>CM065809.1:83991643-86592893 GCA_033398695.1 Orobanche coerulescens
GAGGCGGTCGTTTGTTTGGGTAAGACATCGGAGTGGAGTGCTATGTTCTTGAGTCGAAGCATTGCTCTTGAAATGCTCTGTCGGTTCGGTAGTGCGGTCCCTTTTTGCTCGTGGGCTTTTTTGGCAGTGTTGCGAACAAGATTTCAGTGAGCTACTTTGGTGGGTAGCCTTTGCAAATGACGTACCGGTACGTGGGCGTTCGATAACCTAATTGGTGGTCGAGCGATCACGGTGAGGCGGTCGTTTGTTTGGGTAAGACATCGGAGTGGAGTGCTATGTTCTTGAGTCGAAGCATTGCTCTTGAAATGCTTGGTCGGTTGATTGGTCCCTTGTCCCTAATATTTAAAGATGGCTTGTTCCTATCGGATGGTGGTGTTGCTTGATGAAATATTCAAGTTTGTTGGTCCCTTGTCCCTAATATTTAAAGATGGTGTGTTCCTATCGGACGGTTGGTGTTGCTTCGGTGAAATAAAAATCAAGTTTCTTGATTGTGAGCTCGATTGGATGCTATGTTTTGTTGTCAGCTCCTTGTGGGTATCGGTAATGGGTGCATTCGGCGAAGTCGAATGTTGGTTAAGAATGAGCATATTGGTTTTTGGAAATTCTTTTGAATTCAAAACCATGTTCGTATGATCATGTGTCCGCTAGTGATTTGTTTCCTACGTGCCTATCGGGGCAATGCTTGGGTGTGAGTTGTTGTTTCTTGTCATGATGCACATATTATGTTTCGTGATGGCTTATAATTCCTTGTGTTCGGGCATTGTATACGTATGGTGCGTGAGTGGTGATTGGTTTATATGAGTACGTTGGATCCTTGCTCGCAACGGCCGTCTCATATATGCCTCTTGATTATTGGCTCAAGCATGTCTAGGCTTTGTTGGTTTCTGTGTTGAGTACCTATCTTGAAGGCATTTGAATGATTGAAGTATCAAGTTTTTCGCCTTGTCTTGCTCCCCCTTTGTGGATGCGGTGTTGGGTGAACCACAAACCACCTGTTGTGTTCCACGTTTAATGCCCCAATTTGTGTGCCTTAGATGTTGGCCCATGGCGCGGTGTACGATCTCTTGGATACGGAATATTTAGTAGGTAAGAGGTGTTCAATCGCCGCTTACCTCGAATCATGCGTTCGGCGCTTCGTGCGAACGACGACCGTGCACGTTTTGAATGAGCCCTTGTGGCTTAGCTCATGCGTTGCCGGCGTCTTTAAGGAATGCTACCTGGTTGATCCTGCCAGTAGTCATATGCTTGTCTCAAAGATTAAGCCATGCATGTGTAAGTATGAGGGGGAAAAGAGAGGTGATTTCAATATCGTTCTCCATCCTTGTGAAAAAAGAGGGGAAAACCCACCTATCCCGTCCGAGATGGAAGAATTTAGGGATTCTATCCTTGAATGCGACCTCACCGATGGAGGGTATGTGGGTTCTCCTTTCACTTGGTATAGTAATTCTATTTGGCAAAGGTTGGATCGTATTTTTTTCTCTTCGGAATGGTATAATAAATTCAATAATTGTGTTGTGAGGCACATTCCTAGACACACTTCGGACCATCATGCTCTTCTTTGTGAATTCTCCTCCTCTCGTATTAAACACCCCTCTTCCTTCCGATTCCAAAATATGTGGACTAAACACCACGAGTTTTTGGAGGTGGTTAGAGATTCTTGGTCCATTCCGATTCCATATACGGGTCTTTCCAAACTTTCTAAAAAACTCTCCCGTCTTAAACTTGCTCTTAAAGAATGGAATAGGAGTGTGTTTGGGAATGTTTTTGTTAAAGTGGCCGAGGCTCAAAACCGTGCGGCCGAAGCGGAGTACAATTTTGACAATGATCCTTCTGATGCCAATAAGGAATATCTTCGTAAAATGAATGAGAATCTAATCTGGACTCTTTCTCTTGAAGAAATGTTTTGGAAACAAAAAACTCAAACGAAGTGGATTTTGGAAGGGGAGAGAAATAGCAAATTCTTTCATGATCTTGTTAATAAGAAAAGAAAAATGAACTTCATCCATAATATTGTTGATAATGGTACTAATCTCTCGGACCCTACGGATATTGCCAACTCGGCGGTCCATTATTTTGATAATTGCTTTACCAAAGAGAACACCGAGTGGGAGAATGTGAGGCTTGACATCATTCCTAAAAATATTGACCTCGTAGATAATAATATGATTTGTGGTATTCCTTCGTTGGAAGAGGTTAGAGGTGTGATTTTTGACATGGATAGTGGGAGTGTTGCCGGGCCAGACGGTTTTAATGCTAAATTCTTTCAAGTTTGTTGGGATATCATTCAATTTGATGTTCTTGATGCGGTTATTGATTTCTTTAAAGGGGCGGAATTAACTCAAGCGTACTCCTCTACGATGCTATCATTAATTCCTAAAATTCCGTCCCCTCATTCTTGGAAAGATTTTAGGCCCATTAGCCTTTGCAATACTTCTTACAAGATTCTTTCTAAACTTTTGAGCAAAAGGCTAAGTGGGCTTCTTCCTCGCATCATTAGCCCCTCTCAATCGGCTTTTATCAAAGATCGCCTCATTACGGACAACATTCTTACGGCATTGGAGGTGACTCATGATATATCCCGGTCTAAACTTAACACCATTATTAAATTAGATATGGAGAAAGCCTACGATAGGGTGAATTGGGATTTTTTGTTTAAAATTTTGGAGCTATTGGGTTTTTCGCCTTCTGCTATATCTCTTATTAAACAATGTGTTTGCTCACCTTGGTTTTCAATTATTATTAATGGCTCCCCGGTGGGTTATTTCAAAAGTGGTAGAGGCCTTCGACAAGGGGACCCCATCTCCCCTCTTTTATTCGTCCTTGCGGCCGATTATTTCTCTAGACTCATTGAAGACACATTTTCTAAAAATCCGAGTATGTTTTTTATTATTCGGAAAAATATCCGGATTACTCATTTGGCGTATGCGGATGATATGTTACTTTTTATTAAAGCCAACAAGACTAATCTTCAGATTCTTAACCACTGTCTTTATCATTACGAAGGGACTTCGGGTCAGAAAATTAATAAGTCCAAAAGTCTTTTTGTGATACATAGCCCGGGTGTAGAAGACAGTCTTTTGGTTAAGGCGATTACTGGTTTTGAATCTTCTGGCTTACCTATCCAATATCTCGGGGTTCCCCTTTGGAAAGGTAACCCGACTTTTGCTATGTTTCACAACGTGATCCTTAAAATCCAAAATAAAATTGCTATGTGGAATCAGCACCTACTTTCTTTAGGGGGCAGAATTGAGCTGATCAAATCGGTTTTGAACTCGATCATCTTTTATTGTTTACAAGTGATAAAACCGCCTGGTAATGTTATATTGTTTATTGAGAGACTTTTTAACAAGTTTCTGTGGGGATCTAATGAGCATAGGCATAAAATGCATTGGGCTTCTTGGAATAAATTGTGCTTTCCCACTAATGAAGGTGGCATTGGCTGTCGGGATCTTAATGACACCATTCGTGCGGCTGAACTGAAAATGTGGTGGCGTTTCCGCACTACCAAAAATATTTGGTCGAATTTTATTAATGCCAAGTACTGTAAAAGACTCCACCCGATGATTGTTAAAAGTAATCCGTATGATTCTTCTATTTGGAAAAGACTTTGTTCAATACGAACCAATGCGGATGATAATATTTGGTGGAGTAGTGGGGATGGTAATGTATCTTTTTGGCATGATAGATGGTGTGAGTTTAGCCCACTCTCCACTATATTCCCGACTAAATCAAAATTGTGTCTTGCCACTTTTTGGGATGGTTCGAATTGGGATAGGGAGAAAATTTTATCGGTTCTCCCTAGCCATTTGTGCGATTACATTAGTGCTTTCCCAACTTGTTATAACTTTACTAAACCATGCTGGAAACTCTCTTCTAATGGTAATTTCTCTTTTAAAAGTGCTTGGGAAAGTACTAGACAATGTAAAAATGATCATAATTTTCTTAAGAAATGTTGGAATCCTTTGATTACCCCTACCATTTCCTTTTTTATGGTTCGTGTTTTTAATGGCTGGATTCCGACGTCGGACTGTCTTGCTAGGAGAGGGATGATCATCGATATCCCTTGTTTTTGTTGTCCCGAGCCGGAAACATTATCTCATCTTCTTCTTAGTGGCCCCGTGGCAACAAAAGTTTGGGATGTGTTCCACACTATTGCCGGTTTCAAGAGGCCGAACACCAACAATATTGCCATGGCCTTGGCTCCGTGGTTCAACAATTCAAGAGGTAAAATTCATATTTTCCACATCATCCCAATCCTTATTGCTTGGTTCTTGTGGTGTTGCAGGAATGACAAAAGGATGAAAGCTATACCATTCACGGCCGAGAGGGTGTGCGGTCGGATTTGGAACTATCTCCGGGCTCTTAAAATACCCGAAAAAATCAATGGATCCTTTTGGAAGGGGGCTGCCAACTATGCGATTCGTCTTGGAGCGAAGGCTGCCCCAAACAAATCATTACATTTTTTTGCGGTTAGATGGGCTAAACCGTGTTTGGGGTGGGTTAAACTTATTACGGATGGTGCGGCTAAGGGCAATCCGGGTTGTGCGGGGTCGGGTGGCATTATTCGTAACAATTTAGGGGTCCCGTTGCTTTATTTCTCGGAATTTTTAGGGGACCAAACTAACACTTATGCGGAACTTTATGCGATATGGAGGGGAATCGACCTTTGTTTGGATAAAAATTGGGACAACATTTGGGTGGAAACGGATTCTAAAGTTGCTGTTCGTCTCATTCATGACAATGCCAATTGCCATTGGAAACTCGAGAGTTTGATTGTGAAAATTCGGAAATTTCTGTCCAAGGCCAATATTCGCATCTCCCACATTTATAGAGAAGCAAATGGTGTTGCCGACATCTTGGCTAATCAAGGATGCCATCGTCGGGATTTTTTCTGTTCTGATGGCCGTGATCTTAAAGGCAAAATTGTGGGGCTGATTAGGCTTGATAAAATGAGCTTTCCCTATATTAAGAGTAAAAAGATTTGATTGTGGCCTTTCTTTGCTTGGGCCGGTTCATTAAATTGCTTATGTTTACAGTTTGGGCGTGTAGAGGGGCTCGTCCTCCCTCGATCTCTTTGGGCGTGTAGTGGGCCTCGTCCCCCCACATTTCTGATCTGATTTATAAATTTCGGTTTTTGGTAAAAAAAAAAAAAAAAAAAAAAAAAAGAAAAAAAAAAGTATGAACTAATTCATTAAAAAAAAAAAAGTATGAACTAATTCACGGGGCACTCTCTCTCTCTCTAGCTTTTTTCTCTCTGCCTTCTCTCTAGATTTTTTCGCCGACCGCGTGCTTTCTTCTTACCCTAGCGACGCTTCTCTTCTCATTTCACTGATAACGGCTTTTTTCCTCTTGTCACCGCCGCCTCTGAGCGGCGGTCTTCGCCGTTTTGGTCGATTTTAGCCATGGAATCGGCCGTCAAACCCGCAGCGGAGGTTATTCCTCACTTTTCGTCATTTAATCTCCCTAAAAATCTGACTACAAACTTCCTAAATTACAAAAAAAACACCCTCCTTCTCAAGCAAATCGGTGACCGACGGGAGGAAGGAGAATCATTTCGCACAAAAAACTTCGATTCAGTCGAATCGAGCCCTCTATTCTGGAGATGGCTTTCGTCCGACATCAAGCGCTGCAGGCCCATCGGAGGAGCGGTCCGGGGAAGCCCCCTTCCGGGAACATTTTAATGTTAAAATCGGAACCCATGAGGTGGAAGAAGGGGAGATCCCGGACGTAGAAGAGTTCATTCCGGAAACACCAAAAAGCGACCAAGGTAAAAATGCCTCTCCTCGATCCGGCGTTTCTGGCGGACAGGGGGAGTTGCCGCCGGTTTCGTTTGCGGAAATTGTCAACAACCAGGTTCAACAAGCCGAAACACTGGGTACTATTGATCTCTCGGGGGAGATGCCGACTGCAGTCTTCTCGCCAGAGGAGTGTGCTCAGGTATCGGACGTTTATAAAAACGCCCTGATTGGAAAATTTTCATTTGGAAAACCTGATAATATCTCTATTTCGAATTTCTTGCAAAAATCTGGTTTTGGTATGTGTAAAGTCCAGTTCTTGAATTTTAAGCATGTTTTAATATCTCTGCAAAATGAAGATTTATATGCGAAATTATGGCTCAAACGGGAATTTAACCTACTCGGATACCCGATGAGACTCTTTAAATGGGATCCATTTTTCAACTTCAAACATGAACCGGCCTCGGCCCCAATTTGGATAAAAAAATTTGCTTTGCCCATTCAATGGTTTGACCCGAGGGCGCTACAAACGGTAGGTTCCCTTGTCGGCAACTATATTAAAGCGGATAACCTCACTTTAAACCGGTCCAGGCTGAATTTTGCGAGGATATGTGTGGAAATTAATCTGAAAAATAGACCACCAAAAACGGTTGCTATTCGTTGTGGTGATGTTTTTACTAAACTCGAGGTAGAATATGAAAAACTACCTAAATTTTGCCACCATTGCCACCATATTGGTCATGATATTGATGAGTGTTATGTCAAAAATCCGGAACTTAAACCGAAAGTTTTTGTGAATAAGTTTGAAAACACGAACAATGTTAAAAAAGGTAAAAATAAAGAAGAATGGGTGCAGGTTCGTGTTGGAAAAAATATATCGACCGATAATTTCAAGGGGCAAGGGTCTGGAGTTAACCCAGACCCCCCCGTTCCCCCCCTCTAACGTATGTATTGTTGAGGATGGCACAGGGGATTCTAAAGAGGATGATGATATCCCAGTCGACAACATGTTTGCTGCCCTTCAGAACGCGGAAGATTTGGAACAAATTGAACAACAAATTCGAGAGACTCACTCCTCCAGTAAGAAAAACACATTGTCACCTTCAACATCAGGTAACAAAAAAAAGAAGAACCCCTCTGCCCAAAATGAGTCTGGAACGTTTCACAAAAATGAGTCAGGTAATAAAAAGGCTCCCCCTACTGACTTTGAGTCAGGTAACAAAAATGCCACTGGGCCGTTTCATATTATTCAAAATGGGCCAGGCCCAGAAATTGCCTCTGGGCCGTTTCATATTATTCAAAATGGGCCAGGCCCAGAAATTGAGGTTATTACATCCGCTCCGATTGCTCCTGATATTATTTTAAAATCGGTTGGCTCGACTTCGGGCTCGGGCTCCTCGGCCGCTAGTGGGGGATCAAATACCCACAGTGGATCGCCCCAAGAACCCCAACGAATCACGAATGAACAGGAGTTATTATCCTCGGATAGTGACTCCGTACATAGAGATTCGAAGGACGATCTTGAGGACGCGGGATCCGAACCTTCTTTTGATCCGTTAGATGATGGTCTTTCTAAATCTTTCTCGGATAGTAAAGGAGAAGGAAAAGGGCGGATAAAGTTAGTCATTGCTCTTCCTTTTTCTAATGTTTTGGAATCAAAATCGGAATCGTCCGGTAAAAAAACCAATAAAAACAATAAAAAAAATAATACTAATAAACAATCGGACATCTCAACTAAAAGGGAAACTAGACGATCCCGTAACCAATGATTAGTGTCATTATTTGGAATGTGAGAGGCATCGGGAATGAATCGGCCCAAAAAATTGTTAAATTGCTTAAGAAGGATCATCGGCCTAATATTTTGGCCCTTATTGAGCCTAAAGTTGCTTTAAACGCTTCTTTTTTTTTGTAGGTTGTTTGGTTTTGATAATGTCGTGGCGAATGCTAATAATCATATTTGGATTTTTTCGGACCATGACACTAACATTCGTGTTTTACATAATGCGGATCAAATGCTCCATACTCAAATTAATTATAAGGACTTGACTCATCCGTTTTTACTCACTGTTGTTTACGGCAAGAATACCAAAATTGAGAGACGTTCTCTTTGGGAGGATCTTATCTCGGTTAGTCAAAATCATATCCCTTGGATGGTAGGCGGTGATTTCAATATCGTCCTATATCCACAGGAAAAAAAAGGGGACACCCCTCCTATCCTTTCAGAAATGGAGGAATTTAGGGACGCGGTCCTTGAATGCGACCTCATGGACGGAGGATATGTGGGATCCCCTTTCACTTGGTATAGTAATTCGGTGTGGCAAAGATTGGATGGGATTTTCTTTTCTTCGGAATGGGTGAACAAATTTCCTAATTGTTGTGTGAGACATATCCCGAGGCATACCTCTGACCATAATTCGCTTTTGTGCATTTTTAACACGGATTTTAATCGGCCTAAAGCGTCTTTTCGTTTTCAAAACATGTGGGTTCAACACCATCTTTTTTTTCAAACCGTTAAAGACTCTTGGGATATTCCCTCGCCCTTCTCGGGCCTTCTTAAGTTGTCTAACAAGCTTTTACGCCTCAAACTCACTCTTAAAGAGTGGAATAAATTCACCTTCGGCAATATTTTTAAAAATGTTGAAAAACATCAAAGGGAGGTTGCCGCGGCCGAAGAGCTTTTTGATTCCGATCCTACCACTGCCAACATGGTTAATCTTAAAAAACTAAATGCTTCCCTTATTCGCACATTGTCTATGGAAGAGTCCTTTTGGAAACAAAAGGCCCGTATGAAATGGACAATGGAAGGGGAAAGAAATAGTAAATTTTTCCATGATTTGGTTAAGAAAAAAAGGCACACCAACCACATTCATAGTATTCATGATAATGGGTCCGTCATCACGGATGAGATTGGGATCCATCATTCGGCCGTTGGGTATTTTTCGAATTTATTCAAAAATGATCCGGTTGACATTGATCAATTTGACAAGGATCTTATTTCCAATAATATTCTTGATTGTGACAATCTTCTTATGTGTTGTCCCCCTACCCTCAATGAGATTAAGATAATTGTTTTTGATATGGAGGGGGATAGTGTGGCCGGTCCCGATGGTTTTAATGCGAAATTTTTTCAATCTTGTTGGGATATTATTAAAGGTGATGTTTTGGAGGCGGTGTTAGATTTCTTTGGGGGGGCCGCTCTCACGCAAGCGTTTTGCTCTACGTCTATAACGCTCATTCCCAAAATTCCCTCCCCTAACTCTTGGAAAGATTTTAGAGCGATTAATTTGTGCAATACTACTTATAAAATCATTTCCAAAATTCTTAGCAAACGGTTGAGCTCTATCCTTCCGAGGATCATCAATCCCGCTCAATCGGGCTTCATAAAGGACCGGTTAATCACGGATAATATTCTCACGGCCTTAGAAGTCGTCCATGACATATCTCGTTCTAAGGACAACTCGATTATTAAACTTGATATGGAAAAAGCTTATGATAGGATTAATTGGGGCTTTCTCTTCAAAGTGCTTACTAGTTTTGGTTTCTCCCCTAATCTTATTAAGTTAATTCAACAATGTGTTTGCAAAGCTTGGTTCTCTATTATGATTAATGGTTCATCCGTGGGTTTTTTTAAAAGTGAGAGGGGTCTTAGACAAGGGGATCCTTTATCCCCCCTTCTTTTTATTTTGGCCGAGGATTACCTTTCGAGGAACATCGATCATACTTTCAAAAAAAACCCAGCCATGTTTTTCACTATTCGCAAAAACGTTCATATTACTCATCTTTCGTTTGCCGATGACATGCTCCTTTTCGTTAATGCGTCTCATAATAATCTTATTTTGCTTAGACGGTGCCTCCATCATTTTGAGGCGGTTTCGGGGCAAAAAATTAATAATGCTAAAAGTACTTTTCTTATGCATAACCCGACCGCCGGCGATGTCGCTCGGGTTAAGGATATCATGGGCTTCTCTTTTCGAGCTCCCATGAATTACCTTGGTGTCCCTATTTGGAAAGGCAACCCCACTTTTAATATGTTTAGTAACGCCATCCTTAAAATCCAAAACAAAATTTGTACTTGGAATCATCACCTCCTTTCTTTAGGAGGGAGGATCGAGCTTATAAAGTCGGTTCTCAATTCCATCCTCTTTTATATTCTTCAAGTTATCAAACCCCCGGCCAATGTTATCTTATTTTTTGAGAGGCTTTTTAATAAATTCCTTTGGGGTTCGAACGAGCGTAAGAAAAAAATGCATTGGGCCGCTTGGAAAAGACTTTGTTACCCTACTCATGAAGGAGGGATAGGGTGTCGTGATTTAAATGATTTAATCCAAGCGGCGGAGTTTAAAATGTGGTGGAGATTTAGGACGAATAAGAATATTTGGTCTAACTTTCTTATGGCTAAATATTGCAAAAGGCTTCACCCCATGGTGGTCAAACCTAATCCTTTTGATTCTCCCAATTGGAAAAGGTTATGTGCCATTCGTGGGGAGGTTGATAAATTCATTTTTTGGAATAGTGGCAATGCTAATTCATCTTTTTGGCATGATAATTGGTGCGACTTTAGTCCCCTTTCGAATTTGTTTCCCACGAAATCTAAAGATTGTCTTAATAAATTTTGGAATAACGGGGAGTGGAACTACTCCAAGCTTAAGGAGATCCTTCCCCAAGGCTATTGTGACTATATTTGCTCTCTTCCTTGTAATATAGCCAATTGCAAACCGAGTTGGAAGCTTTCCTCTAACGGGGATTTCTCGTTTAAATGTACTTGGGAGAAAGTCCGTCAAAAAAAACCCACCCATTTGATTCTTAAGAGGTGTTGGAATTTTGCTATTACTCCAACCATATCGATGTTTATGGTCCGGGTTTTTAATAATTGGATTCCCACGCCAGATTGTTTAATTCGTAGGGGGATGGTGGCCGATACTCGTTGTTTTTGTTGTAACGGAGATGAATCTCTCATCCACTTGCTTTGGGAGGGGCCCGTGGCTAGCAAAGTGTGAGATTATTTCCATTCTTTGGTGGGTTGGCCCAAACTCTTCACCAAGGATCTCAATCTTATCTTCCCATCTTGGTTCAACAAGACTTTTGGTAAGACTCATATTTTTCATATCATTCCCGTGCTTATATGTTGGTTTTTATGGTGTTGTAGGAATGATAAAAGAATGAAGCAAATTCCATTTACGGTTGATCGTGTGTGTTCCCGGATATGGAAGTACTTAAAATCCATCAAAATCGAAGGGAAGCATCGGGTGTATTTTTGGAAAGGGGCCGAGAATTTGGCGGGTACCCTTGGTTTTAATCCGGATATCAATTTTACGCGCAAAGTGGTTAGTGTTCGTTGGATGAAACCGCCTCCCGGGTGGGTTAAGCTCAACACGGACGGGGCGGCCAAAGGGAACCCGGGTACCGCGGCCGCCGGCGGGGTTGTTAGGGATCATTTTGGGTCGCCTCTTTTATATTTTTGGGAATTTGTTGGGTCACAAACTAACACATTTGCGGAGCTTCATGCCGTTTGGAGGGGGCTCAATCTTTGTGTGGAGAAAGGCTTTACTAATGTGTGGGTTGAAGTTGATTCCACCATATCTCTTAAATTAATCAAGGAGAACTCTTCATCTCCTTGGAATGTTCTAAGCTTAATTAGCAAAATTCGCAAACTTCTTTCGTGCATGAATGTTCGCCTTTCTCACATCTATAGGGAAGGGAACTCGGTTGCCGACTTTTTTGCCAACCAAGGATGCCACCATCGAGATTATTTTTGTTCGGATGGCCATGATCTCAAGGGGAGGATCCTTGGTCTTATTCGTTTAGATAAAATGTGTTTTCCGTATTTAAGATGCAAAAAAATTGTTTCTTAGTTTGGGCTTTTTTGTGGCTCTCGTTGATATAATTTTGGGCGTGTAGAGGGGTTCGTCCTCCCTCAATATTTTGGGCGTGTAGTGGGTTTCGTCCCCCCACACTTTTTTGGTCCGTCTAATATATGTGGTGGTTTTTAAGAAAAAAAAAAGTATGAACTAATTCACATTTTTCGCTGGGCACTCTCTCTCTCTCTAGCTTTTTTCTCTCTGCCTTCTCTCTAGATTTCTCCACCTACCGCTGCATTTTTTCTCTTCCCAGCGACCCGTTTTGCTCTCTTTTCTCTGGTAACGGCTCTTTCTCCGCCTGTCACCGCCGCCTCTGAGCGGCGGTCCTTCGCCGTTTCGGGCGATTTTTTCCATGGATCCGTCTAACAAACCCGATGCGGAGGTTTTCCCTCACTTTGCATCGTTCAATCTCCCCAAAAATCTGACATCGAATTTCCTAAACTACAAAACACCCTCCTTCTCAAGCAAATCGGCCGACGGGAGGAAGGAAAAGTATCTCACACAAACTACCTCGGTACAATCGAATCGGGGCATCTATGTTATAGACGATCTTCATCCGCCATCAAAATCAGTGGAGCGGTCCGGGGATGGCCCTTTACTGGGGAAGCTTAATGTTAAAATCGGAGACCAAGAGATGGAAGAAGGGGAGATCCTGGATGTAGAGGAGTTTATTCCGGAAACTCCAAAAAGCGACCAAGGGAAAAATCTGTCCAGCGTCCCTGACGGTCCGGTGGTGGTACCTGCAGTATCTTTTGCGGAAATAGTCAACAACCAACCTCAACGGCCGGAAACACTGGGCACTATTGATCTCTCGGGGGAGATGCCGACGGCTGTATTCTCGCCGGAGGAGTGTGCTCAGGTATCGGACGTTTACAAAAACGCCCTAATTGGAAAATTTTCATTTGGCAAACCTGATAATATCTCTATTGCTAATTTCTTGCAAAAATCGGGTTTTGGTGTGTGCAAAGTTCAATTCTTGAATTTTAAACATGTATTAATCTCACTGCAAAATGAAGATTTATATGCTAAACTTTGGCTCAAAAGGGAGTTTAATCTTCTTGGATACCCGATGAGGCTTTTTAAATGGGATCCATTTTTCAACTTTAAACATGAACCGGCATCCGCTCCAATTTGGATAAAAATTTTTGCTTTGCCCATTCAATGGTTTGATCCGAGGGCGTTACAAACGGTAGGCTCCCTTGTCGGCAACTATATTAAAGCGGATAACCTCACTTTAAACCGATCCCGGCTGAATTTTGCTAGGATATGTGTGGAAATTAATCTGAAAACTAGACCTCCAAAAACGGTTGCTATTCAGTGTGGTGATGTTTTTACTAAACTTGAGGTCGAATATGAAAAATTACCTAAATTTTGTCAACATTGTCACCACATTGGGCATGATATTGATGAGTGTTATGTCAAAAATCCGGAGCTAAAACCTAAACTTTTTGTGAATAAGTTTGAAAAT
Source organism: Orobanche coerulescens (assembly GCA_033398695.1). NCBI lineage: Eukaryota > Viridiplantae > Streptophyta > Magnoliopsida > Lamiales > Orobanchaceae > Orobanche > Orobanche coerulescens. The sequence continues at coordinate 84,004,705 of CM065809.1, forward strand.
ACGAACAATGCGAAAAAAGGGAAGAATAAAGAAGAATGGGTGCAGGTTCGTGCTGGAAATAATAAAAATATAGCGGTCGAAAATGTCAAGGGGCAAGGGTCTGGAGTTAACCCAGACCTCCCCGTCCCCCCCCCCCCCCTCTAACGTGTGTAATGTTGAGGATGTCTCAGGGGAAAGCAAAGAAGATGATGATATCCCAGTTGACAACATGTTTGCTGCCCTCCAGAACGCAGAAGACTTGGAGCAAATTGAACAACAAATACGGGAAAGTCACGCTTCCAGTAAGAAAAATATTATGTCCCCATCGACATCAGGTAACAAAATAGAAACTCCCACTGCCCAGAAAGGATTAATGCCGCATGACAGTAGTCATAATGGGCCGAAGGCTTCAGGGCCTGATGACATTAATCTTATTGGGCCGCTTTCAAAATCTGAGGTGATTAAATCTGCTCCTATTGCTCCAGATGCTGTTTTAAAATCGGTTGGCTCGACTTCGGGTTCGGGCCCCTCGGCCGCTAGCGGGGGATTAAATTCCCACAGTGGATCGCCCCAAGAACCCCTTCGAAGCACGAATGAACAGGAGTTATTATCCTCGGATAGTGACTCCGTACATAGAGATTCGAAGGATGATCTTGAGGATGCGGGATCCGAACCATCTCTTGAACCGAAAGATGATGATGTTTCTAAATCTTTATCGGATGGTAAAGGAAAAGGTAAAGGGCGGAGAAAGTTAGTCATTGCTCTTCCTTTTTCTAATGTTTTGGAATCTAAATCGGAATCGCCCGGTAAAAAAACCAATAAAAACAATAAAAAAAATAATACTAGTAAACAATCGGCCGTCTCATCTAAAATGGAAACTAGACGATCTCGTAATCAATGATTAGTGTCATTATTTGGAATGTGAGAGGCATCGGGAATGAATCGGCCCAAAAAATTGTTAAATTGCTTAAGAAGGATCATCGTCCTAATATTTTGGCCCTTATTGAGCCTAAAGTTGCTTTAAACGTGTCTTTTTTTGTAGGTTGTTTGGTTTTGATAATGTCGTGGCAAATGCTAATAATCATATTTGGATCTTTTCGGACCATACCACTAACATTCGTGTTTTACATAATGCGGATCAAATGCTCCATACCCAAATTAATTATAAGGACTTGACTTATCCGTTTTTACTCACTGTTGTTTATGGCAAAAATACCAAAATTGAGAGACGTTCTCTTTGGGAGGATCTTATCTCGGTTAGTCAAAATCATATCCCTTGGATGGTAGGCGGTGATTTCAATATCGTCCTATATCCACAGGAAAAAAAAGGGGACACCCCTCCTATCCTTTCCGAAATGGAGGAATTTAGGGACGCGGTCCTTGAATGCGACCTCATGGACGGAGGATATGTGGGATCACCTTTCACTTGGTATAGTAATTCGGTGTGGTAAAGATTGGATCGGATTCTCTTTTCTTCGGAATGGGTGAACAAATTTCCTAATTGTTGTGTGAGACATATCCCGAGGCATACCTCTGACCATAATTCTCTTTTGTGCAATTTTATCCCGGATTTTAATCGGCCCAAAGCGTCTTTTCGTTTCCAAAACATGTGGGTTCAACACCATCTTTTTTTTCAAACCGTTAAAGACTCTTGGGATATTCCCTCGCCCTTCTCGGGCCTTCTTAAATTGTCGAACAAGCTTTTACGCCTCAAACTCACTCTCAAAGAATGGAACAAATTTACTTTCGGCAACATTTTTAAAAATGTTGATAGAATTCAAACGGAGGTTGCCGAGGCCGAAGAGAATTTTGACTCCGATCCTTCCATTGCCAACATGGTCAATCTTAAAAAACTCAATGCTTCCCTTATTCGTACATTGTCTATGGAAGAGTCCTTTTGGAAACAAAAGGCCCGTATGAAATGGACAATGGAAGGGGAAAGAAATAGTAAATTTTTCTATGACTTGGTTAAGAAAAAAAGGCACAACAACCACATTCATAGTATTCATGATAATGGGTCCATCATCACGGATGAGGTTGGTATTCATCAATCGGCCGTGGGGTATTTTTCGAATTTATTCAAAAACGAACCGGTTGACATTGACCATTTCGACAAAGATCTTATTTCCAATGTCATTCTTGATTGTGACAATTTTTTTATGTGTTGTCCCCCTACCCTTGATGAGATTAAGAAAATTGTTTTTGATATGGAGGGGGATAGTGTGGCCGGTCCCGATGGCGTTAATGCGAAATTTTTTCAATCGTGTTGGGATATTATTAAAGGTGATGTTTTGGAGGCGGTTTTAGATTTTTTTGGGGGGGCCGATCTCTCGCAAGCGTTTTGCTCTACGGCTATAACGCTCATTCCCAAAATCCCCTCCCCCAACTCTTGGAAAGATTTTAGACCGATTAGTTTGTGCAATACTACTTACAAGATTATTTCCAAAATTCTTAGCAAACGGTTGAGCTCGATCCTCCCGAGGATTATCAATCCCGCTCAATCGGGTTTCATAAAGGACCGATTAATCACGGATAATATTCTCACGGCCTTAGAAGTCGTCCATGACATATCTCGTTCTAAGGATAACTCGGTTATTAAACTTGATATGGAAAAAGCTTATGATAGGATTAATTGGGGTTTTCTCTTCAAAGTGCTTACTAGTTTTGGTTTCTCCCCTAATCTTATTAAATTATTTCGTCAATGTGTTTGCAATGCTTGGTTTTCTATTATTATCAATGGCTCATCCGTGGGTTTTTTTAAAAGTGAGAGGGGTCTTAGACAAGGGGATCCTTTATCCCCTCTTCTTTTTATTTTGGCCGAGGATTACCTTTCGAGGAACATTGATCATACTTTCAATAAAAATCCGACCATGTTTTTCACTATTCGCAAAAACGTTCATATTTCTCATCTTGCGTTTGCCGATGACATGCTCCTTTTTGTTAATGCGTCTCATAATAACCTAATTTTGCTTAGACGGTGTCTCCAACATTTTGAAGCGGTTTCGGGGCAAAAAATTAATAATGCTAAAAGTACTTTTCTTATGCATAACCCGACCGCCGGCGATGTCGCTCGTGTTAAGGACATCATGGGCTTTTCTTTTTCGGAACTCCCCATGAATTACCTTGGTGTCCCTATTTGGAAAGGCAACCCCACTTTTAATATGTTTAGTAACGCCATCCTTAAAATCCAAAACAAAATTTGTACTTGGAATCATCACCTCCTTTCTTTAGGAGGGAGGATCGAGCTTATAAAGTCGGTTCTCAATTCCATCCTCTTTTATAATCTTCAAGTTATCAAACCCCCGGCTAATGTTATCCTTTTCTTTGAGAGGCTTTTTAATAAATTCCTTTGGGGTTCTAACGAGCGTAAGAAAAAAATGCACTGGGCCGCTTGGAAAAGACTTTGTTACCCTACTCACGAAGGTGGGATTGGGTGCCGTGATTTAAATGATTTAATCCAAGCGCCGGAGTTTAAAATGTGGTGGAGATTTAGGACCAATAAGAATATTTGGTCTAACTTTCTTATGGCTAAATATTGCAAAAGGCTTCACCCCATGGTGGTCAAACCTAATCCTTTTGATTCCCCCAATTGGAAAAGGTTATGTGCCATTCGTGGGGAGGTTGATAAATTCATTTTTTGGAATAGTGGCAATGCTAATTCATCTTTTTGGCATGATAATTGGTGCGATTTGAGTCCCCTTTCGAATTTGTTTCCCACGAAGTCTAAAGAGTGTCTTAATAAATTTTGGAATAACGGGGAGTGGAACTACTCCAAGCTTAAGGAGATCCTTCCCCAAGGGTATTGTGATTATATTTGCTCTCTTCCATGTAATGTATCCAATTGCAAACCGAGTTGGAAGCTTTCATCTAACGGGGATTTCTCGTTTAATAATACATGGGAGAAAGTCCGCCAAAAAAAGCCCTCCCATTTGATTCTTATGAAGTGTTGGAATTTTGCTATCACTCCTACCATCTCGGTGTTTATGGTCCGGGTTTTTAATAATTGGATCCCCACGCCCGATTGTTTAATTCGTAGGGGGATGGTTGCCGACACTCGTTGTTATTGTTGTAACGGGGACGAAACTCTCATCCACTTGTTGTGGGATGGGCCCGTGGCTAGCAAAGTGTGGGACTATTTCCATTCTTTGGTGGGATGGCCGAAACTCATCACCAAGGATCTCAATCTTATCTTTCCATCTTGGTTCAACAAAACTTTTGGTAAGACTCATATATTTCATATCATTCCCGTGCTCATATGTTGGTTTTTATGGTGTTGTAGGAATGATAAAAGAATGAAGCAAATTCCATTTACGGTTGATCGTGTGTGTTCCCGGATTTGGGCGTACTTAAAATCCATCAAAGTCGAGGGGAAGAATCGGATATATTTTTGGAAAGGGTCCGACATTTTGGCGGGCTTTCTCGGCTACAATGCTAAGTCAAATTTCACTCGCAAAGTGGTTAGTGTTCGTTGGTTGAAACCGACGTCCGGGTGGGTTAAACTTAACACGGACGGGGCGGCCAAGGGGAACCCGGGTCCCGCGGCCGCCGGCGGGATTCTTAGGGATCATCTCGGGTCGGCCGTTTTTTATTTTTGGGAATTTGTTGGCTGGCAAACTAACACCTTCGCGGAGCTTCATGCCATTTGGAGAGGTCTTCTCCTTTGTGTGGAGAAAGGTTTTTCTAATGTTTGGGTTGAAGTGGATTCCTCCATATCTCTCAAATTACTCAAGGAGAACTCTTCATCTCCTTGGAATGTTCAAAGCTTAATTTGCAAAATTCACAAACTTTCTACTTGCATTAATGTTCGCTTTTCTCATATCTATAGGGAAGGGAACGCGGTGGCCGATTATTTTGCTAACCAAGGATGCCACCATCGAGATTATTTTTGTTCGGATGGCCATGATCTCAAGGGGAGGATCCTTGGTCTTATTCGGTTAGATAAAATGTGTTACCCTTACTTAAGATGTAAAAAATTGTTTTCTCCTTAGTTGGCGTCTTCATGGCCATCGCTTTTTTGATTTAATTGTGGACGTGTAGAGGGGTTCGTCCGCCCTCAATTTTTTACTTTGGGCGTGTAGTGGGGCTCGTCCCCCCACATTCCTTTTGGTCCGTCTAATATATGTGGTGTTTTGGGTTAAAAAAAAAAAAAAAAAAAAAAGTATGAACTAATTTACAATTCAGCATTTTTTTTCGCTGGGCACTCTCTCTCTCTCTAGCTTTTTTCTCTCTGCCTTCTCTCTAGAATTCTCCACCTACCGCTGCCTTTTTTCTCTCCCCAGCGACCCGTTTTGCTCTCATTCCACTGATAACGTCCATCTCTCCTCCTGTCACCGCCGCCTCTGCGCGGCGGTCTTCCTCTTTTTATTCGTTTTTTTGGACGATTTCCCCATGGAATCGTCGCCCAAACCCGATGCGGAGGTTTTCCCTCATTTTGCATCGTTTAATCTTCCTAAAAATTTGACTACGAATTTCCTAAACTACAAAAAACCCTCCTCCTCTAGCAAATCGGCGACCGACGGGAGGCAGGAGAAAATTTTCGCACAAAAAACTTCGATGCAATCGAATCGGGGCCTCTATGTTATGGAAGACCTTCTTCCGCCAACAAAATCGGTTCAGCGGTCCGGTGATGGCCCTTTTTTGGAGAAGCTTAATGTTAAAACCGGAGCTCATGAGATGGAAGAAGGGGAGATTCCGGATGTGGAGGAGTTTATTCCGGAAACTCCAAAAAGCGACCAAGGGAAAAAGTCCAGCGTCCCTGATGGTTCGGTGCAAGTGCCTCCGTTGTCTTTTGTGAAAATAGTAAACAACCAACCTCAACGGCCGGAAGCTTTGGGCACGATTGATCTCTCGGGGGAGATGCCGACGGCGGTCTTCTTACCGGAGGAGTGTGCTCAGGTATCGGACGTTTACAAAAACGCCCTAATTGGAAAATTTTCATTTGGAAAACCTGATAATATCTCTATTGCGAATTTCTTGCAAAAATCTGGTTTTGGTATGTGCAAAGTCCAATTCTTGAATTTTAAACATGTATTAATATCCCTGCAAAGTGAAGATTTATATGCGAAATTATGGCTCAAACGGGAATTTAACCTGCTCGGGTACCCGATGAGACTCTTTAAATGGGATCCATTTTTCAATTTCAAACATGAACCGGCTTCGGCCCCAATTTGGATAAAAAATTTTGCTTTGCCCATTCAATGGTTTGATCCGAGGGCGTTACAAACGGTCGGTTCCCTTGTCGGCAATTATATTAAAGCGGATAACCTCACTTTAAACCGTTCCCGGCTGAATTTTGCTAGGATATGTATGGAAATTAATCTGAAAAATAGACCACCAAAAACGGTTGCTATTCGTTGTGGTGATGTTTTTACTAAACTCGAGGTAGAATATGAAAAACTACCTAAATTTTGCCACCATTGTCACCACATTGGTCATGATATTGATGAGTGTTATGTCAAAAATCCGGAGCTTAAACCGAAAGTTTTTGTGAATAAGTTTGAGAACACGAACAATGTGAAAAAAGGTAAAAATAAAGAAGAATGGGTGCAGGTTCATGCTGGAAACCACAAAAATATATCGACCGATAATATCAAGGGGAAAGGGTCTGGAGTTAACCCAGACCTCCCCGTTCCCCTCCCCCCTCTAACGTGTGTATAGTTGAGGATGACACAGGGAATTCGAAAGAGGATGATGATATTCCAGTGGACAACATGTTTGCTGCCCTCCAGAACGAGGAAGATTTGGAGCAAATTGAACAACAAATTCGTGAGACTCACTCCTCCAGTAAGAAAAACAAACTGTCACCTTCAACATCAGGTAACAAAAAAAAGAATCCCTCTGCCCAAAAGGAGTCAGGGACGAATAACAAAAAGGTTTCCCCCACTGCCCAAAATTTGTCAGGGCCGTTTCACATTAAACAGAATGGGCCGGGCCCAGAATGTGAGGTTATTACCTCTGCCCCAATTGCTCCTGACATTGTTTTAAAATCTGTTGGCTCGACTTCGGGTTCGGGTTCCTCGGCCGCTAGTGGGGGATCTAATACCCATAGTGGCTCTCCCCAAGAACCCCTACGAATCACGAATGAGCAGGAGTTATTATCCTCGGATAGTGACTCCCTACATAGAGATTCGAAGGACGATCTTGAGGAAGCGGGGTCCGAACCATCTTTTGATCCGATAGATGATGGTCTTTCTAAGTCTTTCTCGGATGGTAAAGGAGAAGGAAAAGGGCGGAGAAAGTTAGTCATTGCTCTTCCTTTCTCTAATGTTTTGGAATCTAAATCGGAATCGCCCGGTAAAAAAACCAATAAAAACAATAAAAAAAATAATACTAATAAACAGTCGGCCGTCTCATCTAAAATGGAAACTAGACGATCTCGTAATCAATGATTAGTGTCATTATTTGGAATGTGAGAGGCATCGGGAATGAATCGGCCCAAAAAATTGTTAAATTGCTTAAGAAGGATCATCGTCCTAATATTTTGGCCCTTATTGAGCCTAAGGTTGCTTTGAACGCACCCTTTTTTTTGTAGGTTGTTTGGTTTTGATAATGTCGTGGCGAACTCTAATAATCATATTTGGATTTTTTCGGACCATGCCACTAACATACGTGTTTTACATAATGCAGATCAAATGATCCATACTCAAATTAATTTCAAGGATTTGATTCATCCGTTTTTACTCACTGTTGTTTATGGCAAAAATACCAAAATTGAGAGACGTTCTCTTTGGGAGGATCTTATTTCGGTTAGTCAAAATCATATCCCTTGGATGGTAGGCGGTGATTTCAATATCGTCCTATATCCACAGGAAAAAAAGGGGACACCCCTCCTATCCTTTCCGAAATGGAGGAATTTAGGGACGCGGTCCTTGAATGCGACCTCATGGACGGAGGATATGTGGGATCCCCTTTCACTTGGTATAGTAATTCGGTGTGGCAAAGATTGGATCGGATTTTCTTTTCTTCGGAATGGGTGAACAAATTCCCTCATTGTTGTGTCAGACACATCCCGAGGCATACCTCTGACCATAATTCACTTTTGTGCATTTTTAGCCCGGATGCTAATCGGCCCAAATCGTATTTTCGTTTTCAAAACATGTGGGTTCAACACCATCTTTTTTTACAAACGGTTAAAGATTCTTGGGACATTCCCTCGCCCTACCCGGGCCTTCTTAAATTGTCGAACAAGCTTTTACGTCTCAAACTCACTCTAAAAGAGTGGAACAAGTTCACTTTCGGCAACATTTTTAAAAACGTTAAAAAAATCCAAATGGAGGTTGCCGAGGCCGAAGGGATCTTTGACTCGGATCCAACCATTGGCAACATGGTTAATCTTAAAAAACTCAATGCTTCCCTTATTCGCACATTATCCATGGAAGAGTCCTTTTGGAAACAAAAGGCCCGTATGAAATGGACAATGGAAGGGGAAAGAAATAGCAAATTCTTCCATGATTTGGTTAAGAAAAAAAGGCACAACAACCACATTCATAGCATTCATGATAATGGGTCCATCATCTCGGATGAGATTGGTATTCATCAATCGGCCGTGACTTACTTTTCGAATTTATTCAAAAACGATTTCCCTCTTTCACGAACGGACTTATGGCAGCAGCAGACTTTTCCGATCGTGGCTGGTCAGATAGCGATGATGGCATGTCCACATGCTCGAGAAATGCTACTCGTACTACATCTTTCTTAAAAGTTGGACCATCTGACACGGAATCTGAATTTTTCGACTGACGATGTTTTCGGTGTTTTTCTTTTGCAACGGCCTCCACACTTCACTTAGTGAGCTCTTATCAACACCTCCCGGCCATGAAAAGGATTTGAATACTTGGAACGTAACATGCTCCTCTTGAACCCGCAGAGTTAATTCTCCTTTTTCCACGTCAATAAGAGTTCTGCCGGTCGCTAAAAATGGTCGCCCCAAGATAATCGGGATATCTTCATCTTCCTCCATGTCGAGAACAATAAAGTCCGCTGGAAAGATAAATTTATCCACTTTTACTAACACATCCTCAATCACTCCTCTCGGATACTTAATAGATCGATCCGCTAATTGCAAGGAGACCGTCGTCGGCTTTGCTTCTCCAACTCCCAGCTTTTTGAAAATGGACAGAGGCATGAGGTTGATACTAGCACTGAGATCACACAACGCCTTATTAAAAGAGAGATTCCCCATGGTGCACGATATGTTGAAACTTCCCGGATCTTTCAATTTTGGTGGAAGCTTCTTTTGAAGAATCGCGCTGCATTCCTCCGTCAAGGCGACTGTCTCAAACTCCTCGAGTTTTCTTTTCTTTGACAAGATATATTTCATGAATTTAACGTAGCTTGGCATTTGTTCCAACGCGTCAGCAAATGGAATGTTAATATGAAGCTTCTTGAACACGTCGAGGAACTTAGAGAATTGCTTGTCCACCTTTTTCTATTGTAATCTCTGCAGAAACGGGACGCATGACACATATGCCTTCGGGTTATCCGGAAGCGTTATCGAGGGTCTCCAATCTTGTGATTCTTCCGTCGGTAAATTTTTCTTCTCCTCAATTTCACTCCTCTTTTCACTCCTATCGGGCTGGTCACATACCTCCTTCCCGCTTCTCAGACTGATTGCATTTAGACTTTCTCTAGGATTTGTCTCGGTCGTACTTGGTAATGCTCCCTCCGGGCGGGCTTTCAACACGTTAGCAATCTGGCCCAGTTGAACTTCCAAGTTGCGAATGGAGGCGGAATTATTTTGCAATGTTGCTTCAGTACGGGTCATGAATTGACTCGTATTCGCTGCCAATTTCGCAATTACTTCCTCGAGAGAAACTTTTGGAATGGGAGGAGGCTGTTGTTGGTTTTGAGTGAACGGAGGCTGGTTCGAGTTCTGTCCGTTTCTCCACGAAAAGTTGGGATGATTACGCCATCCCAGATTATATGTGTTGGAGTACGGATTATTTTGCCGGTTTCCGTTTCCTACGAACTGAGCTTGTTCAATTTGGGGCTGCTCGAACGGGTTTCCGACTTGGCACTCCGCGCTAGGGTGAGATCCGTTACACCAATTGCAAGACTCAGTGGTAACGGGGGAAGGAGGATGCGAAAATGCTTGAAGCTGCTGAGTCAAGGCGGCGACTTGAGCTGACAATGTAGATATCGGGTCATTACTCGAAATTTCCATCACTCGCTTCGGCGTTATTCGTTCGAATGGCCATTGATAAGCATTAGCGGCCATGGCTTCCAACAACGAGTGTGCTTCAGCCATCGTCTTTCCCATCAAAGCTCCACCGGCGACTGCATCCACGAGAGTGCGTGTAGAGGCACTCAATCCATTGTAGAACGTCTGAATTTGAAGCCAGTCTGGAAGGCCGTGATGTGGGCATCTCCGTAACAAATCTTTGTATCGCTCCCATGCCTCGTGAAGCGATTCCATATCGTATTGACCAAAAGTGGTAATCTCGTTTCTCAATCTCGCCTTCTTAGAAGGTGGGAAGAATTTAGCAAGGAAGTCTTGCGCTAACTCTGCCCATGTCGTGATTGAGCCCGGCGGTAAGGAATTCAGCCAAAAATTCGCTTTATCCCTCAAAGAGAAAGGGAAAAGCCGTAATCGGATAGCATCGTCGGTGACACCATTGTTCTTGAACGTGTCACAAATCTCGAGAAAAGAAGCAATATGTGCGTTGGGGTCATCATTCGGCAATCCGCAAAACTGGCTAGCCTGCACCATCTGAATAATCGCAGGCTTGATTTCGAAGTTGTTCGCCTGAATGGTGGGACGCCGAATCCCCGAAAAGTTTGCGTTTATCTGCGGCATAGCATAGTCTCGAAGATCCATTTCCGGTTGAGCTTGATGCACAATATTATTTCCTCTTTGAATTTCGATATTTTCGGCCATGTTGACTTTCGTGTGTAACTTTCGTTTATCCTTCTTGTTCCTTCGAAGAGTGCGCTCGAGTTCGGTATCCAAAGGTAGTAGGCCTTCGTTACCGAATTTTCTCATGCACTACGCGAAAGATCCTGAAAGGAAAAACAAATAAAATAAAATACACGAAAATAAGTAAATAAGAATGTTCAAACTAAGACTAGAAATACTGAAATCGATATTAGCAAAATTTCAGTCCCCGGCAACGGCGCCAAAAACTTGTTGCGATATTTCTTTGAACGCAAGTGCACGTTATCGTTTACAAGTAATAAAGTGATGAGTGAGTATCGTTCCCACGAGGACTGAATCACTAATTACCGATTTTTGTGTATTCCAGTTTTATTCGAACAATCGAACTTTGGGTTTGCAATTAATTACTAAAATAATTAATAAAAGACTAAATAGTAAAAACGATCGCTTGAAGAAAAAGAATCAAATGATGAATAAGTCTAGGATTCTGAATCCACCTCGGTTTATCCGAATTTACTCTTGATTATCTGAAGTTAATGATTTTCCCGATTTATTGAAGGCGAAGATTGCTAATATACTCTACCGCCTCTCCCGAGGTCAATAGATTTTTCTAAAGGCGAATAACGCACTCTATCCCTAGGTGAATTAATTCGTCAATAGGCAAAAAGCATAAAATCTCCAAAAGGCCACGTAGTTCCTATGAGTATATTCCTATCTCACAAGATAAAACGGTCCTCACCAATAGTTCCTCACCAACTCTCCTCTCCCGATTCGAACTGAATGATTAAAACAATACAACTATTGGCCAGATAATTGAAAGCATTAAACATGATTGGGAAAACTCAACAAAAAGGGAATTAAATAGATAATCTCAAGCAAATCCGTCAAAACGTAGGTTTCATCAAAATCCTAGATTAGGGTTTTAGCCTGACATGCTAATTAATGAAAATACATAATTAATAGATAAAAGCATGAAAATCAAACGCAGATGAAGAGCTCGGATTCCTCCGTTCTTCTGTGTTCTTCCTTTTCCCAAGCCTCCAAAGATTCCCAGATTCCAAGATTTTCCAAGGTCTCAAAATTAGGGTCTTAAACCCTTATTTATAGCTCTGCCCAGTCTCCAAATCGCGTCCGTGTGAGTAGGTTGAGAACTGGCTTCAAAACGGCCCAAATCCGCGCGGAGCATACCAAAACTGCTAAGTGTGCCGCGGCTCACTTAATCTGTGCCGCGGCACATGGCGTGTAATTCAAAACCTGGGCGCTGGGTGTTACGTCTGGGCCGCGGCTCACCTGGACTGTGTCGCGGCTCAGAGTACATTCTACTCTGGTGCCCGCTGGCCCTCTGCTTGTGCCGCGGCTCACTTGCCCTGTGCCGCGGCCCACGGCCAAAATTCGCCGTTTTCGCCCGTTTTGCCTCCTTTTAGCTTCCTGACTCAACTTTCCTGCAAAACATAAAATAATAGGGCATTAAAGGCTCATTTATGCAGATTTCATCATAAAAAGAATATAAAATAATGATAAATAAGCGTATAAAAATACGCCTAACAGATAGCGCACGCTAACAAAGTCAGTTAGCGCACGCTAAAGCCGTAGCGCACGCTAAACATAAGGTTTAGCGCATGCTAGTAATATACTTTATAAAAAGGGACAGAAGGGTGTTATGAAGCATTTCGTCCATTTCTTTCCTTTCACCCGATAGAGAGAACCTTGGGAGGACATTTGGAGTTCCTAAACACTGAGGGATGATTCTCTTTAACAAGATTAAAGATGGAAATCATGGATTAAAGCTTTGTTCTTTAAATCATTGGCAATTCTTGGAAATGGATTCAAACTTGGGATTCAATCCATTTCTTCAAAAAGGTAATCACTCTTCATCTTTGGATTTCATTTTGGATTGAATGTTGATGGTTTTGAGTTGATGATTATTACATAAACGAGTTGATAAGCATGATTATGAGATGGATTACCGGAGTATGATGATATTAATATGATTTGTGTGGTTTGAATTGTGTAATTCGTTTTCTTGAGATAAGTTGGTGAATCCTTCTCCTCAGTTTCGGATGTTGATGTTATTGTCGATGATTACTCTCTGTAATGGAAGATTAAGGAAGTGTTGTTACGTTCTTGATGTTTCATGTATTGATATTAAGGAAGATGATATATGGATATAGAACTTGGATTATAAGTTGGATGATTGTTTATATGTTAAAGGATATCGGATTTCATTGTTTTGATAGCTATCAACATGGTTTTGAATCACTTAGTGTCCTTGATAATTGCCATATGTTAATCGGTATCTGAAAAACATGCATCAGTACAGCATTAACGCACGCTAAGCTTACTGGCTAGCGCGCGCTAACGAGAGCAACTTAGTGCACGCTACGTTAAGTAATTAACGTGCGCTAAGAAGACAGAAAGTGTAGTATTTTAGTGTTGTGGTTCTGAATTCGTGCTGGTTTGAGTTGGATTAATCCGACTAGTGTTTAATCGAGATTTTGTCAAGTCGTTGGGTTTGTGATTTGGTTTTATCGATTGTTGATTGTTATCGAACTTGTTCTTTTTCGATTATTGTAATAGGTTGAGATTATTGATCGGTGTCTATTACCGTATGTTACGGTCGTGTTCGAGTATGTTCGTGAATGGCGTTGGTCAGGTCCGAGGAGCTAGTATATGAAGACAATGAGATTATTAACGGCTTCATCATCATCGTATTGGTGTCGAGGTAAGTTATTACTTGCTCAGTTTATAGTATTTAATGAATGGTTTCCGTTTCATTCGTGTATAATTCGTATAGCAATGTTTATAATCGTAATCACAGGAGATTTGGGATTATAAATCGTATTCGAGTTTTGGGAATCTAAATCATTATGTATATGATTTACTTTTGTTATTGGTATACTTGTATATCGAGGATATATTGTGATAAAGATGAAGATATGAATTATCTGCAATCCGTGATACTTTGGACCGTCGAGTATTGAAGATAATGGTTCATGATGGTTTAGACATTGAGATCGTTCTCGAAGGACTCGGGGCAAGTACTCTAATCATTTTTATCATTTGTGTCGATCATGTCGTGATACATTCGTGTATCGTCGTTGTCATGCATTTGTGCATTGTTGTTGTCGTGTATTGTGTACTGTTGTTTTGTGCAGTTGTGCATTGTTGTCATATGTCCACCTCGTGTTGGTCCGACGGGATCATCGGGGGATCTATGCTAGCGTGCGCTGGATCATCGGACGGGTTTTCCACCTCGGGTTGGTCTGACGGGATCATCGGGGAATCTAGGCAGCGAACGCTGGATCATCGGATTGCCATGTATTGTTGTTGTGCATATGTATAGTTTGGGTTTGCCATAAGTATACATTGTCGTTATTGTTGTGATCATATTGACGTTGTCATATGAGTATGCATTTGTAGGTCTTGTGTTAGGACCATGTCCTTATGTTGTGTTGATCTGATCTCGGATTAGACTGACGTGATTGTCATGGTATTTCGTATCTTGAGGTATGTTCCGTATTTCCTTTGTACTTGTCTTTGATGGACAATCGATTATCGTATTGGAATTGTCGACGTTATCCGATGGATTGAATTGACCAGAGTTGGTATAATTTTCGTATCGCGAGTTATGATAATGTTTTGAGAACCTTGGGTATTGTTGAGATACCGTACAGATATTTCAGTATTATCTTATTGTGTTGTTAAGGATACGAATCGTGGATTTTCGTAAAGTTACGGCGGTAAGATTACATTGGTCGTATTCTTACTTGGTATTTCCATTGATATGTAATTATTGACGTGATGTGATGGTTATCATTGTTGGATATTATGGCTGACCCCGTCGTGGGCTTTCTTTTTAGGTTCTTGGATTATCAAGCTTGTAGCGGTCGTGAAGAGATGAGCTTCCCGGAGGATACTGGCTAGGACATGTATTTGTGTTTTGAGTTTCTGATCAGTTGTTGTATTCCACTGCTAGAGTATTTTAATTATTTGTCTTTATCTGTTGTGTGAGTATTTTAAATGGCCTTTTGGTATCTGGTAACTTAGGTTACTTTGGCAATCATTTTCTAAATCTATTTTGTCGGTATGTGTAAGCGATAGCTTAACGTATGTTTTTAAACTATTGAGCTTTGGCATTTCGGGCCTTGTGGTTTCAAATGAGATTTTACGACGGTTCGATAAACGGATTTTATTAAATCTTCAAATGTTTTTAAAATACAGTACCGTCATTATCCTCTTGGACATTGATAAATGTTTGTGAAAATTTCCTTCAGCCTTGCGGGTTCCATCTCGGGGCCCACGGCGCTGTAATATTCCTGGATGGCTCTGGGGGTGTTACAGCTTCGGGTATCGTGTGATGTTATGTTTGAGTTTATTGATTAATCGAGATTGCGAGATGTGCTTGTGATGATGGTTAATCTGATGAGAATTATTTGAGTAAATAAAGCTATGACGGTAAGATTACATTGGTCGTATTCTTACTTAGTGTTTCCATTGGTATGTAATTATTGATGTGATGTGATTGATATCATTGTTGGATATTATGGTGACCCCATCGTGGGCTTTCTTTTTAGGTTCTTGGATATCAAGCTTGCAGCGATCGTGAAGAGATGAGCTTCTCGGAGGATACTGGCTAGGGCATGTAATTGTGTATTGAGTTCCTGATCAGTTGTTGTATTCTGCCGTTAGAGTACTTTTAATTGTTTGTCTTTTCCGCTGCGTGAGTATTTTTAAATGACTTTTCGTTATCAAGTAACTCGGGTTACTTTCGAGAATCATTTTCTAAACTATTGAGTTTCGGCCATTTGGCCTTGTCCTTTCAAATGAGATTTTGCGACGGTTTTGATAAACGAGTTCTATAAAGTCTTCGGATGTTTTTAAAGATAGTATCGTCCTTCGCCTCTTAGGCATTTGTAAATGTTTGCGAAAATGTCTTTTAGCCTTGTGGGTTCCATCTCGGTGCCCACGGCGCTGTAATATTCCTAGATGGATCACGGGGTGTTACACATAACAAAAAAATCACACAAGCTCGTGTGACACGAGACGCAACATATAGAGGGGAGACTTACATCCACAGATCGCACGAATATGATGGCTGCATATTGATACTAATCGCGACCGACATCTCAAACGACGCGTCGCGACATGACTTAATCAGATAAAACCTGATAAGACAAGACTCGACTACACACAACTCGTCCCGACAGTCTAGGTTTCCGCAACCTAAGCTATGATACCATATTCTGTAACACCCCCAAATCAATTGGGAATATCACAGGACAAGTATATCATTGTAGTACCGAACTATAGTATATCAATAATTACTCCGATGAGGAGTTTCAAGTACAACACACCCAGGATAAAACAGAATACATGTATATTTTATATGAAGATAAAATGTACAACACCAATTAAAATGAGTATTTAAATGGAAGTCTGCAGCGGAAAACAAATGAAGAAAACATGAAGACTGAAAGGACTGGGGCCCCCTACTAGTATCACTGGGACTCCTCGCCGTCAACGTTCTCTTCCCGTGCCTTAGCCTTGCCATGACCTGAAAACAACATTCCTCAACGGGATCAGTTACACAGAACAACAATCCTCAAGAGTTGAATAAACACAATCATGATATATATCTCAATTATGAAATTAAGATGAAGAGGGGCATCATAGTACGCCCATAATTGTATGTGCAAGTGCACAAGACGAGTGTCCGGACACACCACACCCGCCCTTGTACCTAATTAGTCTCACGGAGGTACGTTACCGTGTGCACAGTCCAATATGTCGGAGAACCCAATCACATGACTATCACGTGCCCGACTAAAAATTCCAGACATCCCCACCCGGCCACGCAATATGAACCCAGAAGGTCATATGGACAAGAAATGACCATGAAGAATAATAATGAATAACAATCCGACAAAGTCAAGAATGACTCACCGAGATCAAATGATAGTGAAATGAATGATAGCTCAATGAAATGATTGGAACCGTCGTTCCTCGTGAATGAAGTGATTAATTGACAATTACAAGTCTCAATAAGGTTAATACATTATGAATGAATTATGATTATGAATGAACAACCACGAAAGGAATGAATATCCTTTTAACCGAGTAAGAATTAACTTACACAACACCGGTGAAGAAGGTCCTTACTTGAATAACGTCCTAAAAGGGATGTCGGCCGCTCGAACAACCTCGAATGACAATTACCAACAAACGCTCAATCTACGTATCAAACACGATTATAACCAACTCAAATGTCGATACAACAATATCCAAACTCATTGAGGCATTCTAATGAATACTTATCAAATATACATCCTTCTATAATATCCAAATCCCGAATATATCGAAACCAACTCCAAAATGAGTATTTCAAACCAACAAAACACCTTCAATGATATCAATAATCCCATAAGAATCCACAAATAGAGTTAACGACAACATCTAATCGAAAACCCCCAACTATCAAACTCAACTCTAAAGTGTTCTTGAATCAAACTCCAACAATTCGTGAAATCCAATATATATGCCATTAAATCTGTAGGAATACATTTATCCATGGTAGATAATCCTTATCTAACATATTCCAACAACAATCCAATCTTACACGAATAAATCGGAAGGAAAAACCCAAAAATCCAAAATTCTAGATCCAAGAAGTTATTACCTTGATTTGATGTGATGGAGATGATGAAATGATGATTACTCCGAATTATAAGCTTGGAGATGTTGATAGATGATTGCACCTCGAAGAACACTTCTCAAGAAGCTCCAAATCGCCCGGAACCGACGGACGAATGAAAAGAAATGAAGAATGATCAATAAAAGACTGAACTGTCCTATTTATAGAAACCCCAGTTTAGCGTGCGCTAGCTCCTGTTCGTAGCGTGCGCTAACGGGTGTACTGTGTAGTCCAGTACCCTCTGTTCGCAACGGTAGCGTGCGCTACGTACCTTTTGTAGTGTGCGCTACAACCATATACTTAGCGTGCATTAACACAAAATGTTAGCGTGCGCTAACAAATTATCTGTTGCCCAGTACTGAAGTCCAGAACCTCCTGTTCTCTGATTTGTTCGCGGTAGCGCGCACTACACACAAAATTCAGCGTGCGCTACTGACCACGATTAGCGTACGCTAATATCTACTCATAGCGTGCGTTAGAAATTAATCCAATTCAGTCCAGTAGCCACTGGACTCTGCCTGATCCGACCTTAGCGCGTGCTACACCGAATGCATAGCGTGCGCTACTCCGACCTACTAGCGCGTGCTACTTACCATTTGTAGCGTGCGCTACTTACAACCCAACTGCAGTCCAGTACCTTCTGGACTGTCTGCTTGAACTACATTAGCATGCGCTAGTGTTGAGAGGTAGCGTGCGCCACCCGAACTCAATTAGTGCGTGCTAAAGAGAGTTCATAGCGTGCGCTACTCCTCACACACAGCCCACTATGAAGATGTCAATGATGATAAACACGGCACGATTCTCTAACTAGATTGATGATGAATGACGATTGATACACGATATAATTACTCTGAACGGTGCAATGATTGAATATGAGTGACAAATGATCATCAATGAGTGAAAATTACTGAGTGAAAATTACTGAACGATAATTACTGAATGATAAGGACTGAATTACAACCGGGTATTACATACACCCCCTTAAAAGAGTTTCATCCCCGAAACTAAGGGTCAAACAACTCGGGATGACTCTCCCGCATACAATCCTCGGTTTCCCAAGTAGCCTCTTCGACTCTGTGTCTAGACCACTGAATTTTAACCAAAGGAATCGTCTTGTTCCTCAACTGTTTGATTCGCCGCTCTAAGACTCGTACGGGACGCTCCTCATATGAATGATCATCCGCGATCTCGATCTCGTCGAACTGAAGTATGTGACTCGGGTCGGCAACATAATTCCGAAACTGATAGACGTGAAAAACATTATAAATTCGGCTCAATGCCGGAGGTAAGGCCAATCGATAAGCTAGCTCGCCTACTCGATCCAAGATCTCAAACGGTCCAATGAATCTCGGAATCAAATTTCCCCTCTTCCCAAAATGGAAGATACCTCGACTCAGGGATACCTTGACCAAAACATGGTCACCCGCCTCGAACTCTAATGGCCGACGACGGTTACCTGCATAAGATTTATGTCGACTCTGAGCGGTAAACAACCGACTCCTGATCAAAGCTACCTTCTTACGGGCGGCTATAAGCATATCGGGCTCGGTGCCAATTGATTCTGATAAGTCATTCCAACACAAAGGAGATCGACAACGACGACCGTACAAGGCCTAGTAAGGTGCCATATGTTGTGAGGAAATCCCTCACACTATGCCGCAAGTGCACGGTGTCAACAAGTAATAAAGTGATAAGTAAGATATCGTTCCCTCGAGGACTGATTTCACTAAGTACCAAAATATAGTCAACTCGTAATTTTATTTGAAGAGCAATTATATAGAATTTACTTCTAAACTAACTGCAGAAAAATAAATAGAAAGTAATAATAGTAATAATAAAAATAATAATAATAATAAGGGCGTAGGGTTATGATTTTCACCTCAAACAATCAGGAGTGATTTTTATTTAATTCAATTCACCTTTATTCAATTGATTGTAAGCCAGGAATTCCTAAATTATTCTAAAGCCTCTCCCAAGGTCGATAGAAAATACTAATAATTATTAACTCGATATATTCCTATTCGAATTAGATAATTAATAGCTAAAACAGTTCATGAATCCCCACAATAAATAGGCTTCACAATTCCCATGAGTATATCCCTATCTCACGATAATCATGATTTTAATCACAAGAACTATGCCTAAATTTCATCTCCCAAATCCATAAAGACATTCAAAACAATTCAACTGTTGGTCAGACAATTAAAAAGCATTAAGAACAATGAGAAGAATCCAACTCAATACGAATAACGAGTAAATTGAAATAAAAATAAATAAATCAAACCATCATGTAATCGGCTACAATCACAATCCTACTCGAACAGATCTAGAAAATAAGATGCGGAAAAATTAAGAAAAACCATAAGGGATCCGTGGTCTTGTCGTCGCCCACAAATCTCCTCCAATAATTCCTTGATGCTCGATCCCGTCCCCCAACGATTCCTCGATGGTTGATGATGATCTTTTTTCTGACCTTCTATGCTTATTTATAGCTGTCGTTAGCCTCCAAAACGCGTTCGGGAATTAGGTTGAGAACAGGCTCCAAAAAACGGCCCAGAAACGCGGAAGACTCAGCAAAACCGCCCCGTGGGCCGCAGCTCACTTAATTTGTGCCGCGGCCCCTAACCTTCAGCGAGTTGTACCTGGGCGCAAATTTCATCCTGGGCCGCGGCTCAGCATCCTTGTGCCGCGGCTCACGGTACAGTTCGCTCGGCGTCCTGCTGGTCACCTGCGTGTGCCGCGGCTCAGCATATGGGTGTCGCGGCCCCAGGCCAAAAATTGTCGTTTCGGCCCATTGTTCGCCGTTTGAGCTTCCGGACTCCAATTTTCTACAAAACATATAAAGATAGTGCATTAAAAGCTCATTTATGAAGATTTAGGCTCAAAAAATAGATATAAAATAATGATAAATAAGCGCATAAAAATACGCCTAACAAATACCCCCAAACTTGAACCTTTGCTTGTCCTTAAGCAAAAATCAATTTTCAAATGAAAAAATATCTTGAATGATCGTGCAAATCCATAGTGTTCAACTTAATCAATACTACCCTGAAAATCTCAAAGAATAATACGATTATCGTAATAGTCAGTCACATCAAGGACACCGATTCCACAAGGTAACCATTTTTAGTGCTAATCGATCGTTCATGAGGAAAATCAAGCTCAAAGATTAACAAGTGTGAATTTAACCGACCGCTAATACGAAGGGTTAGAGTAAACAAGCCAACTCGCCCAGTCCCACAGTCTAATGGCAAAATTCAAGAATTTCATCATCAAAATTTCTCCTCGGACAGCATTCCCTTATTTATGATCAATAATATGATTCGAGTTAACCACTAGGTTTCGGATCTCGGGATGTTTCATCGGGATAACCCTAGGGTGGATTTCCATTCTCATGTATTAGGGAACCGTTTGACGTAAAAGACACTCATGGGGCACATGGATGCATCTAGTTACTAAGTCCCCCTCTACAGCGGAGAAAAAAACTCGAATAGCAATTCCCGCATGTCAAGATTGCTATTTTACGCGAGAGTAAACAACGGGTCACGTGAATACCCCTGGTTACTAGGCTTCCTATCATTGGTAATGCGATAATTCTAAATCATTAGTCTATTCAGGGTTGTCGTTTTACGCGAGAGTAAACAACGGGTCACGTGAGTATCCCCGGTTACTAGACTTCCCATCATAGAACATGTATAATATCTCGACTTTTTGGGAAAAACTGTCCGACTCTAAACTCACTTTAAGTGCCCACACGACTCATGTTACTGGAGGACTAGCTACGCGAAAAGTGTAACCAAACGTATAGACGGTGATTTGAAAATACTTATGTCTCCTTTCTTATCTGCTAAGATTTCTACAAAAACGAAAAAAATTCGGACCTAAATGAATATTCAACGGAATCGCTAACTGCAACTCGACCAAAAGTCAATCGTTTCTTCAAAAAGAAATCAGTATCGTAACATCAGTTTTACACATGGAAGCACGAAAAATTCACGTAAAATTCACGTTTTTGGCAAAAACCATCAACAGCATGCAAGAAAAATAAAGCAATGATGAAATCGCAATTTATAACCAAGAAAAATTAAGAAAATATTGCATGCTTCAATTTATTCCACTACACATAAAATCATCAACAATAAAACTCATGTGAAAATAAAAGAGATAAGGAAAAGTGAATCTTATTCCAAATGTCTTCTTGAACGCCAGCACATGTCTGAGTGGAATCATCTGTCAATCCATACTTCAAATAATGCCCAACAACACGAGGGACCCCCAAACTTAGTCTCTAGTCATGAAATAACTATAGACATTAGGTCAAGAAAGACTAGAATATGAAGGATAATAACTCATTGGGGTTATATAAAAATATTAGAGAAATAAGGGCTAACAAGAATACACGAATCCAAACGAAATAACAAAACAAAGAAAAAAAATTATTAATGAAAAATCATATAAAACAACTAACTAGAAAGCAAGTAAAATTGATGGGTTGCCTCCCATCAAGCGCTCTATTTTACGTCTTGAGCACGACGTGGCAAATAAAACAACTAACGTGGCTTCTTTCTAGGGAGATTGCCAAATAACCCCTTCTTACAATCTATAAGCCTCTTATTCCACAAGGGAGGCTTTGGTTCATGCCTGGTTGCCAAAAATAATGAGTAAGAACAATTATGCGGACAACCAAAAAATGATGAACGAATATAATAATTATAAGGTATGAAAAAATAAGCAGAGTTCGGATGGGTAGATAATAAAGACATATCATGAACAACCTCATTAGAACTCAAAGAATCAGCCTCAACAAAATAAAAAGTAGTGGGGTCAATCTCTCCCAATATGGATTTATGAAAAATTATGCGCGGCACCGTTAATAAAATTTTAGGCACAAAAGTGTTCACCTTATTGTTCGAAGTTTGATGACAATTTAATGAAATTTCTTTGAAAACATCATCAATGGTAACTTCTTCTACAAGTTCATCACACTTTATGTAATTATCAGGTGCTAGGGGATCGACCCTAAAACTCAGCATGTCTTTCTTTCAACCTCCCCCTCAACTTCACTACTAAATCGATGAGCTGGAAAATAACCATAGTGAATCTCAAGACCACGACTTGCACATTCTCGCTCAAGAGGGGTACTATCAGGATTTTTGAGAGTGTCTACACAGTGTTCAAGCATGGTCTTTTGTTTTGGGGGAGGGGGCTGACTTACCCTATTAGGCAAATTATTAAGATTATCGAAATTTATGAAATGTCAAGGGTCACGATAATCAAAGGAAAACATAATGAAAAGAAACTAAAGAAAAAAACTTCAAATTAAAGTTAGAGTCGCTTGATAATGATATTAGCAAAAAAATCAGTCCCCGGCAACGACGCCAAAAACTTGTTGTGAGGAAATCCCTCACACTATGCCGCAAGTGCACGGTGTCAACAAGTAATAAAGTGACAAGTAAGATATCGTTCCCTCGAGGACTGATTTCACTAAGTAGCCAAATATAGTCAACTCGTAATTTTATTTGAAGAACAATTATATAGAATTTACTTCTAAACTAATTGCAGAAAAATAAATAGAAAATAATAATAGTAATAATAATAAAAATAATAATAATAATAATAAGGGTGTAGGATTATGATTTTCACCTCAAACAATCAGGAGTGGTTTTATTTAATTCAATTCACCTTTATTCAATTGATTGTAAGCCAGGAATTCCTAAATTATTCTAAAGCCTCTCCCAAGGTCGATAGAAAATACTAATAATTATTAACTCGATATATTCCTATTCGAATTAGATAATTAATAGCTAAAACAGTTCATGAATCCCCACAATAAATAGGCTTCACAATTCCCATGAGTATATCCCTATCTCACGATAATCATGATTTTAATCACAAGAACTATGCCTAAATTTCATCTCCCGAATCCATAAAGACATTCAAAACAATTCAACTGTTGGCCAGACAATTAAAAAGCATTAAGAACAATGAGAAAAATCCAACTCAATACGAATAACGAGTAAATTGAAATAAAAATAAATAAATCAAACCGTCATGTAATCGGCTACAATTAGAATCCTACTCGAACAGATCTAGAAAATAAGATGCGGAAAAATTAAAAAAAACTATAAGGGATCCGTGGTCTTGTTGTCGCCCACAAATCTCCTCCAATAATTCCTTGATGCTCGATCCCGTCCCCCAACGATTCCTCGATGGTTGATGATGATCTTTTTTCTGACCTTCTATGCTTATTTATAGCTGTCGTTAGCCTCCAAAACGCGTTCGGGAATTAGGTTGAGAACAGGCTCCAAAAAACGGCCAGAAACGCGGAAGACTCAGCAAAACCGCCCCGTGGGCCGCAGCTCACTTAATCTGTGCCGCGGCCCCTAACCTTCAGCGAGTTGTACCTAGGCGCAAATTTCATCCTGGGCCGCGGCTCAGCATCCTTGTGCCGCGGCTCACGGTACAGTTCGCTCGGCATCCTGCTGGTCACCTCCGTGTGCCGCGACTCAGCATATGGGTGCCGCGGCCCCAGGCCAAAAATTGTCGTTTCGGCCCATTGTTCGCCGTTTGAGCTTCCGGACTCCAATTTTCTACAAAACATATAAAGATAGTGCATTAAAAGCTCATTTATGAAGATTTAGGCTCAAAAAATAGATATAAAATAATGATAAATAAGCGCATAAAAATACGCCTAACAAATACCCCCAAACTTGAACCTTTGCTTGTCCTCAAGCAAAAATCAATTTTCAAATGAAAAAATATCGTGAATGATCGTGCAAATCCATAGTGCTCAACTTAATCAATACTACCCTGAAAATCTCAAAGAATAATACGATTATCGTAATAGTCAGTCACATCAAGGACACCGATTCCACAAAGTAACCATTTTTAGTGCTAATCGATCGTTCATGAGGAAAATCAAGCTCAAAGATTAACAAGTGTGAATTTAACCGACCGCTAATACGAAGGGTTAGAGTAAACAAGCCAACTCGCCCAGTCCCACAGTCTAATGGCAAAATTCAAGAATTTCATCATCAAAATTTCTCCTCGGACAGCATTCCCTTATTTATGATCAATAATATGATTCGAGTTAACCACTAGGTTTCGGATCTCGGGATGTTTCATCGGGATAACCCTAGGGTGGATTTCCATTCTCATGTATTGGGGAACCGTTTGACGTAAAAGAAACTCATGGGGCACATGGATGCTTCAAGTTACTAAGTCCCCTCTACGGAGAAAAACTCGAATAGCAATTCCCGCATGTCAAGATTCTCGCTTTTATGCGAGAGTAAACAACGGTCACGTGAATACCCCCGGTTACTAGGCTTCCTATCATTGGTAATGCGATAA
Organism: Orobanche coerulescens; assembly: GCA_033398695.1. NCBI lineage: Eukaryota > Viridiplantae > Streptophyta > Magnoliopsida > Lamiales > Orobanchaceae > Orobanche > Orobanche coerulescens. The sequence continues at coordinate 84,029,598 of CM065809.1, forward strand.
TTCTAAATCATTAGTCTATTCAGGGTTGTCGCTTTACGCGAGAGTAAACAACGGGTCACGTGAGTATCCTGCTTACTAGACTTCCCATCATAGAACATGTATAATATCTCGACTTTTGGGAAAAACTGTCCGACTCTAAACTCACTTTAAGTGCCCACACGACTCATGTTCTTTGGAGGACTAGCTACGCGAAAAGTGTAACCAAACGTATAGACGGTGATTTGAAAACACTTATGTCTCCTTTCTTATTTGCTAAGATTTCTACAAAACGAAAAATTTCGACCTAAATGAATATTCAACTAAATGATATCGCCGATCGCAACTCGACCAAAAGTCAATCGTTTCTTCAAAAAGAAATCAGTATCGTAACATCAGTTTTACACACGGAAGCACGAAAAATTCACGTAAAATTCACGTTTTTGGCAAAAACCATCAACAGCATGCAAGAAAAATAAAGCAATGATGAAATCGCAATTTATAACCAAGAAAAATTAAGAAAATATTGCATGCTTCAATTTATTCCACTACACATAAAATCATCAACAATAAAACTCATGTGAAAATAAAAGAGATAAGGAAAAGTGAATCTTATTCCAAATGTCTTCTTGAACGTCAGCACATGTCTGAGTGGAATCATCTGTCAATCCATACTTCAAATAATGCCCAACAACACGAGGGACCCCCAAACTTAGTCTCTAGTCATGAAATAACTATAGACATTAGGTCAAGAAAGACTAGAATATGAAGGATAATAACTCATTGGGGTTATATAAAAATATTAGAGAAATAAGGGCTAACAAGAATACACGAATCCAAACGAAATAACAAAACAAAGAAAAAAAATTATTAATGAAAAATCATATAAAAACAACTAACTAGAAAGCAAATAAAATTGATGGGTTGCCTCCCATCAAGCGCTCTATTTTACGTCTTGAGCACGACGTGGCAAATAAAACAACTAACGTGGCTTCTTTCTAGGGAGATTGCCAAATAACCCCTTCTTACAATCTATAAGCCTCTTATTCCACAAGGGAGGCTTTGGTTCATGCCTGGTTGCCAAAAATAATGAGTAAGAACAATTATGCGGACAACCAAAAAATGATGAACGAATATAATAATTATAAGGTATGAAAAAATAAGCAGAATTCGGATGGGTAGATAATAAAGACATATCATGAACAACCTCATTAGAACTCAAAGAATCGGCCTCAACAAAATAAAAAGTAGTGGGGTCAATCTCTCCCAATATGGATTTATGAAAAATTATGCGCGGCACCGTTAATAAAATTTTAGGCACAAAAGTGTTCACCTTATTGTTCGAAGTTTGATGACAATTTAATGAAATTTCTTTGAAAACATCATCAATGGTAACTTCTTCTACAAGTTCATCACACTTTATGTAATTATCAGGTGCTAGGGGATCGACCCTAAAACTCAGCATGTCTTTCTTTCAACCTCCCCCTCAACTTCACTACTAAATCGATGAGCTGGAAAATAACCATAGTGAATCTCAAGACCACGACTTGCACATTCTCGCTCAAGAGGGGTACTATCAGGATTTTTGAGAGTGTCTACACAGTGTTCAAGCATGGTCTTTTGTTTTGGGGGAGGGGGCTGACTTACCCTATTAGGCAAATTATTAAGATTATCGAAATTTATGAAATGTCAAGGGTCACGATAATCAAAGGAAAACATAATGAAAAGAAACTAAAGAAAAAAACTTCAAATTAAAGTTAGAGTCGCTTAGTAATGATATTAGCAAAAAAATCAGTCCCCGGCAACGGCGCCAAAAACTTGTTGTGAGGAAATTCCTCACACTATGCCGCAAGTGCACGGTGTCAACAAGTAATAAAGTGACAAGTAAGATATCGTTCCCTCGAGGACTGATTTCACTAAGTAGCCAAATATAGTCAACTCGTAATTTTATTTGAACAACAATTATATAGAATTTACTTCTAAACTAATTGCATAAAAATAAATAGAAAATAATAATAGTAATAAAAATAATAATAATAATAATAATAATAAGGGCGTAGGATTATGATTTTCACCTCAAACAATCAGGAGTGATTTTATTTAATTCAATTCACCTTTATTCAATTGATTGTAAGCCAGGAATTCCCAAATTATTCTAAAGCTTCTCCCAAGGTCGATAGAAAATACTAATAATTATTAACTCGATATATTCCTATTCGAATTAGATAATTAATAGCTAAAATAGTTCATGAATCCCCACAATAAATAGGCTTCACAATTCCCATGAGTATATCCCTATCTCACGATAATCATGATTTTAATCACAAGAACTATGCCTAAATTTCATCTCCCGAATCCATAAAGACATTCAAAACAATTCAACTGTTGGCCAGACAATTAAAAAGCGTTAAGAACAATGAGAAAAATCCAACTCAATACGAATAACGAGTAAATTGAAATAAAAATAAATAAATCAAACCGTCATGTAATCGGCTACAATCACAATCCTACTCGAACAGATCTAGAAAATAAGATGCGGAAAAATTAAGAAAAACTATAAGGGATCCGTGGTCTTGTCGTCGCCCACAAATCTCCTCCAATAATTCCTTGATGCTCGATCCCGTCCCCCAACGATTCCTCGATGGTTGATGATGATCTTTTTTCTGACCTTCTATGCTTATTTATAGCTGTCGTTAGCCTCCAAAACGCGTTCGGGAATTAGGTTGAGAACAGGCTCCAAAAAACGGCCAGAAACGCGGAAGACTCAGCAAAACCGCCCCGTGGGCCGCAGCTCACTTAATCTGTGCCGCGGCCCCTAACCTTCAGCGAGTTGTACCTAGGCGCAAATTTCATCCTGGGCCGCGGCTCAGCATCCTTGTGCCGCGGCTCACGGTACAGTTCGCTCGGCATCCTGCTGGTCACCTCCGTGTGCCGCGACTCAGCATATGGGTGCCGCGGCCCCAGGCCAAAAATTGTCGTTTCGGCCCATTGTTCGCCGTTTGAGCTTCCGGACTCCAATTTTCTACAAAACATATAAAGATAGTGCATTAAAAGCTCATTTATGAAGATTTAGGCTCAAAAAATAGATATAAAATAATGATAAATAAGCGCATAAAAATACGCCTAACAAATACCCCCAAACTTGAACCTTTGCTTGTCCTCAAGCAAAAATCAATTTTCAAATGAAAAAATATCGTGAATGATCGTGCAAATCCATAGTGCTCAACTTAATCAATACTACCTGAAAATCTCAAAGAATAATACGATTATCGTAATAGTCAGTCACATCAAGGACACCGATTCCACAAAGTAACCATTTTTAGTGCTAATCGATCGTTCATGAGGAAAATCAAGCTCAAAGATTAACAAGTGTGAATTTAACCGACCGCTAATACGAAGGGTTAGAGTAAACAAGCCAACTCGCCCAGTCCCACAGTCTAATGGCAAAATTCAAGAATTTCATCATCAAAATTTCTCCTCGGACAGCATTCCCTTATTTATGATCAATAATATGATTCGAGTTAACCACTAGGTTTCGGATCTCGGGATGTTTCATCGGGATAACCCTAGGGTGGATTTCCATTCTCATGTATTGGGGAACCGTTTGACGTAAAAGAAACTCATGGGGCACATGGATGCTTCAAGTTACTAAGTCCCCCTCTACAGCGGAGAAAAAAACTCGAATAGCAATTCCCGCATGTCAAGATTGCTGTTTTATGCGAGAGTAAACAACGGGTCACGTGAATACCCCTGGTTACTAGGCTTCCTATCATTGGTAATGCGATAATTCTAAATCATTAGTCTATTCAGGGTTGTCGTTTTACGCGAGAGTAAACAACGGGTCACGTGAGTATCCCCGGTTACTAGACTTCCCATCATAGAACATGTATAATATCTCGACTTTTTGGGAAAAACTGTCCGACTCTAAACTCACTTTAAGTGCCCACACGACTCATGTTACTGGAGGACTAGCTACGCGAAAAGTGTAACCAAACGTATAGACGGTGATTTGAAAACACTTATGTCTCCTTTCTTATTTGCTAAGATTTCTACAAAAACGAAAAAATTTCGGACCTAAATGAATATTCAACGGAAACAGATATCGCTGACTGCAACTCGACCAAAAGTCAATCGTTTCTTCAAAAAGAAATCAGTATCGTAACATCAGTTTTACACACGGAAGCACGAAAAATTCACGTAAAATTCACGTTTTTGGCAAAAACCATCAACAGCATGCAAGAAAAATAAAGCAATGATGAAATCGCAATTTATAACCAAGAAAAATTAAGAAAATATTGCATGCTTCAATTTATTCCACTACACATAAAATCATCAACAATAAAACTCATGTGAAAATAAAAGAGATAAGGAAAAGTGAATCTTATTCCAAATGTCTTCTTGAACGTCAGCACATGTCTGAGTGGAATCATCTGTCAATCCATACTTCAAATAATGCCCAACAACACGAGGGACCCCCAAACTTAGTCTCTAGTCATGAAATAACTATAGACATTAGGTCAAGAAAGACTAGAATATGAAGGATAATAACTCATTGGGGTTATATAAAAATATTAGAGAAATAAGGGCTAACAAGAATACACGAATCCAAACGAAATAACAAAACAAAGAAAAAAAATTATTAATGAAAAATCATATAAAAACAACTAACTAGAAAGCAAGTAAAATTGATGGGTTGCCTCCCATCAAGCGCTCTATTTTACGTCTTGAGCACGACGTGGCAAATAAAACAACTAACGTGGCTTCTTTCTAGGGAGATTGCCAAATAACCCCTTCTTACAATCTATAAGCCTCTTATTCCACAAGGGAGGCTTTGGTTCATGCCTGGTTGCCAAAAATAATGAGTAAGAACAATTATGCGGACAACCAAAAAATGATGAACGAATATAATAATTATAAGGTATGAAAAAATAAGCAGAATTCGGATGGGTAGATAATAAAGACATATCATGAACAACCTCATTAGAACTCAAAGAATCGGCCTCAACAAAATAAAAAGTAGTGGGGTCAATCTCTCCCAATATGGATTTATGAAAATTATGCGCGGCACCGTTAATAAAATTTTAGGCACAAAAGTGTTCACCTTATTGTTCGAAGTTTGATGACAATTTAATGAAATTTCTTTGAAAACATCATCAATGGTAACTTCTTCTACAAGTTCATCACACTTTATGTAATTATCAGGTGCTAGGGGATCGACCCTAAAACTCAGCATGTCTTTCTTTCAACCTCCCCCTCAACTTCACTACTAAATCGATGAGCTGGAAAATAACCATAGTGAATCTCAAGACCACGACTTGCACATTCTCGCTCAAGAGGGGTACTATCAGGATTTTTGAGAGTGTCTACACAGTGTTCAAGCATGGTCTTTTGTTTTGGGGGAGGGGGCTGACTTACCCTATTAGGCAAATTATTAAGATTATCGAAATTTATGAAATGTCAAGGGTCACGATAATCAAAGGAAAACATAATGAAAAGAAACTAAAGAAAAAAACTTCAAATTAAAGTTAGAGTCGCTTAGTAATGATATTAGCAAAAAAATCAGTCCCCGGCAACGGCGCCAAAAACTTGTTGTGAGGAAATTCCTCACACTATGCCGCAAGTGCACGGTGTCAACAAGTAATAAAGTGACAAGTAAGATATCGTTCCCTCGAGGACTGATTTCACTAAGTAGCCAAATATAGTCAACTCGTAATTTTATTTGAACAACAATTATATAGAATTTACTTCTAAACTAATTGCATAAAAATAAATAGAAAATAATAATAGTAATAAAAATAATAATAATAATAATAATAATAAGGGCGTAGGATTATGATTTTCACCTCAAACAATCAGGAGTGATTTTATTTAATTCAATTCACCTTTATTCAATTGATTGTAAGCCAGGAATTCCCAAATTATTCTAAAGCTTCTCCCAAGGTCGATAGAAAATACTAATAATTATTAACTCGATATATTCCTATTCGAATTAGATAATTAATAGCTAAAACAGTTCATGAATCCCCACAATAAATAGGCTTCACAATTCCCATGAGTATATCCCTATCTCACGATAATCATGATTTTAATCACAAGAACTATGCCTAAATTTCATCTCCCGAATCCATAAAGACATTCAAAACAATTCAACTGTTGGCCAGACAATTAAAAAGCGTTAAGAACAATGAGAAAAATCCAACTCAATACGAATAACGAGTAAATTGAAATAAAAATAAATAAATCAAACCGTCATGTAATCGGCTACAATCACAATCCTACTCGAACAGATCTAGAAAATAAGATGCGGAAAAATTAAGAAAAACTATAAGGGATCCGTGGTCTTGTCGTCGCCCACAAATCTCCTCCAATAATTCCTTGATGCTCGATCCCGTCCCCCAACGATTCCTCGATGGTTGATGATGATCTTTTTTCTGACCTTCTATGCTTATTTATAGCTGTCCTTAGCCTCCAAAACGCGTCCGGGAATTAGGTTGAGAACAGGCTCCAAAAAACAGCCCAGAAACGCGGAAGACTCAGCAAAACCGCCCCGTGGGCTGTGGCTCACTTAATCTGTGCCGCGGCCCCTAACCTTCAGCGAGTTGTACCTGGGCGCAAATTTCATCCCGGGCCGCGGCTCAGCATCCTTGTGCCGCGGCTCACGGTACAGTTCGCTCGGCGTCCTGCCGGTCACCTGCGTGTGCCGCGGCTCAGCATATGGGTGTCGCGGCCCAGGCCAAAAATTGTCGTTTCGGCCCGTTGTTCGCCGTTTGAGCTTCCGGACTCCAATTTTCTACAAAACATATAAAGATAGTGCATTAAAAGCTCATTTATGAAGATTTAGGCTCAAAAAATGGATATAAAATAATGATAAATAAGCGCATAAAAATACGCCTAACACCATATTAATCGAAGCATGCCAACTATTATTGTACGTGAACTCGATCAACGGTAGTTGGGCTTCCCAATCATCTTTCCAATCGAGAACACATGCCCTCAGCATGTCCTCCAAAGTCTGAATAGTCCTCTCTGATTGTCCGTCGGACTGAGGGTGAAAAGATGTACTGAGATTAAGCTGAGTTCCCATAGCATGATGATCTAATTTCCAAAAATGAGACACGAATCGTGTAACACCCCCAATATATTCGGGAATATTACAGCGCCGTAAATCCTTTACATAAGGATTTACAAGGCTGAAGAATTTAAACAGGCATTAAAAGATACTAACGAACGGAAATAACGAAATTACGGTACAACAATTCTGACCCAGTACAGAAATAGTACAATTTGTTCAACAGAACTCAATAATACATCACCAAATTCAAATCATCACAAACAACTTCGTACTCGAGTACTTATTGAAATAACGAATAAACACTAGATAAATAAACCCGGTCAGGACATCACTCTGCACCCTCGTCATACGCCCAGTGGTTGTTTCGCTCTCCCGGATCCCGAACACAAACAAAATGTTCACCCCCGAAGGGGTTAGCACAACGATGCTAGTACAAGTACCACAACATATTATTCATATCTCACGGTGAATAATAATAACATAAACGACAAAATACCAACGAGTCTTCTCCTACGAGAAACTCAAACATAACATACACAACTGATAATCACAACATGATATCAATACATACACATGGTAATTCCATCGATCCAGCGTTCACTGCCTAGAACCCACGATGATCCCGTCAGACCAACCCGTGGTGGAAAAACCCGTCCGATGATCCAGCGCACGCTAGCATAGATCCCCCGATGATCCCGTCGGACCAACACGAGGTGGACACACAATAACGACATCCATGCACGACAATATGTATAACAACAATACATAAAACAATTAAGGTACTTGCCTTGATTTGAAGACAATAACAACACTTTCACGAAAATGAACACTCGAAGATCGTCCTCCTCAATCGATCACGTAACGAGACCAAACCTTAACAAAAGAAATGATATAGGATTTATCTCACGTCGTACAAATGTTTAACAATTCGATTAACGTTCAAAAGTTCATAAACTGCAATCTGCCCGAATAGCTTAGCGCACGCTAAGTACTCTGTGTAGCGTGCGTTATGTCTGCCCGATAGCGCACGCAAACAACAAAGCCTAGCGCACGCTAACGATGCATGGTCAGTACTTCACTGACCAGCCAACTGACTCGTCTGAAGGTCTAGCGTACGTTACATACCAAACGTAGCGCACGCTAACTACTGCCGAGAAGACGTTAAATTGCATAGCATAGCGTGCGCTATCTATGCATGGCAGTTTACTGCTGAGCAGTAAACTGTTCTTGCCATGTTTGAAACAACGAAATCTAGCGTGATAATTCATGTTACTTCCATGAATACCATGTCCACACCCTTATGAATGATTATACGGATAAAGACAACTTCGGATTCAAGGATATGCATACCAATATAAAACCATATTCTTTTCCGACTTCAAATATTCATACGACAATTCGAAAAGCTAAATGGTTGATATCAACACCTCTATATCAGTCCATATTATCATACTGAAGTTGATAAACGTCCTATATATACTAGATAAATCCTTCCATGATCAAACCTTTAGATTTATCTAACAATAAGGATGTTAACGTCTAGTCCAAGATTACTATGAAATCATCTATTAGATTCGGTTTACCAATGATAGAAGCTTCCCTTCACATATTCAGTGTACTAAGATTCGAATCATGATGATTATAATCAAGGTATTTAAGGCTTATTCAACTCACTATTCCAAACATGATATACTTGGATAATTCATCTATGAAAATCCATATCTTGTTAACATGATCATCCAAATCGTTAGAATCCAATTCTAAGTCTGGAGATAGATTGAACATACCTTAAAATGACGAAATCACTGAACCGTAAGGTAGAATCCAACTCCGGTTGGTTGTATGCCCTTCCAAGGTGCTATTCCACTTCCATGAACATTCCACGTGATAACCAATGTATAAACCTCAACAATATGTGCTCTAAGTGTATAGGAGCATTACTACAACTCTCTGAACTCTCAAGATTGAGGAAGGTGCGAAAGAAATGCAAGCCAACACGGTTGATGTCCCATTTATAAAATTCTGCATTATTGACAAGTTAGCGCACGCTACTAAGCATCCCTTAGCGTGCGCTAATAATGGTTGACTTCAGAATTTGTCCAAAAGTGCGTCGGGAATCTTATCCGGACCCATGTCCCGGCTGGCGCATGTGTTTGCCGTCCCGCTCAATAATTGAGCTCTTAGCGCACGTTACTCCTACCTGTGTAGCGTACGCTAATAATGGCCCGATAGCGCGCGTTAAGATACATTCTTAGCGTGCGCTATCACAAGGTTGCTTGAGAAATTTTGCATGTTTCTATACTTATGCAATATGATATCAATGCACTAAATACCATACTCCAATAATCAAAATCATCAATCCGAAATAATACATGGTTGAATACAGATGAAATACACTGTAATAAATCTGGATATTACAAATCGTCCGTCACGATCGGAAACGATACTTTTAGGAGTACCGTGCAGTCTCACTGTCTCTTCTATGAACAACTGGGCAAGTCTCTTGGGACCCCACGTATCCTTAATCTCAAGGAAATGAGCCGACTTAGTTAGACGATCCACAATTACCCAAATTGAATTCATGGCACGACGATTCGTCGGCAAACTCGTGATGAAGTCCATTGAAATATCTTCCCACTTCCACTCTGGAATAGGGAGAGGTTTCAGCATACCCGCCGGTCGCTGATGTTCTATCTTGGCTTGCTGACAGGTTAAGCATCTCGAAACAAATTCCGCGACTTCTCGCTTCATATTACTCCACCAGTAATTTTGTTTCAAGTCTTTGTACATCGTGCTAGACCCCGGATGAACGGAATAAGGGGTAGCATGAGCTTCTCTCAAAATTGAGATTTTCAACTCGTCATTCGCCAGTACGCATAACTGATTCTTAAATCGCAAAAGTCCATCCTCGTGGACCACAAATCCAGGGGCTTTCCCCTGAGTCATATCATCTCGAATGCGTAACAAAAATGGGTCTGAACCCTGATTCTCCCTGATCGCCTCCTCAAGTGGCGATGAAATCTCTAACGTACAAAGTTGCCCTTGTACTCGCTGTAACCAGACCTCGATCTCGGGTCTCAGAAATTCCTGCTGAAGTTCCTTCTGAGCTGTTAATCGAGCAAGCATTTGCTCCTAAACAGACTTACGACTCAAGGCGTCGGCGACAACGTTAGCCTTGCCCGGGTGGTAAAGTATCTCAATATCATAATCTTTTATTAGTTCCAACCACCGTCTCTGTCGCATATTTAACTCCTTCTGAGTAAATATATACTTTAAACTCTTATGATCGGTGAATATCTGACAGGTAATGCCATAAAGATAATGACGCCAAATCTTCAATGCGAACACCACGGCTGCTAGTTCCAGGTCGTGGGTCGGATAATTAACCTCGTAAGGTCTCAATTACCGTGAAGCATAAGCAATAACTTTCCCGTTCTGCATTAGTACACATCCGAGACCCTGTCCGGATGCATCACTATAAACCACAAATCCTTCCGTCCCTTGCGGTAAAGAAAGGACAGGTGCTGAAATTAACCGGCTCTTGAGTTCCTCAAAACTCTGCTGACACGCATCGGACCACGTGTATTTCTTATCTTTCCTTAAAAGGTTCATCATGGTTGAGCGATTTTAGAAAATCCTTCCACAAATCGCCGATAATAACCAGCTAATCCGAGGAAACTTCTGATTTCCTTAACATTCTTCGGAGGTTGCCAATCTCGGATAGCCTCCGTCTTCTGAGGGTCGACACGAACTCCGTCTGATGAAATTAGATGTCCGAGAAATGTCACTTCGGACATCCAGAACTCACATTTGGAAAACTTTCCATAAAGCTGCTCTCGTCTCAACACGTCGAGCACTTGATGAAGGTGAAACTCGCGCCTCCCGGTCATGAGAATAAATTAAAATGTCATCAATGAAGACAACCACGAACTGATCCAAATAGTCGATGAAAACCCGATTCATTAACTCCATGAATACTGCAGGTGCATTAGTTAACCCAAACGGCATTACCACAAACTCATAATGACCATAGCGTCTTCAGAACGCCGTCCTTGCGATATTCGACTCTCGAATTCGCAACTGATGATATCCAGATCTTAAGTCGATCTTGGAAAATACTGAAGCTCCCTGAAGTTGATCCAAAAGATCATTGATACGGGGTAGAGGATATTTATTCTTGATCGTCACCTGGTTCAATTCCCGGTAATCAATACAAAAGCGGAACGAACCATTCTTCTTCTTGACAAATAACACCGGTGCTCCCCACGGGGACGCACTCGGTCGAATATAACCCTTCTCGGTCAAATCCTCTAATTGATTCTTCAACTCCTGCATTTCGGTCGGGGCTATCTGGTACGATGCCTTCGATATTGGGGACGTACCAGGCTCCAACTCAATCGTGAATTCCACATCTCTCTGTGGAGGCAAACCAGGTAACTCGTCTGGGAATACATCGGCATATTCCCTCACTACAAGAATATCCGTCAACATTACTGATGGTTTCTCGGTCTTGGTCATATAGCACCAATAACCGACACACCCCTGATTAAGTAATTTCACTGCTTTCATCAAGTTGATGACTCTCCCAGAACAGCTGGGATTACCTCCCTGAAATACACATTCGACCCCATCGTCTGAAATGATAGTGACCATACGCTTACGGACACTAATGACGGCATCGTGACGATCCATCCAATCAATACCCAGGATGACGTCGTCTCTCGGTAAATCTACCACGATTAGGTCTGCTAACCAATCACAGTCATGAAGCTGAATCGGACAATCCTTAATCTCACTATTCCCGATAATTCTTCTACCATCAGGTATACCAATGACATAAGGCTCACAACTAGTAGCGCTACCCAGACGTAGTATACTCAGACATGACTCGGAAATGAATGAATGCGATGCACCAGTATCAAAAATAGTACACACAGGTTGAGATAGAATATCGAGTGCACCTGAGATCATCCGGACCTCTGGATCGTCGGTATTCTTCCTCTCATAAATTCGGGGCTTGCCGGCCCCCGAACCGGATGCTCCCGTCTGATAGCTCTTGGCTCCGCCTTTATTTGCTCCTGTCATCTTGAACGACGTGGACTGAGTGGCCTGATTCTAAACCGCTGACTGTTTCGGGGCCTGAGATGACACCGGAGTAGGTTTGGAGTCCCTTCGGCAAAAACGGGCCTTATGCCCAGCGATCCCACAGTTATGGCACGTGACAGTCTGCCTCGGACACTTGGTGCTGAAATGACCCTATTCTTCACAGTTGAAACATGTGATGGCCGAATTGGCCGCTCGTGACTGAGATTCCGCGGGTCTAGGCGCCATAGGAGGTCGCTCAGAAAAAGTAGAGCCCGCACGAGGTTTCTTGAAAGTGGCCTGACTGCCGTCAGACCGATTACGATTCTTTGACTTCTTGCCAGCAGATGAAGGTTATTGCTTAGCAATCTCCTTAGCAGTAAGCTCATAAGTAAGAGCTTTATCGATGAATGCGGCTGTGGTGCAATTGTGATTAAGCAACTGCATCCGCATACGAGGCTTCAACCTCTTGCTGAAATATTTGATCTTGTCCACCTCAGAGTGAATAATGGACGAGGCGAAAGGAAGTAGCTCCTGAAATTTCTCGGCGATGGCTAGAACATTATCGTCCGCTGAGAGGTCGGGAGTGAGTAATTCTGACAACTTGGCCTCCCTGAGTGGGTTCGGATAATACCTCTCCATCATGAGAGTCTTGAATTGATCCCAAGTACAAGATCCGTCGGTGGGATTCAACGATAACCACCATGAATGAGCGCCCTTACCAAAATAGTAAGCTGCAACTGAAACTTTGTGCCCTTCGGGACACTCCACCATAGCAAACAACTTCTCGAAATGCTCAAGCCAGTGAACAATATCCGCCGGCTCAGATGAGCCCTAAAAAGTAAGTGGCCTCTGGCGAGAGATGTCACCAATGATACTGCTTACACCCCTATCTTGACCATGAGGTGGCGGCAGAGGAGCCTGTTGATTCTGAGTAGCTGAGTTCTGCATCGTCTCCATGAGGCGTGCCATTTGAGTCACCTGGGCCATCATGTCCTGCATAAAAGTGAGTGTATGAACCCGAACACCTTCTGATTGAGCTGTGTCCCGGGTACGACTCCCTGACAGTGAGTGATCATTTCTGGGTGAATGAGTGGCAGCGTCGCTGCTCAATGAACTCACATTATTCCTCGCGTTCGCGCGTGTATTCACACGAGCTCTCGGGTTTCGGCCCGCACCATGGCCTCTTCCCCCGCGTCCTCTGCCAGCTCTTTCAATACTGAAGTGGAAAGTCATATGATAATTATATCTCTCGCATGAATATCACATTATGATTACGTTATGAAATAATGAAAATAAGCATACGCACTCAAACACAATGATTACATGAATGATCAACTGAAGTGACGTGATTATCTGATGAAATTCTTGAAATGATTATCTTGAACAAGTTAACAAGATTAATGATATGATCCTCAAGATCAACAACTGAACAATGAAATGAACTGAGTGATTAATGAATTAACATGATCGATTTGATCACAAATGAAAATGATGAATGAGGATTGTTGACTGTTGAATGATGAATGAGTGATTCTTATTGCCAGAAATTAAACCATGGCATCAGAAATCTTACTGTTCTTTGGTCTGAGGGGCTCGGCTTTTGCACAGGTCACACGTGACGCGAAAGTCCAATGATACTAGTCCGATGAATGATGATTTCAAATGAGACATAACTCGGAAGGTAGTATTCAAAACCACTCTCCGATACCAACTCTGTAACACCCCAAACTAGGCGAATATTACAGTGCCGTGGACCCCCGACTGGGATCCAGTAGGCGAATGAAAATTAATGAATTAAGTGATATAATTGTAGTATCGAACTACAGTATATCAATAATTACTCCGATGAGGAGTTTCAAGTACAACACACCCAGGATAAAACAGAATACATGTATATTTTATATGAAGATAAAATATACAACACCAATTAAAATGAGTATTTAAATGGAAGTCTGCAGCGGAAAACAAATGAAGAAAACATGAAGACTGAAAGGACCGGGGGCCCCTACTAGTATCACTGGGACTCCTCGCCGTCAACGTTCTCTTCCCGTGCCTTAGCCTTGCCATGACCTGAAAACAACATCCCCCAACGGGGTCAGTTACACAGAACAACAATCCTCAAGAGTTGAATAAACACAATCATGATATATCTCAATTAGGAAATTAAGCTGAAGAGGGGCATCATAGTACGCCCGTAATGGTATGTGCAAGTGCAAAAGATGAGTGTCCGGACACACCCGCCCTTGTACCTAATTAGTCTCACGGAGGTACGTTACCGTGTGCACAGTCCAATGTGTCGGTGAACCCAATCACATGACTATCACGTGTCCGACTAAAAATTCCACACACCCCGCCCGGCCACACAATATGAACCCAGAAGGTCATATGGACAAGAAATGACCATGAAGAATAATAATGAATAACAATCCGACAAAGTCAAGAATGACTCACCGAGATCAAATGATAGTGAAATGAATGATAGCTCAATGAAATGATTGGAACCGTCGTTCCTCATGAATGAAGTGATTAATTGAAAATTACAAGTCTCAATACGGTTAATACATTATGAATGAATTATGATTATGAATGAACAACCACGAAAGGAATGAATATCCTTTTAACCGAGTAAGAATTAACTTACACAACACCGGTGAAGAATGTCCTTCCTCGAACAATGTCCTAAAAGGGATGTCGGTCGCTCGAACAACCTTGAATGACAATTACCAACAAACGCTCAATCTACGTATCAAACACGATTATAACCAACTCAAACGTCGATACAACAATATCCAAACTCATTGAGTCATTCTAACGAATACTTAGCAAACATACATCCTTCGATAATATCCAAATCCCGAATATATCGAAACCAACTCTAAAATGAGTATTTCAAACCAACAAAACACCTTCAATGATATCAATAATCCCATAGGAATCCACAAATCGAGTTAACGACAACATCTAATCGAAAACCCCCAACTATCAAAGTCAACTCTAAAGTGTTCTTGAATCAAACCCCAACAATTCGTGAAATCCGAGATATATGCCATTAAATCCGTAAGAATACATTTATCCAAGGTAGATAATCCATATCTAACATATTCCAACAACAATCCAATTTTACACGAAGAAATCGGAAGGAAAAATCCAAAAATCCGAAATTCCAGATCCAAGAAGTTATTACCTTGATTTGATGTGATGGAGATGATGAAATGATGATTACTCCGAATTATAAGTTTGGATATGTTGATAGATGATTGCACCTCGAAGAACACTTCTCAAGAAGCTCCAAATCGCCCGGAACCGACGGAGGAATGAAAAGAAATGAAGAATGATGAATAAAAGACTGAACTGTCCTATTTATAGCAACCCCAGTTTAGCGTGCGCTAGCTCTTGTGCGTAACGTGTGGTAACGGGTGTACTGGGTAGTCCAGTACCCTCTGTTCGCAACGGTAGCGTGCGCTACGTACCTTTTGTAGCGTGCGCTACAACCATATACATAGCGTGCGTTAACACAAAATGTTAGGTTCAAGCCTTTTTGCTTCAACCTTTAAAACCACTTGGTGATTCATTTCACATTGATAAATCCACGGTATCTCATAATTGATTTATTTATTTTTTTTTAAATCAGTTATGCGTTTGATACACGCTTTTCCTTAACTCGATTAGTATATACTTACATGTCAGACTATCAGATTTTTGCACTACGAATTTGTACGCATCATGCATCATGTGCGTATCCAGTGAAGATGCAGTCGAACGTCTTGGGTCAGACCTTCACTTGTTTTGGCTTAGGAGCTTTTGCCTTAGCCATACACCCCCACATTTTTAATATTTCCAAAATTGTTTTTCTAAATTTCAGAACTAATAGGAAATTTCAATTATTTCCTTGCATGGTATCTTGTTTTAAATTAAGTAGTCTTCACGTGACTAATATCCTCATATTCAGTGATAGTTTGAACTGATTAACATCGTTTTTGCGTCTCCGTTAGAGTGAAACTCAACCATCTTAATTTCCGGATTAAGTTGGTTTTGTGTCTCAAGCTTTTAGAGTGTAAATTTCACTTTTTAGCTTCATCCTTACTCATTATCGAGTACACGTAACAAATGTGTCACTATATTTATAGAGTAATCACATTTCTTATTACAACCTCTCATAAGAGTAGGTTTCATCATCATTTAAAACCTCTCTGGTTTTAATTTTCTATAAAAGAACTTTTATGTTCTTAGCACTAAAATTCAATTATTGAATTTCTCCGAAATTTCAGCATGGTTCCAAGGAGAACCAAAATTTCTTAGCACAAACGCTAATACATCACCTTAAACCCACATTCAGTGATCCTCGATCAATCGATGCGTTGGGGTTAACAAGATTTCGAATTTGTCCGAATTTTCCGCATGTAGAGCTAGTATCAATATTTGTCGTGTTTGGTATCATATGGATCACCGTAATAGGCCCGTGTGTCACTGCCGCAGCAGACCGACACCAACACGAGAATATATAATTTAACCGGAAGAGCAAATTCAACCAAAAATTATAATTCTCAAGCCGACCCACAACCTGTACTCACTAGGTACCAGGCCCGTTAGGTTTTTTAACGTCCGAGCATTCACAAGAGTTTAACATTCCAATGATTATTTATTTACAAAAGGACAACCACATCGAAGACTTTGGAGAGAGTGGGAGACATGTTCGACTGTGCAAGGGAGAAAATGTTATTGAGAGTTCCACCGTTTGAGGACATTCTGCCCGAAAGCCACATTGCACTTTACGAGAATTTCCACCATATATAGCTTACAACTTAAACTAAAAGCTCATTTTTTAATGAATAGCTTCTACTTATACAGGATCTAGCTAAAACTTTCCAAATGTGATTGCAAGATAATTCTTCCTACACAAAGGCATATATTACTGATTCTAGCAAATATATGTTTGGTGAAGTTGGATAAATGGAGCAGCTAGCATGTGTTATGTGTAATAAGTAAAGAGCGATAACCCTTAAGTACACAAGCTCTAATCAAATGGATTTGTTCATCTACACGTCGCATGATATACTGTACTTCAATTCGTAGTACATAAGCCGTTGTGTTGGTAAAATTACACATACACGCAGCATCGATCTCAGCTTGTCGCTCAATGCACCACAAGATATTGTTACATACTAAAAATCAGCCGATAAACTGTTGGTATAATCAAACATCATTAAAATTGAATTTCGAAAATAATAAATCATTTTTCCCATGGATGAAAAATTTGCAAAGATCCGATATTATGAATTCGAAATTTATGGTACGAAGTAATCAATTTGCTTTAAGATTGTTGGTATAATTTACTATAAAATTATATCGATAAATTCGAATTCATATAATTATACCATGAAGTATAATATTTGATGATTTTCCATTAGACCTGTAGATCCAAAAGCTTGTCTTGGACTCTTCCGTGTCCATCAAGTTACGACTTAAGGGATCGCATGTTTTGAATCTCCTGTCTGTGCTGCAAATCAGAGAAGAACAAATTAGGAGGCAGATTCGTTAATGCCGAAAGCATTAAAAGAAAATATATATGTATATATATATAATTAATCAAATGAGGTAAATCCGAATGTGGGCGATGTTGAGTCCAGAAATCTGTCTCCTTAAAGCAAATTCGCCTCCACCGCAGTGTATAGCGTCTGCCTCCCAGGATAAAACAACATCTCGATCGTTGATATATCGATCATCGCACCCTCAGCGAACTAGAATAAACCTGAACTACCACCGACGCGACCCAAAATATGAATAGAAATTATTTCCGAAATTAAATTTTGAAGTCGGGATTTTTGGGTGAAGAAAACGGACGAAATTTTCTGTTAAAATAAGACCCCTCACATCTGTATTTATAGGTGAAGATGATAGAGACATGTGCTGGAGGAACTCTATACCGACCGAAATTGGTATCTGGAGGAACTCTAAACCGATCGAAATTGGTATCTGGAGGAACTCTAAACCGATTATGATTAGTATCTCAATACTTATCTAAACCGATCTGTTTAATTCGATTTTATCCGGATCCGAAAAATTCGGAATTAATTAATTGAGGTATTTTCGGTAAAATAAAATTGCAGTAAAAAGATAACACCGAGACATTTCGCCCAAATCGCCCTTCGACCGGGCCGGGCCAGGCCAGGCCGAGCGGACAGGCACACATCCACACATGTCTCACTTTTTGAATATGCCTTTGTCCACATCTCCTTATATACTCACAATTTCTCCCTTCTTTTTCCAATGTGGGATAACATCCCAAACCCATTTCTTAAGGGTTCACTTTGGAACATTATATCTCATTCATATCTCAATTATTTTGAGTGTTCTTACATGTTTTGGAAACCTCGTACGGAGTACTACGTATTCCAACTAAGTCCCGACTTTAACTCGTAGTCGAGCCCACTCAAAATTTCCTCTCAAATGGGCTGCTCAAAGCACCCCATTTCCTCCATTTTATCTTATATTTCCAACAGAATCAACACACTAACAGTACTGAAGGAGGTGAAAATTCCAGGTGTCTCAAAAACTGCATAGAAGAAGTCATAAAATGACCATTCACCAGATTGATTTCAGACCACGCCATAACTAAGGTGTTTCACTAACTCCCTCAAAGAGACAAGGCGAACCTAAACGCATGTAGTAACTACAATACAAACCTCAGATACCATCTATATCATGTCGTATATGTCGGAGCAGCACGAGAATTGTGACTTCCGACGCGTTGAGGTGCGATAGGTGGCCTTCGGCGGACATCACCTCCACCATTGTCTTCCCCCCGAGGTTCTTGCGGAGATACTCTGCCAGACCCAGGCACCCCCCAGTCCTTGGAGCTCTAAATAATGTGGCATGGCACTGTCACTTGCCCTAGAAACGGTCTCATATCGTATGTGTATATTGTACGAACCACGCTCACGGCTACATCGAGTTACACATTTAATGGGGTCCTGCTGTATTCCTGCAGCGCGAACGAGTACATGTCGCTGCCGATTGCCAATGAAGCCATTCCTGAGAGCATTGAAATGTAGTTTCCTTCCACTGTGCTCAAGAGCTGGTCGAGTTCTTTCTGCTCGAATCCTCCATAACATCGTTCAGCACTCTCAACTACAGTAAAAATAATCATACTGATACCAATAGCTTAATTTTATTATTAGTAGTAATAATACTAATATCTTCCATTAATTATTCAAAATATCCTTAATTATTTGAGTTTTTTATATTATAATAATGGAAGAGTAATTACAAATATCCAAGAACTAAACAAGTATGTTATTATTAATATTATCAATACACATTAACTAATATATATTACATAGAAATTAGATGAGATAAAAAATTTGCAGTTTAATATATAATTCATGGTGAAATAAGTTCAACATATGATTAATTAATAACGTGTACTAGTTAATTTTTAACAATCGTAATTCTTTATAATTAGTCTAACATAGAAAATATATGTAATTCTTATAGAAAATTGACTTTCGTAATGTGGAGTGCTTAGTGTACGTTAAGAATTGTTAGCGTACGCTATGCCTAGGCATGGCAACGGGGCGGGATGGGGCAGGGATCGCCATTCCCGGCCTCGGCCCCGGTTTGTAAAACACTCCCCCGGCCCCGGCCCCGGCCCCCCCCGGTTTGTGATACCCTCCCCCAGCCCCGGTCAATCCCCGGTCAAACCCGGTCAATCTCGGTCAATGCTCGATTTAATATAAAATATATAATTTTTTTAATATATATATATATATATTTAATAAATATATAATTTTTTTAATATATATATATATTTAGTAAAATATATAATTTTTTTATTATATATATATATATATATACCGGGTCCGGGGCGGGTCGGGGACCCCCATCCCCGGCCCCGGTACCCGGTTTGGCGGGGAATCCCCGGCCCCGGTCGGGTCGGGGGGGAGCGGGTTTCGGGGCGGGGCGGGTCAAATTGCCATGCCTAGCTATGCCCCATGCTAGCGTACGTAATCTCATAAGTTATTGCCTCGCACCACAGGTATCTTAACATACGTTGTGTATGCCTGTAGCGTACACTATGCCCCCTGCTAGCGTACGTAATAATAGTTATGTAACGTACGTAACCATGCCAACAGAAACACTGTTCCGTCCAATTGATGAAACACCACAACTATAAAACGGAATATACTCGAGCACTAACAATCCCAAAAAATCACCCTGATGTATACAAAACGAAACTCGGGTGATAACCCGTGAATAAAAGGACACAAATACATAGTACATCCAAAATTCCACAAGAACTAACATAATTAAAATGCAAAATTAACGTAATAGGATTTAATATTACAAGGTACAAAGTTTAAGTGGTCAGAAAAATCGAGAAATACGAAAATAGAAAATACAGATGTTACACTTTTGAGCAAATCCAGGCAAAGGAGAGCAAATAAAAGAGCAGCATCGGAGAAGAGATATATCAATATCCCTGTAATATTATTTTTGTGAAGAATTGCTAATTTGTAGTTCATTTGGATTTTTTTCCTTTACCTTAGGCCTTTTTATTTGTTTCGGAAAGGAAAATAAGTGGAAACATAAATTTTACGGAATTATTTTTGAATTAAATTTGTACTATATATATATATATATTGTGTGTGTGTGTGTGAGATAAATCCATCAAGTTCTAAGGAATTTCAAATATAATTGAACACCTTGGTCACCTTGAAAAGTTTGATAATGTACATCGTTAAATTTGTACATCGTTAAATTTGTTGCAAATTGTGGTTGCGAATTGTGGTTCTATAGATTTATTTATTGTTTGTTGTGCGAGTTTTGGTTGCGAATTGTGGTTCTATAGATTTATTTGTTGTTTGTTTTGGTATGCTCTTAAAATTTGCAAGGAAAATATGTATTTGGTCATGACCAGTGGAATCTATTGTCTCAATAGTTATATTTGAACTCTTACTTCGCTCAGCCAAATAAATACATTGCCGAGCCCATTATGTCTTCTCGAGCAAAATACTATGACTTGATTGAGCAAAATCGAGCACAAATGAAAACTCTCATAGCACCATAATATTTCTTCTCGAGCAAAATATTATGACTTAGATTGAGCGAAATCGAGCACAAACGAAAATCTCATAGCACCATGAACATGTTTTCTAGATAAAATGGGTGAGGTCGATCAGATCTTGTTTTCTTCTTCAAGAATCATTTCAAATAGCTTGAATCTGTTTTTGAAAAACGAAAGAGAAACTATATACATCTCAACAAATTTAAGCCAAATGGTGTTAAAGAAGCGGCAAAAACACACATTTTCACATCATTATTATAAAGGATCAACACACTAACACAATTAAGGGAGGTGAAAATTCTAGGTGTCTCACAAACTGCATAGAAGAAGTCATAAAATGACCATTCACCAGATTGATTTCAGACCACGCCATAACTAAGACGTTTCACTAACTCCCTCAAAGAGACAAGACGAACTCAAACGCATATAGTAACTACAATACAAACCTCAGACATCACCTATATCTTGTCGTATATGTCGGAGCAGCACGGGAATTGTTACCGCCGGCGCGCTGAGGTGCGGTAGGTGGCCTTCGGTGGACATCACCTCCACCGTTGTTTTTCCCCCGAGGTTCTTGCGGAGATACTCTGCCATCGATGTAGGCACCCCCCAGTCCTTGGAGCTCTGAATAATGTGGCATGGCACTGTCACTTGCCCTAGAAACGGTCTCATATCGTACGTATGTATTGTACGAACCACGCTCAAGGCTATGTCAGGCTGCACATTGAACAGAGTCCTGCTGTATTCCTGTAGTGCGAACGAGTCCATGTCGCTGCCGATTACCAGCGGAGCCATTCCTGAAACTATTGACATGTAGTTCTCTTCCACTGCGCCTAAGAGCTGGTCGAGTTCTTTCGGCTCGAATCCTCCATAGTAATCCCCATCGTTCAGCACTCTATTGAAAATATATGTAATTCTTACAGAAAAATAGTATTTAAATTATTTCCACGTTTTATGGAAATTGTAATATGGAAATTATAATTCCTATTTAAAAAACATAATTTTCAATTAATTGTACCCAAAAGATCTTTTCAAAAGCTGACTTTTGTAATTTTTATTTGCTGGTGATCTTTGTAATACATATAATAAATGTGATTTAACTTAGGTTTCAATTAGTTTACTTATCTTATAAATACTACTGCGTAATTAGTTTCTAACCATATAATTATTCAACATCCCTTTTTTTATATTTTACGCGACTTCTCTTTATAATATAGTTAATTTTATGTGGTTTACATTGATACTCGTTTTCTCGATCATTTAAGTAGATGATACTCATTAAGATCAAAATGCATTATATTTAATTTGTGTTAAGAAATGACAATATATTTAGACTATTATTTCAGCATCATGCTACTGTACCAACTATTTAACTTATCATTTCATTGAAAATTTAAAAAAAATGATCTAAAATTTTAATATATAAAAATAAATACTATGAATAATTTACGGATTCTGCAATAGTTATTCTATAATAATGGAAGAATAAGCACAAATTCCAAGAACTAAACAGGTAATACTATTATTACTATTGTTTATTGAACGGAATAGTTATTTTTGGGCTATGTTAATCCCCCTTCTTTTACTCCCCTTCCCTCTTGACAAAAAAGAGCAAAATATTATTTTTGTCCCCCACTTCTTTAAATTATATATATATATATATAATACTTTGAATTTTTATTTTACTTTATTATATATATATATATACATATTTATATTTACTGATATATATACATATTTATTTTCAATTTTTTTACTGATATTTTTTCGAGATTTTTTTTACTATTTATATACTATTATCTTGATATATATTATTATTATTATTATTAGCTACCAATTGAGTTGTCATTTCAAAATCTCTTTCAAAAAAATAATTTCCTAACATATATCTACCTATTGAATTGTCATTTCAAAGTCTTTCAACAAAATAGTTCCCTAACCTATATCTATCTATTGAATTGTCATTTCAAAGTCTTTCGACAAAATAGTTCCTAATCTATACTACCTATTGAATTGTCATGTTAATAATTTTTATTATTTAGTAGTCTAAATTAGTATAATTAGGGAGCGGAGAAGAAATATAACTCATCATCTCTCTCTGCATTTTCTACTTAAATTTCTGATGTAATGTAATATCCGCGATTTCGATTTTTGGTAAATTTATTTTTTTGGCAGGAGTCCGTTTTAACGGCTCGCTTGTGACCGTTTCGTCATTCTGAGAATGATTAATTCTGCACTTTTGTCATCCGAATTCGCTTTGGTGTCGTTTTGTTGAGTTCCGTGTTCTTAAGCGACTTTTCCGCGCTGGAATTCGATTCTTGCGAATCTTGTTCGAAAATGTTGTTTCGTATTCCTTCAAAGTTTGTTTAACTTTGTTGGACGTGTTGTAAGCTTCAGTTGGGTTATTCGTTGTCGTATCGTGATATTTCGGTTGTTCGCTCCATTTCGTAATTTCCCAAAGTCTTTGAGAACTTCTTTCGTATTCCTCACTCCGACCTTTTTGGAGTGTCGGTATGAGTTTTTGGTGCGATCCTACTGCCTGTGCAGTAGGAATAACACACGCTATGGGCTAGATATAGCGCGCGCTACTTGAGATTGCTAGCGCACGCCAAGACAAGTTAGCGCACGCTAACTAGAGGTGCAGAAACAGTCCAGATGCTACTAGACTGGGTTGGAACGTTGATTGGCGCACGCTATGTTGTGGTATAGCGCGCGGTATTGTGCAGCAGTAGCGCACGCTATGGTGAAGATAGCGCACGCTAACTAGTAGTTCGGGGGCAGTCCAGGAGCTACCGGACTGGGTCGGGAGGTCTCGTTAGCGCACGCTAACAATGTGTTTTAGACAAGAAGTTTTGTTTCGGTGCCTCGATAGCGCCACACTAAAAGTAATGATTAGCGCCCGCTAAGCTGTCCAGTATATAAAGTGGACAGGAGTCGTGATTTGTCATTTCCACTTCTTTTCTTCTCCTCTCCGCGGGTTTGAGACGAGGGCGGCTAGGGTTTGAACTTTTGGTCGATTTTTGCTCCATCCAAGGTGTTTTGGGGAGTTTTAGGTGATTGTAACATCATCTAATCCGTTGTTCTTCGTCGGATTAAGGTATTTTTTTCCCATTTTTTCCCAAAATTGACTTTTTGGAGTTTTATTCTTGATCTCGATCCTAGTCCGATTTTGATGAATCGGTTGGTGATATATGATGTTATTAATCGTCTTCTATGGGTTGTATATCCATATTTCGAGTTTGTTTAACTTGATTGACGATTTGAGTGTTATTGGGAATTATTGGACATTTAATGTTCGATTAAATGTTTCAACGAATTTCCTTTGATGTTTGAGGTGATTCCCGTTGTTATTGGTCTCGATCCTCGTCGTGATCGTGTGTTTGTTGTTTCTTGCGGGAGATGTAGGCTTTGGGGCACTTCGGTCGAGCCGTGTTAGTCGGAGCATTCGTGTGCCGGTTTCGAGGCAAGTACCTTGTTCATACATTTCTTGTTTTATGGATATGATGATCGGTGATCGTCTAAGTGTGTTTGTTTGGTTGTTTGAAATGAACTTTCAAAAGACTCGATTTAGCCTCGTTAAAGGCTCGCTTTCAAAATGCGTGTGTATTTTGTGAATGGTGCGTTTTGTGAATGATTAAATGAATCCTATGGATATGTTTGATATTGGTGTTGTGATTTGATAATATACATATATACATATATATTATCTCATTTCGGTGCTTTGTGATTCGACAATTGTGTCGTGCTACGTGTTTGTTGTCTTTGGGTGGATTATTCTGATATCTTTGGTGTACTGTGTTAAGTGGTGTGAATGTGTGGTTATAGTTTATCCATAAAGCCGGGCGAGGTCTACGGTGACACATGACTTGTGATCATGTGGTCAGGATGCAACAAGTGATTGATCCAACCATGAGAGCCTAAGAAAACTACGGTGACACATGGCTTGTGATCATGTGGTCAGGATGCAACAAGTGATTGATCCAACCGTGAGAGCCTAAGAAAACTACGGTGACACATGACTTGTGATCATGTGGTGAGGATGCAACAAGTGATTTATACAACCGTGAGAGCCTGATGACACGTGGCAAGCGATCACGGTGTCATGGATATGATTGTGGATGTATTTTTGCCAGGGTCGAGTACCTTTGGACGTGTTACCGAGATTTCGTATCTTGGGTGGTTAAGTTTTGTTGATTTTATGTCCGTCGAGGACACCTGGTGCGGGTTGTGGATCCCGTGAATTACTGTTGTTTTATTTGAGAAAGCAAATCTTTTGGCTGTGACCCCTTCCGGTTTCTTTGGAAAGAGAAGGATTCGTTAATCCTAAATGATTTTTCGTTAAAACTCCCGAGGGAATTTTTAAAATATTTTATAAATTATTCTCTTGATTGGTGATCTTTCGAATTTGGAAAGTTTTACTCAAACCCTTTGCCTCAGGAAATATCTTACGTTATGTTTGAATCTTTGGGGATTCCTAATTATTATTATTCTTGGAATATGATTTGTATGACTCGTAATTGCATTTTGTACTTGCACTAGCAAAATAGTGGAATTTTGCTAACCCCCGAGTAATCGGGGGATGGATGTCTGTATTGCATTCAGGTACGTGCAGGGTCTTGGGGAGCATAATGCAGGGTTGGCACGAAGGATGATGAATGATGATCGATAATAATCATATGAGGACCCTGTAAGATGTTGTATTGGTTTAGTTGTAGTTATTTCCGCTGCAGTATTTTCCCCGTTGTACGGGAGCGTGTTGTATTTTGACCCCTGCGTGGGTATGTATTGATATTGAGTTGTATGTATTAATTGAGAGACCAAATCGGCCTACTGGGTCATTTTAGCTTTAAAGGCGATGTTGAGATGTTTGATTTTATTACCAGCCTGGTAGATCCTTGAGAAAAGGATCTACGGCGTGTAATACCCCTGAGTGGATCGGGGGTGTTACATAAATGGTATCGGAGCTTAGGTTGCGGAAACCTAGGCTGTCGGGTTGAATTGGGCATTGTTGAGTCGTGTTTCATCTGGACAGTGTCTGTTGAGTCGTGTCGCGACGCGTCTTCTGAGTTCGTTGGTCGTGATTAGTATCGTGGGGTGATCATCATCTTCGTGCGACCTGTGGATGTAAGTCTCCCTTTTTTGACTGTTTGTTTTCCGGGAAAGACATGTCTTGATTTTGAAACAATTTGATGCATGTGATATGAGATGTGTAAACGAATGTGAGTTTTTGAGCATTCTGGTCTAATGGATTTTTGAAAGTCGAGTATTTTAGAGAATAAATTTCGAGACGTACTTTTAAAACAGATTATTTTCTCGCGGTATTTTCAAGGTGCCTACTGGTACCACTGTATGTTTCAAATTATTCCACTTTGAGGACAACAATATTTTGAGATATTTTCAGTAATTTAGAAACGCATTTGCTTAGACTAAAAGAAAGGTGTCCTCATTTTTATCAAACACAAGACGGATTTTCAAAGTCTCGATAACGATGTTCGTATTAATTTTTCGAAATGTGATACTTAAGATCAACTGGTGTTTCCAAAAAAAATTTTAAAGTTGGTTTTCATTTTTAAAACATATCATTTTCTGTTTGTGGTCAGAGAATGTGTGTATGGTGTTAGCATTGTCGTTAGGGTGTTAGCCCTCCGAGTTGTGATTGAATTGGTGGTGAGAGCGTTAAGTCGTCCTCCATGCAATAGTTGTGGTAGCCTTCTGTGAGAGGTGTGATGTTGGTATTAAATGTTTGTCGCTTCGTGGTGATTTGCGTGTTATCGCACATGTGCGAGCTGTTGGAGCTTGGGTTTGTATGATTGTGTATATATGTGATTGTTTCATGATGTTTTGTAATTGTGTGTTGGTTATCGTTCGAGTCATTGAAATCGCCGAACGATGTCGTCATTGCTGTTATTTTCGTATGTGTGTTGCCTTACGATGGTAATCGTGGTATATATGTTATGATTTTCTGTTGTGCTGAGTGGTTACTTATTCAGTATGCCGAGGGGCAGGGGTCGTGGTCGTGGCAACCAGACGCGTGATCAGGATCGTACTACCGGTGATGATATTGGTATCGGTGTTGCCACTATTTTGCAGCAGGTAGCTGCACAGATGACTCAGTTGACTCAAGCAGTTCAACGTAATACAGATGTGACTCAGAACATTGGCTCAAATCAGTGGCTTCGAGAAGTGGTTCGTACGAACCCCCCTCATTTCGCTGGTGTCGCAGATGCATTGGGGTGGTTGTCTTTTCCAGTTATAAAAGATATTCGAGGTAGTTGATTGTCCAGAAGAGCGTAAGGTGCTTGTCGCTCAGTATCTCCTTGACAAATATGCCGCTAATTGGTGGAAGGTTGTTAAGCCTCGAGATCGTGTTGTCACGTGGGCATAGTTCCAGAGATTCATGAGAGATGAGTTTTGTCCTGAACCGATCAGAAATCAGAGGATTAATGAATTCTTTTCGGCGAAACCGCAAGATGTAACGCTGTCTCAAGTAGGGCTGAGAATTTAGGATCGGGAAATCCCGAGTCCCGGTCCCATCCCGAGTCCCGACAGAAAACGGGACCCCGAGTCCCGAATTTTACGGGACCGGGACCGGGACCTTAAATTTTGGTAATTTTGGGACTCGGGAGTCCCGAAATCCCGATCGGGACTATCCGAAGTCCCGATTGAAATTTCTAATTTCAATCAATTTTTTTTTCCTTTTCTGATTTCGGGACATTTCGGGACATTCGGGACATTTCGAAAAATTATCCTCGGGATCGGGATCGGGACCGGGACTTAAATTTATCCCATTTCGGGAATCGGGACTCCCGAAGTCCCGATCGGGACTGGGACCGGGACCACTAAATTGTTGATTTTCGGGACCGGAACATTCGGGACTCGAGACCAGGACCTCGGGATGTCCCAATTCTCAGCCCTAGTCTCAAGCTATTATTGATTATAGCAAACAGCTCATCAATGTGCAGGATCGGGTGAGAATAGAGGAGGATAAGATCTGTCATTTTATTAGGCGTATGAAGACAGAGATTCGTCACTACATGGCGGGTTTCACTTGTACTTCATTAAGAGGGTATAAGAATAGGGCGTTAGCCTCTGAGCTATCTGTATCATCGATCGAGCATATGTCCGAGTCGAAGAAATTGAAAATTTCTGGGAACTCTTCAGGAAATTAGAGTGGTGGGCCTCCTGGGGCTGGGACTTTGTGTCGTCATCCTAAGAAGATTCCTCGATCGCGTGAACATAGGAGGAGTATTACCCCTGCATCAAGTAACGTGAGCAGCACGAAGACGTGTTATAACTGTAGTCGAGCAGGCCATACCGCGAAGAATTGTCGTTCACGTTAGTCAGCGGTTTTGAGTGTGGCTAAGTGGGTCAACGAGTCGTGCATTGCGAGACGATAGCTGAGAGATTTGGAGATCGAGTTTGTGTCTCTGCTCCGAAAGGACACGGAGATACCTAGTGTGGTTTTCAAGGATTTCAGCGTGGTCGGAGTTCTTTGTGGTTACCCTCGCGGGTCGTTGTGTGTTTAAATTCTATTTTTCGACTGTGCGTTGGTGATAGGTACTGGTTGTTTTGTGATTGTTCAGATAATTGACTTGATTGTTCTATATGTTTGGTGATACTTGACACTTATTGGTTTTATTATGTCTTTGCTTGTGATATTGTGATGGTTGTCGTCTAGCGTGTTTTCACGCCGTATGTATTCTTTGTGTTGCTTGCAGCGTTTCGCCGACGGGTGTGAGTTATTCGGTTCTTGTGTATCTCGTTGAGATGTTCCTGGTGGAATATTGTTCCTCCCTACTTATTTTAAGTTCCCGAACGAAACTTCTTTTAAGGAGGGTAGTATGTAATATCCGCAATTTCGATTTTCGATAAATTTCTTTTTTGGCAGGAGTCCGTTTTAACGACTCACTTGTGACCGTTTCGTGATTCTGAGAATGATTAATTCTGCACTTTTGTCATCCGAATTCGCTTTGGTGTCGTTTTGTTGAGTTCCGTGTTCTTAAGCGACTTTTCCGCGCTGGAGTTCGATTATTGTGAATCTTGGTCGAAAATGCTGTTTCGTGTTCCTTCAAAGTCTCTTTAACTTTGTTAGACGTGTTGTGAGCTTCGGTTGGGCTATTCGTTGTCGTATCATGATATTTCGGTTGTTTGGGCCATTTCGTAATTTCCCAAAGTCTTGGGAAATTTCTTTCGTATTCCTCACTCCGAGCTTTTTGGAGTGTCATTATGAGGTTTTGGTGCGATCCTACTGCTTGTGCAGTAGGAATAGCGCACGCTATGGGCTAGATATAGCGCGCGCTACTTGAGATTGCTAGCGCACTCTAAGACAAGTTAACGCATGCTAACTGGAGTTGCAGAAACAGTCCAGAGGCTACTGGACTGGGTTGGAACGTTGTATAGCGTGCGCTGTGGTGCAGCAGTAGCGCACGCTATGGTGAGGATAGCGCACGCTAACTGGTAGTTCGGGGGCAGTCCAGGAGCTACTGGACTGGATTGGGAGGTCTCGTTAGCCCACGTTAACAATGTGTTTTAGACAGGAAGTTTTGTTTCGGTGCCTCGATAGTGCACGCTAATCGTAATGATTAGCGCACGCTAAGCTGTCCAGTATATAAACTGGACAGCAGTCGTGATTTGTCATTTCCACTTCTTTTCTTCTCCTCTCCGTGGGTTTGAGACGAGGGCGACTAGGGTTTGAAGTCAATTTTTGCTCCATCCATGGAGTTTTGGGGAGTTCTAGGTGATTTGGAGTTTTTTTCTTGATCTCGATCCTAGTCCGATTTTGATGAATTGGTTGGTGCTATATGATGTTATTAATCGTATTCTATGGATTGTATATCCATATTTCGAGTTTGTTTAACTCGATTGACGATTTGAGTATTCTTGGGAATTATTGAACATTTAATGTTCGATTAAATGTTTCAATGAGTTTCCTTTGATGTTTTGAGGTGATTCCCATTGTTATTGGTCTCGATCCTCATTGTGATCGTGTTTTTGTTGTTTCTTGTAGGAGATGTAGGTTTCGGGGCACTTCGGTCGAGCCGTGTTCGTCGGAGCATTCGTGTGCCGATTTCGAGGCAAGTACCTTGTTCATACATTTCTTGTTTTGTGAATATGATGATCGGTGATTGTCTAAGTGTGTTTGTTTGGTTGTTCGAAATGAATTTTCAAAAGATTCGGTTTAGATTTGTTAAAGGCTCTCTTTCAAAACGCGTGTTTATTTTGTGAATGGTGCATTTTGTGAATGATTAAATGAATCATATGGATATGTTTGATGTTGGTGTTGTGATTTGATAATATACATATATACATATATTATCTCATTTCGGTGCTTTGTGATTCGACAATTGTGTCGTGCTATGTGTTTGTTGCCTTTCGGTGGATTATTGTGATATCCTTAGTGTACTGTGTTAAGTGGTGTGAATGTGTTGTCATAGTTTAGCCGTAAAGCCGGGCGAGGTCTACGGTGGCACATGGCTTGTGATCATGTGGTCACGATGCAACAAGTGATTGATCCAACCGTGAGAGCCTAAAAAAACTACGGTGACACATGGTTTGTGATCATGTGGTCAGGATGCAATAAGTGATTGATCCAACCGTGAGAGCCTGATGACATGTGGCAAGCGATCATGGTGTCATGGATATCATTGTTGATGTATTTTTGCCAAGGTCGAGTACCTTTGGATGTGTTACCGAGATTTCATATCTTGGGTGGTTATGTTTTATTAATTTTATGTCCGTCGAGGACACGTGGTGTGGGTTGTAGACCCGTGAATTACTGTTGGTTTTATTTGAGAAAGCAAATCTTTGGGCTGTGACCCCTTCCGGTTTCTTTGGAAAGAGAAGGATTCGTTAATCTTAAATGATTTTCCGTTAGAACTCCTGAGGGCATTTTTAAAATATTTTATAAATTGTTCTCTTGATTGGTGATCTTTCGAATTTGGAAAGTTTTACTCAAACTCATTGCCTCAGGAATGTTGGAATATTTATTCCACACATTATTTAATTTTTGTTTTGATGATTAAAGTTGCTAAACTACAAAACAACATCGAGGCGAAGCAAAACAACGAAGCAGACGAAGACACAAAAAGTTGCAATCTGGACTAAATTAGCGCACGCTAAGACATATATGTTAGCGCACGCTAACGAGGAGTCAACTGCATGTCAGCCAAGTTTAGAAGTAAGCTGCAGTGAAGTCGCCTGATGGATAGCGCACGCAAGTTATTCAATGTTAGTGCACGCTAAGCATCTAAAGTTAGCGCACGCTATACAATCCATATTAACGCACGCTATCGTATTATTCCAGAGGACAGTGAAGTTTGGAAGGAAATCAGAAATGGATTTAACGCACGCTAAACAGTATGATCAGCGCACGCTAAGCTGTTTGAATCTAGTCAATCCGAACGTTGGAAAGATTCGGCGGAAAGTCAAGCATCAAACGGATAGTTTGACAAGTAAAAGCAACGAATATATTACGTTAACGCACGCTACTCATTCATGGTTAACGTACGCTAAGTAAGTAAGATAACGTACGTAAGGCAGGAGGCATAACGCACGCTAAAGAGGAAACGGTTACCGGATCAAATCGAGCAGTCTAGCGCACGCTACAAAAGAAGGCTAGCGCACGCTAGCAAGTCAAAACAGCCAGCAACGGCTAGTTTGTGGGAAATGCCTATAAATACCATCCCTATGGTATTGTTTGAGAACAACAACTTCAAGCAAACGAGATATTCATCTGAGAATCATATACTTACATTGTTGTTGAAATATTGAGCTTATATTGTTAGTTTGAGTGTTTATACATTCAACATTATACACGAGCGAGAAAAAGAAAAGATACGATTTGATTCGGTGTTATTAGGATCAAGGATCCGGCATTGTTAGAATCACAATCGCTATCTTAGTGAGGTTTATCTAGTACCGATAGAAAGCTAGAGTGGTTGATTCCTTATCCAATAGAAAAGGAAAAACGGTTTTACTCGGACCGATAGAAGACGAGCTTGTAACGGTAATCCCTCGACCGATAGAAGAGAGGCGTAGAGGTTTTGATCTTAATCCTAAGGAAAAAGATACATCGAGAGAGGACGTAGGCTTCGTTAATAGCCGAACTTCTATAAATCATTGTGTGATTTATTTTCCGCAATTTATTTTCGCTTCCGCATAAAACGGCGCAAATATCCGATTTGGTAACCAACAATTGGTATCGGAGCGGTACTCCTATACGCGGCTTAACATCCGAGGAAAAAAGATCCAATGGCGTTTCAAATGGCTCCCGTCGAAGGCCTTGCTCTCAACCGACCACCATTTTTTGATGGCTCAAACTTCATGACGTGGAAGAAGAAGATGTCTATATTCATCCGAGCATATGACATCGAGTTTTGGAAGGTGATTTGTCTTGGTCCGAAAATTCCGACAAATTCCAACGGTACGCTCAAAACCTTCGAAGAATATGACGATTCCGATTGGAAAAACGACCACTACAATTGTAAGGCAACTCAACTTCTCTATTGTGCCTTAAATCCGGAAGAACACAACCGGATATCATCGTGTGATAGTGCCAAAGAAATTTGGAAAATGCTTGAGGTGACACACGAAGGTACGTCTCAAGTCAAAGAGACGAAGATAAACATGCTCCTTCACGATTATGAATTATTCCAAATGAAGGACGACGAATCCATCTCGATTATGCTCGACCGATTTTCGGTCATCACTAATGGATTAGCATGTTTCGGAAAACCACTTTCGAGTAGTGAGAAAGTAAAGAAAATTCTCCGATCACTACCTCGAGAATGGGACGGTACGGTTACGGCAATAATGGAATCCAAAGATTTAAATACTCTCGATTTTAGTGCTCTCGTTGGTTCCCTTATCAACTACGAGATTGTCCTAAAATCTCAGAATGCCAAACCAAAACCGAAGGAGAGGTCGATAGCCTTCAAGGCTAAAATGTCGAAGAAGAAATCCCGGTGGACGAAAGTGACGAAGAAATGGCATATTATGCCAAAAATATTAATAAGTTCCAACACTTATTAAACCGGAGAAAGAAGGACATTCAAGCGGGCGAACCTAAGAAATTCGACAACACCTGTCGATTATGTGGCAAACCAGGCCACTATGCTAAGAACTGTCGTGTAAAGCAAAAGGAGGTTCTAATCGCAACATGGAGCGACGAAGATCCCGATGAAGATTTTCTTGAACAAAATAATCTCGCGCTCATGGCCCGGAGTTCATTCGACGATAGCGACGTCGAAAGCCAAGTAAGTAATTCTTACGACGAACTTTTTGAAGCATTCGAGTTATTACATACGGACTATCAAAATGCTTTAAATAAAATTAAATCCCTCCAGTCTAAATATAAAACTTTAGAAATTGAAAATTCCAAAATACTCGAAAAAGGGAAATTTGTCGAAATCGATCATTCGAAATGCCTTGAAAATGAAAATATTTTGAAAAATGATCTTTTAAAAGTTCAAGATGAACTAAAAATTTTGACAAAGAAATTTTCGTGCGGCAACGATAAATTTGAACAAATGTTATGTGTTCAAAAATATACTCTAAATAAAGAGGGGTTAGGATTCAAACCACGTTCGAAAAACGAATCCGCCAATTTCAAAATACCCCGATGTGAAAAGTGTTTAAAAATCGGGCATCATATTTCTAATTGCAAAAGCCCAAGACGGACGATAAAAATTAAGAAAATTTGGGTTCTTAAAGGAACAAACGTTTCAAACATCGTCTATGTTTCAAAAGAAAAACCAACTATCGGTTGGATCCCCAAAAATAATTTTTGACAAGTGATATTTTACAAAGGGGGAGAAGGAAATAATATTTTCAGGGGGAGTTTATACCCTTATTAATGCATAAATTGGTATCATGCATGTTTATATTTCATTTGGTATCCTTTATATTCTATTATTTTTTGATGAAGACAAAAAGGGGGAGAAGGAGATGAATTGAGATAAAAATGAGAAGGAGATGAAAAGGAGATAAAAATGAGAAAAATCGAAGAAGTCGAAAAGAAAAGAAAAGCATACAAATAGGGGGAGTTGAAAAATTGAAAAATGAAAAACAAAGGAGTTGAAAAATAAAGAAGATGAAGAAAAAGAAAAGGATTGGAGAAACTAACGAAACGATCAAAGCCGAAAACTTTGATTTGTAGAAATATACATATATTATTTTTTACAGATTATCCAATTCAAGAGTTGTTTTGTAATCATCAAAAAGGGGGAGATTGTTGGAATATTTATTCCACACATTATTTAATTTATGTTTTGATGATTAAAGTTGTTAAACTACAAAACAACATCGAGGCGAAGCAAAACAAAGAAGCAGACGAAGACACAAAAAGTTGCAATCTGGACTAAATTAGCGCACGCTAAGACATATATGTTAGCGCACGCTAACGAGGAGTCAACTGCATGTCAGCCAAGTTTAGAAGTAAGCTGCAGTGAAGTCGCCTGATGGATAGCGCACGCAAGTTATTCAATGTTAGCGCACGCTAAGCATCTAAAGTTAGCGCACGCTATACAATCCATATTAACGCACGCTATCTTATTATTCCAGAGGACAGTGAAGTTTGGAAGGAAATCAGAAATGGATTTAACGCACGCTAAACAGTATGATCAGCGCACGCTAAGTTGTTTGAATCTAGTCAATCCGAACGTTGGAAAGATTCGGCGGAAAGTCAAGCATCAAAAGGATAGTTTGACAAGTAAAAGCAACGGATATATTACGTTAACGCACGCTACTCATTCATGGTTAACGTACGCTAAGTAAGTAAGATAACGTACGTAAGGCAGGAGGCATAACGCACGCTAAAGAGGAAACGAAGCTACTGGACTGAAACTGGAACAGTCTAGCGCACGCTACAAAAGAAGGCTAGCGCACGCTAGCAAGTCAAAACAGCCAGCAATGGCTAGTTTGTGGGAAATGCCTATAAATACCATCCCTATGGTATTGTTTGAGAACAACAACTTCAAGCAAACGAGATATTCATCTGAGAATCATATACTTACATTGTTGTTGAAATATTGAGCTTATATTGTTAGTTTGAGTGTTTATACATTCAACATTATACACGAGCGAGAAAAAGAAAAGATACGATTTGATTCGGTGTTATTAGGATCAAGGATCCGGCATTGTTAGAATCACAATCGCTATCTTAGTGAGGTTTATCTAGTACCGATAGAAAGCTAGAGTGGTTGATTCCTTATCCAATAGAAAAGGAAAAACGGTTTTACTCGGACCGATAGAAGACGAGCTTGTAACGGTAATCCCTCGACCGATAGAAGAGAGGCGTAGAGGTTTTGATCTTAATCCTAAGGAAAAAGATACATCGAGAGAGGACGTAGGCTTCGTTAATAGCCGAACCTCTATAAATCATTGTGTGATTTATTTTCCGCAATTTATTTTCGCTTCCGCATAAAACGGCGCAAATATCCGATTTGATACCCAACAGGGAAGTATCTTTCGTTATGTTTGAATCTTTGGGGATTCCTGATTATTATTATTCTTGGAATATGATTTATATGACTCGTAATTGCACTTTGTACATGCAGTAGCAAAATATTAGAATTTTGCTAACCCCCGAGTAATCGGGGGGTGGATGTCTGTATTGTTCAGGTACGTGCAGGGCCTTGGGGAGCATAACACAGGGTTGGCACGAAGGATGATGAATGATGATCGATACTAATCACATGAGGACCCGTACGATGTTGTATTGGTTTAGTTGTAGTTATTTCCGCTGCAGTATTTTCCCCTAGTACGGGAGTGTGTTGTATTTTGACCCTTGCGTGGGTATGTATTGAGATTGAGTTGATACCAATGTACGATGAGGACTCGATGTATATATTGTATTTTGACCATTGCGTGGATATTTTCCCCTCCGATTATCCTGTACCACCAATACCAATGTTATGGTGGAATAATGTGAGTGAAGATTGTAATGGCCGATCCATATGGAGAAAGGATACAATCGTGACACAATCCTGGTTAGATTTGATGACCAGATAATGTAATTGAATAGTTTATTATCAATATTGATCGTATTTTCCGTATTTATTATTTATTATATTATGTCATAGTTATTTTTAATCATAAATAATATAAATAAAATAAATAATAGAAATCATTAATTTTGATAATAATAAAGTAAAATAAAAATTCAAAGAAAAAATAACAAATAAATTTAATTTCATAAGAAATAAATAAAGAATGCAAAAAAAAAGAAAACAAACAAAACCAAAATACAAAGGACAAAATTAGAAAAAAAAAAAAAGTGTGTGGGGGGCGAGGGAGGGGGGGAGATGGCTGTCAGGAGGGGGAAAAGTAATTCTCTTGCTAGATTTTTTTATTATTTAAAAATATTAATTATGTAACGTATTCATAAGAATCATAACTACAAGTATGACTCATAGATTTAAAAAAAATATTAAAATACGTGTATTTGTTGAGATTCGATTATTCAAAGAGTGCAGCTTGTTTGTAGCACAACCCTAGCGTGTTTTCTAATTTTCTAAATCTAGAAAACAAGTTAGGACTGTTTTCTATAAATTTCTAAAGTCCAGTTATAATTTAAAAAACCGTGTTTTCCAGTTTTCTAGTTTTTCTTTTTAGAAAATATATTATTTGAACGTGTTTTCATTTTCTTCTGTTGTCTTAGAAATTTTTCTAAAAAACTGGTGAAGTAAACATGGCCTTATTCTTCCAAAACATAGAAAGTTATCATGGTTTTGGTGTTGTAATAAAACTTACAAATATTCTTCCAAAACATACAAAGTTATCATGGTTTTGGTGTTGTAATAAAACATACAAACTCATTGGTTATTCCGAGTTATCATGGTTTTGGTGTTGTAATAAAACTTACAAATTCATTGGTTATTCCAAAAATATAGTTCTACGGTCATATTGTTCAAGTAAATATCTTACTTCACCCGCAAGGGTAGCCAAGTTGGAAAGCGGGACTAAAAGGTCACGAGTTCGATTACCCCTACCAGCACTTTCTTGGTTGAGTCAGGACTTGCCTAGTGTGGATTACTTGGTTGACGTAATTTGCAGGCTATTACGTCCAGCCCGAGAGTTTACCCAGTGCGCACTCGAAGAGTAGCGACTGTGAGTTCCTCGGCATCAAAAAAAAAGGGAAATATCTTACTTCTATAGTAAAATTTTGAACCTTTCGAAACATGTATTTTGTATGTTTGAAAAAATATGGCTTTCTCCCTTCTTTTAAGAGCTTGAATTTGTATCTAAAATTTATGACTTCTAAACATGTGGCAACTATGGCTTTCTCCTGGCATATCAGGATAAATGATATGGCACTTTGACATGTCAATTATCGCATATAATTTAATTTTTAATATAGTTATTATTTTGGTTAATTCTATTATAAAGAAACATTACGTTGGTCGAAGAAAAAATCGCTTGAGAGCAAGTTGGAAGTGACTGAAATGATAATGTTACGTTGATCGTGTGGTCGCACAATGTTAGATAGAATCGCGAACGGGGTTTTTAGGAACGCGCTGGAAGTGGCGCCCAATTCAGCGAAAGTTAGGGAAGGGAGATTGAGATGGTTTGGCCACTTCCGCAGGAGGCAGGCATCTGCTCCGATGAGGAGGGTCGAGAGTTTATTGGTTGTCGGGGAGAGGAGGAGAGGCAGACCGAGGAGGACGTGGGAGGAGCAACTGAGATTAGATTTGAAGGCCTTAAACGTTTCTGAGACCATGACTGTTGATAGGTGCGCTTGGAGGCGCCAGATCAAAGTTGTGGATTCTTTTATAGGGAGCGGTACTGTAGTTGAGAGCCTCAGGGTTGGGTTGTCTCGGTTAGCTTTGACCTAGAGCATTGCATTTTTTACTTTTATTGTATATTTTATCCTATTATCTTTGCGTGTGGTGTATTTTACAGGGAGCTGTGCGCAGAGTCAACCTCTCTTCTGTTAGAGCAGCATTCATCCGGAGTGAAGTAGCCAAATTCCACTTAGATAAGTCCCATGTGGATTAAGCCATGAGCTCAGGTATGGTATCGAGCTTTTTCGAATCATATGCTTTCCTTTGTATTTATCACGCAATATTCTCATGCACTAAGTGTGGATCTTCACTAAAGCAATTTCCTCTACCGTAATAAGTAGGGGCATGGTGCACAGACATCTTACCTCCATGACCTCTACTGAATGGAATATACTGGGTATGTTTTGTTTGATTTGGTTTCTATTATAAAGAAATATAAGGCTTGTTTATATTTTCTTAATGTAATTTATGATCGTTGATACAATTTTGGTAGAATTATTTACAATATATTCATGATATGCTGAGGTGCGATAAAATAGTGAATTCCAGTTACTTTTATATATATATATATATATATAGTGAGGTGCAAACGAGAATACTAACTATTTAAGAGAATACGAGAATGGTCACCTATGTACAAAATCATATATAATTCACGTACAAAATCATATATGATTACGTGAGTGTGTTTATCAATATAAAATCATATATGATTTTATACGTATATATTTGATTTTTTTGGTCAGTATAAAATCATATATGATTTTTTCCGCCAGCGTAATATCATATATGATTTTATACATGGGCGATCATTCTCGTATTCTCTTAAATAGTTAGCATTCTCGTTTGAACCTGACACTATATATATATATATATATATATATATATATATATATATATATATATATATATTGAGGGGAGTTGTAACCACTCCTTGTGAAGGGAAGGTAGGGTCAAATCATGACTCTAGATAAAGAGGGCTGATACGGTGTCTGTTTGAACCACACTTCTGTTGCGTGTTTTATGAGTGTTATCGTATCTGAGATAAAATATTTATAATAATATTATAATAAATTAATAGTAACGTACGCGGCACAATACACATAAAGCACGAGTGTGTTTTGGGATGTGATTGAGAGTGTTGCCCTATCATTTCTCCTCGATAAATAAAAAAGAATGGTTAAAAATTAACTCTTAAATCATAGTTGGTTTCCTAGATAATACTATAATACTCCCTCGTCCCTCAAGAGTATGCACCTTTTGACTTTTATTGGTTAACATTCATAAACTTTGATCATTAGTTTCAATTATATATGAATAAAAATTATAAAAAATAATATTTAGAAAATACACATCAAATAAATACTTACATTACTATAATGTTTTTATATATTAGTTGTAATTTATGATCAAAGTTTATGAATGTTGACCAATAAAAATAAAAAAGTGCAGATTCTTGAGGGACGAAGGGTGTATATGGTTGTCTAATATTAATATCAATGATCCCTTAGCCTTTGACTAAGGGTTAGGGCCTAGCCCTCCAGGGTACGCTGGTAGAACAATTAAATATTGAGGGCTTCAAGCGGCAGTGTGGGAGGCCAGATCTCGGTGGGAACCTGCGGTCAAGGTTCTAAAAAACGCTAGGCGCTAGGCGTTCGGATTGCTAACGCCTAGCGCCCAGAGGATTAATCGGGGATTAGTCGGGGATTAATCGAATTAGGCGGATTTATTTATTATTATTATAATTATTATTTTTATATATAAAAAATTATATATATATGTAAAGAATAAAAAAACATCTAATATTTAAATATCTAAACAAACATGTAATCGATCATATATTAAATTGTTAAACATTGACATAAGCATAACATAGTCCATAATATCTCAATTCAGGAATTTATAGTACCGCTAATATAAAAAAAAATAAAAAATAAAATGTTTACCGCCTAGCGCCCAGTACTGGCGCCCGCCAGCGCCGCCCGGCCCGCCTAGGCGGCCGATTAATCACCCGAACGCCTGGGACAAACGCCCGGCATAATCGGAGCGCCGAGGCCGCCTAGCGCCTAGCGCGCCTAAGCGGCCGCCAGGCCGATTTTAGAACACTCTGCGGTTGGATTTGGGGGTCAAGCGTGGAAAGCAATCAGGGGACAACTCTCGCTGCGCGGTAATTCGGGATATTTAAAAACGCAGGAGGATACACATCTCGCGATTTAACCTGGTAGCGATCTTTGGGGTCAAATGTTATCCCAAAACTAGTCAGTGTAAGTTCTAACCCTGTATCAAAAAAAAATCAATGCATCCATATTTGTACCCCCACGTGAATTTTGAAGGATGCACTAAGAGTTTGTATAATTTTATATTTGTTTCTCGAAAAAATAAGCTCCTCCTTTTATGATTATGAAAGGAAAATAATAAGAAAAAGTACATTGATATATTACTAAATGTGCATTAAAAGACGCTAAGTATGCATATATCCATTAAAATATATAATCCATCGATAGTTACTCAGTACGCACTAATACATACTAAAATATGCATATAACCAATAAAAAATCAAATTAAGTGATCATAAAACAAATTAGTAAATATGCACCGAATGAAAAGACCTTTTACGAATACAAGACAAAATAATAATAAGAAAATAATTCACTAAGTGCGGCGGACTAATAGACAACGATACACAAAAAGGTGCGCTGAATCTAAACTTGATGTGCATCTAATGAAAATTAAAAGGGCGTTGAATTTACTAAATAATTAAATAAATTAAATAAATAGTTGTAAATAGTGAAAACAATAATCTAATAAGTAGTCAAAAAATACACCAAATGTACATTAAAAGAAAACAGCTGCATACGCATTGAATTTATTAACGTAAGAAATAAGTAGTCATGTCCTATGAAACGGTAAATAGATCACTGCCGTTGAGCGAAGAAGTCAAGAAGGCTATTATAAGATTTTTGAGTTCAAAAAAAAAAAAAATGAAAGTAATAAATGAAATCAATGTTATATTTTTATACCAAAAAAAAAAAAAAAGAATCAATGTATTTAAAGATATTTGGTTGAATGCTATTTAAAACATAATGAAAAGTGCATCAATCGAGGAATATGTGATAAGAATATTTAAAGCTAATTTACACTGTTATCCTCAACATGCATAATTTTATAAACTAAATGCAAAGATAAATGATTAATCTTGATCGTTCAGTTCTATTCATCAAGTGTCACGATTTATTCCTATATTCCCATTACAATGGGTGATTTCAATTTGAACCGATCTATATATATGTACATGATTTCAATTCGGAGAGATCCATACATACGTGTATACATATATACGTTTATATATATATATATATAGGCAAAATAGCGTTTTGCCTCCCAAAGTTTGTTTATTTGTGCGATTTGCCCCCTCAATTTTGTGTGGTTGCGACTTGCCCCCTGAATCTTTATACGAGTAGCGATGTACCTCTTTTGGATGCTTTCAGTCGCGTTCGTAAGACACTCGTTGTTTACTTGTTTTCTTGTCCTCTTAACATGTGAAACATTAAAATAAAGAATTTAAAAAGCCAAAGAATAAAAAATAGTAGGCAAAATAAGTATGAACGATCAGCTCCAGTATCCAAAAATCGGGGTGGCAAAATATACCGAAATGCCGAAATACCGAATTCATCGTACCGAAAAATTAACGAAATTGCCGAAAATTTCGGTACAGTATGGTGCCGTACCGAATTTTCGGTACGGTAACGGTATGAATTTTTTTTATTTTCGGTATTTCGTTATATACCGATATACCAAAAAAAATTCGGTATTTCAATATATATGTCGGTATATCGATATTTTCGGTATTTTTTTATTCGGTATATATCAGTATATCAAGATTTTTTCGATATTTTGGTAATTTGGTATTTCGATAAGTTCGGTATACACCGATACCGAAATAAAATTCGGTATATCGAAATTTCGGTACGGTATCGGTATAAATTTTGTTGTACCGAAACTTTCGATACGGTATACGGTATCGACAAAAAAATTCGGTACGGTACGGTATACCATCCCTACCCAAAAAACCCTTTCCCCAGAATTGTCCCACGCGTGCGTGTTGTGCACTTGCCGCTGAAAAGGCAAAATGCAGAAAAATATGAACTTTAGAGGGCACATGGCTGCTCGTATAAAGATTCAGGGGGCAAGTCGCAACCACACAAAGTTGAGGGGGCAAATCGCACAAACAAGCAAACTTTGGGGGGCAAAACGCTATTTTGCCATATATATAATAATAATAATAATAATAATAATAATAATTTTGAAATGTATGAATATAGCAAGCCAATTACAAAAGCAACATGTCTAGGGATGTTAGTGGGTCTAGGTGTAGGTAGGAGTGTTTAAAAGGGGATATCCAAAATTTCGGATACGTATTCGAATATCGATTCAGACATCCGAAATATTGTTATTTCAAAATAAATTCAAAAAACTTCTTCAAAAATGTCAAGTTTGTTATAATATACCATGAAAGTGACGTTTCAATTACCCCTTTGTTTTTATATAGTGTGAATGACTATTATGCCTTTGATATAATTATGTAATTACGATTGTGCCATCTGAAGTTTTCCTATAAATAGGACTTCAGTTATTAATGAAAAAATACACCAGAGAATCATTCTCTATTCTCTCTCTACGATATTTCGGTTTTATAACACGTTATTAGCACGGCTCTAACCTCTTGAGTAATATGATGGAAGTATGCTCTACAGTTGCGTCTTATAGATGATCCTCTGTACCAGAAACCAAATTAATACAAACACAAACACAAGATGATCTCCTCTCCCTCTTCATAATTAGGAAACTGGCTTACATTCTTGATCTGAGTTTTCAACCCACAACTCTTTACTCTCTCTCTCTCTCTCAAAGATAAAGATTAAAAAAAAAAAAAGGTTCTGCGCATCACAAACAGCAAGCGATATGCCTCAGCATGGACATTGATACTTCACCACCATTTTCTCCTTCTTCCTCCTCTTCCGCTTTTCTACTCACCACCAATTGCGGCTCCGCCGTCGACCGCGGCGCCGCCGCCATCGACCGCCATAATCCCATCATCAGGGACCCAAAACGAATCCCTAAATCACTCACACCCTGCACAGACTACTCCCAGCCGCCCATCATCCCCAGATCTCAAAAAAAAAAAAATTATCCATCAGTACAAGAAGAAGAAGAATGGAAAAATCCCTTCCAAGGAAAATGAAGACGAGAAGATCAAAGATGAGGTGGTGAAGAAAAGCTGGAAATGCACAAATCCTGGTGATTTTATTAGTCCTCTTGGTTCTAAGAGGTATCTGCTGAGGGAGAATTTTCTTTCGGACGCCACGTCGTCGGATTTCGATCCTTCCGGAGGGAAAGAGCTGCCGGAAATTTCTAGGAATTTGAAAGGAGGAGAGAGATTTTTAATTGGAGAAAAATCAGCATCTTCATCTCATCATTATCCAGAACAGGTATGAATAAAGAAAATGGTATAAGTCAAAAACAAAATTGGAGAGGAATAAAATAACTGGACTAAAAAAAAAAAAGCAAAGTGATTCACGGCAAGTAAATAGAGAAATAATAAAATATGAAAAGGAATTATTAAATAAAATGATTCGGCAAATCAAGATTAAAAAGAAGCACAAGAAAATAAAAATAAGTATAAGAACAAAATAATCATATAATTCTTTGGATTTTGAATTCGGTTTTCCTCAGATATAATAAGTATGCATCATCAGAATTAATTTTTCTTGATACCATCGTAATCGGTTTAACGAGACCTTTAATTTGACACTAATATTGATATTGGTGTTAACGCTTTTCATATATGTCATTAAATTTATTACAATGTACGAATCAATATCCAACTCCGAAAACCGCAAAAATTTATGAATACATGCCCTTACACATGCTATTAACGGAAGTAGATATTTCGACCAATATCTTGACGAGGATTATATTTTGAGTAATTGATTGGACGATCCTGCTCTGGTAGAAGCAGTTAATTATTTTGCAGTTTAAATTATGTCTCTTACTTATCTTCAAACCACATATTTATCGAATTTTATATTCTGTAATTACAATACCTCCATGTGATGAGTCCAATTATCACAAGACGGATGGTTTTACATATACAATTTGTATATTATATACCACCACCGTGGTTGGTTATACCACATGAATAGTTCATAAATCCTGCTCTCGAGAAGCAGTTGATAAAAAATAAATCCTACTCTGGAGAAGTAGTTGATCGATTATCTAAATTCTGCTCTCGAAGAAGCAGTTGATAAAAAATAAATCCTACTCTGGAGAAGTAGTTGATCGATTATCTAAATTCTGCTCTCGAAGAAGCAATTGATAAAAAATAAATCCTACTCTGGAGAAGTAGTTGATCGATTAAATCCTGCTCTCGAAGAAGCAGTTGATAAAAAATAAATCCTACTCTGGAGAAGTAGTTGATCGATTATCTAAATCCTGCTCTCAAAGAAGCAGTTGATAAAAAAATATATCCTACTCTGGAGAAGTAGTTGATCGATTATCTAAAGTATGCTCTCGAAGAAGCAGTTGATAAAAAAATAAATCATACTCTGAAGAAGTAGTTGATCGATTATCTAAATCCTGCTCTGAATAAGCAGTTGAAAGAAATAAATCTTACTCTGAAGAAATAGTTGATCAATGATTCAAATCCTGCTCTCGACGAAGAAGCAGTTGATGGAAATAAATATCCGATCTCCATGATTATTAAACACGAACAGAGAAAATTGAGCAAGTGATACCAAAAGCTATCACCGATTAATTAAAGAAAATCCCATGTAAATACACCGCATGGTGGGATCATCTGACAACTGATATGAAAAGATGTCACTGAAAAATAATTGCTCAATAAATCCCATGTTGATTATATCACATGGTGGGATCATT
This sequence comes from Orobanche coerulescens, assembly GCA_033398695.1. NCBI lineage: Eukaryota > Viridiplantae > Streptophyta > Magnoliopsida > Lamiales > Orobanchaceae > Orobanche > Orobanche coerulescens. The sequence goes on from CM065809.1 coordinate 84,074,515, forward strand.
AAAATCATATTGATTGACAATATTTATGGAGAAACATATATCACATATTCGTGATAATAATGTATTTGTATAAAGGCAAAAGATGATCTTATTATTGCTGAAAGAAGCACACAACAATCGAAGTGAAAACATCGAAACTAGCTGAAAGGCAGTAAACACTTGACAATATGAAACGCGAAAAAAAATACTTATAAACCCATAAAAAGAAAAGGGGTGCGTCTCGAGAGTATAAAATTCCGTAACTCTGCCACCCCTGGCATCAGGGTTTATAATGAAAGATCTAAATGATCTAAACTTCTTTTTCTTTTGGCGTCAATACTCTGTGGCTGATGAACTTTGACTTCAAAATTCTTAAGTGAAATATATGCCTGAAATTTTATAAGTAGATCAGCAACAGTGTCAGCACATATTATTATATCTCGTGATGGCTGAGATATAAACTTGTGATCTACTCCTTGATCTAGAAAGGCAAGCAAATCGCTGAAGAAATTATTAATATTCAACAAACCTATAGGTTTGGTATGGAAGTCCCGCTCAGCCCATGATGTGATGTTGAATATCTCATTGGGTGTGCCATAGCCACTTGGAAGAACAATAAAGGCATCAATATTATTCACCACATACATCAAACTATCATGCACAAACTGTGCTTGAAGCATCAACCCAGTTGAACCCCCTATACTACTGATTCTAACTGTGGGATAGTGTAAGGCACTTGTTACTCTTATTCTCCCATTTTGTGCAGCCTCTAAAAGATAACCCAAAAATCTATAATTACTCCTACCATACAATATATCGATTTTGTGTTTTCCTACGAATTGATATGCCATATCTATATGCTGGATATGACCTATCATTTTGGATCCACCTAAAATACATATAGTTTTAATTGGATGAGATCTATATGAGGATTCTGAGAACTCCATCTTTCTACACCAGACTTTCAAAATACTTTTATGAGAGATACATTTTCTGATTTGTGGATCCCAAATTTAAAGAACAAACTTCTTACTAAACGACAAATGACTTCACTATTTTCATTGAAAAAGGAGTGGCAGATAAGTCATTACTTTTGACAAAATTACAAAAGAAAACGAAAGATATGATATTATATTTTTCAATGAAAATGACGTTACCATTTGGCAGATGAGAAATTTAAATATTGGAAAATAATATTCATCAATTTGCATTATTTTTCTATTACCTTATATCAACTTTGACATAACGGACTTACAAACTGGATCTTTTGAGACTAATTTTTCATGACTATAACATTCCCGTTCATCCTTAAATTGTATCCACAAAGCCATTAGTTCACGATAAACGTATCCACTGGGATGTGCATCAAGAATCTGTTGGATATCATGATCCATAGATTCCTTACTCAATCCATCCTTGATAAATGCTATTTTATCTTCTTGATTTTTGGATACAAACCCCATAGATTTGCATCGTGTCTCACATGTCCACCGAGCACATTTATAGCACCCACCTAATCTTTTTGCTCTCCATTTCTTTGCAAAACTACTTTAACCTGTATCTGGCATGTACTTAAATGAATTTAAAAATTCACCAGATAATCGAACTTGTGCTTCGATCAACCATCGAATATCTTCTGGGATGCCATTTCTAATTAGCACCCTTAATCTTTCGAGTCGAGCTCGATAAATTCTTTTTATGATATTCAATGGAAGAGATGGATAATATTTACGAAGATTCGAAAGCATTGGATCCATTATGATATTCAGACCCTCGGTATGGGTGAATTTTGTTAATATAATGATAATCTATTTATAGATTGGAATTACGCGTATGAGATTTGACTCCGCGTCCTGAAGCGTATGAACTACGGCTCTATATTTGAATAACGAACATAATATGACATGTGGGAGCAGCGACTCCATGTTGATAATGATGTGCAATAATGACACCGAAAGATGATGTGATATGCCGGTAAAATATCTATATGGTGATATAGACACATCATGTTTTCAAATATTTGTTTTCGATTAATATCACTACTAGCTAATATTGGGAATGAATCCCTAATAAATTTGGAATATATTAAGGGGGAGTATGGGCCTACTTCCTCTACATGTGAACTACTAGATATTATGGATCCACTAGACAGTCACATGTGTATATGACTCGTAAATCAGAAATTTACGAGATGATTTGCTCACGATTTGAGCATATATTCCATATTAGATAAAGCTAGTAATATATCCCAAATAAACTTGAATACATCCCAAAAAGGGTCAAGATATGCGCATACAAGTGGGATATCAATTGGCATACTATTTGAAGTCCTCCAGCCAATATCGAAAACATAATATATAAACTCCCATGACTGAAGATGAATACTGAGATACTGGCATATGTGTTTGGTGCTCAAGAAATCTCTCAGCATGAGGGGGAGTATTGGTAGTTGGAAATATGTGAAATGCATCACACTATATCCTCACAACTGAAATATGAACTTGAAGTTCAAATTTGCATGACAGATTATTAATCTTTGGTATCAACTACAACTGCTTTGATAAATACATAATAATTCCCCGAATATGAATTAAAGCAAATGATAAAAGGAGGCATATACTTTTGAGAAGTGTATAGACATAACCACAATGTGTAATCCCAATAGATGATTGATAATGAGATATCTCGGCAAGTTATGTTGCCATGGGGAAGTAAATATTGAAATGTGTCGACACAATATAGTGCTATGAATGAAATGAGGATATCAATGATTGGAAAGAGGATATCGATAAATGGTATGGAGATATCCATGATCGTGAAATATGGATATTGGAAATGAGGATATTAAAATCCATGATTTGTGAAAGTGAGGATATTGAAATCCATCGAAAATTGAAATATATGCCCTTATAATAACATAAAACATATGGGCTTACTAAAAGTGACTCCTGCGAGATTTTAAACATATCATCAATGCGTGCAATCACCCAAAATAAGGAGTTGTGAAAGAAAATTATCTGCTGTACTCTTTTCCTTGACTGAGGTTTTATCCCACTGGGTTTTTCTAGCAAGGTTTTTAACGAGGCAGCTTAATCACAACTAATATGAAATTTCCAAAAGAGATTTGGAATATATTGCAAAGAATATGAGTTTGATATTACAAACTGCACTGAAGATGATACTCGGAGGATTATTGAAATGCCTGGGGCATATTTATAAAATACACGTTGCACTCTTTTTCCCTTGACTGAGGTTTTGTCCCACTGGGTTTTCCTATCAAGGTTTTTAATGAGGCAACTGGAATTGCGTATTAGTATGAATAATGTACTCTTTTTCCTTCATTAGGATTTTTCCCATTGGGTTTTTCCTAATAAGGTTTTAACGAGGCATATTCATGGCATAATGAGGAACACTACAAAGATCAAGATTATTCCTCAAAGCTTGAAAATAGAAGGAGTAGTTGTACTCTTTTTCCTTCGATCAAGTTTTTCCCACTGAGTTTTCTTGACAAGGTTTTAATGAGGCAACACGTGGATACTCCCAACAACGAATGATATACATGACAGATTCACTCAGTTTTTGTCCCACGAGGTTTTATAAACATCATATTTTTTATGATTTCTTAATTCTAATTTTATTAATTTTATTTTGTGTTTTAGGTAAGGTTATTAATCATATATCCTAGCAAAGACCTAAACTTATGGAACTAATTGATTTTTTATATTTTGAAATACTAATAAAAAATAAAAATTATATATTACGAATATCGGATATCCGAAATATCCTAATATTTTCAAAATCACTATCCAAATCCGTATCCGAAAAATCGGATATCCAAATTTTGGATAACCAAAAATTCGGATATCCGAAAACTCGGATATTTTCGAAACGGATTTTCGGATCGGATATCGAATACCGGATATTTTTGAACATCCCTACTCGTAGGGATGTCAATGAGTCAGGTAGGATATGAGTATGCCTCCCACATACCCTACTCTATTTAGGACCGAGTTTGGGTATTGTCCATCGAGTAATCAGGTACACAAGTATTCGGGTACCTGCCTACCCTATACTTAAAATTATAAATATATTTTAGCATACATATATTCTAATTAATAAAATAAATTTAATGTAATAAACATTTAAAATATTATTTTTTATGTATACAGTATATATTATATAATATAGTATGATATCGGGTATAATATATAAAAATAATATATTTATATCACGGTGCGGGTAATCGGGTCGAAAATCGAATAATATCCTACACTATATGAGTATGCCTCCCACATACCAACTCTATTTAGGATCGAGTTTGGGTATTGTCCATCGAGTAATCAGGTACACAATAAGTATTCGGGTACCTGCCTACCCTATACTTAAGATTATAAATATATTTTAGCATAACATATATTGTAATTAATAAAATAAATTTAATGTAATAAATATTTAAAATATTATTTTTTATGTATACAATATATAATATATAATATAGTATGATATCGGGTATAATATATAAAAATAATATATTTATATCACGAGGCGGGTAATCGGGTCGAAAATCGAATAATATCCTACACTTACACCATATCCGTATTGATCATATAAATTTCGTGTTCAACCGATACTCAACCCTCTTATCCCTCTTCCAAATTTATTCAATATGTAAAATTGAGATCCTTATATATCTGCCCTTTGACATGCCATTTACATGTACAATGAACCCTAAACTTAAGACCTTATTCAAAAAGCTTCATAGTAGTTTAACGTTCCCAAATATAAATACAACGAAAAATGAAAATTCATTAACGGATCAAAATCACCAAAAGTTATACCGTTTAAGAAAGTATCCACTAGTGAACGAATAACGATATCCTCTTCGTGTCAAAATTGCAAATAGGTGGTCAAAATTCAGATTATTTACCTTGGGGAAGCATTGATCATGATCAGTTTATGAAACAGATCCGGCCGGAAAATTGAAGCGATGGCTCCAACCATGGCGGACAAAGAGTGGCCGATGTATATACATTTTCCGATGCTGAACTCCTCCAAAATAGCATTAAGATCGTATGCATATCCTTCTAGAGTTGCATAACGGTCAAAATCATAGTAGTTCGGGTTGGTTGTGCCGGCACCCATGTTATCGTACAGTATAACTCTGTATTGATCGACGAGGTGCGGGGTTATATATTTCCAGACGGACTGATCGCTGCCAAAGCCATGGCCGAGGACTACGGTAGTCTCGCCGGAACCCAGGACGCAGACGTTGTGAGCTGCTCCAACCAAGCTCATTTTTTGGGCTTTAGACTATGTTTGGCGATGACTTTTTATAAACGATTTGACTTTTGTAGGTGTATATGGACATATCTCTATGTACGAATCTATATAAAAAGAAAAATGTTTCGTAATTAAATTTGATTTGTTTACACGTGTCTACTAATGTAACTGAAGAGTCTCCTTCGATTTAATTATTGTAGTACTTATCTTCATAGAGATGCACAATACATGATGTCAACCCACGCTACTGTGTTGACTTATGGGCGAGTGCCGCGGCTTCCCATGTTCGCATAAAAACGATTTTTTCGAAAAAAAAAAAGGGGTGCACTGCACTCCCTCCCTTCTCCATAAATTACGGCGCGATACGTGTAATATATGCTACACATGTCGCGCTGTGAATGGTTGAGAAGGGGGAGTGCACTGCACCTCCATGAAAGCACTCCATAAAAACGGCATGAGCTGTGTACAATATTCAGTGAAAAGATAATTTTTTTTTATCAGAGAAAAATGAATTATGTTAGAACAAAAACACATACTGATAACAAGTAAAGGCATCAGAGGTACCGGATCTAAACTAACAATTCCACCTGGCAGCAAGATTAAGTCTGCTCCATGTTTCAAAAGGAATATTGTTGTTGAACTACCAGATTATGAGACCACGCCCAGAATCGTCCAAGAACTTCATCTTCTAATTTCAATACGTTCCAATTAATTTTATCAAAGATCACCTTATTTCTCCATTTCCAAATAACCCACAAAACGCAGCACTACAACCCTCCAAGTAATCTTCTATTCCTCTTCCCTTCCAATAGATTCGCGAATTGCCAAAAATGGCCCCCGATGCACCTCCCTCGATTGCTACAAGTCCACGTTGTGCCAATTTTGGCCACCATTCTATTCCACAAAAGACCAATCCGCTCGCATTCAATGAAAAGGTGAAATACTGATTCCGCAACGAGGCCGCATCAGCTACACCTATTACCACCACCACACACGATCCCTCTTTTTTCCATATTAACGAGCGTGGGAAGTCTATCCCACAACGCTCTCCACGCCGTAAAAGCTGCTTTCCAGGGATCACAAGCTTTACACACTGATGCTGCCAAAACGTATCGGATCAGCCCTTATCCATGCGGTTCGGATAATTCCGGCGAATGAACTTCCTGATCGGACCTACACATACCTCTCCGGCGTGAGAGTAAGTGTATTGACTATATGGTGGAAATAAATTTAATTTGACTGTATTGAGAGTCAAGAATTCTGTCTGTACTAGTGTAGGTAGAGGACATCTATTTATAAGCATGAATATTGCAATCCTAACTTGCGGAGAAAGTCACCGAGTCCGTGTTGATATTGGACTTCTTATATATATGGGAAGTAGAATCCTGATAAGGATTGTGGATGTAGTTTCATGGTAAGAAGAGTCCTTTAGAAGCGACATCTTTATTTGTCTCTATCTTGGATTTCATCAGATTCTGTGTGCTTGAAGGATAGGACCTTCATCTACTGACAAGGAGTGTAGATTTGCTGATCTCGGCTTGTTCTGTCACTGAGCCGAGTAGGCGCAATAATTCGGTTGCCTGAACCAAATCTTGGCTTGAGCCTGAGCTGAGGCACACTGAGTATGGTCCTGGCTTTCAGGTCGGCCTCGGCGTCATGCTCTATGCCTAGATAATAATTTTTATTTTGGGCTCTGTAGGGTCTTGATTTATGGGTCTTGCTGGGCCTTATACTCAAGCTCTCCAGATCCATGTAATCAATCCGGTTTATGTCGTTCAGTGGCCCCCGAGTTCCAATCTCGGCAGCCCGAGTAGGAACTCAAGTCCGTCCTTTGTGCTTCAGGGTTTTGGTTGCTTCTTTGAAGTCGGCTTCGCTTGGTTTTATGTCGGTCTTGACCTGCTTGGATGTCCCGCTGAATTTTAAGGGTCCTGTCATACCAATCGCTTCGTATCCCATCATATAATTGGACGGCATGCGCGTAGGGAGGTGAAGAGACAATCCTCTGGGAAACTGCGCCCATTAATGCGGTGTAATTATGACACCCGTGTGCCCTCTATAAAATTAAATTTTTTTTCTTCATTTTGCGGATTCCGAATCAGAGAGTAGAGCTTGTGACAGCCCGACGACACTTCACACCGTGCCGTTTCCGTTCATTTTTCCGACGATTTACTCCAGCTGATTTCTCAGGCGCTGCTTCCATCTGTTATCCTTGCTTTTTGAGGTACTTTTCAGCTCCACTTCCCCTTTATTTTTCCGCCATTGTTGAGTTTTCAGAGCTTCAAATCTCCTCTGTGAAACTTCGCGTCTTTAAGATGTCTAAGCGTGGCTATCTGGAAAAGGATTCCACTTACGGTTTTTACACTAGTAACTCTAGGATTTATGTTAAATCCAATGGGTCGTGGAATCTCTTATCCCTTGCGGCCATTGGGGAAATGTTGTATATGAACAAAACCCCTAGAACGGATGTTAGATATCCTTCTGTGTCTTTTGCGCCTAGGACCGTAGATGGTGGTGATGCCGATGTATTGACTCTTGATAGTTTGGACGAAATCTTAGACTGCATCTTCTTGCATTATGTCAAGGACAAGTCTCAAGCTCGGCTTCGTTTGGGGGGGGGGGGCTTCTTCTCGGCCAAGGTAGTTGAGATGAGGGAGAAGAACACCTCGTCATCTTCACAGGGTGAGTCTAATCCCTTGTCCTCTTCTACAGGTATGGCTGGGGAGAGTACTTCTAACAGGCCCGTCGGGGAGTTCGACTCCGAGGTTGTCGGCTCAAGACGGAGCCGAGGCAAAGACAAGATACACCTGGGAGGCTCCTCTCGGCCTAAGCATCCCAAAGGTGGGGACGAGATGCTTGAAGATCTTTATACCACGTATGAGGTGGATAGGAATGAGTATAGGCTCTACCATAGTTTGGCCACTCCTTTCGCCGACGAGCATGAAGCTAAGACTTTTTATTATAGTGACGCCCTCGTCCCTTTTTACTTCAAACAGTTTCACCTCGGTCTGAGGCTGCCCTTGGACCCTTTCATCAATCAATTCTTGGAAGATTGGGAGATTGTCCCGTCCCACCTTGGTGCCAACGCGGTCAGATATCTCACCGCCTTTATTATCTTGTGCCGTAGTCTCGGCTTCGAGCCATGTATGTCTGCCTTATATCACTTTTTCAACTCGTCCTACAACTCCAAAACCAGAACCATCACCATTAAGTCTGACCCCAACAAATCCAAGCTCATGGCCCCCATTTCAAACACTGTCAATAAGGTCACGGGTTGGAACAGGCACGTGATTAAGGTTGAGAGCCGGCATGGCTGGGAATTTACAGCACCTGTCAATTCACCGCATCGCCCTTCGCGCGTTCACGAGCCGTACTAGAGTGCGGACTTGATTATGAAGCTCGAGCAGTTCTCCTCCGTTGCCATTCTTAACTGGGTCGAGCTGGCGACTGACTTTCGTTACCATGCTTAGGTCGACCTGATGAGGGGACCCATAGCCGAGGTTAGACCTTTGGCCGAGGTCCCGAGAGGGTCTCGGTTTCTTGATTGGGTTGTCCACCCCAATTTCGTCTTCTACGAGGATTGTGCGACATGCCGTGCCGAGGGCGACAAATGCTTAAAAGCTGTGGACATCGTAGGATGTAATTCTCTTATCTTTCATTGTCGTTTTTTCTGCCATCTCGTTTTGGTGTTAACATTGTTTTTGCGCAGATCTCTCGATGAAGGACCTCCATAAGGTGGATGAGGATCATATCGACCCCGTGATGGCGGCTCGAAAAAATAAGAGATTGTCCCGGTTGAGGAGAGTCGAAAGTAGGCACGCCGATATGGCGGCTCGGCAAAAAGAGCTACAAGATAAGGGGGAATCATCGCTTCCCAAGGAGCCACCCATTATCCAATCCGGATCTTCGTCCGAACCTGAAGCGGAAGTCGAGAGGGCGCCCACCGAGGAAGTTAGCCCTACTCTGACTTGTGCCCGCAGTCAAGGCCGGGGGCACTCTCAAGGACCGGGCCGAGATCGTGGGCCGGACTCCGAGGTAGAGAGTCGTCAAAGACAGAAAAGGCCGAGGGAGGATGGAGGCCGAGCTCGAGAAGAACCTTCTCAGAAGAGAACCATTCCCTCGCCACCTGGTTCCTCCTCGCCTTTCGCTCTTTCTCACGCCGAGATTAAAAATATAGTCGACTCTTTCGTTGTTGCGCCCATCATGTCTGGTTTTGATTCGACCGTTCGCTCCAGGGCCGCCCTGAAGCTTGGGGGAACAGTCATTAAGCGCGCCATGAATACCTCTTATATTGAGCAGCTTGTTGCTGACAAGCCGAGTTCGCTCCAACTCTTCAACAGGAAGGGCTTAATTCTTAGTGAGATACCCTTTATTCCGTGTCGGTTTCCTATACTTCGTGATTTCTTTTCTGCAATCTGCTTGAACTGAGTTTATTTTATTTTTGTAGCTTGCCTCCATAGCTCAGCACGAGTATGCTATATTCAGGCAGGTGGTGGATCTGGTGCACAAGAATGAGGCGGCGGCTAAGTCGACTCAGGAATCCACCGCTAAGCTCACTGAGAAGGTTGAAGCCCTGGAGAAGGAGAAGGCTTCTCGTGATGCCGTTCTGAACGAGGCCAAGCTAAAGGTTGAACAGGCCAATGCGGCCAGGAAGTCCGAGCTTGAGGATTTGGGGAAGTTAAAGGAGGCGCTGCTTCAATCCGAGATGGCCCTGAAGATCGCTGAGGTCGAGGCCGAGGCACAGAGGAAGAGGGTCGAGGTCCTGGAACTGGAGAAGAATGCCGCGGATGAAAGGCTAGACTTTCTTGAGGAGAGCATATTCAGGAAAGAGGAGGCCGCCGTCGAACAATATAGGAAGAGTAAACAGTATCGAGATAACTTGGCTGATGAAGCGGGCTCCGTCTACGGCGATGCTTGGTCCAATTTATCTCGGCTTCTCTATATTGACCCAGAAGTCGAGGTGCCTCTGGAGAAACTCGCTCGGCTCTTCGTCCAAGATCCTTATAGTGCCGAAGCCAGCTGCTCACTCTGTAATCCCTTATTGTGAGAATGCTCTAAAAAAATAAGGGCTAGGGATTCTCAGGAGGGGAAGCCAACATGGGATTCCCCAACTCCTTAAGAGAACAACTTTGACGACTTGATAGAACTGACCGAGGAGGAAGATGGCGCCGGGCTGGGATTGTCAGATATTTTTTTACGAGTCGTAAAGGCGATTTGGCTAGAACAATGTAGTCTTTATGATACCTGAACCCGATCGTTTTGTCGGCCTTCATGTTTTCATACATTCTTCTATTTTCGGCCATATTTTCAACCCGTTGTGGATGTTCTTTCCGTATCTGTTTTTGTACATCTATTTATGCGATCTGTTCTTAAGTTTCTCATCTCGCCGACCGAGAATGTACTTGTTCGCAATTAACCAATTGTGAACTGGTTTAACATCAGGCCGAGCAGTTGATGTCGGCCTTTCTGAATGTATCTCCAGGGGAGATCCCACCTTACATCGAAGTAAAGCTGAGATGTATATCTTGGTTCGTTTATGTACACTTTGTCCAGTACGAGCTAAGTGTAGATGAGCCGAGGATCGTCTATATGTGATTGGCATTTCATTTGTCAAATGATCTAATTGTTTTAGATGTCTTAACTCGGCATGCTGAGTGTCTTGTACTTGTTATTAAATTTTGAGTAGCCTAGTTGTCCGAACTAGGCTTAGATCATCCGAGTTAGATGTATTAATCTTAACTCGGCGTGTTGAGTGTTATATATGTTGGGATTCCGAAAATAAAACGAAATACGCAGCGGAAAAAATATGAATCCCAAACATGATCGATCAAGTAATATATATAGAAAAAAAATTAAATACGAAGATAAAAGATCATACCCTTGAAGCCTTTGAAATAAATCTTCGTAAAATGTAGACAATGATCACGATCCCGTCTCGAACACGAAATCCCTTAGTTCCAAGCACCGAAACTTCGAAGCCTCTACTTCGCATGCGTCGGAAGTTACCCGGAAAAATCTACAAGACTCCGTTCTATGAAGAACACGACTAGGAAGTGTTGTATGAATTTTTTCTCTCTTAATTTTTCTTACTTCTTTTCACCTCAAAGATGAACAAAATAAAGAAGGAAAATTTTTCTCTCCCTCCTCACTAAAACTCACGGTTGGAGCAGGTTAGTGTGTGTGTGTGTGTGTGTGTGTGTTTCACAAAGTCTTGTTTTTCATACATTAGTTGGTTATCATATGTATACTTATATAACAACTAATCATGTAATAATTATTTGAGAAAGAATCTCAACATAATCATTACACAAGACAACAAAACACAACACATGCATGGAAATCACTCCATGTTATGTGGGGAAGGGCGGCCCATGTAGGAAATTTCCTAGAAACGAGCCGAGCCACTCGGCTCGTGTACCGGACGTTCGTCAAACGACTCTGTTAAATACACTCCGTTTAATAATTAATGTATTTATATTTATTAATTAATATAATTAATTAATTAATTATATCAAATACATATATATTTCTCTAAGAAATATAATTTATGAATTAAATTAATTACCCGGTAACTTAATTTTAATTCATAAGACCGCTATTTGATTTATCCAATAAATCAAAATTAGATATCCAATATCTAATATTAATAGAGAGATAATAAATTCAAATTTATCCGTCAACGCTCCTGATGCGCGACTCCGTAGGTCCGTCTCAGCCGGCATTGGGAGAAACCAATGAGTGCGGGCATCACTTAGCCAGCCTAGCGGGCCGCACTGTAAACCCCGATTGAGAACGAATGAAGGGATCATTCCAGAATCATTATGTCGTGAATACCATATATGTATAGACCCTTTATCATATGTCCCGGTCAAGTCTTCGGGTCACGGTAAAGTCAAACCCTACTATTGACTAGACTCTATACATGTGTTAATGCAAATCAAGACCGACTGATTAATAGTGTATCTAATACGACTATATCAGAATGCTTTGGCCAAAGACTCATGATCTTATTTGCCATTAACCGTATAGGACATACGCCTGCTCACTAACAGGAGATAGAATCCTTTCTTGGCGTACAGTAAAGACTGCTACCTGCCCGTATAGTCCGCACTTCGAGGTTGACTCAGCAATTAAGCAAATGAGTCTAACTACTCTAATGACAAACCAAACGTCACAGGCACATCTTCTACTGAACCCTCAAGTCAAAGGTCCATGTATACTATCACAACCTTTCGATTCGTCATCGACTCTCCGAGAGTGAATACTGTGTGACTGAATCAAGTATGAGTCGTGTTCGAGTATACTGATCCCACCAATATACTTATAACTATGCTATCAAGACGTGCACACGTCCTAGCATCAGTTATACAAGTCTTATTAAACTTAATGCCCATTTAAGTTTATTGACTTGCGAACGATTTACGTAAATAAACTTTAAACACTTCCACTGCATTTTGTCTTATCCCATAACGAGAATGGAATGTTCAATTTATTTACATGGACTTCACTTCAATGTTTACCAAGTCAAGAATGCAATTGAAATACAATAAACAGTGAATGAATCGAATTGCCTTTTTATTATTTATTCCATAATTACAAGTACAATGCCCCTACTCTCTCATCCCCTGAGTGGCATTCGAGGGCATATTCCTAACAATGTACTCGTTTTTAGATTTGAGCAGTCTAGTTGTCAGAACTAGGCTCAGATTGTCCGAGTTAGATGTCTTAGTCTTAAATCGGCATGTTGAGTGTTACGTACTCATTTTTAGATTTGAGCAGTCTAGTTGTCAGAACTAGGCTCAGATTGTCTGAGTTAGATGTCTTAATCTTAACTCGGCATGTTGAGTGTTACGTACTCGTTTTCAGATTTGAGCAGTCTAGTTGTCAGAACTAGGCTCAGATCGTCTTGAGTTAGATGTCTTAATCGTAACTCGGCATGTTTGTGACCAAGCATGTTATGTATGCTTTAGCCTTTATAGGGACCAGGCTTTCATATGAATTTGCAAGAGTTGCCTTGCTTTAAATTAAGTCAGGCGTTAGTGCTCCAGACTTGTTTAAATGTTCATACATTTTTATGTAATGTCTAAGCATGTATAATTAAGTACTTGGCAGAATGATGAAACGAGTTTTCATAGATAAAAGGCCTTTACATCAAAAGTAATCGGACAGCTCGTCTTCACTCCTATCGGTAATATTTTCTCAAGGTGTCGTAACATGCTGCAAGTTCCAGGATGTTTCGACCATTGCCCGGAGGGTCTGTTTAGGGGCTCGGCCCTGTAACTTCGGTGGATTTGGTGATGGTGATGTTCTTTTCCGGGGTGTCGATTTCCATCTTATGTTTTGTTTTTATAGATCTCATGACATGTTCCAAGAAGTTTTCGGGAGTCCCCAGGACACATCATATTCCCACTGGTGTGGGAAACTTCGCTCTTTGGTGAGGTAGAGAGGCGACCATGCCGAGTTTGACTTGACTCGGAGAGCCCAGAATGGCATGATAGTCTGATATTAAGTCCACAACAATGAATGTTGTAGTGGCTGAGGTTCGGAAGGGATAGTCTCCAACCTTGAGTATTAGGTCCACGGTCCCTTTTGCCTCTGCTTTATGGTTTGTGAATCCTTCTAATCTTTCATTGTAAGGAGACAACATGCTGTCGGGTAGCCCCATCTCTTTGAATGTTCTGTAGTATAAGATATCTTTCGCATCCCCTGAGTCGATCAGGAGCCTCTCTGATTCATAGTTATCTATCCTCCCTTTGATAACTAGGGGTTGTTCCATACTGGCTCTATTTCCTGCCAACTCATTTGGAGAAAACCTTATTGTCTCCTCGCCCCTATGGACCTATGGGGGGATGTGATACACCTTACTGAGCTCGTGGATCTGCTCCTTCAATTTGGTATTTGTGGGGATTTCTTCTCTAATGACGTGCAGTTTGGCCTTGGGCGGCCTGTCTCCTTCCTCCTCTTGCCTATCGTTCCTTAACCTCTTACCATCTCTTTTCATGACGTACCGATATAGCTTCCCTTCGTCGATCCATTTTTGCACCATTTTTTTCAATGAGTAACAATTTTCCATTTCGTGTCCATTATCCTTATGGTAGGCGCAGTATTTATTGGCGCCTTTAGGGTATTTCGGGTTGTCTCTGATGGGCTTGGGTGGAGGAAGATTCACCAAGTTGAGTATCTCTGAGATCGGCTTAGTGAGGGGGGTGAAGACCTTGGCTTTCTCTGTACCTCTAGTTCTGTTTTTACCTTTAAATCCTACGGCGTTAGAGCCTCGGAAATAGGCGCCGTCAGTCGGCTTGTTTTCTACGTCCCTTTATCAGTCCTGATCTCCTTTCTCTGTCCTATGCTTCTTCTTTTCTTCATCCAGGCCTGTGGCGTAGGCCTTGTGGTATAGGTCTGCCTTTGTCGCTGGCTCCCTTATGAACAGTTCATGGGTGAGGGCTTCAGATCTCTGTCTGTTAGTGAAGCACACGATGATCTCCCTGTCCGTGAGACGATCTTCTATGGAGTCGGCCAAGGTCCTAAATCTATTGTAGAAATCCATGGTCTACTCGTTCTTCCCTTGGATGGTGTTTGCTAAGTCAGAGAATCATTTTTTTATTGCTCCTGTCGTGGCGAAGTACTCCGAGAATTGTCTTTTCACTTTTGATAATGAATTGATGCTCCTCTTCTCTAGATCCATGAACCAGGACCTGGCCTCCCCAGCCAAGGTGCTGGTGAAAGCCTTACAAAGAATGTCGTCTTGGTTAGAGACCAGGGCCATCATGCCCTCAAAGGATTGAAGATGGTCCCTCGCATCAGAAGTGCCCGAATATTTGTCCATATTGGGGAGCTTAAGATGAGGATTCGGAGGCACATCGAAAATCCACTGAGCAAAGGGGTGCATAGCATCATACTCATTTCTTGGTCTACTCTGTCCCTGCTTGTTTTCCATGTTATCCATTCTCTCTTTCAATTCCCATAAGACACGAGCTTCCAGCCCTGATCTACTGCAGGAGCTCCTTTGATTTTCCGTCCCTCTACCTCGACTTTGCCTTCCTCGGTCGTCTTGTTTCGCCCCTACAACCCGACTCCCCACCGGACCCAGTGGGGATCATATGGGAAATTGTGATGGGGAGATATCTGCCTAGGAGTTCTCCTCTGGTCGTCCTTAGGCCGCCACTCTCTGACTTCGGGAGACTTGGCCTCTTGCTCTCTTCGTCTGTTTAATTGATCCCTCTGATCTTCTCCTCGTCGGTCTCTTATTTCCCACCGTCCTTTAAACTGGCCAGGACGATTTTGAATTGGTTTTACCGGAAGGGTTCCGTCACATCGATTACCCACCGGTGGAGACCTATTATTCTCTTTATGAATCCCGTTGTCCTAGTTTTGGAGGGTTGAAGGGGATGTGCCATGGAATTATCTGGGTCATATTCCAGAAGGTCCCTTTGAGTTTTGGCCAACTGTTGGAGCGTTATTAAATTCTGATGGAGTAAGGTCTTTCTGTCTATTAGAGGCAGCCGTGGGGGGCCATCATCGTTATTCTGGGGCTGGGTCGTTGAGGTTTCCACTTGTCTCCAATGGCCATGAATACTCGTGGCCGCTGGGGTAGGAAGTCCCCGATTGCACAGGATCATGCTTGCACTGTGGTGCGGTGGCGGAGGAGGTTCTGTAGTATTATTAGCAATACTGACCTTGTTTTTGGCGGCGACGACCATGCTTTGTCGATTCGTCTGTTGAGGCGGGTTCTGGTCACCGGAGGTGACGCTGGCCTCTTGTCCGTCTTGTGGAATTTCAGCCACGGTTAGTGGTTGTCTGAAAGTTCTTCGACGTTTCCCGGCAACATAACCAAATTGATGCTGCCAAAATGTATCGGATCAGCCCTTATCCAAGCGGTTAGAATAATTCCAGTGAATGAACTTTCTGATCGGACCTACACACAAGAAAATACGTGAACTGAGCCGGGCTTCACCGGCGAAGGCCCTCCGACATGAGAGTAAGTGTATTGACTATATGGTGGAAATAAATTTAATTGACTGTATTGAGAGTCGAGAATTCTGTCTGTACCGGTGTAGGTGGAGGACACCTATTTATAAGCATGAATATTGCAACCCTAACTTGCGGATAAAGTCACCGAGTCCGTGTTGATATTGGACTTCTTATATATATGGGAAGTAGAATCCTGATAAGGATTGTGGATGTAGTTTCCTTGTGGAGAAGAGTCCTTGTTAGGTAAGGACATCTTTATTTGTCTCTATCTTGGATTTCATCAGATTCTGTATGCTTGAAGGATAGTACTTCATCTACTGACAAGGAGTGTAGATTTGCTGATCTCGGCTTGTTTTGTCACTGAGCCGAGTAGGCGCAACAATTCGGTTGCCTCAACCAAATCTTGGCTTGAGCCTGAGCTGAGGCACGCTGAGTATGGTCCTGGCTTTCAGGTCGGCCTCGGCGTCATGCTCTATGCCGAGATAATAATTTTTATTTTGGGCTATGTAGGGTCTTGATTTATGGGCCTTGCTGGGCCTTATACTCAAGCTCTCCAGATCCATGTAATCAATTCGGTTTATGTCGTTCACACACTAATCTGAGATTGTGGTCTTCGACTAGGCAAGCTCCTCAGTTCTGAACACCAACGGACAACAGCTTGTATGCCTGTTTGACGCCCCTTGACTTGATTTTGTCGTTCCAAGTCCATACGTCATTCTTGTTCTCCTCCAACTTTACTCTCTGCAAGCACAGTAAAAGATTATTAACCAAGTCAATTTCTCTACCCAAGGGATCCCTTCTCCAACTAAAAGACCACAACCATTCCCCGTTCTCCCATCCTCCCATCTCCCCAACCAAATCGTCTTTCTTAGAGTTACTCGGGAATTGTTCTCGAAGAGTTCTATCCCCAATCCACAACCCATCCTAGAAACTAGTCTTCAAACCATTACCTAATTTAATCCTCAGATTTTCTACGAACCACCTGCCATCCACCCCTTTAAGTAGCGAGACCACTTTGTTCCACCACCCTTCCCGACCGCCTCTCCTATATGCAAAAGAAATTTCCCCTTGTTTTAATGCTAATTCACCATGTCTCGATCTAATCACCCTCCCCCGAAGACTACTGCTATCCGAGAAGAATCGCCACACCTATTTCCCCAACAAGGCTTTATTAAAAAGCGCCAAATGTTTAACACCAAGACCACCCAAATTTTTATCCATACATACTGCCCCCAATTAACCCAATCTATTTTCCTCTCACCCCTCACTCCCACCACCTCACAGAAAATCACACAAAAGAGAATTAATCTATTTCAGGATAGAGACGGGGACACATGCAAAAGAAAGTTGGTACAAAAGATAAAGATTTATCAAAAGATTTATCTGAGAGCACATAATTTATCAAGGTCACCCTTCCAGCGAAGGATAAAGATTTACCTCCCCAACTGTTTAGCCGCCTCCACACTTTCTCTACCAAAAATGACCAGTCAGAGATCTTGCGCAAGCTTCCTCCAATCTTCATACCAAGATATTTAAGAGGAAATTCACCTGTTCTGTATCCCACCACCTCTGCCATTTCCATCAGCACATCGTGGTCCAAATTAATCCCGAAAATACAAGATTTTTCAAGGTTGACGACCCGAGAGAGACTCGAAGATCCTCAAAATGCATTTGACAGTCCAAACATTCTTATAATTTCCGAAGAATGAGAACAACGTATCATCCGCGTACTGCAAGTGTGAGATACTAATATTATCATGACCAACAGCCAGATCATCCAAAAATCCTCTTTCCACAGCCTTTCTAACCAGCATCCCAAGCCCTTCAGCCACGAAAAGATAATACTCCCTCCGTCCTTAAGTATAGGCACTTGGGTGAGTGGCACGAGTTTTGATAAAGAGTGTGGTGAGTGGAGAGAGAGTATGACTTTATATAATGAAGTGGTGTGTTGAGTGGAGAGAGAGAGTATGACTTTATAAAAATAAAGGATAAAGTGATTTTAGTAAAAATAGAGTGTGCCTATTCTTTGGGGATGAACAAAAATGATAAAAAGTACCTATACTTAAGAGACGGAGGGAGTACATGACAATTCTTTGTATATATCACACATTAGTACATCAATACTTATACTGTAATAAGATATTCTTTTGTGTACATATATACGTATATACACACACCCACTATAATAAGATGTTCTTTTGTCTATCATTACGACGAATAAACGATGTCGTGACTCGTTTGATTATTTATGTTTATCTCTTGATTCTTTTTTTCCTCGTACTTTCTCTTTCCCGCCTCTCTATATCATTTTTGTGATTTGATACTTGAAAAATCTCAGCTCTTAAATTCTTGTTTGACGCTCCATTCCATTCTTTGAACAATTTCGACAATAGTATCTGCAAATATTTCACTAATTTATACGTTTTTAGCATTCCAATTATCAATAAAATTCTTATATATGCCCACATTTTATTTTTAGTTAATTTTGATTCAAGTAGGAATATGTGGATTCATTTACTATTTAGTTACTCCCCACGTCCCGCTCATAACTGTACAGTTATCCTTTTTTTGTCCTTTTAAAAATTTTACATTTATCACTTCAGACAATCAAATCAAACAACAATATTTTACTTTTTAGTCTCCGTCACACATTCACTATCAATACTTTTTACTTTTTAATCTCCACCATAAATTTAACATCATTATTTACACCAATCATTACCTAAAATATATCAAAAATACACCATCTACCAAGGTTTGAGCAGAACAGGTGGAGTACTATGTTTTACTCCCTCAGTCTACCATAAAACTTAAGAGGGAGGGGCACTGGTTTTAAGAGGAGGTTGTTGAGTGCATTGGTAGTGGAGAAAAAGTATTGGAATTAGCGATGTCTTGTTTTATTTAATATTATTTGGGTGGACATGCTTCGTTTTGGGTAAATAGGATGAAAAATAAGGACAATGGGGTACTATTAATAGTGGAGTATAGTCCAAAAATATATACCCTAAAATAAAAAGGGAAATTATTTTGTGGACGTACCGAAAAGAAAATTTATGAAGTTATATAATGGACGGAGGGAGTATGTGTTTTTTGGTGTATATTGACCCAAAGGAACTTTTATGTGATGGACCATGTGCAGCATTGCAAGCCCAGCTCATTGTTTTTTATTAATTAAAAACCCAGCCCACCTTATAAAATTAAATCCCTACCCCATTCGTGAAGTGATCTCTCTCTTCGATATCTTTTTCCATTTTTCCTCAACCGATTGATAACCTTTGTTTCGATCTTCACTCGATGTGATTCGGTCATGCCCTATATATACCATATTTATAAATTGAATGGGGTAAATGAAGAGAGAGCATATCTGACTCGAGCTTCTTCGTGAGATTGATTGATAGAATTTTGGGGTTTCGAGGATGTTCTTGCTGGTTTTTTGTTGGATTTGTGCGATCAGATTCACAGATGTTATAGCTGTTAGGAATATTCCCTCGAATGCCACTTAGCGGATGAGAGAGTGGCACATTGTATTGCAATTATGAATATTATAGCTATTCGGAATATTATCGTATATCTCTGGCATTGTGATTTGATATATAGAATAATAGTCCTTACATTTGAGAGCAAACATTCCACTCCTTATGGAGATAGGCACTGGAAGTGTTTAGGGCTCGAATGCTTAACTGGTTTGCAAGTCGATAGAACTTAACTGGGCAATAAATTTAGACAAGACTTGTATAACATATGTTTTTCCATGTATAGTGTCTATCTTCACTAAAGCTAGTGGGAGCACATGTTATAGGTATGCTAATGGGATTAGTATACTCGAACTCGACTTGCCTCGATTCTGTCACATGAATTTCACCCTGGGATTGTTAATGACTGAATTGAAAGATTGTGATAGGTATACGTGAACCTTTGACTTGAGGTTTAAGTAGGAGATGTGCTTGTGACATTAAGTTAGTCATTAGAGTAATTCGATCCAATCACTGGTTGGTGGGATCAACCTCGAAGTGCAACTTAGTGGGCAAGTAGCACTCTCTACTGAATACCAAGATATGATTCTTTCTCCTGTAAGTGTGCAGGTAATGTCCTATGAGAGTAATGACAAATAAGATCATATGTTTTTGGCCAAAGCAATTAGAGCTGGTTGTATTTGGTACATAAGAGCTCGGTGATGTCAGTTTGCATTAACAAATGCATAGAGTCAAGTTACATTAGAGTTTGACATTTCCACGACCCTAATACTTGATCGGGACATATGATTGAAGGGTGTATATGTATACAGTATGCATAACTAAAGATTTTGGAATGATCCCTATCATTTGTTCTCAATTGGGTTACAGTGTGAGCCACGAGACTGACTAAGTGTTACTCACACTATTTGGTTCCTCCCGCCGCAGACAGCGACGAATTTATGGAGTCACGGCACAACATAGATGACGAATTAAATTTAGGATATTCTCTCTTAATGAATATTAGATATTAGATGACTAATTTAAATTATTGGATAATTGTAATTTTAATTTATTAGATAAATTAAATCGGTATCATGAATTAAATAATATTCTAGTAATTAATTTAATTCATATTCTTTCTTAGAGAATTTATGTATTAACGTTGAAACGTACCAATATTTATCTATCGAATTAGATACACGAGGGTCCGTTTTTCCACCACTTGGTCGTCCCCCCTATAATTCATCATGGAATTACTTTTTTAAAGTCTTCCATCACATGCGTAATACTTTATTTGATTCCACTCATGGGATGAAATTAAATAATGAATTGATAATTCATTATTCTTTTATATAATGAAACTCTCATCACACCATAACGGGATATATATAACACCCCCAATCCACTCAGGGATATTATACGCCGTAAACCCTTTTCTCAAGGATCTACCAGGCTGGTAACACAATTAAACATCTCAACATCGTCTTTAAGGCTAAAAAAATGACTCAGTAGAGCGATTTGGTCTTTCAATTAATACATACAACTCAATCTCAATACATACCCACGCAGGGATCAAAATACAACACACTCCCATGCAACGGGAAAAATACAACAGCGGAAATAAAGTACCACCAAACTAATACGACATCATATAGATCCTCATGTGATTAGTATCGATCATCTTTCATCATCCTTCATTCCGACCCTGTGTTATGCTCCCCAAAACCTGAATGCAATACAGACATCTACCCCCGGTTACTCGGGGGTTAGCAAAATCCCAATATTTTGCTAGTGCAAGTACATAATCATACGAAATGTAACAAACAAATAGAAATCACGAATCGGGTACGACAATTAACTACCAAAGCCTTCCCGAGAGGTTTTATTAATTAGAAAGCAATAAATGAAGTGTTTGAAAATAAATTCCTCATCTCAGGGATTTTAAAAGTAGAAACCTTATTGGACCTCAAGTCCTTAGTTGAAAAATAACCATTTCAAGACGAATGGGTCTCGCCCCAAAATCACTTTCCGTAAAACGATCTTTACAAAACCATTGGGATTTTATCCCAAATCTCATCAAATCACAGTACACGAGTACAATAGCAAGGTCCGTTTTCCAACATCAAAACCCCACAACTAAAGGACTAAACACATATGACAAAATACTCTAGTGCCATCCTATCCAAGTAGGCCAAATGAACAACTTACCTCTTGCACATTTAGTCAATGTATGCAATCATGAAATCACCGTTCAAAAACACTCGTTTCCGGAAACGCCATAACCCAAAACACATTATAAAAATGCACCACAATTAACCGTTGATCCACGCCTCTGTGGACCCCTATCGATACCCCATCGGATCTAACCCGTAGTGAGCATACACACACGTCACTCATGAAATACTAATATGCTAAGAATGTAAGTTCATTAAGAATACTTTCTATAGATGGCCACTTACCCGACACCATATCATACTCATCACAATACCTTCATCATGAACAATAAATCACAACACAACAACACAATTAACACGGAATACATGATTCCACAACATTAAACAAGCAGGGGTTTCATTAAAGCCCTCAACGTTCAAAATAATCAAATCATAATAAATTCACACGAATCATATTCATGAGGGTAGACCAACCATCGTAAATCCAACATGTAAACTCTATTTGCAGGACACAAATCGTATAAGAAAAATACTTGCCTCGAAACTATGATCGAAACGAGACGATAAATGGGATGCGGTCGGGCAGCCCCGAACTCCTGAACATAATCAAGAATACAATAGCACCGCGAACACTATGAGAATAACACCACACGAATTACCGACACAAAATGGATATCAACTCGGAATCCTAGAGCACCTACAATCCTCCAGAAGAAACAACAAAAACATGATTACGACGAGGATCAAGACCAAAAACAACGGAGATCACATCAAACTATCTAAGGAAAACTCATTCAAACATTTAATCGAACATTAAATATTCACTACACCTCAAGAACACCGTAATCACCCTTCGGTTTGAAATGAACCAAAGGTATGGATATACAATCCATAAAACATGTTTAACAACAACATCTAACACCAATCGATTCATCTAAACTTGATTGGATTTGGAATCAAGAACAAAACTCCCAAAATGTCAACTCTAGGGAATCAAGAAAAATACCTCGATCCGGCGAAGAACAATGGATTAAATGATGTTAAACACACACAAATCCATCCTAATATGACGCTTGATGATGAAGATCGCCCAAAATCGCTCCAAGAACTTGCTCCCGACGGAAAGAGACGAAGAGGGAGAGAAATGACGGAATAAAGGATGCTGTCCAGTATTTATACTGGACAGTTATTAGCTTGCGCTAAACACACCGCATTAGCGCGCACTAACAGGGTCAGCGCCCCAGACATTCTGCCCGCAACACTGTTAGCGTGGGCTAGCCAATACGCGTAGCGTGTGCCAACGAGCTATGAATCTAGTCCAGTAGCTCCTGGACAGATCTGCACCTACCAGATAGCGTGCGCTAGAAAGGACAGATAGCGTGCGCTTAGCATACAATAGCGCACGCTATCTACCAACCGTAGCGTGCGCTAACGAGACTCCAGTCCCAGTCCAGTAGCTCCTGGACTGCCTTGAACTACCAGTTAGCGTGCGTTACCAAACCCGTAGCGTGCGCTAACTACTTCAACTTAGCGCGCTAACCACCCGGATATAGCGTGCGCTATCGACTCAGAATGACAGCAAAAGTTCTCTAAAAAATGGGTACGACGACAGATTTCTCCGACCGAATCTTCAAGTTCAAGATACGCACGGAAAGCTCCAGAATATGATCATATACAAGCTTGAGCTCTAATCAAACTCACACGCGACCATGAAAAGGGTCGGAACAATAAATACGAAGGCGGATACCCACAACTTTGGAAAATTACAAAATGGCCCAAAATACCCGAAAATCACGATACGTGATCGAATAACCAAACCAAAGTTCACAACACATCTAACAAAGTTAAACGTACTTATGGAGAATACGAAGCAACAGTTTCGAACGAGATTCGCAAGAATCAAACTCAAATGCGGAAAAGTCGCCAAAAAGCACGGAACTCAGCAAAACGACACCGAAACGAACTCGGATGTCAAAAAGTGCAGAATTAATCATTCTCATAATGACGAAACGGTCACAAGCTAGCTGTTAAAACAGACATCTTACAAAAAAAGAAATTTACCGAAAATCAGAATTGCAGATATTACATACTACCCTCCTTAAAAGAAGTTTCGTCCCGAAACTTAAAAATAAGTCGGGAGGAACAATATCCCACCAGGAACATCTCTACAAGATACACAGAACGCATAGCTTACGCCCATCGGCGAGACGTTACAAGAACGCAAAGGAACATACAGCGTGGAAACACGCTCAACGACAACCATCACAATGCCACAAGCAGGGGCATAACACAATTAACAAGTGGCAAGCATCGCCAAACAGATAACGCAATCAAGTCAATTGTCCGAACAATCACAAAACAAAAGTACCTATTACTAGAAAACACGCACAGTCAAGAAAATAGAACATAAACACAAAACGATCCGCAAGGATAACCACAAAGAACTCCGACCACGCCGAAATTCTCAAAAACCACACTAGGCATCTCTGTGTCCTTTCAGAACAAAGACGCAAACTCGATCCCCAAACCTCTCAGCTACCGTCTCGCAATGCACGGTCGGTGTCCCAATTGACCGCAATCGAAACAGCTGACTAACGGTGAATGACAATTCTTCACGGTACGAGATCAAGCAACAACAATCGGACAACCACGATCGAACATCAATGATCGAACAAAAACGGTCGAATAACAACGATCGAATAACAACAGTCGAATAACGACTCCTAAGTTCACCCTTCAACTCAAGACATTAAAAGAACTTGTAGAAACTAAAAGATGTTACTCTCGAACAAGGTTCACAAGAATCGAACCGAACTCGGAAAAGTCACAGCGATAACCAGATCGATCCAAAACAAGATCACGGCTCGTTCGAACGATAAAAACCGAAATACAGAACAAGTTCAGAAAGTATCAACGAATACGAACGAGTCGATAGATTTGAGAGAGAGAGAAAATGCAGAAGTCAAAATAATACGGGCATTACATTCAACCTCTTTTAAAAGAAGTGTCGTCCCCGAGACTCACAACAACGGAAGCAAGGTAACAACAAAACAAGTAACCGACAGAAACATCTTTTAAAGGCCTCTCAAAGCCGATCCTGATATCTGTGCTGAAGTTCGTACCCAGAAGACTCGGTAACCAACTCGCAAAACTAGATTTTGTGCCCCTCGAGTCCACACTTGTAATCTGCTACTGGAGGGGAAGGATAAATTTCACGTACGTGCCCCGACACATTACAGATGAAGCACCTCGGCATACCGAAAATACAACTGCTAGGTACAATGGAATATAACATCGCAAAACAACATACCAGAGATGCCAACTCAGCACAATATATCAACGTAAGGCAACCCACATACACAGAATCACAACAACGACGGCGTACATTCGGCGATTTCAACGGCCCGAATGATAACCAGCACACAATCACAAAACATCATGAAACAATCACAGATGTACACAATCATGCAAACCCGAGCTCTAACAGCTCGCACTGGTGCGATAACACGCAAATCACCACGAAACGAAAACATTAAAGACCAACATCACACCTCTCATAGAGGGCTAACACAACAGATGCATGGCGAACGACTCAACTCTCACACCACAAATTCAATCACAACTCGGGGGTTAACACCCTAACGACAATACGAACATCATAAATACATTCTCGGACCACACACAGGAATGATAGGTTTTAAAAACGAAAACCACCTTTTTTAGAAACAATTTTGGGAACATCACTTGATCTTGAGTATCATATTTCGAAAAAAATAACACAACCATCATTCTTGAGACTTTGAAAAACCATCTTGCATTTGATAGAAATGAGGACACCTTTCTTTGGTTAAAAACTTTCAGAAATATTTGACACTCGGGTCTAAGCAAATGCGTTTCTGAATTATTGAGAATATCTCAAAATATTTTGGTCCTCAGAGTGGAATAACTTTGAAACATGCAGTGGCACTAGTAGGTACCTTGAAAATACCATGAGAAAACAATCCATTTTAAAAGTACGTCTTGAAATTTATTCTATAAGATACTCAAGGTTTGAAAAAAAAATCATTATACCAGAATGCCCAAAACTCACATATATCGACATTAGCTTATACATCTCATAGTACACGCATCAAATTGCTCAGATTCAAAAAAAGACATGTCCTTTCCCAGAAAACAAGCAGTCAAATATCACAGTCGAAACCCGCCTAGGATCGGGGCGAAACCACTGATCCCATCGAGGCCTCTAAGGACCCTCCCGAACTGGCTAGCGAACAAACTCGTGAATCCGGGATGAAGTCACGGATTCCCCCGAGGCCTCGTCGGATCCTCCCAGAGTGAGCAAATCACACATATATACATTCTTATTCAATATTAAGCAGAAAGGTTTCACAAGAATACTCGCAAAACGAGCAAATCATTTTGAAATACACACGCAGCGGACGAAACCAACAGTCAAAAATAGATTAGCAGCGACACCACTCCTCATATAAACAAAATATGAGAGTCGAATAACCACATATCACGAAATCAAAATCCACATAAAGATTCCATCACTTAACAAATAATCATACAAGTAGCTCATGTCACACGAGGCACAACACAAAGAAGGGAGACTTACATCCACAGGTCGCAAGAAGATGATGATCGCCCCATGATACTAATCACGACCAACAAACTCAGATGACGCGTCGCGACACTATTCAATCAGACAAGATTTTGACGAGACAAAACTCAACAGACACAACTTGACCCGACAGCCTAGGTTTCCACAACCTAAGCTCTGATACCATTTATGTAACACCCACAATCCACTCAGGGATATTATACGCCGTAAACCCTTCTCTCAAGGATATACCAGGATGGTAACACAAATAAACATCTCAACATCGCCTTTAAGGCTAAAAAAATGACTCAGTAGACTGATTTGGTCTTTCAATTAATACATAAAACTCAATCTCAATACATGCCCACACAAGGGTCAAAATTCAACACACTTCCGTGCAACGGGGAAAATACAGCAGAAATAAAGTACAACCAAACCAATACGACATTGTATGGATCTTCATGTGATTAGTATCGATCTTCTTTCATCATCCTTTATGCCGACCCTGTGTTATGCTCCCCAAAACCTAAATGCAATACAGACATTCACCGCCCGATTACTCGGGGGTTAGCAAAATCCCACTATTTTGCTAGTGCAAGTACATAATCATATGAAATATAACAAACAAATAGAAATCACGAATCAGGTACGACAATTAACTACCAAAGCCGTCCCGAGAAGTTTTATTAATTAGAAAGCAATCAATGAAGTGTTTGAAAATAAATTTCTCATCTCAGGGATTTTAAAAGTAGAAACCTTATTGGACCTCAAGTCCTTAGTTGAAAAATAACCATTTCAAGGCGAATGGGTCTCGGCCTAAAATCACTTTTCATAAAACGACCTTTACAAAACTGTTGGGATCTCATCCCAAATCTCATCAAATCACAGTACACGAGAACAATAGCAAGGTCCGTTTTCCAACATCAAAACCCCACCTAAAGGACTAAACACATATGACAAAATACTCTAGTGCCATCCTATCCAAGTAGGCCAAATGAACAACTTACCTCTTACACATTTAGTCAATGCATGCAATCATGAAATTACCGTTCAAAAACACTCGTTTCCGGAAACGCCATAACCCAAAACACATTATAAAAATGCACCACAATTAACCGTTGGTCCACGCCTCTGTGGACCCCTACCGAGACCCCGTTGGATCAAATCCGTAGTGGTTAAAATCCAAGCTCGTGGATCCACGCCTCTATGGACCCCTACCGAGACCCCGTCGGATCTAACCCGTAGTGAGCATACACACACACGTCACTCATGCAATACTAATATGCTAAGAATGTAAGTTCATTAAGAATACTTACTAGAGATAGCCACTTACCCGACACCATTATCATCCTCAGCATAATACCTCCATCATGAACAATAAATCACAACACAACAACACAATTAACACGGAATATACGATTACACAACATTAAACAAGCAGGGGTATCATTAAAGCCCTCAATGTTCAAAATAATCAAATCATAATCAATTCACACGAATCATATTCACGAGGGTAGACCAACCATCGTAAATCCAACATGTAAACTCTATTTGCAGGACACAAATCATATAAGAAAAATACTTGCGTCGAAACCATGATCAAAACGAGATGATGAACGGGATGCGGTCGGGCAGCCCCAAACTCCTAAACATAATCAAGAATACAATAGCACCGCGAACACTACGAGAATAACACCACACGAATTACCGACACAAAACGGAGATCAACTCGGAATCCTCGAACACCTAAAATCCTCCGGAAGAAACAACAAAAACATGATTACGACGAGGATCAAGACCAATAGAAATCACATCAAACTATCGAACGAAAACTCATTCAAACATTTAATCGAACATTAAATGTTCACTACACCTCAAGAACATCGTAGTCACCCTTGGTTGAAACGAACCGAAGGTATAGATATACAATCCAGAAAACATGTTTAACAACAACATCTAGCACCAATCGATTCATCTAAACCGGATTGGATTCAGAATCAAGAACAAAACTCTCAAAAAATCAACTCTAGGTAATCAAGAAAAATACCTCGATCCGGCGAAGAACAATGGATTAAATGATGTTAAACATACACAAATCCATCCCAAGATGACGCTTGTTGATGAAGATCGCCCAAAATCGCTCCAAGAACTTGCTCCCGATGGAAAGAGACGAAGAGGGATAAAAATGACGAAATAAAGGATGTTGTCCAGTATTTATACTGGACAGTTATTAGCGTGCGCAAAACGCACCGCATTAGCGCGCGCTAACGGGGTCAGCGCCCCAGACATTCCGCCCGCAACACTGTTAGCATGCGCCAGCCAATGCGCGTAGCGTGCGCTAACGAGCCATAAATCCAGTCCAGTGGCTCCTGGATAGATCTGCACCTACCAGGTAGCGTGCGCTAGAAAGGACAGATAACGTGCGCTAAGCAGAGGATAGCGCGCGCTATTTACCAACCGTAGCGTGCGCTAACGAGACTCCAGTCCCAGTCCAGTAGCTCCTGGACTGCCTCGAACTACCAATTAGCGTGCGTTACCAAACCCGTAGCGTGCGCTAACAACTGAATCTTAGCGTGCTCTAACCACCCTGATGTAGCGTGCGCAATCGACTCAGAATGACAGCAAAAGTACTCTCAAAAATGGGTACGACGATGGATTTCTCCAACCGAATCTTCGAGTTCAAGATACGCACGGAAAGCTCTAGAATATTATCGTACTAAGATATTGAGCTCTAATTAAACTCACACGCGACCATGAAAAGGGTCGAAACAATAAATACGAAGGCGGATATCCACAACTTTGGGAAATTACAAAATGGCCCAAAATGCCCGAAAATCACGATATGTAATCGAATAACCAAACCAAAGTTCACAACACGTCTAACAAAGTTAAACGGACTTACAGGGAACACAAAACAACAGTTTCGAACGAGATTCCAAGAATCAAACTCAAATGGGGAAAAGTCGCCAAAAAGCACGGAACTCAGCCAAACGACACCGAAATGAACTCGGATGTCAAAAAGTGCAGAATTAATTATTCTCAAAATGACGAAACGGTTACAAGTGTGCCGTTAAAATGGACTCCTGCTAAAAAAGAAATTTACTAAAAATCGAAATTGCGGATATTACAATATAGATACTCAAGGCCAAAAACCAAGAAGGAGAAAAAGAGTGAAAGAGAGAAAAGAAAAGAAAAGAAAGAGAGAAGTTTCTTTTTAAAATTATTTTGAGATAAATTTTATCTTCAAATTTTTTCTTGGAGAGTAAGAAAATAACAAGAAAATAAATTCTAGTACTACCAGTTATCAGCTGTTGACCTTGGAGGTATCATGGTGGTTGTTGTAATTTTTTCGGTCCACCTTTCCGACGCATGATATGTAGAGGCAAGATATTTTTGGTGCTCGGGATTTTGCAAAAAGCTTGGATTATTTTCTACAATATTTAGGACTTCAAGGGTATGGTTTCTTACTCATACTTGGTTTTTTATATTCGTATGTACAATGCTTGATCGATCCTCTTTGGGGTTCGGATTTATTCGTTTGATCCGATTATTTTTTCCGCTGCATAATTCGATTATTATTACCGAATCCCAATAGTGGCATCAGAGCGTAAGTCTATGCGATCATGTATACGATATTCGCATTTGAAATGCATGACTGAATGTTTTTATGATCTAGAATCATAATTGTTTTAATTATTAATTATTAATTGATCATCTAAAAATTATTTTTCATGATTTTATGTTATAATATAAATCTATTTTTCTTTTGAAAAACTGATTTATATATAATATAAAGATTAAAAAAATATTATTTTTTTGATTCGGGACGAAAAGAAGAGCCGGAAAAATAGCCAGAACCGACAGCTTGGAGATGCCGGATGGCTGTGACCGTAGCCGGCAGCACACTGCCTGCACTCGACAGATAATAGCTAATTGTTGCCTGCACTTGGTAGGCAGCTACCGAGAGGAACTATTCCTATCGGCCAAGGCCTGGCTGTGAAGCCGGGCCGCAGGCCGAGCCCGGGCCATTTTGTTTTCGACTATGTCTTTTTTTATGTTCGTTAGATTAATTTCTTGCAATTTAAATTGGATTTTAATTTTATGAAAATATAATTATGGTATTTTTATTTTTGAGGGAATTAATTTAATGAGAGATTCATTTTCGTTCGGAACAAGTTAAAATTAATGTTTGTGCGAATTAATTGGATTAATTCTTATGTATGGGTTAATTTTATATTGATTGGATAAATATTTATATTAATAGTGCATGCCATTAATTTTAATGTGATTGTTGCATTATTATTTGAATGGTGATGTAGTTCATGGGCCTAGTTTTTGAATCTATATTCGATACGGTTGTAATTTCCGTTTTGAGCCAATTTATATTTTTTAATAAATTTGTATAGGATGCTAAGTTTATAAATATAATAAACTTGCTATGATGAAGAACCGAGAACATGCCGCCATGAAGATGAAGATTCAAGACTTGTAATTTGTTACTTGCAATTTTATTTTTATCGAGTTGATGATGACTAAGTACTTAGGAACGGTCCATGAACTACATGTTGGTAGATTTAGGTTGTATATGTTTTTCATATTGTGTGACATACAAACAAACCGATAAACCATGATTATAAAATGACTAATGTGTAAAGTATAACATATAATCGCGTAATTCTCCAATTTACAAACACTAAGTTATAAAGGTTACGAGGTTTTCTACCCTCCGTCAAACTCATGGAAAATTGAAATCTAAACCGAAATATTATTCTCTGAGTATGTCGGGTAATATTTTTGGGGAAGGTTGATAAATTTTTAGAGTGAATTAGATGCCTTCGGTTGTAAAAAATCAAACCCCTAGAAGCCGTATGGGCTTCCAGGTGAGATTCAATTGTCAGATTGGTAGGGATTGATGGTTTAAACTTAGATGGTTCCGCGAGCCATAGAAATCGTATGGGTTGGGGGTAAGTGAATTACGGGTAAAAGAAGATCGAATCATCCATTAGATGGGTTGGTGTTAGACACCTCTTTATAAAAAATAATATAATGGAAACCGTATGGGTTGCCCTCTATTAAACTTGGTTAAGAAATCGATCACCAATATGAATTCAACCATGACTTTCGGATTCCACATGGGAGTGTGAAATGCCGTTAAAAATAATGTGAGCCGAACTTTGGATAAAGAAAGTCCTTAAATTCTTTACTCGGATCATAATTAAACAATCACTAATGAATCTCAAATTATTCTTTGTAGTTAACAAATAAAGAAATCTCTCAAAAATGACAATGAACCCACTCACGATTTTACTTGAAAAGAACACTCTTACTGGACCCAACTTTGTGGACTGGCTCCGCATCCTAAGGATTCAGTATGGACACGTTGGGATACGTCTTGGAGGCGGATATCCCGCCGGTTCCTTCACGGACCATGACTAGTTAGGAAGATGTCGAAGCCCATGAAAAAAGGTCAAATATGATGTTAGGGTTCGAGGTTTGATGATAAGCTCAATGAACAACGAGCTTCAAAAGGCACATGAAAACATGCCCTCGCAAGGCCGAATCTGGCACCTCTCACTGATCTCTATGGGGAGTGTAACACCCCCATGATATACAGAGATATTACAGCGCCGTAAATTCTCGTTGGAGAACCTACCAGGCTTAGATCGACACAAAACCACAATAACAGTTTACATCCACGAAATACATGAGATGTTAACAACAATCACTTGAAAACAACTCAACACCACAACAAACGACACATTGTTCCAAGGGACTATGACCGATACAACATCATTATCAAATGACCACATAACACACCAAATACATATTACATGATGGTACTCGCGCGAGTACAAAACAAACCATAATTGTTCTCAAACAAAACAACTACAACTCGAAATTGACACATAACATCAACGCTGCCCATCAATCTCGTGTCTGCCCTATGCCGTATCGCCTTCTGGACCGGTACCTGAATGCAGAAAAAGTATTCACCCCAAAAGGGGTCAGCAAACATCCGGTGCAAGTACAATGATTCTAGAATATGTACAACAAATGAATAAACAACAGGAATCATAGTGCCATCACAAATATTCCGGAATACCATACCACAATCATCATCACAAAACAACCTCCCGAGCTGTAATGGACCTGTACCTCACGCGAGATACACACCCCAGAGAGTCCTCGTCAGGCCCTCTTTGATTGTACAACCCCACCGAGTGATCCACAGATACTCGCAGTCTAACGGATCCCAGGGGACCCTCATTAGTTTTAACTCGGTTCACACATACTCAGTAACCACATGGCACAAACCACATTTTCTGAAATTACCACTTTTCACAAAACCACATTTTCCACATATTCACACGAAGTACATCAAACGTAATCAAAGTACTTTCCTTAGTTGGAACAACACAAGAAACAATGAACTGAGAAACATGTGGTCTGACTTTCTTCAATGTTCTAATCCTAGCACAACACAAGACTATATCAAACACAATACGATGGAGATGGAGGAATCATCCTAAGTTTTACCCTTAGGGACAATCAATCGAACACCATGCGGACAACATGGGTCATGCTCAGACTACGAAATAAGACTCGGAATTTAACCCATAAACTTCAATAAGAACGAGGGATTACGGTTATAACATCATAATCCAACACAAACCAAGGTTAATCAGGGGCCCTAAATGATGAAGTCGCAAGAAAATCTAAAATCCCAAAACTAGGGTTTTGCATGAATTACCTCAATCCGGATGGTAAAAGAGATTAAGATGCTGATAACTCCACGTTAGTAACTTCAAAACGTGGATGGATGGTGATATCAGGTGAAGAACTGCACTCCCCTGAACCCTAGATCATCCACCGCTAGAGAAGAAAGGAGAGAAGGATGAAAATGACGGGATTTAAGCCATGCAGTCCTATATATACTAGGTGGCTTTAGCGCGCGCTAAGGGGTAAGCGTAGCATGCGCTACTTGGTTGTAATGGCGGTCCAGAATTTTCTGCCCAATCCCGATAGCGGGTGCTGGCATTACTGGTAGCGTGTGCTACCTATCCTGGTCCAAGATTCCTAAATTTTCCATCCCAGTTATAGACTGCCCTGACCAATCTCATTAGCGTGCGTTAGGAGAACATTAGCGTGCGCTACAATCGCACAATTAGCATGCACTAGCAGCAATTTAGCGTGCGTTAACTGTACTTTTCAGCATCACCTTCGTAATGTCCTATCTGAACGAACATGTCCCGGAAGATACAAGACTAGATAATGTTAGAAATCAACAAGCCAGTTTCACTCCAATATACACGCAAAACTTGACTACAATGTGGCTTCAGGTACTGAACTACTAGTTTTGGAAATAAATTGTTCTGTAACTGTTTATTCCACTTCTTGGATACTTGTTCTCATATCTGTATAATAAATCAGGATCTGGAACGAAGTAGGAAGCTTGAAGTTGGAGAAGTGATGGTGACAGTCGGTAGGGGAATAGTGTCAAGGCTACTGACACCAGATCACTTATGTTGGATTTAGGATCTAATTTTATTATTACTTTAGATGATGTACTTGTTTTGCCAAGAGGCACAAAAACATTGTATCAATTTCGGTCATGGACCGTAGATGATATCATTTCTTTATTGGATATGGATCCTGTCATATTATTTTATAAATAAATTGGTTGGTACAACTACATTAGTAAATGGTTTATACCATTTGAATTTAAAGAATAAAACCATTGTGAACACTATAACCATTGGTCAGATCAAAATTCATAGAATGAATAAAGATGGATTTATGGGTCCATTGGGATCAAATACCTATCCAACTTGTGAAACTTGCCTTCAAGGCAAAAGGATTAAGTCACCTTTCACAGGGACTTTTGAAAGGACTACTAAAAAACTTGGATTAATCCGTAGCAACATGTGTGGCCATTTTGAAGTGGTAAGAGATGGATTTCAGTATTTCATTACATTCACTGATTACCATACTAGGTATGAATTCGTGTACTTAATGAAATACAAATCCGAAGTCTTTGAAAAATTCAACGAATTTAAGGCCCTAGTTGAAAATCAAATGGTTCATCATATCAAATCACTTAAGTCGGACCGAGGTTGCGAATATATGAGTACCTAGTTTGATGACTTCTTAAAAGAACTGGAAATAGTATCACAGTTCACTCCTCCAGCTACTCCACTCAAGACCTTTTCGTCTGTAGCTATGATAAAATCTATTCGCATGATGCTTGCCATAGCAGCCCATTTTGATTGTGAAATATGGAAAATGGATGTAAAAACGGCATTCCTAAATGGATACCTCAAGGAGAAAATCAATGTGGAACAGCCTAAGGGATTCATATATGAGGCCAATATTTATGAAATATGTAAGCTCCAGCGTGACATTGATGTACTGAAGGAGGCTTCGCGAAGTTGGAATCTTTGTTTTGATGAGACAGTCAAAGAGTTTGATTTTGTAAAAAACGAGGAGGAGCAATGTATTTACAAGAAGGTTAGTGGGATAAAAATTGCATTCTTAGTACTATATGTGGATGACATTCTACTTAGAGGAAACGCCGTAGGAATGCTCAGTTCCGTGAAAGCTTGTCTTTCTAATAAGTTCTCAATGAAAGACTTGGGAGAAGCCACCTATATTCATGGTATTCGTCTCTACCGGGATAGAGTGAAGATAATGATAGGTCTTTTCCAAGCCCTCTATATAAGAAGATCCTGAAGCGACTTAGGATGAATAATTCTAAAAATGGTTCCTACCTATGCGACATGGTGTAAAACTTTCCTTGGAGATGTGTCCTCAAAGTGAGGAGGACAGAAAGGAAATGAGAAAGGTACCATATGCTTCGGCAGTGGGTAGCCTCATATACGTTATTATTTGCACAAGACCAGACATTGCCTATGCTGTGAGCATAGTAAGTCGGTTTCAATCAAATCTCGGGCAGGAATATTGGACTACTGTAAAGAACATTCTTAAGTACCTGAAGAGGACTAAATACTTGCTTCTTACATAGGGCGGTGGAGAACTTAAAGTGATAGGTTATACGGACACAGATTTTTTGGGAGACATGGATGCGCATATGTCACACCAGGGTATATCTTTAACCTCAATGGTGGCAGCAAAGTGCGGCTGTGATTTCCACATGTCAACCCAAATATCAGGCAGCCACGAAGGCTGCTAAAGAGG
Source organism: Orobanche coerulescens (assembly GCA_033398695.1). NCBI lineage: Eukaryota > Viridiplantae > Streptophyta > Magnoliopsida > Lamiales > Orobanchaceae > Orobanche > Orobanche coerulescens. The sequence goes on from CM065809.1 coordinate 84,110,169, forward strand.
CGTTTTGGATTAAGTTCACTGAGGAACTTCAAGTGGTTCCTATTCCAGATTGGCACATAGCACTATTTTCTGACAATGAGGGAGCTGTTGCACAGGCTAGCGAGCTTAGGGCTCACCACAACACCAAGCGTATTGAGAGAAAGTATCATTTTATTAGGGAAATGGTTTAGAAAGGGAATATTATACTGCAGAGAAAAGACACATTAAATAACGTTACTGATCCATCTGGTGAGTATGGGTATTAGATACCATAGTTTGTGGCATTTAGCGCAAGTGGGAGATTGTTAGGAATATGCCCTCGATTACCACTTAGAGGATGAGATTGTGTGCGCATTATATTGCAATTATGAATATTATATTAAAATAAGGCATATATTATTTCTATAATATAGTATATCACTGGGTTGTGATTTGATATATATAATAATATTCCTTACATTTGATAGCAAACATTCCACTCCTAATGGAGATAAGGAGATTAGCACTGGAAGTGTTTAGAGCTCGAAAGCTTAACTAGTACACAAGTCGATAAAACTTAACTGGGCAATAAGTTTAGATACGACTTGTATAACATGTGTTTTGATATGTAATGTGTCTGTATTCACTAAAGGCTGTGGGAACACACATTATAGGTATACTAATGGGATTACTATACTCGAACTTGACTCACCTCGATTCAATCACATGGTTTTTACTCTGAGATTGTCAATAACTGAATCGAAAGGTTGTCATATATATACGTGAACCTTTGACTTGAGGTTTCAATATGAGATGTGCTTGTGACATTAAGTTAGTCATTAGAGTAGCTTGATTCAATCATCGGTTGGTGGGATCAATCTCGAAGTGCAACTTAATGGGAAAGTAGTAGTCTCTACTGAATACCAAGATAGGATTCTTTCTCTTGTAAGTGAGTAGGTAAATGTCCTATGTGGTTAACGGCAAATAAGATCATAAGTCTTTATCCAAAGCAATTATATCCGGTTGTATTTGATACATGAGAGCTCAGTGATCTCGATTTGCATTAACTAATGCATAGAGTCAAGCTACACTATGGTTGACATTGTTGTTTGCTCTCAAATGTAAGGACTATTATTCTATATACCAAATCATGATGCCAATGATATACAATAATATAGCAATAATAAATGCCTTATTCAATTGATGTTCGTAATTACAATACAATGCTCTCACTCTCTCATCCTTTGAGTGGCATTCGATGGCACATTCCTAACAACCTCCCACTTGCACTGAATGCCAAAAAACTATGGTATCTAATATCCATGCTCTATAGATGTCGCTTTAAGACCATATGAGATAGTGGCTTGGTCAGTGGATCAGCAACGTTATTTGCTGTGTCTACTCTGTGTAATGTAACATTCCCCTCCTAAACCAATTCTCTAACAGAAAGAAATTTTCTCTCAATATTTTTATTGTTGTTGTGAGCATTAGGCTCTTTATCCTGTGCAACTTCTCCGTCATTGTCACAAAACAGCACCATGAGTTGATCTGAGGCAGGGACCACTTTAAGTTCTTTAGTAAAATTAATCCAAAAAGCTTCTTTAGTAGCCTCCGTGTCTGCCTGATATTTGGCTTAACATGTGAAAATTGCAGTCGCGCTTTGCTTTGCACTTCTCCAAGATACTGCTCCACCATTAATAGTAAATATAAACACTCATGTGGACATCTTCACATCCACGTTCGTTATCGTCTCTATAGATGACATCTTGGTGTATTCTAAGGACAAGGAACAACACCAAGAGCATTTGAGGATTACGTTGGAGATACTTCGCAAGGATAAGTTGTATGCCAAGTTCAAGAAATGTGAGTTTTGGTTAAACAGAGTTGGATTCCTTGGACATGTGACTTCTAAAGGAATTGAGGTAGATCCCGATAAGGTTGTAGCAGTGAGTAGTTGGGGAGTACCCAAGAATGCGAGCGAAGTTCGCAGCTTTCTGGGCTTAACTGGATATTATAGAAGATTTATCGAAGGATTTTCTAAAATCGCCACTCCTATGACTTAATTAACAAGGAAGGGTGTGAGGTTTGAATGGAGTGAGAGTTGCGAGGAAAGTTTTCAAGAGTTAAAAAGGAGACTAATCTCGGCACCAGTATTAATGATTACTGATCCGACAGAGGACTTTGTTATTTATAGTGATGCCTCAGAGCAGGGTTTGGGTTGTGTTTGATGCAACATGGTAAAGTAGTAGCCTATGCATCGAGACAGCTTAAACCACATGAGTTGAACTATCCAACGCATGACCTGGAGTTGGCTATTGTAGTACATGCGCTGAAGATTTGGCGTCACTATCTATACGGAGGGAAGTGCGAGATATACACAGACCATAAAAGTCTGAAGTATCTTTTCACACATAAGGGTCTTAATATGAGGCAAATGAGATGGTTAGAATTGGTGAAGTACTATGATTGTACCATTCATTACCATCCGGGTAAGGCTAATGTGGTAGCTGATGCCTTGAATCGGAAGACTAGAGGCGAGTTAGCTTGCTTGACCGATCAGGAGAGTTTGATAAATGAGTTTTCCGAGTTGAGGATTGAGGTAGTTGAGTCTTCAAAGAGTTCTCAAGCAATCCTATAATCTTTGGTCCTGCAACCAAACTTGAGGGATAAGATTAAGGAGGCTCAACCACGTGACAAGTTCTTGTGCAAGATGAAAGATCGGGCACAAGCTGGGAGTATTGAGAAATTTGTCGTTGCCGCAGACGATGTTTTGACTTATGATTGAAGGTTATGTGTTCCTAAGGATCCATCCCGTAAGAAGCAAATTCTTGAAGAAGCTCACAATGCACCATACTCCGCTCACCCAGGAGGTACAAAGATGTACCACGACGTGAAGAAGTTCTTTTGGTTGAGAGGAATGAAACGGGATATTGGTATATTTGTGGAGAGGTGTATGATATGTCAGCAGGTGAAGGCAGAACTCCAACGGCCAGGAGGTTTACTTCGACCGTTGGAAATCCCGGAATGGAAATGGGAGCACATCACAATGGATTTCGTAGTTGGTCTGCCGTGAACCGTGAGGAAGAACGATGCTATCTGGGTGATAGTAGATCGTTTTATGAAGTCATCTCATTTTCTACCTATGAGGATGACTTACAGTATGGAACAGTATGCGAATATTTATATTCGGGAGATTGTGAGGTTACATGGTCTCCCAGTGTCGATCGTCTCGGATAGAGATCCGCGATTTATGTCGAGATTTTGGAAGAGTCTGCAGAGTGCATTGGGCAATAAGTTGAATTTCAGTACTGCATATCATCTGCAAACCGATGGTCAATCTGAACGGACTATCAAGACACTAGAAGATTTGCTGAGGGCGTGCGTTCTTGATACTGGTGAGAATTGGGAGAATATTTTGCCTTTAGTAGAGTTTGCTTATAACAATAGTTACCAAGCGACTATACAAATGGCCCCGTATAAGGCTCTGTACGGAAGGAAATATCGATCGCCCCTTTATTGGAGTGAGGTTGGAGAAGGAAACAAATTTTGGGTCCAGAATTGAACGGACAGACTTTAGAGAAGATAGCCGAAATCAGAAGTAAAATTAAGACTGCCCAGGATCGGCAGAAGTCTTATGCTGATAAACGAAGGAAATATATCCAATTTGAGATTGGATAAAAGGTATTCTTGAAGGTAGCGCCGATGAAAGGAGTGATACGATTCGGTAAGAAGGGAAAGCTACAGCCTCGTTATATCGGACCTTTTGAGATTTTGGGTCGTGTTGGTGATCTTGCTTATAGTTTGGCATTGCCGTTGGAGTTATCAGGAGTGTACAATGTCTTTCACGTCTCCATGCTGAGAAAGTACATACATGATCCTCGTCACGTATGCAATTTCAAAGAGTTGCACATAGCCAAGAACCTGATTTATGAGGAAGTACCTATTGCTGTTTTGGAGCGTAAGGTACATCAGTTACGAAATAAAGAGGTTAAATTGGTGAAAGTTCAGTGGAGTCGTCATGGACCAAATGAGGCAACTTGGGAACGTGAAGAGGAGATCCATTCTAAGTATCCAACATTCATTTTTCAAGGTACGTAACTTAATTTTCGAGGACGAAAATTTGTTAAAGGGGGTAGGTTGTAACGCCCTGATTTCGCATATACATTTATTGTGAATTATAGAAAACATGTTCAATTTTATTAAATCAATGTCCGAATAATTGTCATTTAATTCATTTCATTCTCATGATCATGCAAATTTCATTTATGCCATTCTTATACATGACAAGTCACGTGATCCGTTCGTTTCATTTCTCATTTTAAATTCACCATTTCATCTCGTCATTTCTAGGCCCGAGTCAAATTTTTAAACAATATTAATTGTTACCCAAGAAATTTTACAAGATAAATAATAATATTATTTATTATTAATATTACTATCACTATTATTAAAATTATTATTATTAATAATATTATTATTACTGTTTTTATTAGTACTAATATTATTATTAATATCTTTATCATTTTCCGGTATTATTATCATTATTACCAACTTATTATTTTTACATTTATTATTATTACTATTACTATTATTAATATTATTATTATTATTATTTAATTAATTCCGATTATTATTCACTTTCATTGTGGCCCAATTAATAATGATTTAGAATTATAAGTTAGACCCAAACTATTTAGCTGGCCCAATTAAAATTATACCCTAAACCTAATACCTACAATATAAATACTGTATTTATACTGCAGCCAATACTCAATAATAGTATAATACACATATATATTTTTTACCTTCTTCCTCCTCGTTGAGAAGTGGTTGCCCAAAAAAAACCCATCTTCTCCAAATTCCGTGACTTGATCTCTACAGCTCTCGTTCACTTCCAACAGCAGGTAATCGATCTGCTTTTCATATCTCCGTGACTTCTATCTACTGGGTATGTTAGATCTTCAAATCCAAACCTGAAATTTCTTGCTTTCCTTTCCATCAATTCCAACAGCAGATTTTAGAGTTTCACAAACCAAATCCAGATTTCCTCGTTCAACCATCCTTCATCCAGTTTCCTTGAATAAAAAAACCGCGGCTGAACTTCATGGCCGGAACCAAAACCCGCAGCCCGAACCCCACAAATTTCGCCACAAACCCGAGCCCTAGAAATAACCCAAACCAGAAGAATTTCAACACAAGTTCAAACTCCCATAAAATTTTCATCAGAGAAGCAGATCCGAAATTATGGCCCGGACACAGCAGAACCATGTTCGACCAACCCCAAATCCAGTCCCGTTTTTCAGATCCAAACCCAAATCAAAACCAGAAAGAGACCAACAAATCAATTTCCTGAACCATCAGTACGGGCTGAGCCCGAAACCCTTCCTGAGCGGATGTGGCCGTATGGGGGCTGTCCGAACTTGGTGCGCCGCCCATGACCCAGCCTCGAGCTCCTGCGAGAGCCAGGCCGTACCCACCACTATCATCTTGTCCGCCGCGGGGTCTCCGCAAAGACCTCCCAGACTCGAAACCCCATCCTCCAGCCGACTTCAGCCAGACACAACTTTGTCCCTGTTCCGTTAATCGCCGTCGAAAATCACCACCTTGACTCGGCCGAACCTCAGACTTGATTTTCGATCGTATATATGTAGGTGTGTCTGTGTGTAGTTCTATTTGTGTGTGTGTGTGTTCGGTCGGGTGTGTGTGTGTTTTACAGAGAGTAGAAGAGTTTGAGAGAGGAGGGTGAGATCGGGAAAAAGGATGACCGATGGTTCTGCAGAAAAAGGATTTTATACTAATATCTTTTTCCTAAATTACAAAATGACCCCAACCATTTTTTTGCATTTTTTTTATTTTAGCCAGCATTTATCAATTCCTTCAAATTAACCCGTTCATCTTCCTATAATTCAAAATCAGTCACTTTCGGCCAAGCTTTTAACATGTTGACATTTTTAATTATTATTATTATTCACTTACAATTTAATTTTCGGTCATATAATAATAATTTCTATTATTATTAATTGTAGGTAATAACAAGAATTTACAGGCCTAGAATCGTTGAGTCAAGTATTTCATCACATTCATGTTCAGAACTGCAATTTTATACAGGTGTGGGGATTTATTACGCTTTTGTTTATTTTAATTGCTTTATATATTGTCTTGTATGTGCACGTGAAATCAGTCAGAAGCACTTAAATGTGCAATCAGTCAGAAGCACTTAAATGTGCAACCAGTCAGAAGCACTTAAATGTGCAATCAGTCAGAAGCACTTAAATGTGCAAATCAGTCAGAAGCACTTAATTGTGCATAAAGCCTTCGGGCTAGTCGATGGGCTTCAGAATTTATCAGTCATGTTGTTTATACTTGCTAATATATTTAGTAATTAACGTAGACTTATTGCGTACTCTCCACACTGAGCGAGTTGGAAGCTCACCCCACTATTTACTCCTTTCAGGTTGAGGAGCTCGATGTGGCATGCGTTTGAGTGTGGGATGATCAAGCTTATGATTAGACATTTATTTATTTAATGTTATTTCTCTCAAACTACACTTTATGAACCATTGTTCGATTTATTTTATTTTCACGTCAAAGTATGTTTGGTTTTAACGATGACTCGAGAATATTACTTGCGATTTTTAAGTTCGTCTTTTGAAATGTATTTCCGCTGCAAAATTTTTATGTATTCTTCCTTAAATTAGAAGAATTATTCTTTTAGAAAAGTGGTCGCTACAATGATTGTGTGGATAATGTTTTGATGTTAAAATCCCGGACATGTGATGATATTTGAATCAAGAACCGGGCTGAGGCCTTGATGATTTCGTAAAAGGTTTTGAAATTTGGGACTCTAGGTCCAAAAGAAATTATGTTCAAAAAACTCCCGAGATGCCGAGTTTTAATTCTTAAAACTTCATCACTTGTTTTCTGATTAATAAAACCTATCGGGAATATTTTGACACTGATTGTGTTACCTGATTCGTGATTGCCTTATGATTGATACATTTCGTATGCTATTATACTTGTACTAGTAAAACAATGGAGTTTTACTAACTCCCGAGTAATCGGTGGGTGGATGTCTGTTTTACGTCCAGGTGTTTGTTGGTTCGGAGGAGCAGTCACAGGATTGGTACAAGAAGTAAAGAGCTACGATACTAATCAAGAGTTGAATGTTTGGTCAGGTTATATGGTGTCGACCAAGTTATAGTCAGACTTCCGATGTTGTGTATCTTTACCCTTGCATGGGTATTTATGGTAAAGGGTTGTATTTTATCTTGTTTGTACTGGTCATATGACGTCATTGGTCCGTGTGGTTTTATTGTAATTGACCTTTCTATACTATTGTAACAACTGACTTCAATCGGTCAAATCTTGGTAGTCCTGTGTTGTTTAGCCTGGTAGGTCCTCACGGGGAGCGTCTACGGCGTGTAATATTCCCACATGGACTGGGGGTGTTACAAAGACCCTCATAACATTTTGCCTATTCGCTCGGTTCTGATCACCAAACATCTTGTTAAGATTTTTCATCATTTCCGCAGCCGTGCCCATACTCTGATGCTGATGCTGCAATACATTTGCTAAAGAAGTCAAGATGTAACAGCAAGCCATCTCATCAGATTTGTTCTATTTATGGTATTTTTTCACCTCATCAGGTGTCGAATCCGCATCTGGTTCCAATAGGCATTCCCCAGTTAGAACAAACTTGTGTTCCTCAGTAGTTAGGATAATATTAGGATTACGTTTTCAATCAATAAAGTTAGTGCCATCTAATTTGTTTTCTTTGATAATTACAGCAAGTTGATTGAAAGACATATGATATAAAATTAGAACATTCATCATATAGTGCATAGCAACATATATTCAAAAATCTCAAAAACAGAATATATATGCTACCAACCAACATCTCGAAAAACCCGCATATGTAAGCCACGATCGTGTGGACGTTTACACACATTTTTCAAGTAGAGTTTTACGTCTTTAATTTTTCTATTTAGTCAACTTACGTTATGACAAGTAAAATTAATAGTTGGTTCCTCTTGGCCATGTATAATTAACATAGACTCCGATGGGTAGCTTATTAATTAATACACCTAAGTGAACACAATAATTTAACAACCTTAAAATATTATCTTTTAAATAATAGTCCTACAGATGAAAAGGTCCTATCATAAAAAATAATATTTAAGTTTTATTATCATTTGAAATTTAAAACTATTGAACTTATAATTAGCACAGGAAGACCCTAATGTCAACGCATATGCTAATTATTTCACAATCTTAATTAATTATGGAGGCCAATTTGATTTTAAAAAATTAAATCCATTTAATCACTTAGTTATTTTAGCCTTAAGGTTTTTAATTTTCTCGTCCTAACATGCAAGAAACATATCATGCATACATTCATACATGCCATACATCCAAAATAATAAAAATCAACAACAAAAAATTGGAAAATTAAATTCAATTATCATGGTTTTTATTCCTCGTTTTGAACAACGAGAAAATCTTCGGCTCGAAATCTCTCACTGCTTCAAGCATGAAACTTTCTTTAGAAACTGTGCTAGGGTCGTTCTTTGGTCAAGCTTGATAACTAACGTGTAATAGTGTTAAAATGGAACTCATAACAGACATAATGGAGTCCTGTATAATTAATTATTAATTATTTAGTTCCATAGTGGCAGTCTGGTAAATCCGCGTACGGTGGGGTACCAGACCACTACAATTCTAATGCAATTGTACCATCTCGCGAAATTATACATTATTGTGGAATAAAATAAAAATGATTTAAGAAAGTTTTAACAAACTAACTTCAAATATATTGACGGGCAATGAAGCACCCAAGGGCCGACTTACAAAATAGGATTTATATGCCAAAGCAGAGATAGAATACATTATCATGGAATAAAGTAAAATTAATGTTATAGTTCGAATAATATTGATATGAATCACTACACCAATTAAATGTGAGTTTTATGTTCTTGTGTTGGTCCGACGGGATCATCTTGGGATCTATGCTGAGGGCGCTGGATCATTGGAATACCCATGTTGTGTTGATAGAATCATATGGATTCGCATTATTGGATTCCGGTAGTGGAAATCCGTATTGTGTACTTTATTATGCATTGTTGTTGCATATTCGATTTGTGTATTATGATACTTGTACTAGCATCATTTTGCTAACTCCTTCGGGGGTGGACATTTGTTTTGATGTTGAGGTAGGCGAGGGGAAGTTGTACCACAAAGACCGATACGACGAAGGGGCTCAGTGATGTTAATTGTTGTTGTCTTGTCTTTCTGGTTTATTTTAAGTACTCGAGTACGCATGTCTTGTGATGTTTCGAGACGCTTGTAATAATGGACTCATTTGAACTATTTTGTATTTTAAACTTTAAAGGTACTTTTGCATTACTCACATAATCATGTACATTGAAGGTTTCTCCTACACGGGGAATTTTTCGTTTTGGGAGGAAAGGAAAGCTGAGTCTGAGATATATCGGACCATTTGATATCCTCGAGAGTGTTGGGGAGTTGGCGTACAGGTTGGCCTTACCGCCATCGTGGAGTCACGTTCATAATGTATTCCACGTATCCCAATTACGGAAATATGTACCAGATCCCAGTTATATCATTGATTTTGACGAGATTGAAGTGGATAATGATGGTACGTTCGATGAACATCCAGTCAAGATACTCGAGAGCCGAGTCAAGCAATTGAGGAATAAACCGATCTCCTTGGTTGAAGTTCAGTGGTCTCGACATGGAGTCGAAGAAGCAACTTGGGAGACTGAAGATAGTATGAAGTCGAGTTTCCCGGAATTGTTTTCGTTTTATGTTTCGGGCCAAAACTTCTTTTTAGAGGGGTAGTATGTAATGCCCGGATAATTATTATGTATTTATCTTGTATTCGAACTTGTTATATTCGACTTCGTGGCGTTATTAATCGATGATTGGTTTCCCGTATTCGTATCCTTACGTTTTTGTATCTCCAACATTTTTCATGCATGGTTCTGCACATCATAACGTACGCTAGGTGATGATATTAGCGTACGCTATGACTGCAATATAACATACATTATATGTTAAGCTTAACGTATGTAAGCTTAGTCAACTCGAGATCAGACAAGGGTCAGCTTGTGGGGACCAGTGAAGATTCGTGAGATGCTCTGCATGAACCTGGACGGCTTTCCAGCTAAGCAAGTCAATGGACTTGACGCACGCTAAGGTGGATTATTCATGTATGCTAAGGTCCTAGTGATTACATACGCAAACGTCTAAGATAACGTACGTAAGCGAGTGCCAGAAACAGGTCAGTGAGCTTTGGATAGACGTTAGCGTACGCTAAGGATTGGATATAGCGTACGCTAAGCCTTTTACGTACGTAATGTAGTTTAGTTAACGTACGTAACGATCATAAATCTATTTATATACCTCAACCCCCATTTCATTTCTTCCTCACACCTTAGCCGATTTTCGTAATCTGTAGACTATCCATCACCATTTACCCCTCATATCATCATCTTAGCCGATTTTCGAGAAGCATAGACCTTGTGGATTGGTATTCAAGCTTCCGGTGAAGAGTTTCTTGAAGTTTTTCATTGTTCTTCTCTTCTTTGAGGTATGTTAACTCTACACCAAGATGGAGATTATGTTCTTAGATATATTATGAGCTTTTCACAGAGATTATTGAACTCGTTATGTCGTAGTGAATCCAGCACCATGTTTAGGAGGATTAGATGAAGTAAGGTTTCCATTGTTATTAATTGAGCCATGATCTTTACCAATTATAAGAATTGAGTTTTCTGATATGAACACACCTTGATGATGCTTTCAAAACACACTTTTGATGAACAACTTGTTAAGGCTTACCCTTATGTGTGATGAATTCAAGACGGAGATTGTGGAGGGAGTTCAATTATAATTCTTGCCTTAAAAAGAATTCTTTGATATGGATGATTAGCACTTGGTAGGATTTTTGGGACAATCATTTTGAATTTGGAACTTGATAAGAAGAACTACTCGCGGAATAACAAGAATCGTAGGGGTGAATTAACCTAGAACTAGATTGAACATGATTATATCGTTATGTATCGTCGAAACAACCGAACCGGGCATTCGAGTTGATAATCGGAATTAAAGTATGGAATTTAATGGTATGATAAATATCTTTGGAATTGTAGACAACGGCATTGTGCCCCATTGTGATCTCGTGAATTTGCATGCCTTTTTCCAAACTTAGTGTTCATCGGGAAGTAGGACCGAGAACCGATCGTTCATTAATGATAACTCGATTATAACTTAGGGCGTTCGGTGCTCGTGCGTTAGTTTTGAGAGGTTATTGAATTCCTTGTTATTCCCTTGTACAAGGTGATCGATTGAGGGGCGGCGACCTTCGGACGCGTTGACATTCGTTGGAGTATTTAATTCTTTCCATCTTTGAGGCAAGTATCATATTTTGAAATTGTTATTATTGGTGATTTTGATCATGTATACTGTTTGTTCATGTTGTTGAACATGAGATTATTTTCGTTGAATTGTCATGATATTCGTTATCGATTACTCATATGTTCATGTTGATGGACATAGCGATTTTTGCATATAAGTTTGCGTAGTTGTATTTGTATGTTGTGTTGGTCCGAAGGGATCGAGCGATCTATGCTGAGGGCGCTGGATAGAATGTCCACCTCGTGTTGGTCCGATGGGATCATCTTGGGATCTATGCTGAGGGTGCTGGATCATTGGACGGGTCTTTCCACCTAGTACATGGTCCCCAATCTCAAACTCCAACGTGCGACGGTGCACATCTGCATATGACTTCTGTCAACTCTGGGCAGTTAACAGCCTTTCACGAATCAGAGCTACCTTCTCTTGAGTCTGAACTATCAATTCTGGTTCCATCCCGATCAAGTCAGAAGAATCATCCCAACACAGGGGCGATCTGCATCTTCTCCTGTACAACGCTTCAAATGGTGCCATCTTAATGGAAGCGTGCCAACTATTGTTATAGGTGAATTCAATCAACGGCAAATGAACCTCCCAATAGGTTGACTAATCCAAGGCAGAAGCTCTTAGCATATCTTCTACTATCTGTATAGTCCTTTCGGACTGACCGTCCGTCTGAGGATGATAAGCCGTGCTAAAGTTCAGCTCGGTTCCCAAGGCCTTGTGAACTGCCTTCCAAAAGTGCGACATGAAGCGACCATCTCGATCTGAAATAATGGTCTTCGGTGTACCATGCAACCGGACTATTTCCGCAATAAACACTCGTGTTAATTTCCCAGGTCCCCAAGTGTCCTTAATACCTAGGAAATGATCCGACTTGGTTAGTCGATCAACTATCACCCAAATCATGTTCATTCCTGCCCTGGTCCTCGGCATATTGGTGATGAAGTCCATCGATATGTCCTCACACTTCCACTCAGGAATCGGAAGTGGCTTCAACATTCCGGTAGGCTGCTGATGTTCAATCTTAACCTGTTGACAAGTTAAACACTTCGAAACGTATTCCGCTACGTCCTTCTTCATATTTCCCCACCAGAAATTTTGTTTTAGATCCTTATACATCTTACTGGTGCCTGGGTGAATAGAATAGGGCGCGCTGTGAGCTTCCTTCATGATTGTCTATCTCAAAGTATCGTCATTGGGGACGCAAAGTCGACTCTGAAATCTCAGAACTCCATCATCCTGCATCACGAATCCTGGAACCTTCATTCACTTCATCACGTAATCGAATAATCATAGAATCATCCAACTGCTTAGATTTGATTTCTTCGATCAACGACGAAGTTAACTCCATCATACATAGCTGTCCTTGGACTCTTTGCGACCATACTTCAATTCCTTCATGGATTAATTCTCATTGAATGCTGGGATGCGACGTAAATGCTTCCAACATTCGAAGAGAAATAGGTTTGCGGCTCAGTGCATCGGCTACCACGTTCGCTTTGCCTGGATGGTAAAGAATTTCCAGGTTGTAATCTTTGATCAATTCCAGCCACCTCCTCTACCTCATGTTTAATTCCTTATGACTAAAAATGTATTTAAGGCTCTTATGATCTATGAAGATCTGACAATGAGTGCCGTACAAATAATGTCGCCAAATCTTCAGGGCAAAGACTATAGCTGCTAACTCTAAATCATGAGTTGGGTAGTTAGCCTCGTACGGTTTCAACTATCGAGAGGCATAGGCAATCACCCTAACCTTTTGCGTCAACACGCAACCCAAACCCTGATTTGAAGCATCGATGTACACCATGAATCCGTCGGTCCCATCTGGTAGTGCTAGTATAGGTGCCGTTGTCAGCCGTTTCTTAAGTTCATTAAAGCTAGCCTGACATTTTTCGTTCCACACGAATTTCTGAGTCTTCTGCAACAACTGAGTAAGCGGACGAGCAATTTTGGAAAATCCTTCTACAAAACGGCGATAATATCCAGCAAGTCCTAAGAAACTTTGGAATTCTTTCACATTTTTAGGAGCTTCCCACTTCATGATTGCCTCAACTTTCTTCGGGTCTACCTGAACTCCATCAGTCGATATCACATGCCCAAGGAATGTTACTTCCTTAATCCAGAACTCGCATTTATAAAGTTTCTTATAAAGATGTTCATTCCTCAAAGTATTCAAAACGATACGCAAATGCTCTGCGTGCTCCTCAGGGTTTTTCGAATAGATTAAGATGTCATCAATGAAAACAACCACGAATTTATCCAAGTATTTTAAGAATACCCAATTCATCAATTGCATAAATACCACGGGAGCATTAGTAAGTCCGAATGGCATCACCACAAATTCATAGTGCCCGTACCGGGATCTGAAAGCAGATTTCGGGATATCCGATTCCTTAATTCTCAACTGATGGTATCCTGATTTCAAGTCGATCTTCGAGAATACCTTTGCCCCCTACAGTTGATCAAACGAGACGTCGATCCGAGGTAGTGGGTACTTGTTCTTGATCGTCACCTTGTTTATCTCCCTGTAATCAATACACAATCGGAGGGATCCATCTTTCTTCCAGAAAAAGAGAACGGGTGATCCCCAAGGAGAAATGTTAGTTGAATGTAACGCTTCAGCAATAACTCCTTGAGCTGTTTCTTTAATTCATACATCTCGGTTGGCGCCATACGGTATAGTGCTCTGGAAATAGGTGCGGCTCCAGGCTCTAATTCGATATTGAACTCTACTTCTCTCCGCGGAGGTAACCTAGTTAGTTCGTCAGGGAATACGTCTGAGAATTCGTTCACAACTGGAATAGATGAGAGCTCTACTCCTTCTTTCTTCAGGGCATAACACCAAAATCCGTGACAACCCTGCTTTAGCAATTTAATTGCTTTCATGGCTTTGATCAATTTTCCTGAGCTTCTCGGTCTCCATCCTTTAAATAAATGTTTGGATCCGTCATCAACAATGATCGACATAACTCTCTTCCGGTAATTAAAATAGCCCTATAACGATTGAGCCAATCGTCCCCGAGAATCAAATCGTCACCATGGATGTCTACCATAATAAGTTATGATGGCCAATCTCTCCCTCCTAGAGACACAGGGAAATATATAATTTCTAGCGTTCCCACAATTCTCTCTCCGCTCGGTAAACCCACAGCATAAGGTTCACAATCATGTAAACACGAAATTAACAAACGATTAACACAGTTCAATGATAGGAAACAATGTGTAGCTTCTGAATCGAATAAGACACTAACTGGTTGCAAAAGGATCTGAATCGTACCTGATGCAACAGTAGTGTTCTGATCGTCTGACTTCCTCATCTCGTATAGGCGTTGAGGAACGGACCCTGCACTGGACGCCTCTCTTTTCCCAAAATTCTGCTGCTGAAAACCACTTTGCTGTGTCTGGTTCACACTTGTCTCTTTTGGAACTAGTGCTGGAGTGTGAGTACCAAAAGATCTAGTCACATTTTCGCAAAAATTCGCACGGTGCCCTTCTTTCCCACATTCAAAACAGGTCACAGAAGGAGCGGAGCATGCCCTGCTCGACCACAGTTATAATACTTCTTCAATGCGTCTGAAACCGTTGATGTTGTCCGGAACTTCTTTCCGCCTCGGGAAGGATACGGGGGTTTCCTGGATGAGTGAAAAGAGGACTGTCCCTTGCGGGGCCCACTACTCTTGTTCTCCATGAAGTTGCCAGACACTTTGTGCTTATTTGCTTCCGTCGATTTCTCCACCGCCGCCTATTTCATGTCGTAGGCCAGCGCTTTGTCCGGATACTGTCCTAAGGTAGTACATTCAAATCCAGACATATATTGCTGAATCTCAGGCTTCATCCGCATGTAGAAATGGAAAATCTTCTCCGCCTCAGTCCTTACCAAGTGTCGCACACAGGTCAGCTGGTGATTAAAAGTCTTAATCATGTCTGTCACAGATGCCTCCAGATTTTGCAGTGAGAAAAACTCTCGGACTCTAGCCTCTCTAACCGGGCGAGGACAATACTATGCTTCCATCATCAATTTGAATTCTGTCCAGTCAGCATGATGATCCTTAGATCGAATGGCCTCCCACCAGTCGAAAGCTTCCCCAGTCAGAAAGTACTGAGCAATCGGGACTTTGCGGTCATCGGGGCAGTTGATTCCCGTAAATATCTTCTTTAACTCCTTCAGCCAGTGATCCCAAGTAGGCATCTCTACAGAACCGTCAAATTTTGGTGGGTGCAATTTGACCACCTCCGTAATCCACTTGTCTCCCCGATTATCCTCGTTGCGCTGCTGGCCCATCACCGTCTGCATGCGGTCAACCACCTGAGCAAACTGGGTCATCTAAGAGACCACCTGTTGAAGCACTCCCGGCATGTTAGGATTTGTGTCATCATTTACTGATTCTTGTTGTCCTCCAGAATGGGAATCAGTTCGATTAGTCAATGCATCCGGGGTGGATGCTGAATCTTCCTGTCTCGCATTACCACGTCCGTGTCCATGACCGCGTCCGCGTCCACGACCTCCTCTCAACATACTGTAAACAGAAATACTCAATATCCAGGGCAAAATATTCTAAAAGAAAGTCCGTCAATATTCACAAAACACAATTAAATAAAATGGTAGTATATGAGATTAGGAAACTTACAACCACTGTCCACATGACGACGTTGGCTGAGCAGTGATGTTATAAACAATAAATCAAACAACGTCAACAGACTCAACTAAAACCCGACTGCCAAGATATCTATGAATCTTAGCTCCGATACCATATTCTGTAACACCCCGAGATATTCGGAATAATTACAGTGCCGTAAACCCTTTAGATAAGAATTTACAAGGCTAATTTGAAAAAAATGTAGAAACAATGCAAAAGTAACGTTAAAGTTTAAAATACAAAACCATTTCAAATGAGTCCATTATTACAAGCGTCTCGAAACATCACAAGACACGCGTACTCGAGTACTGAAAATAAACCAGAAAGACAAGATAACAACAATTAATATCACTGAGCCCCTTCGTCGTCATGTCGGTACTGTGACTGTGTTGGGATAAATAATTTTGTTTTGATAATTGCCAAAAGCTTGATACAGCAAGCCCTGTATCGAAAGCCGATTGAAATTTGCAATCCTGTATCGAAGACCTTTGGATAAGCGCCAGCATACAGCAAGTTCTCGCGCTACCAAGATACAGCGTCTAAATGCCAAATATGGAAGCTGTCTCGACATCAATACAGCACCTTTCCATACAGCGTCAGACTTGTCCATTATGCCTACAGCACAAGTGGATACAGCATACACATCAAAACAGGACTGAAGACCATTTGGAAAGAAATCTCTAGTATTCACTAAAGTCAAGTACCGTTTGATAAAGAAGTATTTAAATATTGAAAGGATAAAGTATTTAAATACTGAAGCTGTCAGAGATCTTCAAATCCCGCAATATCCGGATCCTTGTCTATTCAAGTCAACCATCAAATCTTGCCCAACGGATCTATCTCAACGGATATATCCATGAAAGCTATATATATCCCCAGAGTTTGAAGATCAATATACGCATCCGAATCATCAAGAACATTTACAAGCTTACAAGCGATATTCAAAAGATCGAAAGACTGAATATTCATTATCATCGGATCAAGCTTACAAGAGCAAGTATATTTCTTTCTAGCATCAATCCATATCTGAAGAAAGAAGAAATATACTCAGTCATCAAGAACAGCCATCATCAGCTCAAGAACTTCATATTCAAAGTCATTGCTCTTACTCGGTTACCTACCTTTTACCTTTGTGTAAAAACCGAGCTCTGTGAACTCAACAAGTTATTCGACTGTGGGACGAATAAGAGGACGAAGCTTTGAAACCGTGTGTGAAGAAGCTAGTCGAGAAGGAAGCTTTAACCAACTGTGTGAACGGTGAAAGCGGCCTTTATATATAACTGTGTGAACGATAAAAGGATATGTTTGATTATAAATACATAGTTGTGTACGCAGTATTTATAATAAACATTTTACTCCTGTGTGGAGGACCAGTGGACGTAGAGGGGTTTACCTCGAACCACTTAAATACTGTGTTATTTACCTTTCGCCATTACTGTTTTCATAATTGTAATTTATATAAGTATACACTGCAAAACCCTGCACGCACCAAGCTAACAGGAGATTAGACCAAGTTGCTGTATCGACGGCAACTTACTATATTAATGACTTCCGCTACGCACTCATATTCGAAAACCATACAGCCTGTTGCTTAAACATTTCCCAAGCTGTATCGAGTATACTTGAGACAAAAAGGGACCAACAATTGGTATCAGAGCGGTTGATTCTAAAAAGAATCAGTCGCATTTTTAACTGAATCAGATCCTTACTTATTTTCGAAAACAGTCCTTGCAATTCCCATCTTCTAATATGGATACCTTTATGTCTAAAAAGATATCTATGTTTCACATTAACGAGTTTGATGACTCGAGAAACAGGATGAAGAACAAACTCAAAGCCTTCATTGGAGAATTAAAAGCTCCGCCCACATCAACAAAGACCGAAGAATATCTTCAGGTGGTCACTGATAGTGACTCGTCAGATGATGAGCTAGAAGAAAGAGCCTATGTGTGCTCTATGGCCGAAGTAAAAGAAGAAAATGAAGACGGCGATGATGATGAGGTAAGCTCCACCTCAACTATACCTATAAATGCATCTCATACTTTTGAAAATATGTTGAATGAATTTAATAACATTCAAAAGGCCCATGAGATATTGAAAAGAGAAAACACCCAGCTCGAAATTTCCAACTTAGAGCTGAAGGAAGAAAACGACTTGCTGAAGGATAATTACGAAAATATGTCAGTTGATTGCGAAAACAGCAAAGTCAATTTAGAAAAACTCATGGAGAGCAATCATCAACTTGCTCACGATCTAAATGAGACTAAGTCTCATCTTGAAAGCAAGACAAATGATTTGGCTCTACTCGAAGCCAAAGTAAAAACGCTCGAGAAACGTGAAGGAGAATTAGAGACAATCTTGAAATCTTTCGAGAAATCCTCTAAAAGAATGGAAGAGATCCTAAGAACTGGGCAACATGCTCACGATAAACGTGGCTTAGGGTACAACTCGTTCTCCAACAAAGAAAAATCTAGTACGGTATTCGTCAGGAGTGAGGAATCCATTCCTGTATCGAAAGAAGTTCCGAGTCCTATGAAGGAACCCGTTGCATCACGAATAGCAAAAGCTGCCATTCCGCCCCCGCAACTCTACTATTCGAGACAGTGGAACCAACAGCCACTCAGAAGGCGTACTCAACAGCATGCTCCACAAGCATATCATAAGCGCCAGCAGTCATTGAGGAGGAAGGCTGTATCCAACCAACAAAGGCCCGTACAACAATATTCTCAGTACAGCGCGCCTAGACATTGGATACAAAAGCCCCGTTATCCCTCGAGACAGCAGATGCCAGTTCAGTATCAACAACAGCATTGGGAATCCAACTGGAGACCCAGAAGGCAAGCTGTTAGGCCAAAGAAAATGGCTCCACCTCCGAGACGACAATCGTACTGGAATAATAACTATAATTCTCGATTTTTCATGCATTATAATGATTACAACGACTACGTGCCTGCCCCACGTAGATATCGATATAATGGACCAAAAGTAGCCTACAACAAACCAATTGCTGCCCGACAAATTTGGGTACCGAAAGGCACTATCACACCAGGACCCAAATTTACTTGATACCTATGCGTCGACATGAATCGGAAACACTACAGCCAGAAATCCCTGTAAGTTTTCTATGCTTTTACTCATTAAGTGAGGGGGAACGCTGTAAGACCCAAGAATACAGTATCCAACGTTAATTATCTGTACACTCAAAACGTCAATACAGCACTGTAGTGAACAAAGAACTATGAATCCTACAGCTGACGTGTGCAATAATTAAGGGGGAATACAATACAACCATGAATACAGCGTTAATCCAAACATCAATTGAATCCTGTATATACCTTTTGAGAAGAAACGCTATATTATCCGAGGATACAGTTTGTTGCTTAAAATAAATTTTATCTTATTATTATCAGAAAGAACTCGTCATGGTCAGCTTCATGTGGATCACCAGTATTCAACTAGATCACAATGTAAGATTGTGCCTGCGCGCCAATCATAAGTTTAAGATGAAATACACTTCCCTATTAGATGCTATCATTTTAGAACTTACCTGCGAGCAGTTCACATTTCTTTTAGAATAAGTGCTGAAGACCAGATCATTTGACAGAAGATCAGGAAGTCAGCTCAAGACACTTTCCAAAGAGAGGGAATCAGTGGGAAAATCATCTCCTGTATCGAAGTTGCCAACAAGTGGTTATCGAAGGGGAAATTGTTTTTAGAGGTTTTGATATCAAGAACTTGGCATGATCAAGAAGTTTTTGAATCATGAAAGAAGTTTTGGAAATTATCAAAAAGGGGGAATTTGTTGGGATAAATAATTTTGTTTTGATAATTGCCAAAAGCTTGATACAGCAAGCCCTGTATCGAAAGCCGATTGAAATTTGCAATCCTGTATCGAAGACCTTTGGATAAGCACCAGCATACAGCAAGTTCTCGCGCTACCAAGATACAGCGTCTAAATGCCAAATATGGAAGCTGTCTCGACATCAATACAGCACCTTTCCATACAGCATCAGACTTGTCCATTATGCCTACAGCACAAGTGGATACAACATCCACATCAAAACAGGACTGAAGACCATTTGGAAAGGAATCTCTAGTATTCACTAAAGTCAAGTACCGTTTGATAAAGAAGTATTTAAATACTGAAAGGATAAAGTATTTAAATACTGAAGCTGTCAGAGATCTTCAAATCCCGCAATATCCGTATCCTTGTCTATTCAAGTCAACCATCAAATCTTGCCCAACGGATCTATCTCAACGGATATATCCATGAAAGCTATATATATCCCCAGAGTTTGAAGATCAATATACGCATCCGAATCATCAAGAACATTTACAAGCTTACCAACGATATTCAAAAGATCGAAAGACTGAATATTCATTATCATCGGATCAAGCTTACAAGAGCAAGTATATTTCTTTCTAGCATCAATCCATATCTGAAGAAAGAAGAAATATACTCAGTCATCAAGAACAGCCATCATCAGCTCAAGAACTTCATATTCAAAGCTGCTGTTCTTACCTGGTTACCTACCTTTTTACCTTTGTGTAAAAACCGAGCTCTGTGTGAACTCAACAAGTTATTCTGACCTGTGTGGGACGAATAAGAGGACGAAGCTTTGGAACTGTGTGTGAAGAAGCTAGTCGAGAAGGAAGCTTTAACCAATCTGTGTGAACGGTTGAAAGCGACAGTCTTTGTATCTATCTGTGTGAACGATACAAGGATAGGTTTGATTTTAAATACATAGTTGTGTACGCAGTATTTATAATAAACATTTTACTCCTGTGTGGAGGACCAGTGGACGTAGAGGGGTTTACCTCGAACCACTTAAATACTGTGTTATTTACCTTTCGCCATTACTGTTTTCATAATTGTAATTTATATAAGTATACACTGCAAAACCCTGCACGCACCAAGCTAACAGGAGATTAGACCAAGTTGCTGTATCGACGGCAACTTACTATATTAAAGACTTCCGCTACGCACTCATATTCGAAAACCATACAGCCTGTTGCTTAAACATTTCCCAAGCTGTATCGAGTATACTTGAGACAAAAAGGGACCAACAGACTGCTTCCCCGCTCCTCGGCTACCTGAACATCAAAAAAAATGTCGACCCCCGAAGGGGTTAGCAAAACGATGCTAGTATAAGTATCATAATACACAAATCGAATATGCAATAACAATGCATAATAAAATACACAATACGGATTTCCACTACTGGAATCCAATAATGCGAATCCATATGATTCTATCAACACAGCATAGGTATTCCAATGATCCAGCGCCCTCAGCATAGATCCCAAGATGATCCCGTCGGACCAGCACGAGGTGGAAAGACCCGTCCAATGATCCAGCGCCCTCAGCATAGATCCCAAGATGATCCCGCCGGACCAACACGAGGTGGACATCATCCGATCCAGCGCCCTCAACATAGATCTATTGATCCATTCGGAACAACACAACATACAAATACAACTACGCGTACTTATATGCAAAAATAGCTATGTCCATCAACATGAACATACGAGTAATCGAAAACGAATATTATAACAATTCAATGAAAATAATCTCATGTTCAACAACATGAACAAACAGTATGATCAAAATCACCAATAATAACAATTTCAAAATACGATACTTGCCTCAAAGATGGCATGAATTAAATACTCCAACGAAAATAGGCTAAGGTGTGAGGAAGAAATGAAATGGGGGTTGAGGTCTATAAATAGATTTATGATCGTTACTGTAATACCCGTAATTTTTATTGACTGTTTGACCTTGCTGTTTCTCTTATGTTGTCGCTCTGTAAACGCTTGGAGATGTTGTTGATATTGTTATTGAGTTTTGTATCTTGTAAATACTCCAACGAAAATACCCGTGTTGTTTAGACCTTGCGGAAGTGTTCTGGGCCAGAGAAATAGCGCACGCTAGGATTAGGCTAACGCACGCTAATTCTGCTTGATTAGCGCACGCTAGCTTTGAGCCGTAGCGCGCGCTAAGGGGATCAGTCAGGTCAGAACCAGTAACTCGGACTGCTCTCTGGACTGGTGGATTAACGCACGCTAGGAGTTGTTAGCGCGCGCTATTCGTGGTTAGTAGCGCATGCTAACATCCGTCCGTAGCGCACGCTACCGGGCTGGTCGGCAGAGGCAGTGAGGTTGCCAGGTTTTATGGACTATCAGGTAGCGTACGCTAGGCTTCGGATAGCGCACGCTAAAGCTGTTGCATAACGCACGCTAAGCCATAGCGGTAGCGCACGCTAAGGTTTGAGCAGGGCAGAGACAGTAGGTTCTGGACTCCAGTACTGGATGCCACATTTTGGGCTAGCGCACGCTAGAGATAGATGATTAGCGCACGCTAACGGGGCCAGCAGAAGCCACTGGACTACCCGGTGACTTCGCTAGCGCACGCTAATGAAGGAAGCGTAGCGTGCGCTAGACTGGGCAGATATATATATGGCAGTTGACTTCCATTTCGTCATTTTTCATCTTCTTCACTCCTTTTCGACGGGAATAGCTTGGGAGAGGCGATTTTGGGCGATTGGAAGCGATATTCCTTCTAACAACAACATATTTGGTTATAGAACAAGGATTTCACAACATCTAATCCATCCTATCGTCCGAATCAAGGTAAAAATACTTAGAACCCTACTTTTTGGGAATTTTGGGGTTTTTCGTAGATTCGACCGATTTATCTGTTTTGAAGCTTGAAAACCTTGATATTATGATGTATCTATACCGTATGCATGCTTTTCCTACGATTTTACGGATTGGATTGTGCCGTTTTCGGACTTGTGAGAGTTTGGACAATTTTCCAACCTCTAGTTGTTTATCCGTGTATTTTCACGTATCGTAGATGGGTTTCGGGAGTTTCTTCGTGTAGTTTGAATATGGATAATTGATTATCATATTCCTTGCGAATCGTTTAGGTGCTGGAAGCGCGTTCTTGGACCTACCGAACTCATACCCTTTTTCTGTTCGACTTCTCGATGTCTCAAAGGCAAGTATATAATTATGATTGTACGTTCTCGACTTTGAAAGTAAGAAATATTAATGGCATGATTATTTATATCCACTCTGGGGCGGGCCTACAGGTCCCCTGAGGGTTTCATAGCCTCTTGGTGTGATTCCACGGATGATATGAACGAACCACTCTGGGGCGGGCCGACAGGTCCCCTGAGGGTTCCGTAGCCTCTTGGTGCGGTTCCACGGTATTGATATATGTATTGATGTGATGCTATGATATGTAGTTATTCCGGAATACTAGTCTTGAAATGATGAATTGACGGTTACATTTACTTTATTGTCGAGGAGTATTGTGTTTCATACTTGATATACTTGCACTAGCTATTCGACGGCTAACCCCTTTATGGGGGAAATGCTTTTTATGTATTTCAGGTTCCAGGAGAACGGACAGGCGGGTATCGGGTCGGCATGAAGATGATGGGCAAGTGTGATACTATGTCTTTCCTCCGGTTATGTTTTGAGTTTTCCATTCAGTGTTGTTGTACTGGAATGGTTGTTGAATACTCGAGTATTGTTTTCCATTTTCCTTGATGTTCCGGCCTGTGTTTGCCGAGTTATTGATTCGTATTGTGATGTCTTTGGATACATTGGTTGTGTTTTGAATACCCTTTGTATTGTTCTTCATTCCATTGTATGTAGACCTTCTCGGTCAAAATGTATAGTTCCACGTATGTTTAGCCTTGTGGGTCCCACGGCGGGGCTTACGGCGCTGTAATATTCCCTGAATAACTTGGGGGTGTTACAGAATATGGTATCAGAGCTTAGGTCTATGGATACCTAGGCTGTCGGTCTTTTGGGTTGAATGAGTCATCATTTGTCCACAGTATCACTACTCTGCCATCATCACAGTGCGACCGGTACTTGTAAGACCTCTTACTCTTTTGGTGTTTCCTTATTCATTTTGCTTCTTTGTTTTGGTATCCTTGAGAATCGATCGCTTTGATGACGCGCGATTGAATTGTACTTACTTGCCTTGTGTGTTCTTCAGTATGTCAGCTGGTAGGGTCCGTGGCCGTGGTCGTGGCTGTGGACGTGGAAGAGGTCGTGGCGCGGCCGTTTCCATCAGTTCTGTTGCGGGGTCGACCAACCCCAGTTTGTCGAACTCGGTACATCCTGAAACCGAAAGTCAGCACGACCAGTCGAATGGCCAGGGGAGTAGCGTGGACGTTGGAGTTGCGAATGCACTTAAACAATTGGCTACTCAGATGACCATTTTAGCCCAAACTGTTCAGCTAAATAATCCAAACCCAAACACGGATGCCTTGCTTCAGAATGTAATCCGTATGCACCCTCCACAGTTTGGCGGTGCCACAGACCCGTTAGGCTGGGAAGATTGGCTA
Organism: Orobanche coerulescens; assembly: GCA_033398695.1. NCBI lineage: Eukaryota > Viridiplantae > Streptophyta > Magnoliopsida > Lamiales > Orobanchaceae > Orobanche > Orobanche coerulescens. Next base: position 84,134,572 of record CM065809.1, read on the forward strand.
GCAGAATTGGAAAAGATTTTCGAGGAGATTGATTGCCCCGAAGTGAGGAAAGTACCGATTGCTCAGTATTTCCTCACTAAGGAGGCCGCTACCTGGTGGAAGGTCATCAAGCCACAGGATCGTATTGCCACGTGGGATGAATTTAAGGAGCTTTTGGAGGCCGAGTTTTGTCCTTGGCCGGTACGAGAAGGCCGAATCCGAGCCTTTTTCGAGGGTAAACCACAGGATATTCCCGTTTCGCAGGCGATCGTGGAGTACAACCAACAATTGATCCATGTGAAGGATCAAGTGCGTAATGAGCATGATAAGATCCGTTACTTTGATATGCGGATGAATATGGACTTACGGCGGTACATGGCCGGATTTTCTTGCACCACACTGAAGGAATATCAGGACAGAGCTTTAGCCCATGATATGTTGAGCCCCGACAACGATACCATGGAAGAATCGAAGAAGCAGAAAGTCGCGGGGAATTTTTCTAACTCTAAGAGTGGCAACTTTCAGAGGTCACAGACGACTAATCGTTCTGCCGGACAGTCGTCACGTTCTAATAAAGGGAAGAGGGGTTATCGTCCTACTCCGGGTACCACAAATCGCACGGTGACTTGCTATAATTGTGGCCGTCCAGGCCACGTCAATTTGGAATGCAACTTTCCACCATTGAAGTGTCACACGTGCGGACAGATGGGACATAGAGCGGCTTATTGTTCCGAGCCGAATCAGATTTTGGACACTCGGGCTTCTGCCCCAGCACCACTTGATCAAGGTATAAATCAGCGACAATCTTTTGGTCAACCTCAGCAGAATTTCGGCAGGGGCCGGGGACGGGGTCAGAATGCTGGAGGTGGAAACTCTAGCGTCGGTTCGGTACAACCACGAGTTTATGAGATGCGTCGAACAGACGAACCCGACGCGGCGGTGGCTTCAGGTATCATTCATATTCTATCTCATCCAGTCCGTGTACTTTTTGATTCGGGTGCTACACATTCTTTTATTTCTTTAGTGTGTACGCCGTTTGAATATAACTTGTTTGACTGCTTGCGATCCCTTCATCGTAAAACTGCCTAGCAGGGATAGAATTATGGGGAACCGGGAGATTAGAGATTTTCCGGAGATTATATCCAGTATGGAATGGTTATCGAATCTGATTGTAGTTGATATGGAAGGCGAGGACATAATCCTCGGTGAGGATTGGCTTGATAGTCATCAAGCGATTATGAATTACCGTACCAAGGTTATCACCATGATGACTAAAGACGGATCTGAGTACTCATTTTTGGGGCGTAAGTCGGGACTACCGAAGTTACTTATCAGTGCCATGAAGGCCGTAAAACTTTTGAATAAAGGGTGTACGGGCTATTGGTGTTATGCCTTGAAAACGGAAGGAAACGAAGTCGATTTCTCTTCGATTCCAGTTGTTAATGAGTATCCTGATGTTTTTCCGGATGACCTCCCGGGATTACCGCTAGATCGAGAGATAGAATTTACCGTGGACTTAGAGCCAGATGCGGCTCCGATTTCTAAAGCACCTTACCGGATGGCACCTTCCGAGATGCAAGAATTGAAGAATCAGTTGGGAGAACTTACGAAAGGGTACATCGGACCGAGCGCCGCCTTGGGGCGCGCTGTTCTTTTCGTGAGGAAGAAGGATGGTTCACTACGCTTGTGCATCGACTACCGTGAGTTGAACAAAGTAACCATCAAGAACAAGTATCCTTTACCTCGTATAGACGATTTATTTGATCAATTGCAAGGCAATGCAGCTTTTCGAAAATTGATTTAAGATCCGGGTATTATCAACTCAGGGTGAGGGAGTCCGACGTTCCGAAGACGGCATTTCGGACGAGATATGGGCATTATGAATTTGTAGTTATGCCTTTTGGGTTGACTAATGCACTGGCAGTATTCATGCAGTTAATGAATAAGATATTCATCGGGTACCTCGACAGGTGTGTAGTCGTCTTTATTGACGACATCTTGATCGATTCTCAAGATAAGGAGGAACATGCCCGACACTTGCATTTGATATTAGACATTTTGAGAACCGAGCACCTCTATGCAAAATTATCGAAATATGAGTTTTGGTTGGAAGAAGTTATGTTTCTCGGCCATGTGATTTCGGCCGAAGGGGTTCGTGTAGACCCGCAGAAGATTGAGGCAGTGCTGGATTGGGCACTGCCTAAAAATGTTAAGGAAGTTCGTAGCTTTTTGGGCCTTGCTGGGTATTACCGTCGGTTTGTCGAGGGGTTCTCGAAACTCGCTCGGCCACTTACAAAATTACTCCAGAAGACCGAAAAGTTTGTTTGGACGGACGAGAGACAACAGAGTTTCGATGAATGAAGAGACGTTTGACTTCAGTGCCGATTTTAACCTTACCACATGGTAGCGAGGGCTTTGCAGTTTATAGTGACGCTTCGGGTCAAGGTATCTGCTGTGTACTTATGCAGCATGATAAGACGATAGCTTTTGCGTCATGACAATTAAAGCCTTATGAGATGAATTATCCTACTCACGATTTAGAGTTGGCCGCAATTGTCTTCGCGCTCAAGATTTGGCGGCATTATTTGTATGGTTCACCGTGTCGGATTTATACCGATCACAAGAGCCTGAAGTATATTTTCAGTCAGAAGGAGCTGAATATGAGGCAGAGACGTTGGTTAGAGTTGATAAAGGATTATGATTTGGAAATTCTTTACCACCCCGGAAAAGCCAATGTCGTTGCGGATGCTTTGAGCCGAAAATCAGCATCTCTTCAAATGCTCGAGGTTCTTACATCTCAGACAAAAATTCGTCAAGATTTAATTGAGCAAGGGATAGAAGTTTGGCTTCAACGCGTACAGGGATAGTTGTGTACTCTCGAAATTACTTCGTCCTTGGTTGATGACATCAAAGGGAAGCAGTGGAGTCACCCAATGATCTCTCAACTGAAGGAAGATGTAATTAAAGGAAAAGCTCCTGGCTTTATGGTTCACGAGGATAGTATTCTGAGATTTCAGGGCAGGCTTTGTGTTCCGAACAATTTAGAGTTGAGGCAGAGAATTCTCCGAGAAGCTCATACTACGCCTTACTCAATCCACCCCGGGACGAGTAAGATGTACAAAGATTTGAAGCGCAATTTTTGGTGGAATAACATGAAGAAGGATGTTACGGAGTTTGTACTACGGTGCTTGACGTGTCAACAAGTCAAGATCGAACATCAACGACCAGCGGGGTTGTTGAAACTGCTTCCCATTCCCGAGTGGAAGTGGGAAGACATCTCTATGGATTTCATCACTTGGCATGCCGAGAACTCGGGCCGGAATGAATATGATTTGGGTAATTGTCGATCGGTTGACCAAATTTGCACACTTCTTGGGTATTAAGGATACTTGGGGACCGGATAGACTGGCTCGAACCTTTATTGCTGAGATCGTGAGGTTGCACGGTGCCCCCAAGACCATTGTTTCTGATCGAGACGGCCGTTTCGTATCGCATTTTTGGCAGGCCGTTCATCAGGCTTTGGGCACTGAATTGAGATTGAGCACTTCCTTTCATCCTCAGTCAGACGGTCAGACAGAGAGGACGATTCAGACATTGGAAGATATGTTGCGAGCTTGTGCCTTAGATTGCAGTAATGATTGGGAGAATCACCTACCGTTGATCGAGTTTGCTTACAATAATAGTTGGCATGCGTCGATCAAAATGGCACCCTTCGAGGCACTTTATGGTAGGCGATGTAGGTCGCCATTATGTTGGGACGAGGCTTCTGAGCTAGTTAGGACGGAGCCGGATATGTTGATGGAGACTAAGGAAAAGATTTCTATTATCCAGGACCGATTGCTGGCTGCCCAGAGTCGTCAGAAATCTTATGCTGATACTCGTCGTGGACCCTTAGAGTTTGAAGTGGGGGATCATGTCTTGCTCAAGGTGTCGCCGACCAGAGGAGTTTTCCGCTTCGGGAAAAAGGGGAAACTTAGTCCGAGGTATATCGGACCTTTCGAGATTTTGGACAGAGTTGGAGATTTAGCTTATCGCTTGGCGTTGCCTCCAGCTTTGAGTCACGTCCATAGTGTTTTTCATGTGTCTCAGTTAAGAAAGTACGTACCGGATCCGAGCCACATTATCGACTACAGTGAGATTGACGTAGCCGAGGATATTACCTTTCCGGAGAAACCCGTGAAGATCCTTGAGCGTCGCGAGAAACAACTTCGGCATAAGACCATTCCACTGGTTAAAGTGCAATGGTCGAGACATGGAGTCGAGGAGGCGACTTGGGAGACGGAATAGAAGATGCGGGTGGAATACCCCAAACTATTTATTTCTTAAGTTTCGGGACGAAACTTCTTTTTAGAGGGGGAGAATGTAATACCCGTACTTTTTATTGACTGTTTGACCTTGCCGTTTCTCTTATGTTGTCGCTCTGTAAACGCTTGGAGATGTTGTTGATATTGTTATTCAGTTTCGTATCTTGTTTGAGTCTTGATCGTGTTGTTTAGACCTTGCGGAAGTGTTCTGGGCCAGAGAAATAGCGCACGCTAGGCCTAGGCTAACGCACGCTAATTCTGCTTGATTAGCGCACGCTAGCTTTGAGCCGTAGCGCGCGCTAAGGGGATCAGTCAGGTCAGAACCAGTAACTTGGAATGCTCTCTGGACTGGTGGATTAACGCACGCTAGGAGTTGTTAGCGCGCGCTATTCGTGGTTAGTAGCGCACGCTAACATCCGTCCGTAGCGCACGCTACCGGGCTGGTAGGCAGAGGCAGTGAGGTTGCTGTGCTCGACTATCGTGCAGCGACGGTAGTTTCGGCTAGCGCACGCTAAAGCTGTTGCATAACGCACGCTAAGCCATAGTGGTAGCGCATGCTAAGGTTTGAGCAGGGCAGAGACAGTAGGTTCTGGACTCCAGTACTGGATGCCACATTTTGGGCTAGCGCACACTAGAGATAGACGATTAGCGCACGCTAACGGGGCCGGCATAAGCCACTGGACTACCCGGTGACTTCGCTAGCGCACGCTAATGAAGGAAGCGTAGCGTGCGCTAGACTGGGCAGATATATATATGGCAGTTGACTTCCATTTCGTCATTTTTTATCTTCATCACTCCTTTTCGACGGGAATAGCTTGGGAGAGGCAATTTTGGGCGATTGGAAGTGATCTTCCTTCTAACAACAACATATTTGGTTGGAGAACAAGGATTTCACAACATCTAATCCATCCTATCGTCCGAATCAAGGTAAAAATCCTTAGAACCCTACTTTTTGGGAATTTTGGGGTTTTTCGTAGATTCGTCCGATTTATCCGTTTTGAAGCTTGAGAACCTTGAGATTATGATGTATCTATACAGTATGCATGCTTTTCCTACGATTTTACGGATTGGATTGTGCCTTTTTCGGACTTGTGAGAGTTTGGACGATTTTCCAACCTCTAGTTGTTTATCCCTGTATTTTCACGTATCGTAGATGGGTTTCGGGAGTTTCTTCGTGTATTTTGAATATGGATAATTGATTATCATATTCCTTGTGAATCGTTTAGGTGTCGGAAGCGCGTTCTTGGACCTACCGAACTCATACCCTTTTTCTGTTCGACTTCTCGATGTCTCAAAGGCAAGTATATAATTATGATTGTACGTTCTCGACTTTGAAAGTAAGAAATATTAATGGCATGATTATTTATATCCACTCTGGGGCGGGCCGACAGGTCCCCTGAGGTTTTCGTAGCCTCTTGGTGCGATTCCACGGATGATATGAACGAACCACTCTGGGGCGGGCCGACAGGTCCCCTGAGGGTTCCGTAGCCTCTTGGTGCGGTTCCACGGTATTCATATATGTATTGATGTGATGCTATGAGATTTAGTTATTCTGGAATACTAGTCTTGAAATGATGAATTGACGGTTACATTTACTTTATTGCCGAGGAGTATTGTGTTTCATACTTGATATACTTGCACTAGCTATTCGACGGCTAACCCCTTTATGGGGGAAATACTTTTTATGTATTTCAGGTTCCAGGAGAACGGACAGGCGGGTATCGGGTCGGCATGAAGATGATGGGCAAGTGTGATACTGTGTCTTTCCTCCGGTTATGTTTTGAGTTTTCCATTCAGTGTTGTTGTACTGTAATGGTTGTTGAATACTCGAGTATTGTTTTCCATTTTCCTTGATGTTCCGGCCTGTGTTTGCCGAGTTATTGATTCGTGTTGTGATGTCTTTGGATACATTGGTTGTGTTTTGAATACCCTTTGTATTGTTCTTCATTCTATTCTTCATTCCCTGAATAACTTGGGGGTGTTACAGTTACGTACGTTAACTAAACTACATTACGTACGTAAAAGGCTTAGCGTACGCTATACTCAATCCTTAGCGTACGCTAACGTCTGGCCAAAGCTCACTGACCTATTTCTAGCACTCGCTTACGTATGTTATCTTAGAGGTTTACGTACGTAATTTCTAGGACCTTAGCGTACGTTAATAATCCACCTTAGCGTGCGTTAAGTCCGTTGACTTGCTTAGCTGGAAAGCCCTCCAGGTTCACGCGGAGCATCTCACGAATCTTCACTGGCCCCCACACGCCGACCCTTGTCTGATCTCGAGTTGACTAAGATTACGTACGTTAAGCTTAACATATAACGTACGTTATACTGCAGTCGTAGCGTACGCTAAGATCATCACCTAGCGTACGTTATGACGTGCAGAACCATGCATGAAAAATGTTGGAGATACAAAAACGTAAGGATACGAATACGGTAAACCAATTATCGATTAATAACGCCACAAAGTCGAATATTACAAGTTCGAATACACGATAAATACACAATAATTATCCAGGTATTACATAAGGCCAGGCTTGTGGCAAAGGGTTTGACCCAAAAAGAAGGGATCAATTACCACGATACCTTCTTGCCCGTAGCTATGATCAAGTCTATTCGAATGATCCTTGCTATAGCTGCCTACCACGATTATCAGATATGGCAGTTGGACGTGAATACGGCCTTCCTAAATGGATTCCTCGAGGAGGAGATCTATATGGAACAGCCTAAAGGCTTTATGTCTGAAATTGATATTCATAAAGTGTGCAAGCTTCAGCGTTCAATTTATAGACTGAAGCAGGCTTCCCGTAGTTGGAACCTTCATTTTGACGAGGCTGTCAAAGAGTTTGACTTCGTGAAAAATGAAGAGGAACCTTGTGTATACAAGAGGGTTAGTGGGAGCAAGATCGCATCCTAAGTTCTATATGTAGATGACATTCTACTAATAGGAAACGATGTGGGAATGCTCAGTTCTGTGAAAGCTTGGCTTTCGAGTAGGTTCTCTGTGAAAGACTTGGGAGAAGCTACCTATATTCTTGGGATTCGACTCTACCGGGATAGAGCGAAGAAAATGATAGGTCTTTCCCAAGCCCTATATATAGATAAGATCTCAAAGCGATTTAAGATGGATGGTTCTAAAAGAGGGTTCCTTCCGATGCAACATGGAATAAAACTCACCTCGAAGATGTGTCCTCAAAGTGAGGAACAACAAAAGGAAATGAGTAATATACCATATGCATCGGCCGTGGGTAGCCTGATGTATGATATGCTGTATACGAGACCTGATATTGCACATACTATGAGCGTGGTAAGTAGGTTTTAGGCAAACCCAGGAAAGGAACATTGGACGGCCATAAAGAACATTCTCAAGTACTTGAGAACGACTAGAGATCTGGTTCTTATTATGGTGGTGGAGAACTGAATGTGACCGGATTCACTAATTCACACTTCCAAGGACAGAAAGACGACTCTATGTCTACTTCTGGCTACATTTTTACTCTTAATGGAGAAGCAGTATCTTGGCGTAGCGCCAAGCAAAGCGCGACTGCTGATTCCACCTGTCAGGCTGAATATCAAGCGGCTTCGGAGGCCTCTAAGGAAGTGTTTTGGATTAAGAAGTTTCTGAGTGAACTTCAAGTGACACCAAATGCTGAGCTGCATGTTGCGATTTTGTGCGATCACGACGGAGCTGTAGCATAGGCCAAGGAGCTGAGGTTTCACAACAGTACAAAACACATTGAGAGAAAGTATCATATCGTGAGAGAATTTGTTCGCAAATGATACATTGTGCTGCATAGAGTAAACTCAGAAGACAATGTCACTGATCCATTGACCAAGCCACTTTCTCAGATAAGCTTGGAGCGTCATCTGAAGAACATGGATATTAGATGTCATAGTGTGTGGCATTGAGTGCAAGTGGGAGATTGTTAGGAATATGCCCTCGAATGCCACTCAGAGGGTGTTTGAGAGAGGGCATTGTACTTGTTATTATGTAAACTATTATCTGAAGGCAATTATTTGTTTCTTTATTTACCGAAAGTTGTTGGCATTCCTGACTTGTAAATATATATAGAGAAACTAGTCCATGTATTTGAGAGCGTAACATTTCAATCCTTATTAGATAAGGGTATCAACATTGGAAAGGTTTATAGCTTAAATACGTAATCGCTCGCAAGTCGATGAAAGTTGACTGGGCGTTAAGTTTATGTGAAGACTTGTGACGTGTTCTTTGACTTTGAAAGTGACTGTCGTCACTAATAGTTAGTGGTAGCACACGTTGTAGATATGATAATGGGATTAGTATACTCGAACGGACTCATCCTCGATTCGTCACACGGTTTTCACTCCATTGAGGAGTCTTCCTAACACTTGGGGACAAAAGGGGGATGATAAGATGGGATCTTATCATGATCACCCCTTAGGTGTGACTTTGGAATGAAGTGAATACTTTGTTATAAAAAACAAAGCTCATCCACTCCATCATGACAACGAAATTAGGACTACACAAGATAGAGAGAGGGAGATATCATTTTGTTCTATATCTTACACTCTTAGATATAGAAAGAAAAACAAGAACAAAACATACATCACTTGGAGTGATCACATACTTGAGAGATAATATCAAGAACAATATATACATCACTTGGAGTGATTTCGTTCTTGAGAAGTAAAGTTCCTACTACTCTTTACTAGCCGTATCCTTGGAGGATAATCGAGTAGATTGTTGTTCCGGTCATCTCCCGACGCATGGCTAGAAGAGACGCGGTGTTTTCGGCATTTGTATCATTGAGGGATTGTCAAATCGGATTTGCGGTCGCCGGCATCAACTTCAACCATTTAATCAACGGACTACAAGGGTATGATTTCGTATATTCCTCTTTGTTCGTTTTATATTCGTATATATATAGCTTGTATCGATCCTCTTGAGGGATTCGTATTGCACTTGAGTTTTTCACTTCCGCTGCGCCCTTTATTTTGCTTGCGAATCCCAACAAGAAAAACCTAAGGGATTCATATCTCAAACCAATATTCATAAAGTATGCAAACTTCAGCGTGCCATTTATAGACTGAAGCAAGCTTCACGAAGTTGGAATCTTCATTTTAACGAGACAGTTAAAGAGTTTGATTTTGTCCAAAACGAAGGGAAGCCATATATTTACAAGAAGGTTAGTGGGATCGAAATTGCGTTCTTATACCATATGTGGATGACATTATACTTATAAAAAACTACATATGAATGCTCAGTTATGTGAAAGCTTGGCTTTCTAAAGAGTTCTCAATGAAAGACTTTGGAGAAGCTACCTATATTCCGAGTATTAGATTCTATTGGGATAGATCGAAAGAATGTTAAGTCTTTTCCAAGCCGTATATATAGAAAAGATCCTGAAGCGATTTAGTATGGAAGATTCTAAAGGAGGGTTCCTACCTATGTGACATGGCATAAAACATTTCTTAAAGATGTGTACTCAAAGTGAGGAAGACCGAAAGGAAATGAGTAAGGTGCCCTATGCTTCGGCAGTGGGTAGCCTCATGTTTGCTTTGATTTGCATTAGATCGGACATAGCCTATGATGTGAGCGTACTAAGTCGGTTTCGGTCATGTCCAGGGCAGGACATTAGACTGTTGTGAAGAACATTCTTAAGTACCTGCGGAGGATTAAAGACTTGGTTCTTACGTACGGTGGTAGAGAACTAAAAGCGGAGGGTTATACAGATTCAGATATTTCTGAGGACATGGATGCGAAGATGTCTACTTCAGGGTATATCTTTACTCTGAATGGTGGAGTAGTATCTTGAAGAAGTGCCAATCAAAGCGCGACTGCAATCTATACATGTCAAGCCGAATATCAGGCAGCCACGGAGGCTGCTAAAGAAGCTTTTTGGATTAAGAATTTCACTGAGGAACTTCAAGTGGTTCCTAATGCAGAGAACCTCATGACTCTTTTTTGCAACAACAAAGGAGTTGTTGCACAGGCTAAGGAGCCTAGGGATCACCCCAAAACTAAACATATTGAGAGAAAATATCATTTTGTTAGAGAAGTGGTTCATAAAGGGAACGTTATACAGCAGAGAGTATACACAACAAATAACGTTGCTAATCCACTGACCAAGCCACTATCTCAGATGGTCTTAGAGCGACATCTGGAGAGTATGGGTATTAGATATAATAGTTTGTGGCATTGAGTGCATGTGTGAGACTGTTAGGAATATGCCCTCGAATGCCACTCAGAGGATGAGAGAGTGAGAGCATTGTATTATAATTATGAATATTATATTAACTAAGGCATATATTATTTCTATATTATTGTATATCAAAGGCATTGTAATTTGGTATATAAAATAATAGTCCTTGCATTTGAGAGCAAACATTCTACTCCTTATGGAGATAAGGAGATATACACAGGATATCATGATCATCACAACGACTCAACAATGACCAACCACGCCCGGCACAAACTTAGATAATTTGCACATCCAACACAATTCCATGATGTTAACTAAGTGAAGGTATTATCGTTACCATCAATTGTTCGTAATAATCAATTCATACGAAGCATATACACGAAAGTAAACCAATGCATCACAACCATAATACGACGTCCCTATTCACAAGACACAATTCGTATAGTAAAATACTTGCCTTAATAACCGCTACCGAATACTCCGAAGAACACGGTTCGACCGGGAAGCTCGGACCCCGAAGAAGACAACGAACGGAAGGGTTCCGACTAGAGTTCTTCACAAGAATTTCGTCCCTAAGTCATACCAATGATAAATCAACAATCGTATGATGGATAATAATCATACAACGCCCAATCCCCCCTCTAAGACCTTTTGTCGGACACCTTCAAGGCGTTGACTAAGAACTCGACCAAAACAACGAATCGAAATGATCCAACCATGGAATAACAAGGGAAATGATAGAATACATCTAAATAATCATCAATACATCACAAATCTAAGTTATTACGGTTAAATCGGACAAAACGAACAAAACCCCAATTCACCCAAAAGTAGGGTTTCAAGAATTTACCTTGGATTAATGATGAAGAACAATTGTTGGAGTTGTTAATCCACACCAAAACTTGAAGAATATGAATTTACTGGGATTGATGATGCAAAACACCCAAAAATCGCCCACAAGATCGCCCAAGAGGAGGAGGAATGAAGAAAGAGATGAAATGAGCATTCATCTCACAAAATCCGCAGAAATAGGCTAACTGATGTGTGCCGCGGCCCAGCCTAAGTGTGCCGCGGCATGTACAAAGCCGCTCGGCCAAAACTGGAAAATGAGTGTCTGAGCTATTTCGACCATAACTCTCTCGTACGGACTCCGATTGACTCACCGTTTGAACCATTGGAAAGCTAACTTGATTCTCTATAATATTGGAAAGATTCAAAATCTTTGGAGTTTCCAAGAATTTATGGTGATTTTACAAAGTCGACTCATACTTGGGAAAAGTCGTTTAATAACACTGAACTCAAGAAAACGACACCGAAACCCGAACCTGAATACGAATCGAAGATACGGTCACGAAGTACTCGCAAAGACGAATCTAAGAGATAAGAGAACATACGATTCCGACCACCCGAAGGCTCGGAATCCGACAACGGAAGTAATTACCCAAAACTTTGAGAAATTACGAAAATGGCCCAAAACGTCCGAAAATCACGATACGCGATCGAAACACCAAACCAAAGCTTGGAACAAGAATAATAACATTAAATGAACTTACGAGAAACTCGAAACAACAGTTTCGGACGAGATTCGCAAGAATCGAACTCAAGTGCGGAAAAGCGTCTAAAAAGCTCGGAACTCAGCAAAACAATACTGAAACGAACTCGGATGACAAAAAGTTCAGAATTAATCATTCTCGAAATGACGAAACGGTCATGAGCGAGTTGTCAAAACGGACTTACGCCGAAAAAAAAAATTACCGGAAATCGAAATTACGGGTATTACATTCTACCCTCCTTAAAAGAAGTTTCGTCCCGAAACTTAAAACAAGTAGGGAGAAGCAATATCCACTGTCAGGAAGACTCGACGAGATACACAAAAACCGAAAACTCGCGCCCAGCGGCGAAACGCTGCAAGAAACGCCGAAAGACATACGTCGTGAAAACACGCTCCACGACGACCAACACAATGCCACCGACTAAGATTCAAAACAATAACGAGAAATTAACGTCACATCACATGCACACATTTAATCAAAGAAACGCACGCGACAACAAGCCGCACCCGACTAAAACGGCTATGCGAAAGAAACAAATAGAATAACACGATAGAAATCACTCCGATACTCATCAACAAGAAAATGTCCGACGTCAAAACACAAATAATTTCAAGATAAGAGAAAATGAGAATACCGGATATTACATTCTATCACACAAAAAATAAGTTTCGCCCCGAAACTTAAACTAAGGTTATCATAGTGATACGAAACAAAATATAACGACACATAATAAAATACCATGCTCATGACCTCGTGGTCCACTAACACGCCTCCGTAGGTTCAACAACTAAACGGGAACTTACACAAAACAAAATATTATTCAACAAGTTCCAAATGTAAAAGCGTCACAGAAACATCTCTACACGCGAAACAATTCGTGTAGCGAGTACCAAAAACACCATCACTAGACATCACTGGGCCCTCCGGAAGTAGGAATAGAATTCCGGTCCCTTATCATCTCGGCAACAATATCGCGATCGAACTCGATGCCCTCGTGTCCACAATTATAACAAGTCACCGGCGGTTTCTTACAATGCGCGCGTTCATGGCCTAGAACGTTACAATTGAAACACCTAGGAGCATTACTGTAACTCAAAGACACCGACTTGGGTCTTTTGGGTTCTATAACCGACCGAGAAGGTCCCATACTCGGCCGATACGAGGGTTGAGGTGTGGGAATCCCAATTCCCTTACTTCCCGATGCGTCATCGGAAATCTTGCTTTTTGCTACCGACACGGACTCGGTAGACATTATAGCCATCTCAAACGCCAAGGCTCGATCCCGATAGTCCTTCAAGGTCACACATAAAAGGAGCCATACACCGCCGAATCCGAGGTTTCATACGCATATCGAAATAACGAACCTTATCTCGCCTCACTTTTCACTCCGATCCCGAACATAACACGCTTGTCGATTATAATCGACTATCGCTCGGGATATCGACACGTCTCGGGCGTAGCGAGAAAAACTCGACAATCCTACGCTCTTTAACAGGCGGCGGACAATACTCGGCCTCCATGGCGCTTTGAATTCACCCAAGTATCGGTACGATCACTAGGCGCTATGGCCTCCCACCAGTCTGCAGCTTCCCTGTCGAGTAGGTATTGAGCAATAGGCACTTTTCTCTGATCAGGGCAAGCTACAGCATCAAATGTTCTGTCCAACTGGAAGAACCAGTTCTCCCAGCCTAACGAGTCTGGAGAACCTACAAAACGGGGCGGGTGCATTCTCATCACATCTCGTAACCACTTACTAGCTCTGTTATCTTCATCCTAATCCCATCTCGGTGTACGGTCTGATTCATAAGCGCCAACCGGTCAGTCACCTGACGAAGGATGGTGGCGGCGCCAATATCAACATTACCTCTGGATGATTGCTGCTGATCACGACCACGACTACGACCACGTCCTCGGCCACGGCCTCCCGGCATACTGGACGGACGACCAATAAGAATAACACATCCAAACAAATATCACAACGTCAAGATAAGACAATAAATAGCAGCACGTTAAAACATCAACTCCAAGTCATCACACAAGTGCACGAACTAACACCGTAATTTTAGAACTTCATTAAAAAAATAATCCACACAATCACATCAACAGAGATGTTTGGATTTTACCAAATCAAACACGGTCAAAACCACACACGTATCGCAGGGATCAAACACTAACAACAAAAATAAAATGTTTCCTGTATTATTTAAATGATAAAATTTTAAAATTCTCAAGTTTGAAAAAAATTGGTGAAATGAAATTTTTGAAAACACTTATAATACCTCGGTCGTTTAATTAAAACCATGTATCTCATTATCAAAGCTTTTGATTGAAGCTATTTGCAAAACAACACATTGAGGCTTCAATCTTTTCGCTAGACGATATCGTCAAAATGACCTTATCAATATATCATTATCTTTACTAGCGTTATACGGGTAACAACATGTTACCACGCCATCCATCACCGATATATCAACAGAGATTAAATAACCATGGGGCACGGTACAACTGTAATAACAAATTTCTACTGGTCACTAAAAGTTTACTGGCCAGTAATAACATGCGCTTTACTGGTCGTAATAACTCTGAGCTTACCGTAATGGAAAACATCTTACGGCCGTAACATCTAGTCAGGGACTACGCACTGTCACAGAGCCCCCAACACACAAACACATAACATTTAAATTCAAAATTAGGGTTTTTGCAAAACAAGATTTTTCCAAAAATTTTGATTTCCACCAAAAATGCTCAAATCAGTAGTCTTTAAGGAAAAACGTTTTCAAAGCTACCCGTAGCGGGTATAATTACAACAATCCAAAATAGTCGATATTAAAACCACATGCCCAAATGGCAAACAGGGTCGCCAATTCAATCACATACATCTCATGGCATCAAGTTTAAACACACAGCAAAATCATTCATCGGACTTTCTCACAAACTCTACCGTAAAACCCATCAAGATTCACAACTTTCACACCATACCAACCACGTGGTGGTTCAAGGGTCAAACATCAATACATCCAGTTCTATACACGTACAGCGTATCCAAGTATCGAATACAACTTCATTACACAACACCGTGTAAATAAAATTATGCACCACAAACATCACACATAAATGAAATCATGAACACAGTTATTAGGCATAAAATAGGAGACTTACGTCCACAGGCCGCACGGAGACGACGGTCGCCCACGATACTAATCTCATCCGCCAACATATCCAACGCGTTGTGACTACGCACAACTCAACTTGTCACCTGACAACTCGAACGACAAGACAACACATTACTCGACAAATCACGACTCGACTCGACCCAACAGCCTAGGTTTCCGCAACCTAAGCTTTGATACCATAAATGTAACACCCCAAAAACCGTATGGGAATGTTACACGCCGTAGACCCTTTCCGCAAGGATCTACCAGGCTAAACATCCATAAACAACCAAATGCTTGCCCGGCCAGGGTCAAACAACATAATAATACAGACTGTTAAGGTCACTTACACATAAACACACAGACCGATGAGGTCACACAACTCCATTAACAAAACTGACTAAACAACATTACCCACACAGGGGTCGAAACACAATACAGCGGAAGACTGAATCAACTCTAACAATACAACCAAACTCTACCAACTCTCGACTCTTGATTAGTATCGCAGCTCGTCATCCCCTTGTGCCAATCCTGATCGCTCCCGAACTCCGCATGTACCTGGACGCAGAACAGACATCCACCCCCCGATTACTCGGGGGTTAGTAAAACTCCACTGTTTTACTAGTGCAAGTATAAAGCGATACGAAATGCAACAAGTAAATAGCAACTACGAATTTAATACGGAAATCAATTATCAAAATGTTCCCGAGAAGTTTTAGAATTTCGAACTCAAGTAAGAGATATTTGAAAAGAAACACATCATCTCGGGGATTTTTAAAGCAGAAATTCTTTTGGACCTCGAGTCCCAATTTAAAAAACCTTTTCGTAAACATTAGGGCCTTAGCCCGATTCTCGTTTCAAAGCACACTAAATAATATATCATTATGAGTCCAATATCTATATTTAAACTGTTACCCAAACAATCACTGCTACACGATCATTGTTCGTACACATCATGCACCAAACTCCGGAGGCCTCGACGGACCTTACCCGGACCACACACACTGTTCGTACACATCATGTACCGAACTCCGGAGGCCTCAACGGACCCTACCCGGCCACACACATTGTTCGTACACATCATGTACCGAACTCCGGAGGCCTCAACGGACCCTACCCGGCCACACACATCGTTCGTACACATCATGTACCGAACTCCAGAGGTCTCGCGACCCTACCGGATCACACACCTTGTTCGTACACATCATGTACCAAACTCCAGAGGTCTCGTCGGACCCTACCGGATCACACACCTTGTTCGTACACATCATGTACCGAACTCCGCAGGCCTCGCTGACCCTACCTGGAACACACGCACACACATCAACACGACACAACTCATAATCATCAAATGTCAAGCCATTCCACATTACACCAAAATGTACAATCAAGTATGTAAACTAAAACAACACAAATATCATGATCATCACAACGACTCAACAATGACCAACCACGCCCGGCACAAACGTAGATGATTTGCACATCCAACACAATTCCATGATGTTAACTAAGTGAAGGTATTATCGTTACCATCAATTGTTCGTAATAATCAATTCATACGAAGCATATACACGAAAGTAAACCAATGCATCACAACCATAATACGACGTCCCTATTCACAAGACACAATTCGTATAGTAAAATACTTGCCTTAATAACCGCTACCGAATACTCCGAAGAACACGGTTCGACCGGGAAGCTCGGACCCCGAAGAAGACAACGAACGGAAGGGTTCCGACTAGAGTTCTTCACAAGAATTTCGTCCCTAAGTCATACCAATGATAAATCAACAATCGTATGATGGATAATAATCATACAACGCCCAATCCCCCCTCTAAGACCTTTTGTCGGACACCTTCAAGGCGTTGACTAAGAACTCGACCAAAACAACGAATCGAAATGATCCAACCATGGAATAACAAGGGAAATGATAGAATACATCTAAATAATCATCAATACATCACAAATCTAAGTTATTACGGTTAAATCGGACAAAACGAACAAAAACCCCCAATTCACCCAAAAGTAGGGTTTCAAGAATTTACCTTGGATTAATGATGAAGAACAATTGTTGGAGTTGTTAATCCACACCAAAAACTTGAAGAATATGAATTTCTCTGGGATTGATGATGCAAAACACCCAAAAATCGCCCACAAGATCGCCCAAGAGGAGGAGGAATGAAGAAAGAGATGAAATGAGCATTCATCTCACAAAATCCGCAGAAATAGGCTAATCTGGACTGTGCCGCGGCTGACCTAAGTGTGCCGCGGCAGGTACAGCCGCCGGCCAAAACTGGAAAATGAGTGTCTGAGCTATTTCGACCATAACTCTCTCGTACGGACTCCGATTGACTCACCGTTTGAACCATTGGAAAGCTAACTTGATTCTCTATAATATTGGAAAGATTCAAAATCTTTGGAGTTTCCAAGAATTTATGGTGATTTTACAAAGTCGACTCATACTTGGGAAAAGTCGTTTAATAACACTGAACTCAAGAAAATGACACCGAAACCCGAACCTGAATACGAATCGAAGATACGGTCACGAAGTACTCGCAAAGACGAATCTAAGAGATAAGAGAACACACGATTCCGACCACCCGAAGGCTCGAAATCCGACAACGGAAGTAATTACCCAAAACTTTGGGAAATTACGAAAATGGCCCAAAACGTCCGAAAATCACGATACGCGATCGAAACACCAAACCAAAGCTTGCAACAAGAATAATAACATTAAATGAACTTACGAGAAACTCGAAACAACAGTTTCGGACGAGATTCGCAAGAATCGAACTCAAGTGCGGAAAAGCGTCTAAAAAGCTCGGAACTCAGCAAAACAATACTGAAACGAACTCGGATGACAAAAAGTGCAGAATTAATCTTTCTCGAAATGACGAAACGGTCATGAGAGAGTCGTCAAAACGGACTTACGCCGAAAAAATAAAATTACCGGAAATCGAAATTACGGGTATTACAACATCTACGTAAACATTAACAAAATCTTCTCAACAATCAACAAAGTTCTCTCGCGGCAGCCTTAGTTACAAATTGATGTATATTCGACAATTTATACAAACATTACGCGATTAACAATTAGATACAACGTTTGTGTATCGCACGAGTTCTAAAAATGACAATAACAAAAAAAAAACCTGTAAGCTTCTCAAATGGCAACAAACAACATCCGACGCAATCTTGGTAACCATCTGCACATATTCAACCATGTGCACCAACATTACGTACAAAACACGTATATATAATGCATAACATTAACATACTACACTATAACAACAACTTAAATTTAACATATATAACCAATGCTTTTACTCATCGTCCCGAACTTAACATTTTTGTATAACCAAACTAAAGTAAACCATAACCAAAATTAATACCATAAATTAACCAAATACGAAACAGACCAAAACTATGTGCAATTCAAGAGATTTAATACTATCACGACAAACTTTCAATCAATCCCTCAGTGTTCAAGACTATAAAACCTAAATATCATTCTGAGTGTTTCACTCAACCTCAATTAAAAGCAATAACGTCACCAGCAATCTTCATCCATGATAACAAACACAAATTACAAACTTATTGAAAAAAACTAATACATTACATATAACTAATTATATAAAACTTATATTACAAACATTGACGCAACCTTGATAAAAAATATATAAACATCTGCACAAATATTTCGAAACACGTAGATATTCAACCAAAAACACAACCGGTGCATCGCACGGGTTCGTAAGGCCTCGTAAACATAAAATGTCACGGCATAAACAACTAAGTGGTTCAACATAAACTTAATTTAACTCATGCGCATGTGCCTGATAGGTCAATATCCTCCCTTTCTATCCCAATATTACACTTTTATTACTCTTGTCCTACATGACTAAGATAATTTATATTTCATTCAATGCCGCTAATAAACCTCTACACAATTTAAGTAAATTATGCTATAGCTAGGAAAAATAGGAGAAAATGACATTTATAGCCCTAAACAGTCCGTAGAAACTATACTAATTATGTTACAATATCCACAAAACTCCAGCAATTGCATAGCATAAAATTGCAGTAGTATGCCTTCAACAGAATACTACTTCCTCTTTTGATGGTTTGATTAAAAGAGCAAGTAATGCTAGATTTTAGATTTTTAGGAGTTGCCTGATAAAATAATGAACATATGATTAGGTTTGACAGAGCACTAAAAAAAGAATGGAGCAGCTATAGAGCTACTACTAAGAGGGATAAATGCCCTTATATGCTGAACCTATACTCTGCTTTAAAGATAATTTCCTGTTTTAATGCGATACTTTCTATTTTCCGCACAGAACCTTATTATATTCTCGACACAAGAAAAAGCAGGAGGATAATTATTCTACATGTCGAAACCACCAAAAGGAACAAAGTAAAATAGCGAAATAGAAATACTAGAACATATTTCTTTAAACATTTATAATCCCTGAGAACATATATACCAGTTAAGAGTCCATGAATACCACATAACATATTAAAAACCAGAACAAGTTGGAGACATACGAGACGACGAGGTTGCCTGTGTGTCTTTCTAAAACACTTAAATCGACATAACACTGGTTTATATCAAAATTTCAATCAAAAACACACTAGCAAAACACTAGTCGAATAGTAATATAGCCAACTACAGAGAGTTAAAAGAAACAATCTACGAAGAAACAATTACAGAGAAGCAAATATTCATTTAATCTCTAGATAAACAAATTATATGTGAAGCTAAAACAAAATTACATCCTAACTAGAATAGCCAAGCATTCACTTACCAAAATTATCCTATGCTTCCATTTCCTCGGCGATTCAATCCATGGACGTTTAGCCTAAAAAAGAATGAAATAGGATGAAAATACTCGATGAAAACTTGCGATAATGTTTTCAAAATTACTTACTTCATCACTCATGTTGCGCCATTCAAACTTTGTCCGGCAAGTCGATCTCATATGGTAACTTTAATTAAAAAGACCGAACAAAAGGATTAACACCGAACGAATTAATACTAAAAAGTCTGTGTAGAAAAAGAGTTCTTACTCCGAATGTTGGGCGTACTGGATGCTTCTCACAATATTTCTTCACAATAACCTTTTCCCTGTTATTAAACAAAATCACATCAAAACCTACAAATAAAAGACTAAACAGGGAAAAAATTGAAGAGAGAAGTTACATGAATGGGCAACAAGCAGTAAACATTATTATATCCTTTTTTGTGGCGTATTTTTAAAGCGGTTTCCCCACTTCCCCTTCCACTTCATCCTAAATCATAATAGGTATATATATACTCTCTCAGCAACTTTGTGTTTCACTGCATATTCAGATCAATATATCAATTTCTGTAAAACTTACTTAGGATCAACTTTCTTAGTTGTTCCATAATTTGCACTAGACTTTGCTCTGGTTGCCTTAGTTTTATTATTTTTTCATGACACTGATCTCGTGGTCATTTCCTGCAAACTGGAATAACAAAATCGTACAAGTTAGTATATAAACGGAAAAATTAGGGTTCATCATTAGCATTTACTCTAGTCGCCACGAAGTTTACAATGACATCAATTCAATGCACACTATATTCCCTATGCGTGCAAAGAGAACGGAGTCAATGGAAGTTAGGGTGGAACATCAGACTCCTCACCGCTGCTTATTCGGTAACTTTGGTTTATAGATGTCCTCATCTTGTAATTATATGTTGTCAACAACATGTTGCAGCAATTATTACTGTCTATTACTAATTACTACAGATAGCTAGATAGTATACATAATCCTGCTACTAGTACTTTATCGGTGAGAGATGAGTTCTTTCAACAACTTGATTGCTGTGGACCATCTGTATATCTAATTCATGTGTTAATCCGACTGTTTTGTTGGTCGTAAATGACCTATTTTCTTGTAGTACATATGAAGTTGTTTGGTAACATAACATTCTGACATATATACAGGGAGTGCTGGCTACAGGCGTAATGTTTCAACTTTTTGCAATCAATGGAAATAAAGGGGAAGGCTCAATCTCCTGAAACAATCTCAAAAGATTCAACAAAACCAGGCAAAATCAACTTTGCTACTTCATCATCAGGAGCATCAAAAAACCATAAAAATGTTGATTGTAACAACAGTACTCTGAATGGGGCCACTGTGCACCGTGCTTCAGTGGAAAATGCTGATGAAGAATCTGAAGAAATTAGGATTGGTTGAGGATCAAGTTAATTAATTAACTTAATTTTCAAATTTATCGGCTCAAGTTTTTAAGATAATATATGTATGACAGGTTTTAAAACTGCCCAATGTACATGGGACGTTCTTCTTGCTCTACGTTATAACTTAGGGGGTGCTTGGTAGGATGTTTTTGAGTGTGGTTAATGGTAAAGGTAATGAAAAATAATGCTTGGTGCTCTATAATGGAATGACTCATTACCCAATAGTGGGTAATGGACCATTACCCAATAAATTGGGGGGAATGCTTTTTCCTCCCTTTCCCTTTCTCCACTATTATCATTACCTTTCCCTTTCCCTTTCCCGAGTTTGAACCAAGCAGTCCCTTAATGTAGCCAAATAGTGCCGATTCTATGTGGTTGTTAGTGTTGTAAATTACTACAGGATAGTACAGATTTACAAACGAGCAATGATGATAAATATATGGAATCAATTAAAAACATTATTGTAAAGATCAGAAAGCAAAACCTATGTTATGAAACACGAGCCGTTGAATTCTAGAGATCAGAAATATGAACACATATTTGGAAATTGCTAATACCTTGTCCAAAATTTAAGGTTGCCTAAATATATTGGTATGTTTTACTGCATATTCAGATAAATATATCAATTTGTGTAAAACTTACTTAGGATCAACTGTCTTAGTTGTTCCAAATTTTGCACAAGATTTTGCTCTGGTTGCCTTAGTTTTATTATTTGTTCCAGACTTTGATCTCGTGGTTACCATGGTAAATTCCTGCAAACTGGAATAACAAAATCAAACAAGTTAGTATATAACCCAAAAAATTAGGGTTCATAATAAGCCCCAAAAAATTAGGGTTCATAATAAGCCTCAAAAAATTAGAGGTTATAAAACCCCTCCAAATCAGAATTCAATCCCTATACAGATAGCATATAACGATTCCAAACCCCAAATCTCTAAATTTGATTTCTAAACCCTAAAATTGAGCAATAGTTCGGTAATATATATATATATATATATATATATCCCCTATATACTAGTGCAGAATACGCTGAGCCTAACTGGCAATTTTTCATGCTTCGGCTGCCACATGTCTTTTGTTGGTGCTTCGTGTGCTTATGTGTCAGCCTCTCATGCTTCAGCTGACACATAATCAATTACTGGTCTAATCATCATTGCATTAATTACATAATATTATACCTCAAATAACTCCTACCTACCTTATTAATTTTTACGAATTAAGGAATATGAATTATGAATAAATATGAATTGATTATATTTAGAGAAATATTTCATATTTTCATTAATTAAAAACTATACATCTCAAACAAAGATAAATTTAATATACTAGTGTGCGCTATATATAATCTTACGGAAATATTATATATTCCACTAAATAATTAGTTTATATTAATTAGTCACTATAATTAGGTATATCAATAAAAGAAAAATCAACTGAAATGGAAGATATTTGAATATATATAATTAAAAAAGTACTTGAAGTCCTAATCAATTAAATAAATCGAAAGTGTATAAACAATGGATTTAATTATTATTTAATAATAAATCAAAAAAACTATGGAATAAATCAATTCGTCTAATTTAGTTTTAAATCTTATTTAATTAATATAATATAACAAGATAAATGAAAAAAACTTATAATTACTGAATTATATAATTACTCATTTTATGAATTCTCAAAGAGATATGTCTAAATATATAAGAAATTTAATTTAATAATAATATACTAATCCGTAGATTCATCTTTGTACAAAGAGAATTTCAGGAAATAAAAATTGATCGTTTTAAGTGATTTCTTATTTTTTTTAGTTTTAAAAGTTTTGTTAATTTATCTACTTTTGAAATCAACTATATATTTTTGAAAGTTTTGGATTTGCTTTTGTATTTTAAATTATATCTAAATAATTTATGTAATTTTTTTCAAGTATAATGATTAAATTACCTCCTTTTTGGCCATTTAATAGAAACCGTTAATTACTTAATGATTTTGACCAATTTGACAAAAAAAGACAAAAAAAAAGAACATAGAACTAAAATTTCACCAAATATATGAATTGAGGTTTTTTCAAATACGACTTTTCGAAATTACTAAAACTGCCCAACTATTTATGAGTTCTCTTGAATGTAAAATGTGTCAACTTTAATACTTCTATATATTAAGTTAAATATTTAAAAATAATATCATATAAAAATGATATAAAGTTTCAACTGAACCAAATGTCACTTAGGTTTTCTGTAATACAAGTTTCACAAATTACTAAAAATACTCTAATTATTTTTCTCTTATTTTGAATGTAAAATTTCTTGATTTTAGTACTCTTAAATATGAAGTTCAATGCCTAAAAAGTACCCTATAACTTTTCTCGGCTCATCTTATATTACAAACAAAATTGGGTATTTTTTACTTTTAAAAAATGGGAATAATTTTAATTAGGCTATGATGTGGACGTAGTTTTCTTAGTTAACCCTGCGATTAGTATAAGTAAAATAAGTCATACAAGTAATTCACTTATATATATACTGAAGAGATAAATTTACCACTAGAAGGGGGGTTGAATAGTGGTAATACGGAATATCGAACTTTCTAGCGAATAAATGAAAATAGAGCGGAAAATAAAAGACTCAAAGATTTATAGAGGTTTGGCAACTTGCCTACGTCCTCTCTCCGACTTCTTTTTCTATTGGCTCAAGAACAACCACAAACTTGACTCATCTTCGATCGGTCCGAGTACACAACCGTTACAACCGCTTGTCTTCTATTGGTCCAAGCTCAACCACTCTCAAAATAAACTTTGTTTATCTAGTGTTCTATAGGAACTAGATAATCCTCACTATACGAATATAGGAGTATAATCCTAACAATGCCGGATCAAAGATCCTAATAACACCGGATTAGTGACTCTTGATTCATTTCGCTTATGCTCAAGTATGAGTGATGCAACACTCATAACCAAATGAAAGAATACAAAGTATAATAAATATTACAAAGTGTTTCACTCTTTGTATCTTTCCTCTCACAACTTAGAATGCAATAAAAGATATAAAACTGAGCTCAAGTATGCTTTGATTGCTTGTATGCTTGTATGCTTGAATGCTTGAAGTTGTGTGTGTGATACCCAAGTCCTATGGGTATTTATAGGTGTCAGCCATTCTTAAAATACTAATATTTGTATTATTAGCGTGCGCTAATAATGCCTTCTAGCGTGCGCAATCGTCTCTGACTTGACCTTTCTGAACGGTCACAAAACTGTTCCAACGGTAAAATTATATGGCTAGCATGCGCTAGTCATGTACTCGTAGCGTGCACTATCGATTGGTCAACAGGTCTTCAATCTTGACTTTGAAAGTGTTGGTTTGTCTCCCCAACGTCTCTTTATCCAACAACTAAATTTGTACTTAGCGTGTGCTAGCAATTATGCATAGCGTGCGCTAGTAATATTTAATTCCAGCTTTTCCAGATTTCACGGATCTTCTTTAACTCCTGCTTTTCCAACGGTAGAAAATCCAACGGTAAAATGTTGACTGATTTAGCATGCGCTAATGTATATATCGTAGCGTGCGCTATATGATTTCATCAGTAGCGTACGTTACCCTGTGTAGCGTACGTAAATGCCTTCTCATTTTGAGTCCAGTGGCTACTGGACTACTGACCATGTTATCCGGTAGCGTGCGCAAGACATAAAGAGTAACGTGCGCTAAGATCTAATTTTAGCGTACGTAAATAAAAGTCCGTAGCGTGCGCAAGTCCTTTTCCTTTTTCTTTCCAGACCTTACTTTCCTCTGACTGGAGATGCGATAGCGTGCGTTATATAGATATGATAGCGTGCGCTAATATTAGCAAATTAGCGTGCACAAATGTTGAAGATCTTGCTTGCGCTATCCATCAGGTAGGTTCTGACTAGACTGCAGCTGATATGAATTGGCTGTATATAATCCTCGATAGCGTGCGCTACTCTGGTATAGGTAGCGTGCGCTAAGTCCATTTTGCTCCTTCAATATAACAACGTGCTGAGATCTATTTTATTAAATGTTTTGAATGAAATTATCATCAAAATACTTTTTGAGTCAACAATCTCCCCCTTTTTGATGATGTCAAAACATTTAATTTATACCTGCAAAAACGTATTTAAAAGATTCGAATCAAGGTAACTTGTTCGATATATTAGTACGGTTTGGTTTTTGGAGTATTCTCTCCCTTTTTGACATAAACAAAAAGGAACTCCCCCTGCATCGTTGCATTTTTAACAAATAATACCAACCAAATATTGTGAACCAAAACGAAATCACATAATCAACAAATGCCATACGTCATGAAGCCAAACGAAGATAAAATGCAAATTTCATTAAAGAAAATGGTTCAAGCATTACAAATATTCAAGACATGAGACATAAAAGTCATTCGAAAGATCAGTTTCTACACCAAGGATCAAACTCCTAGACTCTAAGGGGCTTGATCATAAGAGGAGGATGGGAATGGGAATGACGGGTGAGTGTATCGGATGAAATCAGAAATTAGCCCGCGAACTTCCCGCACTTCCGAGCGAAGAGACCGAACATCCTCTCGTATTTCCATTTGAGAGGTCTTGATGCTCCGCATCCAAGCAATAAGATCACTTTCTTCTTCTTCTGTGATAGAGTCTCTCATAGGTCGCTTGCCTTTTGTCTTTGGGTGACGAACAAACTTTCTGGTTTGTAATTCTCGAAGTGTATGGGGTCCTCGATGTAGCACACGTTTGGACGGAGTTGGTGTTCGCGTCCCTTTTGGCACTTGATCGTCTTCTCGAAGATACGGAAATAGCACCCAACCTCTATTGAATGTTTCAACGTAGTGCATTGCTTTCTAGGGTGAGATCGCTAATCTCGTGTCCTCGATACACAGGAACGGATGCCTCACTGGACAAGTCGACATGGAAGTGATGGAAGATTACAGTGAGTATAGAACCAAAAGGCAGCCTTGACTTCCGCGTCCTCGACATGTAGTGTTTTGAGCGAAATGAGTCTCCTTTTGCCTTCATCCAATTCAACACAATTTTGGTGAAATCCACCTTCTCGTCCTTTAACACTCGGTACACCACATTTTTGTCAACTCCCACTAACTTGTGTTGGGTATTCACATTCGGCATCAAGCACTTAGTTAGTGCAACCAACAACAAGCGAATTTGAATTCCAAAATCATTATTTTCGAAAACGTCATCCGTAACCTCGATGACAGTTTTCGAGCACAGAAAATCGGCAACATCTTTCTCAGACACGAGTGATTCTTCGTCAATTAACTTCCCACAACAGTCAAAACCATCCTTCGTCAATCCAAATAGTCCGTGAAGAATTTCTGACGAAATCTTCACCACTGTTCCTTTCACCAAACTACCAAGAACAAATCCTCCATCATCGTCTCCCAAATGCAGATTCGCATAAAATTCCCGGACACAAGAAGGATAAATGATTTCCTTACACTCAACGAAACGGGCTATCCCTAGAGCTTCAAAAAATTCAGGATACTGACCTTAGCTCGTTCGAGACTGCTGAAGTTGAAAAACTAGCAGTCGGTAAGATGCTCTTGAGGAAGGATATCGGAAAACACCTTCGATGCAATGTATGAGACAAATCGGGTTGCATCGTATTCGGCATTGCGAGGGCGTTTTAGGTTTTTGTAGGATTTTTCCATGGCTTTGCGTCCCTTGCTGGACATGAATCTGGAAGAAAATGAAGATTTGAGGGAAAAATCGGAAGTTGATGGTTCGGATTTTGCAGCTAGGGTTTTTTGCGGAAAAGGGCTTCTGTGTTTGCGTACGTTAAGATAGAATGAAAGTGTTTCTGGGCCGTACGGAGTTTATATAGTGGTCTGAGTTATTTTAATTAATGTACGCTAGGAATGAAAATAGGAAGCTCACTGGACTGTCCAGTAGCTGATTTGGAATATGAAGGGTTTTAATTAGCGCACACAAGGCATAGACGGTTAGCGTACGCTATCGATAACAAAGGTTAGCGCGCGTTCCGAAAAATGAAGCTAGCACGCGCTAGCGAATGGAACGATTCAAGGATATTGATTTCTCGAGTAGAAAACTTATTTCGAAAATTGTCTAGATGTCCCATACCAAGTTGTAAACGAATAGAATTAAATGATTCTTTGGGAAGAGGTTTTGTAAAAATATCAGCAAGTTGGTCCTTCGTCCCGACAAAAATTAAACAGATATCTTTCTTCTGCACATGGTCGCATAGAAAGTGGTGTCTAATGTCTATATGATTAGTTCTACTATGCAACGCAGGATTTTTAATCAGATTAATCGCACTAGTGTTATCACATAGAATAGGGGTATTTTCAAAATATATGCCGTAGTCGCGGAGTTGATTTTTAATCCATAACACCTGAGCACAGGCGCTCCCTGCAGCAACATATTTGGCCTCAGCTGTAGACAATGCTACACTGGTTTGCTTTTTACTTCCCCAAGATATTAAACATGATCCAATAAAATGACACGTACCACTAGTACTCTTTTTATCAATTTTACATCCGCCGAAATCGGCGTCACTATATGCAATTAAATTAAAGTTCAAGCAAGAAAGATACCATAGACCTAGTCCGATAGTCCCTTTTAAGTAACGAAAAATGCGTTTACAAGCAATTAAATGTGATTCCTTGGGATTAGCTTGGAATCGAGCACATAAACATGTAGCAAATATTATGTCTGGCCTAGAAGCAGTCAAATATAGCAGAGATCTGATCATACCTCGATATAGTTTTTGATCTGCGGATTTGCCATTTTCATCTTTCTCAAGCTTTCATGATGAAGACATTGGCGTAGAAATCACCTTGCTACTTTCCATTTTGAATTTCTTTAGGAGATCGTTTGAGTACTTCGTTTGATGGATAAAGATCCCATCTTCACATTGCTTGATTTGAAGCCCGAGGAAGAATGTTAATTCTCCCATCATACTCATCTCGAACTCTCCTTTCATAAGATTAGAGAAATCTTGGCACAGTGATTCGTTAGTAGCTCCAAATACAATGTCATCAACATAAATTTGGCAAACAAGTATATCATCATTTAATATTTTCACAAACAAGGTATTATCGACTTTACCTCTTTTATAATCATTTGCAATTAAAAATTGACTTAAACGATCATACCATGCTCGGGGTGCTTGCTTCAACCCGTAGAGTGCCTTTTTGAGCTTGTAGACGTGATCCGGAAATTGATGATCTTCAAAACCGGGAGGTTGCTTGACGTAGACTTCTCCTTGAATATAGCCATTCAAGAATGCACTTTTCACATCCATTTGAAATAGTTTGATCTTTTTGTGAGCAGCAAATGCACATAACAAATGGATAGCTTCGAGTTGAGCCACGGGAGCAAAACTTTCTTCGTAATCAAGACTTTCCTCTTGATTATACCCTTAAGCGACCAAACGAGATTTATTTCGAATTGGATAACCGTGTTCGTCACTCTTGATTTTGTGCACCCATTTAGTTCCGATAATTGTTTTATCTTTAGGAGCGGGAACTAAATTCCATACATTATTGTGCATGAATTGCACAAGCTCCTCTTGCATTGCCATCACCCAACTTTCATCATCAAGAGCCTCGGATATATTCTTGGGAACTATTTCGGATGCGAAAGCACAATGAGCCATAAATTCGGTGGTTCTCCTTCGGGTTTGAACACCGTCTTCAATGTTTCCAATCACGAGATCCTTTGGATGGTCTTTGATGTGCCTCCAATCTTTCGGTAAATCAACAATTGTGTTCGTTTGAATTTCCGAAATTTTCTTCACTTCGGTTGAGGGATCCGGAAAAGTACCTGCATCATCAAAATATTCTACCTTTCTCGGGGGTGAGATCATATCATTGAATTTAACATGAATGGATTCTTCAACTTTATTCGTTCAAATGTTATAAATGCGGTATGCTTTGCTATTCGTACAATAGCCAAGAAATATTCCGGAGTCGGATTTAGCATCAAACTTGCCCAAGTTATCCTTACCATTGTTTAAGATAAATACATTGCAACCAAAAGGATGAAAATAAGCTATATTTGGATTTTTGCCCTTCCATAATTCATACGGGGTTTTAAGATGAGTTCTACGAACATGAACCCGGTTAATCACATAACATGCCGTAAAGATTGCTTCGGCCCAAAAATATCGTGGAAGAGAGTATTCATTAAGCATAGTCCTTGACATTTCTTCCAAAGATCGATTTTTCCTTTCAACGACTCCATTTTGTTGAGGCGTTCTAGGAGCCGAAAAATTATGATTAATCCCGTATTTGTCACATAAGAGTTCAAACGGAGTGCAATCGAATTCACCTCCGTGATCGGTGCGGATAGAGATTATGGAGAGATTTTTCTCATTTGATTCCAAACGACACCATTTAGAAAACTCGGAAAATGCATAATCCTTATGCACTAAAAATCTAACCCAAGTAAATCGAGAGAAATCATCAACAATAACCAAAGTGTAAAGCTTGACATTTAAACTAACATGTCTAGATGGTCCAATCAAATCCATATGCACAAGTTCAAGAACGCGACTAGTGGAAATCTCGAATTTTGGTTTAAAAGATTCTCGAGTATGTTTCCCTTTTATGCAAGATTCACACAAGTGTTTTCTATCAAACTTAAGTTTGGGCAATCCACGAACAAGGTCGTGTCTAGATAAAATAGAAATGATAGGTAAAGATGTATGCCCCAATTTTCGATGCCATAAATATGCATTATCATCCAAAGTAATAAGATACTTTTCATTGAATGAACTTTTATCATTAAGATCAACAATATAAATATTTCCACATCTCAAACCGATGAATGCAATTTTATTATTTCTAAATGCCGTGCAATGCGTTTGCTCAAAGAGAATTTTAAAACCTTCATCGCAAAGTTGTGAAACGCTAAGTAGATTATGATGCAAACCTTCAACAAACAATACTTTGTTGATAGAGGGAGAAGGTTCCTTACCGACTTTACCGATGTCTTTGATTTTTCCCTTATGATTGTCCCCAAAGGTCACATGTCCTTGTTCTTGATATTCGAAGTCTTCGAATAAGTCCTCGGAGCCGCACATGTGCCTTGAGCATCCGCTATCAATGTACCACTTGATTTTCCTTGGTGCCGGTACCTACAAAAATAGAATTTCTCAGTTGTTTCGGTACCCAAGCCCGTTTGGGTCCTCCAAAGTTAACTATGCTTATAGCATTTGGAACAATTGTCCCTTTATGAACCCATATTTGTTTTACCTTGATGGATCTCAACTTTGAACGAACATTAACATCATGAACTCGTTGTTTGAAAGGATCTTTTGAGTTCTCGGTTTCGGTTTTCTTTATTTTGTCAAGGTTGATAAGAGATTGTTCTCGTTTAAACGAATCGAAACCAAGACCGTGTTTTAGCAAAGGGGATTTTTGAATAGATAGAATCTTTTCGAATTTATCGTTTCCGAGAGTAAATTTGTTCAAAATATATTTTAGCTCCTTTTGAGTTTTTGTCAACTCGATTTTCAAACCATTTTCCTTTTCAAGGTATAAGGTATGGTCGATCTCAATAGTTTTGCCTTTGTTTTGAAGAGAGAAATTTTCGAGTTCTAGAGATTTTATTTTTCTCTTTAAAGATATATTTAATTTAACCATCTCGTCATACTCCGTGTTCAAGGATTCAAACGCACTTAATAACTCATCGTTATGATGAACTTCTTGTGAATCACAAAAATCAAAAGAATCATATTCGTCATCATTGAGTTTAGAGCTTACCTCGATATTGCTTTCGGAGTCGAGTGCCATGAATGCGAGATTCGCGTCTAGAGATCTTTCAATCTCCTCCTCGTCATCACTCCAAGAAGCGATTAGGACCTCATTCTTTTTTAATCTTTCCATTTGAGGCTTTGAAGAGGATCCTCGGCATTCTTTGGCATAGTGACCGGCTTGACCGCATTTCCGACAATTATTGTAGAACTTCTTTATAGGAGCATAGCCACTTTTCTTTTGCTCCGGCTTGCCATCCCGACCAAGAAAACTTCGCCTCTTTTGAATTAGGCTTTTATACCTTCTAAAGTTCTTGGCGTAGAGAGCAAGTTCCTCGTCATCTTCA
Source organism: Orobanche coerulescens (assembly GCA_033398695.1). Taxonomy (NCBI): domain Eukaryota; kingdom Viridiplantae; phylum Streptophyta; class Magnoliopsida; order Lamiales; family Orobanchaceae; genus Orobanche; species Orobanche coerulescens. Next base: position 84,166,050 of record CM065809.1, read on the forward strand.
TATTCGGGAAGATCTTCCTCACCATCGCTATCAACATTAAATGCGACTACTCTTTCCCAAGGTTTTGGTTTAGTACCTCTAGACTTGAGAACGATCTCATAGTTGATGAGTGACCCGATGAGGGCACTAAATTCGAGCTTGTTGAGACCTTTGGATTCCATAATCGCGGTAACCGTAGCATCCCATTCTCGTGGCAACGAGCGAAGAATTTTCTTTGCTTTGTCGTTGCTCGATATAGGCTTTCCGAAAGATGCAAGACCATTAGTTATAGCCGAAAATCGATCCAACATATTTGTGATCGTTTCCTCGTCTTTCATGGAGAAGAGTTTGTAGTCATGAAGTAACATGTTGATTTTAGTCTCCTTCACTTGGATGGTTCCCTCATGAGTGACTTCGAGAATTTCCCAAATTTCCTTTGCCCTTTCGTAGGAAGATATCCTATTGAGTTCTTCGGGATTAAGGGCGCAATAGAGAAGTTGAGTAGCACATGAATTGATGTGCGTGTTCCTCCAATCCTCGTCATTGAATTCGTCGAACTTTTTCAACGATCCATCCTCTTTCTTTGCAAGATTCGGACCAAGAGCAATAACTTTCCAAATTTCAATATGGTAGGCTTGAATGAAATTAGCCATTTTCTTTTTCCATGTCATGAAATTGGAACCGTCGAAGAAGAGAGGACGGTTGAGAGCATTTCCTTCGATTTGGCCAAGAAGTGCCATTTGCGTATCTTTTTCCCTTAGGTGGTTAAACCTTTAAAAAAGAGACCCGCTCCGATACCAACTGAAGAGATAAATTTACCACTAGAAGGGGGGTTGAATAGTGGTAATACGGAATATCGAACTTTCTAGCGAATAAATGAAAATAGAGCGGAAAATAAAAGACTCAAAGATTTATAGAGGTTCGGAAACTTTCCTACGTCCTCTCTCCGACTTCTTTTTCTAGTGGCTCAAGAACAACCACAAACTTGACTCGTCTTCGATCGGTCCGAGTACACAACCGTTACAACCGCTTGTCTTCTATTGGTCCAAGCTCAACCACTCTCAAAATAAACTTTGTTTATCTAGTGTTCTATAGGAACTAGATAATCCTCACTATACGAATATAGGAGTATAATCCTAACAATGCCGGATCAAAGATCCTAATAACACCGGATTAGTGACTCTTGATTCATTTCGCTTACGCTCAGGTATGAGTGATGCAACACTCACAACCAAATGAAAGATACAAAGTATAATAAATATTACAAGGTGTTTCACTCTTTGTATCTTTCCTCTCACAACTTAAAATGCAATAAAAGTTATAAAGCTGAGCTCAAGTATGCTTTGATTGCTTGTATGCTTGTATGCTTGAATGCTTGAAGTTGTGTGTGTGATACCCAAGTCCTATGGGTATTTATAGGTGTTAGCCATTCTTCAAATACTGATATTTGTATTATTAGCGTGCGCTAATAATGCCTTCTAGCGTGCGCAATCGTCTCTGACTTGGCCTTTCTGAACGGTTTAAAAACTGTTCCAACGGTAAAATTATATGGCTAGCATGCACTAGTCATGTACTCGTAGCGTGCGCTATCGGTTGGTCAACAGGTCTTCAATCTTGACTTTGAAAGTGTTGGTTTGTCTCCCCAACGTCTCTTTATCCAACGGCTAAATTTGTACTTAGCGTGCGCTAGAAATTATGCATAGCGTGCGCTAGTAATATTTAATTCCAGCTTTTCCAGATTTCACGGATCTTCTTTGACTCCTGCTTTTCCGACGGTAGAAAATCCAACGGTAAACTGTTGACTGATTTAGCGTGCACTAATGTATATATCGTAGCGTGCGCTATATGATTTCATCAGTAACGTATGTTACCCTGTGTAGCGTACGTAAATGCCTTCTCATTTTGAGTCCAGTGGCTACTGGACTACTGACCATGTTATCCGGTAGCCTGCGCAAGACATAAAGAGTAACGTGCGCTAAGATCTAATTTTAGCGTACGTAAATAAAAGTCCGTAGCGTGCGCAAGTCCTTTTCCTTTTTCTTTTTAGACCTTACTGTCCTATGACTGGAGATGCGATAGCGTGCGTTATATAGATATGATAGCGTGCGCTAATATTAGTAAATTAGCGTGCGCAAATGTTGAAGATCTTGCGTGCGCTATCCATCAGGTAGGTTCTGACTAAACTGCAACTGAGATGAATTGGCTGTATATAATCCTCGATAGCGTGCGCTACTCTGGTATAGGTAGCGTGCGCTAAGTCCATTTTTCTCCTTCAATATAACAACGTGCTGAGATCTATTTTATTAAATATTTTGAATGAAATTATCACCAAAATACTTTTTGAGTCAACATATACTACGATGATGTTGCTTTTTTTTTTTTGGAAAATTGGGAAGTACTTAATTTTAAGTTATAAGTCATAATATCCTTACTTTATAATTCCAAATCCTATTTTAAAATGAATATACATATAGTTTCACTTCAACCAAATGCCGTCGAGATTTTTTGTAATACAAGTTTCAGAAATTACTAAAAGTTCTTCAACTATTTTTCTATTTTTTACTATAAAATGGGTAGACTTTAATACTTCTAAATATGAAGCTAAATGTTTGAAAAAATATCATATAAGCATGAATATGCCGCTTTAATCAAATCAACTGAGTTTTTTCTTTTGTAATTTTCTAAAATTTGAAGGTCATTTTTAATTAGGACAAAATTCTAAAGTATATTTTTTAACTTATCCAAGCTATTCCTGTATTACGATCCAAATTGTTAAATTTCTTGGTAATCTTAAGGCTAGGACTTGGATGTAGTTTTCTAAATTAACTGGTATATTTATAATACGCCATACAAGTAATTAAGTTATATATACTACGGAAATAGATCATATGAAAACTAATTACCTTGTGAAATCTAGAAACTTTTGTAGGCCATTGATATTAGTGATCTAACGGCTGTAGATGAGTAGAATTATATGCATTTATGTATTTTTTATTGCATTATTTGTTGTATATACTAGCGATCAGCTTGATGCAACAAATAGTAACAAATATGCAATGAAATTACTTAATAATGCAATTGAGTTCTAGATTTCACCATTAAGGGTGTTTTCACCATAGTCAATCCCTATATACTACTATCATGTTTTTTATTACAATTTGAGAAGTGCTTAATTTTAAGCTATAAGTCAAAATATCTTATGTATTTCCAAAAGCTTTTTAAATTTTAAATATTACTAATTTACCCTTGCCATAATTACTTAGTATAATTCTACATATGAAGTTGTACCAAAGCACAATGCATATATCGGTTATTCAAGTATAAGCTCTTCTTCACTTTGGCATCATTGCAAACTCATAAGACTCACCAAGAATATGAGATTAATTGTTGGACAAACAATGTCATCTCACCATCTACAAGAAATCAAGGACTTCTCTGAATGAATCCTCAAAATTGTAGATGGTGAGCTGGGTGAAGAAGTCGATAGAGAAACCTTGATATTTAATAATCTGGAATGTCGAAGATGTAACACCCCGATAAGGCGGCCATTACAGTGCCGTGGACCCCACACTGGGTTCCACCAGGCGATACCCGAAGTACAGATTAAATACACAATACATGTGATACCGAACCACAAAACATAGTACTTACTCCGATCTGGAGTTTACAGCAGTATGGCCTACGACCTTATTACGTACAGGATCCAAAACATAAGTATAATCCATATGGAGATGAATTATACCTTAAATAACAATACATTGTTCAAACTTAAAATAAAGCGGAAAGATAACATTACACGGTACGAACATGACCGGACACGAAAGACTTGGGGCCCCCGAACTAGTATCCTTCGAACCCTTCGTCATCACCTTGATCTTCCCGTGCTTTGCCTTTTCCTCGACCTAAAATACAACACAAGTATTTCGCCCAACACAGGGTCAGATATACATGATAAATGATTCTCAAGATATTATACAATTCACGTATATAAGATTTCAAGAATAATGCCCCGACTAATGAACATACCCCTCGGGCGTATGAACGCTCAGTCACAAAACGTCGAACACATCCAAGTATAAAAATGGACTGTGAGCGACTAAGATAGTACGGCTCGAGAGGGACATCACAGTACGCCCGATCCGAATATGTGTCAGTGCACATGTCCACCCCGTATACGGAATCCAGGATATACGTGGGACAATGTACCTAATTAGCCTCAACGAACTACGTCTCGTGTGCACAACCCTTCACGGAAAATATTCACGCATGACTATATATGTGCCCGGCTAAAAATCCTACACAATATCCAATCGGAACGTAGATATGACTCCGGATATGTCACGATGCAACATGACAACGAATTCAATAATTCACAAAATCCGATTAAGGATCGAGGACTCACCGAGATGACAACAAGATCAACAATATCAAGGGTCCAAAAGTAACGAACTTGGGAATACAATCCCACAATGAAAACGGGACATCATTAAGAACAACCTCAAATCACAAGACACAAGTTTATAAGTGTTTAATATACACGAAATGCATAATCATCATAAGAATCCACACATCATTATAAGCAAGCAAGATAACTTGCCTCAATACGGAGGTGAGTAGAGTCCTTCTTTGACGAACGAACTGCCGGCCCTCGATTCAAAATCGGTTACTCGGACAATCAACCTTGAATGAAGTATGTTTTACTCAATAATACGTTCATATGATCATCTATACCAAACTTCAACGAGACAACATCCTAATTCTCATTTGAGTAGTTCAACTTTAAGATGTTGAGCGTCACTCCAAGAACCTCATTCAATACCATTCTATTCTTACGATTGATTACAAGATGTTTACCAAATGTTTCCGGATTAAGATGTGTTAAACAATAATCTCCTACTCTTTAAACTTATCAAGAACATCAAAAGGTAAAATCTGCACTTCAATCAATTACTTATGTTGAGTTAAGTAGTTATAATTCCAAATTATGATCATGAAGACCACTACAAGTTCAACACCTTCCTTATAATCTTCTAATTAACTTGGAGGTTCAAACATTACTCCTCTGGATTCACTTAGCTTAGGTTCAAGAAGGTGATTCCATTCTTCTAATGATCAACAAGGGTTTTCTTAAAACATTTTATGGTAATTATTCCAATAAGTTATTTACATTATAATGAAACAAAGACTATTAGTATTCCATTGGTGTAATTAGTCCAGGAATAAGAGTTTGGTTTAACTAAACATGATCATCACCATTTAAGATACTAAGAACACAACATTACAAAACCCTTAATCATCATATTCATCATTAAGTTTGTTGGAAGCTTAACTATAAACATGTTTAGCTTGATTAATTCATCACTAGGTGGAGTATACTTAATCACTATCATTATAGCTATGAGATTATAGGGTTAAAACGTATGACATACCTTCAGAATTGAAGAACAATACACCAAGACCACAAGAACACAATCTAAGCTTCAAGAATGACTCCAACTCCCAATCAACAAGCTCCAAAATCCAAATGTAAAGCTCAAACACAAGTTGGAAGAAGGTAATTTTGATCTAGGGGTGCAGGAGGATGATTATCTTGGTGAAAACTCAGAGTTTGGTCGTGCAAAATGAAAGACACAAGTTGTCTTTTTATAACAGCATAGTTCGTTACGTACGTTATCACAAGAGGATAACGTACGTTAAGAGCTTTACGTACGCTACACCAAAAATGTTAGGTACGTAAGCTTATTCCAGAGGCTGCTGGACTGAAACACGAACATCGTTACGTACGTTACCTATCAACGCATTATGTACGTAATGTAGGTCAACTAGATTACCTCCAAAAGATCAGATATTCGAATCTTGTCCGGCCTTACACGCCGAAAGTTGAGATCAGATACGATTACACATGTTACGTACGTAACAAGTACACCTTTACGCACGCAAAGTACTAAGCATAACGTACGTTATGCTTAAGGATTAGCGTACGTTATACTCAGGTTAGTAGCTCAAAAATGTATTAATCTACGCGACGTTGAGAATCCAATTATAGTGCAAGTGATCGTTATTATTATGTCTATTTATGATATATTCCAACATCAATAACAATACACAAATGCAACAAGAGTACAACAGTATTTGAATTATCCGAATGATACAACAGTAAGTAAGAATTTCCATCGGATATTACATACTCCCCCCCTTAAAAGGGGTTTCGTCCTCGAAACTAAGGGGTAAACAATTTAGGATACCTCTCTTGAATGCTTTTCTCCGTCTCCCACGTGGCTTCCTAGACCCCGTGTCGTGACCACTGAACCTTCAGTAGGGGAATCATCTTATTACGCAGTTGTTTGATCCTCCTCTCAAGTATTCGTACGGGGCGCTCCTCATACGAATGATCCTCCGCTAAATCGATCTCATCGAACTGAAGTACATGACTCGGATCAGCAACGTATTTCCTTAACTGGGAGACATGGAACACGTTATGAATTCGGCTCAGGACTGGTGGTAAAGCCAGGCGATAGGCTAAATCGCCTACTCGGTCCAAAACCTCAAACATCCCGATATATCTCGGACTCAGCTTGCCTCTCTTCCCAAAACGAAAAACTCCTCGAGTAGGGGACACCTTCATTAGTACATGGTCGCCGACCTCGAACTCAAGCGGTCGCCGGCGGTTGTCTGCGTAGGACTTCTGTCGGCTTTGAGCCGTCAACAAACGACTCCTAATCAGGGCGATCTTCTCACGGGCCGCTAACAACATATCGGGTTCCGTACCCAGGGTTTCAGATGGATCGTCCCAACACAGGGGGGATCTACAACGACGGCCATACAATGCTTCATAAGGTGCCATCTGAATCGAAGTGTGCCAGCTATTATTATAAGTGAATTCCACCAAGGGTAGTTGGGCCTCCCAATCATCCTTCCAATCGAGAACGCACGCCCTCTGCATATCCTCTAACGTTTGGATAGTTCTCTCAGTCTGACCATCTGTCTGCGGGTGAAATGCTGTGCTGAAGTTCAAATGCGTACCCATCGCACGATGAACTGCTTTCCAAAAATGTGACACGAATCGCCCGTCACGATCTAATACAATACTCTTAGGGGTACCATGTAACCTTACAATTTCTTTGATAAATAGTTGGGCCAATCTCTCGGGTCCCCAAGTATCTTTAATCTCCAGAAAGTGGGCTGATTTGGTCAAACGATCCACAATCACCCAAATCGTATTCATCCCTCGACGACTCATCGGCAGGCTGGTAATAAAATCCATCGATATGTCCTCCCATTTCCACTCGGGGATCGGAAGCGGTTTCAGCAATCCTGCGGGTCGCTGGTGCTCAATCTTAACTTGTTGACAGGTTCGAAACGAATTCTGCAACTTCCCGTTTCATACCTCCCCACCAATAATATTGTTTCAAATCCTTATACATTTTGCTAGACCCCGGGTGGATAGAGTACGGGGTAGCATGAGCTTCTCTCAGGATAGAACTCCTTAACTCATCATCAGCGGGTACACAAACTCGGTTCCTGAAGCGTATCAACCCATCTTCGTGTATCACAAAGCCAGGAGCTTTCCCTTGAGTTATTTCATCGCGAACTCGAGATAAGAATGGGTCCGTAACTTGCTTCGATCTAATTATATCCTCAAGGGATGATGAAATCTCAAGTGTACAGAGTTGTCCTTGAATACGCTGTAACCAGACTTCAATTTCCGGCCTCACCAATTCTAACTGCAATACCCTCTGAGTTGTTAGGCGGGCAAGCATCTGCTCCAATACTGTTTTACGACTTAAAGCGTCAGCAACTACATTTGCTTTGCCCGGATGATAAAGGATCTCGATATCCTAGTCTTTGATGAGTTATAGTCACCTTCTCTGCCTCATGTTTAACTCCTTCTGAGTAAAAATGTATTTCAAGCTCTTGTGATCCGTAAAAATCTGACAGGTAACTCCATACAGATAATGACGCCAGATTTTTAAAGCAAACACCACAGCTGCGAGTTCTAAATCATGGGTGGGGTAGTTGACCTCGTAAGGTCGTAGCTGTCTCGATGCATAGGAGATCACCTTCCCGTTTTGCATTAGTACACACCCAAGGCCCTGTTTAGATGCGTCACTATACACTACAAAACCTTCCGTTCCTTTTGGTAGGACTAAAATAGGCGCCGAAATCAACCGACTCTTAAGTTCATCAAAGCTCACGACATGCCTCGACTGAAATACTTCTTATCCTTCCTCAACAAATTAGTCATTGGTTGGGCAATTTTGGAAAAACCCTCCACGAACCGTCGGTAATAACCTGCTAGTCCCAAGAAACTGCGTACTTCCTTAACGTTCTTTGGTGGTAACCAGTCTCGGATAGCTTCTGTCTTCTGCGGGTCTACTCGCACCCCATCAACTGATATCACATGCCCGAGAAAGATAACTTCATTTATCCAGAACTCACATTTAGAAAATTTTCCATAAAGCTGCTCTCGCCTTAACGCCTCGAGAACTAGATGGAGGTGACGCTCGTGCTCTTCATGGTCACGAGAATAGATCAGGATGTCGTCAATAAAAACGACTACAAAGCGATCCAGATAATTAATAAAGACTCGATTCATCAGCTCCATGAATACTGCCGGTGCATTCGTCAGTCCAAAAGGCATCACTACGAACTCATAATGCCCATAGCGAGTACGAAAAGCGGTCTTCGAAATATCAGACTCACGAATCCTCAACTGATGGTAACCAGACCTCAAGTCGATCTTAGAAAACACTGACCCCTTGAAGCCGATCCAATAAATCATCAATACGCGGCAATGGGTATTTGTTCTTAATGGTTACCTTGTTCGACTCACGATAATCAATACAGACGTAGGGATCCGTCCTTCTTCCGTACAAATAATCGGTGCTCCCCAAGGGGACGCGCTAGGTCTAATGTAGCCCTTCTCGGTCAAATCCTCAAGTTGGCTCTTCAGCTCCTGCATCTCAGTCGGAGCCATACGATACGGTGCTTTTGAAAGCGGGGACGTACCAGGCTCTAACTCAATATTGAACTCTACATCACGATGCGGAGGTAAGCTTGGCAACTCATCTGGAAATACGTCTGGGTAGTCTCGGACTACCGGAATATCGATCAATTCAACTGGTCGATCCATTGACTTGGTCATGTAACACCAATAGCCCATACATCCTTGATTGAGCAGTTTCACCGTTTTCATAGCGCTGATGATTCTCCCGGAACGGCTGGGATTATCACCCTGGAAAGTACACTCAATGCCATCGTCAGAGGTGACGGCCACTGTTCGCTTGCGAACACTAATTATGGCATCATGATGGTCCATCCAATCGATACCCAAGATCACATCATCTTTAGGTAAATCGACCACAATTAAATTTGACAACCACTCACGGTCGTTCATTCGAATCGAGCAGTCCTGAACTTCACGATTCCCAACAATTCTTCTACCATCGGGTAGACCAATTATATAAGGTTCACAATTGATAACATGCTCTAATTGCAAACGACTCAAACAAGAAGTAGATAAAAAGGAGTGTGAAGCACCAGTATCAAAAAGAACACAGACAGGCTGAGATTGGATCTCGAGAGTACCTGCAATCATGGTGGCTTCGGGATCTTCAACCCTCTTCATCTCGTAAACTCTAGGTTTTGTAGCCCCTGCACCAGATGTACCAGCTTGATTTCCACGTCCCATCCCCTTGTTTGCCCCGGTAGTCTGATAAGAAGCGGATGGAGGTACTCGGTCTGAATCAAGACTGTACTGGAGCATGAGGTGCTGCGGGAATACGTACTGGTCCACTCCTACAATAACGAGCACGATGTCCGTTCTTCCCACAAGTATGGCATGACACGGCTGGCCTAGGACATTTCGAATTGATGTGCCCCTGGTCTCCACAATTATAGCACACAACAGATAGGCTGACCGCTCGAGGTTGCGATCCGGTTGGCTTCGATGCCGTAGGTAGCCGTTCAGAAGGATTTGGCACTGGTTGGGGTCTCTTGAATGTTCCCGGTTCTTTGTCTCGGTAGTTACGGTTCTGAATTTCTTGTTGTTAGGCTGCGGTTGCTTCTTGGAAATTTCCTTACGGTCGTACTCCAGAGCTTTCTCGATGAACTCCGGTAGGGTCACACAATGATGGTTCAACAGCTGCATCCTCATTCGGGGTTTAAGCCTTTTGAGAAAGTATTTGATCTTATCAGCTTCTGTGTGGACAATTGTCGCGGCAAAAGGGATAAGTGCCTGGAATTTTTCGGCGATAGATAGTACGTCATCATCTTCGGACGATTCCGGATTCAGCAATTCTGATAATTTGGCCTCGCGGAGAGGACCTGGATAGTAACGATCTAGCATGAGATTTTTAAATTCTTCCCAAGTACATACTCCATCAGCTGGCCTCACCGAAAGCCACCAAGTGTGGGCGCCCTTGCCCAAATAGTAAGCTGCTACGGAGACGCGATTCTCTACTGGACAGTCTACCATATCGAACAATTTCTCGAAGTGTTCGATCCAATGCACGATATCAGCCGGCTCAGAGGAACCTTCACAAATCGGGGGTCGTTGGCGCGAGATGTCGCTGATGATCCGATTCACCGGCCCGCCATGTACAGGAGGTGGCCCCTGATGCTGGTCGGTAGCAGCTCTTTGCATAGTTTCCATTAACTGACCCATTTGGGTCATCTGAGCCATCATGCCCTGCATTACAGTGTAAGGATCGAACGAGCATCCTCGCGTCCATTGTGGTGCGATTGGTCCCTAGAAGGCGAATCACTGCCTGCGGAACTATGCTTTGCGTTCGCACGTCTGTTGGCTCGCGGTATCGGGATTCGGCCCCTTCCGCGGCCTCGTCCCCCTCTGCCACGACCTCTCAAATTTCTTTCCATACTGAAAGAATCAATTTGTAATGATAATCATAAGTACCGTTCATGATACCAATCAGAATTCATGCTAAGTTTATGGCAGTAAGAAATTACATATTCAAGAAAACAGTTCGTAATGAGTTATCGTCACTTATGAGAGTCACACAAAATATCATATCGACGTTTGAGTCGAATGATTACAATCATATAATCAATCCAGAATTTTATTTGAATCATCAATCAGATAATTCCGGCCACAAACCCTTAAAATGCCAAGATCAACAAGGAGATCTATTCAGAGATCAATATCATGTCAGTAATTTATTCATGGTTCATAAAGTACGTACCGCATTTGGCTCGTAGGATCAGGCGCTCGCACGGGTCACACGTGACACGAAGGTCTCTTGATACTAGTTCAATACACAAAGACTCAAAAAGGAAGAAAACGACCTCTAGCAAATGCTCTCTGATACCATCTTCTGTAACACCCCGATAAGGCGGCCATTACAGTGCCGTGGACCCCACACTGGGTTCCACCAGGCGATACCAATCTGATTAAATACACAATACATGTGATACCGAACCACAAAACATAGTACTTACTCCGATCTGGAGTTTACAGCAGTATGGCCTACGGCCTTATTACGTACAGGATCCAAAACATAAGTATAATCCATATGGAGATGAATTATACCTTAAATAACAATACATTGTTCAAACTTAAAATAAAGCGGAAAGATAACATTACAGTGCATTTAACATGACCGGACACGAAAGACTTGGGGCCCCCGAACTAGTATCCTTCGAACCCTTCGTCATCACCTTGATCTTCCCGTGCTTTGCCTTTTCCTCGACCTAAAATACAACACAAGTATTTCGCCCAACTGTTGCGATATTTCCTACACGCAAGTGCACGTCATCGTTTACAAGTAATAAAGTGATAAGTAGAGTATCGTTCCCACGAGGATTGAGTCTCTAACTACCGACGTTTTCGTATTCCAATTTTATTTGAACAATCGAAGTTGGGGTTTTTTGGATTAATAACTACAAGAATGAATAAAAGACTAAACAGAAAGCGATAGCTTGAATAAAAGGAATCAAATGATAAATAAGTCTAGAGTTCTGAATCCACCTTAATTTATCCGAATTTAATCTTGATTATCCGTAATAAATAATTTTCCCAATTTATTGAAGGCGGAGATTGCTAATATATTCTACCGCCTCTCCCGAGGTCAATAGATTTATCTAACGGCGACTAACGCACTCTATCCCTAGGTGAATTATCTCGTCGCTAGGCAAAAAGCATGAAATCTCCTAAAGGCCACGTAGTTCCTATGAGTATATTCCTATCTCACAGAATAAAACGGTCCTCACCAATAGTTCCTCACCAAATCTCCTCTCCCGATTCGAAGTGAATGATTAAATCAATACAACTATTGGCCAGATAATTGCAAGCATTAAACATAATTGGGAAAACTCAATAAAAAGGTAATAAATTGGATAATCTTAATCAATTCGTCAAAATAAAGGTTTCATCAAAACCCTAGATTAGGGCTTTAGCCTGACATACTATAAAGCGAAATACGAAGAAATAAACGAAAGCATAAAATTCAAACGCAGATGAAGCTCGGATTCCTCCGTTCTTCAGCTCCCGCCTTCTGCCCTTGAATTCCTCTGCTTTCCTCCTCTTCTCTGTCTCCAAGCTTAAGCTCTCCTAGGTTTTGCTTCAAATCCCCTGATTCCAAGGTTTCCAAGCTTATTAAATTAGGGTCTTAAGCCCTATTTATAGCTCAGCACTTCCATAAATCGCGTCCGTATTAGTTGGTTGAAAACTGGCTTCGAAACGGCCCAAAATCCGCGCAGACGTACCAAACCCGCTAAGTGTGCCGCGGCTCATCAACTCGTGCCGCGGCACATCGCCAAAATCAATACACGGGCGTAATTAAATCCTTCGTGCCGCGGCTCACATGGGTGTGCGGCACACGCAGTACACCTACTCGCCCTTCGGTGGTGTCTTCCTTTGCCGTGGCTCGGCTTCCTTGTGCCGCGGCTCATAGTCGATTTTGCCGTTTTCGCCGTTTTGTCTCGTTTAAGCTTCCGGACTTCAATTTCGTCAATCATACAAAATTAAGGCATTAAAAGCTCATTTAGATGATTTCACACTCCAAAATACTACAAAATAATGATAAATAAGCGTATAAAAATACGCCTAACAAATACCCCCAAACTTAAGCCTTTGCTTGTCCTCAAGCAAAAAGAATTAAAGTCAATAAAAGAATGTTGTGAATCATTGTGCAACTCATAGTGTTCAACCTAATCAATACTATCCTGCCATTCTCTCTAAATAATACGAGTGTCATAAAAGCGAGCCGCACTCGTAAATAGTGATACCGCAAAGTGATCAAGTTCAGTCCTAATCATTTGTTCATGAAGAAAACTCAGCTCAAAGATTAACAAAACATGAGTCGAATCGACCGTCAATATGAAAGGCTAAAATAGACAAGTTAGTTCGTCCCGTTCCACAGTCTAAAGGCACAATTTTTTCACGAGTCTCCTGGCAACTAAACCTCGGACAGTGTCCCCTTATATAAATATGCTCAAGAATTCGATTCGAGTTGACCACTAGGTTAGGATCTCGGGATGTTTCATCGGGATAATCCTAGGGTGGAACTTCCATTCTCATGTATTAGGAAACCGTTTGACGTAAAAGACACTCATGGGGCACATGGATGATTCTAGTTACTAAGTTCCCGTCTACAGCGGAGAAACAACTCGAATACATAATTTCCGCATGTCCTAATCAAGGTTGCCGTTTGACGCGAGAGTAAACAGCGGGTCACGCGAATACCCCCGGTTACTAGACTTCCTATCATAGGCACATGTGAAATATCTAAATCAATAGTCTAATCGGGGTCGTCGTTTTACTCGAAATTAAACAACTGGTCACGCGATTTCCGACTGTTACTAGTCTTCACTTCATAGAACAAATTATCTCGACTTTTAGGAAAAAGCGCACGACTCTAAACTCAATTTTAGTGCCAACACGACTAAAGAAACAGTACGACTCACTATCCGGAAAATGTAGCCAAACGTAATGATGGGGATTTAAAAACAAGTATGTATCGTCTCTTATCTGCCAAGTCCTCTACAATCACGAAAAATTTCGGACCTAATTGAATACTAAGCAGAACAGAAATAACTGACTACAACTCGACTAAAACTCGCCCGCTTCTTCAGAGAGAAAGACAGTGTCGTAACATCAGTATCACACATAATAGAAGCACGAAAATTCACGAATAAAGAAAAACTACGGCAAGCAAGGCTATTAAAAGAAATTTTCTTGTAAAAGAAAGAAAAGTGCAACAAAATATAATGTACGGCAAGAAAATAGAGTACAACAATGAATGCAGACTGAATGTAAAGCCCCCCCAAACTTAGGACGTACATTGACCTCAATGGACAAAAAATGAAATGCAAGAAAAGTAAAAGGTCAAGTACTCCCCTCCAGTCTGCTCAGGAGCTGGTGCCGGCATCGTCCGGTGAGGAGGGTGGTGTGGCTGAATGATCAATTTTCCATTGCTGCAATTTATCAAACACCTTGTGTGCACAAGTTAAAATGAAGAACAAAAATTTTGATGGTTAATTCCAAATCCCAAAAATAATAACACAGATTATAGCCCTGAATTACAAAAACCATCATCAACAATTCGTTCATAAACATCAATTCCACCACAATAACAAATTCCCATATTCCAACTCCATTTGAAACAACAATGAAGAACAACTAGCAATATAAAACTCCAAATCTTTTCACATCAATAATCACCTATGATTTAGAAATCAAAAATTACGGAGAATTTGAAAAGGAGATCGATATAATGGACCCGACTAACCTCATCGTGTGCAGGAAGGAAGGAATGAAGGGAAGAAGTATACTATGCGGGCCGTTCGAAAGAGCTTGACTGTTGCTCTTATTTTGCGACGGGTGCCGCGGCACAATAAAGTGAGCCGCGGCCCAAAGTACAGTCGGATTTGGACGTTTTGATACGCCGCCGGGTGCCGCGGCTCAGATTTCGTATGCCGCGGCTCAGTGTTATAGTGTGCCGCGGCTCAGACTTAGTATGCCGCGGCACAAAGTCTGAGCGCCACAGGCGTTTCTTGACCATTTAGTGTGCCGCGGCTCGGTTGGTGCCGCGGCTCGGCGACTGGTGTGCCGCGGCTCGGTAAGATCATGCCGCGGCACGAGTACGATTTGATCGGCCATTTTCCTCACTGGTGTGTGCCGCGGCTCACTGGTGCCGCTGCCCATTATTGAATTTATCCCCTTTTGCCGATTCCCGCACGTAAATTTTACACGAATTCATTAAAATGAGAGGAAAGGATGGATCCAAGAGGAAAGAAGACAAAAAGAGACTCTAAAAATGCAAGCAAACAACAAAGAATCTACAACTAATACTCGGGTTGCCTCCCGAGAAGCGCTAAGTTTATAGTCTTCAGCCGGACTTCTCTCGCATTCATCCGGCGGTGGATAAGGTGACGCTCGTTTTCTGCGTGTCTATTGTATTCCCCAAGTATGCCTTCAACCGTTGTCCATTAACTTTGAATTTTCGACCATCTCTTTGAACTTCTACTGCACCATGTGGAAACACTTGAACTACGGTGAACGGTCCCGACCATCGTGAACGCAATTTCTAGAAATAACTTTAAGCGTGAGTTGAATAGCAACACCTCTTGACCGGGACAAATTCTCTCGCGTGATGTGCTTATCATGCCAAATTTTTGTCCGCTCCTTATAAAGTTTTGCATTTTCGTATGAGTTGTGGCGAATTTCTTCTAACTCGTTCAGCTGCAAACACCGCTTTTCCCCTGCGGATTTTAGATCAAAGTTTAGTTTCTTTATCGCCCAATAAGCACGGTGCTCCATCTCTACGGGCAGATTGCAACCTTTTCCATAGACCAATCTGTAGTGCGACATTCCGATAGGTGTCTTATACGCGATCCAGACGCCCAAAGTGCATCATCGAGTTTAAATGCCCAATCTTTTCGAGACGAGCTGACCGTCTTTTCTAGAATCCACTTCAGCTCTCGATTTGATATCTCAACTTGACCACTCGTTTGCGGATGGTATCTTGTGGCAACACGATGAGTGACTCCGTATTTTCTCAAAACCGCATCAAGAAATTTGTTGTCGAAGTGTGACCCACCATCACTTATAATAGCACGTGGAGTCCCAAAGCGTGAGAAGATATGTTGTTTGATAAACTTGATTACGACATTGGACCCATTCGTAGGTAGTGCCACCGCTTCAACCCATTTGGAGACGTAATCCACGGCCACCAAAATGTAGAGATTCTTGTTTGATGGGGAATGGACCCATGAAGTCGATCCCCATACATCAAATAATTCGACTTCAAGTATGGTGTTCAGCGGCATTTCGTGTCGTCTTGAGATGTTTCTGTCCGTTGACACCGATCACATGTAGACACAAAGGAGTGAGCATCTTTGAATAAGGACGGCCAATAAAATCCCGACCGCAAGACCTTGGCTTGTTCTATTTCCACTAAAGTGTCCACCGTAGGGCGATGCATGGCAATGGTTCAAGACACTGTGGATTTCCTCATCTGGAATGCATCTACGGATAATTTGATCGGGGCATCGCTTAAAAAGAAAAGGATCGTCCCACAAATAGTACTTAGCGTCCGAGATTAGCTTCTTCTTTTGATGACGTGAGAGATCGTTCGAATTGTTTTACTTGCTAAGTAGTTCACTAGATCAGCATACCAAGGCGCATGTGTTGAATCCAACTTGTAGAGTGCTCGTCGGGAAGGTTTCTATAATTTGTGGTGACTTTCTTCCTTCTCGAGGAACTCTCTAACCGTGAAAGGTGATCGGCTATAACATTTTCTGTCCCTTTCTTGTCCGAATCTCCAAGTTGAATTCTTGAAGGAGTAGCACCCACCGAATTAACCTTGGTTTGGCATCCTTCTTCTCCAAAAGGTACTTTATCGCCGAATGATCGGTCCACACTATCACCTTTGTTCCTAGTAGATAGGCCGAAATTTATCAAATGCAAATATCACCGCCAACAATTCCTTCTCCGTTGTGGCATAATTTCTTTGGGCGTCATCGAGCGTTCGGCTCGCATAGTATATGACATGAAACACCTTCCCTCGTCTCGCCCCAAAACAGCCCCAATGGCAAAATCGCTAGCATCGCACATTAGTTCGAATGGAAGGTCCCAATCCGAGCGACTATCACCGGTGCCGTGCTTAGAGCTTTCTTGACAACTCAAAACTTTCTTTACAAGACTCGCCGAAAGTAAATGGGACATCTTTCATGAGTAAGTTGCACAAATGCTTCGTGATCTTTGAAAAATCCTTAATAAATCGGCGATAAAAACCGGCGTGTCCTAGAAAACTCCTAATCCCTTTGACCGAAGTGGGTGGAGGCATCTTCTCAATTGTCTCAATTTTTGCTCGGTCGACTTCAATTCCATGTGAGGATATTCGATGGCCAAGCACAATGCCCTCTGCACCATAAAATGACACTTTTCCCAATTCAAGACTAAATTGGTCTCTTCACATCTTCGCAAGACCTTCCGCAAATTTTCCAAACAAATGTCAAAAGAATCTCCAAAAACAGAAAAATCATCCATGAAAATCTCAATACACCGCTCTACCATGTCGAAAAAATAGCCATCATACACCGTTGAAAAGTCGCGGCGCATTACACAATCCAAACGGCATGCGCCTATAAGCGAAAATGCCGTAAGGACATGTAAACGTCGTTTTCTCTTGGTCTTCGGGGCTATGTAAATCTGATTATACCGAATAGCCATCGAGAAAGCAATAGAAATCGTGTCCGGCTAATCTATCTAACATCCGATCAATAAAAGGCAAGGGAAAATGATCTTTTCTAGTGGCCTTATTTAGTTTCCTATAATCTATGCACATACGCCACCCCGTAACAATCCTGGTGGGAATTAATTCATTATTATCGTTTTGAACAATCGTTATCCCACCCTTTTCGACACAACTTGAACCGGACTTACCCACTTACTATCGAAATTGGAAAGATCATACTGCGTCGAGGAGTTTTAAAACCTCGACTTTTACCACCTCCTTCATGTTAGGATTCACTGGCGTTGATGCTCCACGGATGGTTTGTAGTCTTCCTCCATCAAAATCTTGTGCATGCAAATCGATGGGCTGATCCCCTTGATATCCGCAATAGACCATCCAAGAGAAGATTTGTACTCCCTCAAAACTCTTAATAATTTTGCCTCTTGATCTCCTGCTAAAGTGGCCGAAAGAATAACTGGAAGGGAGTCGTCGGGCCCCAGGAATGCATACTTCAAATGAGGTGGCAGCTTTTTGAGTTCCAATTTTGGAGGTTTTTCAATCGATGGGGTCGGTCGAGTTAGTGAACTTCCTAGCTCCTCGAATGGTTTACGAATAAAAATTGGCGGGGAAGCATCCATGTGTCGTACGTAGGCGGCGTGCTCTCCATTTGGTTCGGAAACAGCCCCAATCAAAACGGATTCCAATGGATCGGGTGGATAATTTTCTCGGAAAGTTCTACTCACGCACGAGTCAATGACGTCAACTTGGAAACAATTTTCAGCGTCACTTGGATATTTTACGGATCGAAAAATATTGAAGGTTACTTGCTCCTCTTGAACGCGCAAAGTCAGCTTTCCTTTTTCCACATCAATCAACGTTCGGCCTGTTGCCAAAAATGGTCTTCCCAAAATAATCGGGATATCTTGGTGTTCTTCCATATCAAGTACGATGAAATCGGCCGGAAAGATGAACTTATCCACTTTGACTAAAACGTCCTCTATCACACCCTTTGGATATTTGATGGATCTATCGGCCAATTGTAGAGAGACTGTCGTCGGCTTGGCTTCCCCAATCTCCAGCTTTTTAAAAATCGAAAGGGGCATAAGATTTATACTGGCCCCGAGATCGCATAGGGCTCTTTCAAAAGATGAATTTCCGATGATGCAAGGAATGGTGAAACTTCCCGGATCTCTCAATTTAGGTGGGAGTTTCTTTTGCAAAATAGCGCCGCACTCTTCCGTTAAGCGGCCGTCTCATATTCCTCGAGCTTTCGTTTATTGGACAAGATCTCCTTCATGAACTTGACGTAACTCGGCATCTGTTCCAATGCGTCGTGACGGAATGTTTATGTGCAACTTCTTGAAAACGTCGAGAATTTTGAAAACGCTTGTCCAGTTTTGCTTTTAAACGCTGTGGAAATGGAATTTGAGGAGTGGTGAGTAGTCGATACTTCCTTTGGCTTAGGCGTCTCATCCTTTTCCTTCTCGTTACGCACGTTGCTGCTCTTTGTCATTAATAGGCTGCCCTTTCAACTCCTTTCCGCTTCTTAATTCGATTGCTTGCACATTTTCCTTGGGTTTCCCTTGGTGCGTTGGGGGCTGCACCTTGAGCCCGAGAAGACAATAAATTAGCAATCTGCCCCATTTGTGTTTCTAGATTTCGGATGGAGGTTGAATGATTTTGAAGAGTCGTCTCGGTGCGGGCCATGAATTGGCTTGTGTTAGCCGCCAATTGAGCAAGAGCATCCTCCAAAGATACCTTTGAAGATTGAGGGGGCTGCTGTGGGGGTTGCACGAAGTGAGGTTGTGGAGGCTTCATAGCTTGCCCATTTCTCCATGGAGAATTTTGTTGATTCCTCAACCCTTGATTATAAGTGCTGGGATAAAAATTGCTTTGTCGATTTCCATTGGCCACAAACTGAGCTTGCTCCATCTGATGTTGCTCGAACGGATTTCCAAATTGACACTCCGCACTCGGGTGTGATCCGTTACACCAATTACATGTCTCAATGGTAACGGGGGCTGGTGCGTGCGAAAATGTCTGAAGCTGTTGTGTCAAAGCGGCGACTTGAGCTGACAAGGTGGAAATCGGATCATTGCTCGAAACTTCCATTACCCTTTTCGGTGTCAATCTTTCTGCTGGCCATTGGTAAGCGTTTTCAGCCATATCTTCCAAAAGCACGTGAGCCTCGGCCATAGATTTTCCCATGAATGTTCCTCCGGAGGCTGCATCCACTAAAGTGCGTGTAGAAGCACTCAAACCACCATAAAATGTATGCAGCTGAAGCCAATCAGGAATGCCGTGATGAGGGCATCTTCGAAGCAATTCTTTATATCGCTCCCACGCCTCGTGGAGCGATTCCATATCGTACTGGGCAAAAGTGGTTATCTCGTTTCTTAACCGCGCCGTCTTAGCTGGTGGGAAAAATTTTGCAAGGAAGGCTTGCACTAACCTCTCCCAAGTTGTAATCGACCCGTGAGAAGGAATTCAACTGAATTTTGCTTTATCCCTCAAAGAAAAAGGGAAAAGCCTCAATCGGATGGCATCGTCGGTGACACCATTAGTTTTGAAAGTGTCGCATATCTCAAGGAAGGAAGCAATGTGGGCATTCGGATCGTCCTTCGGTAGTCCACAGAATGGGCTCGCCTGCACCATCTGAATAATGGCGGGCTTGATCTCAAAGTTATTAGCTTGGATGGTGGGACGCCGAATTCCCGAAAAATTTGCGTTGACTTGCGGCATGGCATAATCTCGAAGAGCGAGTTCGGTTGAGCTTGCCGCACTTGGTTGTCTCCTCCTTGGATTTCAATATTCTCGCCATGTTGACTGCCGTCTGCAGCTCTCTTTTCTCCTTTTATTCCTTCTTAGCGTGCGCTCTAGCTCGGTGTCCAAAGGTAGTAAGCCTTCGTTACGAGCCTTCTCATGCACTACACGAAAGGTCCCGAAAGGAAAACGAATAAAATAAAAAATTAAATACACAAAAATAAAAATAAAACGTTCAAATTAAGACTGGAAATACTTAAGTCGATATTAGAAAAATTTCAATCCCAACGGCGCCAAAACTTGTTGCGATATTTCCTACACGCAAGTGCACGTCATCGTTTACAAGTAATAAAGTGATAAGTAGAGTATCGTTCCCACGAGGATTGAGTCTCTAACTACCGACGCTTTCGTATTCCAATTTTATTTGAACAATCGAAGTTGGGGTTTTGGATTAATAACTACAAGAATGAATAAAAGACTAAACAAAGCGATAGCTTGAATAAAAGGAATCAAATGATAAATAAGTCTAGAGTTCAATCCACCTTAATTTATCCGAATTTAATCTTGATTATCCGTAATAAATAATTTTCCCAATTTATTGAAGGCGGAGATTGCTAATATATTCTACCGCCTCTCCGAGGTCAATAGATTTATCTAACGGCGACTAACGCACTCTATCCCTAGGTGAATTATCTCGCCGCTAGGCAAAAGCATGAAATCTCCTAAAGGCCACGTAGTTCCTATGAGTATATTCCTATCTCACAGAATAAAACGGTCCTCACCAATAGTTCCTCACCAAATCTCCTCTCCCGATTCAAGTGAATGATTAAATCAATACAACTATTGGCCGATAATTGCAAGCATTAAACATAATTGGGAAAACTCAATAAAAAGGTAATAAATTGGATAATCTTAATCAATTCGTCAAAATAAAGGTTTCATCAAAACCCTAGATTAGGGCTTTAGCGACATACTAAAAGCAAAATACAAGAAATAAACGAAAGCATAAAATTCAAACGCAGATGAAGCTCGATTCCTCCGTTCTTGCCTCCCGCCTTCCGCCCTTGAATTCCTCTCGCTTCCTCCTCTTCTCTGTCTCCAAGCTTAAGCTCTCCTAGGTTTTGCTTCAAATCCCCTGATTCCAAGGTTTCCAAGCTTATTAAATTAGGGTCTTAAGCCCTATTTATAGCTCAGCACTTCCATAAATCGCGTCCGTATTAGTTGGTTGAAAACTGGCTTCGAAACGGCCCAAAATCCGCGCAGACGTACCAAACCCGCTAAGTGTGCCGCTCATCAACTCGTGCCGCGGCACATCGCCAAAATCTGAATACCTGGGCGTAATTAAATCCTTCTATGCCGCGGCTCACATGGGCTGTGCCGCGGCACAGAGTACAGCCTACTCTGCCCTTCGGCTGGTGTCTTCCTTTGCCGCGGCTCAGCTTCCTTGTGCCGCGGCTCATAGTCCAGTTTTGCCGTTTTCGCCCGTTTTGTCTCGTTTAAGCTTCCGGACTTCAATTTCCTGTCAATCATACAAAATTAAGGCATTAAAAGCTCATTTAGATGATTTCACACTCCAAAATACTACAAAATAATGATAAATAAGCGTATAAAAATACGCCTAACACCAACACAGGGTCAGATATACATAATAAATGATTCTCAAGATATTATACAATTCACGTATATAAGATTTCAAGAATAACGCCCCGACTAACGAACATACCCCTCGGGCGTATGAACGCTCAGTCACAAAACTTCAAACACATCCAAGTATAAAAATGGACTGTGAGCGACTAAGATAGTACGGCTCGAGAGGGACATCACAGTACGCCCGATCTGAATATGTGTCAGTGCACATGTCCACCCCGTATACGGAATCCAGGATATACGTGGGACAATGTACCTAATTAGCCTCAACGAACTACGTCTCGTGTGCACAGCCCTTCACGGAAAATATTCACGCATGACTATATATGTGCCCGGCTAAAAATCCTACACAATATCCAATCGGAACGTAGATATGACTCCGGATATGTCACGATGCAACATGACAACGAATTCAATAATTCACAAAATCCGATTAAGGATCGAGGACTCACCGAGATGACAACAAGATCAACAATATCAAGGGTCCAAAAGTAACGAACTTGGGAATACAATCCCACGATGAAAACGGGACATCATTAAGAACAACTTCAAATCACAAGACACAAGTTTATAAGTGTTTAATATACACGAAATGCATAATCATCATAAGAATCCACACATCATTATAAGCAAGCAAGATAACTTGCCTCAATACGGAGGCGAGTAGAGTCCTTCTTTGACGAACGAACTGCCGGCCCTCGATTCAAAATCGGTTACTCGGACAATCAACCTTGAATGAAGTATATTTTACTCAATAATACGTTCATATGATCATCTATACCAAACTTCAACGAGACAACATCCTAATTCTCATTTGAGTAGTTCAACTTTAAGATGTTGAGCGTCACTCCAAGAACCTCATTCAATACCATTCTATTCTTACGATTGATTACAAGATGTTTACCAAATGTTTGCTGGATTAAGATGTGTTAAACAATAATCTCCTACTCTTTAAACTTATCAAGAACATCAAAAGGTAAAATCTGCACTTCAATCAATTACTTATGTTGAGTTAAGTAGTTATAATTCCAAATTATGATCATGAAGACCACTACAAGTTCAACACCTTCCTTATAATCTTCTAATTAACTTGGAGGTTCAAACATTACTCCTCTGGATTCACTTAGCTTAGGTTCAAGAAGGTGATTCCATTCTTCTAATGATCAACAAGGGTTTTCTTAAAACATTTTATGGTAATTATTCCAATAAGTTATTTACATTATAATGAAACAAAGACTATTAGTATTCCATTGGTGTAATTAGTCCAGGAATAAGAGTTTGGTTTAACTAAACATGATCATCACCATTTAAGATACTAAGAACACAACATTACAAAACCCTTAATCATCATATTCATCATTAAGTTTGTTGGAAGCTTAACTATAAACATGTTTAGCTTGATTAATTCATCACTAGGTGGAGTATACTTAATCACTATCATTATAACTATGAGATTATAGGGTTAAAACGTATGACATACCTTCAGAATTGAAGAACAATACACCAAGACCACAAGAACACAATCTAAGCTTCAAGAATGACTCCAACTCCCAATCAACAAGCTCCAAAATCCAAATGTAAAGCTCAAACACAAGTTGGAAGAAGGTAATTTTGATCTAGGGGTGCAAGAGGATGATTATCTTGGTGAAAACTCAGAGTTTGGTCGTGCAAAATGAAAGACACAAGTTGTCTTTTTATAACAACACAGTTCGTTACGTACGTTATCACAAGAGGATAACGTACGTTAAGAGCTTTACGTACGCTACACCAAAAATGTTACGTACGTAAGCTTATTCCAGAGGCTGCTGGACTGAAACACGAACATCGTTACGTACGTTACCTATCAACGCATTACGTACGTAATGTAGGTCAACTAGATTGCCTCCAAAAGATCAGATATTCGAATCTTGTCCGGCCCTACACGCCGAAAGTTGAGACCGGATACGATTACACATGTTACGTACGTAACAAGTACACCTTTACGTACGTAAAGTACTAAGCATAACGTACGTTATGCTTAAGGATTAGCGTACGTTATACTCAGGTTAGTAGCTCAAAAATGTATTAATCTACGCGACGTTGAGAATCCAATTATAGTGCGAGTGATCGTTATTATTATGTCTATTTATGATATATTCCAACATCAATAACAATACACAAATGCAACAAGAGTACAACAGTATTTGAATTATCCAAATGATACAACAGTAAGTAAGAATTTCCGTCGGATATTACAGAAGATCATATTTATAATATCCGAAATTTTTACAACTATTGTTTAATATTATTTTATCCAAGTTATATTGTACAGCGTGGAATCTGTACAATATGGATAAAATAAATGAAGGATTGAGAGATCTGTATTGGTATAATTGTCGTACTTATTCGACAATTGAATTTGAGGATACAGTGCTTCGTGTATACGTATCTAGAATGTTGAGACGTTGGACAAAGAATAAGCTGAAAATGGCTAAGTATATCCACGTTAGCGCATGCTACGATGTATACTTAGCGTACGCTAATGCACACGGATTACGTGCATTAAGAAAGATAGCTAACATACGTAAGATGCATACATATTACATACGTTAAGTGGATAGGCTAACATACGTTAAGTTCATGTCGGGCAGGATCAGGCTATAGCCGACAGGTGGGTCCTGTGGTCGACAGCTTTCGGCGCGGATGTGGACGGGTGAGTCAATGCTGAGGTTAACGTACGCTACGAGAAGTGTATAACGTACATTAAATGGAGTTTCACTGTAGCAAGTTAACGTACATATTATGTACGCTATGAAGGATATGTTACGTACGTAATCGATTTAACGAAACAGGTCAGTGAGTTTTGGAATGATGTTACGTACGCTATGAGAGGTGCATTACGTATGTTAATATGGATTGATAACATACATAATGAGCGATGCAGTTTATAAAATAAGGTTCGTTCTTTCATTTCTTCGCGAGACAAAATCGATATCCTTCCTCCAACTTCGTCCCTCTGCACATGAAAGTGAGAATAAACCTCTTCTATCTTAGTTATGAGCTTACAAGCATGGATTAGAAGCTTGGATATGAAGATATTGATGATTCTTGAAGAGTTTGATTGTGCTATTCATGTTCTTGAGGTATGTTGATGAACTCTACACCTTGATTTTGGATTATTGGTATTGTTATCCGCATTTGCTTCGTATAATGATGATTAGGGTGTTGTTGTTATGATTTTTGAAGTTATGTGAAGTGTATATTGATGGATATGATGATACATGACTTGGATTTCGAATGGGATGATTATCTACCTGTTAAAGGATATCGAATTACGTTGTTTTGATGGCTATGAACAAGGTTTCGAATCATTTAGTGTTCTTGAGGAACTCCTTGATGAATTTAACATAGCAAGATGATCGTATGTTGAATTATCGGTATTTTTAGATATGAAGATCCAATGTTCGTTGATTGTAGTGGTAGAATTCGTATGTTCTTGATGAAATACGAATCATGATATCAATTTGGAATTCGAAAAGATTGTGATTGATCTCCAAGTATGATTTCTTTTACATTCGTATCCATAATCGTATTTTGGTCATGAATTCGTAATTGTTTGAGTTGAATTGTTCGGACTTGTGTCTAATCAAGATATTGTGAAATCGTTGGGTTTGTTGATCGGTTATATTGATCGTTAATATCGATTAGCGGATTTTGATTCGTATTATGGATATGAGTTCGTAATGGTTTGGGTTATACTATTTGGTTTTGTATATGATCGAAGTGTCGTTGAACCGTTGTGATTGATTGGTTGTATATATCGGTTATTGATTGTTATTGAACTTGTTGTGCATCGAATTATGGTAATAGGTTGAGAATATGGGTCGGTGATTATAATCGTGCCTTACAGTCAAGTTCGAGAATGCCCGTGGATTGCATTGATCGAGGCCGAGGAACTTACAGATGACAGCAAGGGATTGGTGACGGCTTCATCGGTATCGAGGCAAGTTATTACTTTCTCAGTTATAATGTTTAATAAATGGTTTCGGTTTCATTTCGTTTATAATGCATATAGCAATGATTATTACTGCAAATTCTGGAGATTTGGATTATAAGTTGTCTTTTCGATTCTGGGAGTTAAATCATAATGTATACACTTTATCTCGGTTATTGGCATATTCGAGTATCAAGGTCACTTTGCGATAAAGATGAGGATATGAGTATCTATAGTCCATGGTACGTTTGGATCGCCGAGCATTGTGGATAATCGCTGGTGATGATTTGACATCGAGATTTCTCCTGAAGGACTCGGGACAAGTATCTTAGTTTGATTCGGTTTAGTGTTGATGATGTTGATCATGCAGGTTGTCATTCATGTTGCTGAAGATGAATTCGTCCTAGTTGTTTCATCATAGTGTCGTTCATGTTTTTGATTCATATGTTTTTCATGTTGATGAACATATTGAGTTGCATATGTGTATGCATAATTGCATTGTTTATGTTGTGTTGATCCGATGGGATCGTGTGATCTATGCTGAGGGCGCTGGATCGGATGTTCACTATGCGTTGGTCTGACGGGATCATCATGGGGATCTATGCTGAGGGTGCTGGATCGTTGGACAGGTTTTCCACCATGCGTTGGTCCGACGGGATCATCATGGGGATCTATGCTGAGGGCGCTGGATCGTTGGATTACCCAGTATTGTGTTGATGGAATCATGTGGATTCGCACCATTGATTTTATCATGTGTTGTTGTGCATATGCATATTGTTGGTTGTCCACCTCGTGTTGATCTAATAGGATCATCTTGGGATCTATGCTGAGGGCGCTAGATCATGGGATTTCCATTGAGTATACACTGTTGTTATTGTTTTGAGCATATTGACGTTGTCATATGAGTCTGCATTTGTAGGTCTTGTGTTAGGACCGTGCCCGTATGTTTCATTGATCTGGTCTCGGATTAGACTGACATGACTGTCGTGGTATTGTGCATCTCGAGGTATGTTCCGTATTTCCCTTGGTATTTGTCTTTGATGGACAATTGGTTTTCTTTTCGAGATGTGATGATGTTACCCGACGGATTTGGGTTGGACAGAGTTAGTAGATTTCGTAACAGTGAGTTATGATGATGTTTTGAGAACCTTGGGTACTGTGTAATATGTGAATTTTGGTAAAGTTATGACGATAAGATTACATTGGTCGTATTCTTGTTTTGTATTCTCATTGGTATGTAATTATTAATGTGCTGTGACGGTTATCATTGTTGGATATTATGGCTGACCCCGTCGTGGGCTTTCTTTTTAGGTTCTTGAGATATCGAGCTGGTAGCGATCGTGGATAAATGAGCTTCCCGGAGGATATGGCTAGGGCATGTAACTGTGTATTGAGTTTCCTGATCAGTTGTTGTATTCCGCTGCTAGAGTATTTTTTTTATTGTTTGTTTTTTCCATTGCGTGAGTATTTTTAAATGGCCTTTTGGTATCTGGTAACTTAGGTTACTTTGGCAACTGTTTTCTAAACTATTTTGTCAGTACGTGTAAGCGATAGCTTAACGTATGTTTTTAAAGTGTTGAGTTCTGGCATTTCAGGCCTTGTCCCTTTCAAACGAGATTTTACGACGGTTTTGATAAACATATTTTATATAGTCTTCAAATGTTTTAAATATAGTACCGTCGTTGGCCTCTTGGGCATTTGTAAATGCTTGCAAAAATTTTTTTTAGCCTTGTGGGTTCCATTCTGGGGCCCACAGCGCTGTAATATTCCCGGTCGGATCTGGGGGTGTTACAGAATATGGTATCGGAGCTTAGGTTGAGAAAACCTAGGCATTCGGGTCGAGTTGGGTCATGCTTTTGTCGTGTCATTCGAGTTGTCGATTGACAAGTGTTTGAGCTCTAGATTTTGTTGTTCACTCGGGCTTGTGCATTATGTGATTTGCCAGTGTAGTACTGGGCTTATTATAAACTTTTCCAAATAGTATTAACATGTTTCTTGAGATAGAGATGTATTGTGTTCTCGAGTTGAACTGAGTTTGCAAAATGTGTGTTTTGAAAATATCTGTGTCTAGTATTTTCTTGAGTTCAGACTTGTGCCAGTATCACGGGGAATTGTCGACTTCACGATCTGTAAGTAATTGGATTTTTGAATTGCATTGAAATTTATTGTCGTTCTAAGTTGATATGCTTTGAGATTCAGCAGAATATTATGCGTTATAGTATAAGGCTGTAATATCCAGATTTATTATTGTGTATTTCATCTGTTGTTGAACCCTGTATTATTCGGAATTGTGATCTCGATAATTGGAGTATGATATTTCCTATATTTATATCCTTGTACATGAGTATAACAACATGTAAATTTTCTCATCCGAACACGTGATAACGTACGCTAAGAATGTAACTTAACATACGTTATCGGCTAAAACTAGCGTACGCTACGGATGAGGAATTACGTGTGTTAGGCAGTCAATTATTAAGCTAGGCGGCTAGCACATGCGCCAGCCGGACATGGGTCTGGATAAGATTCCCGCGGGTGAACCTAGACAATTTTGGAGTCAATGCTAATTAGCGTGCACTAAGGACAGTAAGATAGCGTGCGCTAATCAGCTAACGTGCAAAAACATTATATAAGGGATAGCACCCTCATTTCATTTGGTTTACATTTCCTTCACTCGTTCTTCATATCTTGGAAGTCCAGAGAGCCTTCCCTACTTCTTAAACACCTATAAACCCTCTTTACATGATCATTGAAGATTGGAGAGTACTTACACTTGATCATTGAAGAAGAAACTCACTTTGAAGTGACACACAAGCAACCGAGGTTGAAGTCTACCTATTGTTTCAGCGTTTTCTTCATCATAAGGTATGTTAATACTATCTCCTACCTTGGATTCATGTTATTAAGGATATGAGGACTATGCTATCAAGATATTGAGTTCCATTGATGAATTATCCAAACAACATCATGTTTATAAGTTGGAATGTTTATACTTAAGATATAATCGTTGGAAACATCATGATTAACATATTACCACGTCGAATGATGAGAGAAATATTATGAGATTGATTATCCGTATTAATGATGTTACCATATTGGTCGTAGATGTAAAGTTGTTATCACTTTTGTTAAACAGACTTAGGAAAGAATCGTAGAAGTTTTGCATCCTTTCTTATAAGTTGGAATTGTTAGTTCATCTTCATGGTTAAATCGGGAAGTAATGATGATATTGGAATCTAGTTCGATCTTAAGAACACCGAACTTCGCATAAGAATTGTAATCAAGATGGAACATGGTGTTTTAATAATTATGCGTATTCTTGTATCTTGAAGATGTTTAAATCCGTGATATCATTTGTAATGAGATGAACGTGATATGCATGGAGATAACATATATTAAACACTGAGAATTTCGTAAGTTTCATCACAATTAGAACAGTCGACTGCCCAGGGAAGAACTGTCACACATGTTTAGTGCGCGCTAAGCTTTATAGTTTAGCGTATGCTATGCTTGGAATGTAACGTGCGTTATATCATCAGACGAGTCAATCGACTGATCAGTGAGGTACTGACAATGCATGGTTAGCGTACGCTATACTTCGTATAATTGCGTGCGCTAACAAGTAGCCTTAACGTACGCTACATAGGATACGTAGCGTGCGTTAAGCAAGCCAGGCAGATTACGTTTTATGAACTTTCGACCGTAATTTGGATTGTTAGATGTCCGTACAACGTGAGATGAACTCTATATTATTTCTTTTGTTTAAGGTTCGAGCTTTCTATGTGATTGACCAAAGGGGCGACCTTCGAGTGTTTCGTTTGTCGTGGAAGTATTGTTCTTGTCTTCGAATCGAGGCAAGTACCTTAATTTTTGTATGTATTGATGTTATACATATTGTTGTACATGTATGTCGTTGTTGTATGTCCACCTCATGTTGGTCCGACGGGATCATCGGGGGATCTATGCTAGCGTGCGCTGGATCATCAGACGGGTTTTTCCACCTCGGGTTGGTTTGACGGAATCATCGGGGGGTCTAGGTAGTGAACGCTGGATAATTGGAATTACCATGTGTATGTTGTGATATCATGTTGTGATTATCATATGTATATGTTATTATTGAGTTTGTCGCAGGATAAGACTCTTTGGTTCTTTGTCATTTATGTTATTATTATTCTTCGTGAGATGTTGAATAATATATTGTGGTACTTGTAGTAGCATCGTTGTGCTAACCCCTTTGGGGGTGAACATTGGTTTATGTTCAGGATCCAGGAGAGCGGGAAAACAACTACTGGAGTTGCATGATGACGAGGGTGCAGAATGATGTTATGGCTAGGTTTATTTGTCTGCTGTTTGTATCGTTTTAATAAGTACTCGAGTACGTCGTCATTTGTGATGATTTGGATTTGGTGATGTATTAGTACTTTTCCTTTGGACATTTGTATTTTCAGTATTGGTCAGAACTGTTGTATTTTATTTCAGTTACTTTCATACGTTGGTATCTGTTATTGTCTTTTCATTTCTTCAGCCTTGTAAATCCCTATGTAATGGATTTACGGCGCTGTAATATTCCTAAATATAGCGGGGGTGTTACAGAATATGTTATCGGAGCTAAGATTATGGATATCTTGGCCATTGGGTTAAAATAGGGGTCATATATGTCTTTTGAGGTAACCGATCGCGAATAACATCACTGTACTGCCTATGTCTTCATGTGAGCGGTGGCTGTAAGTTCCTAAACTCTATCTCGTCCTTTACATGTTGTATCTCTTATACTTGAACATTAGAACGATATTGTTTCCTGTATGTTGAGTATTTATGCTTATAGTATGTTGAGAGGTGGACGTGGACGTGGTCTAGGTCGTGGACGCAGACGAAGGAATGCCGAAAGAGAAGCTTCGCCTTCTAATCAGGCCAGCCACAGCTCAGGCGAGCCACCGAGATCTATTAATAATGAACTAGAACCTGCTGTGACTGAAATCCTTCGTCAAGTGGTGAACCAGATGACTCAGTTCGCCCAAGTCATGGACCGAATGTAGGTGGCAGTAGGGTTACAACAGGGAGATCGACAACAGGTTATCCCAGACATGGGAAATCGAGGTGACTGATGGCTCCAGGAGGTGGCGAAGATGCAACCACCTAAATTCGACAGTATTTCCGAGACTCCCACCTGGGATAATTGGTTAAAGGAATTGGAGAAAATTTTTGCCGGGATTAATTACCCAGACGACCGAAGAGCCTCTATTGCTTAGTACTTTATGATAGGGGAAGCATCTGAGTGGTGGGAATCCATTCGGCCTGTAGACCATGATGGTGATTGGACAGAATTTAAATTGATGATGGAAGCTCAGTACTGCCCTCGTCCTGTGAGGAAAGCCAAAGTTCGGGAGTTTTTCTCCGCTCAGCCTTCAAATGTGCCAGTATCTCAGGCAAATAAGATGTTTAACCAGAAGCTGGCATTTGTTCGACATCTAGTCAGAACAGATGCAGAAATGATGATCCATTTTGATATGAGAATGAAACCAGAAATCCAGAGGTACATGTCCGGTTTTGAATGTACCACTCTCCGTCAATACCAGGATAAAGCATTGGCGTATGAAATCAAGGAAGCATCAATGGAGAAGTTGACAGAGTCCAAGAAGCAAAAAGTCTCCAGTAGTTTCACGGAGCACAAGAGTAATGGGACCCGCAAGGCCCAATCATCCTTTCATTCTTTCAAGAAACCTCCGCACCCAGTTAGGAGCGGAAAGAACTTCGGAGCAGCATCAACCACGACAGATGTCACTAGGAAATGCTTTAACTGTGCCCAGACGGGGCACTATCGACGGAATTGCCCACTACCTACCGTGACTTGTTTTTATTATGTCTCTGCCTGTGATGTTGTGATAGTCGTCGCGGAGCGTGTTTTCACGCCGCATGTGTCTTCGAGTGGCTTGTAACGTTTCACCGTTGGGCGTGAGTTTTCGGTTCTTGTGTATCTCGTTGAGTTTTCCTGGCGGGATATTGCTTCTTCCTACTTGATTTAAGTTTCAGGACGAAACTTCTTTTAAGGAGGGTAGAATGTGATATCCGCAATTTCGGATTTCGGTAATTTTATATTTTCGGTGGGAGTCCGTGTTGACGACTCGCTCATGACTGTTTTGTCATTCTTAGAATAATTATTTCTGCATTTTTCGACATCCGAGTTCGTTTCGGTATCGTTTTGTTGAGTTCCGTGTTCTTAAGCGGTTTTTCCGCACTTGAGTTCGATTCTTGCAAATCTCGTCCGAAACTATTGTTTCGAGTTTATCGTAAGTTCATTTAATGTTATTATTCATGTTTCGGGCATTGGCTTGGTGTTTCGATCGTGTATCGTGTATTTCGGACGTTTTGGGCCATTTTCATAATTTTCCAAAGTTTGGGGTAATTACTTTCCGTTGTCGAATTTTGAGCCTTCGGGTGGTCGGAATTGTGTGTTATCTTAGTGCTCGAATTTGTCTTTGCACGTATTTCGTAACCGTATCTTCGATTCGTATTCGGGTTTGGGTTTCAGGGTCGTTCGGGCCGTCGGAGTTGGCCACGGCCGAGTCATGGCCGCACCTGTTGGGGCCAGGCCACACCTGGCCGAGTTACGGCCGTAAGGGCCTGGCAGTTGTACGCAAGTCCGGTTACATACGTAAGCCTTGGCCGGTTACGTACGTAACGATGCTGGCATTTCTGGGCAGTTAGTTCAGCCATGGACGGTTACGTACGTAAGCCATGGCCGATTACGTACGTAAGGCGGCCGACAGGCAGCCTATATAACACCCAGCAGACGGGTTTTTCACCCATTTTCTCACTTCATTCTTCCTCTTCCGCGGCTGGAGACATGTTGGACATGGAATCATGTTGCTAGACAACAAATCCATGAATTCTTGGAGTTCATATCATAGATTATCCATCCTATAACATCCTTTGATCGAGCGAATCACGTTAGATTTTCTAGAAATCTAGTTTTGTGGAATTTGGGTATTTTGTTCGATTTCGTCCATTTAATCCGAAATAACTTAGAATAGTGATGGATTGAAGATTGCTAAGTTGTATTATATCGACTTCCTTGTTATTCCACGGTAGGATTGCCGAGGATTCATCGTTTTATTGAGTTTCTTATCGACGCCTTGAAGGTGTTCGATAAAATGTCACAAAGGGGATTTTGGCGTTCTACGATTATTTTTCCTCGGTGGATCGTTAATTTATTGATGGTATGATTTTAGGGTCAGGTTCCTTGCAAAGAACTCGAGTCGGAACTCTTCCGTTCGTCATTTTCTTCAAGCTTTCCGATCGAGAGTGTATTCATTGTCTTCGCCGGAGAATTGTAGGTGTTCGAGGTGTCCCGACTGAGCCGTGTTCGTCGGAGTGTCCGGTATCGATTATCGAGGCAAGTATCTTGCCCATACATTACGTGTTTTGTGGATATAATGGTTGTTAATCATCGATATGTGCTAAATAAATATTTATAACCATTTTTCAAAGGACTCGGTATATTCACCATCATGGTTTTCTTAAAGGTGACCCGTGTGTTTCGGGAATTAATATGCTTAATTGAATATGTGTGCTAGTGTTGAGTATAGGATCGCCTTACTTTTGTATGATGTTATTATGTATGATTATGTCGTCGGTAAATGTAAAAGTTCACATCTTTTGTTAAAAGGTGTGCGTGGAGTTACGTGGTTATCGACGAATATGTGAGTTTGTGTGGTATTTGGTTGTGTCGTTTCGGTGCTGTTGAGATATTGTTATAGTTCTGGGTTGTGAATATGTGTTGGATAAACTGGCCATTCTAGTAAGATACCTCGACTATATATATATATACTGTGATTGACTTTCGAGGCTCGTGGTTTGCAACTGTGAATTGTGTTATTGTGTGGATGTGTTTTCGTTCTTCCACCCGGGGATGGCATGTGTGGCCTCTGGGGGCCTATACTAATGGGTACGGCCATGGGAGTGGACTTGGGTGTGTGTCTTGTTGTTCTTCCACCCGGCGACGGTTCGACAGGACCTCTGGGGGTCGATACTAATGGGTACGACCGCGGAAGTGGTTTCCCACCCGGGGATGGTCCGACGGGGCCTCTGGGGGTCGATACTAATGGGTATGGCCATGGGCCATTTTCGTAATTTTCCAAAGTTTGGGGTAATTACTTTCCGTTGTCGAATTTCGAGCCTTCGGGTGGTCGGAATCGTGTGTTCTCTTAGTGCTCGAATTCGTCTTTGCAAGTACTTCGTAACCGTATCTTCGATTCATATTCAGGTTCGGGTTTCGGGGTCGTCCGGGCCGTTGGAGTTGGCCACGGCAGAGTCATGGCCGCACGTGTTGGGGCCAGGCCACACCTGGCCGAGTTACGGCTGTAATGGCCCAGCAGTTACGTACGTAAGGCCAGTTACGTACGTAAGCCTTGGCCAATTAGGTACGTAATGATACCGACATTTCTGGGCAGTTAGTTCGGCCATGGCCGGTTACGTACGTAAGCCATGGCCGATTATGTACGTAAGGCGGCCGACAGGCAACCTATATAAGACCCAGCAGGCGGGTTTTTCACCCATTTTCTCACTTCATTCTTCCTCTTCCATGGCTGGAGACATGTTGGACATGGAAGCTTGTTGCTAGACAATAAATCCATGAAGTCTTGGAGTTCATATCATAGATTATCCATCCTATAACATCCTTTGATCGAGCGAATCAGGTCAGATTTACTAGAAATCTAGTTTTGGGGAATTTGGGTATTTTGTTCGATTTTGTCCGTTTAATCCGAAATAACTTAGAATAGTGATGGATTGACGATTTTTAAGTTGTATTATATCGACTTCCTTGTTATTTGATACGGAATTGACTAGTCCAAATAAAGAAAACGAAGCAAGGATCAACGTAAATGGCCTTACAACGCGCCATGCACAGATTACTACGTATTTAGGCGGGAAAACGGACACAAGACGTGGAGTCTCGGTCTCAGCCGTGTCATATAACATGGCCCGTGTCATGCTATGCCGGAAGGTCGACAATCGACCGGAAAATGGACGAATAGGGAAAATCACCACTGCTGGAGCCGCCGACGCCGCCGACCACCACTGCCGAATCGCCGATCACTACCGACAACCCGCCGTGTCATCCGACACGCCCGTGACGAGATGTCCTAGAAAGTGAAATCTCGGCCGCCGAAACCCGACCGTGTCGCACGACACACGGCCCGTGCCGACACAACCCGACCGCGTTGTGCGACACGGCCGAGTCACACTCTTCCGGATAGTAAATTCCCGCTGTCCGACCAACCCGACCGTGCCAGGCGACACGGTCGATTCCTGCCTAACATGTGCGCCCGCACATGCCGCCGCGGCCGTGCCGATCGGCACGGGCCGTGTCCGACAGCCAGCAAACTCACATTATTGTTGATTTTTTTTGTGTTTTTTTTGTTGTTTTCCCTTCCCTCACATGTCATGATTAAACTTGCATGTTATGTGGGGTGGCTTATAATCATTTTGTTGTGTGATTCCCCCTCCCTATCATTTGTTTCATTTGTATTTTATTTTGATGTTTTGTTTTTCATTTCAAGATCATGTGATCTTGTTTTATTCCTTAGTTGCTTAGAAGACTACATTGCTATAATTAGTCTTGTTCATGCTTCCATTAGATATTGTATTATGAATGTTGAATGTGAAAGAATACACTTTGTGTTTCTATCATTGGTAAATGATTTTTACCGAAACTTGATTTTTATTCGACGCGTTTTCGAGTATTAATCCGATTGATTCTCAATAGGTCTTGGGAAGAAATCACCTTATCGAGTTATAGGTATAATTCGATAAACTCTTGTTCTTGATCGTTCAAGTCTTCTTGATCGATATTATCACTTTTCCCGATATTACTTCTATTTTCCATTTGTTCGAATTTTCATCGTCATATTCGACATTACTCCCACAAAATACGTCCAAAAACACCCATACTCGTAAAAAGACTTCCGCTACGATATTCATACGTACACTCCGACCGATACGTATCCGCCTCTCCCGGATAATTCGTATCATTATTCCACGGTAGGATTGCCGAAGATTCGTCGTTTTATTGAGTTTCTTATCGACGCCTTGAAGGTGTTCGATATAATGTCACAAAGGGGATTCGGGCGTTCTACGATTATTTTTCCTCGGTCGATCGTTAATTTATTGAGGGTATGATGTTAGGGTCAGGTTCCTTGCGAAGAACTCGAGTCGGAACTCTTCCGTTCGTCGTTTTCTTCAAGCTTTCCGATCGAGAGTGTATTCATTGTCTTCGCCGGAGAATTATAGGTGTTCGAGGTGTCCCGACTGAGCCGTGTTCGTCGGAGTATCCGGTATCGATTATCGAGGCAAGTATCTTGCCCATACATTACATGTTTTGTGGATATAATGGTTGTTAATCGTCGATATGTGCTAAATAAATATTTATAACCATTTTTCAAAGGACTCGGTATATTCACCATCATGGTTTTCTTAAAGGTGACCCGTATGTTTCGGGAATTAATAT
Source organism: Orobanche coerulescens (assembly GCA_033398695.1). Taxonomy (NCBI): domain Eukaryota; kingdom Viridiplantae; phylum Streptophyta; class Magnoliopsida; order Lamiales; family Orobanchaceae; genus Orobanche; species Orobanche coerulescens. Next base: position 84,202,615 of record CM065809.1, read on the forward strand.
GCTTAATTGAATATGTGTGCTAATGTTGAGTATAGGATCGCCTTACATTCGTATGATGTTATTATGTATGATTATGTCGTCGATAAATGTAAAAGTTCACATCTTTTGTTAAAAGGTGTGCGTGGAGTCACGTGGTTATCGACGAATATGTGAGTTTATGTGGTATTTGGTTGTGTCGTTTCGGTGCTGTTGAGATATTGTGCTTCCGTGTAGATTGTTATAGTTCTGGGTTGTGAATATGTGTTGGATAAACTGGCCATTCTAGTAAGATACCTCGATTATATATATATACTGTGATTGACTTTCGAGGCTCGTGGTTTGCAACTGTAAATTGTGTTATTGCATGGATGTGTTGTCGTTCTTCCACCCGGGGATGGCATGTGTGGCCTCTGGTGGCCGATACTAATGGGTACGGCCATGAGAGTGGACTTGGGCGTGTGTGTTGTTGTTCTTCCACCCAGGGACAGTTCGACAGGACCTCTGGGGGTCGATACTAATGGGTACGACCGTGGAAGTGGTTTCCCACCCGGGGATGGTCCGACGGGGCCTCTGGGGGTCGATACTAATGGGTACGGCCATGGATTACCAAGTGTGGATAGTTGTGGTGTTGAGACTTGTTAATGTACTATTTTTATGATTAATTGTGATACTATCTGGAGTATCACAATGCTGTGTGCTCGGGGTCGAGATACAGTATATATCGAGTCTTGGTGTTTGGCTAGAATGGCATAAGTGTAATATGTGGTGTGTATTCGTCTGTGGTAATGATTTGAAACGAGCCGGTTGGGTCGTGGACCCTGTGTTTTGTTGTCGGATTTGTATTTTGGAAAATAAGCTCTAGGCTGTGACCCTAAGTGGTTTTCGATAAGTTGAGAATTATTCAATTACTAGTGTTTTTCAAAACTCCCGAGGTCTTGAGTTGATTTTCAAAATGACCACTCTTTTCATTTATACGTTTACGATTTGAACTATTTTATTTAAAGGAGAAATCTCGGGAAGTCTTTTGTCTTGGCTGAGTTGCAGATTATTCAAATTATTGTATTCTCGGAATGTGTTGTGTATAGCTCGTATTTGCACTTTATACTTGCACTAGCAAAATAGTGGAGTTTTGCTAACCCCCGAGTAATCGGGGGGTGGATATCTGTATTGTGTCCAGGTACATGCTGGATTTCGGGAGCAAGTCACAGGATCAGTACGAGGATGATGAAAGACAAATGATACTGTAACGCCCCAATACTTATTTAAATGCTAACGATCATATATTTTGATTTTTTTAATATTTACAGGTTGTCCGATACTTGGACCGATACGTTCCTAGCATAAAATGAAAGATTTAAAAAGAAAATATTTCAAAATAAATTATAAGGATCATTTTTAGAATTTCTGAAAGTGATTTCGAAAAGTTCCGACGATTTTGATACGATAAAATTTCATTAGAACACTTATCCGCAAAAATAATATTAAATTATTGTTTTATGATTATCGAAAATCCGTTAGAGCATATCGAAGATTTAACTCCGACGAGTCCGAACAGGTCGGAAAATCGAATTTGGACATCGGGAAGGGGTCGAATCGCCGAGCCAAGTTGACGGACATCTGCCGGTCACCGCCGGACACGCCGATCGACAATCACGGTCATGGCCGAAGCTTCTAGGCCACTATCCGGATAAGTGTCATCCACTGTCAGGATAAGGTCGATCACGAACGCAGCGAAGCTTCGACCACTATCCGGATAAGGCCGCCCAATTTGTCCCGGATAAGGTCGGTCACGACCGATAGAAGCTTCTCGGCCAGCTGTCCGGATAAGGCTTCCAGCTGTCCGGGTAAGGTTGATTTTCAACCGACTTTGAGCCCTTATTTGTACATGTTCCCGGACGTGTTTTTGTACATATCATATATAATTTTGAAGCTATGCACCTCTACTTTAAAACGCCCGAAACATATTTTCCTTCCAAAATTTATAAAAGCCACAAAAATCCCGATCAAACAGATAGCTCAAATCTGACAGTTCTTCAAAGGTGTTTGATAAAAGTCCTCAAAGAGATTTCAGATTTTACATCAAGAATTTATGACCGGAAATATGAAAAAGTATTTTCAAGTGCTAGGAGAAGCGTATCCGGGATCTAAGAAGGACAATCGAGCCAAATTCAAAGGAAGATATTTCAAGATTTCAGCAAACGAGGTGAGGTTATACTGTTTTAATAAGTTACGGTCATCGTTGTGTCATGTAACATGACGACCCTGTTGTTACCCAAAATATTATCCGGAGATAGTATTGCTGGAACGATCGAGTAACAAACAAAATGCGAGAACACTTCCGTGGGAAAATGGATAACACAAGATTTGTCGGGGTTGTTAGTCCCGGGCTTGAATGCTCTCGCGAGATGTTATTAATAAATATACTGTCGAGTACAAATATTAATGTTAGAATCTAATACAATGAGTGTAAAAGCTTCTAGTTATCTTGGCTTTAGAGCGCGTAGATTGCCGGAAGAACCAGATGGATGAATCTGTGAGTTCTTGCTTGGAATTTATGATGAATGTGTATGAATATCACTATGAATGTCTTAGTGTTTGCCAAAAGAGCCTTTTATTCTCTCTTTGATGTGTATTTTGCACTTAATTCGTAGTAGAATCCGTCCCTTTGGCCGCAACAGTGAGTTCTCTATTTATAGGGGACTAAGTAGTTGGGATCCCTCAGGCGATCGCGGGCGATCGCCGTTTTCTATATTAAAATAAACGGCCGATCGTCCCGTCACGTGGGCTGTTCCCTTGAGGTCCGAGGTTGCGGTTGGAGGCCACCGGGTGAACCAATGGGAAGCGACGCTGCCGCGAGTCATTGTCCGAGGAGGGTCCACTTGTACCTTTCGGCGGCCTTGTCGGTAGGTGCGGTAGGTGACAGTGGGGTCAATGATCCTTTTGTTGGTATCCTATGAAGATCCGGGTGGGCCATCGTCCAAGATTCGGTCTTCGGCGACTTTGACGGATCTTTGGATCCCCACGTGGCATGAGATGATCGCCTCGATCCGTTAGACAAAGACGATCGCTGTATCGAAAGACGATCGCTGGTTACCAAAAGACGATCGCTATATTATGCCGGACTTTAGGTGTTCGTCCGGAGTTTGGCTTCTATGGTTGACTTTTCAGGGAGGTCGCCGATCGCCTATCGTGGCGAATTAATCGTCGCACAACATTTGCCCCCCAGCTCGCTTTGATGTTGAAAACACGGGGTGAGGTGGCACTGTTGGCGATCGCCGATGTTTAGACGACCAGCCGATCTGAATTCAAATATGGACGACCTTCTTTCGCGTCGGGAGCAGCGGGAAAAGAAGGCGGGCCTTTCACAAGCGGCCGACACGCGTGCCGCCGTTGGGGAATCCGACGGTTTGTCGGACACCGTGGCATGCCCTCGAAAAGACGCGTATGCGGATTCGAGGGCCGCATTTAATGCGTCCCCACGTGACGGTTCCGATTCGGTCTCCGAGGTTTCTCCTTTTTGCACTTAGGCCCTCGTTCCCATCTATAAAAAGGAGGGCTTCTTCTCCTTCACTTTTACGCGCCCTTAGCATCCATGGCCGAATTTCTGCAGAAATTTGGAGCCTTTGAGTGCCGATCTTCTTCTTTTTCTAGGTAAGATTAAATTTAACCTTCTCCTTATCTTTACTTTCCAATATGTCGGGAGGATCGAAAACCTTCGAGACCGGAAGTTCTTCCATTGCCGCCGTTGCTCGAACGGGAGGAGGTTCCGTTAGAGTGGATATGGAGACGGCCGCTGAAGCTATTCGAGCGGGGATTGCACCGAAGAACTCGAAAAACTTTTCAACGAGGCCGAGGTGGCGAGGACGGCGAGACGGCGGAGCAGGGGGGTTCGCCGGTGGATGAAGACGATGCAGTGCGGGAGGCACAGGAAAGAGAGAGCAGATTCGGCCCCTCCTATGTGGCTTTTGCTCAGATGATGGAAACGATCGCTGGACCTTGCCCGGAATTCGATTTCGAGGCCTACTCCGCCGCTCACCCTTACAAACATGTGAATCGGACGGTCTTTCAGGCCGCCGTCCCGTCTCAGTGGACTCTCGGCCAGATCCGGAGTACGGCGACCAAGAATGACCTGAGCCGCTGGAGGGCCAAATACCACATCCCCTCTGACGTTTCCCTTCACGTACCTTTGGAGAATGAGCGCGCCGACCAACCGCCCCAGGATATGGTCGCCGTCAACGAGATGATTATGGAGGCGGGTCTGCGATTCCCGTTGCCACTCGCCGTATCCTATTTGCTGATCGCCTAGAATTTGGCGCCTCTTCAACTGACGCCGAATGCTTGGCTGCAGATCATCTGCACGTTGACCTTGTTTGGCGGTCACCGGTTATTTCGTCACCTTACCGCGCTGGAGATGAATTATTTGTTTAAATTGGCTGCGCAGAAAGGGACGATCGGCGGTTATCATATCCAGGGCCGACTCGGGAGAGTGGTTCTCGGCGTGCCGAATAAGACCAAGGGCGACCTGGAAAAATGGTGTTGGTTCGGCGGGGCATGGCGATCAGCGTTGAGTGAAGGGCTGAATGAAGAGTTGGAGATTCCCACTATTTTCCGGGAGAGGAATCCGAGTAAGGATTTAAACTCTCCCTTTGATTGAGCTTGTCTTGGACTGATCTAATTTTGTTTTCTTTTTGCAGGACCTCTCGTACCAGCGACCAGCGACCTCCCATTTGATTTCTTGATCGTTTGGGAGCGTATTCGTGCGTTGCCGAACTCCTTTATTGACGTTCGATCGCTTGGTACTGAAGCTCATCGGTTGGGGGCTCGTTTGTTTTGCTACCCTCGTCACTTGAAAGTTCAAGGTATGAGGTTAAGTGGTGTTTCCTTTCTTTGACGATCGTCTCCAAGATGTTGTTTTATTTTTTATTACTTGTTTTCTCGTTTTCTTTGACTTTGGCTTATTTTCCCCGAATCGCCGTAACTACGCGAGAGATAGCTATGTCGGACTTGGGAGTTCTTGGTCGCCTTAATTTGGGCAAGCGGACCGAGTCGCGTTCTGCGACGACGTCTCACCTGCCCCGGTGACGAGACCCGCCGAGGCGCCGGTCGCCAAGCCGGTGGTCGAGGGAGAGGAGCTCCAAACGCCGCAAGAGGCGGAGGTCGGAGTCCCCGTCGATCTCTGAGGCGGACGTATCGATTCTTGAGCCTCCGGTCGCTGCGGCTCCTATCTCCGCCATCCCGATGATGGAGCGATCTAGCGCCAAGCCCACGGTCACCGGACCCCGGTCATCTGGCAGCTCGGCGAAGAAGATGGCGATCGCCGATGCGGAGACACCCCGGGGCAAGCCTTTTTTCGGACGCGACCCCGAAATGGTCAATAGGTAAGAGTGGGTCAAAAATTTTTCCGAGTTAGGCATTAGAGCATGGTATGGGCTAACTCCTTGATTTCCTTGGTTTGCTGCTGCAGAGGTTCGCCTCGCCGACCGGACGTCGCCCCATGGTGCCGGGATTTCTGTCGAGCAAGGCTCCACAAGGTTCTCGTCAAGTCCTCGCTACGTTCGCGGGCAATCACTTCTGCCCAAGGCTTGGACGGCCGACCGTGACGCGATCGCTCGTCGGCGATCTGGAGATGCCATGCGGCGACCGGTGCCCTGGCTCTTCAGCGGCGACGATGGCCGCCCAAGCCGCCGGGATTTTGAGGGGCGACCCTCCACCGCTCATCTCCATCGCGAGCTCGAGGCCGCCTTAATGTAAATATCGAGGATGCCAACCGGATCCGGTCGATGGAGAAAGAGTATGAGGAGACCGCCAATCGGGCTAAGCGGGGACGTGGATCGATTGAAGCGGGAGCCGAGTCGCTCCAAGGAAGCCGCCGATCGATCTGTAATAAGGAGAAGGAGACTCGCGAAGCTCGAGGCTTCGCAGAGGAGGCGACCGGCCGAAGGCTGCGGTGGATCGGCTCGGGTGAGCCGGAGGCGCGAAGAAAGAGCCGGAGAAGGCCGGGCGAGAATGTTGCCAAGGCGGCCGAATCGGAGGTCGAGAAGACGGCGGCGGATCTCGAAGGGCACCAAGGCGATCGAGGTCGATCCTACCTTAACGTCGGGCACTTCGGGCGAGTTCGCTTACTATTTGGCCTATGCCGACGCCTCCGAGTTGCTAAAAAGGCAGGAGTCGAGACCGGTCCCCGATGGAAAGCTTCAGATCCTATGTCTCCAAGCATCCTCTGCATCCGCAATTCTCTGCCGATCCTTGACTTGGTCGACTCCTGGATTGACTTGAGTTGGTATACCGCAAACTCATTCATCCCGAGGCCGATGGGGTGCCCAAGCCGATCCGCAACCCGAGGGCGAAGACCAAGAAAGCGGGCTTTGAGAGGCTTTTGTTTTTCCTTCGTAACTTGTACTTTTTGTTGTAAGGCCTTCGGGCTTGAAATGTATGAAGCTTGTGTTTATGAATAAAATACTCCTTTTCTCATTCCGCGCATCGCATTATATGCGATCGCTTTGACTGTTTGTGTGCAATTTTTACGAGTACGCGTATATTTGCTTTCGATTTTTTGTTCGTCCGGCCGATTGTCTGAGTGTTGAAAGTATTGACATGTTTTGAATTGGAATTCTTACTTGTAATTTTCGTCGGACGACCTCGATCGCTCTGTATGTTTTTTAGCGAAGCCGATCGAGTATGGTTCCTCTTTGTTCGATCGTATCTGAGATTAGCTCGACCTATCCTTGCCCCCTTGTCTTTGTTCACTTATAGTAAGTAAGGAAACAAAGACTAGTCTATCTGGCGAGCTATCTTCATTTTGCCGATTCTGAAGAGTAATGTGTGGTTGCGGTGTTCGATGGACCGATCTCCCCAATCGTGTCTTCGTGTGCGCGGGATATTTAGTATCCTGCGACTCACTTTTTGTGAGGGTCCTCCGTTAGGCTACGCCTGCCTTGTGTTAAAACGAAAGGCCGGCGATCTCGGTCTGGAGGAGTCCTTGCGCGGAGTGTTGTCGGCTTATTCGACACCACGTCCGCGGCTTGTCATCTCTGTTTCCACCTCGGCCCGCCATGAAGATGGCGATCCTCGACGGTGTACGTTGAGACGGGGGTAACGGCACGTCGCATTGTTCGGGTTCACCATGTTAGATGATGTACCTTGAGAACGTGCGATCGCGCCTACTGACTATTTTGGAGGGTCCTTCGGCTACGTCGGCCTCGTATTTAAACGAAGGGCGGACGATCTCAGCCCAAAGGAACCTTGCATGGGCGAAGCTGTCGGTTCCATCGACCTCCAGGACCATGGCTGCAATAATTTTACCTAGGATCGTCGTGATCAGCGATCGTCGGTGATATGCGATGCCTGGTGGGGCGATCGCCATAACAGATGGGATAACAAAAAATCTCATTATATTCCTTGTACATCATTGAAATCGAATACAAATTTATCACTGATAGTATTTTTTCAGATGCACGGCGTTCCAGGGGTATTGGTCCGGAGTACCGTCAGGATGTTCCAGTTCGTAGGCTCCTTTAGTTAACCATCTGGATACTCTGAAAGGTCCTTCCCAGTTTGGACCAAAGACGCCTGTATGGGTTTGGATTTTCTTGAGGACGAGATCGCCCACTTGAAATCTTCTCTCTCTGACCTTTGAATTGAAGAACTTCTCGGCTCTCCTTTTGTGGATTGTGTTCTTCATTTCTGAGGTCAGCCGTCTTTCTTCAAGCATGTCTAGGTCGATTCGCCGGGCTACATCGTTGTCGGTCGTCATCTCCTGTTCGGTTCGATGGCTGAGGACGGCGATCTCCGAAGGAATCACCGCTCGCTTCGAAGGTAAGGGCGAACGGGGTTTCGCCGGTGAATTGCGGGTCGTCGTTCGGTAGGACCATAAAACGCCCGGGAGCTCGCTCGCCCATCTTCCTTGCTGGATTCGAGTCGTGCTTTGATCGTGTGTTTGAGGATCTTATTCACTGCCTCTACCTGCCCGTTCGTCTGAGGGTGATAGGGCGCTGAGAATAACCTTTTGACTCCCCACTTTTCACAGAATTGCATGACTTCTAAGCCGTCGAATTGTTTCCCGTTGTCGGAGATGATGGCCTGGGGAAAACCGAATCGGCATATTATGTTTTTCCATATAAACTTGATCACTTGCTCTTGGCCGATCTTGTTGAGCGGTTCGGCCTCAGCCCATTTGGTGAAATAATCGACCCCAACGATGGCGAACTTACAGCCCCCTGGAGCCGTCGGTAAGGGACCTATAAGGTCGATGCCCCATTTCGCAAATGGCCAAGGGCTATACATGGAGGTGAGCTGTTCGGGTGATAGTTTAATGTTGGGGCCCATTATCTGACATCTATGACAAGATCTGGCATAAGCGATCGCATCTTTCCGAAGTGATGGCCAGAAAAATCCTTGTCTGGTCGTCTTATGGAGGAGGGCTCGCCGCCCGCGTGGTTCCCACAAATCCGTCATGGATTTCAGCTAAAACGAGCCGACCTTCCTCCGGTGTAATACACTTGAGGAGGGAAGGCTGAAGGCTCGCTTGTAAAGCCGATCGTCCAATAGGGTATACCCGGTCGCACGGGCCGAGTTGGCGAGCTTTAACACGGTCGCCGTGGACCGTTCCCTTTTTAAGTATTTGATGAACGGAGTCATCCAATTCTCTTCGGCGATGGCGACCGTGGTAACCAAATTCTGTCGATCGCCGGCCTTGCTGACTTTGTGATTTGGATGTTGGAGAAGTCGGTGCCCCATCCGATGATGCTAGTTTGGAAAGTGCATCGGCACCGGGAGTTGTGCTCTCTCGACTTGCTCGATTAGTACTTCTTCAAATTTTGTGCACATTTCGCGACCACTCTTGGTATTTGACCATCCGTTCGCGCGTGCCTCATATTCCCCCTTGACTTGGTTCACGACCAAAAGGGAGTCCATGTAGATATGGAGGCGTCGAACATCTAGGGGAGGGCTAGATCAAGCCCGCCTACTGAGCTTCGTATTCGGCTTCATTGTTGGTCGCACGAAACCGAAACGCACGGCATTTGTGAAACTCGACCGTCCGGGCTAATGAGGACAATCCGCCTCGCTCTCGCATTGGTCGCCGAGCCATCCACGTATAATTTCCAGGTGTCGGCCGACTGGTCTGACCGTGAGGGAACGTTAATTCCACCACGAAGTCCGCCGAGCTTGGCCTTTGATCGCCGTGCGAGGAGCGTAAGTGATACCGTATTGTGCGATCTCCGACCACTTGAGGAGTCGCCGTGGTGTCCGGTCGGTGCAGGACTTGTCTTAGAGGTAGAGTGGTTAGGACCTCCACCGGTGATCGAAGAAGTAAGCTCTCGCCAGACACTCATGACAAGGGCATGGCGATCTTCTCCAATGGTGTGTAACGTGTCTCGGCGTCGTGGAGCGCCCGGCTAACATAGTAGATCGGCAAGTGGGCTTGCCTCTCGCTCGCACTGTAACGGCACTCGGTGCGACCTCCGAGGCCGCTAAGTAAAGGAATAATTTTTCACCGGGGATCGGCTTTGCCAGGATCTGGGGGTTGGATAGATATTCCTTTATTTTGGCGAAAGCTATCTGGCTATCTTTCGTCCATGCGAACTTCTTGTTCTTGTTGGTCGCGAAGAAATTCTTTCTTTTAACGCCGAGCCGTGATATGAAACGGTTGAGGGCGGCTAGACAGCCTGTGAGGCGTTGCACCTGTTTGATGTTTCGCGGCTCCTGCATGTCAAGGATCGCTCGTATCTTGGTGGGGTTCGCCTCGATCCCCCTTCGGCTCACTATGTGCCCCAAGAACTTCCCGGAGCCCACCCCGAAGTTGCATTTCTTGGGGTTCAGCTTCATGTTAAACTTCTCAAGGATGGCGAACGTCTCGGCAAGATCGTTGAGGTGATCTTCCTTCTTGAGGCTTTTGACTACGATATCGTCAATGTAGACCTCCATGGTCTTGCCGATCTGATCGGCGAACATCCTGTTGACTAATCGCTGGTAGGTCGCCCCTGCGTTTTTCAAGCCGAACGGCATTATGACCCAAAAGTATATGTCTTTTTCTGTGTGGAAAGATGTGTGTTTTATGTCTTCCTCTGCCATTGGGATTTGATGATATCCGGCGAAGGCATCCATAAACGACATCATTTCGCAACCTGCCGTGCTATCGACCAGATGATCGATATGAGGCATTGGTAAGTGATCTTTTGGACATGCCGCGTTGAGGTCGGTGAAGTCTATGCATAATCTCTAGGAGCCAGTCGGCTTTTTGACGAGCACCGCGTTGGCGACCCACTGTGGTTCATCAGTTGCTACTCCGATCAGTCTGTTGTTGAGTAACTTCTGGACTTCTATGTCGAGCGCCGCGTATTTCTCGGGACCGAACTTCCTACGCTTCTGGTGAACAGGTTTCATCGCCCGGTCGATCTTCAGATAATGGCAGGCGTGTTCGGGACTTATGCCAACCATATCTTGATGCGACCAGGCAAAGACACCGATGTTCTTACGTAGCAAGTTGATCAGATCTCCCTTTAATTCGCGGTCGATGCTTGCGCCGATCTGTACCTCCCGTTCTGGATGATCCGGATCCATCGTAATGCTTTCCAACTCTTCGACAGGAACGGTCGCCTCTCGTTTGGTACGATCTCCGGACTCGGTCCTTGGATCGATGTCGAGACTTGGCTCGAAACCGATCCTTGGCTCGATGTCGTCCGTCGATCGATGAGAGATGGCGTCCCCTGAGTCGGGTTGGTACGCAGTCTCAAGCTCGTCGATCTCCATGGGTTGATCGTCGGTCGCTTCAATGTTACATACAGTACGGGAAGTATTGAAAGAATTAACAACATAGGAGTAACTCAAACATCTCTTTGCCATTAGCTGATCTCCTTTTACAGTACCGACCGTCCCATCGGCAGTGGGGAATTTGATACAGTAAAAGAAAGATGAGGCGACCGCCTCAAAAGTTTCTAAAAAGGGGCGACCTAGGAACCCATTATAGATGCTGGGCCTATCTATGATTACAAAGCTTAGGTTCCTAGTAATCCTAACCTTGGGATCATAAAAGCATATCAGCTCGACGGAGAGCTTGATCCTCCGTAGGCTTGGGTGTGTTGTCGCCGAACCCTTGAAGCACGGTGTCGAAAGGCTTGATGAATTTGATCAGGTTGCCGAGTTGGTCTAGGGCGGATTTGAATATGATGTTGCAAAAACTCCCATTGTCGACCAACACGCGATCGACCGTCTTCCCAAGGATGCAAGCGGAGATCACTAGTGCATCCTCTTTGGGACATTGCACTCCTTCCCTGTCCTTGTTGGAAAAGGTGATGAGCGCGTCTCTAGAGATGGTCGGTTCCGGGGGTACAACGACGTGGACCCCGGCGAATGCCCTCAGCTCGGCTTTTCGTTTCCTGTTCGACATGGTGGAAACCGGGGAAAGACCCCCGAGGTTTCCACCTCCCGCTTGAAGCATGTTGACCCGGCCGCCAGAGTTGATCGGTGGGACCGAATCATCAGAGTATTCCGGCTCATGCTCGATTCTGGCGACCGGATTGGGAGGAGTTCTCTCGTGTTGCCGACGCTCGCGCCCTCCGGTCCTTTCCGTCCTTGGTTCCGGCTTGGTGACCAAGTTGTCCAGTTTGCCTTCTTCAAACAATCGCCAGAGTTGCCTGAGGAGATCGCGGCATTGACTAGTGTTGTGGCCGGGACTCTTATGATAGGCACAGAATTTGCTACGGTCTAGGTGACCGTGGTCCCTTATTGGCTTTGGCTTGGAAAGCCACTCGCGACCCTTGATCGCGTTGAAGATGTGGGCCGGAGATAAGTTGAGGTTGTGAAGAAGGTGGACCTCTACATCCTCGAAGGCTTTGAACTCGCCAGCGGCTTGGCGATCGCCTTCCGGGCTTGGCGACCGCCTTCTTACGGACATGGGAGGGTGCTTTTCCTTCTTCGGATGGTCCCTCTTCTAAGCGGAGGGAGAGCATCCTCTGTCTGGCCAGGAACCCGGCGGCTTTGTTGCGGAAGATCGAATAGGTCGGGGGATATCTTTTGTGAGGTGCCTGAACATGGGCGAGCGTCCGTGGAATCCGCTCATAACTGAGTTGAGAGCGATCTCGTCCGCCGACGGCTCACCGGTGAGGACTATCTCGTCTTCCCGGTCGATGTAATACACATAAGATTCATCCTTCCCCGCCCGATTTTCATCATGCGGTGAGGACCTTCCGGGCGAGCGACTTTGGCGGCGAAGTATGACTGAAGTCGTTCGCTAGCTTCTCAAAGCAATTGATCGAGCGAGATGGTAGTGAGGTGTACCATCCGTGGGCGAGGTCGCCCGAGTTAACGGGAACATACGACATTTCGCCGCATCCGAAGCTCCGCACTGGTCATGTAGATCCGAATTTGCTTAAGTGGGTTTCGGATCCGATTTCCTCGTATAAAGGTGTTTGTGGGGGATTGATTGTTGGTTGGATGGGGCGAGCTCGATCCGAGTCGTGAGTGGTTCGCTTGAACCGATGATCGATCTCTGGCGCTTGCCCCATTTTCCATGAGCGCCCTCATCTCATCGAGTGGCGTTGTATGGCGGCTATCGCCGTCGCCCGATCGCCGCCGATTGACTCTCGGAGCGTGAACCAAGGCGATCGTGTGCGATCCCCGGCCCCGTGGTGAACGACGATCTCCCTGCCAGAGGGTTCCCTTCTTGGGCGAGCAGGGGCTCGTTGACCGGTCTGTCTCTTGGGAGTCGGATACGCCGAACTCCTGGTAAAGGATTCAGATATCGATGTCTCCCGGCTGGGGCCTGAGTGCCCCGGTCGCCATGAGGGATCGCTCCCTAGGCGGCTGAAGACGGAATCGTCCCGCCTTACGAGAGCCTTCTCCAGCGGCTCGGGGCTTTCTGTCGATTTCTCAACATAGATCCCCTTGAGCTTCCGTTTGCTTGCCCGGCGATTAGCTGACGGGGTGATGGTGGGCGTATCGTGGGCCCTCTGCCGTTCCCTGAGGATGGCTATAGCCTCCTCAATCTGTTCCGATGTCTGGAACTGATCGAGTGAGAGGCTAGAACCGTCCCTCGGGGGCGGGAGTGAGAGCCTAGCGTCGCCACGCTCGCCCTCCGCCGTGGGCTGGGACTCGGTCCTCGCCGGAATAAGATTTCCGGCAGATCTCAGGGTGGCCCTCTTGGAGGTTGTTGCTGATGTCATTTTCTGATGGTTTTTCTATTGAAGAACAGTGAGTGTTTCTTCAAGTATATGTCCGGAGAACAGTGAGTGTTCTTCGAGACGGTAGGAAAAAATGAAGGTTTAGATCCCCTTCCTCTAGCGCCAATTGTTGTTACCCAAAATATTATCCGGAGATAGTATTGCTGGAACGATCGAGTAACAAACAAAATGCGAGAACACTTCCGTGGGAAAATGGATAACACAAGATTTGCCGGGTTGTTAGTCCGGGCTTGAATGCTCTCGCGAGATGTTATTAATAAATATACTGTCGAGTACAAATATTAATGTTAGAATCTAATACAATGAGTGTAAAAGCTTCTAGTTATCTTGGCTTTAGAGCGCGTAGATTGCCGGAAGAACCAGATGGATGAATCTGTGAGTTCTTGCTTGGAATTTATGATGAATGTGTATGAATATCACTATGAATGTCTTAGTGTTTGCCAAAAGAGCCTTTTATTCTCTCTTTGATGTGTATTTTGCACTTAATTCGTAGTAGAATCCGTCCCTTTGGCCGCAACAGTGAGTTCTCTATTTATAGGGGACTAAGTAGTTGGGATCCCTCAGGCGATCGCGGGCGATCGCCGTTTTCTATATTAAAATAAACGGCCGATCGTCCCGTCACGTGGGCCTGTTCCCTTGAGGTCCGAGGTTGCAGTTGGAGGCCGGTGGGTGAACGATGGGAAGCCGACGCCGCGCGTCGCGTCATTTGTCCGAGGAGGGTCGACTTCGTACCTTTCGGCGGCCTTGTCGGTAGGTGCGGTAGGTGACAGGCTGGGGTCAATGATCCTTTTTGTTGGTATCCTATGAAGATCCGCGGGTGGGCCATCGTCCAAGATTCGGTCTTCGACGACTTTGACGGATGCTGGATCCCCACGTGGCATGAGATGATCGCCTCTGATCCGTTAGACAAAGACGATCGCCAGGTATCGAAAGACGATCGCTGGTTACCAAAAGACGATCGCTATATTATGCCGGACTTTAGGTGTTCGTCCGGAGTTTGGCTTCTATGGTTGACTTTTCAGGGAGGTCGCCGATCGCCTATCGTGGCGAATTAATCGTCGCACAACAGACCCGAGAGGGGTCGAAAGAATGAAAGAAATCCGAGACGAGTCTCACATAGATAAGAGTGTTTTATGTGCAGTACACAACATGATTTTGACGATTTATAAGGGTTTAATCTCACTGACTATGCTCGCGTACTCACACCTCGTCATTTATGTTTTTCAGGCAAAGGAATCGACGAACGGGACAAGCAGAAGATGAATACATACTCCCAACACGATGAAGTTCTAAATAATAAAAGATGTTGTCGCCGTAATTATTATTATTTTTACGAAACACTTGATGTTCTTCGACGAATATAAATTTCAACGGACCATGTCCGAATATTTGATTCCCCATGTTTTTGTAAAACTGTACTGATGGTTGAATAAACAAGTTTTATTGAAGATTTACTGACTAAAATGCTTCCGCAAATACTCCGAATTTATATAAAAAAATTTTAAGAAAAAAAATGAGCTGTGTAACGTTCTTTTTAATTAAGAAAGCCAGGGCGTTACAGATACTAATCACACGAAAGCCAGTTTTGGGTTCAGTTAGTCGGAGTCCATTGTATTGTCTCTTCCGCTATCATATTGTCGGTTATTTTAAAGTATTTTACCCTTGCGTGGGTATGAGTGTGGACAGGGTTATGTATTTTGATTTTTAAGTTAGTGATGAATGACCTAATCGATCTAATGATTCGTGATTTTGTCACGTCGGTATGTAATGTTATGTGTTGTTTCAATATCTAGCCAGGTGGATCCTCACAGAGAGGGTCTGCGGCGTATAATATTCCCGGTTTGATTCTGGGGGTGTTACATTTATGGTATCGGAGCTTAGGTTGTGGGAACCTAGGCTGTTGGGTCAAGTTGTGTCTGTTGAGTTTTGTCTCGTAGGATTTTGTCTGACTGAGTCGTGTCGCGATGCGTCGTCTGAGTTGGTTGGTCGTGATTAGTATCATGGGGCGATCATTATCTTCGTGCGACCTGTGGATGTAAGTCTCCCTTATTTGTGATCGTGCCTCGTCTGATGCGAGCTACTGGTATGATTATGTATCAAGTGATGGAATCTGTATGCAGATTCTCGGTTTCGTGATGCGTTTATGTGACTCTCATATTCATTTATATGAGGAGTGCTGTCGTTACTTATGTCCTTTTGAATATAATATCCGACTGTTTGTTTCCACTAAAAGACATGTGTTGTCTTGGTTTTGAACGAGTTGATGCGTGTATTGTGATGTATGTAAGTGAATGTCGATACGTGTGAGTTTTTAGGCATTCTAGCCTAATAGATTTTCGAAAACCTTGAGTATCTTAGAAAATAAAATTCGAGACGTACTTTTAAATGGATTGTATTTTCGAGGCGCCTACTAGCGCAACTATCTGTTTCAAAATTCTTCTACCTTGAGGACCAAAATATATTTTTTTTATTCCAGTAATTTTGGAAATGCTTTGCTTAGACTCAAGGGTCGAATATTTTTGAAAGTTTTTTGCTAAAAGAAAGTGTCCTCATTTTTATCAAACGCATGATGGTTTTCAAAGTCTCGACAATGATGTTTGTTCAACTTTTTGAAAGGTGATACTCAAGATCAACTAGTGTTTCCAAAATCATTTTTTTTCAAAGGTGGTTTTCATTTTTAAAACCTTTCGTTCCTGTTTTCGGACCGGGAATGTATGTATAATGTTCGCACTTTCGTTAGGGTGTTAGCCCCCGAGTTGTGATTGAATTGGTGGTGTGGGCGCTGAGTCGTTCGCCATGCAATTGTTGTATTAGCCCTCGGTGAGAGGTGAAATGTTGATCTTTAACGTTGTCATTTCGTGGTGATTTGGTGCTATCGCACATGTGCGAGCTGTTAAAGCTTGGGTTTGTACATTTGTGTAAATGTGTGATTGTTCATGATGTTTTGTGATTATGTGTTGGTTATTCTTCGGGCCGTTGAGATCGCCGAACGGTGCCGTCGTTGCTGTAATGTTGATATGTGTGTTGCTTTATGATAATAATCATCGTATGTGTTGCGTGTTATGATTTTCTGTTGTGTTGAGTTGGCATCTCCGGTTTGTTGTTTTACGATGTTATATATATTCCATTGTACCTAGCAGTTGTGTTTTCGGTATGCCGAGTCGAGGTGCTTCAAACGTAATGTGCCGGGGGCATGTACGTGCAAATTGTCCTTCTCGTCCGTAACGCTATTCAAGAGTGGACTCGAGGGACACCGAATACAGTTTTCAGAATTGGTTACCGAGGCTTCCGTAGTTCGCGCTTCAGCACAGATATCAGAATCGGCTCTGAGAGGCCCATGGGAGATGTTTATGTCGGTTGCTTTTTGAGCTATTACCTTGCTTCCGTTATTGTGAGTTGCGGGGATGACATTTTTTTATAAGAGGTCGATTATAATACCCGTATTATTTTTGGCTTATGTATTTTCTCTTTCTCAATTCTATCGACTCGCTCGTGTTCGTTGATACCTTTTGAACTTGTTTAGTATCTCGGTTGCCATCGTTTGAATGGGTCGTGATCTTGTTTCGGAACAATTTGATTATCGTTGTAACCTTTTCGAGTTCGGTTCGATTCTTGTGAACATTGGCAGAAATTATCGTCCTTTAGTTTCCACAAGCTTTGCTTATATCTTTGGTTGAAATTTGAACTTCGGAGTTGTTGTTCGACCATTGTTGTCCGGTCGTTGGTGTCCGATCATTGTTGTACGATCGATGTTGTTTGACCGTTGTTGCTCGATAGTTTTTGGTTCGATCATTGTTGTTCAATCGTGGTTGTCCGGTTTTTTTTGTCTGGTCTCGTACTGCGGAGAATTTGTCGTTCACCGTTAGCCAGCCGTTTCGAGTGTGGCCAGGTGGGTCACTAAGTCGTACATTGCAAGACGGTAGCTGAGAGATTTGAGGATCAAGGTTGCGCCTCTGCTCCGAGGGGCACAGAGATACCTAGTGTGGTTTTCGAGGATCTCAGCATGGTCTGAATTGTTTGTGATTGTCCTGGTGAATGGTTTTGTGTTTATTTTCTGTTTCTTGACTGTGTGTGTTTTCCCTGTCATAGGTGCTTTGTGTTCTGTGATAGTTTGGATGATTGACTAGATCGTATTATCTATTTGATGACGCTTGTCACTCGTTGGTTTTATTATGTCTCTGTCTGTGATGTTGTGATAGTCATCGCGGAGCGTGTTTTCACACCGCATGTGTCTTCGAGTAGCTTGTAACGTTTTGCCGTTGGGCGCGAGTTTTCGGTTCTTGTGTATCTCGTTGAGTTTTCCTGGCGGGATATTGCTTCTCCCTACTTGATTTAAGTTTCGAGACGAAACTTCTTTTAAGGAGGGTAGAATGTAATATCCGCAATTTCAGATTTCGGTAATTTTCTTTTTTCGGCGGGAGTCCGTGTTGACGACTCGCTCGTGACTGTTTTGTCATTCTGAGAATAATTATTTGTGCACTTTTTGACATCCGAGTTCCTTTCGGTATCGTTTTGTTAAGTTCCATGTTCTTAAGCGGTTTTTCCGCACTTGAGTTCGATTCTTGCGAATCTCGTCTGAAACTATTTTTTTGAGTTTCTCGTAAGTTCATTTAACATTATTATTCATGTTGCGAGCTTTGGCTTGGTTTTTCGATCGTGTATAGTGTATTTCGGACGTTTTGGGCCATTTTCGTAATTTTCCAAAATTTGGGGTAATTACTTTCCGTTGTCGAATTTTGAGCCTTCGGGTGGTCGGAATTGTGTGTTCTCTTAGTGCTCGAATTCGTCTTTGCAAGTACTTCGTAACCGTATCTTCGATTCGTATTTAGGTTTGGGTTTCGGGGTCGTCCCGGCCTTCGGAGTTGGCCACGACCGAGTCATGGCCGCACGTGTTGGGGCCAGGCCACACCTGGCCGAGTTACGGCCGTAAGGGCCCGACAGTTACGTACGTAAGGCCGGTTACGTACGTAAGCCTTGGCCGGTTACGTACGTAATGATGCTGGCATTTATGGGCAGTTAGTTCGGCCATGGACGGTTACGTACGTAAGCCATGGCCGATTATGTACGTAAGGCGGCCGACAGGCAGCATATATAACACCCAGCAGACGGGTTTTTCACCCATTTTCTCACTTAATTCTTCCTCTTCCGCGGCTGGAGACATGTTGGACATGGAAGCATGTTGCTAGACAATAAATCCATGAAGTCTTGGAGTTCATATCATAGATTATCCATCCTATAACATCCTTTGATCGAGCGAATCACGTTAGATTTTCTAGAAATCTAGTTTTGTGGAATTTGGGTATTTTGTTCGATTTCGTCCATTTAATCCGAAATAACTTAGAATAGTGATGGATTGAAGATTTCTAAGTTGTATTATATCGACTTCCTTGTTATTCCACGGTAGGATTGCCGAGGATTGATCGTTTTATTGAGTTTCTTATCGACGCCTTGAAGGTGTTCGATAAAATGTCACAAAGGGGATTTGGGCGTTCTACGATTATTTTTCCTCGGTCGATCGTTAATTTATTGATGGTATGATTTTAGGGTCAGGTTCCTTGTGAAGAACTCGAGTCGGAACTCTTCCGTTCGTCGTTTTCTTCAAGCTTTCCGATCGAGAGTGTATTCATTGTCTTCGCCGGAGAATTGTAGGTGTTCGAGGTGTCCCGACTGAGCCGTGTTCGTCGGAGTGTCCGGTATCGATTATCGAGGCAAGTATCTTGCCCATACATTACGTGTTTTGTGGATATAATGGTTGTTAATCATCGATATGTGCTAAATAAATATTTATAACCATTTTTCAAAGGACTCGGTATATTCACCATCATGGTTTTCTTAAAGGTGACCCGTGTGTTTCGGGAATTAATATGCTTAATTGAATATGTGTGCTAGTGTTGAGTATAGGATAACCTTACTTTCGTATGATGTTATTATGTATGATTATGTCGTCGGTAAATGTAAAAGTTCATATCTTTTGTTAAAAGGTGTGCGTGGAGTTACGTGGTTATCGACGAATATGTGAGTTTGTGTGGTATTTGGTTGTGTCGTTTCGGTGATGTTGAGATATTGTGCTTCCGTGTAGATTGTTATAGTTCTGGGTTGTGAATATGTGTTGGATAAACTGGCCATTCTAGTAAGATACCTCGACTATATATATATACTGTGATTGACTTTCGAGGCTCGTGGTTTGCAACTGTGAATTGTGTTATTGTGTGGATGTGTTGTCGTTTTTCCACCCGGGGATGGCATGTGTGGCCTCTGGGGGCCTATACTAATGGGTACGGCCATGGGAGTGGACTTGGGTGTGTGTGTGTTGTTGTTCTTCCACCCGGGGATGGTTCGACAGGACCTCTGGGGGTCGATACTAATGGGTACGACCGCGGAAGTGGGTTTCCACCCGGGGATGGTCCGATGGGGCCTTTGGGGGTCGATACTAATGGGTACGGCCGTGGGTTACCAAGTGTGGATAGTTGTGGTGTTGAGACTTGTTAATGTACTGTTTTGATGATTAATTGTGATACTGTCCGGAGTATCACAATGCTGTGTGCTCGGGGTCGAGATACATTATATATCAAGTCTTGGTGTTTGGCTAGAATGGCATAAGTGTAATGTGTGGTGTGTATTCGTTTGTGGTAATGATTTGAAACGAGCTGGTTGGGTCATGGACCCTGTGTTTTGTTGTTGGATATGTATTTTGGAAAATAAGCTCTGGGCTGTGACCCTAAGTGGTTTTCGATAAGTTGAGAATTATTCAATTACTAATGTTTTTCAAAACTCCCGAGGTCTTGAATTGATTTTCAAAATGACCACTCTTTTCATTTATACGTTTATGGTTCGAACTATTTTATTTAAAGGAGAAATCTCGGGAAGTCTTTTCTCTTGGCTGAGTTGCAGATTATTCAAATTATTGTATTCTCGGAGTGTGTTGTGTATGGATCGTATTTGCACTTTATACTTGCACTAGCGAAACATTGGAGTTTTGCTAACCCCTGAGTAATTGGGGGGTGGATATCTGTATTGTGTCTAGGTACATGTAGGATTTCGGGAGCAAGTCACAGGATCGGTACAAGGATGATGAAAGACGGATGATACTAATCACACGAAGGCCAGTTTTGGGTTCAGTTAGTTGGAGTCCATTGTATTGTCTCTTCCGCTGTCATATTGTCGGTTGTTTTAAAGTATTTTACCCTTGCGTGGGTATGAGTCTGGACACAGTTATGTATTTTGATTTGTAAGTCAGTGATGAAAGACCTAATCGGTCTAATGATTTGTGATTTTGTCACGTCGGTATGTAATGTTATGTGTTGTTTCGATGTCTAGCCTGGTGGATCCTCACAGAGAGGGTCTGCGGCGTGTAATATTCCCGGTTTGATTCTGGGGGTGTTACAATTGGAAACTTAGAAACTAGAGATATCCCTGTATCGTTTGGAGGGAGAGAGTGGCTCTCAAATCTGATTATGATAGAAATGCAAGGAGACGACCTGATACTCGGAAGTGATTGGCTTAATCGATATGGATCTATTGTAAACTACCGAAAGAGGAATATCTCGCTGATCGCTGATGATGGTTCCGAAATACTGTTTGAAGGATGGAAACCAGGAAGCTCAGGAAGGGTGATCAAGGCGATGAAAGCTGTCAAATTGTTGAAACAGGGCCGTACCGGATACTGGTGCTATGCAATGAAGAAAGAAGACAGAATTGTGGAACTTTCATCCATTCCTGTTGTGAACGAATTTCCGGATGTATTCCCTGACGAGTTACCTGGACTACCCCCATGATGGGATGCAGAATTCACCATCGAGCTGGAACCCAAAGCTACACCAATTTCTAAGGCTCCGTATCGTATGGCACCTACTGAGATGTACGAACTGAAAAATCAACTGGAGGAGTTACTGGACAAAGGCTATATCTAGCCAAGCGTTTCGCCCTGGGGAGCATCAGTTCTTTTTTTCCAGAAGAAGGATGGATCGCTTCGACTGTGTATTGACTATCTAGAACTGAACAAGATGACGATTAAGAACAAGTATCCGTTGCCACAGATTGATGATTTGTTTGACTAGTTACAAGGAGCAACAGTGTTTTCTAAAATCGATCTGAGATCAGGATATCATCATCTGAGGATTAAGGAATCTGATGTTCCGAAATCAGCATTCAGAACTCGCTACGGACACTATGAGTTTGTAGTGATGCCGTTTGGTCTGACTAACGCACCTGCTGTATTCATGCAATTGATGAACCGAGTGTTCATCGAGTATTTGGATAAATTTGTGGTTGTGTTCATTGATGACATTTTGGTGTATTCTAAGAGCCCGGAAGAGCATGCACAGCATTTACGGATTGTGTTAGACCTGTTGAGAAATGAACAATTGTACGCCAAACTTTATAAGTGTGAATTCTGGCTAAATGAAGTAATATTCCTCGACCATGTGGTATCAGCTAAAGGAGTCCGAGTAGATCCTCAGAAGATCGAAGCAATTATGGATTGGAAGCCTTCAAAGAACGTGAAAGAAGTCCGAAGCTTCTTAGGACTTGTTGGATATTATCGTCGATTCGTGGAAGGGTTTTCTAAAGTCTCCCGCCCACTTACTCGACTCCTGCAGAAAACTCAAAAGTTTGAGTGGAACGAGTCGTGTCAGACCAGTTTTGATGAATTGAAGAGGAGATTGACGACAGCACCAATTTTATCACTTTCACAGGGGACTGGAGGATTCATAGTTTACAGTGATGCTTCGAACCAAGGACTCGGATGCATATTGATGCAGAATGATAAGGTGATCGATTATGCTTCACGACAGCTGAAACCTTATGAAGTGAATTACCCAACTCATGATTTAGAGCTAGCAGCAGTAGTTTTTGCTTTAAAGATCTGGAGACAATACCTGTACGGGACTCACTGTCAGATCTTTACTGATCACAAGAGTCTCAAATACATCTTCAGTCAGAAAGAGTTGAACATGCGGCAAAGGAGATGGCTGGAACTTATTAAGGACTATGACATGGAGATTCTTTATCATCCAGGGAAAACAAATGTAGTGGCCGATGCACTTAGCCGCAATCCTATTTCTATTCAGATGTTGGAGGCTCTGACCTCCCAGCTTAGCATTCAGCAAGAGATGATTCGAGAAGGAATATAAGTATGGTTGCAAAGAGTCCAAGGACAACTGTGCATGATGGAAATAACTTCATCGTTAACCGAAGAAATAAAATCTAAGCAAGTAGATGATCCTCTGATGATTCGGTTACGTGATGAAGTGATCAAGGAAAGGCCCCCGGATTCGTAATTCATGATGATGGAGTTTTGTGATTTGATAACTGACTTTGCGTTCCCGATGTCGATGTTCTGAAACAGACGATTATGAAGGAAGCTCACAACACGCCCTATTCTATCCACCAGGGCACCAGTAAGATGTATAAGGACGTGAAGCAGAACTTTTGATGGGGCAACATGAAGAAAGATGTAGCGAAGTATATCTCGAAGTGTTTGACTTGTCAGCAGGTTAAGATCGAGCATCAACGACCTGACGGAATGCTGAAGCCGCTCCCGATTCCTGAATGGAAGTGGGAGGACATATCGATGAACTTTATCACTAATATGCCAAGAACCAAGATATGAATGAACATGATTTGGGTGATAGTTGATCGTTTAACCAAATCGGCTCATTTTCTAGGCATTAAGAACACTTGGGGACCCGAGAAGTTGGCACGAGTGTTTATTACAGAGATAGTCCGATTGCATGGTATGCCGAAGACTATTATTTCTGACTGATATGGTCGCTTTGTATCGCATTTTTTGGAAAGCAGTTCATAAGGCCTTAGGGACCGAATTGAACGTCAGCACAGCTTATCACCCGCAGAATGACGGACAATCCGAGAGGACTATTCAAATGGTGGAAGATATGCAGAGGGATTGTGCCTTTGATTGGTCAACTGATTGGGAAGTTCATCTACCATTGATTGAATTCACTTACAACAATAGTTGGCAAGCTTCCATTAAGATGGCACCGTTTGAGGCATTATACGGGAGGAGATGCAGATTGCCCCTATGTTGGGACAATTCATCAGACTTGATCGGGACAGAACCGGAGTTGATCGTACAGACACGAGAGAAGATAGCTTTGATTCGCGAAAGGCTGTTGACCGCCCATAGTCGACAGAAATCTTACGCAGACGTACGCCGTCGCCCATTGGAGTTCAGTACTAGAGATCATGTGCTTTTAAAAGTTTCTCCTACTCGGGGAATCTTTCGTTTTGGGAGAAAAGGAAAGTTGGGTCCGAGATATATCAGACCATTCGAGATCCTTGAGAGAGTTGGAGAGTTGGCATACAGATTGGCGTTACCGCCGTCATTGAGCCATGTTCATAACGTGCTCCACGTATCCCAGTTATGGAGATATATCCCGGATCCTAGTCATGTCATTGATTTCGGCGAGATCGAAGTCGCTCAGGATGGAACATTTGAAGAGAGACCGGTCAGGATACTCAAGAGTCGAGTTAAGCAGTTGAGGAACAAACCAATCACTTTGGTAAAAGTTCAGTAGTCACGACACGGAGTGGAAGAAGCCACTTGGGAAACGGAGGATAACATGAGTTCCGGATATCCAGAGTTATTTTCGTCTTGAGTTTCGGGACGAAACTCCTTTTTAGTAGGAGTGTATGTAATATCCGAATTTATTATTGTGTATTTCATCTATTGTTGAACCCTGTATTATTCGGAATTGTGATCTCGATAATTGGAGTATGATATTTCCTATATTTGTATCCTTGTACATGAGTATAACAACATGTAAATTTTCTCATGCGAACACGTGATAACGTACGCTAAGAATGTAACATAACGTACGTTATCGGCTAAAACTAGCGTACGCTACGAATGAGGAATTGCGTGCGTTAGGCAGTCAATTATTGAGCTAGGCGGCTAGCACATGCGCCAGCTGGACATGGGTCCGGATAAGATTCCCACGGGTGAACCTGGGCAATTTTGGAGTCAACGCTAATTAGCGTGCGCTAAGGACAGTAAGATAGCGTGTGCTAATCATCTAACGTGCAGAAACATTATATAAGGGACAACACCCTCATTTCATTTGGTTTACGTTTCCTTCACTCGTTCTTCATATCTTGGAAGTCTAGAGAGCCTTCCCTACTTCTTAAACACCTATAAACCCTCTTTACATGATCATTGAAGATTGGAGAGTACTTACACTTGATCATTGAAGAAGAAACTCACTTTGAAGTGACACACAAGCAACCGAGGTTGAAGTCTACCTATTGTTTCAGTGTTTTCTTCATCATAAGGTATGTTAATACTATCTCCTACCTTGGATTCGTGTTAGTAAGGATATGAGGATTATGCTATCAAGATATTGAGTTCCATTGATGAATTATCCAAACAACATCATGTTTATAAGTTGGAATGTTTATACTTAAGATATCATCGTTGGAAACATCATGATTAACATCTTACCACGTCGAATGATGAGAGAAATATTTTGAGATTGATTATCCGTATTGATGACGTTACCATATTGGTCGTAGACGTAAAGTTGTTATCACTTTTGTTAAACGGACTTAGGAAAGAACCGTAGAAGTTTTGCATCCTTTCTTATAAGTTGGAATTGTTAGTTCATCTTCATGGTTAAATCGGGATGTAATGATGATATCGGAATCTAGTGCATCAATCTTAAGAACACCGAACTTCGCATAAGAATTGTAATCAAGATGGAATATGCGTATTCTTGTATCTCGAAGATTTTTGAATCCGTGAGATCATTTGTAATGAGATGAACATGATATGCATGGAGATAACATATATTAAACACTGAGTATTTCTTAAGTTTCATCACAGTTAGAACAGTCGACTGCCCATGGAAGAACTGTCATACATGTTTAGCGCGCGCTAAGCTTTATAGTTTAGCGTACGCTACGCTTGGAATGTAACGTGCGTTATAGCATCAGACGAGTCAATCGACTGATCAGTGAGATACTGACAGTGCATGGTTAGCGTACGCTAGACTTCGTATAATTGCGTGCGCTAACAAGTAGCCTTAACGTACGCTACATAGGATACGTAGCGTGCGTTAATCAAGCCAGGCAGATTACATTTTATGAACTTTCGACCGTAATTTGGATTGTTAGATGTCCGTACGACGTGAGATGAATTCTATATTATTTATTTTATTTAAGGTTCGAGCTTGCTACATGATTGATCGAAGGGGCGACCTTTGAGTGTTTCGTTTGTCGTGGAAGTACTGTTTTTGTCTTCGAATCGAGGCAAGTACCTTAATTGTTTTATGTATTAATGTTATACATATTGTTGTACATGTATGTCGTTGTTGTATGTCCACCTCGTGTTGGTCCGACGGGATCATCGGGGGATCTATGCTAGCGTGCGTTGGATCATCGGACGGGTTTTTCCACCTCGGGTTGGTTTGACGGAATCATCGGGGGGTCTAGGCAGTGAACGCTGGATCATTGGAATTACCATGTGTATGTTGTGATATCATGTTGTGATTGTCATGTGTGTATGTTATTATTGAGTTTCTCGCAGCAGAAGACTCTTTAGTTCTTTGTCATTTATGTTATTATTATTCTTCGTGAGACGTTGAATAATATATTGTGGTACTTGTACTAGCATCGTTGTGCTAACCCCTTCGGGGGTGAATATTTGTTTATGTTCAGGAACCAGGAGAGCGGGAAAACAACCACTGGAGTTGCATGACGACGAGGGTGCAGAATGATGTTCCGGCCGGGTTTATTTGTCTGTTGTTTGTATCGTTTTAATAAGTACTCGAGTACGTCGTCATTTGTGATGATTTGGATTTGGTGATGTATTAATACTTTTCCTTTGGACATTTGTATTTTCAGTATTGGTCAGAACTGTTGTATTTTATTTCACTTACTTTCATACGTTGGTATCTGTTATTGTCTTTTCATTTCTTCAGCCTTGTAAATCCCTATGTAATGGATTTACGGCGCTGTAATATTCCTGAATATATCGGGGGTGTTACAAAGGTGATATAGTTGGGACATGATTGATGATCTTGAGAAACTATGGTTTTGGAAATCAGTATGTTGGGTAGATTTTGAAACAGAATTGTGCATTTGGGAGAATGTTGTAGGTGGTTGGTTTACATACTTGATTGTACATTTCGGTGTAATGTGGAATGGCTTGACATTTGATGATTATGAGTTGTGTCGTGTTGATGTGTGTGCGTGTGTTCCAGGTAGGGTCTGACGAGGCCTCTGGAGTTCGGTACATGATGTGTACGAACAAGGTGTGTGATCCAGGTAGGGTCTGACGAGACCTCTGGAGTTTGGTACATGATGTGTACGAACAAGGTGTGTGATCCAGGTAGGGTCTGACGAGACCTCTGGAGTTCGGTACATGATGTGTACGAACGATGTGTGTGGCCGGGTAGGGTCCGTTGAGGCCTCCGGAGTTCGGTACATGATGTGTACGAACAATGTGTGTGGCCGGGTAGGGTCCGTTGAGGCCTCCGGAGTTCGGTACATGATGTGTACGAACAGTGTGTGTGGTCCGAGTAAGGTCCGTCGAGGCTCATGTTAGTACATTTTGAGATATATGAACTGATTTTGGGCATTTGAAAATGATACTTTTCAAAATGAATATTTCACGGATGTTTTACGGAAAATGATTTTTGGGCCGAGACCCAATCGATTTTGAAATAGATTTGTAACTCATGACTTGAGGTCCAGAAGGGTTTTCTACTTTATAAACTTCTTGTAATGTGGAACGAGATACGGGCTGAGACCCTAATGTTTCAGAAGAAAGCTTTTCTGTTTTCTAAAACTCCCGATATTTGTAAAGCACTTTACCAATCGTTTATCTATTTTATTACTGCCTTTCAGGGTTTTGGTTCATTAGTTCAAATGAAACTTCTCGTGTAGTCTTTCATTGTGGTTGATCTTTCGATTATTCAATGTTTTGTCATAGCATAATTGAGGTGATCCAGGATGGGTTAATGGTTGACGTTGCGAGTCATATGTGGAAAAGGATTTTTTGTCGGAGTCTATACATTAAGATCTTGGAACTCTATCGTGTGGTTTTACGATGGAATGTCAGTGAAAATGGTGACAAACCAAATTGGTATACAGGAGTATGGATGTAGTCGAACATTTGCATAATTACATTTTGTTTAATCGTGTGGATTCGAAGGAAACTGTTATCGAATACTTGGCCTTAGCGAGCCAGTTTAATTTTTCGAAAATTAATTTTGTGGTCTTACCAAAATTTATGTTTTTAGTTTTGAAATTTTTGAAAGAACTTTCGAAAATTTGTCTTCTTGACGAGACTATGTGATTTCAAACTAGTTTTGAAAATGTGATTGATATACATACGCATTTAGTGCATATCATGGTGAAATTATGAATGTGGCTCATGAACTGTATAAGACCTCAGTATGGAACGATGAAAAGAGATTCGAACTTTAGTATGGTAGTTGGGTATCCAGGAATGATCGATTGATTTACTGGATAAGAGAAATATGCTGCGTGTTATAGATCCATGCACAGAATGTAATTTTAGAACTTTAGATTTTGTGAAATCGGAACATATGTGCTATGTGATTCCATTGGTATGGTAGTAGTGTGATTTTTACCATAGTGATTTTTGAAGGATTTCTTTGTAAGTGTAGATTTGGGGATGGTGACCCCATGCTGGTTGTTCTGGATATTGAGTGGTCATTCCCGCTCCAGGTATGATTGGATATGTTCGTCGGTTTGTGATTGGTTGTTTGTATGCCGAGGAGTATGTTCACCGGTCGGTTGTGTTTCGTTGAGATCCATTGTATAAGATTTGTTTAACGGTTTGAGAATTTTGCTCTTTCGTATATCAGTATCTATGGTTCTGTGTTCATCATGTTGGAGCTTACCGTGTGAAGGTATTTTCGATTATCGTTGATCGTTCGTTGGTTATATTGGAGTTTATCATATTGGTGATATTCTCGATTGTGTTTTGACCTCTGGTTGGTCATATTGGAGTTTATCATGTTGATGATATTCTCGATTGTGTTTTGACCTCTGGTTGGGCATATAGGATTTTATCATGTTGATGAAATTCTCAGCTGCGTGTTGACCTTTGAATTGCTCTTATTAGAGTTTATCATGTCGATGTCATTCTCTGTTAATTTATTGGTTGATCATTGCTGGTGATCATCTGAGCATTCGGATTTTGTGTCGATGTTTCAGGACTTGTTGCCATTGCTTTGGGCAGTTGTTCACAGATGTATCGTACTCTGTTGGTTTTTCAGCAGGTTGGGACTTGATTGTATAATTAGACAGACGAGATTTAGCACGGATAGATTATTTCATCCGAGGATGATATATTTTGTTGAGATTAATGGAATTGTGATTGTAAGCGTATTGAGGCTTTACGGTTGAGTCACTTGCTAGTATTTCAGGAGATCGCCGACTTTGCGCATTTGTAAGTGTACTGTTTTGGTTACTCAATGAGGATGATTGATCGCTGTCATGATGGTTTCGGGATATTTTGGTTTAACGGTTTGTTTGTTTTATGACGGATTGCAAGTTTCGAGGCCGAAACTTATTTTAAGTGGTGTAGAATCTAATATCCAAAATTTCTACTACTGTTGTTTATTATTACTTTATTCGAGTTATACTGTACATCGTGGAATCTGTACAATATGGATAAAATAAATGAAGGATTGAGAGATCTGTATTGGTATAATTGTCGTACTTAGTCGACAATTGCATTTGAGGATATAGTGCATTGTGTATACGTATCTAGTATGTTGAGACGTTGGACAAAGAATAAGCTGAAAATGGCTAAGTATATCCACGTTAGCGCACGCTACGATGTATACTTAGCGTACGCTAATGCACAAGGATTACGTACATTAAGAAAGATAGCTAACGTACGTAAGATGCATACATGTTATGTACATTAAGTAGATAGGCTAACGTACGTTAAGTTTATGTCGGGCAGGATCAGGATATGCCCGACAGGTGGGTCCCATGGTCGGCAGCTTTCGGCGCGAATGTGGACGGGCGAGTCAACGCTGAGGTTAACATACGCTACGAGAAGTGTATAACGTACGTTAAATAGAGTTTCACTGTAGCAAGTCAACGTACATATTACGTACGTTATGAAGGATATGTTATGTACGTAATCGATTTAACGAAACAGGTCAGTGAGTTCTGGAATGATGTTACGTATGCTATGTGAGACATGTAGCGTACATAAGGTGCATTACGTACGTTAATATGGATTGATAAGGCACGTAATGAGCGATGCAGTTTATAAAATAAGGTTCATTCTTTCATTTCTTCACGAGAGAAAATCGATATCCTTCCTCCAACTTCGTCCCTCTGCACATGAAAGTGATAATAAACCTTTTCTATCTTGGTTATGATCTTGGAAGCATGGATTAGAAGCTTGGATATGAAGATATTGATGATTCTTGAAGAGTTTGATTGTGCTATTCATGTTCTTGAGTTATGTTGATGAACTCTACACCTTGATTTCAGATTGTTGGTATTGTTATCCGTATTTGCTTCGTATAATGATGATTAAGGTGTTGTTGTTATGATTCTTGAAGTTATGTGAAGTGTATATTGAAGGATATGATGATACATGACTTGGATTTTGAATTGGATGATTATATACCTGTTAAAGGATATCGAATTACGTTGTTTTGATGGCTATGAACAAGGTTTCACATCATTTAGTATTCTTGAGGAACTCCTTGATGAATTTAACATAGCAAGACGATCGTATGTTGAATTATCGGTATTTTTAGGTATGAAGATCGAATGTTCGTTGATTGTAGTGGTAGAATTCGTATGTTCTTGATGAAATACGAATCATGATATCAATTTGGAATCCGAAAAGATTGTGATTGATCCCCAAATATGATTTCCTTTACATTCGTATCCATAATCGTATTTTGGTCATGAATTCGTAATTGTTTGAGTTGAATTGTTTGGACTTATGTCTAATCAAGATATTGTGAAATCGTTGGGTTTCTTGATCGATTATATTGATCGTTAATATCGATTAGCGGATTTTGGTTCACATTATGGATATGTGTTCGTAACGGTTTGGGTTATACTATTTAGTTTTGTATATGATCGAAGTGTTGTTGAACCGTTGTGATTGATTGGTTGGATATGTCGGTTATTGATTGTTATTGAACTTGTTGTGCATCGAATTATGGTAATAGGTTGAGAATATTGATCGGTGATTATAATCGTGCCTTATGGTCAAGTTCGAGGATGCTCGTGGATTGCATTGATCGGGGCCGAGGAACTTACAGACGACAGCAAGGGATTGGTGACGGCTTCATCGGTATTGAGGCAAGTTATTACTTGCTCAGTTATAATGTTTAATAAATTGTTTCAGCTTCATTTCATTTATAATGCATATAGCAATGATTATTACTGCAAATTCTAGAGATTTGGATTATATGCTATCTTTTCGATTATGGGAGTTAAATCATAATGTATACGCTTTATCTTCGTTATTGGCATATTCGAGTATCAAGGTTACTTTGCGATAAAGATGAGGATATGAGTATCTATAGTCCATGGTACGTTTGGATCGCCGAGCATTGAGGATAATCGCCGATGATGATTTGACATTGAGATTTCTCCTGAAGGACTCAGGTCAAGTCTCTTAGTTTGATTCGGTTTAGTGTTGATGATGTTGATCATGCAAGTTGTCATTCATGTTGCTGAACATGAATTCGTCCTAGTTGTTTCATGATAGTGTCGTTCATGTTTTTGATTCATATGTTGTTCATGTTGATGAACATATTGAGTTGCATATGTGTATGCATAATTGCATTGTTTATGTTGTGTTGATCCGATGGGATCATGTGATCTATGCTGAGGGCGCTGGATCGGATGTCCACTATGCGTTGGTCCGACGGGATCATCATGGGGATCTATGCTGACGGCGCTGGATCGTTGGATTACCCAGTATTGTGTTGATGGAATCATGTGGGTTCGCACCATTGATTTTATCATGTGTTGTTGTGCATATGCATATTGTTGGTTATCCACCTCGTGTTGATCTAGTAGGATCATATTGGGATCTATGCTGAGGGCGATGGATCATGGGATTTCCATTGAGTATACACTGTTGTTATTGTTTTGAGCATATTGACATTGTCATATGAGTATGTATTTGTAGGTCTTGCGTTAGGACCATGCCCGTATGTTGCATTGATCTGATGATCTCGGATTAGACTGACATGATTGTCGTGGTATTGTGCATCTCGAGGTATGTTCCATATTTCCCTTGGTATTTGTCTTTGATGGACAATTGGTGTTCGTGTCGAGATGTGATGATGTTACCCGACGGATTTGGGTTGGACAGAGCTAGTAGATTTCGTAACAGTGAGTTATGATGATGTTTTAAGAACCTTGGGTACTATGTGAGATGTGAATTTTGGTAAATTTATGACGATAAGATTACATTGGTCGTATTCTTATTTTGTATTCTCATTGGTATGTAATTATTAATGTGATGTGACGGTTATCATTGTTGGATATTATGACTGACCCCGTCGTGGGCTTTCTTTTTAGGTTCTTGATATATCGAGCTGGTAGCGGTCGTGGTGAGATGAGCTTCCCGGAGGATAGTGGCTAGGGCATGTAATTGTGTATTGAGTTTCCTGATCAGTTGTTGTATTCCGCTGCTAGAGTATTTTTTTTATTATGTCTTTTCCACTGCATGAGTATTTTTAAATGGCCTTTTGGTATCTGGTAACTTAGGTTACTTTGGCAACCGTTTTCTAAACTATTTTGTCGGTACGTGTAAGCGATAGCTTAACGTATATTTTTAAACTGTTGAGTTCTGGAATTTCAGGCCTTGTCCTTTTCAAACGAGATTTTACGACGGTTTTGATAAAAAGATTTTTTATAGTCTTCAAATGTTTTAAAGATAGTACTGTCGTTGGCCTCTTGGGCATTTGTAAATGCTTGCGAAGTTTTTATTTTAGCCTTTCCGGGTTCCATTCTGGGGCCCACGACGCTGTAATATTCCCGGTCGGATCTGGGGGTGTTACAATATTGCAGTCATTGTTGAAAGCATTATCATTCACTTATAAGTAACTTTCCCTTTTATGAAGAAAAAGCAATCTTGATGCCAACAAACAACGTTGTGGAGATAGTAAATGATTACGTGATGTCTATAATTTCAAAATACAAGCGGAGATATCTCAGTTTGGATACTATATGCAAAATTTCTGCGCATCTAAAAAGTCGAAATCAAGTATATCCAATGAATTTTTTTGAATAACATTAAGTGTTCTAAAATTCCAAATCACATCTTGAAATCGTAAGTTAGGGTTTCAATTTTGCTAATTCAAAATATGGATCAATCATCGGGATTATGCAATGTCACATCATTAATAATTATCCAAATCCATAACCATATTATTGAACAAAAGAATTCGGGGAATTATTTTGAGAGTAAATTATTTATTCCACAATTGATATTAAGCCTCTTAGATATCAGATTATCATTTAAATTTCAAATACGCCAGTTCCCATTTATTATGAGCTTTGCCATGACTATATTGAAGAGTCAACGACAAACGCTCTCTTATATCGGTATGTATCTTCCAAGACCTGTATTCGGTCATCGTTGCCATGAGAATGGGGTTTATCATAAACATAACAAATAGTGTAGTTTATAAAGAACTATTTACATATTATATATTTACATAATAGTTTTTTTTTGTGTTCCTATGTAATTACACGGGTGTTATACTAGTATATGACTAAATGCAGAGAGAGAAAGAGAGATGTTCACCGAGAGATATAGGGTATATTCGGATGACCAATTAATCTAGATTATAATCTTAATTTAGATTAAAGTTGGCCAAATAATCTAATTTAACCTTAAAAATCTTGTTTGGATGGTGCTAATTTAATCTAGATTATAATCTTAATCTATATTAAATTCAAACGCTTTCGAATATAGCTTTCAACCCAAAGCTACCAGATTTTATGTTTTCGTTCCGATTTTACCCTTAATGTATATCATATATATATATATATAATATAATATACAAATTTTATTTTTTCATTCCGATTCTACCCTTAATAAATATTTGTATAAAATTTGTATAATAATATAAGTGGTAACATAAAAAACCCCTAAAATATCATTAGAAGTTGAAAACAAAATAAATAATAATATTGCATAATGTCAAAGAATAATAAGCAACATAAGAATTCATATATAAATATTAAGGTTATTTTTGTAATATTATAATATAACAATAAATATAAAAGATGTAAATTTATGTCATTATAAATTTCAGCTAGTATGATAGCTAGTTTTGCCAAACACTTTTAAATACAATAATCTAAATTATCATACTACAACTAGATTATCAATTTTCAGTTAGATTATCTAATATAATCTAGATTATTAGTTTTTAGCTAGATTATAAATAATCAGCTAGATTATCAGTTAATGCATCCAAACATACCCATATTTGAGCGGAGATAGCAATGGTGAGAGGCGAGGCACAGGGAGAGTAGAGCGGGATGAAGATATAATAGCGACTGGAGTGAGAAAACCCATCCATCCATTATATTATAGGCCATGCCTTTCTATCTATTTAGCAAATTACTAAAATATCCTTACGTTCATTTTTCCTACTACTCTAAAAGTGTGAAGGGTTGGATGGATGAAAACGTGTTTGTTTCCTTTTTCTTCTCGGTTAAAGCGGGCTTCACTATTTTCTTTTCCTCTCGTTCGCCTTCCCCACCTCTCTGCTGTTGGAATATAAAACGCAGCAGAAGCAAGTTTGAGGGAATAATTTAATAAAATGTTTTATACACTAACCAACAGAAAAACAGAATCTATTTAGGCTTGTCAACTAATTAACTAATCAGATTAATCAACAATTAAACAAACATATTTACGCATGGGAGTCGGTAATTTTTACCTTTGACGCGAAGTGGTAGAAAATCTCTTTTTGATCGATTTATGTCCTCTTCGTATTCCTCTCCGATCTTCTTGTATTTCTACCTCAAGATCTTCTAGAGTATATCCTGCCTACGTCCGGATGTCATGTGGGCAACAATATACCGGACTAAACTTGGACTACAAGGGGAATCGGCCGAACCACTATATCTCCAAGAAATTCCTTACAAATTTTTCCTCTCTATTTTTCTGTATATTTATGTATTTTAGAAAAATATTGTGTTAGCTAAACTGTGGAATCTAATACACAAGTCAAGATCCACAATTAAACACAAAGGGAAAAAATCGAAATTCTTGAGCCAAAATTAGTGTAAAAATCGGCCTCCCATATTGTCCTATTTATAGGTGTTTTGGGCTACTCTAGGTACTTTAAGGAGGATATCGTAAGGACTCCCAATAGATATCTTCCTTCCAATATTAGGACTCTTCCTAATATGAAGACTCTATTAATATAAACTTAGTCCATTAATAAGTTAATATTGCACTTCCCACTAAAATCCCAAATTACGAAATTGGGCTCCTTTTTGAATTAATTATTTCCCGTGTTTAAGGTATTTCATGTCCATTAATTAATTTAAGCTACTGACAGCTTTTAATTAATTAATTTATTATACATGAGTATACCACTCGACCTTTATTATTATATCAGAAAATTAATTCTACCTGCAGGGTTTAATATAATAATCATTTCGAGTGCCTCAAGGGACATGATCAACCCGACTGGTCGGGCCACGATTTCTAGCTATAATATTAATTATCATATAAATAATAATATTGCCCAAAATATCGAGCATATTGAGTCAATCATTGTGGCTCTCACCCATGATAAATCAAAGCAATAAATATTAAATATATATAATTAAATATTAATCACTAGAATTAAGAAATAACAATTGTCCGAGATGTACGTTCTTCTTATAGTCAGTACAGAAGAATCTATTTCACCTCGATCCTGTTCAACGTATACCGAATACGCTAATATATGCTAATGGTCAAGACCAATCAATCTCAAGCATATAATACAACCTTTCACATAACGGTCTAATATTATATAGGTTGTGAACTAAATATTACTATATAAGGAACCGATAATGTGATCTTCTGTGTGACACGACACACCACATTATCTACAATATAAAGTAATTTAGACTACATTTGCATAACCATAGCGTGAATAAATATGCAAAACATGTGATAAATGAATTAAATATTCTCATAGATAAAGACCGGGAAATTAGGTAATACAAGCATAAAGTATGCTTTGACGTATACAACCCTAATAATCTCCCACTTATACTCAATGCATGCTTTTGATGTATACTATCTAGACTATGTCTATCTATCTCCCACTTATACTCAAAGCAATGCTGCCATACATTGCAACCCCATTCCTTCCACATGCCCTTCAAATGACTTTGAGGGCAACCCTTTCGTGAAAGGATCAGCTAGGTTGTCTTCAGATGCTATCTTGAAGACAATAATCTTCCCTCTCTTCACAAAATCTCGAATGATATGATATTTGCGCTTGATATGTTTGCTTGCTTTGTGGGCCCGTGGTTCCTTCGTTTCGCTATCGTTTTGTTGAGTTCCGTGTATTTAAGCGGTTTTTCCGCACTTGAGTTCGATTCTTGCGAATCTCGTCCGAAACTGTTGTTTCGAGTTTCTCGTAAGTTCATATAATCTTATTATTCATGTTTCGAGCTTAGGCTTGGTGTTTCGATCGTGTATCGTGTATTTCGGACGTTTTGGGCCATTTTCGTAATTTCCTAAAGTTTGGGGTAATTACTTTCCGTTGTCGAATTTCGAGCCTTCGGGTGGTCGGAATCGTGTGTTCTATTAGTGCTCGAATTTTTCTTTGCGAGTACTTCATAACCATATCTTCGTTTCGTATTTAGGTTCGGGTTTCGGGGTCGTCCGGGCCGTCGGAGTTGGTCTCGGCCGAGTCATGGCCGGGAAGGTTGGGTTCAGGCCGGCCCTGGCCGAGTTACGGCCGTAAGGTGCTGGATACGGCCGTAAGGTGCTAGGCAGGTTCCGGACGAATGCCGCTTAAGGCCGTAAGGCGTGATCGGGCACGGCCGTAAGGTGCTGGGCAGCATCCGGATGAAGGCCGGTTACGGCCGTAATGCGGATTGGCTACGGCCGTACGTGGTCGGCAGGCTGCTGGGCAGTATATATATGATCGAGCAGACGGGTTTACACCCATTTTTCTCATTTTTCTCATTTTCTTTCAACGGCTGGGGCTTGGAGAACATGAAGAGATGTTGTTCAACTATCAATCCACCGAAGTTCTTGAGTTTCTAAGGTCGATCAATCATCCCATAACCTCCTCCGGTCTACCGAATCAAGGTGAGATTTCTTAAAAATTTAGTTTTGGGGAATTTGGGTGTTTTGGTTGTTTTCATACGTTTAATCCGATTTAACTTAGGATTGTGATGGATTGATGATTATTTAGATGTATTGTATCATTTCCCTTGTTATTCCATGGTTGGATCGTATCGATTCGTTGTTTTGGTCGAGTTCTTGATCGACGCCTTGAAGGTGTCCGGTAGAATGTCTTAGAGGAGTTTTCGGACGTTCTACGATTATTCTTTTTCATATGACCGTTTATTTATTAATTATATGATGTTAGGGTCGAGTTTCTTGCGAAGAAACCGTGTTGAACCCTTCCGTTCGTTGTCGTCTTCCTTTTCGATAGCATCGGGCGTTCCGAAGCTTCCTGGTTGAGCCGTGTTCGTCGGAATACTTGCGTGCCGATTTCGAGGCAAGTACCTTGTCCATATAATTATTGTTTTATGGATACGATAATTAGTGATCGTCTAAATGTGGTTATTTGGTCGTTTGAATTGAACTTTCAAAAGATTCGGTTTAGCCTTATTAAAGGCTTGTTTTCAAAACGCGTGTGTTTTGTAAATGGTGTGGTTTGTGAATGACTATGTGAATTCTATGGATATATTTGGTGCTTATGTTGCACTTGATATTGCGTGTGGACGTATATGGTTTCATTTCGGTGTGTTGTGGTTTGACGTGGTGTTTTGCTAAGTGTTTGATGCCTCTGGGTGAATTGTTTGAATATATGTGTTGTATTGTGCTGTGTGTGAATGTGTGGATGTGGGCGGGGCCTACGGTGGCACATGGCATGCGATCATGTGGCCAGGATGCAACAAGCGATTGATCCAACCGTGAGAGCCTAATAAAAACTACAGTGACACATGGCATGCGATCATGTGGTCAGGATGCAACAAGTGATTGATCCAACTGTGAGCGCCAAAGATAATCTACGGTGGCACATGGCATGCGATCATGTGGCCAGGATGCAATAAGTGATTGATCCAACCGTGAGATGTTGTGACTTTTGTTTCGCTAGCCAGCTCGGGAGGGTCCTTCGAGGCCCCGAGTGGGATTTGTGGCTTCGTCCCAGTCCTAGGCGACGTGTGTGCGTGATTCGTTTTATGATTGTGGCTAGCTCGGGAGGGTCCTCAGAGGCCTCAAGTGGGATTTGTGGCTTCGTCCCGGTCCTAGGCGATGCTTGTGCATGATTACGTTGTGTTGATTTTATGTCCGTCGAGGACACGTGATATGGGTTCTGACCCTGTGAACTGTTAGTGGTTTTCTATTTGCGAAACCAAAACTGTTGGGCTGTGACCCCTGTTGATTTTGGAAAGAGAAGGATTCGATAATCCTAAATGGTTTACGTTGAAAACTACCGAGGGCATTTTTAAAAAAAGGTTTTATAAGTTATCCTCTTGATTTGCGATCTTTCGGTTTTGGAATGTTTTACCCAAATTCTTGCCTCGGGAAGTACTTTTCGTTATGTTTGGATCTTTGAGGATTTCTGATTATTGTTATCTTTGGAACTTGAATTATATGGCTCGTATTTGCACTTGTACTTGCACTAGCAAAATAGTGGAATTTTGCTAACCCCCGACTAATCGGGAAGTGGATGTCTGTATTACATTCAGGTTTCAGGGAGCATGGCATAGGGTTGGCATGAAGGATGATGAAAGATGATCTATACTAATCACATGTGGAACCGTACATTGTGTATTGGTTCAGTTGTACTTTATTTTCCGCTGCAGTATTTTTCCCCATGGTACGGGAGTTTGTTGTATTTTGACCCCTGCGTGGGCAAGTATTGTAATCGAGTTGTATGTTTTTATTGAAAGGCCAAATCGGTCTACTGAGTCTTTTTAGCCTTAAAGACATTGTCGAGTTGTTCGTTTGTTGTTACCAGCCTGGTAGATCCTTGAGGAAAGGTTCTACGGCGTGTAATATCCCTGAGCAGATTGGGGGTGTTACATAAATGGTATCGGAGCTTAGGTTGTGGAAACCTAGGCTGTCGGGTCAGTGGTGTATGTTAAGTTTTGTCTCGTCGGATTTTGTCTGACTAAGTCGTGTCGCGACGCGTCATCTGAGTTTGTTGGTCGTGATTAGTATTGTGGGGCGATCATCATCTTCGTGCGACCTATGGATGTAAGTCTCCCTTCTTTGTGTTTGTGCCTCGTCTGATGCGAGTTACAGGTATGAGTATGAGTTAATTGACGGAATCCTTTTATGGATTTTGATTTCGTGATATGTGGTTATTTGACTCTCATATTTCGCTCATATGTGTAGTAGTGTTGCTGGATTGTGCATTTTGGACTGTATTTCTTTTATCCGCTGCGTGAGTCCTTTTATAATGGCTTTCAGTATTTTACCGACTGGGTTTTATTTTGAAAACCAATTCCCTTAACCGAGTTTTTGGCATTATGGCCTTGATCGTTTTGGCGAAATTCTTATGACGGTATTTAGTATTTTGTAAATGGATTTTGTGAGTTTCTGAAATATTACCGTCATCGGCCTTTTTGGCATTTTTGTAAATGGTTTTTAGCGTGGTGGGTTCCGGCACGGGACCCACGGCGCTATAATGTTCCGTGTAATTACCTGAAATTTTTGGGCATTCTAGACCATTGAATTATCTTTGGAAACCTTGAGTATCTTAGAAAATAAATTTCGAGTCGTACTTTTAAAATGAATTATTTTCTCGTGGTACATCCAAGGTGCCACAATATGTTTCAAAATTCTTCTACCTCGAGGACCAAAATATTTTGAGATATTTTCGATGTTTTAGAAACACTTTTACTTAGACCCGAGGGTCGAATATTATGAAAGTTTTTCACTAAGAGAAAGTGTCCTCATTTTTATCAAATGCGAAATGGTTCTCCAAAGTCTCGATAACGATGTTTCACGTTTGTATTTTTTTTAAAGGTGATACTCAAGATCAACCGGTGTTTTTCTAAATTATTTTCAAAAGGAGGTTTTCGTTTTTAAAACCTATCCATTCTCGTTTGAGGGCTGGGTATGTATGTATGATGTTCGCGTTGTCGTTATGATGTTTTCTCCCGAGTATGATCGAATTGGTGGCATGAACGTCGAGGTGTTGCCACGCATTTGTTGTACTAGCCCTCTGTGAGAGGTGTGAACTGGTATTTATTGTTTATCGCCTCGTGGTGATTTGCGTGTTGGCGCACGAGTGAGAGTTGTTAATGCTTGGATTTTTGTGCGTTTATGCACATGGGTGATTGTTTCATGATGTTTGTGATTGTGTGCTGGCTATCGTTCGGGCTGTTGTAATCGTCGAACGATGCCGTTGTTGTTGTGATTTTTGTATGCGTTGATATGTTATGCTGAGTTGGCATCTCCGGTATGTTGTTTTGCGGTGTTATGTTTCATTGTATCTAGCATCTGTATTTTCGGTATGCCGAGCCGAGGCATTTCAACCATGATGTGCAGGGGGAATGTACGTGGAGTTTGTCCTTCCTCGCCTGTGACGCGTTTCAAGTGCGGACTCGGGGGACATCATGTTCAGTTTTGTGAGTTGATTACCGAGCCTTTCGAGGCATGGACTTGAGCATTGATATCAGGACCGGCTCCGAGGAGTCCCTGAGGGGCGTGGTCTATCAGTTGTATGTTATGTTATTTCCTTACCTTGTTGTTTCGAAGTTCAGAAATTAAGTTCTTTTATTCGAAGTGGATCGGATTTGGAACTTCTGTGTTTTTGACTCTGTCGACTCGTTTATGTTCGTTAACATTTTCTGAGCTTGCCCTATCCCTTGTTTTTGTTGATCGAACGAGGGTGGTATTGTTTCAAAAATTACTCGTTTGTCGT
This sequence comes from Orobanche coerulescens, assembly GCA_033398695.1. Taxonomy (NCBI): domain Eukaryota; kingdom Viridiplantae; phylum Streptophyta; class Magnoliopsida; order Lamiales; family Orobanchaceae; genus Orobanche; species Orobanche coerulescens. The sequence continues at coordinate 84,242,894 of CM065809.1, forward strand.
TGTGACTTTTCAATTGCTATTCCCTTTCCTGTGGATCTTATGTGAGTGCACATCTTGTTGTTTTCACCGGATCATGTTTTGTCTCGAGTCGATATGTGAACCTCGGAGTTGTCGGTTGAACCTTATTGTTCTTCGTGATCCGAACATGATTGTTCGATTTTTGTTGTCTCGATCGTTGTGGTTCGATCATTGATTGTTCAGTTTTTGTTGACCCCGTTTCGTGATTGTTGAGCGTTCAGACTCCTTCTTAATTTCCTTAAGTTCTGGAAATTAGTATCGTTTTCGATCTTCCAACCCTTGGGCGGTGGAATTCCGTATTTGTTCAGCGATTGACTCGCGTGTTGATTGATGTACCGTTAGGTTGGTCAATCGTGTTGATTTTCGTTCGGTGTGTTTTGCGATTGTTCGGATAATCGACTTGATTGTATTATCTGTTTGATGACGCTGGTCACTTGTTGATTTTATTATGTCTCGACCGGTGGCATTGTGTTGGTCGTCGTGGAGCGTGTTTTCACGCCGTATATTCCTTTGCGTTGCTTGTAACGTTTCTCCGATGGGCGTAAGTTACGCATTTCTTGTGTATCTCGTTGAGTTTTCCTGGAGGGGATATTGCTTCTCCCTACTTGTTTTAAGTTTCGGGACGAAACTTATTTTAAGGAGGGTAGAATGTAATACCCGCAATTTCGAACTTCGGTAATTTTCTTTTTTTCGGCGGGAGTCCATGTTGACGACTCGCTTGTGACCGTTTCGTTATTCTGAGAATAATTAATTTTGCACTTTTTGTCATCCGAGTTCGTTTCGGTATCGTTTTGTTGAGTTCTGTGTTCTTAAGCGGTTTTTCCGCACTTGAGTTCGATTCTTGCGAATCTCGTCCGAAACTGTTGTTTCGAGTTTCTCGTAAGTTCATTTAATGTTATTTTTCATGTTGAGAGCTTCGGCTTGGTGTTTCGATCGTGTATCGTGTATTTCAGACGTTTTGGGCCATTTTCGTAATTTCCCAAAGTTTAGGGTAATTACTTTCCGTTGTCGAATTTCGAGCCTTCAGGTGGTCAGAATCGTGTGTTCTCTTAGTGATCGAATTCGTTTTTGCGAGTACTTCATAACCGTATCTTCGTTTCATATTCCGGTTCGGGTTTCGGGGTCGTCCGGGCCGTCGGAGTTGGTCCCGGCCGAGTCATGGCCGGGCAGGTTGGGCCCAGGCCGGCCCTGGCCGAGTTACGGCCGTAAGGTGCCGGATACGGCCGTAAGGTGCTAGGCAGGTTCCGGACGAATGCCGCCTACGGCCGTAAGGCGTGATCGGGTACGACCGTAAGGTGCTGGGCAGCATCCGGACGAAGGCCGGTTACGGCCGTAAGGCGGATTGGCTACGGCCGTACATGGTCGGCAGGCTGCTGGACAGTATATATATGATCGAGCAGACGGGTTTACGCCGATTTTTCTCATTTTTCTCATTTCCTTTCCACGGCTGGGGCTTGGAGAACATGAAGAGATATTGTTCAACTATCAATCCACGAAGTGCTTGAGTTTCTAACGTCGATCAATCATCCCATAACCTCCTCCGATCTACCGAATCAAGGTTAGATTTCTTAAAAATCTAGTTTTGGGGAATTTGGGTGTTTTGATTGTTTTTATCCGTTTAATTCGATTTAACTTAGGATTGTGATGGATTGATGATTATTTAGATGTATTATATCATTTCCCTTGTTATTCCATGGTTGGATCGTATCGTGATACAACCACGGTTGTGCTACCAAGAGAGTTAGGAACGGTTGGAACCGTCATGGACCCCACTGGTCCTATCACACGTACACGTGATAGGAAGTTGAGAGAACAAATGAGTGAAATATTGAGAACGAGTGACACTAGCACCACCTCATGAAATAAACTTAATGCACGTTCCTCACCTGTTACCTTATTATCTGTTACTGACTCTTACGAAGACAACTCGGTTCCTACTCAAGAGGTTTACTGTATGACCTCGATCAAATCCTCTCTTGAAGACCCTCACACTGAGGCTGCTTGGAGTGCACTGAATAAAGACCCCGAATCTAGAAGAATTCACGTCCAAAGAAAAGAAGAAGACAAGCTCGTCCTTAAGCTGCCCGAATTGGAAGTGGAAATCATGTCTAAGTTTAGTGACTGTGCGACGGTGGATCTAGTTGAGATTCAAGAAGGCCCGACAGTTGTTCAAATCCTAAGCCTAGATATAGCTTTGCTTGAGGGCAGCCCAGATATAGCTAAAAACAGAAAGCTTGAGGGCGGACCCCATATATTGCCTAAATAATGACATGAGGGCATCTTTGTCGTATTTCCTGAAAATGAGAGTTAAATCATAAAACTCGAAAAGAGAAATACTCTATAAAAAGGATGAACAACCGAAGGTCGACTTGATGATTAAGGAAAATCCATCCTAGCTTGGAAATTAGACTTAGGCGTGAGGAAGCTTCAAGGAAGGTGTGATGTTTGGTGTTGTCTTGGAAAAAGGACTTTAGCATGTGGGAGTTTCAAAATGAACGTGATGATTGTGAAGCCCAAGACCTTTTCAAGACTTCTTTATTTAATATGTTAGGATAGTTGATGTTAGTTTATTTCCTTTTAATCTAGCCACATGTGTAACCGCCCTGCATTGTCTTAGAAATAGGGACACTCTTGATTTTATTTCCTTAGTTTAATATGTCAGGGATAATATAGTTTGTTGTGTAAACTCCTATAAAAGGAGACCTTTAGGTAATGAAAACACACATCACCTTTGAAATGAAAAAGATATTTCGGCCTTGTGCTAGAATTAAGAGCTGTTGCTCGAATTTTCCTGAGTATTATTCTTATAATTCTTACTTCTACATTCTTGCAATTTTAGTTCATAAAATTATTAAGTCTTAATCATAGAAACTTGAGTTCTTAGAAAAATTCCAAACGTTTCTTTAGAACAGGATTCTAAGGGGATTATAGTGATTAATTCTAAGGGTTTGAAGTGCCCTCGTCATTTCCGTTATCCAGTTTCGCTGTATCAATGTATTGCTCTACCGAAGTGTAGTCCATTGTTGCTGTAATGAAATACTGTCAAAATATTGCTGTACCGACGTGCGATCGACTCTCGCTGAATCGAAGTGCAATCGATTCTGTCTGTATCAAAGTGTTGTCCGAGCATTGCTGTATCGAAGTGCTGTATCGAAGTGCTACTGTACCAAAGTGTTGTCCGCTATTGTTATTTGCTATTTGCTGTTCGTTTCTTTACTCGTTCAACCACAATTCACAACAGTCCCTGTATTGGTATCACTGTTGGGTATCATTTGGCATCGGAGCACGGTTTTGTCGTTCCTCTCTTATCTTTATTCTCAAATATCTATATCTATATCTATATATATATATATATATATATATATATAAAGAATTTTGTGATTCGCATTGGAGTTAAGTTGTTGTGTTTTAAGTAAGCTATTCAATACTTGCTTTCTGTTTCGAATCACTTGGTACCATGATGACAGGATCAAGAAACTCGAAGGATGGAGAAACTCCAGCCCCTAGACGAGCTGGGAAGGATCCCGTAGATGAGGAAGAGGTCTTAAGCGACGACCCAGTTACTAATAAAATCCAAAGCTTCCGTGATGTGCAATTCCAACTCGAGGGCCTGACATCCTACATACGAAGGATGGAAAACATGATGTTGGAAATGAGAGAAGAGCTGAAATCCCATAGAACGTCACAAACTCCCGAACCTACTATTAGAAACAGGAAGGATCGAGAGAGAGAACCCACGATGGGAGGAAGGGATTCACGGTATAGAGGTAGAGGAAGGGGTAGAGTTAGAGCAGCCCCTCCACCACCCGAATACTATCCAGAAGATGAACATGACGAGTACTTTGAGGATGACAGATAGTCTAGGATCGACCAAGAACCTAGAGAACAACGAGTATGGGTAGACGATAACTTAAGTAGTGTTAAGTTTTCCATACCACATTTGAAGGAAAATCTGATCCCGAAACTTATTTTGAATGGGTTAGGAAGGTCGAGGGACAATTTGAGTGTCAAAATTTTTCTGATCTTAAGAAGGTTAAGATAGCCACTGTAGAGTTGACCAGGTATGCTCTTGTATGGTGGGATCATGTAGTTCAACTTAAGCATCGACGTGGGGAAAAACCTATAGATACATGGGAAGAATTGAAGCGAGTGATGAAGGAAAGGTTTGTTCCTAGCTATTACATGAGGGACCTTAGGTATAGTCTCCAAACTTTAAGGCAAGGGACTAAGTCAGTAGACGATTACTATAAGGATATGGAAACAGGACTGATTAGATGTCGTATAGAGGAGGACCACGATAGTACCATGGCTAGGTTCTTAGCCGGACTTAATGTTGAGATTAGAGACCAATTAGAGCTCATGACTATGCATGACATAGAATAAATGGTGCACACGGCTAGGAAAATAGAAATCCAAGTTCAGAGGCATCAAACTTGGAAGACCCCCACTCCTAGTATCCCATGGAAACCGAGACAGCCCACTAACCATAAGGAATACCCAAAACCGTCGGTCACTAGGGTCCAGACAGCCCCTAATCCGCCAACTAAGTCCCAACCTTCACCAAATTCCAAACCTTAGCCTAGGACACATGAGATTCGATGCTATAGGTGTCAAGGTATAGGTCACATAGCCCCAAACTGCCCAAATAAGCGAGCTGTAGTCATTAAGTCAGGGGAAATAGCGACTGAAAGTGAAGGTGAAGAAGAGATTAAGAATGAGGATAGTGGAGAAGAGATAGAAGAATGTAATGAAGAGATCTTAGAAGGGAAGATTAATGTAGTGCTTAGAATGTCCTTGTCAGCTAAGGTAGTGGAAGATGAGGATAGCCAGAGGGAGAACTTGTTTCAGTGTAGGTGCTACATTAAGGAGAACCTCTGTAGTATGATCATAGACGGGGGTAGTTCTGTCAATGTCGTTAGCACAGCCTTGGTGCAGTAACTAGAACTTAAAACCGAAAGACACCCTAAACCATATAAGTTGATGTGGATGAATAATGCTGGAGAACTGAAAGTAGTGAGTAGATGCACCGTGCCATTTAAGATAGGTAGATATGAGGACGAAGTAGTTTGCAACGTCGCCCCTATGCATGCCACCCAGATCCTTTTAGGAAGGCCATGGCAGTACGACCGAAAAGTTACTCATGATGGGTTTTCGAACAAATATTCTTTCATTTTTGGGAAGAAGAAATTCAACCTATCACCTATGACCCCTAAGCAAATCCTTGAAGATCAGAGGATATTAGAACAAGCACTGAGAGAAAGCGAAAAAAAGGAGAAGGAAAAGAAAACAGTCATGGTGGTCCCTAAAGGGATAAAAACCGTCGCCCTTTGTAGGGCTAGTGAAGTTAAACGGGCCTTGCTCGCAAGATGGCCTGTGGTTCTATTACTATTTCGTGATGTATTGCTTAATATTCCATCTATTCCTGATACTACTGATCCATTAATTGTCTCTTTATTGCAGGAGTTTGAAGACATGTTTCCTGAGGAGACACCACCCGGATTGCCGCCCGTTCGAGGCATAGAACACTGTATCGACTTTGTTCCAGGATCCTCAATACCAAACCATACTGCATACCGAAGTAACCCCGAAGAAACTAAAGAGATGCAAAGGCAAGTGGATGAACTACTAGCAAAGGGACATGTGAGAGAAAGTATGAGTCCTTATGCTGTTCTGGTATTGCTAGTACTAAAGAAAGATGGCTCGTGGAGGATGTGCGTAGACTGCCGTGCAATAAACAACATTACGGTGAAATATCGACATCCCATCCCTAGACTTGACGACATGTTAGATGAATTATATGGTTCCACAATATTTTCAAAAATTGACTTAAAAAGTGGGTACCATCAGATTCGAATGAAAGAGGGAGATGAGTGGAAAACGGCATTTAAAACTAAACATGGTTTGTATGAGTGGTTAGTTATGCAGTTTGGGCTCACTAATGCACCAAGCATATTTATGAGAGTAATGAATCATGTTCTACGTGCTTTTATTGGAAAATTTGTTGTTGTGTACTTTGATGATATCCTAATATATAGCAAAAGTTTGAATGAACATATAAAGCATTTGAAGGATGTGTTGCTTGTGCTTAGAAAGGAACACTTGTTTGCTAACATTCAAAAGTGCAACTTTGGCACCGAGAAATTGGCTTTCCTTAGTTTTTTTGTTAGTTCCCAGGAGATACAGGATGATGAATAGAAAGTGAGGGCAATTACAGAATAGGACAGCCCCAAAAATGTGAGCGAAGTCCGAAGCTTCCACGGCTTGGCAAGTTTCTACCGCCGATTTGTACCCAATTTCAGTACTGTAGCCGCCCCTTTGACCGAGGTAATCAAGAAGAATGTTGGATTCAAGTGGGAACAGGAACAAGATACTGCCTTCAAAGCCTTGAAAGAAAAACTGACAAACGCTCCACTGCTAGCCCTGCCGAATTTTGCTAAGTCTTTTGAGATCGAGTGTGATGCATCCGGTACAGGTATAGGAGCTGTTTTGATGCAAGAAGGTAGACCGATTGCCTACTTCAGTGAGAAGTTGGGAGGAGCTTCACTGAACTATCCAACTTACGACAAGGAACTGTATGCCTTGGTTCGAGCACTCAAGACTTGGCAACATTACTTATGGCCCAAAGAGTTCGTGATACACACTGATCACGAGTCCTTGAAACATCTGAAGGGGCAACAGAAGTTGAATAGGAGGCATGCTCGATGGATGGAATTCATAGAGACGTTCCCGTACGTAATCAAGTACAAACAGGGAAAAGAGAACGTCGTTGCTGATGCTCTATCTTGCAGGTATACCTTCCTGACTGCTTTAGAATCGAAAATCACTTGGTTTTGAATTGATTAAAAATCTGTACGAAAAAGACATTGATTTTGGCGAAATTTTCATTACTTGTGAGAGGTCTGGAGTAGATAAGTACTATAAGAGTGATGGTTTTCTGTTTAGGGAAAATAAGTTATGCATACCTACTAGCTCTATACGTGAACTATTGTTACTCGATTCACATGGGGGAGGGTTGATGGGCCATTTTGGCATTGATAAAACCTTGTCTGTTTTGCAAGAACATTTTTACTGGCCGGGTATGAAACGAGATGTCATTCGTATTTGTGGTCGCTGTATCGATTATAAAATGGCTAAAAGTCGAGTTCAGCCCCACGGTTTGTACACCCCACTCCCCATTCCTAATACTCCTTGGACTGATATATCGATGGATTTCGTGATGGGATTGCCTAGAAACCAGTATGGGAGGGATTCTATATTTGTTGTGGTTGATAGGTTTTCAAAAATGGCACGTTTTATAGCTTGTCACAAAACTGATTATGCATCTCACGTGGCTAATCTTTTCTTTAGAGAGATCGTTCGTTTATATGGAATGCCTAGGACTATAGTTTATGATCGTGATGATAAGTTCCTAAGTTATTTTTGGAAAACCTTATGGGCCAAATTAGGCACAATGCTTCTATTTTCTACCACTTGTCACCCACAAACTGATGGGCAAACCGAAGTAGTAAATAGAACTCTCTCTACATTGTTAAGAGTTATAATAAAAACAAACATTAAAACTTGGGAAGAATGTTTGCCATATGTTGAGTTTTCTTATAATCGAACAGTGCATTCTGCTTCTCAATTTTCTCCTTTTGAGATTGTTTATGGATTTAATCCTTTGACCCCACTTGATCTTGTGCCTTTGCCTGTAACTGAGAGGATTAGTACAGATGGGAAGAAGAAAGCCGAACTAGTTAAGCAACTCCATGAGAAAGCAAGAGCTAACATTGAAAGGCGTACTAAGAAGTATGTTGAGCGCGCCAACCGAGGGAGAAAGCAAGTGGTCTTCGAACCTGGAGACTGGGTTTGGATACATATGAGGAAGGAAAGGTTTCCTGTACAAAGGAGATCGAAATTGCTACCAAGAGGAGATGGTCCTTTCATGATCTTAGAGAGGATAAATAATAATGCTTATAAACTAGACTTACCAGGAGAATACAATGTATCTGCTACTTTTAATGTTTCTGACTTGTCTTTATTTGAAGCAGGTGACCTCGCGGATCTGAGGACAGATCCTTCTCGAGAGGGAGGGGATGATACAACCACGGTTGTGCTACCAAGAGAGTTAGGAACGGTTGGAACCGTCATGGACCCCACTGGTCCTATCACACGTACACGTGCTAGGAAGTTGAGAGAACAAATGAGTGAAATATTGAGAACGAGTGACACTAGCACCACCTCACGAAATAAACTTAATGCACGTTTCTCACCTGTTACCTTATTATCTGTTACTGACTCTTACGAAGACAACTCGGTTCCTACTCAGGAGGTTTACTGTATGACCTTGATCAAATCTTCTCTTGAAGACCCTCACACTGAGGCTGCTTGGAGTGCACTGAATAAAGACCCTGAACCTAGAAGAATTCACGTCCAAAGAAAAGAAGAAGACAAGCTCGTCCTTAAGCTGCCCGAATTGGAAGTGGAAATCATGTCTAAGTTTAGTGACTGTGCGACGGTGGATCTACTTGAGATTCAAGAAGGCCCGACAGTTGTTCAAATCCTAAGCCCAGATATAGCTTTGCTTGTGGGCAGCCCAGATATAGCTAAAAACAGAAAGCTTGAGGGCGGACCCCAGATATTGCCTAAATAATGGCATGAGGGCATCTTTGTCGTATTTCCTGAAAATGAGAGTTAAATCATAAAACTCGAAAAGAGAAATACTCTATAAAAAGGATGAACAACCGAAGGTCGACTTGATGATTAAGGAAAATCCATCCTAGCTTGGAAATTAGACTTAGGCGTGAGGAAGCTTCAAGGAAGGTGTGATGTTTGGTGTTGTCCTGGAAAAAGGACTTTAGCATGTGGGAGCTTCAAAATGAACGTGATGATTGTGAAGCCCAAGACCTTTTCAAGACTTCTTTATTTAATATGTCAGGATAGTTAATGTTAGTTTATTTTCTTTTAATCTAGCCACATGTGTAACCGCCCTGCATTATCTTAGAAATAGGGACACTCTTGATTTTATTTCCTTAGTTTAATATGTCAGGGATAATATAGTTTGTTGTGTATACTCCTATAAAAGGAGTCTTTAGGTAATGAAAACACACATCACCTTTGAAATGAAAAAGATATTTCGGCCTTGTGCTAGAATTAAGAGCTGTTGCTCGAATTTTCCTGAGTATTATTCTTATAATTATCACTTCTACATTCTTGCAATTTTAGTTCATAAAATTGTTAAGTCTTAATCACAAAAACTTGAGTTCTTATAATAATTCCAAACGTTTCTTTAGAACATGATTCTAAGGGGATTATAGTGATTAATTTTAAGGGTTTGAAGTGCCCTCGTCATTTTCGTTATCCAGTTTTGCTGTATCAAAGTATTGCTGTACCGAAGTGTAGGCCATTATTGCTGTAACGAAATACTGTCAAAATATTGTTGTACCGACTTGCGATCGACTCTCGCTGAATCGAAGTGCAATCGATTCTGTCTGTATCAAAGTGTTGTCCGAGCATTGCTGTATCGAAGTGCTGTATCGAAGTGCTGCTGTACCGAAGTGTTGTCTGCTATTGTTATTTGCTGTTTGCTGTTCGTTTCTTTACTCCAGAGACCCTACTTCCGCTTCGTTCAACCACGATTCACAACAGTCCCTGTATTGGTATCACTGTTGGGTATCATTTGGTATCATATCGATTCGTTGTTTTGGACGAGTTCTTGCTCGTATGATCGTTGATTTATTAATTATATGATGTTAGGGTCGAGTTTCTTGCGAAGAAACCATGTTGAACCCTTCCGTTCGTTATCGTATTCCTTTTCGATAGCATCGGGCATTCCGAAACTTCCCGGTTGAGCCATGTTCGTCGGAATACTTGCGTGCCGATTTCGAGGCAAGTACCTTGTCCATATAATTCTTGTTTTATGGATACGATAATTAGTGATCATCTAAATGTGGTTGTTTGGTTGTTTGAATTGAACTTTCAAAAGATTCGGTTTAGCCTTGTTAAAGGCTTGTTTTCAAAATGCGTGTGTTTTGTGAATGATGTGGTTTGTGAATGACTATGTGAATTCTATGGATATGTTTGGTGCTTATGTTGCACTTGATATTGCGTGTGGACGTATATGGTTTCATTTCGGTGCGTTGTGGTTTGACGTGGTGTTTTGCTAAGTGTTTGATGCCTCTGGGTGAATTGTTTGAATATATGTGTTGTATTTTGCTGTGTGTGAATGTGTGGATGTGGGCGGGGCCTACGGTGGCACATGGCATGCGATCATGTGTCCAGGATGCAACAAACGATTGATCCAATCGTGAGAGCCTAATAAAAACTACGGTGACACATGGCATGCGATCATGTGGTCAGGATGCAACAAGTGATTGATCCAACCGTGAGCGCCAAAGATAATCTACGGTGGCACATGGCATGCGATCATGTGGCCAGGATGTAACAAGTGATTGATCCAACCGTGAGATGTTGTGACTTTTGTTTCGCTAGCCAGCTCGGGAGGATCATTCGAGGCATCGAGTGGGATTCGTGGCTTCATCCCGATCCTAGGCGACGTGTGTGCGTGATTCGTTTAATGATTGTGTCCAGCTCGAGAGGGTCCTTAGAGGCCTCAAGTGGGATTTGTGGCTTCGTCCCGGTCCTAGGCGATGCTTGTGCATGATTACTTTGTGTTGATTTTATGTCCGTCGAAGACACATGATATGGGTTCTGACCCTATGAACTGTTAGTGGTTTTCTATTTGCGAAAACAAAACAGTTAGGCTGTGACCCCTGTTGATTTTGGAAAGAGAAGGATTCGATAATCCTAAATGGTTTACGTTGAAAACTCCCTAGGGCATTTTAAAAAAAGGTTTTATAAATTATCCTCTCGATTTGCGATCTTTCGGTTTTGGAATGTTTTACCCAAACTCTTGCCTCGGGAAGTACTTTTCGTTATGTTTGGATCTTTGAGGATTCCTGATTATTGTTTTCTTTGGAACTTGAATTATATGGCTCGTATTTGCACTTGTACTTGCACTAGCAAAATAGTGGAATTTTGCTAACCACTGAGTAATCGGGGGATGGATGTCTGTATTGCATTCAGGTTTCAGGGAGCGTGGCACAGGGTCGGCATGAAGGATGATGAAAGATGATAGATACTAATCACATGTGGAACCGTACGTTGTGTATTGGTTCAGTTGTACTTTATTTTCCGCTGCAGTATTTTTCCCATGGTACCGGAGTTTGTTGTATTTTGACCCCTGCATGGGCAAGTATTGTAATCGAGTTGTATGTTTTTATTGAAAGGCCAAATCGATCTACTAAGTCTTTTTAGCCTTAAAGGCATTGTCGAGTTGTTCGTTTATTGTTACCAGTCTGGTAGATCCTTGAGGAAAGGTTCTACGACGTGTAATATCCGTGAGCGGATTGGGGGTGTTACAAATTAGGAATCACACCCAAATCCTTTAGGAAGTACTTGAGACATACCGCCTCTTTAGCTGCTTCTGAGGATGCTACATACTCGGCTTCCATGGTAGAGTCTGCTATGCATTTCTGCTTCACACTCCTCCAACTGATGGCTCCACCTCGCAAAGTGAAAACATATCCGGAAGTTGATTTCGACTTGTTTTTGTCCGCACTGAAATCTGAGTCAGTGTAACCCAAAGGACAAAGTGTATTTGATTGATATACAAGCATATTCTCCCTAGTCCTTCTCAAGTACTTGAGTATATGCTTGACAGCAATCCAATGTCCCGGTCTTGGGTTCGACTGATATCTCGCCACCATGCCTACAGCATGATAGATATCAGGCCTAGTGCAAAGCATAGTATTTTTACCCAAAATATTATCCGGAGATGAATATTGCTGGAGTGGTCGAGTGACAAACAAATGCGAGAGCACTTCCATGGAAAAGTAAATAACACAAGATTTGCCGGGGTTGTTAGTCCCGGGCTTGAATGCTCTCGCGAGATATTATTAATACAAATACTTTGGAGTACAAATATTAATGTTAGAGTACAATTACAATGAGTGTAAAGACCCTAGTTATCTTAGCTATTGAGCGTGAAGATTGCCGGAAGAACCAGATATGATGCTCTATGAGTTCTTGTAACAACTATGGTATGCTGTGACGACTGTGAGAAATCGACGGTCTCTCACATTGTGTATTAGCTAGAAGTCCGAGCTCCAAGGCTTGCAAGTCTCTTTGAATCTGTGCTGCAGGGATTTCTTGCCTCTGCCGACCATCTACGGGTTGAGAGGTGCTGAGAGAGAAATCCTGAGATAGATTCAAGTGAGGAAGCCGAGAGCCTGAAAGTGTGTATATTTGTATGTATTTTTCTCTGAACGGGTTTCGGAATTCAGTGGGGAACCGAGAGGAACCTTTTTCCAGTTGCTGGAAGTTCTCTATGTATAGCACTAGGAGCTGCTGGGCGATCGCCTCTGCTGTGTTATAATAAGCGGGCAATCGTCTTTAGCACATGGGTTAGTCTCCTTAAGGTCCACATGAGTTGATGGCTTCCAGAAGTGTGAATCAATGAGAGGCCAACATGCATCTGAGTCGCTGTCATGGGAGGCCCCACTTAGGACCTTTCAACGGGTCTGTCGGTAGGTGAGGCTGGCCTTGTCATTGACAGCTGTTGATGGTCAACGATCCATGTTCCGCGGCACCTTTCGTGGATCTGCACGTGGGTGCTTGCTTCGAGATCCAGTCTTCGTAGACTTTGACGGATGATGGCCTTGTTCGTGGCACAGGTCGGTCGTCCTTGGTCGGGCACTAGGGTCGATCGCTAGGTGGCAAAAGGCGATCGCCTCGGGAGTCGATCGCTAGATACTCGACGATTGACTGTTATCTTCGTTTAGACAAGTTCGCCGTGGCTCGTTTGGTTGTGTACTCGGTCGCTCGTCCTTGTTATCGATCGCCGTCGAGGCGTATAAATCGCCGCACAACAATTGCCCCCCAGCTCGCTCCGATGTTGGAAACATGGGGTGAGGTGGTTCTACTGGCGATCACTTAACTTTGAAGAGTGAGTCTGCATTTTGCGGAACTGGCGATCATCTTTGAGCGGAATGACTTTGAATATAGACGACGTGGTTGGTTGCTGAAATGAGCGGGAAATGATAGCGGTCGTGGAAAAGTGTCTGGGGCACGTGTCGGGTTCCTGTTGGGGAAGACCGATGGTTAGTTATGACTCCTCGCCTGGCGTGTCCTTGAAACGGTGCGTACGCGGGTTTCAAGGGAGCATTGATTGCCACGGTTGCACTTCGGCCCCTGAGATTCTCCTTAATTACATGGAAGTCCCTGCCTTCTCCTATAAAAGGGAGCCGGGATACAGTGTTTAAGAACCTTATGCGATTTTTCCAGAGAAGAAGAATATTGCTGAAGAATTTTCTGAAGCTTTGACTGTCGATCGTCGATCGATTCAACCCTCGGTAAGAAACACTCCTTATCTCCTCTTCTCTTCTCGAAAATGTCTGGAGTATCTTCATCGACCGGAATGGACACCACCTCAGCCACCGGAACTTTGGCTGCTCGGAGAGGATTCTCCGCCGAATTCCATTTGGAGAAGGCCACCGAGGCTATCCGTGCCGGTATTGATCCCGCGGAAGTCGAGGCACTATTCAATGAAGCCGACACCACCAGGGATGCGGAGGTTGAGCAAAGATGCTCGCAGATGGAGAAGGATTTGGCAGTGCGGGCGTACTGGGAGCAGCATAATGCTTTCGGTCAGACCTATTTGGCCTTCGCTGAAATCATGGAGAGGTTGGCCGGTCTGTCTCCTAAATTCGATTACCGGGAGTACTCGATCGCTCATCCCTACCAATCTACTAAACGGTCGCTGTTTCGGGCTGCGCAGCGATCTCCATGGTCCCTCGGCCAGATAAGGAGCTCGGCGACCAGGAAGGACCTGGCCGTTTGGAGGGCGAGGTATCATATCCCCTCAGATGTGGATCTTTTTGCGCCGGCCGAGAACGAACGAGCCGACCAACCTACGGAGGGTATGGTCACCGTTAATGAGGCAATCATGGAGGTTGGGCTGCGGTTCCCTCTGTCTTTTGCTGTCTCCCATTTGCTGGTCGCTTGGAACGTGGCGCCGCTTCAGCTCACGCCGAATGCCTGGCTCCAAATCGTCTGTGCCCTTACCTTGTTCGGCGGTCACCGGTTGTACCGCCTTACTTCGCCATTGGAGATGAACCACTTGTTCAAGCTTACGGCTCAGAAGGGGTCGGTCGGAGGCTATCATATCCAAGGCCGCTCCGGTCGGGTGATCCTAGGAGTCCCGAACAAGGTGCGGGGCAATCCGGCGAAGTGGTTCTAGGTCGCTGGTGCCTGGAAGGCCTCAGCGAGTGATAATCCTATGGGCGAGCTAGACATTCCCACAAGCTTTCGGGAGAGAAATCCGAGTAAGGGTTTTGACTCTCCCTTTGTTTGGATGTGTTCTGAACTAATCTAATTTGGCTTTCTTTTTGCAGGTTTCCATATTCCAGCGGTCGACGAGCTACCTTTCGATTTTATGGTAGTCTGGGAGTGGATACGAAGTCTGCCGGACGACGACTTAGACGCTCGCCAGATTAACAAAGAGAGTCGTTGGCTGTCTGCTCGGCTGTTCCGTTTCCCACAATATCTCTTGGTCCCAGGTATGAATTTCTTCGATCTCCATTTGCTTGGCGATCGTCCTGCTTGGAGAATGTGTCTAACCGTTGTTCACTTGTTTCTTATTGCAGAGGTCCGCTCGGAAAGAGAACTTCGAGTTCGCCGACAGGATTGTGGCTATGGAGAAGGACTCCTTGGATGCAGCTAAACAGGTGAGTTAGGGTCTTGAGCTGATGAGAGAGAATTATGAGTGAGCCCGGGCGATGGTAGACCGATTTCGGGACCAGATGACAGAAGCCCGTCGGTCGGACGCGGCCGCTCAGAAGGAGGCCGATCAGCTGAAGGAGACTGTCCCTCGACTGACTAGCGAGATGGCGTCGTCGAGGGGAGAGATGGCTGCTAAGGAGACCGAGCTCCAAGGTGCGCAACAGGCGGTTGCGGAGTTGAAAGGGAAGTTGGAGGCGACCGAGGCCGATCCCTTTCTCAACTTGGAGTTCGTTAGCGAGTTTACCTATTACATGGCATTCGCTGACTCGCTCCGTGCTGCAAAGAAGGGAGGGCTGGAGGTTGGCCCTCTTGCTGAAAGCTTCAAGGCATACGTGCTGGAGCACCCTCTTCATCCTGCCTTCCCTGTGCCGATCTTGGATCTCCCGGAAATCGGCATGGACCTGAGCTGGTACCCGACTCCCGAAAATCTTGTTCATCCGAATGCCCCGGAGGACAGGGAGGAAGCTCCAGAAGCTGGTGAAGGGTCGCGGGCCGATCCAGTGGTTGAAGGCGAAGGTCAGACTGGGACATCCTGAGAGTCTGTCCTTTTTTTATTAGCTTTTGCCTTGTAATTTTGTAGCTTTGTTGTAGTACTTAGGCCTTCGGGCGACCGTGTATGTACTCTGATACTTCAAGTAATGAAATGAATGTTTGTTTCTTCGATTTATTACTTGAATGATTGCTCTTCTGAGTCTTTTCATGACTTTGTACAAATGTGTGAGGAGAGATTGTTGCGTGTATAGCTCCAAGTGAATTGATAAACTCATATAGATAACTTTTACAACAAATTCGATCGCTGCACAAACATCTGAAAAATGCCGATCTCCGTATGTAATTGAATAGGGACGATCGTCGTATATATGGCTCCGCTCTTCCCCCTTGTTTTTGTTCACTTAGTGAAAGTAAGGGGACGAAAATAAATCATTGAGTGAGCGGTCTTCAATTTTGCAGATTCCTCGAGGAAGGCCGTCCATCTCGGTCTTGAGGAACCATGCACGATCGCGGATTTCGATGGACTAACCTCCACGACCGTGTCTTGTATGCGACCAACATTCCGTATGATGGCTAAGTTCTCGCAACTCACTTAATTGTTAGGGTCCTCCGTAGGCGGCGCCTCGCCTCGTATTTAAACGAAGGGCGTGCGGTCTTGGTCTGGAGGATTCCTTGCACGGGGCATCGTCATATTAATCGACTCCACGTCCGCGGCTTGTTAGCACTTTTCTACCTCGGGCAACCATGATGATGGAAACTCTCGACGGTATACGTTGTGACGGGGGGAGGGACGTGTCGCATTATCCGAGAAGGACCGACCACGTTAAGTGATGGACCTTTGAGGGCGGGCAAATGTGTCCACAGATCTGTTTTGGAGGGCCCTCAGACTACGCCGACATCGTATTTAAACGAAGGGCGGGCGATCGTGGCCCAAAGGGACCTTGCACGGGCACATAGAACGGTTCCATCGTCCTCCACGACCATGTCGACACTCTTCTACTTGGGACCATCAATCCAGATGACGATCCTCGACGGTA
This sequence comes from Orobanche coerulescens, assembly GCA_033398695.1. Classification (NCBI taxonomy): domain Eukaryota; kingdom Viridiplantae; phylum Streptophyta; class Magnoliopsida; order Lamiales; family Orobanchaceae; genus Orobanche; species Orobanche coerulescens. Next base: position 84,259,261 of record CM065809.1, read on the forward strand.
TACGTTGTGTAAGGGGAGGAGATCGCCTGCCTAGGTTCTTCATGTTGATGACGAACTTTAGAGGGCGAGCGAGTAATCCTCTGATTTGTCTTTGGAGAGTCCTCAGGCTATGCCCGCCTCGTATTTAAATGAAGGGTGAGCGATCGAGGCCCATAGGAACCTTGCATGGACGGATCGTCGGTTTCATCGATTTTCGTGACCATGGCAGCACTTTTCTACCTCGGACCATCATGTCAGATGATGATCCTTGACGGTATACGTTGTGCTAGGGGAGGCGATCGCTGCCTAGGTCCATCATGTTGATGACGAACTTTAGAGGGCGAGCGAGTCATCCTATTTTTCGAGGTGTTTGCTCAGGCAGTAGCCTTCGGTTAGACAAGGCGGGAATCGGGGAGAGACTTCCGAAGCTTCCTCCTATTGATTGAAGTATATGGATTCGGTCGCCGAGGTTGATCGAGGGGTCGGCTCGTATGAGCTTTCCGGCCTGTTCGGGTTCGACTCTGGCGACCGTATCAAGAGATTGATGGGGCTCCGGCTAAGCTAATAAGCTGTCCAACTTGCCCTCCTCGAACAATCTCCAGAGTTGTCTGAGGAGGTCGCGGCATTGGTTGGTGCTGTGGCCGGGACTCTTATGGTAGGCATAATATTGATTGTGGTCCAAATGACCGTGGTCCCTTATAGCCTTCGGCTTGTTTAGCACTTCACGCCCCTTGATGGCGTAAAAGATGTGGGTCGGAGTTCGGTTAAACTTGTGGAGGAGGTGGGCTTCTACATCCTCGAAGGCCTTGAGATCGCCGGGTGTCTTGGCGACCGCCTTCTTGGTTTTGGCGATCGTCGTCTTTCAGAGGCCATCTAACCGTTGTTCACTTGTTTCTTATTGTAGAGGTCTGCTCGGAAAGAGAACTTCGAGTTCGCCGATAGGATTGTGGCTATGGAGAAGGACTCCTTGGATGCAGCTAAACGGGCGAGTCAGGATCTTGAGCTGATGAGAGAGAATTATGAGCGAGCCCGGGCGACGGTCGACCGATTTCGGGACCAGATGACAGATGCCCGTCGGTCGCACGCGGCCGCTCAGAAGGAGGCCGATCAGCTGAAGAAGACTGTCGCTCGACTGACTAGCGAGCTGGCGTCGTCGAGGGGAGAGACGGCTGCTAGGGAGACCGAGCTCGAGGGTGCGCAACAGGCGGTTGCGGAGTTGAAAGGGAAGTTGGAGGCGACCGAGGCCGATCCCTTTCTCAACGTGGAGTTCGTCAGTGAGTTTACCTATTACATGGCGTTCGCTGACTCGCTCCATGCTGCAAAAAAGGGTGGGCTGGAGGTCGGCCCTCTTGCTGAAAGCTTCAAGGCATACGTGCTGGAGCACCCTCTTCATCCTGCCTTCCCTATGCCGATCTTGAATCTCCCGGAAATCGGCATGGACCTGAGCTGGTACCTGACTCCCGAAAATCTTGTTCATCCGAATGCCCCGGAGGACAGGGAGGCAGATCCGAAAGCTGGTGAAGGGTCGCGGTCCGATCCAGTGGTTGAAGGCGAAGGTCAGACTCGGACATCCTGAGAGTCTTTCCTTTTTGTTTTAGCTTTTGCCTTGTAATTTTGTAGCTTTGTTGTAGTACTTAGGCCTTCGGGCGACCGTGTATGTACTCTGGTACTTCAAGTAATGAAATGAATGTTTGTTTCTTCGATTTATTACTTGAATGATTGCTCTCCTGAGTCTTTTCATGACTTTGTACAAATGTGTGAGGAGAGATTGTTGCGTGTATAGCTCCAAGTGAATTGATAAACTCATATAGATAACTTTTACAACAAATTCGATCGCTGCACAAACATCTGAAAAATGCCGATCTCCATATGTAATTGAATAGGGACGATCGTCGTATATATGGCTCCGCTCTTCCCCCTTGTTTTTGTTCACTTAGTGAAAGTAAGGGGACGAAAATAAATCCTTGAGTGAGCGGTCTTCAATTTTGCAGATTCCTCGAGGAAGGCCGTCCATCTCGGTCTTGAGGAACCGTGCACGATCGCGGAGTTCGATGGACCGACCTCCACGACCGTGTCTTGTGCGCGACCAACATTCCGTATGATGGATAAGTTCTCACGACTCATTTAATTGTTAGGGTCCTCCGTAAGCTGCGGCTCGCCTCGTATTTAGACGAAGGCGTGCGGTCTTGGTCTGGAGGATTCCTTGCACGGGGCGTCGTCGGATTAATCGACTCCACATCCGCAGCTTGTTAGCACTTTTCTACCTCGGGCCGCCATGAAGATGGAAACCCTCGACGGTATACGTTGTGACGGGGGGAGGGACGTGTCCCATTATCCGGGAAGGACCCACCACGTTAAGTGATGGACCTTTGAGGGCCGGCGAACGTGTCCACAGATCTGTTTTGGAGGGCCCTCAGACTACACCGACCTCGTATTTAAACGAAGGGCGGGCGATCGTGTCCCAAAGGGACCTTGCACGGGCACATAGAACGGTTCCATCATCCTCCACGACGATGTCGACACTCTTCTACCTCGGACCATCAATTCAGATGACGATCCTCGACGGTATACGTTGTGTAAGGGGAGGAGATCGCCTGCCTAGGTTCTTCATGTTGATGATGAACTTTAGAGGGAGAGCGAGTAGTCCTCTGATTTGTCTTTGGAGAGTCCTCATGATACGCCCACCTCGTATTTAAACGAAGGGCGAGCGATCGAGGCCCAAAGGAACCTTGCATGGATGGATTGTCGGTTTCATCGATTTTCGCGACCATGGCAGCACTTTTCTACGTCGGACCATCATGTCAGATGATGATCCTTGATGGTATACGTTGTGCTAGGGGAGGCGATCGCTGCCTAGGTCCATCATGTTGATGATGAACTTTAGAGGGCGAGCGAGTCATCCTCTTTTTCGAGGTGTATGCTCAGGCAGTAACCTTCGGTTAGATGAGGTGGGAATCTGGGAGAGACTTTCGAAGTTTCCTCCTCTTGATTGAAGTATATGGATTCGGTCGCCGAGGTTGATCGAGGGGTCGACTCGTATGAGCTTTCCGGCCTTTTCGCGTTCGACTCTGGCGATCGTATCGAGAGATTGATGGGGCTCCGGCTAACCCAATAAGCTGTCCAACTTGCCCTCCTCGAACAATCTCCAGAGTTGTCTCAGGAGGTCGCGTCATTGGTTGGTGCTATGGCCGGGACTCTTATGGTAGGCACAATATTGATTGTGGTCCAGATGACCGTGGTCCCTTATAGCCTTCAGTTTGTTTAGCGGTTCGCGCCCCTTGATGGCGTAAAAGATGTGGGCCGGAGTTCGGTTGAACTTGTGGAGGAGGTGGGCTTCCACATCCTCGAAGGCCTTGAGATCGCCGGGTGGCTTGGCGACTGCCTTCTTGGTTTTGGCGATCGTCGTCTTTCGGACAGGAGGTGGTATTCCCTCGCCTAAGCGGAGGGTGAGCAGCTTCTGCCTGGCCAGAAAGTCGGCAGCCTTAGCGCGGAAGATCGTGTAGGTTGGGGGGATGTCCTTTGTGAGATGTCTAGACATGGGCGAATGACCATAGAAACCCCCAGGACCGAGTAGAGAGTGATCTCGTCGCGGATGGGCTCGCCGGTGAGAACTATTTCATCCACCCAGTCAATGTAATCTGCATCGGATTCGTCTTCCCCCTGCCTGATTTTCATCATGCGGTGGGGGACTTCTGGTCTGGCGACCTTGGCGGCGAAGTATGATGTGAAGTCATTCGCCAGTTTCTCAAAGGAGATGATCGATCGCGGTGGTATTGAGATGTACCACCTATGGGCCAGCTCGCCCAATGTTAACGGGAAGATTCGTCACTTGGTCGCATCTGATGCCCCACACCCGGTCATGTCGATTCGTAAATTGCTTAGGTGGGTCTCGGGGTCCGATCTCCCTTTGTATAGAGGAGTTTTGGGAGGAGCGATTCTTGATTGTATGAGAGCAAGCTCTATGTGGACCGCGAGTGGCTCGGTCGGTCCGATGATCTTTCTACTGGCGCTTGCCCCAATACCCAAGAGTGCTTTCATCTCGTCGAGATGGCATTGCATAGCGGCTATCGCCGCGGCCTGGCTGCTCGCGGCTAGGTGCTCGGAGAGGGAGCCGAGGCGATCAAGTACTGATTCCCTGGCATTCGGAGCGGGAGCCAGGCGGCTGACCTGTATTCGACTGGGAGTTGGGTAGGCCGAACTTCTGGTGACAGACTCGGTTTCCGTCGTCTCATGGTTGGGGCCAGAATGCCCTGGTCACCATGATGGATCGCTTCCAAAGCGACTGAATACAGAACCGTCCGGCCTTGCGAGATCCTTTTCTCGTGAATCGGGGCTTTCTGACGATCGCTCACCTAGTAACCCCTTGAACTTCCGTTTGCCCACGCGGCGGATGGCCGAGGGAGTTATAGCGGGCGTCGCACATGCTCTCCGTCACTCCTTTATGATGGCCATAGCCTCCTCGATATGTTCCGTGATTTAGAACTAGTCGAGCGAAAGATTGGGGCCGCCCCTCAGGTGCGGGATCGAGAGTCTCGCATCGCCGCAGCTTCCCTCTGCCGTCGGCTGGGGCTCGAATCGGGCCGGGATATGATGTTCGGCGGTTCGGAGAGTGGATCTCTTCGATGTATTGGCAGACGTCATGTTTCTACAGGCTTTATTAGAAGAGCAGTGAGTGTCACTTCAAGTATATGCCCCGAGAACAGTGAGTGTTCTTCGGGACGGTAGGAATAAAAATGAAGGTTAAGATGCCCTTCCTCTAGCGCCAATTGTTGTTACCCAAAATATTATCCGGAGATGAATATTCCTGGAGTGGTCGAGTGACAAACAAATGCGAGAGCACTTCCGTGGGAAAAGTAAATAACACAAGATTTGCCGGGGTTGTTAGTCCCGGACTTGAATGCCCTCGCGAGATATTATTAATATAAATACTTTGGAGTACAAATATTAATGTTAGAGTACAATTACAATGAGTGTAAAGACCCTAGTTATCTTAGCTATTGAGCGTGAAAATTGCCGGAAGAACCAGATATGATGCTCTATGAGTTCTTGTAACAACTATGGTATGCTGTGACGACTGTGAGAAATCGACGGTCTCTCACAGTATGTATTAGCTAGAAGTCCGAGCTCCAAGGCTTGCAAGTCTCTTTGAATCTGTGCTGCAGGGAGTTCTTGCCTCTGCCGACCGTCTACGGGTTGAGAGGTTCTAAGAGATAAATCCTGAGATAGATTCAAGTGAGGAAGCCGAGAGCCTGAAAGTGTATATGTTTGTATGTATTTTTCTCTGAATGGGTTTCGGAATTCAGAGGGGAACCGAGAGGAACCTTTTTTCAGTTGCTGGAAGTTCTCTATTTATAGCGCTGGGAGCTGCTGGGCGATCGCCTCTGCTGTGTTATAATAAGCGGGCGATCGTCTTTAGCACATGGGTTGGTCTTCTTAAGGTCCGCAAGAGTTGCTGGCTGCCAGAAGTGCGAACCAATGAGAGGCCAACACGCGTCTGAGTTGCTGTCATGGGAGGACCCACTTAGGACCTTTCAGCGGGTCTGTCGGTAGGTGAGTCTGGCCTTGCCATTGACAGCTATTGATGGTCAACAATCCATGTTCCGCGGCGCCTTTCGTGGATCTGCACGTAGGTGCTTGCTTCGAGATCCAGTCTTCGTAGACTTTGACGGACGATGGCCTTGTTCGTGACACAGGTCAGTCGTCCTTGATCGGGCACGAGGGTCAATCGCTAGGTGCCAAAAGGCGATCGCCTTGGGAGTCGATCGCTAGATACTCGACGGTTGACTATTATCTTCGTTTACACAAGTTCGCCGTAGCTCGTTTGGTTGTAGACTCGCTCGCTCGGCCTTGTTATCGATCGCCGTCGAGGCATATAAATCGCCGCATAACACATAGCATACATGAGGCTTCCCACTGCCGAAGCATAAGGGACCAGCTTCATATCATCTATCTCTTTCTGTCTCTTAGGACACATAGCCTTAGATAGCTGAATTCCATGTCTGTAAGGTAAGAAACCTTTCTTGGAATTCTCCATGCTGAACCGCTTTAGCACCGTATCGATATAGGATGCCTGAGATAAGCACAACATCCTTTTCTTGCGATCTCGAAAGATCTTAATACCAAAGATGTGCCCAGCTTCTCCCAAATCCTTCATATCAAACTGCTCAGATAGCCATACCCTTATGTCTGATAATACCTTCACATTGTTTCCAATTAGAAGTATATCATCTACGTACAGTATAAGAAACACCAGCACGTTTCCATCGCACTTTTTGTATACACAAATCTCACTAGGACATTATTCAAAACCATACGATTGAATGACCTCATCAAATCGCATGTTCCAAGACCTTTATGCTTGCTTAATACCATAAATGGCTCTCTTAAGCTTGCAAACTAAGTGCTCCTCTCCTTCAGCAATGAATCATTCAGGTTGGCGCATATAGATTTCCTTATCAAGACTCCCGTTAAAGAACGCGGTCTTGACATCCATCTTCCAAATCTCCACATCCAAATACGCAGCTATAGCCAAGAGAATCCGAATCGATTTAAGCATGGCTACTAGCGAAAATGTCTCATCGTAGTCAATGCCCTCCTTCTGAGTGTAACCTTTCACAACAAGCCTTGCTTTGAAGGTTTCAACCATCCCTTTCGATCCTCTCTTATGTTTGTAGACCCACTTACTTCCAATGGGTTTTACCCCATTGGGTAGCTCTACTAGCTCCCACACTTGGTTAGAATCCATAGATCCTATTTCGGATTCCATTGTTGTTTTCCAGGATTCATCATCCTTGTCATGAACTGCCTATTTGTACGTACATAGATCCATTTCATCCTGGTCTGGGGAGTGGTCCGAAGATGCTCCCACGCCGATGAAACGTTCAGGTTGACGAACAACCTGTAATATCTGAGATTTTTATTCTGATTAATTCGAATTTTTCTTTTTTTTTTAGACAGGAAATTTCTCGATTTTCGAGCGTTGGTATTATTTTTTCGACAATCGATTTTGTGTTTATGGTCATATGTGGTGATTTATTGTATATTATTTTCATTTTGGATCGATGTTTTTGTCCGCGAGCGTTTCATCGCGTTTGTTACGTGCGTTTTTAGGAATCGAGTCGTCAGGGCACTGCAGCTGGGCGCTGGCCGGACGGTTGCGGGAGGAACCGGCACGGTAGGTGGGCGCTGGCCGGACGGGCGCGGCAGGGACCAGCATAGCGTACGCTACTGCCCGGAGGCTGTGCGCGCTAACCGACAGGCGTAGCGCACACTATGCGGCACCCAGCGCACGCTACTTGGGCCGGGCATTAAAGCCCTGAGGTTATGGACTCCGGAGAGTTAGCTGGTAGCGCACGCTACGGCCGGTCGCTGCGCGCGCTAACCGGCAAACGTAGCGCACACTGCTCGGCAGCTAGCGCACGCTACCTGGGCGAGGGGATCAGTCTGGGAGCCTCTGGACTGGACCATGGTCGGCGCGCTAGTGCACGCTGCCGGCACGCTAGCGCACGCTAGGGTGGTCTGCCTATATATTTGACCGAGCAGCCCTAACACATTTTTCATTTCATTCTTTTCTTTCCGCGGCTAGAGGTTTTGAGATCAAGGAGGCATGTTGTTGAACAACAAATCTACGAAGTTCCTGAGTTCATATCATTGATTGATCATTCCATAACATCCTTCAATCGACCGAATCAAGGTTAGTTTTTCCTAAAATCCAAACTTTGAGAAATTTGGGGATCTTGGTAGATTTTGTCCGTTCAAGCCATATGAACTTAGATTACTGATGGATAATTGTAGATTAAGTTGTATTCTATCAATTTCATCATCTTTCCATGGTTTTGTCATGTCCGATTCGTCGTTTATATGAGTTTTCACTTGACGCCTTCAAGGTGTCCGGGAAAATGCCGCTGAGGGAGATTCTGTCGTTTTGTTAGGTTTTTCCTCGTGTGATTGATTGTTTATTTGATGATAGGATATTAGGGATGAATTCCCTACAAAAATCTGGTGTTGATCCCTTCCGATCGTTGTTTTCATTGGTGTTCTGGATTTTTCCAATCGACCGTATTTTCGGAGTATTCGCGAGAGATTACCAAGGCAAGTACCTTGATATACGAATTGTAACTGCGTGAAATCATTGTTGTCGAAGTGTATGAATTTACATGGATGTATAGATGTGTATATATATATATGTGTGTATATATATATATATATATATATTTATATATATATATATATATAGATTTATATATATTTATATGTTAAATATATATGTATGTATATACGTATATTGATATATATGCCTATGTCGGTGAATGACGAGTGATGAATGCTAACACTAGTTGACGTACTCAACTTGGATTGATGGATGAACTATACTTATTCATATAATATAGTAAGGTTATATATATATATATATTCGGTTGAGTCGCAATATAGGGATATATGTGCGGCGTTGGTTAGTTATGCCTGAAGGCTTATTGTGATTGGGTTTTGTTTGATAACGTGCGTGTTATTATTTATTTGTGTGGTTATAGACTGGAAGATAAATTGTGTGACTTGATGTACTGAGTTGATAATTATTGTAACGTTTTTCTGTGTGCTTGATGTTTGAAACAATGTGGATACTTGTTGTGAGAAACATCGAATCCAGGAACCTCTGAGGGCGGGGCGTGCACTCTGGCCTGGTGTATGCTGCAATGTGCGGCTCCATATGGGTGGTGAACGCCGGTGTTACCTAATGCGCGCGCAAGGGGCAGCTCTTGCGGGAGTGATCGCCGACGCGGTGACATGTTCAAGGAGCGGCCAACATAGTGGAGTGAACGCCGGTGCACAGGTGCACAAGGGAGGCGTCTGGCAGGCTTATTGGTTATGGGTATTTGAGTGATAGCTAAGACCCTATTACCGAACGATGTTCGTATCTCAAATTCTTTCAACTCACTTTTAAATGTTAGTCTTGTTATAGACCGCGATTCGTGTTTTTTTTGAAAGTTTGTTTCAACTTGTTTTTAAAGCGTTGGTATCAGGGTTAATTAACCAAGGAGGTTTGACGAAATCTATGAGGGTTAATTAATCGGGGGGTCTTGAGCAGGATATGTCGAATGAGAGATTGTGCTTTTGATTATATGGTGGTGTTATTCTGTGTATTGGGTCGAGGACCCTATGAAATGTTGAGATGACTGATCTCGTGATGATGTTATTTGGATTGGGTTGAGAACCCTGTGAGATGTTGTAATGATTTCATTTGTGACAGTGTTCTATAAATTGGGTCGAGGACCCCGAATAACGTTGACATGGCTTGCGTGTAATTGTTTTCCATATGTTGGGTCGAGGACCCGAGAGCTTTTGAAGTATTTTCTAAAAGTGTTCCCATTCGATTTTCAAAACCCCAAGACGGCCCGAGTCAATAATAACATTTGCAAACTATCTTATCAAAATACTTTTTCTTTTACAAAAAGGGATTTTTCTGACTCCGTGGGCTCGTTTAAAGTTTCATTGATGTTATGTTCCGTAAAGAGAATATGACAATGTGATTATCTTTCACCTTGTGTATGTGATGCTATTCTATGTTGACTATGGGAATGTGTTGTAATATCCGGATTTATTGTTGGGTATTTCATCTGTATTTGAACCCTGTATTATTCGGAATTGTGATCTCGATAATTGGAGCATGATATTTCTCACATTTGTATCCTTGTACATAATTATAACAACATGCAAATTTCTCATGCAAACTCGTGATAGCGCACGCTAAGAATGTAGCTTAACGTGCGTTATCGGGCTACAACTAGCGCACACTATGAATGAAGAATTGCGTGCGCTAGGCAGTCAATTATTGATCTAGACTGCTAGCACATGCGCCGGCCAGACGTGGGTCCGGATAAGATTCCCGCAGGCGGAACTGGACAGTTTTGGAGTCAACTCTTATTTAGCGCGCGCTAAGGGAGGTAAGATAGCGTGCGCTAATCAGCTATTGTGCAGAAACTTTATTTAAGGGACAACACTCCATTTCTTCTTGTTCCCTTCACTCGTCCTTATTACTTGATAGTCCAGAGAGCCCATTATCCCCCTTAAACACACTTAGAACACATCTACTTGATCATTGTAGAATGAATGTCACTTGTGATTGATCGTTGAATTGGAGAAACACCTTGGATTGGCATACAAACAACCGGAGCTGGATTCTATGTTTTTGACTCGGTGTTATCTTCATATTTCTCCAGCCTTAGATTCATGTTCTGAAGAGTTAGATGTATCAAAATATTGAGTTCCATTGATGAATTATTCAACAAACTTCATGTTTAGAAGTGGGAATGATTATGCTTATATGTCTTCGTTGAAACATCGTAGTTGGAATTGTTAGTTCACCTTCAACATGAAGTCTGAATGTATAAGTGACAGTGGAATCTAGTGCATCAACTTGAGTTCACGAACTTCACATGAGATTGATAATCGAGTTAGATATAAGATTTGTGATGATATTCATTTACTTGAATTCAAAGATGTTTGAATCCGTAAGATCATTCATAAGTTTATGAACATGACATGTAGACGGATAACGTCCGTTAATCACTGAGGAATTCATAGTTTCATCACCGTTAGAATAAGTCTGCTGCCCAATAGTGAACTGCCATGCACGTTTAGCGCACGCTAAGCTATGTAGATTAACGTGCGCTATCGGGCATAAGTTAACGTACACTATGTTTGGTACGTAACGTACGTTACGTCATTAGGCGAGTCAGTCGGCTGACCAGTGAGGACTGTCGATACATAGTTAGCGCACGCTAGGCTTCGATTATTTACGTGCGCTAACGAACAGGGTTAACGCACGCTATAATGAATACGTAGCGTACGCTAAGTAGTTCAGGCAGATTATGTTTTATGAACTTTCGGCCGTAAATTGGATTGTTAGACATTCGTACGATGTGAGATAAATTCTATATTATTTCTTTTGTTAAGGTTCGAGCTTGCTACGTGATTGATCGAAGGGGCGACCTTCGACTGTTTCGTTTTTCGTGGAAGTAGTATTCTTGTCTTCGAATTGAGGCAAGTACCTTAATTGTTTTATGTATTGATGTTATACATATTGTTGTACATGTATGTCGTTGTTGTATGTACATCTCGTGTTGGTCCGACGGGATCACCGGGGGATCTATGCTAGCGTGCGCTGGATCATCGGATGGGTTTTTCCACCTCGGGTTGGTTTGATGGAATCATCGGGGGGTCTAGGCAGTGAACACTGGATCATTGGAATTACCATATGTATGTTGTGATTATCATGTGTGTATGTTATTATTAAGTTTATAGCAGGAGAAGACTCATTGGTTCTTTTGTCATTTATGTTATTATTATTCTTCGTGAGATATTGAATAATATGCCGCGGTACTTGTACTAGCAATCGTTGTGCTAACCCCTTCAGGGGTGAACATTTGTTTATGTTTAGGATCCAGGAGAGCAGGGAAACAACCACTGGAATTGCATGACGACGAGGGTACAGAGTGATGTTCCGGCCGGGTTTATTTGTCTGATGTTTGTACCATTTTAATAAGTACTCGAGTACGTAGTCGTTTATTGATGATTTGGATTTGGTGATGTATTAATACTTTTTTATTGAACATTCGTATTTTCAGTATTGATCAGAACTGTTGTATCTTATTCCCGTTATTTTCATACGTTGGTATCTGTTAATGACTTTTCGGTTCTTCAGCCTTGTAAATCCTTATGTAAAGGATTTACGGCATTGTAATATTCCTGAATATATCGGCGGTGTTACAGAATATGGTATTGGAGCTAAGATTATGGATATCTTGGCCATTGGGTTAAAATAGGGGTCGTATACGTCTTTTGAGGTAACCGGCCGTGAATAATATCACTGTACTCCCTACGTCTTCGTGCGAATGGTGGTTGTAAGTTCCTAAACTCTATCTCATCCTTTACATGTTATATCTCTTTATACTTGAACATTAGAACGATATTGTTTCGTGTATATTGAGTATTTATGCTTATAGTATGTTGATAGGTGGACGTAGACGTGGTCGCGGTCGCGGACGCGGACGAAGGAATGCAAAAAGAGAAGTTTTGCCTTCTAATCAGGCCATCCACAGCTCAGGCGAGCCGCAAAGATCTATTAATAATGAACCGGAACCTGCTGTGCCCGAAATCCTTCGTCAGGTGGTGAACCAGATGACTCAATTCGCCCAGGTCGTGGACCGAATGCAGGTGGCGGTGGCATTACAGCAGGAAGATAGACAGAAAGGGATCCCAGACATGGGAAATCGTGGTGACCGATGGCTGAAAGAGGTGGGAAATATTCAACCACCCAAATTCGACGGCTTTTCTGAGACTCCCACATGGGACCATTGGTTGAAGGGATTGAAGAAAATTTTTCCGGAATTAATTGCCCAGATGACCGAAGAGCTCCTATTGCTCAGTACTTTCTGATAGCGGAAGCATCCAAGTGGTGGGAAGCCATCCGGCCCGCAGATCATGATGCTGACTGGACAGAATTTAAATTGATGATGGAAGATCAGTACTGCCCTCGTCCTGTGAGGGAAGCCAAACTTCGGGAGTTTTTCTCCGCACGGCCATCAGACGAACTCGTATCCCAGGCAATTAAGACGTTTAACCAGCAGCTGGCATTTGTTCGACATCTGGTCAGAACAGATGCAGAAATGATGATACATTTTGATATAAGGATGAAACCAGAAATCCAGAGGTACATGTCCGGTTTTGAATGTACCACTCTCCATCAATACCAAGATAAAGCATTGGCGTACAAAATCAAGGAAGCAGCAATGGAGAAGTTTACGGAATCCAAGAAGCAGAAAGTCTCTGGTACTTTTACAGAGCATAAGAGTAGCGGGCCCCGCAAGGCCCAATCATCTTTTCATTCTTCCAAGAAACCTCCGCACCCATCTAGGAGCGGAAAGAACTTCGGAGCAGCATCAACCATGACAGATGTCACCAGGAAATGCTTTAACTGTGCCCAGACATGGCACTATCGATGGAATTGCCCCCCACCGGCCGTGACTTGTTTTGATTGTGGATGGGAGGGGCATCGTGCGGTGTTCTGTGAAGAGGCTACAAAGTCTTTTAGAGCTCGTACACCACAGCCAGTTCAGAAGGAAGCTAGTATCCAACAGACGCAGCAAAGTGTACAGATGCCTCAGAATTTTGGCCGCGGACGAGGCAGAGGACAGTGGGACCGAAAGGGTACATGGAGTGCCAGATCTGTTCCCCCACATCTGTACGAGATGAGGAGAATAAACTATCAGGATGCTGCTGTCGCATCGTGCATCGCTCGAGATCCTTTCCACCCGCTTAACGTTTTATTCGATACAGGAGCTACGCATTCATTTATATCCTTATCTTGTGTAAATCATTTGAATATTTCTGGTTTTCATAATTGTGAACCTTATGTTGTTGGTTTACCGAGTGGAGAGAGGATTATTGGAAACTTAGAAACTAGAGATTTCCCTGTATCGTTTGGAGGCAGAGAGTGGCTTTCAAATCTGATTATAATAGAAATGCAAGGAGGCGACCTGATACTCGGAGACGATTGGCTGAATCGATATGGATCTATTGTAAACTACCGAAGGAGGAATATCTCGCTGCTCGCTGACAATGGTTCCGAAATACTGTTTGAAGGATGGAAACCAGGAAGCTCAGGAAAGTTGATCAAGGCGATAAAAGCTGTTAAATTGTTGAAACAGGGCTGTACCGGATACTGGTGCTATGCAATGAAGAAAGAAGACGAAATTGTGGAACTTTCATCCATTCTTGTTGTGAACGAATTTCCAGATGTATTTCCTGACGAGTTACCTGGACTACCTCCACGACGGGATGTAGAATTCACCATCGAGCTAGAACCCGGAGCTACACCAATTTCTAAGGTGCCGTATCGTATGGCACCTACTGAGATGCATGAACTGAAAAAGCAGCTGGAGGAGTTATTGGACAAAGGCTACATCCAGCCAAGCGTTTCACCCTGGGGAGCGCCAGTTCTTTTTGTCCGGAAGAAGGATGGATCGCTTCAACTGTGTATTGACTATCGAGAGATGAAAAAAATGACGATTAAGAACAAGTATCCATTGCCATGGATTGATGATTTGTTTGATCAGTTGCAAGGAGCAACAGTATTTTCTAAAATCGATCTGAAATCAGGATACCATCAACTGAGGATTAAGGAATCTGATGTTCCGAAAGCAGCATTCAGAACTCGTTACGGACATTATGAGTTTGTAGTGATGCCGTTCGGTCTCACTAATGCACCTATTGTATTCATGTAATTGATGAACCGAGTGTTCATCGAATATTTGGATAAATTTGTGGTCGTGTTCATTAATGACATTCTGGTGTATTCTAAGAGCCCGGAAGAGCATGCACAGCATTTACGGATTGTCTTAGACCTGCTGAGAAATGAACAATTGTACGCCAAACTCTCTAAGTGTGAATTCTGGCTAAAGGAAGTAATGTTCCTCGGTCATGTGGTATCAGCTGAAGGAGTCCGAGTAGATCCTCAGAAGATCGAAGCGGTTATGGATTGGAAGCCTCCAAAGAACGTGAAAGAAGTCCGAAGTTTCTTAGGACTTGCTGGGTATTATCGTCGGTTCGTGGAAGGGTTTTTCAAAATTTCCCGCCCCCTTACTCGATTACTGCAGAAAACACAAAAGTTTGAGTGGAATTGTCAGAATAGCTTTGATGAATTGAAGAAGAGATTAACGACATCACCGATTTTAACACTTCCACAGGGAACTGGAGGATTTATAGTTTACAGTGATGCTTCGAACCAAGGACTCGGGTGCGTATTGATGCAGAATGATAAGGTGATTGCTTATGCGTCAAGACATCTAAAACCTTATGAAGTGAATTACCTAACGCATGATTTGGATCTAGCAGCAGTAGTTTTTGCTTTAAAAATCTGGAGGCATTACCTGTTCGGGACTCACTGTCAGATCTTTACGGATCACAAGAGTCTCAAATATATCTTCAGTCAGAAAGAGTTGAACATGCGACAAAGGAGATGGCTGGAACTTAGTAAGGACTATGACTTGGAGATTCTTTATCATCCAGGCAAAGCAAATGTAGTGGCCGATGCACTTAGCTGCAAGCCTGTTTCTATCCAGATGCTGGAGACTCTGACCTCCCAGCTCAGTATTCAACGAGAGATGATTCGAGAAGGAATTGAAGTATGGTTACAAAGAGTCCAAGGACAACTGTGCGTGATGGAAATAACTTCATCGTTAACCGAAGAAATCAAATCTAAGCAGGCAGATGATCTTCTGATGATTCGGTTACGTAATGAAGTGATCAAGGGGAAGGCCCCCGAATTCGTAATTCATGATGATGGAGTTTTGAGATTTCAGAACCGACTCTGCGTTCCCGATGTCAATGTTCTAAAACATACGATTATGAAAGAAGCTCACAACTCGCCCTATTCTATCCACCCGGGCACCAGTAAGATGTACAAGGACTTAAAGCAGAATTTCTGGTGGGTCAACATGAAGAAAGATGTAGCGGACTATATTTCGAAATGCTTAACTTGTCAGCAGGTCAAGATCGAGCATCAACGACCTGCCGGGATGTTGAAGCCACTCCCGATTCCTGAATGAAAATGGGAGGACATATCGATGGACTTTATTACTAGTATGCCGAGAACCAAGACAGGAATGAATATGATTTGGGTGGTAGTTGATCGTTTAACCAAATCACCTCATTTTCTAGGCATTAAGGACATGTGGGGACCAGAGAGGTTGGCACGAGTATTTATTTCATAGATAGTCTGATTGCATGTTACGCCGAAGACCATTATTTCTGACCGAGACGGTCGCTTTGTATCGCATTTTTGGAAAGCAGTTCATAAGGCCTTGGGGACCGAATTGAACTTCAGTACAACTTATCACCCGTAGACTGACGGACAATCCGAAAGGACCATTCAAATGGTGGAAGCCATGCTGAGGGCCTGTGCCTTAGATTGGTCAAACGATTGGGAAGTTCATCTACCATTGGTTGAATTTACCTACAACAACAGTTGGCATGCTTCCATTAAGATGGCACCATTTGAGGCCTTGTACGGGAGAAGATGCAGATCGCCCCTATGTTGGGACAATTCATCAGACTTGATCGGGACAGAACCAGAGTTAATCATACAGACACGAGAGAAGATAGCCTTGATTCGTGAAAGGCTGTTGACCGCCCAGAGTCGACAGAAATCTTATGCAGACATACGCCGTCGCCCATTGGAGTTCAGTTCTGGAGACCACGTACTTTTAAAGGTTTCTCCTACTCGGGGAATCTTTCGTTTTGGAAGAAAGGGAAAACTGAGTCCGAGATATATCGGACGATTTGAGATCCTCGAGAGAGTTGGAGAGTTGGCATATAGATTGGCATTACCGCCGTCATTGAGCCATGTTCATAACGTGTTCCACGTATCCCAGTTACGGAGATATATACCAGATCCAAGTCATGTCATTGATTTCGGCGAGATCGAAGTCGCTCAGGATGGAACGTTTGAAGAAAGACCAATCAAGATACTCGAGATTCGACTTAAGCAGTTGAGGAACAAACCAATCGTTTTGGTCAAAGTTCAGTGGTCACGCCACGGGGTGGAAGAAGCGACTTGGGAGACGGAAGATAACATGAAGTTCAGATATCCAGAGTTATTTTCGTCTTGAGTTTCGGGATGAAACTCCTTTTTAGTAGGAGAGTATGTAATATCCAGATTTATTGTTGGGTATTTCATCTGTATTTGAACCCTGTATTATTCGGAATTGTGATCTCGATAATTGGAGTATGATATTTCTCACATTTGTATCCTTGTACATAATTATAACAACATGCAAATTTCTCATGCAAACTCGTGATAGCGCACGCTAAGAATGTAGCTTAACGTGCGCTATCGGGATACAACTAGCGCAGCTACGAATGAAGAATTGCATGCGTTAGGCAGTCAATTATTGAGCTATACAGCTAGCACATGCACCGGCCGGACGTGGGTCCGGATAAGATTCCCGCGGGCGGAACTGGACAGTTTTGGAGTCAACTCTTATATAAGGGTTAGCACTCCATTTCTTCTTGTTCCCTTCACTCGTCCTCATTACTTGATAGTCCAGAGAGCCCATTATCCTCCTTCAACACACTTAGAACACATCTACTTGATCATTGGAGATTGAATGTCACTTGTGATTGATCGTTGAAGTGGAGAAACACCTTGGATTGGCATACAAACAACTGGAGCTGGATTCTACCTTTTTGACTCGGTGTTATCTTCATATTAAGGTATGTTAATTCTTTCTCCAGCCTTAGATTCGTGTTCTGAAGAGTTAGATGAATCATGCTATCAAAATATTGAGTTCCATTGATGAATTATTCAACAAACTTCATGTTTAGAAGTGGGAATGATTATGCTTATATGTCGTCGTTGAAACATCGTAGTTGGAATTGTTAGTTCACCTTCAACATGAAGTCTGAATGTATAAATGACAATGGAATCTAGTGCATCAACTTGAGTTCACGAACTTCACACGGGATTGATAATCGAGTTGGATATAAGAGTTGTGATGATATTCATTTCCTTGAATTCAAAGATGTTTGAATCCGTAAGATCATTCATAAGTTTATGAACATGACATGTAGACAGATAACGTACGTTAATCACTGAGGAATTCATAAGTTTCATTACCTTTAGAACAAGTCTGCTGCCCAGTAGTGAACTGCCATGCACGTCTAGCGCATGCTAAGCTATGTAGATTAACGTGCGCTATCGGGCATAAGTTAACGTACTACGTTTGGTACGTAACGTACGTTATGTCATGAGGTGAGTCAGTCGGCTGACCAGTGAGGACTGTCGATACATAGTTAGCGCATGCTAGTCTTCGATTGTTTACGTGCGCTAACGAACAGGCTTAACGCACGCTACGTTGAATACGTAGCGTACGCTAAGTAGTTCAGGCAGATTATGTTTTATGAACTTTCGGCCGTAAATTGGATTGTTAGACATTCGTACGACGTGAGATAAATTCTATATTATTTATTTTGTTAAGGTTCGAGCTTCCTACGTGATTGATCGAAGGGGCGACCTTCGAGTGTTTCGTTTTTCGTGGAAGTAGTATTCTTGTCTTCGAATCGAGGCAAGTACCTTAATTATTTTATGTATTGATGTTATACATATTGTTCTACATGTATGTCGTTGTTGTATGTCCACCTCGTGTTGGTCCGACGGGATCATCGAGGGATCTATGTTAGCGTGTGCTGGATCATCGGACGGGTTTTTCCATCTCGGGTTGGTTTGATGGAATCATCGGGGGGTCTAGGCAGTGAACGCTGGATTATTGGAATTACCATGTGTATGTTGTGATATCATGTTGTGATTATCATGTGTGTATGTTATTATTGAGTTTTTCGCAGGAGAAGACTCATTGGTTCTTTTGTCATTTATGTTATTATTATTCTTAGTGAGATATTGAATAATATATTGCGGTACTTGTACTAGCAATCGTTGTGCTAACCCCTACGGCGTGTAACATTTCCCGACGTATTCTGGGGGTGTTACACAACCCTCCCACTATGACGAGGCATGTCCTTAGTTTTCGTATCCACAATTGTGTCGATACGTGGTACACTAGGTGTTTGAACAATTGGTATTGTCAAAATCTCGCCCCTAAGTTCTTCTAGAATGACCTCACTCCTAGGCTTGTAGCTTATCACATAGTCCTCCTCTAAGAATCGGGCATTGGTGCTAACAATGACCTTCCGGTCTTTAGGACTATAGAATAGGCCAACCTTCGTTCCATTAGGATATCCTACAAACACTCGTACTTTTGTACGAGATGCCAACTTATCAGCTTCCTTATTCAGCACGGTGCTGGAGAACCCCAAATCCGAACATGTCCTAGACTAGGCTTGCGCCCATTCCACAGTACTGGGGGTGTTTTTGGAACTGATTTTGAACGTACCAAGTTTAGAATGTTCGCCGTTGTTTCCAAGGCGTATCCCCAAAACGAAATAGGAAAATAAGAGTAACTCGTTATTGACCTAACCATCTCTAATAAAGTACGATTCCTTCGTTCAGCAACACCATTCTGTTGTGGTGTACCAGGCGCTATGAGCTGGGAAGTAATCCCCTCATGTGCCAAGAAATCCAAAAACTCTCCACTAAGGTATTCGCCACCACGATCAGATCATAGTGACTTGATACTCTGTCCATGACCCTTCTCCATTTCAGCCTTGAATTCTTTGAACTTATCAAAAGATTCAGACTTACATCGCATCAAATAGATGTATCCATATCTCGAATAATCATCTATAAACGTGATGAAGTATTTGAAACCACCCTTAGCCTGGATGTTCATTGGACCACATACATCAGTATGAACCAACTCCAACACATTTTGTGCCCGATTTCCTTTGCTTTGAAAAGCCCTTTTAGTCATTTTACCTTCTAGACAGGATTCGCAGGTTGGAAATGACTCAACTTGGAGCGAATCCAATGGGCCATCGCTCACCAATCTTTGAATCCTTCTAAGGTTAATATGACCCAATCGTAAATGCCACAAATATGTTGGATTTATGCTCGAAGGATCTTTTCTTTTATTAGGATTAGTCAAAGAATTAAGTGATTTATAAGTATGCAAGGGAGCTGGTGCAGAATTAATGATATAAAGTTTTTCACTATAAGTACTCGTTCAAACATATTCACCGTTTCTTTTAATAACTGCATTATCTTCAAACGAAACTGAATATCCATCACGACACAATTTAGAAACTGAAATCAAATTTATTCTAAAATCGGGTACCAATAATACATTATTAAGAACTAAAATCCTATCATCAACTTTTAGTTGCACGACTCCCACTGCAACAGCCTTCAGCCTGGAATAGTCGCCCCAGCTTATTGTAATCTCATCCGCACTAAGTACCTTGGTTACTTAGAACCCCTGCGAGTCATAGCAAACATGATCAGTGGAGCCTGAATCCACTATCCACGAAGTGATAGAACAGGCAACGAAACATGTTTTGACTACTAGTGCATTAAAAACCTTAATGCTAAAATAACTAAGTGATGAAATTGATTTATTTTTTTAAAAATAAAATCAAATTGGCCTCCATAATTAATTTAAATTGTGAAGTATACGTCAAAACTCATTTAAAAGTGTTCAATATTTCTTCAAATATTATAATTTCCATTTATTTATTTATCTGGCGTGTAGTGTGGGGAGTGATATATGGTCAAAAATAGGTCATCTCAAGTGGCCGGACATGCCAAAGCTCAATAAACGAAGCTCAGGATTCGGTTCAGGAATCATGTCCTGCATTGCTGGTCGTGTCTTCTGTGATACTTATATTGGTTCTGGCGACTTATTAAAAGAGTTGGGCTATATTTGTTTAGTTGTCTTCATTGTTTCTCATTTTCTCTAAATTTATCTTGCATTTCCAGAATTAGCAGGATAGATCCTGATAACTTTTGCAGTTGTTAATCGCATGATTACGCTTTAAGTCATGATTCTGAAAGTGGAATAACTTGTCAGGTTTTTTAGAGCCCAACTTGATATGAAACTCCACTAATATTTTGATTTTAAATCTATTCCATTTATTTTTTATTTTTAAAAACTGACAAGATATGTAAACAAAATATCATCTGATCGATATTTTAACTAGGCACCACATTGAAAACCGGCGTTCAACCTCTAGTCCATAAGTATGTAGTTTGCAAAGACATTAACTGATGAAATACCCTCATTCTCCAACTATCATCCATTAGCAACTTACCTAGTACATATCAACATCTTTATCATCTTACACTGGTGGGCAAATCCTCTCTTTATGATGCTTGTAAAATAATTTTTTAACGAATATTTTGAAGCCACATGCTCTCTAGTGACTGTAAAACATACATTATTACTGACATGCATTAATGCGTGGCTAGTAACGAAATTAATGTTCTATTTAAACGTTCTTCCCCTCACACATCAATTAAATCTTTGGAAGAAAATTCTCCAGGTAAATTTTTACAGTTCCGCCCGCAGGAATCTTATCCAGACCCATATCTGGCTGGTGCATGTGCTAGCCATCTAGCTCAATAATTGACTGCCTAGCGCACACAATTATTCATTCGTAGCGTGCGCTAGTTGTAGCCGATAACGCACGTTAAGCTACATTCTTAGTGTGCGCTATCACGAGTTTGCATGAGAATTTTGCATGTTGATATACTTATATACAAGGATACAAATGTGAGAAATATCATACTCCAATTATCGAGATCACAATTCCGAATAATACATGGTTCAAATACAGATGAAATATACAATAATAAATCCGGATATTACATACTCTCCTACTAAAAAGGAGTTTCGTCCTGAAACTCTAGACGAAAATAACTCTGGATATCTGGACTTCATGCTATCTTCCATTTCCCAAGTGGCTTCTTCCACTCTGTGGCGTGACCACTGAACTTTGACCAAAACGATTGGTTTTCTCCTCAATTGCTTAACTCGACTCTCAAGTATCTTGACCAATCTTTCTTCAAATGTTCCATCCTGAGTCACTCGATTTCACCGAAATCAATGACATGACCAGGATCCGGTATATATCTACATAACTGGGATACGTGGAACATATTATGAACATGGCTCAATGACGGAGGTAATGCCAATCTGTATGCCAACTCTCCAACTCTCTCGAGGATCTCGAATGGTCCGATATATCTTGGACTCAGCTTACCTTTTCTCCCAAAATGAAAGATTCCCCGAGTAGGAGAAACTTTTAAATGTACGTGGTCTCCATTACTGAACTCCAATGGGCAACGGCGTACATCTGCATAAGATTTCTGTCGACTCTGGGCGGTCAACAACCTTTCACGAATCAAGGCTATCTTCTCTCATGTCTGCACGATCAACTCTGGTTCTGTCCCGATCAAGTCTAATGAATCGTCCCAACATAGGGGCGATCTGCATCTTCTCCCGTACAAGGCCTCAAACGGTGCCATCTTAATGGAAGCATGCCAACTATTGTTGTAGGTAAATTCAATCAATGGTAGATGAATTTCCCAGTCGGCTGACCAATCGAAGGCACAAGCCCTTAGCATATCTTCCACCGTTTGAATAGTCCTCTCGGATTGTCCGTCAGTCTGCGGGTGATAAGCTGTACTGAAGTTCAATTCGGTCCCCAAGGCCTTATGAACTGCTTTCCAAAAATGCGATACAAAGCGACCGTCTCGGTCATAAATAATGGTCTTCGGCGTACCATGCAATCGGGCTATCTCTGAAATAAATACTCGTGCCAACCTCTCTGGTCTCCACGTGTCCTTAATGCCTAGAAAATGAGTTGATTTGGTTAAACGATCAACTATCACCCAAATCATGTTCATTCCTGTCTTGGTTCTCGGCATACTAGTGATAAAGTCCATCGATATGTCATCACACTTCCATTCAGGGATCGGGAGCGGCTTCAACATCCCGGCAGGTCGTTCATGCTCGATCTTAACCTGCTGACAAGTCAAGCATTTCGAAACATAGTCCGCTACATCTTTTTTCATGTTGCCCCACCAGAAATCTGCTTCAAGTCTTTGTACATCTTACTGGTCCCCGGGTGTATAGAATAGGGCGAGCTGTGAGCTTCCTTCATAATCGTCTATTTCAGAACATCGACATCAGGAATGCAGAGTCGGTT
The DNA here is from genome assembly GCA_033398695.1 of Orobanche coerulescens. NCBI lineage: Eukaryota > Viridiplantae > Streptophyta > Magnoliopsida > Lamiales > Orobanchaceae > Orobanche > Orobanche coerulescens. The sequence goes on from CM065809.1 coordinate 84,281,899, forward strand.
TTGAAATTTTAAAACTCCATCATCATGAATTACGAATCCGGGGGCCTTTCCCTTGATCACTTCATCACATAACCGAATCATCATAGGATCATCTGCCTGCATAAATTTGATTTCTTCGGTTAATGATGAAGTTATTTCCATCACGCACAGCTATCCTTGGACTCTTTGTAACCACACTTCAATTCCTTCTCGAATCATCTCTCGTTGAATGCTGAGCTGGGAGGTCAGAGTCTCCAGCATCTGGATAGAAATAGGCTTGTAGCTAAGTGCATCGGCTACTACATTTGCTTTGCCTGGATGATGAAGAATCTCCAAGTCATAATCCTCAATAAGTTCCAGCCATCTCCTTTGCCGCATGTTCAACTCTTTCTGACTGAAGATATATTTGAGACTCTTGTGATCCATAAAGATCTAACAGTGAGTCCCGAACAGGTAATGCCTCCAGATTTTCAAAGCAAAAACTACTGCTGCTAGCTCCAAATCATGCGTTAGGTAATTCACTTCATAAGGTTTCAGCTGTCGTGATGCATAAGCGATCACCTTATCATTCTGCATCAATACACATCCGAGTCCTTGGTTCGAAGCATCACTGTAAACTATGAATCCTTCAGTTCCCTGTGGAAGTGTTAAAATCGGTGCTGTCGTCAATCTCTTCTTCAATTCATCAAAGCTATTCTGGCACAACTCGTTCCACTCAAACTTTTGTGTTTTCTGCAGTAGTCGAGTAAGTGGGCGGGAAATTTTGGAAAACCCTTCCACAAACCGATGATAATACCCAGCAAGTCCTAAGAAACTCGGGACTTCTTTCACGTTCTTTGGAGGCTTCCAATCCATAACCGCTTCGATCTTCTGAGGATCTACTCGGACTCCTTCAGCTGATACCACATGGCCGAGGAACATTACTTCCTTTAGCCATAATTCACACTTAGAAAGTTTGGCTTACAATTGCTCGCTTCTCAAAAGTTCTAATACAATCCGCAAATGCTGCGCATGTTCTTCCGTGCTCTTGGAATAAACTAGAATGTCATCAATGTACACAACCACAAATTTATCCAAATATTCGATGAACACTCGGTTCATCAATTGCATGAATATAGCAGGTGCGTTAGTGATACCAAACGGCATCACTACAAACTCATAGTTTCCGTAGCGAGTTCTGAACGCTGATTTCGGAACATCAGATTCCTTAATCCTCAGCTGATGATATACTGATCTCAGATCGATTTTAGAAAATACTGTTGCTCCTTGTAACTGGTCAAACAAATCATCAATCCGTGGCAATGGATACTTGTTCTTAATCGTCATTTTGTTCACCTCTCGATAGTCAATACACAGTCGAAACGATCCATCCTTCTTCCGAACAAAAAGAACTGGCGCTCCCCAGGGCGAAACGCTTGGCTGGATATAACCTTTGTCCAGTAACTCCTCCAGCTGCTTTTTCAGTTCGTACATCTCAGTAGGTGCCATATGATACAGCGCCTTAGAAATTGGTGTAGCTCCGGGTTCCAGCTCAATGGTGAATTCTACATCCCGTCGTGGAGGTAGTCCAGGTAACTCGTCAGGAAATACATCCGAAAATTCGTTCACAATAGGAATGGATGAAAGTTCCACAATTTCGTCTTCTTTCTTCATTGCATAGCACCAGTATCCGGTATAGCCCTATTTCAACAATTTGACAGCTTAAATCGCCTTGATCAACTTTCCTGAGCTTTCTGGTTTCCATCCTTCAAACAGTATTTCGGAACCATCATCAGCGATCAACTAGATATTCCTCCTTTGGTAGTTTACAATAGCTCCATATCGATTAAGCCAATCGTCTCCGAGTATCAGGTCGTCTTCTTGCATTTCTATCACAATCAGATTTGAGAGCCACTCTCTGCCTCCAAACAATACAGGGAAATCTCTAGTTTCTAAGTTTCCAACAATTCTCTCTCCACTCGGTAAACCAACAACATAAGGTTCACAATTATGAAAACCAGAAATATTCAAACGATTTACACAAGATGAGGATATAAATGAATGCGTAGCTCTTGTATCGAAAAAAATGCCAGCTGGCTGGGAAAGGATCTGAACAGTTAGGCAACATATCAAGAAGATAAAAAACTCCCAAGTTTTTTACTAGTATACAGCTGAGATTACGGTGGATCGACAGAAGCCACGGAGGTTGATGAAAGCAGAAGAGCAGTGAAGAAGGAGAAGGAGATTACGAATTTGCAACTTATGTTCTTCTAATTATTAGCCAATAAAATGTTAGGCAACATGTGAAAAAATAACTCAACTCTTAAACCAATTCAAATACTAGAAAATAATGGCCGAATCTAAAGAATTCTTGTGGTGTACGTGCACCACGAGGTTATACTTAAATCCGCCTATGACCATCATGTCCAGAATCCTTGTGGGATGACACAAAGCTAAGATCAGAATGCAAAGTTAAATAACTAAATCAGATCTTCCTTAGAGGATTTAAGTAAAATAAAACAAAAATGGTGGATAAAACAAAAAGTCACATCATTGAGAACTTTGAAGCAGGGTTATCATTATATGTGGTAAGAAGTTCGATAATCATTCCTAGTGTTACAATATGCAAGACAACACTTTGTGATTAACCTACTGTAATTATGACTATATACAAACTTGCAACTTGTGTTCTTCCAATTATTAGCCAATGACAGTAGGCAACATATAAACAAGATAAAAATCTCCTGAGTTTTTTACTAGTATACAGCTAAGATTACGGTGGATCGACAGAAGCCACGGAGGTTGATGAAAGCAGAAGAGCAGTGAAGAAGAAGAAGGAGGGGAGCATAGACTCTCTAGAAACCTAGTTTTTGTGGTGTTTGTAGATGTAAAAAGGAAAACCCCACCCCATCCTCCATGTGAACATTTCTTAGCATAAACGACCATGGACAATCATTGGAAAATAAAACAAAAGCATTCGACTTTGGAGATTTGTGTCATATGCAGAGAGACTAACCTTCTCAAGGTTGCGAATTTCGGAGGAAATAAGCGAAATGGCATGCGTCCGCATCGCAATGCTCTGAAGCTGCTTCAATTCCTAAATGTCCAGCGCCAAATCATCACCGTTCGCCATTGTTACATTTGCTCTTGCAAATTGGGAATTAGTTTACAGAATTACGTTCGTCACTCCAAGAAGCAAATACGGGAGAGAAGCATGAAGAAGCGGATACGAGAGAGAAAAATGAGAGAGACGACTTCCAAAAGAAAAGAAAATACCAAACCCTTCGGATGGAGAGAGAGAGAGAGAGAGAGAGAGAGAGAGAGAGAGAGAGAGAGAGACGCTGAGCATTGAGATAGTGGGAGAGTGAGAATGAGGAGTGCGGCGCACAAGCATCACACTTAGGGTTTTGTTTAATCTTAATAAAAGTAATTAGGCAGTTTAATGAACCTAATTGAACGGAACTACATTTTCAATCCTAATTAAACCCACTAAATGAGAGAGGGGTATAAGCTCCGGGAGAGATTTAGATAGTGAGTGTTTGCCCTAAATTTTCTCCCAATTTCTTTGACCCAATTTTTGTTTTCCTGCATGTGTATTTGTTTTGCCGCTCTCACCCCATTTCAATAATTCGCTGTATATACTTTATTTTGTTCTTAGTTTTCTTTTTAAAAAAATATCACAAATTTATTTTAATTTGTTGATATTTAATTATTAAATTTATTATTTTAATTATTTTATAAAAATTCACAGTTATTACAAGCTATTATTTTATCTAAGAAAATTACTAATAATTTTAATCAAAATTTATTAATTTTTGAATATTACTTTATTTTAAAATCATTTTATTCTAAATTCTTTAAAAATATTTTAATATTTATAAAATATAAATAATTTTATTATTTGATAGAATATTACTTTTTATATTAATAACTTCAATAATTTTATTCAAAGTAATTATTTTTAAAGTTAAATATTTATTAATTTTAAATAAAATTCAAAAAATTTTATTAATGCTCTAAGGTAACATATCCCATGGTGTTGCTGAGTGTCACACCTTTCATAGCTAGAGTAACATACGATTATGGATTTGGTAACACCATAACCACATAGGTTCAAAATTTCATAGCTATGGTAACATCCAAGAAGGTAACACCCATGTCTAAATGTTGTAGAAAACCATCTATGGCGTAGTGAGGGTGTTCATAAAATACTAGAAAGCAAAAAAAAAAAAAGTGACCACATACAAAAGGAATTTCGGCCGATCCATATTGTGTCCAAGCAAGATCCGGTAGCTCGTTGCCCACACAACGTCCGGGTTAAGGTGGATCATACTCTAGAAGGTCTAAAGGTAGAAATACAAGGTGATCAAGACGTAAGCAACCAATTCGCTATAAAGGTAATATCCTATGATCTTTTTGATCTAGATTAGGATATTTCAATAACCAACATATTTATTTAATAAATAATATTAAAATTGTTATTAGTCTTAGTAATTAATTAATTAGCATGCCTAAATAGATCTTATGCTCGTGTATGCGTAAAACACAATTATCAAACTTTTCCAGACTTCGCTTCCGCTGCGTTTTAATTCCAACACTCCGTAGTAGACGGTGAAGGGATTTAGATCAACCTCCGGAAGTTTCTCTTTGACAATCCTTCTGAACTGAGTTTTGAGAATTTCATTGTAGTCTGAGACATTAGCTTTGATTTTTGCTCCCATAACATTGATCACTGGGGCTATGAGACTCTGAATTTGTCCGATGGTGATAAAGTAACTTAGACCACCTTCTACACAAACATTTACAACCCACATTTTCTCTCCATTCACCATTACTCTGATGTCATTGATCGCAGTTCTAATATCACAAAATTTGCTGAACTTTCCTTCAGCTTGAACTTTCAGTCTTTTCACTAGGTTTGTGAATTCAGTATCTTTGTTGAACAAGGTGCTTCTAATTTATAATTGTTTATATTGTATCTGTAATGTAATTTATCATGTCATATTTTAAGTAAACTATGTATTTTTATTACTTTATAGTAGTGTTTATATATCATATGTAAGTTATTCTATCTTTTATCTTCTTTCAAATATATATTTATCATATGACAGTCATATTAACCGATTTTGTGCAGTGTACTTATATAAAACATTATGTTAAAATTAATTAAAAGTCATATATATATATATATATAAATATATTGTGGCGTATAATATATTGTGTCCGCCTCCTCCCTATTTCTCCTAACTGCCTCACCTGTTTGCCTCTTCTATTTATTTCATTCGCGATTTCCAGCACCTGCTAGGTCTCTTGGTTTCAGCTTTCTTCTTCGGCTTGCTCCTTTTCTTTCGTTTCTCCGCGGTTTGTTTCTTGGTTTCTGTTCGATTTTCTTTTTGTTTGTGCAGGAAAATTCAGGGTCGAACCCTTTTCTTTCGTTTCTCTGCAGTTTCTTTTTTCGTTTGTGTACTTCTTCGATGATACCCTATGTTTATGTGCTCCTGTACTGGGTTTGGTATGTGATTTTCAGTTGTGTTATTTGATTCTTTCTTTTCTTGTTTCTTTCGGATACAAACACAATTCCTGGCCTCGTTTATTTTGCGGTATTTTGCGGGTCTTGAAGAGTGCTTTCCATACAATTTAATCGTTGACAGTGCCTGACTTCATGGATTGTTAGCTTCTTAATTTTGACAAATCCGTTGGTTTCTCATCCTTGTTATATATAGAGAATTGGAATTTTTTGCTGATTTTTTTGTACTTAAATTTTTATTTTGTTGTTGATCCATAATATTTGTTATTTACAGATATATTGAGGCAGGGACAGTGTCTCAGCTTTTTCCTTTTCTTTCGTTTCTCCGTGGTTTGTTTCTTGGTTTCTGTTTGGTTTTCTTTTTGTTTGTGCAGGAAAATTCAGGGTCCAGCCCTCTTCTTTCGTTTCTCCGCAATTTGTTTTCTCATTTGTGTAGTTCTTTGATGATACCCTATTTTTATGTGTTCATGTGTTGGGTTTGGTAAGTGATTTTCAGTTGTGTTATTTGCTTGTTCCTTTTCTTATTTCTTTTGGATACAGACGCACTTCTGTGCCCCGTTTATTTTGCGGGTCTTGAAGAGTGCTTTCCATACAATTTAATCGTTCACAATGCTTGACTTCATGGAATGTTAGGTCAGGCATATGGATATTTTGATTTCTGCTGCATTTTCTTTCTGGTCGGCCGATCAATGGGCGCTCAGGCATTGTGACTTGGAGGTTTTTAAACACGGTTTGATTGTCCACTGCACACGCATCTTGCTTTAGGAAATAATATGCATCTTCAAATCCCTATAAAGATTGGCTGTGTGTTGTGCGATCATTTTCGTATTGCATTTTCTTTGCCTGTGTTTTTGGTTTGCCGGGGAGTAATTTGATGGCATTCTTTTATTGTTTGTCCTGGTGTTTGTTTGATTTTTTTCCTGTACAGGGAGTTTGTATTAGTTTTATGTTATGTTCGCATTTATTTATTTATCTTACTATATGTTTTGATGATTGTGGGTGTTTTGTCGCAGGTTGATGTGATTTTTGGCCTCTGATGTTTATTTTCTCATGTACAGGAAGCTCCTCGTATATATTTCTTATGTTCTGACTGCGCTTCTTCTTTGGTATCTATTGTTTCCTACTGGTGTCGGGGTTCTCAAATACTGTTTGCAGTTTGGTCGGCTAGATTATATGATTTGAGCACATGTTTTACCTATGTTTGTTCATATTGGCTGCTGCTATATGAAACATTTGCCCTCACTTTTCGATTTGGGCTTACTTTGGTTATTTTTTTTCTTATAACAGGAGACTTGTATTTAAACTATACAACATTTATCAGAGAAATTGGTGTCGGACAATCTACAATGGTTAGTTTTTTTTGGAGATTTGTAAGGAGGCTACAACTGGAGTATAATTGTACAACTACTTCACTTAACGAAATAACTAAAAGCGAAAAAATAGTTGTCATTCTTTAAATTCTATCAGTGCATCATCAGTGGTGATTTTAGGATGTTCCCTAGATTCATGTTTCTAAGGAATAAAAGGAATACCTATCAAAATTTAAAACTGTCACCACATGAAAAGATCGCACTGGAATTAATTGGATAAAATGTCACCACATTAACACAGATTAGGCTAGGGAAAAAAATATTATCTTCCTTGCATGCATGTTTGGCCTCCGCTGCATCTCTTCCTTTACGTTTTTGTTCAGTTTCAGCTACTTCACATTCTGAAAGATCTCTTTATGTCAGGTAGTTCTCATTGGTCGGTGTGTGGTTTCAAATGTGTTCAAGCACTTCCTTGCCAAATTTAATTGAATAGTGTAATTAATTATGCTTGATTAGGTTAGTCTGATCGGACGAATTTCTTTTCTGACATGGTTCCTTGTTGTCCGTTTTCTTGTTCAACAGAGTTCTCTTCATTGCGATGATCAATATTTGCTGTGTTATTTTTTCTCCAAGGTATACTTTATTTTTTCTTTCAAAATATTTCTTCGTCAACGTGTGGTGTTTCTTTCGTACCATCACGTGTTATTTCTGTAGTTTTTTCAGTGCATTCAGTTTCTTAGACATTTAGCTTCATGTTTGAACTTTGGCCTCTCTTAGTTATTTAAAGATATAGCCTCACTCTATATGTTTGTCAGTCAGATATTAATACCTCTGTTATTCGGCGTGAATGATTTCGCCTCTATATTTTCTCTTTTTCTTGGTAGCTTAAATTCAATAGTGTTATTATTTATATTTGATTAGGTTGCGCCGCCCGCTTAAATTGCTCTTCTAACATGGTATATTGTTGTTCGTTTCCTTGTTCGCAGAGCTCTCTTCGTCATCCGGATCTATAATTTTTGTGTTTTTTTGTTTCCATGGTATATTCTTTTATTTGCTTCTAGCTTCTGGTTTTCTATTTATTTATTCATTCTGACTCTCCACTGCGTGCAGACTTCTTTTACCTGGATTTACTGCTTGCCTTTAGGATACAATGTTACTGCATGTTTGTCTGTCGATTTATGTATTTGATAGTCCTCTGGCCCGTGTAGATTTGTTCTGCGTGTTTGTGATGTCTGCTTATTGTACATTGTTCTCCGAAGGTTTCCAAAGTGAAGTACATGGTTTTCTCCTTGTGTTGTCTTCTTACTCAGTGCTAACGACATTAGAGAGTACAATTCTTATTTACTCTAGATGTGGAGTCATCTCCTCATGTTGGGCAGCACTTGTCGCTCAGTATGTTCTTTCTAATGTGTGTCACCACTTTCTTGCTAACCTAAATTATTTATGTTTTCTTTTCTTCTTCGGTATCTATTGTTTCCTACTGGTGTCGGGGTTCTCAAATATTGTTTGCAGTTTGGTCGGCTAGATTATATGATTTGAGCAAATGTTTTACCTATGTTTGTTCATATTGGCTGCTGCTATATGAAATATTTGGCCTCACTTTACGATTTGGGCTTACTTTGGTTGTTTTTTTCTTATCAGATGAGACTTGTATTTAAACTTTACAACATTTATTGGAGAAATCGGTGTCCGACAACCTACAACGGTTAGCTTGTTTTGGAGATTTGTAAGGAGGCTACAACTAGAGTATAATTATACAACTAATTCACTTACCGAAATAACTAAAAGCCAAAAAATAGTTGTCATTCTTTAAATTCTAACAGTGCATCATTAGAGGTGATTTCAGGATGTTCCCTAGATTCATGTTTCAGAGGATTAAAAGGAATACCTATCAAAATATAAAACTGTCACCACATGAAAAGATCGCACTGGAATTAATTGGATAAAATGTCACCACATTAACACAGATTAGGCTAGGGAAAAATATTATCTTCCTTGCATGCATGTTTGGCCTCTGCTACATCTCTTCCTTTGCATTTTTGTTCTGTTTCAGCTACTTCACATTATGAAAGATCTTTTCATGTCAGGCAGTACTCGTTGGTCGGTGTGTGGTTTCGAATGTGTTCAAGCACTTCCTTGCCAAATTAAATTAAATAGTGCAATTAATCATGCTTGATTAGGTTAGGCTAATCGGACGAATTTCTTTTCTGACATGGTTCCTTGTTGTACATTTTCTTGTTCAACAGAGCTCTCTTTACTGCGAAGATCAAACAAGGTATAATTTATTTTGTCTTTCAAAACATTTCTTCATCAACGTGCGGTGTTTCTTTCGTACCATCACATGTTATTTCTGTAGTTTTGCAGTGCATTCAGTTTCGTAGACATTTAGCTTCATGTTTGAACTTCGGCCTCTCTTAGTTATTTAAGTATATAACCTCACTCTATATGTTTGTCAGTCATATTTTAATACCTCTGTTATTCGGCATGAATGATTTCGCCTCTATATTTTCTTTTTTTTCTTGCTAGCTTAAATTCAATAGTGTTATTATTTATATTTGATTAGGTTGTGCCGCCCCCTTAAATTTCTATTCTAACATGGTCCGTTGTTGTTCGTTTCCTTGTTCGGCAGAGCTCTCTTCGTCGTCCGGATCAATAATTGTTGTGTTTTTTTATTTCCAAGGTATATTCTATTTTTATTTGCTTCTAGCTTCTGGTTTTTTATTTATTTATTTATTCGTTCTGACTCTCCACTGCGTGCAGACTTCTCCTGCCTGGATTTACTGCTTGCCTTTAGGATACAATGTTACTGCATGTTTGTTTGTCGATTTATGTATTTGATAGTCCTCTGGCATGTGCATATTTCTTCTGCGTGTTTGTGATGTTTGCTTATTGTACACTATTCATTGCATAATATTATTAGTGCTCTATTGGGAAAGAAGTTTGAAACATGCATAAATATATACAATTTGTATTCCGCACATCCTTATACAAGTATAACTGGGAAGACAATTGGTATTAGAGCCAGTTTGATTATATCTTTTAGTCAAAATGATCAAACATGTCTAGAAACAAAGCTGGCAATTGCAAAATATCCATACTCATAAAAAATGAATATTCTCACTGTCTTTTCTTCTACATACCATCAAATCATAGCTTATAGTGAGATAGCATATATAGATGTGCACAATTGATTCAGCGTGTATCTGATATTGCTATTACTTTTTGGTTACCAATATATGTGAACTAATACTTCTCCCTAGGCTGTTGAGGTCTTCATAGATTTGCATACGTATTCAAATACAAATACCTCTCTTCTACACCAAGAGTCCAAATTAATAAATGTACATTGTAATGATGTAGTGCGTTCGAGTTTATCAGCCGGAAACCTGACATGGCCCCTAAAAATCTCTGAACAGAGCCTGGGTCTAAGTAGGTGTAACAATGCCACGAACAAGAACACATGATCTTCATTACATGTTCCATTTACTTCTATGTATCAACGCTTGGAAAATGAAACTTTCTCATTTCTTTTCTATTTTTTTAATTTTCCTATGTGTGCCTAAATACAAATACCTTTCCCCTTTGTTAGAAAATTGCCTTGCTGGGTGGACATTATAATGATGTAGCATGTTCGAGTTTATCGGCTGGAAACCTGACATGGCCCCACAAAATCTCTGAATAGAGCCCGGGCCTAAGTAGGTGTAACAACTCCACGAACAAGAACATATGACATTCAACCCATGTTCTACCTATATTTTCGTTATTGATATTTGTTATATCTGTACTGCTGTTGCACATCTGGTTCAACATATTTCTGATATTATTATATTCATATATATATTTTGTGTGTGATATGCATCTCTGACATGATTTATACTCTGCAAAGACTGGCTTCTGATGCAGCATCAAATGCTGCATGCATTCTTTTTTCACGGTTTTCTGTATGCTCTACAGTTGCTTCTTAATAAGCGTCTTTCTCACGCTGCATGTGTTCTTCTTCTTCCCGGCTTTCGGTATACCTCAACAGCTGTGCTTTGGTTTCATTTGCTGCATGCGTTTATTGATTTGGGTTTATGTATACCTCAGCAACCTTCGTTTAGTTTGATTTTTGTAAACCTCAGCAGGTGAAATATGAATGCTGCATGCATTTGTTTATCTTGGTTTCTGTGTGGCTTACGTTGGTTTACTTCAGTTTATTCTTTTCAATCCATCAGAATGTTCTTTTAATCCCCCATGTATTTCTCTATTCTTTCAGTTCTTAAATTGCCACCGACGTGGAAAATGAACATTCTAATGATGTAATGCGTTCGAGTTTATCGGCTGGAAACCTGACATGGCCCCTTAAAATATCTGAACAGAGCCTAGGTCTAAGTAGGTGTAACAATGCCACGAACAAGAACATATGATATTCATTTCATGTTCCATTTACTTCTATCTTTTTCCGAGGCCGCATGTGTTCGTTTTTTTTGGCTGCCTACGTTTGCTAATTTTGGCCCCTTGATTTTGGTCGAACTTAGCAGGTGAAATATGAGTGTTGCATGCGTTTGTTTATATGGGTTTCTGTGTGGCTTACTTTGGTTAAGTCATGTATTTCTCCATAAACTGCATGGCATACAAGCCCCAGTTAATTTTACTGCATTCTTTTCTAACGTCCTCATACCCATATTTCATTACACTTAGATGCCTATAGTAAGTGTCTCTCCATTTCTTTGGGTTCCGAATGGCCTTTCAGTTTATAAATTTACACAGTAATGGAGAATGAACATTCTAATGATGTGGTGCATTCGAGTTTATCGGCTGGAAAGCTAACATGGCCCCTTAAAATCTGTAGGCAGCCCCTGGGTTCTATATTTCTCTTCTAACATTGTTCATTGTTGTCTGTCTCCTTGTTCAACAGAGTTGCCTTCTCCAGCGGGATCAATTGTTGTTGTGTGCTTCTATCTTTAAGGTATACTCTATTGTATCTTTGCTTCTACCTTGTAGTTTTAAAAAATTATCTTCGTCCTAAATACAAGTGCCCTTCTTCTCTGTTAGAAACATGTTCGAGTTTATCGGGCTGAGACCTGTCGTGGGCCCACAAAACTTTTTGAATAGAGCTTGGGCCTATGAACATGTGACATTTATTCAATGTTCTGCTCAGGTTTTGGTTGCTGATGTTTGCTGAATGTGTACTGCTATTGCACAATTGCTTCAGCGTGTATCTGATATTGTTATTACTTTAGAGTTACCAATATCTGTGAACTATTACTTTTCCCAAGGCTATTGAGGTCTGCATAGATTTACATACCTATTCAAATAGAAATACCTATATTCTATACCAAGAGGCCAAATTAGTAAATGTACATTCCAATGATGTAATGCGTTCGCGTTTATTGGCTGAAAGCCTGACCTGGCCCCTTAAAATCTCTGAACAGAGACTGGGTCTAGGTAGGTGTGACAATGCCACGAACAAGAACACATGATCTTCATTTCATGTTCCATTTACTTCTATGTTATCAGCGTTTGGAAACTGATACTTTCTCATTTCTTTTCAGTATTTTTATTTTTCATATGCATGCCTAAATACAAATACCTTTCCCCTTTGTTAGAAAATTGCCTTGCTAGGTGGACATTCTAATGACGCAGCATGTTTAAGTTTATCGGCTGGAAACCTGACATGGCCCCACAAAATCTCTGAATAAAGCATGGGCCTAAGTAGGTGTAACAACGCCACGAACAAGAACATATGGCATTCATTCCATGTCCTACCTAGATTTTCGTTATTGATCTTGTATGAATTATGTATCTCTGTAAAGACTGGCCTCTCTATACCTCAACATTTTTGGTTTATTAGTTTCTTCTGTAGCATCAAATACTGCATGCATTCCTTCTTTCTGGTTTTCTGTATTCCCATGCTGCATGTGTTCTTCTTTCTTCCGGTTTTCTGTATACCTCAACAACTATGGTCTGGTTTGATTTGCTGCATGTGTTTGTTTATTTTGGTTTCTGTATAACTCAATAGCCTTCGTTTCCCCAGTTTTTTGTAAACGCCAGCACATGCAATAGGAATGCTGCATGCGTTTGTTTATTTGGGTTTTTGTGTAGCTTACTTTGGTTTACTTCAGCTTATTTTTCTCATATACTGCATTGCATGCAAACCACAGTTAATTCCACTGCATTCTTTTCTAACGTCCTCATATCAATATTTCATTGCAGTTATATGCCTATACTAACTGTTTGTCAGGTTTTTTTGGTTTCGAATATTCTTTCAGTTTTTAAATTTCCACCGTAACAGAAAATGAACATTCTAATGATGTGATGCATTCGAGTTTACTGACTGGGAACCTGACATGTTCTATTTACTTCTATCTTTTTCCCATGATGCATGTGTTCATTTTTTCCCGCTTTGCCTCGAGGCCTTTGCTACATGCGTTTGTTTATTTTGGTCCCTTATATGCCTTTACTAAATGTTTCTCCTTTTTTTTGGTTCTGAATAGTCTTTCAATCCCTAAATTTACACCGTAATGAAAAATGAACGTTCTGATGACATTATGCGTTCTAGTTTATCAGCTGGAAACCTGAGATGGTCCCTTAAAATATCTGAACAGAGCTTGGGTCTAAGTAGGTGTAACAATGCCACTAACAAGAACGCATAATATTCATTTCATGCTCCATTTACTTATATGTTATCAATCTTTAGAAAGTGATGCCTTCCCATTTCTGCTACCTTCCCCCTCTATTAGATAAGTGAATGTTATAATAATGTAGCATGTTCGAGTTTATCGGCTGGAAATCTGACATGGCCGCACAAAATCTCTGAATAGAGCCTGGGCCTAAGTAGGTGTAACAACGCCACGAACAGGAACATGCGACATTCATTTTATGTTCTACTATGATTTTTTTTATTCATGTTTGTTAAATTTGTGCCCCAATCTATTAGATAAGTAGGTGTAACAACGCCACGAAAAGGAACATGCGACATTCATTTTATGTTCTACTACAATTTTTTTTATTCATGTTTGTTAAATTTGTGCCCCCCTCTATTAGATAAGTAAATGTTATAATGATGTAGCATGTTCGAGTTTATCAGCTGGAAACCTGACATGGCCTCACAAAATCTCTGAATAGATCTTGGGCATAAGTAGGTGTAACAACGCCATGAACAGGAACATGCGACATTCATTTTATGTTCTACTACGATTTTTTATTCATTTTTATTAAATCTGTGCTGCTGTTAGACAACTGGTTTACCGTGTTTTTTTCCCAGTTCGCTTCAACACCTTCACTACATGCGTTTGTTTATTTTGGTCCCTTAGATGCCTATACTAACTGCTTCTCCTTTTCTTTAGGTTTTGAATAGTCTTTCAGTTCCTAAATTTACGCCGTAATGGACAATGAACATTCTAATGACGTTACGCGTTCGAGTTTATTGGCTGGAAACCTGACATGGCCCCTTAAAATCTCTGAACTGAGCCTGGGTCTAAGTAGGTGTAACAATGCCACGAACAAGAATGCATGATATTCATTTCATGCTCCATTTACTTCTATGTTATCAATCTTTGGAAAGTGATGCCTTCCCATTTCTGCCCCCTTTTTTTTCTATACGTACCTCAATACAAATACCTTTCCCCTCTATTAGATAAGTGAATGTTATAATGATGTAGCATGTTCGAATTGATTGGCTGGAAACCTGACATGGCCCCACAAAATCTCTGAATAGAGCCTGGGCCTAAGTAGGTGTAACAACGCCACGAACAAGAACATGCGACATTCATTTTATGTTCTACTACGATTTTTGTTATTCATGTTTGTTAAATCTGTGCTACTATTACACAACTGGTTTAGAGAGAGAGAGCGTGTGATTTATGCATCTTTGATCTGATTCATACTCTGCAGAAAGAAGTTTCTAAATTTACTCCATAATAGAAAATGAACGCTCTAATGACGTCATGCGTTCTAGTTTATCGGCTGGAAACCTCACATGGCCCCTTAAAATCTTTGAACAGAGCCTGGGTCTAAGTAGGTGTAACAATGCCACGTACAAGAACACACGACTGGTCTCTGTATACCAGGACAATTTTGGTTTATTAGTTTCTTCTGCAGCATCAAATGCTGCATGCATTTCTTTTTTTCCCTCTCGTGCTGCACGCGTTCATTATTTTTGTTTTTTATACCTCAACAGCTATAGTTTCCTTTGGTTTCTCTATACCACAACATCTTTTCTACATGCGTTTGTTTATTTTCATTTCTGTATACCTTAACAGCTCTGGTTTGCTTTAGTTTTTGCAAACCTCAGCAGCTCAGGTATGAATGTTGCATGCGTTTGCTTATTTTTGTTTGTGTGTGGTTTACCTGGGTTCGCGTTTATTTCTTTCAATCCGTCGAACACTTCGTTTCATCTTCCATGTATTTCTCCATGTAGTGCATGGCATAGAAACCACAGTCAATTTTGATTGAATACCTATACTAACTGTTCCTCCAGCTTTTTTTGGTTCTGAATATTCTTTCAGTTTCTAAATATCCTCCGTAATGGACGAATGTATCACGACGTTGCTTAGGGAAATGAACAAATTATCAGACCCTCCAACCTGGGTTGGGTCTGCTACTGATGTCGCTGCATGTATACGAGCTCTACAAAATTATCAACCAGACTCGCTTGAGGATTTGCAACAGAGAGCTATCATTGAAATAGGCATACATATTCCGGAACTTCGGAATATTCTTCGTTACGAGAGAGGGACACAGCAAAAGCGAGACGATTTTCATTCACTCACTTCATTATTTGAGTACCCAGAGTATGAATTGCCATTTCAGTGCCCTCCAAATAGTCCTACGCTACGCATATTTCAGGCAAACTTCATCTCGATGTTTTAACTCCAAAAATGCAAATCGGACGTCTCTGCAGCAAACTCTATTCGAGTGTTAGATCAAGAAAAATCATGTACTATATTGGCGGTCAGTGGAATCAATCAGACGGCTATATTGATGAGGCACCTGTATACAAACCACTATTTGAGGACTGTGATACACTCGACTGCCGTTGTGTTCTCGAACGTGCTGTTGCTGACATTTACTACATTCCCAATCTGGATGAATATGTTTTCAAGAGAGAACTTGGCCTACGACAGCCCAAACTCAGGCCTCGAGCATAAAAGTGGGTTTAAACCAGATTTGTTGAGCTGCTTTGGCTGCATCGCTTGGAATAGAATTGATGATATCTACTGCATTTTTAACGCTGTCGAATTTGTCGTCAATCAACTTTCTCGCACACGTCTTCTGTGTGGCTGTATATTATGGAAATCACATATTTTTTTCTCATACTGGCAATAAATATTATCCTAAACTAATAGCAAAGATTACAACTGTATTATTTCAAAAATTAGTCTTCTAAATAATACATGATCGTTTCACACGTATACTGAATATTTTATGCCTCTCATAAATTAATTACATTTCCTTTCGCCCCTCATTACTATAATGCTTTTTAATATGTTATCGTCAAAGTTTTATGTATTATATTTCTATTGCCTCCAAATTATACTATTTCTCTAGAAATATTATCTGTAGAATACAATAATAAGTTTGTAGATTTCATGCACAGTATACTCACGGCAATTACATGTCTGATTGTGGGGGTTATCTTTTATAGTACATTACTGGGTTCGGATGTACAGAAATTTTTCTGTATTGGGCTGTATTTTACTGCATCCGTTGAGGTCTTGAATATCTACAGCGTCATCAAGCTGCGACTGCAACGGCTACGTGCATACCTTAATAGTTCTAACAACTTCTACAGTTGACTGCACTGTCTGTACCCTATTGCGGCTGATTCCCTGGTATTTCATTCTGCAATTTACTCTCAGGTCTTTACCATTCTTGGCTTAGTAGTCTTTCATCCTTTTTAAATATTTTAAAACTAATAGGTACTGTCCGGGTTAACACTTCTTGCTCAATATTTTTTGGACAGGAACAAAAATTATTTTAGCGTTCATCTAGAAATCATTACAGTTTACATCAAATGGCGGGTACTTCTCAGCAAACGGCTCAATCAGATCACATGTATGCTCTCAATAGGACCTAAATTTTTTGAACATCCTATTGTATTCATTAAATTATATCATTATATTCTTCTACTTTCGAGGACGACACCTGAAACTGAATATGGAATCAATCTTCATTCATCATCCTCTGCTGTGTTAGGTGCTTGCTCTTTTGCTTTTTTTTTTACATTCTCCACTAACATCATTATTAATAACATTATTAACTCTTTCTTATTTTGGACAGGATCCCACAATGTAATTTACCTGAAAAAAATGCAAGAAAACGAAATACATATGCGTCTATGGACACAGAAAAGAAGCTTGCTCTACTAGACAGTAGAAGAAATAGGTACAAACAACAAAGTAAATTACTTCGTAAATTTATTTGTTTCCTTTCACTATTTTCTTTATTTACCTTCTCTTGTTAGCCTCTGACCACATGTACATTACATTTCGTTTTCCTTACTAAATGTGTGTTGCATGTTCTTTTCTGTAGTTGCAACTGCCAACGAGTTAACGTGTTCCACCAGCAGTCAAACTACAGCCCCCCGAGCAAAACGATCACGATCGACTTCTGTTATCCACCATGATCTTCTTAATAGAATGGAGAATATCCCCTTGCATGCTTGGTCTCTGCCCTTCTCCGCTGCATGCGTTTCCTGTAATACCCGGTTGTAATTTAGTCATTATCATTCAGTAATTATCATTCTGTAATTGTCACTCAGTAATATTCACTCATTAATAATCATTCATCATTCATATTCAATCATTGTATTCACCGTTTAGAGTAATTTATATTGTGTATCCGTTATTATTCGTCTTTCTACCTAGTTGGAGGATCGAGCCATGTTTATCATCAATATCTTTTTCGTAGTGGGCTATGTGTGAGGAGTAGCGCACGCGATGAACTCTCTTTAGCGCGCACTAATTGAGTACGGGTAGCGCACGCTACCTCTCAGCATTAGTGCATGCTAGCGTGGTTCAGGCAGACAGTCCAGAGGGCACTGGACTGCAGTTGAGTTATAGTAGCGCACACTACGAATGGTAAGTAGCGCGCGCTAGTGAGTTCGGATAGCGCACGCTATGCTAGCTGTGTAGCACGTGCTAAGGTCGATCAGGCAGAGTCCAATGGGTACTAGACTGATTTGGAATAATTCATAGCGTACGCTATGAGTGGATATCAGCGTACGCTAATGGTGTAGTAGCGCACGCAGAGTTTTGGGTGTAGCGTACGCTATCGCGAGCAGATCAGAGAACAGAAGGTTCTGGACTTCAGTCACTGGGCATCAGATATCAGTTAGCGAACGCCAACTTTTTGGGTTAACGCACGCTATCGGGAAGATGTCAGCGCATGCTACCATGTTCGTAGCGTATGCTAACGGGGCAGTCAGAGCTTACTGGACTGTCCAGTTAACCCGTTAGCACACACTACATATCAGGTCATAGCCTGCGCTAAGCTAGGACCAGTATACATTGGACAGTGCAGTCCAGATCCGTAATTTTTTCCTTTCACTTCATTCCTTCGCCGATTTTGGGCGATTTCAGACGTTTTGGAGAGATTTCTTCGAGCTGAATCCATCATCTATCATTATCTTCAAGCTTATCATTCGGATTAATCATCATTTCATCCTCTCCAACACATCAAAGCAAGGTAATGATTCTTGGATCTAGAATTTCATATTTTGAGTATTTTCCTCCCGATCTCTTCGTGTAAGCTTGCTATTATGTTGGAATATGTTATATATAGATTATCTACCTTGGATACATGTATTCCTACGGATTTATTGATGTGTTTTTCGGATTTGATGAATATTTGGAGAATTATTCAAGAAAGCTTGATGTTGACTTTGGTTATTTTGGGATTTTCCGATTATGATTGTCGTAACCGTGAATTATGGTTTCCTATTGGATTATTGATATCATTGAAGGTGTTTTGTTGGATTGAACTACTCATTTTGGAGTTTGGTTTCGATATATTTGGGATTGGTTATAATCAAAGGATGATGTTCGCTAAGTGTTTGTCATAATGCCCAAATGAGTTTGGATATTGTTGTATCGACTTTTGAAGTGGGTTGTGATCATGTTTGAATCATTTATTAAGTGGATTATTGGTAATTGTGTTATTCAAGGTTGTCCAAGCGACCGACATCTCATTTTAGGACGTTGTTCGAGGAAGGACATTCTTCATCGGTGTTATGTAAGTTAATTCTTACTCGGTTAAAAGGATACTCATTCCTTTTGTTGTCGTTCATTCATAATCATAACTCATTCATAATGTATTAACCGTATTGAGACTTGTAATTGTCAAATAATCATTTCATTCATGAGGAACGACAGTTCCAGTCATTTCAGTGAGATATCATTCACGTCATTGTTATTTCATCTCGGTGAGTCTTTCTTGACCTTTGTCGTATTGTTATTCACTATTACTCACTGGTCATTCTTGTTCATATGACCTGTTGGGTTCATATTGCATGGCCGAGTGGAGATGTGTGGAATTTTTAGTCGGGCAGATGATAGTCATGTGATCGGGTTCACTGACACAATGGACTGTGCATACGGTAATGTACCTCCATGAGACTAATTAGGTACAAGGGCGGGTGAGTCCGGACACTCGTCTTGTGCACTTGCACATACCATTACGGGCGTACTATGATGCCCCTCTTCAGCTTAAATTCATAATTAAGATATATCATGATTGTGTTTATTCAACTCTTGAGGATTGTTGTTCTGTGTAACTGACCCCATTGGGGGATGTTGTTTTCAGGTCATGGTAAGGATAAAGCATGGGAAGAGAACGTTGACGGCGAAGAGTCCCAGTGATACTAGTAGGGGGGGCCCAGTCCTTTCAGTCATTCGTGTTTCTTCATTTTATTTCCGCTGCAGACTTTCGTTTGAATACTCATTTTTATAAAGTTTTGTATATTTTATCTTGATATAAAATATACATGTATTCCGTATTATCTTGGTTTGTTCTACTTGAAACTCCTCATCGGAGTAATTGATGATATAATTTGGTTCGGTACTACAATTATATTATTTAAGTCATTAATTTTCATTCGCCTGGTGGGTCCCAGTTGGGGGTCCACGGCACTATAATATTCGCCTCGTTTGGGGTGTTACAGAGTTGGTATCGGAGCGTGGTTTTGAATACTACCTTCCGAGTCATGTCACATTTGAAATCATCGTTCATCAGACTAATATCATTGGACTTTCGCGTCACGTGTGACCTGTGCAAGAGCCAAGCCCCTCAGACCAAAGAACAGTAAGATTTCTGACATCATGGTATAATTTCTGGAAATAAGAATCAATCATTCATCATTCAACAGTCAACAATCCTCAATCATCATTTTCATTTTGATCAATCGATCATGTTAACTCATTAGTCACTCAGTTCATTTCACTGTTCAGTTGTTGATCTTGAGGATCGTATGATTAATCTTGTTAACTTGTTCAAGATAATCATTTCAAGATTTTCATCAGATAATCATGTCACCTCAGTGGATCATTCATGTAATCATTTTGTTAGAGCGCGTATGATCGTTTTCATCATTTCATGACGTAATCATAATGCGAAATTCATGCGAGATCTATAATTATCTTGTGACTTTCCTACTTCAGTATGGAGAGAGCAGGCAGAGGACGCGGGGGAAGAGGCCGCGGTGCGGGCCGAAACCCGAGAGCTCATGTGAATATACACGCGAACGTGAGGAATAATGCTAATTCATCGAGCAGCGACGCTGCCACTCATTCACCCGGAAATGATCATTCACTGTGAGTCGTACCCGGGACACAGCTCAATCATAAGGTGTTCGGGTTGATCCACTCACTTTTATGCAGGGCATGATGGCCCAGATGACTCAGATGGCACGCCTCATGGAGACGATGCAGAACTCAACCGCTTAGAATCAGCAGGCTCCTCCGCTGCCACCTCAGGGGCAGGAGAGGGGTGTTAGCAGTATCATTGGCGACATCTCTCGCCAGAGACCACCTACTTTTGAGGGCTCATCTGAGCCGGCGGTTATTGTTCACTGTCTTGGACATTTCGGGAAGTTGTTTGCTATGGTGGACTGTCCCGAAGGACACAAAGTTTTAGTTGCGGCTTACTATCTGGGTAAGAGCGCTCATTCATGGTGGTTATCGTTGAAGCCCACCAACGGATCTTGTACTTGGGATCAATTCAAGACTATCATGATGGAGAGGTATTATCCGGCCCCACTCAGAGAGGCCAAGTTATCAGAATTACTCACTCTCGACCCCTCGACGGAAGA
Source organism: Orobanche coerulescens (assembly GCA_033398695.1). Lineage (NCBI taxonomy): Eukaryota > Viridiplantae > Streptophyta > Magnoliopsida > Lamiales > Orobanchaceae > Orobanche > Orobanche coerulescens. The sequence goes on from CM065809.1 coordinate 84,302,984, forward strand.
TGATATTCTCGCCATCGCCGAGAAATTTCAGGAGCTACCTCCTTTCGCCTCATCTATTATTCACTCAGAGGCGGATAAGATCAAGTATTTCAGCAAGAGGTTGAAACCTCGTATGCGGATGCAGTTGCTTAATCACAATTGCACCACTTTGGCCGAGTTCATCAAGAAAGCTCTTACTTATGAGCTTACTGCTAAGGAGATTGCTAAGCAACAACCTTCATCTGCTAGCAAGAAATCAAAGAATCATAATCAGTCTGAAGACAGTCAGGCAACTTTCAAGAAGCCTTGTACGGGCTCTACTTTTTCTGAGCGACCTCCTTCGGCGCCTAGACCCGCGGAATCTCAGTCCCGAGCGTCCAGTTCGGCCGTCTCCTATTTCAACTATGGAGAACTTGGTCATTTTAGCACCAAGTGTCCGAGGCAGACTATCACGCGCAATAACTGTGGGATTGCTGGGCATAAGGCCCGTTTTTGCCGAAGGGACTCCAAACCTACTCCGGCGTCATCTCAGGCCCCGAAGCCATTAGCTGTTCATAATCAGGCCACTCAGTCTGCGTCGTTCAAGACAACAGGATCAAACAAAGGTGGGGCCATATTACGTACGATATGCTTCGACTTTAACGTAAGTTACCTATATTTACTATCGTACGCTATGCACAACTCTTAACGTACGTTAGTGTCATGCAGAAGGATATATGAATTGACAAACTCCACACGAAATGATCATGAATATTGGAATATGAATACGGAAAAGTAACACTTCGATTATCAATACGACATAATCAAGTAGCACAAGGTTCAAATACAAATGAAAATACACAATAATTATCCGGGTATTACATACCCCCCTCTAAAAAGAAGTTTCGTCCCGAAACTTAAGAAAGAAATAATTTCGGGTATCTAGCCTTCATACTATATTCTATCTCCAAGTTGCTTCTTCGAATCCATGTCGTGACCATGGAACTTTAACCAAGGACATTGGTTTATTTCTCAGTTGCTTGATTCGACTCTCGAGCATCTTGATTGGCTTCTCTTTGAACGTGCCATCATTAGCTACTTCGATCTCGCCGAAATCGATGACATGATTGGGATTCGATACATACTTCCATAATTGGGACACATGAAACACATTATGAACGTGACTCAGCGATGGAGGTAAGGCCAACCTGTATGCCAACTCCCCAATTCTTTCAAGAATCTCGAATGGTCTAATATATCTCGGACTCAGCTTTCCTTTCCTTCCAAAACGAAAAATTCCTCGAGTAGGAGAAACTTTATGAAGTACATGATTCCCGATTTCAAATTCAAATGGTCGACAATGCATGTCTCCATAAGACTTCTGTCGACTCTGGGCAGTCAACAACCTTTCGCGGATTAGAGCTACCTTTTCCTGAGTATGTACTATCAATTCTAGTTTTGTCCCAGTTAAGTCAGATGAATCACCACAGCATAAGGGTGATCTACATCTTCTCCTGTACAGCGCTTCGAAAGGTGCCATCTTAATGGAAGCATGCCAACTATTATTGTAGGTGAACTCAATCAATGGTAGATGGATTTCCCAATCGATCGACCAATCTAAGGCACAAGCCCTCAACATGTCTTCTACTGTCTGAATAGTCCTCTTGTACTGTCTACCAGTTTGAGGATTATAAGTTGTGCTAACGTTCAGCTCGGTTCCCAAGGCTCGATGAAATGGTTTCCAAAAATGCGACATGAAGCGACCATCTCGATCTGAAATAATAGTCTTCGATGTACCATACAATCAAACTATCTCTGCAATAAATACTCGTGCCAACCTCTATGGTTCCCAAGTATCCTTAATTCCCAGAAAATAAGTCGATTTGCTTAGCAGATCAACTATTACCCAAATCATATTCATTCCCGTCCTGGTCTTTGGCATATTGGTGATAAAGTCTATTGGTATATCCTACTACTTCCATTCAAGAATCGGAAGTGGCTTCAACATTCCGGCGTGCTACTAGTTGTGAACCTTATGTCATTGGTCTACCTGATGGTAGAAGAATTATTGGAGAACGTGAGATTAAGGATTGTCCGATTCAGCGTCATGGCCGTGATTGGTTAGCAGACCTAATCGTGGTAGATTTACCGAGAGACGACATCATCTTGGGTATTGATTGGATGGATCGTCACGATGCCATCATTAGTGTCCGTAAGCGTATGGTCACTATCATTTCAGACGATGGGGTCGAATGTGTATTTCAGGGAGGTAATCCCAGCTGTTCCGGGAGAGTCATAAACTTGATGAAAGCAGTGAAATTACTTAGTCAGGGGTGTTGCTACCCAAAATATTATCCGGAGATAGATATTGCTGGAATGGATGGATAGCAAACAAAGTGCGAGAGCACTTCCGTAGAGAAAGTAAATAACATAAGATTTGCCAGGGTTGTTAGTCCCGGGCTTGAATGCTCTCGCGAGATGTTATTAATATGAATATTCGGGGATACAAGTATTAATGTTAGAATACTATTACAATGAGTGTAACAATTCTAGTTATCTTAGCTAGTGAGCGTGTAGATTGCCGGAAGAACCAGATGTGATGTTCTGTGAGTTCTTGTAACAACGTTGATGAATTGCGACGGCGATGAGAGATCGACAGTCTCTCACGGCGTGTATTAGCTGTATGTTTGAGTTCCTAGGCTTGTGCATCTCATTGAATCTGTACTGCAGGGAGTTCTTGCCTCTGCCGATCGTCTTCTGGATGAGAGATGCTGAGAGAGAAATCCTGAGGTAGATCCGAGAGAGGAAACTGTGAGCCTGAAGGAACGTATCTGTTTGTATATATTTTCGTGAATGGAGTTGGAACCTTTTTTCAGTTGCTGGAAGTTCTCTATTTATAGGACTGGGAGACGCTGGGCGATTGCCTCTGCTGTATTATAATAAGCGGGCGATCGTCTACTAGCACATGGGCTGGTTCCCTTAAAGTCTGCAGGAGTTGCTGGTAGCCAGCTGTGCGGTCCAATGAGAAGTCTGCACGCATCTGAGTCGCTGTCACGGGAGGTCACACCTTGTACCTTTCGGCGGGTTTGTCGGTAGGTGATAAGGTGGTGATATGCTGTGGTCAACGATCCATGAAACGCTGCGCCTGTCGCGGATCCGCACATGGGAGGTGCTTTGAGATTCAGTCTTCGTGGCCTTCGACGGACGAAGGCCTCTGTTCGTGGCACTGGATGGTCGTCTTAGGACAGACATCAGAGACGGTCGCTAGATGCCACAGGCGATCGCCTTGAGAGTCGATCGCTAGATACTCGAAGGTGGACTGTTATCTCCGCTTAGGCGCGTTCGCCATGGCATTGTAGTCGATCGCCTGTCGAGGTGAATAAATCTCGGCACCACAATTGCCCCCCAACTCGCTCCGATGTTGGAAATGTGGGGTGAGGTGGTTCTGTTGGCGATCGCTGAATTATGACGAGTGACTCTGCATTTTTACGGAACTGGCGATCGTCATTGAGTGGTTCGGCTTTGAACTTGGACGACCTGGTTGGTTGCTGAAATGAGCGGGAAATGATAATGGATGTGGAAAAGTCTCCAAGGCACGTGTCGGGTTCCTGTTGGGGGATACCGACGGTTAAGCGTGACTTCTCGTCTGGCGTGTCCTCGAAACGACGTGTCGCGGGTTTCAAGGGAGCATTAATTGCGACGGTTGCACTTCCGACCCCTGAGATTCTCCTTAATTGCACAGAAGTGCCTGCCATCTCCTATAAAAAGGCGTTGGGTTGTAGGGTTAAGACCCTTATGCATTTTATCAGAGAAGAAGACTTTTGCTGAAGATTTTTCTGGAGATCTTGCTGCCGATCGTCGATCGACTCAATCCTTGGTAAGAAAAACTCCTTTTCTCCTCTTTTCTTCGAGAATGACTGGAACATCTTCTACACACGGAGTGGGCACCAGCTCCGCCGCCGGGGCATCTGCTGCCCGGGGAGGATCCTCCGCAGATTTTCATCTGGAGACGGCCGTCGAGGCTATCCGGGCCGGAATTGACCCTGCGGAAGTCGAGGCGTTGTTCAATGAAGCCGACGTCGCCAAGGAGGCGGCGGTTGAGCGGAGGCGCTCGCAGATGGAGAGAGATTCGGCGGTTAGGGCCTACTGGGAGCAGCGCAGTGCTTTTGGTCTTCGCTGAAATCATGGAGAGGTTGGCTGGTCCATCTCCTAAGTTCAATTACCGGGAGTATTCGTTCGCTCATCCTTATCAACCTCCTAGGCGATCGCTTTTTCAGGCTGCGCAGCGATCTCTAATTGCTTGGCGATCGTCTTACTTGGAGAGTGTGTCTGACCGTGGTTTTGACCGTTCGTTATTGTAGAGGTCCGCTTTCCTCGCTTCTTGGAGCCCCCACCAGAGATAGCTATGTCAAACCCCAGAGTATTGGGCCGTCTTATCCAGAAGAAGTCATCTCGAGCTCCTCCGGTGGCGTTACCTCTAATTCTGGAGGTGGAGCCTCGCGTAGAGCCGATCGTGGCTGAGGAGGAAGTTCGGGAGGAGGGGCTCCGGACGAATCGCAAATGGCAGAGGTTGGGAGAAACTCCAGTTTCTGCCCCTGCCAGTGAGGTGCCGATCGCCGCGCCTCCGATCATCGTTGTTCCTTCGGCGACTGAGCCTGCGCCCTCTGCGACTTTCTTACGGGAGATGGCGATCGCCGATGCTGAGACCCCTCGTGGGAAACCATACTTTGGTCACGACCCCGAGAGGGATAAGAGGTAGACTTTGCTTGTTGAGTTGAAACTTGTCATTCACGTAGGAGATGTGCTAACTTTTGTTGTTTTGATTCAGGATCCGTAGCACTGACCCAACTTGCCCGCCGATGGTGCTGGATTTCTTAGCGAGCCGATCTCCTCGCCAGGCCTGTGATATCCTATTGTACGTCAACCGGGACGTTTCCGCTTTGCCGAAGGCCTGGGCGACGGACTTAGATGCGATCGCTTGCCAGCAATCAGGGAATACCATGCAAGCCGCTTTCGCTCTCTCCCTTCAGGCGGCGACGATGGCTACCCAAGCTGTGTAGGAGTTCGAGGGGCGTCCTTCCACTACTAGCCTGCAGGCGGATCTCGGAGCGGCTCGAAAAGAGAACGCCGAGTTCGCCGATAGGATTGTGGCAATGGAGAAGGAGTCCCTAGAAGCAGCTAAGCGGGCGAATCATGAACTTGAGCTGGCGAGACGAGATGTCGAGCAAGCCCGGGTGACTACTGACCGATTTCGGGACCGTATGATAGATGCCGTATAATCGCAGACGTCCGCTGAGAAGGAGGTCGATCGACTGAAGGTGACTGTCGCTCGGTTGACTAACGAGCTAGCGGCGTCGAGGGGAGGGATGGCTACAAGGGAGGCCGAGCTCCAGGGTGTGCAACAGGCGATGGCGGAGCTGAAAGGGAAGCAAGAGGCAACCGAGGCCAATCCCTTCCTAAATGTGGAGTTTGTCAATGAGTTTGCCTATTATATGGCGTTCGCTGACTCGCTCCGGGCTACTAAGAAGGGAGGATTGGAGGTTGGCCCTCTAGCCGACGACTTCAAGGCGTATGCGTTGGAGCACCCTCTTCATCCTGACTTCTCCATGCCGATCTTGGATCTCGCGGACATCGGTGTCGACCTGAGCTGGTACCCGACTCCGGCGAACCTTATTCATCCTGATGCTCCGGAGGATGGGGAGGCTGCACCGGAGGCTGGCGAAGGGTCGCGGGCTGATCCAGTAGTTGAAGTCGAAGGCCAGGCGGGGGCCTGAGGCTCTTCGTTCTTTTATTTGTTTTAGCTATTTTGCCTTGTAATCTTGTAGCTTTCTTTTTGTAGTACTTAGGCCTTCGGGCGACTATGTATGTTCTTCTGAAACTTCAAGTAATGAAACGAATGTTTGATTCTCCGAGTTTTTACTTGAATGATTGCTTTCCTGAGTCTTTGCATGACTTTGTACAAATGTGTGAGGACAGATTGTTGCGTGTGTAGGTCTAAGTGAATTGATAAACTCATATAGATAACTTTTACAACAAATTCGATCGCTGCACAAACATCTGAATAATGCCGATCTCCGTATGTAATTGAATAGGTACGATCGCCGTGTATATATATATCCGCACTCTTTTCCCCCTTGTTTTTGTTCACTTAGTGAAAGTAAGGGGACGAAAATAAATCGTTGAGTGAGCGGTCTTCAAATTTGTCGAATCCTCGAAAGGCCATCAATCTCGGTCTTGAGGAGCCATGCACGATCGCGGAGATCGATGGACCGACCTCCATGACCGTGTCTTATGCACGAGTGACGTTCCGTCTGATGGATAAGTTTTCGTGAATCACTTAATTGGTAGGGTCCTCCGAAGGCTGTGCCACGCCTCGTATTTAAACGAAGGGTGTGCGGTCTTGGTCTGGAAGATTCCTTGCGCGGGGCGTCGTCGGATTAATCAACTCCACTTCCGTGGCTTGTTAGCTCTGCTTCCACCTCGGCCAGCCATGAAAATGGCGACCCTCGATGGTGTACGTTGAGACAGGGGGAGGGTCGCGTCGCATTGCCCGGAAAGGACCCACCACGTTAAGCGATGGGCCTCCGAGGGCTAGCGAATGCGTCCACAGATTAGTTTTGGAGGGCCCTCAGACTTCGTCGACCTCGTATTTAAACGAAGGGCGGGCGATTGTGGCCCACAGGAACCTTGCACGGTCACAAAGAACGGTACCATCGTCCTCCACGACCATGGCGACACTCTTCTACCTCGGACCGTCAAGTCAGATGACGATCCTTGATGGTATACGTTGTGTACGGGGAGGAGATCGCCTGCCTAGGTTCTTCATGTAGATGATGAACTTTAGAGAGCGAGCGAGTAATCCTCTGATTTGATTTGGAGAGACCTTCGGCTACACCCGCATCATATTTAAACGAAGGGCAAGCGATCGAAGCCCAAAGGAACCTTGCATGAACGGATCACCGGTTTCATCGATTTTCGTGACCATGGCGGCACTTTTCTACCTAGGACCATCATGTCAGATGATGATCCTCGATGGTATACGTTGTGCTTGGGGAGGCGATCGCTGCCTAGGTCCATCATGTCAGATGACGAACTTTTGGGGGCGAGCAAGTCATCCTCTTGTTCAATGAAGTGGGAAATCGGGGAGAGACTTTCGAGGTTCCCTTCTCTTGATTGAAGAATGTAGATACGGTCGCCGAGGTTGATCGAGGGGTCGGCTCGTATGAGCTTTCCAGCCTGTTCGCGTTCGACTCGGGCGACCGTGTTGGGAGATTTGTAGGGGCTCCGGCTAAGCCAATAAGCTGCCCAACTTGCCCTCCTCGAACAATTTCCAAAGTTGCTTGAGGAGGTCGCGGCATTGGTTGGTGTTGTGGCCGGGACTCTTATGGTAGGCACAATATTGATTGCGGTCCAGATGACCGTGGTCCCTTATAGCCTTTGGCTTGTTCAGCGGTTCGCGCCCCTTGATGGCGTAGAAAATGTGGGCCGGAGTTCGGTTGAACGTATGGAGGAGATGGGCTTCCATGTCCTCGAAGGCCTTGAGATCTCCGGGTGGTTTGGCGACCACCTTCTTGGTTTTGGCGATTGTCGTCTTTCGGACAGGAGGCGCCATTTCCTCGCCTAGGCGGAGGGTGAGTAGCCTTTGCCTGGCCAGAAAGTCGGCAGCTTTAGCACGGAAGATCGCGTAGGTTGGGGGGATATCCTTCGTGAGATGCCTAAACATGGGTGAGTGACCGTAGAATCCCCCCAGGACTAAATAAATAGCGAGCTCGTCGCTGATGGGTTCGCCAGTGAGGACGATTTCGTCTACCCGGTCGATATAATCCGCATCGGATTCGTCTTCCCCCTGCCTGATTTTCATCATGCGGTGGGGGCCTTCTGGTCTGGAGACCTTGGCGGCGAAGTATGACGTGAAGTCACTCGCCAGTTTCTCAAAGGAGATGATCGATCGAGGTGGTAATGAGATATACCACCTATGGGCCAGCTCGCCCAATGTTAACGGGAAGATTCGGCACTTGGTTGCATCTAATGCCCCACACCCGGTCATGTAGATCCGGAACTTGCTTAAGTGGGTTTCAGGGTCCGATCTCCCTTCATATAGAGGTGTTTTGGGAGGAGCGATCCTTGGTTGCACGGGGGTGATCTCGATGTGGACCGCGAGTGGCTCGGTCGGTCCGATGATCTTTCTTCTGGTGCTTGCGCCAGTGTCCAAGAGTGCTTTCATCTCGTCGAGCTGGCGTTGCATAGCGGCCATTGCCGTTGCCTGGCTGCTCGCGGCTAGGCGCTCGGAGCGGGCGCCGAGGCGATCAAGTCCTAACCCCCTGGCATTCGGAAAGGGAGCCAGGCGGCTGATCTGGATTCGGCTGGGAGTTGGGTAGGCCGAACTCCTGGTGACGGACTCAAATTCCGTCGTCTCGTGGTTGGGGCCAGAATGCCCCGGTCGCCATGATGGATCTCTCCCCAGGCGACTGAATACGGAACCGTCCGGCCTTGCGAGAGCCTTTTCTCACGACTTGGGGATTTCTGACGATCGCTCGCCCAGTAGCCCTTTGAACTTTCATTTGCAACGCGGTGGACGGACGAGGGAGTTATAGCGGGTGCCGTGCATGCTCTCCGTCGCTCCTTTAGGATGGCCATAGCCTCTTCGATCTGTTCCGCATTTTGGAACGGATCGAGTGAGAGGCTGAGAGTCTCGCTTTGCCGCGACTTCCCTCTGCTGTCGGCTGGGGCTCAGATTGAGCCGGTATATGGTGTCCGGAGGTTCGGAGAGTGGCTCTCATCGATGTAGTGGTGGACGTCATGATTCTGAAGGCTTTCTTTGAAGCGCAGTGAGTGTCACTTCAATTATATGCCCCGAGAACAGTGAGTGTTCTTCGGGACGGTAGGAATAAAAATGATGGTTAAGATCCCCTTCCTCTAGCGCCAATTATTGCTGCCCAAAATATTATCCGGAGATAGATATTGATGGAATGGATGGATAGCAAACAAAGTGCGATAGCACTTCCGTAGAGAAAGTAAATAACACAAGATTTGTCGGGGTTGTTAGTCCTGGGCTTGAATGCTCTCGCGAGATGTTATTAATACGAATATTCGGGGATACAAGTATTAATGTTAGAATACTATTACAATGAGTGTAACGATTCTAGTTATCTTAGCTAGTGAGCGTGTAGATTGCCGGAAGAACCAGATGTGATGTTCTGTGAGTTCTTGTAACAACGTTGATGAATTGCGACGGCGATGAGAGATCGACAGTCTCTCACGGCGTGTATTAGATGTATGTTTGAGTTCCTAGGCTTGTGAGTATCGTTGAATCTGTACTGCAGGGAGTTCTTGCCTCTGCCGATCGTCTTCTGGATGAGAGATGCTGAGAGAGAAATCCTGAGGTAGATCCGAGAGAGGAAACTGTGAGCCTGAAGGAATGTATTTGTTTGTATGTATTTTCGTGAATGGAGTTGGAACCTTTTTCCAGTTCCTGGAAGTTCTCTATTTATAGGACTGGGAGACGCTGGGCCATCGCCTCTGCTGTATTATAATAAGCGGGCGATCGTCTACTAGTGCATGGGCTGGTTCCCTTAAAGTCTGCAGGAGTTGCTGGCAGCCAGCTGTGCGGTCCAGTGAGAAGTCTGCACGCGTCTGAGTCGCTGTCACGTGAGGTCCCACCTTGTACCTTTCGGCGGGTTTGTCGGTAGGTGATAAGGTGGTGACAGGCTGTGGTCAACGATCCATGAAACGCGGCGTCTGTCGCGGATCTGCACATGGGAGATGCTTTGAGATTCAGTCTTCATGGTCTTCGACGGACGAAGGCCTCTGTTCGTGGCACTGGACGGTCATCTTAGGACGGACATCAGAGACGGTCGCTAGATGTCACAGGCGATCGCCTTGAGAGTCGATCGCTAGATACTCGAAGGTGGACTGTTATCTCCGCTTAGGCGCAGTCGCCATAGCATGATTGGTTGTGGACTTGGTCGCTCGGCATTGTAGTCGATCGCCTGTCGAGTGAATAAATCTCGGCACCACAAGGGGTATGTTGGTTATTGGTGCTATATGACCAAAATCGAGAAATCATCAATAATGTTGGAGGATATTCCAGTAGTGAGATAATATACCGATGTATTTCCAGACGAGTTACCAGGTTTGCCTCCACAAAGAGATGTGGAATTCACGATTGAGTTGGAGCCTGGTACGTCTCCAATATCGAAGGCACCGTATTGGATGGCCCCGACTGAAATGCAGGAACTGAAGAATCAATTGGAGGATTTGACCGAGAAAGGTTATATCCGACCGAGTGCGTCCCCGTGGGGAGCACCGGTGTTATTTGTCAAGAAGAAGGACGGTTCTTTTCATTTGTGTATTGATTATCGGGAGTTGAACAGGATGACGATCAAGAATAAATACCCTCTACCCCGTATTGATGATCTGTTGGATCAACTTCAGGGAGCTTCAGTATTTTCCAAGATCGACTTAAGATCAGGATATCATCATTTGCGAATTCGAGAGTCGGATATCGCAAGGACGGCGTTTCGAACATGCTATGGTCATTATGAGTTTGTGGTAATGCCGTTTGGGTTAACTAATGCACCTGCGGTGTTCATGGAGTTAATGAATCGAGTTTTCATCAACTATTTGGATCAACTCATTCTTCGTTGATGACATTTTGATTTATTCTCGTGACCGTGAGGAGCACGAATTTCACCTTCATCAGGTCCTCTACATGTTGAGACGAGAGCAGCTTTATGGAAAGTTTTCCAAATGTGAGTTCTAGATGTCCGAGGTGACGTTTCTCAGACATGTAATTTCATCTGACGGAGTTCGTGTCGACCCTCAGAAGACGGAGGCGATCCGTGATTGGCAACCTCCGAAGAACGTTACGGAAATCCGGAGTTTCCTCGGATTAGCTAGTTATTATCGGCGAGTTGTGTAAGGATTTTCTAAAATTGCTCAACCCATGACGAACCTTTTACGGAAAGATAAGAAATACACGTGGTCCGACGTGTGTCAACAGAGTTTTGAGGAACTCAAGAGCCAATTATTTTCAGCGCCTGTCCTTTCTTTACCGCAAGGGACGGAAGGATTTGTGGTTTATAGTGATGCATCCGGACAGGGTCTTGGATGTGTACTAATGCAGAACGGGAAAGTTATTGCTTATGCTTCACGGCAATTGAGACCTTACGAGGTCAATTATCCGACCCATGACCTGGAGCTAGTAGCCGTGGTGTTCGCATTCAAGATTTGGCACCATTATCTTTATGGCTTTACCTGTCAGATATTCACCGATCATAAGAGTTTGCAGTATATATTTACTCAGAAGGAGTTAAATATGCGACAGAGGTGGTAGTTGGAACTAATCAAAGATTATGATATTGAGATACTATACCACCCGGGCAAGGCGAATGTTGTCGCCGACGCCTTGAGTCGTAAGTCCGTTCAGAAGCAGATGCTTGCTCGATTAACAGTTCAGAGGGAACTTCAGCAGGAATTTCTGAGACCCGAGATCGAGGTCTGGTTACAGCGAGTACAAGGGCAACTTTGTACGTTAGAGATTTCATCGCCACTTGAGGAGGCGATCAGGGAGAATCAGGGTCCGGACCCATTTTTGTTACGCATCCGCGATGATGTGACTCAGGGGAAAGCCCCTGGATTTGTGGTCCACGAGGATGGACTTTTGCGATTTAAGAATTGGTTGTGTGTACCGGCGAATGACGAGTTGAAAAACTTGATTTTGAGACAAGATCATGCTACCCCTTATTCCGTTCATCCGGGATCTAGCAAGATGTACAAAGACTTGAAACAAAATTACTGGTGGAGTAATATGAAGCGAGAAGTCGCAGAATTTGTTTTGACATGTTTAACCTGTCAGCAAGTCAAGATAGAACATCAGCGACCGATGGGTATGCTGAAACCTCTCCCTATTCCAGAGTGGAAATGGGAAGATATTTCAATGGACTTCATCATGAGTTTGCCGACGAGTCGTCGTGGCATGATTACAATTTGGGTAATTATGGATCGTCTAACTAAGTCAGCTCATTTTCTTGAGATTAAGGATATGTGGGGTCCTGAGAGACTTGCCCAGTTGTTCATCAAGGAAATAGTGAGACTGTACGGTACTCCTAAGAGTATCGTTTCCGATCGTGATGGACGATTCGTGTCACAATTTTGGAAATCAGTTCATCATGCTATGGGAACTCAGCTTAATCTCAGCACAACTTTTCACCCTCAATCCGATGGACAATCAGAGAGGACTATTTAGACATTGGAGGACATGTTGAGGGCATGCGTCCTCGATTGGAAAGATGATTGGGAAGCCCAACTACCATTAATCGAGTTCACGTACAATAATAGTTGGCATGCTTCGATCAAGATGGCACCTTACGAGGCCTTTTACGGTCGTCGTTGTCGATCTCCTTTGTGTTTGGATGACTTATCAGAATCAATCGGCACCGAGACCGATATGCTTATAGCCGCCCATGAGAAGGTAGCTTTGATCAGGAGTCGTTTGTTGACCGCTCAGAGTCGACAGAAATCATACGCAGATAACCGTCGTCGGCCATTAGAGTTCGAGGCGGGTGACCATGTTTTGGTCAAGATATCCTCGAGTCGAGGTATCTTCCGTTTCGGGAAACGGGGGAAGTTGAGTCCGAGATTCATTGGACCGTTTGAGATTTTGGATCGAGTAGGAAATCTGGATTATCGATTGGCCTCACCTCCGACGTTGAGCCGAATTCATAATGTGTTTCACGTCTTTCAGTTGCGGAAGTATGCTGCCGACCCAAGTAACATACTTCAGTTCGAAAAAATCGAGATCGCGGATGATCATTCATATGAGGAGCATCATATACGAGTTTTAGAGCGTTGAATCAAACAGTTGAGGAACAAGACGATTCTTTTGGTTAAAATTTAGTGGTGTAGACACGGAGTCGAAGAGAATACTTGGGAAACCGAGGATAGTATGTGGGAGAGTTATCCCGAGTTGTTTGACCGTTAGTTTCGGGGACGAAACTCTTTTAAGGGGGGGGGGGGTGTATGTAATACCCGGTTGTAATTCAGCCATTATCATTCAGTAATTATCATTCAGTAATTGTCACTCAGTAATTTTCACTCATTAATAATCATTCATCATTCATATTCAATCATTGTATTCACCGTTCAGAGTAATTTGTATTGTGTATCCGTTATTATTCGTCTTTCTACCTGGTTGGAGGATCGACGTGTTTATCATCATTGTCTTTTTCGTAGTGGGCTGTGTGTGAGGAGTAGCACACGTTACGTACTCTCTTTAGCGCGTGCTAATTGAGTACGGCTAGCGCACGCTACCTCTCAGCATTAGCACACGCTAGCGTGGTTCAGGCAGACAGTCCAGAAAGGCACTGGACTGCAGTTGAGTTGTAGTAGCGCACGCTACGAATGGTAAGTAGCGCGCGCTAGTGAGTTCGGATAGCGCACGCTATGCTAGCAGTGTAGCGTGTGCGAAGATCGATCAAGCAGATTCCAGTGGGTACTGGACTAATTTGGAATAATTCATAGCGTACGCTATGAGTGGATATTAGCGTACGCTAATGGTGTAGTAGCGCACGCTGAGTTTTGGGTGTAGCGTACGCTATGGCGAGCAGATCAGAGAACAGGAGGTTCTGGACTTCAGGCACTGGGCATCAGATATCAGTTAGCGCATGCTCACTTTTTGGGTTAACGCACGCTATCGGGAAGACGTCAGCGCACGCTACCAAGTTCGTAGTGTACGCTAACGGAGCAGTCAGAGCTTACTGAACTGCCCGGTTAACCCGTTAGCTCACGCTACATATCAGGTCATAGCGTGCGCTAAGCTGGGACCAGTATATATTGGACAGTGCAGTCCAGATTTGTCATTTTTTTCATTTCACTTCATTCCTTCGTCGGTTTTGGGCGATTTCGGACGTTTTGGAGAGAGTTCTTCGAGCTGAATCCATCTATCATCATCTTTAAGCTTATCATTCGGATTAATCATCATTTCATCCTCTCCAACACATCAAAGCAAGGTAATGATTCTTGGATCTAGAATTTCGAATTTTGAGTATTTTTCTTCCAATCTCTTCGTGTAAGCTTGCTATTATGTTGGAATATATTAGATATGGATTATCTACCTTGGATACATGTATTCCTACGGATTTATTGATGTGTTTTTCGGATTTGATGGATATTTGGAGAATTAATCAAGAACCCTTGATGTTGACTTTGGTTATTTTGGGGATTTCCGATTATGGTTGTCGTAACCGTGAATTGTGGTTTCCTATTGGATTATTGATATCATTGAAGGTGTTTTGTTGGATTGAACTACTCATTTTGGAGTTTGGTTTCTATATATATATATATGGGATTGGTTATAGTCAAAGGATGATGTTCGCTAAGTATTTGTCATAATGCCCCAATGAGTTTGGATATTATTGTATCAACTTTTGAAGTGGATTGTGATCATGTTTGAATCGTTTATTAAGCGGATTATTGGTAATTATGTTATTCAAGGTTGTCCGAGAGACCGATATCTCATTTTAGGATGTTGTTCAAGGAAGGACATTCTTCACCGATGTTGTGTAAGTTAATTCTTACTCAGTTAAAAGGATACTCATTCCTTTCGTTGTTGTTCATTCATAATCATAACTCATTCATAATGTATTAACCGTATTGAGACTTGTAATTGTCAAATAATCATTTCATTCACGAGGAACGATAGTTCCAGCCATTTCAATGAGATATCATTCACGTCATTGTTATTTCATCTCGGTGAGTCTTTCTTGACCTTTGTCGTATTGTTATTCACTATTACTCACTGGTCATTCTTGTTCATATGACCTTCTGGGTTGATATTGCATGGCCGGGTGGGGATGTATGGAATTTTTAGTCGGGCACATGATAGTCATGTGATCGGGTTCACCGACACAATGGACTATGCACATGGTAACGTACCTTTGTGAGACTAATTAGGTACAAGGGCGGGTGTGTCCAGACACTCGTCTTGTGCACTTGCACATACCATTACGGTCGTACTATGATGCCTCTCTTTAGCTTAAATTCATAATTAAGATATATCATGATTGTGTTATTCAACTCTTGAGGATTATTGTTCTGTGTAACTGACCCCGTTGGGGGATGTTTTGAGGTCATGGCAAGGCTAAACCACGGGAAGAGAACGTTGATGGCGAGGAGTCCCAGTCCTTTCAGTCATTCGTGTTTCTTCATTTTATTTCCGCTGCAGCCTTTCGTTTGAATACTCATTTTTATTCAGTGTTGTATAATTTATCTTCATATAAAATATACATGTATTCTGTATTATCTTGGGTGTGTTGTACTTGAAACTGCTCATCAGAGTAATTGATGATATAATGTGGTTCGGTACTATAATTTTATTATTTAAGTCATTAATTTTCATTCGCCTGGTGGGTCCCAGTCGGGGGTCCACGGCACTGTAATAGTCGCCTAGTTTGGGGTGTTACATTTCCTGCAAAGCCAATCTTTATTTGAGGGAGCCTGACGGTTTCTGTTGCCTACATGGACAAATTTTCCTTGCTCTACCTAGAATGCCACTGCAACTTTGGGAATTATATACCTCACTTGAGTCCTCTGATGCGGTTCATTTTCGTCAGTGCTTTCTTACTTATAACAATACTTTTGCTTTTAGTTCCTTGGGTATCACCTACGACGAGACACTGGCCAAATCTAACAAGGGTGTATACAGTCTCAGAATTCAAGGAGCAATTTATCATTTCATCAGAGATTTGATACCTGTGGAAGGTCATGGGCGACAGCTGCAATTGTATTTTTACGAAACTGAAAACGAACTGCAGAATAGACTATCTCAGTCGGGGGAGCTTGATTCACATGTCCTACAGTTCATTGTTGAGTTGATGAAAATTAATCCATATGCAATTTTTTTCTGGGGGCTTCGCGAGCTGATGAATTTACAAGAACACAACATCGTTCTTCGTGCAGACCCATCTTTGGACATGCGAATTTACAATCTGTCGACAGTTAACCAGGTCGTTGCAATTTGGAATGAAATGATTGGGACTCCTGCAGCGGAGCCGCATGATATCTGTGTCTATACTGCATCAGGAAAAACACACCGCATCCATTATTACTATGGCTGCTACGATCCACTGCAGTACCCGTTATTATTCCCATACGGCGAAAGCGGCTGGCATATAGGAATTCACCGAATATCACTCACGGCCACTGCTACTCGTACCCGGCCTGGCGCACAGTGCAGTGGTCAGACTGGCGGTTATCTTCATGGCCATCAATTTGGAGATTCTATTATTTCTGCAGAACTCGAAAGTATGATCCTATAGTTTCTTTACAATACATTTCTTTGCTCATTATGTCTAACCTCAACGGATGTTATTTTATGTTCTTCTCACCAATACTTGACTATTTATTTTGCCTACCTGAAACAGATTTGAATGCAAATAAATGGAAGCGAAACAACGTGGCGGCAAGAGAATTTTATTGCTACTTATTTCAATCCCGACCCACTGACGTAACAAATATATTGCATACAGGAAGACTGGCACAACAGTACCAAATTGACTGCTATGTTAAGATCGAAACTCAACGCCTTGATTATCTAAGAGGTGAACAAAGGCACTGTAATATCCGCAATTTCCATTTCCGGTAATTTTCTTTTTTTGGAAGAAGTCCATCTTAGCAACTCTGTCGTGACCGTTTCGTCATTCTGAGAATATTTAATTTTTCACTTTTTGACGTCCGAGTTCGTTTCGGTGTCGTTTTGTTGAGTTGCATGTTCTTAAGCGGCTTTTCCGCACTTGAGTTTGATTCTTGCGAATCTCGTCCGAAACTGTTGTTTCAAGTTTCTCGTAAGTTCATTTAATGTTATTATTCATGTTGCGAGCTTTGGCTTAGTGTTTCGATCATGTATCGTGTATTTCAGACGTATTGGGCCGTTTTCGTAATTTCCTAAAGTTTGGGGTAATTGCTTCTGTTGTCGAATTTCGAGCCTTCGGGTGGTCGGAATCGTGTGTTCTCTTAGAGCTTAGATTCTCCTTGCGAGTACTTCATAACCGTATCTTCGCTTTATATTCATGTCTGGGTTTCGGGGTTACCGTTGAAGTTGGCCACGGCCGAGTCATGGTCGCACGTGTTGGGGCATTGGCAGACCTGGCTGAGTTACGGCCGTAAGGGTCCGGCAGTTATGGCCGTAAGGCCTATTACGTACGTAAGCCCTAGACGGTAACGTACGTAATGCTGCCGGAAGTTCTGGGCAATTGGGTCGGGATGGCCAGTTACGGCCGTAAGCCATGTCCAGTTACGGCCGTAAGCGCTTAGCTGGGACGGGCTATTTAAGGCCGAGGCACCGGGTCACTCGGCCATTTCCACTTTTTTCTTCATTTTTCGCGATCCTTCAACAGAAATTGAGGGTTATGATCGGGAGCATCTTAGAACAACATCTTTTGGAAGGCTTGTGTTGATTATAACAACATCTAATCCTTGTTCTTCGTCAGATCGAGGTAATTTCTTGAAATCTCCTAGATTTGAATTTTGAGATTTCCTTCTTGGTTTTCATTGTTCATATGATTTTCATGAATCGGTTGATGTTATTGAACATTATTAAATGTGTTTTATGGGTTGTACATCCATATTTCGAGTTTGTTCAACTCGATTGGTGATTCGAGTGTTTTTGGGTGTTATTGAACGTTGGGTGTTCGATTAAATGTCCCAATGAGTTTCCTTTCATTAGCTTGGTGGGATTTCCGTTGTTTTGACCTTGATCCACTTTGTAATCGTATCTTCGTTGTTTTTATTGTTCCTTCCGGAGTATTATAGGTGCTCGAGGATTACGAGTTGAATCCCATTTGGTGATTGATAATTCGTGTGGTGTTATTCTCGTAGTACTCGTGGTGCTATTGCATTCTTGATAGTGTTCGGGGTTCGGGGCTGTTCGACCACATCCCATCCGTCGTCTCGTTGCGATCGTGGTTTTGAGGCAAGTACCTTGTCCATACACTTCTTGTTTTGTGGATATGATGATCGGTGATTTTCTTGGTATGTTTGTTTGATTGTTTGAGATGAACTTTCAAAAGATTTGGTTTAGCCTCGTTGAAGGCTCACTTTCAAAATGTGTGTGTTTTGTGAATGTTGCGCCTCGTGAATGGTTAAGTGAACCCTATGAATATACTTGGTGTTGTTGTTGTGCTTTGATAATATATATGCATATATTATCTCATTTTGGTACGTCGTGATTTGACAATGGTGTCGTGCTTTGTGTTTGTTGCCTTTGGGTGAATTGTTTGGATATCCTTGGTGTGATATATTATTTGTGTGAATGTGTGGATATGGTCGAAGGTCTACGGTGACACATGGCATGTGATCATGTGGTTGGGATGCAACAAGTGATTGATCCAATTGTGAGAGCCTAAGACAATCTACGGTGACACATGGCTTGTGATCATGTGGTCAGGATACAACAAGTGATTGATCCAACCATGAGATGATAAGACCTGCAGTGACATATGGCATGCGATCATATGGTCAGGAGACAACAAGTGATTGATCCAACCGTGAGATGAGGTGGCATCTGTTCATGGTGTTATGTGTATGACTGTGATTGTATTTTGCTCACCTCAGGAGGGTCCTGCGAGGCCTCGATGGAATCCAATGGTATAGCCCTGGATTTACGAGTTGGTGTGTATATGATTTGTGAATGTATTTTGCTCACCTCGGGAGGGTCCTGCGAGGCCTCGAGGGAATCCAATGGTATAGCCCTGGATTCACGAGTTGGTGTTGTATTTGTTTGAACAAGATTTGCGTATCTTGGGGTGATTATGTTGTATTGATTTTATGTCCATCGAGGACACATGACGTGGGTTTTAACCCCGTGAATTGTTGTTGGTTTTATTTTTGAAAAAAAACCTTTGGGTTGTGACCCCTGTTGATTTTGAAAAGAGAAGGACTTGATAATCCTAAATTGTTTTCTACTAAAACTCCCGATGGCGTAATAAACCATTTTGTAAATTGTTTCTCTTGAATTGTGAACTTTCGGTTTTGGAATGTTTTACCTAAACTCTTGCTTCGGGAAGTATTTTTTGCTGTGTTTGAATCTTTGAGGATTCCTGATTATTGTTATTCTTGGAACTTGAATTGCATGACTCGTATTTTGCACTTTGTACTTGCACTAGCAAAATAGTGGAATTTTGCTAACCCCCGAGTAATCGGGGGTGGATGTCTGTATTGCATTCAGGTTTTGGGGAATATAATACAGGGTTGGCATGAAGGATGATGAAAGAAGATCGATACTAATCACATGAGGACCCGTTTATTGTTGTATTGGTTCAGTTGTACGTTATTTCCGCTGCTATATTTTTCCCCGTTGTACGGGAGTATTTTGTATTTAACCCTTGCGTGGGTATGTTTTGGGTTTGAGTTGTACGTATTTATTGAAAGACCAAATCGGTCTACTGAGTCATTTTAGCCTTAAAGGCATTGTTGAGATGTTCAATGTTGTTACCATCCTGGTAGATCCTTGAGGAAAGGTTCTACGACGTGTAATATCCCTGAACAGATTGGGGGTGTTACATAAATGGTATCAGAGCTTAGGTTGTGGAAACCCAGGCTGTCGGGTTTAGTGGTGTCTGTTGAGTTTTTGTCTCGTCGGATTTTATCTGACTGAGTCGTGTCGCGACGCGTCGTCTGAGTTGGTTGGTCGTGATTAGTATCGTGGGGTGATCATCATCTTCGTGCGACCTGTGGATGTAAGTTTCCCTTATTTGTGTTGTGCCTCGTGTGACATGAGTTACTGATATGATTATGTGTTAAGTGATGGGATCTTTATGCAGATTCTTGGTTTCGTGATATGTGCATGTGACTCTCATGTTACAGGAATGAACATCTACGACTTTAATCGTTCGAAGGTATTGTTGACAGTATGGCATGCAAGACCAATGTCAAAGGATCTGATATTGGCCAAAGGTTTGTGCTTCTCGCATCGTATATTGGCAGCCCTCGAGACATGCGGTGGCGTTATGTAAATGCATTGGCTTTGGTGACCGAATATGGGAAGCCAGATTTTTTCATCATGATGACATATAATCCAAATTAGCCCAAAATATGCACCGGTTTGTTGCCTGGTGAGGAAGCTCAAAATAGATCCGACCTCGTAGCAAGAGTCTTTAGAGGCCGCAACGAGGAATTCAAATATGAGATTATTAGGGGGGAAATTTGGCGAGGTTGAAGCATATTTATATGTTATAGAATTCCAAAATAGAGGACTTACGCATGCTCATTGGATCATTATCTTACTGTCAAAATATAAAATAATGTCGTCCGATGCGTACGATGATTTTGTTAGTGCAGAGCTGCCCGACATCGGCCTAAGACCACATCTTCATGCATGTGTCGTTAGGCATATGATGCACGGTCTTTGTGGGTTATTAAATCCTTCTAATATATGCATGCAAGATAACAGATGCAAGAATAAGTATCCCAAAGATTATGTGGAAATCTCTTCGCAACGGGAGGATAGTTATCAGTTGTAAAGGAGAAGAAATGATCAGAAAAACATGCACGTCCGTGGTCACACTCTTGATAATAGATGGGTGGTGCCATATAACCCCTACCTTTTAGCCAAGTTTGACTGCCATATTAACGTTGAAATATGTGTTGGCCTGAGGCTGATTAAATACTTATATAAGTACATTTGCAAAGGCACCAACAAGATCGCATTCAATGTTGTGGAGCAGTCGATCGTCTCGAAAATGGATGAGATTACAGATTTTCAATCGACCCGTTAGTTATGCGCTCCCGAGGCAATGTGGAGAATCTATGCTTTTATACTTAGTGAAATTAACCCAGCTGTTCTTCAGCTGCATGTTCACTTGCCGAACAAACACCATGTTTCTTTCTCATCCTCACGATCTCTCTCTGACGTAATAGCTAATCCAAACACTTCGAAAACACAGCTCACAGAATTTTTTGCCATGAACGCACCACAGTGGCAAAATTGAAATTACTTTATAGATATTTTCCTCGCTTTTTCATATGGGACGCAACAAAAAAAACATGGCATCGAAGAGTTAGAGGTATCTACATTGGACTTTTGGTCAGTGTGAGTCCCCTTGATGGAGAACGGTACTATCTACGATTGCTGCTTAACCATATTCTTGCACCTACATCTTTTGAATATCTCAGAATATACAACGGCACTTTATACCCTACATTCAGAGCTGCTGCTTTATCATGGGGTCTACTAGAATCAGATACAGACGTCACCAACTCTTTGGCGGAGGCCTGCTCCTATCAAATGTCGTATTCTCTCCGCCATCTCTTTGCAACAACCTTAATGCACAACACTCCATCTAATCCTCGAGTGTTGTGGAATACTTTTAGGATGTTTATGGCGGATGATTATATTTCTCAAAAAAAAATATACTGAAGATGAGGCCTTTCTTAAAGCACTTGCATCTATTGACATTTTCTTGCAATATGGCGGTCGAACGATCGACGAGTTCGGTCTGGTAGACTTTATTATTGGAGCCTCACAAGATCAAACGCAGAGTAAGGATTTCGAAGAGGAGCAAAATTATCTCGTCTCCGATTTTGATTTGAACTCAGTGACGTTGCTGAATTCAGGCCAATGCCAGGCTTTCGAAGAGATTATGCAAACTGTTGGCACTAACTGTTTAGCAGCTTTCTTTGTTGCTGGTTCGACCGGCTCTGGAAAAACATTTTTGTACCGATCTCTTCTTGCGGCAGTCTGTTCACGTCATTCGATTTCTCTCGCAGTCGCATCTTTAGGAGTTTCTGCATCTCTGCTCCCCGGCCAGAGATTGGCCAAACCTAGAGAATAAAGTTCAAGGAAGGGTGTTTGCAATAGCATGAGAACAAGCTGATGCAGATGCTTCCGTAGTCTCAGGTACCATTCTGATCTCAGGAATTCCTGCACTTACATTGATAGACCCAGGTTCCACACATTCATTTGCATCATATGCATTTATGAGAAAATCGGGCATTAAACCAGAACTACTAACAGTTGGTTATAATGTGGCTGCTCCGTTTGGAGAAAATATGGATTCTGACCAAATGTTGAGGGCTTGTACAGTTCGAATTGGCGGGAGGGTACTCTATGCCAACCTTGTTGTCCTACCAATATCTAATTTTGATGTTATCCTTGGTATGGACT
Source organism: Orobanche coerulescens (assembly GCA_033398695.1). Classification (NCBI taxonomy): domain Eukaryota; kingdom Viridiplantae; phylum Streptophyta; class Magnoliopsida; order Lamiales; family Orobanchaceae; genus Orobanche; species Orobanche coerulescens. Next base: position 84,325,101 of record CM065809.1, read on the forward strand.
GGCTAGCTAAATATTGTGCAAATGTCGATTGTAATAAAAAGATTGTGGCCTTTCAGCCCGCAAATGGAGGACGGTTTATTTTTAGAGGTAATTCATATTCGTGCTCTTTGTCAATTATAATTGCACTAAAAGCTAGGAAGATGTTAAATAAGGGGTGCACTGGCTATTTGTCTAATGTTTTGGACACCTCCCTTGAAATGAAATTGAAGCCTGAAGATGTAGTTGTGGTTAGAGAATTTCCTGAAGTGTTTCCAGATGATCTACCAGGACTGCCGCCAGATCAGGAAATTGAGTTTGCAATAGATGTTATGCCAGGGACTACCCCTATTTCTAAAGCCCCATACAGAATGGCACCAACAAAATTGAAAGAATTAGAAATTCAGCTATAAGAATTACTTGATAAGGGATCCATCTATCCTAGTTGTTCACCTTGGGGATCGCCTGTCTTATTTGTGAAAAAGAAAGATGGCTCATTGCGATTATGCATTGACTATAGAGAACTGAATAAGACGACCATCAAGAACAAATATCCTCTTCCAAGGATAGATGATTTATTTGATCAGTTGCAAGGAACATCAGTATTCTCAAAGATTGATTTACATTCTGGATATCATCAACTGAAGGTTAAAGAAGAAGATATCCAAAAGACAGCATTTAGAACGCGATATGGTCACTATGAATTTTTAGTGATGCCTTTTGGTTTCACAAATGCCCCGACAACATTTATGGATCTGATGAACCGGGTATTCAAAGAGTTCCTTGATAAATTTATGGTGGTGTTTATTGATGATATCCTTATCTATTCACATGATAGAGATGAGCATAAATAACACCTCAAAATTGTGCTTCAAATTCTCAAAGAAAAATGGTTGTATGCTAAATTCAAGAAATGTGAATTCTGGATAGAACAAGTGGTATTTTTAGGGCATGTTGTATCCAAGGATGGCATTTCAGTTGATCCAAACAAGGTAGAGGTGGTGAGTAATTAGCCAACACAAACAAATGTATCAGAGGTTCGAAGTTTCTTAGGACTAGTTGGCTACTACCGACGGTTTGTACAAGGATTCTCAAAGATTGCAACCCCATTGACATTGTTAACAAGGAAGAATACAAAGTTTGTTTGGACTGATGCTTGCGAGGGGAGTTTCCAGGAATTGAAGTGTAGATTAAATACAACTCCTCTCCTTGCCACTCCTATAGGAACAAGTGGCTTTGTAGTTTACACTGATGCTTCTAAAAATGGTTTGGGTGCTATATTAATGCAACACGGGAAGGTAATAGCCTATGCCTCCAGGCAATTAAAAGAGTATGAAAAGAATTATCCAACACATTATCTAAAACTGGCTGCTATTGTCTTTGCACTAAAAATTTGGAGGCATTACCTATATGGTGAAAAGTGCGAAATCTATACAGACTACAAAAGTTTGAAGTACTTTTTCACACAGAAGGAGCTGAATATGCGACATTGGAGATGGTTAGAATTGGTGAAAGACGATGATTGTGAGATCAATTATCATCCTGGTAAGGCAAATTTGCTTGCAGATGCACCAAGTATAAAGTCTATATCTTCCTTTCTAATCACGCAGAAGCCACTATTATTAGACTTGCAAAAATTAGAACTGGAAATTGAGCCCAAAATGAAGATTTGTTCGTTATCAGCACTCATATTGAAACCTGCACTTCAAGATATAATCAAAGAAACCCAGAAGGCGGATCGGTACATAGGTAAATTGAGGGAAAAAGTTGATGAGGGCAAATTACCAAACTTCTCAGTCTCTAGTGATAAAATATTATGATATAAAGGGAGACTGTGTGTGCCAGCCGATGCAACCATCATAGGGGACATTCTGAAGGAGGCTCATTCCATTCCTTATTCAATACATCCACATAGCACAAAAATGTATAAGGACTTGCAACAACATTATTGGTGGCCTAACATGAAGAAATATATTGCAAAATTCATGGCAGAATGTCTAACTTGCCAGCAGATCAAAACTGAACATCAGAGACCAGCAGGATTATTGAAGCCTTTACTAATTCCGGAATGGAAATGGGATCACATTAATGGATTTTATGCTTGGGCTACCAAGGACTCAAAGTGGGTATAATTCGATATGGGTGATTGTTGATAGATTGACCATATCTGCTCATTTCCTTCCAGTAAAATCCACATATAATATGGATCGATATGCTCAGGAATATATTAAAGAGATAGTCCGACTACATGGGGTGCCAGTATCAATAGTATCTGACAGGGACCCTAAATTCAAATCTGCACTCTGGAAAAGCTTCCATAACGCAATGGGTATGAAGCTTGATTTCAGCACCGCATTTCATCCAAAAAGTGATGGGCAGTCAGAAAGACTTGTTCAAATATTCGAAGATATGTTGAGAGCATGCATACTAGATCTTAAGGGCAATTGGGATACAAAGCTTCCATTGGTAGAGTTAACCTACAACAACAATTACCAATCTACAATTGGGATGGCACCTTATGAAGCACTGTGTGGGAGAAAATGTAGATCTCCTGTACAGTGGAATGAAGTTGGAGAAAGAAGTCTACTGGGCCCAGAAATGATACAACAGACTAATATGGTAGTAGAAATGATAAGAGAATGAATGAAGCTTACACAAAGTAGACAGAAGAGTTATGCAGATATTCGAAGAAGAGATTTAGAATTTGCAGTTGGAGACCATGTGTTATTGAGGGTATCTCTAATGAAAAGCATAATGAGATTTGGGAAGAAAGGAAAACTTAGCCCGAGATATGTTGGCCCATTTGAAATTCTTGAGAGAGTTGGTGATAGAGCTTATAGAGTAGCCTTACCTCCTTCACTATCTGGTGTGCACAATGTCTTCCATGTGTCTATGTTAAAGAAGTATATTTCAAACCCCTCACATGTGTTAAATTATGAGCCGTTGGAATTATCCCCAGATTTGTCTCATGAAGAGAAGCCGATACAGGTTCTTGATAAGAAAGTAAAGAAACTAAGAAACAAGGAGATTCATTTAGTAAATATTTTGTAGAGGAATCATGCTGTTGAAGAGGCTACATGGGAAAGAGAGAAGGAAATACAAAGCAAGTATCCAGAACTATTCGGTATGTCAATTTAGAGGATGAAATTTTATAAGGAAGGAAGGATTGTAATGCCCGATTATGGTAATATCCGACGGAAATTCTTACCTATTGTTGTATTATTCGGATGATTCAATACTGTTGTAGTCTTGTTGCATTTGTTTAATGTTTATTGATGTGGAAATATATCATAATAGACTTGATAATAACCATCACTCGCTCTATGATTTGATTTCTCAACGTTGTATAGATACGAGCATTTTTGGGCTAGTAATTATGCACTTAACGTACGCTAAACCTTTAGCATAACGTACGCTATAGTGTGAGATTTACGTACGTAAGGAGGTGCCTTTTACGTACGTAATACTTGTAGTCGTACCCGATCTCAACTTTCGTCGTGTGGGGTCGGGCGTGATTCGAATATCTGATCTTTTGGAGGCAACCTAGTTGACTTACATTATGTACGTAAGGCTTCAAGCCATAACGTACGTAATGATGTTGGTATTTTAGTCCAATAACCTGTGATAGCATATTACGTATGTAACACATTTCTGTATAGCGTACGTGATGAGGCTAACGTACGTTATCTGCATGTGCTAACGTACGTAGTGAACTGTGCTGTTATAAAAGGACAACTTTTGTCTTTCATTTTGCAGGTCCAACTTCGATATTTCTCCAGTATAAACATCCCCCTGCCTCCCTAGATCACTTCTACCTTCTTTCAACTTGTGTTTGAGGTATACATCTTGGTTTGGAGCTTGTTGATTGGAAGTTTGGAGTCATTCTTGAAGCTTAGAGTGTGTTCTTGTGATTTTGGTGCAGTGTTCTTCATTTCGGAAGGTATGTTATATGATTCCACCATATAGTTTCGTAGTTATACTGTTAGTGTTAGAGTATACTTCACCTAGTGATGAATTAATCAAGCTAAACATGTTTGTTGTTGAACTTTTAACAACTTAATGATGAATATAATGATTAAGGGTTTTGTAGTGATGTGTTCTTGATGCTTTAAATGGTAGTAATCATGGTTACCAAAAACTCACTCTTCTTGCTGAACTATTATCATCATTAAGACAATAATGATCCTTAGTTTCATTGTAGATAGGTTGAGTTGTAGGATTGTTATCATTATATTGAAGCAAACCATCATGTTTAGGAAGATTCTAAAATAAATGAACTTAAGATCATCATCTAAATTGGTTAAACATTGAATCATATCAACATATGATTTAAATCAGAGGTGTTTAATCCACCTTGATGATGATTTCATGATAGTCTTGTGATGAATAAATCGACTATATCATTAACCTAACTTGATGAACTCATAACCGATGAACATAGTATTAATTTTACAAACTCATGATTCGTTGAACAATGATAATCACCGAGTAACCTTCGTTTTAACCAATGTTTTATGAAACGTAGTTGTTCGGATTATATCTTTCAAAATGTTGATGTTGTTTTAAGAAATTCTATCGGCATATCAATTTTAGAGAAGTTCTCCTTGATGATTGTTCTTGATAAATTCTCATCCGTTTGAACCATACGAATAATTGAGAACACCTTGAATGATAACCAATAATGAGCATAAATTGAAGTTAGTATGAATCTTTGAAATAGAATTAATACAAAGATAGTCGAACTAAGTGAATTGAATTTAGGATATCGATTCTCTGAACTAGACATCGATAGTTATGAGAATGTGTTATTGAATGGATTATATCCTTTACAAGGTTGATTGTTCGAGTAATAGATATTAATTCGAGGACCGTTCATTCGTTTGACAAGGAAGGACTATTCTCGCCTCCGTATTGAGTCAAGTTATCTTGCCTGGTTATAATGTTGTTTGGATTCTTGTGATGATTATGCATTTCGTGTATGTGAAACACTTATAAATTTGTGATCTGTGGTTTGATATTATTCTTGATGATGTTCCGTTTTCATTGTGGGATTAAATTCCCAAGTTCGTCACTTTCGAACCATTGATATCATTGATCCTTATTGTCATTTCAGTGAGTTTCTTGATCCTTAATCGGATATGTGATTTATTGAATTCATTGTCATGTTGTATCGTGACATCTCTGGAATCATATCTGCGTTCCGATTGGTCATTGTGTAGGATTTTTAGCCAGGCACATATATAGTCATGCGTGGATGTTTCCGTATTAGACTGTGCATACGAGACGTAGTTCGTGAGGCTAATTAAGTACATTGTCCCACGTATATCCTGGATTCCGTATACGGGGTGGACATGTGCATTGACACATTTCCGGATCGGGCGTACTGTGATATCCATAATTTAGCCATACTATTTTGGTCGTTCATAGTCGATATATATATTTGGATGTGTTCGACGTTTTGTGACTAACCGTTCATACGCCCGAGGGGTATGTTCGTTAGTCGGGTTGTTTTCCCTGAGATCTAATATATGTGAATTGTATAATATCTTGAGAAATCATTTATCATGTATATCTGACCCTGTGTTGGGCGAAATACTTGTGTTGTATTTTAGGTCGAGGAAAAGGCAAGGCACGGGAAGATCATGGTGACGGCGAAAGGTTCGAAGGATACTAGTTTCGGGGGCCCAAGTCTATTATTGTCCGGTTTTGTTCAAACCGTGTAATGTTATCTTTCCATTTTATTTTTAATTGTGGACTATGTATTGTTATTTAAGGTATATTCCATCTCCATATGGATTATACTCGTATTTCGGATCTTGTGTGTAATGAGGTTGTTGGCCATACTACTGTGAATTCCTAATCGGAGTAAGTACTATGTAATGTGTATTTAATCTGTATTTTGGGTGTCGCCTGGTGGGTCCCACTGTGGGATCCAAGGCACTGTAATTGCCGCCTTTTTGGGGTGTTAAAATTATCCCCTTCTAAGCCAATAACCATTTTATACCTAAATCCATTTATAGAATATGCATTAGGGAAGCATGTCATACAAGTAGAGATTCCATGAGCATGAATAATTGCTATTTATGTGCTTAATTATGTTTTATGTCTATGATACATGCAACATGTTATTTATTCCTACTAACAGGGTAAAACGTGTCTTTATAAATGTCTCATTGCAGTGAGAAGCTCAGTTTCTCGGTTAACGGAGATCGATGTGCTAAATGACTACAAGTGATTTTATTTGTTAATTGCATTATTAAATTACTTTCACATATGATGATTCACTCCACCTCATAGTTAACTCACTATGTTGTAGAGTATTAAAAATATTAAATTAGCTCTAAGCATAGGTGGAAAATATATAAGTACTAATAGGATCACTGACTGGTCTATCGTAGGTTAACCAGTTTAACACCAGAGCTTAGTGGTGTGTGTAACACCCCCAATCCGCTCAGGGATATTACATGCCGTAGAACCTTTCCTCAAGGATCTATCAGGCTGGTAACAATAAACGAACAACTCGACAATGCCTTTAAGGCTAAAAAGACTCAGTAGACCGATTTGGCCTTTCAATAAAAACATACAACTCGATTACAATACTTGCTCCCGCAGGGGTCAAAATACAACAAACTCCCGTATAATGGGGAAAAATATTGCAGCGGAAAATAAAGTACAATTGAACCAATACACAATGTACGGTTCCACATGTGATTAGTATTGATCATATTTCATCATCTTTCATGCCGACCCTGCGCCACGCTCCCTAAAACCTGAATGCAATACAGACATCCACCCCCCGATTACTCGGGGGTTAGCAAAATTGCACTATTTTGCTAGTGCAAGTACAAAGTGCAAATACGAGCCATATAATTCAAGTTCTAAGAATAAAAATAATCAGGAATCCTAAAAGATTCAAATACAACGAAATGAATACTTCCCGAGGCAAGAGTTTGAGTAAAACTTTCCAAATCCGAAAGATCACAAATAATAAGAATGGTTTGCAAAATGGTTTAAAATACCCTCGGGAGTTTTAATAGAAAACAATTTAGGATTATCAAATCCTTCTTTTTCCAAAATCAACAGGGTCACAGCCCAAAGGTCTTGTTTTCGCAAATAGAAAACCACTAACAATTCACAGGGTCACAGCCCAAAGGTCTTGTTTTCGCAAATAGAAAACCACTAACAATTCACAGGGTCAGAACCCATATCACGTGTCCTCGACGGACATAAAATCAACACAATGTAATCACGCGCAAGCATCGCCTAGGACCGGGACGAAGCCACAAATCCCACTCGAGGCCTCTAAGGACCCTCCCGAGCTGGCTAGCAAACCAAATCACACACAGGATTGCCTAGGACCGTGACGAGGCCACAAATCCCACTCGAGGCCACTAAGGACCCTCCCGAGCTAGCTAGCGAAACACAAGTCACAACATCTCACGGTTGGATCAATCACTTGTTGCATCCTGACCACATGATCACAAGCTATGTGTCACCGTAGATTATCTTTGGCGCTCACAGTTGGATCAATCACTTGTTTCATCCTGACCACATGATCGCATGCCATGTGTCACCGTAGTTTTTATTAGGCTCTCACGGTTGGATCAATCGCTTGTTGCATCCTGGCCACATGATCGCATGCCTTGTGCCACCGTAGGCCCTGCCCACATCCATACATTCACACACAGCACAATACAACACATATATTTAAACAATTCACCCAGAGGCATCAAACACTTAGCAAAACACCACGTCAAACCACAGCACACCGAAATGAAATAATATACGTCCACACGCATTATTAATCGCAACATCAACACCAACCATATCCATAAGATTCACATATGTTGTATCACGATTTATTCATCCCGACAGGCGATCGACTATAAGGCCGAGCGACCAAGTCAACTCCAGTCAAACTATGACTAGCTCGCCAAGTCGAAGATATCAAACCACCATCAGGCACCTAGCGATCGACTCCCAGGGCGATCGCCCTTTGGCAGCTGGCGATCTGCTCTACTAACCGGCTAAGGGCAATCGACCTGCGCCCCGAGCAGAGACGATCGCCCATCAAAACCGTCAAGGACTGGATCTCAGGAAAGCACCCACGTGCAGATCCACCAAAGGCGCTGACGAGATCTTCGCCAGCAGATAAGATCTTTTGCTGACAGACAAGACATTTGACCACACTGTCACCTACCTCACCTACCGGAAAGCGCGCCGAAAGTTGTCGGTGGGACCACCCGCAAAGAACTCAGACGCGTGTAAGCTCCCCATCGACCGCATGCTGATCGCCGCAACTCCTGCAGCTCGAGGGACAGCCCATGTGCTAAAAGACGATCTCCCGATTATTATATTGCAGTAAAGGCGATCGCCCGGCGTATCCAAGCCCTATTAATAGAGAAACTCCTCCTACTGGAAAAAGGTTCTCAGTTCTCGGTTCTCAGTTCTGAATTCATTTGAACCAACAGCTCGAATTCACTCTACAGATTCCCCCACCGAATATACAGCTCAATTCATTCGACCTACGCTCGAGTCCATTCTCTCACATTCCGATACATCCACTAAATCTTGAAGAACGCACACACATCATCAAGCTACTGGCTATCTCACCGAATCCGTCTCAGACTTCTCTCTCCAAATCTCTCGTCCGTAAGACGATCGGCGAAGCGACAAGTCTCCACTAGATGATTCCAAGGGATTCACAAGCCCGGAAGCCCAAACATCCGGCTATATACTCGCCGTGAGAGGCGGTCGATCTCTCACCGCCGCGACCGTACATCACCTTTGTTACAAGAACTCACAGAGAATCAAATCTGGTTATTAAGGCAATATACACGCTCACTAGCTAAGATAACAAGAAACTTTACACTCATTGTAATTGTATTCTTACATTAATATTTGTATCCCCGAATATCGGTATTAATAATATCTCGCGAGAGCATTCAAGCCCGGGACTAACAACCCCGGCAAATCTTGTGTTATTTATCTTTCTCTCGGAAGTGCTCTTGCATTTGTTTGCTATCCCATCCATTCCAGCAATATCTATCTCCGGATAATATTTTGGGTAGCAACAATTGGCGCTAGAAGGAGGGCATCTAACCCTCATATTTTTATTTCTACCGTCCCGAAGAACACTCACTGTTCTCGGGGCAGATACTTGAAGTGACACTCACTGCACTTCAAAGAAAACCTCCAGAATCATGACATCCGTCGGTCCATCGAAGAAAGACGCTCTCCGAACCGCCGGACACCATTTCCCGGCTCAGTCCGAACCCCAGCCGACGACAGGGGGAAGCCGCGGCAACGCTAGACTCTCGATCCCGCATCCGAGAGGTGGCCCCAACCTCTCACTCGATCAGTTCCAAACCAAGGAACAGATCGAGGAGGCTATGGCCATCCTGGAGGAGCGACGGAGAGCATGCACGCCGCCCGCGATAACTCCCTCGATCATCCGCCGCATGGGAAAACGGAAATTCAGCGGGCTACTGAACGAGCGATCGTCAGAAAGCCCCAATGCGCGAGGAAAGGCTCTCGCTCGACCGGACGGATCCATATTCGATCGCTTGGGACGCGACCCATCCCGGCGACCGGGGCACTCTGTTTCCAACCTTAAAAAAACGGAATCCGAATCCGTCCCCCGGAGTTCGGCCTACTCACCTCACGGCCGAACACATGTCAGCCATCTGACTCCCGCCCCGATCGCCAGGGACTCAGTGCTCAATCGCCTCGGCTCCCGCTCCGATCGCCGAGCCGCTAACAGTCAGGCCACGGCGATGGCCGCCATGCAACGTCAGCTCGACGAGATGAGAGCACTCTTGGACACTGAGGCAAGCACCAGCAAGAAGATCGCCGGGCCGACCGAACCACTCGCGGTCCACATCGAGCTTGCCCCCATACAACCAACGATCGCTCCTCCTAAAACACCTCTGTATAAGGGGAGATCGGACCCCGAAACCCACCTGAGTAAATTCCGAATTTACATGGTAGGTGTGGGGCATCCGATGCAACCAGTGCCGGATCTTCCCTCGACACCGGGCGAAGCCGCCCATAAGTGGTACGTCTCACTACCACCACGATCGGTCACCTCTTTTAAGAAGCGGCGGATGACTTCACGTCATACTTCGCCAAAGAAGGTCGCCAGACCGAAGGCCCCAGCCGCATGATAAAAATCAAGCGGGAAGGACGAAAGCGACGCAGATTACATCGGCCGGTAGACGAAATCATCCTCACCGGCGAACCCGGTGATGAGCTCGCTCTCTACTCGGTCATGGGGGATTCCACGGTCACTCTCCCATGTTCGGACATCTCTCCAAGGATATCCCCCAACTTACACGATCTTCCGCGCTAAAGCCGCCAAATTCTGGCCAGCAAAGGCTACTCACCCTCCGCATAGACGAGGAAACGCCACCTCTTGCCCGGAAGATAGCGATCGCCAAAGCAAAGAAGGCGATCGCCAAGACACCCGGAGATCTCCGGGCTTTCGAGGACATGGAAGCCCATCTCTCCATACGTTCAATGTAACTCCGGCACATATTTTCTATGCCATCGGGGGCACGAAGAGCTCAAAAAGCCAAAGGCGATAAGGGACCACGGTCACTGGACAACAATCAATATTGCGCCTACCACAAGAGTCCCGCCACAAGACCAACAATTGCCGCGACCTCCTCAAGCGGCTCCGAGACTGCTCGAGGAGGGCAAGTTGATGACTTATTGGTTTAGCCGAGCCCCGCCTATCTCTATAGACGATCGTCCGAGTCGAACGCAAACAGCCGGGAAGCTCATACGAGCCGACCTGGATCAACCTCGGCGACCGTCTCTATATGCTTCGATCAAGAGAAGGAGACCACGGAAGTCACCCCGATCTCCCTCCTTATTTAAGAAACCAGAGGACTCGATCGCCATCTGCAGTTCACCGTCTAAACACGATGGACTAAGACACAATCGCCTCCCCCGCACAACGTACACCGTCGAAGGTCGGCATCTACATGACGATCCAAGGTGGAAGAGTGCAGCCATGGTCCTGGCGGTCGATGGAACCGACTGCTTAGGCCATGCAAGGTCCCTTTAGGCCAAGATCGCCCGCCCTTCGTTTAAATACGAGGCCGGCGTAGTCTGAGGGCCCTCCAAAATAAATCAGTGGACACGATCGCTCGCCCTCAAAGGTTCATCATCTAACATGGTGAACCCGGACAATGCGACGTGCCACAACCCCGTCTCAACGTACACCGTCGAGGTCGGCCATCTCCATGGCTGGCCGAGGTGGAAGCAGAGCTAACAAGCCGCGGGCGCGGAGTTGATTCATCCGACGCTGCCCCGCGCAAGGACTCCTCTAGACCGAGACCGCACGCCCTTCGTTTAAATACGAGGCGAGGCGCAGCCTAACGGAGGACCCTCATAATAAAGTGAGTCACGAGACACTCAATGTCTTCGCGCATCAAGACATGATCAAGGAGTCGGTCCATCGAACTCCGCGATCGTGCACGGTTCCTCAAGACGGACGACCGTCCCCGAGGATTCGACAAACTTGAAGACCGCTCGCTCAAGGAATTATTTTCATCCCCTTACTTCCACTAAGTGAATAAAAACAAGGGGCAAGAAGAGTGCGGACTACCTACACGACGATCGTCGCTATTCAACCACATACGAGATCGTCATTTTTTGGATGTAGTGCAGCGATCGAACTTGTTGTAAAAAGTTGTCTTATGAGTTTATCAATTCATTTGGAACTACCCTCGCAACGATCTCTCCTCACACATTTGTACAAAGTCAAACAAAGACTTAAAAATAACCATTCATTCAAGAGATAAGTCAGAAAGACAAATGCTCATTTCATTACTTGAAAAAATAGAGTACACGGTCGCGAAGGCCTAAGTGCTACAAAAGAAAACTACAAAGCTACAAGTAAGCTAAAAACATCAAAGGAAGCGCCTCGAGCCTCGCCGGCCTTCACCATCGGCATTCGGCGCGGTTCACTCATCTTCCGGAGCATCGGGATGAGCAAGACTGTCTGGAGACGGATACCGGCTCAAATCCACACCGATGTCCGCTGAGTCCAAGATCTGAAAGGAGAAAGCCTAATTGATATGATTCTCCAATGCATATGACTTGAACTTCTCAGCAAGAGGACCGACCTACAAGCCTCCCTTCTTAGCCGCTCGGATTGAGTCGGCGAACGCCAAGTAATAGGCGAACTCGGCGACATACTCCAAATTTTGGAAGGGATCGGCCTTGGTCGCCTCGACCTCTCCTCTCAGCTCGGCCATCGCCTGTTGCGATCCCTGGAGCTCGGCCTCCCTCGCAGCAACCTTCTCTTTCGCCTCCGCCAGCTCGCTCATCAGCCGAGCGATCGTCACCTTCTGGCGACCGGCCTCCTCCTCAGCAACATTCCTCGCCTGGACGGCACTCTGCATCTGGTCCCGAAACCGGTCGACCGCCATTCGGAATTTCTCAGTCTCCTTCTTCTCCAGCTCAAGCTCATGGCTCGCCCGCTTGGCCGCCTCCAAGGAGTCCTTCTCCATCGCTGCGATCTTGTCAGCAAACTCGGCGTTCTCTTTCCGAGCCGCCTCAAGATCCTCCTGAAGGCGAATAGTGGAGGGCCGCCCCTCAAACTCCTGAGCAGCCTGGACGGCCATGGTCGCCGTCTGAAGAGAAAGGGCGACAACAGCATCCATCGAACTCGACGATCGCAGCCGGGCGATCGCATCCAAATCAGTTGTCCACGCCTTCGGCAAGGCAGAAGCAGCCTTGCTCACATAGGGAGGAATGTCGCAGGAATGGCGAGGAGATCGACTCGCCAGAAAATCCACGACCATCGGTGGACAAGACGGGTCTTTGCGACGGATCCTGCACCAAAACACCAAGGTTAATACAACTCCTACGCAGATGTAATTGTCATCACAGAAATGCTATCTACCTCTCAGCCTTCTCGGGATCCCGACCATTATACGGTTTCCCTCGAGGAGTTTCCTCATCCGCGATAGCCGTCTCCGCGAAAAGCCGCAGAGGGCGGCTCGCGCTCCGAGCAACGATGGTGATCGGAGGCGCGCGATCGGCACTTCATCGCCGGGCAGAAACGAAGTTTCTTGCGGCCTCGGCCTCTTGCGATTCGCCCAAGCCCCTCCTCCGAATTTCCTCCTCAACCTCGACTGCTCTACGCAAGGCTCCGGCCCGCACGAGGCACCGCCTGCGGAACTATAGGCAATGCGACGGTGGAACCCGAGTCGACCTCTTCGCCTTGAGACGGCCTAGACTCCCGGGTTCGACATAGCGATCTCATGGAGGCTCCAAAAGCGAGGGAAACGAACCACTGCAGATTAAAGACGATCGACTAACGGTCGACACTATCTTCAAATAAGGCGATCGCCTAGAAATTGAAGGTCGCATAAAGTCATACCTGCACCGCGAGATGTCTCGGGAAGCGGAATAGTCGAGCCGACAACCCGACTCTCCTTGTTGATCCGAGTGGCGTCTAGGTCGTCGTCCGACAAGCTCCTAATTCGCTCCCAAACAACGAGGAAGTCGAAAGGCTCCTCGATCGCGGATATGAAAGCCTTGCAAAATGAAATCAAATTAGATCAGTCCAACACGCATCCAAGCGAAGGGAGAGTCTAAACCCCACCGGGATTCCTCTCCCGAAATTCTGGGATCTCCGGTTCGCTGTGGATTGTCGTCGCCGAAGCTCTCCACTTGCCCGACCTGCAACCACTTCGTCTGATCGCCCCGTATCTTATTCGGAACTCCATGAATCACCCGGCCAGATCGGCCTTGGATGTGGTAACCGCCGACCAACCCTCTATGTGCCGTCAGTTTAAACAAATAGTTCATCTCCAACGGCGACGGGAGACGGTACAGGCGGTGACCGCCGAAAAGGGTGAGAGTGCATATGATTTGGAGCCAGGCGTTCGGCGTCAGCTGAAGTGGCGCCACATTCCAAGCGGCCAACAGATGGGAGACCGCAAAGGACAGAGGGAAGCGCAGCCCGGCCTCCATAACGGCCGCACTCACTGCGACCATACCCATCGGAGGCTGGTCGGCTCGTTCATTCTCCGCGGGCGCGAACATGTCCACATACGAAGGAACATGGAATCTTGTCCTCCAGACGGCCGATCTCTCTGGACGCCGAGCTCCGTATTTGGCCGGCGACCACAACGATCGGCGCGGCACGACATCGCGACCGCTTGGGGAGCACATAGGGATAAGCGACCGAATATCCCCGAAATCGAATCGCGGAGTAGGACCGCCAATCTATCCATTATTTCAAAGAAAGGCCCTATAGCCCGTCCAAAATCACTATGTTGCTCCCGAAGCCCACGATCGCGGATCTCTCTCGATCTGCGATCGTCTCTCCTCGCCGGCCGACTCCCTAGCAACATCGGCCTCATTGAACAAAGCCTCAACTTCACCGGGTCGATTCCGGCTCGAATGGCTTCAATGCCCGTCTGTGTGGAAGACGGAAGAAGTTTCTCCTGGCACCGATGTCCCGTGGCGTAACTAGTTCCCGCTCCAAACGACGATGAGGTTCCGCCATTTTGAGTTAGAAAGGAAGAGAAGAATTTTTCTTACCCTAAAGTGAAATCGATCGACGATCGGCGCTTAGATCTTCAAAAATTCGGCGTGAGGACCTTCTTTCTCCAATGCGTACGCGTGAGTGAGGCAGCCCCGCGCCCTTTTATAGGAAAAAGCAGGGACCCGATTGCAATAAAGGGAAACCTCGGGGTCGGATCTCAAACGGCGCACGATTGACCCTCGAGACCCGCGCACGCGTCTTTTCGAGGACGCCACCGAGGAGTCATTAATGACCGTTGGCGTCCTCCAATAGAAGCGACACGTGCGCGGAGACTTTTCAACGCCGTTGTTTTTTCTCGCTTGATTCAGCGGCCAACAGTGTCGTCCAAATCCAGAGTATATCACCAAAGACGATCGCGGTTCCATTAAACACGAAGTCGCTCGTCAATAGTTCATCGATCGCTAAGAGAGCCACCTCACCCCACGTTTCCAACGTATGAGCGAGCCGGGGCAATTGTTGTGTCACGATTTATTCATCCCGACAGCGATCGACTATAAGGCGGCGACCAAGTCAACTCCACCAAACTATGACTAGCTCGCCAAGTCGAAGATATCAAACCACCATCGTGCACCTAGCGATCAACTCCCGGGCGATCGCCCTTTGGCGGTAGCGATCTGCTCTACTAACCGGCTAAGGGCAATCGACTGCGCCCCGAGCAGAGACGATCGCCCATCAAAACCGTCAAGGACTGGATCTCGAAAGCACCCACGTGCGAGATCCACCAAAGGCGCCGACGAGATCTTCGCCACAGATAAGATCTTTGTGAGCACAAGACATTTGACCACACTGTCACCTACCTCACCTACCACAGGCGCGCCAAAAGTTGTCGGTGGGACCACCCGCGGCGGCAACTCAGGACGCGTGTAAGCTCCCCATTGACCGCCTGATTGACCGCCAAAGAACTCCCCGCAGCTCGAGGACAGGCCCATGTGCTAAAAGACGATCGCCCGATTATTATATTGCAGTAAAGGCGATCGCCCGGCGTATCCAAGCCCTATTAATAGAGAACCTCCTCTTACTGGAAAAAGGTTCTCAGTTCTCGGTTCTCAGTTCTGAATTTATTTGAACCAACAGCTCGGAATTCACTCTACAGTTCCCAGTTCACTGAATATACAGTTCCGAATTCATTCTGACCTACGCTCAGAGTCCATTCTCTCACATTCCGATACATCCACGGAAATACTGAAGAACGCACACACATCATCAAGCTACCGGCTATCTCACCGGAATCCGTCTCAGGACTTCTCTCTCCAAATCTCTCGTCCAGAAGACGATCGGCAGAAGCAGCAAGTCTCCACTAGACAGATTCCAAGGGATTCACAAGCCCAGAAGCCCAAACATCCAGCTATATACTCGCCGTGAGAGGCGGTCGATCTCTCACCGCCGCGACCGTACATCACCTTTGTTACAAGAACTCACAGAGCATCAAATCTGGTTCTTCCGGCAATCTACACGCTCACTAGCTAAGATAACAAGAAACTTTACACTCATTGTAATTGTATTCTTACATTAATATTTGTATCCCCGAATATCGGTATTAATAATATCTCGCGAGAGCATTCAAGCCCGGGACTAACAACCCCGGCAAATCTTGTGTTATTTATCTTTCTCTCGGAAGTGCTCTTGCATTTGTTTGCTATCCCATCCATTCCAGCAATATCTATCTACGGATAATATTTTGGGTAGCAACAACATACTCATTTACGAAACACACCAATCACAAAACACACACAGTTTTGAAAGAGAGCCTTTAACAAGGTTAACCGAATCTTTTGAAAGTTTAATTCAAACGACCAAACAAAACATATTTAGACGATCACCAATTATCATATCCACAAAACAAGAATTATATGAACAGGGTACTTGCCTCGAAATTGGCACGCAAGTAGTCCGACGAACAGGGCTCAACCTGGAAGCTACGAAATGCCCGATGCTACCGAAAAGGGAGACGACGACGAATGGATGGGTTCAACATGGTTTCTTCGCAAGAAACTCGACCCTAACATCATATAATCCATATATCAACAATCATACGAGGAAGGATAATCGTAGAATGTCTGAAAACCCTTCTATGACATTCTACCGGACACCTTCAAGGTGTCGATCAAGAGAAATGATATAATACATCTAAATAATCATCAATGCATCACAATCCTATGTTAAATTGGATTAAACGGATGAAAACAACCAAAACACCCAAATTCACCAAAACTAGATTTCTAGAAAATCTGACCTGATTCGCTCGATCAAGGGATGTTATAAGATGGATGATTGATGATATGAACTCCAAGACTTCATGGATTGATTGTCCAACAACATCTCTCCATGATAAACACACCTCCAGCCGCGGAAGGGAAGAAAACGAGTGAGGAAAATGATGAAAAAACCGTCTGCTGGGTCTTAAATACACAGCCTGTCGGACGCCTTACGTACGTAATCGGCCATGGCTTACGGCCGTAACCGGTTAAGAACACGAAACTCAACAAAACGATACCGAAACGAACTCGGATGACAAAAAGTGCAGAATTAAAAACTCTCGGAATGACGAAACGATCACGAGCTATTCGTCAAAACGGGCTCTCTCCGAAAAAAAGAAAATCACCGAAATCCAAAATTGCGGATATTACATTCTACCCTCCTTAAAAGAAGTTTCGTCCCGAAATTTAAGTAGGGAGAAGCAATATACCACCAGGAATATCTCAATGAGATACATAAGAATGCGAAACTAACGTCCCGCGGCGAAACATTACAAGCAACGCAAAGGAATATACGGTGTGAACACACGCTCCATGACGACCAACACAACGCTACCAATAGAGACTTAATAAAACCAACAAGTGACAAGCGTCATCAAACAGATAATACAATCAAGTCGATTATCCGAACAATCACAAAACACAAAGCACCCATTACAAGGAAACACGCACAATCAAGAAAACAGAAATAAACACACAAACGATCCACAAGGACAACCACAAACAATTCGGACTGCGCCGAAATCCTCGAAAACTACACTAGGCATTTCTGTGTCCTTTCGGAGTAGAGACGCAACCTCAATCCCCAAATCTCTCAGCTACCGTATCGCAATGCACGGCTCGGTGACCCACCCAGCCACATTCGAAATAGCTGACTAACGGTGAACGACAATTCTACGCGGTACGAGATCAGGCAACAATAGTCAGACAACCCCGATCGAACAACGACTGAATAACAATGATCGAACAACAACGATCAAATAACAATGATCGAACAACAACAATCAAATAACAATGATCGAACAAGAACGATCGAATAACAATGATCGAACAACAATGATCAAATAACAATGATCGAACAAAAATGATCAAATAACAATGATAGAACAACAATGATCGAATAAAAATGATCGAACAACAAAGATCAAATAACAATGATCGAACAACAACGATCGAACAACAATGATCGAATGACAACATTCAAACAATAACTCCGAAGTCCCCACTTCAACTCCAGACATTAAAAGAACTGGTAGAAAGAGAAAGATGTTACTTCCGAACAAGGTTCACAATAATCGAACCGAACTCGGAAAAGTCACGATGATAAACAGATCGATCTGAAACAAGGTCACAACCAGTTCGAATGATGACAACCGAGACATCAAACAAGTTCAAAAAGTATCGACGAACACGTGCAAGTCGATAGAATTTAGAAGGAGAAACTGCAGAAGTCAAAAATAGTATGGGTATTACATCCGAACTCTTATAAAATGAATGTCGTCCCCGCAACTCACAACAACGGAAACAAGGTAACAATACAAAAAGCAACCGATAGAAAAATCTCCCATGGGCCTCTCAGAGCCGATCCTGATATCTGTGCTGAAGTGCGAACTCCGAAAGTCTCGATAGCCAATTCGCAAAACTGAATTATGTGTCCCTCAAGTCCGCACTTGAAATGCATTACTGACGAGAAGGACAATTTACACGTGCATGCCCCGGCACATCACGGTTGAAACACCTCGGCTCGGCATACCGAAATACAAATGCTAGATACAATGGGGCATAACGTCGCAAAATAACATAACGGAGATGCCAACTCAGCACAACAAAGAATCATAATATATATCATATACAACGATTACCATCGTAAAGTAATACACACACAAACACTACAGCAACGACGGTATCGTTCGGCGACCTCAACGGCCCGAACGATAACCAGCACATAATTACAAACATCATGAAACAATCACACATGTACACAAACGTACAAACCCAAGCTTTAACAGCTCACACAGGTGCGATAACACGCAAACCACCACAAAATGACAACATTAAAGATCATCATCACACCTCCCACAAAGGGCTAACAAAACATATGCGTGACGAACGACTCAACATTCACACCACCAATTCAATTATAACTCGGAGGGCTCACACCCTAACACAATACTAATATCATACACACCTTCTCAGACCACAAGCAGGAACTGATAGGTTTTAAAAACGAAAACCAACTTTTTGAAAAGAATTTGTAAACACCGGTAGATCTTGAGTATCACCTTACAAAAAGTAGTACAAACACCATTATCAAGACTTTGAAAACCATCTTGCGTTTGAACAAAAATGACACTTTTCTTTTAGTGAAAAACTTTCGGAAATTTTCGACCCTCGGGCCTAAGCAAAAGCATTTATAAATCATTGAAAATATCTCAAAACATTTTGGTCCACAAGGTAGGAGAATTTTGAAACATATTGTGGCACCTTGGAAGTACCACGAGAAAACAATTCATTTTAAAAGTACGTCTCGAAATTTACTAAGATACTCAAGGTTTTCAAAAATAATTCAATGGGCTAGAATGCCCAAAAATGCTCATGTAACAATATTCGTTTAAACATATTATAATATACGCATCAAATCGTACAAAATCAAGACAATACATGTCTTTTACCGGAAAACAGACAGTCACATCGCAGTTCAAACTTGCTTAGGACCGGGGCTAAACCACTGGTCCATCCGAAGCCCTTTCGGACTGAGTAAATCGCACCCATAAACATTTCCATACCATATTGAGAACAAGGTTTCACGAAAACGCTTGCAAACGAACAATTAGTTTGAAATATACACGCAGTGGATGAAACCAACAGTCAAGAATACATAACCAGCGATACTCCTCATCAAAACAAAATATGAGAGTCAAATAACCACATATCATGAAATCAAAATCCATAGGAGGATTTCGTCACTTAACAGATAATCATACCAGTAACTCGCAACAGACGAGGCACTATCACAACGAAGGGAGACTTACAACCACAGGTCGCACGAAGATGATGATCGCCCCACAATACTAATCACGACCAACGAACTCAGACAACGCGTCGCGACATGAATCAGTCAGAAAAAATCCGACGAGACAAAACTCAACAGACACAACTTGACCCGACAGCCTAGGTTTCCACAACCTAAGCTCTGATACCATTTATGTAACACCACCAATCCGCTCAGGGATATTACACGCCGTAGAACCTTTCCTCAAGGATCTACCAGACTGGTAACAACAAACGAACAACTCGACAATGCCTTTAAGGCTAAAAATACTCAGTAGACCGATTTGGCCTTTCAATAAAAACATACAACTCGATTACAATACTTGCCCCCGAAGGGGTCAAAATACAACCAACTCCCGTATAATGGGGAAAAATACTGCAGCGGAAAATAAAGTACAACTGAACCAATACACAACGTATGGTTCCACATGTGATTAGTATTGATCATCTTTCAACATCCTTCATGCCGACCCTGTAATACCCGGTTGTAATTCATTCATTATCATTCAGTAATTATCAGTCAGTAATGGTCACTCAGTAATTTTCACTCATTAATAATCCCTCATCATTCATGATTCATTCATTTGTATTCATCGTTGGCATTTTGTAACCGTGTATCAGTTACCGATGGTCATTCATCTCCGATTGAGAATCGAGGCGAGAGTATTATCATAATCATCGTGAATGGTAGTCTTGTGTTGGAAGTATCATCTATCATGTGTTATTGGACTTAATTACATTCATACAAGTATTGTATGTTGGATCATTCACCGTTTGTAGCGAGTAGACAGAGTTGTCACATTTTCGTCACTTCCAGCAATGAGTAACGGCCGTAACTAATCATGCATTACGGACGTAACATGCATTTGTTGGCTCAAGGTTGTTTTGGCCGAAGACGAGATACGGCCGTAAGGTAGGCAGGCTATGGCCGTAAGATGTGTTCGTGATTTTCAGGAAATGTCGGACGAGGAGGGCTTACGGCCGTAAGGGTTGCGGCATACGGCCGTAAGATGAGGCAGGTACTGCCATAAGGCTTGGCCGGTTACCGTACGTTTCGAGCAGGGTGCCCGGTCAGTTTCGACGAAGGTGTCATACGCCCGTAAGTCTTGCCGAGTACGGTTGTAACAGTCTAGTTACGCCCGTAAGGCATGTGCGGTACGACTGTATGACTGTCGGCAGGTGTTTGGATGAGGGCGAGTTACGTCCGTATGAGGTGGCTGGTTACGGCCGTAAGGCCGTTGAATTGGGATGTTACGGCCGTAAGTAGGCCGAGTTATGGCCGTAACCATGGCAGTATTTAAAGGACTTAGACGGGACTTTGAGCTCATTTCTATCATTTCATCACCTTGTTCCGAGAGAGAGAGCTTGAGGGAGAGATTTTTCATCATCAATCACTTGGGTGTTCGGTTTTCATCATCTTCATTCATTTGTGAAGATTGGAAAGTCGATTTAACATGATTTCACCGGGTCAAAGTATTTGGATCTTCAAAGGTAATATTCTTCAACATCTTGGATTTCGATTTTGTGTTGAGATATGATGTTTTGGACGTTATAATCATGTTGTATGAAGATATATACGTATGATTATGAGTGTGTATGAATATTCATTGGATTATTGAAGGGTTATTCAAGAACACTTTGAATATTGAGTTGGATTTGGGGTTTTTCGATTAGTTGTTGTTGTAATCACGAATTTAGATATTCATATTAGTTTATTGATTGTATTGAAGATGTGTTTTTGGTTTGGAACACTCCTTGGGGATTTGATATTGGTATAGTTAAGGATTAGTTGTAAACAATCGAATATTGGTTACAACGTGTTTGATATAATGCCCCAATGAACTTGGTTTAGTCGTATTGACGTTTTGAGTTAGTTATAATCGTGTTTGATTCGTATGTTGAATGGATTGTTGGTAATTGTGTTATTCAAGGTTGTTCGAGCGACCGACATCTCATTTAGGACGTTTGTTCGTGGAAGGACATGTTTCACCGGTGTTGAGTAAGTTAATTCTTACTCGGTTAAAAGCATATTCATTCCTTTCATTGTTGTTTATTCATAATCATAACTCATTCATAATGTATTAACCGTATTGAGACTTGTAATTTCCGAATAATCACTTTATTCCCGAGGAACGATGGTTCCAATCTTTTCATTGAGCTATCATTCACTTCACTATTATTTCATCTCGGTGAGTCATTCTTGACTTTGTCGGATTATTATTCATTAATATTCATCATGGTCATTCTCGTTCATATGACCTTCTGGGTTCGTATTGCGTGGCCGGGTGGTGATGTGTGGGATTTTTAGTCGGGCACATGATGGTCATGTGTTCGGGTTCACCGACACAATGGATTGTGCACACGGTAACATACCTCCGTGAGACTAATTAGGTACAGGGACGGTGTTAGGCGTATTTTTATGTGCTTATTTAGCATTAGTTTATATCCATTTTGAGCCTAAATCTGCATAAATGAGCTTTTAATGCACTATTCTTATATGTTTTGCAGGAAATTGGAGTCCGGAAGCCTAAACGATGAAAAACGGGCGAAAACGGCGATTTCTGCTCATGAGCCGCGACACAAGGATGCTGAGCCGCGGCCCATGAGGAAAACATGCGCCCAGGCATCCGGCGCTGAAGGATAGGGTCCGCGGCACAGATTAAGTGAGCCGCGGCCCACGGGGCGGTTTTGCTGAGTCTTCCGCGTCTCTGGGCCATTTTTTGGAGCCTGTTCTCAACCTAATTCCCGGACGCATTTTGGAGGCTAAGGATAGCTATAAATAAGCATTGAAGGTCAGAAAAAAGGGAAGAGGAAGGATCTAGAGATCGGAGGAGAGATCAAAGAACACAAGAATAGGAGATTGGTGGGCGACGACAAGACCACAGATCCCTTACGGTTTTTCTTAATTTTTCCGCATCTTATTTTCTAGATCTCTTTGAGTAGGATTGTGATTGTAGCCGATTACATGACGGTTTGATTTATTTATTTTTATTTCAATTCACTCGTTATTCGTATTGAGTTGGATTTTTCTCATTGTTCTTAATGCTTTTTAATTGTCTGGCCAACAGTTGAATTGTTTTGAATGTCTTTATGGATTCGGGAGATGAAATTTAGGCATAGTTCTTGTGAGAAAAATCATGATTTTCGTGAGATAGGGATATACTCATGGGAATTGTGAAGCCTGTTTATTTTGGGAATTCATGAACTGTTCTAACTATTAATTATCTAATTCAAATAGGGATATATCGAGTTAATAATTCTTAGTATTTTCTATCGATCTTGGGAAAGACTTTAGAATAATTTAGGATTTCCTGGCTTACAATCAATTGAATAAAAGTGGGTTGAATTAAACAAAAATCATTCCTGATTGTTTGAAGTGAAAATCATAATCCTACGCCCTTATTATTATTATTATTACTATTATTATTTTCTATTTATTTTTCTGCAATTAGTTTAGAAATAAATTCTATATAATTGTTCTTCAAATAAAATTACGAGTTGACTATATTTTGGTACTTAGTGAAATCAGTCCTCGAGGGAATGATATCTTACTTATCACTTTATTACTTGTTGATACCGTGCACTTGCGGCATAGTGTGAGGGATTTCTTCACAACAAGTTTTTGGCGCCGTTGCTGGGGACTGATTTTTCGCTAATATCATTACCAAGCGACTCTAATTTTAATTTGAAGTTTTTTTTCTTTAGTTTCTTTTCATTATGTTTTCCTTTGATTATCGTGACCCTTGGCATTTCATAAATTTCGATGATCTTAATAATTTGCCAAATAGGGTCAATCAGCCCCCTCCCCCGAAACAAAAGACCATGCTTGAACATTGTGTAGATGCTCTCAAAAATCCAAATAGTACCCCTCTTGAGCGAGAATGTGCAAGTCGTGGTCTTGAGATTCACTATGGTTATTTTCCAGCTCATCGATTTAGTAGTGAAGTTGAGGGGGAGGTTGAGAAGAAAGACATGCTGAGTTTTAGGGTCGATCCTCTAGCACCTGATAATTACATAAAGTGTGATGAGCTTGTAGAAGAAGTTACCATTGATGATGTTTCCAAAGAAATTTCGTTAATTTGTCATCAAACTTTGAATAATAAGGTGAACACTTTTGTGCCTAAAATTTTATTAACGGTGCCACGCATAATTTTTCCTAAATCCATATTGGGAGAGATTGACCCCATTACTTTTGATTTTGTTGAGGCTGATTCTTTGAGTTCTAATGAGGTTGTTTATGATATGTCTTTATTACTTACCCATTCGAACTCTGCTTATTTTTTCATACCTTATAATTATTATATTCTTCCATTATTTTTTGGTTGTCCGCATAATTATTCTTACTCATTATTTTTGGCAACTAGGCATGAACCAAAGCCTCCTTTGTGGAATAAGAGGCTTACAGATTGCAAGAAGGGGGTATTTGGCAATCTCCCTAGAAAAAGGCCACGTTAATTGTTTTATTTGCCACGTCGTGCTCAAGACGTAAAATAGAGCGCTTGATGGGAGGCAACCCATCAGTTTTACTTGCTTTCTAGTTAGTTATTTTTATTTGATTTTTTGTTAATAATTTTTTCTTTGTTTTGTTATTTCGTTTGGATTCGTGTACTCATGTTGGCCCTTATTTCTCCAATATTTTTATATAACCCAAATGAGTTATTATCCTTCATATTCTAGTCTTTCTTGACCTAATGTCTACAGTTATTTCATGACTAGAGACTAAGTTTGGGCGTCCCTCGTGATGTTGGGCATTACTTGAAGTATGGATTGACAGACGATTCCACTCAGACATGTGCTGGCGTTCAAGAAGACATTTGGAATAAGATTCACTTTTCCTTATCTCTTTTATTTTCACATGAGTTTTATTGTTGATGATTTTATGTGTAGTGGAACAAATTGAATCATGCGATATTTTCTTAATTTTCTTGGTTGTAAATTGCGATTTCATCTTTGCTTTATTTTTCTTGCATGCTGTTGATGGTTTTTGCCAAAATAAAAACATGAATTTTTTCGTGAATTTTTCGTGCTTCCGTGTGTAAAACTGATGTTACGATACTGATTTTTTTTTGAAGAAACGGTTGACTTTTTGTCGATTTACAGACAGTGATATTTGTTTCCGTTGAGTATTCATTTAGGTCCAAAATTTTTTTCATTTTTGTAGAAATTTTAGCGTATAAGAATGTAGACATATGTGTTTTCAAATCGCTATCTATACGTTTGGTTACACTTTTCGCGTAGCTAGTTGTCCAGTAACATGAGTCGTGTTGGCACTTAATTTGAGTTTAGAGTCGGACAGTCTTTCCCAAAAATTCGAGATATTATATGTTCTATGATGGGAAGTCTAGTAATCGGGGGTATTCGCGTAACCCGTTGTTTACTCTCGCGTAAAACGACAACCCTAAATAGACTAATGGTTTAGAAATATCGCATTCGCCGATGATAGAAAGCCTAGTAACCGGGGGTATTCACGCGACCCGTTGTTTACTCTCGCGTAAAACAGCAACCTTGACAGGCGGGACTTGCTATTCGAGTTTTTTGTCCGCTGTAGAGGGGGACTTAGTAACTAGAAGCATCCATATGCCCCATGAGTGTCTTTTATGTCAAACGGTTCCCTAATACATGAGAATGAAAATCCACCCTAGGGTTATCTCGATGAAACATCCCGAGATCCGAAACCTAGTGGTTAACTCGAATCATATTAATGATCATATATAAGGGAATGCTGTCCGAGGTTTATTTTTGACGATGAAACTCTTAAATTTTTGCCACTAGACTGTGGGACTGGGCGAATTGGCTTGTTTAATCTAACCCTTCATATTGACGGTCGGTTAAATTCACGCTTGTTAATCGTTGAGCTTGATTTTCTTCATGAACGATTGGTTAGGACTGAAAATGATTACTTTTTGGAATCAGTGTCCGTGAATGTGACTCACTAATACGATACTCGTATTATTCTTTGAGATTTTCAGGGTAGTATTGATTAAGTTGAGCATTATGTATTTGCACGATCATTCACGATACTTTTTATTTGAAAATTGATTCTTTTTGCTTGAGAACAAGCAAAGGCTCAAGTTTGGGGGTATTTGTTAGGCGTATTTTTATGCGCTTATTTATCATTAGTTTATATCCATTTTGAGCCTAAATATGCATAAATGAGCTTTTAATGCACTATTCTTAAATGTTTTGCAGGAAATTGGAGTTCGGAAGCCTAAACGATGAAAAACGGGCGAAAACGGCGATTTCTGGTCATGAGCCACGGCACAAGGAAAGCGAGCCGCGGCACACGCACGGCACATAGAAGCCCCGAGTGGACTGTACCGGAGGCCGCGGCACAAGGATGCTGAGCCGCGGCCCATGAGGAAGACATGCGCCCAGGCATCCGGCGCTGAAGGATAGGGGCCGCGGCACAGATTAAGTGAGCCGCGGCCCACGGGGCGGTTTTGCTGAGTCTTCCGCGTCTCTGGGCCGTTTTTTGGAGCCTGTTCTTAACCTAATTCCCGGACGCGTTTTGGAGGCTAAGGACAGCTATAAATAAGCATTGAAGGTCAGAAAAAAGGGAAGAGGAAGGATCATCGAGAGATCGGAGGAGAGATCAAAGAACACAAGAATAGGAGATTGGTGGGTGACGACAAGACCACGGATCCCTTACGATTTTTCTTAATTTTTCCGCATCTTATTTTCTAGATCTGTTTGAGTAGGATTGTGATTGTAGCCGATTACATGACGGTTTGATTTATTTATTTTTATTTCAATTCACTCGTTATTCGTATTGAGTTGGATTTTTCTCATTGTTCTTAATGCTTTTTAATTGTCTGGCCAACAGTTGAATTGTTTTGAATGTCTTTATGGATTCGGGAGATGAAATTTAGGCATAGTTCTTGTGAAAAAAATCATGATTTTCATGAGATAGGGATATACTCATGGGAATTGTGAAGCCTGTTTATTTTCGGAATTCATGAACTGTTCTAACTATTAATTATCTAATTCGAATAGGGATATATCGAGTTAATAATTCTTAGTATTTTCTATCGATCTTGGGAAAGACTTTAGAATAATTTAGGAATTCCTGGCTTATAATAAATTGAATAAAAATGAGTTGAATTAAATAAAAATCATTCCTGATTGTTTGAGGTGAAAATCATAATCCTATGCCCTTATTATTATTATTATTATTATTATTATTATTATTACTATTATTATTTTCTATTTATTTTTCTGCAATTAGTTTAGAAATAAATTCTATATAATTGTTCTTCAAATAAAATTACGAGTTGACTATATTTTGGTACTTAGTGAAATCAGTCCTCGTGGGAACGATATCTTACTTATCACTTTATTACTTGTTGACACCGTGCACTTGCGGCATAGTGTGAGGGATTTCTTCACAATAGACGGGTGTGTCCGGTCACTCGTCTTGTGCACATGCACATACCATTACGGGCGTACTACGATGCCCCTCTTCAGTTTTATTTCATAATTGAGATATATCATGATTGTGTATATTCAACCCTTGAGGATTGTTATTCTGTGTAACTGACCCCGTTGGGGGATATTGTTTTTAGGTCATGGCAAGGCAACAGCACGGGAAGAGAACGTTGACGGTGAGGATTCCCAGTGATACTAGTAGGGGGCCCCAATCCTTTCAGTCATTCATGTTGTCGTCATTTATTTTCCGCTGCAGATTTCCATTTGGATACTCCATTTCATTCAGTGTTGTATATTTTATCTTCATATAAAATATACATGTATTCTGTATTATCTTGGGTGTGTTGTACTTGAAACTCCTTATCAGAGTAATGGATGATATAATGTGGTTCGGCACTGCAATTATGGTATCTAAGTCATTAATTTTCATTCGCCTGGTGGGTCCCAGTCAGGGGTCCACGGCACTGTAATAGTCACCTAGTTTGGGGTGTTACAGAGTTGGTATCAGAGCGTGGTTTTGAATACTACCTTCCGAGTCATGTGTCATTTGAAATCATCGTCATCAGACTAGTATCATTGGACTTTCGCGTCACGTGTGACCTGTGCAAATGCCGAGCCCCTCAGACCGAAAGAACTATAAGATTTCTAATGCCATGGTAAATTCTGGCAATAAGATTCACTCATTCATCATTCAACAGTCAACAATCCTCATCATCAATCATTTTGATCATGTCGATCATGTTAACTCATTAATCACTCAGTTCATTTCACTGTTCAGTTGTTGATCTTAAGGATCATATCATTAATCTTGTTAACTTGTTCAAGATAATCATTTCAAGAATATCATCATATAATCATGTCACCTCAGTTAATCATTCATGTAATCACTGTGTTACAGCGCGTATGCTCATTTTCATCATTTCATGACGTAATCATAATGTGATATTCATACGAGATCTATAATTATCATGAGACTTTCCTACTTCAGTATGGAGAGAGCAGGCAGAGGACGCGGGGGACGAGGCCGCGGTGCAGGCCGAAACCTGAGAGATCGTGTGAATACATGCGCGAACGCGAGGAATAATGCTAATTCATCGAGCAGCGACGCTTCCACTCATTCACCCAGAAATGATCATTCACTGTCAGGGAGTCGTACTCGAGACACAGCTCAGTCAGAAGGTCTTCGGGTTGATCCACTCGCTTTTTTGCAGGGCATGATGGCCCAGATGACACAGATGGCACACCTCATGGAGACGATGCAGAACTCAACAGCTCAGAATCAGCAGGCTCCGCCGCCACCACCTCAGGGGCAAGAGAGGGGTGTAAGCAGTATTATTGGCTACATCTTTCGCCAAAGGCCACCTACTTTTGAGGGCTCACCTGAGCCGGCAGATATTTTTCATTAGCTCGAGCATTTCGAGAAGTTATTTGCTATGGTAGAATGTCCCGAAGGACACAAAGTTTCAGTTGCGGCTTACTATCTGGGTAAGAGCGCTCACTCATGGTGGTTGTCGTTGAAACCCACCGACGGGTCATGTACTTGGGATCAATTCAAGACACTCATGATGGAGAGGTATTATCCGGCCCCACTCATAGAGGCCAAGTTATCAGAATTACTCACTCCCGACCCCTCAGCGGAAGATGATGTTCTCGCCATCGCCGAGAAATTTCAGGAATTTCTTCCTTTCGCCTCATCTATCATTCACTCCGAGGCAGATAAGATTAAGTATTTCAGCATGAGGCTGAAACCCCGTATACGGATGCAGTTGCTTAATCATAATTGAACCACTCTGTCCGAATTCATCGAGAAAGTTCATACTTATGAGCTTACTGCTAAGGAGATTGCTAAGCAGCAACCTTCATCTGCTAACAAGAAGTCAAAGAATCGTAATCAGTCTGGAGGCGGTTAGACAACCTTCAAGAAGCCTCGTATGGCTCTACTGCCGAGCGACCTCTGTGGCACCTGCATGGCCGAATCGCGATCCCGAGCAGGGATTCGGCCATCACCTGTTTCAACTGTGGAGAACTTGGTCATGTCAGCACCAAGTGTCAGAGGCAGACTATCACATCCCATAACTGTGGGATTGCTGGGCATAAGGCCCATTTTTGCCGAAGGGACTCCAAACCTACTCCGACGTCATCTGAGGCCCAAGCGGCCATTGCTCATAATCGAGCCACTCAAGGCTGCTCAAGACGACGGGAGCAAACAAAGGCGGAGCCAAGAGCTATCAGACGGGAGCATCCGGTTCGGGGGCCGGCAAGCCCCGAATTTATGAGATGAAGAAGACGGATGATCCGGAGGCCCGGATGATCTCAGGTAAACTCGATATTCTATTTCAACCTGTGTGTACCCTTTTTGATACTGGTGCATCGTATTCTTTCATTTCCGAGTCATGTTTGAGTAGACTACGTCTGGGTAGTGCTACTAGTTGTGAGCCGTATGTCATTGGTCTACCTGATGGTAGACGAATTATCGGAAATCGTGAGATTAATAATTGTCCGATTCAACATCATGGCCGTGATTGGTTAGCAGACCTAATCGTGGTAGATTTACCGAGAGACGACGTCATCTTGGGTATTGATTGGATGAATCGTCACGATGCCATCATTAGTGTCCATAAACGTATGGTCACTATCATTCCAGACGATGGGGTCGAATTTGTTTTTCAGGGAAGTAATCCCAGTTGTTTCGGGAGAGTCATCAACCTGATGAAAGCAGTGAAATTACTTAGTCAGGGGTGTGTTGGTTATTGGTGCTATATGACCAAGACCGAGAAATCATCAATAATGTTGGTAGATATTCCGGTAGTGAGAGAATATGCCGACGTATTTCTAAATGAAATACCTGGTTTGCCTCCACAGAGAGATGTGGAATTCACGATTAAGTTGGAGCCAGGTACGTCTCCAATATCGAAGGCACCATATCGGATGGCCCCGACTGAAATGCAGGAGTTGAAGAATCAACTTGAGGAATTGTGTGAGAAAGTTTATATCCGACCGAGTGTGTCCCCATGGGGAGCACCAGTGTTATTTGTAAAGAAGAAGGACTGTTCATTTCGTTTGTGTATTGATTATTGGGAGTTGAATAGGGTGACGATCAAGAATAAGTATCCTCTACCCCGTATTGATGATCTCTTAGATCAACTTCAGGGGGATTCAGTATTTTCCAAGATCGACTTAAGATCTGGATATCATCAGTTGCGAATTCGAGAGTCGGATATCACGAGGACGGCGTTTCGAACACGCTATGGTCATTGTGAGTTCATGGTAATGCCGTTTGGGTTAACTAATGCACCTGCGGTATTCATGGAGTTAATGAATTGGGTTTTCATTGACTTTTTGGATCAGTTTGTGGTTGTCTTCATTGATGACATTTTAATTTATTCTCGTGACTGGGAGGAGCACGAGTTTCACCTTCATCAGGTGCTCGACGTGTTGAGACGAGAGCAACTTTATGGAAAGTTTTCCAAATGTAAGTTCTAGATGTCTGAAGTGACGTTTCTCGGACATGTAATTTCATTAGACGGTGTGCGTATTGATCCTCAGAAGACGGAGGCTATCCGAGATTGGTTACCTCCGAAGAATGTTAAGGAAATCCGAAGCTTTCTCGGATTAGCTGGTTATTATCGGCGGTTTGTGGAAGGATTTTCTAAAATCGCTCAACCAATGACGAACCTTTTGCGAAAGGATAAGAAATACACGTGGTCCGATGCGTGTCAGCGGAGTTTTGAGGAACTCAAGAGCCGGCTAATTTCAGCACCTGTCATTTCCTTACCACAAGGGACGGGAGGATTTGTGGTTTATAGTGACGAGTCCGGACACGGTCTAGGATGTGTATTAATGCAGAATGGGAAGGTTATTGCCTATGCTTCACGGCAATTGAGACCTTACGAGGTTAACTATACGAACCACGACCTGGAGCTAGCAGCCATGGTTTTCGCGTTGAAGATTTGGCGTCATTACCTTTATGGCGTCACCTGTCAGATATTCACCGATCATAAGAGTTTGAAGTATATATTTACTCAGAAGGAGTTAAATATGCGACAGAGGCAGTGGTTGGAACTAATCAAAGATTATGATATCGAGATCCTGTACCACCCGGGAAAGGCAAACGTGGTTGCCGATGCCTTGAGTCGTAAGTCTGTTCAGGAGCAAATGCTTGCTCGTTTAACAGTTCAGAAGGAGTTTCAGCAGGAATTTCTTAGACCCGAGATCGAGGTCTGGCTTCAGCGAGTGCAAGGGCAACATTGCATGTTAGAGATTTCATCGCCACTTGAGGAGGCAATCAGAGTGAATCAGGGATCAGACCCATCATTGTTGTGCATCCGTGAGGATGTGGCTCAGGGGAAAGCCCCTAGATTTGTGGTCCACGAGGATGTACTTTTGCGATTTAAGAATCGGTTATGCGTACCGGAGAATGACGAGTTGAAAAACTCGATTTTGAGAGAAGCTCATGCTACCCCTTACTCCATTCATCCGGGGTCTAACAAGATGTACACGGACTTGAAGCAAAATTACTGGTGGAGTAATATGAAGCGAGAAGTCGCAGAATTTGTTTCGAGATGTTTAACCTGTCAGCAAGTCAAGATAGAATATCAGCGACCGGCAGGTATGGTGAAGCCGCTCCCTATTACAGAGTGGAAGTGGGAAGATATTTCTATGGACTTCATCACGAGTTTGCCGACGAGTCATCGTGGCATGAACATAATTTGGGTAGTTGTGGACCGTTTAACTAAGTCAGCTCATTTCCTCGAGATTAAGGATACGTGGGGTCCCGAGAGACTTGCCCAGTTGTTCATCAAAGAGATAGTGAGATTGCATGGTACTCCTAAGCGTATCGTTTCCGATCGTGACGGACGATTCGTGTCACATTTTTGGAAATCAGTTCATCGTGCTATGGGAACCAGCTTAATCTCAGCACCGCTTTTCATCCTCAGTCCGACGGACAATCAGAGAGGACTATTCAGACATTGGAGGACATGTTGAGGGCATGCGTCGTCGATTGGAAAGATGATTGGGAAGCCTAACTACCATTGATTGAGTTCACGTATAATAATAGTTGGCATACTTCGATTAAGATGGGAACTTACGAGGCCTTGTACGGTCGTCGTTGTCGATCTCCTTTGTGTTGGGACGACTTTTCAGAATCAATCGGCACCAAGACCGATATGCTTATAGCTGCCCGTGAGAAGGTAGCTTTGATCAGGAGTCGTTTGTTGACAGCTCAGAGTCGACAGAAATCATATGCAGATAATCGTCTTCGACCACTATAGTTCGAGAGAGGTGACCATGTGTTGGTCAAGGTATCCCTGAGTCAAGGTATTTTCCGATTCGGAAAACGGGGGAAGTTGAGTCCGAGATTCATCGAACCGTTTGAGATTTTGGATCAAGTAGGCAGTCTGGCTTATCGATTGGCTTTACCTCCGGCGTTGAGCCGAATTCATAATGTGTTTCACGTCTCTCAGTTGCGGAAGTATGTTTCCGGCCCGAGTCACATACTTCAGTTCGACGAAATCGAGATCGGGGATGATCATTCGTATGAGGAGCGTCCTATACGAGTTTTAGAGCGGCGAATCAAACAGTTGAGGAACAAGACGATTCCTTTGGTCAAGATTCAGTGGTCTAGACACGGAGTCGAAGAGGCTACTTGGGAAACCGAGGATAGTATGCGGGAGAGTTATCCCGAGTTGTTTGACGCTTAGTTTCAAGGACAAAACTCTTTTTAAGAGTATGTAATACCCGGTTGTAATTCATTCATTATTATTCAGTAATTATCAGTCAGTAATGGTCACTCCGTAATTTTCACTCATTTATAATCACTCATCATTCATGATTTATTCATTTGTATTCATCCTTGGCATTTTGTAGCTGTGTATCAGTTACCGATCGTCATTCATCTCCGATTGAGAATCGAGGCGAGAGTATTATCATAATCATCGTGAATGGCACTTTTCTTTTAGTGAAAAACTTTCGGAAATATTCGACCCTCGGGCCTAAGCAAAAGCATTTCTAAATCATTGAAAATATCTCAAAACATTTTGGTCCTCGAGGTAGGAGAATTTTGAAACATATTGTGGCACCTTGGAAGTACCACGAGAAAACAATTCATTTTAAAAGTACATCTCGAAATTTACTAAGATACTCAAGGTTTTCAAAAATAATTCAATGGGCTAGAATGCCCAAAAATGCTCATGTAACAATATTCGTTTAAACATAATATAATATACGCATCAAATCGTACAAAATCAAGACAATACATGTCTTTTACTGGAAAACAGACAGTCACATCGCAGTTTAAACTTGCTTAGGACCGGGGCTAAACCACTGGTCCATCCGAAGCCCCTCCGGACTGAGTAAATCGCACCCAGAAACATTTCCATACCATATTGAGCACAAGGTTTCACGAAAACACTTGCAAACGAACAAATCAGTTTGAAATATACACGCAGCGGACGAAACCAACAGTCAAGAATACATAACCAGCGATACTCCTCATCAAAACAAAATATGAGAGTCAAATAACCACATATCACGAAATCAAAATCCATAGGAGGATTCCGTCACTTAACACATAATCATACCAGTAACTCGCAACAGATGAGGCACTATCACAACGAAGGGACAGTTACAACCATAGGTCGCACGAAGATGATGATCGCCCCACAATACTAATCACGACCAACGAACACAGACAACGCGTCGCGACACGACTCAGTCAGACAAAATCCGATGAGACAAAACTCAACATACACAACTTGACCCGGCATCCTAGGTTTCCACAACCTAAGCTCTGATACCATTTATGTAACACCCCCCAATCCGCTAAGGGATATTACACGCCGTATAACCTTTCCTCAAGGATCTAGCATGCTGGTAACAACAAACGAACAACTCGACAATGCCTTTAAGGCTAAAAAGACTCAGTAGACCGATTTGGCCTTTCAATAAAAACATACAACTCGATTACAATACTTGCCCCCGCAGGGGTCAAAATACAACAAACTCCCATATAATGGGGAAAAATACTGTAGTGAAAAATAATGTACAACTGAACCAATACACAACATACGGTTCCACATGTGATTAGTATCAATCATCTTTCATCATCCTTCATACCGACCCTGTAATACCCGGTTGTAATTCATTCATTATCATTCAGTAATTATCAGTCAGTAATGGTCACTTAGTAATTTTCAGTCATTAATAATCACTCATCATTCATGATTCATTCATTTGTATTCATCGTTGGCATTTTATAACCGTGTATCAGTTACCGATCGTCATTCATCTCCGATTGAGAATCGAGGCGAGAGTATTATCATAATCATCGTGAATGGTAGTCTTGTGTTGGAAGTATCATCTATCATGTGTTATTGGACTTAATTACATTCATACAAGTATTGTACGTCGGATCATTCACCATTTGTAGCGAGTAGACGGAGTTGTCACATTTTCGTCACTTCCAGCAATGAGTTACGACCGTAACTAATCATGCATTACGGCCGTAACATGCATTCGTTGGCTCAAGGTTGTTTTGGCCGAAGACGAGATACGGCCGTAAGGTAGGCAAGCTACGGTCGTAAGATGTGTTCGTGATTTTCAGGAATTGTCGGACGAGGAGGGCTTACGGCCGTAAGATGAGGTAGGTACGGCCGTAAGGATTGGCCGGTTACGGCCGTACGTTTCGAGCAGGGTGCCCGGTCAGTTTCGACGAAGGTGTCATATGCTCGTAATTCTTGCCGAGTACGGCCGTAACAGTCTAGTTACGCCCATAAGGCATGTGCGGTATGGCCGTATGACTGTCGGCAGGTGTTTGGGCGAGGGCGAGTTACGCCCGTATGAGGTGGCTGTTAGCGGCCGTAAGGCCGTTGAATTGGGATGTTACGGCTGTAAGTCAGCCGAGTTACGGCCGTAACCATCGCAGTATTTAAAGGACAAGGACGGGACTTTGAGCTCATTTCTATCATTTCTTCACCTTGTTCCGAGAGAGAGAGCTTGAGGGAGAGATTTTTCATCATCAATCACTTAGGTGTTCGGTTTTCATCATCTTCATTCGTTTGTGAAGCTTGGATAGTCGATTTAACACAATTTCACCGGATAAAAGTATTTGGATCTTCAAAGCTAATATTCTTCAACATCTCGGATTTCGATTTTGTGTTGAGATATGATGTTTTGGACGTTATAATCATGTTGTATGAAGAGATATACGTATGATTATGAGTGTGTATGAATATTCATTGGATTATTGAAGGGTTATACAAGAACACTTTGAATATTGAGTTGGATTTGGGGGTTTTCGATTAGTTGTTGTTGTAATCACGAATTTGGATATTCATATTGGATTTTTGATTGTATTGAAGATGTTTTGTTGGTGTGGAACACTCCTTGGGGATTTGATATTGGTATAGTTAAGGATTGGTTGTAAACAATCGAAGATTGGTTACAATGTGTTTGATATAATGCCCCAATGAACTTGGTTTAGTCGTATCGACGTTTTTAGTTAGTTATAATCGTGTTTGATTCGCATGTTGAACGGATTGTTGGTAATTGTGTTATTCAAGGTTGTTCGAGCGACCGACATCTCATTTAGGACGTTTGTTCGTGGAAGAACATTTTTCACCGGTTTTGAGTAAGTTAATTCTTACTCGGTTAAAAGGATATTCATTCCTTTCGTTGTTGTTCATTCATAATCATAACTCATTCATAATGTATTAACCGTATTGAGACTTGTAATTGTCGAATAATCACTTCATTCATTGAGCTATCATTCACTTCACTATTATTTCATCTCGGTGTGTCATTCCTGACTTTGTCGGATTATTATTCATTAATATTCATCATGGTGATTCTCGTTCATATGACCTTCTGGGTTCGTATTGCGTAGACGGGTGGTGATGTGTGGGATTTTTAGTCGAGCACATGATGGTCATGTGTTCGGGTTCACCGACACAATGGACTGTGCACACGGTAACGTACCTCCGTGAGACTAATTAGGTACAAGGACGGGTGTATCCGGTCACTCGTCTTGTGCACACGCACATACCATTACGGGCGTACTACGATGCCCCTCTTCAGCTTAATTTCATAATTGAGATATATCATGATTGTGTATATTCAACCCTTGAGGATTGTTGTTCTGTGTAACTGACCCCATTGGGGGATATTGTTTTCAGGTCATGGCAAGGCAAAAGCACGGGAAGAGAACGTTGACGGCGAGAAGTCCCAGTGATACTAGTAGGGGGACCCAATCCTTTGAGTCATTCATGTTGTCGTCATTTATTTTTCGCTGCAGATTTCCATTTGGATACTCCGTTTCATTCAGTGTTGTATATTTTATCTTCATATAAAATATACATGTATTCTGTATTATCTTGGGTGTGTTGTACTTGAAACTCCTTATCGGAGTAATGGATGATATAATGTGGTTTGGTACTGCGATTATGTTATCTAAGTCATTAATTTTCATTCGCTTGGTGTGTCCCAGTCAGGGGTCCACGGCACTGTAATAGTCGCCTAGTTTGGGGTGTTACAGACCCTGTGCCACACTCCCTGAAACCTGAATGCAATACAGACATCCACCCCCTGATTACTCGGGGGTTTGCAAAATTCCACTATTTTGCTAGTGCAAGTACAAAGTGCAAATACGAGCCATATAATTCAAGTTCCAAGAATAAAAATAATCAGGAATCCTCAAAGATTCAAATACAATGAAATGAATACTTCCCGAGGCAAGAGTTTGAGTAAAACTTTCCAAATCCGAAAGA
Organism: Orobanche coerulescens; assembly: GCA_033398695.1. Lineage (NCBI taxonomy): Eukaryota > Viridiplantae > Streptophyta > Magnoliopsida > Lamiales > Orobanchaceae > Orobanche > Orobanche coerulescens. The sequence goes on from CM065809.1 coordinate 84,362,141, forward strand.
TCACAAATAACGAGAACGGTTTGCAAAATGGTTTAAAATACCCTCAGGAGTTTTAATAGAAACAATTTATGATTATCAAATCCTTCTTTTTCCAAAATCAACAGGGTCATAGCCCAAAGGTTTTTGTTTTCGCAAATAGAAAACCACTAACAATTCACAGGGTCAGAACCCATATCACGTGTCCTCCACGGACATAAAATCAACACAACGTAATCACGCACAAGCATCGCCTAGGACCGTGACGAAGCCACAAATCCCACTCGAGGCCTCTAAGGACCCTCCCGAGCTGGCTAGCGAAACACAAGTCACAACATCTCACGATTGGATCAATCACTTGTTGCATCCTGACCACATGATCATAAGCCATGTGTCACCGTAGATTATCTTTGGCGCTCACGGTTGGATCAATCACTTGTTGCATCCTGACCACATGATCGCATGCCATGTGTCACCGTAGTTTTTATTGGGCTCTCACGGTTGGATCAATCGCTTGTTGCATCCTGGCCACATGATCGCATGCCATGTGCCACCGTAGGCCCCACCCACATCCATATATTCACACACAGCACAATACAACACATATATTCAAACAATTCACCCAGAGGCATCAAATACTTAGCAAAACACAACGTCAAACCACAATGCACCGAAATGAAATAATATACGTCCACAAGCATTATCAATCACAATATCAACACCAACCATGTAATACCCGGTTGTAATTTAGTAATTATCATTCAGTATTTATCATTCAGTAATTGATACTCAGTAATTTCACTCATTATTGATCATTTGTCACTCAGATTCAGTCATGGTATTCATCATTCAGAGTAATTGTATCAAGTATCAATCGTCATTCATCACTAATCTGATTGGAGTTTCGTGTCGTGTTTATCATCATTGTCAATTTCGTTGCGAACTGTGCGTGAAGGGTAGCGCACGCTACGTACTCCTTTTAGCGTACGCTAATTGGGTATAGGTAGCGCACGCTACCACTCAGCTTTAGCTCACGCTAAGGTTGCCTGGCCGCACCCGTAAGGTACCGGACCGCAGTGAGCAGGCAGCGCACGCTACGAATGGTAAGTAGCGCGCGCTAGTGAGTTGTAGTAGCGCACACTAATATGTGGTGTAGCGCGCGCTAAGGATAGATCGTGTTGAGTCCAAAGGGCTACCGGATCGCACCGATTAATTCTTAGCGCATGCTATGTGTTGTTTTTAGCGACGCAATCGATATTATAGCGCACGCTAAATAATGGTTGTAGCGCACGCTATCGAGGTCGATCGAGGACAGCGCTTCGGATTCCGATCGGGCATCACATTATTCGTTAGTGCACGCTAACTATGAGTATTAACGCACGCTAGTGGTATGGCCGTAGCGCACGCTACAAAAAGGTACGAGCGCGCCACCGTTTCGGACGATGGTACCGGAATACCCAAATTACCCGTTAGCGCACGCTATGCATAAGGGCTAGCGCACGCTAACCTGGAGTGATTATATATTGGACAGTCAGCTTGAGTTCGTCATTTAGCATTCTATTCTCATTCTCTCGTCGGTTCTAGGCGATTTGGGCGATTTAGAGAGTATTCTTCAAGGTGTAATCATCAATCATCATCTTCAAGTCTTTGAGTTGGATTAATCATCACTTCATCATCTCCAAAACATCGAATCAAAGGTATTAATTTCTTGGATCCAGAATTTCGGATTTTTGGGTTTTCCTTCCGATTTCTTCGTGTAAGCTTAGATTATCATTGGAAAATGTTAGATATGGATTATCTACCTTGGATAAATATATTCCTACGGATTTAGTGGTTATTTTCGGAATTGTTTTCAAGAACCCTTGGGGTTGACTTCGGTTAATTGGGAATTTTCCGATTGATGTTGTTGTAATCATGAATTATGGATTCCTAATGGATTATTGATATCATTGAAGTGTTTTGTTAGTTCGAAATACTAATTTTGGTGTGGGTTTCGACATATTCGGGATTGGATATTTCCAAAGTTGTGTGGTTGGTTTTGTATTCGTTGGAATGCCCTATGAGTTTGATTATCGTTGTTTTCGACCTTTGGGTTAGTCGTGTTTTGTTGCTTGATACGTGTATTGAGCGATTGTTGGTAATTATTGTTATTCAAGGTTGTTCGAGCGACCGGTATCTTGGTTAGGACGTTGTTCGTGGACGGACATTCTTCATCATTGTTGTGTAAGTTAAATCTTACTCGGTTAAAAGGATACTCATTCCTTTTGTTGTTGATTGCTCATAATCATAATTCATTCATCATAATATTAATCATTTTGAGACTTGTAATTGTCGAATAATCAATTCATTCACGAGGAACGACGGTTCCAAATCATTTCATTGGGTTATCAATCACGTCACTATTACTTTCATATCGGTGAGTCATCTTGGCCTTGTCTAATTATTATTTATTGATATTCATCATGGTCATTCTCGTTCATGTGACCTTCCGGGTTCATATTGCGTGGCCGGGTGTGGCTGTGTGGAATTTTTAGTCGGGCACACGATGGTCATGTATTGGGTTCACCGATACATCGGACCGTGCACACGGTAACGCTTACCTCCGTGAGACTAATTAGGTACAAGGACGGGTGTGTCCGGTCATTCGTCTTGTACACTTGCACAGAACATTACGGGCATACTATGATACTCCTCTTCAGCGTAATTCATAATTAAGAATATTTCATAACTTCAGTTAATTCATGATTATGTAATTTCAACTCTTGAGGATTGTTGTTCTGTGTAAATCGATTCGTTGGGGATTTTGTTTTCGTGTCACGGCAAGGCAAAGGCACGGAAGAGCATGTTGACGGCGACGAGTCCTGTGATACTAGTAGGGGCCCTACCATTCCGTTTGTTCATTCATCTTCAGTCATTTTAGTTATTCCGTCATTTGTATTTTCCGCTGCAAATTCCGTTTGAGATGTTTATTTATTCAGGGTGGTGTATTTTATCTTCATATAAAATATACTAGTATTCGGTATTGTCCTGGTGTGTTGTACTTAAACTCCTCATCGGAGTACTTGGTAATATAATGTGGTTCGGTACTACAATTATATTATTTAATTCATCATTTTCATTCACTGGTGGGTCCCAGTCGGGGATTCACGGACCGTAATATCCGCCTAGTTTGGGGTGTTACGAGTTGGTATCGGAGAGTGGTTTTGAATACTACCCTCCAAGTCATGTCTCGTTTGAAATCATCGTCATCGGACTAGTATCATTGGACTTTCGCCACGTGTGACTGTGCAAATGCCGAGCCAATCGGATCAAGAACAAGTAAGATTTCTAATGCCATGGTATAATTTCTCGCAATAATCATTCATTCATAATTCATCGCTTAACAATACTCAATCATCATTGTCACTTTGACCAGACGGTCAAGTTAACTCATTAATCACTCAATTCATTTCATTATTCATTGTTGATCGTGAAGATCAAATCATTAATCTTGTTAACTCATTCAAGATAATCATTTCAAGAACTTCATCGCATACAATCATGTCACGTCAATTAATCATTCATGTAATCATGTATTTGAGCGCGTATGCTCATTTTCATCATTTCATAATATAATCATAATGTGATACTCATGCGAGATATATAATCATCATATGACTTTCCACTTCAAGATGGAAAGGGTCGGCAGAGACGTGGAGGACGAGGCCGTGGAGCGGGCCGAATCCCGAGAGCTCGTTTGAATACACGTGCAAACGCGAGGAATAATGCTAATTCATCGAGCAAATGACGCCGCCACTCATTCACCTCGACGCGATCATTCAATATCGGGAGTTGTACCGGACACGGCTCATCGAGGGTGTCCGGTTGACCCACTCGCTTTATGCGTGGCATGATGGCCCAAATGACCCGATGGCTCGGTTGATGGAGACGATGCATAACTCCGTCAATCAAAATCAGCAGCTCCTCCGCCGCCACCTCGCAGGCAAGAGAGGAATGTGAGTAATATCATCGGCGATATCTTCTCGCCAGGCCACCTACTTTTGAGGGCCTGCCCGAGCCAGAGATATCATTCATTGGCTCGAGCATTTTGAGAAGTTGTTTGCTATGGTAGAGTGTCCCAGGGACACAAAGTTTGTTGCGGCTTACTACCCGGGTAAGAGCGCACATTCTGGTGGTTATCGTTGAAGCCCACCGAAGGATCTTGTACTTGGGATCGATCAAGACTCTCATGATGGAGAGGTACTACCCGGCCCCACTCGCAGAGGCCAAGTCGTCGAATTGCTCACCCCGACCCCTCAACAGACGAGGATGTTCTCGCCATTGCCGAGAAATTTCAGAACTTCTTCCTTTCGCCTCATCCATCATTCATTCGAGGCGGATAAGATCAAGTATTTCAAAGAAGAGGTCAAACCCCGTATGAGACTTGATTTACTTAATCATAATTGCACCACGTTGGCGAATTCATTGAGAAAGCTCTCACCTACGAGCTATCGCTAAGGAAATTTCTAAGCGGCAACCTTCGTCTCGCTAGCAAGAAATCGAAGAATCGTAATCGTCCGAAGGCGGTCGACAACCTTCAAGAAACCCGTGCGGGCTCGCTTTCGAGCGACCTCCCGTGTCGTCTAAACCCGCGAATCTCGGTCTCGAGCGGCGATCGCCATCACCTGTTTCAACTGGGGATCTTGGTCACCTCACCAAGTGTCCGAGACAGACTATCACATGTCATAATTGTGGAATTGCCGGGCATAAGGCCCGTTTTTGCCGTAGGGACTCCAAACCTACTCGGACGTCATCTCGTGCACCTAAGCGGTCACTGCTCGTAATCAAAGGCCACTCAATCGGGCTGCTTTAAAACGACAGGAGCGACTAAAGGTGGAGCCTATAGCCAGCAGACGGGAGCGTCCGGTGCCGGGACTAGCAAGCCCCGGATCTATGAGATGAAGAAGACCGATGATCCAGAGGCCCGAATGATCTCAGGTACACTCGATATTCTATCTCAACCTGTGTGTACCCTTTTCGATACTGGTGCATCGCATTCATTCATTTCCGAGTCATGTGTGAGTAGACTACGTCTGGGTAGTGCTACTAGTTGTGAGCCTTATGTCATTAGCCTACCTGATGGTAGACGAATTACCAGTAATCGTGAGATTCAGAATTGTCCAATTCAGTTTCATGGCCGTGTATGGCCAGCGGACCTAGTCGTGGTAGATTTGCCGAGGGACGACGTCATCTTGGGTATTGATTGGATGGATCGTCATGATGCCATCATTAGTGTCCGTAAGCGTATGGTCACTATCATTTCAGACGATGGGGTTGAATGTGTGTTTCAGGGAGGTAATCCCGGCTGTTCTGGTAAGGTCATTAATTTGATGAAAGCAGTAAGGTTACTCAATCAGGGATGTGTCGGTTATTGGTGCTATATGGCCAAAACCGAGAAATCATTAGTAATGTTGACGGATATTCCGGTAGTGAGGGAATATGCCGATGTTTTTCCAGACGAGTTACCTGGTTTGCCTCCACAGAGGGATGTGGAATTCACGATTGAGTTGGAGCCTGGTACGTCCCCGATATCGAAGGCACTGTACCGGATGGCCCCGACCGAAATGCAGGAATTAAAGAACCAACTTGAGGAGTTGTTCGAGAAAGGTTATATCCGACCGAGTGCGTCCCTGTGGGGAGCACCAGTGTTGTTTGTCAAGAAGAAGGATGGTTCATTCCGCTTATGTATTGATTATCGGGAGTTGAACAGGGTGACGATCAAGAATAAGTATCCCTTACCCCGTATTGATGATCTCTTAGATCAACTTGAGGGAGCTTCAGTATTTTCCAAGATCGACTTAAGGTCTGGATATCATCAGTTGTGGATCCGAGAGTCGGACATCGCGAGGACGGCGTTTCGAACACGCTATGGTCATTATGAATTTGTGGTTATTCCGTTTGGATTGACTAATGCACCTGCGGTATTCATGGAGTTAATGAATCGGGTTTTCATCGACTTTTTGGATCAGTTTGTTGTTGTCTTCATCGATGACATTTTGATTTATTACCGTGACCGGGAGGAACACGAGTTTCACCTTCATCAAGTACTCGACGTGTTGAGACGAGAACAACTTTATGGGAAGTTCTCCAAATGTGAGTTCTGGATGTCCGAAGTGACTTTTCGCGGACATGTAATTTCATCAGACGGAGTTCGTGTCGACCCTCAGAAGACGGAGGCTATTCGAGATTGGCTACCTCCGAAGAACGTTAAGGAAATCCGAAGTTTCCTCGGATTAGCGGGTTATTATCGGCGATTTGTAGAGGGATTTTCTAGAATCGCTCAACCCTTAACGAACCTTTTGCGGAAGGATAAGAAATACACGTGGTCCGACGCGTGTCAGCGGAGTTTTGAGGAACTCAAGAGCCGGTTAATGTCAGCACCTGTACTTTCCTTGCCGCAGGGGACGGAAGGATTTGTGGTTTATAGTGATGCGTCCGGACAGGGTCTCGGATGTGTACTCATGCAGAACGGGAAGGTTATTGCCTATGCTTCACGGCAATTGAGACCTTACGAGGTTAATTATCCGACACACGACCTGGAGCTAGCAGCCGTGGTGTTCGCCTTGAAAATTTGGCATCATTATCTTTATGGCGTTACATGTCAGATATTCACCGATCATAAGAGTTTAAAGTATATATTTACTCAGAAGGAGTTGAATATGCGTCAGAGACAGTGGTTGGAATTAATCAAAGATTATGATATCGAGATCCTCTACCACCCGGGCAAGGCGAATGTTGTCGCCGACGCCTTGAGTCGTAAGTCCGTTCAGGAGCATATGCTTGCCCGTTTAACAGTTCAGAAGGAGCTTCAGCAGGAATTCCTTAGACCCGAGATCGAGGTCTGGCTTCAGCGAGTTCAGGGGAAGCTTTGTATGTTAGAGATTTCATCGTCACTCGAGGAGGCAATCCGAGAGAATCAGGGTTCGGACCCATCATTGTTGCGCATCCGAGAGGATGTGGCTCAAGGGAAAGCCCCTGGATTTGTGGTCCACGAGGATGGACTTTTGAGGTTTAAGAATCGGTTGTGCGTACCGGCGAATGTCGAGTTGAAAAACTCGATTTTGAAAGAAGCCCATGCTACCCCTTACTCTGTTCATCCGGGGTCTAGCAAGATGTACAAGGACTTGAAACAAAATTACTGGTGGAGTAATATGAAGCGAGAAGTCGCAGAATTTGTTTCGAGATGCTTAACTTGTCAACAAGTTAAGATTGAACATCAGTGACCGGCGGGTATGCTGAAACCTCTTCCTATTCCCGAATGGAAGTGGGAAGACATTTCTATGGATTTCATCACGAGTTTGCCGACGAGTCGTCGTGGCATGAATACAATCTGGGTGATCGTGGACCGCTTAACTAAATCAACTCATTTTCAAGGAGACGTGGGGTCCCGAGAGACTTGCTCAACTGTTCATCAAAGAGATAGTCAGACTGCACGGTACTCCTAAAAGTATCGTTTCCGATCGTGACGGACGGTTTGTGTCTCATTTTTGGAAATCAGTTCATCGTGCTATGGGAACCCAGCTTAATCTCAGTCGCTTTTCATCATCAGTCCGACGGACAATCAGAGAGGACCATTCAGACATTAGAGGACATGTTGAGTGCATGCGTCCTCGATTGGAAAGACGATTGGGAAGCCCAACTACCATTGATCGAGTTCACGTATAATAATAGTTGGCATGCTTCGATCAAGATGGCACCTTACGAGGCCTTGTATGGTCGTCGTTGTCGATCTCCGTTGTGTTGGGACGACTTATCAGAATCAATCGGCACCGAGCCCGATATGCTTATAGCCGCCCGTGAGAAGGTAACTTTGATAGAGTCGTTTGTTGATTTCGTAGTCGACAGAGATCATACATGATAACCGCTGCCGACCTTTAGAGTTCGAGGCTGGTGACCATGTGTTGGTCAAGGTATCCCCGAGTCGTGGTATCTTCCGTTTTGGGAGGAGGGGAAAGTTGAGTCCGAGATTCATTGGACCGTTTGAGATTTTGGATCGAGTAGGCGAGTTAGCTTATCGATTAGCTTTACCTCCGGCATTGAGCCGAATTCATAATGTGTTTCATGTCTCTCAGCTGCGGAAGTATGTTTCCGACCCGAGTCACATACTTCAGTTCGACGAAATCGAGATCGCCGACGATCATTCATATGAGGAGCGTCCTATACGAGTTTTAGAGCGGCGAATCAAACAGTTGAGGAATAAGACGATTCCTTTGGTTAAAATTCAGTGGTCTAGACACAGAGTCGAAGAGGCTACTTGGGAAACCGAGGATAGTATGCGGGAGAGTTATCCCGAGTTGTTTGACCCTTAGTTTCGGGGACGAAACTCTTTTAGGGGGGGGTGTATGTAATACCCGGTTGTAATTCAGTAATTATCATTCAGTATTTATCATTCAGTAATTGATACTCAGTAATTTCACTCATTATTGATCATTTGCCACTCAGATTTAGTCATGGTATTCATCATTTAGAGTAATTGTATCGAGTATCAATCGTCATTCATCACTAATCTGATTGGAGTTTCGTGTCGTGTTTATCATCATTGTCAATTTCGTTGCGAACTGTGCGTGAAGGGTAGCGCACGCTACGTACTCCTTTTAGCGTACGCTAATTGGGTATAGGTAGCGCACGCTACCACTCAGCTTTAGCGTACGCTAAGGTTGCCTGGCCGCACCCGTAAGGTACCGGGCTGCAGTGAGTTATAAGTAGCGCACGCTACTTAATGGTAAGTAGCGCGCGCTAGTGAGTTGTAGTAGCGCACGCTAATATGTGGTGTAGCGCTGGGGAGATCGAGTTGAGTCCGGTGGCTACCGGATCGCACCGGATTAATTCTTAGCGCACGCTATGTGTTGTTTTTAGCGTACGCAATCGATATTATAGCGCACGCTAAATAATGGTTGTAGCGCACGCTATCGAGGTCAGATCATAGGACAGGCAGTTTCTGGATTCCAGTACTGGGCATCACATTATTCGTTAGCGCACGCTAACTATGAGTATTAACGTACGCTAGTGGTATGGCCGTAGCGCACGCTACAAAAAGGTACGTAGCGCGCGCTACCGTTTTCGGACAGTGGGTACTGGAATACCCAAATTACCCGTTAGCGCACGCTATGCATAAGGGCTAGCGCACGCTAACCTGGAGTGATTATATATTGGACAGTCAGCTTGAGTTCGTCTTTTAGCATTCTATTCTCATTCTCTCGTCGGTTCTAGGCGATTTGGGCGATTTAGAGAGTATTCTTCAAGGTGTAATCATCAATCATCATCTTCAAGTCTTTGAGTTGGATTAATCATCACTTCATCATCTCCAAAACATCGAATCAAAGGTATTAATTTCTTGGATCTAGAATTTCGGATTTTTGGGTTTTCCTTCCGATTTCTTCGTGTAAGCTTGGATTATCATTGGAAAATGTTAGATATGGATTATCTACCTTGGATGAATATATTCCTACGGATTTAATGGTTATTTTCGGAATTGTTTTTAAGAACCCTTGGGGTTGACTTCGATTAATTGGGAATTTTCCGATTGATGTTGTTGTAATCATAAATTATGGATTCCTAATGGATTATTGATATCATTGAAGTGTTTTGTTAGTTCGAAATACTCATTTTGGTGTGGGTTTCGACATATTCGGGATCGATATTTCCGAAGTTGTGTGGTTGGTTATGTATTCGTTGGAATGCCCTATGAGTTTGATTATCGTTGTTTTCGACCTTTGGGTTAGTCGTGTTTTGTTGCTTGATAAGTGTATTGAGCGATTGTTGGTAATTATTGTTATTCAAGGTTGTTCGAGCGACCGGTATCTTGGTTAGGACGTTGTTCGTGGACGAATATTCTTCATCGTTGTTGTGTAAGTTAAATCTTACTCGGTTAAAAGGATACTCATTCCTTTTGTTGTTGATTGCTCATAATCATAATTCATTCATCATAATATTAATCATTTTGAGACTTGTAATTGTCGAATAATCAATTCATTCACGAGGAACGACGGTTCCAAATCATTTCATTGGGTTATCAATCACGTCACTATTACTTTCATATCGGTGAGTCATCTTGGCCTTGTCTAATTATTATTTATTGATATTCATCATGGTCATTCTCGTTCATGTGACCTTCCCGGTTCATATTGCATGGTCGGGTGTGGCTGTGTGGAATTTTTAGTCAGGGCACACGATGGTCATGTATTGGGTTCACCGATACATCGGACCGTGCACACGGTAACGCTTACCTCCGTGAGACTAATTAGGTACAAGGACGGGTGTGTCCGGTCATTCGTCTTGTACACTTGCACAGAACATTACGGGCGTACTATGATACTCCTCTTCAGCGTAATTCATAATTAAGAATATTTCATAACTTCAGTTAATTCATGATTGTGTAATTTCAACTCTTGAGGATTGTTGTTCGTAAATCGACTCGTTGGGGATTTTGTTTTCGTCACGACAAGGCAAAGGCACGGGAAGAGCATGTTGACGGCGACGAGTCCCAGTGATACTAGTAGGGGGCCCCAGTCATTCCGTTTGTTCAGTCATCTTCAGTCATTTTAGTTATTCTGTCATTTGTATTTTCCGCTGCAAATTCCGTTTGAGATGTTTATTTATTCAGGGTGGTGTATTTTATCTTCATATAAAATATACTAGTATTCGTTATTGTCCTGGTGTGTTGTACTTAAACTCCTCATCGGAGTACTTGGTAATATAATGTGGTTCGGTACTACAATTATATTATTTAATTCATCATTTTCATTCGCCTGGTGGGTCCCAGTCGGGGATTCACGGCACTGTAATATCCGCCTAGTTTGGGGTGTTACAAACCATATCCATATATTCACACACAGCACAATACAACACATATATTCAAACAATTCACCCAGAGGCATCAAATACTTAGCAAAACACAACGTCAAACCACAATGCACCGAAATGAAATAATATACGTCCACAAGCATTATCAATCACAATATCAACACCAACCATGTAATACCCGGTTGTAATTCAGTAATTATCATTCAGTATTTATCATTCAGTAATTGATACTCAGTAATTTCACTCATTATTGATCATTTGTCACTCAGATTCAGTCATGGTATTCATCATTCAGAGTAATTGTATCAAGTATCAATCGTCATTCATCACTAATCTGATTGGAGTTTCGTGTCGTGTTTATCATCATTGTCAATTTCGTTGCGAACTGTGCGTGAAGGGTAGCGCACGCTACGTACTCCTTTTAGCGTACGCTAATTGGGTATAGGTAGCGCACGCTACCACTCAGCTTTAGCTCACGCTAAGGTTGCCCTGGCTGCAGTCCAGAAGGTACTGGACTGCAGGTGAGTTATAAGTAGCGCACGCTACGAATGGTAAGTAGCGCGCGCTAGTGAGTTGTAGTAGCGCACACTAATATGTGGTGTAGCGCGCGCTAAGGATAGATCAGGTTGAGTCCAGTGGCTACTGGACTGCACTGGATTAATTCTTAGCGCATGCTATGTGTTGTTTTTAGCGTACGCAATCGATATTATAGCGCACGCTAAATAATGGTTGTAGCGCACGCTATCGAGGTCAGATCAGAGGACAGGCAGTTTCTGGATTCCAGTACTGGGCATCACATTATTCGTTAGTGCACGCTAACTATGAGTATTAACGTACGCTAGTGGTATGGCCGTAGCGCACGCTACAAAAAGGTACGTAGCGCGCGCTACCGTTTTCGGACAGTGGGTACTGGAATACCCAAATTACCCGTTAGCGCACGCTATGCATAAGGGCTAGCGCACGCTAACCTGGAGTGATTATATATTGGACAGTCAGCTTGAGTTCGTCATTTAGCATTCTATTCTCATTCTCTCGTCGGTTCTAGGCGATTTGGGCGATTTAGAGAGTATTCTTCAAGGTGTAATCATCAATCATCATCTTCAAGTCTTTGAGTTGGATTAATCATCACTTCATCATCTCCAAAACATCGAATCAAAGGTATTAATTTCTTGGATCCAGAATTTCGGATTTTTGGGTTTTCCTTCCGATTTCTTCGTGTAAGCTTAGATTATCATTGGAAAATGTTAGATATGGATTATCTACCTTGGATAAATATATTCCTACGGATTTAGTGGTTATTTTCGGAATTGTTTTCAAGAACCCTTGGGGTTGACTTCGGTTAATTGGGAATTTTCCGATTGATGTTGTTGTAATCATGAATTATGGATTCCTAATGGATTATTGATATCATTGAAGTGTTTTGTTAGTTCGAAATACTAATTTTGGTGTGGGTTTCGACATATTCGGGATTGGATATTTCCAAAGTTGTGTGGTTGGTTTTGTATTCGTTGGAATGCCCTATGAGTTTGATTATCGTTGTTTTCGACCTTTGGGTTAGTCGTGTTTTGTTGCTTGATACGTGTATTGAGTGATTGTTGGTAATTATTGTTATTCAAGGTTGTTCGAGCGACCGGTATCTTGGTTAGGACGTTGTTCGTGGACGGACATTCTTCATCATTGTTGTGTAAGTTAAATCTTACTCGGTTAAAAGGATACTCATTCCTTTTGTTGTTGATTGCTCATAATCATAATTCATTCATCATAATATTAATCATTTTGAGACTTGTAATTGTCGAATAATCAATTCATTCACGAGGAACGACGGTTCCAAATCATTTCATTGGGTTATCAATCACGTCACTATTACTTTCATATCGGTGAGTCATCTTGGCCTTGTCTAATTATTATTTATTGATATTCATCATGGTCATTCTCGTTCATGTGACCTTCCGGGTTCATATTGCGTGGCCGGGTGTGGCTGTGTGGAATTTTTAGTCGGGCACACGATGGTCATGTATTGGGTTCACCGATACATCGAACCGTGCACACGGTAACGCTTACCTCCGTGAGACTAATTAGGTACAAGGACGGGTGTGTCTGGTCATTCGTCTTGTACACTTGCACAGAACATTACGGGCATACTATGATACTCCTCTTCAGCGTAATTCATAATTAAGAATATTTCATAACTTCAGTTAATTCATGATTATGTAATTTCAACTCTTGAGGATTGTTGTTCTCAGAATCGACCGTTGGGGGATTTTGTTTTCAGGTCACGGCAAGGCAAAGGCACGGGAAGAGCATGTTGACGGCGACGAGTCCCAGTGATACTAGTAGGGGGCCCCAGTCATTCCGTTTGTTCATTCATCTTCAGTCATTTTAGTTATTCCGTCATTTGTATTTTCCGCTGCAAATTCCGTTTGAGATGTTTATTTATTCAGGGTGGTGTATTTTATCTTCATATAAAATATACTAGTATTCGGTATTGTCCTGGTGTGTTGTACTTAAACTCCTCATCGGAGTACTTGGTAATATAATGTGGTTCGGTACTACAATTATATTATTTAATTCATCATTTTCATTCACCTGGTGGGTCCCAGTCGGGGATTCACGGCACTGTAATATCCGCCTAGTTTGGGGTGTTACAGAGTTGGTATCGGAGAGTGGTTTTGAATACTACCCTCCAAGTCATGTCTCGTTTGAAATCATCGTCATCGGACTAGTATCATTGGACTTTCGCGTCACGTGTGACCTGTGCAAATGCCGAGCCAATCAGACCAAGAACAGTAAGATTTCTAATGCCATGGTATAATTTCTGGCAATAATCATTCATTCATAATTCATCAGTTAACAATACTCAATCATCATTGTCACTTTGACCAGGACGGTCAGGTTAACTCATTAATCACTCAATTCATTTCATTATTCAGTTGTTGATCAGGAAGATCAAATCATTAATCTTGTTAACTCATTCAAGATAATCATTTCAGTAACTTCATCAGACAATCATGTCACGTCAATTAATCATTCATGTAATCACTGTATTTGAGCGCGTATGCTCATTTTCATCATTTCATAATATAATCATAATGTGATACTCATGCGAGATATATAATCATCATATGACTTTCCACTTCAGTATGGAAAGGGCTGGCAGAGGACGTGGAGGACGAGGCCGTGGAGCGGGCCGAATCCCGAGAGCTCGTTTGAATACACGTGCAAACGCGAGGAATAATGCTAATTCATCGAGCGTGACGCCGCCACTCATTCACCAGGACGCGATCATTCAATATCGGGAGTTGTACCGGACACGGCTCAGTCAGAGGGTGTCCGGGTTGACCCACTCGCTTTTATGCGGGGCATGATGGCCCAAATGACCCAGATGGCTCAGTTGATGGAGACGGTGCATAACTCCGTCAATCAGAATCAGCAGGCTCCTCCGCCGCCACCTCAGAGGCAAGAGAGGAATGTGAGTAATATCATCGGCGATATCTCTCGCCAGAGGCCACCTACTTTTGAGGGCTCGTCTGAGCCGGCAGATATCATTCATTGGCTCGAGCATTTTGAGAAGTTGTTTGCTATGGTAGAGTGTCCCGAGGGACACAAAGTTTCTGTTGCGGCTTACTACCTGGGTAAGAGCGCACATTCTTGGTGGTTATCGTTGAAGCCCACCGAAGGATCTTGTACTTGGGATCAGTTCAAGACTCTCATGATGGAGAGGTACTACCCGGCCCCACTCAGAGAGGCCAAGCTGTCAGAATTGCTCACCCCCGACCCCTCAACAGACGAGGATGTTCTCGCCATTGCCGAGAAATTTCAGGAACTTCTTCCTTTCGCCTCATCCATCATTCATTCAGAGGCGGATAAGATCAAGTATTTCAAAGAAGAGGTGAAACCCCGTATGAGACTTGCCATTTAATCATAATTGCACCACGTTGGCGAATTCATTGAGAAAGCTCTCACCTACGAGCTATCGCTAAGGAAATTTCTAAGCAAAGAACCTTCGTGCGCTAGCAAGAAATCGAAGAATCGTAATCGGTCGAAGGCGGTCGACAACCTTCAAGAAACCCCGTGCGGGCTCTGCTTTTACGAGCGACCTCTGTGTCGTCTAAACCCGCGGAATCTCGCCTCGAGCGGCCGGTTCGGCCATCACTGTTTCAAGCGTGGGGATCTTGGTCACCTCGGTACCAAGTGTCCGAGACAGACTATCACATGTCATAATTGTGGAATTGCCGGGCATAAGGCCCGTTTTGCCGTAGGACTCCAAACCTACTCGACGTCATCTCGGGCACCTAAGCAACACTGCTCGTAATCGAGCCACTCAATCGGCTGTTTAAAACGACAGGAGCGACTAAAGGTGGAGCCTATAGCCAGCAGACGGGAGCGTCCGGTGCCGGGACTAGCAAGCCCCGGATCTATGAGATGAAGAAGACCGATGATCCAGAGGCCCGAATGATCTCAGGTACACTCGATATTCTATCTCAACCTGTGTGTACCCTTTTCGATACTGGTGCATCGCATTCATTCATTTCCGAGTCATGTGTGAGTAGACTACGTCTGGGTAGTGCTACTAGTTGTGAGCCTTATGTCATTAGCCTACCTGATGGTAGACGAATTACGATGTCGTGAGATTGAATTGTCCAATTCGGGCCATGGCCGTGTATGGCCAGCGGACCTAGTCGTGGTAGATTTGCCGAGGGACGACGTCATCTTGGGTATTGATTGGATGGATCGTCATGATGCCATCATTAGTGTCCGTAAGCGTATGGTCACTATCATTTCAGACGATGGGGTTGAATGTGTGTTTCAGGGAGGTAATCCTGGCTGTTCTGGTAAGGTCATTAATTTGATGAAAGCAGTAAGGTTACTCAATCGGGGATGTGTCGGTTATTGGTGCTATATGGCCAAAACCGAGAAATCATCAGTAATATTGACGGATATTCCGGTAGTGAGGGAATATGCCGATGTTTTTCCAGACGAGTTACCTGGTTTGCCTCCACAGAGGGATGTGGAATTCACGATTGAGTTGGAGCCTGGTACATCCCCGATATCGAAGGCACCGTACCGGATGGCCCCGACCGAAATGCAGGAATTAAAGAACCAACTTGAGGAGTTGTTCGAGAAAGGTTATATCCGACCGAGTGCGTCCCTGTGGGGAGCACCAGTGTTGTTTGTCAAGAAGAAGGATGGTTCATTCCGCTTATGTATTGATTATCGGGAGTTGAACAGGGTGACGATCAAGAATAAGTATCCCTTACCCCGTATTGATGATCTCTTAGATCAACTTGAGGGAGCTTCAGTATTTTCCAAGATCGACTTAAGGTCTGGATATCATCAGTTGTGGATCCGAGAGTCGGACATCGCGAGGACGGCGTTTCGAACACGCTATGGTCATTATGAATTTGTGGTTATTCCGTTTGGATTGACTAATGCACCTGCGGTATTCATGGAGTTAATGAATCGGGTTTTCATCGACTTTTTGGATCAGTTTGTTGTTGTCTTCATCGATGACATTTTGATTTATTACCGTGACCGGGAGGAACACGAGTTTCACCTTCATCAAGTACTCGACGTGTTGAGACGAGAACAACTTTATGGGAAGTTCTCCAAATGTGAGTTCTGGATGTCCGAAGTGACTTTTCGCGGACATGTAATTTCATCAGACGGAGTTCGTGTCGACCCTCAGAAGACGGAGGCTATTCGAGATTGGCTACCTCCGAAGAACGTTAAGGAAATCCGAAGTTTCCTCGGATTAGCGGGTTATTATCGGCGATTTGTAGAGGGATTTTCTAGAATCGCTCAACCCTTAACGAACCTTTTGCGGAAGGATAAGAAATACACGTGGTCCGACGCATGTCAGCGGAGTTTTGAGGAACTCAAGAGCCGGTTAATGTCGACTGTACTTTCCTTGCCGCAGGGACGGAAGGATTTGTGGTTTATAGTGATGCGTCGGACGGGGTCTCGGATGTGTACTCATGCGAGCGGGAAGGTTATTGCCTATGCTTCACGGCAATTGAGACCTTACGAGGTTAATTATCCGACACACGACCTGGAGCTAGCAGCCGTGGTGTTCGCCTTGAAAATTTGGCATCATTATCTTTATGGCGTTACATGTCAGATATTCACCGATCATAAGAGTTTAAAGTATATATTTACTCAGAAGGAGTTGAATATGCGTCAGAGACAGTGGTTGGAATTAATCAAAGATTATGATATCGAGATCCTCTACCACCCGGGCAAGGCGAATGTTGTCGCCGACGCCTTGAGTCGTAAGTCCGTTCAGGAGCATATGCTTGCCCGTTTAACAGTTCAGAAGGAGCTTCAGCAGGAATTCCTTAGACCCGAGATCGAGGTCTGGCTTCAGCGAGTTCAGGGGAAGCTTTGTATGTTAGAGATTTCATCGTCACTCGAGGAGGCAATCCGAGAGAATCAGGGTTCGGACCCATCATTGTTGCGCATCCGAGAGGATGTGGCTCAAGGGAAAGCCCCTGGATTTGTGGTCCACGAGGATGGACTTTTGAGGTTTAAGAATCGGTTGTGCGTACCGGCGAATGTCGAGTTGAAAAACTCGATTTTGAAAGAAGCCCATGCTACCCCTTACTCTGTTCATCCGGGGTCTAGCAAGATGTACAAGGACTTGAAACAAAATTACTGGTGGAGTAATATGAAGCGAGAAGTCGCAGAATTTGTTTCGAGATGCTTAACTTGTCAACAAGTTAAGATTGAACATCAGTGACCGGCGGGTATGCTGAAACCTCTTCCTATTCCCGAATGGAAGTGGGAAGACATTTCTATGGATTTCATCACGAGTTTGCCGACGAGTCGTCGTGGCATGAATACAATCTGGGTGATCGTGGACCGCTTAACTAAATCAACTCATTTTCAAGGAGACGTGGGGTCCCGAGAGACTTGCTCAACTGTTCATCAAAGAGATAGTCAGACTGCACGGTACTCCTAAAAGTATCGTTTCCGATCGTGACGGACGGTTTGTGTCTCATTTTTGGAAATCAGTTCATCGTGCTATGGGAACCCAGCTTAATCTCAGTACCGCTTTTCATCCTCAGTCCGACGGACAATCAGAGAGGACCATTCAGACATTAGAGGACATGTTGAGTGCATGCGTCCTCGATTGGAAAGACGATTGGGAAGCCCAACTACCATTGATCGAGTTCACGTATAATAATAGTTGGCATGCTTCGATCAAGATGGCACCTTACGAGGCCTTGTATGGTCGTCGTTGTCGATCTCCGTTGTGTTGGGACGACTTATCAGAATCAATCGGCACCGAGCCCGATATGCTTATAGCCGCCCGTGAGAAGGTAACTTTGATCAGGAGTCGTTTGTTGACAGCTCAGAGTCGACAGAGATCATACACAGATAACCATCGTCGACCTTTAGAGTTCGAGGCTGGTGACCATGTGTTGGTCAAGGTATCCCCGAGTCGTGGTATCTTCCGTTTTGGGAGGAGGGGAAAGTTGAGTCCGAGATTCATTGGACCGTTTGAGATTTTGGATCGAGTAGGCGAGTTAGCTTATCGATTAGCTTTACCTCCGGCGTTGAGCCGAATTCATAATGTGTTTCATGTCTCTCAGCTGCGGAAGTATGTTTCCGACCCGAGTCACATACTTCAGTTCGACGAAATCAAGATCGCCGACGATCATTCATATGAGGAGCGTCCTATACGAGTTTTAGAGCGGCGAATCAAACAGTTGAGGAATAAGACGATTCCTTTGGTTAAAATTCAGTGGTCTAGACACAGAGTCGAAGAGGCTACTTGGGAAACCGAGGATAGTATGCGGGAGAGTTATCCCGAGTTGTTTGACCCTTAGTTTCGGGGACGAAACTCTTTTAGGGGGGGTGTATGTAATACCCGGTTGTAATTCAGTAATTATCATTCAGTATTTATCATTCAGTAATTGATACTCAGTAATTTCACTCATTATTGATCATTTGCCACTCAGATTTAGTCATGGTATTCATCATTTAGAGTAATTGTATCGAGTATCAATCGTCATTCATCACTAATCTGATTGGAGTTTCGTGTCGTGTTTATCATCATTGTCAATTTCGTTGCGAACTGTGCGTGAAGGGTAGCGCACGCTACGTACTCCTTTTAGCGTACGCTAATTGGGTATAGGTAGCGCACGCTACCACTCAGCTTTAGCGTACGCTAAGGTTGCCCTGGCCGCGATCCCGTAAGGTACCGGTGGCAGTGAGTTAGGCAGCGCACGCTACGAATGGTAAGTAGCGCGCGCTAGTGAGTTGTAGTAGCGCACGCTAATATGTGGTGTAGCGCGCTAAGGACAGATCGGGTTGAGTCCGGTGGCTACCGGACCGCATCGATTAATTCTTAGCGCACGCTATGTGTTGTTTTTAGCGACGCAATCGATATTATAGCGCACGCTAAATAATGGTTGTAGCGCACGCTATCGAGGTCGATCGAGGACAGGCGGTTCGGATTCCGAGATCGGGCATCACATTATTCGTTAGCGCACGCTAACTATGAGTATTAACGACGCTAGTGGTATGGCCGTAGCGCACGCTACAAAAATGTACGTAGCGCGCGCTACCGTTTTCGGACGATGGGTACTGGAATACCCAAATTACCCGTTAGCGCACGCTATGCATAAGGGCTAGCGCACGCTAACTCGGGAGTGATTATATATTGGACGATCGGCTTGAGTTCGTCTTTTAGCATTCTATTCTCATTCTCTCGTCGGTTCTAGGCGATTTGGGCGATTTAGAGAGTATTCTTCAAGGTGTAATCATCAATCATCATCTTCAAGTCTTTGAGTTGGATTAATCATCACTTCATCATCTCCAAAACATCGAATCAAAGGTATTAATTTCTTGGATCTAGAATTTCGGATTTTTGGGTTTTCCTTCCGATTTCTTCGTGTAAGCTTGGATTATCATTGGAAAATGTTAGATATGGATTATCTACCTTGGATGAATATATTCCTACGGATTTAATGGTTATTTTCGGAATTGTTTTTAAGAACCCTTGGGGTTGACTTCGATTAATTGGGAATTTTCCGATTGATGTTGTTGTAATCATAAATTATGGATTCCTAATGGATTATTGATATCATTGAAGTGTTTTGTTAGTTCGAAATACTCATTTTGGTGTGGGTTTCGACATATTCGGGATTGGATATTTCCGAAGTTGTGTGGTTGGTTATGTATTCGTTGGAATGCCCTATGAGTTTGATTATCGTTGTTTTCGACCTTTGGGTTAGTCGTGTTTTGTTGCTTGATAAGTGTATTGAGCGATTGTTGGTAATTATTGTTATTCAAGGTTGTTCGAGCGACCGGTATCTTGGTTAGGACGTTGTTCGTGGACGAATATTCTTCATCGTTGTTGTGTAAGTTAAATCTTACTCGGTTAAAAGGATACTCATTCCTTTTGTTGTTGATTGCTCATAATCATAATTCATTCATCATAATATTAATCATTTTGAGACTTGTAATTGTCGAATAATCAATTCATTCACGAGGAACGACGGTTCCAAATCATTTCATTGGGTTATCAATCACGTCACTATTACTTTCATATCGGTGAGTCATCTTGGCCTTGTCTAATTATTATTTATTGATATTCATCATGGTCATTCTCGTTCATGTGACCTTCCCGGTTCATATTGCATGGTCGGGTGTGGCTGTGTGGAATTTTTAGTCAGGGCACACGATGGTCATGTATTGGGTTCACCGATACATCGGACCGTGCACACGGTAACGCTTACCTCCGTGAGACTAATTAGGTACAAGGACGGGTGTGTCCGGTCATTCGTCTTGTACACTTGCACAGAACATTACGGGCGTACTATGATACTCCTCTTCAGCGTAATTCATAATTAAGAATATTTCATAACTTCAGTTAATTCATGATTGTGTAATTTCAACTCTTTAGGATTGTTGTTCTGTGTAACTGACCCCGTTGGGGGATTTTGTTTTCAGGTCACGACAAGGCAAAGGCACGGGAAGAGCATGTTGACGGCGACGAGTCCCAGTGATACTAGTAGGGGGCCCCAGTCATTCCGTTTGTTCAGTCATCTTCAGTCATTTTAGTTATTCTGTCATTTGTATTTTCCGCTGCAAATTCCGTTTGAGATGTTTATTTATTCAGGGTGGTGTATTTTATCTTCATATAAAATATACTAGTATTCGTTATTGTCCTGGTGTGTTGTACTTAAACTCCTCATCGGAGTACTTGGTAATATAATGTGGTTCGGTACTACAATTATATTATTTAATTCATCATTTTCATTCGCCTGGTGGGTCCCAGTCGGGGATTCACGGCACTGTAATATCCGCCTAGTTTGGGGTGTTACAAACCATATCCATAAGATTCACATACTCGTTTACGAAACACACCAATCACAAAACACACACGGTTTTGAAAGAGAGCCTTTAACAAGGTTAACTGAATCTTTTGAAAGTTCAATTCAAACGACCAAATAAAAGACATTTAGACGATCACCAATTATCATATCCACAAAACAAGAATTATATGGACAAGGTACTTGCCTCGAAATCGGCACGCAAGTAGTCCGATGAACACGGCTCAACCGGGAAGCTACGAAACGCCCGATGCTATTAAAAAGGGAGATGACGACGAACGGATGGGTTCAACCTGGTTTCTTTGCAAGAAACTTGACCCTAACATCCTATAATCCATAAATCAACAATCATACGAGGAAGGATAATCGTAGAATGTCCGAAAACCCCTCTATGACATTCTACCGGACACCTTCAAGGCGTCGATCAAGAACTCAACCAAAATAATGAATCGATACGATCCAACCATGGAATAACAAGGGAAGTGATATAATACATCTAAATAATCATCAATCCATCACAATCCTAAGTTAAATCGGATTAAACGGATGAAAACAACCAAAACACCCAAATTCCCCAAAATTAGATTTCTAGAAAACCTGACCTGATTCGCTCGATCAAAGGATGTTATAGGATGGATGATTGATGATATGAACTCCAAGACTTCATGGATTGATTGTCCAACAACATGTATCCATGATAAACACACCTCCAACCGCGGAAGGGAATAAAACAAGTGAGGAAAATGATGAAAAACCCGTCTGCTGGGTCTTAAATACACAGCCTGCCGGACGCCTTACGTACGTAATCGGCCATGGCTTACGGCCGTAACCGGCCATGGCCGAGCCTAATGCCCAAAAATGCCGGCAGCGTTACGTACGTAACCGGACAAATCTTACGCACATAAACGGCCTTACGTATGTAACTGCCGGGCCCTTCCGGCTGTAACTCGCCAGGGCTGGCCTGGGCCCAACCTGCCCGGCCATGACTCGGCCGGGGCCAACTCCGACGGCCCGGAAGACCCCGAAACCCGAGCCTGAATACGAATCGAAGATATGGTTACGAAGTACTCGCAAAGATGAATTCGAGCACTAAGAGAACACACGATTCCGACCATCCGAAGGCTCGAAATTCGACAACGGAAAGTAATTACCCCAAACTTCGGAAAATTACGGAAATGGCCCAAAATGTCTGAAATACACGATACACGATCGATACACCAAGACAAATCTCGCAACATGAATAATAACATTAAATGAACTTACGAGAAACTCGAAACAATAGTTTTAGACGAGATTCGCAAGAATCGAACTCAAGTGCGGAAAAACCGCATAAGAACACGGAACTCAACAAAACGATACCGAAACGAACTCGGATGGTAAAAAGTGCCGAATTAAATACTCTCGGAATGACGAAATGATCACAATCTAGTCGTCAAAACGGGCTCCCGCCGAAAAAAAAGAAAATCACCGAAATATGAAATTGCGGATATTACAGTGTGTGTTGAGTAAATTTAGATATATGAATCAATGAGATAACATTTGTTTAACCTAATAAAATGTGTCAAATATTTCATTCTTATCTACATTATAAATTGTTCGATTTGTATTTGCATACGGCATCACCTGTTAAGTAATTGGACATGTCACATCCCTATTCGTCCCAGTTGCGGTCGGAACCAGTTGAACTTATTTTTTGTTTTATCATCATCATCATATCATATTGATAAGTGAGCCCTTTAATTCTTATATATAGCGTTATAGGTATGAAGGTTTAGAAAATTTGACAATAAAATCCATTATTAGCATTTTTAATGCTTTCTGCATAGTAACTGGATTTAAACAATAAAAACACACCTTAAACTTCTACAAAACCACTAGACCAGACATTAATACCCTAAATATGTTCAATATCTATTAAGAACCGGTTCACACCAACAAATAACCGGCCTATAACTGCTTGAACCGATCCAGCCTTTCAAACATGATTTATGGAAGCTATTTGAGGGTATCTCCGGTATTTCGCCCTCAAAACTGCCTCTCTAACTTGGATAAGAGATGAAAACCAACCCTAAGCCCTCATTAACACTCTGGAATCGATCTAGAAGCATCCATCTCCGAAAAGTCACCAAAAAATCAAGAAAAATCATCAAAACACCAACAGCTCATATCCTTTGAGAATCAAGGCGAGTTTCCTTTGTTTTCTTCATGTTCTTGATGTATTTATTGATTATTTCGATGAAACAAGGGTTTGTTCAGGCCCTTAGACATGTCATTATATTTTTAAGAGTTCATTCATGGCCTAACCTTGTGTTTATTGTGGGTTTATAAAGCCTAAATCATCACTAGACAACATAGAACTCAATTCTGCCACCTTTTATAAACATATATGGATTGTGCATATTTCGTATAGTTAAGGGGCTTGTATTCCCATATATTTGTTCTTCAGTATGTTAGGGATGTTATATCAAAATTTGATAAAATCCAACTTATATTCAAGTGGTTATAAGCTAAACAAATTCTGTTATTCAAAGGTTTTGATAAACTCTCTTGAACAATTATGTTGTTGTAAAATAGGTTACACAAATTACTATATGTTCATATTTTCAGAATAAGTTTTCTTGTATAAGTAAAGGAGAAGGATATAAAGTTAAAACGTAGTATAAATGGGTATATATGTATAATTATTGCATCACAATAACTAGTTGTAAAGGGATAAGTCATAGATGATCCTAAATTGTATTCCAAACATTTTGTAGCATTCATGAAAGTAATGTTAAGTGCAATATAGTTAACTAATTCAGGGCTTTTAGCACATCCATCTAGCTAGAAAAGCTGATCTTTTCACTTCAATATGCAGCCTGACCTGAGGTAAGATGAGGCTTTTCCTTGCTTTATCATAAGGATCATATATTGATTGATATTTTCATATATGACTGTTATTGAATGATCATGCATAACATGTGTATGTGAAAGAATGTTTAAGAAAAAGAAATATGGTACTTGATTGATGGTGAGTAGGAGCGGGACGCGGGAGATCGGCGGACCCAAAACATGGTGGCAAATACTTGCGGCTGAAAGTCGGTCAAGGAAACCCATACTAAATGAAAAAGGTTGAATACGGGTAATACCATTGGTTGGAAAACTAGTATGGGAACCCCCGTATACATGTTTTATTGGCTAATTATATGAATAAGTTCCGAAAACCATGGACTATCACTATCAGTCTAGTACCACACTTCAAGGGTACCCGCTGAAAGGATTTTACAAGAACATGACTATATCATTAAAGTAGTTATTTGTTGATGAATGTGATATGTGACACTTTGCTATTACAGAAGTCTCATCTTACTGAGCCATTAGCTCACTAGATTCATATGATACAGATGATGATGCTCATGTTTAGGGGTTGACTATACTTCTTCAGTATTGCCAGTCGAAGACTTGTCCATATGCCATTCTCCAGCTATTTTGCCCTATGCTGGAAGACTATGTTGTGTTTTGAATAAAATCGCTCTGTTATGGTTTTTTTTATGTATTAAAATTAAGGTTGTGGAATGTTTTGAACAAATAATACCAGTTTGCGTTATTTCCTTGAGTTCTTGCTTTTACCAAATTTAAAATTTTGGTTTCAAAGTATAACAGAGTGATACTCCCCAACTTGGTAGCACAGACCCCTTTGCGGTTCAGCTACTAGGTTAGGGGGTGTTACAGCCATCGTCATGCCCCTCTGTCTCAACTCTCTCCTCGCAAGCACCTAAAACATGAAAACATGTTCCGTCCCTACGGGGCCAGTCGTCCAGATAATGAACATCAAATACATGTGCAACATGATATGCATCCAAAGGCAGAATAAACGGTACAACAATGGTAACGAGATGCTCACAAACCAAGGTAAGAACCGAGCATTCATGAAATACTTATGCCCACGGCATACGATCAATACCTGCTCAACGGGTTAGAACAAAAGGGCCCAACGGCGAATCATCAATATAGTTCACAATAATGAAATTACCCAAAGGTAAACCAAACCAACGCTGACTATATACGAATCACAATGCCCAAAGGCTCCACGGAAATACCAATACATCACAATGGCCTGAAATCCCCTCAGTCGAAGCTGCCAAAATATCATAATGGTATGAAAACCACTCAGTCGAAGCTGCCAATCATCGCAATGCGGATCTCAAAGAAACAAACCCGACTGTCGAACATGCCACTCGGCGTATGAACAACCTGTCACAAACCGTCGGACATATCCAATACAACATGGACTATTAACAACCAAACCAATAAGGCTCAAGAGGTACATCACAGTATGCCCGATCCGGAAATGTGTCCGTGCACATATCCACCCTGTATACGGAATCCAGAATATACATGGGACAATGTACCTAATTATCCTCACGAACTACGTTTCGTGTGCACGGTCCAATGCGGAAACATCCACGCATGACCATCGTGTGCCTGGCTAAAAATCCTACCCATAACCAATCGGCACACAGATATGATTCCAGATATGTTACGATGCAACATGACAACGAAACTCAAAGAATAACACATCCAATAAGGATCAAAAGACTCACCAAAGTGAACAATGACACATGGATAATGAAAGATCGACACGACCAACAATATCCAAAACAACCATCCTGGGATCACAATCCCTAAGGTCCGATTAACACGATCAACAATCACAACACAACAATCCTAGAATCCTCAACCCTCAACGATCACAAAATTACCGAGTTCACAAGAATGATAATATGTTGCCTTGAGATGGCCAACATGACTATAATAACTCACGGATGGGCACCGTCCTCGGTGGTCCCAATTTAAATACCTCGACTGCCTTGGAATGGCCAATCGATCAAAACGACTCAACAGATGGGAACTATCCTCGACAGTCCCAATTCAACACCAATATTACCTTATAATGGCCAATCGATAACAGTGATATAGATAATCCCAATTCAATACCTCGATTTCCTTATAATGGCCAATCGATAACAACGACACAATGGATGGGAACTATCCTCGATAGTCCCAATTCAATACCTCGATTGCCTTAGAATGGCCAATCGATAACAATGATACAACGGATTCCTCAGTACCTTTAATCGGTTACCGAATACGTCAATGCCTTCAATCGGCCAATTACAGCATCAATAGCAAAACACCAATATCAATAACAATGATCACAACAATGTCTTAAACCAACATCAATATCAACAACAACAATCGATACATCAATACCGTGAACCGGCTATCGACAAAAACATCAACAACGAGTATCTCAATGTCCTGAATAGCTTTTGCCGAACAACAATAACATTTGGCATAATTTGCAGAAGAGAATCGTATCAAACAATCCCCTGATATCAACAAAATCATAGAGAGACCAAGTCTCGAAATGATACAACACATTCATACACATACACGATAACATTAATCTCATTGACTAGTACAAGTATAAAACTTGCCTCAAACCAAAGGCGGTGAAATCCTCCAACGAACGACGAATGGCGTCTTCCAACAATCACAAGCACTCGAACAACCTTGAATGAAATAAAATTCATTCAATAACACGATAGAAATCGAAAACAGCACAAAAGACAACCCCTATTCAACACGAATCGATCAAACCTCACAAACGAATATCATAGTCCTCAACTATGAATTCTAACATCCTCCAACACCTCAATGATCAATTAACATGATCATTATGTTCTTAACACTTGTTACAAACAATTCAACAAGGATTATCAGAACAACATCGAATCAATCATCTCAAAATGATAATATCACTAATATCATGATCAATACCTCAAAAACATCATCATCACAACAAACATGATGTCTCTATCAATATCAATCACCAATTCTTCAAGAATTCGGATTAATCAACAAGATTAACTTAACCATTTCTAGATTATGATAATCACCTCCTAATTCATCATAAATCCTTGCTAAAATTGTTATAATCTCTCAAGAACACAACCAACAACAATAATCATCTCAAGGCTATGTTAATCACCTAAAAATATTAACATAACTCTTCCTAGACATGATTATAACCTCCAAGTATTCTTAAACATCAAGAACACAATTAAACTCAAGCTATAACATCATGTTCTTCATCATAAGTTCATAAAATCTATGAAGAACCATACTATCCCCCAAGAAATCATCAATACACGAATTACACGACAACAACATCAACATAATCTCGAGTTAAACACAAGATTACTCAACATACATCCTGAAAAATGAGGAACAACCTCAAACCATCAAGAATCCACTCCAATCTCCAAGTTCCTAAGCTCCAATCCAAGTTTGAAGAGGCTGGAAAACGCAAAGCGATGCAGAGGGATGATTTCTAGGGAGAGAAATCAGAAATGGATCGTGGTAAAATGAAAGACGAATCGTGTCTTTATAATCTGCACATCACATTACGGCCGCTATTTCAAGGCTTAACGTACGTTATGGACTTAACGTACATTATCGCCTCTACGTAGCGTATGCTACATAGCCCAAAACTCAATGCCTCAAAATGGGGTACCCATTACGTACGTTAACTACATTACATACGTAACAAATCTCACCATTACGTACGTTAACCTCAAGGTATAGCATACGTAATGTGCGTTGACCTGCCTGTCCCAATCGAACTCCGCGAATCCAGCCTGGCCCGGTCCCACACGCCAAAAGTCAGATGCTATCTGATACCCATCGTTACGTACGTAACCCTCACAATTTAACGTACGTAAGCTCAACACAATATCATACGTAATGCTACACATGTAGCGTACGCTATGGCTATATACTTAGCCAAAATTCCAAACTCACCAAGAAACATCTAAACGACAAAACAAAATCAACGATAAGTATAAATATTTCGATTCCGAAATATCCCAATACAATATACATTGTATCAGTCAAATACAACAACACTTGTACAATTCTAAATGAATACGTACAACACAACAGTTAAACGAAAAAAATTACCCCCGGATATTATAGGAACCCCGGTAAGGGATCATGTTCTAAAGATGATTTCTCATCTAAACAAACTTTATATCTTAGGGGTGACTATCGATGCAGAAACGCAGGTCGATATCATCCTAGGCAGCTTACCTAGGAGCTTTGAGCAGTTCTGCCTAAACTACAATATGAATCGTAGGGAATATACCTTGGCAGAATTATTGGTAGAGCTTCAAGTTGGGCAAGGTCTCTTTAAGCAAGGGTATCAAGTTCCTGCGGCTACTGGTGTTTCGACTTCTAAACCCAAGTGGGGGAAGAAGAAGAAACAAGTGGGCCAGAAGCAAGTGGCAATTCTCAAGCTAAAGAGCAAAGCTCCTCATCCTGAGGCGAACAAAAATTGTAAGGTAAAGTGCTGCAAGGGCGGTCAGAAAGGACATTTCAAATCGGACTGTCCTGCACTTACAAAAGGTATGTCTCGAGCACTAGTAGTCAAAACATATTTGGCAGCTTGTTCTTCTACTTCGTGGATAGTTGATTCAGGCTCCACTGATCATGTTTGCTCTGAATCGCATGGTTTTCAAGTACAGCTTAGTGCGGGCGAGATCACCATCAACTGGGGTGATTATTCCAGACTTATGGCTATTGCAGTGGGAGTCTTGCAGTTGAAGATTAGTGATAAAATATTAGTCCTTAATAATGTATTATTAGTACCAGATTTTAGAATGAATTTAATTTCGGTTCCTAAATTAAGTTGTGATGGTTATTCAGTTTATTTTGATGGTGATGCTATTATTAGAAGAAACGGTGAATATATTTGCAAAGGTACTTATACTGATCGACTATATGTCATTAATACTTCACAAACTCCCATATATAAACATAAATCGATTAACTCTGTCTAAACTTAAAAAGAGAAAAGAACCTTCAAGCATAAACCAAATATATCTGTGGCATTTATGGTTAGTTCATGTAAACCTTAGGAGGGATTCAAAGATTGATAGATGATAGCCCATTGAATGACCTCCAAGTTGAGTCATTTCCAATTTGTGAATCTTGTCTAGAAGGAAAGATGACCAAAAGGGTTTTTAAAACCAAGGGAAACCGTGCTCAGAATGTGTAAGAATTGGTTCATACGGATGTATGTGGTCCAATGAATATCCAAGATAGGGGTGGTTTCAAATATTTCATCACGTTTATAGATGATTATTAGATATATAGACACATTTATTTGATGGGATGTAAGTCTGGAACCTTTGACAAGTTCATAGACTTCAAGGTAGAAACGGAGAAGCGTCATGGAAAGAGTATCATCACTGCAATATGATCATGGTGGTGAATACCTTAGTGGATAGTTCTTGGATTTCTTGGCAAATAAGGAGATTTCATCCCAGCTCACTGTGCCGGGAACTCCACAACAAAATGGTCTTGCTGAGATAAGGAATAGAACTCTTTTAGAAATGGTTAGGTCAATGATGAGTTATTCAGATGTACCTATTTCATTCTAGGGATACGCCTTGGAAACAGCGGCGTACATTCTAAATCTGGTACCTTCGAAATTAGTTCAAAAAACACCCACAGAACTGTGGACTGGGCGAAATCCCGATCTAGAACATGTTCGGTTTTGGGGTACTCCAGCACATGTGCTGAATAAGGAAGCTGACAAGTTGTCATCTCGTACAAAGGTACAAGTGTTTGTAGGATATCCTAAATAGTCCCCAGGATCAAAAGGTCATTGTTAGCACCAATGCCCGGTTCTTGGAAGAGGATTATATGATTAATCACAAGCACATGAGCAAAATAATTCTGGAAGAGTTGAGGGGCGAGACTCCGTCTATACCAATCATACAAGCACCAACTAACAGTACACCACGTATCGATTTTCAGACTTTTACACCAAATCAGGATTTGCCTCGTCGTAGTGGAAGGGTTGTTCATCAACCAGAATGATTCATAGGTGTGGGACAATCTTCGGACTCAACCCCAAACGAAGATGAATTAGATCCTTAGACTTACAAGGATCAAATCCAAGACAAAGATGCTGACTCCTGGCAAGTAGCAATGGAATCAGAAATGGAATCTATGGATTCCAATAAAGTGTGGGAGCTAGTAGAACTATCTGATGGGGTACAAGCCATTGGGAGTAAGTGGGTCTACAAGCGAAATAAAAGAGGTGACAGGAAGGTTGAAACCTTCAAATCGAGGCTTGTAGCGAAAGGTTACACTCAGGAAGAGGGTATCGATTATGATGAAACCTTTTCACCGTTAGCCATGCTTAAGTCAATCTGGATTCTTTTAGCTATAGCTGCACATTTGGATCTGGAGATTTGGCAAATGGATGTCGAGACTGCATTCTTGAATGGAAGTCTAGACAAGGAAATAGACAAACGCCAACCAGAGGGATTCATTGTTGAAGGAGAAGAGCACTTAGTGTGCAATCTTAAGAGATCCATTTATTGACTTAAACAAGCATCTAGATCTTGGAATACTCGATTTGACGAAGTTGTCCAGTCATATGGATTCGTCCAATGTCCGAGTTAGAGTTGCATGTATAAGAAATGCGATGGAAATGTGTTATGTTTCTTGTATTGTACGTAGATGATATCCTTCTGACTGGAAACAACGTAAAGGAATTATCGGATGTACGTGTTGGGTTTTACATATATCTAATAAAATAAATATAAGCACAATGCAGCAGAATAAATTAACAAAAAATTGATTTATTAAGAGTTCGTAGAATTACCTTAATTCGAAGAACAGAACTGAACCCGGACCAGGAGCTGATTAAATCCTCTTCATATTTCGGTGATCCACACACGAACAACTGGTACAAGCCGGATTGCTAGATCCTTACGAACAATTTTGATAAACAGTATAACAATTAATTCCTTGCTAGAAGGATTTGTACTGATGATCAAAATCAACTAAGGGAAGAGAATGGAGATGGCCGAAACGGACTTCCTGGACTGAAATCAATTCGGCCAAACAGTAAAGGGGAGGCCGATTTTTCTATCAAACACAATTAGGGTTGTGTAAATTTTCTTATGACAACTCCTTGTCCAAGACCCTTTATTTATACTAAGTAAACCCTAGAGTGAAACTCTAGTATTTGCTTAATTGCCCCTCAACTTATTAAAAAATACAATACATATAATATCTTATATTATATATTACTTATTATTTAATCCTCTAATAAATATAATATTTAATATTATATTCCCAGTTGTTATAATTAAATAATATAATATATAATATCCTATATTATATATTACTCATTATTTAATTTTTTTAATAAATATAATACCTAATATTATATCTATTAATTATTCTTGCTTGTCTTTAGTTGTCGTATGTGTGACCCAAAAGACTTATATTATATTGGCAATTATTTAAGATCTTATTAAATAATAAATCATAAGCGATCTCTAGCAAGACATTATGACTAACCAAATAATATAAATTTATAGTCCATTAAACCATTTAACGTGTGAAATCCCTTTGTCGCTCAATATCATATTTGAACCAAGTCATGAAAATTGTCATATTTATTGTGTTCAAATGCTTTCTCGATCTTAAGTAGACTAATTTAATCAAACGACTCTTCATTTGAGCATGGCCATGCATTTCCTTCAGACCTACTTATCGAGGGGCCCATCAGATATCTCTCTCACTAAAGAGAGGGACAAATCCCCATCTTGATTATTCATTGCCCTCTACATGACTCCCGCTAATCCCGATCGCTAACCTTTATGATCACCATGTTTCAGATGACGTTGGATTACATCATTGCATAGCAGTTATCATGTTGGACTCTATGACAATCTCAGGCTCAAGGATTTATTGACATACTGTTATATTGAGATTCACTTAGGCATTTCCATGCAGTGATCTCAATACGGATCTGTCCAGTATTGTTTCTCCGACCAATACCTATAAGTTGATCTGTACCACACGCATAATCATCTGATGATTATCAATCAAACATATACTAGTATATTAATCACTTGAGTCTCCATTCAACGCGATTGAGTAATCTTATTATTCGTGAATAACTATTGATTATTATAATATTAAAACATGCACACATTATAATAATCAACGAGAAGAAAATATAATCAAATAACATTATTTAAATGTGACAATTACAAATCTAGGTACAATGTCCTAGGGCACTATTCCCAACAATCTCCCACTTGCACTAGGACCATTCATTCATGACTTTTAGTCATATCGATCTATCATGCTCAACATGCTTTCCTTGTGAGAGTGGCTTGGTAATCATGCTCAACATGCTTTCCTTGTGAGAGAGGCTTGGTAAGTGGATCAGCAACATTCTCTTCCGTTGCTACTTTGCATATACTGAGTATGTGTTTAGATCTATAATCAGTCCTTGACTCTTTAGCTTGTACAATAGCACCATTATTGTCGCAGTAAAGACTTATAGGTCCTAAAAGGATCCACATATTCTCCTCGGATGTAACCGATGCTGCCAGGTACTCAGCTTTAGTAATAGAATATATGAGCGTTCTTTACTTGTAACATTTCCAACTCAGAGCACCTCAATTTTAAACAAAAACACAAAACCATCTGTGATCTTAAATCATCTCTATCGGTTTCGAAACTTGCATCGGTGTAATCATTTACAGCCAACTCGATTCCCACCCCTCCATAAATTAGGAAAGCATCATTAGTTCTTAAGTACTTTAGGATGGTTTTCACTTTTGTCCAGTGACTTTCACCTGGATTTGATTGGTATCGACTTGTCATGCTAAGGGCAAACGGTACGTCTAGTCAAGTACAAATCATGGCATACATGATTTATACAATGGCCGAAGCATATGGAATCTTGCTCATGCTGTAACACCCCCAAGATATTCAGGGTATATTACAGTGCCGTGGTTCCCTACATGGAACCCGCCAGTCTAGACGACCTAATATACTCATCGACTCACGGAATCAACATAATAACACATCGTCATAAAGACGCAAAGCAATAATAATCCACCCAGTTCAACCGGTCAAACAACATCACAACCACCCAATACAAATATAATAGACGAAAGATTTCAATCCGAACAAACAAAAGCTCATAGTACTCGAGTACTTCTATTAGTTTACAGGTTGACAAACGATCAAAAGGTAGAAAACAATAAGACACCACTCATGCACAATCATCACGCACGGCCATCGTCTGCATACTGGTCCAGCTCTCATTCGTCTCGATGAACCTGACCTGAAAATCATAAAACGAATAACCCCAAAATGGGTCCCAAAGGGGTTAGCAATTATGCTAGTACAAGTAACCAAATGAACAACTTACACCTTACACATGTAGTCAATGCATGCAATCATGAAAACATTGGTTGAAACACACATTTCCGGAAACGCCAATAATCCAAAACACATTTGCAAAATGCACCACAATTAACCGCGAACCCACCCCTCCGTGGACTCCTACCGAGACCCTGTCGGATCTAACCCATAGTGAGCATACACACACACACACACACACTCATGCAATACTACTATGTCAAGATTGTAAGTTCATAAGGGTACTTGACTCGATCAATAGACGGTGACATGAATGGAAAGGAAGAATCAAACACGACCGCTAGGAACCGGCGAAACAGAACCTAACGATTCTAAACGAATACGGAAATGGAATACACCCGAAAACCCGCCCACGATTCATGTATATTCGTACAGGAACAACAAAGAGGGCGGACCACAACCAAACCCTCTCGATTACACAAATACCACGAAATATACCATGAATCCGTAGGGAAAACGAAAATACCAATAAGATTAACCATATACACCATGGATTAATCAACAACACGGAACAATGGATGATTAGTGATAGATTGATGATATGATGATCAAATACACTTTTCCAACGAAGCTTCAGTGAAAATCAGATGAACCCTAGGCCTCAAGTCGCTTCCGTCGCGAAGAGAAGAGAGAAAGGTGAGAAATAAAGAAAAAGTCGGCCGCTGTCAGTTTATATACTGGCAGGTGTTACGGCTGTAACATCACTAACATACGGCCGTAACATGAGAATATTACGACCGTAACGTGCCCGACTTACGACCGTAACTGGCCCTGGGAGAAATCTGGGCAATCCAACGAAGCTCACTTACGGCCGTGCAACAAAATGGTTACGGCCGTAACACATATTACGGCCGTATCTGACAAACATTACGCCCGTAAGTGCTCACTGGACCAAAAGCTAGGAAAAAAAACGAACTCAAGTTACGTCCGTGCAAGTAAGAACTTACGGTCTTAACTGATGAGTATTAAAGCCGTAACAGCCTTCGCTTACGGCCGTAATGTGCCTTTGGCAGCAGGCCAGAGATGCACAATGTTATAATGAAGGTCGATCGGAGGGTACAAGATGTACCAACGGATACATTCTCAACGAGTTCCGAGATAGAAACTAAAATGTTCAAACGAAATGCGATTCCGACAACCTGAGGGTTCGGTAACGACAAGGATAGTAATTACCCCATAACTTTGGGAAATTACAAAACGGCCCGAAACATCCAAAACACACGATACATGATCAGAAAAACAAATGAAAGTTCACAACATGCATAACAACATGAGACGGACCTGCCGCAACCCCGAAACGGTGGTTCCGAACAATGTTTACGAGAATCGAACGAACTAGCGACGAAAATGACATTAAGCACGGAATTGAGTAAAAAGTCCGAAACAAGCTCGGATGACATAAAGTCCAATGTTAAATATTCTCGAAATTTCGATACGGTTACAAGCGAGTCGCTAAAAATGAAAAATACACCAAAAATGAAAATATCGGGAAAAGAAAAATGCGGATATTACATTCTAACCCTCTAAAAATAAGTTTCATCCCGAAACTTAAGAAACAAACAACTCGGGTATCTAGCACGCATACTATCCTCGGTTTACCAAGTTGCCTCCTTGACACCATGCCTCGACCAATGCACCTTGACCAAGGGAATGGTCTTATGCCTCAATCGCTTCTCACGGTGGTCCAAAATCTTCAAGGGACGCTCCTCGAAAGTAATATCCTCAGCAATATCAATCTCACCGTAATCGATGACGTGACTAGGATCCGGGACATATTTCCTCAATAGGGAAACATGGAAAACACTATGAACGTGACTCAAGGCCGGAGGTAACGCCAACCGGTATGCCAACTCACCGACTCTCTCGAGAATCTCAAAGGGTCCTATAAATCTCGGGCTCAACTTTCCCTTCTTCCCGAAGCAGAAAACTCCCCTCGTCGGCAACACTTTTAGCAAAACGTGGTCTCCCACCTTGAATTCTAAAGGTCGACGACGGACATCGGCATATGACTTGTGCGACTCTGAGCAGTCAACATCCTTTCTCGAATCATTTTCACCTTCCGCCTCGTCTCTCTAACTATATCCGGTTCGGTCCCGACCAGATCGGATGCCTCGTTCCAACAAATTGGTGATCGACATCATCGCCCATAAAACGCCTCATACGGTGCCATTCGAATCGACGCATGCCAACTGTTATTGTACGTGAACTCGATCAACGGTAAATGTTCCTCCTAGTCACTGCTCCAATCGAGAGCACAAGCGCGCAACATATCCTCAAACGTCTAGATAGTGCGCTCGGACTGCCCATCCGACTGAGGATGAAAAGAGGTACTCAGACGCGAACGAGTACCCAACGCCTTATGCACTGCCTATCAAAAGTGCGATACAAAACGGCCATCCTGATCCGAAACAATAGACTTCGGAGTACTGTGAAGCTTCAATAAACACACGAGCCAACTTCTCCGGACCCCAAGTATCCTTGATGCCCAAAAAATATGCCGAATTGGTCAGACGGTCCACAATCACCATAACCATATTCATGCCCGATCTCGATCTCGGCAAACTCGTGATGAAGTCTATCGAAATATCTTCCCATTTCCATTCCGGAACGGGAAGTGACTGCAATAACCCAGTCGGTCGGTGATGCTCGATTTTGACCTCCTAACAAGTCAAACATCTCGCTACAAACCGTATGACCTCCTCATTCATATCATTCGACCAAAAATCTCTCCTCAGGTCCTTGTACATATTACTCAAACCAGGATGAACGGAGTAAGGTGTAGATGGGCCTCTCGCAAAATACTCCGTCTCAATGTCAAGTCCTTCGGTACACAAAGCCGACTCTGGAATCTCAACACACCATCCTCGTGAATCACAAACCCAGGAGACTTTCTTTTAAGAACATTCTCCCGAATTTGAGAAATCATCGGATCCTCTAACTGCTTCAATTTAATTTCATCGACCAGCGACGACGAAATCTCTAAAGCACAAAGTTGCCTGACCACTCCTGGCAATAAAATATCAACAACCAAATTGATCAAAACCCGTTGAAGCTCAGACTGAGACGTAAGAATCTCAAGTGTCCTCAACGCAACCGGTTTTCGACTCAAGGCGTCAGCCACGACGTTCGCCTTGCCCGGATGATAAAGGATTTCGAGGTCAGAATTCTTAATCAGCTCCAACCACCTCCTCTGCCTCATATTCATCTCCCACTGGGTAAATATATACTTCAGACTTTTATGATCGGTAAAAATCTAACATGCGGAGCAAAATAGATAGTGACACCAAATCTTGAGTGCAATGACAACTGCCGCTAACTCCAAATCGTGAGTAGGGTAGTTGAGCTCGTACGGCCTCAATTGTCTCGATGCTACGCAATAGTCTTGCTGTGCTGCATCAATACGCACCCAAGACCCTGGCCCAAAGCATCACTATAAATAGCAAAACCCTCGTTGCCACACGACAACGCTAAAATCGGGGCTGAAGTTAAATGCCTCGTCAGCTCCTCAAAACTCGCCTGTCTCTCGTCATTCTATATGAACGTCTCAGACTTCTGAAGCAACTATGTAAGTGGCTGAGATAGTTTCGAGAAACCCTCGATGAACCTACGGTAGTAGCCCTCCAAACCCAAGAAACTACGGACCTCCTTCACGTTCTTAGGCGGTGCCCAATCCAACACTGCCTTGATCTTCTGCGGATCCACACGTACTCCCTCGGCAGAAATCACGTGACCTAGAAACATCACCTCCTTCAGCCAAAACTCACATTTCGAGAACTTCGCATAGATTTGCTCGGTCCTCAAAATGTCTAACACCACTCGCAGATGATGCGTGTGCTCCACCTCGTTCCTCGAATAGATAAGGATATCGTCAATGAAGACGACGACACACTTATCCAAATACTCGATAAAGACCTTGTTCATCAACTGCATGAACACTGCCGGCACGTTAGTTAACCCCAATGGCATAACTACAAACTCATAATGCCCGTATCTCGTCCGAAAAGCTATTTTCGGCACATCGGACTCCTTCACCCGAGGCTGATAGTACCCCGATCTCAAGTCGATCTTCGAGAATACCGCAGCTCCCTACAACCGATCGAACAAGTCATCAATCCTCGGCAAGGGGCACTTGTTCTTGATAGTCACCTTGTTTAGCTCGCGATAGTCGATACACAAACGCAGTGAACCATCCTTCTTCCGCAAAAACAGAACCGGTGCGCCCCAAGACGAAGTGCTCGGTCGAATATACCCTGACTCAAGAAGCTCACTCAACTACTTCTTCAAGTCAGCCTTCTCTGAAAGAGCCATGCGATACGGCGCCTTCGAAATTGTAGCCGCACCCGACTCTAACTCGATAGCGAACTCTACCTCAGGGTCCGGTGGCAACCCCGGTAACTCGTCAAGAAAAACGTCAGGAAACTCACTAACAACTGGAATCGATGAAAGATCGACTCCACCACTCTCCGCCTTCAAGGCGTAGCACCAATAACCAGTACACCCCTTCCGCAGGAGTCTCATCACTTTCAAGCATTAATAACAAACTTCTGGTTTCCCCTCTTTCGCCCTGCAAAAGAGTGCTCGATGCCATACTTGGCTAACATAGTGATGATTCTCGTGTGGTAGTTCATGATCGCACCATGCTGCTTGATCCAATTATCCCCGAGAATTAAATCCTCACCCTCAATACCCACAACAATAAGATCAGCGAGCCAATCCCTCTCGCAAATAGTCACACAACAATCTCGAATCTCTCGATCACCAACGATCCTATCACCGCTGGGAAGTTTAACGATGAAAGGCTCACAAGGCGACAAACAATCAAGACCCAAACGGCGCACACATTCCAAAGAGACGAATGAATGCGTAGCACCAGAATCGAAAAGCACACTGACAGGATGCGAATGAATGTGAATGGTACCTGTGGCAACGGTAGCGTCTGGATCATCGGCCCTCCTCATCTCATAAACACGCTGATGGGCGAAGCCGACACTGGAAGCTCCCCCTCTACCGAGCTGACCCCGATCTCTCCCTCGACTGGCACTCGGCGGAGACTGAGAAGCAAACGATCCTTGATTCACACTTGGTTCCCTAGGCGCTGGAATGGAAGTCTGGGCACCAAGAATTCTCTCTCTCTCAACACAAAAAGTAGCCTTATGGACCGGCTGGCCACACCAATTACACATCAGGAAAGGGGTCGGACAATTACGATTGATGTGGCCCGGTCGGCCACAGTTAAAACACTTCACATCCCGAGGAGGAGTACTGGTGGTTCCACAGAAACCCCCAGTAGAACGAGTTGGACCACCATTGGCGGAAAAATTAGCAGGCTGAGATTTCTGCTGACCTCCACCCTTGTGGCCCGAGAAGCTTCCGACGGACTTCTGCTTCTTGCACTCACGAGCCGCCTCACTGACTGTCACAGACATATCATAAGCAAGGGCTCTGCTCTGATAATCCTTCAAGGTGGTGCAGACGAGCCCACACATGTAATCACAAATCGACAATTTCATCCGCATGGAGAAATGGAAAATTTTGTCGCTCTCCTCTCTAACCTGGGACTTCACGAAATCCAGCTCACGGTTAAAATCAGCAATAGCCTGAGAAACAGGGATATCCCGAGGCTGAGCGTCAAATAAGGCATGGACTAGAACCTGTTTAACCGGACACGGGCAATATTCCGTCTCCATTAGGTCCTTGAACTCATTCCATGTAGCTGCGCGGTCCCTGGGCTCAATGGCCTCCCACCAGTCAGTAGCATCCCCAGTGAGAAAATACTGGGCAATAGGGACCTTGCGGTCCTCGGGATAGTTGGTGGTGATGAAAACTTTGGATATCTCCTTGATCCACTGCTCCCAGCTGATCGGGTCTGAGGCTCCCTAAAACTGAAGAGGATGCATCTTGATGACATCCTGTAGCCAACGATCTGCTCCGCCCCGAGCAGCATGGGCCGGATTCGGGTTCTGAACCGCCTGAGCTATTTCCGCCATTTGGTTCACCATTTGTTGCATAACAGCCGAAACACCAAGGTCGGCGCCATGTTGAGTAGAAGCATGGCTATGACGGTCACGGTACTGCCAGCTCCAGAAGAATGTGATGTGGCCACCTCACCGGCTGCCACACGTCCCTGGCCGCGTCCACGACTACGACCACGGCCTCTTCCAGCATCAATATTGGTGTTAAATATGTAGTAAAAGCAATTCGATGATAAGTACGAGAGGAAATCAATCATAGTTCAAGAATCGAAAGTACGATACAAGGAAACATAATAAGGAAAACTTATGGACACTCGAAGTACCGAAATAATGGCAGCATGATGACGATGTGCAAAACTAATCACACAACTAGACCCAATTAACCGACAAGCCTAGGTATCCATAAAACTGGCTCTGATACCATTTTCTATAACACCCCCAAGATATTTAGGGTATATTACAGCGCCGTGGATCCCAACATGGGACCCACCAGGCTAGACGACCAACATACTCATCGACTCGCGGAATCAACATAATAACACCTCGTCATAAAGATGCAAAGCAATAATAATCCACCCAGTTCAACCGGTCAAACAACCTCACAACCACCCAATAAAAATATAATAGATGAAACATTTCAATCCGAACAAACAAAAGCTCCTAAGTACTCGAGTACTTCTATTAGTTTATAGGTTGACAAATGATCAAAAGGTAGAAAACAGTAAGACACCACTCATGCACAATCATCACGCACGGCCATCATCCGTGTACTAGTCCAGCGCCCGTTCGTCTCGATGAACCTGGCCTGAAATTCATAAAATGAATTTCCTCAAAATGGGTCCCCACATGGGCTAGCAATTATGCTAGTACAAGTAACCAAATGAAGAACTTACACCTTACACATGTATTCAATGCATGCAATCATGAAAACATCAGTTGAAACAAATATTTCAGGAAACGCCAATAATCTAAAACACATTTGCAAAATGCACCACAATTAACCGCGGACCCACCCCTCCGTGGACACCTACCGAGACCCCATCGGATCTAACCCGTAGTGGTTAAAAGCAAGCTCGCGGACCGACCCCTTCGTTGAACCCTACCGAGACCCCATTAGATCTAACTCGTAGTAAGCACACACACACACACACACTCATGAAATACTACTATGTCAAGATTGTATGTTCATAAGGGTACTTGCCTCGATCAATAGACGGTGACACGAACGGAAAGGAAGAATCAAACACGATTGCTAGGAACCGGTGAAACCGAACCTAACGATTCGTAGAATACAATCACAACCATTTCTAAAAGAATACGAAAATAGAATACACCCGAAAACTCGCCCACGATTCATGTATATTCGTACAGGAACAACAACGAAGGCGGACCACAACCAAACCCTCTCGATTACGCAAATACTATGAAATATACCATGAATCCGTAGGGAAAATGAAAATACCAACAAGATTAACCATATACAACATGGATTGATCAACAACACGGAACGAAACGGACAATAAATTAAAAATCCCCAATTTCCCCAAAACTAGGGTTTTAAGAGATTTTACCTCGATTCCAAGGTGAACAACTGATGATTAGTGATAGGTTAATGATATGATGATCGAATATACTTCTCTAACGAAGCTTGAGTGAAAATCGGATGAACCCTAAGCCTCAAGTCGCTCCCGTCACGAAGAGAAGAGAGAAAGGTGAGAAATGAAGAAAAAGTCGGCCGCTGTCAGTTTATATACTGGCAGGTGTTACGGCCGTAACATCACTAACATACGGCCGTAACATGAGGACATTACGGCCGTAACGTGCCAGACTTACGGTCGTAACTGGCCCTGGGAGAAAGCTGGGTAATCCAACGAAGCTCACTTACGGTCGTACGACAACATGGTTACGGCCGTAACACATATTACGGCCGTATCTGATAGACATTATGCCCGTAAGTGCTCACTGGACAAAAGCTAGGAAAAAAACGACCTCATGTTATGGCCGTGCAAGGAAGAACTTACGGCCATAACTGATGAGTATTACGGCCGTAACAGCCTTCGCTTACGGCCGTAATGTGCCTCTGGCAGCAGGCCAGAGATGCACAACATTACATTGAAGGTCGATCGTAGGGTACAAGATGTACCAATGGATACATTCTCAATGAGTTCCAAGACATAAACTAAAATGTTCAAACAAAACGCGATTCCGACAACCCGAGGGATTGGTAACGACAAGGATAGTTACCCCATAACTTTGGGAAATTACAAACGGCCCGAAACATCCAAAACACACGATACATGATCAGAATAACAAACGAAAGTTCACAACATGCATAACAACATGAGACGGACCTACGGCGACCCCGAAACGGCGGTTCCAAACAACGATTACGAGAATCGAATGAAATAGCAGCGAAAATGACATTAACCACGGAATTGAGTAAAACAAGTCCGAAACAAGCTCGGATGACACAGTCCAATATTAAATATTCTCGAAATTTCAATATGGTTACAAGCGAGTTGCTCAAAATGAAAAATACACCAAAAATTAAAATCTATCCGAAAAAGAAAAATGTGGATATTACACATGCGGGCTCGCTCATCGTGACTCGAAGGACTCTGAGTCGCACTCAGATGAATGCCATGTGATACTGGCAAGAGTCCTCTCTTGGAGTCCTGCATATTAAACCTCTTCAATATTTTGTTAATGTAAGTACTTTGACTCAGACCAATCATTCTCTTTGATCTATCTCTATAGATTTTTATCCCAAGAATGTAAGCAGCGCCTCCTAAGTCTTTCATTGAGAAATAACTTCCCAACTAAGTCTTGACTATCTGAAAGGTGGGTACGTCATTTTCAATGAGTAATATGTCATCTACATATAAGACTAAGAGATGCTCCCACTAACTTTCTTGTACACACATGGTTCATCTTCATTTTGAATAAACCCAAACTCTTTGACAGTTTCATCAAAATGCAGATTCCAGCTCCGAGAAGCCTGCTTCAACCCATAAATGGATCTTTGAATCTTGCAAACATTTTTAGAATCTTCTGTATAAACAAATGCCTCAAGTTGTGTCATGTACACATCCTCGAGTAAGTTTCCATTAAGAAACGCTATTATGACATCCATTTGCCGTAATTCATAATCATAGTATGCGGCAATGGCAAATAAAATTCTATGTAATTTAAGCATGACTACTGGCGAAAAAGTCTCATCATGGTCAACACCATGAATCTGTCTATAACCTTTTGTCACTAGTTTAGCTTTATAGGCTTGCATATTATCATCTATGTCTTTCTTCTTTTTGAAGACCCATTTGCACCTAATGGTTTTAACACCCTTAGGTGGATCTATCAAGTTCCAAACTTGATTGTCATACATGGACTGTATCTCTGACTTCATGGCTTCTAGACATTCCTCGGACTCTAGTCTTAAAGCAGCTTCTAAATACATACTAGGCTCATCATTTATGAGCGATGCATCATCATACTCTGTTATGAGATACCTATATCTCTCAGGTTCATGTCGCACCTTATCAGATCTGCGAGGGACTTGTGTACTTTGAACTGGCTCTTCAACCTATGTTTGATCATGTTCAGTTTCCATCGTTGAAGCAATGTCTTCTTGTGGTTCTCGACTTTCCTTGAGAATTACTCTTCTCCTACTATCTCTTTTGGAAATAAATTTCCTTTCTACGAAGACAGCATTTCGAGCAACAAACACTTTGTTCTCTGCGGGCTTGTAAAAGTAGTATCTATTGGAACAATATTCTTTATTACACGTTTTGATGATGTTTAGAAAGACAAAATTAACATTAAACATATTTACATCTCATAACGTACGTAATAGGTTGTTCATAACGTACGTAGCACTCACATTTGTATAAAGTGTTGAATTGCAGGTTAACATACGTAACGTTCTCATCATAACATACTTAATGTTCAGAATTCCAACCCTTGCAAAAAGTAAACCAATGATGTCATTGCGTATGTCATCAGATCCGACGGCTACTTGAGGAAAGCATAATGTACGTAATCAAAGGAAGATTAATGTATGTAATAGTAAAGCCATGAGCTACTAGTAGTTTTCGGACGTAATATTACGACCGTTACACATAGGT
Organism: Orobanche coerulescens; assembly: GCA_033398695.1. Taxonomy (NCBI): domain Eukaryota; kingdom Viridiplantae; phylum Streptophyta; class Magnoliopsida; order Lamiales; family Orobanchaceae; genus Orobanche; species Orobanche coerulescens. The sequence continues at coordinate 84,405,704 of CM065809.1, forward strand.
GTAATGTACGTTACATACATTACGTACATAACATATGTTGCGTAACGTACGTAAATAAGGTCCCCTATTCCAATGGGAAAATGTCTCCAAAGTGTTATAAATAGAAGCTTTCAAGGTGTTGAGATACACAAGATTACACAAGAATTACACAAGCATTCATACTGTTATCTGATCTTTATTCGCAATATTTCTTGAGAGATATATTCATTGTAACTGATACAAGAAGAATTGTGCTAACAATCTTCGATATACATTATTGTATCACTGTGAGCTATTTTTTTGAAATGCGAGTAAGTGTACTCGCAAAATCTTTGTATTTTTGAGAGGTTATCTTGTACTCGATAAACAAGATATAGTGGTCAGTCTTGAGCCAAGAAATCATGAAATTAAAGTTAAGCATTAATCTAGAAAATGCTATTGTAATAGGGTTGGCACTGAACTATAAAGTGCATTCAGTTATGAAGAAAAGTCCTAGTCGATAGACTAGGTAGGGGACGTAGGCTTTTTGATAGCCGAACCTCTTGAACAATTTCTTGTGTTCTTTCTTTTACGCACTTCTCTTACTCCGATTAATCACTTATGCATGAAAAGAGTTCATTACTCTTCCTACCACTATTCAACCCCCTTCTAGTGGCAGTTCTATACTAACAATTGGTATCAGAGAGGTCTCTTTTTCACCGGTCTCACACCAGCTAGAGAAAAGATCCATATGTGGACTATATTCATACTTCGCTTGAAGGTAACAGTCTTAATCGCCCTCCCTTCTTTGACGGTTCAAACTTTATGACTTGGAAGAAGAAAATGTCCATCTTTATCCGGGCTCATGATATTGAGATTTGGAAAGTCATCGCTCTTGGTCCAACGATTCCATAGAAAATCGACGGTTCTCTAAAAAGCTTTAAGAGTACGATGAAACCGATTAGAAGAATGATCACTTCAATAGTAAAGCCACTCAACTGCTTTACTATGCTCTTAATCCCGAAGATCTCAACAGAATATCATCTTGCGAGATGGCCAAATAAATTTGGAAGATGCTTGAAATCACTCATGAAGGTACGAGTCAAGTTAAAGAGACGAAAATTGATATGCTTCTTCACTATTATGAACTATTCACAATGAAAGAAGAAGAAAGCATTACTACCATGCTTGACCGCTTTTCTGCTATTACAAATGGGATAGCCTCGTTTGGCAAACCAATCTCAAGTAGTGACAAAGCTAAGAAGATCCTAAGATCACTACTCAAAGAATGGCATGCTACGGTAACGGCTATTGTGGAGTCAAAAGACCTTAAAAATATGGAATTCAGTACTCTTATTGTATCCCTTGTCAATTATGAGATTGTCATTAAATCTCAAAACTCTAAGTTGAATCCCAAAGAATGATAAAGGCCGATTGTAATACTCGGATAATTGTTGTGTATTTTCATTTATATTTGAACCTTGTGGTATTTGATTATGTTGTATTGATAATCAAAGTGTGATTTTTCAGTATTCGTATTCCGATATTTATGATCATGTCGTGTGGAGTTTGTCAATTCATACATGCTTCTACATGACACTAATGTATGTTAAGAGTTGTGCATAGCATACGCTAGGAACGACAGGTAACGTACGTTACAGTTAAAGTATAGCGTACGTAATATGGGGTCAAGGCAGATAACGTGTGGTCGGCGTTTGGGGGCCAGATGAGGATATTGTCGGATTCCCCCGTGTTAACCTGGAAAACTTTTTGTTAAAGCAAGTCAATGAATCATAGCGTACATTAAGAGGGTAGAATAACGTACGCTGAGTTGATCATATTACGTGCGTAAAAGGTGGTTAGCGTACGTTAAGAAGGACAGAAAACGAGACAGTGAGCTACTGCCCGGCGATAGCGTACATAAGTATTTGTCGCTAGCGTACGTTAGGTGCTAACATACGTAATGTCTTTTCAATAACGTACGTAATGTTTAAAACTCTATTTATAGACATCAACCTCCTTTCATTTCTCACTTTACACTACGCCATAAGTGCTCATAGGCAATGTCTTTAGCTAGTGTTGCCACCAAAGCGTTTCAATAGATTGTTGATTTTTGATCTTTTGAAACACTGCTAAAATAGTATTGCACTAGATATACATTTGGTGTTGCAAGATGAAAATGGTGTTGCGCGACGTGCAACACATGTGATGGTGTTGCATTATATCTAATTTTTAATATTTTTTTCAAGTTATTGTAAAAAACAAACACAATGAAATAAAATTTAAATTTTGATAATTTTTAACTCTTAAAGTTTGATATATAGCATATGATAAATTTGATTTAAATTATTTATATCTAATATAAATACTTATCATACTTTTTAATATTGTAATTAAAAATTATAAATATTTTTTATAATTTTAAAGTTTAAAATATTATCAATATATATAATGAAATTTAAATTAATGTTTTGTTTTCAAAGTTTGATATATAATATAATATAAATTATAGCATATATATATTTAAATTATATAATATAAATTTCAAAATTTTAAATTACAAAAAATAATACAATCCTTTTTTAAAATACTTATATAGCGTTTAATTAGGAAGCGCTATGTAAGAGTACACTTACATGGTTTTTTTAGAAAATATTGTGGTAGGTTCCGTATTTTAAATAATATTTCTTTAATTCTCAATCCGTCAATTAAAAAGGTATGTTGAACTTTTTATTTTGGATTTGATTTGAAAGATTAAATTCTCTTTTTGTTTAGATCTGAACGATTGCTCAAGGGTTTCATAATTTTTTTCCCTTGATTGATTGCTAAGTGTATTTTGCTCGTGTGGTTATATTATGTTATCTATTTTGTTATAATATTTTGCCCCAACTCAACCCGTTATAACATTTTTATTATCCCAGTCCGAATTGAGATTATTAATCTCCCTTTATCAGGACCGTCCGATCTCCCCCTTATCACCCCTAACCCTACCCCCTCTTCTCACCGCCTCCCTCATACTCTCCTCGTCTCTCTCTCTCTCTCTCTCTCTCTCTCTCTCTCTCTCTCTCTCTCTCTCTCTCTCTCTGTCTCTCTCTCTTTTGTTTCTTCTCTCTCAACCCCAATACCAAACCTGTCCTCGACTCTCTCTTTTTTGTTTCTTCTCTCCCCAGATCCATCATTTCATCCGAATCCTACCATTCTCCTTCCTCCGTGCCCTACGCCTCCCACTGAAGCTGCCCACCTTCACTCTTCCGTCGCCAATGACAGTCTACTCCCTCATCGGTAAACCCTAAGCCATTGGAAATTGCAGGGCATTCTGTTGGAACAATATCTTTTAGATCATTTTGACGATGTGTTATTAAAACCAAAATTTACTTAAAACATATTCTTCTCTTCAGTTAACGTACGTAACGCAAACCATATTAACGTACGTAACATTCACAGTTGTCTGCAAGATTTTGATGCGATTAACGACGTAACTCGCCTATCATAACGCATTTAACACTCATTGTTTTCGTAAGTTTTTACGAGCAGTGCGACGTAACCGTGAGTTATCTAACGTACGTAATGCTTGAATTATTCTGACCGTTGAAAAAGTCACTAGCCGTTGCAACAAGTCGTCACACTCAACGGATCTCTGACCGTAATATTACGTACGTAACCATGAAGTTCATAACGTACGTAATGTATATTATCATATCTCACTGGACCAGTTCTTCACTTTCGTTACGGCCGCTATTCGTAGTATATAACGTACGTAACGTTCATAACGTACGTAACCATCAGCATGTAACGTACGTAATCAGTTAAACTGTTCCAACGGGAATATGAGCTCAAGAAGGCTATAAATAGCCAACTTCATGGAGATTGAAGATACACAAGCATTCTGAGCCTACTAGCATACTCAAGCAATATCAAGCAAACATTTTGAGAGATATACTTATTCTAGATTGTGATACGAGAAGATTTGTTCTATAATTTCCAATCTTCATTCTTGTATCAAAGAGCGATATATTGTGAAAGTCGAGTTTCTACTTAGCAGTGAACTTCTCTTTATGAACTTCTGAAGACTGATTGGAACTATGATTGCATAAGCGATACAGCCTGATTTCATGCATCTCTTCTTTGATGATAGAAAGAGTTGCTTGCGATTGACTACATCAAGATAACCGCCCATCTTGACAGAAGGAGTGCGGTAAGCGTCTCCGGACATATATAGTAGGCAATCACTTACCCTTCGTTAGCGGTGTAGGTTTCAGTCGTAGTTTTGACTTTGAGTTCCTCTTATAAGAATATATAAAAAGCATTCCACAATCGTTGGTACTCAATTCTATTAGATTGAACTGCTTTATTTTTGTCCTTTCTCTATCCTTCTTTTTTTTAAAGGACTTTCTCTATCCTTCTAAAGGTTTACAAATTGGAAAAGTTTGTGGAAAAAAGGCAATGTGGATGGAAAAAGTGTGTGATTTATGAATAATATGTGTAATGATTTGTCCTTTTAGATATAGTATTATTCTTTTATGCCTCAATTTCAGCGGCAACTCTTTTTATACTCAAATGATTGAAATTGACCTTTATTCGAATACATTCGAGTCATATATTTTAATTTCGTATAAGAGGTAGTCGAGTAACCTTTTGAAAATGGCTAAATGATTAAAATAGGACCTCAAGTTTACCAATTTTAGCACTTGAGAACCTAAATTTTTGAAGGTATCAAACTAGGACCTAATCTTTGATATGCTACACCACATTAGGACCTCCGTTAATTTTTGTCCGTTGAGTACTAACGGATTACTTAGTTGGCAGTTAAAGACACGTGGCATATGTTTATTGGCTCGTAATATATGACGTAAAATAATAATAAAAATAAAAAATATATATAAAAGTTTGAAAGATATAAAAAATATAAAAAATCTCGAAAACTTAAGAGAAAAAAAATCAAAACTTCATTTTTTTTATTTTAAAAATCTGGAAAACTAAAAAAATCATAACTTGAGGTAATTTTTTCTAAATTCTAGAATATAATTAATATTTAAAAATTGGAATTTTTTATTCAAAATTCGAAAATAAAAAATTAAAAAATTCTGGATCTTATTTATAAATTGTTTTAATAAAAATAATAAATAGAATATTATTTTTCATAAAATAAATAAAAAATCTTTATTATTATATTTTATTTATAAAACACCTGCTAGTAATTTTATTTTTTTAATTTTTTACTTTTCATAAAAAAACTACTTTATTTTTTAAAAAAATCTAAAAATCTAAAAAAAAAGCAAATTAAAGATTAATTACTTGAAGTCAATTTCACTGGAAAAGATAACCGATCAGATTTTTTATTTATTTTATGGAAAATAATATTTCAGTTTTTATTTTTAGTAAAATAGTTTATAAATAAGTTCCAGATTTTTTTTAATTTTTTATTTTCCAAGTTTAAATAAAAACTCGATTTTTTATTATTAATATTCCATAATTTAAAAAAAATCCCTGATGTTCCGATTTTTTTTATTTTTCCAGATTATTTCCAAATTTTTATTTTTTTAGATTTTTTAGACTTTTGTATTTTTTATTATTTTATTATTATTTTACGTCATATATTGACCAGCCAATAAACATCTACCACATGTCATTTAACTGCCAAATAAGCATTCCATTAGGACTTAACGGACAAAAATTAACAGAGGTCCTAACTTGGTCTAACGGCTCAAAGAGTAGGTCCCAGTTTGATACCTTCGAAAATTAAGGTCTTCAAATGCTAAAATTAGTAAACTTGAGTTCCTATTTTAGTCATTTTGCCTTTCAAAATATACAATATCCTTTACTTGAAGTCAATTTCACTGGAGAAGATAACCGATCAGATTGTTTTATCTATTTTATGGAAAATAATATTTTTTTTATTTTTATTAAAATAGTTTATAAATAAGTTCCATATTTTTTTTTTAATTTTTTATGTTTGAATTTTAAATAAAAACTCGATTTTTTAATATTAATATTCCAGAATTTAAACAAAATTCCCTGAAGTTCCATTTTTTGTTTTATTTTTTCTAGATTATTTCCAAATTTTTAGATTTTTTAGATTTTTTAGACTTTTGTATTTTTTTATTATTTTACGTCATATATTGACCAGCCAATAAACATCTGCCATGTATCATTTAAATGCCAAATAAGCACTCTGTTAGGATTTAACGGACAAAAATTAACGGAGGTCCTAACTTGGTCTAACGGCTCAAAGAGTAGGTCCCAGTTGGTACCTTCGAAAATTTAGGTCTTCAAGTGCTAAGATTGATAAACTTGAGGTCCTATTTTAGTCATTTTGCCTTTCAAAATATACAATATTCTTTACTCGCATAAAGTCTCGAGTTACCCGAATTCGAACTCGAGTTACCCGAATAAGGAGAAGTTACCCGAATAATCACTTGAGTTACCCGAATTCAAACTCGAGTTACCCGAATTTAAACCCGAGTTACCCGAATAAGGAAACCTATTACTCGAAAAACTCAAATTACACGAATTGGCGAGTAACTCTATAAATCGATGTGCATCGCCTTCATCTTCCTTTTATTTCGACTGAACAAATCTGAGTTTCACGAGTAAAAAGAATACGAGTTTCACGAGTATCCGAGTAATACCAATTCAATCGAGTTACCTCTTTTTCGATGGCGAATTCGACTTCTCCGAATGTGAGGCGTTCCCTGAATGGCACCGCTGACACTTCCGGTCATTGCCGACGCCGAGTTCTCTTCCGCCACCGCCAGATCTGCCGAAAACTAGGTAAGATTTCAATGTTTCGAAAAATCGTGTCACTCGATAGTTTCTGATTAGTTTGTGTTACTCGATATTCTGATTTACTCAAATATTGTGCAACTATGTTAGATATTACGATTATGCAACTGTGTTACTCGATATTCTGATATTCCGATATTTCGATATTCCATTCCGATATTCCGATTTCAATGTTACCCCAAAAATCGAGTCACTCGAATATTTCACTATGTTACTCGAATGTTTCATTGTGTTACTCGAATTTTTATGCAACTGTTCAGTGTTACCCGAATTATGGTATTTAGTGTTACTAGAATTATAATATTACTCGAGTTTAGTATTATTCCAATATTATTTCAGTGTTACTCGAATTATGCAATTGTTCAGTATTCGGGTCACTCGAATATTTTGTTTAGTTACTCGAATTATGCAACTGTTTAGTTAGTCGAAACTGTCCTTGAAACTCGAATTATACAACTTTAGTTACCCAAATGATGGCTCGAATCGGCTTTTCAGTGTGTCTCGATTGGATATTTATAGATATTTGTGACTTGAATTGTTTCTATTTTCTCGAATTATTCTGTTACTCGAATTTACTCCGTTTTGTTACTTTATTTTGTTTTTTCTGTTTGTATTACTCGAATATAATTTAAGATTACTCGAATTTGGATTCTCAATTAGGATTACTCAAATTTATTTATGATGACTAATAATGAAATATGATGACACGAACTGAATTACAGTGATTCGAATTGAATCGGAATGTCTCAAATTTAATTAGAATAACTCGATGGAATAAAACCGAATAAATTTTACTGTTGTTCAAATTGCCCAAGTTACTTTTTCTGGTTACATATTACCCGAATACACCATCGGGAAGCTAAAATTAAGATATAATTGAATTGTCATGTTGTTTGGAAGAGACCGAATATGCGGGATTCGAAATGCTCGATAAATGGGTATGTTAGATTAGGGATTATTAAGACTATCATTGCTGAGCTGCGGAGTGTGGGTGATGACACTATTAGAGAGTTTAGAGAGTTGTGTCTTGGATATTTTATCCGGGAGGAGTGGGAGGTTTATCTCTAATGCCGCATTGCATGCCTTGTTCTCGAACGAGGTGGTTAGAACGGATGCACAAGCAGATGAGTTTTGGTTTGGGATCGGTCATCACTTGATCCGATTTTCTAGATATGAGTATGCGTTAGTCACCGACTTGTGATTCGGTGATTCCGACTTTGATGTACACGGGGACGATGTTCCACCCGAGGGGAGCGTGTACGATCGGTATCCGTTGCTCGGTCATGGGGCAGATGTTCGACTGTATTCGTGATCGATTTGCTATTGGATATTTTAGAGAGCAGCACAATGATGCACTAAAAGTCGCTAAGTTAAATAAAACTTTCTAGATCAGTTGTTCAGAACCGATCTAGAATGTCTAGACTTTCTACATCGGCTGGATCTATATCGGTTAAGCAACCGATTTAGAAAATCTTTTTCACCCGATTTAAAAAGTGTTTTTTCTAGTAGTGTAGATGCTGATCTGAAAAGACCTAAATTTCACATTATTCAACAAGAAATTTTAAATATAACACCCAGGAAATTAAGGAGAAATTTAATTACTTTTCAAAAATTGGGAACTTTATTGAACAAAAAAAAATAAAAAAAAAATTCAAACCACTGTTGAGCCCCAAAACAGCCAAGTTGAAAAAAAGGGGAATTATGGTACCGTCTATGGTACACTCTCATGTAGTGCATTCCCTGCCGAATGCACTACACGTGATCGTATACCCCTACACCAACAAACATGATCGTGACACATCAAAGGTATTATGGGGAATTTTTGATAGATTTTCAGACACCCTTATGGTTCTTTTTCTTACAGATGAAGTGATTATTTATGATATCTTTTTGATTAGTTAATTAAAATTAATTAATTATTGCAAGGCATGGCTTTGGAAACAATTTCTTACATATTACAACAATTTCTGATGCAGGGAGAAGCGTGAACGAAACAAAACAACCTTCTCAATCTCCGTTGATTCCCACTAGTATACCGACAAAGAGGAACATGAGAAAACTCTCTCACTAATTTTCTTAAATCATCAACAACCCCCTAAGAACGATTACAAAACTCCTATTTATAATAGATAACTAGGGGTTTAGGCGTATAAACCCTAAAGCCCGACCCACTAACAATTAATAAAACTTAAATAAAGTCCTATAATTATAAGATAGAAATAATAATAAATAATTAAATACAATATGTATCTCCATCATTCTCTTCTTCTTCGAAAAGATTCGTCCTCGAATCTGCATGAATATTTATCTCCAGTAGTATGATAGAGACGATTACGCGTTTAACTCCCAGAAAAGCAAAATTACTTGACGTCTCACGTAACTTGACTTCAAAAATATCTGCAGTTCGTACTTGAGCCAAGGTCTTCAGATGGTAGGAGGGTCTTGAAGAAGTGCTCAAATAACTATCATTAAATATAAAAAAATAATAGTCATTTTGTGAGTCAAAACCTTCATCATCCTCGAGGTAGAACTCATCAAACATCATATCAAGACATGGAAAAAGAGCCTCGTCATCATATTTCGTATCAAAATTTTGGTAAGACTCGTCCTCAGACTCGGTGTCGTAAACAGGAAATATTGGATCACTTACGGGTAACTCTTCTTCTTCATCAAAGACCGGTGGCCCGTCATACTTAAAATTTTCAAAATAATTCTCAGGCCCAAAGTGATCCAAAAGAATTCCAGTCCCATTATCATCACAATCTTCCAAAAATATTTTAAACTTATTTTCATCAGACTGTCCAAAATTTTTGCTCGGCCCAACACAATTATAATTAAAAGGCCCAAATGTTATAGCCTCTTCAGTCACACGCATAGGCACACTAAAATCAGTGAAGTTTACAAACTTTGCAGGAGCAACTTCTTCAAGAAAATAGAGCCCAAGTTGTTCTTTAATTGAGAAAGGCCCAAGTATTTCGTCATTAACAGTAGTTGGCCGAAGAGTACTTGAAATTAAATAAGGCCCAACGAGATTCTCACCCAAAGAAGAAGGTTGATGTGTTGGGCTAGGGCAGCAAAAGCATTTGCCGCTGCACGATCTTCTTTAACTGCCACACGATCTCCTTCACCCGCTACACGATTTTCTGCACCACGAGCGGCTGTATCATCCTCTTCAGCTCTGTCGGAGACAAAAAATTGCAACGTTGACAATCGTAGTCTTCATCGGCTAGTGGTGGAGCGGCGATCTGTGTTGCGGCGTTTGAAGTCCGGGGTGCGAAGTCAGCGCCGGAGAAGAAATGGGCGGCGGCGGAATTCCAATCAGTGGGCGTCTTTGTCACGCCGGACGGAGATACAGCATGAGACCGGCGGAGGTGGTATTGCTTCGCAATCGTCCTTGTACCCTGTCTATCTTGAGATTTCTGAAATTTTGGGGTTGTGTAATTTTTGGGAATAAACTCACGGGTGAAATATTTTCTGAATTTGTGCCAATCTGTAATTTTGGGTTTACCTTGAAGGGATCTGGCGACTTTCAACTGACGCCAGCATGTGGAGGCGCAATCGCGGAGGCACTTCGCCACGAGCGAAACACGACGGGTGGTAGGGGCTGTTATGAAGTCGGCATGTTGTTCACAAGTGTGAAGCCATTCTAAGCACGCAGTTGGTTTACTGGTGCCGTGAAACTCACGTATGGGTACCTTAAATCTGGCGGTGGGTGGTGGATCACGGTGGCGGTGAGGTGGAAGGGAACCCCTGACCGCGGCGTGAATCGTTGTTTGTTGTGCACACAGGGACTGAACAGATTAGGCGAGAATCGTGATATGATCTTTCAATTTCTGATTCTCCCGGGCATTACGATGGGGAGGCATTGAAAGGAGCGTACCGTGACTCTGGATACCAACTAATGCAGGGAGAAGCGTGAACGAAATAAAACAATCTTCTCAATCTCCGTTGATTCCCACTAGAATACCGGTAAAGAGGAACATGAGAAAACTCTCTCACTAATTTTCTTAAATCATCAACAACCCCCTAAGAACGATTACAAAACTCCTATTTATAATAGATAACTAGGGGTTTAGGCGTATAAACCCTAAAAGCCCGACCCACTAACAATTAATAAAACTTAAATAAAGTCCTATAATTATAAGATAGAAATAATAATAAATAATTAAATACAATATGTATCTCCATCATTCTCTCCCTCTTCAAAAAGATTCGTCCTCGAATCTGCATGAATATTTATCTCCAGTAGTATGATAGAGACGATTACGCATTTAACTCCCAGAAAAGCAAAATTACTTGACGTCTCACGTAACTTGACTTCAAAAATATCTGCAGTTCGTACTTGAGCCAAGGTCTTCAGACGGTAGGAGGGTCTTGAAGAAGTGCTCAAATAACTATCATTAATTATAAAAAAATAATAGCTATTTTGTGAGTCAAAACCTTCATCATCCTCGAGGTAGAACTCATAAAACATCATATCAAGACATGGAAAAAGAGCCTCGTCATCATATTTCGTATCAAAATTTTGGTAAGACTCGTCCTCAGACTCGGTGTCGTAAACAGGAAATATTGGATCACTTACGGGCAACTCTTCTTCTTCATCAAAGATCGGTGGCCCGTCATACTTAAAATTTTCAAAATAATTCTCAGGCCCAAAGTGATCCAAAAGAATTCCAGTCCCATTATCATCACAATCTTCCAAATATATTTTAAACTTATTTTCATCAGACTGCCCAAAATTTTTGCTCGGCCCAACACAATTATAATTAAAAGGCCCAAATGTTATAGCCTCTTCAGTCACACGCATAGGCACACTAAAATCAGTGAAGTTGACAAACTTTGCAGGAGCAACCTCTTCAAGAAAATAGGGCCCAAGTTGTTCTTTAATTGAGAAAGGCCCAAGTATTTCGTCATTAACAGTAGTTGGCCGAAGAGTACTTGAAATTAAATAAGGCCCAACGAGATTCTCACCCAAAGAAGAAGGTTGATGTGTTGGGCTAGGGCAGCAAAAGCATTTGCCGCTGCACGATCTTCTTTAACTGCCACACGATCTCCTTCACCCGCTACACGATTTTCTGCACCACGAGCGGCTGTATCATCCTCTTCAGCTCTGTCAGAGACAAAAAATTGCAACGTTGACAATCGTAGTCTTCACCGGCTGGTGGTAGAGCGGCGATCTGTGTTGCGGCGTTTGAAGTCCGGGGTGGGAAGTCAGTGCTGGAGAAGAAATGGGCGGCGGCGGAATTCCAATCAGCGGGCGTCTTTGTCACGCCGGACGGAGATACAACATGAGACCGGCGGAGGTGGTATTGCTTCGCAATCGTCCTTGTACCCTGTCTATCTTGAGATTTCTGAAATTTTGGGGTTGTGTAATTTTTGGGAATAAACTCACGGGTGAAATATTTTCTGAATTTGTGCCAATCTGTAATTTTGGGTTTACCTTGAAGGGATCTGGCGACTTTCAACTGACGCCACCATGTGGAGGCGCGATCGCGGAGGCACTTCGCCACGAGCGAAACACGACGGGTGGTAGGGGCTGTTATGAAGTCGGCATGTTGTTCACAAGTGTGAAGCCATTCTAAGCCCGCAGTTGGTTTACTGGTGCCGTGAAACTCACGTATGGGTACCTTAAATCTGGCGGTGGGTGGTGGATCACGGTGGCGGTGAGGTGGAAGGGAACCCCTGACCGCTGCGTGAATCGTTGTTTGTTGTGCACACAGGGACTGAACAGATTGGGCGAGAATCGTGATATGATCTTTCAATTTCTCATTCTCCCGGGCATTACGACGGGGAGGCATTGAAAGGAGCGTACCGTGACTCTGGATACCAACTAATGCAGGGAGAAGCGTGAACGAAATAAAACAATCTTCTCAATCTCTGTTGATTCCCACTAGAATACCGGTAAAGAGGAACATGAGAAAACTCTCTCACTAATTTTCTTAAATCATCAACAACCCCCTAAGAACGATTACAAAACTCCTATTTATAATAGATAACTAGGGGTTTAGGCGTATAAACCCTAAAAGCTCGACCCACTAACAATTAATAAAACTTAAATAAAGTCCTATAATTATAAGATAGAAATAATAATAAATAATTAAATACAATATGTATCTCCATCATTATCTCCCTCTTCGAAAAGATTCGTCCTCGAATCTGCATGAATATTTATCTCCAGTAGTATGATAGAGACAATTACGCGTTTAACTCCCAGAAAAGCAAAATTACTTGACGTCTCACGTAACTTGAGTTCAAAAATATCTGCAGTTCGTACTTGAGCCAAGGTCTTCATACGGTAGGAGGGTCTTGAAGAAGTGCTCAAATAACTATCATTAATTATAAAAAAATAATAGTCATTTTGTGAGTCAAAACCTTCATCATCCTCGAGGTAGAACTCATTAAACATCATATCAAGACATGGAAAAAGAGCCTCGTCATCATATTTCGTATCAAAATTTTGGTAAGACTCGTCCTCAGACTCAGTGTCGTAAACAGGAAATATTGGATCACTTACGGGCAACTCTTCTTCTTCATCAAAGACCGGTGGCCCCTCATACTTAAAATTTTCAAAATAATTCTCAGGCCTAAAGTGATCCAAAAGAATTCCAGTCCCATTATCATCACAATCTTCCAAAAATATTTTAAACTTATTTTCATCAGACTGCCCAAAATTTTTGCTCGGCCCAACACAATTATAATTAAAAGGCCCAAATGTTATAGCCTCTTCAGTCACACGCATAGGCACACTAAAATCAGTGAAGTTGACAAACTTTGCTGGAGCAACTTCTTCAAGAAAATAGGGCCCAAGTTGTTCTTTAATTGAGAAAGGCCCAAGTATTTCGTCATTAACAGTAGTTGGCCGAAGAGTACTTGAAATTAAATAAGGCCCAACGAGATTCTCACCCAAAGAAGAAGGTTAATGTGTTGGGCTAGGGCAACAAAAGCATTTGCCGCTGCACGATGTTCTTTAACTGCCACACGATCTCCTTCACCCGCTACACGATTTTCTGCACCACGAGCGGCTGTATCATCCTCTTCAGCTCTGTCGGAGACAAAAAATTGCAACGTTGACAATCGTAGTCTTCACTGGCTGGTGGTGGAGCGGCGATCTGTGTTGCGGCATTTGATGTCCGGGGTGGGAAGTCAGCGCTGGAGAAGAAATGGGCGGCGGCGGAATTCCAATCAGCAGGCGTCTTTGTCACGCCGGACGGAGATACAGCATGAGGCCGGCGGAGGTGGTATTGCTTCGCAATCGTCCTTGTACCCTGTCTATCTTGAGATTTCTGAAATTTTGGGGTTGTGTAATTTTTGGGAATAAACTCACGGGTGAAATATTTTTTGAATTTGTGCCAATCTATAATTTTGGGTTTACCTTGAAGGGATCTGGCGACTTTCAACTGACGCCACCATATGGAGGCGCGATCGCGGAGGCACTTCGCCACGAGCGAAACACGACGGGTGGTAGGGGCTGTTATGAAGTCGGCATGTTGTTCACAAGTGTGAAGCCATTCTAAGCACGCAGTTGGTTTACTGGTGCCGTGAAACTTACGTATGAGTACCTTAAATCTGGCGGTAGGTGGTGGATTACGGTGGCGGTGAGGTGGAAGGGAACCCCTGACCGCAGCGTGAATCGTTGTTTGTTGTGCACACATGGACTGAACAGATTGGGCGAGAATCGTGATCTGATCTTTCAATTTCTGATTCTCCCGGGCATTACGACGAGGAGGCATTGAAAGGAGCGTACCGTGACTCTGGATACCAACTAATGCAGGGAGAAGCGTGAATGAAATAAAACAATCTTCTCAATCTCCGTTGATTCCCACTAGAATACCGGTAAAGAGGAACATGAGAAAACTCTCTCACTAATTTTCTTAAATCATCAACAACCCCCTGAGAACGATTACAAAACTCCTATTTATAATAGATAACTAGGGGTTTAGGCGTATAAACCCTAAAAGCGTGACCCACTAACAATTAATAAAACTTAAATAAAGTCCTATAATTATAAGATAGAAATAATAATAAATAATTAAATACAATATGTATCTCCATCAATTTCCTAAACTTTTTGAAAGTCAAAAGTAAGATTCCCGGCTGAAAACAAGAAATTGCTAGCAGAAATTGCATGAAGGGAGATGCAGACAAAAAATAAAGTTCGTGAAAGTTTGAGATTTTTTTTTGAAAGTTCGCAATAATATATACATATTATATATATAGAGAGAGAAAAAAAGAAGAAGAAGATCATTTACCAACACCAAAAGAATCTCTCCAAGAAAGGCACTAACTAACTGTTGGGATATCACATGATCATTATAGTAAATTACCTATGATTTGAGAGAAAAATATTTATTCTATTATCACTCAAGAATAGAATTACAAACTCACAAAATAAAAACTCTCAACCTCACTCAATCCACTTCTTGGATTGATATCCCCTCTACTTGGAATTTTCACTCTTGGAGATGGGATAATTACAAATGCTACAAACATGCCTTATTTATAGGTAGTAAACATGGTGTGAAACCATGGTGTGAAAGAATAGTGCTAAAGGATGGTGTGAAGGGATGAAGCTTCCAGCTTCAAAGCTGATGGCTTCAACAATTGTTGGTGGAGCAATCTTCAAATATGGTGGCTTCTAGATGATTTGACATTTGAGAAGGTGGGTTGGTAATGATTTTTAACACCCCTTCATTACTAACACTCCGGATACGTAATACCATCCCAAGTAGGTCTTGAAATTCGAAAATCTTTGTTACAGATAAGCTCTTCGTAAATATGTCTGCAACCTGGTCTTCGGTTCTAACTGGCTTCATGTCATTGTCTCCTTTAAGTACTTTCTCACTTAAGAAATGATTGTGTACTTCCACATGTTTGGGCCGAGCATTAAATACTGGATTCTCAGCCAAAGGAACTGCTGACAGATTGTCACAGTGTAATGCAACTCCATCATGAGTTGAGTCAACCAAGCACACTCTTGTGCTGCCATCGCCCCTGCTCTATATTCTGCTTCAGTAGTTGAAAGAGAAACGGTAGGTTGTCTCTTACTACACCATGATATAGCTCCCGAACCAAGATTGAATATATATCCTGTAGTCGATCTCCTGGTATCATGGTCTCCGGCATAGTCAGCATCACAATAGCCGCTGACCTTGCTTTGTACTCCCTTCTTGTAGAAAAGTCCCCAATCAATTGTGCCTTTGACATATTTCAGGATCCTTTTGACTACTTCGAAATGTGGCTTCTTAGGTTTCTGCATGAACCTGCTAGTAACACCTACAACGAATGCTATATCAGGTCTGGAAAGAGTTAGATAGATAAGACTACCTACTATCCGCCGGTACATTCTTGTGTCCTCTAAGTCGTTCCCATCGTAGGCACACAACTTCAAGTTTGGCTCCATTGGGGTAGATATTGACTTGCAGTCAGTTAGCCCAAACTTCTCGATTAAATATCTTGCATATTTCTGCTGTCCAAGAAATATACCATCATCTGTTCTTTCGACTTCCAATCATAGGATATATTTCAGTTCACCAAGTTCCTTCATTTGAAATCGGACCGACAAATTTGTCCTTGTTCGTTGAATCTCGTCTTCGTCATCGCCAGTGATGATTAGATCACCCACATATACAAGGACTACTGCTAGCTTGCCTCCTTGAGTTTTCACGAACAAGCTCGAATCTGCTGGGGCAACATGATTAGGGCTGTGAACAAACCTAATAGTTCGATTCGGTTCGAAGGATTCAGCTCGAAAAATATAGATTCGTGGCTCGATTCGGGGCACCAAACATAGATCCGAACCCTATAAAATAGGATTCGGCGAATCGGACTGAACGGTTCAGCTCGATTCGAGGGGCTTTGCCCAAGACATAAACTCCTCCCATCCCAGGCCGAACCATTCGGCTTCGGCGAATCGGACCGAACTATATTGGACTTTTGGAGTTATAATAGACTTTAACTCGATCCGAATCGAATTATATTTAAAAAGTTAGAAAATTCGAGCCGAATTGAATCGAACTATAAAAAAAATTAGCCTTCGAGCCGAATCGAACCTCAAATTCTGAGGTTCGAAAGTTTCGAGCCGAATCGAACCTAAGGTTCGAATAAGTTCGAGTCGAGCCGGACCCTGTGAAGGTTCGGTATAGTTCGGCTCGTTTACAACCCTAAACATGATAACCACTTTGGACTAGAAACTCAGCAATTTTCCCATACCATGCTCGAGGTGCCTGCTTCAAGCCATACAAAGCCTTTTTCAACTTGCACACGTACTCAGGCTTTTCATGATTCACAAATCATTTGGGTTGATCAATATAGATATCACGATCAAGTTCCCCATGTAAAAACGCATTCTTCACATCTATTTGCCATAATTTCCAAGACTTACTTGCTGCTAAGGCTAGTAAGACACGAACTGTAGTAATCTTTGCAACAGGACTAAACGTCTCATCATAGTCTATGCCATACTCTTTAGAGAATCCACGAACAACTAATCAAGCCTTTTACATCTTGATTGTACCATTTGGACGAATCTTCAACTTTTAAACCCATTTGCAGGATATGGGTCTAACACATTCATGTTTTGGAACTAAATTCCAAGTCTGATTTTGTTTTAATGCCAAAATCTCTTCTTCCATGGTCTTTCTCCACTCTGGACTATTTTATGCTTCTTCAAATGTACTTGGCCTTTTGACTTCAGCATAGGCAACATCTACATACTTTGGATTTGGCCGTCTTTCTCTGTTGGACCTTCGCACTTGAGGTTGTGAAGATTCCTGCTCATCCGGTTAACTAGTCTGCACTTCATTTGGTGTTTCATGTGCACCTGTTCTCCAACGGCTTCTTGATTTAGATCGTGCCTCAACTTGATCCGATGGGGATCTTAGTTCTTCTATGTCATCGTTGTCTTGAGAGGAATGTAGCTGCAACTTGGTTTGTAGCTTTTCTTGCAGCTCATGTGTATCTGGTAATGCCACCTTGTTTGCCCACCATGAAGATGCCTCATCGAATACAACATTTCGTGAGATATAGATCTTGTTTGTATTTGGATTGCAACATCTCCAACCTTTCTTTTGTTCATTATATCCAATGATTATGCAGCGAATAGCTTTCTTGTCAAACTTACTGCGATATTCATTTGCAATAAACACATAACATACACAACCAAATACTCAAAAATAATTCACTGTTGGTTTTACATTATACAATTTTTGAAATGGTGAAATAAATTCCAGCCTCGGTTGTGGTAGCCTGTTTGTGATATAAACTACTATCTTCATGCATTCTCCCCAAAATCTTGTATCAACATTCTTTGCATGTAGAAGACTTCTAGATGTCTCTGCTAGGTGGCGGTTCTTCCTCTCCGCTACTCCATTTTGCTATGGAGTGTTTGCACAAGTCAGTTGCCTTTCGAATATTGCACTCCTTGAATTGAATTCATTTGAAGTGTATTCTCCTCCATCATCAGTACGGAGGCACTTGATCTTTCTCCTAAACTCACGTTCTACCGTATCCTTGAATTTCCTGAATTTTTCAAAAGCTTCATCTTTATGCTTCAAGAAATATACACATACGTACCTTGAGAAATCATCAATAAAGGTTATGAAATATTGATAACCGCTTGTTGACTTTTGTTTGATCTTCCAAAACACATCTGAGTGGACCAATTCCAATGGCTCCCTTGCTCTGAACTTTGAATCTTTGTAAGGCAGTTGATGTGCCTTACCATATTGACATCCAGCACACACATTATCATGTTGGATCTCGAGTTGAGGAAGTCCCTTTAGCATGGACTTCTGCATCATAATCTTCAGTTTGCCATAATTGACATGTCCAAGTCGTGCATGCCATAGGTCTCCAGTGTCACTTCTCCTAGATTTCTCAACGTAGGCTTCTTCAGCGGACATCACATAGATAGCTTTCATTTTTGGTCCTTCCACGAATTGTGTACCTATGACTTTCAATTCACGATACACTTTCACATTGTTCGGGCCAAACAACACATAATTACCTGAAGTAGTTAATTGTGGTACTGACAACAGGTTCTTCTTCATCCCCGAGACATGATATACATTGTCGAGTTGTACTTCTTCATATCCATACCTTTGTGGCAGTTGTGTCTTGCCAACATGGGCTATTGGTAATTGTGTGTTATCAACTTGCACAATAACTCGATCTCCATTGTACTTGGTCATACTTACAAGTTTCAACTCATCTCCGGTCATATGATTGGAACAACCAGAGTCAATGATCTAATCATTCTTGTAATCGACTAACTGCTCACATACCGCAGTAAGTGCGAATTCCTTTCTTAGGTCTTTCCCTCGTGTGTCAGCAGTATCTACCTCCTCGGCATAGAAGGAAGTCTCGAAATCCCAATCTTCTTCTCCTGGAGCCTCGTCCTTAGATGTCGTTGCTGCATTTCCTTCAACTCTCTTGGACCAACAATTTTTTGCATAATATTATTTCTTGCCGCAATTGAAACATTCGTCACTTTGACGATCCTTTTGTTGCCACTGGTTCTGACCATTTCGATTATGTTGAGCTCCTCGAGCTCCCTGACTGGAAACCTCTATCTTGGTTTCTTCGAACATCTTTTTCTTGACTATTGAATCTCCCGAAATCACATCCTCATCCTCGACCACGATCGCGTCCTCATCCGCGTCCTTGATTGTCTCTTCTATTAGTGAAAATGGCTGTCTCTTCACTATTGGTTGGTCGACTAGGCGTGGGTTTGTCTAGATCCCCTTCATTACTAGCAAATTCTCCAGATTTGCTAAAGTTGGCTCGGCAGCCCAGCCCCGAGTTGCCATGATAATACCCTTATACTCCGACTTCAATCCGTGGATGATAATTCTTTTCATCCTGGTTTGTGTAATGCCATTTTCAGGATCTAGTTTAGAAATCTCATCACAGAGAGATTTCACCTTTGAGAAATATTGACTCACGGACATATTTTGCTGGGAGATCGACAAAAGCTCATTTTCGAGCCTTTGTATTTTTGCATCATTTTCCTTCCCGAAAATAGCCGTCAATGTATCCCAAGCTTCCTTTGGTGTTCGGGCATCTTTGATCCACTGGAGAAATTCATCTTCTACAGCAACAGTTAAGGCATACATAGCTTTGCCTGCCTTAACCTTCCATTTCTTTAAAGCATCAAGGTCGGCAGTGTGCAGCATATGGTCGTACCGGTGTTGAGGTTGAGATGTCGAAGGTTGTGTCTATGCTTCTGACCTCCCTTGGTGGTGTTGTCTCAACTCCGTTCACGATATCCCATAAGTCCTGTCCGAGCAGGTAAAACTTCATACGGGTACTCCATGACCCATAATTGTTGTTATTGAGCTTCTCAATAGCGGTAGTAAAATCAGCCATGATTTTAACAAAGCTTTTGGGGCCAAAAGTATAATTTTTCAAATTCTTGGGGTCAACATAAAAAATTTCAGAAATTTAGGGACTGAATTTAAAACTTTAGAAAGTTCAGAGACCAGTATGTAATTTCTGGAAAATTTATTTGCATAAACTACTGTCATCGTCTTCAACCTTGAGTTGAGATGATTTTTCCGACAGCCCATACGACTTCATTTGACGTCGGTTTTGTATTCCGAAAATACCTCCGAACTCGTCTCGACGCGAGGAATCTGTTGATATCCTCAAAATTGAGTTTCGACCACATTTGTAAAACTCAAAAATTTCAGCCCTCTACCACTTCCGACTAGCACTCCAAACCTTTCTCCGATACCACTTGTTGGGATATCACAGGATCATTATAGTAAATTACCTATAATTTGAGAGAAAAATATTTATTCTATTATCACTCAAGAATAGAATTACAAACTCACAAAATAAAAACTCTGAACATCACGCAATCCACTTCTTGGATTGATATTCCCTCTACTTGGAATTTTCACTCTTGGAGATGGGATAATCATGGTTCTAAAAGACGCTAGGCACTAGGCGTTCAGATTGCTAACGCCTAGCGCCCAGGGGATTAATCGGGGAGTAATCGGGCTAGGCGGATTTGAATTTTTTTAATTTTTTTGTATATAAAATAATAAATATATAATATTTAAAATAACTAAATTATGTAAAAATAACATGTATTTTTGAAATATGTCATAATTTGACAATATATATGTATTAAAAAATGAACCGACGATAGTCATCATGTTATAAAGTTGGATCAATCTATCATTAATTCATATGTCATGAATTTTCCAATCAAAAAGCAAAATGCACAGATGAAAATCCCCTGACACTGACCCAATAAGGACTTAAAAATTACAATCACATTATACCCCAAATTCTTCTTCAAACAAAATAACATTCAGTATCTCTTCAAACAAAATAACATTCAATAGTTCTTCAAACAAAATAACATTCAATAGTTCTTCAAACTGGAGACAAAAATCCACTAATTCAACAATTACTTGAAAATTACAATCACACATTATATCTCAAATTCTTCTTCCCCATATTGCTCTAATACTTCATCGGTATCAGATTCAAATTCATAATCCATCTCATCATCCTCTTCCTCATCCGATACAAAATCATCCTCATGTAGTTCTCTAATTTCTTGAATTCTATAACTTCTCTTATGCTCTAAGACACAATATTCTCCAGATTCACTAGTTAGATCCGAATAATCATCATCACCACATTCAACGATCCATCCTTGTGCCATGGTAGCTTCACTAGCAAGTAAAACATCTACATTCTTCTCTTTCTCTCTTCTTTTCTTGTTCATAATCCTAGCATTAAATTGGATGTAAACTAAATTGTTCAACCTTGTTGTATCAAGTCTGTTCCTTTTCTTTGTATGGATCAACATCAAGGGAAAAATAAAATATTAATACGAGTACTCCTTCATGCTACAAGTTTGTATTGTATATTGAAATTCAAAATGAATTGAATGAATTGTATTAATTCTTAGTACTTACCCCTTCAAAACTGTTCCAGTTTCTCTCACAACCCGACGAACTTGTAGTCAATGAAAGTATCCTTTTAGCCATTTTTTGCAAGTTTGGCACACCATTTCCATAAACATTCCACCATGCAACTACATAAAATTTAAACATTGTTGGGATAACAATCCCTGTATCGAAAGTTTTGACAGAATGTTTTGACAATGTGCCAATCCAGTATGCAGCAAACAGCTGTATCAAAAAGCTGATCAAAAGTATCAACCTGTATCGAAGAGTTCTCGTAGTCCCAGCATACAGTGAATCAATCATACAGCAAAGGAGTCTCATAAAGACTAAGTATGGAAGCTGTCTCGAAACGACAATACAACTATCATTCCATACAGTATCCAAACAGGACAAGAAGGAATCTTTGTTATTCGCTAAAGTCAAAGTCCCGTTTAAAAAGATATATTTAAATACTAAAGGATAAAGTATTTAAATATTAAGCCGTCAGAGATCTTCAATCAAGCGCAAAATCTGGATCGTGTTTTATTCAAACACATCATCCCGTTGGAACGGACTTCTGCTCAATGGATCTATCTCAATGGCAGAGTTTGAAGATCAAATACTGACGAACATACGCACGAAATCAAACAAAGTTATCATCATATACATCTGAGCAAACATATCTCCCAAAGTATACTGCTATTCTGAAAGAAGAGATATACAAGTGCTCAAACCGTGAACAACACATTATCAGCTAAAAGCTCAGCAAGTCAAAGCTGTTGTTCAATCATTGTTCTATCCTTGAACAAAAGCCATCAGCCCTGTGTGGACTGAGAAACCTTGCTATTCCTGAACTGTGTGTGACGGACTTGCATTGAAGAGACGAAGCTTCAGAACTGTGTGTGAAGAAGCCAGTCAAGTGAAACCTTAAACCAATCTGTGTGAACGGTTGAAGGCTAAGATCATTATATCAATCTGTGTGAACGATATATTGATTAGGTTTGATTATAAATACGTAGTTGTGTACGTAGTATTTATAATAAACATTTTCACTCCTGTGTGGAGGACCAGTGGACGTAGAGGGGTTTACCTCAAACCACTTTAATTACCGTGTCATTTACCTTCTGCATTTACTGTTTTAATATTTGTGATTATCTTTAAGTATACACTTCATAGCTAGTTGCTGTATTTACAGCAACTTACTTTAACAAGACTTCCGCTACGCACTCAGATTTGAAAACCGTACAACTTGTTGTTTAAAACACTTTAAAAGCTGTATCCTGTATACTTAGTGGCCAACAAGTGGTATCAGAGCGGTTGATTCTAAAAAGAATCAGTCGTATTTTTTATTGAATCAGATCCTTAAATCACTTATCTTTGAAAAACAGTCTTTTTCTTCCTTATATTCTCATATGGATTCATCATTGATCAATAAAGTACTCATGTTCTCTATTAACGAATTTGACGATTGGAGAATTAGGATGGAGGCTTATCTTGCAGCAATGCACGAAGAGATGATTTTTGTCATACAGGATGGGCCCATAAAGATCATGAAGGTAAATCCAGCCCTAAAAATTGAAGGCCAGGCTCATGCAGAGATGCTCAAGAAAGAGCGCGAACAATGGAGTTCTAACGAAAGAAAGCGCCCTAACCTCGACAATGTTGCGAAGAATGCATTGTCACTCTTGACAAAGGCACGTTCTCTAAGGTAAAGAGCTGCAAATCAGCCAAGGATATCTGGGATAAACTCAAGTTAATTTGTGAGGAAACTGAGCTCCCAAAAGAAAACAAGATTTCAATATTAACTCAGCAATTTAAATCTTTTGAAATGAAACCAACTGAAACACTTGAGGAACTTGACCTCAGATTTACTGGCATTGTTGGTGAACTTGAAGCATTAGACAAGATTTACAACCAAAGGGAGAAAAACCTAAAAAATTTCAGATCTCTCCCTGCCCGATGGGACATTAAGACCACAGCTATGCGTGTGTCGTGCAATCTTAGTGAAATATCTACTTTTGATCTCTTTTCTGACCTCAAAGCATTTGAGTATGATATAGACAGGAGAGAGAAAGCTGAAGAATCTCCCGCCAGGACTATAGCCATAACTGTTGTATCCAAACGAAGACATAGCATGCCGAGCTCATCAAAGCCCACTCATAAAAATGCTGACAGCGACGACGACATCCTGTCGCAAGACGAAATGGCGCTCCTCATGCATAAGTTCAAGAAGTTTATCAAGCAGTCGGGAAAGACTCCATACAGGCCCAAGCCTGTACACAAGGTAAGTACTGAAACTTCTTTTGGTGATGCTAACCTGTGTTATAATTGCAGAAAACTAGGGCATTATGCAAATAAATGTCCTCATCCCAAAGTTCAAAGGTTGCCGGAAGCCGAGCAACAAGAAAATGATGAAAGAAGACGTGCTTGGAAAAACAAGCTCAAGGCCGTGATTGGTGAATCAGAAGAATCCCCCGCACCATCAAAATCCAAAGAATTTCTTCAAGTAGTCACTGACAGTGATTCATCTGATGATGATTTCGAAGATAAAGCCTATATGTGCTTTATAGACAAGGACAGTCCGAAAGATGAAGATAGCGATGATGAGGTAAGCTCAACTTCAGCTATTCCCACCAATGCATCTCAGACTTTTGCAAACATGATGAATGAGTTTAAAAACATTCAAATGGCCCATGAGACGTTGAAAAATGAAAATATACAGCTCCAACTTTCTAATTTAGAGCTGAAAGAAGAAAACGACTTGCTGAAAGTAAATTACAAAAATATGTCTATTGATTGTGAAAACATCAAAGTCGAGTATGAAAAACTCATGGAGAGCAATCATCAACTTGCTCATGAACTAAGTGAGACTAAATCTCATAGTGAAAGCAATACAAATGATTTTGTTCTGCTTCAAGCCAAAGTAAAAACTCTCAAAAAACGAGAAGGAGAACTTGAGACCATTCTGAAATCTTTCGAGAAATCATCTAAAAGAATGGAAGAAATTCTAAGCACTGGGAAACATGCTCATGATAAAAGTGGCTTAGGATACAACTCATTTTCCAATAAAGGGAAAACTAGTACTGTGTTCGTGAGGGGTGTGGAATCCATTCCTGTATCGGAAGAAGTTCAAAGTCATCTGAAGGAACCCGTTGCACCACGAACAGCAAAAGATGCCATACCGCCACCATATTCATATTCCAGACAGCGGAATCACCAGCCATTCAGACCTGTAAAGCGCACCCAACAGCATGCTCCCCGAGCATATCAACAGCGCCAACAGCCGTTCAGAAAGAAGGTTGTATCCAAATATCAAAGGCCCACACGGCAGTACTTTCAGTACAGCACGCCTAGGTATTGGATATAGGAGCCGCATTATCCCTCGCGAAAGCTAGTATCCTCACAGTATCAACAACAGCTTTGGGAATCCAACTGGAGACCCAGAAGGCAAGCTGTAAGGATGAAGAAAATAGCTCCACCTCCAAGACGGCATTTGTACTGGAATAATAATAATAACCCTGAATCTTACATGCATAATAATTATCATGATTATAGCAACTACGTACATGCCCCACATAGAAATCACAATTACGGACCTAAACCATCCTACAGTAAACCTATTACTGTCAGGAAAATCTGGGTACCTAAAGGCACTAACATCCATGGACCCAACAATCAAAGGGGACCTAAATCTACCTAATTTGTCTGCGTACAGGACATTTTGGAGAAAGACATCTGGTACTTCGACAGCGGATGTTCCCAGCACATGTCAGGAGATAAAAACAAGCTATCAGATTACGTAGAAGGTTGCGGTCCAAAAGTGCACTTCAGTGATAAGTCTAAAGGAAGAACAAGAGGGAAGGGAACCCTACTTGTAGGAAAATTCAAAGTCACCGATGTAGCTTATGTTGAAGGCTTACAGTACAATTTACTTAGTATTAGCCAGTTCTGTGACAAACAGTTCTCGGTGAATTTCTATATAGATCATTGTACAGTCAAGAAAATTCTGACCAAAGAAGTTGTGCTCACAGGAAGCAGATCAGGTAATATGTATATTGCTGACTGGATGCCTACGAGCTCCACAATTCCTTGTTTTGTTGCCAAAGGCACTACAGATCTAAGCTGGCTATGGCACAAGAGGATGTCAGACGTCAACTTCAATACTATCAACAAACTCTTTAGACAAGGAATGGTTAGAGGATTGCCAAATGTTTCATTCCAAAAAGATAGCGTATGTGGACCCTGTCAGAAAGGCAGGCAAATCAAGACCACCCTAAAAAGCAAATCCTACCTTTCCACCCACAGAGTTTTGGAAATGCTACATATGGATCTCTATGGTCCTGTAGAACCGGTAAGTTTGGGAGGTAAGAAATACTGTCTCGTTATTGTTGATGATTATTCCAGGTATGCTTGGATAATTTTCCTAAGCAAGAAGAAGGAAACAACATCAAAGCTGCCCGAGCACCTGAGAAAGCTTCAAAATGAAAAAGGGTCGAGTATCGTGTCCATTCGTTCCGAAATGATGCAATTCACTAACCGCTTTATAGAGCAATACTGTTCGGAAAATGGGATACAACGCGAATACTCAGCTGCCCGTACACCTCAACAAAATGGTGTTGCCGAGCGAAAGAACAGGACGCTGAAGGAAGAAACAAGGACAATGATTGCCGCAAGCAAGTTGCCACAGCGTTTTTGGGGCGAAGCCACCAATACAACGTGTTATACACAAAACTGCTGTATCCTCAACAAGCATCACAACAAAACAGCATGCAAGGTATGGAACAACAAAACTCCGTAAGTTTTGTACTTTCACATTTTTGGATGCTTACGTTTTGAACAACGGTAAGGATCAACTTAGAACCTTCGATGAGAAATCGGATGAAGGGATATTTGTAGGATATTCCTCTGTTAGCAATGCTCAAAGGATCTTCAATAAAAGGAAGCTAACAATTAAGGAATCAGTTCATGTAGTGTTCGATGAACCTCACCATGATCCTACAGGAGTAGAAGACATTTCTGAGAACATCCGACAACTTTCCATCATCGATCCACAAACTCCATTAGAACCTGTCCTTGACCTAGAAATCAACCCCGCAGCTATAAGAATGGACGTAGATGAACCCGATGTTGTACCAGCTGAAGCTGAAACTACAGCAACTCAAGATACAGTACCGGACCCTGAATTAGAACCCGACAAAAGATGGTTGAGAGATCACCCGCAAGAGTTGATCATAGGAAACATTAATGCTGGTGTTTCTACCCGTAGGAGAATACAGAGTATACAAGGAAATATACTATGTGCGCAAGAAGACCCCGAGTCAGAGATATCTCCATTTCCTGAATGGAAATATCAATCCGAGCTTAGAAGACTTAATATGTGCACTATTGCTGTATTCTTAGCCTAATCCGAACCTGTTTCTACCAAAGAAGCTCTCAACAACTCTCATTGGATCACATCTATGGAAGAAGAGCTTAACGGTTTCGAAAGAAACAACGTATGGTATCTTGTACCCAGACCTACGTATCAATCAGTAATTGGAACTAAATGGGTATTTAGAAACAAGAAGGATAGAAATGGACTCATTATCAGGAATAAATCCCGACTAGTTGCTCAAGGCTATAGACAGGAAGAAGGCATAGACTACAATGAGACATTTGCCCCTCTAGCCAGACTAGAAGCCATTTGGATATTTTTATCCTTTGCCGCCCATAAGAGCTTCATTGTATACCAAATGTACGTCAAAAGTGGATTCCTAAATGGAGACCTTGCTGAAAAAGTATATGTTGAACAACCACCAGGGTTTGTCAATCCAGAAGGCGAAGACTTGGTATACAGGCTAAGGAAAGCGTTGTATGGACTTAAGAAAGCCCCTAGAGCATGGTATGAGACCCTGTCTCAGTATCTAACCGAAAATGGATTCGAGAAAGATGCTATAGACAAGACCTTATTCAAAATACAGGAAGGTGATGACCTTCTGATGGTTCAAATATATGTAGACGATATAATATTTGGTTCAACTAACCTTGCTTTGTGTCAAAGGTTCTCTCATCTCATGCAAAGTAAATTTGAAATGAGTATGATGGGAGAACTTAGTTATTTTCTAGGTTTCAAGGTAAAAAAGTTGCCTACAGGGATTTTCATCAACCAGGAAAAATACAGCAAGGAGCTTCTCAACAAATCATCGTCAACCCACATGAGCACTTCCGTACAAATTAGTGCTGATGAAGATGGAAAGCCGGTTGATCAATCACTCTACAGGAAGCTTATTGGCTCACTCCTGTACCTAATGGATAGCAGGCCCGATATCCAGTTTGCTGTAGGAGTGTGTGCGCGATATCAAGTAGCACCTAAAGAATCACACTTCGCAATAGCCAAACGAATCCTGAAAAACGTCAAAGGAACAGTCGATGTAGGACTGTGGTATCCTAAAGAAGGCGTATTCGATTTAGTTGGGTACAACGACTCGGATCTCGGAGGTCGAAAGCTAGATATGAAGAGTACAAGTGGAACTTGTCACTTTCTTGGACCTAGACTTGTGTCTTGGTTTAGCAAGAAACAATTGGCAAACTCACTTTCAACAGCTGAATCAGAATTATATGCTGCTGGTAGTTGCTGTATGCAGATCCTTTGGATGCAACATCAGCTGTCAGATTATGGAATTGAAGCCAAAGAAACGCCGATAATGTGCGATAGCACAAGTGCAATTGCTATCACGCACAACCCTGTATTGCACTCACGCACCAAGCATATTCACATGAAGCATCACTTCATTCGGAATCATGTTGAGAACAAGGATGTTCGGCTGGAAAAAGTTCATACAGATATCCAGTTAGCCGAAATCTTTACCAAACCTCTCGACACAGCAAGATTCTGCATGCTTCGACATGAATTGGGATTGCTACAGCCTGACTCCCTGTAATTTTTTACTGCTTTTACTCAGCAAATTGAGGGGGAATGCTGTAAGACCCAAGAATACAGTATCCATCGTTAGTTATCTGTACACTCAGTCTATCAGAACAGCACTGTAGGAACAAAGAGACATGAATTATCCTACAACTGACGTGTGCAATAACTAAGGGGGAATACAGTACGATCCAATAATACAGTATTAATCCGAAAGCTGCTGTATCGAATTGAAACCCATATGTACCTTTTAAGGGGGAATGCTGTATTTTCGCAGATACAACACATACTATGGGAAATCAATTATCATGTTATTTATTTTAAAACGATCTTTGTGTCCACGTGCCCTGTCATAATTAAAAGTTTTTGCATTAAATGCTTTACACGACATCTGGACATTGGTATCTTCAAAGCGATGCTTCAAATTTTTTTAATTATACACCGCCGTTTCGGGCAATAAGGGAAATTTTGATAAGTCAGAAGTGGGACCTGCTCTTATTTCAAAATTAGATGGATAAGTTGTAACGGTTACACTCAGTCCATCGTGGTCGTTCATTTTAAACAAGGGTTCCCATCCCTTAAAACTGACCGTTCATTCTCTGAAAACCCTTCTTCGCCGCCAACTATAAAAGGACTGTAAATGCCATTTGAGTCTTTTTACGCTTTTTGCATATTAAACGAGTTCTTGAGCATACAGCCTACAAACCTTTCTGTGTTTACTGCATTTCTCTTTGATTCTTCACTTTTCTTCGAGAAATTATCAATGGCATCTTCTCAGACCTCTTCCATCTCTCCCAAGAAATCATCCAACATCATCGACGGACGAATCTTCTCTAGATCTGTTGTGCTTGAACGTGTTCATTCTGAAGTTGATGACGTCGAATCGATGGAATTTGTCATCACGAGGATACATCAGCAAGGCCTTTATCGCCTTGGAAGTCACACCGCTGAACGTTTTGATGTTCACCTGGTTGAGGAATTCTACCTCAATGTTGCTGTTCGTTTCCTTTTGCTGGCTCAGGGAGGACATGTTGCGGACATCACTGCTGTCATTCGCGGAGTAGAGATCCGTGTTGACCAAGAGCTACATCAGAATATCTACAGGCTACCTGTTGAGGTCCTGACAATGGAAGACCTTGAGACCTTTGGGTCTCAAGAACTATTGACCGAATACTATGGGTTGTTCACCGGTTCAGCATCGGTTGAAACGGTTCACACCTCTTGCCACAAGAAAAAAATTTGTTTACCTTTTGTTTATTTACATGATTTCTGTTGCCGTGTTATTGAGAACAGAACAGGTGCATTCGAGATGTGCACCAATCTAAGGTTCAGGATGATGGTTGCAATTATAACCTGTGAGAAGGTCAACTGCTGTCAAATAATTCTCAAACGGTTGCAGGAAGAAGTTTCTAAGCCTGCCTCGCACAAGAAATCCTTTGGTTTGCTCTTGAATTACATTCTGACGAAATGCGGTGTTCATCAAGATGAAAGAGCAAAGAAGATCACTTCTCGGATTTATATGGGAAGCATCAGACCCACCGTTTTCAAGAAAGGACTCGTGATCGCAAACAGACCTTTCGTCCGAAAATTGCCCCTTTCTGCCAATCCAAGAGACGTATTTTCGAAGTCCCTGAGCGAGGAGACTTCAAGGAAGAGAAAAAGATCTCACAGCAAAACACCTGTTGCTGTGGAGAAGCTGACAAAGAAGCCAAGGAGGCTTTCAAAAGTTAAGGCTACAGAAACCTCCAGGGATGCCCCTTCAACGGTCCAACCTCTGAATCGACACCCCAAGGCGCAACCCCTGCAGAAGAGATGACTGCTACTGCCAAGACAGTAGATCCCGAGCCTTTGGCGGCTATGACGGATGCTCAGACATCTGCCAACTCTAAAGACTCTGGCGAGTCGGCTGCCCACATGGAGCCAAAAGCTACTTCTCCTATTCGGGATTCCACACCCGATAAGGATCCATCTCCAATCAGGGTACCAACCCCTGTTCGGGATCTATCTCCGACATAGGAACCCATACCTGTCGTGGAACTCGTGCATACAACGGACCCAAGCGATGTATGCAGTCCCTCCCCAGACATAATTATCAATAAGACTTTGCTCGCTGTGTAGATAGAGCAAGCTTATGATCGCTTTATACAATGGAAAGCCTACAGGATCACTCCATACAGCACCCTGCACAACTGGAGCGATTGGTGCGAAGAAGAACGATTTGTGTTGGAAGTGACAGACTCACTAGATGTTGAAGTCTTGATCCAATGGGACAACCTAATCTGCAAAGAGTTGATCACGAGCCACCTGATGGACAAAGCAGATGCCCATCAGAAAGGAAAATCTAAATCCGGCGATCAAGCTCCCGAAAGTCCAAAATCAGATCCCGACTCAGACGATGATGATGATGCCCTTCAGGCTGGTCTAAGAATGAGTCGCGAGGAATCTGAATCTCAGATGGGCGCAGGAACTTCTAGTCAAAACCAATCTCCTCCCCATCAACAAGACAATGTTCCTGACAACGAGGATTCAGTCCCTCATGTCATGGAGGAACACTCTGTTTCACAACAGGCACCTGAGCCTGTCGCAGAGGAACAACCGGATACCCAACAGGCACCCGAGCCTGTCGTCACCCAAGCCGAAGAAGAACCCAACGCCATCCCGCGCGAGGAATCAGTCCCTCTGCAGGAGCAGGCGGAAGCTGAGAGACAGCAGGAGGAATCAGTCCCTTATATACCTTTGTCTTCAAAACCCACTGCCGAGCAAGAGAAATCATCAACCCTTGTTGCCGAGCCACCCTCTGATGCTCCCGAAACCACAACTGTTCTGGAATCCGACGACGGTATAATACATGAGGATGTATAACTCAATTCACGTCCCAATGTGAACTTGAGACGGTTGAATGGAGTTGAAGATTTCGCCCAACCAAATTCTCCAAGGACTGCCACAAGGAAAGAGCGATTACATGCTCTTGGCCTTCAAATAGTTTTCATCCAGGACGCCGTCAACGCCCTGTATTCTGTCGAAAAATCTCTTGATTGGATGCACCAATCATCCGTTGAAGAGATGACAGGTCTAAGGCACGAAGTTTCTCGAGTGGAAGAAGCCTTCAGAATATTGCCATCAGTCTTCAAGCAGGCCATAAGCCAATTGCAAGAACGACAGGAGCAGATTCTGAGATAAGAACAATCTATGCTACGCGTGTCCGAGGCCAAGACAGCATCCGCTATGATTGAATCCGGTTCCCAGCTTCGAGCCCACGACAAGAAAATTCAAGATATGTCGCAGGTGCTCACCTCCCTCATTGAGAAAATGACAAGTTTTGAGACGAAACAGGATGCTACTATGCAAATCCTGGAACGCCTTGATGAGAAGGTGTCACACCTTGATGACGCCAAAAAGGGGGAAGAAGCAAGGGAAGCTGCAAGGAGATCTAGGCTTGAGCAAGAAAAAGAAATGCTAGCTCCTTTTGAAGACCGCATGACTGCTGATATAGCCCGTATTTCATCTCCAAACATTAGAATACAGGGAGATCACCTAGAATTCCAGGACCCTAAGTTTCCTTGGAAGAGACTCGTTTGAAAGCCACAAGCTATGAACCTCTCGGCCGACCGACAGCCTACTACATAAGAGATCAAGAACTGGAGGAGGAATGAACTGCTAAGATACTTTGTTGTTCTTATCAGGGAATCCTCATTATTCAACAGATGCAGGACGATACAGGAAGCCGCAGAGGAGTTTAAGAAGAGGTTAGAGGATGGATCACTCCCGCTACATCAGCAGATGAAGTCTAAGCATAGACAAGGTGTTAGAGGATGGATCACTCTCACTACAGTAGCAGATGAAGTCTAAGCATAGATAATGTGACTTGGTTACCCATCCATAAGATTGGATCCTAGTCTTCAATAAGTCGTATGATGGACGAGCCTTATATCTGAATCGAGACAGGGACGCTCATCAGAACTGGTGGAAAAATACCAAGAATGACCCTAAAAGGCCGTTGAGACACTCAGATTATAGGAGTTAAATTCTTTGTATTATTTTTTTTGTAATTTTATTTTCAAAACAACAAAATATTGTACTCTTAGTTTCAATATCAATAAAATATTTGCATGTCTTGAAAGATTACAACTCGTAATCTACTTTGTTCTTGTATGTTTACAAACACTTAATTTATTCTTGTTGTATACAAGTATGAAACTCATTTTAATACATAAGTTGTAAGAACTTGTATGCGTACAGTTCATAGTTTAAGTTGTATGTATCTAGAATACAATGTAAGACTGTGCCTGCGCGCCAATCATAAGTTTAAAGTTATAATACTGTTTTGATAAAAGCTGAACTTGCCTGCGAGCAATTCTTAGTATTAGACTAATTGCTGAAGGCTAGTGTTAGGCTTATTTTTATGCGTTTATTTATCATTATTTTAGATCCATTTTAAGTCTAAATCTGCATAAATGAGCTTTTAATGCACTATTCTTATATGTTTTGCAGGAAATTAGAGTCCGGAAGCTCGAACGGCGAAAAACGGGCCAAAACGACAATTTTTAGCCTGGGGCCGCGGCACAATGAAAATGAGCCGCGGCACACGCACGACACAGCAAGGCGCTGAAAATGATTTTTATGCTTTCTTTAATTCTTTTTGTATTTTTAATTTTAGCATGTCAGGCTAGAACCCTGTTCTAGGATTTTGATGAAACCGAGATTTTGAGGAATTAACTTTCGATTTTGCATTATCAATATAATTCCATTTTCTATTGAGTTTTCCCCAATTGTTCTTAATGCTTTCAATTGTGTGGCCTATAATTGAATTGTTTTAATTACGCAACTCGAATCGGGAGAGGAGAGTTGGTAGGAAAAATTGGTGAGAACCGTTTTATCTTGTGAGATAGGAATATACTCATAGGAATTACGTGGCCTGTCTGAAGATTCCGTGCTTTTTGCCTATTGTCGAATTAATTCACCTAGGAATAGAGTGTGTTATTCGCCTTAGAAAAATCTATTGACCTCGGGAGAGGCGGTAGAGTATTTTAGCAACCTTCGCCTTCAATAAATTGGGAAATCGTTAAATTCATATAATCGAGAGTAATTCGGATAAACCGAGGTGGATTCACAATCCTAGATTAATTCCTTATTTGATTTTCTTTCTTCAAACAATCGATTTTACTATTTATTCTTTTTAATTGCACCTCTAATTTCGATCGTTCAGATAAAATTAGAATACTCATAAATTGGTAGTTAGTAAGTCAGTCTTCATGGGAACGATATCTTACTTATCACTTTATTACTTGTTTACGATAACGTGCACTTGCGTTCACAAAATTCGGCAACAAGTTTTTGGCGCCGTTGCCGGGGACTGATTATTTTACTAATATCGATTTCAGTATTTCTAGTCTTAATTTGAACATTATTTTATTTTTGTGTAATTTTATTTATTTGTTTTCCTTTCAGGAATTTCTGGTTAGTGCATGAGAAAATTCGGTAATGAAGGCCTACTGCCTTTGGATACTGAACTCGAGCGCACTCTTCGGAAAAACAAGAAGGAAAAGCGCAAGCTACCAGCAAAAGACACCATGGCCGATAACACGGAAAACCACGGAGGAGACAACCCTATTCAGCAAGCTCAACTGGCATTAGCACTCCGTGATTATGCAATGCCACAAATCAATGTAAACTTTTCGGGGATTCGGCGTCCAACTATCCAAGCGAACAACTTCGAGATTAAGCCGACTATTATTCAGATGGTGCAAGCAAGCCAATTTTGTGGACTGGCAAACGATGATCCCAATGCACACATCGCTTCATTTCTCGAGATTTGTGACACCTTCAAGAATAATGGTGTCACCGATGATGCTATTCGTCTGCGGCTTTTCCCTTTCTCTCTAAGGGACAAAGCCAAATTTTAGTTGAATTCACTACCACCGGGCTCTATCACGACTTGGAAGGAATTAGCACAAGCCTTCCTGGCTAAGTTC
Source organism: Orobanche coerulescens (assembly GCA_033398695.1). Taxonomy (NCBI): domain Eukaryota; kingdom Viridiplantae; phylum Streptophyta; class Magnoliopsida; order Lamiales; family Orobanchaceae; genus Orobanche; species Orobanche coerulescens. Next base: position 84,440,224 of record CM065809.1, read on the forward strand.
TTTCCACCATCAAAGACAGCGAGACTTAGGAACGAGATAACCACCTTCGGGCAATTTGATATGGAGTCGCTTCACGAAGCTTGGGAGCGATACAAGGATTTATTACGGAGATGCCCACACCATGGCTTACCGGATTGGCTACAAATCCAACCTTTTATAATGGATTGAGTGCTTCTACACGCACTCTTGTTGATGCAGCCGCTGGAGGAGCGTTAATGGTAAAGACTATGGCGGAAGCTCATTCTCTATTGGAGGCAACGGCTGCAAATGTTTATCAGTGGCCTTCCGAACAAGTAATCCCGAAGCGAGTTATGGGAGTTTCCGACAACGATCCGATCTCTACACTATCAGCACAAGTCGCAGCGCTGACTCGGCAATTGCAAGCTTTTTCATATGCTCCTACCTCCGTTACCACGGAATCATGTAATTGGTGCAACGGTTCTCATCCTAGCGTGGAGTGCCAAGTCGGAAATCCTTTCGAGCAACCTCCAATGGAACAGGCTCAGTTTGTGGGGAACGGGAACCGGCAAAATAATTCGTATTCCAACACATACAATCAAGGGTGGCGAAATCACCCAAATTTTTCATGGAAGATCGGGCAAGCTTTAAAACCTCCACAAGCTCAATTTGCGCAGCCCCCACAGTAGCCCCCTCAACTACCAAAAGTATCCTTGGAAGATGCTCTTGCTCAAATGGTGGCTAATACGAGCCAATTCATGACCCGCACTGAGACTACCTTACAAAATTATTCCGCCTCCATCCGAAACTTGGAAGTACAAATGGGGCAGATTGCAAGTCTATTGTCCTCTAGACCTCAAGGTGTATTACCCAGCGCCACCGAAATGAACCCCAGGGAAAACGTGCAAGCAATCGAGCTACGAAGTGGAAAGGAGCTGAAAGTGCAGCCTACCAACAACAAGGACAAAATCGACTATAGTGAGAAAGAAAAGGACGAGGCGCCCAAGCCAAAGGCAGTGTCGACTACTCATCCCACTCCACAAATTCCATTCCCACAACGTCTGCAAAAGCAAAAATTGGATAAGCAATTCTCTAAGTTTCTTGACGTCTTCAAGAAACTACATATCAACATTCCATTTGCCAACGCCTTGGAACAGATGCCGAGTTATGTGAAGTTCATGAAAGAAATCTTATCAAACAAAAGAAAGCTCGAGGAGTATGAGACAGTAGCATTGACGGAGGAGTGCAGTGCTATTCTACAGAAGAAGCTCCCACCTAAATTGAGGGATCCCGGAAGCTTTACTATTCCATGCACCATTGGGAATTCGTCCTTTGAAAGAGCTTTATGTGATCTCGGAGCCAGCATAAACCTTATGCCTCTTTCTATTTTTAAGAAGCTGGATATTGGGGAAGCCAAGCCGACGCCGGTCTCTTTGCAATTAGCAGATAGATCTATCAAATATCCGAGGGGAGTAATAGAGGACGTCTTAGTTAAGGTCGATAAATTCATCTTTCCGGCCGATTTCATTGTGCTCGACATGGAGGAGGACGATGACATCCCAATTATCTTGGGAAGACCATTTTTGGCAACCGGCCGAACTTTGATCGATGTGGAAAAAGGAAAGCTTACTCTACGAGTTCAAGAGGAGCAAGTAACGTTCAATATCTTTCGATCCTTAAAATATCCTAGTGATGCTGAAAATTGTTTCCAAGTTGACGTCATTAACTCGTGTGTAAGTAGAGCCTTTCGAGAGAATTATCCATTCGATCCACTGGAGTCCATTTTAATTGGGTCTGCTTCCGAATTAAATTCAGATCATGTAGCCTATGTACGACACATGAATGCTTCCCCACCATTTTTCATTCATCGACCATGTGAGGAGCTCGGAAGCTCACCAACTCGACCCATCCCATCAATCGAGAAACCCCCAAAGCTGGAGCTCAAGCAGCTGCCGACTCATTTAAAATATGCATTTTTGGGACCCGGCGATTCCTTTCCAGTCATTCTTTCGGCCACTTTAGCGGGGGATCAAGAGGAGAAATTATTGAGGGTTCTGAGGTAGCACAAATCTGCCCTTGGATGGTCTATTGCGGATATTAAGGGAATCAGCCCGTCCATTTGCATGCACAAAATTTTGATGGAGGAAGACTACAAACCATCTGTGGAGCATCAATGCCGTTTAAATCCAAATATGAAAGAGGTGGTAAAAGTCGAGGTTTTAAAACTCCTCGACGCAGGTATGATCTTTCCTATTTCTGATAGTAAGTGGGTAAGTCCGGTCCAAGTTGTGTCCAAGAAGGGTGGGATAACGGTTATTTAAAATGATAATAATGAATTAATTCCCACTAGGATTGTCACGGGGTGGCGTATGTGCATAATTATAGGAAATTAAATAAAGCCACTAGAAAAGACCATTTCCCTTTACCTTTTATTGATCAAATGTTAGATAGATTAGCCGGACACGATTTCTATTGCTTTCTTGATGGTTATTCTGGGTATAATCAGATTTATATAGCCCCAGAAGACCAAGAAAAGACGATGTTTACATGTCCTTATGGCATTTTCGCTTATAGGCGCATGCCGTTTGGTTTATGTAATGCGCCGGCCACTTTTCAACAGTGTATGATGGCTATTTTTTCTGACATGGTAGAGCATTGCATTGAGATTTTTATGGATGATTTTTCTGTTTTCGGTGATTCGTTTGATTTGTGTTTGCAGAATTTGCAGAAAGTCCTAAAAAGATGCGAAGTAACAAATTTGGTCTTGAACTGGGAGAAGTGCCATTTTATGGTCCAGGAGGGCATTGTACTTGTCCACTGAATATCCTCACATGGGGTTGAAGTCGACAGGGTAAAAATTGAAACAATTGAGAAGATGCCTCTGCCTACTTCGGTAAAAGGGATAAGGAGCTTTTTGAGACACGCCGGTTTTTACCGCCGGTTTATTAAGGATTTTTCAAAGATCACGAAGCCGTTGTGCAATTTTCTCATGAAGGATGTTCCGTTTAATTTTGACGAGTCGTGTACAGAAAGTTTCGATCTATTGAAGAAAGCTCTAAGCACCGCTCCGGTAATAGTCGCTCCAGACTGGGACCTTCCGTTCGAGTTGATGTGTGATGCTAGTGATTTTGCCATTGGGGCTGTTTTAGGACAGAGGCGAGGGAAAGTGTTCCACGTCGTGTATTATGCAAGACGAACTCTTGACGACGCCCAAAGAAATTATGCCACAACGGAAAAGGAATTGCTAGCGGTAATCTTTGCTTTTGATAAATTTCGGGCGTATTTGTTGGGGACGAAAGTAGTGGTGTGGACCGACCATTCGGCAATCAAATACCTTTTGGAGAAGAAGGATGCTAAACCAATTTTGATTAGGTGGGTGCTTCTCCTTCAAGAATTCAACTTATAAATTCGCGACAAAAAGGGGACTGAGAATGTTATTGCCGATCACCTTTCACGGTTAGAGAGTCCCCTTGAGAAGGGAGAAAGTCATCCACAAATCATGGAAACCTTTCCCGATGAACAACTCTACAAGTTGGGTTCGCAACACGCGCCTTGGTATGCTGATCTAGTGAACTATTTGGCGAGCAAAACAATTCCGAATGACCTCTCACGCCATCAGAAGAAGAAGCTGATTTCAGACGCTAAGTATTACTTGTGGGACGATCCTTTTCTGTTTAAAAGATGCCTTGATCAAATCATTCGCAGATGTGTTTTGGATGAGGAAATCCACAGTGTGCTGAATCATTGTCATGCATCACCCTACGGTGGGCATTTTAGCGGAAATAGAACAGTGGCAAAGGTCTTACAATCGGGGTTCTATTGGCCGTCATTATTCAAAGATGCTCACTCCTTTGTGTCCACGTGTGATCGGTGTCAACGGACGGGAAACATCTCAAAACGACATGAAATGCCGTTGAACACCATACTTGAGGTTGAATTGTTCGACGTATAGGGGATCGACTTCATGGGTCCATTTCCTCCATCAAATAAGAATCTCTATATTCTGGTAGCAGTGGACTACGTCTCAAAGTGGGTCGAAGCGGTGGCACTACCAACGAATGGGTCCAATGTCGTAATCAAATTTATAAAAAAATATATTTTCACGCATTTTGGGACTCCACGTGCTATTGTCAGTTATGGTGGTTCACACTTCGATAACAAATTCCTTGATGCGGTCTTGAGAAAATACGGAGTCACTCATCGTGTTGCTACAGCCTACCATCCCCAGACAAGCGGTCAAGTCGAGATATCAAATCGAGAGCTAAAGTGAATCTTAGAAAAAACAGTCAGCTCGTCTCGAAAAGACTGGTCCTTTAAACTCGATGATGTACTTTGGGCATACCGTACTGCGTATAAAACACCTATCGGGACGTCGCCTTACAGATTGGTTTATGGTAAAAGTTGTCATTTGCCCGTAGAGATGGAACATCGTTCTTACTGGTCGATGAAGAAATTAAATTTTGATCTTAAATCTACTGGTGAAAAGCGTTGTTTGCAGCTGAATGAGCTGGAGGAAATTGGCCACGATGCGTACGAAAATGCGAAGCTTTATAAGGAGCGGACAAAGATTTGGCATGATAAGCACATCACACAGCGAGAGTTCGTCCCGGGTCAAGAGGTGTTGTTGTTTAATTCTCGCTTAAGGTTATTCCCTGGGGAATTGCGTTCACAATGGTCGGGACCATTTACAGTAGTTCAAGTATTTCCACACGGAGCAGTTGAAGTACAAAAAGATGACCGTAAATTTAAAGTTAATGGGAAGCGGTTGAAGGCCTACTTGGGTAATCCAATAGACGCGCAGAAGACGAGCGTCGTCTTATCCACCGCCGGATGAATGCTAGAAAAGTCCGGCTGAAGACTATAAACTTAGCGCTTCTCGGGAGGCAACCCGAGTATTAGTTGTAGATTTTTGTTTTTCAGTGTTTTCTTGCATTTTAGAATTTTTATTTTTTGTCATTTTTGCTTTGATATGCTTATCTCTCGCGTTCTAAGTGTTTTCCTTTGAAAATTCTGTGCAAAAATCACCCCAGGGGAAAATTCAGCAATGGGCCGCAGCACAATGATAGTGAGCCGCGGCACACACAAGTTGACACAAAAAGGCCAACCGAACTGTACTCTGTGCCGCGGCACGACCTTACTAAGTCGCGGCACACCTGGTCCCTGAACCGCGGCACATATGCACTGATCCGCGGCACGCCAATTGCCCCAGAAATGCCCAAGAAGCTGAACTCCGTTCCGCGGCACGGAACAAATGAGCCGCGGCACACTTACAAATGAGCCGCGGCACGCGTATATTGAGCCGCGGCACGCAGAAACATAAAAGAAACGCCCAGGCAGGCTGTACTCTGGGCCGCGGCTCACTTAAGCTGTGCCGCGACCCCTGTTGCGAATTTGGAACGCCCAGCATTCTTTCATATACTTGATCGGCCGACACCAGGTAAGTTTTCTTCCCTTTCTTCGCACAGCGCTCGGCCATATCCTATTCACACTTCTTCTTCTTACCTTCTTCCATACAAAGCAAGGTAATTCTCAACTCTTAATCTTAATTGCTACATGGTTTGAAAAGTAAGGTATTGTCCTTCATTCAATATTGGATATGTTTAGTTCTACCAAGGTTGAGTTGGGATATGAAATTATTGATTGATTATTGATGGTATTTGTTGATTATGAATGAATTGTTGATGTTATTTGTCGTTTATCATGACTATCGATTTATGTTGTTATTTTTGGGGATTGAGTTAAACCATTGTCAGTTTTATTCTTCATTTAAACCCATGCATGCTAAGTGTTTGTTAAAATGCGCCAATGAAATTTTTTGAGCCAAACGTTTTTAAAACTATATGCAACGAATTATTTTATCGGATTACATTGTACCCCAACCCTTACATCATGTTTAAACTTGAGAGCTCATCCTTAATTTCCTCTTTGATGATGCAAGCTCATTCATTCACGTTCCGCATGGTGTAGTCGATGAGAGAGCAGGCACGCCGGGCCAATCGACTTGAGGAGAGGCACTTGGCGGCGAGGGATGCGTACCATCAGGAATACCTTTCTGCGTGGACAAGCCATATTCTGCACCCGGACGGGCCATTCATTCCACCAGTTAGGCCATCCACACCACCCTTCTCGCCGGACGAGGCCGGCACCAGTTCATGAGCGGACATTAGGGGAGTACTTAACCTTTTCTTTTATTGCATATTATTATCTGTGTCCATTGAGGTCAATGTACGTCCTAAGTTTGGGGGGGTTTACTTTAAGTTGCTTTTACTTATTCGTTGACATTTTTCGTTATTTTTGACGCTAGCCTTGCTTGTCTTGTTTTTATTTGCATTTATGAATTTTGCGTGCTTCCTTGTGTAAAATTGGTGATATGATACTAATTTCTTTTTGAAGAAACGGTTGAGTATTTGGTCGAGTTGCAGTCAGCGATATCTGTTTCCGTTGAGTATTCATCTAGGTCTGAAATTTTTCGTTATTGTAAAAATTTTAGCGTATAAGAAAGGAGACATATGTATTTTCAAATCGCCGTCTATACGTTTGGTTATACTTTTTGCGTAGCTAGTCGTCCAGTAACATGAGTCTTGTTGGCACTCAAATTGAGTTTAGAGTCGGACAGTCTTTGCCAAAAAGTCGAGATATTATTTGTTCTATGATGGGAAGTCTAGTAACCGGGGGTATTCACGTGACCCGTTGTTTACTTTCGCGTAAAACGACAACCCTTAATAGACTAATGGTTTAGAGATATTGCCTTTGCCGATGACGGGAAGCCTAGTAACCGGGGGTATTCACGTGACCCGTTGTTTACTCTCGCGTAAAACAGCAACCTTGAATCAGACGTGCGGGAATAGCTATTCGAGTTTTTTCACCACTGCAGAGGGGAACTTAGTAACTAGAAGCATCCATGTGCCCCATGAGTGTCTTTTACGTCAAACGGTTCCCAAATACATGAGAATGGAAATCCACCCTAGGATTATCCCGATGAAACATCCGGAGAGCCGGAACCTAGTGGTTAACTCGAATCATTTTATTGATCATATATAAGGGAATGCTGTCCGAGGATTATTTTTGACGATGAAACTCTTGAAATTTTTGCCACTAAACTGTGGGACTGGGCGAGTTGGCTTGTATTATCTAACCCTTCATATTGGCGGTCGGTTAAATTCACGCTTGTTAATCTTTGAGCTTGATTTTCTTCATGAACGATTGATTAGCACTAAAAATGGTTACTTTGTGGAATCAGTATCCTAGATGTGACTCACTATTACGATACTTGTATTATTCTTTGAGATTTGCAGGGTAGTATTGATTAAGTTGAGCACTATGGATTTGCACGATTATTCACGATACTTCTTATTTGAAATTGATTTTTTTTGCTTGAGGACAAGCAAAGGCTCAAGTTTGGGGGTATTTGTTAGGCGTATTTTTATGCGTTTATTTATCATTATTTTATATCCATTTTAAGTCTAAATCTGCATAAATGAGCTTTTAATGCACTATTCTTATATGATTTGCAGGAAATTGGAGTCCGGAAGCTCAAATGGCGAAAAACGGGCCAAAACGACATTTTTGGCACAGGGCGCGGCCTGATGAAGGCGAGCCGCGGCACACGCACGACTGACAAGGTCTTGAACCAAGCTATCAGAAAGTGCGCACGTTGGCCGAGCCGCGGCCCATGAATAAAAATGCGCCCAGGTATAAGGCGCTGATCATTAAGGGCCGCGGCACATACTTACTGAGCCGCGGCCCATGGGGCGGTTTTGATGTATTTGCCGCGTTTCTGGGCCATTTTTGGAGCCTGTTCTCGACCTAATCCACAGATGCGTTTTGGAGACGACTGATGGTTATAAATAGGGAGTGAAGGTCTGAAAAGAAGGGAATCGAATCATCGAGGAATCAAAGAGAAGAAGAAAAACATCGAGAAGCAGAGCGCGGAAGCTAGAGAACGGAGGAATCCGAGTTCTTCGACTGCGTTTGATTTTTATGCTTTCTTTAATTCTTTTTATATTTTTAATTTCTAGCATGTTAGGCTAGAACCCTGTTCTAGGATTTTGATGAAACTGAGGTTTTGATGAATTAACTTTCGATTTTACATTATCAATATAATTCCCTTTTCTATTGAGTTTTCCCCAATTGTTCTTAATTCTTTCAATTGTGTGGCCTATAATTGAATTGTTTTAATTACGCAACTCGAATCGGGAGAGGAGAGTTGGTAGGAAAAATTGGTGAGAACCGTTTTATCTTGTGAGATAGGAATATACTCATAGGAATTATGTGGCCTGTCTGAAGATTCCGTGCTTTTTGCCTATTGTCGAATTAATTCATCTAGGAATAGAGTGTGTTATTCGCCTTAGAAAAATCTATTGACCTCTGGAGAGGCGGTAGAGTATTTTAGCAACCTTCGCTTTCAATAAATTGGGAAATCATTAAATCATATAATCGAGAGTAATTCGGATAAACCGAGGTGGATTCACAATCCTAGATTAATTCCTTATTTGATTTTCTTTCTTCAAACAATCGATTTTACTATTTATTCTTTTTAATTACACCTACAATTTCGATCGTTCAGATAAAATTAGAATACTCATAAATTGGTAGTTAGTAAGTCAATCTTCCTGGGAACGATATCTTACTTATCACTTTATTACTTATTTACGATAACGTGCACTTGCTTTCACAAAATTCGGCAACAGCTAGAACATTCGATCAAAAGACCAAGAAGTCTGCCCTCCTTCAAGATGCTAAGTGTCAAAGTTTTGGCATCATCAAGGATGTTTGTATAACATCAAAAGGTTTTAAAAAGAAGACTTGGAAAGACTTGACAAATTATCAAAAAGGGGGAAAGTTTTGACAGAATGTTTTGATAATATGCCAATCCAGCATACAGCAGACAACTGTATCGAAAAGCTGATCAAAAGTATCAACCTGTATCGAAGACTTCTCGTAGTCCCAGCATACAGTGAATCAATCATACAGCAAAGGAGTCTCATAAAGACTAAGTATGGAAGCTGTCTCGAAACGACAATACAGCTATCATTCCATACAGTATCCAAACAGGACAAGAAGGAATATTTGTTATTCGCTAAAGTCAAAGTCCCGTTTAAGAAGATATATTTAAATACTAAAGGATAAAGTATTTAAATATTAAGCCGTCACAGATCTTCAATCAAGCGCAAAATCCGGATCGTGTTTTATTCAAACGCATCATCCCGTTGGAATGAACTTTTGCTCAACGGATATATTCAAGAAGGCTATATATATCTACAGAGTTTGAAGATCAAATACTGACGAACATACGCACGAAATCAAACAAAGTTATCATCATATACATCTGAGCAAACATATCTCCCAAACTATACTGCTATTCTGAAAGAAGAGATATACAATTGCTCAAACCGTGAACAACACATTATCAGCTAAAAGCTCAGCAAGTCAACGCTGTTGTTCAATCATTGTTCTATCCTTGAACAAAAGCCATAAGCCCTGTGTGGACTGAGAAACCTTGCTATTCCTAAACTGTGTGTGACAGACTTGCATTGAAAAGATGAAGCTTCGGAACTGTGTGTGAAGAAGCCAGTCAAGTGAAACCTTAAACCAATCTGTGTGAACGGTTGGAGGATAAGATCATTATATCAATCTGTGTGAACGATATATTGATTAGCTTTGATTATAAATATGTAGTTGTGTACGTAGTATTTATAATAAATATTTTCACTCCTGTGTGGAGGACCAGTGGACGTAGAGGGGTTTACCTCGAACTATTTTAATTACCGTGTCATTTACCTTCTGCATTTACTGTTTTAATATTTGTGATTATCTTTAAGTATACAATTCATATCTAGTTGTTGTATTTACAGTAACTTACTTTAACAAGACTTCCGCTATGCACTCAGATTTGAAAACTGTACAGCTTGTTGTTTAAAACACTTTCCAAGATGTATCCTGTATACTTAGTGGCCAACAAACATTAAATAAAAAAGCCCATGTACAAATGTTGAACTATACATAAATTAGATTTATTTTCCACTATATAGAAATCTGAAATGATGAACGGAACTATACAAATACAGATGCTCCAATGTACATAAAACAGAAACCACAACATATATCAGAAGTTCTGCTCCATTTGCCAGAAATCAGAAATTCAAAAACTCAGAATAGATCATTGTACTTACCTAGATCATAAGACTCATTATCCTGCTTGCATTCTTCTCGCGCTATAACTTTTCCAAACATGCCTTCTCTCTTGTAAAACTTATGCAATTCAACATTAATTACCAAACTTTGAGTTGGAATGTCATCCGAAAATATCTTCTCCACGCAAGTTACAAACCCATCCATGACCACTTCATCATTTACGATGGTTGGGTTGTCAAATGAAAAGTAAGGTTTTAAGTGGTAGGCAGCTAGATACAACGGGCTACCAAGTCGATTACGAGCTTTCCCTTCAATAATGTCAAGGATTGGACGATAATTAACATCTTGATTGTTGTACACCTTTTTAATCTCCTCTTTGGATCTAAGTAATCCTCCATACACGAAGCCCATTGTCGGCTTCCTATATCCATCAACAATGCGAAGCACCTTCACTAACGGGGCAAATACCTTCAAACAAAGACTTATGCCTCTCCAAAATGAGGCACTATGTGCAATAGCCACTGCCCCCTTCCCTTTTAGACTATTTGCATGTTTGGTTTCGTTCCACTCATCAATAGTAATCATAGTTAGCAAATCTTTCTTCTTCTCCATCAAACTTTGCAAAATGAGAAAAGCACTTGAAAATCTTGTAACTCCTGGTCTCACTATATCTCTTTTCTTTGTGAACTTTCTTAACAAAGCCAATGTCTTGTGATGTGCATAAATGTAGATGGTAAAGCTCTTTGCCTTCTCAATCACTCCTTTAAACTTAGGTAGGTTTCCAATTCCTTGAAGCATAAGATTTAAAGTGTGAATTGCACATGATGTCCAAAATATATTTGGTCTCTTCACCTTTAACAAGTCTCCCGCCGCCATATTATTTGAAGCATTATCTGTCACGACTTGAACTACATTTTCTTGCCCAATTTCTTCAATGTATTTGTCCACATATTCAAAAATATATGCCCCAGTATGTGAATCATTCGATGCTTCTTTTGAGGAAAGAAATGTTGTACCTTCCTTGCAATTGACACATAAGTTCATGAAACTTCCTCTCTTTCGGTCACTCCAGGCATCGGTCATAATAGAGCAACCATTCAAAGTCCACTCTTCTTCTTGCTTCTTCAACAAACTTTTAGTCCTCTCAACCTCTTCCTTCAACAATGGCTCCCTCAATTAATATTGGCTTGGAGGCCGGTAACCCGGGCCAACACTAGTAGAATAAACATCAAAGACTTCGGTACGTCTCACTTCGGTAATCTATATTAGCAGAGTAAAAACAAACAACGACTTCGCTTTTCAATTTACTGAAGTAAAAAACCCACATAGACTTCAGTAAATGTTACCAAACATAAAAGTAGGAGCTAGCTATAAATTTTAAATTACAAAGACTTCGCTTATTTGATAATTACTGAAGTAAATAGTGTGAAATTTGATAATTCTGGATTCAGGTTAAATTGAAGGATCCGAAATTGAATCTTTAATTGAGTTGGACCCAAAAATCAGGGTAAACGCCTAAGTCGGCCGATATCTCATTTCTCCCCTCTATCCTCTCTCTCTCTCTCTCTCTCTTCATCCCTCTCGGCCATAAGTCAAAATTTGCAGAACACACACATAAATTAAATCTACACAGAAACACAAAAGAGAGGCACACTGCCAGGATCCACGCACACCGATTGTGAAAACAGCGGTGGTAGCGGCGGCGGTTTCCTATCAAACTTCATGGTCGAGTCGGGTCGGTTGAGGTGACCTTGAGTTCGATTCGGCTCGATTTGGGTTGTTCATATGCGAGGTTCGAGTTGGGTTCGAAATTCAGTCCGAATCTCCGGCACATCGGCGGCTCGCGAATAGAGGTCAGTGCAGTATCGATCTAGGGCTTTTTGAAGTTTCATCTTTGGTCCGATTTGGGCTCGATATGGATTTGTTCGGCGGTGGGTTGAGGCCAGGAATAACGGTGGTTCATAATGTTTGTTCCATTATCTTATTTCGATTCCGTGCTTCACTATGGTCACGCACCGCACATAATGTTATGTAATTCCTTTAACCTTTTCTACTATGTTGATTTTTATCGATTAAGAATTGGAATTTTTGCTCGAATTTTGTTCTCATTATTAAGCTTAAATCGGATGTCTTCTCATTCTGCGTTCTTTGTGCGAGTGCAACCCGTGTAGTTGTATTTTGGGATGGTATGAGATGAGTGTTTAATGTTTTTGTATTTATTTGTGTTATGTTGTCATGTTGATGATATAACTAAGTGTATGGATTTGAGATGATTTGGGGCTAGTAAACATCGACTTCCGGTGATGTTCGAATGTCATCGAAGCATGACATTTTTAGAAGCATCTTCAATCTATAAAAGAAAGACGCAATCGTTATAGTTCCTATTGGGGTCTGCAGTTTGGTGTTTGCAAGCATAGAGCATTGCTCATGAAGGTACCTCTTTTGTTACACATGTTTTTTTGATTTAAATGAATAGGTCAGTTTATGAATTGAAATATTTCCTTTTGTTTGGCTTCTAGTATCGTGTGAACGGATGGAGCCTCGTGTTCCTTGTGAGCTTGTCGGGGTTACTTGGATTTCTCTCCTCATGCTTGGAATGTAATTGTTATGGAAAAGGGTGTTCATTGTCCCGTATGATAGTTGATGCATGCCATCCACATGACATCGAGAGAAGAAAGTGACCCGAATATTTTTGCGAGTAGCAATTTAAATTTTTCGTTTCCATAATAAGATAGTTTTTATATTAATGGCAATGTTTTATATGCATGTTTATCCTTCGGGGATAGCTCTATCCAGTTGATGGTTGCAAGAAGATGTATTTCGGTATTTAGCTATTGTACTTTCACCTTTAGTGATTTTTGGAATATTCTTACATGAACGAGGTCCATGAGTAAGTTGTAGACCTTGTGGTCCAGATTCATCCAATCATAAATTGAAAAATTAAAAATACATGTCAATTAACACATGAAGTTTGGACAATGTTAGAATTTTACGATTTTTATTCTATTGGATTGTAATTTGTGAATACTAAAATGGAATCTTGGTTTATGCTTCTGCTTTAGCTTTGAATTGTGAAAGCTTATCTTTTTTATGCTTCATAAAAGCAACATATATGTGAAGCTCACTTTTAGCACTTTCTAAGTTGGCCCTTTAAGTTTTGAACGAGCGATCAAATCCTATAATGCCTCGGTGATCCGGTTTAAATTTTACATTTGTGGTATTAGGTATATGTGAATTATCATACTTCTATACATGTTTCTAATGTATGTCACTTGTTGTAGGTATATTCCCTTGAGCCGGGTCGGTGAACTGTTGTCACGGTTCTTGATGCAAGTTCTAATTGTTCATTTCCCTCTGTGTTGTATGTGATGAAATTGGGAAATTGACAATCACGTCTTTAGTCTTGTTGCAATATTGGACAACCTGTATGCGAGAGGTTTTCTTGTATCAATTTAAGCGGATGGCCAATTTACGTGAATTAGGCATAATTTTCGTGTGGAGTAACTAAAGAAATTATTTGGATTGTGTTTTATTTGTGGCTCAAATTGATTATTTGTCTTAGATCGGGTTTGTTTGTGCTATACAATGTCTTATATCACATATTTCGGGGAAAATATATGAGTAACACGAAGAAAATGAATTATTGTTATGTTGTAATCTTCACATTTAACTTGACGACAATAGATAATTCTTTTTTCCAAGCAGGAAAAGAAGTAGGTGTGTATTTCAAACTAAAGGTGATATTGACTTAGAGAAGATCAAGCACTCGGAGTATTTCCGGTCACTTTTTCGAGTCATGTGAAAGAACGCATATGGATTAGTATGTTCCATTTGGATCATTGAGCGTTGAACTTGTTTTACTCGATAGACGTCTAACACATGTTTGCTTTTTGTATGATGTTAGGAATGGCCTTCATTATTCAAATGTTTGTTTCGAAACATTTTCCTAATTTTTTCGGAGAAAAGAACCCGATAAGCGGGATTGTGTTGTCATCGAAATAAATATTCAAGTCGAACTATAGGTATAACCATTCTACGTCCGCCATCACTAAAGCGAGAGGAGGAGGAAGGAGCTTATTGGGCTAGTTTTAAGACCAAAAGCTTACATCAATCGATAGTAGTCCTGCATTGAAAATGTAAAATCTCCATCATGCAATTGAAGAAGTGATCTTCATGCTCTGGTAAAGGATTTGTTAATGCTAGAGCAAAGTGGTATGCACTTTATTCTTGAGCTATCTTGTTCTTCGGTGGAACTTTTGTTATAGGGACATCTTATCATTACGCTTCAAGTTTTGTCATGGTTTTAGGTACAACGGGGTTTTAAGAGATATTCGATGTTAGACGAACTTGGAAGGATCTATAATCTTACGGATACGTAATTTTTGTAATAGGTCCGCGATCTTTGTCAGTTATTGTAGAATGTGGTCGGGGTGAATCGACCGCATCATCTTGATTGGCATTTATTTTTCATATTGCAAGTAGCTAGTAGCAAGCGATTCTTCTACAAATTATTTCAATAATTGAAGCTTTACTTTTATAAAATCGACTCTGCACTAGGTTACGCCTTGAGCATTATGGAAGATGGTAGTGTTTTCAGTCACAATTTCATGGAATCCCAGTTTAGGTACATCAACTCTGCTTTGTTGAATTTTTGTGAAAAACATTAGATGATTTCTAGTGCACGAGTTGCATTTTCGCTTTTTTCCCAAGTTAATTTTAACTAATTTATGTGACGGAATATTTTGCGAGGCATTGCTCCGGTTTATTTACTCGTGAGCTTCCCGGTTTTCATGAAATAAATTGCTCAACATCAACCCCATTTGCAATCATGATGCAACATCTACCTTCTTGTCGACCGATTTGGTTTAAATAGGTTGAAAGCTTGTTATGTGAAGCAAACTTATGTGAAGAAGTGAGTGCGATACGGTGGCAACGACTCTTTCCCTTGCAGAGCGGCATCACCGCACACGGCTCAAGGCTATTTGTTTAAAATTTGCCGCAACAAACTTGGGAGGTGCGTGTAGTCCGTAGATCCGAGCGGTGCAATATTTCAGTTATGTTAGTTTTCGATTTGATATCGGCGAGCATATTCTTCATGCAATTAGATACATGTGCACTGCAAAGGGGATGTTAGGCCATCTCTAGACGAAGTTTGAGACCCAAGTCTCAAATTTGGATCTCAAAGCCGAGTTCGAGACCTATGCATGTAGTCCGGAATGTGTTATGGTAACTCTTTAACGTTGTCAATAAAAGACACCATGCATATCTCCTCTTTGTTTGTCGAGTGTTGGAAGAAATGAATCGATCACTCACTCACGCGTAATTTGCTTGGTGCAATCGAAGCTTGGCATGTTCTTCTTCTTCCTCACAATCGATATAAATGTTCAAATTTTTGGTATGGGTTTTAGATTGGACCAATTTAATGCATGCGATTGTAGTCGGGGTTAAAGGCTATATCCAAGTAAGATACATAGCTTGATTCTGTGGGGAAAATGAGTTGTTAATTTGGACGATCTCAATTTTATTCTCTTTGGATGCGGGGCTCCTTCAATGATGGTTAAACAATACATAACATTAATTGAAGGTGAAATTTGAATGTATCTCTATATGATTGTACTCATAATAGCCTCTCTTTGTATTTTTCTTCTAGAAAATAAAACAAAGCATTTTCATGAGGAGTTTTAGGATGATGAATTTAAGTATTGATAAAACAGGCATTCAACTTAGATTGGACATACATATTCATTCGAGTCTGCTAGTTTCTATCACAAATATATAGCCGAGTGCAATTAGCTTCCAAACATAATACCACAAGAAGACCGATTCTGAGAGATTTGATGTGATAAATTTATGCTTACGCCGATGAGTATCAATTTTTGTTCTAAGCTATGTATTATTTTCATCGAGAGAAGCACGTATAACTTTGTTTTTTCTTTTATCGATTTTTAGTGTAAAGACCACATTGCAAGCACTCTGCACCTACACATGGCGGAATAGAGAACCACATCGTGAGTGTAGGGTATCTATATGCATTTTGTGATTTGAGTTTTTCCAAATGTTGAAAAAAACTTGGTTATTATTTCTGAAGTCAAAAACTTTAGCTTTGACAATATAATATCAACTAGGAGATTTGATTGTTAAGTAAGTTGGTTTTATCCGATTCTTTCTCTGCTTTGTGAACCTCTTGATTGTTTAGATGCGAGCTTATATACATTATTTTTCGGTCAATTGCAGGATATCATAGTTCTTCTATGATAAACACCTTGAATAAATATAGGCAAAGTTAGATGTAAAACATGAAAATGTTTGATGATTATCTTTGTTTATTGACAATCGAAGCAATCCTAAAGCAAACCAAGTATGATATCTGGATGATGCCATTGCTTGTTTCCAATTTACATGGTTAATTCCTATATCAAAATATACGGAGGCAATGTATAGATTTTATATGCTTGATTAAAATGATGATTGCGAGATAGGCGAGGGTGAAAAACTTGTAAGAGCATTTTTGGTGTTGCTAGGCTACGGGTGATTATGTGGATTTGTTTGCTTCATGTGCTGATGTTGAAGATTTGAAGAAGAAAGTTGATGAGAATATGATTTCATGATGAACAAGAACTATGATCGTCGATGAAAAGCAATGATGTCTTTGGAGAGAGATTTTGTCGTTTGAGTATATGATCTTTTTAATCCTTTTTGTCCTATTTGTGGTGTTCATGATGAAATAGATAGAATCTTATTAGACATTCTTTGTCTTTGTTATGATATGTATCAGGTTTTGAATTGCTTGGAACGCAGGTTATTTTTTTTAAGATGAGAAGATATGAAATTGTTGGTTCTTATATTATTGAGCTCTTGTGGTTGATGGTTAGTTATAGTTGAATGTAAATTTTGGCAATGAATTTTAAATTGAAATGTGAAATATTAATAGATATTACTGCAGAAAATACTAATATATTATACAATAACTGAAGTAAAATGTTTTTTATTTACTGCGTCAATTATAAAATAACCGAAGTTAAAGGCATTCTTTTACTTCACTTACCCCTATATTTGGATCACAATTAGAAAAAAAACCGAGATAGACTTCGGTTATTACGATATTAGACTTCGCCTAATAAGCGAAGTCTAAAGTATACCTTTAACTACACGAACATAGACTTCGGTAATTATAATATTTTTACTTCAGATATTATCCGAAGTCTTTGACGTTTATTCTTATAGTGCAAATAATCCAATCGCTTCTACAAATCTTTTGAAGCTATCATTATCAATAGCATGAAAAGGAATACCGTCTTCATACACCCATCTTGTCAAATATTGATGCACATGATGAGTTCTTTCTTTAAAAAGTGCATCATTAATATTTTGTTGTCTCATCTTTTTCCTTCCGTTCAATGTAGACTACTGATCAATAGCGGACACAAAAGGATCTATGGGCCCGAGTAGGTGCGGCTTTTCCCTTGTCCCTTGACTCATTTCATTTTGTTCATCATCATCAACACTGACTTCTTCCCTCACTTCATTTTCATGTCTAGACTTTTGCTTTTTCCTCTCTCTTGCCTCTTCAATAACCCTTTTGCATTTGACTTTATCTTCTTCGCTAGATTTTCTACATGCTGTGACATTACCCTTGATTCCGGCAATATGCTGCTTCATTCGATTAATTCCCCTGCTAATGATCTTGGCACACAACTTGCACCTCAATTTATCTTTGAGGGAGGCATGTGTCAACCCCGTAGTCCCATCCTATATCATTCGAATCTCGCTTCAAACTAGATGCCTCATGGGATATTGAATTTGATGCGGCAGAATAACGAGCCATCAAGTGATCGAATCCCAAACTTGAAAAAATAAGCATAACTTTCTGACCATATATTTCAAGGATGATATAGATATTATCGTATTATTATTATCAGTTATATATGCTGGAGCCTGGAAGGGAATATCTATATCAATTATCAAATAATCAAAGTGTTTAAAGAAAACAACAGTTCTGCAACTCAGCAACATATAAAGAAAGAAGACAACAACAATGAGCAACATATTGAAGGAAATAACTAACAAATACCTCTTCCAAGGTCCGCATAGGTCACGGCGAGGCTGTGAAAGAAGACCGGTACCGGCGAGGCGATGACAGATGACTGGAGACGTCGGCAGAAACCAAATAGATTTGAGGCACAGAGGTAGATGGTCCTATCAGCAACGACGAGATTCAAGAGGACGAAAGACTAATGGAACCGGAGAGGCAACGGAACGAAACAAGATGGTGACGGAATTCAAAAAAATTTGAGGTAAAGGTAGATGACGGTTGTATTTGTTGTTTTAGGGTTTCTACAAATTGGGGGAGTTAAGACTGGAGATCACAGGGACAAAGTTTTTAATGTAAATTTGTTTAGATTAAAAAAAAAACTTAAAACGTTTTTATTCCGCCCAACGCTTAATGAACGCCCAACACCTAATGTCCGCCCAACCCGCCTAGGCGGCCGATTAGTTGCTGGGCCGTCCAATACAACCGATTATGGTGTAATCGGGACGGTGGGGCACCGCCTAGCAACTAGGCAGTCGCCTAGCCCAATTTTTAGAACATTGGGGATAATTACAAATGCTACAAACATGTCTTATTTATAGATAGTAAATATGGTGTGAAACCATAGCGTGAAAGGATGGTGTGAAGGGATGAAGCTTCCAACTTCAAAGTTAATGGCTTCAACAATTGTTGGTGGAGGAATCTTCAAAGATGGTGGCTTCTAGATGATTTGACATTTGAGAAGGTGGGTTGGTGATGATTTTTAACACTAACCTGCTTGAGAGAGAGTGGGGATTGCTTGTTGAGGAGGTGAAGAACGGATTCAACTATGTGATTATCACCTTTCTGGGCTTCCTCTCTCAATCCCATTTCCAGAGGATAAATTCAAGAAGAGGACAGAGAAAGATGCTTACTGTGTGTAGTGTGTGTTAAATGAAAGAAATAAATGTCTCGACAAACCACACCACACTTCTTCCACCAAATTCATTTTCCAAAAAATAAACTCTCTTTCGTCACCTAGCTTAGTAAGAGAGAGACGGAGTGGGTTTGTGTTGAAAAGGAGGCTGTTTTTATAGGAGTGGATAAACTAGAGCTCAGGAATTAAGATGTTCAACAAAACCGTTAAACCGTCTCAATCACTCCATTATATTAATACCACTACTATTTAGTACCCTACTTCATTTTTCAAAAACATTTAGAACTAAGCTTATATATATTTACATTCACTATGTTGCCTTCGATTAGAAGAAAAGATAACATAAATAATTCAGAAAACAACCAAAATTAAAAGTTGATAGTGGGTGATATATATGTAGAACTAAGCTTATATATATTTACATTCACTTATATGTTTCTTTTCTGCATCAACTATTTTGGATTTTATCTCTCTTAAGGGAGATAAAAGCTATTTTCTACTTATAGATTTTTACCAAACAAATTTTACATGCATAAACAATAATATTTCAAAACTTGATGTGATTTGAGCTAGATATGGAGCTAAGCAATTTATCAGTTATAAGAATTAAGCAAATAAATTAGAGCGTACATAAACAATAATGCATGATTTGATGTGATTTGAGCTAGATATGGAGCTAAGCTACATTTTGTGTATAAAAATTTAGAATACAAATTTTACATAAATAAACATTCATGCATTATTTGACGTGATTGAGCTAGATATGGAACTACTTTTCTATATGAAAGGCGATTCATATCTTCTATTACATTTCGGTGTTGTATTTCTTGTTGCACCATTAGATGATTGTTGCGATGTTAAAATACTTCTAATTACGTGCAACAAGAGATGCAACACGATGATGCAATAGAAGATAAGAATCGAAAGAAATGACTACTTATAAGTATTTAGCAAAAAAAATTAATTTTTTACGTACATAAGTAAGAAGGAAAATCCAACACGATAGGGAAGAAGTAGGGTATTATAATCGACTGAGTCCAATGATTCAAAATCAAATAAAATCATTGTTTATGGATCTTGAATGCCACGTGGGATCTACTTATAAAACCCACTAATTAATGCACAATATTATTAATGTTTTTCAATTTATGAAAAGGCACTATACTTTAATTTAGACGAATAAATGTCATTTCACTATAACCTTAGATTATCTAAGTGGGAAAAAGGTTGTTATTTGTTAGGTACACTTCACTTTGAAATTGGATAAATGATTTTCTAAATTCAAATACTCAGATAAAATCCATTAACTCATGGCAAAGAATGATAGAGTTGGATTGACTATTTATTACCTAATCTTAAACTAGAATACAAGATTATTTCAAATTTTGAATATCAACAAACCCCACAGAGCACATGACCACTAACTAATTTTCTCATTGCATTATTTTTAAATATCAAAAGAATAAGTGATGGAAAACCTCCGGACTCTCCAAGACAGGGAGAGTGTCCGAGTCCAGTTCGTTTTGGACTCGGACTCGCCTCCGTCGCAGCGCGGATGCATGTCCAACACGGTCGGACCGCGTCCTGTTGATGTGGTGTTGTGGACGCACGAGGGACGCGCCTTCGACGCGGTTTAGTTTTTTTTGGTTAAAACCGGGACAGAAGAGACGCGACATACCTAGCTCCAAAAAGGAAAGAATAAACTCCAAGCGACGGAAGAGGCGGAAGCAGAACCCTAGGTCGCGCACCTCCAACCGCGACGGATCGCGACGCACAGCAGCAAGTAAGTTTCTCCTCTGGAGGTCAGGTCACATACCCACCCCTATTCTCTTCTCGATCCCCTTCCCTACTCTCTTTTATTTTGCTAGAGGCCCGGTTATGTGTGTTTCTCCTTCTCTATTCTTTTTTGCAAATAAATGATAAAAGAAGAATTCTTTGACTGTTAGAACAAAACTTTTCTTGCTTCTCATGTTATTGTGCAGGTGGAGCGCCATGTTTCATTACTAGCTACTGTGGGGCTTATTTCTTCAGAGTTCTGGGCGGGGTGCTCACCTCCTGACCGTTTTCAGCGAGCTCGCCCCTCTCCCGCTCAGAAACATCGCCCCGTTCCAGTGGTTTGGCTTCGACCTGAGATCCCTTGGATCAAGCTGAATACGGATGGCTCCTTCGATAGAAATACTCAGATTGCTGGTGGTGAGGGTCTGACTAGAGATCATCACGGAGAGCTCCTCCTTGCTTTCTACTTCTCTTTTCAGGCCTCTTCGAGGTTTGATGCAGAGATCCAGGCGCTTGCTGTAGGACTGATTTTGGCTTCCTAGAGATCGAAACATGTTTGGAGTGAGCTTGATGCTGCTGCTGTTGTAATACCCGATTGTAATTCAGTAATTATCATTCGGTATTTATCATTCAGTAATTTCACTCGTTCGTGATCAATTGTCACTCAAATTCAATCATGGTATTCATCGTACAGAGTAATTGTATCGTGTATCAATCGTCGTTCATCACTAATCTAATTGGAGTTTCGTGCCGTGTTTATCATCATTGTCATTTTCATTGTGGGCTGTGCGTGAGGGATAGCGCACGCTACGTACTCTTTCTAGCGCGCGCTAATTGAGTACAGGTAGCGCACGCTACCACTCAGCATTAGCGCACGCTAATGTAACCACATTGCGATCCGAGAAGATGCGGGCTGCGGTGAGTTATAAGTAGCGCACGCTACGAGTGGTATGTAGCGCGTGCTAATGGGTTGTAGTAGCGCACGCTAATTTCGGTGTAGCGCGCATTAAGGACGGATCAGGTTGAGTCCAGTGGCTACTGGACTGCACTGGATTAATTCATAGTGCACGCTACGAGTGATTTTTAGCATACGCAAATGGTGTAGTAGCGCACGCTACTTGTTGGTTGTAGCGCACGCTACCGAGATCAGATCAGAGGACAGAAGGTTCTGGACTTCAGTACTGGACAACAGATATTTAGCTAGCGCACGCTAACAATTGGAGTTAGCGCACGCTATGGGGATAGAGTTAGCGCATGCTACCAGGTAGTAGCGTACGCTAACGAGTCATCCGGAGTTCACTGGAATGTTCTTACAACTCGTTAGCGCACGCTAAGGAGCAGGTCATAGCGTGCGCTAATATGGAGCAGTATAAATTGGACAGTTAGCCTGAGTTTCGTCATTTTCTCACTTCTCTTCGTTTTTGAGCGACTTCGAGCGATTTGGAGTGTTCTCTTCGAGCTGCTATCATCTATCATCATCTTCAAGCCTTTGAGTTGGATTAATCATCACTTCATCACTCCTTAACATCAAATCTAAGGTATTAATCTCTTGGATCTAGAATTTCGGATTTTTGGGTTTTTCCTTCCGATTTCTTCATGTAAGCTTGGATTACTATTGGAATATGTTAGATATGGATTATCTACCTTGGATAAATATATTCCTACGGATTTTATGGCTATTTTCGGAATTATTTCAAGAACCCTTGGGGTTGACTTCGGTTAATTTGGGGATTTTTCGATTGTTGTTGTTGTAAACTTGAATTGTGGATTCCTATGGGATTATTGATATCATTGAGGTGTTTTGATGGTCCGAAATACTCCTTTTGGGTGTTGGTTTCGGTATATTCGGGATTGAATATTTTCGAAGTTATGTGGTTAGTTACATATTCGTTAGAATGCCCCTATGAGTTTGATTATCGTTGTATCGACTTTTGGGTTGGTCGTGTTTTGTTGCTTGACACGTGTATTGATCGGTTGTTGGTAATTATTGTTATTCAAGGTTGTTCGAGCGACCGGTATCTCGATTAGGACGTTGTTCGTGGAAGGACATTGTCATCGGTATTGTGTAAGTTAACTCTTACTCGGTTAAAAGGATACTCATTCCTTTTGTTGTTGATTGCTCATAATCATAACTCATTCATCATGGTATTAATCATATTGAGACTTGTAATTGTCGAATAGTCATTTCATTCACGAGGAACGAAGGTTCCAAATCATTTCATTGGGTTATCAATCAAGTCACTATTATTTTCATCTCGGTGAGTCATCTTGGCCTTGTCGAATTATTATTCATTGATGTTCATTGTGGTCATTCTCGTTCATATGACCTTATGGGTTCATATTGCGTGGCCGGGTGTGGCTGTGTGGAATTTTTAGTCGGGCACACGATGGTCATGTATTGGGTTCACCGATACATTGGACCGTGCACACGGTAACGCTTACCTCCGTGAGACTAATTAGGTACAAGGACGGGTGTGTCCGGTCATTCGTCTTGTACACTTGCACAGAACATTACGGGCGTACTATGATACCCCTCTTCAGCATAATTCATAACTAAGGATATTTCATAACTTCAGTTAATTCATGATTGTGTATTTTCAACCCTTGAGGATTGTTGTTACGTATGGCGGCCCGTTGGGAAATTTTGTTTTCGAGTCACGGCAAGGCAAAGGCACGGGAAGAGCATGTTGGCGAGAGTCGATGATACTAGTAGGGGCCCCGGTCATTCCGTTTGTTTGATCCTTTCAGTCATTTGATTATTGTCATTTGTATTTTCCGCTGCAAATTCCGTTTGAGATGTTTAACTGTTCAGGGTGGTGTATTTTATCTCCATATGAAATATACTAGTATTCGGTTTTGTCCTGGTGTGTTGTACTTAAGCTCCTCATCGGAGTACTTGGTAATATAATGTGGTTCGGTACTATAATTATATTATTTAATTCACCATTTTCATTTGCCTGGTGGGTCCCAGTCGGGGATTCACGGCACTGTAATATCCGCCTAGTTTGGGGTGTTACAGAGTTGGTATCGGAGAGTGGTTTTGAATACTACCCTCCAAGTCATGTCTCATTTGAAATCATCGTCATCGGACTAGTATCATTGGACTTTCGCGTCACGTGTGACCTGTGCAAATGTCGAGCCTATCAGACCAAGAACTATAAGATTTCTAACGCCATGGTATAATTTCTGGCAAGAATCATTCATTCATAATTCATCAGTTAACAATCCTCAACCATCATTTTCATTTGACCAGGACGGTCATGTTAACTCGTTAATCACTCAATTCATTTCATTATTCATTTGTTGATCAGGAAGATCAAATCGTTAATCATGTTAACATATTCAAGATAATCATGTCACCTCAGTTAATCATTCATGTAATCACTGTGTTAGAGCGCGTATGCTCATTTTCATCATCTCATGTCATAATCATAACGTGATATTCATGCGGGAAATATAATCATCATGTGACTTTCCTACTTCAGTATGGAGAGAGCAAGAAGAGGACGTGGAGGACGAGGCCGTGGAGTGGGCCGAATCCCAAGAGCTCGTGTGAATACACGTGCAAACGTGAGAAATAATGCTAATTCATCGAGCAGCGATGCTGCCACTCACTCTCCTGGACGCGATCATTCACTATCGGGGAGTTGTACCCGGGACACGGCTCAGTCAGAGGGTGTCCGGGTTGACCCACTCGCTTTTATGCAGGGCATGATGGCCCAAATGACCCAGATGGCACAGCTGATGGAGACGATGCATAACTCCATCAATCAAAATCAACAGGCTCCTCCGCCGCCACCTCAGAGGCAAGAGAGGAATGTGAGCAATATCATCGGCGACATCTCTCGCCAGAGGCCACCTACTTTTGAGGGCTCGTCTGAGCCGGAAGATATTATTCATTGGCTCGAGCATTTCGAGAAGTTGTTTGCTATGGTAGAGTGTTCCGAACGACACAAAGTTTCAGTTGCGGCATACTATCTGGGTAAGAGCGCTCATTCTTGGTGGTTGTCGTTGAAGCCCACCGAAGGATCATGTACTTGGGATCAGTTCAAGACTCTCATGATGGAGAGGTATTATCCGGCCCCACTCAGAGAGGCCAAGCTGTCATAATTACTCACACCCGACCCCTCAGCAGACGAGGATGTTCTCGCCATTGCCGAGAAATTTCAGGAACTTCTCCCTTTCGCCTCATCCATCATTCATTCAGAGGCGGATAAAATCAAGTATTTCATCAAGAGGCTGAAACCCCATATGAGACTTCAGTTGCTTAATCATAATTGCACCACGTTGGCCGAATTCATTGAGAAAGCTCTCACTTATGAGCTTACTGCCAAGGAAATTGCTAAGCAGCAACCTTCGTCTGCTAGCAAGAAATCGAAGAATCGTAATCGATCGAAGGCGATCGGACAACCTTCAAGAAACCCCGTGCGGGCTCTGCTTTTACGAGCGACCTCTGTGATGTCTAAACCCACGAGAATCTCGGTCTCGGCGGCGATTCGGCCATCACCTGTTTTAACTGTGGGGATCTTGGTCATCTCAGTACCAAGTGTCCGAGACAGACTATCACGTGTCATAATTGTGGGATTGCTGGGCATAAGGCCCGTTTTTGCCGTAGGGACTCCAAACCTACTCAGACGTCATATCAAGCCCCTAAGCAGTCAGCCGTTCAGAATCAGGCCACTCAATCAGCGTCGTTTAAAACGACAGGAGCGACTAAAGGTGGATCCTATAGCCAGTGACAGGAGCATCGGTCTGCAGGACTAGCAAGCCCCGGATTTATGAGTTGAAGAAGACCGATGAACCAGAGGCCCGAATGATCTCAGGTACACTCGATATTCTATCTCAACCTGTGTGTACCCTTTTTGATACTGGTGCATCGCAATCATTCATTTCCGAGTCATGTTTGAGTAGACTACGTTTGGGTAGTGCTACTAGTTGTGAGCCTTATATCATTGGCCTACCTGATGGTAGACGAATTATCGGTAATCGTGAGATTTAGAATTATCCGATTCAGTTTCATGGTCGTGTATGGCCAGCGGACCTAATCGTAGTAGATTTGCCGAGGGACGACATCATCTTGGGTATTGATTGGATGGGTTGTCATGATGCCATCATTAGTGTCCGTAAGCGTATGATCACTATCATTTCAGACGATGGGGTTGAATGTGTGTTTCAGGGAGGTAATCCCGGCTGTTCTGGTAAGGTCATTAATTTGATGAAAGCAGTGAGATTACTCAATCAGGGGTGTGTTGGTTATTGGTGCTTTATGACCAAAACCGAGCAATCATCAGTAATGCTGACGGATATTCCGGTAGTGAAGGAATATGCTGATGTTTTTCCAGATGAGTTACCTGGTTTGCCTCCACAGAGAGATGTGGAATTCACAATTGAGTTGGAGCCCGGTACGTCCCCGATATCGAAGGCACCGTACCGGATGGCCCCGACCGAAATGAGGGAATTGAAGAATCAATTTGAGGAGTTATTCGAGAAAGATTATATTCGACCGAGTGCGTCCCCGTGGGGAGCACCAGTGTTGTTTTTCAAGAAGAAGGATGGTTCATTTCGCTTATGTATTGATTATCGGGAGTTGAACAGGGTGACGATCAAGAATAAGTATCCTTTACCCCGTATCGATGATCTTTTAGATCAACTTTAGGGAGCTTCAGTATTTTCCAAGATCGATTTAAGATCTGGATATCATCAGTTGCGGATTCGAGAGTCGGATATTGCGAGAACGACGTTTGAACACGCTATGGTCATTATGAGTTTGTGGTTATGCCGTTTGGATTAACTAATGCACCTGCGGTATTCATGGAGTTAATGAATCGGGTTTTCATCGACTTTTTGGATCAGTTTGTTGTTGTCTTCATCGATGACATTTTGATTTATTCTCGTGACCGAGAGGAACACGAGTTTCACCTTCATCAAGTGCTCGACGTGTTGAGACGAGAACAACTTTATGGGAAGTTTTACAAATGTGAGTTCTGGATGTCCGAAGTGACGTTTCTCGGACACGTAATTTCATCAGACGGAGTTCGTATCGATCCACAGAAGACGGAGGCTATTCGAGATTGGCTACCTCCAAAGAATGTTAAGGAAATCCGAAGTTTTCTCGGATTAGCGGGTTATTATCGGCGATTTGTGGAGGGATTTTCTAGAATCGCTCAGCCCTTGACGAACCTTTTGCGAAAGGATAAGAAATACACGTGGTCCGCCGCGTGTCAGCGGAGTTTTGAGGAACTCAAGAGCCGGTTAATGTCAGCACCTGTACTTTCCTTGCCGCAGGGGACAGAAGGATTTGTGGTTTATAGTGATGCGTCCGGACAGGGTATCGGATGTATGCTCATGCAGAATGGAAAGGTTATTGCCTATGCTTCCCGGCAATTGAGACCTTACGAGGTTAATTATCCGACACACGACCTGGAGCTAGCAGCCGTAGTGTTCGCTTTGAAGATTTGGCGTCATTATCTTTATGGCGTTACCTGTCAGATTTTCACCGATCACAAGAGTTTGAAGTATATATTTACTCAGAAGGAGTTAAATATGCGGCAGAGACGGTGGTTGGAATTAATCAAAGATTATGATATCGAGATCCTTTACCACCCGGGCAAGGCGAACGTTGTCGCCGACGCCTTGAGTCGTAAGTCCGTTCAGGAGCAGATGCTTGCTCGTTTAACGATTCGAGAAGGAGCTTCAGGAATTCCTCGGACCCGGATCGAGGTGCAGCCGAGTTCAGGGACAGCTTTGTATGTTAGAGATTTCATCGTCACTTGAGGAGGAAATCAGGGTGAATCAAGGTTCAGACCCAGCATTGTTGCGCATCCGTGAGGATGTGGCTCAGGGGAAAGCCCCTGGATTCGTGGTCTACGAGGATGGACTTTTGAGATTTAAGAATCGGCTGTGCGTACCGGCGAATGACGAGTTGAAAAACTCGATTTTGAAAGAAGCTCATGCTACCCCTTATTCTGTTCATCCGGGGTCTAGCAAGATGTACAAGGACTTGAAACAAAATTACTGGTGGAGTAATATGAAGCGAGAAGTCGCAGAATTTGTTTCGAGATGCTTAACCTGTCAACAAGTTAAGATTGAACATCGGCCGGCCGTGGGTATCCGAGACCTCTTCCTATTCCCAAATGGAAATGGGAAGACATTTCTATGGATTTCATCACGAGTTTGCCGACGAGTCGTCGTGGCATGAATACGATCTGGGTGATTGTGGACCGTTTAACTAAATCAGTTCATTTTCTTGAGATCAAGGATACTTGGGGTCCCGAGAGACTTGCCCAGCTGTTCATCAAAGAGATAGTGAGACTACACGGTACTCCTAAAAGTATCGTTTCCGATCGTGACGGACGGTTTGTGTCTCATTTTTGGAAATCAGTTCATCGTGCTATGGGAAGTCAGCTTAATCTCAGTACCGCCTTTCATCCTCAGTCCGACGGGCAATCAGAGAGGACTATTCAGACGTTAGAGGACATGTTGAGGGCATGCGTCCTCGATTGGAAAGACGATTGGGAAGCCCAACTACCATTGATCGAGTTCACGTATAATAATAGTTGGCATGCTTCGATTCAGATGGCACCTTACGAGGCCTTGTATGGTCGTCGTTGTCGATCTCCGTTGTGTTGGGACGACCTATCAGAATCAATCGGCACCGAGCCCGATATGCTTATAGCCACCCGTGAGAAGGTAGTTTTGATCAGGAGTCGTTTGTTGACAGCTCAGAGTCGACAGAAATCTTATGCAGATAATCGTCGTCGACCACTAGAGTTCGAGACGGGTGACCACATTTTGGTCAAGGTATCCCCGAGTCGAGGTATCTTCCATTTTGGGAAGAGGGGGAAGTTGAGTCCGAGATTCATTGGACCGTTTGAGATTTTGGATCGAGTAGGCGAGTTAGCTTATCGACTGGCTTTACCTCCGGCGTTGAGCCGAGTTCATAATGTGTTTCATGGCTCTCAGTTGCGGAAGTATGTTGCCGACCCGAGTCACATACTTCAATTCGACGAAATCGAGATCGCGGATGATCATTCGTACGAGGAGCGTCTCGTACGAGTTTTAGAACGGCGAATCAAACAGTTGAGGAATAAGACGATTCCTTTGGTTAAGATTCAGTGGTCTAGGCACGGAGTCGAAGAGGCTACTTGGGAAACCGAGGATAGTATGCGGAGGAATTACCCGGAATTGTTTGACCCTTAGTTTCGGGGACGAAACTCTTTTAAGGGGGGGTGTATGTAATACTCGGTTGTAATTCAGTAATTATCATTCGGTATTTATCATTCAGTAATTTCACTCGTTCATGATCAATTGTCACTCATATTCAATCATGGTATTCATCGTACAGAGTAATTGTATCGTGTATCAATCGTCGTTCATCACTAATCTAATTGGAGTTTCGTGCCGTGTTTATCATCATTGTCATTTTCATTGTGGGCTGTGCGTGAGGGATAGCGCACGCTACGTACTCTTTCTAGCGCGCGCTAATTGAGTACAGGTAGCGCACGCTACCACTTAGCATTAGCGCATGCTAATGTAACCCTGGCTGCAGTCCAGAAGGTACTGGACTGCAGGTGAGTTATAAGTAGCGCACGCTACGAGTGGTATGTAGCGCGCGCTAATGGGTTGTAGTAGCGCACGCTAATTTCGGTGTAGCGCGCGCTAAGGACGGATCAGGTTGGGTCCAGTGGCTACTGGACTGCACTGGATTAATTCATAGCGCACGCTACGAGTGATTTTTAGCGTACGCAAATGGTGTAGTAGCGCACGCTACTTGTTGGTTGTAGTGCACGCTACCGAGATCAGATCAGAGGACAGAAGGTTCTGGACTTCAGTACTGGACAACAGATATTTAGCTAGCGCACGCTAACAATTGGAGTTAGCGCACGCTATGGGGATAGAGTTAGCGCACGCTACCAGGTAGTAGCGTACGCTAACGAGTCATCCGGAGTTCACTGGAATGTTCTTACAACTCGTTAGCGCACGCTAAGGAGCAAGTCATAGCGTGCGCTAATATGGAGCAGTATAAATTGGACAGTTAGCCTGAGTTTCGTCATTTTCTCACTTCTCTTCGTTTTTGAGCGACTTCGGGCGACTTCGGGCGATTTGGAGTGTTCTCTTGTTTGCTATCATCTATCATCATCTTCAAGCCTTTGAGTTGGATTAATCATCACTTCATCACTCCTTAACATCAAATCTAAGGTATTAATCTCTTGGATCTAGAATTTCGGATTTTTGGGTTTTTCCTTCCGATTTCTTCGTGTAAGCTTGGATTACTATTGGAATATGTTAGATATGGATTATCTACCTTGGATAAATATATTCCTACGGATTTTATGGCTATTTTTGGAATTATTTCAAGAACCCTTGGGGTTGACTTCGGTTAATTTGGGGATTTTCCGATTGTTGTTGTTGTAAACTTGAATTGTGGATTCCTACGGGATTATTGATATCATTGAGGTGTTTTGATGGTCCGAAATACTCCTTTTAGGTGTTGGTTTCGGTATATTCGGGATTGAATATTTTCGAAGTTGTGTGGTTAGTTACGTATTTGTTAGAATGCCCCTATGAGTTTGATTATCGTTGTATCGACTTTTGGGTTGGTCGTGTTTTGTTGCTTGACACGTGTATTGATCGGTTGTTGGTAATTATTGTTATTCAAGGTTGTTCGAGCGACCGGTATCTCGATTAGGACGTTGTTCGTGGAAGGACATTGTCATCGGTATTGTGTAAGTTAACTCTTATTCGGTTAAAAGGATACTCATTCCTTTTGTTGTTGATTGCTCATAACTCATTCATCATGGTATTAATCATATTGAGACTTGTAATTGTCGAATAATCATTTCATTCACGAGGAACGAAGGTTCCAAATCATTTCATTGGGTTATCAATCAAGTCACTATTATTTTCATCTCGGTGAGTCATCTTGGCCTTGTCGAATTATTATTCATTGATGTTCATTGTGGTCATTCTCGTTCATATGACCTTCTGGGTTCATATTGCGTGGCCGGGTGTGGCTGTGTGGAATTTTTAGTCGGGCACACGATGGTCATGTATTGGGTTCACCGATACATTAGACCGTGCACACGGTAACGCTTACCTCCGTGAGACTAATTAGGTACAAGGACGGGTGTGTCCGGTCATTCGTCTTGTACACTTACACAGAACATTACGGGCGTACTATGATACCCCTCTTCAGCGTAATTCATAACTAAGGATATTTCATAACTTCAGTTAATTCATGATTGTGTATTTTCAACCCTTGAGGATTGTTGTTAGTGTAAGCGGCCGTTGGGAATTTTGTTTTCGTGTCACGGCAAGGCAAAGGCACGGGAAGAGCATGTTGACGGCGAGAGTCAGTGATACTAGTAGGGGCCCGATTATTCCGTTTGTTTGATCATTTGATTATTACATCATTTGTATTTTCCGCTGCAAATTCCGTTTGAGATGTTTAACTGTTCAGGGTGGTGTATTTTATCTCCATATGAAATATACTAGTATTCGGTTTTGTCCTGGTGTGTTGTACTTAAGGTCCTCATCGGAGTACTTGGTAATATAATGTGGTTCGGTACTACAATTATATTATTTAATTCACCATTTTCATTTGCCTGGTGGGTCCCAGTCGGGGATTCACGGCACTGTAATATCCGCCTAGTTTGGGGTGTTACAGCTGTGGTGACCCTGCTCTCATCTGGCCATCGGGGCTCTCGGCAGGTTCGTCACACCATTATGCACGACACATTCTCCGAGATATTCAGTACAAAGTCACTCACATTTTTCGGGAGGGCAACATGCCCGCTGATTATCTCTCTGAGATAGGCTTGTTATCCCTCGGTATTCAGACTTATACATATGATACTGCTCCTCCGTTTATTCTCTCTCTTATACGGATGGACCAGCTTGGCTACTCTTCTTTTAGATTTAGGTAGTATTTTATCATTTGATTTATTGCTATGGGCCGCACATTAGCCCACGTTCTTAGTGGTGCACTTTGTATTTCTCTAGCGGGCTGCTGGCATTTTAGTTGCTAGGATCCGGATTATGGCCCATTTTTGGTCATAACTCGGAAGTGATTTTTTACCTATCGGTACGCACATTAGCCCACGCCTTTAGTGGTGCACTTTGTATTTCTTTAGCGGGCCGTCGGTATTTCGCTTTTTAGATTTAGGATTCGGATTATGGTCAATTTTGGTCATAATTCGGGACAGATTGCTTGTATTCTCGATTTTTTCTTTATCTCACAGGTTGGTGGGTCCCGCCTCAACCCCGTTCACAGTGGACCTTTTTTCTTGGAAAAAAACCCTAAAGGATATGGCAAATACAGTTTTTTTATCGATAGTCTTTTACTGTTACTTCTTAGAACAAAACTTTTTTGATTCCTTCTCTATTTGAGGCCTAAAAAAATTATGACTTCTTACTGCTTCATCTAATTAATAATTAGTAATGATTTTTTTTCATTACCTTTTTTGAACTTATGGCTGTGTTTTGCAGTTTGATGAATGTATTTTTGTTGTGATGAACTTGCTCATATTTATGGAAGTATTTTGATGATTTTCTATTGATTCTACTATATATATATATATAAATATTATATTTTATATTATTTAATTTGTCGAGTCCTATGCCGTGTTCGAGTCCTACTTTTTGGAATTTTTTCGTGTCCCTATATCCGTGTTCGTGTCCGCATTCGGGTCCGTATCCGTGAAAAACTATTTGTTTAAGGTTCACTTAGTGAATCCAATAAAAAAATAAATAGGCCCAAGTCCTAACATATTCCTATAATAAGCCCAAAAAAAATAAAAAGATAGCCCTGAAGCAATTCTCTTCATGGCCCACTATCACAAGCAATTCAATAGCGTAATATTCCTATATAATTATATTATTTTCTTTTCTTTGTTTTGTGATTTCATTTTACTCTTAAATTATCCAATTCCCCTCCTTTTAGTTATTCAGAGAGAGCTTGATGACTTTAGCTAGTCTTTTTTTTTTTTTAATGTACAGATCGGAAATGCATGTATCACACAATGAAAAATTAAATTAAAGAAAAACTTATATATATATATATTGCTTTTAAAAACAAAAACCCAAATACAAAAATTATACATGTGGCAATGAGAACATGTCCTCGCCACCACTCCACGTTTTTCATGACCATCGTATTCCGAATTAAAATATTCATCTACTACGTAACTTTTAATTAAGATTATGAAGTTAAAATTTTTTGACCAATGAATATTACATCTGACCAGAAGTTAGTATGAGAAATTAAATTAACTTATTAGGTAAAGACGTGGCCAAGAACAACAAAAACAGATCCCAAAGCTTGTGAAATACTCCTAACTTTCAATTGAAATGTTTTTTTTAATTAGAGGAATCTACTGGCATGAATGACTTACAAAAATACCTACAAATGACGTGTCGGTGGGTGATTGGTGTAATCGAGATAGAGAAGAGAGAGGCTACAAAATACACCGTCACCATTGGCGTCATTTGTAGGTGTTTTTGTGGAAGTTTGTTTGTGGGTGTAGCATTCCTCTTTTAATAAATAAGAGATAAGGAAACCAAATCACTTTGTTTTTTTAGACAATTACTAAAAAACATTGGTAAATAAGCATAGTCCAGAACTAGATTTTAGCTTGAGGAAGAAGGGAGGACAAATGACTACAAAAGGAGTGTGTGTGTCAATGCTTGAAAAGAAGCTTCTACTAAAAGAGAAGAGGTTGAAAGAGACATTCTACCTTTCAGAATTAGAAAGAGAGAATGATTGGATTGCAAGGAATGTGAAAAAGGGATTTCTAAAGAGAATGGGAAGTCTAGAACTTCTTCTCCCTTTGTCTAAGCAAAATGGCCATTGTTTCTCTCTCTACAAACCTTTGTTTTATATCTGTTGCCCTCTCCCACTCTCTCACCTACCATGACCAACACGGTCCTCTCCGAATGGGTTGGCTGAAATCCCCCTTTCTCTTCCCTGCGCAAGCCGTGGCGCCTACACTCGACTCAGAAGACGAGTATGTGCTCATGCACTTGCTTTAATCTACTACCATTCATCTATCGTTTCGTCGGTTTTTTCTGTTTCATGCAATGCTATCTTCATTAGAGTCGAGATAAGCCTCATTCATGATTCACCTACTCTCTCTCTCTCACTCTCTCACTCTCTCTCTCTCTCACACACACACATGTCCAAGCATGCATTATGCAGTTACACAAACAGGGGCTGAACTGATCTAACTAAACATTGTATTCTTGTTATTGAATTCTCAGGAAGAGGGATATATATCCTGTACGAGGATGTCCAGTCCTGCCCCTACGAAGATGTTCATGTACTCTGGTCCATGCTAGTGGGCTCTCGTCCACCGCCTTTGGCATCACCAAAATGAGATCTCTTCAAAAGCAAATATACGACAAGGCAACAGGAAAGGCAGAAGTTACACTCATCCACACTGTATATACGCTGGCAATTTTTTGCCTGTTCGGGTTAAGTTTTTTACTTCACATGTTGGTTTTGTGATCTATTTCCTCCGTCATATGTACATACCCCCACAAACATAAATTAATGATGTTAATGAGTTATCTTGAGCTTGTAGGGTTTTCCACTTTCTATGAATTGAATATAATCGTTTCAAATCTACCCAACTTTGTCTAGGAGGATGAATTATAGGTCTCACATCTATATACTTACCATGTGAAGTTCCAGCTGATGACAGAGTCATGCAAGGTTCGATAAAATATTTGTGAGTTAGAAAGTCAACCGATAATAACTATTTAGCTACGAATAGACTACAAACTAGGTCATTTTCAATAAACTTGTCTTGGGCAAGATGATTTAATCACAACGTAACTTATATACTCGTTAGGTCATGGAATTGGGCTTAATAGTATATGCATGTGTTCCCGAGTTGCTAGGTTCTGTTTCTCAATTCATGTTGGGCTTGGTCGGGTATGTGGCCAGTATCAAATCGAGTTGAGCATGATTACCAATAATACATGGGCAAAAAATGTAGAGAGATCTCACGCCATATAGTATGAACTAGCACAAGCGTATGTGGTCGTAGGTTCATTAACCTGATATTGGTTATTCCGGGTTCGCCATAAATTGCATTGCTGCTTAGGCAGTGGCATGTCAACTAGCCTTGCAGGTTAAAGTCTAAGTTAGAGAGTTCATTATTTGTTCTCTATGATGTAAGGGTGAATTGGGAATACTTGTCGGGGAACGTGACACGTGACAGTGAGGGGTCTTGACTTGTGTGACCTATAACTGTATGATGCATGTTGTATACCAATATATTAATCCCTCCGTCCACGATCTATGTTCCCCAATTTTTTGGATTCCGGTTTTAAAAAATATTAGGTTAATGTGATGTGAGTGGAGTTTGGGTCCAACATTAAAAGTAATTAAATGTTAATATGTGGATCGGCCTGATAAAATGTGTGAATATATAAAAATTATAAAAATATTTTAGTAAATTGTATTGTGGGGTAGTGTTTAAAAATAGAAAGGGAACATTTTTTGTGGACATACCAAAATGGCAAAAAAGAAACATTGATTGTGGACGGAGGGAGTAAGACCAATGATCGAGTTAAGTTATTTGTGATTGAAAAGTCTGCCCAGGATATGATTCCTTTTAATTATTGTTTTACAGCATGCCTTTACTATGCTCCTTTATTCCTTTGCTATTTATATGTTCTGTTTGGGCAGAGCCCACCCCTTAAACGTGACAATTTGGTTCTTGGATCGACCCTGTGCTTACCACTGCTATATTAGTTATAGGATGAAAATGGGTAGAGCTAAGGCTGTAGGTCCGGATCAGATCCCTATTGAGGTGTGGCTTTGTTTGGGGGAAGTCGGAGTTCAGTGGCTAGCAGAGCTGTTCAACATCCTCCTCAGAGGCTCTAAGATGCCGACAGAGTGGAGGCATAGTATTGTCGTGCCTTTTTTCAAGAACAAAGGCGATGCTCAGAGTTGTAATAACTACAGGGGTATTAAACTACTCAGTCATACTATGAAACTTTGGGAAAGAGTGGTGGAATGCAGGGTTAGAAGAGAAGTTGAGATCTCAGAGAACCAATTTGGCTTCATGCCGGGGAGGTCCACGACTGAGGCCATTCATCTCGTCAGACGCCTTATGGAGAAGTTTAGAGAGCGGCGTAAGGACCTCCATATGGTGTTCATAGATCTAGAGAAGGCTTATGATAGCATTCCGCGCGCTGTTATTTGGAGGAGCCTAGTAGAGAGGAGGGTGTCGTTGCCGTTCGTTAGGGCGATCCAAGACATGTACTCCCAATCTAGGACATGCGTTAGGACCCCAGTTGGTGACACCCAGTATTTTCCGGTTGAGATAGGGCTACACCAGGGGTCGGCGCTAAGCCCTCTTCTCTTCGCTCTAATCCTTGACGTCATTTCGCGAGGGATTCAAGATGGCATCCCGTGGTGCATGCTTTTTGCTGACGACATTGTGTTAGTGGCGGAGTCGAGGAGGGAGGTGAACTCGAAGTTGGAGCTTTGGAGGGCTAAGTTAGAATCCCAGGGCTTGTGTGTGAGCCGGTCTAAGACCGAGTATCTATGGTGTAAATTTAGTGGTGAGGCCAACGAGGAAGATGTTGAGGTTATGATTGCGGATCAAATCGTACCCCGTACGGATAAGTTCAAGTATTTGGATTAGATCATTCAGAAGGAAGATGAGTGTGAAGATGATGTCACGCATCGCATCAAGGCAGGCTGGCTAAGGTGGAGAGCAGCGACAGGGGTAATGTGCGACAAGAAAGTCCCTCTAAAGTTGAAGGGTAAATTCTATACAGCGGTAATCCGACCTGCAATGTTGTATGGCTCCGAATGTTGGGCGATGAAGAAGTCGCTTGAGAGCAAGTTGGAAGTGGCTGAAATGAGAATGTTACGTTGGTCGTGTGGTCGCACAATGTTAGATAGAATGGCAAACGGGGTGTTCAGGAACGCGCTGGAAGTGGCGCCAATTTCAGCGAAAGTTAGGGAAGGGAGATTGAGATGGTTTGGCCACGTCCGCAGGAGGCAGGCATCTGCTCCGGTGAGGAGGGTCAAGAGTTTAATGGTTGTCGGGGAGAGGAGGAGAGGCAGACCGAGGAGGACGTGGGAGGAGCAACTAAGATTAGATTTGAAGGCCTTAAACCTTTCCGAAACCATGACTGTTGATATGTGCGCTTGGAGGCGCCATATCAGAGTTGTGGATTCTTTTGTAGGGAGCGGTGCTGTAGTTGAGAGCCTCAGGATTGGGTTGTCTTGGTTAGCTTTAACCTAGAGCATTGTATTTTTACTTTTATTGTATATTTTATCCTATTGTCTTTGCGTGTTTTTTTTTTTTTGACAGGGAGCTGTGCGCAGAGCCAACCTATCTTTTGTTAGAGCAGCGTTCATCGGGAGTGAAGTAGCCTAATTCCGCTTAGGTAAGTCCCATATGGATCAAGCCATGGGCTCAGGTATGGTCTCGAATGTTTTCGAATCATATGTTTTCCTCTGTATTGATCACACAAGATTCTGCTGTGCACTAAGCTGGGGGTCTTCACGGAAACAGCCTCCCTACCGTAATAAGTAGGGGCATGGTCTGCGTACATCTTACCCTCCCCAGACCCTGCTCTGAGCGGGATATACTGGATATGTTTGGTTTGGTTTGGTTTGGTTTAGTCTGGGGATATGCTTATAAATTTATTAATTGTGGCTAAACGACAGTCGCGTCAGCCCTCGATAGAGTTTCCTTCCACAATCTTGCATATCAATTCTGCACAACTAAAGAACATCCTTTCTCTCGAGGAAGTCATAGCACTTATTCGACACTTATTAAAGAGAAAATTACTGAATTAAAGGAAAGCAAATTAAATGATACCAGGTTGCCTCCCGGCCAGCGCCCTAGTTAGTATCACGGGCAAGACCTTCTTATGCTAAGGTTTGCCTGGGCCTTCATCAAGGCCTACCTCTGATGTTTCTCCTCTTTTCTGGTGCTCATCTGCGATGGGCACCACATCTTCTTTTCCAATGATCCAGGCAAAATGGGCATATCTCGGATCCAATGCTTTATTCCTATACTTCAGTTTTACGTTGCACCCATGGAAGAGTGCCTCCAAATGTACCAACTGCACCTCCTTTGCCCTCATCCCTTCTTTAAGTGCAGCAGGGTTTGTATAGAAAGTGATCTCCGTACCCAACAAGCTACAATGAAACTTCTTGAATGCAAAGGCCATGGCCAAGCACTCCTTTTCTGCTTCCATGAAATCGCGCTGGTATGATCCCGTGCCTGCGAAGCATGACAGATGATGAAACTTCCTGTGTCTTTTCTCTGCTTCAAGGTTGCGCTCACCAAATCTCTGTTGGCTTCGCAATAAACTTCAAACGGCACCTCCCAGTCAGTGCTGGAGGTGCTGCATGAACGCATTCCTATTCCCCACACGGATATGAATCGGATATGATAATCTATGTAGCTACATCATACATGAGTTCGAATATTACCTTTGAATGCCGAAGGAGCAAATCTACAGTTTTAGATTGCTAGGATGTGTCCCCGAACTCAGATCTACCGACTTTGTGGGCGCCTGACGTAGATTTGGAACTCGAATCAACCTTTCTGCACTGTAGCCGCCACCCCTCTCTCTTTCTTCAGTGTGAAAGACTTAGGGTGTGCTTGGTTCAAACTCGGGAAAAGGAAAGAGAAAGGTAATGATAATAGTGGAGAAAGAGAAATGAGAAAAAAGCATTCCCCCAATTTATTGGGTAATGGTCCATTACCCACTATTGGGTAATGAGCCATTCCATTATAGAGCACCAAACATTATTTTTCATTACCTTTACCATTACCGACCCTCAAAAACATCCTACCAAGTAGGGCTGAGCACAAATGGTACGGACCCGATTTTTACCCGGACCCGGACCAGACCTGTTAATTAGATCCGGGTCCCGGGTCTCCATTTTCTCCAAAACTGGGTTCCGGGCCGGACCGGGTCAAAACCTGGAAAATTCGGGTCTAGCCCGGAACGACCCGGTAAAAATAAAAATACAAAAAAAATATTTTTTATTGTAATTTACCCTCGGTGGTGATGAAATAATGATGATTAATGGCTCGATTATGATTGCACATTATTCTAATTAAGTTTATTTATACTAAAATATTGTTGAACTTGGGAGTTTGATGACTAAATGAAGATATTGAGATTGATAATTGTATTTTATGGGAGTATGTAAAGAAGAAAGCATTTTATATGTAATAAAATGACACTTAATATGCAATTTTTTTTTTTTACAAAATTGGGCTAGAACCGGGCTAGCCCGGACCGACCCGGTTTTACCGGGTCCGGACTGGGTTGGTCCGGTTCTGAACAGGTCTGGGCTTCGGGTCGATAAAGTTCGACCATTTATAATCCGGGCCATTCCGGACCGGGTCGGTCCAGGCCGGGTCAGACCCGGTGCTCAGCCATACTGCCAAGCACCCCCTTAGGTTAGAAAGACTCTTTCCCTCTATTTATTGGAGGAAGTGGCGCCTCTCACTTTCTTTTTTACCAAGTCACGGACTTAATTAATTAATGAAGTTTGTTCCGTGAATTAACTGAATTACCAGAACAAATTCTATTTTAATAGATTTAATCCTAATTCAATTTGAAAAGAATTAATATATGATAATTAAATATAATTAAATATCTAATTTACAATAAATATTTAAAATAATTAAATCTTAATAAACAAGATTTAGTTATATCCAATAAATATTATTCACATCATATATTGGGCCTGAGTGCGGACTTGAGCCCATAACAGTATATTAGGCTAAACAATAAATTATGATCCATTCCGAGTTATTAGTTCTCAGTATGGAATCGCTGAGATACGTCTTGAAGGCGGATATCCCACTGGCTCCTACTCGGACCAGGGCTAATCAAGAAGAGGTTGAAACCCATGAGAAGTGGGTCAAAGATGATGTGAGAGTCCGTGGCTTCATGATGGGCTCTATGACTAATGAGCTGCAGAGAGCACACGAGACAATAGACTTCTTCTAGGCGGATACTGGTTCATCTGGCCGAACTCTATGGGGAGCATAGCCGAACAGCTAGATATGAGATATCAAAGCAGCTGTTTAGAGCTCGGATGAAGGAAGGAGAAAAAATTGGTGACCATGTCCTCAAGATGATCTCTATGATAAATAGATTGGAAGCTCTCGATTTTACGATGCGTGTTTAGCTCCAAACCGATCTCATCATTCAATCTACCTGACTCCTTCTCACAGTTCGTCATGAATTTCAACTGCGATGAGATTGCTTGCAATCTAGCAGGATTGATGAACAAATTGTCAACCGCTTAGTCTCAGATGAAGACACCAAGGGTGAAGGAGGCTGCACTTGTTATCTCTTCTGGGCCTCGGAAGTCCAATAACAAGAAGAAAAACAAAAAGCAGCTCAGGCCTAAAGCTGTGGTCGGAAAGGGAAAGGGTAAGGCCCCAATGGTTCTAAAGGCAAGTAAGGCTAAGCCAACGGACAGGTGCCTTAACTGAGGTGTGCTAGGGCACTGAAGAAAGGACTGTCCTCAGCTTGATGGTGTTTCAGGGACAAAAAAAATTGTTCTGCTACTGTTTATTCTACTTCATGGATTCTGGATTTAGATGCTAGTTCTCACATTTGCACTGTGAATCAGGTTTCTGGAATGAAGTAGGCGGCTTGGAGCCGCGGAAGTGATGATAACAGTCGCAAGCGGACATAGTTTCTAGGCTACCAATATGTGATCACTTCTTTTGGATTTGGAATTCGGTTTTGTATTAACATTAGATGATGTATTGGTTTTGCCCAATAGGCACAAAAATATCGTATCCATTCCAGCCATGGAATGAAAAGGTTTTCACTTTTTCATTGGCGATGGCAGTTGCAAAATTTATTTTAGAAATAAATTTATTGGTTCTGCTACATTGTTGAATAGAATATATCATCTAAATCTATAAGACAAAATAGTTGTGAATACTATGACTAGAAAGCGTGGTAGAGATGAAAATAACAAGCACTAAAATGGTATCTTAGACTTGGTCACGTTGGCCAGACTAAAATTCATAAGCTGGAAAAAGATGGACTCATGGGTCCATTGGGATCTGATCCCTATCCTACTTGTGAATCTTGGCTTAAGGGCAAAATGACTAAGTCCCCCGTCACAAGAACTTTTGAAAGAGCTACTGAAAAACTTGGATTGATTCATACCAACGTATGTGGTGCTTTAGAAGCAGCACGAGATGGATATCAGTACTTCATCACATTCACCGATGATCATACCAGGTATGGTTTTGTTTACTTAATGAAGCATAAATCCAAAGCCTTCGAGAAATTCAAGGAATTTAAGGCTCTA
This sequence comes from Orobanche coerulescens, assembly GCA_033398695.1. NCBI lineage: Eukaryota > Viridiplantae > Streptophyta > Magnoliopsida > Lamiales > Orobanchaceae > Orobanche > Orobanche coerulescens. The sequence goes on from CM065809.1 coordinate 84,481,369, forward strand.
GTCGAAAATCAAAATGGTCATTATATTAAGGCACTTCGGTCAGACCGAGGCAGCGAATACATGAGTACCGAGTTTGATGAGTTCTTGAAAGAACATGGAATATTATCATAATTCACACCTCCAGCAACTTCTCAATTAAATGGTGTTTCATAAAGAAGGAACCGAACCTTGTTGGACATGGTTCGATCCATGCTTAACTATACTGATTTACCAATTTATCTATGGGGACATGCACTACTTACTGCCGCGCATATCTTGAACAGATGTCATTCCAAGTCCGTTCCCACAACACCACATGAGATGTGGAGAGGTAGGAAACCAAGTCTTAATCACATTAAGATTTCTGGATGTCCCACATATGTCAAAAAGACTAAAGTGGAGAAATTGGAAGCTAGGTCTGTCAAAGGACGTTTCATAGGATATCCATCTGAATCAATGGGTTATTTGTTCTACATGCCCGATGATCATAGGATAATAGTTGATTTTCAAGCACACTTACTGGAGGACGAGTTCATTCAGGAAGGTGGAGCAGGTAGAAATGTTTCTTTGGAAGAACATATTGAAACTCCCAAGGAGACACCTGTGCAAGAAGAAAGAACCGAACCTTCTGAAATACAACCACTACCACCGCATAGGTCGAATAGGATATCTCAACTACCTGAGAGTATGACTATATGCATGTGGAGAAACTAGGTCTCCACCAAACATATGGTAGCCAAGAGGATGATTCTATGTCGTACGATCAAGCAATGGTAGATGTGGACTCCGCGAAGTGGCGAGAGGCCATGGAAGCAAAGATAGACTCGATGCATGCCAATCAGGTCTGTACTTTGGTAGATCGACCAGAGGTCATGGTGCCTATTGGGAATAAATGGATCTTCAAAACTAAGACTGATGGGGACGGAAACGTTGAAGCCAACAAAGCTAGGCTTGTGACTAAGTGTTATACCCAAAGAGAAGGAATAGATTACCAGGAAACTGTTAGGCGTATTTTTATACGCTTATTCATCATTATTTTGTAGTGTTTTGGTGAGTGAAATCATCTAAATGAGCTTTTAATGCCTTAATTTTGTATGATTGACAGGAAATTGAAGTCCGGGAGCTAAAACGAGGCAAAACGGGCGAAGACGGCAAAACTGGACTCTCAGCCGCGGCACAAGGAATCTGAGCCGCGGCACCGGAAGACACCATCCGAAGGGCAGAGTAAGATGTACTCTGTGCCGCGGCACAGCCCAGGTGAGCCGCGGCACAGAAGAATGTATTTACGCCCAGGCATTCAGCTTTTCGCGATGTGTCGCGGCACAGGTTTAGTGAGCACACTTAGCGGGTTTGGTAGGTCTGCGCGATTTTTGGGCCGTTTCGAAGCCAGTTTTCGACCAATTAATACGGACGCGAATTATGGAGGTGCTGATCTATAAATAGGGCTTGAGACCCTAATTAAATCATCTTGGAATCATTGAATCTAATACCTTGGAGAGCATTAGCTTGGAGACGGCAGAAGAGGAGGAAAGCAGAAGAATTCAAGGGCAGAAGGCGGAAGCTGAAGAACGGAGGAATCCACGCTTCATCTGCGTTTGAATTTTATGCTTTCGTTTATTTATTCTGTATTTTCAGTTTTTAGTATGTCAGGCTAAAGCCCTAATCTAGGGTTTTGATGAAACCTTTGTTTTGACGAATTGATTGAGATTATCCAATTTATTACCTTTTTATTGAGTTTTCCCAATTATGTTTAATGCTTGCAATTATCTGGCCAATAGTTGTATTGATTTAATCATTCACTTCGAATCGGGAGAGGAGATTTGGTGAGGAACTATTGGTGAGGACCGTTTTATTCTGTGAGATAGGAATATACTCATAGAAACTACGTGGCCTTTAGGAGATTTCATGCTTTTTGCCTATCGACAAGATAATTCACCTAGGGATAGAGTGCGTTAGTCGCCGTTAGATAAATCTATGGACCTCGGGAGAGGCGGTAGAATATATTAGCAATCTCCGCCTTCAATAAATTGGGAAAATTATTTATTACGGATAATCGAAAGTAAATTCGGATAAACTAAGGTGGATTCATAACCCTAGACTTATTCATCATTTGATTCCTTTTATTCAAGCTATCGTTTTCTGCTTAGTCTTTTATTAGTTTTTTTTAGTTATTAATCACAAAACCCATATTCGATTGTTCAGATAAAATTGGAATACGAAAACGTCGGTAGTTAGAGATTCAATCCTCGTGGGAACGATACTCTACTTATCACTTTATTACTTGTAAACGATGACGTGCACTTGCGTGTAGGATATATCGCAACAAGTTTTTGGCACCGTTGCCGGGGATTGAAATTTTTCTAATATCGATTTAAGTATTTCCAGTCTTAATTTGAACGTTTTATTTTTTATTTTTATTTTTGTATTTAATTTCGTTTACTTGTTTTTCCTTTCAGGACCTTTCGTGTAGTGCATGAGAAGACTCGGTAACGAAGGCCTACTACCTTTGGACACCGAGCTCGAGCGCACTCTAAGAAGGAACAAAAAGGAGAAAAGAGAGTTGCAGACGACGGTCAACATGGCCGAGAATATTGAAATCCAAGGAGGAGACAACCAAGTGCGGCAAGTTCAACCGGAACTAGCTCTTCGGGATTATGCCATGCCGAAGGTCAGCGCTAATTTTTCGGGAATTCGGCGTCCCACTATCCAAGCTAATAACTTTGAGATCAAGCCCGCCATTATTCAGATGGTGCAGGCGAGCCCATTCTGTGGACTGCCGAAGGACGACCCGAATGCCCATATCGCTTCTTACCTTGAGATATGCGACACGTTCAAGACTAATGGCGTCACCGACGATGCCATCCGATTGAGGCTTTTCCCTTTCTCTTTGAGGGATAAAGCAAAGTTTTGGTTAAATTCCTTACCGCCGGGGTCGATTACAACATGGGAGAGGTTAGTGCAAGCCTTCCTTGCAAAATTTTTCCCACCAGCTAAGACGGCGCGGTTGCGAAACGAAATAACCACTTTTGCCCAGTACGATATGGAATCGCTCTACGAGGCGTGGGAGCGATATAAAGAATTGCTACGAAGATGCCCTCATCACGGCATTCCTGATTGGCTTCAGCTTCATACGTTTTATGGTGGTTTGAGTGCTTCTACACGCACTTTAGTGGATGCGGCCTCTGGTGGGACATTCATGGGAAAATCTATGGCCGAGGCTCACGTGCTTTTGGAAGATATGACCGAAAACGCATACCAATGGCCATCGGAAAGATTGACACCGAAGAGAGTTATGGAAGTTTCAAGCAATAACCCGATTTCCACCTTGTCAGCTCAAGTCGCCGCTTTGACACAACAGCTCCAGGCATTTTCGCACGCACCAGCCCCCGTTACCATTGAGACATGCAATTGGTGTAACGGATCACACTCGAGCGCGGAATGTCAAGTTGGAAATCCGTTCGAGCAACATCAGATGGAGCAAGCTCAATTCGTGGCCAATGGAAATCGACAAAGCAATTTTTACCCCAGCACTTTTAATCAAGGGTGGAGGAATCAACAAAATTTTCCATGGAGAAATGGGCAAGCTATGAAGCCTCCACAACCTCACTTCGTGCAACCCCCACAGCAGCCCCCTCAATCACCAAAGGTATCCTTGGAAGATGCTCTTGCTCAATTGGCGGCGAACACAAGCCAATTCATGACCCGCACCGAGACGACCCTCCAAAATCATTCGACCTCCATCCGAAATCTAGAAACACAAATGGGGCAGATTGCTAATTTATTGTCCTCTCGGTCTCAAGGTGCAGCCCCCAACGCAGCCGAAGTGAAACCCAAGGAAAATGTGCAAGCGATCGAATTACGAAGCGGAAAGGAGTTGAAAGGGCAGCCTATTAATGACAAAGAGCAGCCGATCGAGCAGAACGAGAAGGAAAAGGATGAGACGCCTAAGCCAAAGGAAGTATCGACTACTCAGCCCACTCCTCAAATTCCATTCCCACAGCGTTTTCAAAAGCAAAAACTGGACAAGCAGTTTTCAAAATTCCTCGACGTCTTCAAGAAATTGCACATAAACATTCCGTTCGCCGACGCATTGGAACAGATGCCGAGTTACGTCAAGTTCATGAAAGAGATCTTATCCAATAAACGAAAGCTCGAGGAATATGAGACGGTCGCTTTAACGGAAGAGTGCAGCGCTATTTTACAAAAGAAACTCCCACCTAAATTGAGAGATCCGGGAAGTTTCACCATCCCTTGCATCATTGGAAATTCATCTTTTGAAAGAGCCCTATGCGATCTCGGGGCCAGTATAAATCTTATGCCCCTTTCGATTTTTAAAAGTCGGAGATTGGGAAGCCAAGCGGCAGATCTCTCTGATTGGCCGATAGATCCATCAAATATCCGAGGGGTGTGATAGAGGACGTTTTAGTCAAAGTGGATAAGTTCATCTTTTCGGCCGATTTCATCGTACTTGACATGGAAGAAGACCAAGATATTCCAATTATTTTGGGAAGACCATTTTTGGCAACAGGCCGAACGTTGATTGATGTGGAAAAGGGAAAGCTGACTTTGCGTGTTCAAGAGGAACAAGTAACATTCAATATTTTTCGATCCGTAAAATATCCAAGTGACGCTGAAAATTGCTTCCAAGTTGACGTCATTGATTCGTGCGTGAGTAGAACTTTTCGAGAAAATTATCCACCCGATCCATTGGAGTCCGTTTTGATTGACATTTAGAACCAAATGGAGAGCATGCCGCCTACGTACGACACATGGATGCTTCCCCGCCAATTTTTATTCGTAAACCATTCGAGGAGCTAGGAAGTTCACTAACTCGACCAACCCCATCGATTGAAAAACCGCCAAAATTGGAACTCAAAAAGCTGCCACCTCATTTGAAATATGCATTCCTGGGGCCCGACAACTCCCTTCCACTTATTCTCTCGGCCACTTTAGCAGGAGATCAAGAGGCAAAATTATTAAGAGTTTTGAGGGAGTACAAATCTGCTCTTGGATGGTCTATTGCGGATATCAAGGGGATCAGCCCATCGATTTGCATGCACAAGATTTTCATGGAGGAAGACTACAAACCATCCGTGGAGCATCAACGTCGGCTGAATCCTAACATGAAGGAGGTGGTAAAAGTCGAGGTTTTAAAACTCCTCGGCAGTATGATCTTTCCAATTTCTGATAGTAAGTGGGTAAGTCCGGTTCAAGTTGTGTCGAAAAAGGGTGGGATAACAGTTGTTCAAAACGATAATAATGAATTAATTCCCACCAGGATTGTTACGGGGTGGCGTATGTGCATAGATTATAGGAAATTAAATAAGGCCACTAGAAAAGATCATTTTCCCTTGCCTTTTATTGATCAGATGTTAGATAGATTAGCCGGACACGATTTCTATTGCTTTCTCGATGGTTATTCGGGGTATAATCAGATTTACATAGCCCCCGAAGACCAAGAGAAAACGACGTTTACATGTCCTTACAGCATTTTCGCTTATAGGCGCATGCCTTTTGGATTATGTAATGCGCCGGCTACTTTTCAACGGTGTATGATGGCTATTTTTTCTGACATGGTAGAGCAATGTATTGAGATTTTTATGGATGATTTTTCTGTTTTTGGAGATTCATTTGACATTTGTTTGGAAAATTTGCAGAAAGTCTTGCGAAGATGCGAAGAGACCAATTTAGTCTTGAATTGGGAGAAGTGTCATTTTATGGTGCAGGAGGGCATTGTGCTTGGCCATCGAATATCCTCACATGAAATTGAAGTCGACCGAGCGAAAATTGAGACAATTGAGAGGATGCCTCCGCCCACGTCGGTCAAGGGGATTAGGAGTTTTTTGGGACATGCCGGTTTCTATCGCCGATTTATTAAGGATTTTTCAAAGATCACGAAGCCGCTGTGCAATTTACTCATGAAAGATGTCCCATTTACTTTCGACGAGTCTTGTAAAGAAAGTTTCGAGTTGCTGAAGAAAGCTCTAAGCACGGCACCGGTGATAGTCGCTCCGGATTGGGACCTTCCGTTCGAACTAATGTGCGATGCTAGCGACTTTGCCATTGGGGCATTTTGGGCGAGGACGAGGGAAGGTGTTTCATGTCATATACTATGCGAGCCGAACGCTCGATGACGCCCAAATAAATTATGCCACAACGGAGAAGGAATTGTTGGCGGTGATCTTTGCATTTGATAAATTTCGGGCGTATCTACTAGGAACGAAAGTGATAGTGTGGACCGATCATTCGGCGATAAAATACCTTTTGGAGAAGAAGGATGCCAAACCAAGGTTGATTCGGTGGGTGCTACTCCTTCAAGAATTCAACTTGGAGATTCGGGACAAGAAAGGGACAGAAAATGTTATAGCCGATCACCTTTCACGATTAGAGAGTTCCCTCGAGAAGGAAGAAAGTCAGCCAAAAATTATAGAAACCTTCCCCGACGAGCAGCTCTACAAGTTGGATTCAACACATGCGCCTTGGTATGCTGATCTAGTGAACTACTTAGCAAGTAAAACAATTCCGAACGACCTCTCACGTCATCAAAAGAAGAAGCTAATCTCGGACGCTAAGTATTATTTGTGGGACGATCCTTTTCTTTTCAAGCGATGCCCCGATCAAATTATCCGTAGATGCATTCCGGATGAGGAAATCCACAGTGTGCTGAACCATTGCCATGCATCGCCCTACGGTGGACACTTTAGTGGGAATAGAACAGCAGCGAAGGTCTTACATTCGGGATTTTATTGGCCGTCCTTATTCAAAGATGCTCACTCCTTTGTGTCTACATGTGATCGGTGTCAACGGACAGGAAACATCTCAAGACGACACGAAATGCCGCTGAACACCATACTTGAAGTCGAATTATTTGATGTATGGGGGATCGACTTCATGGGTCCATTTCCCCCATCAAACAAGAATCTCTACATTTTGGTGGCCGTGGATTATGTCTCAAAATGGGTTGAAGCGGTGGCACTACCTACGAATGGGTCCAATGTCGTAATCAAGTTTATTAAACAACATATCTTCTCACGCTTTGGGACTCCACGTGCTATTATAAGTGATGGTGGGTCACACTTCGACAACAAATTTCTTGATGCGGTTTTGAGAAAATACGGAGTCACTCATCGTGTTGCCACAGCATACCATCCGCAAATGAGTGGTCAAGTCGAGATATCAAATCGAGAGCTGAAGTGGATTCTAGAAAAGACAGTCAGCTCGTCTCGAAAAGATTGGGCATTTAAACTCGATGATGCACTTTGGGCGTACCGGACTGCATATAAAACACCTATCGGAATGTCGCCTTACAGATTGGTCTATGGAAAAGGTTGCCATCTACCCGTAGAGATGGAACACCGTGCTTACTGGGCGATAAAGAAACTAAACTTTGATCTAAAATCCGCTGGGGAAAAGCGTTGTTTGCAGCTGAACGAGTTGGAAGAAATTCGCCACAACTCATACGAAAATGCAAAACTGTATAAGGAGCGGACAAAAATTTGGCATGATAAGCACATCACGCAGAGAGAATTTGTCCCGGGTCAAGAGGTGTTGCTATTCAACTCACGCTTAAAGTTATTTCCTGGGAAATTGCGTTCACGATGGTCGGGACCGTTCACCGTAGTTCAAGTGTTTCCACATGGTGCAGTAGAAGTTCAAAGAGATGGCCGAAAATTCAAAGTTAATGGACAACGGTTGAAGGCATACTTGGGAAATCCGATAGACACGCAGAAAACGAGCGTCACCTTATCCACCGCCGGATGAATGCGAGAAAAGTCCGGCTGAAGACTATAAACTTAGCGCTCCTCGGGAGGCAACCCAAGTATTAGTTGTAGATTCTTTGTTGTTTGCTTGCATTTTTAGAGTCTCTTTTTGTTTTCTCTCTTCTTTGATCCATCCTTCCCTCTCGTCTTAATGTTTTCGGGTAAAAATTTCTGTCCAGGAATCAGCAAAGGGGAGAAATTCAATGATGGGCCGCGGCACAGTCCAGGTGAGCCGCGGCACACACCAGCTGAGGAAAAATGGCCGATCAAACTGTACCCTGTGCCGCGGCATGATCTTATTGAGCCGCGGCACACCAGGTCGCTGAGCCGCGGCACCCTATAACTGAGCCGCGGCACACTAAATGATCAAGAAACGCCAGGCGCACATGCTTTGTCTTTGCGGCATACTAAGGCTGAGCCGCGGCACACTAACACACTGAGCCGCGGCATACGAAATCTGAGCCGCGGAACCCGACGACATAACAAAACGTCCCAGTCCGACTGTACTTTGGGCCGCGGCTCACTTATATTGTGCCGCGGCCCCCATCGCAAAATAAGAGCAGTCAGGTAAGGCTCTTTCAATCGATCGGCCTGCATAGGATACTTCTTCCCTCCCTCCCTTCCTTCTTGCACACATTGAGGTTAGTTGGTTCCACTCTATGAGTCTCCTTCTCAAATTCTCCAGGTATTTTTTGATTTCTAAATCATAAATGATTCTTGATGTGAAAAGATTTGGAGTTTTATATTGCTAGTTATTCTTCATTGTTGTTTCAAAAATGGAGTTGGAATATGGGGAATTTGTTATTGTGATGGAATTGATGTTTATGAACGAATTGTTGATGATGGTTTTTGTAATTCAGGGTTATAATCTGTGTTATTATTTTTTGGATTTGGAATTAACCATCAAAAATTTTTTGTTCTTCATTTTAACTTGTGCACACAAGGTGTCTGATAAATTGCAGCAATGAAAAATTGGTAAGCTAGGCATTTTCAAAATTATATGCAATGAATCGTGTTGTAAAATTACATTATCCCCAACCCCTACATCATGCTCAACTTGAGAGCTCGTACTTAACTTCCTTTTTGATGATGCAAGCTCATTCATTCACACTCCGCATGATGTAGTCAAGAAGCGTGCAAGCTCACCGGACGATGCCGGCTCCAGCTCCTGAGCAGACTGGAGGGGAGTACTTGACCTTTTACTTTTCTTGCATTTCATTTTTGTCCATTGAGGTCAATGTACGTCCTAAGTTTGGGGGGGGGATTTACTTTCAGTGCTACATTCATTGCTGTACTCTATTTTCTTGCTGTACATTATTTCGTTGCACTTTTCATTTCTTTGCGTAAAATTTTTTTTAGATAGCCTTGCTTGTCGTAGTTTTTCTTTATTCGTGAATTTTCGTGCTTCTATTTGTGTGATACTGATGTTACGACACTGTCTTTCTCTTTGAAGAAACGGGCGAGTTCTAGTCGAGTTGTAGTCAGTTATTTCTGTTCTGCTTAGTATTCAATTAGGTTCGAAATTTTTCGTGATTGTAGAGGTCTTGGCAGATAAGAGACGATACATACGTGTTTTTAAATCCCCATCAATACGTTTGGCTACATTTTCCGGATAGTGAGTCATACTGTTTCTTTAGTCGTGTTGGCACTTAGATTGAGTTTAGAGTCGGTCAGTTTTTCCCAAAAGTCGAGATAAAGTGTTCTATGAAGGGAAGTCTAGTAACCGGGGGTATTCGCGTGACCCGTTGTTTACTCTCGCGTAAAACGACGACCCCGATTAGACTAGTGATTTAGTGATTTCACATGTGCCAATGGTAGGAAGCCTAGTAACCGGGGGTATTCGCGTGACCCGCTGTTTACTCTCGCGTAAAACGGCAACCTTGATTCGGACATGCGGAAATTATGTATTCGAGTTGTTTCTCCGCTGTAGACGGGAACTTAGTAACTAGAAGCATCCATGTGCCCCATGAGTGTCTTTTACGTCAAACGGTTTCCGAATACATGAGAATGGAAGTTCCACCCTAGGATTATCCCGATGAAACATCCCGAGATCCTAACCTAGTGGTCAACTCGAATCTAATTCTTGAGCATATATATAAGGGGATACTGTCCGAGGTTTATTTGCTATGAGACTCGTGAAATTTGTGCCTTTAGACTGTGGAACGGGACGAACTAGCTTGGTTGTGTTAGCCTTTCATATTGACGGTCGATTTGACTCGCGTTTTGTTAATCTTTGAGCTGAGTTTTCTTCATGAACGAATGATTAGGACTGAACTTGACTTCTTTGCGGAATCATTATTCTGAGTGCAACTCGCTTTTATGACACTCGTATTATTTAGAGAGAATGGCAGGATAGTATTGATTAGGTTGAACACTATGAGTTGCACGATGATTCACGACATTCTTTTATTGACTTTAATTCTTTTTGCTTGAGGACAAGCAAAGGCTTAAGTTTGGGGGTATTTGTTAGGCGTATTTTTATACGCTTATTCATCATTATTTTGTAGTGTTTTGGTGAGTGAAATCATCTAAATGAGCTTTTAATGCCTTAATTTTGTATGATTGACAGGAAATTGAAGTCCGGAAGCTAAAACGAGGCAAAACGGGCGAAGACGGCAAAACTGGACTCTGAGCCGCGGCACAAGGAATCTGAGCCGCGGCACAGGAAGACACCAGCCGAAGGGCAGAGTAAGCTGTACTCTGTGCCGCGGCACAGCCCAGGTGAGCCGCGGCACAGAAGAATTTATTTACGCCCAGGCATTCAGCTTTTGGCGATGTGCCGCGGCACAGGTTTAGTGAGCCGCGGCACACTTAGCGGGTTTGGTAGGTCTGCGCGATTTTTGGGCCGTTTCGAAGCCAGTTTTCGACCAATTAATACGGACGCGAATTATGGAGGTGCTGAGCTATAAATAGGGCTTGAGACCCTAATTAAATCATCTTGGAATCATTGAATCTAATACCTTGGAGAGCATTAGCTTGGAGACGGCAGAAGAGGAGGAAAGCAGAAGAATTCAAGGGCAGAAGGCGGAAGCTGAAGAACGGAGGAATCCGCGCTTCATCTGCGTTTGAATTTTATGCTTTCGTTTATTTATTCTGTATTTTCAGTTTTTAGTATGTCAGGCTAAAGCCCTAATCTAGGGTTTTGATGAAACCTTTGTTTTGACGAATTGATTGAGATTATCCAATTTATTACCTTTTTATTGAGTTTTCCCAATTATGTTTAATGCTTGCAATTATCTGGCCAATAGTTGTATTGATTTAATCATTCACTTCGAAACGGGAGAGGAGATTTGGTGAGGAACTATTGGTGAGGACCGTTTTATTCTGTGAGATAGGAATATACTCATAGAAACTACGTGGCCTTTAGGAGATTTCATGCTTTTTGCCTATCGACGAGATAATTCACCTAGGGATAGAGTGCGTTAGTCGCCGTTAGATAAATCTATTGACCTCGGGAGAGGCGGTAGAATATATTAGCAATCTCCGCCTTCAATAAATTGGGAAAATTATTTATTACGGATAATCGAAAGTAAATTCGGATAAACTAAGGTGGATTCATAACCCTAGACTTATTCATCATTTGATTCCTTTTATTCAAGCTATCGTTTTCTGCTTAGTCTTTTATTAGTTTTTTTTAGTTATTAATCACAAAACCCATATTCGATTGTTCAGATAAAATTGGAATACGAAAACGTCGGTAGTTAGAGATTCAATCCTCGTGGGAACGATACTCTACTTATCACTTTATTACTTGTAAACGATGACGTGCACTTGCGTGTAGGATATATCGCAACAGAAACCTTCTCACCGGTTGCCATGATCAAGTCTATTCGTATGATGCTTGCCATAGCCGCCCTCTATGATTATGAGATATGACAAACAGATGTGAAAACGGCTTTTCTAAATGGATAACTCGAAGAGGAAATCTATATGGAACAGCTTATAGGCTTCATTTCCACTACTGATACTCATAAAGTTTGCAAACTTCAGCATGCCATTTATGGACTGAAGCAAGCATCGCGAAGTTGGAATCATCGTTTTTACGAAGCAGTGAAAGAGTTTGACTTCGTGCAAAATGAAGAAGAGCCTTGTGTTTACATGAAGGTTAGTGGGAGCAATATCGCATTCTTATTACTATATGTAGATGATATTCTACTAATAGGAAACGATGTTGGACTGCTCAGTTCTGTGAAAGCTTGGCTTTCAAATACATTCTCCATGAAAGACTTGGGAGAAGCTTCTTATATTCTGGGTATTCGCATCTATAGAGATAGAGCGAAGAGAATATTAGGACTTTCCCAAGCCCTCTATATAGAAAAGATCCTAAAGAGATTTAGGACGGAAGATTCTAAAAGAGGGTTCTTACCTATGCAACATGGTTTGAAACTTTCCAAATCTATGTATACTTCAAAAGCATGCTTTGAGTATAAGTGGGAGATTGTTAGGGTTGTATACATCAAAACATACTTTATGCTTGTATTACCCAATTTCCCGGTCTTTATCTATGAGAATATTTAATTCATTTTATCATATATTTTGCATATTTATTCACGCTTTGGTTATGCAAATGTTATCTAAATTACTTTATATTGTAGATAATGTGGTGTGTCGAGTCACACAAAAGATCACATTATCGGTCTCTTATATAGTAATAATTAGTTCACAACCTATATAACATTAGACCATTATGTGAGAGGTTGTAGTATATGCTTGTGATTGGTTGGTCTTGACCATTAGCATATATTAGCCTATTCGGTATACGTTAAACAGGATCGAGGGGAGATAGATTCTTCTGTACTGAATATAAGAAGAACGTACATCTCGGACAATTATTATTTCTTAATTCTAGTGATTAATATTTAATTATATATATTTAATATTTATTGCTTTGATTTATCATGGGTGAGAGCCAAAATGATTGACTCAATATGCTCGATATTTTGGGCAATATTATTATTTATGTATTAATTAATATTATAGCTAGAAATCGTGTCCAGACCAGTCGGGTTGATCATGTCCCTTGAGGTACTCGAAAGGATTATTATATTAAACCCTCCAGGTGGAATTAATTTTCCGATATAATAATAAAAATCGAGTGGTATACTCATGTATAATATATTAATTAATTAAAAGCTGCCAGTAGCTTAAATTAATTAATGGACATGAAATATCTTAAACACGGGAAATAATTAATCCAAAAAGAGCCAAATTTCGTAATTTGGGATTTTGGTAGGAAGTGCAATATCAACCTTTAGTGGACTAAGTTGACATTAATGGAGTCTTCATATTAGGAAGAGTCCTAATATTGGAAAGAAGATATCTATTGGGAGTCCTTACCTTGTCATCCTTAAGGTCCATAGAGTAGCCCAAAACACCTATATAAGGAGTATATGGGAGCCGATTTTTACACACTCTTGAACAAGAAATTTTTGATTTTTTTCATATTTTGTGTTTAATTGTGGATCTTGACTTGTGTCTTGGATTCCACAATTTCGCTACACAATATTTTTCTAAATACGTAAATATTCAAGAAAAATAGAGAAAAAAGTTCGTAAGGTATTTCTTGGGAATAATTTGGCCGATCCATATTGCTCTCCGAGTAGTCCGGTAGATTATTGCCCACACGACATCGGATATAAGCGGGATATACTCTAGAGGACTTTGAGGTAGAAATACAAGTAGATCAAGGAAGAATATAAGGAGGTGTTCGATCGACCAGAAAGGGATTTTCCCACCACTTCGCTTCAAATGTATGAATTACCAATTCCTACTGCGTAAATACATATATTTAAATTGTTAATTAATATATTTAATTAATTAATTGACAAGCCTAAATAGATCCGCTATTTGCGTTGAATAGTTTATAAAACCTTTCATAAAATATTTCTCCAAATCGCTTCTGCTGCATTTTATATTCCAATAATTGGTATCAGAGCCGGTCTTTAGGTTCTGTTCAATTTAATTAATTTTGTGATTAATTTGCTAGCAATTTAAATTTAAATCTTCATATGGTATGATGTTTGGAATATTTTGCTAGAAATTATCTTGCAGGAGAATATGGTCCAATTATCATGGCTATGTGATTTTATTTATTTATGCGTTTTTTGGTAATTTGGTCCGGTTTTGAGGCATGTATAAGTTTTTCCAATGAGAAAATCCATGGATAGAATAGGATTTATTTTTTCCTTGTAATTTTGTTGTAAATTCGATGTATTTTATTTCTGTAAAATTGTAATCGAGTTGGAAACACAAAAGTACGAAGAAAAAGAAGTCCAGCGCGGAAAGGAGTCTCAATCGGACGAACCGACCGAGACCAGACATCTGCCGATCGGGACTCGGCCAAAGCAGTGGTCTCGGCCGAGACCTGGCCTGCCGCAGGACTGGGCAGCCGCGGGTCTGTTCTGTCCCGGCGCGGGTTGGGTTGTTGGGTCGGGTCGTCTAGAATATGGTCCTGTTCGTATATTCGCCATTCGTTGCGTCCGTTGGGTCACAATAAATTTAGTTTAGATATTTCTTATGCAATTAATGTTGCTTGGAAGAAAGTTTCTAAATATGGAATATTTGTGGCCCAACCGGGAGGAGGTGACGAGATGCTTGAAGCAGTGGGAGCAAGCAGCCGAGGATTTTCTCGTTATTCAAAACGAGGAATAAAAGCCATGATAATTGGATTTAATTATCCATTTTTTTATTTTGTTGGTTTTTATTGTTTTGATGTATGGCAAGTATGGATGCATGCGTGATATGTTTCCTTGCATGTTAGGACGAGAAAATTAAAAACCTTAATTTTTCAAAATAACTAAGTGATTTTAATAATGATTTTTCAAAATTAAATTGGCCTCCATAATTGGTTTAAATTGTGAAATAATTAGCATGCGCGTTGACATTAGAGTGTTCCTCCACATCGGATGTGCTGATTATTGCCTCACTAGTTTTAAACTTCAATTAGATAGCAAAAAGGTGAATATTATTTTTTATGATAGGACCTCTCCATCTGTAGGACTATTATCATTAAATAATAAGAATTGTTAAATTATGGTGCTCACTTAGGTGTATTAATTAATAAGCTCCCCATCGGAGTCTATGTTAATTTAATACATGGCCAAGAGGAACCAACTATTAATTTTACTTGTCAAAATACATCTTGACTAGATAGTAAAATTAAAGACGTTAAAATCTACTGTAAAAATATATATGTAAACGTCCACACTAACGTGGCTTGCATGTGTGGTTTTTTGAGGTGTTGGTTGACTGCATATATATTGTGTTTTAAGGTTTTTCAATATAATTTGCGTCAAATTATGTGATGAATGGTGTTTTAATTTTATTCTCAGATTTCTTTCAATCCACTAGATGTTATTCTCAAAGAAAATAAACTTGATGGCACTAACTTTGCCAACAGGAAAAGAAATCTTGACATTGTCCTGACTGCCGAGGAGTATAAATTTGTTTTAACTGAGGAAAGCCCTCTAGAACCAGAACCGAATGCCACTCCTGAAGAGTTGGATGAATTCCGAAAATGAAAAAAGTCTGATGAGATGGCTCGCTGTTACATTTTGGCTTCATTGACAAATGTATTGCAGCATCAGCATCAGACGATAGCCTCAGCCGCAGAAATGATGAAAAATATCACCGAGATGTTTGGTCATCAGAACCGGGCGGCTAGGCAAAATTCAATGAGGGTGTTGATGACAACCCAAATGTCTGAAGGGACTCCAGTAAGAGATCGTGTTCTGAAAATGATGTCTCATTTGAACGAACTAAGCATACTGGGGGCCACTATCAATGCCGAGTCGCAGGTCGATATTATCTTGGGCAGCTTGCCAAGAAGCTTTGAGCAGTTCCGCCTCAACTACAATATGAATTGTAGGAACTTTTGACAGAGCTTCAATCTACCGAAGGTCTCTTCAAACAATGTTATCATCAAATTATTGCGGCAACCGGTGCTTGTTCTTCAAAACCCAAATGGGGAAATAAGAAAAAGCAGGTTGGCCAGAAGCAAGTGGCAACCTTCAAAGCTAAGGACAAGGCTCCTCAGTCCAAGGCTCGTCAGTCCAAGGCAAATAAAAGGCCGAAGGACAAATGCTATAAGTGCAGTCTGAATGGGCATTTCAAGAGTGACTACCTTAAGAAAGGTACGTCTCATGCACTAGTAGTCAAAACATGTTTGGCTCCCTGTTCTATCACTTTGTGGATAGTAGATTCGGGCTCCACTGATCATGTTTGTTATGACTCGCAGTGGTTCCAAGTAACCAAGGTACTTAGTGCGGATGATATTACTATTAGCTGGGGCGACTATTCCAGGCTGAAGGTTGTTGCAGTGGGAGTGGTGCAGTTAAAAGTTAATGATAGGATTCTAGTCCTAAATAATGTATTATTAGTACCTGATTTTAGAATGAATTTAATTTCAGTTTCTAAATTGCGTTGTGATGGATATTCAATTTCTTTTGAAGATAATGCAGTTATTAAAAGAAATGGTGAATATGTTTGCACGAGTACTTATAATGAAGGACTTTATATCATTAATGCTGCACTAGCTCCCTTGCATAATTGTAAATCACTTAATTCGTTGACTAATCCTAATAAAAGAAAAGAACCTTCGAGCATAAATCAAACATATTTGTGGCATTTACGATTGGGTCATATTAACCTTAGAAGGATTCAAAGATTGGTGAGCGATGGCCTATTGGATCCGCTTCAAGTTGAGTCATTTTCAATTTGCGAATCCTGTCTATAAAGGAAAATGACTAAAAAGGGCTTTCCAAAGCAAAGGAAATCATGCACAAAATGTAATGGAATTAATACACACCGATCTATGTGGTCCAATGAACATCCAGGCTAAGGGTGGTTTCGAATACTTCATCATGTTTATAGATGATTAATCGAGATATGGATACATCTATTTGATGCGACGTAAGTCTGAATCTTTTGATAAGTTCAAAGAATTCAAGGCTGAAATGGAGAAGCGTCATGGACAAAGTATCAAGACACTGCGATCTGATCGTGGTGGCGAGTATCTTAGTGGAGAGTTTTTGGATTTCTTGGCACATGAGGGGATTACTTCCCAACTCACTGCGCCTGGTACATCACAACAAAATGGTGTTGCTGAACAAAGGAATCGTACTTTATTAGAGATGGTTAGGTCAATGATGAGTTATTCTGATTTGCCTATTTCGTTTTGGGGATACGCCTTGGAAACAACGGCGTACATTCTAAACTTGGTGCCGTCAAAATCAGTTCCAAAAACACCCACAGAACCATGGAATGGGCGCAAGCCCAGTCTAGGACATGTTCGGATTTGGGGTTCACCAGCACACGTGCTGAATAAGGAAGCTAATAAGTTGACATCTCGTATGGAAGTACGAGTGTTTGTAGGATATCCTAAGGGAACTAAGGGTGGCTTATTCTACAGTCCTAAAGATCAGAAGGTCATTGTTAGCACCAATGCCCGGTTCTTAGAGGAGGACTATGAAATAAGCCACAAGCCTAGGAGTGAGGTCATTCTAGAGAAACTTAGGGGCGAGATTTTGACAATACCAATTGTACAAACACCTAGTGTACCACGTATCGATACTGTTGTGGATACTCAAACCAAGGACATGCCTCGTCGTAGTGGGAGGGTTGTTCGTCAACCTGAACAGTTCATCAGTGTGGGAGCGTCTTCGCACCACTCCCCGGACCAGGATGAAACGGATCTATGTATATATAAGTAGGCAGTTCAAGACAAGGATGCTGAATCCTGGTAAACAGCAATGGAATCCGAAATAGGATCTATGGATCCTAATAAAGTATGCGAGCTAGTAGAGCTACCCAATGGGGTAAAACCCATTGGAAGTTAGTGGGTCTACATGCGTAAGAGAAGATCGAAAGGGAAGGTTGAAACCTTCAAAACAAGGCTTGTTGCGAAAGGTTACACTCAGAAGGAGGACATCAACTATGATGAGACCTTTTCGCCAGTAGCCATGCTTAAATCGATCTGTATTCTCTTAGATATAGCTGCACATTTGGATATGGAGATTTTGCAGATGGATGTCAAGACTGCATTCTTGAACGGGCTTGATAAGAAAATCTATATGCGCCAACCTGAGGGATTCATTGCTGAAGGAGAGGAGCACTTAGTGTGCAAGATTAAAAGAGCCATTTATGGTCTCAAGCAAGCATCAAGGTCTTGGAACATGCGATTTGATGAGGTCATTCAATCGTATGGTTTTGAACAGTGTCCTAGTGAGGTTTGTGTATACAAAAAGTGCGATAGAAACGTGCTAGTGTTTCTTGTACTGTACGTAGATGATATACTTCTGTTTGGAAACAATGTGAAGGTATTATCAGACATAAGGGTATAGCTGTCTGAGAAATTCGATATGAAGGATTTGGGAGAAGCTGGGCACATCCTTGGTATTAAGATCTTTCGAGATCGCAAGAAAAGGATGTTGTGCTTATCTCAGGCATCCCATATCGATACGGTGCTAAAGCAGTTTAGTATGGAGAATTCCAAGAAAGGTTTCTTACCTTATAGACATGGAATTCAGCTATCTAAGGCTATGTGTCCTAAGACACAGAAGTAGATAGATGACATGAAGCTGGTCCCTTATGCTTCGGCAGTGGTAAGCCTCATGTATGCTATGCTTTGCACTAGGCCTGATATATGTCATGCTGTAGGCATGGTGGCAAGATATCAGTCGAACCCAGGACTGGGACATTGGATTGCTGTCAAGCATATACCGAAGTACCTGAGAAGGATTACGGAGCATATGCTTGTATATCAATCAAATACACTTTGTCCTTTGGGTTACACTGACTCAGATTTCAGTGCGGACAAAGAAAAGTCGAAATCAACTTCTGGATATGTTTTCACTTTGGGAGGTGGAGCCATCAATTGGAGGAGTGTGAAGCAGAAATGCATAGCGGACTCTACCATGGAAGCCGAGTATGTAGCAGCCCCAGAGGCAGCTAAAGAGGCGATATGGATCAAGTACTTCCTAAAGGATTTGGGTGTGATTCCTAATTTGCATAGGAGTATTACACTTTATTGTGATAATACCGGTGCTGTTGCAAATTCGAAGGAACCACGG
The DNA here is from genome assembly GCA_033398695.1 of Orobanche coerulescens. Taxonomy (NCBI): domain Eukaryota; kingdom Viridiplantae; phylum Streptophyta; class Magnoliopsida; order Lamiales; family Orobanchaceae; genus Orobanche; species Orobanche coerulescens. Next base: position 84,500,177 of record CM065809.1, read on the forward strand.
GCCCACAAAGCAAGCAAACATATCAGGCTCAAATATCATATCATTCGAGATTTTGTGAAGACAAGGAAGATTATTGTCTCCAAGATAGCATCTGAAGACAACCTAGCTGATCCTTTCACGAAAGGGTTGCCCTCAAAGTCATTTGAAGGGCATGTGGAAGGAATGGGGTTGAGATGTATGGCAGTATTGCTTTGAGTATAAGTGGGAGAGATATAGACATAGTATAGATAGTATACTTCAAAAGCACGCTTTGAGTATAAGTGGGAGATTGTTAGGGTTGTATACATCAAAGTATACTTTATGCTGGTATTACCTAATTTCCCGATCTTTATTTATGAGAATATTTAATTCATTTTATCATATGTTTTGCATATTTGTTCACGCTATAGTTATGTAAATATTGTCTAAATTACTTTATATTGTAGATAATGTGGTGTGTCGAGTCACACAGAAGATCACATTATCGGTCCCTTATATAGTAATAATTAGTTCACAACCTATATAACATTAGACCGTTATGTGACAGGTTATAGTATATGCTTGTGATTGGTTGGTCTTGACCATTAGCATATATTAGCATATTCGATATACGTTGAACAGGATCGAGGGAGATAGATTCTTCTGTAATGACTATAAGAGGAACGTACATCTCGGACAATTATTATTTCTTAATTCAAGTTATTAATATTTAATTATATATATTTAATATTTATTGCTTTGATTTATCATGGGTGAGAGCCAAAATGATTGACTCAATATGCTCGATATTTTGGGCAATATTATTATTTATATATTAATTAATATTATAGCTAGAAATCGTGTCCCGGCCAGTCGGGTTAATCATGTCCCTTGAGGCACTTGAAAGGATTATTATATTAAACCCTGCAGGTGGAATTAATTTTCCGATATAATAATAAAAATCGAGTGGTATACTCATATATAATATATTAATTAATTAAAAGATGCCAGTAGCTTAAATTAATTAATGGACAAGGAATATCTCAAACACGGGAAATAATTAATTCAAAAAGGAGCCAAATTTCGTAATTTGGGATTTTGGTAGGAAGTGCAATATCAACCTTTTAGTGGACTAAGTTGATATTAATAGAGTCTTCATTTTAGGAAGAGTCCTAATATTGGAAATAAAATATCTATTGGGAGTCCTTACCTTATCCTCCTTAAGGTCCCTAGAGTAGCCCAAAACACTTATATAAGGAGTATATGGGGGGCATATTTTTACACACTCTTGAACAAGAAATTTTTGATTTTTTTCATATCTTGTGTTTAATTGTGGATCTTGACTTGTGTCTTGGATTCCATAATTTAGCTAACACATTATTTTTCTAAATACTAAAATATTCAATAAAAATAGATAAAAAAATTCGCAAGGTATTTCTTGGGAATAATTCGGCCGATCCGTATTGCTCTCCGAGTAGTCCGGTAGATTATTGCCCACACAACATCGGATATAAGCGGGATATACTCTAGAGGACTTTGAGGTAGAAATATAAGTAGATCAAGGAAGAATATAAGGAGGTGTTCGATCGACCAGAAAGGGATTTTTCCACCACTTGGCTTCAAATGTATGAATTACCAATTCCTACTGCGTAAATACATATATTTAAATTGTTAATTAATATATTTAATTAATTAATTGACAAGCCTAAATAGATCCGCTATTTGCGTTGGATAGTTTATAAAACCTTTCATAAAATATTTCTCCAAATCGCTTCCGCTGCATTTTATATTCCAACACCGCTGTGGGTAGCCTCATGTACGCAATGTTGTGCACGAGACCGGACATTACATACGTTGTGAGCGTAGTCAGTCGGTTTCAAGTAAATCCAGGTAAAGAACATTGGACAACCATAAAGAACGTTCTAAAGTACCTTAAATGGACTAAAGAAATGCTTCTTACACACAGTGGTGGAGAATTAAGAGTGGATGGGTTCACAGACTCAGATTCGATGGCGATGCGGACAAAAGAATGTCCACTTCAGGGTATATATTTACTCTGAATGATGGAGCAATTTCTTGGTTTCGTTCCAAGCAAACTGCGGTTGCACATTCCACCTGCCAGGCCGAGTACCAGACAACCTCGTAGGCGTCAAGGGAAGCATGTTGGATCAAGAAGTATCTTGAAGAACTTCAAGTTGTCCCAAGCGCAAAGCTGCGAGTGCCGCTTTACTGCGACAATGAAGGAGTTGTTGCACATTCTAAAGAACCTAGGTCTCATCATAAGACCAAGCATATTCAGATAAAGTATCACATCATCAGAGAGATTGTGAAGAATAGATACATTGAACTATAGAGAGTAGACTCAGCAAATAACCTTGCTGACCCACTTACTAAGACACACTATCGTAGATTGTCTTGTAGAGAGATGGGTATTAGATATCATAATTTGTGGTATTGAGTGCAAGTGGGAGATTGTTAGCGTATGCCCTTGAATGCCACTATGAGGATAAGAGAGTTAGGGCATATATATATGATTATGTATTCAGTAATAAAAGACAGAGATTATTTCGTTATTTATTGTATATCATTGTCGTTTTTGATTTGGTAAATAAATAGAAATGATGTCCGTGCTTTTGAGTAGAAGCATTACACTCCTTATGAGATAAGGAGTCCTGGACTGTAAGTGTTTAGAACTCAAAAGTTTAAACTTATCCGCAAGTCGATAAACTTAATTGGGCATTAAGTTATTTTAGGAAGACTTGTATATCGACATGTGCATGTCTTCACTTAGGAATAGTGGGAGCATTCGGTATAGGTGTATTAATTGGATTAATATACTCGGATACGACTCACCTCGATTCGGTCACATGGGTTTCACTCTAGGATAGTCAATGACTGAATTGTAAGGTTATGATAGGTATGCGTGAACCTTTGACTTGAGGGTCCAGTAGAAGATGTGCTTGTTTCATTAAGTTAGTCAATAGAGTAGTTCGATCCATTCACCTATTGGTAGGGATCAACCTCGAAGTGCAACTTAATGGGCAAGTAGCAGTCTCTATTGAATGCCAAGAAAGGATTCTTTCTCCTGTAAGTGAATAGGATAATGTCCTATGCGGTTATTGGGAAATGGGATCAAAAGTCTTTGGCCAAAGCAATTAAACTAATTTTATTTGAAACACGAGAGTTCTGTGATCTTGATTTTCACTAACACATGCATAGAGTCGAGTGTAGATAGTGTAACACCCCCAAGATATTCGATGTATATTACAGCGCCGTGAATCCCTATATGGGACCCACCAGGCTGAATAAACATCATACTCATCGACTCACAGAAACAACAGAATAACACCTCGTCATAAAGACGCCAAACAAAATAATCCACCTGGTTCAACCGGCCAAACATAACACCATAATCCGACACAAACATAATAAACAACAATACAATCCAGAGAAGTAAAAATTCTTAAGTACTCGAGTACTTCTATTAGTTTAAAGACCACAAAAGGTAAAAAGATAAAAGACAATAAGACACCACTCGTGCACAGTCATCACGCACGGCCATCATCCGCATACTGGTCCAGCGCCAGCTCGTCTCGATGAACCTGACTTGAAATTCATAAAACGAATTTCCCCAAAACGGGTCCCCAAAGGGGTTAGCAATTACGCTAGTACAAGTAACCATATGAACAACTTACATCTTACACATATAGTAAATTCATGCAATCAAGAAAACATAGTTCCAAAACACTCATTTTCGGAAATGCCATAATCAAATCACATTTGTAAAATGCACCACAATTAACCGTCGATCCACGTATCTGTGGACCCCTACCGAGACCCCGTCGGATCTAGCCTGTAGTGGTTAAAAGCAAGCTCATCGATCCACGTCTCTGTGGACCCCTACCGATACCCCGTCGGATCTAACCCGTAGTGAGCATACACACACACACCATTTCTCATACAATACTATTATGTCAAGATTGTAAGTTCATAAGGATACTTGCCTCGATAAATAGTCGGTGACACGAACGGAAATGAAGGATCAAAGACGACCGCGAGGAACCGACGGAAATGAACCTAACGATTCGAATAACACAATCACAACCACTTCGCAACGATTACGGAAATGGAATACACCCGGAAACCCGCCTACGATTCATGTATATTCGTATAAAAATAACAACGAGGGCGGACCACAACCAAACCCTCCCGATTTCGCAAAGCTATGAAAATATACCATGAATCCGTAGGAAAACTAATGATATCAACAAGATTAATCATATTCATCATGAATCCACCAACAAAAAGGAACGAATCGGAAGAAAATCCCAAAACCCCCAAATTATCTAAAAGTAGGGTTCTAAGAGATTTACCTTGGATTAGGATGAAAGATTCCTGTTGATGTTGTTATAATACACCAAGAACTCAAGAAAGATGTTGGATGAGATGATTGGAGGAAGAAATCGCCAAGAAAATCGCCCGGAATCGCCTTAGCCGCGGAGAGGAGTAAGAAATGAGAAATTTTGTTCATCTCGGTCAACTCCCTGGTTTATATAGCCAGGGAGTGTTAGCGCACGCTAATCCTCAAGGTTAGCGTGCGCTAACGGGATAAAACCACAGGTTATACAGTTAGCGTCCCACTCCAGTAGCCAGATTTCTGGCCGTTAGCGTGCGCTACTCGAAACGTAGCGTGCGCTAATAATCTCTCGGTAGCGTGCGCTATCGACCAATAGCGTGCGCTACCTGGACATCATCCGAGTCCAGAAGCAACTGTCCAGCACACACCTGATCCAGTTAGCGCGCTATTCACCAAACGTAGCGTGCGCTAAAGTATATCGGTAGCGCGTGCTATAGACCAATAACGTGCGCTACCTGGCAACAGATTGAGTCCAGTAACAAACTGTCCAGTACTGGACTCTCACGCTAGTGCACGCTATCAGGCATCTCAGCGTGCGCTAGCCCCCAACATTAGTGTGCGCTAGACTACGTAGCGTACGCTAATCCGCCAGTCCAGAGGGCTGGAATTTACACTGCCACTCCCAGGGCTTGCTCTCTAGCACGCGCTACGAAGCAGCCGTAGCGTGCGCTACAAAGGGCCCCTTAGCGTGCGCTATGTAGCAAACATAGCGTGCGCTAGGTACGAAACATAATCGGTCCAAAACACTGGAATATGAATGAAACATCAAACGGGACATCTCAAAACGCGTCAAAACATAGAATGGATCCACAGCAACCCCGAAACGGCAGTTCCGCACAACAATTACGAGAATCAGGTCAATACATGACTGAAAAGATACGCTGAAAGATACATGAGGGCCACTACAACCGAGAAATACACTGAAAATGAAAATACAAGGGACAGAGAAAATGCGGATATTACATTCTACCCCTCTAAAAATAAGTTTCGTCCCGAAACTTAAGAAACAAACAACTCAGGGTGCATAGCACGCATGCTATCCTCGGTTTCCCAAGTTGCCTCCTCGATACCGTGTCTCGACCACTGTACCTTGACCAAAGAGATGGTCTTATGCCTTAGTCGTTTCTCACGACGCTCCAAAATCTTCAAAGGACGCTCCTCAAAAGTAATATCCTCGGCGACATCAATCTCACCATAATCGATGACGTGACTAGGATCCGGGACATATTTCCTCAGTTGGGAAATATGAAAAACGCTATGAACATGACTCAAGTCCGGGGGTAGTGCCAAACGGTATGCTAACTCACCGACTCGCTCGAGAATCTCAAAGGGCCCAACAAATCTCGGGCTCAACTTCCCCTTTTTCCCGAAATGAAAAATTCCCTTCGTCGGCGACACCTTTAGCAAAACGTGATCTCCCACTTCGAATTCCAAGGGTCGACGACGGACTTCGGCATACGACTTTTGTCGACTCTGGGCAGTCAACATCCATTCCCGAATTAATTCTATCTTCCGTCTCGTCTCTAAAACGACATCCGGCTCGGTCCCGACCACATCGAACATCTCATTCCAACAAATCGGTGATCGACATCGCCGCCCATAAAGTGCCTCATATGGTGCCATCCTAATCGATGCATGCCAACTGTTGTTGTACGTGAATTCGATCAATGGCAAATGTTCCTCCCAATCACTACTCCAATCGAGAGCACAAGCACGTAATATATCCTCGAATGTCTGGATAGTGCGTTCCGACTGTCCATCTGACTGGGGATGAAAAGAGGTACTCAAATGCAAACGGGTACCCAATGCCTTATGCACCGCCTGCCAAAAGTGCGATACGAAACGGCCATCACGATCCGAAACAATAGACTTCGGAGTACCGTGAAGCCTCACAATCTGCGCGATAAACACACGAGCCAACTTCTCTGGACCCCAAGTATTCTTGATGCCCAGAAAATGTGCCGACTTGGTCAGACGATCAACAATCACCCATACCATATTCATACCCGACCTCGATCTCGGCAAAATCGTAACGAAATCCATCGATATATCTTCCTATTTCCATTCCGGAATTGGAAGTGACTGCAAAAACCCAGCCGGTCGCTGATGCTCGATTTTGACCTGCTGGCAAGTCAAACATCTCGCTACAAACTGTGCGACCTCCTCCTTCATATCATTCCACCAGAAATTCTTTCTCAGGTCCTTGTACATCTTACTCGAACCAGGATGAACGGAATAAGGTGTAGCATGGGCCTCACACAAAATACTCTGTCGCAACTCTAGGTCGTTCGGCACACAAAGCCGACTCTAGAATCTCAAAACACCATCATCGTGAATCACAAACCCAGGAGACTTTCCCTTAAGAACGTTCTCTCGAATTTGAGTAATCATCGGATCCTCTAACTGCTTCAGTTTAATTTCATCGACCAAGGACGACGAGATTTCTAAAGCACAAAGTTGCCCAACAACTCCAGGCAACAAAACCTCAACATCTAACTTGATCAAAGCCCGCCGGAGCTCCGACTGAGACGTAAGAATCTCAAGTGTTCGCAACGCAACCGGTTTCCGACTCAAGGCGTCGGCCACGACGTTCGCCTTGCCCGGATAATAAAGGATTTCGAGGTCATAATCCTTAATCAGCTCTAACCACCTCCTCTGCCTCATATTCAACTCCCGCTGAGTAAATATGTATTTCAGACTTTTATGATCGGTAAAAATCTGACATGCAGAGCCGAAAAGATAGTGACGCCAAATCGTGAGTGCAAAAACGACTGCCGCTAACTCCAAATCATGAGTACGATAGTTCAGCTCATATGGCCTCAACTGTCTCGACGCATAGGCAATGGTCTTGCCGTGCTGCATCAATACGCACCCGAGACCCTGACCCGAAGCATCACTATAAACAGCAAAACCCTCGTTGCCACACGGCAACGCTAAAACTGGGGCAGAAGTCAAACGCCTCTTCAGTTCCTCGAAACTCGACTGTCTCTCGTCATTCCAGACAAATTTCTCGGATTTCTGGAGCAACCGTGTAAGTGTCCGAGCTAGTTTCGAGAAACCCTAGATGAACCTACGATAATAGCCAGCCAAACCCAAGAAACTACGGAGCTCCTTCACATTCTTGGGCGGTTCCCAATCCAACACTGCCTCGATCTTATGCGGGTCTACACGAACCCCCTCGGCTGAAATCACGTGACCTAGAAACATCACTTCCTTCAGCCAGAACTCACATTTCGAGAACTTCACATAGAGTTGCTCGGTCCTCAAAATGTCTAACACTACCCACAAATCATGGGCATGCTCTTCCTCGTTCCTCGAATAAATAAGGATATCGTCAATGAATACGACGACACACTTATCCAAATACTCGATAAAGACTTTGTTCATCAACTGCATGAACACCGCCGGCGTATTAGTTAACCCAAAAGGCATAACTACAAACTCATAATGTCCGTATCTCGTCCGAAAAGCTATTTTCGGCACATCGGACTCCCTCACCCGGAGCTGATAGTACCCCGATTTCAAATCAATCTTCGAGAATACCGCAGCTCCCTGCAACTGGTCGAACAAGTCATCAATTCTCGGCAAAGGATACTTGTTCTTGATGGTCACCTTGTTTAGTTCGCGATAGTCGATACACAAACGTAGTGAACCATCCTTCTTCCGCACAAACAGGACCGGTGCGCCCCAAGGCGAGGCGCTCGGTCGAACATACCCCGACTCAAAAAGCTCACTCAACTGCTTCTTCAACTCGGACATCTCTGAAGGTGCCATGCGATAGGGCGCCTTTGAAATAGGAGCCGCGCCCGGCTCTAACTCTATAGCAAACTCGACCTCACGATTCGGTGGTAATCCCAGTAACTCATCAGGAAATACATCAGGAAACTCACCAACGATTGGAATAGATGAAAGCTCGACTCCACCACTCTCCGCCTTCAAGGCGTAGCACCAATAGCCAGTACACCCCTTTCGCAGGAGTCTCATCGCCTTCAAGGCGTTAATAACGAACTTCTGGTTTCCCCTCTTTCGCCCGGCGAAAGAGTGCTCGGTGCCATTTTCGGCTAGCATGGTGATGATCCTCGTGCGGTAGTTCATGATTGCACCATGCCGCTCAAGCCAATCATCCCCTAGAATCAAATCATCACCCTCAATACTCACAACAATAAGATTAGAGGGCCAAGTCCTCTCACAAATAAGTACAGAACAGTCTCGAACCTCCTGATCACCAACGATCTTATCACCGCTAGGAAGCTTAACGATAAAGGGCTCACAAGGCGTCAAACAGTCGAGACTCAAACGGCACACACAGTCTAGAGATATGAACGAATGCGTAGCACCAGAATCGAAAAGCACACTGACAGGATGAGAAAGAACATGAACGGTACCTGTCGCCACGGTAGCCGCTGGGTCATCGGCCCTCCTCATCTCATAGACACGTGGGTGGGCTGAGCCGACACTGGAAGCTTCCCCCTTAAAGGTCTGACCCCGACCTCTCCCTCGACTAGCACTTGGTGGGGATTGAGAAGCAAACGGTCCTTGATTCACACTTGGTTCCTTAGGCGCTGGAATGGAAACCCGAGCACCAAGGATTCTCTCCCTCTCAGCACAGAAAGCAACCTTGTGGCCCGACTGGCCACACTGATGACACGTCAGTAAAGGGCTCAAACAAGTACGACTGACGTGGCCTGTACGACCACAATTGAAACACTTCACATCACGGAAAGGAGCACTAGTAGTTCCACGAGAACCCCCAGCGGAACGAGCTGGACCACCGCCGGCGGGGGAGTTAGCAGATTGGGATTTCTGCTGACCCCCACCCTTGTGGCCTGAAAAATTCCCGGCGGACTTCTGTTTCTTGCTCTCGCGAGCCACCTCGCTAGCTGTCACTGACATATCGTAAGCAAGGGCCCTACTCTGGTAATCGTTCAAGGTAGTACAGACGAGCCCCGACATATAGTCCCGAATCAACAATTTCATCCGCCTGGAAAAATGGAAAATTTTTGTCGCTCTCCTCGACAACTTGGGTCTTTACGTAACCCAACTCCTTGTTAAAATCGGCAATAGATTGAGATACGGGCATATCCCGTGGTTGAGCATCATAGAAAGCATGTACTCGAGCCTGTCTGACCGGCCACGGGCAATATTCGGTCTCCATCAATTCCTGAAATTCGGCCCACGAAGCAACATGGTCTTTGGGCCCAACGGCCTCCCACCAATCCGTAGCGTCCCCAGTGAGGAAGTACTGGGAAATAGGGACCTTACGGTCCTCGGGACAGTTGGTAGCAGTGAAGACTTTAGATATCTCCTTGATCCACCCTTCTCAGCCAATCGGGTCTGAAGCTCCTGAAAACTGAGGAGGATGCATCTTGATGACATCTTGGAGCCAATGGTTCACTCCGCCCCGATTAGCATGGGCCTGATCCGGGTTCTGAACCGCCTGAGCTATCGCCGCCATTTGGTTCACCATTTGCTGCATAACGGCGGCAATACCAAGGTCGGCGTGCTCTTGAGAAGAAGCATGACTGTGACGGTCACCAGTACTGCCGGCTCCCGAAGACTGCGACGTGGCCGCCCCACCGGCTGCCCCACGTCCTCGGCCGCGTCCACGACCACGACCTCTTCCAGCATCCATACTGATGTTAAATAGCAAAAGCCATTACGATGGTGAGTACGAGAAGAGAAACAATCACAATCGAGAATCAAAGGTGCGATACAAGGAATCAAGGAATAAAGTTAGGAAAAACTTACGGACACTGGTAGTACTGGAATCATGGTAGCGTGACGATGATGTGCAAAACAAAACACAACAAGGCCCAGTAAACCGACAAGCCTAGGTATCCATAAAGCTAGAGCGCTCTGATACCATTTTCTGTAACACCCCCAAGATATTCGAGGTATATTACAGCGCCGTGAATCCCTATATGGGACCCACCAGGCTGAATAAACATCATACTCATCGACTCACAGAAACAACAGAATAACACCTCGTCATAAAGACGCCAAACAAAATAATCCACCTGGTTCAACCGGTCAAACATAACACCATAATCCGACACAAACATAATAAACAACAATACAATCCAGACAAGTAAAAATTCTTAAGTACTCGAGTACTTCTATTAGTTTAAAGACCACAAAAGGTAAAAAGATAAAAGGCAATAAGACACCACTCGTGCACAATCATCACGCACGGCCATCATCCGCATATTGGTCCAGCGCCCGCTCGTCTCGATGAACCTGACCTGAAATTCATAAAACGAATTTCCCCAAAACGTGTCCCCAAAGGGGTTAGAAATTACGCTAGTACAAGTAACCATATGAACAACTTACATCTTACACATATAGTAAATGCATGCAATCAAGAAAACATAGTTCCAAAACACTCATTTCCGGAAATGCCATAATCAAATCACATTTGTAAAATGCACCACAATTAACCGTCGATCCACGTCTCTATGGACCCCTACCGAGACCCCGTCGGATCTAGCCCGTAGTGGTTAAAAGCAAGCTCGTCGATCCACATCTTTGTGGACCCCTACCGAGACCCCGTCGGATCTAACCCGTAGTGAGCATACACACACACACCATTTCTCATACAATACTATTATGTCAAGATTGTAAGTTCATAAGGATACTTGCCTCGATAAATAGTTGGTGACACGAACGGAAATGAAGGATCAAACACGACCGCGAGGAACCGGCAGAAATGAACCTAACGATTCGAATAACACAATCACAACCACTTCTCAACAATTACGGAAATGGAATACACCCGGAAACCCGCCTACGATTCATGTATATTCGTATAAAAATAACAACGAGGGCGGACCACAACCAAACCCTCCTGATTTCGCAAAGCTATGAAAATATACCATGAATCCGTAGGAAAACTAATGATATCAACATGATTAATCATATTCATCATGAATCCACCAACAAAACGGAACGAATCGGAAGAAAATCCCAAAACCCCCAAATTATCCAAAAGTAGGGTTCTAAGAGATTTACCTTGGATTAGGATGAAAGATTCGTGTTGATGTTGTTATAATACACCAAGAACTCAAGAAAGATGTTGGATGAGATGATTGGAGGAAGAAATCGCCAAGAAAATCGCCCGGAATCGCCTTAGCCGCGGAGAGGAGTAAGAAATGAGAAATTGTGTTCATCTCGGTCAACTCCCTGGTTTATATAGCCAAGGAGTGTTAGCGCGCGCTAATCCTCAAGGTTAGCGTGCGCTAACGATATAAAACCATAGGCCATACAGTTAGCGTCCCAGTCCAGTAGCCAGATTTCTGGCCGTTAGCGTGGGCTACTCGAAACGTAGCGTGCGCTAATAATCTCTCGGTAGCGTGCACTATCGACCAATAGCGTGCGCTACCTGGACATCAGCCGAGTCCAGAAGCAACTTTCCAGTACACACCTGATCCAGTTAGCGCGCGCTATTCACCAAACGTAGCGTGCGCTAAAGTATATCGGTAGCGCGCGCTATCGACCAATAACGTGCGCTACCTGGCAACAGATTGAGTCCAGTAACAAACTGTCCAGTACTGGACTCTCACGCTAGCGCACGCTACTAGGCATCTCAGTGTGCGCTAGCCCCCAACATTAGCGTGCGCTAGACTACATAGCGTACGCTAATCCGCCAGTCCAGAGGGCTGGAATTTACACTACCACTCCCAGGGCTTGCTCTCTAGCGCGCGCTACGAAGCAGCCGTAGCGTGCGTTACTAAGGGCCCCTTAGCGTGCGCTATGTAGCAAACATAGCGTGCGCTAGGTACGAAACATAATCGGTTCAAAACACTGGAATATGAACGAAACATCAAACAGGACATCTCAAAACGCGTCAAAACATAGAATGGATCCACAGCAACCCCGAAACGGCGGTTCCGCACAACAATTACGAGAATCAGGTCAATACATGACTGAAAAGATACGCTGAAAGATACACGAGGGCCACTACAACCGAGAAATACACCGAAAATGAAAATACAAGGGACAGAGAAAATGCGGATATTACAGATAGGGTTTGACTTAACCGTAACCCTAAAGCTTGACCGGAACATATGATTGAAGGGTTTATACGTATACGGTATTCAGAACAGGTTTTGGAATGATTTCCATCATTCGTTCTCAGTTGGGTTTCGGTGTGAGCCACGGACTGGCTAAGTATTTCTCACACTCTTTGGATCCTCCCATTGCTAACTGAGACGAACATACAGAGTCACACATACAAGATTAATGATGGATTAAATTATGCCTATTCTCTCTTAATAAATATTGGACATTGTATGTCTAATTATATTTAATTTATTGGATAAATTAGATCGGTTAAATGAATTAAATAATTACTGGGTAATTAATTTAATTCAGATATAATTATTTCTTGGAGAAATTAATTATATTATATTAAATATAATTAATGGCTCTGAGCGGGATATACTGGGTATGTTTGGTTTGGTTTGGTTTGGTTTTGTATTAAATATAATTAATTAAATAGATTAATTAATTAATTAATTTAAATGCAAAGTGACAGACCAAGGTTTATCTATCGGAGTAGATACACAGGGTCCAGAATACGGACTAAATGGTTAGACCATTTATATAGGCCAACATGACCATTCCAATATAGTATTAAACTCACATGTCATTGGTTGTTGTTAACCTACATGCGAAGGAATACTATACTGGGAAGACTTTGTTTTGCAACTGGGTGTGTGATAATATATCTAACCACCTCACTTCGAAATGACAAGTAGAAGGAACCTTACGTGAGAGAACACAAAAGAGAGAAAGTCTTTCTACTTAGTTATTCACTTCTGGGTTTTAAAAAAAACAAGGCATACTCCATATCTTCTTATAGCCGTGTTCTTGGAGAACAAGAAAAAAAAGTGTATTCCAGGCATTTATCCGACGCGTGTTTCGTAGAGACGTTCGGCACTTTCGACGTTGGGATTTCCAAAAGCTTCACGGATTGGATTCGTGCTCGTCGTCATCAACATAAAGAAGTTGGGTCTACGAGGGTATGATTTTGATTCTTTTATTTATTCGTTTATATAATCCTTGATCGATCCTCTTTAGGAGTTCAAATGAGCACGGTTTGCGCGATTTAATTTCCGTTGCATGTTCGATTTATGGCATGAACTTCAACAGTTTTTGTAAAAAACCTTATATTTTTATTTAGGTCACGAACATATATGGAATATGTAAAGATGAGAAGCTAGCTTCTTTTTTTCATAAGCTTGAAAAGTAAGCTTATCAATCAGCTATCTTATAAGCTAGTTGCTAATCTAGCTGATTTGAGAAGCTAGTCGTTTACGAAACAATCTTTTTTTTAGTCAATGGTCAAATAAGCTCCTGAAGCTTATAAGCTAGCTGATAAGCTAGTGTTAAACACATGCTTAATATAAATTTCATAAAAATGTACATTAAAAAATATTTTACAATAAGTGAATTTAATTAAATTAAATTTTTATTTTTATTTAATATACACGAATTCGACACGGAAAGTACACGACACGTTTCGAATCGGATATGTGTTTGAAATTTAGTACACGAATCTAAACGGGTCAGATCTGGATTCTACATTCAAGTACACGAAAACACGAAATACAAGTCACGAAACTACACGACACGGTACATTACCAGGTCTAAACCTAACACACCACACGATAATATCAACTCCAACTTAAGATAGTGTAAATTTAAAAAAAGTTACTCCAATCTAACATAATACTCATGGTGTTAAAATAATATCAAATGAATAATGTGATAATAAATTTAGTGTCAAAAAATACATCTTACATCAATTTAGTGTCTTTCATAATTACTGGCATGTTCTTGTTTTTGTTAACAAAATAAATTTGTTTCCTTTATATTCCATTTCTTTCTTTTCATAAGCAATTAAACACTTACTTTTAAAGAAGTTAGAATTTAATGTCATCTTTCAAATCCAGCGTAAGATATTAAATATGGTGTAAATAAGTCGGAAACGATTTTATCAATAGTGTGATTATCACGTTCAAAATAATATAAAAGTTGCATTCTTTATTATAACTAGCTTTATAGCCCGTGCGAGGCACGGGCATACTCTAGATGTGCTTGACTTGGCGCATGTAATGCCCCCAAAATTTACCGGAACGTTACAGTGCCGTGAATCCCGTGTGGGACCCACAAGACAAATTTTTAAGATTTTAAAATTTATCCATTAAATAATTTTTATGAAAGTAGCTACACGATGATAAAATTACGAAACAAAATACTTTAGAAAAATAAGTTCGAATACACGGTTATTACATCAACTTGGAATATGCAGAATTCGGTTTAACGAAACGAAATAACAGGGCTTCTTCCCAACACCGCTCAAGCCTGACCGGAACCTTCGGGAATATCCTGCACATATTCAATAAATTTGCCTGGCACGACGAATCGTTCCAGCCAACCTAGGTCAGATAATATGAACGAAAAATCATTGAAAGTATAAGATAAACCTGCAATACAATATCATTATTCGATTTGGCATTAGATCACAACATACCCAACATCATATTTTCTATCAACATATAAACTCCCAAGGTCGCAACCAAGGGTCACTGAAGTATCTACACAGGAATACTCCGGACGTGGGTACCATTCATGTTTTATCCCTCAACACAGTTCTGTATGGATATATCAACACATAAACTCCCAAGGTCGCAACCAAGGGTCACAGAAGTAGCTACACAGCAATACTCCGGACGTGGGTACCATTCAGGTTTTATCCCTCAACACATCAGCCCATCAATCAAGTTTTCAAGTAAAACGAAATACAATTTCCACGAATAGAGACACATATTAAATTTTGGAATTTATCGTAACATAGACTGAGCAAGGTATCACTTGCCTTAGTTCCGACGAGAGTAACTTCCTTGATAACACAACAGCTCGAACGCCCACAACCGAGAGCTCAACCTATTACATATTCGTCGATTAATACCTCATGGTGATAATGACGAATAGCAACAATTGCCCCCATCCCGACAGGATTCTAAACCTAGTTCGTTTCATAATGTCAAAATCAAAATTCTATGTTTAATGCGAATTACTTAAATTCTCAATCCACCGATTTTCAATTTATCACATCATTTTAACCACAATGTTTTTATACACTATTTCTACATTATGACTACGACTATAACCACCCGTAATCTTGGTAATTACTCAAACTCGAAATTCCATAACTCTAGGGTAGAACGGACAATTACAATTCTCACGAAATCCTAATATTGATTACTTATCCAATTCGATAATTGATAACTAATTCATTGAAGAATTACCAACTAGTTTACCATACGATAATCGGATTACAAACACAATCCATAACATGATGATTCCATGGTGTTGGTGATTTACAAGTTCGATCATGAGTTTTACAATCCAACTATGTTTACTGCCACAAGTCATACAAAATACTAGCTTGATAGTTTCCGTTTAACAATTATGATTAGTTTCACCAGTTCGAGCATCATCAAAAGTTCTAAACTACCCAAAATATCTGAAATCTAGTACGACTTAACTAACAACACTGAGATGGATTCAAAGATTTGATAAACTCACCTTACTTAACGAGGTACGAGGAAGAACAACAAAGGACGACGAAGAACGGGAGGAAAACACCTTCAAAATCTTCTCCGGAGCTTGATCAATTCACTCTTACTATGATAACACGCGGCTAGGGAGGCTGGAATTCGATTAGGAGGGCTGGAGAATGATATTTGGGAGAGGAGAAATGTTTAAGGGTCGGGAGAAGTGAAAGAAGAGATGTAATTTTATAACACGAGGATGGCATTACGAACGTAATGCCCAAGGGTTTGCATACGTAAACTTCGTTACGTACGTTATTGCCAAAAGGTTAACATACGTAAGGGGTTCTCAGAGCCTACTGCCGGAACTGCATTGTCCATTACGTACGTAATGTATTGCTGAGTTATGTACGTAAAGCTCAGTTGACTTACTGTCGTTATCGCACCGAAAGTTGTCCTGACCACGCGGGATCAAGATTCTCATCTGAAGACTGAAGACTGCATTACGTACGTAAGGCCTAAGCTTTAACATACGTAACGCGATGAGGCTAGCATATGTAATGCGGTTCGAATAACGTACGTAAGGTTCGTTTAATACACTAAGTTATATTATCACGTTTAATCCTTATAACACGACTTCCCTTTAGACTCGTCCAACAATTTCTTGGGGAACAAGATGTTGGCCACCATCATATTCGCGCCGATAATTGCTCAACGACATCAAGGTATGCAACCGACATATTGTAGGTCACAAGTCGTCCAGAAACAAGTCTAGGGGGGGGGGGGGGGGTGAATAGACTTGTAGAAACTCTTGAACTCTTTTTCTCGAAGAGTGAGTTTCTTCAGCTGATGATCAAACAAATGACTAGGAGTCGTTTGTTCTTGGATATGTGCGGAAGTCAGCTGATGACGAATATAAATTAACTTAATGAAACACTTAACAATGGATGCAGCAGTTAGAGTATGATGCGGTAAAATAGTAAATAACACAGGCAGTTATAGTGGTCTCAGAGGTGGGGTAATCCTCTACTAATCCACTTTTCTCCAAACCAGTTGGAGATGAATTCACTATAATTGTCAACCAGTGATAAAGATTACAGTGATTCACAACACACTACAACAGCTTCCAACCAGTGGAATTCCGTGCCGTTGTACACACTTGACTGCCTTGCACCTCTTGATCCTCGATCCTCGGATGCCTTCTGATCTGCTACTTCAACCAGTGAAGTACCCCGTACTCAAGATTTAAAGACAAGAGTGTTTGTCTTCTCTAACTAAAGAGCTTCCTTGAATATGAACTTTTGGATCTGCTCTTTTTCTCGATGCTATTTGATTGCTTAGGATTGCTTTGTTTGCTTTGATCGCTTAGAGTATATGTTCGCACGGGTAGATGCTCAGTTTCAAATCTCTGGATATATATAGATCACGATCTCTGAGCTTCTTCCTTGTAGCCGTTGCAAATCTTTGAACAAATCCGTCCGTTGGAGAGAGACTTCATTGTTTAATCTTTTACGAGCGTTGCAATTTGGATTCCCATTATTTAATTTCATCTTCCGACCGTTGTGATGACTTCTGCATGTGAGCGCCGAATCTTTTGAATATAAAAGGATTAAAGTCTTCACGGTGGGTCAGGATGATTTAAATAAATCATATCTCTTGCGGGAATCACTCCAATTTGTCTCTTCACGTTGCATGTGAGCTTTCCGTAATATTTGACTTTTCAAAGAATGCTGACGTGGACTTGGAGTACTAGGCTGTAGTTGAGTAGGTGAAGTGCGACTTACTTCTCTGCAGGTAGGTCGTCTCAGTATCTTGTTTGAGACTTGTCCGATCAGGTTACTTCCCGAGGTTCCTCGGTGCGATCTGGTCAAACTTCTCGATAAATTTTAGTTGACCAGGGCTACTCGATTGAAGTCGGTGTACTTCTCTGATGGACTAGACTGTACTTTAGTACTTAGCCGATTTTCAGCCTAACTAACTTTGGCCTATAGAAGACACTCATTTGGTTCTTCTTTACATTTTGCCAATTTTATACTTAACGTATTTTGGCCTATGGAAGATACTCATTCGGTTCTTCCTTACATTTTGCCAATTAATAAGCATTTGATTTTAAATTAATGACATCATCAAAATCTAACAAGTATTCCTAACAAATTCCCCCTATTTTGATGATGGCAAAACTAAGTAAGAAATCAAATGGCCAAGTCTGCACTTAAGTGCAAGACAAAACTGAAATCAGTCTAATATTGAGACAACTGGAAAATTTTTATTCAACAGACTGTTCATAAAGTTTTCTGACTTATCATAGAAATTATACAAGAATGTTTAAGTACAGAAAATAAATTACAAGTAGGAAAGTAGCTAAAATCATCTGCCTCTTCCTCTGCCTCTTCGAACAGGCTGCTTGGCAGGTCTGAATGGTTTGGCTCCGATGGGTCTTACCTTGACTGGAGCAAGGCCATACTTCCTTTTCACCACTAGAGCTGCGAAATCCTGCTCCTGCTGCGATCTGAATTTGTTCTCAAGGCAGACGCGCTTGATTTCCTCCTGTAGTTGTAGTTCATCAAGTTCACCATCCATGCGGATTGGTGCTTCTTCAGCTCTGAATTTAGGGATCATGGGAAAAGCTTTTTGATCTTTTGCGTACTTCTTTAGAACAGCCCAAAGCTTAGGATGAACCTCTTCCATCCAGTTTATGAAAATCTCCTGTGGGGAGAGTTTGTCATCTTGAAGTAGTTCCCAGACATAAAAGTCTCTGATGAACTTCTTCCTAGCAGCTCCCCACATTTCAAGAGCTTCAAGTGGCGAAATCTTCAACATACCATAGCTCAGGACCTTCCCACTCAAGAGTAGGTTGAAGCCGCCTCTGGTCCTGCGCTTCCCTTCGGGCTAGTCGGCCTTGTCTTACGAATCTACGAGTTCCTTCCTCTTCGTGGCTAGATGGTCCTTCAATCGAGGGACATCCCGCTTTTCTTACTTCGATTTCTCTCTCTTCCCCGAATCCTCTCTTCCCCCTTTTTGCCGGCATCAATGAGGGTTGTTAATTGTTGCTCCATGCGGCTCATCGATCGGACATGCCAAAAGGCATTGTTGTTTGTAGGAGGAGGAGGTGAGGATCCGTCTCTGAAGCGGTGTCTATCTTGGCATTAATGGTCTCAAGGTCGGGAGTGACTGTGTTGATAGCGACTCCCCAATTGTGTCTCGACAATCCGCTTGATCGGCTCGGTCATGGTAGGTGATAAGCGAGCGATGGGGAGTGTTCTCCGATCCTTGACAATGGAGCCACTAGGCTGAGGCTCTGGCTGCGGCCGGTAGGTCGAGATAGAGTCTTCTCAGGGTCCCCGACTGAGTCCTCTGCCCGGCTCGTCTAGGTGGTGTCTGGGGAGGTACAACAACCCTATCTGCAGCTTCGTTGGTAGGCTCTGGCTCCTTCTCTGGCTCCTTTTCTCTTTCTTCCTCTTTCCCTTCTTCATCTTCAGATTTCTCTTTTTCTTTCTCCTCAGATTTTTCTTTTTCTACTTCTCCAGATTTTTCTTTTTCTTTTCCAGTAACCACACCAGCTCCTCCTTCACCTCCATCATCATGATCATCATCATCATCATCCTTAGCATCATCTTTTTCCTTCTCTCCTTCATCATCATCATCATCATCATTCTTAGCATCATCTTTTTCCTTCTCTCCTTCATCATCATCATCATCCTCCTTATTTTCTTCTTCTTTTTCTTGCTCCACTTCTTCTCCTTCTTCTTCATCTTCTTCATCTTCCACTTCTTCTGTTTTTTCAATTTCCTCTGTCTCCTTTTCAACTGGTATGTTTTCTTCTTGTTCTTCTTTTGCTTCTTCATCCTCCTCAACCAAATTGATAATTTCATTCTCTTCATCAACTTCTTCTATCCTAATCTCCTTTTCTACTTTCTCTTCCTCCTCTTCTCCAAAAGTACCATCAAAAATACTTAGCATTATAGAGTGGATAAAATGGTCCATGTTTGTCTCAAAATGTGACATGAACCAGTTATCCTGGAGGAGTAAAGCCAAATCTGACTCTTTGCAAAAATCAGTCAGAACATCCTCCGTGGCTTGGGGGTATTCCCAACCACTAGTTTCAACAAAAATTTGAAAATTTGTAAAGGACATGGTTTTAAGAGTTTTCCACTCCTTAAAAATATTGACAAAGGAATGTTTTTCTGCTTGTGGCTTGACAAGCTGAAGTTGTTCTATGGAAAGATTAAAAGTGTTGTTTTCCAAAAGATTGAATGAGTAATCTGCTTCAGGGATAGATATAACAAGACCTGCTTCCTCTTCTTCGGTCATGTATACTGGAGGAGTAATGACAGGTACAATTCTTGTTTCGGTATCTGGTGCAGGCTGGTCCGGATGAACTGGAGACTGAACTGATGGACTGGTATGCTGCTCAGGCTGCTCTCCTTCGCTGAACTGCAGCTTCCTTGGCCTCTTTGGAGAGGGTTCAGGTGATGACTGCAGGTTGGAAGGTCCTTCTGGGGCTGGTCCCCTTCTCTTGAAACGGATGGCGATTGGAGTATCATCAGACTCATTCTCGGACTCGACTGCAGTTCCGATCTCAGCTGCAGGTTGGTCCGAGTCTGATAGATCGTACCTTGGGCAATAGCTTGAGTCTGGTAAATCCTTCAATATCTGGGCTGCCCTCCCAGTGACTCCAACCTTCTTCTTATCATGGTCCATGTGACCTAACCTCTTGTTTGGGTGGAAAGGGTCAATGTTTCCCTTGGCCACTCCAGTCTGCTCCAAGAACCAACTAAGATGCGTTCCGAACGCCAACTTAGTCTTGAACTTCTTCTCTCCCTCGAGCCATTCGACCTTGTTCACCTCGCGAACAAGTTGCCTAAAAATATAATCGGCCCAATCAACTTCCTCTCGCTGAATTAACGCACCCAACACCATGAATTTTGAGGATGATAGTTGGTCATAGCTTCCTGCCATTCCCATGACTATCTTGTTTGTGATGTCCAAAGCGACTCGATAAACTCTTTTCAACTCATTTCTCTTCGCCGTAAACTTCAACTTCTCAGGGACATTTTCGAGCTTAATCATCTTCCATGTTTCGGCGGGTGATTGTTTGAGTGCTTCGACCGCCAAACCGCGATGTTTCATCCCGAATACAGAGCGAATCTTCTCTGTATTTATGGTGACTGGTACTCCACCGACCGTGCTCTGAATCCGTCTTTGATCGTAAGCGTTGCGATAAAATTCAACCACATCTTCCTTGAACAAGTGTTGAGGGTTGATGTCAAGAAAGCAGGTAGATTCCGTTCGACTTCATCGCCCGGATTAAGTCGAGCATATCAAAGTCCTCTAGGTTTGCTTCCAGTAATCCTTCGAAATCGACGACCATGGAGAAGATAACTTGGTCCTTCATCGCCTTCAAGTTTGCTCCGTCAAAAGATGCCATTTCTGCAAAAGATTTTAGGATTTTTAGTGTGTATTTTGCTCTGTAAGTTCTAGGGTTTCTGAAAGCGTAAAGAGGAAAGTGAAAGGGTTTTCTTCCTTATAAAGAAGATGAAAGGACGTTTGGATTAGTTTATTATAAGTTTAAACGGTGGTACGCCTTTTCATATTCTTTTGAATTTCAAATTTGAATCGGTGGCCCCATTTAAAATTGACGGTTGATTCTGATTGGCCACCGTAGAGGTTAATTAAATGGGCGTGTGACGCGTGTATTTAAAATTGCCACTTGGCTTATAAAATGTATTTTTAAATGCTGTTTCTTAAGCTAAAATAATATTATAAATATGGCAGATAAAAATTAAAATTAGAGATCAGTTTAGAGAACTTAGCTGGTCTGATTCGTTGACTGTTGACCGCTCTGCTACAGGTGAGTTTGACCTCTCGCCTGGTGTTCTGTACAGCTAAGTTGCTTCGACTGGCCTTCGTCTTCTCGCCTGCATCAGCTTAGGCTGATTCTGGGGGGGTTCGTCCTTCCTTCAACTTGCTTCAGAACTAGATTCCCAATCTAGTAATCCAAGGTCTCTGCTCAGCTCTAGGAATCTTTCTTCTGGCAGGGGTTTGGTGAAGATGTCAGCTATTTGGTAGTCTGTGCTGACTCTTTCAACTCTAACCCTTTTGTTAAGCACATGGTCTCGAATGAAATGGTGCTTAACGTCAATGTGCTTTGTCCTTGAGTGCAAAACCGGATTGTTGGTTATTGCAATAGCACTATTGTTGTCACACCATATAGGAACTTCGTTGGCAATAATATTGTAGTCCCTTAACTGTTGTCTGATCCATAGAATTTGTGCACAATGACTACTGCTGACTAGGTATTCGACTCTGTAGTGGAGATAGAGTTAGAAACCTGCTTCTTGCTAAACCAGGATATCAGTCTGGTTCCTAGGAATTGACACGTTCCACTAGTGCTCTTCCTATTGATTTTGCATCCGGCGAAGTCCGCATCTGAGTATCCTGATAGCTCGAAGTTGTCATCTTTGGGGTACCATAGTCCAACATTAATGGTAGACTTTAGGTACTTGATTATTCTCTTAGCTGCATCTAGGTGTGATTGCTTCGGCTTGGACTGGAATCTTGCACAAACTCCAACTGCATATGATATGTCTGGACTGCTTGCCGTGAGGTACAGAAGAGATCCGATGAGTCCTCTGTAGTGGGTTGAGTCCACTGATATTCCTGCCTCGTCTGCATCCAGGTGAGTGCTTGTGCTCATTGGAATTCTTGCGGGTTTGGATGATTCCATTCCATATCTCTTGATGAGATCTCGGGTATACTTTGCCTGGTTGATGAAAATTCCTTTTTCCATCTGCTTAACTTGTAATCCGAGAAAGAAGTTAAGCTTTCCCATCATACTCATCTCGAATTCTCCTTGCATGAGGTTGGAGAATTTCTCACATAGTTCTGGATTGGTTGACCCGAATATGATGTCATCCACATAAATCTGAACTATTAGAATGTGGCCTTCGTGCTCCACTCTAAATAGGGTCTTGTCCACTTTTCCTTTGCAAAATCCATTTTTCTCAAGAAACACAGACAGTGTTTCATACCATGCTCTCGGTGCTTGCTTGAGTCCATACAGAGCCTTCAACAGCTTATAGACTTTGTCTCCTTTGACAAAACCTGGGGGTTGCTCTACATAGACTTCTTCTTCTAGGACTCCATTCAGAAACGCACTTTTTACATCCATTTGGTAGACTTCGAAATCCTTGAATGCAGCATATGCGAGGAATAGTCTGATGGCTTCTAATCTTGCAACAGGTGCATAAGTTTCATCAAAATCTATTCCCTCACACTGTGCATAACCTTTTGCTACGAGTCTGGCTTTATTCCTAATAACAGCTCCGTCTTCATCACTTTTGTTTTTATACACCCATTTGGTGCCAATAACTTTCTGGGTCTTGTCTGTTAGTTCCCAAACTTTGTTTCTCTCCATTTGCTCCAATTCCTCTTGCATGGCATTAATCCATGAATAATCTTCCAAGGCTTGTTCTGTCGTCTTTGGTTCAATTTGTGACATGAAACATGAGAACATCGCCATTCCTGCTGGTAGAGTTGACTGTCTTGTCTTGACTCCATCAGTCAACTTTCCGATAATTTGTTGAATTGGATGATCCTTGAGCCATTTGGGGATCTCGTCCTCTTCTGGGTTTGTTCCCCCTGTTGGATTGCTCTGGTGGTTGTCTGCATCTGCTGGATTCTGGTCTGCAACTGGATCAGCTACCGCCTTGTCATCTGCAGCTTGGTTCTGAACTGCAGATGAGTCTTTATCGACTCATGGTCTTCTTGGACAAGAATCTGGATCGAGATAGGTTTGGTGATCTGTCGATCTGCGATTGGGTCTTCATCACCGCAGTTGGGTCATCAGTGATCTGCAGTGAGTCCACCATTCCAGTGTATTGTAAACTGAATTCTTCAAGGGTTGCTGACTTGAGCTTGTTCTCAATTTGCTCAAGTTGTTTCCTGTACTCAACGGTAGATTCATCAAAAACAACATGGGGTGTTTCCTCCACAACTAAGGTTCTTTTGTTGAAAACTCTATATGCCTTGCTTCTTTGGGAATATCCCATAAATAGACCATCATCAGTTTTAGCATCAAAGGCATTTAGCTGTGTTTTACCGTTGTTGTGGATGAAACACTTACAACCAAAAACATGAAAGTAAGCAACAGTAGGAGTTCTATTATTCCAAACCTCATAGGGAGTTTTGGCATGTCTCCCTACTATCATACTCCTGTTCTGGGTGTGGCAGGCTGTGTTGACAGCTTCAGCCCAGAACCTTTTGGGTAGGTCCGCTTCTGCAATCATGGACCTTGCTGCTTCCTTCAGGGTTCTGTTCCTTCTTTCAGCAACACCATTCTGCTGGGGCGTCCTGGCTGCAGAGAGCTCATGCTGGATCCCATTCTGATCGCTGAAATCAGTTATCGCCTTGTTGAGAAACTCTCCTCCTCTGTCTGATCTGATCTTGATTATGGAGAGGGATTTCTCATTCTGGATCCTTCTCAGCAGCTCAGGTAACTTGGTCAAGGTTTCACTTTTCTTGTATAGAAAAATGATCCAAGTGTACCTTGAATAATCATCTACAATCACAAGAGCATGCTTTCTGCCGCTCAAAGTCCTTGGCTTGATAGGACCAAATAGATCCATGTGGAGTAGATCTAAGATCCTTGTTGTGAGCGTTGTAGGCTGCACTGGCTTGAACGACGCCTTGGTCTGCTTTCCCTTCTGACATGCATCACAGAGTGCTTCCTTCTTGAATGCTTCATTTGGAAGTCCTCTGACCAGCTTCTGAGAGCTAATCTTGTTGATGGCTTTGAAGTTCAGGTGACATAGTCTTTTGTGCCACAACCATCCATTCTCACTGATCTTGGATAGAAAACAGGAGTTAGGTGTTCCTGTGTTCCAATCAATCATGTATACATCTCTTCTTCGGAAACCTTGTAGCTTTATTTCTCCAGATAAGATGTCTATCACCATACACTTCAAGATGGTGAAGACTACTAGATTCTTCTCGTCGCAGAACTGGCTTATGCTTAGGAGGTTGTATTTGAGACCTTTGACATAATGAACTTTGGATATCACAATGTTTCCTCGGTGCAACTCTCCAAAGCCTTTTGTCTGTCCTCTAGAGCTATCTCCAAAGGTTACATCGGGACCTCTTTCTTTGATATATTTGGTCAGCATCTTCTTGTTCCCGGTCATGTGCCTTGAGCATCCAGAGTCTACAAACCATTCTTCACCTCCAAAATTTGAGCTTGAGGAGATGTGGTTGTAGTCCTTCCACCTTTTCTGCAATTAAACAAGCAGAGATTTAGGTACCCAAATTTGTGTGGGTCCTTTGGGGTTAGTGGGTTTCCTGGAGAATTGATTTCTCCTTGGATTATAGGAATTGTTATTATTATTA
The DNA here is from genome assembly GCA_033398695.1 of Orobanche coerulescens. Classification (NCBI taxonomy): domain Eukaryota; kingdom Viridiplantae; phylum Streptophyta; class Magnoliopsida; order Lamiales; family Orobanchaceae; genus Orobanche; species Orobanche coerulescens. The sequence continues at coordinate 84,525,494 of CM065809.1, forward strand.
TAACCCTTATACGGTGCCTGTGGTCGAGGTCTAAATCTCCTGGTTGGATTGTATACCGGATATTCCTCAAAATAGTGTGAGCCATTTCTAAATCTAGCCGAGACCATTTATTAAATCTTTGTGGTCTCCACACTTGTTCGTTTTGGTAATTTGGATAACCTTGAGGTTTCCATCCGCCCCTCCCATTATGAAATCTATTTTTAGGGAGTTGTTGGTAATAGTGGGCATGTTGTCTGGGCCTTGCTTTTGCACGGGCCATTGCTAGTCGCTGTCTAGGTGGTATGCGGTGTAACATTGCGGCCTAGACGTTTGACTTCATTGTTGCTGCTTTTGAAAAACGTTTTATACATGTGCTCGGCGGAGACCATTGTTTCTCCCTTGATGAAAGTGGTTTTAGAACTAGAGGGAGTGTGGGGATCATATCCAAGGCACGATCGGAATATAGTGGCCTCTTGTTAGTACACAATTCGTCCCGAGTTAACGACGCTTTCAGGGAGGTTATTTCCTGCACTCGAGTTTTATTTATCTGTGCCCGACTTAGTAAACTCGGCTTTGGCATGAGCAAGTGCGGTGACTTTTCTTTAAGTAAAATATTTAGCCGGTCTATCTCAGCTGTATTGGCACTTGCCTGGTTTTCAAAATCAGCTGTAGTTGTCTCAACCTTATTTAAATCTAGGCTGAGTTTTTCAAAATCATTTTTCAGCTGCCTATTCTCATCTTGCAGCTTAGTCTTCTCTGCTGATACAGCTTGATGTGCAGATTTAAGTGTTTCAAAATCTTTGAATAATTGATTTACCGATTCATGTAAATCCATATCTTGCGACATGGCTGAGCTATTATTAGAACCGGTAGGTTTAGAGGTTACCTCTTCATCAGCCAAATTTGCCATCAGGCAATCATATTCCTCGTCGTCATCAGAAAAGAAGCCGCCGCTTGATTCGACATGCTCCTGGTCTTCTCCGATGAGAGCTTTTCTTCTGTCTTCCTTTCTGGCCACCTCCTTTTTGGTTTCATCCTTCTTGAGCTCGGGACAATCCATTTGGATGTGTCCTATTTTATGACAGTTATAGCATTCAACTTTCCAGCTTCCAGCCTTCTGGTTTCTTCTGGGATTCTCCTTGTAGTTTTTCTTATACTTGGAGTAGTTCTTCCTGAAGTTACTGAATCTTTGCATAATGAAAGCCATTTCCTCCTCAAAATCTAGCGGATTTGGAGGTTTCACATCGGACAGGCTCTTAGCAGGGGACTCGGCTGCAAATGCGATTCCCTTCTCTCGCAGCTCGATTGAGGATGAGCTTGGAAGCTCGAACTCATAAGCCTTTAGATCGAGAACAGACTCCCGAATCTTTATCTTATTCAGTCTTTGGACTCTCTCATAGCTACAGCCTTCATGCTCCATTCTGGATTTAGAGATCTGAGGACCTTAAGTGCCATTTCCCTGTTGCCATAGGTTTTGCCCAGGGAGTTGATTTCATTGATAATTTCAGTGAACCTTGTGTCCACTTGGTCTATTGATTCTCCATTCTTCATTTTAAAGTTGTCAAACTTTTGGATAGCTATTGACAACTTGTTCTCCTTGATCAGCTCCGTTCCTTCACACATTAGAGCTAATGTGTCCCATATCTCTTTGGCATTCTTACAATTTTTGATCTTGACCATTGTGGATTTGTCAAGAGTTTGGTATAGCACATCTCTGGCCCTGTTGTCAAGATTGTCCAGCTTCCTCTCTTCGGGGGTCAGCTCCGTTCTCTTCTTAGGAATCTTTTCGGGCCTCCCAGCTGCGATTTCCTCAGGCGTGTTGTCCTTCTCGAAAATGAATGGACCGTCTTCAATGATGCACCACATGTCGTCATGGATTGAAGATAAATGTGCCTGCATTCTTATCTTCCAGAGATCATACTCGTCAACTGAAAAGACAGGTAGTCTAGAGTGCATGTGTTCCATTATAACGTGAGAGATAAGATATATATCTAGTAGATCTGGTTCGTGAAAAAAATATGAACCAACCTCTCTGATACCACTTGTAGGTCACAAGTCGTCCAGAAACAAGTCTAGAGGGGGGGTGAATAGACTTGTAGAAACTCTTGAACTCTTTTTCTCGAAGAGTGAGTTTCTTCAGCTGATGATCAAACAAATGACTAGGAGTCGTTTGTTCTTGGATATGTGCGGAAGTCAGCTGATGACGAATATAAATTAACTTAATGAAACACTTAACAATGGATGCGTAGCTTAGAGTATGATGCGGTAAAATAGTAAATAACACAGGCTTATAGTGGTCTCGGAGGTGGGGTAATCCTCTACTAATCCACTTTTCTCCAAACCATTGGAGATGAATTCACTATAATTGTCAACCAAAGGATAAAGATTACAGTGATTCACAACACACTAAAACAGCTTCCAACCAGTGGAATTCCGTGCCGTTGTACACACTTGACTGCCTTGCACCTCTTGATCCTCGATTCTCGGATGCCTTTACAGTCTGCTACTTCAACCAGTGAAGTACCCCGTACTCAAGATTTAAAGACAAGAGTGTTTGTCTTCTCCAACTAAAGAGCTTCCTTGAATATGAACTTTTGGATCTGCTCTTTTTCTCGATGCTATTTGATTGCTTAGGATTGCTTTGTTTGCTTTGATCGCTTAGAGTATATGTTCGCACCGGTAGATGCTCGCCAAATCTCTGGATATATATAGATCACGATCTCTCGAGCTTCTTCCTTGTAGCCGTTGCAAATCTTTGAACAAATCCGTCCGTTGGAGAGAGACTTCATTGTTTAATCTTTTCGAACGCGTTGCAAGGTGGATTCCCATTATTTAATTTCATCTTCCGACCGTTGTGATGACTTCGCATGTGAGCGCCGAATCTTTTGAATATAAAAGGATTAAAGTCTTCACGGTGGGTCGATGATTTAAATAAATCATATCTCTTGCGGGAATCACTCCAATTTGTCTCTTCACGTTGCATGTGAGCTTTAATATTTGACTTTTCAAAGCATGCGACGTGGACTTGGAGTACTAGCCGTAGTTGAGTAGATCAAGTGCGCCTTACTTCTCTGCAGTAGGTCGTCTCGGTATAATCTTGTTTGAGACTTGTCCGATCAGTGACTTCCCGAGGTTCCTCACGCAGTCTGGTCAAACTTCTCTGATAAATTTTAGTTGACCAGGGCTACTCTGATTGAAGTCGGCTGTACTTCTCTGATGGACTAGACTGTACTTTAGTACTTAGCCGATTTTCAGCCTAACTAACTTTGGCCTATAGAAGACACTCATTTGGTTCTTCTTTACATTTTGCCAATTTTATACTTAACGTATTTTGGCCTATGGAAGATACTCATTCGGTTCTTCCTTACATTTTGCCAATTAATAAGCATTTGATTTTAAATTAATGACATCATCAAAATCTAACAAGTATTCCTAACACATATCATCAATGTCATACAATTACATCACAAAAACAAATAAATGCCACAAGATTTTATACGTGACAACACGTTCTAAACATAACGTATAAAAGTACAAGCATTGAGAAGTGGAGTACAATGTTAAATAGTTAAAAATGAAGTACATGATGTTTTTAACATCATGGAATACCCGTGGTATTACATACCATCCTCCTTAAAATAGTTTCATCCCGAAACTAAGAAAATAACTTGAGGTGACTCTCTCTCATGGTCGACTCAGTCTCCCAAGTTGCTTCTTCAATGCCGTGATGTGACCAACGAACTTTCACAAAGGGTGTAGCTTTATTCCTTAGAGTCTTTATGCGACGATCTAGAATCGCGATTGGCACTTCTATGAAGGTAGCATCATTAGAAATCTCTATTTCTTCGAAATTGATCTTGTGTCTCAGATTGTAAGCGTACTTTCTCAACTGGGATACGTGGAAGACATTATGCACTCCGTCTAATGATGACGGTAGTGCTAATCGATAAGCGAGTCTACCAACATGGTCTAAAATCTCAAACTGGTCGATAAATCTCGGGCTCAACTTGCCCTTCTGGACGAAACGTCGAATGCCCTGCATCGGCGACACTTTGACCCAAACGTGATCCCCAAATAGAAGTTCCAACGGTCGCTGGCGGTCTGTAGCGTATGACTTTGGCGGTTCTGCGCTGCTAACATGTGTTTTTGAACAACAGAATTTTTTTAAAAGATTCCTGATCAGATCTAACTCGGTAGCGACGACATCGGAAGCATCATCCCAAGATATGGGAGACTTGCATCTAATACCGTACAAGGCTTCGAAGGGTGCCATGCCTATGCTTGCATGCCAATTGTTGTTGTATGAAAACTCCGCTAAGCAAAGATGTTTAACCCAGTCTTTGCCCCAATCGAGTACACATGCTCTCAACATATCCTCTGGGGTCTGTATTGTATGTTCTGTCTATCCGTCTGTTTGAGGGTGGTAGGCTGTGCTGAAATGTAGCTGAGTACCCATAGCCTTATGGACAGCTTTTTAGAAGCGGGACACGTACCTGGTGTCTCTATCTGATATGATTGCTGAGGGAACACCATGTAGTCTCACGAATTCCCGGATAAAGATAGTGGTGAACTGCTCTGTTCCGGTAGTCTCCTGGATCAGAATGAAATGTGCCGACTTCGTCAGTCGGTCTACAATGACCCATATCGTGTCCTTACATCTTGTCGACACTGGTAACTTGGTGACAAAATCCATTGATATACTCTCTTATTTCCATTCCGGAATGGGCAAGGGTTGTGTGATTCCGGCCGATCTGCGGTGTTCGATCTTCACTTATTGACACGCCATACACTGAGTAACGAATCATGCTACTTCCTGCTTCATGTTTTTCCACCAAAAGCTCTTCCGCGGATCCTTGTACATTTTGCTCACCCCGAGATACATAGAATAGGGAGTAGAGTGGTATAGTTTGCTTTAGCTCATCATTTGGCGGGATACAAATCCCGTTCTTAAATCTCACCAAGCCCCTTTGGATCCTGTAGTCTGAAATAACTCCCCCCAGCTCTTGCACCGATCGCACGCAGTTCGGGGTCTTCCATCTGTACTAGAAGTATCTCATCCAGCAAGGATGAATGAATATTAATTGAGCACAACTGTCTTTGGCGGTGTTGTATCCATACTTCAATACCATTCCTCCTGAGGTCCTGTTGTAGTTCCGATTGTACCGTTAAATTGGATAGCGTCATCTCTTGTGCAGTCTTCCGACTAAGTGCATCTACTACGACACAGGCCTTTCCAGGGTGATATAAAATCTCCACATCATAATCCTTGATTAGCTCCAGCCAACGCCTCTGCCTCATGTTTAACTCTCTCATTTTAAACTCGTGTGGTCCGTAAAAATCTTACAGGTAACCCCATAAAGTAGTGTCTCCAGATCTTAAGAGCGTGGACCACTGCAGCCAGTTCCAAGTCGTGCGTCGGATAGTTCACCTCGTACAGCTTAATTTGTCGAGAGCCATATGCAATAACTCTGTCGTTTTTCATGAAGACACATCCTAGTCCATGTTTAGATGCATCTGTGTATATTACGAATCCTTCTGTGCCCTGCGGTAATACTAACACTGGAGCTTTCCCGACAATCCGTTGTCCAGATAAACTTGGTTCGCTTCCTTAGTAGGTTCGTCAATGGTTGAGCGATACAAGAAAAAGCCTCGATGAACTATCGATAATAACATGCCAATCCTAGAAAAGTTCTTACTTATTTGACGTTCTTTGATGGTTCCCAACTCATCATTGTCTCGATCTTTTGCGGATCTACCTTGATGCCTTCTGCTGAAATAACATGTCCCAGAATGGTCACCTCTGGCATCCAGAACTCGCATCTATAAAGTTTTGCATAGAGTTGGTGTTGCCTCAAAACACTTAAAACCTGCCTCAAGTGTTCCTCATGCTCCTGTCGGCTCTGGGAATAGATTAAAATGTCGTCAATAAAACCACCACACACTTATCGAGAAAATCTGTCAGAACCTTATTCATCAATTCCATAAAAACAGCTGGGGCATTAGTCGAACGACACCACCATGTACTCATAGTGTCCATATCTTGATCGAAATGCAGTCTTTGGAAGATCCTCCTCCCGAATCCTCAGTTGGTGATATCCGGATCGTAAATCGATTTTTGAGAACACAGCCGCCCCCTGTAGTTGATCCAGTAGATCATCAATCCTTGGAAGTAGATAACGGTTCTTGATAGTGACTTTGTTTAGCTCTCTGTAATCGATACACAGGCATAAAGAGTTGTCTTTTTTCTTCACAAAAAGATCGACGCACCCTACGGCGAAGTACTCGGACGGATCAGTCCCTTCTTTAACAATTCTTCGAGTTGTAATTTTAATACCTTCATTTCAGCTGGTGCCATCCTATATGGTGCTTTGGAGATAGGCGTCATTCCCTGCTCAAGCTCAATCGAGAGATCAACCTCCCATCGTGGCGGCAATCATGGTAATTCATCGAGAAAGACGTCTGGAAATTCACTCACTGCGGGAATATTAACAACCGATAGTTGCGATGTATCTTCCTGAATTCTCGAGTGTCACAAGATACTCCCATTATAAGGAGGTTGAAAGACCCTTTAGTAGTGAAGTGTTCTCGACCCCTGATTATGTGAGTGGCACCGTCTCAATTCATAATGGAAATGGTCAGGTGGTAGGTGTCTATTATCGTCCTGTGCGGGGTCATCCCGTCCATACCCAAAATGATATCTTCGTTCTGAAGTGGGAAGACCATGAGGTTCGCTGTCCAGCCCCGATCGTCAATGCGGATTAGACAGTTTCGAACTTCTAAATTACCCCCAACTCTACTGCTCTCGGACAGTTTAACAGTAAAAGATTCACAAGGTACACAAGGAAGGTTCAAACGATTACACATTCCACAGATATAAACGAGTGTGTAGCTCCAGTATCAAACAATACATGAACAGGTTGGGAATTAACAAGAAGGTACCTGAGACAGCAGGTGCGGTTTGGTCATCAGTAGCTCTCAATTCGAACACGCGGGATGGTAGTGTCCCAGAGGAGGGTGTAGTGCCTCCCCGGCACCCACGTCCTCTTCCGACACCATATGGTGGGGGTTGAGTTTGGTAAGGTGGAGCTCGATAGTCGAAAGTGGCGGGTGCCCTGGATGTCTGTACTGAACCTTGCTGACTCTAAGAAGCTGGATTTGGTGTAGAATTGGCCCACGAACAGTAGCGAGACATATGACCACTCTTTTCGCATGAAAAACACTTCGTAGCCACATTACGACACTGACTCATGGTATGTCCAGCTATGCCACCATTGAAATAGCTCTGGCAGAGGGACCGATCGGATGTGCCCTTCTATTGCAATGAAACCGCTGATTTAGAGGAGAACCCAGTTCCCGAGTTCATTCTACTGGTGCTCCCAGACTGGTTAGACGTCTTCTACTTCTTATGGTTATGCCCGGTGTCAGAACTAACGATAGTGTCGGCATATGCCGTGACTACATCCTCATATGCCCTCAGAGTTGTGCAGTGAAATCCAGCTGCGTAACGTTGAACATCTTCTGGCAACTGTTGTGCAAGGTGACAGATTCGTTGATCTTCGGATGGAACCATCTGCGAGACATAGCTTAGTTTGGTACTATAGGCTCGAATGATTTCTGGCACCGGCAAGTTCTGTGGTCCTGCACTAAAGAAATTTCGTGCATGAGCAGTTTGAGCTGACCTGGGACAATACTTGTCTTTGAACAGTTTGGAAAACTTGGTCCACCCAACTACCCTGTCTTTCGGCTTATAGGTCCGCCACCATCGGGCTGTAGTGTCGCGAAGCTGGTTGATTCCCAGTGGCAGCTTTCGGTTTTCTGGGCAACTGATTACTTCGAAAGCAGTCTCCATTTCAGAGATCCAGTCGTCCACATGTTTATCTCCCAAACTGTCAAATAATGGTGGTCTAGCCTTCAGCATGTATCCCAGCCATCGGTCCTTCCCGACATTCTCTTCCACGTTAATGACTGGTACCAGCTCTGCTCGGTTGGCTTGAGCGATTCCCATTGCAATGGCCTGGGCGAGAGTCTGAATGAAATCCGGATCCATTCCCCTGTTGTTCTGGTTTTCTGCCTCCTGCTCATTCTCATTATTAGACGGTGGCTGGTTTCTGGCTGGAATGGTTTTAGCGGTGTTCCTGTCTTCCTGCTGGTTCACAGCGGAGCCCTGAGCGTTGTTCATGATTTTCCTTGCTCCACGACGTGCCATTGTGATAAATGTTTGATCTAGAGGGTCAGTTCAATACAATTATTCTTTGAGTTCTACTGAGTTCAAACATCATACCTGATTCTCAAAAAACATACGTGTTCCTCATGACATTTCCCAAGGAGTTACGGTCGCTTGGAGCATTGGACTTCGAAACCCTTAAACAATTTCAAAATGTTTCGGTAAAACTTTCAACGTGGATATTTCGTCTCTGATACCATTTTCTGTAACGCCCCCAAAATTTACCGGGACGTTATAGTGTCGTGAACCCCGTGTGGACCCACAAGGCAAATTTTTAAGATTTTAAAATTTATCCATTAAATAATTTTTATGAAAGTAGCTCCACGATGATACAATTATGAAATGAAATACTTTAGAAAAATAAGTTCGAATACACGGTTATTACATCAACTTGGAATTTTCAGAATTCAGTTTAAAGAAACGAAATAACAGGGCTTCTTCCCAACACTGCTCAAGCCTGACCGGAACCTTCCGGAATGTCCTGCACATTCAACAAATTTATCTGACACGACGAATCATGCCAGCCAACCTAGGTCAGATAATATGAACGAAAAATCATCGAAAGTATAAGATAAACATGCAATACAATATCATTATTCAGTTTGGCATTAGATCACAACATACCCAACATCATCTTTTCTATCAACACATAAACTCCGAAGGTTGCAACCAAGGGTCACATAAGTATCTACACAGGAATACTCCGGACGTGGGTACCATTCAGGTTTTATCCCTCAATACAGTTCTGTATGGATACATCAACACATAAACTTCCAAGGTCGCAACCAAGGGTCACAAAAGTATCTACACCAGACGTGGGTACCATTCAGGTTTTATCCCTCAACACATCGGCCCATCAATCAAGTTTTCAAGTAAAACGGAATACACTTTCCATAAATAGAGACACACATTAAATTTTGGAATTTATCGTAATATAGACTGAGCAAGGTATCACTTGCCTTAGTTCCGACGAGAGTAACTTTCTTGATAACACAACGGATCGAACGCCCACAACCGAGAGCTCAAGCTATTGTATATTCGCCGATTAATACCTCATGGTAATAATGACGAATAACGACAATTGCCCCTGTCCCGATAGGATTCTAAAAATAGTTCGTTTCATAATGTCGAAACCAAAATTCTATGTTTAATGCGAATTACTTAAATCCAAAATCCACCGATTTTCAATTTATCACATCATTTTAACCACAATATTTTTATACACTATTTCTACGTTATGACTACAACTATAACCACTCGTAATCTTGCTAATTACTCAAACTCGAAATTCCATAACTCTAGGGTAGAATGGACAAGTACAATTCCCATGAAATCCTAATATTGATTACCTATCCAATTCGATAATTGATAACTAATTCATTGAAGAATTACCAACGAATTTACCATACGATAATTGGATTACAAACACAATCCATAACATGACGATTCCATGATGTTGGTGATTTTCAAGTTCGATCATGAGTTTTAAAAAATACCACGGGTATTCCATGCTGTTAAAAACATCATGTGCTTCATTTTTAACGATTTAACATTGTACTCCACCTCTCAACACTTGTACTTTTATACGTTATGTTTAAACCGTGTTGTCACGTATAAAAGCTTGTGGCATTTATTTGTTTTTGTGATGTAATTGTATGATGTTGATGATATGTCAGTGACATACCTTGATGTCGTTGAGAAATTATCGGTGCGAATATGACGGTGGCCATCATCTTCTTCCCCTAGAAATTGTTGGACGAGTCTAAAGGGAAGTCGTGTTATAAGGATTAAACGTGATAATATAAATTAGTGTATTAAACGAACCATACATATGTTATTCGAACAGCATTATGTATGCTAGCCTCATCATGTTACGTACATTAAAGCTTACGTACGTAATGCAGTCTTCAGTCTTCGGTCAAGAATCTTGATCCCGCGTGGTCAGGACAACTTTTGGCGTGATAACGACAATAAGTCAACTGAGCTTTACGTACGTAACTCAGCAATACATTACGTACGTAAGGGATAATGTCATTTCGGGTAGTAGGCTCTGAGAACCCCTTACGTACGTTAACCTTTTGGCAATAACGTACATAACAAAGTTTACGTACGTAAACCCTTGGGCATAACTTATGTAATGCCATCCTGGTGTTATAAAATGACATCTTAAACATTTCTCCTCTCCCAAAAAAATATCAATCTCCAGCCCTCCTAATCGAATTCTAGCCTTCCTATCCACGTGTTATAATAGTAAGAGTGAATTGATCAAGCTCCGGAGAAGGTTTTGAAGGTGTTGTCCTCTCGTTTTTCATCGTCCTTTGTTGTTCTTCCTTGTACCTCGTCAAGTAAGGTGAGTTTATCAAACCTTTGAATCCATCTGTGTTGTTAGTTAAGTTGTACTAGATTTCAGATGTTTTGGGTAGTTTAGAACTTTTGATGACGATCGAACCGGTGAAACTAATCATAATTGTTAAACGAAATCTATGAAGCTAGTATTTTGTATGACTTATGGTATTAAACATAGTTGGATTTGAATCGTTCGTGATTTTCGACTGAGTCAAAACCGTATCTATCATTTATATTCCACCACCATTTAAAAAAAAGGTTTTAAAAAATATTAATCCTAAAGAAAAAGATATTACAACTTAACACAAGTAGGAAGAACAATATTGCGATCAAACACAATTGCTTAGCTAAGCTGTGCTAGCAAAGCGCCTTCATTTTATTTACAATTACAAATCATTCTGAACGACATTCAATACTACAGAACCTTTAAATGGTGCATGCATTTAGTATAATAAGCAAACCCTGATATTTTGGGCACCATGGAGCCTTGAATTGGCTAAATGCGGCTCCACTTCCTATAAAATGCTCCAAAATTTTCATAAAAGTATGTTAGTTATAGAGGCATTTCTATACCTACCTAATAACAAGCCTATAGTATTGTAATACCTTGTATTACTTACTTGACCCTTTAACTAGGGGATCCCTTTGTTTCCAAAAGTTCTTCATTTGTACATAGTCCAATGTAAAGTCATTTTATGTAACCTCAAATAAGTCTCTAATTACTGGAAGAAGATCTATGGATCATTCCTCAAGACATTTACAGACATATTGAAGAATAAAAGGGTTGCAGAAATGAAGTTGGAATTGGCTAAGTCATAATTCGAGAAGTGCAGAATGGTATGTTTGAGAAGTCATCATTTCGAGAAGTGGTACTCTGAAGATTTAAAGTATCAAGAAGTGAAGAAACATTAATTCGAGATGTCCTAATTAGTGAAGTCAAAATACACTAATTCGAGATGTCTAGAATTAGAGAACTACATTATACTTGATATCAATGATTAAAGAAGAAAAACAAGCAATTCGAGATGTCAAGGATTAGAGAAGTCAATACACTGATTCGAGAAGTAAAATGGAAGCTGATTCGAGAAGTGAAGATAGTAGTTTCGAGAAGTCAAGATATCGAATTGTTATTCTAGAGATATCGAATGAGGGACTTAGTTACTTTCCAGAGTAACTACAGACAAACTTCTGCAAAGATTATGAAGACAAAGAATAAAAAATAACCCGTGCACTTGTAGTGGTCCTTCCAGTACAGTGTACACATGGCAATACTACAATGAAGCTTGGAGAGAAATTTGAGGGAAGGATAGCTAAAGAAGTGGATCTATGTTTGTTGGAAATACAAATTAGTATGATTAGCTTTTGTCTTATTGTAAAAGCAAGTTATGCACAATTTATAAGTACATAGACTTCTTCATTAAGCTGCAAGTTTTTCAAGTTCACGAATTGTAAATCTCTCTGAGAAACATAATCCGAGAATACACATTTTGTATTCACAAATTGTAGCAACATTTTATCTAATACAAGTTAGATTTAAAAGTAAATTTGTGTTGTTCTTATTTCCGCAATCATATCACACACACATTTACATTGTTGCAAATAAAAAACGAGTGTAATACATTCACCCCCTGTATTACATAAACAAAGTACTCATATCTAACAAGTGGTATCAGAGCAAGCTGTTGATTTCTAAACAGTAAAATATCAAGAAAATGAGTATTCAGAAGAACTGTGCTATCAAGATCCCTAAGTTTGACAAAGAGCATTATGGCTGGTGGAAAATGAAGATGTTGTTGTTTATCAAAGCAGCGAATCCTCTGTATATGGATATCTTGACAAAAGGACCATTTGTTTCTATGGTTGAGGTCAAGGAAACTACTACAGGCATTGTTACTGTTCCTGCTTATTGGACTCGAAAGGAACAATCTAAGTGGACTGACGGTGAAAGAGAAAAGGTAGATTTGGATAATCACCTTATGTTAAAATTGATGGAATCTACGGATATGCCCATGTATGCAAACTTTGCTTCTTTCAAAACTGTAAAAGTTGTGGGATCACATAGAAGTTTTATGTGAAGGAACATAAGATGTGAGAAAGAACAAGAAATAGATTCTTGTTTCTCAGTATGAAGCTTTCATGGCTCAACCAAAAGAGGGTATTACTGAAGTATTTGACAGTTTTCACAAACTAATCAATGAGCTCCAGCTGAGTGGAAAAGTGTATACAACCAAAGAGCAGAATATCTTCTCACTGTGCCAAATCACCTTGAGCCAAAAATCAATTCTCTGAGAGAGAGAGATTTGAACAAAGTCTCTTATGATGTTTTGTATGGAGTGCTTAAAACATATGAGCTTGAAATATTGCAGAAAAGAGCTATTCAAGCACAACAATGCAACATGTCAAAACCTCATGTGCCTTGGTTGCTGGCAAACAGCTAAAACAGTGGAACCTCTACATCTAGAGGATTGATGATGGAAGAAATCTATGATGATGATGATCTTGAGTTTCAAGAACAAGAGAATGAGGAAGAACCTGATGAGTTTTATAGTTTGGAAGAGTTGGACAAAATGGAGAATAAGTCCTTTATCTATATGGTTAGAACATTTCCAAATATCAGGATGGCAAGAAAACAACCATTCAGGCATAAGGGGAAAGGCAATCCATTCAACAAAGTCTAGGCACCAAAGAAGTTTAACTGTAATACCCGGTTGTAATTCAGTCATTATCATTCAGTAATTTCATTCGGTGATTGTCACTCAGTGGATTTTCACTCATTTATAATCATTTATCAATCATGTTCATTCACCCGTGTTCACCGTTCGGAAAAACTTCGAGTTGTGTATCGTTATTGTCCATTGTTTCAACTTTCCACATATGAGTTCGACTTTGTTAGATCACCATTAATTTTTGGTAACTCCAAGAATTCTGAATCTTTGCAATATTATAGAGCATCGAGTTAGCTTTCCAATGGTTCAAACGGTGAGTCAATCGGAGTCCGGACGAGAGAGTTATGGTCATTTTAGCTCAACCGCTCATTTTTCAGTTATTGGCCGATCACTGCCGAACGAACTCGGCCGTGTCGTCCGACACGGCCCGTGCTGTACTCGTCCGGAAATGCCGAAGTCTCTGCCCACAGGACTCGACCGTGTCGTCTGGCACGGCCGAGTCGAACTCTTCCGGATAAGCTGTAACCAATCGCCAGACGCCCGACCGTGTTCCAGACACGGCCGAGTCATGCCGAAGTCCGCCGGACAGTCACTATCGTAGGCCCTTCGCGCCGCGACCGTGTCAAGCAGACACGGCCGAGTCCCCGCCGCCGCCAGCACGCCGCGACCGTGCCGATCGGCACGGGCCGTGTCCGACAGACAGTCAACCCCTATAATTTCGTTTTTTGAGCATTTCAGCTCATTTCTTCATTCTTTCACCTTCATACGAGAGAGAGAGGCTTGAGGGAGAGATTTTACAATCATCTATCATTTGAGGGTGTATTTTTCATCATCTTCAATCATTTGGGAAGCTTGGATACTCGATTAAACTCGTGTTCTTTGGATCGAAGTGGTTGGATCTTCAAGAGGTAATTTCTTCAACACCTTGGACTTCGATTTTGTGTTGAGATATGATGTTTTGGACGTTATAATCATGTTATATGAAGGGATATGTATATGATTATGAGTTTGTATAAGGATTCATTGGATTATTGAGAAACTATTCAAGAACACCTTGAATATCGGGTTGAAATTGGGGGTTTTCGATTAATTGTCGTTATAATCACGTTTTCGGATATTCATTTTGGATTATTGGTAGTATTCATGAGGTTTTGTGGGTTTGAATCATTCATTGGAAGTTGGTTTCGGATGTAATTGAGTTTTGGTTGTAAACAATTGGAAATTGTTTACAACGCGTTTGTTTTAATGCCCCAATGAGTTTCGGGTATTGTTGTATCGACTTTTGAGTTGGTTGTGATCATGCTTGATTCGTGTATTAAGAGAATTGTTGGTATTTGTGTTGTTCAAGGTTGTTCGAGCGGCCGATAATTTCATTAAGGACGTTGATCGTGGAAGTACCTTCTCGCCTTCGGTTTGAGGCAAGTTTTATACTTGTACTAGTCAATGAGATTAATGTCATCATATATGTGTATGAATGTGTGTATCATTCCGAGACTTAGTCTCTTCATGAATTCATTGATATCAGGAGATCGTTCGATACGATACCTTTCGGAAATTATGCCAAATGTTTATTGTTGTTCATTAACGGCCGATTCAAGGCATTGTAATACTCGTTATTAATGTCATTGTCGATAGCCGGCTCGCGGCATCGATGTATCGATTGTTGTTAATATTGATGTCGATCTAAGACATCGTTCAGATCATCGTTATTCATGTTGGGGGTTGTTATTAAAACCATATTGGCCGAATTAAGGCATTGGCTTATTCATTTCTCATCTTCGTCGTTGGTCACCGATTAAAGGTGCCGAGGCATCCTTCGTATCATTGTCATCGACTGGCCATTCTCAGGCAAATCGAAATGTTCAATTATTCACCATCTCATTGTTATCGATTGACCGTTCTAAGGCAATCGAGGTATTCTAATCATTCATCGTATCATTCGTAGCGATTGGCCATTCTAAGCCAATCGAAGTGCTTACTCATTCATGAATTCATCCGCTGCATCATTGTTATCGGTTGGCCATCCTAAGGCAATCGAGGTGTTAAATTGGGACTGTCAAGGACGGTGTCTATCCGTGTGTTACCGTCATCGTGTTGGCCGACTCAAGGCAGCACACTATCATTAATTGTGATACGGCTTCGTGCCGTGGCTTCGACCCTAATTGTGATACGGCTGGATGCCGTGGCTTCGGCCCTTATTGTGATACGGCTTCGTGCCGTGGCTTCGGCCCTAATTGTGATACGGCTGGATGCCGTGGCTTCGGCCCTTATTGTGATACGGCTTCGTGCCGTGGCTTCGGCCCTCATTGATACAAATCGGGTGTTTTGACTTCAGTAGATTGTGATATTAGTTAATTTCCGCTGAACGACTTTCATGCCTTTTGTAATGTCTTGGTATTTTCATTGGAGCCTTTGGGCATTATGATTCATATTAAATTCAGTACTGATTTGGTTCATGTCGTTTAATTCATTGTGGTATTCTGTGATTATGATTCGCCGTTGGGCATTTATGTTCGAACCTGTCGAACATGTATTAATAGTATGCCGTGGGCATAGTATTTCACGAATGCTCGGTTCTTACCTTGGTTTGTGAGCATCTCGTATTATTATCATCATTGTACCATTTCGTTCTGCCTTTGGATGCATATCATGTTATACATGTATTTGATGTTCATTGTCTAGATGACTGACCCCGTGGGGGCGGAACATGTTTTTCATGTTTTAGGTGCTTGCAAGGAGAGAGTTGAGACACAGGGGCATGATGATGGCGACGAGGCATTCGAGCGATACTAGTCCGAGTTGTTCATGTTGGTCAGTCGGTTGGAGTGTTCTTCAGTTGTCAGTCATTGTCATTTTGTATTACCCGAGCATATGCTCGTGGATGTTGTATTTTTACTCTTGGCCATGTAGGCCCATCGTTGTCGTTGAAATTCCTTATCGGAATATTGTGTCGGATATCATGGTAGGGACTATGTTTTTCCCTTGTTGTTTAATTTAATGTATTTTAGTCATGTTCGCCTGGTGGATCTCCTGGCGTGGGGTCCACGGCACTGTAATAACCCAATAGGATTTGGGGGTGTTACAGAAATGGTATCAGAGACCTTGGGTTGTGAAATACCCTGAGATGTGAGTTATGTGGTCCTACCGACGCGGTAGTAGTGGGATTGTCAGGTTATGACAATCTAGTCAGTCAGGTTTTGTGAGTCGTAATATTAGTGCGACTGCACGAGTCATTTATTCATCGAGTCATCGTCAGTGAAGACTAGTATCGCGAGACCTCGAAGCTTCGTATGACCTGTGTAAGGACTCGATCCTCTTTGTGTTCATACATTCATCATGTCATTAATTGTTCATGCTTTGCTGAAACCTATATGTGATATTAGTGTTATGATTGATTCATGACTAATTGTTTTGGAACACGTGTGACTTGTGTAAGCATTAAGGATCAACTCATTTATCAGTTAATAATTCTCAATCATCATTTTGACCTCATCACTCAGTTAACTCATTCATCACTCAGTCAATAACATCACTCAGATAATTCATTCATCACTCAGTTAATTCATTCATCACTCAGTCAATAATATCACTCAGATAATTCATTCATCACTCAGTTAATTCATTCATCACTCAGTCAATATCATCAGTCAGTTAATTCATTCACCACTCAGTCAATATCATCAATCAGTTAATTCATTCCTCACTCAGTCAATATCATCACTCAGATAATTCATCCATCACTCAGTTAATTCATTCCTCACTCAGTCAATATCATTACTCAGATAATTCATTCATCAGTCAGTTAATTCATTCATCACTCAGTCAATATCATCGTTAAGTTAATTCATTCATCACTCAGTCGATCTCATTGTTCAGTTAATACATTAATCATTCAGCCCATCTCACGGTTCAGTTGTTGATCTTGAGGATCGAATTTTCAACCTTGTTAACTTGTTCAAGGTAATCATTTCAGGAATTTCATCAGGCAATCATGTTACCTCATTTGATGTTTCATACGATCTTATCATACTCTGACGTAATGTCGACGATCATTTCATTAAATCATTAATGCATTCATTGTGCGAGAGCGTGTATGCTCATTATTGTCACTCTGTAACGTAATCATAATGCGATATTCATGCGGAATCTGTAATCATCATGTGACTTTCCTACTTCAGTATGGATAGAGCTGTCAGAGGACGCAGAGGAAGAGGCCGCGATGCGGGCCGGAACCCGGGATCTCGTGTGCATGCCCACACGAATGCGAGGGATATCATTAATTCATCAAATAGCGAGGCTACGCATTCACTATCAGATAACCATTCACCGTCAGGGAGTCGTACCCGAGAAGCAGCTCACTCGGAAGGTGTTCGGGTTGACCCATTCATATTTATGCAGGGCATGATGGCCCAGATGACTCAGATGACGCGGATAGTGGAGACCATGCAGACCTCGATGGTTCGTGGTCCACCGCAACAGGGATGCCAGGTGCCATTTCATGGACAGACTGGAGGAGTGAATCAGATTGTTGGCGATATCTCTCGTCAGATGCCGCCTACTTTTGAGGGTTCGTCGGAACCAGCTGATATTGTTCATTGGCTCGAGCATTTTGATAAACTCTTCGACATGGTTCAGTGTCCGGAAGAGAGTAAAGTGGCAGTAGCGGCTTATTACTTGAGTAAGGGCGCTTATTCGTGGTGGCTTTCTGTGAAACCCATCGATCGTGATTATTTTTGGAGTGAGTTCAAGACTCTCATGTTAGAGAGGTATTACCCGGCTCCACTTCGTGAAGCCAAATTGTCAGAAGTTTTGAACCCCGAATCCGTCGAGGACGAGGGTGTTATTATCATTGCTGAGAAGTTTCAGGGACTACTTCAGTTCGCTTCGTCAATTATCCGTACTGAGGCGGATAAAATTAAGTATTTTAGCAAGAGGCTAAATCTGCAGTTGAGGATGCAGTTGTTCAATCACAATTGTAATTCTCTTAGCGAGTTCATCGGGAAGGCTCTTGGAGCAGAGCTTTTGATCAAGGAGCTTACTCAGAAGCATCCTTCAGTTTCTTCAGGTGAGAGGACTAGAATGCCGGCTCGTTCAGAGGGACATCGGGCTCCGACGTCCAAGGGGTCGTTTTCTAGTCGTCTTCGTGCTGGGACAGCATCTTCCTCTCAGGCGACGAGTTCGACTGTTGTTTGCTTTAACTGTGATTAGAGTCACGTTAGTACCCGTGTACGGTGCCGGCTATTGTTTGTTTTCTGTGTGGGAGGCGGGGACACCGCGGAAATCTGCAGGGGGTTCTAGCGCCAGTAAATCTCAAGAGAGCTCAAGGGCCTCGAGAGACTTCGTTACTCCAGTCCGTGCATCATCCAAGGGACCCTATCAGGCCTCGAGGGCCAGAGGTAAGGACATTCATCACCGGTTTGAACAAGTTAATTCTTGTTCGTTAATAGTATAATCATTCAGTTCGTTGTCGTTCATTCATTCATATAATTCATTCATCATACATCAATCATGTTGAGACTTGTCATCATGAAATTAATCATTTAATTCACGAGGAACAACTGTTCCAATAATTTCACTTGAACTATCACTCATGACGTTATTAATTCACCTTGGTGAGCCATTCTTAATCCTGGTCGGATTTATAGTCAAATATCATTCATCATTCATTTTAGTCACTTTCATTCTCGTGACCTTCTGAGATTATATGCAGCGGCGAGTTGATCTTCGGATATACCTTAAATCGTTGAGATAAAGGATATCGATGTTGGGTACATTTGAGATGTAACCTTGTTTTTGGATGACTGTGTAAATCTATCCGTATTAATGTATCGTGACTGTGGATCATTTATGGTTGATCTGTCTTATTATGATCATATTCGAGAATCTTGAGATTTGGGTCATTTGTTGGGAGTTCATCCTTTCGGCGTTGTGCTCAAGATTTCATGATAATTTAGGAAATCGTTCACTGTGTTTCGAGACGTCAAGTCTTGGGGACTTGGGCTTGCGGTTGATTTAGTCCCGAGGACTAGATGTGCATTATTGTTTTCAGATCAAGATGGATAGTTCATATCCAGAGTCGTTTACCCTTAGTTTCGAGGACGAAACTCTTTTAAGGGGGGGAGTATGTAATACCCGGTTGTAATTCAGTCATTATCATTCAGTAATTTCATTCGGTGATTGTCACTCAGTGGACTTTCACTCATTTATAATCATTTATCAATCATGTTCATTCACCCGTGTTCACCGTTCGGAAAAACTTCGAGTTGTGTATCGTTATTGTCCATTGTTTCAACTTTCCACATATGAGTTCGACTTTGTTAGATCACCATTAATTTTTGGTAACTCCAAGAATTCTGAATCTTTGCAATATTATAGAGCATCGAGTTAGCTTTCCAATGGTTCAAACGGTGAGTCAATCGGAGTCTGGACGAGAGAGTTATGGTCATTTTAGCTCAATCGCTCATTTTTCAGTTATTGGCCGATCACGCTGAACGAACTTCGGCCGTGTCGTCCGACACGCGGCCCGTCTTTGTACTCGTCGGAAATGCGAAGTCTCGCCACGGACTCGACCGTGTCGCTCAGCACGGCCGAGTCGAACTCTTCCGGATAAGCGTAACCAATCGCCCAGACGCCCGACCGTGTTCCAGGACACGGTCGAGTCATGCCGAGTCGCTGTCGGATAGGTCACTATCGGTAGGCCCCTTCGCGCCGCGACCGTGTCAAGCAGGACACGGTCGAGTCCCTGCCGGCCAGTTGCGCGCCGCGACCGTGCCGATCGGCACGGGCCGTGTCCGACAGACAGTCAACCCCTATAATTTCGTTTTTTGAGCATTTCAGCTCATTTCTTCATTCTTTCACCTTCATACGAGAGAGAGAGGCTTGAGGGAGAGATTTTACAATCATCTATCATTTGAGGGTGTATTTTTCATCATCTTCAATCATTTGGGAAGCTTGGATACTCGATTAAACTCGTGTTCTTCGGATCGAAGTGGTTGGATCTTCAAGAGGTAATTTCTTCAACACCTTGGACTTCGATTTTGTGTTGAGATATGATGTTTTGGACGTTATAATCATGTTATATGAAGGGATATGTATATGATTATGAGTTTGTATAAGGATTCATTGGATTATTGAGAAATTATTCAAGAACACCTTGAATATCGGGTTGAAATTGGGGGTTTTCGATTAATTGTCGTTATAATCACGTTTTCGGATATTCATTTTGGATTATTGATAGTATTCATGAGGTTTTGTGGGTTTGAATCATTCATTGGAAGTTGGTTTCGGATGTAATTGAGTTTTGGTTGTAAACAATTGGAAATTGTTTACAACGCGTTTGTTTTAATGCCCCAATGAGTTTCGGGTATTGTTGTATCGACTTTTGAGTTGGTTGTGATCATGCTTGATTCGTGTATTAAGAGAATTGTTGGTATTTGTGTTGTTCAAGGTTGTTCGAGCGGCCGATAATTTCATTAAGGACGTTGATCGTGGAAGTACCTTCTCGCCTTCGGTTTGAGGCAAGTTTTATACTTGTACTAGTCAATGAGATTAATGTCATCATATATGTGTATGAATGTGTGTATCATTCCGAGACTTAGTCTCTTCATGAATTCATTGATATCAGGAGATCGTTCGATACGATACCTTTCGAAAATTATGCCAAATGTTTATTGTTGTTCATTAACGGCCGATTCAAGGCATTGTAATACTCGTTATTAATGTCATTGTCGATAGCCGGCTCGCGGCATCGATGTATCGATTGTTGTTAATATTGATGTCGATCTAAGACATCATTCAGATCATCGTTATTCATGTTGGGGGTTGTTATTAAAACCATATTGGCCGAATTAAGGCATTGGCTTATTCATTTCTCATCTTCGTCGTTGGTCACCGATTAAAGGTGCCGAGGCATCCTTCGTATCATTGTCATCGACTGGCCGTTCTCAGGCAACTCGAAATGTTCAATTATTCACCATCTCATTGTTATCGATTGACCGTTCTAAGGCAATCGAGGTATTCTAATCATTCATCGTATCATTCGTAGCGATTGGCCATTCTAAGCCAATCGAAGTGCTTACTCATTCATGAATTCATCCGCTGCATCATTGTTATCGGTTGGCCATCCTAAGGCAATCAAGGTGTTAAATTGGGACTGTCAAGGACGGTGTCTATCCGTATGTTACCGTCATCGTGTTGGCCGACTCAAGGCAGCACACTATCATTAATTGTGATACGGCTTCGTGCCGTGGCTTCGGCCCTAATTGTGATACGGCTGGATGCCGTGGCTTCGGCCCTTATTGTGATACGGCTTCGTGCCGTGGCTTCGGCCCTAATTGTGATACGGCTGGATGCCGTGGCTTCGGCCCTTATTGTGATACGGCTTCGTGCCGTGGCTTCGGCCCTCATTGATACAGCTTCGGGCTGTTTTGACTTCAGGTGTTTGTGATATTTGTTAATTTCCGCTGAACGACTTTCAGGCCTTTTGTAATGTCTTGGTATTTTCATTGGAGCCTTTGGGCATTATGATTCATATTAAATTCAGTTCTGGTTTGGTTCATGTCGTTTAATTCATTGTGGTATTCTGTGATTATGATTCGCCGTTGGGCATTTATGTTCTAACCTGTCGAACAGGTATTAATAGTATGCCGTGGGCATAGTATTTCACGAGTGCTCGGTTCTTACCTTGGTTTGTGAGCATCTCGTATTATTATCATCATTGTACCATTTCGTTCTGCCTTTGGATGCATATCATGTTATACATGTATTTGATGTTCATTGTCTGGATGACTGACCCCGTGGGGGCGGAACATGTTTTTCATGTTTTAGGTGCTTGCAAGGAGAGAGTTGAGACGCAGGGGCATGATGATGGCGACGAGGCATTCGAGCGATACTAGTCCGAGTTGTTCATGTTGGTCAGTCGGTTGGAGTGTTCTTCAGTTGTCACTCATTGTCATTTTGTATTACCCGAGCAGATGCTCGTGGATGTTGTATTTTTACTCTTGGCCATGTAGGCCCATCGTTGTCGTTGAAATTCCTTATCGGAATATTGTGTCGGATATCATGGTAGGGACTATGTTTTTCCCTTGTTGTTTAATTTAATATATTTTAGTCATGTTCGCCTGGTGGATCTCCTGGCGTGGGGTCCACGACACTGTAATAACCCAATAGGATTTGGGGGTGTTACATTAACAGCAAGGGTAATTTCAAGAAGAATTATGTGGATGTGTCAATTGTGAGATGTTTCAAGTGCAATGAAACAGGGCACTTTGCTAGTGATTGCAAGAACCAGAGAAAAGACAAAGCTTACTTGGAATTGGAAGCCAAGTACATTGCATTGCTGAAAAGGCAGTCTGGAAAGGCCTTCATTATTGAAGGAACATGCTGGGATGATTTTGATAATGATGAGCATAACAATGAAATTTGCAACTATCCACTGATGGCAAAATCTAGGGATGATGACTCCTCTAGTCAGGTATTATCTATCACCACTGTTGGCATGTCTTTAGATGAGTATAAATAGACTATTGAAAAACATTGTGTTGAAATGTTTAAACATTCATACTAGCTTAACTGTTGCTTATGGGGAGATAGATAAACTGAGTGCTATAAATGAGAAGTTGAGCATTAGGAATGATGAACTTGATATTGTTGTGGTTCATAATGAGAATTTGAAAGAGGAAGTTGAATACTTAAAGAACAAGGTGCTGTGTGCTAGTTAAATTGAACAAGCCCTCAGGGATCAAATTGCTGAAACTGAATTGAAGGCCAAGGCCTATAAAAACTCTTCTAACCTTGTTAAGTCTTATCATGAGAAAAATCGAGATAACTGTAAGACATATATTAGATTTGACTATAACAACTTGAAAAAAAAGAGTGGCTCCAATAGTTGTTGATGTTGAGACTGTGAGTGAGGATGTGCCTAACATTTTGGAAAAGGCACATACCCCAATTTTCAAGAAAACAATACTTGATTTTGATGACGAATCTCTACTCATCAAATAGATGTTGTGTGATGAAGATGAGGCACAACTCAAGTCACAGTCTGAGCCACAAACAAATGAGGATGTCAAAGTCAAAACCAAAGTTGTTGAGAAACTCACATATGTGAAAGTTAAATAGGATGATGGTAAGTTGGTTAAAACTAAAAAAGTGAAAGTTGAGACCAAAAAGAAACACAACAGAAATGGTAAACTAAGGATAGACTAAAAAACAATTATGCTTATGTGCCTAATGCCCCTAGGAAAGTTTGCCAAAACTGTTCAAGTACAAATCACTTAACTCATGCATGCAAGAAACTAGTTCATGTGTGCCTAAGCCTTTGTATGATTGCTCTGTGCCTTTAAGACATAGAGATTCACCATTTTGTGATAATCTTGATTGTATGCCATGCAATGTGAATGTTATGACAAGTTGTTTTAGTCGAAGAATATAATTTATGAATGGCTGCACAAGTAATGTTGCGCGCGCACACACACACACACACATTGTGAAAGCCCTAAGTCTTCCAGTCCTCCTATGTTTTGGAAAGAACCTCTTTCACCAAAGTCTAAGAGTTCAAACTCTAAGACTTCTAGCAGTGAAGTGAAGACAAAGGTAAAAACTGTTTCAAAGCATGTTGGTTATTATAAATCTGTTTCTAAGTCTCCAGGACCCAAACTTGTTTGGGTACCAAAGAAAAAGTAATCAATCTGTGGTTGCGGGGCAAAGCAAAGAAAGAAAAGGTTATGTGAGTGTTGGATAGTGGTTGTTCAAGACACATGACTGGTGACATGGCACTGTTGTCATATTTTGAAGAGAAAGCTGGCCCTCTAGTTACCTTTGGAGACGACAACATTGGTATGACAGTGGGATACGACAAATTAGAAGCTGGTAATGTCATCATATAAGATGTAGCATTGGTCACAGGACTCAAGCATAATCTAATCAGCATAAGTTAATTTGCTGATAGAGGTTTCAAAGTTGAATTTAGTAAAGACTATTGCTTAATTACAATTGCTATGCACTAAGCTGGGGGTCTTCACGGAAACGGCCTCCCTACTGTAATAAGTAGGGGCATGGTCTGCATACATCTTACCCTCTCCAGACCCTGCTCTGAGCGGGATTTACTGGGTATGTTTGGTTTGGTTTGGTTTTATTGCTTGATTACAAACAAAAAGAATATTGATCTGTCTCTCAAAGGAGTCAGAAAAGGAAGCCTATTTGTAGAAGATTTGAACTCTGCAAATAAGGAAGTAATTTGTTGCTTTTACTTAATGGCATCAAATGATGATTGTTGGCTATGGCATATGAAGCTTTCACATCTCAATTTCAAGACGGTTAACTCTTTAGTAAAAAGAGAGTTAGCGAGAGATATGCCTGCACTTGGATTCCTTTAGGAAGGAGCGTGTGAGGCATGTCAAAAAGGAAAATTCAAAACATCAAGTCAAAAGACAAATACTGCCAACTCAATCTCAAAGGCATTGCAATTAATCCATATGGATTTATTTGGACATGTCAACATTATGTCTCTAGACAAGAAGAAGTATGCCTTGGTGATGGTTGATGATTAATCAAGGTATACATGGGTGGAATTCTTAGCAGCTAAGGATGAGGCTCCTCAGATAATCATTGAGCACACCAAAAGAGTTGAAAATGAGGCCAATGAACTTGAATCAAAAGTGGTTGCAATTAGAAGTAATAATGGAACTGAGTTTAGAAATGCTACTCTGAATACATTCTGCAAAGACAATGGCATCTCTCAACAATTCTATTCACCAAAGACTCCACAACCAAATGGTGTAGCTGAAAGAAAGAATAGGACTCTAATTGAAGCTTCTAGGACAATGCTTTTGGATGCAAAGTTGACGACTTGTTTTTGGGCTGAGGCTGTTAGCACTGTATGCTATATTCGAAACAGTACTCTCATAAACAAAAACTTTGGAAAGACTCCTTACAACTTGATGACTAAGAAGAAACCTTCATTTAAGCATCTTCATGCTTTTGGAAGCAAATGTTATGTGTGAAAAGATCAATCTGAATATGTAGGTAAGTTTGATGCAAAGGCATTTGATGAAATTTTTCTTGGATATTCTTTGGACATGATTGCATACAAGGTCTATGTGATTGATCAACAGAAAGTAATGGAACGCACAAATGTGACACTTGATCACAACAATTTTCCTGGCCTTGATGAAAGTGATGAGACAGAAAACGTGCCCTTAAGTTTTGAGAATCTTGAGATGGATGATGAAAGTGGTATTGTCATTAGAATAGAAGAACATGAAGCTCAAGTGCATTTGAATGCGAATGAAAATATTGAGACTGTGTTGAATGAAGAAACAAATGTTCCAAATTCATCTATTAATGAGGATATCAACATAGGGGGAGCTTTCCAAGGAGAAGCAAGGAAGTGACAAGTCCCGCACGTAGTCTTCCTATCCAACTTACAACCTCCGAGATCCGAGTCACTGTAGCCCACCAAATAGAATCCTCCTTCCTTAGGATACCACAATCCTACATTGATTATTTCTTTAACGTACTTGAGAATTCGTTTGGTTGTGGTGAAGTGCGACTCTTTAGGTGCTACCTGATACCGAGCACACACTCCTACAGAAAATTAGATATCGGGCCTGCTGGCTATTAGGTACATGAGTGAGCCTATAAGCTTCCTATAGAGAGATTGATCAACCGGCTTTCCAGCCGCATCAGCACTTATCTGTGTGGAAGTGCTCATGGGAGTGGATGAGGACTTAGTATTTATCCTGAACTCGTTGAGCAACTCCTTGCTGTATTTCTACTTGTTGATGAATATAGCTATAGGAAGTTGTTTAACCTACAACCCTAAGATATAGCTGTGTTCTCCCATCATACTCATTTCAAATTTACTTTGCATGGGATGAGAGAACTTTTGACAAAGATCAAGGTTAGTTCAACCAAAAATAATATCATCTACATATATTTGCACCATAAGAAGATCATCACCTTCTTGGATTTTGAATAGGGTTTTGTCAACTGCACCTTTCGCAAATCCATTATTGATGAGATACGGTGATATGGTTTCATTGTTGGGATTCAAAGCCTAAAATGAAGGCGCAGCGGAAGCAAAAATGTATTTTACCGAACACCTAAAGGGGACCGATCATGCAACATATATACGAATATAAAAGTACAAAAGTTAAGATATGAAAAACATACCCTTGAAGTCCTTTGATTGAATGTTGAAGTTGATGCCGGTGACCGCAAATCCGATTTGAAAAGTACTTGATGATCCAAATGTCGAAAACACCACATCTCTACTAGCTACACGCCGGGAGATGATCGAAACAACTACTACTCAATTACCCTCTAAGGATACGGCTAGAAAAGAGTAGTAGGAAAATTATCTCTCAAGTATGTGATCACTCTAAGTGATATAAGTTTTGTTCTTGGTTTTCTCTCTCTATAAAAGTGTAAGAACATGAACAAAATGACCTCTCTCTCTCTCTCTCTCTCTCTCTTCCTTGATGATGGCTGATTATCATAATTTTGGTGGAGGAAGATGAACTTTGTTTTATAACCAAGTCCACACAAACCTCCAACCATCACACCTAAAGGGGTGATCATGATAAGATCACATCTTATCACCCTTTTGTCCTGAAGTGTTAGTAAACCTTCACAACACATGCAAGTATGACGACAAGGTCACCAATAAGGGACCTACAAGATGTGGGGTGGCCCATACCATGATAGAGAAAGTTTTGGTTCGTTTCGGTCCATGAAACGGACCGTCGTGTATCCAGTCTGAATGATACATCTTGGTTCGTCTCAAATAAAATTAATACAATTGGTTAATCTAATCAATCAATTATATGACAATATTATTTCTCCAAAATAATAATTCATGATTTAAATTTATTACCCAGCAATTTATTTAATTCACCAGACCGATTTAATTTATCCAATACATTAAATAAGACATCCAATGTCCAAAATTCACAATAAGAGATCCAGTTCATATTATTCCATCGTCTCCCTAATGTGCGACTCGGTAGGTCTATCTCAGCAAGCAATGGGAGGAATCAAAGAGTTATAGCACCACCTAGCCATTCTCGCAGCCTACACAGTAACCTTAGTGAGAACAAATGATAGGGATCATTCAAGAACCATTCTGTCGTGAATACCAGTAAATGTATAAACCCTTCTTTCAAATGTCCCGATCAAGTTATAGGGTCACGATCAGTCAAACCCTATATGTACTTGATTCTATGTTTGAGTTAATGCAAATCGAGATCATTGAGCTCTCGTATATCTAATAAAACTTGCCCAATGCTTTGGCCAAAGACTTATGATCTCATCTACCAATAACCACAGAGGACATATACCTGTTCACTTACAGTAGAAAGAATTCTATCTTGGTACTTAGTAGAACCTGCCACTTGTCCCTCAAGACGCACGTCAAGGTTGACCCCCACCTCTCGGTTTTCTGATTCGAACTACTCTAATAAAAATCTTAACGTCACAAGCACATCCCAACTAAATCCTCAAGTCGAAGGTTCATGAATACCTATCACAACCTTTCGATTCCATCATTAACTGTTCCGTAGTGAAATTCGTGTGACGAATCGATGGTGAGTCGGTTCGAGTATACTAATCCCATTAGCATACCTACAATGTGTGCTCCCAACCATTAGTGATGACATGCACTCTCCAAGTCAAAGAACACGTCATTCAAGTCTTCACATAAACTTAACGCCCCGTCAAGTTTCACGACTTGCAAATGATTAAGTAGTTGAGCCATAAACTTTTCCAGTGTCGTTCCCCTTATCTAATAAGGAGTGGAATGTTTTTCTCTCAGGTGCATGGACTAGTTTATATATATATATATATATATATATATATATATATATATATATATATACAAGTCAGGAATGCCAGTGACTTGTAGTAAATAAAGAAACACACAATTGCCTTCTGATAATAGTTTACATAATAACAAGTACAATGCCCTCTCTCATATATCATCTCAGTGGCATTCGAGATCATATTTCTAACAATCTCCCACTTTCACTCAATGCCACACACTATGGTATCTAATACCCATGTTCTCCATCTGATGCTCCAAGCTTATATGAGAAAGTGGCTTAGTCAGTAGATCAGCGACATTGTCTTCTGAATTTAATCGATGCAGCACGATATATACTTTGCGAACAAATTCCATCATGAGATGATACCTCAATTGTGAAACCTCAACTCATTGCCCTGTGCTACAGCTCTGTCGTTATCGCACAAAATCGGAACAGGCAGCTCAACACACGGTGTCACTTGAAGTTCACCTAAAAACTTCTTAATTCCAAACCCTTCTTTAGCGGCCTCCAAGGCCGCTTGATACTCAGCCTTACAGGTGGAATCAACAGTCGCACTTTGCATGGCATTTTGCCAAGATTCTGCTCCTCCATTAAGAGTAAAAATATAGCCAGAAATAGACATAGAGTCGTCTTTCTGTTCTTGGAAGTATGAATTGGTGAAGCCCTTCACATTCAATTCTCCACCACCATTCATAAGAACCAGATCTCTAGTCCTTCTTAAGTACTTGAGATCGTTCTTTACAGCAGGCCAATGTTCCTTTTTGGGTTTGCCTAAAATCTACTTACCATGCTCACAACGTGTGCAATGTCAGGTATCGTACACAACATAACATAAAATAAGGCTACCCACGGCCACGCATATGGTATATACTCATTTCCTTTGGTTGTTCCTCATCTTGAGGACACATCTGCGAGGAGAGTTTTATTCCATGTCATATCGGCATCATCCATCTGAAATCGCTTTAAGATCTTATCTATATAGAGGGCTTGGGAAAGACCTGTCAGTCTCTTTGTTTTATCCCGGTAGAGTCGAATACCAAGAATATAGATAGCTTCTCCCAAGTCTTTCATGGAGAACCTGCTCGAAAGCCAATCTTTCACAGAACTGAGCATTCCCACATCATTTCATATTGGTAGAATATCATCTACATATAATACTAAGAATGCAATCTTTGTCCCACTAACCCTTTTGTATACACAAGATTTCTCTTCATTTTGCACGAAGTCAAGCTCTTTGACAGCTTCATCAAAATGAAGGTTCCAACTACGCGAAGCCTACTTCAGTCCATAAATAAAATGCTGAAGTTTTCACACCTTATGAATATCGACCTCAGACACAAAGCCTTTAGGCTGCTCCATATAGATATCCTCCTCGAGGAATCCATCAAGGAAAGCCGTCTTTATGTCCATCTTCCATATCTCATAATCGTGGTAGGTAGCTATAGCAAGCATCATTCGAATAGACTTGATCATAGCTATGGGAGAGAAGGTATCGTGATAATCGATCCCTTCTTTTTGGGTATAGCCCTTTGCCACAAGCCTGACCTTATAGGTGTCAACCTTGCCATCTTCATCAGTCTTTGTCTTGTAGATACACTTGTTCCCAATGGGCACTATATCCTTGGGGTGGTCTACTAGAGACCACACTTGATTGGCATGCATTGATTCTATCTCAGCTTTCATAGCTCGCCATTTCACGGAGTCTACATCCACCATCACTTGGTCATACATCGCGGTTCGGTCTCTTGGCTATAACCTGGAACCTCATGGAGACCCTATTCTTCCAAGTGCATAAATCCATACCTCTCAGGTAATTGAGAAACTCTACTAGACTTAGGAGGTGGTTGTACTTGTGTTTAAGAAAGTTTGATTCCAACTTCTTATACAGGTGTCTCCTGAGGAGTTTCATTGTACTCTTCCAAAGAAATACTTCTACCTGCTCCACCTTCCTGAATGAACTCATCTTCCAGGAAGTTTGCTTGCAATGCAACGATGATCTTTCGATCTTCGGGCATGTAGAATAGATAACCCATCGTACTAGATGGGAATCCAATAAAACGTCCCTTCACGGACCTTGCTTCCAAATTCTCTATCTTAGTCTTCTTGACATAGGCCGGACATCTCCAAATCCTAATATGATTAAGACTTGGTTTCCTACCCTCCCACATATCATGCGGAGTCTTAGGAACGGATTTAGAAGGACATCTGTTCAAGATATAAGTAGTAGTATAAAGCGCATAACCCCATAGGCAAAAAGGCAAGTCGGTGTATCTAAGCATGAAATGAACCGTGTCCTACAAGGTTCAGTTCCTTCTTTATGACACACCATTTAACTGAGAAGTTCCTGGAGGTCTGAGTTGTGATACTATTCCGTGCTCCTTTAGGAACTCGTCAAACTCTATACTCATATACTCGCCACCTTGGCCCGACCGAAGTGCATTAATATGATTACCAGTTTATTTTTCGACTAGGGCCTTAAATTCCTCAAATTTCTCAAAGGCCGCGAATTTGTGTTTCATTAAATACACATAACCATACCTAGTATGATCATCCATAAACGTAACGAAATACTGATATCCATCTCGTGCTGCTTCCAGAGCACCACACACGTCGGTATGGATTAATCTAAGTTTATCAGTGGCTCTTTCAAAAGTCTCTGTGAAGGGGGACTTAGTCATTTTGCCTTTCAGGCAAGATTCACAAGTTGGAAAGGGATCCAATCCCAATGGGCCTGTAAGTACATCCTTTTCCATTTTTTAAACCTTGGTCTGAGCAACATGACCAAGTCTAAGATGCCATTTCAAAGCTTGATTACTTTTATCCCTACCACACTTCCTAGTCATAGTGTCCATAATGACTTTGTTACTTAGATTTAGATGACACAGTCCATTTAACAATATAGCAGTGCCGACTAATTTACTTCCAAATTAAAACTTTCAAGTACTATTAACAATGAAAAATGAGAAACCTTTCCGATCCATGACCGGAATAGATACAATATTTTTATGCCCCTTGCGCAAAACAAGTACATCATCTAATGTTAATACAAAGCTGGATTCCAAATCCAAAATAAGTGATCCTATGTCAGTTTCTTCGACACTATGCCCGCTTACGACAGTAATCATCACCTTCCCAGCTTCAAGCTTCCTACTTTGTTCCAAATCCTGATTCATGGTACAAATGTGAGAACTAGCACCTGAATCCAGTATCTAAGAAGTAGAAAATACAGTAGTAGAACAATTCGTTTCCAAAACTAAAAGTTCTGTACCTGAAGCGCCATGAAGGATCAGACAGTCTCTTGCCCAGCGGCGCAGCTCACCGCATTTGAGACATGCATCCGTATTCACCTTCTTGCTCTTAGGAACCATCGGGGCTTTGCCCTTACCCTTAAAAGCCTTACCTTGTGATCCATCTGCTTCTTGGTTATTTTCTTCTTGTTCTTGGACTTTCGAGATCCAGAAGAAATCACAAGGGCAGATTCCTTCACCCGCAGAGTCTTTATTTGAGACTGAGTGGTTACAAGTTTGTTCACCAACCCTGCTAAATTGCAAGCAATTTCATTGCAGTTGAAGTTCACAACAAACTGAGAGAAGGAATCAGGAAGAGATTGTAGGATACGGTCAGTTTGGAGAGAAACATGCATCCTAAAATCATGAGCCTCCAATCTCTCAATCATAGAGATCATTTTGAGGATGTGGTCCCCGAATTTCTCACCTTCCTTCATTCTGGCACCGAAGAGTTGCTTAGATATCTCATATCTTGCAGTTTGACTGTGCTCACCAAAAAGCTCGATTAAATGAGATAAGATATGCCTAGTAGAAGTCATTTTCTCATGATTTCTCTAAAGCTCATTAGACATAGAGACCATCATATATCCATGGACTCTAATGTCATCCTTAACCCACTTTTTGTGGTTTTCAATATCTTCTTGACTGGCTCTGGTCCGCACTAGAGCCGCTCGAATGTCCGCCTCCAAGATGTATCCTAACATCTCCAGACTGAGGACAATCATCAGATTGAGGTGCCAATCCATAAAGTTTGGTACGATTAAGTTGTTCTTCTCAAGTAGAATTGCGAGTGGGTTCATTGTCATTATGAGAGTTGTTATTTTGTTTGTCTGTATTAACTAAGATAGATTGATTAGTGACTCATTTTGATTATGACCTGGGTTTAGAATTAAGGCCGGGCTCCTACTACTTCTATCGGAATAACACACTACCTTGTGAAATCCGGAAGTATTTTTCGCTTTACTACATAGTAGTGATCGAGTTCTTTATAAATTTTAATAGAGGGAAACCGAATAGGTTTCTGGTCTATCAATCTTCATAAAGTGGTGTCCAACACCAACCCATCTAACAGATGATTCGATCTTCTTTTCCCCTTGTTCACTCCCCTCAACCTTTATGGTTTCTATAGTTCGTGAACAAGTTAAGTTTATACCATCGATGCTGATCAGTTTCATAATTTAATCTTATCCGGCAACCGAACGGGTTTCTAGGTATAAAATTTGTTCCAACTGAAGTTATCCAGTGCACTCTCAGAATTTATCGACCCTCCCAGAACGGCTACCTCGATAACTCGGAAGCATAGCATATCCGGTTTGGATTTCAATTTTCTGAGAGCTCGATGGAGGGAAGGAAATCCTTGAAACCTTTTAAACTTAATATTTTGTCGCGGGAGAATTTTTGCATTTAATGTTATACTTTGCACATTAATTCATTTAATTGCGTTTGTCGACATTCATACCATATAAATAACCATACATAACCTAGTTGCTACCAACATGTGGTTCATGGACCGTTCCTAGAACCAAAAAACATTGTAATCTAATTACATGTCTTGATTGTTGAATCTTCGTCCTCACGAATGGATCTACCTCCGGTCTTTGTCATTACATATAAATTTTACATCGAAAAATTACATCGTATATATAAATATTTCTAGTAAAATAAATAGGCTTAAAACGGTCTGTACAACCCAATCGAACAAACTATTCAAAAACTATGTTCATCAACTACATCACCATTCAAATAATAATGTACCAATCAATTAAAATTAATGGTATAAATAATAATCTAAATATTGATCCAATCAATATAAATTAATCCATCCATAAGCATTAATCCAATAAATTCACACAACCGTTAATTTTAACTTGTTCTGGACGAGAAAATATTTCATTAAATTAATTCTCTTAAGAATAAAATTACCATAATTATATCTAAGACAAATTAAATCCAATTTAATTTGAGGAAAATTAATTACCGAACAAAATATAAAAAACAGAGTCGAAAAACACATGGTTCGAAAGCCGGACCGCGGTCCTTCACAGATTTGGACTGCACGACAGTGGCCTGCTCCCTCCTGGCAGCTCCGAGCTGCTGGGTCCGGCCACATTTCTGGCTCGTCCTTTCATCCCGAATTAAAAAAAATAATATTTTTTTAATCTTTATACTACTTATTTAAATCAGTTTTTCAAAAGAAAAATATATTTATATTGGAACATAAAATCATGAAAAATAATTTTTAGATGAACAATTAAAAATTAATGATTAAAACAATTATGATTCTAAATCATAAAAACATCCAATCAAGCATTCCAAATGCTAAATATTGTATATACGATCCCAAGACCTCGCTCGGATACCACCGTTGGGATTCGATGCACATTCATACCATGCCCTGGGTGCTTGCTTAAGCTCGTACAACTCTTTCCTTAGCTTGTACACAAGGTCTCCTCCTTCTGTGTTGGCAAATCCTGGAGGTTGTTCAACATATACTTCTTCGGCTAGGTCTCCATTTAGGAATGCGCTCTTTACATCCATCTGATATACGATAAAATTGTTATGAGCCGCAAAAGCTAGAAATATCCTAATTGCTTCTAGTCTTGCTATAGTGGCAAAAGTTTCATCGTAGGAATAGACCGGTTCCTGTCTGTAACCTTGGGCGACTAATCTGGATTTGTTCCTTATGACAAGGACATTTTTGTCCTTTGTTCCGAAATACCCATTTGGTTCTTATGACTAGGGGTGTTCATAAGCGGGTACCCGGCTTTTCAGGTACCCACTTTTTCGAGTACCCGGAACTCCGGGTACCTATTTAGGCGGCTCATGGCCCGGCCCATAAAATCTGGGTACCCGCTTTTTCGGGTACCCGAGTTTTTTTTAATCACATATATTCTTATTAATAATTATATATTTATGTTTTTTTTGCTATATTTTTTTCAACTTTTAGTTCAACAAAAATATTTAATTTTTAAATTAGCAAGAATTGATTCTATTTTGAAGTCATGCTTTATGATTAAATCAAATATTAAGAAATTTGAACTTTAATTTAATTTATTTGCTCGATTTATTTCTATAAAAAAATCTAAATTAAAAGTAATAAAATTATTTACAATAATTATAACATTCATTTTATCATCATTGGTTCTAACATATTAAGATATTATATGAGACATTTAATCTATTAACTTTGAAATTAGACTACCATATTATATTAATACATACTCACTTTTGTAATTTTGGTGTCATAATTTAAAATAGTTAGTGAGATTTAAATTATAAACAAATATGATTCATGAAAATAAATAAATTAGAGCATAAGATTAATATGGACCGAATTTACATATGTATTGTAATGTTAATATTATTAAAATGTAAGTAAATACATACTAATTCTATACATAATTTTTAAAATGGGTAAATAAAATATGTAGTGAGAAAATAAAAAAAATACAAAAAAAAGTTATCGGGTCGGCGGGTACTAGATAATTTTATTTGGCCGGCCCATTACCCGGCCCGATAACTCACATAATTAACGGGCCGGGTACCCGGCCCGTTAAATCCGGGTAATTAAGAAAATTACCCGGTAAAAATTTTCCGGGTAGTCGAGTAATTGGGCCGGGTCAGCTGGGTCGGCTAGTTTTGAATACCCCTACTTATGACTGCTTGATGGGTTGGTCTAGGGACTAGGTACAAAACATTATTTCTTTCGAAACCATTGAGTTCTTCTTCCATAGAAGTGATCCAGTGAGAATTATTAAGAGCTTCATTGGTCGAAACAAATATTGAGCTAGGAATACAGCTAGCATGCACATGGCAAGTCTCCTAAGTTCAGCTTGGGATTTCCATACATGATATTAAGACTTTTAAGAACTGGATTCTTTATCTTCTTATGCACAAAGTACAGTTCCTTGTGTACTCTATATTTTTCTTCGGGTGGACATACCAGTATCAATTGTGGGATTCGGTGATTAAAATCGAGATACGCAGTGGAAAAATAAACCGGTCCCACCGGATAAAACCAAACCCCCAAAACGGACCGATCAAGCATCGTATAAACGAATAAAAAAATAACGAGGATGATAATCAAAGAATACTTACCCTCGTAGTCCTTTGATAATATAATATTCGAAGGAAAAACCCGAGCAAGCCTTTTCCTGATTACCGACACGAACACGAATCCAATTCGTTGTAGCTTTTTGAATGAGCCAACACCGAAAATGCCGAATGTCACACGTTGGATATTGATCGGAAAAATAGCATGTCAATTCGTTCTCAAAGAACACGGCTAGGAATCGACACATTATTTTTCTTCTCTTCTTCCTTTTCTTTCTCTCAAAGATGAACAAGAAAAATAAATTTTCTCCCTCCAACCTTAGCTCATGGCTGATGCCTGATCTTTAAGGTGTATGTTTATGTGTTTTTCTTCTCACACCATAATGATAAATCATATCATTATATAGAGATGAGATCAAAATGATGAGATATCAAATCTTATTCTTTTGTCCTCAATCCATTAAATAATTAAACACACCACACACACCACATGGAAGGAAAATGGGGGCTACATTGTTTGGTGAAAAAACGAGCCTAGCCACTCGGTTCGTGTACCGGACGTTCGCGTGTCTAGTCCATTAAATACACTTCGTTTTATCCCAAATGTATTTATACTTAATTAATTAATCCAATTAATTAATTTTATCAAATACAAAATTATAATAATATATTTCCAAGAAATAATTATTTATGAATTAAATTAATCACCCTGTAATTAATTTCAATTCACTACACCGCATGATTTATCGAATAAATCAAATTAGATATCTAATATCCAATATTAATGAAGAGATAGTAAATACATATTTATCCATCAAATGTTCTTGTGCGCGACTCCATAAGTCCCTCTTAGTCGTCAATGGGAGGAACCAAGGAGTACGGGTAATGCTTAGCCAGTTTAGTACTTCGTACCGTAACCCAACTAAGAACGAATGATCGGATCATTCAAAAACCATTATGTCGTGAATACCGTATACGTATAAACCCTTCAATCATATGTCCCGGTCAATTATTAGGGTCACGGTAAAGTCAAACCCTACCGTAACTTGACTCTATGCTTTCTGTTAATGCAAACCAAGATCATCGAGCACTCATGTATCAAATACAACTAGCTCTAAATGCTTTGGCCAAAGACTTATGATCTCATTTGCCATTAATTGCATTGGACATCTACCTGCTCACTTACAGGAGAAAGAATTCTATCTTGGTATTCAGTAGAGACTTCTACTTGTATTCAGTAGACCCCACCTACCGGCGATTGGATCGAACTACTCTAATGACAAACTTAATGTCACAAGCACATATCCTACTGAAACCTCAAGTCAAAGGTCCATGTATACCTATCACAACCTTTCGATTCAGTCTTGACAAATCCTGAGTGATATCCATGTGACCGAATCGAGGTGAGTCATGTTCGAGTATACTAATATCATTAGCATACCTATAACGTGTGCTCCCAATAACTCTCAGTGAATACAGGCACTCTACATGTCAAAGTACACGTTATACAAATCTTGGCTAAACTTAATGCCCAATTAAGTTTTATCAACTTGCGAACTTAGTTAAGCATTCGAGCTCTAAACACTTCCAGTGCCTATCTCCTTATCTATATAAGGAGTAGAATGTTCGCTCTCAAATGTAAGGACTATTATTCTATATACCAAATCACAATGCCAGTGATATACAATCATATAGAAATAATAATTGCATTATTAAATATTCATAATTACAATACAAATGCTCTCACTCTCTCTTCCTCTGAGTGGCATTCGAGGGTATATTCCTAACAATCTCCCACTTGCACTCAATGCCACAAAATATGGTATCTAATACCCATACTTTCCAGATGTCTCTCTAAGACCTTCTGAGATAGTGGCTTGGTAAGCGGATCAGCAATGTTATTTGCTGTGTCTACTCTCTGCAATATAATATTCCCTTCCTTAACCATTTCTCTAACAAAATGATATTTTCTCGCAATATGTTTGGTATTGTGGTGAGCCCTAGGCTCCTTAGCCTGTGCAACAGCTCCATAGTTGTCACAAAACAGCATCACATGCTTCTCCGCATTAGGAACCACTTAAAGTTCCTCAGTGAACTTCTTAATCCAAAAAGCTTCTCTAGCAGCCTCCGTGGCTGCCTGATATTCGGAATCTCATGTAGAGATAGCAGTCAAACTTTGCTTGGCACTTCTCCAAAAAACTGCCCCAACATTCAGAGTGAAGATATACCCTGATGTGGACATCTAAGCATCCATGTCCCCCGAAAAATCTGAGTCTATATAACCCATCACTCTAAGTTCTCCACCGCCGTATGTAAGAACCAAGTCTTTAGTGCTCCTAAGGTACTTAAGAATGTTCTTTACAGCAGTCCAATGTTTCTGCCCTATATTTGACTGAAACTGACTAACTACGCTCACAACATAGGCGATGTCCGGTCTAGTGAAAATCATAGCGTACATGAGGCTACCTACTTCCGAAACATAGTGTACCTTGCTCATTTCCTTTCTGTCTTCCTCACATTGAGGACACATCTCTAGGGAAAGTTTTGCACCATATTGCATAGGTTGAAACCATCTTTTAGAATCTTCCATCCTAAATCATTTCAGGATATTTTCTATGTAGAGGGCTTGAGAAAGACCTAACATTCTTTTCGCTCTATTCCGGTAGAGGCGAATACCCAAAATGTAGGTAGCTTCTCCCAAGTCTTTCATGGATAACTCTTTAGAAAGCTAAGCTTGCACAGAACTGAGCATTCCTACGTCGTTTTCTATAAGTAGAATGTCATTTACATATAGTATTAGGAACGCAATTTTGCTCCCACTAACCTTCTTGTAAATATAGGCCTTCTCTTCCTTTTGGACAAAATCAAACTCTTTGACTGTCTTGTTAAAATAAAGATTCCAACTCCGTGAAGCTCGCTTCAGTCCATAAATGGCACGTTGAAGTTTACATACTTTATAAATATTGGTTTGAGATATGAATCCCTTAGGTTGTTCCATGTAAATCTCCTCCTCGATAAATTCATTTAGGAATGCCATTTTCACATCCATTTGCCATATTTCATAATATAAGTGGGTTGTTATGGCAAGCATCATGCGAATAGACTTAATCATAGCTACATGCGAGAAGGTCTTGAAGTAATCGATTCCTTCTCTTTGGGAATAACCCTTTGCCACAAGCCTGGCCTTATAGGTATCAACCTTGCCATCTCCATCAGTCTTTGTTTTACAGATCTATTTATTTCCAATAAGCACTATGCCTTTAGGACGATCTACGAAAGTCCAGACCTGATTAGCATGCATTGAGTCTATCTCAGCTTCCATAGCTTCTTGCCACTTGGTGGAGTCAACATCTACCATCGCTTGGTCGTATGTAGAAGGATCATTCTCTTGACTACTTTCTGTCATCTCATGGTCATCCAGTTCCTCTTGATGCAGATATCCATACCTCTCAGGTAATTGAGAAATTCTACTAGAATTTCTAGGTTGTGTTTGTATTTCAAAAGGTTCGGTTCTAATATCTTGCACAGGTGTCTCATTTGGTGTTTCTTTTATTTCTTCCAAAAAAATATTTCTACTTTAGTCTTCTTGACATAAGTAGGGCATCCCTAAATCCTAATGTGATTAAGACTTGGTTTCCTACCTCTCAACTTCTCATGTGGAGTCTTAGGAACGGATTTGGAAGGACATTTTTTCAAGATATGCATAGCAGTAAGGAGCACGTGACCCCACAGATAAATCGGTAGATCAGTATAGTTAAGCATGGAGCGAACCATGTCCAACAAGGTTCGGTTCCTTCTTTCTGATACACCATTTAATTGTGGAGTAGCTGGAGGAGTGAATTGTGACACTATTCCTATTTCTTTTAAGAACTCATCAAATTCGGTACTCATGTACTCACCACCTCGGTCTGACTGAAGAGTCTTAACACGGTTACCTGTTTGATTTTCAACTAGGGCTTTGAATTCCTTGAATTTATCAAAAGCTTCAGACTTATGTTTCATTAAGTACACGAACCCATACCTAGTATGGTCATCACTGAATGTAATGAAATATTGAAAGCCATCTCATTCCACTTCAAAAGGGCCACCGACGTCGGTATGGATCAATCCAAGTTTTTCAGCAGGTCTTTCAAAAGTCCCTACGAAGGGTAACTTATTCATTTTTCCTTGAAGGCAAGATTCACAAGTTGGATAGGGATCTGATCCTAATGGACCCATAAGTCCATCTTTCTCCATTTTATGAACCTTGGTCTGACCAATAAGACCAAGTCTAAGATGCCACTTAAGTGCTTGGTTTGTTTCATCCCTACCACGCTTCCTAGTTATAGTGTTCACAGTTGTTTTATTCTTTAGATTAAAATGGTATAAACCATTTAATAATGTAGCAGTACCAACCAATTTATTTCTAAAATAAATACGACAGGACCCATCTCCAATAAAGAAGTGAAATCCCTTTCGGTCCATGACCGGAATTGATACAATATTCTTGTGCCCCTTGGGGAAAACAAGTACATCATCTAAAGTTAGAATAAAACCATATTCTAAATCCAACATAAGGGATCCAATATCAGAATCCTCGAAACTATGCCCACTTCCGACGGTGACCATCAACTCCCCTGAATCCAGCTTCCTACTTCGTTCCATATCCTGATTCATTGTACAAATGTGAGAACTCGCACCAGAATCAAGTACCCAATAAGTAGAATATATAGTTACACAATAATTTGTTTCTAAAACCAGTAGTTCCGTACCTGAAGGCGTATTACGGTCAAGTTTTGGACAGTACCTCTTCCATTGGCCTAGCTCACTGCAGTTGAGGCATACATCCATTTTCTTGTCCCCCTTTCTCTTTTGAACCATTGGGGCCTTGCCCTTTCACTTATCGATATTGGCTATTGGACCTAACTACTTTTTGTTCTTATTCTTGGACTTTCAACTCCCATAAGAAATGACAAGTGCAGGTTCCTTTCCCTTTGTCTTCTTTTAAGACTGTACAATCGTCAGTTTGTTCATTAGCCCAGCTAAGTTACATGCAATCTCATTACAGTTGAAGTTCATGAAAAATTGGGAAAAGGAGTCAGAAAGTAACTGCAGGATAAGGTCAGTTTGGAGAGATGCATGCATCTGAAAATCAAGAGCTTCCAATCTCTCAATCATCGAGATCATCTTGAGGACATGGTCCCCAACCCTCTCTCCTTCCTTCATCCTGGCGCCGAATAATTGCATCGATATCTCATATATAGCAGTTCGGATATGCTCTCCATAGAGCTCAGCCAGGTGCGCTAAGATGGCTCTCGAAGACGTCACCTTTTCATGGGCACGTTGAAGCTCATTAGTCATTGAGTCTAACATGTACCCGCGCACTCTTACGTCGTCTTTTACCCATTTCTCATGGGCATAGATATCTTTCTGATTGGCTCGGGTTCTTGCAGGAGCCGCTGGGATGTCCGCCTCCAAGACATATCCCAGCATTTCCATAGTTAGAACAATCCCCAAGTTCTGAAGCCAGTCCACATAGTTCGGACCAATTAGGACGTTCTTTTCAAGTAGTATAGCGAGTGGGTTCGTTGTCATATTGAGAGTTTTGTTAAATGCAGAGAATAATTTAAGATTCATTAGTGATTGTTTAATTATGATTCGAGTAAATAATTTAAGGACTTTCTTTATTCATAACTCGGCTCCCACTATTTTATCGGTATTTGCACACTCCCATGTGAAATCCAGAAGTCACAATTGACTTGATAGTGGTGATCGATTTCTTTACAAAGTTTAATAGAGGGCAACCCATACAGTTTCTATTATATCATTCTTTATAAAGTGGTATCTAACACCAACCCATCATGTATGATTCGATCTTCTTTTACCCGTAGTTCACTTGCCCTCAACCCATTCGGTTTCTATGGCTCGCTGAACTATCTAAGTTTAAACCGTCAACTCCTATTAGTCTGACAATTGAATCTTACCCGGCAACACATACGGTGGTTTCTAGAGGTTTGATTTGTCACAACCAAAGGCATCTAATGCACTCTAGGAATTTATCAACCTTCCCAAAAAATATTACCCCGACATACTCGGAAGAATAATATTCCGGTTTAGATTTCAATTTTCATGAGTTTGACGGAGGGTAGGAAACCTCGTAACCTTTATAACATAGTGTTTATAAGTGGGAGTATTACTGCGATTATATGTTACACTTCGCACATTAATCCGTTTATAAGCACGGTTTGTTGGTTTGTTTGTTTGTCATACAATATGAAAACATACACAACCTAAAACTAACAACATGCAGTTCATGGACCGTTCCTAGAACAAAAACATCGTAATCTAATTACATGTCTTCGGTCTTGAATCTTCGTCTTCTCGAACGGATCTCCCTCCGGTCTTCGTCATTACATATAAATTTTACATTTGAAAAATTGCATCCTATACAAATTTTCTAGTAAAATAAATAGGCTCAAAATGGCCCTTACAACCCAATCGAACAAAATCTAGGCCCATGAACTACATCCCCATTCAAAATTAATGCACCAATTGTATAAAAAATTAATCCAACAATTAGAATTAATCCAATTAATTCACATAATCGTTAATTTTAATTTGTTTCGGACAAAATAAATATTTTATTAAATTAATTCACTTAAAAATAAAATTACCATAATTATAATTTAGGCAAATTAAATCCAATTTAATTTGCGGGAAATTAATTTACCGAACGAAAT
This sequence comes from Orobanche coerulescens, assembly GCA_033398695.1. Lineage (NCBI taxonomy): Eukaryota > Viridiplantae > Streptophyta > Magnoliopsida > Lamiales > Orobanchaceae > Orobanche > Orobanche coerulescens. Next base: position 84,567,590 of record CM065809.1, read on the forward strand.
ATAAAAATATAGTCGGAAAACACAAAGCTGTGCAACCGCGGCCGGCGGCTACCTAGCCAGTGAGCATCCCGGCCGATCTTGGCGCGCCTACCGCCTCTCGGCAGATAGCTTCTTGCCGGCGATCTGGCACCCGAGATGCCGTGTCCAGCCAGTTTTCTGGCTCGTCTTTTCCGTCCCGAATCCAAAAATAATATTTTATCTAATTTTGATATTATAATTTAAATCAGTTTTTCCAAAGAAAAATAGATTTATATTGTATCATAAAATTATGAAAGATAAATTTTAGATGAACAATTAAACATTAACAATTAAAACAATTATGATTCCAAATCATAAAAATAATAACCAAGCATTCCAAATGCTAATATCGAATATACGATCGCATAGATCTCGCTCTGATACCACTGTTGGGATTCGGTGATTAAAATCGAGATACGCAGCGAAAAAATAAACCGGTCCAAGTGGATAAAACCAAACCCCAAAAATGGACCGATCAAGCATCGTATAAACGAATAAAAAAACGAGGTTGATAATCAAAGAATACTTACCCTCATAGTCCTTTGATAATATAATCTTCGAAGGAAAAACCCGTGCAAGCCTTTTCCCCGTTACCGACACGAACACAAATCCAATTCGTTGTAGCATGTTGAATGATACAACACCGAAAAAGCCGAATGTCTCTACTTCACACGCATCGGATATTGATCGAAAAAATAGTATGTCAATTCGTTCTCAAAGAACACGGCTAGGAATCGACACAATATTTTTCTTCTCTTCTCTTCTTCCTTTCCTTTCTCTCTAAGATGAACGAAAAAAATAAATTTTCTCCCTCCAACCTTAGCTTATGGCTGATGGCTGATCTTTAAGGTGTATGTTTATGTGTTTTTCTTCTCACACCATAATGATAACTCATATCATTATATAATGGAGATGAGATCAAAATGATGAGATATGAAATATCATCCTTTTGTCCTCAATTCATTAAATAATTAAACACACCACACATACCACATGGAAGAAAATTGGGTGGTGGGGGGGGGGCTACATTGTTTGGTGAGAAAACGAGCCGAGCAACTCGGTTTGTATACCAGACGTTCACGTGTCTAGTCCATTAAATACACTTTGTTTTATCCCAAATGTATTTATACTTAATTAATTAATTTTATCAAATACAAAATTATAATAATATATTTCCAAGAAATAATTATTTATGAATTAAATTAATCACCCTGTAATTAATTTCAATTCACTAGACCGCATGATTTATCGAATAAATCAAATTAGATATCTAATATCCAATATTAATGAAGAGATAGTAAATACATATTTATCCATCAAATACTCTTGTGCGCAACTCCGTAGGTCCGTCTTAGTCGGCAATGGGAGGAACCAAAGAGTACGGGTAATGCTTAGCCAGTCTAGTACTTCGTACCGTAACCCAACTAAGAACCAATGATCGGATCATTCAAAAACCATTATGTCGTGAATACCGTACGTATAAACCCTTCAATCATATGTCCCGGTCAAGTATTAGGGTCACGGTAAAGTCAAACCCTACTGTAACTTGACTCGATGCTTTCTGTTAATGCAAACCGAGATTATCGAGCTCTCGTGTATCAAATACAACTACCTCTAAATACTTTGGCCAAAGACTTAGTATCTCATTTGCCATTAAACGCATAGGACATCCACCTGCTCACTTACAGGAGAAAGAATTTCATCTTGGTATTCAGTAGAGACTACTTGCCCACTAAATTGCATTTCGAGGTTGACCCCACCTACCGACGATTGGATCGAACTACTCTAATGACAAACTTAATGTCACAAGCACATATCATACTGAAACCTCAAGTCAAAGGTCCACGTATATCTATCATAACCTTTCGATTCAGTCTTGACAAACCCTGAGTGATATCCACGTGATCGAATCGAGGTGAGTCATGTTCGAGTATACTAATATCATTAGCATACCTATAACGTGTGCTCCCAATAACTCTTAGTGAATGCAGGCACTCTACATGTCAAAGTACACGTTATACAAATCTTGGCTAAACTTAATGCCCAATTAAGTTTTATCAACTTGCGAACTTAGTTAAGCATTCGAGCTCTAAACACTTCCAGTGCCTATCTCCTTATCTCCATAAGGAGTAGAATGTTCGCTCTCAAATGTAAGGACTATTATTCTATATACCAAATCACAATGCCAGTCATACACAATCATATAGAAATAATAATTGCCTTTTTAAATATTCATAATTACAATACAAATGCTCTCACTCTCTCATCCTCTAAGTGGCATTCGAGGGTATATTCCTAACAATCTACCACTTGCACTAAATGCCACAAACTATGGTATATAATACCCATACTCTCCAGATGTCTCTCTAAGAACTTCTGAGATAGTGGCTTGGTAAGCGGATCAGCAATGTTATTTGCTGTGTCTACTCTCAGCAGTATAATATTCCCTTCCTGAACCATTTCTCTAACAAAATGATATTTTCTCACAATATGTTTGGTATTTTGGTGAGCCCTAGGCTCCCTAGCATGTGCAACAGCTCCATCGTTGTCACAAAACAGCGTCACGGGCTTCTCCGCATTAGGAACCACTTGAAGTTCCTCAGTGAACTTCTTAATCCAAAAAGCTTCTCTAGCAGCCTCCGTGGCTGCCTGATATTCGGATTCTCATCTATAGATAGCAGTCAAACTTTTCTTGGCACTTCTCCAAGAAACTGCCCCACCATTCAGAGTGAAGATATACCCCGATGTGGACATCTAAGCATCCATGTCCCCCGAAAAATCTGAGTCTATATAACCCATCACTCTAAGTTCTCCACCGCAGTATGTAAGAACCAAGTCTTTAGTCCTCCTAAGGTACTTAAGAATGTTCTTTACAGCTGTCCAATGTTCCTGCCCTGTATTTAATTGAAACTGACTTACTACGCTCACAACATAGGCAATGTCCGGTCTAGTGTAAATCATAGCGTACATGAGGCTACATACTGCCGAAACATAGGGCACCTTGCTCATTTCCTTTCTGTCTTCCTCACTTTGAGGATACATCTCTAAGGAAAGTTTTGCACCATATTGCATAGGTAAAAACCCTCTTTTAGAATCCTACTTCCTAAATCATTTCAGGATCTTTTCTATGTAAAGGGCTTGAGAAAGACATAACATTCTTTTCGCTCTATCCCGGTAGAGGCGAATACCCAAAATGTAGGTAGCTTCTCCCAAGTCTTTCATGGAGAACTCTTTAGAAAGCTAAGCTTGCACAGAACTGAGCATTCATACTTCGTTTCCTATAAGTAGAATGACATTTACATATAGTATTAAGAACGCAATTTTGCTCCCACTAACCTTCTTGTAAATACATGGCTCCTCTTCCTTTTGGACAAAATCAAACTCTTTGATTGTCTCGTTAAAATAAAGATTCCAACTCCGCGAAGCTTGCTTCAGTCCATAAATGGCACATTGAAGTTTACATACTTTATGAATATTGGTTTGAGATATGAATCCCTTAAGTTGTTCCATGTAAATGTCCTCCAAGAGAAATCCATTTAGGAATGCCATTTTCACATCCATTTGCCATATTTCATAATCTAAGTGGGTTCTTATGGCAAGCATCATGAGAATAGACTTGATCATAGCTACATGCGAGAAGGTCTCGAAGTAATCGATTCCTTCTCTTTGGGAATAACTCTTTGCTACAAGCCTGGCCTTATAGGTATCAACCTCGCCATCTCCATCAGTCTTTTTTTTATAGATCCATTTGTTTCCAATAGGCACTATGTCCTTTAGGACGATCTACTAAAGTCCAAACCTGATTAGCATGCATTGAGTCTATCTCAGCTTCCATATATTCTTGCCACTTGGCGGAGTCAACATCTACCATCGCTTCGTCGTATGTAGAAGGATCATTCTATTGACTACTTTCTGTCATCTGATGGACATCCAGTTCCGCTTGATGCAGATAGCTATACCTCTCAGGTAATTGAGAAATTCGACTAGAATTGCTAGGTTGTGTTTGTATTTCAAAAGGTTCGGTTATATTATCTTGCACAGGTGTCTCATTTGGTGTTTCTTTTATTTCTTCCAAAAAAATATTTCTACCTGTCCCGCCTTCCTGAATAAACTGATCTTCCAGGAAGTGTACTTGTATAGCAATGATGATCTTATGATCTTTGTGCATGTATAATAGATATCCCATGGAATCCCCTGGATATCCTATGAAATGACCTTTCATAGACCTAGCTTGCAGTTTCTCTACTTTAGTCTTCTTGACATAAGCAGGGCATTCCTAAATCCTAATGTGATTAAGACTTAGTTTTCTAACTCTCAACATCTCATGTGGAGTCTTAGGAACGGATTTGAAAGGACATCTGTTCAAGATATATGCAGCAGTAAGGAGCACATAACCCCACAGATAAATAGGTAGATCAGTATAATTAAGCATGGAGCGAACCATGTCCAACAAGGTTCGGTTCCTTCTTTCTGATACACCATTTAATTGTGGAGTAGCTGGAGGAGTGAATTGTGACACTATACCTAGTTCTTTTAACAACTCATCAAATTCGTTACTCATGTACTCACCACCTCAGTCTGACCGGAGAGTCTTAACACGATTACCTGTTTGATTTTCAACTAGGGCTTTAAATTCCTTGAATTTATCAAAAGCTTAAGACTTATGTTTCATTAAGTACACTAACCCATACCTAGTATGGTCATCACTGAATGTAATGAAATACTGAAAGCCATCTCATGCCACTTCAAAAGGGCCACAGATGTCGGTATGGATCAATCCAAGTTTTTCAGCAGCTCTTCCAAAAGTCCCTGCGAAGGGTAACTTATTCATTTTGCCTTGAAGGCAAGATTCACAAGATGGATAGGGGTCTGATACCAATGGACCCATAAGCCCATCTTTCTCCATTTTATGAACCTTGGTCTGACCAATAAGACCAAGTCTAAGATGTCACTTAAGTGCTTGGTTTGTTTCATCCCTACCACGCTTCCCAGTTATAGTGTTCACATTTGTTTTATTCTTTATATTAAAATGGTATAAACCTTTTAATAATTTAGCAGTACCAACTAATTTATTTCTAAAATAAATACGACAAGACCCATCTCCAATAAATAAGTGAAATCCCTTTCGGTCCATGACCGGAATTGATACAACATTCTTGTGCCCCTTGGGAAAAACAAGTACATCATCTAAAGTTAGAATAAAACCAGATTCTAAATCCAACATAAGGGATCCAATATCAGAAGCCTCAAAACTATGCCCACTTCCGACGGTGACCATCACCTCCCCTGAATCCATCTTCCTACTTCGTTCCAGATCTTGATTCATTGTACAAATGTGAGAACCCGCACCGGAATCAAGTACCCTAGAAGTAGAATATATAGTTACATAACAATTTGTTTCTAAAACCAGTAGTTCCGTACCTGAAGGCATATTACGGTCAAGTTTTGGAAAGTACCTCTTCCAGTGGCCTAGCTCACCGCAGTTGAGGCATACATCCATTTTCTTGGCCCCCTTGCTCTTTTGAACCATTGGGGCCTTGCCCTTTCACTTATCGATCTTGGCTATTGGACCTAACTACTTTTTGTTCTTTTTGTTCTTATTCTTGCACTTCCAACTCCCAGAAGAAATCACAAGTGCAGCTTCCTTTCCCTTTGTCTTCATCTGAGACTGGGCAGTCGCCAGTTTGTTCATTAGCCCAGCTAAGTTACATGCAATCTCATTGGAGTTGAAGTTCATGACAAATTGGGAAAAGGAGTCAGGAAGTGACTACAAGATAAGGTCAGTTTGGAGAGATACATGCATATGAAAATCAAGAGCTTCCAATCTCTCAATCATCGAGATCATCTTGAGGACATGGTCGCCAACCCTCTCTCCTTCCTTCATCCTAGCGCTGAATAATTGCTTCGATATCTCATATCTAGAAGTTCGGATATGCTCTTCATAGACCTCAGACAGGTGCGCTAAGATGTCTCTCAAAGACGTCATCTTTTCATGGGCACGTTGAAGCTCATTAGTCATTGAGCCTAACATGTACCCGCGTACTCTTACGTCGTCTTTTACCCATTTCTCATGGGCATCGACATCTTCCTGATTGGCTCGGGTTCTTGCAGGAGCCACTGGGAGGTTCGCCTCCAAGACATATCCCAGCATTTCCATAGTTAGAACAATCTCCACGTTCTGAAGCCAGTCCACATAGTTTGGACCTGTCAGGACGTTCTTTTCAAGTAGTATAGCGAGTGGGTTCATTGTCATATTGAGAGTTTTGTTAAGTGAAGAGAATAATTTAAGATTCGTTAGTGATTGTTTAATTATGATCCGAGTAAATAATTTAAGGACTTTCTTTATTCATAACTCGGCTCCCACTATTTTATCGGTATTTGCACACTCCCATGTGAAATCCAGAAGTCATGGTTGACTTCACAGTGGTGATCGATTTCTTTACAAAGTTTAATAGATGGAAACCGATACGGTTTCTATTATATCATTCTTTATAAATTGGTGTCTAACACAGACCCATCATGTATGATTCGATCTTCTTTTACCCCTAGTTCACTTGCCCTCAACCCATTCGATTTCTATGGCTCGCTGAAATATCTAAGTTTAAACCGTCAACTCCTATTAGTCTGACAATTGAATCTTACCTGGCAACCCATACGGTGGTTTCTAGGGGTTTGATTTGTCACAACCAAAGGCATCTAACACACTCTAGGAATTTATCAACCTTCCCAAAAAATATTACCCCGACATACTCGGAAGAATAATATTCCAGTTTAGATTTCAATTTTCATGAGTTTGACGGAGGGTAGGAAACCTCGTAACCTTTGTAACATAGTGTTTATAAGTGGGAGTATTAATGCGATTATATGTTACACTTCCCACATTATTCCGTTTATAAGCGCGGTTTGTTGGTTTGTTTGTTTGTCATACAATATGAAAACATACACAACCTAAAACTAACAACATGCAGTTCATGGACCGTTCCTAGAACAAAAACATCGTAATCTAATTACATGTCTTCGGTCTTGAATCTTCGTCTTCTCGAGCGGATCTCCCTCCGGTCTTCGTCATTACATATAAATTTTACATTTGAAAAATTGCATCCTATACAAATTTTCTAGTAAAATAAATAGACACAAAACGGCCCTTACAACCCAATCGAACAAAATAAATGATTCAACACTAGGTCCATGAACTACATCCCTATTCAAAATTAATGCAACAATTACATTAAAATAAATGGCAATAATGATTAATCTAAAATTGATCTAATCAACAAAAATTAATCCAACAATTAGAATTAATCCAATTAATTCACGTAATCGTTAATTTTAATTTGTTCCGGACAAAATAAATATTTTATTAAATTAATTCGCTTAAAAATAAAATTACCATAATTATATTTTAGTCAAATTAAATCCAATTTAATTTGTGGGAAATTAATTACCGAATGAAATATAAAAATAGAGTCAGAAAACACAAAGCTCAGGGCCAACCGCGGCCGGCTTGACCCGGCCAGTAGCGACCCGGCCTAGTCTTTGGCCTGCCACCTCTCGGCTGACTTGCTGCCGGCGATCCACGACCGAGCAGTGCCGGTCCGGCCACTTTTCTGGCTCGTCTTTTCGTCCCGAATCCAAAAATAATATTTTTGTAATTTTTATATTACAATTTAAATCAGTTTTTCCAAAGAAAAATAGATTTATATTGTAACATAAAATCATGAAAGATAATTTTTATATGAACAATTAAACATTAACAATTAAAACAATTATGATTCCAAATCATAAAAATAATAACCAAGCATTCCAAATACTAATATCGAATATACGATCGCATAGACCTCGCTTCAATACCACTGTTGGGATTCGGTGATTAAAATCGAGATATGCAGTGGAAAAATAAACCGGTCCAACTGGATAAAACCAAACCCCAAAAACGGACCGATCAAGCATCGTATAAACGAATAAAAAAATGAGGATGATAATCAAAGAATACTTACCCTAGTAGTCCTTTGATAATATAATCTTCGAAGGAAAAACCCGAGCAAGCCTTTTCCCGGTTACCGACACGAACACGAATCCAATTCGTTGTAACTTGTTGAATGATCCAACACCAAAAATGCCGAATCTCTCTACTTCACATGCGTCGGATATTGATCGAAAAATAGTATATCAATTCATTCTCAAAGAACACGGCTAGGAACCGACACAATATTTTTCTTCTCTTCTCTTCTTCCTTTTCTTTCTCTCTAAGATGAACGAAAAAAATAAATTTTCTCCCTCCAACCTTAGCTCATGGCTTATGGCTGAGGTTTAAGGTGTATGTTTATTTGTTTTTCTTCTCACACCATAATGATAAGTCATATCATTATATAATGGATATGAGATCAAAATGATGAGATATGAAATCTCATCCTTTTGTCCTCAATCCATTAAATAATTAAACAAACCACACACACCACATGGAAGGAAATTGGGTGGGGGGGGGCTACATTGTTTGGTGAGAAAATGAGCCGAGCCACTCGGTTCGTGTACCGGACGTTCGCGTATCTAGTCCATTAAATACACTTCGTTTTATCCCAAATGTATGTATATTTAATTAATTAATTTTATCAAATACAAAATTATAATAATATATTTCCAAAAAATAATTATTTATGAATTAAATTAATTACCCTGTAATTAATTTCAATTCACTAGACCGTATGATTTATCGAATAAAACAAATTATATATCTAATATCTAATATTAAAGAAGAGATAGTAAATACATATTTATCCATCAAATATTCTTGTGCGTGACTCCGTAGGTCCGTCTTAGTCGGCCATGGGAGGAACCAAGGAGTATGGGTAACACTTAGCCAGTCTAGTACTTCGTACCGTAACCCAACTAAGAACGAATGATCGGATCATTAAAAAACCATTATGTCGTGAATACCGTATATATATAAACCCTTCAATCATATGTCCCAGTCAAGTATTAGGGTCACAGTAAAGTCAAACCCTATTGTAACTTGACTCTATGCTTTCTGTTAATACAAACGGAGATCATCGAGCTCTCGTGTATCAAATACAACTAGCTCTAAATGATTTGGCCAAAGACTTATGATCTCATTTGACATTAAACGCATAGGACATTTACCTGCTCACTTACAGGAGAAAGAATTATATCTTGGTATTCAGTAGAGACTGATACTTGCCCACTTAATTGCATTTCGAGGTTGACCCCACCTACCGGCGATTGGATCGAACTACTCTAATGACAAACTTAATGTCACAAGCACATCTCCTACTGAAACCTCAAGTCAAAGGTCCACGTATACCTATCACAACCTTTTGATTCAGTCATTTACAAACCCTGAGTGATATCCATGTGACCGAATCGAGGTGAGTCATGTTCGAGTATACTAATCTCATTAGCATACCTATAACGTGTGCTCCCACTAACTCTTAGTAAAGACAGGCACTCTACATGTCAAAGTACATGTTATACAAATCTTGGCTAAACTTAATGCCCAATTAAGTTTTACCAACTTGCGAACTTAGTTAAGCATTCGAGCTCTAAACACTCCAGTGCCTATCTCCTTATCTCCATAAGGAGTAGAATGTTGCTCTCAAATGCAAGGACTATTATTCTATATACCAAATCACAATTTCAGTTATATACAATAATATAGAAATAATAATTGCCTTATTAAATATTCATAATTACAATACAAATGCTCTCACGCTCTCATCCTCTGAGTGGCATTCGAGAGCATATTCCTAACATCAATATCACCAATTATTAGTTACCAAGGGTGATCTCTTAACGACCTCCAGTCAGGTTCTATTTCAGCATACCTTGTTGTGTCCTGATGAGCTATAGTTTCAGCTTCAGCTTCTACAACATCAGATTTGATTACTTCTGCTCTTACAGCAGCGGGATTAATCTCTAGTTTACAACAGGTTCATCTGGAGTCTGTGGGATTCCCTCAATGGATAGCATCTATATGCCTTAGGTTAGGTCTTCTATTCTTGTAGGGTCACAATGGGGTTCATCAAAGACAACGTGTACTGAATCCTCTATTGTCAGCTTCCTTTTGTTGAATATCCTAAATGCCTAGAGGAGTATCCAACGAAAATACCTTCATCTGACTTTTCTCGAAGGTCTTGAGTTGATCATTCCCATTGTTGAGAATATAACACCTACATCCAAAAATATGAAAGTACAAACCATTGGAGTTTTATTGTGGTGCTTGTTGACGATACAACGGTTTTATGTATAACACACTGTATTTGTTGGTTCTCCCCAGAAATGTTGTGACAATTTACTTGCAGCTAACATGGTTCTGGTTGCTTCCTTCAGCGTCCTGTTCTTTTGCTCGGCAACACCATTCTGTTGAGGAATGTGAGTTGCTGAGTATTCATGGTGTATGCCATTGTCCACACAATAACTGCTCTATAAATCGATTTGTGAATTTTGTGCCTCTAGCGAAATGAATAGATACAATACTTAGCATTTTCTCATTTTGAATCTTTTTCAGGTATTTTGGCAACTTTGTTGTTTGTCTCTTTCTTCTTATTCAAGAAGATGGTTCATGCGTACCTGGAGAATTCATCAACATTGACAAGACAATATTTCTTACCTCCCAGGCTGACAGGGTCTACAGGACCGTAGAGATCCTTATGTAGCAAATCCAGGACCCTATTGGTTGAAAGATATGATTTGCTCTTCAGAAAAGTCTTGACTTGTTTGTCCTTCTGACAGAGTCCACAGACGCTGTTTTAATTAAATGAACATCGGGCAAGCCTATGACCGTTCCATGTCGAGATAACTTGTTTATGTCTTAAAATCGATATGAGACATCCTTTTGTGCCATAGACAGGTTTGATCTGCGTGCATTTGGCATTAAAACAAGGATTTATGGTACTATTGGGTTTCCAGTCAGCAATATACATGTTACCTGACCGGCATCCTATAAGGACAATTTGTTTGGTCTTTGTGTCCTTCACACTACAATGATCCACATAGAATTTGACCAAGAACTGTTTGTCACATAACTGGCTAATGCTAAGTAGATTATACTGTAGTCCTTCTACGTAGGCTGCGTCGGTGACCTTGAATTTTCCTACAAGCAGGGTTCATTTTCCTCTTGTTCTTCCTTTTGATTTGTCACGAATTGCAACTTTGGACACGACCTTCTACATAATATGACAGCTTGGTGATATCTCTTGTCATGTGGATAGAACATCCGCTATCGAAGTACCAGAAGTCCTTCTTCTTGATATCTTGTAATCAAAAGTTTAAGTAGATTTAGGTCCCTTTGATTTTTGGTTCCTTGATTATTAGTGCCTTTAGGTACCCATATTTGTCTGACAGCAATGGGTTTGCTGTAGGTTGTATTTGGCCATATTTTGGGAGATTTATGTTGGGCAGGCACGTAATTGCTGTAAGAATTGTTATTATGTATGTAAAGATTTGATTTTTTGGCTCCAGTGCGATTGTTGTCTAGGAGGAGGAACAAAATTTATGCCTTGTTGGCTGCCTTCTGGGTTTCCAGTTGGATTCCAGACCTGCTGTTGTTAGAACTGCGTGGCAACTTTCTTACGGGATAAATACTTCATTTCCTGTATCCAGTATCTAGGAGCACTGTACTTTTGGTAGTACTGAGATTCATGCTGTTTGTACTTATGTACAACCTTCCTTCTAGCCTGCTGCTGACGCTATTGGTATGATCAAAGAGCATACTATTGACATTCAGTATTGCGTCTTACAGGTTTATGGGACTTAGTTTTCCGCTGCTTATGATATGAGCTAGGTGGCGGAATGATAGTCTTTGCTTTCCGATAATGGGTAGCCATAGCCTTTACAGGAACAGCCTTCGGGGCTTCTTTGGTTTCAGGAATGGGTTCCACTCCTTTGACAAACACCGTATTATTTTTGCCTCTATTGGAGAATGAGTCATATCCCAAGCCACGTTTGTCATGGGCGTGTTTCCCAGTGCTTAGGATGTCTGCCATCCTCCTCGATGATTTCTCAAAAGACTTGAGGATGGCCTCGAGTTCTCCTCTTTTCTCGAGAAGATGTATTTTAGCCCCTAATAAAGCATAATCATTTGTCTTGCATTAACTATAAATTTTTACCTCATTCAATTCGGTTGCAAGTTGATGATTGCTTTACATGAGTTTTTCATGATTAATCTTGCTGTTTTCGCAATCTAGAGACATATTTTCATAATTGTTTTTCAGCAGATCATTTTAATCATTCAGCTCTAAATTAGAAAGAGAGATATGTAGTTTTCTTTTTTAAGCATCTCATAGGCTTTTGAATGTTCTAACTTCATTCATCATGTTTTCAAATGTGTGTGAGCATTAATAGGAATTGCTGAGGTTGAGCTTACCGCATCCTCACTATTATCATCATCATCATCCTCTTCTTTTGATATAAAGCACAAGTAGGTTTTATCTTCGATTTCATCATTGGAGCAGTCGGTGTCGGTAATTGCCTCTAGACACTCCTCTGTTTTGATGGTGTGAGCAAGGCTTGTGATTCTCCCATCACTGCCTTTAGCTTCTTTCTCCAAACGCACATTTTCTCGTCATTTTCTTGTTGCTCGGCTTCAGGCAACTTATGCACTTTAGAATGAGGACATCTATTTGCATAGTGTCCTGGGTTCCTGTAGTTATAGCAAAGATTAGAATCTATGCGAGATGATTCAAAACTCACCTTGTTTAAGGGTTTAGTCCTCTAGGGAGCCTTTCCGGGTTTCTTAATGAATTTCCGAAATTTGTTTATGATCAAGGTCATTTCATCTTGTGACAGGATGTCATCATCACTGTCAGCTGCCTTGGATGTGGCTTTGGATGTGCTGGGGGCAGAGCTGTCTCCTGTTGGATACAGCATCGAGTGTTGTAGTCTTTGCAGGTGACTCTTTAGCCTTCTCTCTCCTTTCAATATCATGCTCAAAAGCACTGAGGTCAGAGAAGAGAACGAAAGTAGATATATCATTTAAATTACAAGACACACACATAGCTGTGGTCTTACTATCCCATCGGGCAAGGAGTGATCTAAATATTTTAAGTTTTTTCTCTTTCTGTGTATACACTTTGCCCAATGCTTCAAGTCCACCGACATTGCCGGTAAATCTGAGGTCAAGCTCCTCAAGTGTTTCGGAAGATTTCATTTCAAAGGATTCAAATTGCTGAGTTAGTTATGAAATATTGTTTTATTTTACCTTGGAGAATGTGCCTTTATCAAGAGTGACAAATAGCAGATTCTTGGCAACGTTGTCTAGAATTCACATGCTTGTGATCAGTGGCTGTCTACTATTCCCGTTCTTCCTCAAGCATTTATCCATGAGGTTGTCCTTTGATTCTGGTGGCTGGATTGACCTTCATGATTTTTTTAGGTCCTTATTTGATGACAAAGATCATCTCTTCATACATTGATGCAAGATGGGCTTCCATCCTGATTCTCCAGTCATCAAATTCGTTAATAGAAAACATATGAACTTTGTTGATCATAGATGTGGCCATGGTAATAATAGGATGAATGATAAAGATATAAAAATGAAGTTTTCAAAAGCTAGTGATTTGTGGATCTGATTCAGGTTAAAAATCGATCGATTCTTTGCAGAATCAACCTCTCCGATTGTAATGCCCCTAAATTTACCGGAACGTTACAGTGCTGCGAATCCCGTGTGGGATCCACAAGGCAGATTTTAAGGATCTTGAAATTTCCCCATTAAATAGTTTTATGAAAGTAACTCCACGATGGTTCAATTACGAAATGAAATACTCTAGAAAAATAAGTTCACAACACGGTTATTACATAAACTGGAAATATTTCAGAGTTCAGTTTAAAAGAAACGAAATAACATGGCTTCTTTCCAACACTGCTCAAGCCTGACCGGAACCTTCGGGAATGTCCTGCACATATCCAACAAATTTACCTGGCACGATGAATCGTGCCAGCCAACCTAGTTCAGACAATACGAATAAAAACTCATCGATAAAATAAGATAAATCCACTGATATTATCATTCCGTTTGGCAATAGATCACAGAATACTCATCATTATGTTCTCTACCAACACATAAACTCCAATGGTCGTAACCAAGGGTCACGGAAGTATCTACACAGGAATACTTCAAACGTGGGTACCATTCAGGTTTTATCCCTCGACACAGTACCGTACGGGTACCATATAGGTTTTACCCCCAACACATCAGCCCATCAACCAAATCTTCAAGTAAGGCCAAAAACACACAATTCCACAAATAGTGTCACACAATAAATTTCGAAATTTAACATAACATAGTCTGAGCAAGGTATCACTTACCTTCATTTCGACGAGTGTAATTTCCTTGATAACACAACTGCTCGAACGCCCACAATTGAGAGCTCAACTTATTACATATTCGTCGATTAATCCCTCATGGTGATAATGACGAATAGTGACAATTATCCCCATCCCGATAGAATTCTAAACCTAGTTCGATTCATAATGTTGAAACCAAAATTCTTCGTTTAATAACAATGCGAATTACTTAAATCCAATATATTGATTATCAATTTATCACATCATTTTAACCACAATGTTCTTATACATTATTTCTACGATACGGCTACAACTATAACCACTTGTAAATTTGCTAATTACTTGAATTCAAAATTCCACAACTCAAGGGTAGGACGGAGAAGCGCGATTACAGCAAAATCCTTATATACTTGATTGCCTATCTAATTCGGTAATTGATAACTAACTCATTAAAAATTCCCAACGAGTTTACCATACGATAATTGGATTACTAACACAATCTATTACATGACAATGTCATGGTGTTGGCGATTTATAAGTTTGATCATGAGTTTTACAATACAACTATGATTATTACCACAAGTCATACGAAATGGTAGCTTGATAGGCCTTCGTTTAACGATTAAGATTAGTGCTAGTTTCTGCAGTTCGATTATCGTCAAGAGTTATAAACTACCCAAAACATCCAGAATCTGGTACAACATAACTATGAACATCGAAATAGATTCAAATGTTTGAAAACTTACCTTACTTGGAGAGGGACGTGGAAGAACAATGAAGGATGGTGAAGAATAGAAATCAACACTTTTAAAAACCTTCTCCGGAGCTTGAACAATCTTCTCTACTATGATAATATGTGTCTAGGGAGGCTAGAACTCGATTGAGAAGACTGGAGGATGATTTTTGAGAGAGAGAGAATTTTTATTTCGTGCAAAATGAAATGGGAAGTGTTGTTTTATAACATCAAGATGTTCCTTACATATGTTATATCTGAAGGTTTACGTACGTAAGGCTTTTTACGTACGTTATATACAACTAGTTAACGTACATAAGGCATGCCCAGAATTCTCTGCTCGGAATGACCCCCACCATTACGTACGTAATATCAGAGTAACGTACGTAAAGGTTCTCACGTAACGTACGTAATCTTTACTGATCTACATACGTAAGGCTCAGTTGACTTGTTTGTCTGATTGCGCCGAAAATTGTCCTGATAAGGCATAATTGTAGATTCTTGTCGGCAGACTAAAGGATGGATTACGTACGTAAGCTTATATTCTTACGTACGTAGAACGAGGCTGTTGACTTAGGTAAATCCCATTCTTTAATGTACGTAAAATGAAGTAAGTAACGTACATAGTGCATACATTTTAACGTACGTTAGATATGTTTCAACCACTTAGTTATATATCATACTTAACCATCACAATGTGACTTCTTTTAGGCGCGTAAGGCAATTCCCTCGGGGAACGAAATTTTGGCCACCATCATATTCGAACCGGTAATTGCTTCATCTTCACCATGATGCATCACCGACAGATCGTCAATCATCATACAATTTCATCACCGTAACAAATAAATGCGTACAAGGTTTAATTCGAAACAACACGGTCTTAACACAACGTATAAAAGTACAAGCACCGTATGATGGAGCACACTATTTAATTATTAAGAACGAGATACACATTAATAAACAGCATGGAATACCCGTGGTATTACATACCACCCCCTTAAAATAGTTTCGTCTTGAAACTAAGAAAATAACTCGGGATGACACTCTCTCATGCTCGACTCGGTCTCCTAAGTTGCTTCTTCAATGCCATGATGCGACCACTGAACTTTCACAAGAGTTATGGCTTTATTCCTTAGTGTCTTTATGCGTCGATCTAGAATCGCAATTGGCACTTCTCTGAAGGTAGCATCATTAGAAATCTCTACTTATTCGAAATTGATCTTGTGACATGGATCATAAATGTACTTCCTCAACTGGCAGATGTGGAAGACATAGTGTACTCCATCTAATGATGGCGGTAGTGCTAATCGATAAGCGAGTCTACCAACTCGGTCCAATATCTCAAACGGGCCAATAAATCTTGAGATCAACTTGCCTTTTTGGCCTAAATGTTGAATTCTCTGCATCGGTGATACTTTGATCCAAACGTAGTCCCCAACTAGAAATTCCAACGGTCGGTGGTGATCCATAGCATATGACTTCTGGCGGCTCTGTGCTGCTAACATGTGTTTCCGAACAATGGAAATTTTCTTGATAGATTCTTGGATTAGGTCTAACTCATTAGCGATCACATCGGAAGCATCGTCCCAACATAGGGTAAACTTGCATCTTCTACCGTACAAGGCCTCGAAGGGTGCCATGCCTATGCTTGCATACCGACTGTTGTTGTATGAGAACTCCGCTAAACAAAGATGTTTAACCCAGTCCTTGCCCCAATCAAGTACATATGCTCTCAACATATCCTCCAGGGTCTGTATCGTACGTTCTGTCTATCCGTCTGTCTGAGGATGATAGGTTGTGCTGAAATGCAGTTGAGTACCCATAGCCTTGTGGACAGCTTTCTAGAAATGGGACACATACCTGGTGTCTCTATCTGATATGATTGCTAAGGGGATGCCATGTAGTTTCACAACTTCCCAAATAAAAATGGTAACCAACTGCTCTGTTCCGGTAGTTTCCTGGATAGAAACAAAATGCATCGACTTCTTCAGTCACTCTATAATGACCCATATTGTGTCCTTTCCTCCTGTCGTTGCTGGTAACTTGGTGACAAAATCTATTGGTATGCTTTACCATTTCTATTTCGGAATGGTTATGGGTTGCATGATTCCGGCCGGTCTGCGGTGTTCGATATTTACTTGTTGACATGTCAAGCATCGAGCAACGAATCTTGCTACATCCTATTTCATGTTTTTCCACCAAAATCTCTTCCGTAGATCTTTGTACATTTTGCTCGCTCCATGATGCACAGAATAGGGAGTAGCATGAGCTTCCTTCAGTATAGTTTTCTTTAGCTCGTCATTTGGCGGGATACAGATCCTGTTCTTAAATCTTACCAAGACCCCTTGGATCCTATAGTCTGAAATAATTCCCCCCTCGACTCTTGTGCCGATTGCATGTAGTTCGGGGTCTTCCATCTGTGCTAGGCGTATCTCGTCCAGCAAGGATGAATGCATATTAATTGGGCACAGCTGCCCCTGGCGGTGTTGTATACACACTTCAATACCATTCCTCCTGAGGTCCTGTTGCAGTTCCGGCTGTGCTGTTAACCCCAATAGTGTCATATCTTGCGCAGTCTTCCGACTAAATGCATCTGCTACAACATTGGCCTTCCCAGGGTGATATAAAATCTCCACGTCATAATATTTGATTAGCTCCAGCCAACACCTCTGCCTCATTTTTAACTCCCTATGGGTGAAGGTATATTTTAAACTCTTGTGGTCCGTAAAAATCTTACAAGTAACCCTGTAAAGGTAGTATCTCCAGATCTTAAGCGCGTGGACCACTCCATCCAGTTCCAAGTCATGCATTGGGTAGTTCACCTCGTGCGGCTTTAGTTGTCGATAGGCGTATGCAATAACTCTGTCATTTTGCATGAAGACACATTCTAGTCCATGCTTAGATGCATCCGTGTATATTACGAATCCTTCCGTGCCCTGCGGCAGCACTAACACTGGGGCGGTAGTTAGCCTTTTCCTTAGTGCATCGAAGCTCTCCTGATAATCCATAGTCTAAATAAACTTGGTACTTTTCCTCAATAGGTTCGTTAATGGCTGAGCGATACGAGAAAAAGCCTCGACGAACCACCGATAATAGCCTGTCAATCCTAGGAAACTTCTTACCCCCTTGACGTTCCTTGGTGGTTACCAACTCACCAGTGCCTCAATTTCTTGCGGATCTACTCTGATGCCTTCTGCGATGTCCCAGAAATGTCTCTTCCGGCATCCATAACTCGCATTTAGAAAGTTTTGCATAAAGTTGGTGTTGTCTCAAAACACTTAACACCTGCCTTAAGTGTTCCTCATGCTCCTGTCATCTCCGAGAATAGATTAAGATGTCGTCAATAAAAACCACCACACACTTATCGAGAAAATCCATCAAAACCTTGTTCATCAATTCCATAAAAATGGCTGGGGCATTAGTCAAGCCGAATGACACCACCATGCACTCATAATGTCTATATCTTGATCGAAATGCAGTCTTGGGAACTTCCTCCTCCCGAATCCTCAATTGGTGATATCCAGACCGTAAGTCGATTTTTGAGAACACTGTCGCTCCCAGCAATTGATCCAGTAGATCATCAATTCTTGGAAGTGGATAGATATTCTTGATAGTGACTTTGTTCAGGTCTCTGTAGTCGATACACATGCGTAAGGAGTTATCCTTTTTCTTCACAAAAAGGATCGGCGCACCCCACAGCGAAGTACTCGGATGTATCAGTCCCTTCTTTAACAATTCTTCGAGCTGTATTTTTTATTCCTTCATTTCGACTGGTGCCATCCTGTATGGTGCTTTGGGGATAGGTATCGTTCCCGGCTCAAGTTTAATCGAGAGATCAACCTCCCGTCTTGGCAGCAGCCCTGGTAATTCATCGGGAAAAAAGTATGGAAATTCACTCACCGCGGGAATGTTAACAACCGATAGCTGTGATATGTCCTCCTAGAGAACATAACACCAGTAATACATTTCTCGAGTGTCACAAGGTACTTACGATACAAGGAGGCTGAGGGACCCCTTTATGCTGAAGTGTTCTCGACCCCTGATTATATGAGTGGCTCCGTCGCAAGTCATGATGGAAATGGTCAAGTGGTAGGTGCATAATATCGTCCTGTGCATGGTCATACAGTCCATACCCAAAATCATATCCTCGTTCTGAAGTGGGAAAACCATTAGATTCGTCGTCTAGCCCCAACCATCGATACGGATCAGACAGTCTCGAACTTCTAGATTACCCCCAATTCTGCTACCCTCGGGTATTTTAATAGTAAAAGGTTCACAAGTTACACAGGAAAGGCTCAAACGTTTAACACATTCCACAGATATAAATGAATGTGTCGCTCCAGTATCAAATAGTACATGAAGAGGCTGGGAATTAACAAGAATTAAACCTGAGACAGCAGGTGTGGATTGGTCATCGGTAGCCCTCAATTCGAACACGCAGGATGGTAGTGTCCCAGAGGAGGGTGCAGTGCCTCCTCCGCGCCCACGTCCTCTTCCGGCACCGTGTGATGGGGGTTGAGTTTGGTAAGGTTGAGCTCGGTAGTTGGAAATGACAGGTGCCCTGGATGACTATACAGAACCTTGCTGACTCTGAAAAGCTGGATTTGGTGCAGGATTGGCTCGTGAACAGTATCGAGACATGTTCCCACTCTTTCCGCATGAAAAACATTTAGTAGCCATCTTACGACACTTGCTCATGGTATGTCCAGCTATGCCACAATTGAAACAGTTCCCAACGGAGGGGCCGGTCGGATGTACCATTTTGCTGGTATGAAACTGCTGACTTAGAGGAGAAACCAGTTCCCGAGTTCATTCTAGTGGTGCTCCCAGACTGGTTAGACGTCTTCTGCTTCTTCTGATTATGTCCGGTGTCAGAACTAATAACACTACCGGCATATGCTGTTACTACATCCTCATATGCCCTCAAAGTTGTGCAGTGAAATCCAGCCGCATAACGTTGGATGTCTTACGGCAACTGTTGTGCAAGTGATAGATCCGTTGATCTTCATACGGAACCATCTGCGAGACATAGCTTAGTTTGGTTTGATAGGCTCGAATAATTTCGGGTACCAACAAGTTCTGTGGTCCAGCACTGAAGAAATTCCGTGCACGAGCAGTTTGAGCTGATCTGGGGCAGTACTCGTCTCTCAACAGTTTTGTAAACTATGCGCACCCGACTGCCCTGTCCTCCAGCTTATAGGTCCTCCACCATCGGGCAACAGTGCTGTGGAGCTGGTTGATTCCCAGTTGCACCTTTCGGTTCCCTGGGCAACCGATTACCTCGAAAGCAGTCTCCATTTCGGAGATCCAGTTGTACACATGTTTATCTCTTGAACCGTCGAACAATGGTGGCCTAGCTTTCAGCATCTCTCACAGCCGTCAGTCCTTTCCGACATTTTCTTCAATGTTAATGACTGGTACCCGCTCCGCTCGGTTAACCTGAGCGATCCCCATTGCAATAGCCTGGGCAAGAGTCTGGATGAAATCCGGATTCATCCGTCTGTTGTTCTTGTTTTCTGCATCCTGTTCATTCTGATTATTGGACCCGGCTGGTTTTCAGCTGGAACGGTTTCAGCGGTGTCCCTATCTTCATTCTGGTTCAAAGCGGACCCCTGAGCATCGTTCACAATTCTCCTAGCTCCACAATGTGCCATTATGATAGATGTTCGATCTAGAGGGTCAGTTTAGTACAATTATTCTTTGAGTTCTACTGAGTTCAAACATCATACCTCAATTTCAAGAAACATACGTGTTCCTCACTCTGACATTCCTCGAGGCGTTTTGGTCGCTTGGAGTGTTGAATTTTGAAAACCCTCGTACATTTTCAAAAACGTTTTGGTAAAACCTTCAACGTGGATTTTTTTGCTCTGATACCATTTTCTGTAACGCCCCCAAATTTTACCGAAACGTTACAGTGCCGTGAATCCCGTGTGGGACCTACAAGGCAGATTTTTAGGATTTTAAAATTTCCCCATCAAATAGTTTTATGAAAGTAACTCCATGATAGTTCAATTACGAAACGAAATACTCTAGCAAAATAAGTTCACAACACGGTTATTACATAAACTGGGAATATTTCAGAATTCAGTTTAAAAGAAACGAAATAACAGGGCATCTTTCCAACACTTCTCAAGCCTGACTGGAACCTTCGGGAATGTCCGTTTTGGCAATAGATCACAGAATACTCATCATTATGTTTTCTACCCACACATAAACTCCCAAAGTCGCAACCAAGGGTCACAGAAGTATCTACACAGAATACTACGGACGTGGGTACCATTCAGGTTTTATCCCTCAACACAGTTCCATACAGGTACCATATAGGTTTTACCCCAAATACACTGGCCCATCAGTCAAATCTTCAAGGAAGACCAAAAACACAAAATTCCACAAATAGTGTCACACAATAAATTTTGAAATTTAACATAACATAGTCTGAGCAAGGTATCACTTGCCTTAATTCCAACAAGTGTAATTTCCTTGATAACACAACGGCTCGAACGCCAACGATCGAGAGCTCAACCTATTACATATTCATCGATTGATACCTCATGGTGATAATGATGAATAGCAACAATTACCCTCGTCCCGATAAAATTCTAAACCTAGTTCGATTCATAATGTTGAAACCAAGATTTTACGTTTAATAATAATGCGAATTACTTAAAACCTCAATCCATTGATTATCAATTTATCACATCATTTTAACCACAATGTTCTTATACAATATTTCTATGATACGACTACAACTATAACCACTTGTAAATTCGCTAATTATTTGAATTCGAAATTCCACAACTCAAGGGTAGGACGGAGAAGCGCGATTACAGCAAAATCCTTATATACTTGATTGCCTATCTAATTCGGTAATTGATAACTAACTCATTAAAAATTCCCAACGAGTTTACCATACGATAATTGGATTACTAACATAATCTATTACATGACAATTTCATGCTGTTGGCTATTTATAAGTTTGATCATGAGTTTTACAATACAGCTATGATTATTACCACAAGTCATACGAAATGCTAGCTTGATAGGCCTTCGTTTAACGATTATGATTAGTGCTAGTTTCTGCGGTTCGATTATCGTCAAGAGTTCTAAACTACCCAAAACATTCGGAATCTGGTACAACATAATTATCAACACCGAAATGAATTCAAAGGTTTGATAAACTTACTTACTTGGCAAGGGACGAGGAAGAACAATGAAGGACGATGAAGAACGGAAAGCAATACTTTCAAAAACCTTCTCTGGAGCTTGAACAATCCTCTCTACTATTATAATATGTGGCTAGGGAGGCTAGAACTTGATTGAGAAGGCTGGAGGATGATTTTAGAGATAGAGACAATTTTTATTTCGTGCAAAACGAAAGCGGAAGTGTTGTTTTATAACATCAGAGAAATGAAATACTCTAGAAAAATAAGTTCACAGCACAGTTATTACATAAACTGGGAATATTTCAGAGTTCATTTTAAAAGAAACGAAATAACATGGTTTCTTTCCAACACTGCTCAAGCCTGACCGGAACCTTCGGGAATGTTCTGCACATATTCAACAAATTTACCTGGCACGACGAATCGTGCCAGCCAACCTAGTTCAGACAATACAAATAAAAATTTATCGATAAAATAAGATAAATCCACATTATGATACTACCTCTGTTCTACTATAATTGCAACATCTGGACTTTCACGATTGCCAATGTACAACTTTAAATATTAATATCTTTAGTTATTTAGTTTTAAAAATTATAAAAATTTGATATTTTGAAAATATATTTCATGGTGAATCTAACAAGATCTCACATGACTATATTTTTTCATATGTATGAATCACAAAAGATGGTCAAAAGACAGTATGTGAATAGTGTAATAGTCAATACGTTGCAATAATAATAGAACGGAGGAAGTATTATCATTCAGTTTGGCAATAGATCACAGAATACTCATCATTATGTTCTCTACCAACACATAAACTCCCATGGTCGCAACCAAGGGTCACGGAAGTATCTACATAGGAATACTCCGGACGTGGGTACCATTTAGGTTTTATCCCTCGACACAGTACCGACGGGTACCATATAGGTTTTACCCCCAACACATCGGCCCATCAATCAAATCTTCAAGTAAGGCCAAGAACACACAATTCCACAAATAGTGTCACACAATAAATTTCGAAATTTAACATAACATAGTCTGAGCAAGGTATCACTTGCCTTAATTCCGACGAGTGTAATTTCCTTGATAACACAACGGCTCGAACGCCCACAATCGAGAGCTCAACTTATTACATATTCGTCGATTAATCCCTCATGGTGATAATGACGAATATCGACAATTACCCCCATCCCGATAAAATTCTAAACCTAGTTCGATTCATAATGTTGTAACCAAAATTCTTCGTTTAAAAACAATGCGAATTACTTAAATCCAATCCATTGATTATCAATTTATCACATCATTTTAACCACAATGTTCTTGTACATTATTTCTACGATACGACTACAACTATAACCACTTGTAAATTTGCTAATTATTTGAATTCAAAATTCCACAACTCAAGGGTAGGACGGAGAAGCACGATTCCAGCAAAATCCTTATATACTTGATTGCCTATCTAATTCGGTAATTGATAACTAACTCATTAAAAATTCCCAACGAGTTTACCATACGATAATTGGATTACTAACATAATCTATTACATGACAATTTCATGTTGTTGGGTATTTATAAGTTTGATCATGAGTTTTACAATACAGCTATGATTATTACCACAAGTCATACGAAATGCTAGCTTGATAGGCCTGTGTTTAACGATTATGATTAGTGCTAGTTTCTGCGGTTCGATTATCATCAAGAGTTCTAAACTACGCAAAACATTCGGAATCTGGTACGACATAATTACCAACACCGAAATGAATTCAAAGGTTTGATAAACTTACTAACATGGCGAGGGACGAGGAAGAACAATGAAGGACGATGAAGAACGGAAAGCAACACTTTCAAAAACCTTCTCCGGAGCTTGAACAATCCTCTCTACTATGATAATATGTGGCTACAGAGGCTAGAACTCGATTGAGAAGGCTGGAGGATGATTTTAGAGAAAGAGACAATTTTTATTTCGTGCAAAACGAAAGTGGAAGTGTTGTTTTATAACATCAGAGAAATGAAATACTCTAGAAAAATAAGTTCACAGCACGGTTATTACATAAACTGGGAATATTTCAGAGTTCATTTTAAAAGAAACGAAATAACATGGTTTCTTTCCAACACTGCTCAAGCCTGACCGGAACCTTTGGGAATGTCCTGCACATAATCAACAAATTTACCTGGCACAACGAATCGTGCCAGCCAACCTAGTTCATACAATACGAATAAAAATTCATCGATAAAATAAGATAAATCCACAGTATGATACTACCTCTGTTCTACTATAATTGCAATATCTGGACTTTCACGCTTGCCAATGCACAACTTTAAATATTAATATCTTTAGTTATTTAGTTTTAAAAATTATAAAAATTTGATATTTTGAAAATATATTTCATGGTGAATCTAACAAGATCTCACATGACTATATTTTTTCATATGTATGAATCACAAAAGATGGTCAAAAGACAGTGTGTGAATAGTGTAATAGTCAACACGTTGCAATAATAATAGAACGGAGGAAGTATTATCATTCAGTTTGGCAATAGATCACAGAATACTCATCATTATGTTCTCTACCAACACATAAACTCCCATGGTCGCAACCAAGGGTCACGAAAGTATCTACATAGGAATACTCTGGACGTGGGTACCATTCAGGTTTTATCCCTCGACACAATACCGACGGGTACCATATAGGTTTTACCTCCAACACATCGGCCCATCAATCATATCATAAAGTAAGGCCAAGAACACACAATTCCACAAATAGTGTCACACAATAAATTTCGAAATTTAACATAACATAGTCTGATCAAGGTATCACTTGCCTTAATTCCGACGAGTGTAATTTCCTTGATAACACAACGGCTCGATCGCCCACAATTGAGAGCTCAACTTATTACATATTCGTCGATTAATCCCTCATGGTGATAATGACGAATAGCGACAATTACCCCCATCCCGATATAATTCTAAACCAAGTTCGATTCATAATGTTGAAACCAAAATTCTTCGTTTAATAACAATGTGAATTACTTAAATCCAATACATTGATTATCAATTTATCACATCATTTTAACTACAATGTTCTTATACATTATTTTCATGATACGGCTACAACTATAACCACTTGTAAATTTGCTAATTACTTGAATTCAAAATTCCACAACTCTAGGGTAGGACAGACGAGCACGATTCCAGCAAAATCCTTTTATACTTGATTGCCTATCTAATTCGTAATTGATAACTAACTCATTAAAAATTCCCAACGAGTTTACCATACGATAATTGGATTACTAACACAGTCTATTACATGACAATTTCATAGTGTTGGCGATTTATAAGTTTGATCATGAGTTTTACAGTACAACTATTATTATTACCACAAGTCATATGAAATGCTAGCTTGATAGGCCTTTATTTAACGATTATGATTAGTGCTAGTTTCTGCAGTTCGATTATCGTCAAGAGTTATAAACTACCCAAAACATCCGGAATCTGGTACAACATAACTATGAACATCGAAATGGATTCAAATGTTTGAAAAACTTACCTTACTTTGCGAGGGACGAGGAAGAACAACGAAGGAGGGTGAAGAATGGAAACCAACACTTTTAAAAACCTTCTCCGGAGCTTGAACAATCTTCTCTACTATGATAATATGTGGCTAGGGAGGCTAGAACTCGATTGAGAAGGCTGGAGGATGATTTTAGAGAGATAGACGATTTTTGTTTCATGCAAAACAAAAGTGGAAGTGTTATTTTATAACATCAGGATGTTCCTTACGTACGTTATATCTGAAAGGTTTACGTACGTAAGGCATTCCCAGAAATCTTAGCCCGGAATGACCCCTACCATTACGTATGTAATGTCAGAGTAGTGTACATATAGGTTCTCACATAACGTATGTAATGTTTATTGATCTACGTACGTAAGGCTCAGTTGACTTGTTTGTCTGATTGCACCGAAATTTGTCCTGATAAGGCATAATTGAAGATTCTTGTCGGTAGACTGAAGGATGGATTACGTACGTAAGCCTTACATTCTTACATACGTAGAATGAGGCTATTAACGTACGTAAAGCCCCCCTTTTAACGTACGTAAAATTAAGCAATTAATGTACGTAGTGCATACATTTTAACGTATGTTAGATATGTTTATACCACTTAGTTACATATCATACTTAACCATCACAATCTGATTTCCTTTAGGCGCGTAAGGCAATTCCCTCGCGGAACAAGACATGGCCACCATCATATTCGCACCGCTAATTGCTTCAGCATCACCAAGGTGCGTCACCGACACGTCATCAATCATCATACAGTTTCATCACCATAACAAATAAATACGAACAAGGTTTAATTCGAAACAACACGGTCTAAACAAAATGTATAAAAGTACAAACATCGTGAGATGGAGCACACTATTTAATTATTAAAACGAGATGCACATTAATAAACAGCATGGAATACCCGTGGTATTACACCGATACCACTTGTTGGTCACAATACAGCTTAGAAGGGGGGTTGAATAAGCTGTACTTTTTTCGAAGTTTGTTTGCATAGCGTAAGTCTGAAACTAAGTTGTTGTAAATACAGCAACTGGACAGTCTCATGTAGCTTGGTGCTTATAGGGTTTACAAGATAAGTATACTAAAATCACAGCTAGTAGAAAAATAATAAAGACAGTTTAATGTGGTTTGAGGTAAACCCCTATACGTCCAGGTCCTCTACACAAGAGTAAACAGTTTATTAAAATCAAGGCATACACAACTGTATGATTTTAACTAAGCTCGTTGTTGTATCGTTCCCACATATTGATACAGCTGACAATAGCTTCAGCCATTCACACAGATTGGCTTGGGCTTCTTCGCCTTACTTCTTCTCGTATAGATTGAATCTTCGTCCTGAACTCTTTTATTCCCACACATGTCGGAATAGCTTTACTTAGTCCACACATAGCTAAGGATCTCAACAGTAAGTATTATGAAGTAACACGAACGAACAGCAGTTGGAGGCCTGGTAAGCTTTTGCTATAGATGTGTTGTTCACTGTTGATGACTTGTATATTTCTTCATTCAAGATATACACTATATGCTTGAAGAAATATATTGATCTTTTACCTTGATGTTCAGCTTTCAGTTCTCAGTCGTTCAGTAGAATGAGTTATTCAGTAGTAAGCAATGTCCTCTTGCTTGGGCTATTTATAACCTTGGAAATAGATCTATTATTAATGTAGTCGTTCGTCGGTTGGTGAGATTAGGACAACTCTGATTGGCGGCTTCAGAATGTATGACGTGATTCATATTTAATGCTTCAAACATTCTCTTTGGTCCGCATTAAATGCTCTTCTCTATGTAGTCTCTTCAGCAGCATTAAATGTTGTCCTGCCAGCATTAAATTCTACTTTTAAAATCATGAATACTTTATGAATAAAGAAAGTTTGTTTCACAATGGTTTAAAGTTCCTTCTCAGTCCTGTTGATTTTTTGTTTTACTTTTCCCAAGTAAAGCACCTACAACATTGTTTGTTGTAGCCAACCTCTCCTCTTGATGTATCTTAAAGGCTTAGCTATAGGATTTGTCTTCTAGGATCGTTGTATGATGTTGCGCTATATGGACAAACTGTAGGATGCATTTATCAAAACAGAATTTTTCTAACAGTGCATGATTGAAATTGCACTCGTGATGTTGCAGATGATTGGAGTTTCTATTGCCTTGATGCCATTGTCTTGCAGCTGTTTCTACATCCACAGGATCTGCTTGCAGCAGCTTCCAATAGCATAATATGCTGACTCAGCTGCAGAAAGCGAGTAGGCCAGTTGCTTCTTACAGAACCATGACACAAGTCTAGGTACAAGAAAGTGATAAGTCCCACTTGTACTCTTCCTATCCAACTTGCAGCCTCCGAGATTTGGGTCGGTGTAGCCTACCAAATTGAATCCTTCTTCCTTAAGATACCACAATATTATTGGTTATTTCTTTGGCGCACTTAAGGATTTGTTTGGTTGTGGTGAAGTGTGACTCCTTAGGTACAACTTGATATCTAGCACACACTCCTACAGCAAACTAGATATCAGGCCCGCTTGCTGTTAGGTACATGAGTGAGCCTATGAGATTCTTGTAGAGTGATTGATCAACTGGTTTTCTAGCTTCGTCAGCACTTATCTATGTAAAAGTGCTCATGGGGGTAGATGATGACTTTGAAGTGTTCATCCCAAATGTGCTTGGTTGATGAATATACTTGTACGTAATTGTTTAACTTGCAACCCCACCAAATAGCTAAGTTCTGCCATCATATTCAAATTTACTTATCAGGAGATGAGAGAACTTCTTACACAAATCAAGGTCAGTTGAACCAAAAATAATATCATCGACATAAGTTTATACCATAAGGAGATCATCACCTTCCTGGATTTTGAAGAGGCTTTTGTCAAGAGCACGTTTTTCAAATCTACTATTGATAAGATATAGTGACAGGGTTTCATACCATTCCCTGTGTGCTTTCTTAAGACCATACATTGCTTTCCTTAGCCTGTATACATGATCTCCTTATGTGTTTCCAAATCCTGGAGGTTGTTCAATACACACTTCTTCAGCTAGGTCTCCACTAAGAAATATGCTCTTAACGTCCATTTGATATACAATAAATTTCTTATGAGCTGCAAAAGCTAGGAATATCATAATGGCTTCTAGTCTGGATATACCTTCTTCCTGTCTGTAGCCTTGGGAAACTAGTCTCGACTTGTTCCTTATTATAGCTTGATGTGTTGGTTTGGGGACTCGGTACCAAACATTACTTCTTTAGGAACCATTTAGCTCTTCTTCCATAGATTAGATCTAGTGAGAATTATGGGGAGCTTCATTGGTCGAGACGGGTTAAGACTGTGCTAGGAATACAACTAGTGTGGACATGGCAAGTCGCATAAGTTTAGCTTTGGACTTCCATATAAGATGGACACTGTTCAGATATGGATGTTGTTTCCTCTTGTGCACAGAGTACAGTTCCTTGTGTACTCTGTATTCTTCTTCTGCTGGAAACATCATCATCAATATCACCAATTATTAACTACTGAGGGTGATCTCTTAACGAACTTATCTGGGGTTCTAATTCAGCATCGCTTGCTATGTTCTATTGTGCTGTAAGATCAGCTTCAGCTTCCACAACATCAGCTTCAACTACCTCATATGTTCTTACAGCAGTGGGATTAATTTGTAGAACGGCGATAGGTTCATTTTCAGGTTGTGGGATTTCCTTGAGAGATAAAGTTTAGACGTCTTGAGTTAGGTTATTTATTCCTATAGGATCGCAATAGGGTTCATTGTAGACCACATGCACTGAGTCCTCTATAATCAGTATCCTTTTGTTGAAAATCCTGAATGCCTTGCTGACAGAGGAGTATCCAACAAATATACCCTCATCGGATTTCTCATCAAAGGTCTTGAGTTGATCCTTCCTATTATTAAGAACGTAA
Organism: Orobanche coerulescens; assembly: GCA_033398695.1. Taxonomy (NCBI): domain Eukaryota; kingdom Viridiplantae; phylum Streptophyta; class Magnoliopsida; order Lamiales; family Orobanchaceae; genus Orobanche; species Orobanche coerulescens. The sequence goes on from CM065809.1 coordinate 84,597,269, forward strand.
CACCTGCATCCAAAAATGTAAAAGTACGCAACCATAGGATTATTCCATACCTCATCTGCGGTTTTTGTTGTGGTACTTGTTGATAATACAACAGTTTTGTATATAACATGATGTACTTGTTGCTTCTCCCCAGAAACACTGTGGCAACTTGCTTGTAGCTATCATTGTTCTTGTTGCCTCCTTCAGCGTTCTATTCTTTTGCTCGGCAACACTATTTTATTGAGGAGTTTGGGATGCTGACTATTCGTTCTTTATGCCATTGTCCACACAGTATTGCTCTATGAAGCGGTTTGTGAATTATGCGCCTCTATCGGACCGAATGAATACTATGCTCATTTTAAGCTTTTTAAGGTGTTCCGGCAGTTTTGTGATTGTTTCTGTCTTCTTTATCAGGAATATAGTCCATGAATACCTGGAGAAATCAAAAATGATAATAAGATAATATTTCTTACTTCCTGAGCTGATAGGGTCTACAGGGCCATAAAGATCCATATGGAGTAAGTCCAGGACCCTGTCAGTTGAGAGATATGATTTGCTCTTAAGAGATGGCTTGACTTGCTTACCTTTCTGACAGGGTTCACAGACGGGTTCTTATGAAATGAAACATCGGGCAAACCTCTAACCATTCCCTGTCGGGCCAATTTGGTGATGGTCTTGAAGTTGATGTGAGACATCCTTTTGTGCCATAGCCAGCTTTGTTCTGCAGTGCCTTTTGCAAAAAAAACAAGGAATTGCAGCACTAGTACGTTTCCAGACGGTAATATACATGTTACTAACTGGTTTCCTATGAGGCATATCTATTTGGTATTTGTGTCCTTCACCGTACAGTGTCCTTCATAACCGAGAACTATTTGTCCCAGAACTGGCTAATGATAGAAGGTTGTATTGTAGTCTTTCAACATAATCTACATCGGTGACACTAAATTTTTCGACAACTAGGGTTCCTTTCCCTCTTGTCCTTCCTTCTGATTTGTCATCGAATCGCACCTTTGGACCTCTACCTTCGATATAATATGTTAGCTTGGTGATATCACCTGTCATGTGATGAGAACATCCGCTGTCGAAGTACCATATGTCCTTCTCCATGACATCTTGTAATAAAGAATTAAATAGATTTAGGTTCCATTTGATCTTTTGGTTCTTGGCTATTAGTGTCTTTAGGTACTCAAATTTGCCTGACATCAATGGGTTTGATGTAGGTTATGTTAGGTACTATTATGCGAGATTTACATGGCGCAGCTACGTAATCACTGTAAGCGTTATTTCTATGCATATAAATTTGAGAATATTGGTCCCAGTATGGTTATTGTTTGGGAGTAGGAACCATATTCCGCTGCTTTTGAAATAGTATTTTCGGGCTTTCAGTTAAATTCCTAGATCTGCTATTGGTAGAACTGCGTGGCAGCTTGCTTACGAAAGAGATACATGGGTTTCTGAACCCAGTATTAAGGAGTAACGTACTATTGATAGTACTGAGGCGCATGCTGATGGTGGTACTTGGGTACAACCTTCCTTTTTTCTGTTGATGTTGTTGGTGTGCTTGAGGAGCATACTTTTGATCTTGAGCATTGCGTCTTACAGGATTGTGAGGTTGTGCTTTCCGCTACTTGTAATAAGATCTTGGTGGTGGAATGGTAGCCTTTGATTTCTGAGAAGGGACAGTTGTAGCATTTCCTTTGTCTACAGGTGCAGCCTTTGGAGCTTTCATGGTTTTAGGAACATGTTCCACTTCTTTGACAAATACCGTACTAGTTTTGCCACTGTTGGAGAACAAGTTGTATCCTAAGCCACGTTTGTGATGGACATGTTGTCCAGTGCTCATGATGTCTTCCATCCTTTTAGATGATTTCTCAAAAAACTCAAGGATGGTCTCGAGTATAGCATAATCATTTGTCTTGCATTAATTATGAGATTTTACCTCATTTAGTTCAGTTTCAAGTTGATGGTAGCTTTCCATGAGTTTTTCATGGGTGACCTTGCTGTTTTTGCAATTTAAAAACATGTTTTCATAATTATTTTTAGTAGGTTATTTTCATCCTTCAGCTCTAGATTAGTAAGAGAGAGTTGTAGGTGTTCTTATTTAAGCATCCCATTGGCTTTTTGAATGGTCTGAAACTCATTCATCATGTTTTCAAAGGTATGGATGCATTTACAGGGTTAACTGAGGTTGAGCTTACCTCGTCATTACTGTCATCATCATCCTTTTCCTTTGCCATAAAGCACATGTATGCTTTATCTATAGTTTCATCATCGTAGAATCATTGTAGGTGACAACCGTAGGCATTCCTGTGTTTTGATAGTTGTAGGGGTGGATTCGGATTCTCTGATCAGGGCCTTCAGCTTATTTCTCCATACACGTCTTTTATCATCCTTCTTTTGTTGCTCAACTTCGATAGATTTTGCACCTTAGGATGAGGACATCTATTTACATAGCATCCTGGTTTCCTGTAGTTATAGCATAGATTCGAGTCCCCAGAAGATAATGACTCAGAGCTTACCTGGTTGAATGGTTTGGCTTGTAGGCAGCCTTTCAGGATTTCTTAATGAATTTCCAAAATTTGTGCATGAGCAGAGCCATTTCATCTAGTGACATGATGTCATCATCACTATCATCGGATTTGGATGTGCTAGGGGGATTTGTGTCTCCTGTCAGATACAATGACCAGTCATATAGTCCTCGCAGGGGACTATTCAGCCTTTTCTCTCTAGTCAATGTCATACTCAAAAGTTTTGAGGTCAGAGAAGAGCTCAAATGTAGATATATCATTTAGGTTGCAAGACACACGCATAGTTATGGTCTTAATGTCCCTTGGGGCATGGAGTGATCAAAAGATTTTGAGATTCCTTTCCTTTCAGGTATACACTTTGCCTAAAGCCTCAAATTTAACGACACTATCAGTAAATATGAGGTCAAGTCCCACGAGTGTTTCAGTGGTTTCATTTAGAAAGATTGAAACTGCTGAGTGAGTTTTGAAATTTCATTTCTTTTGAGAGCTCAGTTCCCTCACAAATTAACTTGCGTTTTTCCCAGATTTCTTTGGCTGTCTAATAGCTCTTTACCTTTAATAATGTGCCTTTGCTGAGAGTGACCAATGGCGTATTCTTGGTGACGTTGTCCAGACTCGCACGCTAGCATTCATCGGTTGTCCATTGTTCTCTTTATTTCTCAAGCACTTCTTCATGAGGTTGGCCTTACATTCTTGCAGTCGGATTGACCTTCATGATGGTGATATGTCCTTCTTGTATTACGTAAATCATTTCTTCGTGCATGGCGACAAGATGGGATTCCATCCTGATTCTCCAATCATCAAATTCAACTTTGTTGATCGTTGATATATCCATGACAATGGTATAAGATGAAGGACAAAAGTACAAAAATGAAGTTTGCAAACACAAGTCATTTGGATCTGATTCAGGTTAAAAATCGACTGATTCTTTTGTAGAATCAACCACTCTGATACCACTTGTTGGACACAATATACTATCTTACAGCTTAGAAGGGGGGTTGAATAAGTTGTACTATTTTTCAAATTTTATTATGCATAGCAGAAGTCTTAAGCTAAGTTGCTGGTAGTACATCAACTAGACAGTCTCCTATAGCTTGGTTCTTACAAGGTTTTCTGAGTAAGTATACTAAAAATCACAGACAGTATGAAAACAGTAAGTACAGGAAACGATAACACACAGTTTTAATATGGTTCGAGGTAAACTCCTCTACGACCACAGGTCCTCTACACAAGAGTAAATAGTTTATTAAAATATTGGAGTGCACTACTGTATAATTTTAACTAAATCGGTCGATATATCGTTCACACGGATTGATATAGCCGACTGTATCCTGAGCCGTTCACACAGATTAGTTGTACTATTCTTTGACTTGATTCTTCTCGCACATATTGAATCTCATATTTGAACTCTCTTCTTCCCACACAGGTCAAAATATTTCAACTTAGTCTATACATGGCTAATGGTCTAAACAGTAAGGTTTGGATTCACACGAGATGGAACAACAGTTGTGGGCTTTGTAATTGTAACACTCCCAATCCGTTCAGGGATATTACACGCCGTAGAACCTTTCCTCAAGGTTCTACCAGGCTGGTAACAAAACCGAACAACTCAACAACGCCTTTAAGGCTAAAATGACTCAGTAGACCGATTTGGTCTTTCAATAAATACATACAACTCAATTACAATACATGCCTACGCAGGGGTCGAATAGAACACACTCCCGCACAATGGGAAAAGAATACTGCAGCGGAAATAAAATACAACTAAACCAATATGACATCAAACGGGTCCTCGTGTGATTAGTATCGTTCATCTTTCATCATCCTTCATGCCGACCCTGTGCTATGCTCCAAAACCTGAATGCAATACAGACATCCACCCCCCGAATACTCACGGGTTAGCAAAACTCCACTGTTTTGCTAGTGCAAGAACAAAGTGCAATTACGAGCCATAAAATTTATATTCCACGAATAACAATAACCAGGAATCCTCAAAAAGCCAAACGTAACGAAAAGTACTTCCCGAGGCAAGAGTTTGGGTAAAACCTTCCAAAACCGAAAGATCACAAATAAAGGGAAGCAATTTGTAAAACAGTTTAAAATGCCATCGAGAGTTTTAATAGAAAACAATTTAGGATTACCGAATCCTTATCTTTCTAAAATTAACAAGAGTCACAGCCCAAGGGTTTTGTTTTCGCCAATAAAAACCGACAAAAATTCACAGGGCCAGAGCCCAACATCACGTGTCCTCGACGGACATAAAATCAACAAAACATAATCGCACACGCGCAACACCTAGGACCGGGACGAAGCCACAAATCCCACCCGAGGCCTCGAAGGACCCTCCCGAGCTGGGTAGTGAAACAAATCACACACATGCATTGCCTAGGACCGGGACGAAGCCACAAATGCCACCCGAGGCCTCGAAGGACCCTCCCGAGCTGGCTAGCTAAACAATTCACACACCATATCTCACGGTTGGATCAATCACTTGTTGCATCCTGACCACATGATCACGTGCCATGTGTCACCGTAGACCTTCAACCATATCCACACATTCACACAAATAACATATCACATCAATAATATCCAAGTAATGTACTCAATGGCAACAAACAAAATGCACGACGCAATGGTCAAATCACAACGTACCGATATACGAAATGCTCTCGGACAACAACATCGATCCGAAAAGAAATACCATGCAACAATATATCGCACTCGACCATGAAAAAGGTCAAAACAACAAATACGAATGCGGATACCCACAACTTTGAGTAAATTACAAAATGGCCCAAAACGCCCTAAAATCACGATACGTGATCGAATAACCAAACCGAAGTTCACAACACGTCTAAAAAAGTTAAACGGACTTAAGGGAAACTCGAAACAGCAGTTTCGAACGAGATTCAGAAGAATCGAACTCAAGTGCGGAAAAGTCGCCAAAAAGCATGGAACTCAACAAAACAACACCGAAACGAACTCGGATGACAAAAAGTGCATATTTAATCATTCTCGGAATGAAGAAACGGTCATGAACGAGTCGTGAAAACGGACTTTCGTCGAAAAAAAGATATTACCGGAAATCAAAATTTCGAGTATTACATTCTACCCTCCTTAAAAGAAGTTTCGTACCGAAACTTAAAACAAGTAGGGAGAAGCAATATCCCGCCAGGAAAACTCAACGAGATACACAAGAAATGCGTAACTTACGCCCATCAGCGAAACGTTACAAGCAACGCAAAGGAATATACGGCGTGAAAACACGCTCCACGACGACCAGCACAACGTCGCCGTTAGGGATATAATAAAAACAACAAGTGATAAGCGTCATCAAACAGATAATACAATCGAGTCGATTATCCGAACAATCACAAAACACAACAAACGAAAATCAACACGATTGACCAACCTAACGGTACATCAATCAACACGCGAGCCAAACGCTGAACAAATACGGAATTCCACCGCCCAAGGGTCGGAAGATCGAAACGAGACTAATTTCCCGAACTTAAGGGAATTACGAAAGAGTCTGAACATTCAACAATCACGAAACGAGATCAATCAAAAACCGAACAATCAAACGATCGAACCACAACGATCGAGACAATAAAAATCGAACAATCATGTTCGAATCACGAAGAACAATAAAATTCAAACAACAACTCCAAGGTTCACATCTCGACTCGAGACAATATATGATCCGGTGAAAACAACAACATGTGCATTCACATAAGATCCACAGGAAAGGGAATAGAAATTGAAAAGTCACAACGACAAACGAGTTATTCCGAAACAATACCACGCTCGTTCGATCAACAAAAGCAAGGGGCAGGACAAGCTCAGAAAATGTCAATGAACATAAACGAGTCGACAGATTCGAAAATACAGAATTTCCAAATCCGATCCACTTCGAATAAAAGAATTAGTAGAATCAAAAGATGTTACTTCCGAACAAGGTTCACAAGAATCGAACCGAACTCAGAAAAGTCACAGCGATAACCAGATCGACCCAAAACAAGATCACAGCTCGTTCGAACGATGAAACCAAAATACAGAACAAGTTCAGAAAATATCAACGAACACGAGCGAGTCGATAGACCTGAGAAAGAGGAAATGCAGAAGTCCAAAAACAATACGGGTATTACATTCGACCTCTTCTAAAAGAAGTGTCATTCCCGAAACTCACAACACGAAATCAAGGTGACAACACAACAAGCAACCGACAGAAACATCCTGCAAAGGCCTCTCAAAGCCGATTCTGATGACTGTGCTAAGCGCGAACTCCGGAAGTCTCGGTAAACTAATTCGCAAAACTGAATTCCGTGTCCCTCGAGTCCACACTTGAAATGTGTTACTGACGAGAAGGACAATTTGTACGTGCATGCCCCCGGCACACCACGGTTGAAATGCCTCGGCTCGGCATACCGAAAATACAAATTCTAGATACAATAGGGCATAACGTCGCAAAACAACATAGCGGAGATGCCAACTCAGCTCAACAAAGAATCATAACACATATCATATAAAACGATTACCATCGTAAAGTAATACACACACAAACACTACAGCAACGACGGTATCGTTCGGTGACCTCAACGGCCCGAACAATAACCAACACATAATTACAAACATCATGAAACAATCACACATGTACACAAACGTACAAACCCAAGCTTTAACAGCTCACACAGGTGCGATAACACGCAAATCACCACGAAATGACAACATTAAAAGTCGTCATCACACCTCCCACAAAGGGCTAACAAAACATATGCGTGGCGAATGACTCAACGTTCACACCACCAATTCAATCACAATTCAGAGGGCTAACACCCTAACAATAATACCAACATCACACACTCCTTCTCCGACCACAAGCAGGAAATGATGGGTTTTAAAAACAAAAACCACCTTTTGAAAATAATTTAGAAAAACACAGGTTGATCTTGAGTATTATCTTTCAAAAAAATACAAATGTGAAACATCGTTATCGAGACTTTGGAGAACCATTTCGCATTTGATAAAAATGAGGACACTTTCTCTTAGTGAAAAACTTTCAGAATATTCGACCCTCGGGTCTAAGTAAAAGTGTTTCTAAAACATTGAAAATATTTCAAAACATTTTGGTCCTCGAGGTAGAAGAATTTTGAAACATATTGTGGCACCTTGGATGTACCACGAGAAAATAATTTATTTTAAAAGTACGTCTCGAAATTTATTTTTTAAGATACTCAAGGTTTTCAAAGATAATTCAATGGGCTAGAATGCCCAAAAATTCCACGTAATTACACGGAACATTATAGCGCCATGGGTCCCGCGGCGGAACCCACCAAGATAAAACTATTTACAAAAACGCCAAAAAGGCCGATGACGGTAATATTTCAAAAACTCACAAAAGCCATTTACAAAATACTAAATACCGTCATAAGAATTTCGCCAAAACGATCAAGGCCATAATGTCAAAAACTCGGTTAAGGGAATCGGTTTTCGAAATAAAACTCAGTCGGTAAAATACCGAAAGTCATTACAAAAGAACTCACGCATCGGATAAAACAAATACAGTCCAACATGCACAATCCAGCAACACTACTCCTCATATGAACGAAATATGAGAGTCAAATAACCACATATCACGAAATAAAAATCCATAAGAGGACTCCGTCACTTAACAAATAATCATAAAAATAGCTCGTGTCACACGAGGCACAACGCAAAGAATGGGAGACTTACATCCACAGGTCGCATGAAGATGATGATCGCCCACGATACTAATCACGACCAACAAACTCAGACGACACGTCGCGACACGACTCAGTCAGACAAATTCTGACGAGACAAAAACTCAACAGACACCAATAAACCCGATAGCCTAGGTTTCCACAACCTGGCTCTGATACCATTTATGTAACACCCCCAATCCGCTCAGGGATATTACACGCCGTAGAACCTTTCCTCAAGGTTCTACTAGGCTGGTAACAAAACTGAACAACTCAACAACGCCTTTAAGGCTAAAATGACTCAGTAGACCGATTTGGTCTTTCAATAAATACATACAACTCAATTACAATACATGCCTACGTAGGGGTCGAACACAACACACTCTCGTACAACGGGGAAAGAATACTGCAGCGGAAATAAAATACAACTAAACCAATATGACATCAAACGGGTCCTCGTGTGATTAGTATCGTTCATATTTCATCATCCTTCATGCCGACCCTGTGCTATGCTCCAAAACCTGAATGCAATACAGACATCCACCCCCCGAATACTCGGGAGTTAGCAAAACTCCACTGTTTTGCTAGTGCAAGAACGAAGTGCAATTACGAGCCATACAATTCATATTCCACGAATAACAATAACCAGGAATCCTCAAAAAGCCAAACGTAACGAAAAGTACTTCCCGAGGCAAGAGTTTGGGTAAAACCTTCCAAAACCGAATGATCACAAATAAAGGGAAGCAATTTGTAAAACAGTTTAAAATGCCATCAAGAGTTTTAATAGACAAAAATTTAGGATTACCGAATCCTTATCTTTCCAAAATCAATAAGGGTCACAGCCCAAAGGTTTTGTTTTCGCAAATAGAAAACCGACAACAATTCATAGGGCCAGAGCCCAACATCACGTGTCCTCGACGGACATAAAATCAACAAAACATAATCGCGCAAGCGCATCGCCTAGGACGGGGACGAAGCCACAAATCCCACCCGAGGCCTCGAAGGACCCTCCCGAGCTGGCTAGCTAAAAAATTTACACACAATATCTCACGGTTGGATCAATCACTTGTTGCATCCTGACCACATGATCACAAGCCATGTGTCACCGTAGATTATCTCAGGCTCTCACGGTTGGATCAATCACTTGTTGCATCCTGACCACATGATCACGTGCCATGTGTCACCGTAGACCTTCAACCATATCCACACATTCACAAAATAACATATCACATCAATAATATCCAAGTAATGTACTCAATGGCAACAAACACAATGCACGACGCAATGGTCAAATCACAACGTACCGATATGCGATAATATATACATATATATTATCAAAGCATAACGACAACACCAAGTGTATTCATAGTAATTCACGTAACCATCCATGAACACAATGTCCACGAAACACACGCGTTTTGAAAGAGGGCCTTTAACAAGGCTAACCGAATCTTTGAAAGTGAAATTCAAACGATCAAATAAACACAAGGAGGCGATCACTAATTATCATATCCATAAAACGAGAATTATATGGACAAGGTACTTGCCTCAAAATCGGCACACAAGTATCCCGATGAACACGGCTCAACCGGAAAGCTTCGAAACGCCCGATGCTTTCGAAAAGGAAGACGACAACGAACGGAAGGGTTCAACTTGGTTTCTTCGCAAGAAACTCGACCCTAACAACATATAATTAATAAATCAATGATCATACGAGGAGAAATAATCGTAGAACGTCCGAAAACCCCTCTTTGACATTCTACCAGACACCTTCAAGGCATCGATTAAGAACTCAACCAAAACGACGAATCTATACGATCCGACCATGGAATAACAAGGAAATAGGTAGAATACACCTTAATAATCAATAATACATCAATAATCTAAGTTATTACGGATCAAACGAACGAAATCCAACAAAAATCTCAATTTCCCCAAAACTAGATTTTCAAGAAATCTAACCTTGATTCGGTAGATCGGAAGAGGTTATGGGATGATTGATTGATGTTAGAAACTCAAGAACTTCGTGGATTGAAAGAACAACATCATGTCTTCGACCTCTCCAAGCTTCCGGCCGCGGAAGGAAAAGAAACAAAGTGAAAAACGGGTGAAGAAATGACCTGCCTGACCATTATTAATACTGCCCAGGACGCACGAGAAGGCACGCACGAGCGGCCGGTCATGCGCGCCCACTGCCAGCCAACTGCCGGGACGCACGAGCACCGGGCACGAGCACCCGCTCGTGCGTGTGCAGTCAGGGCCGCACGAGCACCGGGTCGTGCGTGCAGCTCGTGCGCCACGCCAGGCGCACTGGCGGTCCCGTGACGCTGGCCCGATGCCTAGCCGCCAAGACTCGACGACTCGAATTCCCGAAAACGCACGAAACAAACACAATGAAATGCTCTCGGACAACAACATCGATCCGAAAAGAAATACCATGCAACAATATATCACACTCGACCATGAAAAAGGTCAAAACAACAAATACGAATGCGGATACCTACAACTTTGGGTAAATTACAAAATGGCCCAAAATGCCCGAAAATCACGATGCGTGATCGAATAACCAAACCGAAGTTCACAACACGTCTAAAAAAGTTAAACGGACTTACGGGAAACTCGAAACAGCAGTTTCGAATGAGATTCACAAGAATCGAACTCAAGTGCGGAAAAGTCGCCAAAAAGCACGGAACTCAACAAAACAACACCGAAACGAACTCGGATGACAAAAAGTGCAGAATTAATCATTCTCGGAATAAAGAAACGGTCATGAGCGAGTCGTCAAAACGGACTTTTGCTGAAAAAAAATAAATTACCGAAAATCAAAATTACGGGTATTACAGTAATACTCCTTCACCGTAGCATGAATCGTTGTCGTACGAACTACCTCACCGCTTCCACTTCCATCATCACATCTACGTCTGCCAAGGCTCGTTATGCTAATGCAGATAGCACCGTTCAGCATTATCGAAAAAAATCAGTCGTACAGTATACCACAATTATCAACACAAGGTTTAGTTAGCATCCTTATAATAACGGTAATATCGTAAAGCACAAAGTCTTCTGAAGTCAATTTCGAGTCCTTCGACTAGGACGATCATTATATGCATGCACTTAATGAAAACAATTTTTTGAAAAAAGAGGCGAGTCACGCTACGCCCGAAACTTGTAAATACTGTCCTTTATTTTGGAAGAGGAAGTTTATACATCGACTTTAAAAATTATTTTTGAATAATGTATAAAAGGAATTCTTTTATGAATAGTGACTAATTTGAAATATTTTAAAAGTGTCCAAGTACTACAATTTTAAAATCTTTCCTCTTCTACCAAAATGCTTAATCGAAAGGATTTTTCACCGAGATACATGACCATTTGACATGACGACATTAAATCATGGGTTTTCACAATGTTAGAAAATTTCGAAGCACCACTTTAAAATGTTCGTGATATTACAACACCGTGGGCCCCGCACTAGAACCCACCAGGCTAAAAACCATTTTTAAAAACGTTCACAATACCAAAAAGGCCGATGACGGCAATATTTTCAAATACTCACAAAAGTTGTAGTTGTGTTGTTCTCTGTTGAGGACTTAGTATTTCTTCACTCAAGGATATACGTTGTATGCTCGAAGAAATCGATTGCTCTTAGTGTAAGCTTTCGATTCTTGATCAATCAGTAAGTGAGCAATGTAACACCCCGAGATATTCGGAATAATTACAGCGCCGTAAACCCTTTTAAGTAAGGATTTACAAGGCTAAATAAAAGAAATGTAAATATAATCTATCAATACCACGGAAATTCAAATTACAAAACCGGTTCCAACTGGTTTAACGAGTTAATTAATACAACCATATCGAAATGATATTAATAAGACACGCGTACTCGAGTACTGAAATTGAACCAAGAAGACAAATCACAAACAACAACAAACATCACTGAACCCCTTCGTCGTCACATCGGTACTGTGGCTATTTCCCCGCTCCTCGGCTACCTGAAAATCAAAACAAATGTCCACCCCTGAAGGGGTTAGCAAAACGATGCTAGTACAAGTATCATTTAAACAAATCGAATATGCATCCACAATACATAACAAGATACACCACATGGACTTCCGCTATCGGAATCCGACAATGCGAATCCACAAGATTCCATTAACACAGCATGGGTATTCCAATGATCCAGCGCCCTCAGCATAGATCCCAAGATGATCCCGTCGGACCAACACGAGGTGGAAAAACCCGTCCAATGATCCAGCGCCCTCAGCCTAGATCCCAAGATGATCCCGTCGGACCAACACGAGGTGGACATCCGATCCAGCGCCCTCAGCATAGATCGTACAACATACACAAACACAACTCATGCATACATATATGCAAAATCGCTATGTCCATCAACATGAACATACAAACACTAAATAACGAATATCATGACAATTTAACGAAATAAATCCCATGTTCAACAACATGAATAAACCACATGTATACTCAAAATATGAACATTAACAAATTACGATACTTGCCTCGAAGATGGCAAGAACGAAACACTCCAATGATCTCAACACACTCGAAGGCCGCCTCCTTCGATCAACGTAGCAAGCTCGAACCTTAACAAAAGAAATGGTATAGAATTCATCTCAAGTCGTACACTGCCTATCAATCCGGTCAACGGCCAAAAGCTCTAAATATGTAATCTGCCTGAACTACTTAGCGTACGCTATGTATTCTACGTAATGTGCGCTAAGTCTGCCTGTTAACGTACACAAATGACCAAGTCTAGCGTACGCTAGCCATGTACTGACAGTTCTCTCTGATCAGCCAACTGACTCGACTGATAACATAACGTACGTTACGTACCAAAGGTAGCGTACGTTAACTCATTCCCGATAGCGAACGTTAATATACATATGTTAGCGTGCGCTAACCGTGCATGGCAGTTTACTACTGGCAGAAAACTTGATCTAATGGTGATGAAACTCATGAATTCTATGGTGATAATACATGTCATCCCCGTGCATATCATGCTCATATGGTTTTGTGAAAGATCTATACGGATTAAACGACTACGAGATACAAGGTTGCGCATAACCATCACAACACCATAATTCATCTTGATTTTCAAGGAATATCCTAAGTTCAATCCATTACATGTCCCAAAACGTATGATTCCTTTTGTGTAAAGACATAAGAACTTGATAATCTCCAAATACTGGTCCAAAACAGTTTTGAAGTTTCATGAATATGCTAGGAGTTCAAACACTAATAGGTTCAATGGATTATACGATGAATAAGTACCGAAAAATCGAAAATATGCTTCTAACACATGAGGTTCGACTACTTACGAATTTAACTGACTAGATAATCCCAAAACATGATCAAAATGTCCTTCAGAATATTACTAATATTTGTGAAGAATCACCTACCTCAAAGTAGCGAAGAACACGAAGGAACTTGAGGAAATCCAACACCGAGGGCTTGAACACCAATCTCCAAAGATCTACAATCTTCAAAATCGTGCTAGGAGGATGATATGAGAGGTTGAGGAGGGAGGAAGTAACTCTCTAAGCTCAAAAATTCGGATTAGGGAAGTGAAAATATCTGAATAATGAAAAAGTAAGATGTCCTATATATAGGAAATGGTTATTAGCGCGCGCTAGTCCCTATCCATAGCGTGCGCTAACGGCCATACGAAACTTACTGACTTCACTGTACTCAGCGTTTAGCGTGCGCTATCCTCATATCATTAGCGTGCGCTACCGCGTTGACTTGGCTTTTCCCGAAAGCCGTCCAGGTTCATCCCGACATGATCCGACCGAAATCCTCAGCCGATCTCACCTACCACCCTATCTTAATCATGCTGACTACATATAGCGTGCGCTAAGGTTCATGCACAGTGTGCGCTACGTATCCAAATTAGCGTACGCTACACTTAGTCGATAGCGTGCGCTACATGCGCAGAATCACAATTTAAAACACATTCATGAAATCATGCGCTTAACAACACCGGATTATGAAATACGGAGAATAATACTCAGATCAAAATGCAACAATTACAATATCACAAGTTCCAAATACATATCAGAAATCTCGAGTATTACATCCTTCCTCCCTAAAAAGAAGTTTCGTCCCGAAACTTAAGATGGAAACAACTCTGGATATCTAGTCTTCATACTGTCCTCCATTTCCCAAGTGGCCTCATCAACTCCGTGCCGTGACCATTGTACTTTAACCAAGGGTATTGGTTTATTCCACAATTGTTTGATCCGACTCTCAAGTATCTTGATTGGTCTCTCCTCGAAGGTGCCATCATTAGCTATCTCGATCTCATCGAACTCAATGATATGACTGGGATCCGGTACATACTTCGCAATTGGGATACGTGAAACACATTGTGAACGTGACTCAGCGATGGTGGTAAGGCCAACCTGTATGCTAAATCCCCAACTCTCTCGAGGATCTCAAATGGTCCGATATATCTCGGACTTAGCTTACCTTTCCTCCCAAAACGGAAAATTCCTCGTGTAGGGGACACCTTCAATAGTACGTGGTCCCCAATGTCGAACTCCAGAGGGCGACGATGCACATCTGCGTAAGACTTCTGTCGACTCTGGGCAGTCAACAGTCTTTCCCGAATCATAGCTATCTTCTCTTGAGTTTGAACTATCAATTCCGGTTCCATCCCGATTAAGTCCGAAGAATCATCCCAGCACAAGGGTGATTGGCATCTTCTCCCGTACAAAGCTTCAATCGGTGGCATCTTAATAGAAGCATGCTAACTATTGTTATAGGAGAATTCAATCAATGGCAAGTGAACTTCCCAATCAGTTGACCAATCCAAAGCACAAGCTCTAAGCATGTCTTCTACTGTTTGAATAGTCCTTTCGGACTGACCGTCCATTTGGGGATGATAAGCCGTGCTAAAGTTTAGATCGGTCCCCAAAGGCCTGTGAACTGCCTTCTAGAAGTGCGACACGAAGCAACCATCTCGATCTGAAATAATGGTCTTCGGTGTCCCGTGCAATCTGACTATCTTTGCAACAAATACTCGTGCCAATTTCTCGGGTCCCCACGTGTCTTTAATTCCTATGAAATGAGCCGACTTGGTTAGTCGATGAACTATAACCCAAATCATGTTCATTCCCGTCTTGGTCCTTGGCATATTGGTGATGAAATCCATCGAGATATCCTCCCACTTCCACTCATGGATCGGAAGCGGCTTTAACATTCCGGCAGGTCGCTGATGTTCAATCTTAACCTGCTGACAAGTCAAACACTTCGAAACGTACTCTGCTACGTCCTTCTTCATATTTCCCCACCAGAAGTTTTGTTTAAGATCCTTATACATCGTACTGCTGCCCGGGTGGATAGAATAGGGCGCGCTGTGAGCTTCCTTCAGAATTATCCGTCTCAAATCATCATCATTGGGAATGCAAAGTCGACTCTGAAATCTCAGAACTCCATCATCTTGTATCACGAATCCTGGGGCCTTTCCTTTCTTTACTTCGTCACATAACCGAAGGATTAGAGAATCGTTCAACTGCTTAGATTTGATTTCCTCGGCTAGCGACGAAGTCAGTTCCATCGCATATAGTTGCCCTTGGATTTCTGGTGCCCATACTTCAATCCCTTCACGGATCAGTTCTCGTTGAATGCTGGTTTGGGACGTAAGTGCTTCCAACACTCGAAGAGAAACAGGTTTTCGGCTTAATGCATCGGCTACTACATTTGCTTTACCCGGATGATAGAGAATTTCCAAGTCGTAATCCTTGATCAATTCCAGCCACTTTCTTTGCCTCATGTTTAATTCTTTCTGACTGAAAATGTACTTGAGGCTTTTATGATTTGTAAAGATCTGACAATGAGTACCGTATAAATAATGTCGCCAGATTTTCAAGGCAAAGACCACAGCTGCTAACTCCAGATCATGAGTCGGGTAATTTACTTCGTACGGTTTCAACTGCCGAGAGGCATAGGCAATCACCTTATCCTTTTGCATCAACACCCATCCTGCACTCGATTTGAAGCGTCGCTGTATACCATGAATCCATCAGTTCCATCTGGTAATGCTAATATAGGTGCTGTCGTCAGTCTCTTCTTAAGTTCATCAAAACCAGCCTGGCATTTCTCATCCCACGTGAACTTTTGAGTTTTCTGTAATAGCTGAGTGAGTGGACAAGCAATTTTGGAAAATCCCTCCACAAAACAGCGATAATATCCAGCAAGTCCTAAGAAGCTTCGGACTTCTTTCACGTTTTTAGGAGCTTCCCATTCCAAGATTGCTTTGAGTTTCTTCGGGTCCACCTGAACTCCATCAGCTGATATCACATGCCCAAGGAAAGTTACTTCCCTAAGCCAGAACTCACATTTAGAAAGCTTCGCATAGAGCTGTTCCTTCCTCAAGGTGCTCAAAACCACACGCAAATGCTCGACATGCTCCTCTGTGTCTTTCGAATAGATCAAGATGTCATCAATGAAAATGACCACAAACTTATCTAGGTATTCTAAGAATACCCGATTCATCAGTTGCATAAATACCGCAGGAGCATTGGTAAGTCCGAATGGCATCACCACGAATTCATAGTGCCCGTACCGGGATCTGAAAGCAGATTTCGGTATATCCAATTCCTTAATTCTCAACTGATGATATCCTGATCGCAATTCAATCTTCGAGAATACCCTTGCTCCTTGCAGTTGATCAAACAAGTCATCGATCCGAGGTAAAGGATACTTGTTCTTGATGTCACCTTGTTTAGTTCCCTGTAATCAATACATAACCGGAGGGATCTGTCTTTCTTCCGGACAAAGAGAACGGGCGCTCCCCAAGGAGAAACACTAGGATGAATATAACCCTTCTGTAATAATTCCTCCAGTTGCTTCTTTAGTCCATACATCTCGGTTGGCGCCATGCGGTATGGTGCTCTAGAAATAGGAGCGGCTCCAGGCTCTAATTCGATAGTGAACTCCACTTCTCTCCGCGGAGGTAATCCAGGTAGTTCGTCAGGGAATACATCTGAAAATTCATTCACAACTGGAATAGATGAGAGTTCTACTCCTTCTTCTTTCTTCATGGCATATCACCAAATTCCATGACATCCCTGCTTCAGTAATTTCATAGCTTTCATTGCTTTGATCAATTTTCCCGAGCTTCCCGGTCTCCATCCTCTGAATAGGTGTTCAGATCCGTCATCAGCAATGATAGAAATGACTCTCTTTCGGTAATTCAGAATAGATCCATAACGGTTGAGCCAATCGTCTCCGAGAATTAAGTCGTCACCATGGATGTCAACTACAATAAGATTCGATGGCCAATCTGTAATATCCGCAATTTTCGATTTTCGGTAAATTTCTTTTTTTCGGCGGAAGTCCGTTTTGACGACTCGCTCATGACCGTTTCGTCATTCCGAGAATGATTAATTCTGCACTTTTTGTCATCCGAGTTCGTTTCTGTGTCATTTTGCTGAGTTCCGTGCTTTTTAGCGGTTTTTCCGCACTTGAGTTCGATTCTTGCGAATCTCGTCCGAAACTGTTGTTTCGACTTTCTCATAAGTTCATTTAATGTTATTATTCATGTTGCGAGCTTTGGCTTGGTGTTTCGATCATGTATCGTGATTTTTGGGCGTTTTGGGCCATTTTCGTAATTTCCCAAAGTTTGGGGTAATTACTTTCCGTTGTCGAATTTCGAGCCTTCGGGTGGTTAGAATCGTGTGTTCTATTAGTGCTCGGATTCGTCTTTGCGAGTACTTCGTAACCGTATCTTCGATTCGTACTCAGGTTCGGGTTTCGGGGTCGTTCGGGCCGTCGGAGTTGGTCCCGGCCGAGTCATGGCCGGGCATGTTGGGGCCAGCCACCGGCCGAGTAACGCACGGTAGTGATCGGCGATTACGCACGTAAGGCCGATTACGCACGTAAGGCCCTGGCCGTAACGCACGTAACGCCCGGCATTTCCGTGGAGTGAGTTCGGCCATGGCCGATTACGCACGTAAGCCATGGCGATTACGCACGTAACCCGACCGTGATCGGCTATTTAAGGCCTGGCAGCGTTTTTCTTCAGCCATTTCTCATTCTTTTTCTTCCCGTATGCGTCTGTGGGTGTGTGAATCATCTAGAGATGTTGTTGGACAATGAATCCATGAAGTGTTGAGGTTCATATCATCAATCATCCGTCCTATAACATCCTCCGATCTACCGAATCAGGTCAGATTTCCTAGAAATCTAGTTTTGGGGAATTTGGGTATTTTGGTTATTTTCATCCGAGTAATCCGATTTAACTTAGGATTATGATGGATTGATGAATATTTAGATGTATTATATCATTTCCTTTATTATTCCATGGTTGGATCGTATCGATTCGTTGTTTGGGTCGAGTTCTTGACCGACGCCTTAAAGGTGTCCGGTAAAATGTCTTAGAGGGGTTTTCGGGCGTTCTACCATTATTCTTCCTCGTATGATCGATGATTTATTGATTATATATTGTTAGGGTCGAGTTTCTTGCGAAGAAACCGAGTTGAACCCTTCCGTTCGTTGTCGTCTTTCTTTTCGATTGCATCGGGCGTTTCGAAGCTTTCCGGTTGAGCCGTGTTCGTCGGGATACTTGCGTGCCGATTTTGAGGCAAGTACCTTGTCCATATAATTCTTGTTTTGCGGATATGATAATTGGTGATCGTCTAAATGTGTTTGTGTGGTCGTTTGAATTGAACTTTCAAAAGATTTGATTAGCCTTGTTAAAGGCCCTCTTTCAAAACGCGTGTGTTTTGTAAATTATGTGGGTTATAAGTGACTATGTGAATCCTACGGATATGTTTGGTGTTGATGTTGTGCTTGATAATGCGTGTATACATATATTATCTCCTTTCGATGCATTATGGTTGGACGTGTTGTTTTGTCAGGTGTTTGATGCCTCTTGTTGAGTTGTTTTGGATATCCTTGGTGTGATATTATATTTGTGCTTGATTGTTTCGCTAGCCAGCTCGGGAGGGTCCTTAGAGGCCTCGGGTGGGATTAATGGTGGCGTCCTGGTCCTAGGCGATGCTTGTGCGTGTATGTTTGGTGAATGTATTTTGCTCACCCTGGGACGGTCCGACGGGGCCTCGGGGGAATCTATGACTTCACTCTGGGTTCACGAGTAAAAACTTCACAGCTTGGTGTGTATGTTTAGTGAATGTATTTTGCTCACCCTGGGACGGTCCGACGGGGCCTCGGGGGAATCTATGACTTCACTCTGGGTTCACGAGTAAAAACTTCACAGCTTGGTGTGTATGTTTAGTGAATGTATTTTGCTCACCCTGGGACGGTCCGACGGGGCGTCGGGGGAATCTATGACTTCACTCTGGTTTCACGAGTAAAAACTTCACGAGTGCGTGTGTATGTTTTGTGAATGTGTTTGCTCACCTCGGGAGGGTTCGACGGGGCCACGGAGGGAGTCCAATGGTTTTGCCCTGGATTCACGAGTGAAACTTCACGGGTGCGTGTGTATTTTATGTCCGTCGAGGACACGTGATCTTGGGCTCTGGCCCTGTGAATTGTTATCGGTTTTCTATGTGTGAAAACAAAACCTTTGGGCTGTGACCCTGTTGATTTTGGAAAAAGAAGGATTTGATAATCCTAAATTGTTTTCTATTAAAACTCCCGAGGGTATTTTAAACCATTTTGCAAATCATTCTCGTTATTTGTGATCTTTCGAATTTGGAAAGTTTTACTCAAACTCTTGCCTCGGGAAGTATTCGTTTCGTGTATTTGAATCTTTGAAGATTCCCGGTTATTGTTATTCTTGGAACTTGAATTATATGGCTCGTATTTGCACTTTGTATTTGCACTAGCAAAACGGGAGTTTGCTAACCCCGAGTATTCGGGGTGGATGTCTATTTTTGCATTCGGGTTTTGGAGCATAGCACGAGTGGTCGGCACGAAGGATGATGAAAGATGAACGATACTAATCACACGAGGATCCGTTGATGTCGTATTGGTCTAGTTGTATTTTCTTTTCATTGCAAGATCTTTTCCCGCTGTACGGGAGTTTATTGTATTTTGACCCCTGCGTGGGTAAGTGTTTGGAATTGAGTTGTATGTTATTATTGAAAGACCAAATCGGTCTACTGAGTCATTTTAGCCTTAAAGGCGATGTTTAGATGTTTGATTTTAGTTATCAGCCTGGTAGATCCTCGAGGAGAGGGTCTACGGCGTGTAATATCCCTGAGTGGATTGGGGGTGTTACACAATCTCTCCCTCCTATAGACACTGGAAAATCTCTAGTTTCTAGGGTTCCCAAAATTCTCTCTCCGCTCGGCAAGCCCATAACATATGGTTCACAATCAAATAAGCACGAGATTTCAAACGATTAACACAGTTCAATGATATGAAAGAATGTGTAGCTCCGGAATCGAATAAGACACTAACTGGTTGCAAAAGGATCTGAATCGTACCTGATGCAACAACAGTGTTCTGATCGTCAGATTTCCTCATCTCGTACAGGCGCGGAGGAACGGACCCAGCACTGGATGTCTCTCTCTTCCCAACATTCTGCTGCTGAAATCTACTCTGTTGCATCTGGTTCACACTTATTTCCTTTGGTACTGGCGCCGGAGTGCGAGTACCAAACGATCTAGTCGCCACTCCACAGAAAGCCGCACGGTGCCCTTCTTGCCCACAATCGAAACAAGTCATAGAGGATGCGGGGCAATCACGTCTAATATGCCCTGCTCGACCACAATTATAGCACTTCTTTGATGCGTCCGAAACTGCTGATGTTGTCCGGAATTTCTTTCCACCTCTAGAAGGATGTGGAGGTTTCCTAGCTGAATAAAAGGAAGACTGGCCCTTGCGGGCCCCACCACTCTTGTTTTCCGAGAAGTTGCCGGTCACTTTCTGCTGATTTGCCTCCATCGATTTCTCCACCGCCGCCTCTTTCATGTCGTAGGCCAGCGCTTTGTCTTGATACTGTCGCAACGTAGTACACTCGAATCCGGACATGTACTGCTAAATCTCCGGCTTCATTCGCATATCGAAATGAAAAATCTTTTCTGCCTCCGTTCTGACCAAGTGTCGCACACAAGTCAGCTGATGGTTAAAAGTTTTGATTATGTCTGTTACAGTTGCTTCCGAACTCTGTGGTGAGAAGAACTCTCGGATTTTTGCCTCCCTAACTGGACGAGGACAATATTGTGCTTCCATCATTAGTTTGAATTCCGTCCAATCCGCATTATGATTCTCGGGTCGAATAGCTTCCCACCAGTCAAAGGCCTCCCCAGTCAGAAAATACTGGGCAATGGGAACCTTCCGGTCCTCGGGACAGTTCATACCCACGAATATCTTCTCTAACTCCTTTAGCCAATAATCCCAAGTAAGTGCCTCAACAGATCCGTCAAATTTTGGCGGGTGCAATTTGACCACCTCAGCAAGCCATCTGTCTCCCCGGTTATCCTTGTGGTGCTGCTGTCCCATCGCCGTCTGCATGTGGTCAACTACCTGAGCGAACTGGTTTATCTGAGCCACCACTTGTTGAAGCACTCCCGGCATGTTAGGATTCGCGTCGTCGTTCGCTGATCCCTGCTGCCCTCCAGAATGGGAATCGGTTCGACTAGACGATAATTCTGGGGTAGTTGCGGAATCCTCCTGTCTCATGTTACCACGTCCGCGTCCACGACCGCGTCCGCGTCCACGTCCTCCTCTCAACATACTGTAAACACAATTTCTCAATATCCAGGACAAAATTTTTAAAAATAAAGCCCGTCAATACTCACAAAACAGAAATTAAGTAAAACGGTAGTACCAGAGATTAGGAGACTTACAACCACGGTCCACATGACGACTTTTGGCTGAACAGTGATGTTACGAATGACCCGTAAATCAATAACGTAAACAGACCCAACTTAAAACCCGACTGCCAAGATATCCATGAATCTTAGCTCCGATACCATATTCTGTAACACCCCGAGATATTCGGAATAATTACAGCACCGTAAACCCTTTTAAGTAAGGATTTACAAGGCTAAATTAAAGAAATGTAAATATAATCCATCAATACCACGGAAATTCAAATAACAAAACCGGTTCCAACTGGTTTAACGAGTTAATTAATATAACCATATCGAAATGATATTAATACACTACACCAAAAACAGGATTTTGTGACATTGAACCTTGTTGATTTGATTTGTATCCAATGATGATACAATTTTATGATTGCCAATAATAAATCATAAAGACCAAACAGTGATAAATCCAAATATTTGTGACTGTTAATGACTGTCACAAGTATTCTGACTGTCTTTAGCAGTCACAAATCTAAATATTTATGACTGTCTTGAGCAGTCATAACCTTTCAATTTTATGTATAAATACATCTTGGCAAACCCTTAGTACATGGGACGGTCACATCTGAAACAAGGGTAATACGGCAAAACCGGTCTAAAGTCCCAGTTCCCATTCTTACTTCTCCTCTCTCTATGTGACTTCTCCGACTCTCCCCGATAGCCGGTCTCTCTCTCTCGATCACGCGGAATACTTCTTCCAGCGACCCGCGAACCGGTGGTCGAATTACACGATAAGAGCAGCGATTGGACTCTCCATGATTCTGGGACTCGGGTCAGATCTCCAAGAATCGCCCTTTGAATTTTCCGGCAAAAGAAAAAAGAAGTCGCAGTCTTTGATTCGGTAGAGCTTGGAGGCGGCGACGACGTTTCGAATCTAGAAATGAGGGTTAGTGGAGGAGTGGATGAGGATTGAGTTTGTAGTAGCCGAATAAAATCTCAGGTTTGAATTCCTTTAGTTTTTTATTTCGGTTCTAAACAAAAATATGGGATTGTGCTGTTGAATAATTTGGGTATTTGGTTTCTGGTTCGACATTTATGTGTGTGTGTATGAATGTTTGAAGATGAATTGGTTTCCTGCTATTGAATGTTTGAAGATGAATTTGGTTTCCTGGTTCTAATCGTGGCCGTTTACGCTTTTCAAACTTTTAGTTAGCATTTCTTTTTTGGTAAGATCTTGTGGATTTCAAATCGTCATTTAGGAAAATTAGTATGGCAAATCTAACATTGGTAAATACTGGTGTTTTAAGGCCCTCGACCGTGGTGCTACACTTTTGAAAGTAGACAAGCTAGTAACGGGGCATAATGCAGACGACATAGTCAAAGCTTGATTCGTAAACATATTAAGAGGTGACATTGCCAGGTAATATGTTGTTAACGGTTCTGAAAGAAAGACATAATAGAGCTTGGATAAAATCATTGAAAGTTCTTCCTTTTGTGTTTTGTGTATAAGTTTTCTTGATCAGTCGAAACTCATTCTTAACATTCCAGGTTGAGTAGATGCACCTCAATAACCACTGGTGAAGATGGACCTATTCCAAGATGCAAGCCATTTAAGTACACTTATGAGAAGGAAATTGTGATATATCCTTGTTAACTTAGAGGGTTTTATGATTCTCTTCCTTATTATTGTTCAAGTTACTCATATGACTCATTTATTGTTTAAGGTCTGGTTTAGATTCATATTTTTTTTCTTACATGATTGATCAATGATGGTGTTCTGACTCTATATAATTTACTGAGTCAATGAAATTAATTTAAGCTTCTGAAAATGAAATATCGATCAGTAAGTGTACTTACGTTTAGGTTCTTATTTTTTTTTTCAATCAGTGAATAACACAATGGTAGTGTTTTTATCATAAATATATAACAGAATGATGCACTGCCTCTTCAGTAAGTTGTATGTTGTATTTGATGTCTTACTTTATATGATATTGTCGTCAAGATAATTTTATTTATTTTTTCTTTAGTATCTCCTTACTTCGTGTCATGAGTTCATAGGAAAATGGTTATCCATCAGATATCTAATGATAAGTTGGAGCTCTGTTATTTAATTCCGAAATGTGGAAAAGTTTATCTTCCGCATGGACTTCAATGCAAATTTTCAGATTGCGTTTCATGGCATCATCATTAACAAAGACGAAATTGTACTTGATGGAAGTGAAGCACCTGTGCGCATTGATGCCGAAGCTCTTCTTTCATTGGAGAATCTTACCCAAACTGCAGTGTTAAATAAAGTGAGAATTATTGGCCAGCTTCAGTTATCACACACACACACACACACACACACACACATATATATATATATATATATATATATCATCATTATCATCATTATTATTATTATTTAAACTTTATTCTTTGTTCTTATTTTGTACTGCTGCTCATGTTTTCATGCATAAAACTCTTGCAGGTTAGAATCCCTTATCGTCCTGTTGATGATAAACTTAGCACGCTTACGGCAGAGCGGGACAAGCTGCCCTCAGGCAAACAGATATTGGCACTCTTATTAACGTGGGTTTTACTTTGGTACCGGATTGTCTATCCCTGTGTTATCCAGTTGTGCTTATGAAAATAGTTGACTGAAATTTTTCTGTGATGTTGTAGTTACAAGTTCAAGCTTGAAGATGGTGCTGAAATAAAGCCACATATCCCCTTACTGAACAACCGAGTATATGACAATAAATTTGAGTCGCAGTTTTATATGGTATCAGATACAAACAAGGTGAGTGGCCTTGTTTTTTAGTTAGCGTAATCAGTTTATTTTGCTCAACACTTGGCCCTCGCTTTCTTTATTGCAAATGGGTGGCTCTCTTTTCTTGTTTAATTTTTTTTAAATATGCTCACCACAAAGAGGATGTTATGTTAGGAATACTTATTAGATTTTGATGATGTCATTAATTTAAAATCAAATGTTTATTACTTGGCAAAATGTAAGGAAGAACCAAATGAGTATCTTCCATAGGCCAAAATATGTTAAGTTTATTACTTGGCAAAATGTAAGGAAGAACCAAATGAGTATCTTCCATAGGCCTAAATATGTTAAGTATAAAACTTGGCAAAATGTAAAGAAGAACCAAATGAGTGTCTTCTGTAGGCCAAAAGTTAGTTAGGCTGAAAAACGGCTAAGTACAAAGTACAGCCTAGTCCATCAGAGAGGAGCAGCCGACTCCAGTCAGAGTAGCTCTGGTCAACTAAATTTATCAGAGAAGTTTGACTGATCGGCCTGAGGTACCTCAGGGAAGTCACCTGACCAGACAAGTCACAAACAATGAACAGCCGAGAGGACCTACCTGCAGAGATGTAAGCTGCACATCAGCCTACTCAACTACAGCCTAGTACTCCAAGTCCACGTCAGCATACTTTGAAAAGTCAAATATTACGGAAAGCTCACATGCAACGTGAAGAGACAAATTGGAGTGATTCCCGCAAGAGATATGATTTAATTAAATCATCCTGACCCACCGTGAAGACTTTAATCCTTTTATATTCAAAAGATTCGGCGCTCACATGCAGAAGTCCTCACAACGGTCGGAAGATAAAATTAAATAATGGGAATCCAGCCTTGCAACGTTCAGAAAAGAATAAACAATGAAGTCTCCCTCCAACGGACGAATTTGTTCAAAGATTTGCAACGGCTACAAGGAAGAAGCTCAGAGATCGTGACCTATATATATCCAGAGATTTGAAACTGAGCAACAACCGGTGCGAACATACATTCTAGCGATCAAAGCAAACAAAGCAATCCCAAGCAATCAAATAGCATCGTGAAAAGAGCAGATCTAAAAGTTCATACTTAAGGAAGCTCTTAAGTTGGAGAAGACAAACACTCTTGTCTATAATCTTGAGTACGGGGTACTTCACTGGTTGAAGTAAGAGACTGTAAAGGCATCTAAGGATCGAGGATCAAGATGTGCAAGGCAGTCAAGTGTGTGTACAACGGCACAGATTTCCACTGGTTGGAAGCTGTTGTAGTGTGGTTTGAATCACTGTAATATTTATCACTGGTTGAAAATTATAGTGAATTCATCTCCAACTCGTTTGGAGAAAAGTGGATTAGTAGAGGATTACCCCACCTCTGAGACCACTATAATTGCCTGTGTTATTTACTGTTTTACTGCATCATACTTTAAACTGCTGCATACATTGTTAAGTGTTTCATTAAGTTAATTTATATTCGTCATCAGCTGACTTCCGCACATATCCAAGAACAAATGACTCCAAGTCATTTGTTTAACCATCAGCTGAAGAAACTCACTCTTCGTGAAAAAGAGTTCAAGAGTTTCAACAAGTCTATTCACCCCCCCTCTAGACTTGTTCCTGGACGACTTGTGACCTACAAGTGGTATCGGAGAGGTTGGTTCATTTTTTTCTCACGAACCAGATCTATACTAGATATATATCTTATCTCTCACTTTATAATGGAACACATGCACTCTAGACTACCTGTCTTTTCAGTTGACGAGTATGATCTCTGGAAGATAAGAATGCAGGCACACTTATCTTCAATCCATGACGAAATGTGGTGCATCATTGAAGACGGTCCATTCATTTTTGAGAAGGACAACACAGCCGAGGAGATCGCAGCTGGGAGGCCCGAAAAGATTCCTAAGAAGAGAACGGAGCTGACCCCCGAAGAGAGAAAGCTGGCCAATCTTGACAACAGGGCCAGAGATGTGTTATACCAAACTCTTGACAAATCCACCACGGTCAAGATCAAAAACTGTAAAAATGCCAAAGAAATTTGGGACACATTAGCTCTAATGTGTGAAGGAACGGAGCTGATCAAGGAAAACAAGTTGTCAATAGCTATCCAAAAGTTTGACAACTTTAAAATGAAGAATGGTGAATCTATAGATCAAGTAGACACAAGGTTCACTGAAATTATCAATGAGATCAACTCCCTGGGCAAAACCTATGGCAACAGGGAAATGGCACTTAAGGTCCTCAGATCTCTCAACCCCGAATGGAGCATGAAGGCCGTAGCCATGAGAGAGTCCAAGGACCTGAATAAAATAAAGATTCAAGAGCTGTTCTCGGATCTGAAGGCCTATGAGTTCGAACTTCCAAGTTCATCCTCAACTGAGCCTGCAGAGAAGGGAATTGCATTTGCAGCCGAGTCCCCTGCTAAGAGCCTATCTGATGTGAAACCTCCAAATCCACTAGATTTTGAGGAAGAAATGGCTTTCATAATGCAAAGGTTCAGCAATTTCAGAAAGAACTACTCCAAGTATAAGAAAAACTACAATGAGAATCCAAGAAGGAACCAGAAGGCTGGAAGCTGGAAAGTTGAATGCTACAACTGTCACAAAATAGGACACATCCAAATGGATTGTCCCGAGCTCAAGAAGGACGAAACCAAGAAGGAGGTGGGAAGAAAGGAAGACAGAAGAAAAGCTCTCATCGGAGAAGACCAGGAGCATGTCGAATCAAGCGGCGGTTTCTTTTCTGATGAAGACGAGGAGTATGATTGCCTGATGGCAAACTTAGCTGATGAAGAGAAAAGGTGGAAGGACTACAACCACATCTCCTCAAGCTCAAATTTTGGAGGTGGAGAATGGTTTGTAGACTCTGGATGCTCGAGGCATATGACCGGGAACAAGAAGATGCTGACCAAATACATCAAAGAAAGAGGTCCCGATGTAACCTTTGGAGATAGCTCTAGAGGACAGACAAAAGGCTTTGGAGAGCTGCACCGAGGAAACATTGTAATATCCAAAGTTCATTATGTCAAAGGGCTCAAATACAACCTCCTGAGCATCAACCAGTTCTGTGACGAGAAGAATCTAATAGTCTTCACCATCTTGAAGTGTATGGTGATAGACATCTTATCTGGAGAAATAAAGCTACAAGGTTTCCGAAGAAGAGATGTATACATGATTGATTGGAACACAGGAACACCTAACTCCTGTTTTCTATCCAAGACTGTAGCTGAGAATGGATGGCTGTGGCACAAAAGACTATGTCACCTGAACTTCAAAGCCATCAACAAGATTAGCTCTCAGAAGCTGGTCAGAGGACTTCCAAATGAAGCATTCAAGATGGAAGCACTCTGTGATGCTTGTCAGAAGGGAAAGCAGACCAAGGCATCGTTCAAGCCAGTTCAGCCCACAACGCTCACAACAAGGATCTTAGATCTACTCCACATAGATCTATTTGGTCATATCAAACCAAGGACTTTGAGCCGCAGGAAGCATGCACTTGTAATAGTAGATGATTATTCAAGGTACACTTGGATCATTTTTCTATACAAGAAAAGTGAAACCCTGACCAAGTTACCTGAGCTGCTGAGAAGGATCCAGAATGAGAAATCCCTCTCCATAATCAAGATCAGATCAGATAGAGGAGGAGAGTTTCTCAACAAGGCGATAATCGATTTGGCCGATCGAATGGGATCCAAGATGAGCTCTCTGCCAGTGACGCCCAGCAGAATGGTGTTGCTGAAAGAAGGAACAGAACTCTAAAGGAAGCAGCAAGGTCCATGATTGCAGAAGCGGACCTACCCAAAAGGTTCTGGGCTGAAGCTGTCAACACAGCCTGCCACACCCAGAACAGGAGTATGATAGTAGGGAGACATGGCAAAACTCCCTATGAGGTTTGGAATAATAGAACTCCTACTGTTGCTTACTTTCATGTTTTTGGTTGTAAGTGTTTCATCCACAACAACGGTAAAACACAGCTAAATGCCTTTGATGCTAAAACTGATGATGGTCTATTTATGGGATATTCCCAAAGAAGCAAGGCATATAGAGTTTTTAACAAAAGAACCTTAGTTGTGGAGAAAACACCCCATGTTGTTTTTGATGAATCTACCGTTGAGTACAGGAAACAACTTGAGCAAATTGAGAACAAGCTCAAGTCAGCAACCCTTGAAGAAGTCATCATACATGACACTGGAATGGTGGACTCACTGCATCAAAGATGATGACCCAACCGCGGTGATGAAGACCCAATTGCAGATCGACAGATCACCAAACCTATCTCGATCCAGCTTGTCGAAAAGACCCAAATGAGCTGACAAAGACTCATCTGCAGTTCAGAACCAAGCTGCAGATGACAAGGCGGTAGCTGATCCAGTTGCAGACCAGAGCCCAGCTGATGCAGATAACCACCAGAGCAATCCAACAGGTGGAACTAACCCAGAAGAGGACGAGATCCCCAAATGGCTCAAGGATCCTCCAATTCAGCAAATTATCGGAAAGTTGACTGATGGAGTCAAGACAAGACAGTCAACTCTACCAGCAGGAATGGCGATGTTCTCATGTTTCATGTCACAAATTGAACCCAAGACTACAGAACAAGCCTTGGAAGATTATTCATGGATTAATGCCATGCAAGAGGAATTGGAGCAGATGGAAAGAAACAAAGTCTGGGAACTAACAGACAGACCTGATCACAAGAAAGTTATTGGCACCAAATGGGTGTATAAAAACAAGAGTGATGAAGATGGAGCTGTTGTTAGGAATAAAGCCAGACTCGTAGCAAAAGGTTATGCACAATGTGAGGGAATAGATTTTGATGAAACTTATGCACCTGTTGCAAGATTAGAAGCCATCAGACTATTCCTCGCATATGCTGCATTCAAGGACTTTGAAGTCTACCAGATGGATGTAAAAAGTGCGTTTCTGAATGGAATCCTAGAAGAAGAAGTCTATGTAGAGCAACCCCCAGGTTTTGTCAAAGGAGACAAAGTCTATAAGCTGTTGAAGGCTCTGTATGGACTCAAGCAAGCACCAAGAGCATGGTATGAAACACTGTCTGTGTTTCTTGAGAAAAATGGATTTTGCAAAGGGAAAGTGGACAAGACCCTATTTAGAGTGGAGCACGAAGGCCACATATTAATAGTCGGTTATGTGGATGATATCATATTCGGGTCAACCAATCCAGAACTATGCGAGAAATTCTCCAACCTCATGCAAGGAGAATTTGAGATGAGTATGATGGGAAAGCTTAACTTCTTCCTCGGATTACAAGTTAAGCAGATGGAAAAAGGAATTTTCATCAACCAAGCAAAGTATACCAGATATCTTATCAAGAGATATGGAATGGAATCAGCCAAACCCGCAAGAATTCCAATGAGCACAAGTACTCACCGGATGCGATTTGCGGAGCATATCGGTGGACTCAACCCATTACAGAGGACTCATCGGATCTCTTCGCACTCACCGCAAGCGTGCCGACATATCATATGCCGTTGGAGTTTGTGCAAGATTCCAGTCCAAGCCGAAGCAATCACACCTAGATGCAGCCAAGAGAATAATTAAGTACCTAAAGTCTACAATTAATGTTGGACTATGGTATCCCAAGGATGACAACTTCGAGCTATCAGGATACTCAGATGCGGATTTCGCAGGATGCAAAATCAACAGGAAGAGCACTAGTGGAACGTGTCAATTCCTAGGAACCAGACTGATATCCTGGTTTAGCAAGAAGCAGGTTTCTAACTCTATCTCCACTACAGAGTCAGAATACCTAGCTGCAGGTAGCTGTTGTGCACAGATTCTATGGATCAGACAACAGTTAAGGGACTATAATATTATTGCCAACGAAGTTCCAATATGGTGTGACAACAATAGTGCTATTGCAATAACCAACAATCCGGTTCTGCACTCAAGGACGAAGCACATTGACATTAAGCATCATTTCATTAGAGACCACGTGCTTAACAAAAGGGTTAGAGTTGAAAGAGTCAGCACAGACTACCAAATAGCTGACATCTTCACTAAACCATTGCCAGAAGAAAGATTCCTAGAGCTTAGCAGAGACCTTGGATTACTAGATTGGGAATCTAGTTCTGAAGCAAGTTGAAGGAAGGACGGACCCCCCCAGAATCAGCCTAAGCTGATGCAGGCGAGAAGACGAAGGCCGATTTAAGCAACTTAGTCAGCATGAATACTGGTGAGAAGTCAAACTCACCTGTTGCAGAGTGGTCAACAGTCAACGAAACGAACCAGCTAAGTTCTCTAAACTGATTTCTATTTTTATTATTATATGCCACATTTATAATATTATTTTGGCTAACGAAATGGCATTTAAAAACACATTTTTATAAGCCAAGTGGCAATTTTAATACACGCGTCAAACGCCTATTTAATTAACCTCTACGATGGCCAATCAGAATCAACCGTCGAATTTTAAATTGGGCCACCGATTCAAATTTGAAATTCAAAAGAATATCAAAAGGCGTACCACCGTTCAAATATATAATAAACTAATACAAACGTCTTTTCATCTTCTTTATAAGGAAAGAAAACCCTTCACTTTACTCTTTACGCTTACAGAAACCCTAGAATTTACAGAGCAAAAATATACACTAAAAATCCTAAAATCCTTTTTGCAGAAATGGCATCTTTTGAAGGAGTGAACATGAAGGCGGTGAAGGA
This sequence comes from Orobanche coerulescens, assembly GCA_033398695.1. Classification (NCBI taxonomy): domain Eukaryota; kingdom Viridiplantae; phylum Streptophyta; class Magnoliopsida; order Lamiales; family Orobanchaceae; genus Orobanche; species Orobanche coerulescens. The sequence continues at coordinate 84,628,681 of CM065809.1, forward strand.
CCAGGTCATCTTCTCCATGGTTGTCGACTTCGAAGGTTTATTAGAAGCAAATCTAGAAGACCTTGATATGCTCGATTTGATCCGGGCGATGAAGCTTAATGGGATTTACCCATTTCTCGACATCAACCCGCAACATTTGTTCAAGGAAGATGTTGTTGAATTCTATCGCAATGCTTATCTGGTTCAGCACGGGATTCACAAAGACACCGGCGGAGTTCGTATCAGCATAGATTCAGAGAAGATTCGTTCTGTATTCGGGATGAAACATCGTGGTTTGGCGGTCGAAGCCCTTAAACAATCACCCGCCGAAACCTGGAAAACGATCAAAGCCGAAAATATCCCAGAGAAATTAAAGTTTACAGCCAAGAGGAATGAGTTAAAAAGGATTTACCGAGTTGCGTTGGATATCACCAACAAGATAGTCATGGGGATGGCAGGCAGCTATGACCAACTGTCATCTTCGAAATTCATGGTGTTGGGTGCGTTGATTCAAGACGAGGAAGTCGATTGGGCGGACTATATTTTCAGGCAACTTGTTCGCGAGGTGAACAAGGTCGAGTGGCTTGAAGATGAGAAGAAGTTCAAGACTAAGTTGGCGTTCGGAACGCATCTTAGTTGGTTTTTGGAGAAAACCGGAGTGGCCAAGGGAAACATTGACCCTTTCCACCCAAACAAGAGGCTAGGCCACATGGACCATGACAAGAAGAAAGTTGGAGGCACTGGGAGAGCATCCCAGTTGTTGAAGGATTTGCCAGACTCAAGCTATTACCCGAGATACGATTTATCAGAGGAATCGGACAGACCTGCAGCTGAGATCGGAACTGTAGTCGAGTCCGGGAACGAGTCTGACGATACACCAATTGCTATCAGATTCAAGCGATGGGGACCAGCCCCAGAAGGACCCTCTAACCTGCAGTCATCACCTGAACCCTCTCCAAAGAGGCCAAGGAAGCTGCAGTTCAGCGAGGGAGAGCAGTCTGAGCATCACGCCAGCCCATCAGTCCAATCACCAATCCATCCGGACCTGCCTGCACCAGACACTGAAACTCGGATTGTACCTGTTATCACACCTCCAGTTTACATATCCGAAGAAGAGGAAGCAGGTCTTATTATCTCTATTCCTGAAGCAGATTACACTTTTAACCTATTAGATAATAATACCTTCAAGCTTTCCATTGAACAACTTCAGCTTGTTAAACCACAAGCAGAAAAACACTCTTTTGTACAAATTTTTAAAGAGTGGAAATCTTTCAAAACCATGTCTTTTACAAATCTTCAAACCTTTGTTGAAACTAGTGGTTGGGAATATCCCCAAGCCACTGAGGATGTTCTGATTAACTTTTGCAAAGAATCAGATTTGGCCTTAATCCTCCAGGATAAATGGTTCATGTCACATTTTAAGACAAACATGGACCACTTTATCCATTCTATAATGCTCAGTATTTTTGATGGCACTTTTGGAGAAGAGGAGGAAGAGGAAGTAGAAAAGGAGATAAGGATTGAAGAAGTTGATGAGAGAATGAAATTATCAATTTGGTGGCTGAGGAGGATGAAGAAGAGAAAGAATCAGAAGAAAACATACCAGTTGAAAAACAGCCAGAGGAGATTGAGAAGACAAACACTCTTGTCTATAATCTTGAGTACGGGGTACTTCACTGGTTGAAGTAAGAGACTGTAAAAGCATCCAAGGATCGAGGATCAAGAGGTGCAAGGCAGTCAAGTGTGTGTACAACGGCACGGATTTCCACTGGTTGGAAGCTGTTGTAGTGTGTTGTGAATCACTGTAATATTTATCACTGGTTGAAAATTATAGTGAATTCATCTCCAACTGGTTTGGAGAAAAGTGGATTAGTAGAGGATTACCCCACCTCTGAGACCACTATAATTGCCTGTGTTATTTACTGTTTTACTGCATCATACTTTAAACTGCTGCATACATTGTTAAGTGTTTCATTGAGTTGATTTCTATTCGTCATCAGCTGACTTCCGCACTTATCCAAGAACAAACGACTCCAAGTCATTTGTTTGATTATCAGCTGAAGAAACTCACTCTTCGTGAAAAAGAGTTTAAGAGTTTCAACAAGTCTATTCACCCCCCCCCCTCTAGACTTGTTCCTGGACGACTTGTGACCTACATGTTCTTTCTCCATTTATCATAATAAAGTCTTAAACTTATACTCATTGTACACATTGTAAATAGAGTGAGATCATAATGCATTCCTCGTGAATATTTTTTTATCAATTGCTCTTGCACTTGGAATCTTGATGAAGGTTAACTGGATATACCATCATTTTTGATTAATAGAGACATCCACATCGACTGGGTACACAAACTGCATTTTGAAAATTACTACTACTGTTGGTCTAATTTTGCATATCCAAATAGGAAAATAAGAATAATCATTTGTGCACTGTGGTTTTATGTTTCAGATAATTTTCGTACATAAAAAATTCCAATCATACTTGCATTATCACCAAACAATCCTACTCTTTATTCTAATTTGGTTCCCATGCTGCTGGTTTTTCTCTCATCTAATCATTTCTATTGTAAATGTAGCGTGTATATGCGGTGGGTGATGTTTATCCGGATGCTGTTAAACTTCCCAAGGGCGAATATACTTTGCAGCTTTACTTAAGGTAACTGTAACTAGTAACCCTGGTCCTCAAATGTCTCCACTCTCTATATTTGTCATGAGCGGTAATTTAAAATGAAAACCCATGAGATCAGAAGGGAAGGAGAAACGGAAATATTAACCAAGCGTATACTGTGACTATAATCTAGGCCTCCCTTATTTCAGGCATGACAATGTGCAGTATTTGGAAAAGATTAAGCAGTTGGTGATTTTCATTGAGAAAACTTGGAGAAGTTGATTTATTTTGACAGCATCTACATGTCAAATCGTCTTTTTTTCGTAGCCGTGATTTCGAATTTCACTTTATTTTCGTATTTTTTATATATTTGGAAGCATTTGTTTTTTGACAAGCGTACGTTTTGATTTATAGGATGCCGTTCCATTGAGCTTTTACGCACAACCTGATGACCCAGTCACGGGTAACAGTAACCCTAGTTCGTTAGTTTTGATGCCTGGGTATGCTTTGTTCTTACTGCTTTTCCTATGCTTCCATTATTTTTTCTCTTCAATCAGTCCCCTATTGTGGATTTGATGGCTGGCATACTTGGGGGCATTCCAATACTTGCGTTCATTAATTCAGTCATGGTTTTTCTGGTCATGGATTTGATTCGTCTGATTTAATTTTACACAATATGATGGATATTTGTGGAATGATGTGTGCTGTGTGCTGCTACCTTTAGTTGACTATATATGTATTTTGTGAGTCGGTCGACTGCCATATATACTATTTTAGGACCAAATGTAATAGGGCTTCTTACAAGGCTCCAGAATTGAGCTTGATGTGCACCCACAATTGTAAGGTAATTTTTAAAAAATAATCCTTCTAGTTATTCAAGTTTACTGCCTAATTCTTATTCCGGCTTCTGATTGGTGCAGCTAGGAGTTTGTACTGAAGCTTCAAATCACCTGCAAGCAATGAAGGATACTCTTAAAGCTATATCAAATGATCTTATAGATAGTGTTGATGAGATGAGCTCAGAGAGAGTTGAGACCCTTCGTCAAGAAATTAATTTTGAGCATTACAATGTAATTTTTATGTATTATTTTGAGCATTATATTGTGATTTTTAGGAGTTCGTTTTTTTTTACGTGTTAATTTTGAGCATTACATTATGATTTTTATGTCTTGTAAAAATTAATTGGAGTGTTGTGTGAATACTTTGAGAAATATGTTTGGATTGTATTATGAATTCATTTTGAAAAATAATTAGATTGCATTCTGAGAAAAATGGGGTTTTATTATTTTTTTGTATTTTTTCAACATTTGTGACTTCTAAAACAAATACAAGACAAATAAGAAAAATGACATTTGTGACTGTCCATGGAAGTCACGAAAGTTAAAATTAGTGACTGCTAATGACTGTCACAAAAGATGAATTTCGTGACTGCTAATGACAGTCATAAATGATATTTGTGACTGCCATAAAAAGTGGTATTGTAAAGTCATATAAATGAGGTTTTGTCACTGTTTTGTGACTGTTTTTGACAGTCACAAAAAAAATTGTGACTGGTGATTTTATGACAGTCATTTGTGACTGTTTTTGTCATTTGTGACAGTTTTTGACAGTCACAAAAACGTGATTCTGGTGTAGTGATAAGACACGCGTACTCGAGTACTGAAATTGAACCAAGAAGACAAATCACAAACAACAACAAACATCACTGAACCCCTTCGTCGTCACATCGGTACTGTGGCTGTTTTCCCGCTCCTCGACTACCTGAACATCAAAATAAATGTCCACCCCTGAAGGGGTTAGCAAAACGATGCTAGTACAAGTATCATTTAAACAAATCGAATATGCATCAACAATACATAACAAGAAACACCACACGGACTTCCGCTACCGGAATCCGACAATGCGAATCCACAAGATTCCATTAACACAACATGGGTATTCCAATGATCCAGCGCCCTCAGCATAGATCCCAAGATGATCCCGTCGGACCAACACGAGGTGGAAAAACCCATCCAATGATCCAGCGCCCTCAGCCTAGATCCCAAGATGATCCCGTCGGACCAACACGAGGTGGACATCCGATCCAGCGCCCTCAGCATAGATCGTACAACATACACAAACACAACTCATGCATACATATATGCAAAATCGCTATGTCCATCAACATGAACATACAAACACTGAATAACGAATATCATGACAATTTAACGAAATAAATCCCATGTTCAACAACATGAATAAACCACATGTATACTCAAAATATGAACATTAACAAATTACGATACTTGCCTCGAAGATGGCAAGAACGAAACACTCCAATGATCTCAACACACTCGAAGGCCGCCTCCTTCGATCAACGTAGCAAGCTCGAACCTTAACAAAAGAAATGGTATAGAATTCATCTCAAGTCGTACACTGCCTATCAATCTGGTCAACGGCCAAAAGCTCTAAATATGTAATCTGCCTGAACTACTTAGCGTACGCTACGTACTCTACGTAACATGCGCTAAGTCTGCCTGTTAACGTACGCAAATGACCAAGTCTAGCGTACGCTAGCCATGTACTGATAGTTCTCTCTGATCAGCCGACTGACTCGACTGATAACATAATGTACATTACGTACCAAATGTAGCGTATGTTAACTCATTCCCGATAGTGCACGTTAATATACATATGTTAGCGTGCGCTAACCGTGCATGGTAGTTTACTACTGGCAGAAAACTTGATCTAATGGTGATGAAACTCATGAATTCTATGGTGATAATACATGTCATCCCCGTGCATATCATGCTCATATGGTTTTGTGAAAGATCTATACGGATTAAACGACTACGAGATACAAGGTTGCGCATAACCATCACAACACCATAATTCATCTTGATTTTCAAGGAATATCCTAAGTTCAATCCATTACATGTCCCAAAACGTATGATTCCTTTTGTGTAAAGACATAAGAACTTGATAATCTCCAAATACTGGTCACAAACGGTTTTGAAGCTTCATGAATATGCTAGGAGTTCAAACACTAATAGGTTCAATGGATTATATGATGAATAAGTACCGAAACATCTAAAAGATCCTTCTAACACATGAGGTTCGACTACTTATGAATTTAACTGACTAGATAATCCCAAAACATGATCAAAATGTCCTTCAGAATACTACTAATATTGATGAAGAATCACCTACCTCAAAGTAGCGAAGAACACGAAGGAACTTGAGGAAATCCAACACCGAAGGCTTGAACACCAATCTCCAAAGATCTACAATCTTCAAACTCGTGCTAGGAGGATGATATGAGAGGTTGATGAGGGAGAAAGTAACTCTCTAAGCTCAAAAATTCGGATTAGGGAAGTGAAAATATGTGAATAATGAAAAAGTAAGTTGTCCTATATATAGGAAATGGTTATTAGCGCGTGCTAGTCCCTATCCATAGCGTGCGCTAACGGCCATACGAAACTTACTGACTTCACTGTACTCAACGTTTAGCGTGCGCTATCCTCATATCATTAGCGTGCGCTACCGCGTTGACTTGGCTTTTCCCGAAAGCCGTCCAGGTTCATCCCGACATGATCCGACCGAAATCCTCAGCCGATCTCACCTACCACCCTGTCTTAATTACGTATAGCGTGCGCTAAGGTTCATGCACAGCGTGCGCTACGGATCCAAATTAGCGTACGCTACACTTAGTCGATAGCGTGTGCTACATGCGCAGAATCACAATTTAAATCACATTCATGAAATCATGCGCTCAACAACACCGGATTATGAAATACGGAGAATAATACTCAGATCAAAATGCAACAATTACAATATCACAAGTTCCAAATACATATCAGAAATCTCGGGTATTACAAGCAATGTCCTCTTGCTTGGGCTATTTATAACCTTGAAAATAGATCCATTATAGATGTAGTCGTTAGCCGGTTGGTGAGATTTAGACAAATCATATTGGTGGCTTGCAGAATGTTTGAATTAAATATGTTTGCATTTAATGCTTCATACATTTTTTCTTATCAGGATTAAATGCTCTTCAGTTAACGGTCTTCTCAGCCGCATTAAATGATGTCCTATCAGTATTAAATGCTACTTTGAAACCTTGAATACTTCGTGAATAAATAAATGTTTATCTCACAATGGTTTAAAGCTCTAAGTCTAAATCCTGTTAGATTGTATTTTACCTTTTCTAAAGTTGTCCAGGTTCATGCAGGGGGAATCCGAAAACATCCTCATCCGGCTCCACACGTTGTCCACACTTTGTCTGATTTTGACTGCCTCTTGCGTACGCTAAGTATACAACTTAACATACACTAGCTCTGGTTATTAGCATACGCTAGATACATCATTTAGCGCACGCTAATATCATGCAGGCACATGCTCATTAACAAACTCTATATAATACGATCATGAATACTGGATTACAGATAAGGGATATCATATTATATGACATAATCATATACCATATGTTTCAAATATAGATAAAAATACACTAATTATCCAGGTATTACACCAGTAGTGCTTTTCCTGTTGATTTTACATCCTGCAAAATCAGCATCAGAATGTCCTGATAATTAGAAGTTGTCATCTTTCAGATACCATAATCCAAGATTGATTGTGGATTTTACGTATCTGATTATTCTCTTTGTTGCTTCCTGATGGGACTACTTTGGTTTGGATTGAAATCTTGCGCACACACCTACTTTGATTAGTTTGGCCAACTTAATTGAGTTTTTTTATATCTATTGCTAGATATAGGGTTATAATATGTAATCGTTATAATTCTAAATCACAAGTAGCAACAATTGATTTTATTCAGTTGGGTAACACAAAATCATGATCCCTTTGGTCGAGCTTGTGAACTCAATACCTGTATATTTCCATCGTTTTGGTTCTTAATGCATCTAACGAACAAGATTTGAAGATCTTATTTTGAATCCTTCGTCTAGATAGGTTTATTGAAGAGGTTGTTTTGATTAAATAAACTTAGAAATGATTGGATTTAACAGAGCTTGTTGTTGACTTTAGAGTAGGAGTTCATTCGCAATTAAGGAAAGATAAAGTGCTGGATTAATTCATAAATTAAATTAGAATGGGGGATAACGGAACTAAGAACTGGATATCAATCACAATTTTTTTCCTTATTAATTTTTACTTCCTCTTTATTTTCCTACTTGTTACTTTATTTTATCTTGTTTACTTTCAATCAATCAAACCCCTCATTTTAGTATATCTAGTATTATTAATTATTTTGTATTACTATTTTTGTTTTCCAAAAATATTCAACTCTATAAGTTCAATTAATTCAATCGTTACTCGTGGATTCGACCCTTACTTGCCATTACTACTATAAGTATATGCAAGTCAAGAAACTTTATAAATATTTAATTTTGACGCGTCTCGAAAGCACGGTCAAAAATTTGGCACCGTTGCCGTTGGCGCATTCAAAAGTTTAACATTATTTTCTGAGTTGAATTTTTATTTTTATTTTTTTTATTTATGGACAGGAATTTAGTTTTTTTATATTTTTTGTCCGAAATAGTCTTTTTAATAATAGCAGTTTTTTATTATTTCAAGCAGTTTTTCAACACTGGGTCACCCAGTGTTAGTTCTGAAAATTCATAAAATTGTCAGTAGTGCAGTAACCCTCTTTGTCTCAGATTTGCATGATTACAAGGTCACGTGGAGGTAAAAACTTACAGTATTTTCCAGAAATTACCAAAGAGATCGAGTTTTCAGGCGAAGAACAAAAGAAAGCAGCACTCAGGCACTTACCGTTTTCTCTCGAAATATCACTCAATGAGTCAGAAAACGAGAGTAATATCATGGCAATTAATGCTGAAAACACATTGAATAAATTAGCTAACCCGGAGCTACCTCAACAACCACTATGCATCATAATCCCGGCTATTGACAACAATAATCCCTTTGAATTGAAGTCGGGGTTGATTCCCTTGTTGCCTGCATTCCATGGTTTATCTGGAGAGGATCTGCACAAGTATCTTAAGGGATTCCATGTGGTTTGTTCAAGCATGAAGCCCAATGGTGTCACCGAAGAACAAATCAAGCTTAGAGCCTTTCCATTCTCCTTGAAAGATTAGGCTAAGGATTGAATATTCTACTTTCCATCGGCCACTATCACAACATGGAACGAAATGAAGATCTTGTATTTGCAGAAATATTTTTCGGCCTCTCTAGCAGCTAATATAAGGAAGGAAATCTGTGGTGCGAGACAAATTATGGGGGAGAGCCTGCATGAATATTGGGAGAGATTCAAGCAATTGGTGGCATGCTGCCCCCTAACATTAAATCTGCGAGCAACTATTGAGACAATATTTTTACGAAGGATTAACTTCAATGGGCAGTAGTACCATAGATGCAGCTAGTGGAGCATCTTTGGTCGCTAAGATGCTAGCGGCAGCAAAGGCCCTCATTTCGAACATGGCCGCCAATTCACAGTAATTTGGTTATCGTGACAATCCCGTAAAAATGGTGAAGAAAGTACATGACTCGTCTATTGAGGATAAGCTGACCGAATTAACCTCCTTTGTCAGAAAACTAATTGTTGAAGATTCATAGGTCATACCGTGCTGAATTTGCCAAACCACGGAGCACACCACCTGTAACACCCCGAGATATTCGGAATAATTACAGCGCCGTAAACCCTTTATATAAGAATTTACAAGGCAAAATGAAAATAAATGCTGAACAATACGAAAGTACCACCAATAGTTGAGAAATTCAATAACCGGTCTAATCAACCCAAATCAATCCATTTATTACAAACTTATCAAATAATCAAAAGAACACACGTACTCGAGTACTAAAAACCTAACCAGACTAACAAAACAATACAACGAATAACATCACTGTGCCCCTTCATCATCATGCCGGTACTGTGGTTGCTTCCCCGCTCCTCGGCTACCTGAACATCAAAACAAATGTCCACCCCCGCAAGGGTTAGCAAAACAATGCTAGTACAAGTATCATAATGTACAGAATCAGATATGCAACAACGATGCATAGCAAAATATAAAACGCGGACTTCATCTACCGGAATCGAACGATGTGAATCCACATGATTCCATCAACACAACACAGGGTAATCCAATGATCCAGCGCCCTCAGCATAGATCCCAAGATGATCCTGTCGGACCAATACGAGGTGGAAAACCCATCCAATGATTCATCACCCTCAGCATAGATCCCAAGATAATCCCGTCGGACCAACACGAGGTGGACAACTGATCCAGCGCCCTCAGCATAGATCACACGATCCCTTCGGATCAATATAACATATACAATACAACTATGCAAACACATATGTAAATGATATGTCCATCAACATGAACAACATATGAATCAATAACCTGAACGACATTATGACAATTCAACTTGGATGATCTCATGTTCAACAACATGAATAACAATATGCATAATCAAAATCATTAACATTAAACCAATAGTCAAATTACGATACTTGCCTTAGAACGATGGCAAGATTAAATACTTCAACGACCATCAATACCCCCGAAGGTCGCCTCCCTCGAACAATCACCTTGCAAGGCTCGAACCTTGTTCAAAAGAAATAACGAAGAGTTCAACTTACTTCACAAGGTTAATGTATGAACACCTAGCGTCTTAAGTTATATCCGAGGTAACATTAATGTAAGGCCGGTTCACGGTTTATCTACTCGATGAAAACTAAGCCGGAAAGAATAACATACTTCATACGAATCGAATGACCATATCGAAGATGAAATGTCGACGTCTACGTATTCATGGATATACATGTCACCACAATCCAACCTCAATCTTGATTTCAACTTCCAATATATATATGGTTCGGATAATCTTACAATTCATATCAAAGGTGTGATTCAAGAAACAAGCATACCAAGCGTACTTTAAAAGGGAATGATACAAACGGTGTTCCGGGATTGATTCTATCAATATAACCGATTCATTTAAACCACGAATATGAAGAAGATTCTTAAATCAAACACCTCTATCAAAACACGAATTATCCTCAGTGAAGTATTTTAGTAATCTCAGAAAACTTACTAGAATCATGCTCATAATCCATAACAAACTCAGGACACTACATCCTAGGGTTTTATCCAATAAGGTTCGATTAATACTTTAAACAATGAAGGAGAACCGAAGTATAACCGAATTTATTCCTCTGAAAAAACATGGCGTATGACTCATCATGATGATAACGAACTAGGTAATCTCAAAAACAGGTTCAAAACGTCATCAAGAACATGTAATCTAGTTGGTGAAGGATCAACATACCTCAATATGGAGAAGAAAAACGAAATACTTGGTGAACTCAACACCAGAAGCTTGAACACCAATCCACAAGGGTCTACGATGTTCTAAATCGAGCTGGGATGATGATATAAGAGATTTATGGTGCTAGGGAGTTCTCAGGTTGCAAAAATCGGCCAAGGAGTGAGGAGGAAATGAAAAGGAGGTTGAGGTCTATAAATAGAACTTTAAACATTACGTACATTATTGGTAATGCCTTACGTACGTTAAGTGAATACCATGTGACTGCATCAAGGCGGGTGGTACTTAGTGTTCTAAAAATCCCACCTAGACCGATTAATCCTCCAATTAATCCCTAGAAGGTCCTCTACCATTCTGATTATGGCCTAGGATCTTGTACTGGGCGTTTGGGTGATCTAGGCTTGCTGGGCGGGGGCCTATGAAGGTAAGCTATGATACTATGGACTACTTTATACCTATATCAATATTTAAAATTTCCTAGCTACGTGGGCGACTAGGCGGATGCCTAGGCGGTTATACTTTTTTGTTTTTTATTTTGTTCTAATAGTACTATAAATTCATAAACTGAGATATTATAGATATTTACTCCTTGATATCAATATCAATATTTCAAATTTAATATGTAATTGATTATATATCCATTTAAATGGTTAAATTTGAATTATTTTTAATTATTTTACATATATATAATTTTTTATATATAAAAACAATTAATCTAATAATAAAAATAAAGTCGCCTAGTCTGATTAATCCCTGAATAATCATCTGGGCGCTAGGTATTAGCAATCCGGACGCCTAGTGCCTAGTGTTTTTTAGAACCATGGTCGTATTAAAGTATACTAATCTTATTAGCATACCTATAGCGAATGCTCCCACTACTCCTAAGTGAAGACATGCACATGTTCAAGCATATGTATGGGGGAAAATAATTGTAATATATGGGGGTAATTTTTTTTGTTCGTTTCACTGTTGAGTTGTACATATTCATTTGGAATTGTACAAATGCCGTTGTATTGTATCATTCGTGTTTGTTGAGGTGCGTTGGATTGTAGTTCGTTCATTCCGGTTGAGAGTTGGTGGAACAACTTGGTTGTACACTTTGTTGAGCTAACGTACGTTAGCTTGTGCGCTTAACGTATGATGTGAATCAAGAAACAGTCAGTCAGTCAGAAGAAGAACTATACATTCCTGTGGGACCAATAACAAGATCACGAGCAAATGCGATAAAGAATTCATTAACAATGCTCGTGCAAAATCATTTTAATCAGATCGGTGATCATAAATATAATAATATATTAATTTGTGTTACTGAAGCCGTCACATGTTAGATTAAAAGTGTTGATGTCATCATTCCAAGCAATAAGCCTAACTGAAGATGCGATACAATTGAAAGCAGGCGTTGGAAATTTCAGATACGATACATATTCGTATTTTTATCATAACTTTCACGTTCGATATCCGATTGAGACGATTCAGGTGGATTTGGAAATCTAAGAGGCAGTACTACAATTATATAGAATACAACAAGATCAAAATTCGAAGTCTAGGATCTGTTATTCCACTAAAACGACAATAGCATATTTTTCTTTAACTTTGATTTCTTATTTTCAAAACTCAAGTCTTGGTCTTTGACTTTTGTCCCCTAAAAATGTGTTGACTCCTTAACTTATGGGTTGATTTGTGATGGATCAGATTTTAGGAGCTTTGAATATTGAATTTATAATTTTTTAGTCTTTATTTTATAATTTTATATTGTAATAGTTGTAGGAATTTTGGCTATAAATAGCCCTCATTTTCATTTGTAAGGACACCTTGAAATTTATGAAAAAAATTGTGAGTGTTTGTGTTAACAAACTTTCTTCTTATTTTGTTGAGTGTGTCTCCAAAATATAAATCGTGATTTCAATTCACTTATTGAGGCGTTAGAAACCTTGTGGCGTGTTTGAATCGCACCTTCCGGTTTGCTACGGCGCATCACGTAGAGGGCTTGAAGTAAAACAATCATTTGCTTAATATTGGAACGATCTTGGGAACTAAAATCATACTAGCGATAGCGGTTACCACGGCACGTCGTGTGGGGGTCGCATCATTTGGCTTCGGAGCTCGATTTTTTCCATTACTAAGTGGTATCTATTTTCCTTCATTTTCATAATCTTCTTATCTTACCATCCTATTCTTTCTTTATATCTTCTAAACCTTCCATCTTCTTAATATAAAAAAAAAAGTATACAAAAAAAAAGTATACAAAAAAAATATATACAAAAAAAAGGTATACAAAAAAAAGTATACAAAAAAAAAAGTATACAAAAAAAAGTATACAAAAAAAAAGTATATAAAAAAAAGTATACAAAAAAAAACCTATATATATATAAATATACCTATTTATCACAAAGGTCGGTTCTACCACCACAGTGAATATATATACATATACATATCTATCACGAAGGTCGGTTCTACCACCACAGTGAATATATATACATATACATATCTATCACGAAGGTCGGTTCTACCACCACAGTGAATATATATGTATATATATATTATATATACATATACATATCTATCACGAAGGTCGGTTCTACCACCACAATAAAATATAAAATAAATATAAAGCTGGAGTGCAGATTACCGCTCCTATAAAATTAAATACTTGTCACAATACTAGCCTATATATCACCTTGTGAGTTGTGGGACATTTATATAAAGCTGAGTGATTAAAGGCAAGAACAGTGCAAAAAAAAACTAAAAGAGTGATACACGAGCGTTGAGTGATCGAGCGATATACATGAGGATCTTGTGAGGACTAATTTGTGTGTGTGTCAAAAAAAAGAGAAAAAAAGGGCAAAAAAATTAAAAAAGAAAGGAAAAAAAAAATAAAAAAAAAAAAGCAAAAAAAGGGCAAAAAAAAAGAAAAGCCAAAAAAAAGGGCAAAAATAAAAAGAAAAGCAAAAAAAAAAGAGCAAAAAAAAAAATGTCGAAATCCGATATTGAGAAAAATGAAGGAAACGAATCCCTTCAGAACATACAAGAAATGCTCACCCAATTAATTAGAAGACAAGATCGACAAGAAGAAGCGATCAAAAATTTTTAAAAAAATAAAGAGGATGAGCATCACCGTAGAAGAAGGAATCCGAGTCCCATCTCATATAGAGAGTGCGAGGATGAAATATTCTCTGAGGATGGAACTTACCAAAATCGAGGAGGAAGTGGTCGAGGAGGTTGGAGAGAACAAGGTAGACGGTATGAAAGAGAAGGACGAAACGAGAAAGACCAAAGTATGGGAAATATAAAAATGAAAATCCCAGCCTTCGAAGGACGGAGCGATCCCGACACATACCTTGACTGGGAGAGGAAGTTGGAAACTATATTTGACTGCCACAACTATGCTAGTACTAAGAAAATGAGGTTAGCAATAACCGAATTTTATGCCAGCATTTGGTGGGACCAACTTGTGACGGATAGAAGGAGGAATGGAGAGAGGCCAATTAATAGTTGGGAGGAATTAAAGATTGTAATGCGTAGAAGATTTGTTCCTAATTATTATCATAAGGAACTATTTTCTCGCCTTCAATCCTTAAAACAAGGTTCAAGGAGCATAGAAGATTTTCGAAAGGAAATGGAGATGTTAATGATCCGGGCCGATGTGAAGGAGTCGAGGGAGGCCACAATGGCGAGATTTCTACATGGCATGAGGGCGGAAATCTCTAAAGAAGTTGATAAACAATATTATGTTGAGTTCGAGGACATGGTATATGCAGCGATCAAAATTGAGAGGAATTTGCGAAAGGGAGGCAACAATACTTACTCCACGGGGTACATAACTCCTTGGAAGCCTCAAATGGGAAATCGAGACGTATCCAAGGGCAGTTTTGATAAAAGCACCATGAAGGGGAATTTTGAGGTGGGGAGTACTTGTCGAACAAAACCCGAAGTCAAATCTACATCCGTAGAAACTACAAACAAGAGAAACAGGGACTTCAAGTGTTTTCGATGCCACAGGCGAGGACACATTGCATCCCAATGCACTAATAAATGAGCAATGATACTTAGGGAGGACGGAGAATATGAAATAGATGATGAAGATGAGGAAGAAGTGAAAGAAGAAAGTGATGAAGGGGAGCTAGAATTCGCACCCGCACTTGTCATTAGGAGGGTGTTGAATGTGAAGGCAAAGGAGGAAGAGAGCAACGATAACGAACAACGAGAAAATCTTTTTCACACTAGATGTTTTGTGAAAAATAAAAATTGTAATGTGATCATTGATAACGGAAGTTGCACCAATGTGGCTAGTGCGATGCTAGTTGAGGGGTTAGAATTACCAACAAGGCGACATCCTAAGCCTTATAGACTTCATTGGCTAAACGATTGCGGAGAGGTTCGGGTGAATAAACAGGTACTCATAACCATCACAATTGGAAAATACCATGATGATATCCTATGTGACGTTGTACCAATGCACGATTGCCATATTTTGTTGGGGAGACCATGGCATTACGATCGAGATGCCCAACTTAACGGGAAGAAGAATCGTTACTCATTTGAGAAAGATGGGAGGAAAATCACATTAGTTCCCATGACGAAAATACAAGTCCATGAAGATCAAATTCGACTCCAAAAAGAAGTTGAAGAAAAAGAAAAAGAAAAGGAAAAAGAAAAAGAAAACCAAAATGAAAAAGGAAAAGAAAAAGAGAAAGAAAAGGAAAAAAGAAAAAGAAAAGGAAAAAGAAAAACAAAGAGAAAAAGAAAAAGAAAAGAAAGAAAAAGAAAAAAATGAAAAATAAAAAAAATATTTATTTATCAGTGCAAAAGAAGTCGTTAAAGAAGTTGAGGAGGGGCAAGCCGCATACTTACTTCTTACCAAACGAATTTGCACTCTTGATGATGATAAAAACCGGAATGTTACGAGTACTATAAAAATTCTATTGCAGGACTTCAATGATGTTTTTCCGGAAGAGCTACCACCCGGTTTGCCACCAAAAAGAGGGATCTAGCACCAAATCGACTTTGTGCCAGGAGCCGTCATTCCAAACCGACCAGCATACCGAAATAATCCTAAAGAAACTAAGGAGATTCAGCGGCAAGTCGAGGAGTTATTAAGTATTGGGTATATCCGAGAAAGTTTGAGTCCTTGTGCCGTTCCGATAATTGTCGTACCAAAAAAATACGAGACTTGGAGAATGTGCACCGACTGCCGAGCAGCGAACAATATCACAGTAAAGTATTGACATCCAATTCCAAGGTTAGATGATATGTTGGACGAATTACATGGTTCGCGTGTGTTTAGTAAAATTGATTTAATGAAAGGTTATCACCAAATTCGTATGAAAGAAGGGGATGAATGGAAAACGGCCTTTAAAACTAAATACGGATTATATGAATGGTTGGTAATGCCTTTTGGTCTTACAAATGCACCGAGCACTTTTATGCGGCTAATGAATCATGTTTTGCGTGCTTATATTGGAAAATTTGTTGTCGTATACTTTGATGATATTCTCATTTATAGTAAGAGTACAGACGAACACGTTGAACATTTAAGATTGGTTTTAATTACCTTTAAAAAGGAACAATTATATGCTAGTCTTAAGAAATGTACTTTTTGCATGAGTGAGGTGATATTCCTTGGGTATATCGTTAGTATTGACGTCATAAAAGTTGATGAATAAAAGATAAGGGACATACGTGAATGGCCTAGACCGACTAATGCAACTGAGGTAAGAAGTTTTCACGGTTTAGCAGGTTTTTATCGACGTTTTGTTAAAGATTTTAGCACGATTGCTGCCCCGTTAAATGAACTTGTAAAGAAACATGCTAAATTTCATTGGGGTGATGATCAAGAAAATGCCTTTAACACATTAAAGGATAAATTATGCAGCGCACCTGTGTTAGCATTACCAGATTTTTCTAACACTTTTGAAGTTGAGTGTGATGCTTCAGGAGTAGGAATTGGAGCAGTATTAATGCAGGGAAAGAGGCCAATTGCTTACTTTAGCGAAAAACTTGGAGGAGCGATGTTGAACTATCCTACATATGATAAAGAATTGTATGCTTTGGTTAGAGCTTTACATACGTGGCAACACTACTTATGGCCTAAGGAGTTCGTGATTCACACGGATCATGAATCATTGAAGCATCTCAAGGGACAAAATAAGTTGAGTAAAAGACATGCCAAATGGTTAGAGGAGATCGAATCGTTTCCTTACATCATCAAGTATAAACAAGGTAAGGAGAACATCGTTGCTGATGCATTGTCGAGAAGGTATGTATTACTTAATACGCTTTCTTGCAAATTGTTGGGATTTGAGCTCTTGAAAGGATCTTACGTGGGAGATAAAGATTTTGGCGAAACATATGTTGTTTGTGAGACAAAAAGTGTGGATAAATTTTATCGGGATGATGGATTTTTATTCCGTGAAAATAAACATTGCATTCCTTTTTGTTCGACACGGGAGTTGTTAGTAAGGGAAGCATATAGTGGGGGATTAATGAGACATTTCGGAATTGCCAAAACTTTTGAAATATTGCATGAACACTTCTTTTGGCCTAAAATGAAACATGATGTTTATAAAATTGTCAATTCATGCATTATTTGTCGAAGGGCAAAATCACGAGTTTTACCACATGGTTTGTACATGCCACTCGCAGTTCCTAACGAGCCTTGGGTTGATCTTTCTATGGACTTTGTGTTGGGGTTACCAAAGGTAAAATCTGGATGTGATTCGATATTTGTCGTTGTTGATAGATTTAGCAAAATGGCATATTTCATTGCATGTCACAAAACTGACGATGCCACTCATATTGCAAATTTATTTTTCAAAGAAATTGTCCGTTTACATGGAATGCCAAAAAGTATAGTGTCCGATCGGGATACTAAATTTCTTAGCCATTTTTGGAAAGTTTTGTGGGCGAAACTAGGAACAAAATTACTTTATTCGACAACTTGTCATCCCCAAACTGATGGCTAAACTGAGGTAGTTAACCGAACACTTGGTTAATTGTTACGAACTGTTGTTAACAAGAACTTGAAAAATTGGGAACATCTTTACCGTTCATTGAATTTTCTTACAACAGAACCATTCATTCTACCACTACATTTTCTCCATTTGAAATTGTATATGGGTTTAATCCAATAACTCCTTTAGACTTGTTGCATATTCCTATAGATGACATGGGGAGTATTGATGGCAAGAAAAAGGCTGAAATGATCAAACAACTGCACGCAAAAGTTCGAGAACAAATTAAAAAACGCAACGAACATAATGTCCGAATAAAGAATAAGGGACGAAAGCAAGTATTCTTGGAACTAGGTGACTGGGTTTGGATTCACTTAAGGGAAAGAGAGGTTTCCCGCACAAAGGAAGTCTAAATTGATGCCAAGGGGAGACGGATCATTTCAAATTTTAGAACGAGTCAATGATAATGCCTACAAAGTGGATCTACCTGATAAATATAATGTTTCTGCTACCTTTAATGTTGCTGACTTAAGCCCTTTTGAATTTTCAGACTCGAGGACGAATCCTTTTGAGTACGGAGGGAATGATGTGAATCAAGAAGCAGTCAGTCAGTCAGAAGAAGAACTATACATTCCTATGGGACCAATAACAAGATCACGAGCAAATGCGATAAAGAATTCATTAACAATGCTCGTGCAAAATAATATTAATCAGACCGGTGATCATAAATATAATAACATATTAATTTGTGTTATTGAAGCCGTCACATGTTAGATTAAAGTGTTGATGTCATCATTCCAAGCAATAAGCCTAACTGAAGATGCGATACAATTGAAAGTAGGCGTTGGAAATTTTAGATACGATACATATTCGTATTTTTATCATAACATTCACGTCCAATATCCAATTGAGACGATTCAGGTGGATTTGGAAATCTAAGAGGCAGTACTACAATTATCTCGAAGACATCAAGATCAAAATCCGAAGTCTAGAATCTGTTATTCCACTAAAACGACAACAACATATTTTTCTTTAACATTGATTTCTTATTTTCAAAACTTAAGTCTTGGTCCTTGATTTTTGTCCCCTAAAAATATGTTGACTCCTTAACTTATGGGTTGATTTGTCATGGATCATATTTTAAGAGTTTTGAATGTTGAATTTATAATTTTTTAGTCTTTATTTTATAATTTTATATTGTAATAGTTGTAGGAATTTTGGCTATAAATAGCCCTCATTTTCATTTGTAAGGACACTTTGAAATTTATGAAAAAAATTGTGAGTGTTTGTATTAACAAACTCTCTTCTTATTTGGGTAAATGACACACAAGGGTAACAAACTATCAATATTGTGTTAAAAATACCATTAAACTAAAAAAACACTATCAAAGGATAACAAACTATATAATTTGTATCTAAAATACCCGTCCAACCGGTGCTAACCGGTTACCTAGGTCAAGCTGCCACTTTGGCATGCTGATATGTCCAAAAACGGTTCCACATTGACACTTGCGTTACCTAGGTCAAGAAACGCTCCACATCGATCAGTTGAGTAGGATCCTTTCTTTCTAGCCAAAACCCTTGTTTGTTCGCCTACAACAACCTGTGGACGACTGACTCTCATCAATGCGCCGCGCAATAGGGAAACCGAAAGGAAAGAAATGAAGAAAGGCCAAAGCAGAATCATAGAACGATAAAAACCCTAAGTTGAAGAGAGGTCATCGATTGAGCTTCTCCCTCCCAATACCAGGTATGTTTTTCTTCAATTTCAAGTTTACCAGGTATGATTGAGCTTCTCCCTCCCAAAACCCTAAGTTGAAGAGAGGTCATCGATTGTTTTTCTTCAATTTCATCCCAATACTGGGGATGAAAATTACAGTTTTGGTTAATGACCGAGCTTCTCCTTCTCTGAATTTCAGTACTTGAATGCTTCTCCCTATCTGATTTCCAGTACTTGGATACTTCTCTCTCTGATTTTTAGTACTTGGAATTCTTCTCCATCTTGAATTTATTTATCTACATTATCATTTTCCCTTCGTTTAATAGAATATGATTATCATTGCTGGTGAGAAATTAGATGTCTGTTATTGTTGGTTCCCTTCAGTACTTGGAATACTTCTCTACCTCATTTTTACTGTGCTATTGCTGATCAGTTTAAAATGTGAACTTATGGCAGATTGATTGTATGATGAGGAAGAAGTTTGGAGGGTGATACGATCTGAAGTCTTTTATGAGGGTGGTTTTGTACCCAATCCTCTAAGATATTGTAATGCCACGATAGTTCTGATGGCGATGTTGATTTTTCCCTTATGGATTTTAATCAATGTCATGAATTTTTG
The DNA here is from genome assembly GCA_033398695.1 of Orobanche coerulescens. NCBI lineage: Eukaryota > Viridiplantae > Streptophyta > Magnoliopsida > Lamiales > Orobanchaceae > Orobanche > Orobanche coerulescens. The sequence goes on from CM065809.1 coordinate 84,648,851, forward strand.
AAAACTTTAGTGAGGGAACCATGTCGGAATATGTACTATCAAGTCCCAAAAAAGATTTTACGTAAAGGGTTAAGGGTATTGGCATGTGAGGAGGATTATGGAAGATTTCTTGATCATGCTTATCGTGTTGGAAAAATTAATTTGTACATTGATCATGTGTGTGACGACTTAACACAATATGTAGGGGAGGATGGACTAAAGGATAGTGATGATGAAGATTCTGTATTTTCTGATAATATTTCATTAGATCATGAATCAGAGGATGAAGTGGTCAGTTTCAATAAGACCAAACGCGACTCGTTTTTGAGCAAACTTTGTCTTGACGATGAAATTGACAGTGAGGATGAGGTGGTGTTCCCTAACCATGATTCATCCATTGATTGGAAAGATATGGTCCCGATAAAAGGTATGAAGTTCGAGGATCCCAAGAAACTAAAGGAATTAATAACCAATTATGCAGTCGCAAATGGTTATGCCCTTAGATATGAGAAGAATGATTCCACACGACTGTTGGTAAGGTGTGGAAAAGGAAAATGTCCTTTTAGACTTTGGGCCACGTGGATGTGTGAAGAACATTCCTTCCAAATTAAATCCCTCAATGACGAACACAACTGTGCTAGGAACTTTCAATTAGGGTCAATTGTCCCCTACGCTGAGCATAGACAATGTGCAAGACATGTTTATGCGAATTTCAAAAAGAGATTCAGTGGGGCACAATTTCTAAAACTGTTTTGGGCAGCATCAAAAGCCTCAACTGAACTTCGATTTAAGGCAAAAATGGAAGACATCAAAGCAATCAACGTTGAAGCTCATGCATACTTGATGGAAAGGAATCCCAAATCATGGTGTAGAGCATACTTTGAAATTGACAGATGTTGTGATGCTGTAGAGAATGGTATTTGTGAGTGTTTTAATTCAACTATCATTGTAGCACGGAGGAAACCGATTATTACAATGCTTGAGGAGATACGCTTATATGCTATGGACCGAATTTTCAAAAGGAGATTGAAAGCACAGAAATGGGATATGGACTTATGTCCGGTAATTAAGAATAAAATTGAGGAATTAAAGATGCTACAAAGGTAATGTACTTTCCTCTTTTTTCTTTTCTTTTCCCTGTAATGTCGTGTTGTTCACTCTCCTCAACTGAACTGCATCCTTCTCGTGTCCATCACTGGATGGAAATGGAATGGATCTCTTTTCTTGATCCAAACAGGGCTTTGTTTAGAAACAACCCATTCCTTGAACTCTTGATCCAAATTCTTTCTCAATTCAGATCTCTGCTTTGCAATCTGAAGTGGGCTCCCTTCAGAATTCTCAGGTTTCCAAGTTTTTCTTTTCCCACTCATCCCAATAGGGCTCTGTTTGGGCCTTAGCACATCATCAATCACTTTTTTATCCATCTGGGAGTTGGGACTGTGGTTCAGATTACTCACATTGTTATTATCTTGAGTATTTTCTTGTGAATTTTCGAAGACCTTGATGCCACCTTTGACTTCGTCAAGCTTCATTCTGTTCTCCCAAACAGAGCCTGCTTTTGGGGCACTGCCTCTTCTTCTACTGCCACCCAAATCCACTATTGCTTCTTTAATACTCATGATTTTTTGTTCAGTGTGCTTTTTTTTTCCACTTTAAACTGCAATTGAGTACACTTCTGTTGTAATGTTCTTTTTTCTTTTTCTTTCTGTTTTTTTTTTCTTTCTGTCTGTAATTTCCTGTTTTTTTCTGTCTTATAACTGTTTTTGTTTTTTTTTTTGTCTTTCTTTTTCCTGTCTTGTAACTGTTCTTGGTTTTTTTTTGTTTTTCCTGCTGTAATGTACTGTTTTTTTCTGTTTTCTTTTTTTCTTTTTTCTTTTCTTTTTCTTTTTGCTTTACTTGTTGGATGAAAAGCCATAATATCTTGACTGTTTGGTAATTTTGACGGATTTTGGGATATCAGGCCAAGTGGTTTCCATGAGTTTGAAGCAATTTATGGACCTCATGCTTATGCAGTCAATATAGACTCTAAGACATGCACGTGTAGGAAGTGGCAGTTAACGGGTATACCATGTGTACATGGAATTGGTGCATTGTCTTATATGAACCACAATGTGAATGAATAAGTAGCTACAGCCTTTACACCAAATATGTTTTTAAATGCGTACAGGTAATGCAAATAATAGACTTGTACTTACATGTTGGTTATTTAAATGCAATTAATAAGCTTGCATATACATGTTGTAGATATGGATTGAAGCCAATGAATGGCAGTTTGATGTGGCCTACGACTTCATACATTCCACCTTTACCTCCCAAAAGGAGACGGATGCCTGGACGACCTAAAATTAAAAGGAAAAGACACCCACCTGAATCAGAAAATAGGCCAAAGATTACCAAGAAGGGTGTGCTTATGACTTGTAGCAATTGTAAAGATAGAGGTCATAACATATCAAGATGTCCAAAAAAGGAAAAAGAAGGTACTTTATACGCCCATCATATTCGTTAATCCCTCTGGAAAATATTAATTCATCTAAGTTTTTAATAGTTAGGTACTTTAAATGCCAACATCAAAAAGAAGCTTAAACCTAGAAGGAAGAAGATTAGGAATGACACAAGGGATGAAGAACCACCTACTCTTGAAGATATGACTATGGATAGGATGTTCGATGAAGAACCACCTATTATTGAAGATATGGAAGAGATGTTGGATGACTTATTGGTTGACTAAATGTGTTGTATTCCACATAATTTTCTTTCCATTAGGGACATATTTTGTTAGGAGCCCCATATTTTTGCAGTACCTAGGGAAACTATGGCACTCATTTTTTTGTTTTGTTCAATGTAAAACCTAGGGAAACTGTTATACATACTTGTGGTTCCCAAACTTTGGTTTGATAAATATTTAATGTTTTGTTCTACATGGACAAATGTTGTGTACTTCTTTATTTATGGAGGTTGATATTAGGTTTAAGGCACAAAAAAGGTTTATAAAGAGTGGAGAATGGTATTTTTAAAACACTTAACTAACTTGAATCAGTCTTGGGCTAAAACGCAGTCGTTTATGACATGTCATAATGCCAACGTGGCTTAAAAAAAAACGTGGCTTCAAAAGTGGGAAAACCTTTTAATCCCATAATCAATGGTGTTTTAAACACAAAAACAATAGTTTGTTACCTTCTGATAGCATTAATTTAGTTTAATGGTATTTTTAAAACAGTTTACATAGTTTGTTACCCAAATATGTCATTTTCCCTTTATGACATGTCATAATGCCAACGTGGCTTAAAAAAAAAACGTGGCTTCAAAAGTGGGAAAACCTTTTAATCCCGTAACCAATGGTGTTTTAAACACAAAAACAATAGTTTGTTACCTTCTGATAGCATTAATTTAGTTTAATGGTATTTTTAAAACAGTTTACATAGTTTGTTACCCAAATATGTCATTTTCCCTTCTTATTTTGTTGAGTGTGTCTCCAAAATATAAATCGTGATTTCAATTCACTTATCGAGGTGTTAGAAACCTTGTGGCGTGTTTGAATCGCACCTTCCGGTTTACTACGGCACGTCACATAGAGGGCTTGAAGTAAAACAATCATTTTCTTAATATTGGAACGATCTTGGGAACTAAAATCATACAAGCGATAGCGGATACCACGACACGTCGTGTGGGGGTCGCATCAACGTATGTTAGGCTTTAGGCATTACGTACGTTAGGGTGTTCATGCTACGTACGTAATGAGTGGTAGGTGGAGGGAACCTTCCTCGGACTCGACTTTCGGACAGTGGGTCCCGGGCATCTTTGATCTGATCTTACTATTGCAGTCAACGGCTCCTTGCGTACGTTAGGGTGTGCTCCTTACGTACGCTATCCATGCAGCTTGTAAACGTACGTAAAGCATGGTTCTTTACGTACGTTAAGGTCTTCGTATTGTTGGTCAGGCAGTTCTGGACTAGCATTACGTACGCTAAGTTATTGATATAGCATACGTAAATGTCCTTACGTACGTATGCTTGTTGTATAGCGTACATAACGTGTTTGTCAGATTATATAACATGGTTTCGTATTTCAGTTCTTCACGAACCAAAATCATTTTTCTGTCCCTAGAATTGTCCTTCTGGACATGTTCTTGATATTTAGCCTCTTCCAACATGATTTTGATCATCCTAGCTTGGATTGAAGCATGAAGTGGGAAGCTTGTTGGTGCTCCTTTGTTGTTTGGAGAGTTCTTCTTGTTTTTCATTGGTAAGTTCTCTTGATCTCTTGTTCTTCAAGTGATTTTCGGGTATGATGATGATGTTGTGTTTTCTTCGGGTATTGATTGATTGTTGGAGTATATCATCATTCTTAGTGAGTTTTTATAACTTTTGATGAAGAACATGATGATTTTCTCTTGAGGAGGGGTTGTTATTGATGTTTTAGAATGTTTGGAGGTTATAATCATGTCTAGGAAGGATTATGTTAAGATTGTTATATGATTAACAGTCTTGATATGATTAGTGTTGTTGGTTGTGTTTCTTAGGGAGATTTTCACCATTTTAGTAAGGAATTATGATGAATTATATAATGATTATCATAATTTTGCAATGGTTGATTTAATCTTGTGGTTTAATCCGAATTCATGATGAATTGGTGTTAGATTATTGTTTAGACATCATGTTTGTTGAGATGATGATGTTCTTGGGGTATTGATGATGATATTAGTGCTATTATCATTTTGAGATGTTTATTTTGATGATTGTTCTTAAGTGATTCTTGTTGAATTGTTTTCACAAGTGTTAAGAACGTAATGATCATGTTAATTGATCATTGAGCTGTTAAAAGATGTTAGAATTCATAGTTGAGAACTATGATATTCGTTGGTGGAGTTTAACCGATTCGGGATTGAATCGGGATTGTTTTGGTGTTGCTTTCCTTTGATTTTGTGTTATTGAATGAATCGTATTTTATTCAAGGTTGTTCGAGTGCTTGTGATCATCGGAGGATGCCATTTGTCGTTTCGTGGAAGGACGTTGATCGTTGAAGGACTTTCTCGCCTTCGGTTTGAGGCAAGTTTTATACTTGTACTGGTCAATGAGATTAATGTTATCATATATGTGTATTAATGTGTTGTATTATTTCGAGACTTGGTCTCTCTATGATTTTGTTGATATGAGGGGATGGTTTGATACGATGCCCTTCGGCAAATTATGCCAAATGTTGTTATTGTCCGATAAAAGCTATTCAGGGCTTAGAGGTACTCGTTGATGACGTTATTGTCGATATCCGGTTCGCGGTATCGATGTATCGGTTTTTGTTGTTGATATTGATTTCGGTTTAAGACATTGCTGCGATCATTATTATTAACATTGGTATTTTACTATTGATGTTGTAATTGGCTGAGTGAAGGTATTTGACATATTTGATTATCATCTATATTTTCGGTGGTCGGTTTAAGGCACCGGGATATCTGTTCTAATTGTATCATTGTTTATCGATTGACTGTTCTAAGGCAATCGGGGTGTTGAATTGGGATTATCAAAGATAATTCCCATCCGTTCTATCCTTGATTATCGATTGACCGTTCTAAGGCAATCGAGGTATTGAATTGGGATTATCGAAGATAATTCCCATCCGTTGTATCTATGATTATCGATTCACCGTTCTAAGGCAATCGAGGTGTTGAATTCGGATTGTCGAAGATAAATCCCATTCGTTGATGTTGTTGTGATCGATTGACCATTCCTAATGTAACTCCCGATTGTAATTCAGTCATTATCATTCAGTATTTATCATTCTATAATTGTCACTCAGTAATTATTCACTCATTAATGATCATTCATCGTTCATATTCATTCATTATATTCACCGATCAGAGTATTTGTATCGTACATCAGTTATTATTCGTCTTCCTACCTGCTTGGAGGATCGAACCGTGGTTATCATCATTGTCATCTTCATAGTGGGCTATGTGTGAGGAGTAGCGCACGCTACGTACTCTCTTTAGCGCGCGCTAATTGAGTACGGGTAGCGCACGCCACCTCTCCGTATTAGCGCACGCCACTTCTCACTTTGATTCCGGGCGATTTTGGGCGATTCGGAGAGATCTTTTCGAGCTGCACTCATCCATCATAATCTTCAAGCTTATCATTTGGATTTATCATCATTTCATCCTCTCCAACACATCAAATCAAGGTAATGATCTCTTGGATCTAGAATTTCGGATTTTGAGTATTTTCCTTCCGATCTCTTCGTGTAAGCTTGTATTTATGTTGGAACATGTTAGATATGGATTATCTACCTTGAAAAAATGTATTCCTACGGATTTATTGATATGTTTTTCGGATTGATGAACATTTGGAGAATTAATCAAGAACCCTTGATGTTGACTTTGGTTATTTTGGGGGGTTTCCGATTATAGTTGTCGTAACTTCGAGTTGTTGTTTCCTATTGGAATATTGATATCATTGAAGGTGTTTTGTTGGATTGAAATACTCATTTTGGAGTTGGTTTAGATATATTTGGGTTTTGGTTATAATCAAGGGTTGATGTTGTCTAAGTGGTTGTTTGAATGCCTCAATGAGTTTGGATATTGTTGTATCGACCTTTGAGTTAGTCGTAATCCATGCTTGATACATATATTGAGAGGATTATTGGTAATTGTGTTATTCAAGGTTGTTCGAGCGACCGACCTCTCATTTTAGGACGTTGTTCGAGGAAGGACATTCTTCACTGGTATTGTGTAAGTAAATTCTTACTCGGTTAAAAAAGGATATTCATTCCTTACGTTGTTGTTCATTCATACATGTAATTCACTCATAATATATTGTTCATGTCGAGACTTGTATTTATCAACTCATCATGTAACTCACAAGTAACGACGGTTCCAAATCATTTCATTTAATCTATCACACGTTGTGTCATTATTTCATCTCGGTGAGTCATTATTGATCCTTATCGGATTCTATTCATTACTCCTCACCTTGGTCATTTTTGTTCTGGTGATCATCCGGAATTATATTGCATGGCCGGTTGGCGCATATGTGGAATTTTAGTCGGGCACACTATGGTCATGTGTATATGCGGGACTCCGGACACATTGGACTGTGCGCATGGTAATGTGTATACGCGGGACTCCGGACACATTGGACTGTGAGACTAATTAGGCCAATAGCGGGTTTATATGCGGGACTCCGGACACTCGGCTACTTGTGCTCTTACGCATTTTATTCGGGCGTACATTGATGCTCATCATTCAACTCAATTCATTAATTCATTTATGTGATTGTTGTATACTGCTCAACTCTTGAGGATTGTTGTTCTGTGTAACTGACCCTGTTAGGGAATGTTGTTTTCAGGTCATGGCAAGGCTAAGGTACGGGAAGAGAACATTGACGGCGAGGAGTCCCAGTAATACTAGTAGGGGGCCCCAGTCCTTTCAGTCATTCATGTTTTCTTCATTTTATTTCCGCTACAGATTTCCGTTTGGATGTTCATTTTCATTCAGTGTTGTATATTTTATCTTTATATAAAATATACTTGTATTCTGTATTTTCATGGGTGTGTTGTACTTGAAACTCCTCATCGGAGTGATTAATAATATAATGTGGTTCGGTACTACAATTATATTACTTAATTCATTAATTTTCATTCGCCTAGTGGGTCCCAGTCGGGGGTCCACGACACTGTAATATTCGCCTAGTTGGGGTGTTACATAGTTGGTATCGGAGCGTGGTTTTGAATACTACCTTTTGAGTCATATCTTATTTGAAATCATCGTTCATCAGACTAGTATCATTAGACTTTCGCGTCACGTGTGACCTGTGCAAGAGCCGAGCCCCTCAGACCAAAGAACAGTAAGATTTCTGACGCCATGGTATAATTTCTGGCAATAAGAATCACTCATTCACCATTTAACAGTCAACAATCCTCATATCATCATTTTCATTTTTGATCATGTCGATCATGTTAACCCATTAATCACTCAGTTCATTTCATTGTTCAGTTGTTGATCTTGAGGATCATATCATTAATCTTGTTAACTTGTTCAAGATAATCATTTCAAGAATTTCATCAGATAATCATGTCATCTCAGTTGATCACTCACGTAATCATTGTGTTAGAGCGCGTATGCTCATTTTCATCATTTCATGACGTAATCATAATGTGATATTCATGCGAGATATATAATCATCATGCGACTTTCCTACTTCAGTATGGAGAGAGCTGGCAGAGGACACGGGGGAAGAGGCCGCGGTGCGGGCCGAATCTCGAGAACTCGTGTGAATACACGTGCGAACGCGAGGAATAATGCTAATTCATCAAGCCGCGACGCCGCCACTCATTCTCCTGGAAATGATCATTCACTATCAGGGAGTCGTACCCGGGACACAGCTCATTCAGAGGGTGTTCGGGTTGATCCCCTCGATTTTATGTAGGGCATGATGGCCCAGATGACTCAAAGGCACGTCTCATGGAGATGATGCAGAACTCAGCTACTCAGAATCAACAGGATCCTCCGCCGCCACCTCATGGGCAGGAGACGGTTGTGAGCAGTATTATTGGCGACATATCTCGCCAAAGACTACCTACCTTTGAGGTCTCGTCTGAGCTGGTGGATATTGTTCACTGGCTTGAGCATTTCGAGAAGTTGTTTGCTATGGTGGAGTGTCCCGAAGGGCACAAAGTTTCAGTCGCGGCTTACTACCTAGATAAGAGCGCTCATTCATGGTGGTTATCGTTGAAGCCCACTGACAGATCTTGTACTTGGGATCAATTCAAGACCATCATGATGGAGAGGTATTATCCGGCCCCACTCAGAGGGGGTAAAGGCTGCAGAGCAGGCCGAAACCCAGAACCTCATGTTTATATGCGTACGGATGCCGAGATGGATCAGAATTCGACCGGAGATGTGACTTATGCGACTGGTTCTCCTTCGGGACGTCATACTCGAGGAGTCGATCAGACTGACATCGACCCTTTCTTGCTTATGAGGGGCATGATGGCCCAGATGACTCAGATGACGCAGATAATGGAAACCATGCAGACCTCAGTGGTTCGTGGTCCACCGCAGCAGGGATCCTAGGTGCCGTTTTATGGACAGGCTAGGAGAGTGAGTCAGATTATCGGCGATATCTCTCGTCAGAGGCCGCCTACTTTTGAGGGTTCTTCGGAACCATCTGACATCGTTTATTGGCTTGAACATTTTGATAAACTCTTCAACATGGTTCAGTGTCCAAAGAGAGTAAGGTGGCATTAGCGGCTTACTACTTGAGTAAGGGCGCTTACTCTTGGTGGCTTTATCTGAAGGCCACTGATCGTGACTGTGTTTGGAGCGAGTTTAATACTCTCATGTTAGAGAGGTATTATCTGGCTCCACTTTGTGAAGCCAAGTTGTCGGAGGTATTGAACCCCAAATCCGTCAAGGACGAGGGTGTCATTGTTATTACTGAGAAGTTTCAAGGACTTCTTCAGTTTGCTTCATCTGTTATCCATACTGAGACGGATAAGATCAGGTATTTTAGCAAGAGGCTAAACCCGCAGTTGAGAATGCAGTTGTTCAATCATAATTGTAACTCACTTGGCAAATGTTGGAACATTTTGTTCCATACATATATTAATAATGTTTTGATGATTAAGTTGCTAAACAAAACCAAAACAACAAAAAGACGAAGCCAAGCATCGAAGGAATCGAAGTGCAAAAAGATGGATTTCTACAAGGTTAACGTACGTAAGTTATCAGAAATAGCGTACGTAACCAGTGCAGATTAACGTACGTAAGAGATATGAGTTAACGTACGTAATGTGTTCAAACGAGAAGAACGTTGGGAAGAGTCAAAATCAGAAAAGCGGCAACAGATATATGATGTCAGCAATGACGTACACTTAACGTACGTAATGGATACATGGCTAACGTACGTAACACAAGAAACGAATGTTACTGGACTGAAACTGGTACACGTTAACGTACGTAACCAAATGAAGATAACGTACATAACAATGTTAGCATACGTAATGGAACCTTATGGCATACATAATCAAGTCTAAAGGTGCAACGGCTAGTTTGGGTGATCAAGGCTATAAATTCCACATCCTTGGTATTCATCTATACATCAACTTCAATCATACTATACATTGATCAGATATTCATATTGATATTATTGTTGTTGTGATATTGAGCTTATATTGTTAGTTTGAGTGTTTATATATTCAACATTATACACGAGAGGTAAAAGAAGAGATACAATTGGATTCGGTGTTATTAGAATCAAGGATCCGGCATTATTAGAGAGGTTGATTCCTTATCGAGTGAGGTTTATCTAGTAACCATAAAAAGCTAGAGAGGTTGATTCCTTGTCCTACGAAAAGGAAAACGGTTTAACTTGGACCGACACAAAGACAAGTACAAGTGGTTTATCACGGACCAATAGAAGACGTGATTGTAACGGTTATCCCTCGACCGATAGAAGGGAGGCGTAGAGGTTTTTATCTTCAACCTACAGAAAAAGATACCAAGAGAGGACGTAGGCTCATTTATAGCTGAACCTCTATAAATCCTTGCATACTTTATTTTCCACACATATATTTACGCTTCCACAACACGGCGCAAATATCCGACCCCATACCCAACAATTGGTATCGGAGCGATGTAACACCCCCAAACCATTTGGGAATATTACAGCGCCGCAGACCCTCTCCATGAGGATCTACCAGGCTAAATACGAAAACAATACATCACATTTTAAGCCGATATGGCTAAATAATGAACCATTAGACCGATTTGGTCTTATACCAAAAATTCTTACATCGAACATACAAAACTCCTTCTTCTAACTCGTACCCACGCAGGGGATTAGGATAATTAATACTTCCCGAAAATTAGAAAATACCCCAACAAAAAGACAAAACAATAAGACTTCACCAAATACCCAACACGGCCTTCATGTGATTAGCGTCGTCATCTTCCATCATCCTTCGTACCGACCCTGTGGTTCGCTCCCGACAACTGCAAGTACACGGACGCAATCTGAGACATCCACCCCGAATACTCGGGGTTAGCAAACTCCTGTTTTGCTAGTGCAAGTATAAAGTGCAAATACGAGCTATACACAACATATTCCAAGAATATAAAAACTTGATTAATTCCACAATTCAACCCAATGAAGATTTCCCGAGATATTTCATTGAATAAAATAGTTCAAACCATGAAAAATTGGAATGAGACACGCAGGCTCTTTGAAAAGCATTTAAAAAGTCTCGGGAGTTTTAGAAAGACATTTCTGGGCTAATAAATCTTTAACTCGACAAACCACATAGGGACACGGGCCAAAGAATTGTTTTTGATCAAAGATACCAATCTGGTCACAAACACAGGGTCCACGACCCAAATCATCCATATCCCATACTCGAGTGAATAACACAACGGTCATACTCGATACATAACCAAACCACAATGTACGGAAACAATCATAGGGCCCGTATCCTTATGCCAAAAATATCGCAACCATGAAACAAATAATATACGACGCTTATACCGGTGCCATTTTAGCCAAGTACCAAGACCTTACATATGATGTATCTCACTTTGGGAATTTGCATATGTGATACTCCGGACATATCACAATTCTCGAAAACAACATCGTGCCATATTCATCATCACAAAACAACCTCCCGAGCTATACTGGCCCTGTACCTCTCAAGCAAGATACACACCCCAGAGACACCTCGTCAGGCCCTCCCTGGTGTATAGCCCACCGAGTGATCCGTAGGGATACGCAGCCTACGGACCCCAGGGGACCCTCACTGGTTTTACTCGGTTCACACACTCTCAGTAACCACATGGCACAAACCACATTATCTCAAATTACAACTATCACAAAATCACGATTCAAAAAACATATTCAACCGAAGTACTCCAAATGTAAATCAAGGTACTTGCTAGGAATGGCCACAACATCCGACACATACTCACATCACACATCATCACAAACTCATCAATAGTACACACGTCCACACATATATACACACTTCTTGTCAGAAAGACATAACCTTAAGTCCACTATCAACATAATCACGCACAACGATACCAAACGTAAAGAAGATATTCCAAATCACACCACTAGTACATATCCTCAGAACCACACAATCGTTCACAAACACACAAGTAGATTTTATAGAGGACCTTTATCGAGAATATACCGATTCTTTTATAAGTTCATTAAAAATAATTCAATTGCACCCCTAGTCAATTACCGACTATAACCACTACGAAATATGAAGTGTATAGGTAAGATACTTGCCTCAATAATTGATACTGGACACTCCGACGAATGCCTCTTAACCGGAAGACTTCGAATGCTCACAACTCTTCGGCGGAAACGACGGTAACACCACGGATCGGAAAACGGCGAATGGAAGGGTTCCGACTCGAGTTCTTCGCAAGGAACCTGACCCTAACATCATACCATGAATAAGTTGACGATCGAACGAGGAAGAATAATCGTAGAACGCCCGAATCCCCTTTGTGACATTTTATCGAACACTTTCAAGGTGTCGATTAGAAACTCAATAAAACGACGAATCCTCGGCAATCCAACCGTGGAAAAACAAGGGATTCGATATAAAACAACTTAATAATCATCAACCCCTCACTATTCTAAGTTATAACGAATCAAATGGGCGAAATCAACAAAATCCCCAATTTTTCCCAAAACTAGGATTTTAGGAAAACTAACCTTGATTCGCTGGATTGAAGGATGTTATGGAGTGATTAATCGATGTTATAAGCTCCCAAACTTCGTGGATTAGTTGTATAACAACATGCCTTCGTCACCTCCAAGACTCGGTAGCGCATACGAAAAAAAGGAAATGAAAATGAGTGCAAGCAGGATCGCCGGTCATATTTATACCGGTGCGGCTAGCGTGCGCTAGATCACAGAAGAAGCGTGCCCTAGCGGGCGGTCATGGTCGAGAATGTTCGGCCGGCCCGCCATCATGTGCTGAACACGTGCGCTGCCGGCCCACCCACAATCCAGAGACTTCGGCTCGGCCAGCGTAGCGTGCGGCCTTTCAGCCGTAGCGTGGCGCTTATCGGCGGTCAGAAGGCGTGCGATGTCCGGCAAGAGCGTGCGCTACTGCCGATCTCCACCCGTAACCTTTCGCCCTTATCGCCTCGGCCGACTAGCGCGCGCAGCCAACCGGCCATAGCGTGCGCCGCCTCTGGCCGAAGCGTGCGCTACTCTCCGGACGTGGCGTGCGCTACGCCGGTTCGCCGCAACCGCACGGCCGCTCGCACTCGTCCGGCCGGGCAGCATGTCCGGCCACCGTCCCCAACCGTCCGGCCAGTGTCCGACCACCATGATTCGACGACTCGATTTTCCGAAATCGCACGGAACGAACACGACAAAATACTCGGGGACAACATCATCGGTCCGAAATGAAAACAACGGATAACAAATCATCACCTACGGTCTTAAACGCCAAAATCAGTTGTCGAGAAAATAATACCGGAACTCGACAACCGGGAAATATCCGAAAAAAATCCAAAATAACCGGAACGGAAATCATGGGTATTACAAGCGGTTCCTCAAATACACGGCTTAACATTCGAGGAGTTGATCCAAATGGCATTCCAATTTGCTCCAGTTGAAGGCCTCGCTCTTAACCGACAACCATTTTTTGATGGCGCAAACTTCATGACGTGGAAGAAAAAGATGTCGATCTTCATTCGTGCCTATGATATAGAAATTTGGAAGATCATTTGTCTTAGCCCGAAAGTTCCAATCAAATCCGACAGATTTCTTAAAAGTTTCGAAGAATACAATGACGAGGATTGGAAGAACGACCACCTAAACTGTAAGGCTACTCAATTTCTATTTTGTGCCTTAAATCCGGAAGAGATCAATCGTGTTTCATCGTGTGAAAGTGCTAAAGAAATATGGAAAATCCTTGAAATCACACACGAAGGGACAACTCAAGTCAAGGAGACGAAAATCAATATGCTTCTCCATGACGAAGAGTTATTTATGATGAAAGGTGATGAGTCCATCACGAATATGCTCGACCGATTTTCGGTCATCACTAATGGACTTGCTTCATTCGGTAAACCATTATCTAGTAGTGAAAAAGTCAAGAAAATTTTACGATCACTACCTAGTGAATGGGAGGGCACCGTGACCGCGATTATGGAATCGAAAGATCTCAATACGCTTGATTTTAGCGCCCTCGTTGGTTCGCTAATTAATTATGAGATAGTGTTAAAATCACGAAGTGTCAATCCAAAGCCGAAGGAATGATCGATACCCTTGAAGTCTAAGACGTATAAGAAGGAAGTAATCCCGGTTGAAGATAGCGATGAAGAATCGGCATATTATGCCAAAAATATTATTAAGTTCCAAATCTTATTAAACCGGAGAAAGAAAGACATCTCGGGCAAATTTAAGAAATTCGACAACTCTTGTCGATTATGTGGAAAACCAAGCCACTTTGCGAAAAAATTCCGAGATTAACCCAAGAAGGAGGTTCTCGTTGCAACATGGAGCGATGACGACGAAGATGATGATTTTATCAATAAGAATAATCGCTCTCGTGGCCCGAAGTTCATTTGACGATAGCGACGTCGAAAGCCGGGTAAGTATGTCATCTCAAGATAAGTTACTTGAAGCATTCGAGTTATTACATACCGATTTCCAAAATGCTTTAAAAGAAATCAAATCCCTTCAATCGAAAAATAAATCATTGGAAAATGAGATTTCCAAAATTCTTGAAAAATGGAAATTTATCGAGACCGATCATTCAAAATGCGTTGAAAATGAAAATATTTAAAAGAATGATCTTTTGAAAACTTAAACCGAGCTGAAAAATTTAACAAAGAAATTCTCGTGTGGAAATGAGAAATTTCAACAAATGCTCTCGGTTCAGAAATTTACTTTCAATAAAAAGGGGTTAGGATTCAAACCACGTTCTAAAAATGAATCCGTAAATTTTAAAATACCCCGATGTGACAAATGTTTGAAAATTGGGCACCATATTTCATATTGCAAAAGCGCAAGACGGACGATTAAAATCAAAAAGATTTGGGTTTCAAAAGGAACAATTATTTCAAATATCGTCTATGTCTCAAATGAAAAACCAACTATAGGTTGGGTCCCCAAAAATTGATTTTTTATCAAAATATTTTACTTAGGGGGAGTAATAATTTTTTTTGGAGATAATATTTTCAAGGGGAGGTTATACCCTTTTATAAATATAGTTATTCATGCATATTTTATATTTGGTATCATTATTTTTTTTCACTTTTGATGAAGACAAAAAGGGGGAGAGAAATTGGAGAATGGGATTAAACCTGAAAGGGGGAGAAAAATGGAAGTTGAAAGGAGAAACGGAGAAAGTTGAACTTGAAAAGAAAAATGAGGAGACGTCAAAAAGATGATGAAAACTTGAAAATTCGAAAAGAAAAAGAAAATAAAAGAAGGAGTCGAAAAAGAAATGGGAGAAGAAACTAATGAAATGGACAAAGTCGAAAACTTTGGTCTGTACTCATATACATATATTTGTATTTTTGTAGGTAAATCCCATTGACGAAGTGTTGTTTTGTAATCATCAAAAAGGGGGAGATTGTTGGAACATTTTGTTCCATACATATATTAATAATGTTTTGATGATTAAGTTGCTCAACAAAACCAAGACAACAAAAAGACGAAGCCAAGCATCGAAAGAATCGAAGTGTAAAAAGCTGGATTTCTACAAGGTTAACGTACGTAAGTTATCAGAAATAGCGTACGTAACCAGTGCAGATTAATGTACGTAAGATATATGAGTTAACGTACGTAATGTGTTCAAACGAGAAGAACGTTAGGAAGAGTCAAAGTCAGAAAAGCGGCAATGGATATATGACGTCAGCAATGACGTACACTTAACGTACGTAATGGATACATGGCTAACGTACGTAACACAAGAAACAAATGTTACTGGACTGAAACTGGTACACGTTAACGTACGTAACCAAATGGAGATAACATACGTAACAATGTTAGCATACGTAATGGAAAGCTTATAGCGTACGTAATCAAGTCTGAAGGTGCAACGGCTAGTTTGGGTGATGAAGGCTATAAATACCACATCATTGGTATTCATCTATGCAACAACTTCAAGCATACTATACATTGACCAGATATTCATATTGATATTATTGTTTTGATATTGAGCTTATATTGTTAGTTTGAGTGTTTATACATTCAACATTATACACGAGAGGTAATAGAAAAGATATAATTGGATTCGGTGTTATTAGAATCAAGGATCCGGCATTATTAGAGAGGTTGATTCCTTATCGAGTGAGGTTTATTTAGTAACCATAAAAATCTAGAGAGGTTGATTCCTTGTCCTACGAAAAGGAAAACGGTTTAACTTGGACCGGCACAAAGACAAGTACGAGTGGTTTATCACGGACCAATAGAAGACGTGATTGTAACGGTTATCCCTCAACCGATAGAAGGGAGGCATAGAGGTTTTTATCTTCAACCTACAGAAAAAGATACCGAGAGAGGACGTAGGCTCGTTTATAGCCGAACCTCTATAAATCCTTGCGTACTTTATTTTCTACACATATATTTACGTTTCCGCAACACAGCGCAAATATCCGACCCCGTACCCAACAATGGTATCGGAGCGGTTCCTCCAATACACGGATTAACATCCGAGGAGTCGATCCAAATGGCATTCCAATTTGATTTAGTCGAAGGCCTCGCTCTTAACCGACCACCATTTTTTGATGGCGCAAACTTCATGACGTGGAAGAAAAAGATGTCGATCTTCATTTGTGCCTATGATATAGAAATTTAGAAGATCATTTGTCTTGGCCCGAAAGTTCCAATCAAATCCGACGGATCTCTTAAAAGTTTTGAAGAATACAATGATGATGATTGGAAGAATGACCACCTAAATTCTAAGGCTACTTAATTTCTATTTTGTGCCTTAAATCCGGAAGAGATCAATCATGTTTCATCGTGTGAAAGTGCTAAAGAAATATGGAAAATCCTTGAAATCACACACGAAGGGACAACTCAAGTCAAGGAGACAAAAATCAATATGCTTCTCCATGACGAAGAGTTATTTATGATGAAAGGTGACGAGTCCATCACCAATATGCTCGACCGATTTTCGGTCATCACTAATGGACTTGCTTCATTCGGTAAACCATTATCTAGTAGTAAAAAAGTCAAGAAAATTTTACGATCACTACCTAGTGAATGGGATGGCACCGTGACCGCGATTATGGAATCGAAAGATCTCAATACGCTTGATTTAGCGCCCTCGTTGGTTCGCTAATTAATTATGAGATAGTGTTAAAATCACGAAGTGTCAAGCCAAAGCCGAAGGAACGATCGATAGCCTTGAAGTCTAAGATGTATAAGAAGGAAGTAATCCCGGTTGAAGATAGCGATGAAGAATCGGCATATTATGCCAAAAATATTATTAAGTTCCAAATATTATTAAACCGGGGAAAGAAAGACATCTCGGGCGAATCTAAGAAATTCGACAACTCTTGTCGATTATGTGGAAAACCAGGTCACTTTGCGAAAAATTTCCGAGATAAACCCAAGAAGGAGGTTCTCGTTGCAACATGGAGCGATGACGATGAAGATGATGATTTTATCAATCAGAATAATTGCTCTCATGGCCCGAAGTTCATTCGATGATAGCGACGTCGAAATTCGGGTAAGTACGTCATCTCAAGATAAGTTATTTGAAGCATTCGAGTTATTACATACCGATTTCCAAAATGCTTTAAAAGAAATCAAATCCCTTCAATCGAAAAATAAATCATTGGAAAATGAGATTTCCAAAATTCTTGAAAAATGGAAATTTATCGAGACCGATCATTCAAAATGCGTTGAAAACGAAAATATTTTAAAGAATGATCTTTTGAAAACTCAAACCGAGTTGAAAAATTTAACAAAGAAATTCTCATGTGGAAACGAGAAATTTGAACAAATGCTCTCGGTTCAGAAATTTACTTTGAATAAAGAGGGGTTAGGATTCAAACCACGTTCTAAAAATGAATCCATAAATTTTAAAATACCCCGATGTGACAAATGTTTGAAAATTGGGCACCATATTTCAAATTGCAAAAGCGCAAGACGGACGATTAAAATCAAAAAGATTTGGGTTTCAAAAGGAACAATTATTTCAAATATCGTCTATGTCTCAAATGAAAAACCAACTATAGGTTGGGTCCCCAAAAATTGATTTTTTATCAATTTATTTTACTTAGGGGGAGTAATAATTTTTTTTGGAGATAATATTTTCAAGGGGAGGTTATACCCTTTTATAAATATAGTTATTCATGCATATTTTATATTTGGTATCATTATTTTTTTTCACTTTTGATGAAGACAAAAAGGGGAAGAGAAATTGGAGAATGGGATTAACCATGAAAGGGGGAGAAAAATGGAAGTTGAAAGGAGAAACGGGGAAAGTTGAACTTGAAAAGAAAAATGAGGAGACGTCGAAAAGATGATGAAAATTTGAAAATTCGAAAAGAAAAAGAAAATAAAAGAAGGAGTCGAAAAAGAAATGGGATAAGAAACTAACGAAACGGACAAAGTCGAAAACTTTGGTCTGTACTCATATACATATATTTGTATTTTTGCAGGTAAATCCCATTGATAAAGTGTTGTTTCTTAATCATCAAAAAGGGGGAGATTGTTGGAACATTTTGTTCCATACATATATTAATAATGTTTTGATGATTAAGTTGCTAAACAAAACCAAAACAACAAAAATACGAAGCCAAGCATCGAAAGAATCGAAGTGCAAAAAGCTGGATTTCTACAAGGTTAACGTACGTAAGTTATCAGAAATAGCGTATGTAACCAGTGCAGATTAATGTACGTAAGAGATATGAGTTAACGTACGTAATGTGTTCAAACGAGAAGAACGTTGGGAAGAGTCAAAGTCAGAAAAGCGGCAACGGATATATGACGTCAGCAATGACGTACACTTAACGTACGTAATGGATACATGGCTAACGTACGTAACACAAGAAACAAATGGTACTGGACTGAAACTGGTACATGTTAACGTACATAACCAAATGGAGATAACGTACGTAACAATGTTAGCATACGTAATGGAAAGCTTATAGCGTAAGTAATCAAGTCTGAAGGTGCAATGGCTATTTTGGGTGATGAAGGCTATAAATACCACATCATTGGTATTCATATATGCAACAACTTCAAGCATACTATACATTGATCAGATATTCATATTGATATTATTGTTGTTGTGATATTGAGCTTATATTGTTAGTTTGAGTGTTTGTACATTCAAAATTATACACGAGAGGTAAAAGAAAAGATACGATTGGATTCGGTATTATTAGGATCAAGGATCCATCATTATTAGAATCGCAATCGCTATCGAGTGAGGTTTATCTAGTATCCATAAAAAGCTAGAGAGGTTGATTCCTTGTCCTACGAAAAGGAAAACGGTTTAACTTGGACTGACACAAAGACAAGTACGAGTGGTTTATCACGGACCAATATAAGACGTGATTGTAACGGTTATCCCTCGACCGATAGAAGAGAGGCGTAGAGGTTTTTATCTTCAACCTACAGAAAAAGATACCGAGAGAGGATATAGGCTTGTTTCTAGCCGAACCTCTATAAATCCTTGCGTACTTTATTTTCCGCACATATATTTACGCTTCCGCAACACGGCGCAAATATCCGACCTTGTACCCAACAATTGGTATCGGAGCAATTCCTCCAATACACGGCTTAACATCCGAGGAGTCGATCCAAATGGCATTCCAATTTGCTCCAGTCAAAGGCCTCGCTCTTAACCGACCACCATTTTTTGATGGCGCAAACTTCATGACGTGGAAGAAAAAGATGTCGATCTTCATTCGTGCCTATGATATAGAAATTTGGAAGATCATTTGTCTTAGCCCGAAAGTTCCAATCAAATCCGACGGATTTCTTAAAAGTTTCGAAGAATACAATGACGAGGATTGGAAGAACGACCACCTAAACTGTAAGGCTACTCAATTTCTATTTTGTGCCTTAAATCCGGAAGAGATTAATCGTGTTTCATCGTGTGAAAGTGCTAAAGAAATATGGAAAATCCTTGAAATCACACACGCAGGGACAACTCAAGTCAAGGAGACGAAAATTAATATGCTTCTCCATGACGAAGAGTTATTTATGATGAAAGGTGACGAGTCCATCACCAATATGCTCGACCGATTTTCGGTCATCACTAATGGACTTGCTTCATTCGGTAAACCATTATCTAGTAGTGAAAAAGTCAAAAAAAAATTACGATCACTACCTAGTGAATG
Organism: Orobanche coerulescens; assembly: GCA_033398695.1. Lineage (NCBI taxonomy): Eukaryota > Viridiplantae > Streptophyta > Magnoliopsida > Lamiales > Orobanchaceae > Orobanche > Orobanche coerulescens. The sequence continues at coordinate 84,669,150 of CM065809.1, forward strand.
GGACGGCACCGTGACCGCGATTATGGAATCAAAAGATCTCAATACGCTTGATTTTAGCACCATCGTTGGTTCCCTAATTAATTATGAGATAGTGTTAAAATCACGAAGTGTCAGGCCAAAGCCAAAGAAATGATCTATAGCCTTGAAGGCTAAGACGTCTAAGAAGTAAGTAATCTCGGTTGAAGATAGCGATGAAGAATCGGCATATTATGCCAAAAATATTAATAAGTTCCAAACCTTATGAAACCGGAGAAAGAAAGACATCTCGGGCGAATCTAATAAATTCGACAACTCTTGTCGATTATGTGGAAAACCAGGCCACTTTGCGAAAAATTTCCGAGCTAAACCCAAGAAGGAGGTTCTCTTTGCAACATGGAGCGATGACGACGAAGATGATGATTTTATCAATCGGAATAATCTCGCTCTCACGGCCCGAAGTTCATTCTACGATAGCGACGTCGAAAGCCAGGTAAGTACGTCATCTCAAGATAAGTTATTTGAAGCATTCGAGCTATTACATACCGATTTCCAAAATGCTTTAGAAGAAATCAAATCCCTTCAATCGAAAAATAAATCATTGGAAAATGAGATTTCCAAAATTCTTGAAAAAGGGAAATTTATCGAGATCGATCATTCAAAATGCGTTGAAAACGAAAATATTTTAAAGAATGATCTTTTGAAAACTCAAACCGAGCTGAAGAATTCAATAAAGAAATTCTCACGTGGAAACGAGAAATTTGAACAAATGCTCTCGGTTCAGAAATGTAATATCCGGATTATTTATGGAGTATTTCATCTGTATTTGAACCCTGTATTATTTGGAATGATGATATTGATAATTGAAGTATGATATTTATCGTATTTGTATCCTTGTACATGAGCATGGCAACATGTAAATTTTCTCCATGCATATACGTGATAACGTACGCTAAGAATGTAGCTTAACGTACGTTACCTGTTAATAATAACGTATGCTATGAATGAAGCGTAGCGTATGTAATGCAGTCAATTATTGCGTAGGTCGGCTAGCACATGGGGTAACTGGTGATGGGGTCGGCCAAGATACCCACCAGATTCGCACGGCATGAACCTGGACACATTTAAGTCAACGGACTTTAACGTACGTTATGGACATTATGTAGCGTACGCAAATTATATGGATTACGTACGTAACATGATAAGTGTAGCGTACGTAATGAAGTTCAGAAACAAGACAGTGAACTATTTTGGACGATAATGTACGTTATGAAGTAGTTATAGCATACGTAACACTCTGAAAGTTATAAATGGGGCAGCACCCCATTTCATTTCATCTTGTTCTTTTGCATCTAGCTTCACCATATTTCGTCCCCAGAAGATTTCCAGCCCCTTTTAACACACTTACATCACTTGTTACTGAATCATTGAAATTGTAAGATACTACTTGATCATTGAAGACTACTTATATTGGACTTTGGAGTGGAAATCATCACAAGTCGGCGTTGAAGCAACCGGAGTTGGATTCTACTTATAGTCTCAGTATTTTCTTCATCTTAAGGTATGTTATACTACTTCCAACCTTGAAGTTATGTTGTTAAGGACGATATGATCACATTACCAAGAATAGTAGATCACTTTGACGATGTATGCAACCTAGTATCATGTTTAAACTATGATGATCGAGTTATTATGGTTAAGAACACCGTAGTTGAACCTTATTATGGCAAAGGATGAGAATAGTGTTCTGAGAATTATAAACCGTATCAAATGTTATCGTCATATTGATCGTAAACTTAGTGTCGATTTCCACTTTTACTAAATGGATTTTGGAAAGAATCATCATAGTTGTACTCTTGTTTACAAGTTGGAATAAGTAGTTGACCTTCAGGATAAGTCTGGATTTAATGACGATATTAGATCAAGTACATCAACCATAGACCGGCCGAATATTTGCATGGGTATTATAATCAAGATTGAGAATAGTGTTACGATGATATTCGTATCCTTGAATTTGAAGATATTAAATCCGTAGATCATTCATGAGCATGATATATATTTGAAGGTGTTATAAGTTACTCACTGAGGATTTCGTAATACTCCGTCACTAATCGAGATAGTCGTCTGCCCAGTGAGAAACTGACATGCATGTTTAATGTACGTTAAGATTTGTAACTAACGTACGTTATATTACATAGTTAACGTACGCTACGTTTGGTACGTAACGTACGTTATACTATCAGGCAAGTCAAGTCGACTGATCAGAGAGGAACTGTCGGTATATGGTTAGCGTACGCTAGACTTCATAGTTTACGCACGCTAACGAGTAAGTTTAACGTACGTTACAGGGGACATGTAACGTAAATTATGTAGGTCAGACAGCTTTCGTTTTATGAACTTTCAACCGTAATTTGGATTGTTAGAAGTTCGTTCGACCTAAGATGAATTCCATGTTATTTATCTTGTTTAAGGTTCGAGCCTTGCTACGTGATTGATCGAGGGGGGTGACCTTCGAGTGTTTCGTTTTTCGTGGAAGTAACATTCTTGTCTTCGAATAGAGGCAAGTACCTTATTTGTTTTATGTATTGATGTTATACATATTGTTGTACATGTATGTCGTTGTTGTATGTCCACCACGTGTTGGTCCGACGGGATCATCTTGGGATGTATGCTAGCGTGCGCTGGATCATTAGACGGGTTTTTACACCACGTGTTGGTCCGACGGGATCATCTTGGGGTCTAGGAAGTGAACGCTGGATCATTGGAATTACCATGTGTATATTGTGATATCATGTTGTGATTATCATGTGTGTATGTTATTATTATTATTATTATTCTTCGTGAGATGTTGAATAATATGTTGTGGTACTTGTACTAGCATCGTTGTGCTAAACCCTTCGGGGGTGAACATTTTGTTTATGTTCAGGATCCAGGAGAGCGGGGAAATAACCACTGGAGTTGCATGACAACGAGGGTGCAGAGTGATGTTCCGGCCGGGTTTAATTGTCTGTGTTTGGTTATTTTTAATAAGTACTTGAGTATGTCGTCAGTTTATGTTGGATTTTGGTGATGTATTAATAACTCTTCATTTGGATATTTGTATTCTCGGTATTGAACCAGAACTGTTGTACTTTATTTCAGTGATTTCATAAGTTAGTATCTGTTATTGTCTTTTCATTTCTTCAGCCTTGTACATTCTTATGCAAAGGATTTACGGCACTGAAATATTCCTGAATTTATCGAGGGTGTTACAGAATATGGTATCGGAGCTAAGATTATGGATATCTTGGCCATTGGGATAAAATATGGGTCATATATGTCTTTTGAAGTAACCGGCCGCGAATAACATCACTGTACTACCTACGTCTTCGTGCGGGCGGTGGTTGTAAGTTCCTAAACTCTATCTCGTCCTTTACATGTTATATTTCTTTGTACTTGAGAATTTGAATAGTATTGTTTCTAGTATATTGAGTATTTATGCTTACAATATATTGAGAGGCAGATGTGGACGTGGTCGCGGTCGCGGACACGGACGAAGGAATGCTGAAATGGAAGTGTCGCCTTCTAATCAAGCTAGTCATAGTTCAGGCGAGCCACATAGATCTATCAATAACGAACCAGAACATGCTGTGCCTGAAATCCTTCGTCAGGTGGTGAACCAGATGACTCAGTTCGCCCAGGTCGTGGACCGAATGCAGGTGGCGGTGGGATTACAGCAGGGAGATAGACAACAGGGGATTCCAGACATGGGAAATCGAGGTGATCGATGGTTGCAAGAGGTGGAGAAGATGCAACCACCCAAATTTGACGGCTTTTTTGAGACTCCCACGTGGGATCATTGGTTGAAGGAATTGGAGAAAATCTTTGCCGGAATTAACTGCCCAGACGACCGGAGAGCCTCTATCGCTCAATACTTTCTGATAGGGGAAGCGTCCGAATGGTGGGAAGCCATCCGGCCTGTAGACTATGATGCTGATTGGGCAGAGTTTAAATTGATGATGGAAGCTCAATACTGCCCTCGTCTTATGAGGGAAGCCAATGTTCGGGAGTTTTTCTCCGCTCAGCTGTCAGACGAACCTGTATCCCAGACAATTAAGATGTTTAACCAACAGTTGGCTTTCGTTCGACATCTGGTCAGAACAGATGTAGAAATGATGATTCATTTTTATATGAGGATGAAACCAGAAATCTAGAGGTACATGTCCGGTTTTGAATGTACCACCTGTAATACCCGTAATTTTGATTTCCGGTAATTTTCTATTTTTGGCGGAAGTCCGTTTTGATGGCTCGCTTGGGACCGTTTCGTCACCCTAAGAATGATTAATTCTACACTTTTTGACATCCGAGTTCGTTTCGGAGTCGTTTTGTCGAGTTCGGTGCTTTTTAGCGACTTTTCCGCTCTTGAGTCGATTCTTGCGAATCTCGTTGGCTAACATTGTTTGAGTTTCCTGTAAGTCTGTTTAACTTTGTTAGACGTGTTATGAACTTCGGTTTGGTTATTCGATCACGTATCGTGATTTTCGGGCGTTTTGGGCCGTTTTGTAATTTACCCAAAGTTATGGGTATTCGTATCTGTATTCGTTGTCTCGACTCTTTTCTTGGTCGCGTATGATTGATTATTACATTACGCTTTCATTTCGGGTCGTTGATGTCGTCCGCGAACTTTTTGTCATGTTCGTTAAAATGCGTTTTGAATCGAGTCGTCGAGCCACGGTGGTCGGGCACCGGCGACGGGTGCGGGTTGGCCGGACGATAGCGGGCATCGGCCAAAGCGAGCACGGCAGAATCGGCGTAAGCGCACGCTTCTGACTGTCAGCTGCAGCGCTTGCTTCAGCGATGTAGCGCCGTGTCAGCGGCCAATGTCTGTATCGAGTCTAGGCAGAGAGGTCCTGAGGTTCTGGACTCGGGTAGGATCGGCAGGTAGCGCACGCTACTGTCGGTCGTGGCGCACGCTAACCGGCAGGGGTAGCGCACGCTGTCGTCCGACTAGCGTACGTTACCTGGGCGAGCTGTTTCGTCCAGAGGTCACTGGACAAGTCGGCTAGCGCGCGCAGGCTGCCGGATGTAGCGCACGCTAGCGGGGGTCGGGCGGACAAGTCATGGTCGGCAGAATTGGTCGGTGGTGCCGGGTCATGCGGGCCATGGCGGAGAGTGCTGGGCTGATACTGGCTGATAGCGCACGCTAGTCCAGGAAGGCTAGCGCACGCTAGTTCCGGCCCAGTATATAAATGACAGAGCAGCCACTTTTTCATTCATTTTTCATTTCCTTTCTCTTCGGTCCGCGGCTGGAGCTTTGGAGGAGATGAAGCCATGTTGTTAAACAACAAATCCATGAAGTTTCTGAGTTTATATCACTGATCAATCATCCTATAACGTCCTTCGATCCAGCGAATCAAGGTTAGATCTTTAGAACCCTACTTTTGGGGAGATTTGGAGTTTTCACGTTTTTGTCCGATTCATTCCGTTTTGCTGAGTAATTCATGATGAATATGATTAATCTTGTTGGTATTCTTAGTTTCCCTACGGATTCATGGTATATTTCGTGATTTTTACGAAATCGAGAGGGTTTGGTTGTGGTCCGCCCTCGTTGTCGTTTTTATACGAATATACATGAATCGTAGGCGGGTTTCCGGGTGTATTCCAATTCCGTATTCGTTTAGAATCGGTTGTGATTGTATTCTTCGAATCGTTAGGTTCGGTTTCGATGGTTCCTAGCATTCATCGGTGACTTTCCATTCCGTTCGTTGCGTCGTCGACTATTCAAGGCAAGTATATATTTATGATTGTACGTTCTCGACTTTGAAAGTAAGATATATTGATGACATGATATGAACGAACCACTTTGGGGCGGGCCGATAGGTCCCCTAAGGGTTCCGTAGCCTCTGGTGCGGTTCCACGGTATTCATACATGTAATAATGATGGACGATATGAACGAACCACTTTGGGGCGGGCCGATAGGTCCCCTAAGGGTTCCGTAGCCTCTGGTGCGGTTCCACGGTATTCATATATCCATTGATGCAATGCTATGAGATTTACTTATTCCGGAATACTAGTCTTGAATTGATGAATTGACGGTTACCTTTACTTTATTGTCGAGGAGTATTGTGTTTCATACTTGATATACTTGCACTAGCTATTCGACGGCTAACCCCTTTATGGGGGAAATACTTTTTATGTATTTCAGGTTCCAGGAGAGCGGACAGGCGGGTATCGGGTCGGCATGAAGATGATGGGCAAGTGTGATACTGTGTCTTGTCTCCGGCTATCTCTTTTGGTTTCCTCCATTCAGTGTTGTTGTACTGGAATGGATTTTAAATACTCGAGTATTGTATTTCAGTTTCTTTGATGTTCCGGCCTGTGTTGCCGAGGTATTGATTTGTGCAGTGATGTATATGGTTTTATTGGTTATGGTTTTGAATACCATTTGTAGTGTCTTTCTTTCCACTGTATGTAGACCTTCTCGGTCAAGTTTTATAGTTCCGCGTATGTTTAGCCTTGTGGGTCCCACGGCGGGGCTCACGGCGCTGTAATATACCCTGAATAACTTGGGGGTGTTACAGAATATGGTATCAGAGCTTAGGTTTATGGATACCTAGGCTGTCGGTCTTTTGGGTCGATTGAGTTGTCATTTGCCCACAGTATCACTACTCTGCCATCGTCACAGTGCGACCGGTACTTGTAAGTCCTCTCACTCTTATTGTATTTTTCTTAATCGTTTCGTTTATAGCTTGGTATTCTTGGGAATTGGTCACTTCAAGAATGTGCGATTTGGATTATACTTACGCACGTGTGTGCCCTTCAGAATGTTGGCTGGAAGTAGGAAGAATCGTGGCCGTGGTCACGGACGTGAACTCTTCCTTCAGATTTTGTTAAGTTACTAATTGCGATATTGGTGTGTATCGGTATTATGTCGAGACTTTGTTTAGAAGTCGCATGCTAGTATCACGTGAGATCTTCGAATTCACAGACTTGTAAGTATGTTGTTCGGATTATTCGATAATTCTTGGTGAATTTGAATTTACGTTGAAATTTTGTTTGTGCGAGTGATTGCAAGTTTCGAGGACGAAACTTATTTTTGAGGGGGGTAGAGTGTAATACCCTGATTTTTCGGATATATTTTTTTTTTGCGTTCAATTGTTGGATGTCGTTGATGGATAATTGTGCTTGAGGATGATGTGAATGTATGACAATGTTGTTGAATGCGTGCATGTATTCATTGTGCCATATGATCGTTTGGTATGTCTAGATGTTGGTAGAGAATAGCGGAAAATGGCTAAGTACAGCTACGTTAGCGCACGCTACAGGGTATGCCTAGCGCGCGTTAAGATATATACTTAGCGTACGCTACGGTGCATACTTAGCGCACGCTAAGAGGTTCGGTTACGTACGCTAAGGAGGACCCCTAACGTACGTAACGACTTGTTGGGTTAGTTCCGGAAGGTGACCGACAGGTAGGCCCATATTGACTTTTATATTCAGTTAGCGCACGCTAACGCATGTTGGTTAGCGCACGCTAACATCATATCACCAATAATGGAACCTTAGCTTTCGGCGGGTGGACCCCGCCATGTTCGACGCGTGTCCAGATAAGGTCAACGAGTGTTTGTCATGTAGAGCTAGCGCACGCTAAAACCGTATGATTAGCGCACGCTAATTCCATATCGGTCAAAGGAATCCCGGTAATCGCGGATGCTTTCGGCATGTGGGGGCACGATACTGTAGCAAGTCAACGCCTGTTAGCGTACGCTAATGCATGGGCATTACGTACGTTAGATGAATTTCGAAGCAATGTAGTAGCTTCTGGACTGCCCGATAGCGCACGCTATCAAGGAAGGATAGCGCACGCTAGTCCTGTAGCGCACGCTAAATATAAGGTCTAGCGCGCGCTAGTGATGTGTTTTATAGAGAGGATAGACGAGTGCTGAGAGGCATTTTGTCCATTCTCCTTCCTTCAGTCAATAGAGAGAACCTTGGGAAGTACTTGAAGTTCCTAAACATTGAGAGATGATTCTTTTAAACAAGATTAAGATGGAGAGCTCGGATTTAAGTATTGTTCTTGAAGTTTTTGATGATTCTTGGAATGGAGTTCAATTATTCTTCTTCGTGGTTCGTCCATACAAGATAATCCTCGTATCCCTTTGATAGTGGTTCGTTTTTTTTTCTTTTAAGGATTACTACTTGGGAGGGAGTATGTTGGGAATCGTGTATTTTGATGTTCTTCTTATTTCAATATAAATGCATAAATTGGACTGTACTTTTATCCGCTGTGTGAGTATTTTTGAAATGGCTTTTGGCATTTTGCCAACTGAATTTTATTTTGTAAACCAATTCCCTAAACTGAGTTTTTGGCATTTTGGCCTCGATCGTTTTGACGGTATTTTGAAAATGATTTTTTCGTAATATTTGAAAAATATTACCGTCATCGGTCTTTTTGGCATTTTTGTAATGACGTGGAAAATTGTGCTTAGCCTGGTAAATCCTTGTGAGAAGGGTTTACGGCGTGTAATATTCCCAGGAGGATCTGGGGTGTTACAATTATGGTATCATGTGATAATGTTATACGAGATTTATTGGAATTGTAATAAGAGATTTCGGATGTTGATATGATTATTGAGATCTTCTTCATATGATGATAATGGTATTGTTGCGATTCTTAAGGTTGTATGAATGGCGATAAAGAAAATGGTAACGTGGAGATATATACCTCGGATATGTTGTTCTGAACGGGATTTCGGATATTTTGTGTTCTTGAAGAACTCTTGAATTATACGAGATGATGAAATTTTTTTTTTAAGAAGTGTTGATGTTTTGAAAATGAATATGGAATATTCATATCTAGAGCTAATCTATGTGTTTGAAATAATATTCGTATAGGAATACGAATGTGATGATGAGTTTGATGAGACTATTATTCATCTCTGAATTTGGAAGCCCATACGTATGGAGCAAATATTCAAGTTGAATGATTGGACTATTTGATAACCTTTTTAGTAGGATTATCTATTGTTTTGAACCAGTCGGATGATTCGAATTGATGACGGTCATAAGTAAATTTTAACGATGGATTTACGAGAAGGGAACATTATCAATTCGTATTTAAGAATTGAGTTTGGAACATTTAGACCCTTATTATTGGTCCTAATGGGTTGCTGATATGATCATCATATTTCGACTCGTATTGTGGACATGATTTATAAGTGTCTGAGTTGGATTGTTCATACTGTGATTAGTCGAGATATGGCGAAACGGTTGAATTTGTGGTTCGGTGGTACTGATATTGGTCGTCATCGAACCTGTTGATTATTAATCCTTCGTTTTACAATAAGATACGATGTTTGGTCGTGAATTATGACTGTTGTGATGCGGTTAAGGTTGAAGGGTTCGTAGATTAACTTGGTCGAGACTGAGGAATTCGTAAGACGAAATCAACTGAATTGGTGACAGTTCGTTGTATTGATATCGAGGCAAGTTTTATACTCGTACTAATCAATGAGACTAATGTTATCGTGTAGGTGTACGAGTGTGTGTATCATTTCGAGACTTGGCCTCCTTATGATTGTATTGATATCAGGGGATTGTTTGATACGACACCCGTCGACAAATTATGCCAAATGTTATTGTTGTTCGTAAACGGACGATTGAAGGCATTGATGTATTCGAATTTCATCTTCTTTATCGGTAACTGATTTAAATGTGCCGAGACATCCGTTGTACCGTTGTTATCGAGTTGCCGTTCTAAGGTAACCGAAGTATTGATTTGGGGCTGTCGAAGATAGTTCCCATTCGTTGAGTCGTTATCGATTGGTCGTTCGAAGACAATCGAGATATTGAATGGGGATCGCCGAGGATAGTGCCCATCTGTGAGTTATTATTGTCGTGTTGGCCAACTCAAGGCAGCACACTATTATTCTGGTCAACTCGGTAATTTTGTGATCGTTGAGGGTGAAGGATTTCCCGAATTGTGGTGTTGTGGTTATTGCCATGTTAATCGGTCCTTAGGGATTCTGATCCCAGGATGATTGTTTTGAATATCGTTGGACGTGTCGATTTTTAATTATTCGTGTGTCATCGTTCACCTGGTGAGTCGTATGATCGGTAATGGGTATTTTATCCTTTGAGTTTCGTTATCATGTTGTATCATGGCATATCTGGAATCATGTCTGCGTGTCGATTGGTCATGTGTAGGATTTTTAGTCAGGCACTCGATGGTCATGCGTGGATGTTTCCGCATTGGACCGTGCACGAGACATAGTTCTTGAGGCTAATTAGGTACATTGTCACACGTATATTCTGGATTCCGTATACGGGGTGGACATATGCACGGACACATTTTCGGATCGGGCGTGCTATGATGTCCCTCTTGAGCCTTATTGTTTGGTCGTTTGTAGTCCATGTTGTATTGGATATGTCCGACGATTTGCGGCTGGCTGTTCATACGCCGAGGGGTATGTCCGACAATCAGGTTTGCTTCTTTGAGAATCTGTATTGTGATGATTTACATCTTTGGGCTGTTCGGCTTTCAGGCCATCGTGATACACAGCTTCGGCTGAGGGGTTTTCAGGCCATTGCGATGTATTGGTATTTTTGTTGGAGCCTTCGGGCATTGTGATTCGCATCTCTTTCGGCATTGGTTTAGTTTACCTTCGGGTAATGTATTGTTGTGTTCTATATTGATGATTCGCCGTTTGGGCGTAAGTTTTCGGTTCTTATGTATCTCGTTTAGTTTTTCCTAGCGGGATATTTCTTCTCCCTACTTGTTTTAAGTTTCGGGACGAAACTTCTTTTAAGGAGGGTAGAATGTAATACCCGTAATTTTGATTTCCGGTAATTTTCTATTTTTGGCGTAAGTCCATTTTGATGACTCGCTTGGGACCGTTTCGTCACCCTGAGAATGATTAATTCTACACTTTTTGACATCCGAGTTCGTTTCGGAGTGGTTTTATCGAGTTCGGTGCTTTTTAGCGACTTTTCCGCTCTTGAGTCGATTCTTGCGAATCTCGTTCGAAACTGCTGTTTCGAGTTTCCTGTAAGTCTGTTTAACTTTGTTAGACGTGTTATGAACTTCGGTTTGGTTATTCGATCACGTATCGTTATTTCCAGGCGTTTTGGGCCGTTTTGTAATTTACCCAAAGTTATGGGTATTCGTATCTGTATTCGTTGTCTCGACTCTTTTCTTGGTCGCGTATGATTGATTATTACATTACGCTTTCATTTCGGGTCGTTGATGTCGTCCGCGAACTTTTCGTCGTGTTCGTTCCGTATGTTTTCGGAAATCGAGTCGTCGAGCCCTGGTGGTCGGGCACTGGCCGGACGGTTGCGGGTTCTGGCCGGATGATGGCGAGCCTGAGCCGGCGAGCACGACAGGAACCGCGTAGCGCACGCCACGGCACATGCAGCTGCGCGCGCTAGCTCGGCAGATGTAGCGCCTGCCGAGGCCGCCAATGTCTGTGCTCGAGTCCGGGCGAGAGAGGTCCCGAGGTTACGGACTCGGGTATGATCGGCGAGTAGCGCACGCTCTTTGTCGTCGTGGCGCACGCTAACCGGCGGTAGCGCACGTTGTCGGTGACTAGCGTCACGTTACAGGCGGCTGTTTAGTCCGAGGTCACCGGAGTCGGCTAAGCGCGCCTTGCCGGCCGTAGCGCACGCTAGCGGGGGTCGGGCGGACAAGTCATGGTCGGCAGAATTGGTCGGTGGTGACGGGTCATGCGGGCCATGGCCGAGAGTGCTAGGCCGATACTGGCCGATAGCGCACGCTAGTCCAGGAAGGCTAGCACACGCTAGTTCCGGCCCAGTATATAAATGACAGAGCAGCCACTTTTTCATTCATTTTTCATTTCCTTTCTCTTTGGTCCGCGGCTGGAGCTTTGGAGGAGATGAAGCCATGTTGTTAAACAACAAATCCATGAAGTTTCTGGGTTTATATCACTGATCAATCATCCTATAACGTCCTTCGATCCAGCGAATCAAGGTTAGATCTTTAGAACCCTACTTTTGGGGAGATTTGGGGTTTTTCGCGTTTTTGTCCGATTCATTCCGTTTTGCTGAGTAATTCATGATGAATATGATTAATCTTGTTGGTATTCTTAGTTTCCCTACGGATTCATGGTATATTTCGTGATTTTTACGAAATCGAGAGGGTTTGGTTGTGGTCCGCCCTCGTTGTCGTTTTTATACGAATATACATGAATCGTAGGCGGGTTTCCGGGTGTATTCCAATTCCGTATTCGTTTAGAATCGGTTGTGATTGTATTCTTCGAATCGTTAGGTTCAGTTTCGATGGTTCCTAGCATTCGTCGGTGACTTTCCATTCCGTTCGTTGCGTCGTCGACTATTCAAGGCAAGTATATATTTATGATTGTACGTTCTCGACTTTGAAAGTAAGATATATTTATGACATGATATGAACGAACCACTTTGGGGCGGGCCGATAGGTCCCCTAAGGGTTCCGTAGCCTCTAGTGCGGTTCCACGGTATTCATACATGTAATAATGACGGACGATATGAACGAACCACTTTGGGCCGGGCCGATAGGTCCCCTAAGGGTTCCGTAGCCTCTGGTGCGGTTCCACGGTATTCATATATCCATTGATGCGATGCTATGAGATTTAGTTATTCCGGAATACTAGTCTTGAATTGATGAATTGACGGTTACCTTTACTTTATTGTCAAGGAGTATTGTGTTTCATACTTGATATACTTGCACTAGCTATTCGACGGCTAACCCCTTTATGGGGGAAATACTTTTTATGTATTTCAGGTTCCAGGAGAGCGGACAGGCAGGTATCGGGTCGGCATGAAGATGATGGGCAAGTGTGATACTGTGTCTTGTCTCCGGCTATCTCTTTTGGTTTCCTCCATTCAGTGTTGTTGTACTGGAATGGATTTTAAATACTCGAGTATTGTATTTCAGTTTCTTTGATGTTCCGGCCTGTGTTGCCGAGGTATTGATTTGTGCAGTGATGTATATGGTTTCACTGGTTATGGTTTTGAATACCATTTGTAGTGTCTTTCTTTACATTGTATGTAGACCTTCTCGGTCAAGTTTTATAGTTCCGCGTATGTTTAGCCTTGTGGGTCCCACGGCGGGGCTCACGGCGCTGTAATATACCCTGAATAACTTGGGGGTATTACACCACCCTCCGTCAATACCAGGATAAGGTGTTGGCATATGAGATCAAAGAAGCAGCAATGGAGAAGTTTATCGAGTCCAAGAAGCAAAAAGTCTCTGGTACTTTTACAGAGCACAAGAGCAGCGGGCCCCGCAAGGCCCAGTCATCTTTTCATTCGTTTAAGAAACCTACGCACCCATCCAAGAGCGGAAAGAACTCTAGAGCAGTATCAGTCACGACAGATGTGACAAAGAAGTGCTTTAACTGCGGTCGAACAGGATATTATCGACGAGATTGCTCATTTCCTACCATGACCTGTTTTGATTTTGGTCGAGAGGGACATCGTGCGGTGTTCTGTGAGGAGGTTCCGAAAGCTTTCAGAGCCCGTACGTCACAGCCAACCCAGAAAGAATTGAGTATTCAGCAGACACAACAGAGTGTACAGATGCCTCAGAATTTTGGCCGCGGACGAGGCAGAGGACAGTTTGACCGAAAGGGGACATCGAGTGCCGGATCTGTTCCCCCATGTCTGTACGAGATGAGGAGAACAGACGATCAGGATGTTGCTGTCGCATCAGGTACCGTTCAGATCCTTTCCCAGCTAGTTAGTGTTTTATTCGATACAGGAGCTACGCATTTATTTATATCCTTATCTTGTGTAAATCGTTTGAATATTTCTGGTTTTCATAACTGTGAACCTTATGTGATTGGTTTACCGAGTGGTGAGAGGATTGTTGGAAATTTAGAAACTAGAGATTTCCCTGTATCATTTGGAGGCAGAGAATGGCTCTCAAATCTGATTGTGATAGAAATGCAAGGAGATGACCTGATACTCAGAGACGATTGGCTTAATCGATATGGAGCAATTGTAAACTACCGAAGGAGGAATATCTCTCTGATCGCTGACGATGGTTCCGAAATATTGTTTGAAGGATGGAAACCAGGAAGCTCGGGAAAGTTGATCAAGGCGATGAAAGCCGTCAAATTGTTGAAACAGGGCTGTACCGGATACTGGTGCTATGCAATGAAGAAAGAAGACGAAATTGTGGAACTTTCAGCCATTCCTGTTGTGAACGAATTTCCAGATGTATTTCCTGATGAGTTAACTGGACTACCTCCACGACGGGATGTAGAATTCACCATTGAGCTGGAACCCAGAGCTACACTAATTTCTAAGGCGCCGTATCGTATGGCACCTACTGAGATGTATGAACTGAAAATGTAGCTGGAGGAATTACTAGACAAAGGCTATATCCAGCCAAGCGTTTCGCCCTGGGGAGCGCCAGTTCTTTTTGTCCGAAAGAAGGATGGATCGCTTCGACTGTGTATTGACTATCGAGAGCTGAACAAGATGACGATTAAGAAAAAGTATCTGTTGCCACGGATTGATGATCTGTTTGACCACTTGCAAGGAGCAACAGTATTTTCTAAAATCAATCTGAGATCAAGATATCATCAGCTGAGGATTAAGGAATCTGATGTTCCGAAATTAGCGTTCAGAACTCGTTACGGACACTATGAGTTTGTAGTGATGCCGTTTGGTCTCACTAATGCACCTGCTGTATTCATGCAATTGATGAACCGAGTGTTCATCAATTATTTGGATAAATTTGTGGTCGTGTTCATTGATGACATTCTGGTGTATTCTAAAAGCCCAGAAGAGCATGCACAACATTTGCGGATTGTATTAAAACTTTTGAGAAGCGAGCAATTGTATGCCAAACTCTCTAAGTGTGAATTCTGGCTAAAGAAAGTAATGTTCCTCGGTCATGTGGTATCATCTTAAGGAGTCCGATTAGATCCTCAGAAGATCGAGGCAATTATGGATTGGAAGCCTCCAAAGAACGTGAAAGAAGTCCGAAGTTTCTTAGGACTGCTGGATATTATCATCGATTCGTGGAAGGGTTTTATAGAATTTCCTGCCCACTTACTCAACTCCTGCAGAAAACTCAAAAGTTTGATTGGAGTGAATCGTGTCAGAAAAGCTTTGATGAATTGAAGAAGAGATTGACGACAGCACCGATTTTAACACTTCCACAGGGGACTGGAGGATTCATAGTTTACAGTGATGCTTCAAAACAAGGACTCGGATGCGTATTAATGCAGAATGATAAGGTGATCGCTTATGCGTCACGACATCTGAAATCTTATGAAGTGAATTATCCAACAAATGATTTGGAGCTAGCAGCAGTAGTTTTTGCTTTGAAAATCTGGAGGCATTACCTGTACGGGACTCACTGTCAGATCTTTACGGATCACAAGAGTCTCAAATACATCTTTAGTCAGAAAGAGTTGAACATGCGGCAAAGAAGATGGTTAGAGCTGATTAAGGATTACGACCTGGAGATTCTGTATCATCCAGGCAAAGCGAATGTAGTGGCCGATGCACTCAGCCGCAAGCCTGTTTCTATTCAGATACTGGAGACTCTGACCTGCCAACTCAGCATTCAACGTGAGATGATTCGAGAAGGAATTGAAGTATGGTTACAAAGAGTCCAAGGACAACTGTGCGTGATGGAAATAACTTCATCGTTAACCGAGGAAATCAAATCTAAGCAGGCAAATGATCCTCTGATAATTCGGTTACGTGATGAAGTGATCAAGGGGAAGGCCCCCGGATTCGTAATTCATGATGATGGAGTTTTGAGATTTCAAAACCGACTCTGTGTTACCGATGTCGATGTTCTGAAATAGACAATTATGAAAGAAGCTCACAGTTCGCCCTATTCTATCCACCCGGGCACCAGTAAGATGTATAAGGACTTGAAGCAGAATTTCTGGTGGAGCAACATGAAGAAAGATGTAGCGGACTATGTTTCGAAATGCTTGACTTGTCATCAGGTTAAGATCGAGCATCAACGACCTGCCGGAATGTTGAAGCTGCTCCCGATTCCTGAATGGAAGTGGGAGGACATATCGATGGACTTTATCACTAGTATGCCGAGAACCAAGACAGGAATGAACATGATTTGGGTGATAGTGGGAGGACATATCGATGGAAGTGGGGACCAGATAGGTTGGCACGAGTATTTATTTCGGAGATAGTTCGATTGCATGGTACGCCGAAGACCATTATTTCTGACTGAGACGGTCGCTTTGTATCGCATTTTTGGGAAGCAGTTCATAAGGCCTTGGGGACCAAATTGAACTTCAGCAGAGCTTATCACCCACAGACAGACGGACAATCCGAGAGGACCATTCAAACGGTGGAAGACATGCTAAGGGCTTGTGCCTTAGATTGGTCAAACGATTGGGAAGTTCATCTACCGTTGATTGAATTTACATACAACAATAGTTGGCATGCTTCCATTAAAATGGCACCGTTTGAGGCACTGTACGGGAGGAGATGCAGATCGTCCCTATGTTGGGACGATTCATCAGACTTAATCGGGATGGAACCGGAATTGATCGTGCAGACACGAGAGAATATAGCCTTAATTCGTGAAAGGCTGTTGACCGCCCAGAGTCGACAGAAATCTTATGCAGACATACGCCGCCGCCCATTGGAGTTCAGTACTGGAGACAATGTACTTTTAAAGGTTTCTCCTACTCGGGGAATCTTTCATTTTGGAAGGAAAGGAAAGTTGATTCCAAGATATATCGGACCATTCGAGATCCTTGAGAGAGTTGGAGAGTTGGCATACAGGTTGGTGCTACCACCGTCATTGTCCATGTTCATAACGTGTTCCACATATCCCAGTTACGGAGATATATACCGGATCCTAATCATGTCATTGATTTCGGCGAGATCGAAATTACTCAGGATGGAACATTTGAAGAAAGGCCGGTCAGGATACTCAAGAGTCGAGTTAAGCAGTTGAGGAACAAACTCATCGCTTTGGTCAAGGTTCAGTGGTCGCACCACGAAGTAGAAGAAGCCACTTGGGAAACGGAAGATAGCATGAAATCCAGATATCTAGAATTATTTTCGTCTTGAGTTTTGGGATGAAACTCCTTCTTAGTAGGAGAGTATGTAATATCCGGATTATTTATGAAGTATTTCATCTGTATTTGAACCCTGTATTATTTGGAATGATGATATTGATAATTGAAGTATGATATTTATCGTATTTGTTGTTAGGCGTATTTTTAGACGCTTATTTATCATTATTTTGTAGTATTTTGGTGAGTGAAATCGTCTAAATGAGCTTTTAATGCCTTAATTTTGTATGATTGACAGGAAATTGAAGTCCGGAAGCTAAAACGAGGCAAAACGGGGGAAAACGGCAAATATGGACTCTGAGCCGCAGCCCAAGGAAGGCCGGCACGGGAAGACACCCACCGAGGCGAGTAACTGTACTGCGTGCGCGGCCTGCCAGTGAGCCGCGGCACGAAGAAATTGATGACGCCTGAGCTTCGGTGAAGGCCCCGTGCAAGGCACGAGTTTAGTGCGCCGCGCACACTTGGCGGTTTTTGTATGTCCGCGGATTTTGGGCCGTTTGGCTTGATTTCGGCCGATACGGACGCGATTTGTTGATGTGCTGAGCTATAAATAGGGTTTAAGACCCTAATTTATTTATCTTTTGATCTTGAATCTTTTGAGAGCTTAAGCTTGGAGACGGCAGAAGAAGAGGGAAGCAGAAGACTTCAAGGGCAGAGGGCGGAAGCTGAAGAACGGAGGAATCCGAGCTTCATCTGCGTTTGAATTTTATGCTTTCGTTTATTTATTCTGTATTTTCAATTATTAGTATGTCAGGCTAAAGCCCTAATCTAGGGTTTTGATGAAACCTTTGTTTTGATGAATTTCTTGAGATTATCCAATTAATTACCTTTTTATTGAGTTTTCCCAATTGTGTTTAATGCTTGCAATTATCTGGCCAATAGTTGTATTGATTTAATCATTCACTTGAATCGGAGAGGAGATTTGGTGAGGAACTATTGGTGAGGACCGTTTTATTCGTGAGATAGGAATATACTCATAGGAACTACGTGGCCTTTGGGAGATTTCATGCTTTTTGCCTATCGACGAATTAATTCACCTAGGGATAGAGTGCGTTATTCGCCTTTAGATAAATCTATTGACCTCGGGAGAGGCGGTAGAATATATTAGCAATCTCCGCCTTCAATAAATTGGGAAAATTATTTATTACGGATAATCGAGAGTAAATTCGGATAAACTAAGGTGAATTCAGAACCCTAGACTTATTCATCATTTGATTTCTTTTATTCAAGCTATCGTTTTCTACTAGTCTTTTAGTAATTCCTTTAGTTATTAATTGCACAAACCCAAATTCGATTGTTCAAATAAAATTGGAATACGAAAAAATCGGTAGTTAGAGATTCAGTCCTCGTGGGAACGATACTCTACTTATCACTTTATTACTTGTAAACGATGACGTGCACTTGCGTGTAAAGAATATCGCAACAAGTTTTTGGCGCCGTTGCCGGGGATTGAAAGTTTCTAATATCGATTTAAGTATTTCCAGTCTTAATTTGAACGTTTTATTTTTATTTTTTGTGTATTTAATTTCGTTTACTTGTTTTTACTTTCAGGATCTTTCGTGTAGTGCATGAGAAAACTCGGTAACGAAGGCCTACTACCTTTGGATACCGAGCTCGAGCGCACTCTAAGAAGGAACAAAAAGGAGAAAAGAGAGTTGCAGACGACGGTCAACATGGCCGAGACTATCGAAGTCCAAGGAGCAGATAACAAAGTGCGGCAAGTTCAACCGGAACTAGCTCTTCGAGATTATGCCATGCCTCAGATCAATGCTAATTTTTCGGGAATTCGGCGTCCCACTATCCAAGCCAATAATTTTTAGATCAAGCCTACTATTATTCAGATGGTGCAGGCGAGCCAATTCTGTGGACTGCCGAATAACGACCCGAATGCCCACATTGCTTCTTTCCTTGAGATATGCGACACGTTGAAGACTAATGGTGTCACCGACGACGCCATCCGATTGAGGCTTTTCCCTTTCTCTTTGAGGGATAAAGCAAAATTCTGGTTAAATTCCTTACCGCCGGGGTCGATTACAACATGGGAGAGGTTAGCGCAAGCCTTTCTTGCCAAATTCTTCCCACCTGCTAAGACGGCGAGGTTGAGAAACGAAATAACCACCTTTGGTCAGTACGATATGGAATCGCTCCACGAGGCGTGGGAGCGATATAAAGATTTGCTACGAAGATGCCCTCATCACGGCATTCCTGATTGGCTTCAGCTTCATACGTTCTATAATGGTTTGAGTGCTTCTACACGCACCCTCGTGGATGCGGCCTCTGGTGGGGCCTTGATGGGGAAAATCTATGGCCGATGCACACGTGCTTTTGGAAGATATGGCCGCAAACGCATACGAATGGCCATCGGAAAGATTGACACCGAAGAGAGTCATGGAAGTTTCAAGCAATGATCTGATTTCCACCTTGTCAGCTCAAGTCACCGCTTTGACCCAACAGCTCCATGCATTCTCGCACGCACCTTCCCCCGTTACCATTGAGACATGCAATTGGTGTAACGGATCACACCCGAGCGCAGAGTGTCAAGTTGGAAACCCGTTCGAGCAACATCAGATGGAGCAGGCTCAATTCGTGGGAAATGGAAATCGGCCGAATAACCCGTACTCCAACACTTATAATCCGGGGTAGCGAAATCATCCCAACTTTTCATGGAGAAACGGACAGAACTCACACCAGCCCCCGTTCGCCCAGAATCAACAGCAGCCCCCTCCCGCCCCCAAAGTGTCTCTCGAGGAAGCACTTGCAAAATTAGTGGCACGAGTCAATTTATGACCCGTACTGAAGCTACATTGCAAAATCATTCCGCTTCCATTCGGAACTTGGAGGTCCAGCTGGGCCAAATTGCTAATGTGTTGACAGCTCGTCCGGAGGGAGCATTGCCGAGTACAACAGAGACAAATCCTAGAGAGAGTCTAAACGCAATCAGCTTAAGAAGTGGGTAAGAGGTGCTGGATCAGCCCGAGCGGTGTGAAAAGAAGAAGGAAATTGAGGAAGAGAAGGATTTAAAGCCAGAGGAGTCGAAGGATTTGAAGCCGGACAACTCGAAGACATGTGTGTCCCCCATCCCGTTTCCGCAGAGATTACCGCAAAGAAGGGCGCACAAACAATTTTCTAAGTTCCTTGATGTGTTTAAAAAGCTTCACATAAACATTCCGTTCGCCGACGCATTGGAACAGATGCCGAGTTACGTCAAGTTCATGAAAGAGATATTATCGAAGAAAAGAAAGCTTGAGGAGTTTGAAACGGTCGCCTTGACAGAGGAGTGCAGTGCAATTCTTCAAAAGAAGCTCCCACCTAAATTGAAAGATCCGGGAAGCTTCAACATACCGTGCACCATGGGGAATCTTTCATTTAATAAGGCACTATGCGATCTTGGTGCTAGTATCAACCTCATGCCTTTGTCGATTTTCAAAAAGCTGAATATTGGGGAAGCCAAGCCAACAACAGTCTCCTTACAATTGGCGGATCGATCGATAAAGTATCCGAGGGGAGTGATCGAGGATGTATTAGTCAAGGTTGATAAGTTCATCTTTCCGGCCGATTTCATTGTACTCGACATGGATGAAGATGAAGATATTCCAATCATCTTGGGACGACCATTTCTAGCGACGGGCCGAACCCTTATAGACGTGGAAAAAGGGGAGTTAACTCTGAGGGTCCAAGACGAGCAAGTTACTTTTCAAGTATTCAAATCGTTTCCATGTCCCGGAAGTGTTGATAAAAGGTCACAAATTGAAAGTGTGGATGTTGTTGAAAGAGGAAAGCACCGAAAAAATCGTCGTTTGGAAAATTCAGATTTTGTGTTAAATGATCCAAGTCTTAAGAAGGATGTAGAACGAGTGGCGTTCCTCGAGCATGAGGACAAATCTGCTGCAATCTTGAGTGCGTTTGTGAAGGAGGAGAGTAAGCCGAAAGCCCAGCGGAAAATTAGTCATGGAAAAACCGGGTGTTTCGGGAAGTTATTCACGTCGAAACCTTTTCGCAAACAATATTTGATGACCGAACCCAAAGTCGAATCGCTAACGACCAATGGTCATAATTTTAACAAAAATATGAACGGTTCGATGAACGGGGCGGAAACCAAATGGAGTTTGCGAAAAGCGAACTAATGTTTTCCAATAGGTCCGGCTGAAGACTATAAATTTAGCGCTTCACGGGAGGCAACCCGAGTTCGTAGTTGTATATTTTTACATTTCTTTATTTTTCTTGCATTCGTGATTCTTATTTTTCATCATTTTTGTGCTTCAATTTGCTTCTGCCTCTCGCTTTTAACGTTTTCTTCTCAAAATTCTGTGCAGGAAAGTCCCAGGGAAGAAACTGAAGTCTGAGCCGCGGCACAAGTATTGTGAGCCGCAGCACACATCAATCGCAAGGGGAGGCTAAACCAACTGTACCCTGTGCCGCGGCACGGCATAAATGAGCCGCGGCACACTTGAGCATTGAGCCACGGCACACGAAATCTGTGCCGCGGCACACGACAAAACGAGAACACAGGTAAAAGGGACTGTACCCTGTGCCGCGGCTCACTTTAGTTGTGCCGAGGCACACTATGCGGAATCTGAAAAGGCCTGGTAGCTTATAATTCACAATCGTCCGAGCACCCAGGTATTATTTTCTTCCTTTCTCGTTCCCTCCCGGTAGCGAACCGCCGAAGTTCTTCCATTTTTTCCTGCGATTTCTTCTTGCAATCTTCAAAAGGTACGTTCCAATCGTTAATCTCTACTTGTTTATGGTTTAGATTTGAAGTTGTTTATACTTTGGATGGATTGAGCATGTTATTTTTCCTTCAAAAAGTTTTAGGATTGTTTAGAGGATAACATGGTAGTTTTAATCAATTTTTCATGGTTAGTTTGGAATGTGAATGAGTTGAATGTGTTGAGTTGATGATGATTGAATTATGTTTCGGTTTTTGGGGGTTTAATCGAGCTATAACTATGTTTATTCTTCAAGTAAACTTGTGCCCTCAAGGTGTTTGATAAATTGCCTAAATGAAAAATTTTCTTTGGAAAAGCAATCTTTTGAATTTTCGTGCAACGCATACGTTTTGAATTTACAGCAAGCCCAACCCTTACATCCAGGTTAAACGTTTAAGTCCAATTTCATCCTTCTCTCACGTATGCGCTATTTTGTTAAATTCGGGATTTCTGGCTGGACATCCTTAGACGAGCGTAGATCATTGTTATTATTGTTTGCGTGAATAAACCCTCGTGTTGTACTTTTCAGGACTGATTATGGCGCGAACAAAGAAGCTGAGCAAGCGAGCTAGGACCCAGTCATCCCCTACTCGAGGGGAGACCTCTCGTGGTCGGGCCGAGGCGGAGGGGCACCAATTTTCGGACCCTGAAATTCACAGGATATTCAATGAAAAGATCCGGCCACGACCACTTATTCCAGAGAGGGGTCTTACTCCAGCTCCTCAGGACGGGGAATTGCTCACTATGATTGATGAGATGGGGTGGGCCAGGTTTGCCGCACCTCCCGAGCCAGCGGTTATCTCGATTGTGCAGGAGTTCTACGCCAGTGCACTGCTGAGGCACATTCGGGCAGGGCATACGTTGCCGTCTTTAGAGTCTCGGACTCAGGTCGACGTCCGAGGGGTTACAGTTGATTTCTCCACGGCGGCCATTCGGAGGCTGTTTGGGCTTCCGGTGGTTGATGAGTCGGCCTATGACCGAGTGATGACCAGCCTCACGAAGGAGGCCCTGCTCGAGACCATTGCACAGCCCGTCTGGCCCAGGAGCGGCGGGCACGAGGTTCTTCCACTTTTCACTTCAGAGCTCGCGCCTCGGCCGGCTCGGCGTGCACGGCTTTATTTTATCTGCGCACGCGTGGCCCCACCTCCCAGATCCGTCAGATTTTCTCTCCCGCGCCGGACACTTTTGCTATCACTTAGTTGCGTTTCGATGTGGCCCCCATCCTGGTCCGATCTATCTTCCAGTGTATCCAGGGGGGCCAAGACGGGGTTGAAGCACCCCTCCCTCATCTGCGCTTTATGCCGGCAGTCGGGGCTGACGTGGTCAGACGACGAGCCGATGCTTGTCCCCCAGGCCCCGATCGACCACCGCATCATATCGCACTTTGACCAGTGGGGAGGAGCACCGGCGCACGCTCGGGGGAGAGGATTTCTGCTAGAGGAGGCCCACGAGGGGTCCCCCGAGCCGCTTTTGTTGACGCATGGAGATGCCGGCCCGCCACCCGACAGAGCGAGGTTGCAGGAGTTGTTTGATGGGCTGAGGGAGGATTTGAGGAGAGAGAGAGAGAGAGGAGCTGAGAGAGGAGACGAGGAGAGAGAGAGATGAGATGAGGAGAGAGAGAGAGCTTGATGGCTGCCAAGCGGGAGGAGCAGCGGACGGAGCGGGAGAGCGTTGTAGCTGCCGTCAGAGCCGAGATGCGAGAGCAGGCCCGCCGGGCCAGACGACGAGAGGCGAGGCGTCTTGCTGCGAGGGATGCTTATCATCAGGAGCACCTCGCCGCATGGACGTCCCATATCCTGCATCCCGACGGGCCATTTATTGCGCCCGCCCGGCCAGCCACACCACCCTCCTCACCGGACGATGCCGGCACCAGCTCCTGAGCAGACTGGAGGGGAGTACTTGACCTTTTACTTTTATTGCATATCATTTTTCTGTCCATTGAGGTCAATGTACGTCCTAAGTTTGGGGGGGGATTTACTTTCAGTTGCTACATTCATTGCTGTACTTTATTTTCTTGTTGTACTTTATTTCGTTGCACTTTTCATTACTTTGCGTAAATTTTTTTTTTTTTTAGATAGCCTTGCTTGTCTTAGTTTTTCTTTATTCGTGAATTGTTCGTGCTTCTATTTGTGTGATACTGATGTTACGACACTGTTTTTCTCTCTGAAGAAGCGGTCGAGTTCTAGTCGAGTTGTAGTCAGTTATTTCTGTTCTGCTTAGTATTCATTTAGGTCCAAAATTTTTCGTGATGGTAGAGGTCTTGGCAGATAAGAGACGATACATACTTGTTTCTAAATCACCGTCAATACGTTTGGTTACATTTTCCGGATAGTGAGTCGTACTGTTTCTTTAGTCGTTTTGGCACTTAGATTGAGTTTAGAGTCGGTCAGTTTTTCCCAAAAGTCGAGATAATGTGTTCTATGAAGGGAAGTCTAGTAACCGGGGGTATTCGCGTGACCCGCTGTTTACTCTCGCGTAAAACGATGACCCTGATTAGACTAGCGATTTAGATATTTCACATGTGCCAATGATAGGGAGCCTAGTAACCGGGGGTATTCACGTGACCCGCTGTTTACTCTCGCGTAAAACGGCAACCTTGATTCGGACATGCGGAAATTATATATTCGAGTTGTTTCTCCGCTGTAGACGGGAACTTAGTAACTAGAAGCATCCATGTACCCCATGAGTGTCTTTTACGTCAAACGGTTTCCTAATACATGAGAATGGAGTTCCACCCTAGGATTACCTGATGAAACATCCCGAGATCCTAACCTAGTGGTCAACTCGAATCAAATTCTTGAACATATATATAAGGGAATACTGTCCGAGGTTTAATTGTTATGAAACTCGTGAAAATTGTGCCTTTAGACTGTGGAACGGGGCGAACTAGCTTGTTTATTTTAGCCTTTCATATTGACGGTCAATTTGACTCACGTTTTGTTAATCTTTGAGCTGGATTTTCTTCATGAACGAGTGATTAGGACTGAACTTGATTACTTTGCGGAATCATTATTCTGAGTGCAGCTCGCTTTTATGACACTCGTATTATTTAGAGAGAATTACAGGATAGTATTGATTAGGTTGAACACTATGAGTTGCACGATGATTCACGACATTCTTTTATTGAATTTAATTCTTTTTGCTTGAGGACAAGCAAAGGCTTAAGTTTGGGGGTATTTGTTAGGCGTATTTTTATACGCTTATTTATCATTATTTTGTAGTATTTTGGTGAGTGAAATCGTCTAAATGAGCTTTTAATGCCTTAATTTTGTATGATTGACAGGAAATTGAAGTCCGGAAGCTAAAACGAGGCAAAACGGGCGAAAACGGCAAATCTGGACTCTGAGCCGCGGCACAAGGAAGCTGAGTCGCGGCACAGGAAGACACCCAGCCGAAGGCAGAGTAACCTGTACTGCGTGCGCACGGCCAGTGAGCCGCGGCACAGAAGAAATTGATGACGCCCAGGCTTCCAGCTGAAGGCCCTGTGCCGCGGCACAGGTTTAGTGCGCAACGGCACACTTGGCGGTTTTTGTATGTCCGCGCGGATTTTGGGCCGTTTCGAAGCCAGTTTTCGACCGACTGATACGGACGCGATTTGTTGATGTGCTGAGCTATAAATAAGGTTTAAGACCCTAATTAATTTATCTTTTGATCTTGAATCTTTTGAGAGCTTAAGCTTGGAGACGGCAGAAGAAGAGGGAAGCAGAAGACTTCAAGGGCAGAGGGCGGAAGCTGAAGAACGGAGGAATCCGAGCTTCATCTGCGTTTGAATTTTATGCTTTCGTTTATTTATTCTGTATTTTCAATTATTAGTATGTCAGGCTAAAGCCCTAATCTAGGGTTTTGATGAAACCTTTATTTTGATGAATTTCTTGAGATTATCCAATTAATTACCTTTTTATTGAGTTTTCCCAATTGTGTTTAATGCTTGCAATTATCTGGCCAATAGTTGTATTGATTTAATCATTCACTTCGAATCGGGAGAGGAGATTTGGTGAGGAACTATTGGTGAGGACCGTTTTATTCTGTGAGATAGGAATATACTCATAGGAACTACGTGGCCTTTGGGAGATTTCATGCTTTTTGCCTATCGACGAATTAATTCACCTAGGGATAGAGTGCGTTATTCGCCTTTAGATAAATCTATTGACCTCGGGAGAGGCGGTAGAATATATTAGCAATCTCCGCCTTCAATAAATTGGGAAAATTATTTATTACGGATAATCGAGAGTAAATTCGGATAAACTAAGGTGAATTCAGAACCCTAGACTTATTCATCATTTGATTTCTTTTATTCAAGCTATCGTTTTCTACTAGTCTTTTAGTAATTCCTTCAAATAAAATTGGAATACGAAAAAATTGGTAGTTAGAGATTCAGTCCTCGTGGGAACGTTACTCTACTTATCACTTTATTACTTGTAAACGATGACGTGCACTTGCGTGTAAAGAATATCGCAACATTTGTATCCTTGTACATGAGTGTGGCAACATGTAAATTTTCTCCATGCATATACGTGATAACGTACACTAAGAATGTAGCTTAACGTACGTTATCTGTTAATAATAACGTACGCTACGAATGAAGCGTAGCGTATGTAATGCAGTCAATTATTGGGTAGGTCGGCTAGCACATGGGGTAACTGGTGGTGGGCTCGGCCAAGATACCCACCAGATTCGCACGGCATGAACCTGGACACTTTTAAGTCAACGGACTTTAACGTACGTTATGGACATTACGTAGCGTATGCAAATTATATGGATTACGTACGTAACATGATAAGTGTAGTGTACGTAATGAAGTTCATAAACAAGATAGTGAGCTATTTTGGACAATAACGTACGTTATGAAGTAGTTCTGGCATACGTAACACTCAGAAAGTTATAAATGGGGCAGCACCCCATTTCATTTCATCTTGTTTTTTTGCCTCTAGCTTCACCATATTTCGTCCCCAGAAGATTTCCAGCCTCTTTTAACACACTTAGATCACTTGTTACTGAATCATTGAAATTGTAAGATACTACTTGATCATTGAAGACTACTTATATTGGACTTTGGAGTGGAAATCATCACAAGTCGGCATTGAAGCAACCAGAGTTGGATTCTACTTATAGTCTCAGTATTTTCTTCATCTTTAGGTATGTTATACTACTTCCAACCTTGAAGTTATGTTGTTAAGGACGATATGATCACATTACCGAGAATAGTAGATCACTTTGACAATGTATGCAACCTAGTATCATGTTTAAACTATGATGATCGAGTTATTATGGTTAAGAACACCGTAGCTGAACCTTGTTATGGCAAAGGATGAGAATAGTGTTCTGAGAATTATAAACCGTATCAAATGTTATCGTCATATTGATCGTAAACTTAGTGTCGATTTCCACTTTTACTAAATGGATTTTGGAAAGAATCATCATAGTTGTACTCTTGTTTACAAGTTAGAATAAGTAGTTCACCTTCAGGATAAGCCTGGATTTAATGACGATATTAGATCAAGTACATCAACCATAGACCGGCCGAATTTTTGCATGGGTATTATAATCAAGATTGAGAATAGTGTTACGATGATATTCGTATCCTTGAATTTGAAGATATTAAATCCGTAGATCATTCACAAGCATGATATATATTTGAAGGTGTTATAAGTTACTCACTGAGGATTTCGTAATACTCCGTCACTAATCGAGACAGTCGTATGCCCAATGAGAAACTGACATGCATGTTTAACGTATGTTAAGATTTGTAACTAACGTACATTATATTACATAGTTAACGTACGCTACGTTTGGTACGTAACGTACGTTATACTATGAGGCGAGTTAAGTCGACTGATCAGAGAGGAACTGTCGGTATATGGTTAGCGTACGCTAGACTTCATAGTTTACGTATGCTAATGAGTAAGTTTAACGTACGTTACATAGGACATGTAACGTACGTTATGTAGGTCAGACAGTTTTCGTTTTATGAACTTTCAACCGTAATTTGGATTGTTAGAAGTTTGTTCGACCTAAGATAAATTCCATGTTATTTCTCTTGTTTAAGGTTCGAGCCTTGCTACGTGATTGGTCGAGGGGGGTGACCTTCGAGTGTTTCGTTTTTCGTGGAAGTAACATTCTTGTCCTCGAATAGAGGCAATTACCTTATTTGTTTTATGTATTGATGTTATACATATTATTGTACATGTATGTCGTTGTTGTATGTCCACCACGTGTTGGTCCGACGAGATCATCTTGGGATCTCTGCTAGCGTGCGCTGGATCATTGGATGGGTTTCTCCACCACGTGTTGGTCCGACGGTATCATCTTGGGGTCTTGGCAGTGAACGCTGGATCATTGGAATTACCATGTGTATGTTGTGATATCATGTTGTGATTATCATGTGTGTATGTTATTATTATTATTATTCTTCGTGAGATGTTGAATAATATGTTGTGGTACTTGTACTAGCATCGTTGTGCTAACCCCTTCGGGGGTGAACATTTTGTTTATGTTCAGGATCCAGGAGAGCGGGGAAACAACCACTGGAGTTGCATGACGACGAGGGTGCAGAGTGATGTTCCGGCCGGGTTTAATTGTCTGTGTTTGGTTATTTTTAATAAGTACTCGAGTGCGTCATCAGTTTATGATGTTTGGATTTTGGTGATGTATTAATAACTCTTCATTTGGATATTTGTATTCTCGGTATTGAACCAGAAGTGTTGTACTTTATTTCAGTGATTTCATAAGTTAGTATTTGTTATTGTCATTTCATTTCTTCAGCCTTGTAAATTCTTATGTAAAGGATTTACGACGCTATAATATTCCTGAATATATCGGGGGTGTTACAAGAAATTACTTTGACTAAAGAGGGGTTATGATTCAAACCACGTTCTAAAAATGAATCCGTAAATTTTAAAATACCCTGATGTGACAACTGTTTGAAAATTGGGCACCATATTTCAAATTGCAAAAGCCCTAGACGGACGATTAAAATAAAAAAAAATTTGGTTCCAAAAGGAACAATTATTTCAAATATCGTCTATGTCTCAAATGAAAAATCAACTATAGGTTGGGTCAACAAAAATTGATTTTTTATCAAAATATTTTACTTATGGGGAGTAATAATTTTTTTTGGAGATAATATTTTCAAGGGGAGGTTATACCCTTTTATAAATATAGTTATTCATGCATATTTGTTGCGATATTTGTTAAACGCAAGTGTACGTTATCGTATACAAGTAATAAAGTGATGAGTGAGTATCGTTCCCACGAGGACTGAATCGCTAACTACCGATTTGTATGTATTCTAGTTTTATTCGAACAATCGAATTTTTAGGTTTTGCAATTAATTACTAAGAGAATTAATAAAAGACTAGACAGTAGAAAACGATAGCTTGAAGAAAGGGAATCAAATGATGAATAAGTCTAGGATTCTGAATCCACCTCGGTTTATCCGAATTTACTCTCGATTATCTTGAAGTTAATGATTTTCCCAATTTATTGAAGGCGAAGATTGCTAATATATTCTACCGCCTCTCCCGAGGTCAATAGATTTTTCTAAAGGCGAATAACGCACTCTATCCCTAGGTGAATTAATTCGTCAATAGGCAAAAAGCATAAAATCTCCAAAAGACCACGTAGTTCCTATGAGTATATTTCTATCTCATAGAATAAAACGGTCCTCACCAATAGTTCCTCACCAATTCTCCTCTCCCGATTCGAATTGAATGATTCAAACAATACAACTATTGGCCAGATAATTGAAAGCATTAAACACGATTGGGAAAACTCAACAAAAAGGTAATTAATTAGATAATCTTAAGCAAATCCGTCAAAACGTAGGTTTCATCAAAATCCTAGATTAGGGTTTTAGCCTGACATGCTAATAAATGAAAATACAGAATAAATGAATAAAAGCATTAAAATCAAACGCAGATGAAGCTCGGATTCCTCCGTTCTTCGGCTTCCGCCCTCTGCTCTTGAAGTCTTCTGCTTCTCTTCCTCTTCTGCCATCTCACCAAGATTCTTTAATTCCCAAGATCCAAAGATGCCAAGATGCCAAAGATGATTAATTAGGGTCTTAAACCCTTATTTATAGCTTTGCACAGTCTCCAAATCGCGTCCGTGTGAGTAGGTCGAGAACTGGCTTCAAAACGGCCCAAATCCGCACGGAGCATACAAAAACCGCCTAGTGTGCCGCGGCTCACTAAACCTGTGCCGCGGCACATGGTCTTCAGCTGGATGCCTGGGCGCCATTTAATTCATCGTGCCGGCTCACTGGGATGCCGCGGCACAGTCTGATACTGCTTTGTGCCCGCTGGTTGTCCTCCTGTGCCGCGGCCCTGCTTCCTTGTGCCGCGGCTCACGGCCAAAATTTGCCGTTTTCGCCCGTTTCGCCTCGTTTTAGCTTCCGGACTCCAATCTCCTGACAAATATATGAAATTAAGGCATTAGAAGCTCATTTAAGCAAATTTACTCTCCAAAATAATACAAAATAATGATAAATAAGCGTATAGAAATACGCCTAACAAATACCCCCAAACTTAAGCCTTTGCTTGTCCTCAAGCAAAAAGAATTAAATTCAATCAAAAGAATGTCGTGAATAATCGTGCGACTCATATTGCTCAACCTAATCAATACTATCCTGAAATTCTCTTTGAATAATACGAGTATCGTAATAGCGAGCTACACTCAGAACACTGATTCTACAAAGTAACCCAGTTCAGTCCTAATTACTCGTTCATGAAGAAAATCCAGCTCAAAGATTAACAAAACGTGAATCAAATCGACCGTCAATATGAAAGGTTAAAATAAACAAGCTAGTTCGCCCCGTTCCATAGTCTAATGGCAAAATTTTCACGAGTTTCATAAAAATAATCCTTGGACAGTATTCCCTTATATATATATGCTCAAGAAATTGATTCGAGTTGACCACTAGGTTCGGATCTCGGGATGTTTCATCGGGACAATCCTAGGGTGGAACTTCCATTCTCATGTATTGGGGGACCGTTTGACGTAAAAGACACTCATGGGGCACATGGATGCTTCTAGTTACTAAGTTCCCCTCTACAGCGGAGAAACAACTCGAATATCTAATTCCCGCATGTCCGAATCAAGGTCGCTGTTTTACGCGAGAGTAAACAACGGGTCACGTGAATACCCCCGGTTACTAGTCTCCCTATCATTGGCACATGCGAAATTTCTAAATCACTAGTCTAATCAGGGTCGTCATTTTACGCGAGAGTAAACAACGGGTTACGTGAATACCTCCGGTTACTAGACTTCCCATCATAGAACAAATATATCTCGACTTTTGGGAAAAACTGACCGACTCTAAACTCAATCTAAGTGCCAACACGACTAATGTGACTGGACGACTAACTAACCGAAAAATGTAACCAAACGTATCGACGGTGATTTTAAAACAAGTATGTATCCTTTCTTATCCGCCAAGACCTCTACAATCACGAAGAAATTTCGGACCTAAATGAACACTAAGAAGAAACAGAAATCACTGACTACAACGCGACTAAAACTCGACCGTTTCTTCAGAGAGAAAAACAGTGTCGTAACATCAGTATTACACAAATAGAAGCACGAAAAATTCACGAATAGAGTAAAATCAAGACAAGCAAGGCTATCGACAAAAAGATAACTAGAAATAACAAAAAATGCAACGAAATAAGTACATCAATAAATGTAGCAATAGAAATTAAACCCCCCCCCCCCCCACCAAACTTAGGACGTACATTGACCTCAATGGACAAAATATAATAAGCAATAGAATAAGAAGGTCAAGTACTCCCCTCCAATCCTCTCACGAGCTGGTGCCGGCATCATCCGGTGAAGAGGGTGGTGTGGCTGGCCGAGCAGGTGCAATAAATGGCCCATCTGGATGCATGATATAGGCCGTCCATGCGGGAAGTGTAACACCCCCAGAATACGACCGAGAATGTCACACGCCGTAGACCCTTATCACAAGGATCCACCAGGCTAAACTCCAAAAGACTACTCAAAGATTGACCGACCGGGGTCAAAATTTAATACAAAGCAGACTGACAAGGTCATAAACCAATTCAGAAACTAACGACATTCATATTACAATGACAACAATAAATTTGAACACAGAAAAGAATGACAACTCAATTTAATAAATGATAATTACACCCATGCAAGGGTGAATACTCGAACGACAGAGAAATACCGACCAAAATGATACAAAAGAAAAGACTCTGACTCTGGTGTGATTAGCATCGTCGTCTTCCATCTCCTTCCAAGCCAATCCCGTGTTGCTCCCGAGCCGCCAAAAACTTGAGCGCATAACAGGCACCCACCCCCCGAAAACTCGGGGGTTAGCAAACTGGAATTTTGCTAGTGCAAGTACATAATATACAAGATATACGAACAGTAACAACACAAAATTCAACCGCCGTGAAGCCTTAACACAAACCATACATTCCCACAGTCAGCACAGAATAACACTCGCATACACGAGGTGAAAGGTAATCACATAGTCATATTCTCCTTATGGAAAATAACATTCAAGAAACTTTAGATGAGCCCAAGGAGTCAGGAAGATCCCTTTTGTAAAAGGAAAAGTATTTTGATAAGATAGTTTGCAAACATTATTATTGACTCGGGCCGTTTAGGGGTTTTTAAAATCGAATGGGAATACTTTTGGAAATAATTTCAAAAACTCTCGGGTCCTTGACCCAACGTATGGAAAACGATTACACAAAAACCAAGTCAACTTATTTGGGGTTCTCGACCCAATTTATAGAACACCGTCACAAACGAAATCATTACAACATCTCACAGGGTTCTCAACCCATTCCAAATAACATCATCACGAAACCAATCATCTCAACATTCCACAGGGTCCTCGACCCAATACACAGAATAGCACCACAATACAATCAAAGGTACAGAACTCTCATTCGACATATCCTGCTCAAGACCCCCGATTAATTAACCCTCGGAGATTTCGTCAAACCTCCGTGGTTAACTAACCCTGATACCAACGCTTTAAAACAATTTGAAACAAGCTTTCAAAAACACGGATTGCGGTCTGTATCAAGACAAACATTAAAAGTGAGTTGAAAGAATTTGAGATACGAACATCGTTCGGTAACGGGGTCTTAGCTATCACTCAAATACCCGTAACCAATAAGCACACAGCGCCTCCCTTGCGCACCTGTGTACCGGCGTTCACTTCCATCATGTTGGCCGCTCCTTGAACATGTCACCGCACCGGCGTCACTCCCGCAAGAGCCGCCCCTTGCACGCGCATTAGGTGACATCGGCGTTCACCACCCATATGGAGCCGCACATTGCAGCATACACCAGGCCGGAGTGCACGCCCCGCCCTCAGAGGTTCCCGGATACGACGTTTCTCACAACACGTATCCATATTATCACAAACATCCAGCACATGAACAAATGTCACAACAATTTTCAACTCGGTACATCAAGTCACACAATTTCTCCGCCAGTCCATAACCACACAAGTAGACAGGAACACGCACGTTATTAATCAACTCAATCACAATAAGCGTTCAAGCATAACCAATCAATACCGCACATAGATATATATATAACCTTACTATATTATATGAATGACTATAGTTCATCCCTCAATCCAAGTTGAGTACGTCAACTAGTGTTAGCATTCATCACTCGTCGATCACCGACATAAGCATGCATATCAATATACGTATATACATACTTATTTTTATCATATAAATATATATATATAATACATATATATACACATACATATACATATATATATATACATATAAACTCATACACTTCGACAACAATGATTTCACGCAGTTACACTTCGTATATCGAGGTACTTGCCTTGGTAATACGGCGTGAAGGAGGCGATGAAGGAATAGGTTTAGGTCCGAACAATCCCCTCAAATCCGGCCCTAACACAATAATGATATACAATCAATCTTACATCATGAATACAAAGAAATTCCTCCTAGTTCTACCCGTTGGGACAATTCATCGGACACCAAGAGTGCGTAGGGAATTGAAATCGGTTAACGGTGAACTAACGGGATTTCATCCCAACCAAAAACAAGAAAACCAAGGGTCACGAGAGTACTATCAAAATCTAACAACAACATCGGTTAATTCGGATTAAAACACAAGATCACCACCAAACCCTCCCCAAAAATCATACTAGGGTCAAAGGAGTGCTTACCTCTTGAAGAATCAAGCACTCAAATCCGAAAACCACGTGTTAGATCCGCAATCCGAGCCACACGATCGAAGGAAGATAAAGAAAAACACACAATCAAAAGGGTGGATGGAGAAGAAATCCCCCTCTCAACCTTCTCTCTCTCGCGCACGGTGGAATGGAGGAAAGAATGTGTGAATCTCGCTGAAAACGCACAGATATAGCGCTGACCGCATTATGTGTCGCGGCTCAGCTAAACTGTGCCGCGGCACAGGGCCAAAAATTGCGCCCAGGGGTCGGCTGACCGCTCGTTGTGCCGCGGCTCATTCGGAGTGTGCCGCGGCTCAGACTCGGCATGTTCCGCGGCCTTTGCCGGGCCCAGGCACGCGATGCAGAGGTTTTAACCGCAAAGTGCCACGGGTGTGCCGCGGCCGGACAAGTGTGCGCGGCCTTGACTTAGGCTGTGTGCAGCTCACAAACCTTGTGCCGCGGCACAGTGCCTGCTTGGCCAACAATCAGGTAATGTGTGCGCGCGCACAATCCTTGTGCCGCGCCCACACCCCCTCGGGTCCCAAAAATGACGAAAAATGATCCGGAAAGAGAATAAAAGCAATAGGAATCGATATTTGGGCAACAATAACACGAAATGGAAGTACGGAACCCCAAAAAGATCTGAGGTGCACAACCAAAGTTGAACAAGGGACAAATTCCCTAAACTTCTAGGAAATTACACAAACGGCCCAAACATCCGAAAATCACGATACAACGTCGGATTAACAATCCGAAACTCACAACATGCTCTACTCAATCATACGAACTCATGGAAGTAAGAAAATGGAAATCGAGCGAGTTTAACGAGAGACAAATACACATGAGACAAAATATAACACAAGATGAAATTACGTAAAAACATCATCGAGACCCGTCTAAGCGGAGAAACTCCAAGAACAAAATAGGTTCAGAATTCCAAAATGACAAGCGAGTTGTCGAAGCGGACCTCCGCCGGAAAATGAAAATTACCGGAAATCGAATTTGCGGATATTACATTCTACCCTCCTTAAAAGAAGTTTCGTCCCGAAACTTAAAATAGAGAGCGGCGGAACAATCAAGGAAATAACTACTTGCTCAGCCCCAAATCATCACGAGCAAAGCGCGAATGCAAGGTTCCAGAAATAGGATGAATGGACCTAGCAAGCATCTGATACGTGAGTCGAGGCGATAAAAATGTATGGGAACACGATAAGTTGAGGTGAAGGAGTATGAATTAGGATACCAAAGCTCCCAGAGTTAAGAAAATCACAAAATAGTTCAGACGTCCTGAAAATCATGTTTCGAGCTCAACCAACCACAATCCAAGTTCATAACACATTCGGAAGTGTCAATTGCACGCGTGGGAATAATAGTTCCGAACAAAATTTGCAAGAATTAGGTTCAGATATGGAAAGACCACAATAATTCACGGGTTTTAATAAAACAGCTCCGAAATTCGTTCGGAGGACGGCAGGCTAAGTAGAACAAGATAGTTTAAAATCGTCGAGAGGATCATAATTGAGTTACCAACAATGAAAAATCATACAATGCCGAAAATACCAAGGAAAGTACGGGTAATACACTTCCCCATACTAAAAGGTATTTCGACCCCAAACTTAGAACAACAAGAGTTGGAAATATAGAGCAATGAAATTAAGAACGATCAAAGTCACGATTGTTCAAAACAGCAACAATTAGGACATATTGCAAAATATTCATCCTCCCATGTTAGGCTCTTCAGAAGGAAACATAGGGTTTCGGGACATTCTCCAGTCACTAGCTCTGCTCTCTCTCAGGGCGGCATTCTTTGCCAATTCGGAAACTGTCTCACAGTGTTTCTCCCGATGACCTTCACACCCACACCGGTAACAAGTCAAGAGTGGAGAGGGACAATTTGCGCGAACATGTCACAGCGATTCTGATTGAAACATCTCCTCTTCTTACCGCGAGTCACCGTCTTTGGTTTGGGATTTCAGCGTTCACTCCCGACCGCGAAGATGACGCTTTCGAACAACGTAAGGGCTTGGGAGCCTTAGTCTCCTCACCGCCCAGAAATTTTCCCGATACCCTCGGTCTCTTTGCTTCGCTCGTGGGCTCGACATCGAGGAGATTTCATAGGATATCGTTTGATCTCGATACTCCCTCACTGTAGCATGGATAGTTGTCGTACGAACCACCTTGTCGTTTCCACTTCCGTCATCACACTTACGTCCGCCAAGGCTTGACATACTAATACAGATAGTACCATTCAGCATTATCAAATAATCAGTCGTACAGTATACCACCCTTATCAACGCAAGGTTTAGTTAACATCTATAGAATAACGGTAATATCGTAAAGCATAAAGTTTTATGAAGTCAAGTTCGAGTTCCTCGACGAGGACGATCATTATATGTATGCACTTAATGAAAACAAATTTTTTGAAAAAGGGCTAGTCACGTTGCGCCCAAGACTTGTAAACACTGTCTTTTATTTCGGAAGAGGAAGTTTACATAATGACTCTAAAAATTATTTTCGAGTGATGAATAAAAGAAAAAAAAATAAATCGAAAATTATTTCGTAACTAATTTGGAATATTTCAAAAATGTTGAGTCCCAAATATCAAAATTTCGAAAATCTTTCCTCTTCTTCCAAAATGTTTATTCGAAAGAATTTTCCACCGAGATACGTGACCATTTAACATGACGGTATTAAATCATGACTTTACACAATGTTAGAAAATTTCAAAGCATTGCTTTAAAATATTCGTGATATTACAGCGCCGTGGGCCCCGTGCCGGAACCCACCAGGCTAAAAATCATAAAAAAAATGATCAAAATGCCAAAAAGGCCGAAGTCGGTAATATTCTCAAATACTCACAAAAGTCATTTTTAAAATATCAAATACCGTCATACGAATACTATCAAAACATGCAAGACCAAAATATCAACACTCGGTTTGCAAGATAACAAAAACCATCTTAAAATACTCATGCGGTGGATAAAATTACCATTCGTAAATTCATTCTAATAAAGTACCGAAACAGATAAACATGCTCGACTTCCGAAGCATACTACGTAACTATTTATACTCGGACCGCATACGCATGTTATATCCTAAAACGATAATATCACCAACAAGTTCCAATTCCTAGTTCACATTAAGCATATTAGCACAATGTAATCAAATACGTATATAAGGGGACTTACGATCGGGAGGCTTACCATCACGGATTGCCGGAAGATGATGTCGGAACCACGATACTAATCACAACTCTGATGCGCGCGACTTACACAAGACATGGACTTGACCCAACGGCCTAGGTTTTTCGCAAACCTAAGCTCCGATACCATAAATGTAACACCCCCAGAATACGACCGGGAATGTCACACGCCGTAGACCCTTATCACAAGGATCCACCAGGCTAAACTCCAAAAGACTACTCAAAGATTGACCGACCGGGGTCAAAATTTAATACAAAGCAGACCGACAAGGTCATAAACCAATTCAGAAACTAACGACATTCATATTACAATGACAACAATAAACTTGAACACAGAAAAGAATGACAACTCAATTTAATAAATGATAATTACACCCATGCAAGGGTGAATACTCGAACGACAGAGAAATACCGACCAAAATGATACAAAAGAAAAGACTCTGACTCTGGTGTGATTAGCATCGTCGTCTTCCATCTCCTTCCAAGCCAATCCCGTGACTGCTCCCGAGCTGCCAAAAACCTGAGCGCATAAGCACTCCACCCCGAAAACTCGGGGGTTAGCAAACTGGAATTTTGCTAGTGAAAGTACATAATATACAAGATATACGAACAGTAACAACACAAAATTCAACCGCCGTGAAGCCTTAACACAAACCATACATTCCCACAGTCAGCACAGAATAACACTCGCATACACGAGGTGAAAGGTAATCACATAGTCATATTCTCCTTATGGAAAATAACATTCAAGAAACTTTAGACGAGCCCAAGGAGTCAGGAAGATCCCTTTTGTAAAAGGAAAAGTATTTTGATAAGATAATTTGCAAACATTATTATTGACTCGGGCCGTTTAGGGGTTTTTAAAATCGAATGGGAATACTTTTGGAAATAATTTCAAAAAAACTCTCGGGTCCTTGACCCAACGTATGGAAAACGATTACACAAAAACCAAGTCAACTTATTTGGGGTTCTCGACCCAATTTATAGAACACCGTCACAAACGAAATCATTACAACATCTCACAGGGTTCTCAACCCATTCCAAATAACATCATCACGAAACCAATCATCTCAACATTCCACAGGGTCCTCGACCCAATACACAGAATAGCACCACAATACAATCAAAGGTACAGAACTCTCATTCGACATATCCTGCTCAAGACCCCCGATTAATTAACCCTCGGAGATTTCGTCAAAGCTCCGTGGTTAACTAACCCTGATACCAACGCTTTAAAACAATTTGAAACAAGCTTTCAAAAACACGGATTGCGGTCTGTATCAAGACAAACATTAAAAGTGAGTTGAAAGAATTTGAGATACGAACATCGTTCGGTAACGGGGTCTTAGCTATCACTCAAATACCCGTAACCAATAAGCCTGCCAGGCGCCTCCCTTGCGCACCTGTGTACCGGCGTTCACTTCCATCATGTTGGCCACTCCTTGAACATGTCACCGCACCGGCGTCACTCCCGCAAGAGCCGCCCCTTGCACGCGCATTAGGTGACATCGGCGTTCACCACCCATATGGAGCCGCACATTGCAGCATACACCAGGCCGGAGTGCACGCCCCGCCCTCAGAGGTTCCCGGATACGACGTTTCTCACAACACGTATCCACATTATCACAAACATCCAGCACATGAACAAATGTCACAACAATTTTCAACTCGGTACATCAAGTCACACAATTTCTCCGCCAGTCCATAACCACACAAGTAGACAGGAACACGCACGTTATTAATCAACTCAATCACAATAAGCATTCAAGCATAACCAATCAATACCGCACATAGATATATATATAAGCTTACTATATTATATGAATGACTATAGTTCATCCCTCAATCCAAGTTGAGTACGTCAACTAGTGTTAGCATTCATCACTCGTCGATCACCGACATAAGCATGCATATCAATATACGTATATACATACTTATTTTTATCATATAAATATATATATATATAATACATATATATATATACACATACATATACATATATATATATACATATAAACTCATACACTTCGACAACAATGATTTCACGCAGTTACACTTCGTATATCGAGGTACTTGCCTTGGTAATACGGCGTGAAGGAGACGATGAAGGAATAGGTTTAGGTCCGAACAATCCCCTCAAATCCGGCCCTAACACAATAATGATATACAATCAATCTCACATCATGAATACGAAGAAATTCCTCCTAGTTCTACCCGTTGGGACAATTCATCGGACACCAAGAGTGCGTAGGGAATTGAAAGCGGTTAACGGTGAACTAACGGGATTTCATCCCAACCAAAAACAAGAAAACCAAGGGTCACGAGAGTACTATCAAAATCTAACAACAACATCGGTTAATTCGGATTAAAACACAAGATCACCACCAAACCCTCCCCAAAAATCATACTAGGGTCAAAGGAGTGCTTACCTCTTGAAGAATCAAGCACTCAAATCCGAAAACCACGTGTTAGATCCGCAATACGAGCCACACGATCGAAGGAAGATGAAGAAAAACACACAATCAAAAGGGTGGATGGAGAAGAAATCCCCCTCTCAACCCTCTCTCTCTCGCGCACGGTGGAAGGGAGGAAAGAATGTGTGAATCTCGCTGAAAACGCACAGATATAGCGCTGACTGCATTATGTGTCGCGGCTCAGCTAAACTGTGCCGCGGCACAGGGCCAAAAATTGCGCCCAGGGGTCGGCTGACCGCTCGTTGTGCCGCGGCTCATTCGGAGTGTGCCGCGGCTCAGACTCGGCATGTGCCGCGGCACTGCCCGGATCTTGAGGGCACGCGTACAGAGGTTTTAACCGGCAGTGCCACGGGTGTGCCGCGGCCGGACAAGTGTGCCGCGGCTTGACTGTTGTGTGCCGCGGCTCACAAACCTTGTGCCGCGGCACAGACACCGCTTGGCCAACAATCGGGTAATGTGTGCGCCGCACAATCCTTGTGCCGCGCCCACACCCCCTCGGGTCCCAAAAATGACGAAAAATGATCCTAGGAAGAGAATAAAAGCAATAGGAATCGATATTTGGGCAACAATAACACGAAATGGAAGTACGGAACCCCAAAAAGATCTGAGGTGCACAACCAAAGTCGAACAAGGGACAAATTCCCTAAACTTCTAGGAAATTACACAAACGGCCCAAACATCCGAAAATCACGATACAACGTCGGATTAATAATCCGAAACTCACAACATGCTCTACTCAATCATACGAACTCATGGAAGTAAGAAAATGACGAAATCGAACGAGTTTAACGAGAGACAAATACACATGAGACAAAATATAACACAAGATGAAATTACGTAAAAACATCATCGAGACCCGTCTAAGCGGAGAAACTCCAAGAACAAAATAGGTTCAGAATTCCAAAACAGCGACAAGCGAGTTGTCGAAGCGGACCTCCGCCGGAAAATGAAAATTACCGGAAATCGGATTTGCGGATATTACAGGAAGGTGCTCCTGATGGTAGGCGTCCCTCGCTGCCAGACGCCTCGCCTCTCGTCGGTTGGCCCGGCGGGCCTGCTCTCGCATCTCAGCTCTGATGGCAGCAATAACGCTCTCTCGCTCCGTCCGCTGCTCCTCTCGCATGGCATCCAGCATACTCTCCCTCTCTCTCCTCATCTCATCTATCTCTCCTCATATCATCTCTCATCTCATCTCTCTTTCTCCTCGTCTCCTCTCTCTCTCTCCTCATATCCTCCCTCAGCTCGTCGAACATCGCCTGAAATCTCTCTCTGTCGGGCTGCGGTCCAGCATCTGCCTGCCCCTGTGTCAGCAAAAGAGGCTCGGGGGATCCCTCGTGGGCCTCATCCAGTAGAAATCCTCTCCCCCGAGCGTGCGCCAGCGCTCCTCCCCACTGGTCAAAATGTGAGATGATGCGGTGGTCGATCGGGGCCTGGGGAGCCAGCATCGGCTCGTCGCCCGACCATGTCAGCCCCGACTGCCGGCACAGAGCGCAGATAAGAGAGGGGTGCTTCAACCCCGTCTTGGCCCCTCCCTGAATGCACTGAAATATAGATCGGACCAAAAGAAGGGCCACATCGAACCGCAGCCCGGATGTGATAGCATATAGTGTCCGGGCGCGGGAGAGAAAGACAGTGCGGATCTGAGATGTGGGGTCTATACGGGCGCAAATAAAATATAGCCAGGCACGCCCGAGCCGACTGAGGCGCGAGCTCTTGAAATGGAAAGTGGAAGAACCCGGTGCGTGCTGCTCCCAGTCGGAATCGGGCTGCGTGATAGTCTCGAGCAGATCCTCCTTCGTGAGGCTAGTCATAACTCGGTCATAAGCCGACTCATCTACCACCAGAAGCCCAAAAAACCTCCGAATAGCAACTGTGGAAAAATCAACTGTAACACCTCCGACATCGACCTGAGTCCGAGTGTCTGACTGCTGCAACATCTGGCCTGCTCGAATATGCTTCAATAACGCGCTGGCATAGAACTCCTGCACTATCGATATCACCGCTGGCTCGGGGGGTGCAGCGAATCGGGCCCACCCCATCTCGCCTATCATCGTAAGCAGTTCCCCGTCTTGGGGGGCTGGAGTAAATCCCCTCTCCGGGATAAGAGGTCGCGGCCGAATCTTCTCATTGAAGATTTTGTGGATCTCAGGGTCGGAAAACTGGTGCCCCTCCGACTCGGCGCGACTACGAGAGGTTTCCCCTCGAGTGGGGGATGACTGAGTCCCTCTTGTTCAGCTTCTTAGTCCTAGCCATAGTGATTCCTGAAAAAAATTTAAACATCGAAGGTTACTTACTCAAAATAATAACGAGAATAATCATCACTCGACTAAGGATATCCGGCCGTAAATCAGAAATTTTTACGAAATAGCACAACCGTGAGAGAAAAATGAAATTGAACCATAACGTTTAAACTAGACGTACGGGTTGGGGTTGCTGTAATTCCAGAACGAATACGTTGCACAAAGATTCAAAATATTGCCTCAACAAAGAAAATTTTTCATTTAGACATTTCATCGAACACCTAATGGGCTAGAGTTTACTTGAAGAACAAACATGGCAATAGCTTGATTCAATCCCCAAGAACAAAAACACGAATCATTCATCATCAAAACTACATACTCAATTCATTCATACTCCAAAATAACCATGAAAATTCGATCAAAACCATCATGTTATCCACTAAACCATTATAGAACTTTTGAAGGAAATAAACATATCCAATCCATCAAATGCATACCACAACTTCAAATTTAAATTTATAGAACAATTTGAGATTAGAGATTTGAACATACCTTGCTTGGTTTGTGAAAAGTGCAAGAAAAATCGCAAGAAGAAAACACAAAGAAGAAAAGAGCTTCACGGCCGATCGCGCGCGCAAGGGAGAGGAAAGGAAGAAAGGAAGCGTACCTGGGGTGGCCGGCTGAATTCGGGTTATAAGGTACCTGGCTGTTCGAATTCCGCATGGTGTGCCGCGGCACAGCTCAAGTGAGCCGCGGCACCGCGTACAGTCCCTTTTTACTTGTTCGCATGTTTTGTCGTGGGCCGCGGCTCAGGTTTCGTGTGCCGCGGCGCAGGGCGCAGGTGTGCCGCGGCTCAGTAATGTTGTGCCGCGGCACAGAGTACAGTTTGTTCAGTCCTTCCTTTCGATCTGTGTGTGCCGCGGCTCAGAATACTTGTGCCTCGGCTCAGTAAAGAATTTCTCCCCTGGGACTTTTCCTGCACAGAATTTCAAGAACACGTCAAGAGCGAGAGGTAAAAGCAAA
The DNA here is from genome assembly GCA_033398695.1 of Orobanche coerulescens. NCBI lineage: Eukaryota > Viridiplantae > Streptophyta > Magnoliopsida > Lamiales > Orobanchaceae > Orobanche > Orobanche coerulescens. The sequence continues at coordinate 84,712,028 of CM065809.1, forward strand.
TCAAAGCACAAAATGATGAAAAATAAAAATGCAAGAATGCAAGAAAAATACAGAAACTCAAAAATCTACAACTACGAACTCGGGTTGCCTCCCGAGAAGCGCTAAGTTTATAGTCTTCAGCCGGACCTATTTAAAAATCAGTTCACTTTTCGCAAACTCCATTTGATCTCCTCCCCGTTCATCGAACTGTTAATATGATTTTTAAAATTTTGACCATCAGTCATTAACGATTTGATTTTCGGATCGGACACCCAATTTTGTTTGCGGAAAGGTTTTGAAGAGAACAACTTTCCGAAACACCCGTTTTTCTCATGACTAGACGTCCGTTTGTCTTCCGGCTTATTCCCCTCTTTCACGAACGCACTTAAGACTGCAGCAGACTTTTTCGAGTGTGGCTGGTCAGATGGCGATGATTTCATTTTTACATGCTTGAGAAATACGACTCTTTCTACATCTTTCTCAGAAGTCGGACCATCTGAAAATGAGTCTTTCGACCAACGATGTTTTCGGTGTTTTTCTTTTGCAACGGCCTCCACACTTTCACTCTGTGAGCTCTTATCCACACCTCTGGGCCATGAAAAGGATTTGAATACTTGGAACGTAACATGCTCGTCTTGAACCCGCAGAGTTAATTCTCCTTTTTCCACGTCCATAAGAGTTCTGCCGGTCGCTAAAAACGGTCGTCCCAAGATAATCGGGATATCTTCATCTTCCTCCATGTCGAGAACAATAAAATCCACCGGAAAGATAAATTTATCCACTTTTACTAACACATCCTCAATCACTCCCCTCGGATACTTAATAGATCGATCCGCTAATTGCAAGGAGACCGTCGTCGGCTTTGCTTCTCCAATTCCCAGCTTCTTAAAAATCGACAGAGGCATGAGGTTAATACTAGCACCGAGATCGCACAATGCCTTATTAAAAGAAAGATTCCCCATAGTGCACGGTATGTTGAAACTTCCCGGATCTTTCAATTTTGGTGGAAGCTTCTTTTGAAGAATCGCGCTGCATTCCTCTGTCAAGGCGACTGTCTCAAACTACTCGAGTTTTCTTTTCTTCAACAATATCTCTTTCATGAATTTAACGTAGCTCGGCATTTGTTCCAACGTGTCGGAAAATGGAATGTTAATATGAAGCGTTTTGAACACGTCAAGGAACTTAGAGAATTGTTTGTCCGCCTTTTGCTGCTGTAATCTCTGCGGAAATGGGATGGGTGGCACATATGCCTTCGGGTTGTCCGGAAACGTTATCGAGGGTCTCCAATCTTGAGATTCCTCCGTCGCTAAATTTTTCCTCTCCTCAATTTCACTCCTCTTTTCACTTTTCTCGGGCTGGTCACACACCTCCTTCCCGCTTCTCAAGCTGATTGCATTTAGACTCTCTCTAGGCTTTGTCTCGGTTGTACTTGGCAATGCTCCCTCCGGGCGGGCTGTCAACACATTAGCAATTTGGCCCAGCTGAACTTCCAAGTTGCGAATGGAAGCGGAATGATTCTGCAATGTCGCTTCAGTACGGGTCATGAATTGACTCGTAATCGCTGCCAATTTCGCAATTGCTTCCTCGAGAGAAACTTTTGGAGCGAGAGGGGGCTGCTGTTGGTTCTGAGCGAATGGAGGCTGGTTTGAGTTCTGTCCGTTTCTCCACGAAAAGTTGGGATGATTACGCCACCCCGGATTATACGTGTTGGAGTACGGATTATTTTGCCAGTTTCCGTTTCCTACAAACTGAGCTTGTTCAATTTGGGGCTGCTCGAACGGATTTCCGACTTGACACTCCGCGCTCCGGTGGGATCCGTTACACCAATTGCATGTCTCAATGGTAACGGGTGAAGGTGCATGCGAAAATACGTGGAGTTGCTGCGTTAATGCTGCGACTTGGGATCACAATGTAGATATCGGATCATTACTAGAAACTTCCATAACTCGCTTCGGCGTTAATCTTTCAGATGGCCATTGATATGCATTTGCGGCCATAGCTTCCAACAACGAGTGTGCCTCGGCCATAGTCTTTCCCATCAAAGCTCCACCGGCGGCTGCATCCACGAGAATGCGTGTGGAAGCACTCAAACTATTGTAGAACGTCTGAATTTGAAGTCAGTCTGGAAGGCCGTGATGTGGGCATCTCCGTAACAAATCTTTGTATCGCTCCCACGCCTCATGGAGCGATTCCATATCATACTGTCCAAAGGTGGTGATCTCGTTTCTCAATCTCGCCGTCTTAGAAGGTGGGAAGAATTTAGCAAGGAAGGCTTGCGCTAATTCTGCCCATATTGTGATCGACCCCGGCGGTAAGGAATTCAGCCAAAATTTCGCTTTATCCCTCAAAGAGAAAGGGAAAAGCCGTAATCGGATAGCATCGTCGGTGACACCATTGTTCTTGAACGTGTCACAAATCTCAAGAAAAGAAGCAATATGAGCGTTTGGGTTGTCATTCGGAAATCCACAAAATTGGCTCGCCTGCACCATCTGAATGATCGCAAGCTTGATCTCGAAATTGTTGGCTTGGATAGTGGGACGCCGAATCCCCGAAAAGTTTGCGTTGATCTGCGGCATGGCATAGTCTCGAAGTGCCATTTCCGGTTGAGCTTGCTGCACAATATTATTTCCTCCTTGAATTTCGATATTTTCGGCCATGGTCACCGTCATCTGTAACTCTCATTTCTCCTTCTTGTTCCTTCGAAGAGTGCGCTCGAGCTCGGTATCCAAAGGTAGTAGGCCTTCGTTACCAAGATTTCTCATGCACTACGCGAAAGATCCTGAAAGGAAAAACAAATAAATAAATAAAATTAAATACACAAAAATAATAAAATAATACGTTCAAACTAAGACTAGAAATACTGAAATCGATATTAGCAAAATTTCAGTCCCCGGCAACGGCGCCAAAAACTTGTTGCGATATTTGTTAAACGCAAGTGTACGTTATCGTATACAAGTAATAAAGTGATGAGTGAGTATCGTTCCCACGAGGACTGAATCGCTAACTACCGATTTTTATGTATTCTAGTTTTATTCGAACAATCGAATTTTTGGGTTTTGCAATTAATTACTAAGAGAATTAATAAAAGACTAGACAGTAGAAAACGATAGCTTGAAGAAAGGGAATCAAATGATGAATAAGTCTAGGATTCTGAATCCACCTCGGTTTATCCGAATTTACTCTTGATTATCTTGAAGTTAATGATTTTCCCAATTTATTGAAGGTGAAGATTGCTAATATCTTCTACCGCCTCTCCCGAGGTCAATAGATTTTTCTAAAGGCGAATAACGCACTCTATGCCTAGGTGAATTAATTCGTCAATAGGCAAAAAGCATAAAATCTCCAAAAGGCCACGTAGTTCCTATGAGTATATTCCTATCTCACATAATAAAACAGTCCTCACCAATAGTTCCTCACCAATTCTCCTCTCCTGATTCGAATTGAATGATTAAAACAATACAACTATCGGCCAGATAATTGAAAGCATTAAACACGATTGGGAAAACTCAACAAAAAGGTAATTAATTAGATAATCTTAAGCAAATCCGTCAAAACGTAGGTTTCATCAAAATCCTAGATTAGGGTTTTAGCCTGACATGCTAATAAATGAAAATACATAATAAATGAATAAAAGCATTAAAATCAAACGCAGATGAAGCTCGGATTCCTCCGTTCTTCGACTTCCGCCCTCTGCTCTTGAAGTCTTCTGCTTCTCTTCCTCTTCTGCCGTCTCACCAAGATTCTTTAATTCCCAAGATCCAAAGATGCCAAGATGCCAAAGATGATTAATTAGGGTCTTAAACCCTTATTTATAGCTTTGCACAGTCTCCAAATCGCGTCCGTGTGAGTAGGTCGAGAACTGACTTCAAAACGGCCCAAATCCGCGCGGAGCATACGAAAACCGCCTAGTGTGCCGCGGCTCACTAAACCTGTGCCGCGGCACATGGTCTTCAGCTGGATGCCTGGGCGCCATTTAATTCATCTGTGCCGCGGCTCACAGGCTGTGCCGCGGCCTGATCTGATCTGCTTTGTACTGCCGGTTGTCCTCCTGTTCCGCGGCCCTGCTTTCTTGTGCCGCGGCTCACGGCCAAAATTTGCCGTTTTCGCCCGTTTCGCCTCGTTTTAGCTTCCGGACTCCAATCTCCTGACAAATATATGAAATTAAGGCATTAGAAGCTCATTTAAGCAAATTTACTCACCAAAATAATACAAAATAATGATAAATAAGCGTATAGAAATACGCCTAACAATATTTTATATTTGGTATCATTATTTTTTTCACTTTTGATGAAGACAAAAAGGGGGAGAGAAATTGGAGAATGGGATTAACCCTGAAAGGGGGAGAAAAATGGAAGCTGAAAGGAGAAAATGAGAAAGTTGAACTTGAAAAGAAAAATGAGGAGACGTCGAAAAGATGATGAAAATTTGAAAATTCGAAAAGAAAAAGAAAAGAAAAGAAGGGCGTCGAAAAAGAAATGGGAGAAGAAACTAACGAAATGGACAAAATCGAAAACTTTGGTCTATACACATATACATATATTTGTATTTTTGCAGGTAAATCCCATTGACGAAGTGTTGTTTTGTAATCATCAAAAAGGGGGAGATTGTTGGAACATTTTGTTCCATACATATATTAATAATGTTTTGATGATTAAGTTGCTAAACAAAACCAAAACAACAAAAAGACGAAGCCAAGCATCGAAGGAATCGAAGTGCAAAAAGCTGGATTTCTACAAGGTTAACATACGTAAGTTATCATAAATAGCGTACGTAACTAGTGCAGATTAACGTACGTAAGAGATATGAGTTAACGTACGTAATGTGTTCAAACGAGAAGAACGTTGGGAAGAGTCAAAGTCAGAAAAGAGGCAACGGATATATGACGTCAGCAATGACGTACACTTAACGTACGTAATGGATACATGGCTAACGTACGTAACACAAGAAATGAATGTTACTGGACTGAAACTGGTACATGTTAACGTACGTAACCAAATCGAGATAACGTACGTAACAATGTTAGCGTACGTAATGGAAAGCTTATAGCGTACGTAATCAAGTCTGAAGGTGCAACGGCTAGTTTGGGTGATGAATGCTATAAATACCACATCCTTGGTATTCATCTACACAACAACTTCAAGCATACTATACATTGATCAGATATTCATATTGATATTATTGTTGTTGTGATATTGAGCTTATATTGTTAGTTTGAGTGTTTATACATTCAACATTACACACGAGAGGTAAAAGAAAAGATACAATTGGAATCGGTGTTATTAAGATCAAGGATAGGACATTATTAGAATCGCAATCGCTATCGAGTGAGGTTTATCTAGTACCCATAAAAAGCTAGAGAGGTTGATTCCTTGTCCTACGAAAAAGAAAACGATTTAACTTGGACCGACACAAAGATAAGTACGAGTGGTTTATCATGGACCAATAAAAGACGTGATTGTAATGGTTATCCCTCGACCGATAGAAGAGAGGCGTAGAGGTTTTTATCTTCAACCTCCAGAAAAAGATAGCGAGAGAGGACGTAGGCTCGTTTATAGCCGAACCTATATAAATCCTTGCGTACTTTATTTTCCGCACATATATTTACGCTTCCGCAACACGGCGCAAATATCCGACCCCATACCCATCATCGTATTCATCGACAAGGCTCTTCGAGCAAAGCTTTTGATCAAGGAGCTTGCTCGGAAGAACCCTTCAGTTTCTTCAGGTGAGAGGACTAGGATGCCAGTTCGTTCAGAGGGACATCAGGCTCCGACGTCCAGGAGGTCGTCTTCTAGTCGTCTTCGTGCTGGAAAAGCATCTTCTTCTCAGACGACGAGTTCGACTATTATTTGCTTTAACTGTGATTCAGTAGGGCATGTTAGCACTCGTTGTACTGTGCCAGCTATTGTTTGTTTTCTGTGTGGGAGGCAGGGACACCTTCAGAAATTATACAGGAGTTCTAGTGCCAGTAGGTCTCGAGAGAGCTCACGGGCCTCCAGAGATTTTGTTACTCCAGTCCGTACTTCATCCAAGGGGATCCTATCAGGATTCGGGATCCAGATGTAAGGACAGTCGAGGAGGAGCAGCGAGTTCGGATTTGGGTCTTCCTCGAGTCGATGAGATCGAGGAGCTCGATGATCTGGAGGATGTTGATTTCAGGTACATTTGAGATGTAACCTTGATTTGTATTTTCCTTGTTTTTCAGATTGATGTTTGACTCAGTCTGTATTGTAGTGTTGTGGTTGTGAACCATTTGTTGTTGATCTATCTTGTAATGATAGTATGTGATAATCTTGAGATTTGAGGTCGTTTGACGTGTTTTCTTCCTTTTGGTGTTGTACCCGATATTTTGTCATAATCTGGGTAATTGTTCAATGTGATTCGAGATGCCAAGTTGTGAGGACTGTGACGCACAATTGATATGGTCTCGAGGACTATGTGTGTTGTTGTCTTCCTTTTATGGCGTGAGTCAGTGTTTGCAGGGGCGTCCGATGCCGACGAGAACAGGGAAGTGTACACCGATGACTGTAGACATGTACAATGTGTTGTACGGCGATTAATACGCCTCAATGGCGATCGGCCTAGACGATCAGAGAGCCAACCATAGAAGGAATACTCAGGGCAAACGCCCAGCGGTCGGTACATACGGCGATCGTCTTTTGGTGCGCGGCGATCGTCTTTTGGCATGCGGCAACCGTCTTTCGATATCTGACGATCATCTTGATGTCCGAACTAGAGACGATCGTCTGGTGCCACGTATGGATCCAACATCCGTCAAAGTCGTCGAAGACCGAATCTTAGACGGTGGCCCACGTGCAGATCCACAAAGGGAACCGACAGATAAGACATTTGACCCCATCCTGTCACCTACCTCACCTACCGACTGTAATATCCGTAATTTTTCCATTTTTAGCAGTTTCCATTTTTGGTGTATGTCTACTTTTATCGACTCGCTTTTAACCGTTTCGACATTTTGAATCTATTTTGTTCTTGGAGTTTTTCCATTTGGACGAGTTTTGATGATGTTCTCACGTAACTTCATTTTATGACATGTTTTGCCGTATGAACGTTCGATTCTTGTAAAACTCGTTCGTTTTCATTGTTTCTTGGTTTGTACAAGTTCGTATGGTTGAGTTGGTCATGTGGAGACTTTCGGTTTGTAAATCCGACGTCGTTTCGTGATTTCAGGCACTTGGGCCATTTTTGTAATTTCCTAATAGTTTAGGGAATCTTAGTTTCGTTGTCGCATTACGGACCCTCCGGTGGTCGGAATTGTATTTTCTTTCAGCGCTTAGCTCCGTCGTCTTGTATGCTTCGCGTCTATGTTCCTGGATTCTGGTCTCGTCGTACGTTTCGTGTTTTATACCCTCGACAGCAGCTTACTGCTGGTGTGACATCAGCAGTGCTGAACTGCTGTGTAGGTAGCGCACGCTACCCCTGTTCCCTTGCGTGCGCTACCGATAAGCAGTTAGCGTACGCTAACCCCCTATTGTTAGCGTACGCTAACGAATGGTGGCAGTAGCCACTGGACTGTCACGGCCCCGTTAGCGCACGCTACATATGGCAGTTAGAGTGCACTAACTTCACAGTATATAAGCCCAGCGGGCAGTTTTCAGAGCAGCAGTTTTATTCTTTTCCCTTCATTTCTTCGACGTGCGACCTCAGAGGCGAATTCCATCGGTCCTGATAGGCGTTCTATTCACATTCTATCACCGTAGAGTCGTGCTAACATATTATCATCAGCATAATCGTCATCCATCATCCGAAATCAAGGTATTTTTGTCTAGAACCCTAACTCGTCAAATTTGGGGGTTTTTCCGGATTTTGCTAATTGGAACCGAATTATTTCAGTATGTTATGGTATTCTTCACCGATTGTGATTATTGAATGATTCCAAATCCAATTTCCTTGATTTTAATCCGCGAATTATCGATACGGGGAGATTTTGCGTAAACCCTCGCCCGTATCAATTGATCGTCTATTGTCGTATATTGTAACCGGGGTTATGGGTGTATTCCAATAGGGTATTGTTGTCTGTTGGGACTGAACTGTACTGATTCTTCATTTAGGAACCGGCGTTTTCCACCCGGACCGTTCGTAGTCGTGTTTCACTTCCGTTTCTTCAAGAATGTCTCAAAGGCAAGTACTTTACATTTGTTTACATGTTCTAGTATTTGAATTATGGCTTTATCGTGGTTGTTGTGGATGGTTATATGTATGTTCACCTAGGGATGGTCCGACGGGGCCTCTAGGGATACGTATTGCCGTGAGTGTGCGTATCGCGAACTGTGGTTAGCCACCCAGGGATGTCCGACGGGGCTCTGTGGGGTACGGTGGCCGTGAGTCTCGTACCAACGGTTAACTTTGAATTGTGATTTGTTGGAGATAATGTGTTTTGTGATTGTGCATTGTAAATATTCCGGAATATAAAACGTTTTCAAACATGATTTTTGGCTCATTATTCATCTGATTAGAATGTAGTTCAAATGGATTGTACTTGCACTAGCAGTTGTCGCTAACCCCTTAAATGGGGGAAATACTTTTTGTATTTCAGGTATTGATCGTGGGGACAAGCGAGCACTAGAGCCGTATGAGGATGATGGGCGAGCATGATACTGTCCAGAAGTTGATTATTGGTGTTCTATCTGTCGAATATTTTGATATCTTGTTTTGGGGATTCTGATTTATAAAACTGGTTTAAGTACTCGAGTACTTCTTATTTCAAAATTGTTAATGTTGTGTCCCTGTTTTGGGAAATGGATTGATGTTGGATTCTATTGGTCGGGTTGTAGTCTTTTATTTTGAATTGTCATTTTATTGATGATTGTTTGTCGTTGGCAAATGTCTCGTTGGTTTGTTAGCCTGGTGGATTCCACAGTGTGGGGTCCACGGCGCTGTAATATGCCCTGAACGTCTTGGGGGTGTTACAGAATATGGTATCAGAGCTTAGGTTTATGGATACCTAGGCTGTCGGTTATTTGGGTCTAGTTAAGTGTCGTTTTTGGGACAGTATCACTGTTATGCCATCATCTCAGTACGCCGGTGCTTGTAAGTTTTCCTAACTTGACTCGTTTCACCGTTCTGTTCTATTTCTGTCTTAGTATCTTTTACGTTTTGCGTTTGAATTGTACTTACCCGTTGCTTCTTAAGAATTCCTGCTGGTAGAGGACGCGGTTGCGGACGCGGTAGGGGACGTGGCACAGCCGGTGGGGCGGCCATGTCCGATCACTCGGGAACTGATTCGGCGATGCCTTCTTTGTCGAACAGTGTTCCCCCTAGTTCCGGAGGTCAGCAGGACCAGTCTGCTAGCTCCGGTAATGCTCATGAGAATGTTGGAGTGGCCAACATTTTACAGCAGGTAGCGAACCAGATGACGCTGCGGCTCGAGCCGTTCTGGTCGGCCATGCTAATGCCAACCCGGTTCCGCCTACTGGGTCCGGCAATGATAAGCTACTTCAGGACGTGATTCGTATGCGTCCTCCGCAGTTTGATGGTGCTTCCGACCCTTCTGGTTGGGAGAATTGGCTGTTCGATATGGAGAAAGTGTTTGAGGCTGATAATTGCTCCGAGGAGAGGAAAGTACCCATTGCTCACTACTTCCTCGCCAAAGAGGCAGCGACGTGGTGGCAAGCGGTGAAACCGCATGACTGGGCAGCTACGTGGGAAGAGTTCCGGGATCTGATGGAAGACGAATTCTGTCCGTGGCCAGTGAAAGAGGGGAGGATCCGAGCCTTCTTTGAGGCTAAGCCCCAAGATGTACCTATATCACAAGCCATCAAAGACTACAATCAACAGTTACATTATGTGAGAAACCAAATCTGTGATGAGCTTGATAAGATCCGCCACTTTGACATGCGGATGAAACCGAGGGTGCGCCACTACATGTCTGGTCTGGGGTGCACGACTTTTAAGGAATATCAGAATAAAGCGATGGCTTACGAGATGTCGTTTTCCGCGACAGAGACAGCAGTTGAAAGAAAGAAGCAGAAGACCTCCGGTCAGTTTTCGGGAGGCAAGTCAGGAGGGTATCCGAAGGCCCGATGCAGTTCGCGAGTCTTGAGTCGGGCGCCATCGGTTGGTCGAGAAACGGTTCTAGGTCTGCTCTGCTGGTTCCATTCGTGGTCCTACGTGCTTCAACCGCTGCGTCAAGGGCCACATGATGAGTGAGTGTGATAGGCCTCCGATTCGGTGTCTTGCTTGAGGTCGTATGGGTCATCGTGCTAAGTTTTGTACGGATGCGGCTCGGGCTCGATTACTGGATATCAGCCCGGCCAGCGGGAGAGCCGAGTGTGAATCGAGCAAGCAGTTCCTCAGCCGCAGCAGAGTTTTGGTAGAGGTCGAGGTCGTGGTCAGCCTTCTAGAGGGGGAGCTTCTAGTGCGGGGTCTGTCCCGCCCCGTGTGTACGAGATGAGACGAGCAGGGGATCCTGACGCGACGGTGGCCACAGGTACCGTCCACATCCTTGATCATCCTGTTTCCATATTGTTCGATTCTGGTGCTACGCATTCTTTTATATCTATGGATTGTGTGCGTCGTCTGCATGTTGATTGCCTTGTTGCTTGTGAGCCTTTTGTTGTTAAACTTCCTAGTGGGGATAGCATCGTGGGGGATCGTGAGGTTAGAGATTTTCCAGTGAGTATCGCGGGGAGGGTTTGGCCTTCTAATCTGATTGCGGTAGATATTAGAGATGAGGATTTGATTCTGGGTGAGGATTGGTTGGACCGTCATGGGGCGATCATGAATTATAGAACGGGGACGGTTTCGATGTTAGCCTCACAGTGCAAGGCATTCTTTTGTGGGGCGTAAGCGGAGTAGCCAGAGATTACTGATCAGCGCCTTAAAGGCAGTGAGACTTCTTCGAGGAGGTTGCACGGGTTATTGGTGTTACGCTTTAAGATCGGAAGAAGGGAGAGTCGAGCTCTCGTCTATTCCGGTAGTGTGTGAGTATCCTGATGTCTTTCCAGACGAGTTGCCGGGTTTACCTCCGGACCGAGAAGTTGAGTTTACCGTCGATTTAGAGCCGGGTGCAGCACCGATCTCTAAGACGCCATACCGTATGGCGCCTGTCGAGATGCTGGAGCTGAAGAAACAGTTGGGAGAGTTTCTAGACATGGGATATATTCGACCGAGCGCTTCGCCTTGGGGCGCACCGGTCCTATTCGTAAAGAAGAAGGATGGGTCACTTCGTTTGTGTATTGACTACCGAGAGTTGAACAAAGTGACCATCAAAAACAAGTATCCGCTCCCGAGGATTGATGATTTGTTTGATCAGTTGCAAGGGGCAAATGTATTTTCGAAGATTGATTTGAGATCGGGGTATTATCAGCTCCGAGTGAAGGATACCGACATTCCGAAGACGGCCTTTCGGACGAGATACGGTCACTACGAGTTTGTGGTTATGCCTTTTGGGCTAACCAACGCACCAGCCGTGTTCATGCAGCTTATGAACAAAGTCTTTATCGAGTACCTCGATAAGTGTGTATTCGTTTTTATCGACGACATCCTGATTTACTCGAGGAGCGAGGAGGAGCACGCCCGTCATTTGCATATTGTGTTAGATATTTTGAGAACTCAGCATCTTTTTGCGAAGTTCTCAAAGTGCGAGTTTTGGTTACGGGAGGTTATGTTTCTCGGTCATGTAATCTCGGCCGAGGGTGTTCGTGTGGACCCACATAAGGTAGAGGCAGTGTTGGATTGGGCGCCGCCCAAGAACGTGAAGGAGGTCCGCAGTTTTCTAGGATTAGCCGGGTATTACCGCAGATTCGTCGAGGGGTTCTCTAAGCTCGCTCGACCGCTGACTCAGTTGTTACAGAAGTCGGAGAAGTTTATGTGAACCGATGAGAGGCAGAATAGTTTTGAGGAGTTGAAGAAGCGGTTGACGACCGCTCCCGTGTTGGCTTTACCGAGTGGTAATGATGGTTTCTTCGTTTATAGTGATGCTTCGGGCCAAGGGCTCGGATGCGTACTTATGCAGCACGGGAGGACGATTGCCTATGCTTCCCGTCAGTTGAAACCGTATGAATTAAATTACCCTACGCACGATCTCGAGTTGGCCGCAGTTGTGTTTGCATTGAAAATCTGGCGTCATTACTTGTATGGCTCGTCATGTCAGATTTTCACCGATCACAAGAGCCTGAAGTACATTTTCACGCACAAGGAGCTTAATATGAGACAGAGGAGATGGTTGGAATTGATTAAGGATTACGATCTCGGGATCCTTTATCATCCGGGCAAGGCTAATGTGGTAGCAGATGCCTTGAGCCGGAAATCGGTATCGCTTCGGGCGCTTGAGTTACTCACGGCCCAGTCGGGACTTCAGCGAGCGTTTATCAGGTTGAGCATTTAGATTGTGCGCGGGGAGTTCAGGCGATTGCGTACTCTTGAGATTTCTTCATCTCTGGTCGAGGACATTAAGTCGGGACAGTTAGAGGATCCGATGTTTATTCAGCTTCGAGAGAGTGTAGGAAAAGGGAAAGCCCCGGGATTCATTATTTATGAGGACGGTGTGTTGAGATTCCGATGCCGGTTGTGTGTTCCGAACGACTCGGAATTGAGACAGAGCATTATGCGAGAGGCTCATGTGTCACCATACTCAGTCCATCCGGGCTCGAGTAAAATGTATAAAGATATGAGGAAGAATTTCTGGTGGAACGATATGAAGAAGGAGGTAGTTCAGTTTGTAGCTAAGTGTTTGACTTGTCAGCAAGTCAAGATTGAGCATCAGCGGCCAGCCGGATTATTGAAACCACTTCCCGTTCCGGAATGGAAGTGGGAGGACATCTCTATGGATTTTGTCACGAGTTTACCGAGTACGAAGACTGGCATGAATATGGTATGGGTGATTGTAGACCGACTGACTAAGTCGGCACATTTTCTGGGCATCAAGGATACTTGGGGTCCAGAAAAGTTGGCTCGTATTTTTATCACTCAGATAGTGAGGCTTCATGGTACGCCGAGGACCATTATTTCAGACAGAGATGGCCGATTTGTATCGCATTTTTGGCAGGCAGTGCATAAGGCATTGGGGACTCAGCTACGTTTGAGCACTTCGTTCCATCCCCAGACCGATGGGTAGTCCGAACGTACCATTCAGACGTTAGAGGATCTGTTGCGCGCGTGTGCGTTAGACTGGAGCAGTAACTGGGAGGATCATTTGGCCTTGATTGAGTTTACTTATAATAATAACTGGCACGCGTCGATTAAGATGGCACCGTATGAGGCACTTTATGGCCAACGTTGCCGATCACCGATATGTTGGGATGAGCCGTCCGATTTGGTTGGCACCGAGCCGGACCTTGTGTTGGAGACGAGGGAGAAAGTCGAATTGATTAGAAAGAGGATGTTGGCTGCTCAGAGTCGACAAAAGTCTTACGCGGATGTTAGGCGTAGACCTTTGGAGTTTGAGGTGGGAGATCATGTTCTGTTGAGAGTGTCTCCGACGAAGGGAGTTTTCCGTTTTGGGAAGAAGGGGAAACTCAGCCCGAGATATATTGGACCTTTCGAGGTATTGGAGAGAGTCGGTGAGTTAGCGTACGTTTGGCTTTACCTCCGTCGCCGAGTCATGTACATAGCGTATTTCACGTTTCCCGATTGAGGAAATGCGTTAGGACCCGTCCCACATTATTGACTTTGGGGACGTGGAGATCGAGAAGGATGTTACGTTTGAAGAGAGGCCCGTCAGAATTTTGGAGCGTCGTGACAAACAGTTAAGGCACAAAACCATTCCTTTGGTTAAGGTGCAATGGTCGAGGCACAGAGTAGAAGAAGCGACGTGGGAGCTAGAGGAGGATATGCGTTCGAGATACCCCGAGCTTTTTGATTCTTAAGTTTCGGGACGAAACTTTATTTTAGAGGGGGAGAATGTAATATCCGTAATTTTTCCATTTTTAGCAGTTTCCATTTTTGGTGTATGTCTATTTTTATTGACTCGCTTGTAACCGTTTCGACATTTTGAATCTATTTTGTTCTTGGAGTTTTTCCATTTGGACGAGTTTTGATGATGTTCTCACGTAACTTCATTTTATGACATGTTTTGCCGTATGAACGTTCGATTCTTGTAAAACTCGTTCGTTTTCGTTGTTTCTTGGTTTGTACAACTTCGTATGGTTGAGTTGGTCATGTGGAGACTTTCGGTTTGTAAATCCGACGTCGTTTCGTGATTTTCGGGCACTTGGGCCATTTTTGTAATTTCCTAATAGTTTAGGGAATCTTAGTTTCGTTGTCGCATTACGGACCCTCCGGTGGTCGGAATTGTATTTTCTTTCAGCGCTTAGCTCCGTCGTCTTGTATGCTTCGCGTCTATGTTCCTGGATTACGGTCTCGCTGTGCGTTTCGTGTTTTATACCTCGACAGCAGCTTACTGCTGGTGTGACATCAGCGATCTTTGGCTATGTAGGTAGCGACGCTACCCTGTTCCCTTGCGTGCGCTACCGATAAGCGATTAGCGACGCTAACCCCCTATTGTTAGCGACGCTAACGAATGGTGGCGAGAGCACCGGATCCACGGCCCCGTTAGCGCACGCTACATATGGCGATTAGCGTGCGCTAACTTCACGATATATAAGCCCGATGGCGATTTTGAGCGGCGATTTTATTCTTTTCCCTTCGTTTCTTCGACGTGCGACCTCAGAGGCGAATTCCATCGGTCCTGATCGGCGTTCTATTCACATTCTATCACCGTAGAGTCGTGCTAACATATTATCATCAGCATAATCGTCATCCATCATCCGAAATCAAGGTATTTTCGTCTAGAACCCTAAGTCGTTAAATTTGGGGGGTTTTCCGGCGTTATGGTATTCTTCACCGATTGTGATTATTGAATGATTCCAAATCCAATTTCCTTGATTTTAATCCGTGAATTATCGATACGGGAAGATTTTGCGTAAACCCTCGCCCGTATCAATTGATCGTCTATTGTCGTATATTGTAACCGGGGTTATGGGTGTATTCCAATAGGGTATTGTTGTCCGTTGGGACTGAACTATACTGATTCTTCAATTAGGAACCGTCGTTTTCCACCCAGACCGTTCGTAGTCGTGTTTCACTTCCGTTTCTTCAAGAATGTCTCAAAGGCAAGTACTTTATATTTGTTTACATGTTCTAGTATTTGAATTATGGTTGTATCGTGTTGTTGTGGATGGTTATGTGTATGTTCACCTAGGGATGGTCCAACGGGGCCTCTAGGGATACGTATTGCCCTGAGTGTGCGTATCGCGAACTGTGGTTAGCCACCCAGCGATGTCCGACGGGGCTCTGCGGGGTACGGTGGCCGTGAGTCTCGTACCAACGGTTAACTTTGAATTGTGATTTGTTGGAGATAATGTGTTTTGTGATTGTGCATTGTAAATATTCCGGAATATAAAACGTTTTCAAAAATTATTTTTGGCTCATTATTCATCTGATTAGAATGTAGTTCAAATGGATTGTACTTGCACTAGCAGTTGTCGCTAACCCCTTAAATGGGGGAAATACTTTTTGTATTTCAGGTATTGATCGTGGGGACAAGCGAGCACTAGAGCCGTATGAGGATGATGGGCGAGCATGATACTGTCCAGAAGTTGATTATTGGTGTTCTATCTGTCGAATATTTTGATATCTTGTTTTGGGGATTCTGATTTATAAAACTGGTTTAAGTACTCGAGTACTTCTTATTTCAAAATTGTTAATGTTGTGTTCCTGTTTTGGGAAATGGATTGATGTTGGATTCTATTGGTCGGGTTGTAGTCTTTTATTTTGAATTGCCATTTTATTGATGATTGTTTGTCGTTGGCAAATGTCTCGTTGGTTTGTTAGCCTGGTGGATTCCACAGTGTGGGGTCCACGGCGCTGTAATATGCCCTGAACGTCTTGGGGGTGTTACACCGACAGGGCCGTCGAAAGGTACAAAGTGGGTCCTCCCCGGACAGCGATTCAGGACGCGTGCAGGCTTCCCATTGGCTAACACAGCTGGTCGCCAGCAGCAGCCCCAAACTTTAAGGGAACAACCTCACGTGACGGGACGATCGGCCATCTTATTATAATATAGAAAACAGCGGTCGCCCGCGATCGCCGGAGAGGTCCCAGTAGCTTTGTCTCCTATAAATAGGAGGCTCACAACAAGGGTCAAAGGATGTTGCGATTTTACCGTGAATACAGTGCAAACTACACACAGAGAGAGAATAAAAGACTCATCTGGCAATCACTTACACATTCATAGTAATCTTCAGATACACTTATCAGATATCCCAAGCAAGAACTCACAGATCTACATATCTGGTTCTTCCGGCAATCTACACGCTCTACAGCTTAGATAACTAGAAGTCTTTACACTCATTGTAATAGATTCTAACATTAATATTTGTACTCGACAGTATATTTATTAATAACATCTCGCGAGCATTCAAGCCCGGGATTAACAACCCCGGCAAATCTTGTGTTATCTATTTCTCATGGAAGTGTTCTCGCATTTGTTTGTTACTCGATCATTCCAGCAATACTATCTTCGGATAATATTTTGGGTAACAACAATTGGCGCTAGAAGAAGGGATCGAACCTTCGTTTTTATTCCTACCGTATCGAAGAACACTCACTGTTCTCCGGACATATACTTGAAGAAACACTCACTATTCTTCAATGGTAAAGCCTTCAGAAAAATAACGTCTGCTACGACTTCCAAGAGAGCCACCCTAAGATCCGCCGGAAATCTCATTCCAGCCCGGACCGAATCCCAGCCCACGGCGGAAGGTGACCGTGGCGACGTTAGGCTCTCACTCCCGCCCCCGAGGGACGGTTCTAGCCTCTCACTCGATCAGTTCCAGACCGCGGAACAGATTGAGGAGGCTATAGCCATCCTAAGGGAGCGACGGAGGGCCTGCGACTCGCCCACCATCACTCCGTCGGTCATCCGCAGGGCAGGCAAGCGGAAGCTTAAGGGGATCTATGTTGAGAAATCGACAGAAAGCCCCGATCCGCAGGAGAAAGCTCTCATGAGGCGGGACGATTCCGTCTTCAGCCGCCTAGGGAGCGATCCCTCATGGCGACCCGGACACTCAGGCCCCAGCCGGGAGACATCGGAGTCCGAATCCTTTACCAGGAGTTCGGCATATCCGACTCCCAGGAGACAAGCCGGTCAGCGAGCCCCCGATCGCCCAAGAAATGAACCCACTGGCAGGGAACTTATCATTCACCACGGGGCTAGGGGATCAGTACACGATCGCCTTGGCTCGCGCTCTGGGAGTCAATCGGCGAGCAGTCAGGCGACGGCGATGGCCGCCATGCAACGCCAGCTCGACAAGATGAATGCGCTCCTGGAAAATGGGGCAGGCGCCGGGAGATTGATCGTTGGGCCAAGCGAACCACTCGCGGTTCAGATCGAGCTTGCCCCTATCCAACCAACGATCAACCCCCCACAAACACATCTATATGAGGGGAGATCGGATCCGGAAACCCACTTGAGCAAATTCAGGATCTACATGACCGGATGCAGAGCATCAGATGCGACCAAGTGTCGAATGTTCCCATTAACCCTGGGCGACCTCGCCCACAGGTGGTACATCTCACTACCACCTCGCTCAATCAACTATTTTGAGAAACTGGCGAAAGACTTCACGTCGTACTTCGCCGCCAAAGTCGCTCGCCTTGAAGGCCCCCACTGCATGATGAAAATCAGGCAGGGGAAGGACGAATCAGATGAAGATTACATTGACCGGGTAGACGAGATAGTCCTCACCAGCGAGCCCATCAGCGACGAGCTCGCCCTCTACTCAGTTCTGGGTGGATTCTGCGGGCACTCACCCATGTTCAGGCACCTTACCAAGGACATCCCTCCGACCTACTCGGTCTTCCGCGTTAGAGCCGCCGACTTCTTGGCCAGGCAGAGGATGCTCTCCCTCCGCTTAGACGAGGGACCGTCCGGAGAAGGAAAGGTGCCATCCCATGTCAAGAAGAAGGCGGTCGCCAAGCCCAGAAAGGCGGTCGCCAAGCCGCCTGGCGAGTTCAAAGCCTTCGAGGATGTAGAGGTCCACCTTCTCCATAACCTCAACTTATCTCCGGCCCATATCTTCAACGCGATCAAGGGGCGCGAGTGGATTTCCAAACCAAAGCCGATAAGGGACCACGGTAATCTAGAACGTAGCAAATTCTGTGCTTACCATAAGAGTCCCGGCCACAACACCAGCCAATGCCGCGACCTCCTCGCATGACTCTCGCGATCGCTTGAGGAAGGCAAACTGGACAACTTGGTCACCAAGCCAGAACCTAAGACGGAAAGGACCGGAGGGCGTGAGCGCCGACAGAACGAGAGAACTCCTCCCAATCCGGTCGCCAAAATCGAGCATGAGCCGGAATACTCTGATGAGTCGATCCCTCCGATCAACCCTGGCTGTCGGATCAACATGCTTCAAGCAGGAGGTGGAAATCTCGGGGGCCTTTCCCCGGTTTCCACCATGTCAAACAGGAAGCGAAAGGCCGAGCTGAGAGCGGTCGCCGGGGTCCATGTCGTGGTACCTCCGGAGCCGACCATCTCCAAAGACGCGATCATCGCCTTCTCCAACAAAGACAGGGAGGGAGTGCATTGCCCCAAAGAAGATGCACTGGTGATCTCTGCTTGTATCCTTGGGAAGATGGTCGATCGCGTGCTGGTCGACAATGGAAGTTTCTGCAACATCATATTCAAATCCGCCCTAGACCAGCTCGGCAACTTGACCAAATTCATCAAGCCGTTCGACACCGTGCTCCAAGGGTTCGGCGACAACACAGTCCAAGCCTACGGAAGGATCAAGCTCTCTGTCGAGCTAATATGCTTTTACGATCCCAAGGTTAGGATTACTAGGAACCTAAATTTTGTAATCATAGATAGGCCCAGCATCTATAATGGGTTTTTAGGTCACCCCTTTCTAGAAACTTTTGATGCGGTCGCCTCGTCTTTCTTTTACTGTATCAAATTCCCCACTGCCGATGGGACGGTCGGTACTGTAAAAGGAGATCAGCTAATGGCAAAAAGATGTTTGAATTACTCCTATGTTGTTACTTCTTTCAATACTTCCCATGCTATGTATAACATTGAAGCGATCGACGATCAACCCATGGAGATCGACGATCCAAGCACATCGTACCAACCCGACCCAGAGGACGTCATCTCGGTTCGATTAATTGACGACATCGAGCTAAGGATCGGTTTCGAGCTAAGTCTCGACATCGATCCAAGGATCGAGTCCGGAAATCGTTCCAAACGAGAGGCGACCTTCCCCATCGAAGAGTTGGAGAGTATAACGATAGATCCGGCTCATCCAGAACGGGAAGTACAGATCGGCGCAAGCATCAACCGCGAATTAAAAGGGGATCTGATCAATTTGCTACGTAAGAACATCGGAGTCTTTGCCTTGTCCCATCAAGATATGGTCGGCATAAGTCCTGAGAACGCTTTCCACTATCTAAAGATCGATCCGGCAATGAAGCCTGTTCACCAAAAACGTAGGAAATTCGGTCCCGAGAAATACGCGGCGCTCGACATAGAAGTTCAAAAGTTACTCAACAACAAATTAATCGGGGTAGCTACAAACGAACCACAATGGGTCGCCAACGCAGTACTCGTCAAAGAGCCAACTGGTTCCTTGAGGTTATGCATCGACTTCACCGACCTCAACGCGGCATGTCCAAAAGACCACTTTTCGATGCCTCATATTGATCACTTGGTCGATAGTACAGCAGGTTGCGAAATGATGTCATTCATGGATGCCTTCGCCGGATACTATCAAATCCCAATGGCGGAGAAAGACATAAAGCACACATCTTTCCACACGGAAAAAGACATATACTTTTGGGTTCGAATGCCGTTCGGCTTGAAAAACGCAGGGGCAACCTACCAGCGACTAGTCAACAGAATGTTCGCCAATCAGATCGGCAAGACCATGGAGGTCTACATTAACGTCATCGTGGTCAAAAGCCTCAAAAAGGAAGATCACCTCAATGATCTCTCCGAGACGTTCGCCATCCTCGAGAAGTTCAACATGAAACTGAACCCCAAAAAATGTAACTTCGGAGTGGGCTCCGGAAAATTCCTGGGGCACATCGTGAGCCAAAGGGGGATCGAGGCGAACCCCACCAAGATCCAGGCGATCCTTGACATGCAGGAGACGCGGAACATCAAGCAGGTGCAACGCCTCATAGGTTGTCTAGCCGCCCTCAACCGTTTCATATCCCAGCTCGGCGATAAAAGTAAGTCATTCTTCGCGACCATAAAGAACAAGAAGTTCGCATGGATGTAGGAGAGTCAGGTAGCGTTCGCCAAAATAAAGGAATATCTATCTAACCCCCAGATCCTGGCAAAGCCGATCCCCGGTGAAAAACTATTCCTTTATCTGGCAGCCTCGGAGGTCGCACTGAGTGCCGTTTTGGTGCGAGCGGAGGGACAAGTCCACTTTCCGATCTACTATGTTAGTCAAGCGCTCCATGACGCTGAAACACGATACACACCATTGGAGAAGATCGCCTACGCCCTTGTCATGAGTGTTCGTAAGCTAAGGGCTTATTTCTTCGAACATCAAGTGGAAGTCCTGAAAACTCTACCTCTAAGGCAAGTTCTACACCGACCAGACACCAACGGGCGACTCCTCAAGTGGTCACTGGAGATCGCCCAATACGGTATCACATACGCTCCTCGCACGGCGATCAAAGGCCAAGCTCTGGCGGACTTCGTGGTAGAACTAACGTTTCCTCACAGTCCAACCCAGATCGGCCGTCCTGCCTGGAAGCTATATGTGGACGGCTCGGCGACCAATTCAAGAGCAGGGGCAGGGATTGTCCTCATCAGTCCCGATGGACAAAGTTTCACTAATGCTGTACGTTTCAGTTTTCGAGCGACCAACAATGAAGCCGAATACGAAGCCTTGGTAGGCGGGCTCGATTTAGCCCTCACCCTGGATGTTCGTAGCCTCCATATCTTCATGGACTCCCTATTGGTCGTAAACCAAGTCAAGGGAGAATATGAGGCATGCGGCGAACAGATGGTCAAATACCAAGAGCTGGTCGCCGAAATGTGCATGAAATTTGAGGAAGTGCTAATCGAACAGGTCCCGAGAGAGCACAACTCCCAAGCCGATGCCCTATCCATGCTAGCGTCATCAGATGGGGCAGCCGATTTCTCTAATATCCAGATTACTAAATCAGCAAGACCGGCGATCGACAGAAACCTGGTTACCACAGTTGTCGTTGCCGGGGAAAACTGGATGACTCCGTTCATCAAATACTTAAAGGACGGAACGGTCCCCGATGACCGTATCAAAGCTCGTCAACTCCGGCTACGTGCGACCAGGTACACCCTATTGGACGACCGGCTTTACAAGCGAGCTTTCAGTCTTCCCCTCCTCAAGTGTATTACACCAGAGGAAGGTCGGCTCGTCTTAGCCGAAATCCATGATGGGATCTGCGGAAACCATGCTGGCGGAGGAGCTCTCATCCATAAAACAACCAGGCAAGGTTTTTTCTGGCCATCACTTCAGAAGGATGCGATCGCCTATGCCAGATCGTGCCATAGGTGTCAAGTAATGGGACCAAACATTAAACTCTCCCCCGAGCAGCTCACCTCAATGTATAGCCCATGGCCATTCGCGCAATGGGGCATCGACCTTATAGGTCCCTTACCGACGGCTCTAGGGGGCTGTAAGTTCGCCATCGTAGGGGTCGACTATTTCACCAAATGGGTTGAGGCCGAACCGCTAAATAAGATCGGCGAAGAGCAAGTGATAAATTTTATCTGGAGAAACATCATATGCTGATTCGGTCTGCCCCAGGCCATCATCTCCGACAACGGAAAGCAGTTCGACGGCTCAGAAGTCATGTAATTCTGTGAGAAGTGGGGAATCAAAAGGTTGTTCTCGGCTCCCTATCACCCTCAGACGAACGGGCAGGTAGAGGCTGTGAACAAGATCCTCAAACACACAATTAAAGCGCGACTCGAATCCAGGCTAGGACGATGGGCAAGCGAGCTCCCAGATGTTTTGTGGTCTTATCGAACGACGACCCGTAATCCAACCTACGAAACCCCATTCGCCCTCGCCTTCGGAACAAAAGCGGTGATTCCCTCGGAGATCGCCTTCCTCAGCCATCGAACCGAGCAAGAGATGACGACCGACAATGATGTGGCCCGACGGATCGACCTCGACATGCTGGAAGAACGATGACTAACCTCAGAAATGAGGAACACACTCCACAAAAGGAGATCCGAGAAGTTCTTAAATTCGAAGGTCAGGGAGAGAAGGTTTCAGGTGGGCGATCTCGTCCTCCAAAAGATCCAGACCCACACAGGTGTCTTTGGTCCAAACTGGGAAGGCCCTTTCAGGGTATCTAAGTGGCCAACTAAGGGAGCCTACGAACTTGAACATCCTGACGGTACTCCGGATCAATATCCCTGGAACGCCGTACATCTGAAGAAATACTACCAGTGAAAATTTTGTAATCAGATTCTACTATCCTATGTACAAGGAATGTAATGAGACTTTTTCCTATCCCATCTATTCCAGCGATCGCCCCACCAGGCATATCGCATACCGCCGACGATCATCGTTCATGGCGATCTGAGGTAAGAATCAATGCAGCCATGGTCCTGGAGGTCGATGGAACCGACAGTTTCGCCCATGCAAGGTTCCTTTGGGCCAAGATCGCCCGCCCTTCGTTTAAATACGAGGCCGGCGTAGCCAAAGGACCCTCCAAAATGATCGGTGGACACGTTCGCACGTCCTCAAAGTACGTCATCTAACATGATGTACTCGGGCAAGGCGACGCGTCCCTACCCCGTCACAATGTATACCGTCGAGGGTCGTCATCTAACATGCCGAGCCGAGGTAGAAAGGTGCTTACAAAGCCGCGGACGTGGATTCGAATAAACCGACGACATCCCGTGCAAGGACTCCTCCAGACCAAGATCGCCCGCCTTACGTTTAAATACCATGCAGGCGCAGCCTAACGGAGGACCCTCACAATAAAGTGAGTCGCGGGATTGGCAATGTCCCTCGCACACAAAGACACGGTTGTGGAGGTCGGTCCATCGAACTCCGCAGCCGTGCACGATTCCACAAAATCGGCAAACTGAGGATAGCTCACCAAACATACTATTTTTGTTCCCTTACTTACAATAAGTAAACAAAAACAAGGGGGCAAAGGATGCGAGCTAATCCTAAATGCGATCGGAAAGAAGGAACCGTACCCGATCGGCTTCGCTCAAACACACGCAGGACGATCGGAATTATTCGACAAAATTTACAAGTAAGAATTTCCAAACATGTCAATACATTCAAACATTCAGACAATCGATCGGATAAACATGACATCGGAAGCAATCATACACATACTTGAAAAAAATCGCATGCAATCATTCAAAGGCGATCATACATGAGAAGACACAAAGTGCGAAAAAGGAATATTTATTCATAACAAAGAGTTCGTATAATATGAAGCCCGAAGGCAATACAAAGAGATCTCTCAGGGTCCCGCTGGCTGGTCTTCGCCCTCAGGTGGCGGATCGGCATGCGCCCCCCATCGGCCTCAGGACGAATGAGTTTATCCGGAAAAGGATACCAACTCAAGTCGATCCCCCAGTCGACAAGGTCGAGGATCGGCAAGGAAAACTCCGAGTGCAAAGGGTGCTCAAGCGCATAAACCTTGAAGCTCTCCATACGAGGACCAACCTAGATCCCTACCTTCTTGGCGGCTCTGACGGCATCGGCGTAGGCCACATAATAGGCAAACTCGCCGACGAGTGCCACATTAAGGTAGGGATCGGTCTCGATCGCCTTCAGCTGCCCTTTCAACTCCACGGTCGTCTTCTCAGCCTCCGCCAGCTCGACCACCTTGGCAGCGTTTTCTCCCTTGGCCCTCTCCAGCTCTCTTTTCGCCGCCTCCAGCTCGCCGCTGAGCCGATCCACCGTCGCCTTCAGCCCGGCCGCCTCCTCCTGCGAAGCCACATGCTTCCGGCGGGCTTCTTTCTCCTGATCATGGAATCGATCGGCAGCCTCCTTAGAGCGACTCAGCTCTTGCTTCAGTCGGTCGACGTCCTGTTTAGCCCGTTTGGCCGTCTCTACGTACTCCTTCTCCATAGACTGGATCCGGTTGGCGTATTCAATGTTCGTGTTCCGGGCAGCCTCGAGGTCGCTATAGAGGCGAGCAGTAGAGGGTCGCCCCTCAAAATCCCTAGCGGCTTGGACGGCCATCGTCGTCGTCTGGAGAGCCAGGGCAATGGTCGCCTGCATGGTATCTCCAGATCGCCGACGAGCGATCGCATCGAGATCGGTCATCCAGGCCTTGGGCAGTGAGCTGATGGCCTTCTGGACGTAAGTAGGGACGTCGAGGGACTTTTGCGGAGCCTTACTCGACAAGAAATCCAACACCATAGGACCGACGTCTGGGTCAGCAAGACGGACCCTGCAGCGCAAACAAAAGAGACCAAGGAGTTAGGCTATACCTTACTCAAAATGCCTAACTCGGAAAGTTCAACCCAACATTACCTGTTGACCACCTCGGGATCGCGGCCAAAATAAGGCTTACCCCGAGGAGTTTCAGCCTCGGCGATCACCACCTTTTTCGAGGAGCCGCCCGATGACTTGAAGCCGGACGCCGAGGGCCTAGAGCCTGATCCCTCCATCATCGGAACGGAGGAGATAGGAGCCGCAGCAACCGGAGGCTCCAGAATAGACACGTCCGCCTCGGTGGTCGGCAGGGACTCCTCCGACCTCTGCCTCTTGCGGCGCTGGAGTTGTGGCTCTTCTTAAATTTCCGGCTCGGAGACCGGCACCACAGCTGGCATCACCACCGGAACAGGGTGAGACGTCGTCGTAGGAACACGACCAGTCTTCTTACCCAGGTGAAGGCGACCGATGAGTCCTGGGTTAGACATGGCGATCTCTGGTGGTGGCTCGGTAAAGAGGGGAAAGTGAATTTCTGTCAAAGAAGAAGTACAAACAAGATTAGACTACTACTTAGACGTTATGACCTCCTGGAGACGATCGTCAAGCAAGGAAGAAATAAAATTTATACCTGGAACTCTCAAGTGACGAGGGAAGTGAAACAATCGAGCCCCCAATCGATGAAGTTCGGCACCGAGCGAGCGAACATCTATGAAGGAATCCAGAAAGGCACGAATCCGCTCCCAAACGATCAAGAAATCGAAAGGGAGATCGCTGATCGCTGGAACGAGAGGTCCTGCAAAAAGGAAACGAAATTAGATCAGTCCAAGACAAGCTCAATCAAAGGGAGAATTAAAATCCTTACTCGGATTCCTCTCTCAAAAATTGGTAGGAATCTCCAACTCCTCCTCCGGTCTGTCACTCGATGCCGATCGCCACGCTCCGCCGACCCAGCACCATTTTTCCAGGTCGCCGCGGGTCTTGTTCGGCACGCCGAGGACCACTCTTCCCATTCGGCCTTGGATATGATTACCGTCGACGGATCCTTTCTGCGCAGCCAGTTTAAATAAATAGTTCATCTCCATCGCAGAAAGAAGGCGGAACAACCGGTGACCGCCAAACAGTGTCAAAGTGCAGATGACCTGTAGCCAGGCGTTCGGCGTCAGCTGGAGCAGCGCCAAATTCCAGGTGATCAATAAGTAGGAGACGGCGAATGGCAAAGGGAATCGCAAACCGGCCTCCATGATCATCTCACTAACGGCGACCAGACCCTCAGGCGGTTGATCGGCACGTTCGTTTTCCGATGGCACGAGCAGGGAGACGTCAGAGGGAATATGATATTTTACCCTCCAGCGGTTCAAGTCATTCCGGGTCGCCGAACTCTGGATCTTACCAAGGGTCCACTGAGATAGGTCGGCGGCCCGAAACACCATCCGCCTCGCATGTTCGTAAGGATGAGCGGCGGAGTAAGCTTCAAAGTCAAATTCCGGACAAGGTCCGGCAATCCCCTCCATAATATTGGCGGAAGCCACATAGGCGGGGCCAAATACACTCTCCCGTTCCCAAGTTATCCGCTCCAGTTCGTCCTCATCCGCCGGCGAGCCCCCCTGCTCCGCCGTCACCGTCGTTCTCGCCACTTCGGCCTCGTTGAAGAGATCTTCGAGTTATGCGGGTGCAATCCCCGCACGAATGGCCTCAATGGCCGTTTCCATATCAACTCCCATGGAAATCTCCTCCCGGTCAGGCGAATACGCGGCGGCGGAAGTATTTTCGGCCTCGAAGGTCTTGGATCTTCCCGACATATCATGAAAAAGTAAAGGGAGAAAGAAGATTGGTTTTCTTACCTAAAGAAAGGAAGATGATCGGCACAACAAGCTTCGGAAATTTCTGCAGAGTTTCAGCAAGAAGGCAAGGACACGTGAAGAGTAAAAATGGAGTAGCCCTAGCCCCTTTTATAGATGGAGGCGGGGGTCTTTATGCAAATAGGCGAAAGTCCGAGAGCTGGAGTACAACCCTCAGTGAGGGGACACAATAAATGTTGCCCTCGAATCCCGCGTACGCGTCTTTTCGAGGGCACGCCAGGCGACAAGTCTGACAAACCGTCGGACTCTCCCAACAGTAGCGCGACGCATGTCCTTGCAACGTTTCGAGAGCCCGCCTTCATTTCCCGCTGCTCCAGGCACAAAAGGAGATCGTCCAAATTTGAAATCAGATCGCCTGATTGTCTAAACATTGGCGATCGCCAAGAGTGCCACCTCACCCCGTGTTTTCAAACATTGAAGCGAGCTGGGGGGCAATTATTGTACGGCAATTAATACGCCTCAATGGCGATCGGCCTAGATGATCAGAGAGCCAACCATAGAAGGAATACTCAGGGCAAACGCCCAGCGATCGGTACATACGGCGATCGTCTTTTGGTACGCGGCGATCGTCTTTCGGCACGCGGCGATCGTCTTTCGATATCTGACGATCGTCTTGATGTCCAAACTAGAGACGATCGTCTCATGCCACGTATAGATCCAACATCCGTCAAAGTCGTCGAAGACCGAATCTTAGACAGTGGCCCACGTGCAGATCCACAAAGGGCACCGACAGATAAGACATTTGACCCCAACTTGTCACCTACCTCACCTACCGACAGGGCCGCCGAAAGGTACAAAGTGGGTCCTCCCCGGACAGCGATTCAGGATGCGTGCAGGCTTCCCATTGGCTAGCACAGCTGGTCCCCAGCAGCAGCCCCATACTTTAAGGGAGCAACCTCACGTGACGGGACGATCGGCCATCTTATTATAATATAGAAAATGGCGGTCGCCCGCGATCGCCGGAGAGGTCCTAGTAGCTTTGTCTCCTATAAATAGGAGGCTCACAACAAGGGTCAAAGGATGATGCGATTTTACCGTGAATACAGTGCAAATTACACACAGAGAGAGAATAAAAGACTCATCTGGCAATCACTTACACATTCATAGTAATATTCAGATACACTTATCAGATATCCCAAGAAAGAACTCACAGATCTACATATCTGGTTCTTCCGGCAATCTACACGCTCTACAGCTTAGATAACTAGAAGTCTTTACACTCATTGTAATATATTCTAACATATATATTTGTACGCGACAGTATATTTATTAATAACATCTCGCGAGAGTATTCAATCCCAGGATTAACAACCCTGGCAAATCTTGTGTTATCTATTTCTCACGGAAGTGTTCTAGCATTTGTTTGTTACTCGATCATTCCAGCAATACTATCTTCGGATAATATTTTGGGTAACAACACAATGGGTGGCTCCCGCGGGGTGTGTACGCCGGTGTTACGAGTCATGTGGGTGGTACGACTTTATGGCTGGCCTCTAGCGGAGGAGTCATGATTCGACTGATCCCGCACTTGGTTGAGTGTTTTTATCACTTGATTTTCGCCGTGTTCCGGCAGAGGAGACACGGGGACCCATGGGGTTGGCCCTATTACTTCGGCGGAGTGGTTCTCAATGAGGAGTATTCCTAGAGATGTTGTTTTTAGATCCTGATGGATAGTTCGTACCCCGTGTTGTGCGCCCTGAGTTTCGAGGACGGAACTCTTTTTAAGGGGGGAGTATGTAATATATGGGGGTAATTTTTTTCGGTTCACTGTTGAGTTGTACATATTCATTTGGAATTGTACAAATGCCGTTGTATTGTATCATTCGTGTTTGTTGAGGTGCGTTGGATTCTAGTTCGTTCATTCCGGTTGAGAGTTGGTGGAACAACTTGGTTGTCCACTTTGTTGAGCTAACGTACGTTAGCTTTTGCGTTAACGTATGTTAGGCTTTAGGCATTACGTATTTTAGGATGTCCATGCTACGTACGTAATGAGTGGTAGGTGGATGGAACCTTTCTCGGACTCGACTTTCGGACGGTGGGTCCCCGGCATCTTTGATCCGATCTTACTATTGCAGTCAATGGCTCCTTGCGTACGTTAGCGTGTGCTCCTTACGTACGCTATCCATGCATCTTGTTAAAGTACGTAAAGCGTGGTTCTTTACGTACGTTAAGGTCTTCGTATTGTTGGTCAAGCAGTTCTGGACTAGCATTATGTACGCTAAGTTATTGATATAGCGTACGAAAATGTCCTTACGTACGTATGCTTGTTGTATAGCGTACGTAACGTGTTTGTAAGATTATATAACTTGGTTTCGTATTTCATTTCTTCACGAACTAAAATCATTTTTCTCTCCCTAGAATTCTCCTTCTGGGCATGTTCTTGATATTTAGCCTCTTCCAACACGATTTTGATCATCCTAGCTTGGATTGAAGCTTGAAGTGGGAAGCTTGTTGGTGCTCCTTTGTTGTTTGGAGAGTTCTTCTTGTTCTTCATTGGTAAGTTCTCTTGATATGTTGTTCTTCAAGTGATTTCCAGGTATGTTCTCTTTCTTCATTGGTAAGTTCTCTTGATATGTTGTTCTTCATTGTTGTTTTCTTCGGGTATTGATTGATTGTTGGAGTATATCATGATTCTTAATGAGTTTTTATAACTTGTGATGAATAACATGATGATTTTGTCTTTAGGAGGGGTTGTTCTTGATGTTTTAGAATGTTTGGAGGTTATAATCATGTCTAGGAAGGATTATGTTAAGATTGTTATATGATTAACATAGTCTTGATATGATTGGTGTTGTTGGTTGTGTTTCTTGGGGAGATTTTCACCATTTTAGTAAGGAATTATGATGAATTATATAATGATTATCATAATCATGCAATGGTTGATTTAATCTTGTGGTTTAATCCGAATGCATGATGAATTGGTGATGGATTATTGTTTAGACATCATGTTTGTTGAGATGATGATGTTCTTGGGGTACTGATGATGATATTAGTGATATTATCATTTTGAGATCTTTATTTTGATGATTTTTCTTAAGTGATTCTTGTAGAATTGTTTTCACAAGTGTTAATAACGTAATGATCATGTTAATTGATCATTGAGGTGTTGGAAGATGTTAGAATTTATAGTTGAGAACTATGATA
Organism: Orobanche coerulescens; assembly: GCA_033398695.1. Classification (NCBI taxonomy): domain Eukaryota; kingdom Viridiplantae; phylum Streptophyta; class Magnoliopsida; order Lamiales; family Orobanchaceae; genus Orobanche; species Orobanche coerulescens. Next base: position 84,741,387 of record CM065809.1, read on the forward strand.
TTCGTTGGTGGAGTTTAACCAATTCGGGATTGAATCGGGATTGTTTTGGTGTCGCTTTCCATTGATTTTATGTTATTGAATGAATCGTATTTTATTCAAGGTTGTTCGAGTGCTTGTGATCATCGGAGGACACCATTCGTCGTTTCGTGGAATGACGTTGATCATGGAAGGACTTGCTCGGCTTTGGTTCGAGGCAAGTTTTATACTTGTACTGGTCAATGAGATTAATCTTATCATATATGTGTATGAATGTGTTGTATCATTTTGAGACTTGGTCTCTCTATAATTTTGTTGATATCGGGGGATTGTTTGATACGATGCCCTTTGAAAAATTATGCCAAATGTTGTTATTGTCCGATAAATGCTGTTCAGGGATTTTAGGTACTCGTTGATGATGTTATTGTCGATAGCCGGTTCGCGGTATCGATGTATCGGTTGTTGTTGTTGATATTGATGTCGGTTTAAGACATTGCTGCGATCATTGTTATTGATGTTGGTATTTTGCTATTAATGTTGTAATTGGCCGAGTGAAGATATTTGACTTATTCGATTATCATCTCTGTTTTCGGTGGTTAGTTTAAGGCACCGGGATATTTGTTCTAATTGTATCATTGTTTATCGATTGACCGTTCTAAGGCAATCGAGGTGTTGAATTGGGATTATCGAAGATAATTCCCATCCGTTGTATCCTTGATTATCGATTGACCATTCTAAGGCAATCGAGGTGTTGAATTGGGATTATCGAAAATAATTCCCATCCGTTGTATCATTGATTATCGATTGACTATTCTACGGCAATCGAGGTGTTGAATTGGGATTATTGAAGATAAATCCCATCCGTTTATGTCATTGTGATCGATTGACCATTCCTAAGGCAGTCGAGGTTTTTGAATTGAGAACGACGAGAACGGTGCCCATCCGTGAGTTATTGTTGTCGTGTTGGCCGACTCAAGGCAGCACACTATTATTCTTGTAACTCGGTAATCTTGGAATCATTACCGTTTGTGATTAATTGTGTTTTGGAGGCTAGTCTCGGCTAGTGCTCGATGGGTAAGTTTGGGGCGTGAAACTTCGCGGTTGGTTTCTCAACACCTACAGTTCAGTAGGTCACGGTCATTAAATGGCCTCATTGTGATACAGCTTCATGTCGTGGCTTCGTCCCTCATTGTGATACGGCTTCGTGCCGTGGCTTCGGCCCTGATTGTGATACGGCTTCGTGCTGTGGCTTCGGCCCTCATTGTGATACGGCTTCGTGCTGTGGCTTTGGCCCTCATTGTGATACGGCTTCGTGCCGTGACCTCGGCCCTCATTGTGATACGGCTTCGTGCAGTGGCTCTGGCCCTCATTGTGATACGGCTTCGTGCCGTGGCTTAGGCCCTCATTGTGATACGTCTTCATGCCATGGCTTCGGCCCTCATTGTGATATGGCTTCGTGTCGTGGCTTCGTCCCTCATTGTGATACGGCTTTGTGTCGTGGCTTCGGCTCTCATTGTGATACGGCTTCGTGCCGTGGCTTCGGCCCTCAAATGATACAACTTCGGGCTGTTTGGCTTCAGGCTGTTTGGCTTCGGGCCATTATGATGATTGGCAGCTTCGTCTGAGTGGTTTTTCAGACCATTGTGATATTGTTGCAGCTTCGGATGAGTGGCTTTCAGGCCATTGTGATGGATTTGTATTTTTGTTGGAGCCTTCGGGCACTGTGATTTGTATCTAGTCAGCGTTGGTTTGGTTTACCTTCGGGTAATTTCACTGTTGTGTTCTATATTGATGATTCGCCGTTGGGCACTTGTGTTCTAACATGTTGAGCAGGTATTGATCGTATGCCATGGGTATAGTGTTTCATGTATGCTTAGTTCTTACCTTGGTTTGTGAGCATTTCGTACTATTATTATCATTGTACCATTTCATTCTGCCTTTGGATGCATATCATGTTGTACATGTATTTGATATTCATTATCTGGATGACTGATCTCGTGGGAGCAGAACATGTTTGCATGTTTTAGGTGCTTGCGAGGAGAGAGTTGAGACACAGGGGCATGGCGATGGCCACGAGGCATTCGAGCGATACTAGTCTCAGATGTTTTGGTGTTCATGTCAATCAGTCAGTTTGGAGTACTCCAGTTCTTTTCAGTGGTTGTCATTTTGTATTATCCGAGCAAGGCTCATGGATGTTGTTATATTTTTATTTTGGCCATCTAGGCCTACTTTTGTCGTTGAAATTCCATATCGGAATATTTTGTCGGATGCCATAGTAGGGACTGAGATTCCCCTTTTGGTCAGTTTGTTGTATTTTTGGTCATGTTCGCCTGGTGGATCTCCTGGTGTGGGGTCCACGGCACTGTAATGACCCAATGGAATTTGGGGTTATTACAGAAGATGGTATCATAGAATTGGGTTGTGAGATACCCTGATATGTGAGTTATGTGGCTTTACTCACGCGGTAGTAGTGGGGCTGTCACGTTATGACAATCTGGACAGTCGGGTTTTGTGAGTCATGATAGTTAGACGACTATATGAGTCATTCTTTCATCGAGTCGTCATCAGTGAAGACTAGTATCGCAAGACCTTGAAGCTTCATATGACCTGTGTAAGGACTCGATTCTGTTTTATGTTCATACATTCATTATGCCATTGCTTATACATGTTTTGTTGAAATCTGTATGTAACATTTGTGTTACGATTCATTCATGATTATTTGTTTTGGAGCGTGTGGGCTCAGTATTGGCTATAATTAGCATGCTTGAGGTGATTGTTTATCTGTTGAGTATGTATACTCGTGTTTGGCTATTGACTTAGCATTGTGGATTGGCCATTGAGGCATATTTAAGATTTGTTCATGATCGAGCGTTATTCTTTCAGTATGGAAAGAGGAACCCGAGGACGTGGCAGAGGGGGTAAAGGCTGCAGAGCAGGCCGAAACCCAGAACCTCATGTTTATACACCTACGGATGCCGAGATGGATCAGAATTCGGCTGGAGATGTGACTTATGCGACCGTTTCTCCTTCAGGACGTCATACTCGAGTAGTCGATCAGATTGACATCGACCCTTTCTTGCTTATGAAGGGCATGATGGCCCAGATGACTCAGATGACGCAGATAATGGAAACCATGCAGACCTCAGTGGTTCGTGGTCCACCGCAGTAGGGATCCTAGGTGCCGTTTTATGGACAGGCCGGGAGAGTGATTCAGATTGTCGGCGATATCTCTCGTAGAGGACGCCTACTTTTGAGGGTTAGTTGGAACCAGCAGACATTGTTCATTGGCTTGAACATTTTTATAAACTCTTCGGCATGGTTCAGTATCCGGAAGAGAGTAAGGTGGCAGTAGCGGCTTACTACTTGAGTAAGGGCGCTTACTCTTGGTGGCTTTCTGTGAAGCCCACCGATCGTGACTGTATTTGGAGCGAGTTCAAGACTCTCATGTTAGGGAGGTATTATCCGGCTCCACTTCGTGAAGCCAAGCTGTCGGAGGTATTGAACCCCGAATCCGTCAAGGACGAAGGTGTCATTGTTATTGCTGAGAAGTTTTAAGGACTTGTTCAGTTTGCTTCATCTGTTATCCGTACTGAGGCGGATAAGATTAGGTATTTTATCAAAAGGCTAAACCCGCAGTTGAGGATGCAGTTGTTCAATCATAATTGTAACTCACTTGGAGAATTCATCGAGAAGGCTCTTGGAGCAGAGCTTTTGATCAAGGTGCTTGCTCGGAAGAACCCTTCAGTTTCTTCTGGTGAGAGGACTAGGATTCCGGTTCGTTCAGAGGGACATCAGGCTCCGACGTCCAAAAGGTCGTATTCTAGTCGTCTTCGTGCTGGAAAAGCATCTTCTTCTCAGATGACGAGTTCGACTATTGTTTGCTTTAATTGTGATTCAGAGGGGCATGTTAGCAGTCGTTGTACTGTGCCAACTATTGTTTGTTGTTTGTGTGGGAGGCAGGGACACTTTCAGAAATACTGCAGGAGTTCTAGTGCCAGTAGGTCTCGAGAGAGCTCACGGGCCTCGAGAGATTTTGTTACTCCAGTTCGTACTTCATCCAAGGGGATCCTATCAGGCTTTGGGATCCAGGGGTAAGGACAGCCGAGGAGGAGCAGCGAGTTCGGATTTGGGTCTTCCTAGATTCGATGAGATCGAAGAGCTCGATGATTTGGAGGATGTTGATTTTGGGTACATTTGAGATGTAACCTTGATTTGTATTTTCCTTGTTTTTCGGATTGATGTTTGACTCAGTCTGTATTGTAGTGTTGTGGTTGTGAACCATTTGTTGTTGATCTATCTTGTAACTATAGTATGTGATAATCTTGAGATTTGAGGTCGTTTGATGTGTTTTCTTCCTTTTGGTGTTGTACCTGAGATTTTTTGATAATCTGGGTAATTGTTCATTGTGATTCGAGACGCCAAGTCGTGAGGATTGGGGCGCACGATTGATATATTCTCGAGGACTATATGTGTGTTGTTGTCTTCCTTTTATGGCATGAGTCAGTGTTTGCATGGGCGTCCGATGCCTACGAGAACAGGGAAGTGTACACCGATGACTATAGACATGTACAAAGGACGTCTCCCACGGGGTGTGTACACCAGTGTTACGAGTCATGTGGGTTGTACGACTTTCTGGCTGGCCTCTGGCGGAGGAGTCATGATTCGACTGATCCCGCACTTGGTTGACTGTTTTTATCACTTGATTTTCGCCGTGTTCCGGTAGAGTAGACGCTGGGGCCCGTGGGGTTGGCCCGATTACTTAGGCAGAGTGGTTCTCAATGAGGAGTATTCCTGGAGATGTTGTTTTCAGATCCTGATGGATAGTTCGTACCCCGTGTTGTGCGCCCTGAGTTTCGGGGACAAAACTTTTTTTAAGGGGGGGAGTATGTAATATCCGGGGGTAATTTTTTTTTCGGTTCACTGTTGAGTTGTACATATTCATTTGGAATTGTACAAATGCCATTGTATTGTATCATTCGTGTTTGTTGAGGTGCGTTGGATTTTAGTTCGTTCATTCCGGTTGAGAGTTGGTGGAACAACTTGGTTGTCCACTTTGTTTTTTTTTTTTTTTTTTTTTTTTTTTAAAAACGACATCACATAACATAAAGATGAAAAAGGGGGGCCTATTCCCTTACAAAGCCGATTGAGCTAACGTACGTTAGCTTGTGCGTTTAACATATGTTAGGCTTTAGGCATTACGTACGTTGGGATGTTCATGCTACGTACGTAATGAGTGGTAGGTGGATGGAACCTTCCTCGGACTCGACTTTCGGATGGTGAGTCCCAGGCATCTTTGATCCGATCTTACTATTGCAGTCAATGGCTCCTTGTGTACATTAGGGTGTGCTCCTTACGTACGCTATCCATGCAGCTTGTTAACGTACGTAAAGCGTGGTTCTTTACGTACGTTAAGGTCTTCGTATTGTTGGTCAGGCAGTTCTGGACTAACATTATGTACGCTAAGTTATTGATATAGCGTACGTAAATGTCCTTACGTACGTATGCTTGTTGTATAGCGTACGTAACGTGTTGGTCAGATTATATAACTTGGTTTCGTATTTCATTTCTTCACGAACCAAAATCATTTTTCTCTCCTTAGAATTGTTCTGGACATGTTCTTGATATTTAGCCTCTTCCAACATGATTCTGATCATCCTAGCTTGGATTGAAGCTTGAAGTGGGAAGCTTGTTGGTGCTCCTTTGTTGTTTGGAGAGTTTTTCTTGTTCTTCATTGGTAAGTTCTCTTGATCTGTTGTTCTTCAAGTGATTTCCGGGTATGATGATGATGATGTTGTTTTCTTCGGGTATTGATTTATTGTTGGAGTATATCATGATTCTCAATGAGTTTTTATAACTTGTGATGAAGAACATGATGATTTTGTCTTGAGGATGGGTTGTTCTTGATGTTTTAGAATGTTTGGAGGTAATAATCACGCCTCGGAAGGATTATGTTAAGATTGTTATTAGATTAACATAGTCTTTGTTGTGCGGCGATTTATACGCCTCGATGGCGATCGGCAAAATGGTCAGGAGCCAGCTAAAGTAGACAGATGCTGGGCAAGCGCCTAGTGGTCGACGTCCAAGGCGATCGTCTATTGGCATCTGGTGATCGCCTCTAATGTCCGACTGGAGACGATCGTCCCATGCCAGGTGTGAATCCGACACCCGTCAAAGTCTGCGAAGACCGAATATCAGGTGAAGACCCACGTGCAGATCCGCAAAAGGCACCGCGAGAACAGGCCCTACTCCAGCCCATCAGCAGTTGTCAGTGATAAGGACGGCCTCACCAAACGACAGGCCCACCGAAAGGACCTAAAGTGGGACCGCCCAAGACAGCGAGAAGAGGCACCTGCCGCCTCCTCATTAGTTCGCGCCTCTGGCAACCAGCAGCAGCTGCGGACTTTAAGGAAACAGTCCCACGTGCTGGGACGATCGCCCACCTTATTTAAATACAGGAAACGGCGGTCGCCCACGGCGGACAGGAACATCCGAGCAAACCTTTCCCCTATAAATAGGAGGCCTCCAGCATTGGCAGAGACATAGTGAAAAACGTTAACAAAAACACAGTTTACAACGTGAACACTTAATGTTAAAAGCAAACTATACAGAGAACTCTCCATCTTTGTAACAAGAACTCACAGAGCTTCAACTCTGGTTCTTCCGAAAATCTTCAGCACTCGATAGCTCACTCATTGTAATTGTACTCTAACATTAATATCTGTACTCACTAGTATTCATATTAATAACATCTCGCGAGAGCATTCAAGCCCGGGACTAACAACCCCGGAAAATCTTGTGTTATTTATTTCCTCACGGACGTGCTCTCACAATTTGTTTGTTACTCGTCCATTCCAGCATATCATCTCCGGATAATATTTTGGGTAACAACAATTGGTGCTAGAAGAAGGGGCATCTTAACCTTCATTTTTTATTCCGACCGTCTTGAAGAACACTCACTGTTCTCCAGGGCATATACTTGAAGAAACACTCACTATTCTTCAAAGAAAAACCTTCAGAGTCATGACGTCTACCACGACCTCGAAAAGAGCCACACTACGATCTGTCGAACACCTTATTCCGGTCCAGGCCGAGTCCTAACCTATGGCGGAAGGCGACTGCGGCGATGCTAGGCTCTCACTCTCGCCCCTGAGGGATGGCCCCAGCCTCTCACTCGATCAGTTCCAAACCGCGGAACAGATCGAGGAGGCCATGGCCATTCTCAGGGAGCGACGGAGGGCATGCGACTCGCCCACCATTACTCCCTCAACCATCCGCTGTGCGGGCAAGTGGAAGCTCAAGGGGCTATATGTCGAGAAATCGTCAGAAAGCCCCGAGCCGCAGGAAAAGGCGCTCGTAAGACGGGATGATTCCATCTTCAGCCGCCTAGGGAGTGATCCCTCATGGCGACCTAGGCATTCGGGCCCCACAGGCCGGCCAACGGGCTCCCACTCACCCAAGAATTGAGCTCGGTGGTGGAGAACTCGTCACCTACCATGGGTCCAGGAGATCGGTACATGATCGCCTCGGATCCCGCTTCGAGAGCCAATCCTCGAGCAGTCAGGCTACGGCGATGGCCGCCATGCAGCGCCAGCTCGACGAAATGAAGGCGCTCATAGAAACTGGGGCAGGCGCCAAGAGATCGATCGCCGGACCGAATGAGCCGCTCGCGGCCCAGATCGAGCTCGCCCCCGTACAACCGAAGATCACTCCTCCTCAAACACCTATATATGAGGGGAGATCGGATCCTGAGACCCACTTGAGCAAGTTCCGGATTTACATGACCGGATGTGGGGCATTGGGCGATCTTGCCCATAGGTGGTACATCTCACTGCCACCATGCTCAATCAACTGTTTTGAGAAACTGGCGAACGACTTCACGTCGCATTTCGCCTCCAAAGTCGCTCGACCAGAAGGCCCCCACCGCATGATGAAGATCAGGCAGGGGAAGGACGAGCCCGACGAAGACTACATCGACCGGGTGGATGAAATAGTCCTCACCGGCGAGCCCGTTATCCATGAACTCGCTCTCTACGAGGTCCTACGGGGATTTTATAGCCATTCACCCATGTTCAGGCACCTCACGAAGGACATCCCCCCGACCTACGCGATCTTCCGCGTCAGGGCCGCCGACTTTCTGTCTAGGCAGAGGATGCTCACCCTCCGCTTAGGCGAGGGATCTAGTGGAGAAGGGAAGGCGCCATACCACGTCCCGAAGAAGGCGGCCGCCAAGCCCAGAAAGGCGGTCGCAAAGCTGCCCAGTGAGTTCAAGGCCTTTGAGGATGTGGAAGTTCACCTCCTTCGCAACCTCAATCTGTCTCCAGCCCACATTTTCAACGCCATCAAGGGGCTCGAGTGGCTTAGCAAACCAAAGCCGATGAGGGACAACGGTCATCTAGACCGCAGCAAATTTTGTGCCTACAACAAGAGTCCGGGCCACAACACCAGCCAGTGCCGCGACCTCCTCAGACAACTCTGGAGACTGTTTGAGGAAGGCAAGTTGGATCACTTGGTTACCAAGCCAGAACCCCAGGCATAAAGGACCGGGGGGCGCGAGCGCCGACAGAGCGACGGAATCCCTACCAATCGGGTCGCCAGGATCGAGCAGAACGATCCGGAGTACTCAGATGAATCAATCCCTCCTATCAACCCCGGCGGCCGGATCAATATGCTTCAGTCGGGAGGTGGAAACCTTGGAGGCCTATACCCAGTTTCCACCATGTCGAACAGAAAGCGGAAGGCCGAATTGAGGGCGTTCACTGGGTTCCATGTCGTGGTACCCCAAGAGCTGACTATCTCCAAAGACGCGCTCATCACTTTCTCCAACAAGGATAGGGAGGGAGTGCAGTGCCTCAAAGAGGATGCATTGGTAATCTCTGCATGTATCCTTGAGAAAATGGTCGATCACGTGCTGGTTAACAATGGGAGCTTTTGCAATATCATATTCAAATCTGCTCTTGACTAGCTCAGCAACCTGATCAAGTTCATCAAGCTATTTAATACCGTGCTTCAAGGGTTTGTCGACAGCACGGTCCAAGCATATGGAAGGATCAAGCTCTCTGTCGAGCTAATATGTTATTACGATCCCAAGGTTAGGATCACTAGGAACCTCAATTTTGTAATCATAGATAGGCGCAACATCTATAATGGGTTCCTAGGTCGCCCATTTCTAGAAACCTTTGAGGTGGTCGCCTCTTCTTTCTTTTACTGTATCAAATTCCCCACTGCCGATGGGACGGTCGGTACTGTAAAAGGAGACCAGCTAATGGCAAAGAAATGCTTGAATTACTCCTGTGTCGTAACTTCCTTAAACACTTCCCATACTATTTATAACATTGAGAGAGTCGACAGTCAACCAATGGAGATCGACGAGCCAAGCACCTCGTACCAGCCCGACTCAGAGGATGGCATCTCACATCGATTAACGGACGACATCGAGCCGAGGATCGGTTTCGAGCTAAGCCTCGACATTGATCCAAGAATCGAGTCTGAAAATCATTCCAAACGAGAAGCAACCATCCCCATCAAAGAGTTGGAGAGTATAACGATAGATCCTGCTCGCCCGGAGCGGGAAGTGCAGATCGGCACAAGCGTCGGTCTCGAGTTAAAGGATGATTTGATCAGTTTACTACGTAAGAACATCGGAGTCTTTGCCTGGTCGCATCAAGATATGGTCGGCATAAATCCTGAACACGCTTGCCATTATCTAAAGATCGACCCGGCTAGGAAGCCTGTTCACCAGAAACGTAGGAAATTCGGTCCTGAAAAGTACGTAGTGCTCGAAACAGAAGTCAAAAAGCTACTCAAAAACAAACTAATCGGATTAGCTACAGACGATCCATATAGGGTAGCCAACGCGGGGCTCGTCAAAAAGTCGAGCAACTCCTGGAGGTTATGCATCGACTTCACCGAGCTCAACGCGGCATGTCCAAAAGACCACTTTATGATGCCTCATATTGACCACTTGGTCGATAGCACGGCAGGTTACGGAATAATGTCGTTCATGCATGCCTTTGCCGGGTACCATCAGATCCCAATGGCGGAGAAAGATATAAAACACACGTCGTTCCACATGGAAAAAGACGTGTACTTTTGGGTCCGAATGTCGTTCGGTCTGAAGAATGCGGGGGCAACCTACCAACGGCTAGTCAATGGGATGTTTGCCAACCAGATCGGCAAGACCATGGAGGTTTACATTGACAACATCGTAGTCAAGAGCCTCAAAAAGGAAGATCACCTCAATGACCTTGCCGAGACGTTCGCCATCCTCGAGAAGTTCAACATGAAACTGAACCCCAAGAAATGCAACTTCGGGGTAAGCTCCGGGAAGTTCCTGGGACACATCGTGATCCAAAGAGGGATTGAGGCGAACCCCACCAAGATCCAGGCGATCCTCGACATGCAGGAGCCACGGAATGTCAAACAGGTGCAACGCCTCACAGGTTGTCTAGCTGCCCTTAACCGTTTCATTTCTCGGCTCGGAGACAAAAGCAAGCCATTCTTCGCCACCATAAAGAATAAAAAGTTTCAATGGACAAAGGAGAGTCAAATAGCGTTCGCCAAAATCAAGGAATATCTGTCTAACCCCAAAATCTTGGCGAAGCCAATCCCCGGCGAAAAGCTATTTCTTTACCTGGTGGCCTCGGAGGTCGCGCTAAGTGCTGTTTTAGTGCGAGCAGAGGGGCAAGCCCACTTTCCGATCTACTTCGTTAGTCAAGCGCTCCATGACGCGGAAACGCGTTACACGCCTCTGGAGAATATCGCCTATGCATTAGTCATGAGTGTTCGCAAGCTGAGGGCCTACTTCTTCGAACACCAAGTGGAGGTTCTGACGACTCTCCCCTTAAGGCAAGTTCTGCACCGGCCCGACACCAACGGGCGACTCCTCAAGTGGTCACTGAAGATCGCCCAATATGGTATTACGTACGCTCCTCGCATGGCGATCAAAGGCCAAGCACTGGCGGACTTCGTGGTGGAATTAACGTTCCCACCCAGTCCGACCCAGGTTGGCTATCATGCTTGGAAACTGTACGTAGATGGCTCGGCGACCAACTCGCGAGCAGGGGCAGGGATTATCCTCATCAGCCCCGACGGCCAAAGTTTCACAAATGCTGTGCGTTTCGGGTTCCGTGCGACCAACAATGAAGCCGAGTACGAAGCCTTGGTAGGCGGGCTCGATCTGGCACTCGCCCTGGATGTTCGTCGCCTCCACATCTTCATGGACTCCCTCGTGGTCGTGAACCAAGTCAAGGGAGAATATGAGGCGCGCGGCGAACAAATGATCAAATACGAAGAATTGGTCGCCGAAATGTGCACAAAGTTTGAAGAAGTGCTGACCGAACAAGTCCCAAGAGAGCACAACTCCCAGGCCGATGCCCTATCCAAACTAGCATCGTCAGATGGGGCGGCGGATTTCTCTAACATCCAAATCACGAAATCAGCAAAGCCGGCGATCGACAGAAGCCTGATTACCACAGTTGCCATCACCGAAGAGAACTGGATGTCTCCGTTTATTAAATACTTGAAGGACAGGACGGTCCCCGTCGATCGTATCAAAGCTCGTCAGCTTGAGCTCCGTGCAACCAGATACACCCTATTGGACGACCGACTTTACAAGCGAGCTTTCAACCTTTCTCTCCTCAAGTACATTACGCCGGAGGAAGGCTGACTCGTTTTAGCCGAGATCCATGACGTGATCTTTGGAAATCATGCTGGGGGGCGAGCTCTCGTCCACAAGACGACCAGGCAAGGTTTTTTCTGGCCTACACTACAAAAAGACGTGATCGCCTACGCCCGATCGTGTCACAGGTGTCATGTGATGGGCCCGAACATCAAGCTCTCCCCCGAGTAGCTCACTTCTATGTACAGTCCATGGTCGTTCGCCCAATGGGGCATCGACCTCATCAGTACCTTGCCGACGGCGCCAGGGGGATGTAAATTTACCATCGTGGGGGTCGATTATTTCATGAAATGGGCTGAGGCCGAGCCACTCAACAAGATCGGCCAAGAACAAGTAATCAAGTTCATTTGGAAGAACATCATATGACGGTTCGGTGTACCCCAGGCTATCATCTCCGACAATGGAAAGCAATTCGACGGCTTGGAAGTCATGCAATTTTGTGAGAAATGGGGAATGAAGAAGTTGTTCTCGGCCCCTTACCACCCTCAGACGAACGGGCAGGTAGAGGCTGTAAACAAGATCCTCAAACACACGATCAAAGTAAGACTCGAATCCAAACAAGGACGATGGGCGAGCGAGCTCCCGGATGTTTTGTGGTCCTACCAAACGACGACCCGAAACTCAACCGGCAAAACCCCATTCGCCCTCGCCTTCGGAACAGAAGCAGTGATCCCTTCAGAGATCGCCGTCCTCAGCCACCGAACTGAACAAGAAATAACGACGGACCATGATGTAGCCCGACGGATCGACTTGGATATGCTCGAAGAACGGCGACTGACCTCGAAAATGAAGAACACGATCCATAAAAGGAGATCTGAAAAATTATTCAATTCGAAGGTCAAGGAAAGGTGGTTCCAAGTGGGCGACCTAGTCCTCAAAAAGGTCCAGACTCACACGGGAGTATTTGGCCCGAATTGGGAAGGCCCCTTCAGGATATCTAAATGGCTGACCAGAGGAGCCTACGAAATCCAACACCCAGACGGCACTCCGGACCAATATCCCTGGAACGCCGTACATTTGAAGAAATACTACCAATAAAAACTCTGTATTCGGTTACCCAATGTACAGAGAGTTTAATAAGATTTTCCGATCCCCTCTATATGATTCGCCTCGACAAAACAAACAAATAAAAAGAGGATGACTCGCTCGCCCTACAAGAGGTCGTAATCTAACCTGACAGACCTATGCAAGCGATCGCCCCTCCAAGCACAATGTATACCGTCGAGGATCGTCATCTAACATGGCGGTCCGAGGTAGAAAAGTGCATCCATGGTTCTGGGAGTCGATGGAACCGATAGCCCGTCCATGCAAGATTCCTTTGGGCAAAGATCGCCCGCCCTTTTGATTGAATACGAGGCGGATGTAGCCGAAGGACCCTGCAAAACAAATCAGTGGACGTCCTCGCCCGCCCTCGAATCCATCATCTAATCTGATGAAATGAGGCGTGTGATCGCGTCCTACCCCCGTCACAATGTATGTCCTCTTAGGCAGAAAAGTGCTAAAAAGCCACGGTGGCGAAGTCGATTTATCCGACGGCGCCTCGTGCAAGGACTCCTCCAGGCAAAGATCGACCGCCCCTTCTCTACATTGCGAGGCGAAACGTAGCCAATGGAGGACCCTCATAATTAAGTGAGTCGCGGGAAGTTAACCATCAGACGGAATGTCGCTCGCGTATAAGACATAGTCGTAGAGGTCGGTTCCATCGAACCCCACGACTGTGCGAAATCTTTCCAGGCCGGGACGCTCGGGCTCCCTCGAGGAATCAACAAAATTGAAGATCGCAAGAAACAAACTAAAGATAGCTCACTAAACGAATTATTTCTGTTCCCTCACATTCACCAAGTAAACAAAAACAAGGGGCAAAGCGGAGCTATTCATACATGCGATTAGGAGGATGGAACCACATACGCTCGTCTTTGTTCAAACACACGTAGGACGATCGGTTTTGTTCAAGAAATTTACATGTAAGAATTTTAAGTATACCAATACATTCGGAGCTATTCATATAACGGCCGCTCTCCAAACAATTGTGCAAAGTCGAAATGATGCGAAACATTCAGACAAGACGATCATACAAGCAATGCATCAGGCGCAATTATGTAAACATTTATGTAAATTCGTATGCGAAACATTCAGAGAGGTGATCGTACAAATAAAGAGTCAGATGCAAAAACGTATTTTATTCCATTCAAATTGTTTGTACATACACGCCTGAAGGCAAAACAAAAAGAAGCTGAAAATTACAAGGAAAAAACATCATGACAGCGGTCTCACTCAGGCCGCCCCCGTCTGGACTTCGTCTCTAGCAGATGGATCAGCATGCGCTTCCTCACCGGCTTCTGGATAAACAAGTTTATCCGGCGACGGATACCAGCTCAGATCGATCCCGAGGTCGGTGAGGTCAAGGATCGGCAGAGAGAAGTCCAGCTGCAAGGGATGCTCAAGCACGTAGGCTTCGATCAGAGAGCCGACCTCGAGTCCTCCCTTCTTGGCAGTGCGGATGGCGTCGGCTTAAGCCATGTAATAAGCAAACTCGCCGATGTACTCCACGTTGAGGTATGGATCGGTCTCGATCGCCTCCAATTTCTCCTTCAGCCCCGCGGCTGTTTTGTCCGCATCCTTGAGCTCGGCTACCTTGGAGGCCAGCTCCCCCTTCGACGACTCCAACTCGCCATTTAGTCGGTCCACCACCGCCTTCAGCCCGGTCACCTCCTCCTGCGAGGCCGCATGCAACCGACGAGCCTCTGTCATCTGGTCGCGCATCCGATCGACTACTGCCCGGGACCGGTCGAGTTCCTGCCTCATCCGGTCAAGAACTTGTTTAGCTCGCTTGGCCGTCTCAGCATACTCTTTCTCCATGGCCACGATCCTATCGGCAAACTCGGCGTTCTGGTTCCGAGCAGCCTCAAGTTCTGAATGGAGGCGAGCAGTAGAGGGCCGCCCCTCATAATCCTTAACAGCTTGAGCGGCCATCATCGCCGCTTGGAGGGTCAGGGCAAGAGTCGCCTGCATGGCATCTCCAGACCGCCGGCGCGCAATCGCATCCAGGTCGGTCGTCCAAGCCTTCGGAAGGGAGGAGATGGCCTGGGAGATGTAGGAAGGGACATCGATAGGCTCGTAGAGGGACTTACTCGCCAGGAAATCCATCACCATCGGCGAGGTGTTCGGGTCGGTAAGGCGGACCCTGCAACAAAAAACGAAGGAGTTAGTATGCACCCTACACAAGTAGCTTGCCCCGTGGAGTCTGGGCATCAGCGATCGCCGTGGACTTTAGGAAGTCCGCTGAGAGCGTAGGCCCCTCCGCCATTGGGACGGCAAAAATAGGGGGTGCGGCAATCGGCGGCACCACAATGGATGCCTCCGCAGAAACAGTCGGCAGGGGCTCCTCCGGCCTCCGCCTCTTGCGGTTGCGCTGGAGCTGCTCCTCCTCCCGAGCTTTTGGCTCGACGACCAGCGCTATGAGAGGTCGTGCCTCAGGGATAGGATGGGTCATCGTTGCAGGGGCATAGCCCGCCTTCTTCCCTTGGTGGAGATGATTCATAAGGCCGGGGTTCGACATTGCAATCTCTCTCGGAGGCTCAGAGTAGCAGGGAAAGTGGATCTCTGTCAAAGAAGAAATTCAACCAAGTTAGACATCTCTTTCAATCAGACGATCGTCAAGCAGAAAGGAGATACTAAACATTTATACCTAGAACCTTCAAGTGGCGAGGGAAGCGAAACAACCGAGCGCCCAACCAATGAGCTTCATTGTTGACCATGCGAGCGTCAATATAGTTGTTCGGTAGACCGCGGATTCGCTCCCAAACGATCAAGAAGTCAATTGGAAGGTCATCGGATGCTGGAACAAGGAAGCCTGCAAAAAGGAAACCAAATTAGATCAGTTCAAGGTGTATCCGAACAAAGGGAGAGTTAAAACCCTTACTCGGATTCCTCTTCTGAAAGCTGGTGGGGATATCCAACTCATCCTCTGGTTTATCACTCGTCGCCGATCTCCACGCTCCGCCGACCCAACACCATTTCGTCAGGTCGCCCCGGACCTTGTTCGGCACCCCGAGGACCACTCTGCCTATGCGACCCTGAATGTGGTAGTCGCCAATTGTACCCTTATGCGCCGTCAGCTTGAAGAGGTAGTTCATTTCCAGCGCAGAAGGTAGACGGAACAGCCGGTGACCACCAAAAAGAATCAAGGTACTGACGATCTGCAACCAGGCGTTCGGCGTCAATTGGAGCGGCACCACATTCCAGGCGGTCAAAAGGTATGACATGGCGAACGGCAATAGGAACCGCAATTCGGCCCCCATGATCAATTCGTTAACGGCGACCATACCCTCAGGAGGTTGGTCGGCGCATTCATTCTCCACGGGCACATACAAGGAGATATCAGAGGGGATATGGAAGTCCGCCCTCTAACGACTCAAGTTCTTCCTGGTCGCCGAACTCCGGATCTGATCGAGGGTCCACGGGGAGCGTTCTGCGGCGAGAAATGACATCCGCTTCACGGGTTCATAGGGGTGGGCGACCGACTGCACCGAAATCAAACTGAGGACGTGGTCCGGACAGCCTCTCCATAAGTCCGGCGAATTACAGAAAGGCCCGGCCGAACACACTATTCTGCTCCCAATACAGTCTCACCGCCTCATCCTCGTCTACCGGAGAGCCCTTCTGCCCCGCCGCCACCGATCTCGTCGCGTCAGCCTCGTTGAAAAGCTCTTCAACCTCCGCGGGTGCAATCCCCGCACGAATGGCCTCTACGGCCGTCTCCATGTGAAGAGCCGCGAAGGTTTCTTCCCGGGCAGGCAAAGTCGCAGCGGCGAAAGAGCTACCCACCTCATACACATTGGATCCTCCTCCAGACATGTTCGGAGAGAAAAGGGGGAAGAAAATTTTTGTTCTGACCTAGAGAGAATGTCGATCGGCGTAAGAAGCTTCAAGGAATTTCGGCAGAGTCTTCGTCTAAAGGCAAGGGCGCATAACGATCTAAACTCCAGTAGCCCTAGCCCTTTTATAGGCGAGAGCAAGGACTTTTGTGCAAATAGGTGGAATCCCGGGGGCTGAAGTGCAACCGTCGGGGGAGACACATTTAATGCAACCCTTGAAACCCGCGTACGCGTAGTTTCGAGGGCACGCCAGACGATAAGTCTGACAAAAAACCATCGAACTCCCCCAACGGGAGCGCGACGCGTGTCCCTTTGACGTTTCGAAAGCCCGCCTCCACTTCCCGCTATTTCCGGCGCCTAAGGAGATCGTTCGAATTCGAAACCAGGCGACGATCATCCGTTTCACAAATAGATTAGTCGCTCGTCTAAAACAGGCAATCGCCAGCAGTGCCACCTCACCCCACGTCTTCAACATCGGAGCGAGCTAGGGGGCAATTGTTGTGCGGCAATTTATACGCCTCGATGGAGATCGGCATAAAGGTCAGGAGCCATCTAAAGTAGACACATGCTGGGCAAGCGCCTAGAAGTTGACGTCCAAGGCGATCGTCTATTGGCATCTGGCGATCGCCTCTAATGTCTGACTGGAGATGATCGTGCCATGCCACGTGTGAATCCGACACCCGTCAAAGTCTGCAAAGACCGAATATCGGTGAAGACCCACGTGCAGATCCGCAAAAGGCGCCGCGAGAACAGGCCCTACTCCAGCCCATGAGCAGCTGTTAGTGATAAGGACGGCCTCACCAACCGACAGGCCCGCCGAAAGGACCTAAAGTGGGACCGCCTAGGACAGCGAGAAGAGGCACCTGCCGCCTCCTCATTGGTTCACGCCTGTGCCAACCAGCAGCAGCTATGGACTTTAAGGAAACAGTCCCACATGCTGGGACGATCGCCCACCTTATTTAAATACAGGAAACGGCGGTCGCCCACGGCGGACAGGGACATCCGAGCAACCATTTCTCCTATAAATAGGAGGCCTCCAGCATTGGCAGAGACACAATGAAAAACGTTAACAAAAACACAGTTTACAACGTGAACACTTAACGCCAAAAGCAAACTATACAGAAAACTCTCCATCTTTGTAACAAGAACTCACAGAGCTTCAACTCTTGTTCTTCCGGCAATCTTCAGCACTCGATAGCTAAGATAACTAGAGTCTTTACACTCATTGTAATTGTACTCTAACATTAATATCTGTACTCACTAGTATTCATATTAATAACATCTCGTGAGAGCATTCAAGTCTGGGACTAACAACCCCGGCAAATCTTATGTTATTTATTTCATCACGGACGTGTTCTCGCACTTTGTTTGTTACTCTTCCATTCCAGCATATCATCTCCGGATAATATTTTGGGTAACAACAGTATTGATATGATTGGTGTTGCTGGTTGTGTTTCTTGGAAAGATTTTCACCATTTTGGTAAGGAATTATGATAAATTATATAATGATTATCATAATCTTGCAATGGTTGATTTAATCTTGTGGTTTAATCTGAATTCATGATGAATTGGTGATCGATTATTGTTTAGACATCATGTTTGTTAAGATGATGATGTTCTTGGGGTATTGATGATGATATTAGTGATATTATCATTTTGAGATGTTTATTTTGATGATTGTTCTTAAGTGATTCTTGTTGAATTGTTTCACAAGTGTTAAGAACCTAATGATCATGTTAATTGATCATTGAGGTGTTAGAAGATGTTAGAATTCATAGTTGAGAACTATGATATTCGTTGGTGGAGTTTAACCGATTCGCTATTGAATCGGGATTGTTTTGGTGTTGCTTTCCATTGATTTTGTGTTATTGAATGAATCGTATTTCATTCAAGGTTGTTCGAGTGCTTGTGATCATCGGAGGACGCTGTTCGTCGTTTCGTGGAAGGACGTTGATCGTGGAAGGACTTTCTCGCCTTCGGTTTAAGGCAAGTTTTATACTTGTACTGGTCAATGAGATTAATGTTATCATATATGTGTATGAATGTGTTGTATCATTTCGAGACTTGGTCTCTCTGTAATTTTGTTGATATCAGGGGATTGTTTGATACGATGCCCTTCGGCAAATTATGCCAAATATTGTTAATGTCCGATAAACGCTGTTCAGGGCTTTGAGGTACTCGTTGATGAAGTTATTGTCGATATTCGGTTCGCGGTATCGATGTATCATTTGTTGTTGTTGATATTGATTTCTGTTTAAGACATTGTTGCGATCATTGTTATTGATATTGGTATTTTGCTATTGATGTTGTAATTGGCCGAGTGAAGGTATTTGACGAATTCGATTATCATCTCTATTTTCGGTGGTCGGTTTAAGGCACCGAGATATTTGTTCTAATTGTATCATTGTTTATCGATTGACCATTCTAAGGCAATCAAGGTGTTGAATTGGGATTATCGAAGATAATTCCCATTCGTTGTATCCTTGATTATCGATTGACCGTTCTAAGGGAATCGAGGTGTTGAATTGGGATTATCGAAGATAAATCCCATCCGTTGATGTCGTTGTGATCGATTGACCATTCCTAAGGCAGTCGAGGTATTTGAATTAGGACCGACGAGGACGGTGCCCATTTGTGAGTTATTGTTGTCGTGTTGTCCGACTCAAGGCAGCACACTATTATTCTTGTAATTCGGTATTCTTGGGATCATTGTCGTTTGTGAATAATTGTGTTTTGGAGGCTAGTCTCGGCTAGTGCTCGATGGGTAAGTTTGGGGCATGAACCTTCGCGGTTGGTTTCCCAACACCTACAGTTCAGTAGATCACGGTCATTGGATGGCTTCATTGTGATACAGCTTGGTGCCGTGGATTTGGCCCTCATTGTGATACGGCTTCGTGTCGTGGCTTCGGCCCTCATTTTGATACGGCTGCGTGTCGTGGCTTCGGCCCTCATTGTGATACGGCTTCGTGACGTGGCTTCGGCCCTCATTGTGATACGGCTTCGTGCCATGGCTTCGGCCCTCATTGTGATACGGCTTCGTGTCGTGGCTTCGGCCCTCAGATGATACAACTTCGGGCTATTTGGCTTCGGGCCATTGTGATGATTGGCTGCTTCGGTTGAGTGGTTTTTCAGACCATTGTGATATTGTGGTAGCTTCGGCTGAGTGGCTTTCAGGCCATTGTGATGTATTTGTATTTCTGTTGGAGCCTTCGGGCACTGTGATTTGTATCTAGTCAGCATTGGTTTGGTTTACCTTCGGGTAATTTCACTGTTGTGTTCTATATTGATGATTCACCGTTGGGCACTTGTGTTCTAACATGTTGAGCAGGTATTGATCGTATGTCGTGGGTATAGTGTTTCAAGTATGGTCATTTCTTACCTTGGTTTGTGAGCATTTCGTACTATTATTATCATTGTACCATTTCATTCTGCCTTTGGATGCATATCATGTTGTACATGTATTTGATATTCAAGTATGTTGTACATTATCTGGATGACTGATCCCGTGGGAGCGGAACATGTTTTCATGTTTTAGGTGCTTGCGAGGAGAGAGTTGAGACACAGGGGCATGACAATGGCCACGAGGCATTCGAGCGATACTAGTCCGAGATGTTTTGGTGTTCATGTCAATCGGTCAGTTTGGAGTACTCCAGTTTCGTTCAGTGGTTGTGATTTTGTATTATCCGAGCAAGGTTCGTGGATGTGGATGTTGTTGTACTTTTATTTTGGACATGTAGGCCCACTTTTGTCATTGAAATTCCATATCGTAATATTTTGCTGGATGTCATAGTAGGGACTGAGATTCCCCTTTTGGTTAGTTTGTTGTATTTTTGGTCGTGTTCGCCTGGTGGATCTCCTGGTGTGGGGTCCACGGCACTGTAATGACCCAATGGGATTTGGGGGTGTTACAATAATATCCTAAGTATTTTGATAAATGCACCCTACCACCTATCCCTATAGCGAACTTCAAACAACCCCCAGGAGATATCTCCTACAGCCAAGTGGAAGTTCCGATGTACAACAAGAAGACTGTTGGCTACAGCAAAGAACTACGATATTCAATACTGAATCATAAGGTTATGATAAGTATACGTGAACCTCCAATTTGAGGGTTCAGTAGAAGATATACTTATACATTAAGGTAGTCATTAGAGTAGTTCAATCCAAGTACATGTTGGCATGGGTCAACCTCGAAGTGCAACGTAATGGGCAAGTAGCAGTCTTTACTGAGTACCAAGATAAGATTCTTTCTCTTGTAAGTGAACATGTGAATGTTCTATGCGGTTAGGCCAACGCAATTCAGCTAGTTGTATTTTATACATGATAGCTCGGTGATCTTGATTCACACTAACACTGCATAGTGTCAAGTTGAAGTAGGGTTTGAATTTACCTTAACTCTAAAACTTGGCGGGTTACTCTGAATGGGTATACGATATTCACAACATGAAAGGTTTAGAATGATCCTAATTGTTCGATCTCAGTTGGGTTAGAGTGTGAGCCATGAATCGGGATAGGTATTACTTACACTCTTTGGATCCTCCCATTGCTAGCTAAGATGAACCTACAGAGTCATGCAACTGGATAGACCCCATATTAATATGAATTAATCTACGAATATATTATACATTGGATGTCTAATTAATTTATTGGATAAATTATCATCACTATGTAGTGATAAGTGTCAGTTTTATACACTTATCCATGGTTTGTATCGATATATTTCACCCATAATTGAGCTAGTCTACTCGTTTTTGCTTTGATTAATTAGCTTTTAATAATTTTATTATTTATCAGATGAAAATGTAAATTTAGTCTTAATCGGATTGATTTACTGATTTACTCAAGAAATAACATGTTTATAAAATATTCTCTTTGTTAAATTTTTATGTATTCATGTTGTAGGGCTTTCCGATATAAGTTCGGCGGTCTTTCCGGATTCACAATCAGAGTTATATATCAAAAGTTATCATCCGAAGAAGATTTGGGGCAAAAACGCAAAGTCTAAGAAATTCTGGGCTGAAAATGAAGTCTGAAACTCTATACGGGTGTGTACGGGCGTAACTCACAAATGCAAATTTATGAAGCCATGTTACGTCCGTGACTACTCAATGTTACGGCCGTAAGTCATCACAGTTACGGCAGTAACTCCTCAATGTTACGGCCGTAAATCTTGGCAGATTATTGATCATTGCCTAATTTTTTATACTTTTGGTCTATTATTGAGTGGATGGCTGGCGTTGATCCGATCTAATGTAATAATGCTGGAGTTTTGGAGTTATTAGATGACTTTAGGTGTATAAATAGACCCCTTAGATCCATCATTATTCATCATTCATCTTATATTTTTCCACTTTTGTAATATTTTCTTTTTGTGTGAAGAACACACTTGTGTTCTTGAGTGATTTGTATAATAGTGGTATAGCATATGTTGTTCAGGGAGTTTATTGCTTCTTTCTCCTTTATCTACTAAGGGAGTTAGGATCAATTCTTTCTCTTTTTCAACTAATAATGACCACTCAAGCTTGTATTATGTTTATTAAACTCTTCATGGGCTAAGTTACCTTATGTTGGGATTATAAACAAGGTTAGTCATGTTATTTAAGTTTGTATAAAGATCTATTATGAATTACTTATTATTGTGTGTGATTTTCATTGTTTTAACAATCTTTATTTATTTGGCCAATAAATGACGATATGTATGGTCTTCATATGTTTCGAAAGAAAATATGTTTGATTAGATCAAATGATCTTCACTCTAAGTTGTTCTAGGGGATAGAAATATACCTCTAGACCTTAGATGGTTCTTTGATTTATTTTCATAAAACCTAATGCTATGTATTGAAGCCAATCAACATAGAAATATAGTGGATTGATTCAATATATAAGGGGCGTTTTATAGTTCGAAAGAGAAACTGTCTTTTTAAGGAAAATCGAATCTACACAACATAATAAGTAAATTCATCTTATGATCTCCTATACATCTTCTATAACTAATGATGAACTAAGTTTGTAATCACAACTATTTCATTATATCTTTTATTAATCTATTATTAGTGCAATCTTTCATTTCTTTGAATATTAGAACTATTATTGCAATTTTCTTTGCAATTGTCAAACCAAATTCTTAAATTGTGTGTTTCAATCTTATAAATCTATATAACAAATAGTTAAATAGTGTATAATTCAATATATAACCTAACTTTCTCGTGGGATCGATAAATCGGACTCAAAAAGTCCACTTACTACTTGATACGATATCGTGCACTTGCGATAGTTACACTAAAGACAGTGTCAAGTTTTTGGCGCCGTTTCCGGGGAAGTATAAGTGTTATTTTGAAATATTACATTATTAACTATTGTTTTAAATACAACTTTTTTCTTTATTGTAGATTGTCTTGTCTATGCGAAGGACGTACAATCGCGATTTAGTTTCACTAGATCTCGAGATCGAAGCCACATTCAGAAGAAGGCGAAGAGAACAAAATAAAAGCATTATTTCTTCACCATCAATGGCGGACGAACTAAACCCACGTCTTCCCCAAGGAAACGATAACGAAAGAATTCCTCCGGTAGGAGGAATACCTAATTTTCAAAACATTCAACATCAACAACATCCTATTGTGCCGGAAATAGATGAAGACAACATGCTCTTTGGGGAATTCATGAACCCCCCATCTTTGAGCGTGCAATCAAGTGTGATCTATCCACCATTTGCTGTGGACAATTTTCAAATTCACCCCGATGTTATCAATCTCTTATCCAACAACAACTCATTCTATGGAAGAACCGACGAGAATCCATATCTCCATATTAACCGTTTTGTGGAGATTTGTGGAAATTTCAAATATCCAAATGTAAATGATGAGGCGATCAAAATGAGACTTTTCGTGCACACTTTGAAGTATAGAGCAAGAGAGTGGCTAGATACTTTGCTACCATAAAGCATAACAAATTGGCCCGAATTTGTCCAAAAATTCACCATTATATACTTTCCACCAATAAAAGTGGCGAAACTCAAATACGAAATCTCTACATTTCGTCAACAAGATTCAGAGTCATTTCACGAAGCATGGGAGAGATACAAAGATATGCTACGAAAATGTCCTAACCATGGTTTCAATTTAGGAGATCAAGTCAATTACTTCTATTCTAGAATTTTACCTACATGCCGATCCAATGTCGATTCATCATCAAATGGCTCACTTGGCAGCAAAACTATGAAAGAGGCTTATAATCTTTTTGAGATTATAAGTAAACAAAGTGCAAGATGGCCAGACATAAATATCCAAAAGAAACCAAAAGGTGTTTTTGAAGTGGATTCTTATTCACTTATGTTGGCAAAAATTGAAGCTTTATCAAAAAAAGTCGAGGACATGTCTTTTTCAACTCCTCAATCTGTGAAAACGGTGCAAACTCCACAAGCTTCAGCTTTTTCATGTGAAATTTGTGGAGCAACTCACAACAGCACTATCTGTCCCTTAGTGCAATAGGAGCAGTCACCACCACCACCAGAACAAGTGGCGTATGCTCAGAATTTCCAAAGGCAAGCATACAATCCTTACGGGCCAACATACAATCCAGGGTACAAAAATCATTCAAATGCAAACAACAACAATGTGTTGAATCCAACGCATCAAGAAAAGAAGCCCGGGTGCGAAGAAGCAATCACGAAGCTAGCTGAACAACAACTGAAGTATCAACAACGCAATGATGCTTCAATTAAAAATCTGGAGACACAAGTTGGCCAAATGGCCAAAATACTTTCAGAAAGATCTCATGGCATGTTACCTAGCAATACTAAGGTAAATCCAAGGGAAAATGTCCAAGCTATCACAACAAGAAGTGGAGTGCAGTTGCCCGAAATTTCTGTGGAAAATCATCCAGAAAGACAAAAAAATAAACAAAATCAAGAATCAGAAAAAGAATCTGAATCAGGACCTTCATCTCAAAAAGGTCCAGTTGCTACAAAATCTTATGTTCCACCTATCTCATTTCCTCAACGGTTGAAGAATCACAAGCTCGATGCTCAATTCGGGAAATTCTTGGAAATTTTCAAAAAGCTACACATCAACATACATTTTGCCGATGCTCTAGCACAAATGCCAAGCTATGCCAAATTTATGAAACATATTCTTTCCAACAAACGAAGGCTTGAAGAATATGAAACTGTCATGCTAACAGAGGAATGTAGCGCAATACTACAAAAGAAGTTGCCACCCAAGCTAAAAGATCCGGGAACTTTCAAAATCCTGTGTACAATTGGTGAAGTGAATTTTGGCAAAGCTCTTTGTGATTTAGGAGCAAGTATCAACTTGATGCCCCTGTCAATTTTCAACAAACTGAACTTGGGAGAAGCAAAAGCAACAACAGTTTCACTATAATTAGCCAATCGGTCAATCAAATATCCACGTGGGATAATAGAATATGTGCTCGTCAACATTGACAAATTCATATTTCCAGCGGATTTTATCATCCTTGACATAGAAGAAGATCAGGATATTCTCATTATCTTGGGACGACCATTTCTCGCAACCAGACGTGCTCTTATTGACGTCTATGAAGGAAAGTTAATTCTCAGAGTGGAAGACGAACATGTCATCTTCGATGTCCTAAAAACTTTGAATCATCCCTCCACAGATGATTATTGTCTAAGAATAGATGAAATTGAAGTCATGGTAAACAAATCTTTGAAAAAGATTCTATCTAAAGATCCTCTTGAGACATGTATAGCAAATTCTCTAACCAACATGGAGGAAGAATATCACTTGGCCGAAACAGTTAACTATCTAGAAGCACTACCACCTTTAAGAAGGCATTCACATTTTTAAGAGTTGGTGACAAGCTCCGCTAAACCCCTCCCTTATTTACAAGAAGCTCCAATACTTTATCTCAAACCTCTACCCACACATTTGAGATACGCTTACTTGGGCATTTCCTCTACACTTCCGGTCATCATATCTAACATATTGACCGAACTTGAAGAAGGGAAATTACTAAGGGTATTGAGAAATCACAAAAGAGAAACTGGATGGACTATTGTGGATATTAGAGGAATAAGCCCCTCTATATGCACACACAAAATTTTGATGGAAGATGACTGCAAACCTTCAATTGAGCATCAACGACGTTTGAATCCAAACATGAAGGAAATTGTGAAAGCAGAGATTCTTAAATTACTTGATGCAGGAATCATTTATCCAATCTCAGATAGTCCATGGGTAAGCCCTGTACATATGGTGTCCAAAAAGAGTGGAATCACAATCATAGAGAACGAGCACAATGAACTTATACCAACACGACCCATCACAGGATGGAGAATGTGCATTGGTTACAGGAAGCTCAACAAGACGACGAGAAAAGATCATTTTTCACTCCCATTTATTGATCAAATGCTCGATAGATTGGCGGGACATTCTTACTACTGTTTTCTCGACGGCTGTTCAGGGTACAACCAAATCCTAATAGCTCCAGAAGACCAAGAGAAAACAACATTCACATGCCCTTATGGAACATTTGCCAACAGAAGAATCCCATTCGGATTGTGCAATGCTCCAGCCACATTTCAGAGATAAATGATGTCAATATTCTCAGACATGGTTGAAAAATTCATTGAAGTTTTCATGGATGATTTCTCGGTTTTCGGAAATACATTTGATAAATGCCTAAATTACTTAGGCATGGTCTTGGAAAGATGTGAAGACACAAATCTAGTTCTCAATTGGGAGAAATGTCACTTCATGGTCCAGAAGGAATCGTACTTGGCCAAAGAATCTCACAACATGGAATAGAAGTCGATAAGGCAAAGATCCAAGTGATTGCAAAACTTCCTCCACCAATTTCGGTGAAAGGAGTAAGGAGTTTTCTCGGGCATGCAGGATTTTATCGGAGGTTCATAAAAGATTTCTCAAAAATAGCAAAACCTCTTTGTTCTTTGCTTGAGAAAGATACACCATTCCTTTTCACAAATGAATGCCACGTGGCCTTTGCAGCTTTGAAGGATAAGCTTACATCAGCTCCAATCATCATTTCTCCAGATTGGACTATCCCATTCATTCTGATGTGCGATGAAAGTGATTATGCTGTGGGGGCCGTGCTGGGCCAGAAGAAGGACAAAATGATGCAAGTGATCCATTATGCTAGCCGGACTATGAATGATGCACAACTGAACTACACTACAACTAAAAAAGAGATGCTTGCAGTGGTTTATGCCTTTGATAAATTTCGATCCTACTTATTGGGATCAAAGGTCATTGTCTACACTGATCATTCAGCTTTGAAATATTTAATGACAAAGCAAGATAGTAAGTCAAGGCTAATCCGATGGTTCCTACTTATGCAAGAATTCAACATAAAAATCCGAGATAGAAAGGGAACAGAGAACCAAGTGGCGGATCATCTCTCTCGACTAGACCAAAACAATGCTCAAGAGAAGGAAATAAATGAAGTATTTCCGAATGAACAATTGTTCCAAATCTCTAATGTGCAGGAAAAATAAAATGCACCACGGTATGCAGACATCGTCAATTTCCTTGTAAGTGGAATAATTCACCCAAATCTTTCCCATCATCAAAAGAAAAAATTCTTCTCCGAGTTGAAATACTATTACTGGGAAGATCCTCTATTATTTAGACGGGGACCTGATCAAATCATCTGGAGATGCATACCGGAAGAAGAAATGGAGAAGGTATTAGAAAGATGTCATTCCTCTCACTATGGAGGACATTTTGGGACTTCAAAAACAGCAACAAGAGTTCTTGAAGCAGGATTCTATTGGCCCACTCTGTTCAAAGATGCACATACACTTGTCTCTAAGTGTGACTGGTGCCAAAGACATGGAAACATGTCAAAAAGAAATGAAATGCCAATGAATTTCATCCTTGAAGTTGAAATCTTCGACGTTTAGGGAATTGATTTCATGGGACCCTTTCCATCAACGTTCTCTAATGAATACATCCTTGTAGTTGTGGACTACGTATCTAAATGGGTGGAGGCTGTTGCATTACCAACAAACTAAGCTAGAGTCGTGGTAAATTTTCTAAAGAAAAATATATTCACTCGCTTCGGAACTCCGAGAGTTATTATCAGTGATGGCGGATCTCATTTCTGCAATCACCAGGTTAAGGCTCTACTGACCAAATTCGGAGTAAAACACCATGTCGCTATCTCTTATCACCCACAAACCAGTGGACAAGTCGAGGTCTCCAATCGTGAACTGAAACGTATACTTGAGATGACAGTCGACTCATCTCGGAAAGATTGGTCGAAAAAGCTGGATGATGTGCTCTGGGCTTACAGAACAGCTTATAAGACACCGATAGGCATGGGTCCATTTCGTTTGATTTTTGGAAAAGCCTATCACCTGCCAGTAGAACTTGAACATTGAGCCTTTTTGGCTATAAAAAAATTAAACTTTGACGAATAGTTGGCTGGAAAGAAAAGGTTGCTGCAGTTAAATGAGTTGGATGAAATCCGACTCGACTCATATGAAAATGCCAAAATCTACAAAGAAAAAACAAAAAGATGGCATGACAACAGAATTCTAAGAAGAGATTTTAAAGCAGGAGACCAAGTTCTCCTTTTTAATGCACGACTGCGTCTGTTTCTGGGTAAGCTGCGATCACGATGGACGAGCCCATACACAATCAAAGAGGTGTTTTCTCATGGAGCTGTGGAGATTTATAATACAACCGACGGGAGTTTCAAAGTAAACGGCCAATGGTTAAAGCCATATCTGGGAGGAGAATTCTCGACAGCAAAGTCAATCATAATGCTGGAAATGCCTAATTGATCAGACAAGAAGTCAAGCTAAGGACGTTAAACAAAGCGCTTATTGGGAGGCAACCCAATCTCTTTTATTTCGCAAAATAAGTTTGGGGGTAACACAGAAAGATTCAACAACAAGAGCAAGTATCATATCGTTCATAAAATTCAGGGAGTCTTTCTCTCATTATTCTCACACACATAATAAATATAAATTTCAAAAAAAAACAAAATATATATATATATATATATAATACGGCCGTATTCACATTCATACGGCTGTATATAAGGATTTCCATACGGTCATACACATACATGTTACGGCCGTATCCCTTTTGTTTTACAATTAAATTTTTTTTTCCGAACGTTTGTTACGGTCGTAAGTTATAAATATTATGGCCGTAAGTCGTTCTCTATTCATTTTTATGAATGCAATATACGGCCGTAACTCTTGTATGTTACGTCTGTAACTCAAAAATTTTCCAAAAAAATGAATGCTCCATACGGCCGTAACTTGGGAATGTTACGGCCGTAACTATACAGCTTTATAAAAAAAAGACACGGTTTTGAGAAACAGATTCACAAACCCGGCAGGAGACAGAGGAACAGTTCCGAAAATTTTCCCCTTCTCAATTCCTACTTTCAAAAACACAAATTCTTCAATACAATTCATTTTCCTATCAACATTAACACATAAATCATCAGGTTTTCTTTCAATCCTTGTTTCAATTTATATATTTTTGATTTTTATAGTTTTAGTTTCTCACTTTATATTTGTTTTTTTTTTATTCCTATTTTCATTAGATTCGTTGTTGAAACATGTTTAGTTGTTAGTATTGTTGATATTTGTGTGGTTATTTGATTCATTGATTTGTGGTGACTTTGTGGATTTGAGTTTGAATGAAAAACTTGTTAAAAAACTATGAGCTCAAGGTGTCCGACGAAATGCCACAACGAAAATCTTTGAATTTTTTTGATGTTTTGGTTGGTTTTGCTTGATGATTAAGTTGTGTGATGAAAAAGAAGTTGTTTTTGTTTAATTTCAGGGATGGCCCCTAAGAAATCCTCGAAAAGGAAAAGAAAAGGTCGGTTCGTCGTCTCAAGAACCGGCACCACCGCAAAGAATTCAAAACACACGGTGCATTGAGGAGCGGTTGTTCAAACTTGATGATTTCATTGGCGATTCGGATACCGACACTATCAATACCCCGTTCATCCAAAAATTCATAGACAATGGGTGGGAAAAAATCGTGTCCAAACTCCCAAATGGTAACCCCACCTTGACCCTAAACTTTTACAATACTTTCAACAAATCCATAGGGCAGGTAGGGTCGCCTACATATCATCAAACGATTGTGAATGGGAAAGTGATTCATTTTTCACCGGATGTGATTAACAAGTATTTGGAGGTTGATTCCACTAATGCGGTAGACATTTCCATCTTACCTAATGAGGATGTGCCGGATCATAGGGTTTTACGATGGGCATTAGTGATCGAGCTCCATGACAGTATTGGGATCATCAAACCCCGATACAACCAGGCGGACCTCATTGATGATGCTTGGTACTTATGGATGTGGGCAGCTGGGAGTATTCACCCGACTTCGACTCTGACGGCAGTTTCCATCGGCCACCTGCGAGGTTTATTTGCTATGATCTGAGGGGTCAAAATGGATGTGGGTACTCACATTTATAATACTATTTGTCACTATGCCGGCATGGTCCCTAATAGGCAAAAGATGTCGTACCCCTGCCTTATCACCGGTATTTGCAGGAGCCAGAGGGTAAAAATTTCGGCAGGGGGTGATATATTGATGCATGGGGATCGACTAAACGGTCGGAGTAGTATTTTTCGAAGTACTCGGTTAAGGAGCAAACGGGCACGTTTGGAACCGGAAGAGGAAAGTAGCCACGAGGAGGAATATGAGCCCAAGGACGATGTCGGAGAAGACTTGACGCCTTTTGAGACAGATTTGCTGGAAAGAGTACAGGGATTAGAGACATCCCAGGCTGAAATATTGAGAAATCAGAATCAAATAATCGACCGACAATTAAAAACGGAGAAGTGCTTTGAAAAGCTTTTCCATTTTCTAAACATCCCTGACGACACATCTGGAGGATCAAAAACCTAAAATTCAGGGAGTTTTCTGTTTTCTCACTTGCTTTTCAATTCTAAAACTCGGGACAGTTTTTATCTTTAAGTTTGGGGGTGTTTTGGAACTTTTGTGTTTATTTTGTTTGTTTTATAACTGTGGTGTTTATTTTGTTTTGAATCGTAAGAATGTGGTATGTTTTGATTATTGTAGTGTGTGGTGTGTTTTTATTTGGCATTGATTTTTATTTAGGTTTAGTATATATATATATATATATATATTTATTTTTGAGATTTCTAGATCTGGCCATAACAACAATAAGTTAGCTATATACAAGCTTCTAAAATCGTTTTAACCGGAAAAAATAAAGGACTAACCATTGTTTGAATCAGGACCTTCATCTCATAAAGGACTAACCATTGTTGGTGCATAGCTGCCGTCTCACACGAGATGAAAAATGTGTTGGTGAAAAGAGCTACACGTTAGCAAATAACGGTGTGAAAGCTATCACCTAAAAAAAATGGAAATTATGTTGGTGAAAAGAGCTACACGTTAGCAAATAACGGTGTGAAAGCTATCACTAAAAGGGATGTAGTTTATGAGCAGATTTGAATTAATTAGCGGCTGAATTTCAATACACTCAATTTCGTGAACAATCACAATATTTGATGACGCCAATGAAATTCTTCTTCATATTGAGTCGAAAAATAAACGAGTGATCGAGAGCAACCATTAAAGGGAGTCGTGTGTATCACGAGTGGGAAAGAAATAATCAACCTTTTGGGGGAAACCTTGCATTTTGGAATTACAAAATAAAACCGTGTTTTAACTTCAAAATCATTAGTAGATTTATTTTGGATCTTGATTCATTCTATCTACTGTATAAAGCTGGTTGTTGTGTATTAATAGCATTTTGATCTATTATCCTCTTTATATATATATATATATATATATATATATATATATATATATACACACATATATATATATATACATATATATATATTTATTTTTCTTAATTTGTGTGTGTATTATTTTTCTTATTTTGTGTCTTATTTTTTTTATTTTTTTATTTTTAGCGTGAATAATAAAGAGTCTTGCTCGGGACTAGCAAGAATTCAAGTTTGGGGGTGTGATAAGTGTCAGTTTTATACACTTATCCATGGTTTGTATCGATATATTTCACCCATAATTGAGTTAGTCTACTCGTTTTTGCTTTGATTAATTAGCGTTTAATAATTTTATTATTTATCAGATGAAAATATAAATTTAGTCTTAATCGGATTGATTTACTGATTTACTCAAGAAATAACTTGTTTATAAAATATTCTATTTGTTGAATTTTTATGTATTAATGTTGTAGGGCTTTCCGGGACGAGTTCAGCAGTCTTTCCGGATTCACAATCAGACTTATATATCAAAAGTTATCATCCGAAGAAGATTTGGGGCAAAAACGCAAAGTCTAAGAAATTCTGGGCTGAAAATGAAGTCTGAAACTCCATACGGGCGTGTACGGGCGTAACTCACAAATGCAAATTTACGAAGCCATGTTACGGCCGTAACTACTCAATGTTACGGCCGTAAGTCATCACAGTTACGGCCGTAACTCCTCAATGTTACGGCCGTAACTCTTGGCAGATTATTGATCATTGCCTAATTTTTTATACTTTTGGTCTATTATTGAGGGGATGGCTAGCATTGATCCGATCTAATGTAATAATGCTGGAGTTTTGGAGCTATTAGATGACTTTAGGTATATAAATAGACCCCTTAGATCCATCATTATTCATCATTCATCTTATATTTTTCCACTTTTGTAATATTTTCTATTTGTGTGAAGAACACATTTGTGTTCTTGAGTGATTTGTGTAATAGTGGTATAGCATATGTTGTTCATGGAGTTTATTGCTTCTTTCTCCTTTATCTACTAAGGGAGTTAGGATCAATTCTTTCTCTTTTTCAACTAATAATGACCAGTCAAGCTTGTATTATGTTTATTAAACCCTTCATGGGCTAAGTTACCTGAAGTTGGGATTATAAACAAGATTAGTAATATTATTTAAGTTTGTATAAAGATCTGTTATGAATTACTTATTATTGTGTGTGATTTTCATTGTTTTAACAATCTTTATTTATTTGGCCAATAAATGACGATATTTATGGTCTTCATATGTTTCGAAAGAAAATATGTTTGATTAGATCAAATGATCTTCACTCTAAGTTGTTCTAGCGGATAGAAATATACCTCTAGACCTTAGATGGTTCTTTGAGTTATTTTCATAAAACCTAATGCTATGTATTGAAGCCAATCAACATAGAAATATAGTGGATTGATTCAATATATAAGGGGCGTTTTATAGTTCGAAAGAGAAACCGTCTTTTTAAGGAAAATCGAATCTACACAACATAATAAGTAAATTCATCTTAAGATCTCCTATACATCTTCTATAACTAATGATGAACTAAGTTTGTAATCCCAACTATTTCATTATATCTTTTATTAATCTATTATTAGTGCAATCTTTCATTTCTTTGAATATTAGAACTATTATTGCAATTTTCTTTGCAATTGTCAAACCAAATTCTTAAATTGTGTGTTTCAATCTTATAAATCTATATAACAAATATTTAAATAGTGTATAATTCAATATATAACCTAACTTCCTCGTGGGATAGATAAACCGGACTCAAAAAGTCCACTTACTACTTGATACGATATCGTGCACTTGCGATAGTTACACTAAAGACAGTGTCAAGTTTTTGGCGCCGTTGCCGGGGAAGTATAAGTGTTATTTTAAAATATTACATTATTAACTATTGTTATAAATACAACTTTTTTCTTTGTTGTAGATTCTCTTGTCTATGCGAAGGATGTACAATCGCGATTTAGTTTCACTAGATCCCGAGATCGAAGCCACATTCAGAAGAAGGCGAAGAGAACAAAAGAAAAGCATTATTTCTTCACCATCAATGGCGGACGAACTAAACCCACGTCTTCCCCAAGGAAACGATAACGAAAGAATTCCTCCGGTAGGGGGAATACCTAATGTTCAAAACATTCAACATCAACAACATCGTATTGTGCCGGAAATAGATGAAGACAACATGCTCTTATACAAAATGGTTAGTCCTTTATTTTTTCCTGTGTTAATATTTCAAAACATTAAACATCAACATCAATAACATTCCGGTGTTATTGTTTCAAAAGATTCAACATCAACAACATCCTATTGTGCCATAAAAATTTTTATATTCCAAAATTTTTGAGCCGTAATCTCTCTTTCCAAGCCTTGTAGTTATCATATAAAATCGATTCATTCATTACCTTGAGAAAAGAAGAATTAGTCGGTTGATGAAAAATAGAACTGAAATTTACTTAATTTGTGGAGTTTTTGATTTTTTTCATGCTTAACTAATAAATGATTTTCTGCAAAAATCGTATTCCCTAAAAAAAAGTCATTGGTGAAAGGAGTCTAGTTGAAAATAAGGGAGAGGTGTTGAGCAGCAACAGCTGCCTAATTTTGGGGTTCTAAAATTTTGCGAAAAATAAAGGACTAACCATTGTTGGTGCGTAGCTACCGTCTCACACGAGATGAAAAATGTGTTGGTGAAAAGAGCTACACGTTAGCAAATAATGGTGTGAAAGCTATCACCTAAAAAAAATAGAAATTGTGTTGGTGAAAAGAGCTACACGTTAGCAAATAACGGTGTGAAAGCTATCACTAAAGGGGATGTAGTTTATGAGCAGATTTGAATTAATTAGCGGTTGAATTTCAATACACTCAATTTCGTGAACAATCACAATATTTGATGACGCCAATGAAATTCTTCTTCATATTGAGTCGAAAAATAAACGAGTGATCGAGAGCAACCATTAAAGGGAGTCGTGTGTATCACGAGTGGGAAAGAAATAATCAACCTTTTGGGGGGAAACCTTGCATTTTGGAATTACAAAATAAAACCGTGTTTTAACTTCAAAATCATTAGTAGATTTATTTTGAATCTTGATTCATTCTATCTACTGTATAAAGCTGGTTGTTGTGTATTAATGGCATTTTGATCTATTATCCTCTTTATATATATATATATATATATATATATATATATATATATATATATATTTCTTAATTTGTGTGTGTATTATTTTTCTTATTTTGTGTCTTATTTTTTTTATTTTTTTTTATTTTTAGCGTGAATAATAAAGAGTCTTGCTCGGGACTAGCAAGAATTCAAGTTTGGGGGTGTGATAAGTGTCAGTTTTATACACTTATCCATAGTTTGTATCG
Source organism: Orobanche coerulescens (assembly GCA_033398695.1). Lineage (NCBI taxonomy): Eukaryota > Viridiplantae > Streptophyta > Magnoliopsida > Lamiales > Orobanchaceae > Orobanche > Orobanche coerulescens. The sequence goes on from CM065809.1 coordinate 84,776,056, forward strand.
ATATATTTCACCCATAATTGAGCTAGTCTACTCATTTTTTCTTTGATTAATTAGCTTTTAATAATTTTATTATTTATCAGATGAAAATGTAAATTTAGTCTTAATCGGATTGATTTACTGATTTACTCAAGAAATAACATGTTTATAAAATATTCTCTTTGTTGAATTTTTATGTATTCATGTTGTAGGGCTTTCCGAGACGAGTTCGGCGGTCTTTCCGGATTCACAATCAGAGTTATATATCAAAAGTTATCATCCGAAGAAGATTTGGGGCAAAAACGCAAAGTCTAAGAAATTTTGGGCTGAAAATGAAGTCTGAAACTCCATACGGGCGTGTACGGGCGTAACTCACAAATGCAAATTTACGAAGCCATGTTACGGCCATAACTACTCAATGTTACGACCGTAAGTCATCACAGTTATGGCCGTAACTCCTCAATGTTACGGTCGTAACTCTTGGCAGATTATTGACCATTGCCTAATTTTTTATACTTTTGGTCTATTATTGAGGGGATGGCTGGCATTGATCCGATCTAATACAATAATGCTGGAGTTTTGGAGCTATTAGATGACTTTAGGTGTATAAATAGACCCCTTAGATCCATCATTATTCATCATTCATCTTATATTTTTCCACTTTTGTAATATTTTCTTTTTGTGTGAAGAACACATTTGTGTTCTTGAGTGATTTGTGTAATAGTGGTATAGCATATGTTGTTCATTTAGTTTATTGCTTCTTTCTCATTTATCTACTAAGGGAGTTAGGATCAATTCTTTCTCTTTTTCAACTAATAATGACCACCCAAGCTTGTATTATATTTATTAAACCCTTAATGGGCTAAGTTACCTTAAGTTGGGATTAGAAACAAGGTTAGTCATGTTATTTAAGTTTGTATAAAGATCTATTATGAATTACTTATTATTGTGTGTGATTTTCATTGTTTTAACAATCTTTATTTATTTGTCCAATAAATGACGATATTTATGGTCTTCATATGTTTCGAAAGAAAATATGTTTGATTAGATCAAATGATCTTCACTCTAAGTTGTTCTAGGGGATAGAAATATACCTCTAGACCTTAGATGGTTCTTTGAGTTATTTTTATAAAACCTAATGCTATGTATTGAAGCCAATCAGCATAGAAATATAGTGGATTAATTCAATATATAAGGGGCGTTTTATAGTTCGAAAGAGAAATCGTCTTTTTAAGGAAAATCGAATCTACACAACATAATAAGTAAATTCATCTTATGATCTCCTATACATCTTTTATAACTTATGATGAACTAAGTTTGTAATCTCAACTATTTCATTATATCTTTTATTAATCTATTAGTAGTGCAATCTTTCATTTCTTTGAATATTAGAACTATTATTGCATTTTTCTTTGCAATTGTCAAACCAAATTTTTAAATTGTGTGTTTCAATCTTATAAATCTATATAACAAATAGTTAAATAGTGTATAATTCAATATATAACCTAACTTCCTCGTGGGATCGATAAACCGGACTCAAAAAGTTCACTTACTACTTGATACGATATCGTGCACTTGCGATAGTTACACTAAAGATAGTGTCATGTAGTGAAAAACTAGAATACTGGGTAATTATTTTAAATTATTAAGTCGCTCATTTAATTAATTAAATAAATTCTTGGAGAAACTATTTATTAATTACATTGTATTCATTTAATTTATTAATTAGATTAAATAATTTAACCGGAATACTTCTATCTGGGCGAAATACTTAGTGGCTGAGCTTATCGTGGCCCGGGTTAGGCCCACATGGGGCGCCGATCTACTAGGTGGGGGTAGGGGTGAGCTCGGTTCGGTTTGGTACGGTTTCTAGCTAAAATCGATACCGAACCGTATCTTATCGGTATCTAGCATTTGAGTACCGAAATGATTCGGTTTTAAATCGGCTCGGTGTGATCGGTTTCGGTGTCGGTTCGGTAGCGGTTCGGTGTCAATGGGCTGATTAAATGGGTCACTTAAGTTGGACTTGCACCAGGCCCAAATTGAACTACTTGTGCTAAATCAGACAATTGTAAGTTCAAATAGAAGGATTTATACATAATTAATCCACTTCAAAGCTTGAATAAAAATAAAATCTACTTCAATAACATGATAATAACTAAGGATTCAAAAAGTCCAATATCAGATTAAACAAAAGTCTTGAATTTCCTCCTCAGCACGGGTCCATCAATTCATAACAACATGCACAAAGAAAAAACAAAGTCTGCAGAATAGTCATCTATTTTATCGGTTTGGTTAGGTTTTTAAAGTCGGGATCCATATCTAAAACCGAAACCGAACCGCATAATTCGGTTTTCAAAATTTTAAGAACCGTACCATACCAATATCTTATTGGTTCGGTTTTTCGGTTTCGATTTTTTCGGTATTTTCGGTATTATCAGTTTTTCTCGGTTTTTCTGCTCACCCCTAAGTGGGGGAGGGGGGTGGGAGTGTTTTAGCTTCCAAAAGGGGACATGAAGCCTAAGGTAAGTAGTATACCTCCTCCCCCTACTGACAAAGGTTTACAACATAGTCTCCTCGCCACTAGGAGAGAGAAAGCGAGAGTTCTCTCCCATTCCCATCTAGCCTCGTATTATTTCCAACAAAGAAACTAATAGAACATTCATTTAACCTTCAGCGCATTATAATGCCCATCATTGATGCTGTTTTGAAACTACTGAACTAGAGAAACTATGATCCACAATGCCACAAATTAAATATCATGGTCCAAGCTTGGTGGATAATTTGTACTTATAGAAAGAGGTAGGACCATAATAAGTATTTAATACGTCAGATCCTGGTACGAGCAGGGAGGTCGTCGTCATCGTCAAAATATGGAATTTGATTAAAATCCAGATCCTCATCACCTGCATCAAGACGGTGGCTTTACACAAAGCCATCATTTTTTATAGTCGTAAACGGAAGAATGAAATAGTCAAATAGCCTAACAAAATTATTTAAGTTGTTCTACACGCTTCAAATGATATTCTAGTTGGGCACTTTGTTGGTAGAGTTGATTTAGAGTGTACATTCATAAATACCCGACATCATGCTCTTCAAATTCAAGGGGGTGTCTCAACGGCATGGTACTTCGCGAAGCGTAGCCTAGGCTCTGATACCAACTGATGCAGCAAGAAACGTAAATATAATAGTAAAATTCATTTGACTCTGAGAATGCCCAGAAGAACATAAAAGTATACATGATTAAACATGCATATTCGTTGATTCAAGATGAATACCAGGAAAACATAAATAAATTACGAGATAAAATGGAAAACCTTAAGTTTTATTAATCAAATTGAAATCACCAAAACTAGAGGCGGATCCAGGAGCTGAATATTATTAGTGCACCATACGAATATTGGAAAAAGTATCAGGAGCGAAGCCAAGCCCCTTTCAAGTTTCGACGACCATCATAACAATATTTTTCTCTATATTTAAGTTGCATTTGTTGATTTTTTTTCACTTTTTAAATACGTAAATATAATCTCATCATGTCCATTTTTTGAGTCCTAGCTCCACTGCTGGAAGTTTTAATAGAATATAATGCATACAATTTTATAAGTTGAAGATGTCCTTGCCCATCTTGAATTGAAGTTTGAAAGTTCGAAATAGATTTCCTACGCCCATGATTCGCTACGCATGTTTCTAAATTCAACATTTCTTTTAAAATTGGTTTCAAACATTTGGTTAACTGAAATGCTTGAGCTAATTTTGTATTTATGATGCACTTTAAAAATAATCCTATAACGAAAATATTCAACAAAAGAAGCAAGCATATATGAATTTTTTTTAAATTGAATAAATATATAAAAGAGTTTAGTTGAGGTCACACTGTCAGAAGATTATATCAAATTACAAAAGTTACGAATTGATAGGTACATGATTTTGCCAACTGACTGGAGGATTGTGCGAGAGTAAAATAATTCACTTCTAAGCTAGTTCAAACACTACCAAATGATAAAAGCAGAAAATAATACTTCACATAACATGGGAGGAGTTTTTTCTGAAAAAAAATCTGATAGTAGTGCATATGCACCACTATGTCATGGTGTGGGGTTGTGAGCACTCGAAAGCTCTTCGGACCCGTGCGACACTGGGCTAGAATCGCCTCCATCTCTATCTATTATGCCTAACTCACTCGATTTCTAAGTGTGTTATAAGGGGTTTTAATACTTGGGAGTTTGAGAGTAACACTTCATTATAAAAGCAAACACTTTACAAGTACAAAAATGCTGATTTCTGAGGGTTGGTTGCAAATGAGCCATCCCCTTCTATTTATACTACTCCTAGGTCCCTAGAAACTTCCATCTCCACCTCCTAATTTGGAGGATTCTAGAACTCCCTACAACTTTACAGTTCTAGAACCTAACTCTAGAAACATCCACTATTGTCTACTCATATAAAATACTTTCAAACACATTTCTATGCTATTCCATAAGTCTCCAAGTAGCACCATCCTTCTAGGAGGTTCCTAGAAGGATCCTCTTCATCCGGGGGCGCAGGCCCGCTACGGCTCGCATCGACCCATCCCGGCCCGCATCAGCCCGACCAGTCTTTTACATTTCTGCCATGTTCCAGACTCTTCCCGAACCTCCTAGACTATGCTGGTCCGCTTCTAGCTGCTCCCGGTTGAGTCTTCCCTGCGGAGTGACTCCTCAGATTTTTAGTATCCACTGCCCTCACAATGATATATTTTTCTAAGCCTATTATAGGGGGTTCTCTCTCGCAACTCACGCACGCGCGCCCTTGCACGCTATCCGCATATGGAATTCCACACCTGCATCCGTCCGCCCAGCTCGAGTCTTGTTCCCCGACTCAGCCTAGCCCCATCGTCATGCCATGTCCCACACGACCCTTGTTCGTCTGCCCTTGCCCGCGCCCCCTGTGCTGCCGGACAGTCCCATACTCGTACCGACCATAATGACCCTTGGGCGATCTGCTTCCCATAGCGGCGTTCGTGCTCCTCCCATGGTTTTCTCGCGTGACTCTCCATCCGATCACTTCGTCCTGAAGGCTGAACCTCCACAACCAACCCAATGCCATCCATGGCGTCCTGCTCGTGCCGGTCCCTCGACACCTCATGTGATCGTATGTGCACACATGTCTCGTCAATGACTTTAGATCATGACATTCTCTCCCGCCCATTATTTCGATGCCCTCGTCGAAGAGGCGGCCCCTCGATGAATCGAATTGCTCCAAGGTGGTAGGTCGGCTCCTCCTCAAGCTTCCTCACGTACTTGATTGCCTACATAGTTTGCTCTGAAGGCTAAATGGTCAATTAGATCACCAACGGCTTTTCTTGATTACACACGTGCAGCGCCCTCATGTGTGGAACTAGGGCCACATTATTCTTCCTCAAGAAGTCCATGCTCAATATCATGTCTCGGTCATCCATGCTCGTCACCTTGAAGTGTATCCCACATGCCAATCTTTAGTCGCACCCCATTGGCGACTCCCACGACCCGAACGGCTGGTGCATTATTTGACTTCATCCAGCCACGTCCCTAGACCTGAAGCTCCAACCTCTATGCTTCAGCCTTGTCAATGTAGTTGTAATTGTCCCATGTGTCGACCAACACCTTGAAGGGTTTCCAATTGATCAGTCCCGTTGCATACATCAAGTTTCCCATAAGCGGTGCTCCTTCCCGCGATCCGTCCCTATGGATGAGTTCAACACTTGAAGTGACATGGATGCTCCTTCACCCTCATCATCGTCCCATGCCTTGGTGTGCTCCATGGCGGATAACTTCAGAAACTTTGAGCACTGCCTCATCGAATGCTCCGTGCTCCAGCAAATCTCGCATTTCTTTTTCTTCGGACATGCTGATACGAGATGGTCTACACTTCCGCACCCATGGCAAGTTCGAGTCCACCCTGACTGCTTGCCGTCCTTGGACATGGCCATCCTTGCGCCCCTATCCGCATTACCCTGGTATGACTTGTCCTGCATACCGATGCCGTCCTCGTCCCTTCTGACTCTCCCCAACTGGTTTTAACTCGATCAGCTACTCTGCTATCGCAATCGCGTCGGACATGCTTTGTGCCTTGGCCCTCTGCACCTCCAACTTTGCCCATGGTTTTATCCCATCAATGAACGCGAACAAAGCCTCCTGCTCACTAAGGCTAGGCAACTCAAGCAAGATCTCCTGGAACTCCTTCACATAGTTATTGATCGTCTTGCTGTGCGTCAACTGCTTCAGCCTAGACCGGGCCTCAAACTCAACATTCTCGGGCTAAAACTGCCGCCTGAACTCGACCTTCAAATCCTCCCATGTCTCCATCCGACATTTACCACACGCGATCTATGCTTCGCGCCTTCTCCAGCACAGTAGTTCCACATCGGCTAAAAAGAATGGGGCCTTCTGCAACTTGGTCGCATCATCTTTTATACCCAATGCACCAAAGTAACGCTCCATGTCCCATAGGAAGTCATCAACTTCACTACCATTCCGCGATCCTTGGAACGAACACGGTCTGGGGATGTCGATTAGATGGGGTGCCGCACCCTGTTGGTCCCTGCCTTGGGCCATTGCCCTCTCGTACAGTGCTGTCCTTCCCTCGATGGTCTCAATCCTCCCGATGATCTCCTCTTGAAAGGTTGTGATCATGGACCGAACCTCTTTCGCGACAGCCTCAAGAATCTCCTCACAAATGTCGCGTCTCAAAGTATTGAGGGTTCCCGTCACCCTCAAGCTCCTCCAACGACTCGCTCATTCTTGCCACCTGATCGGCAACTCTGTTCCACGTCTCGAGAGCATCCTCTTGCTTGCCCAGGGTTTCCTCCAGCCGAGCCGCTCGTGCTATCATGGGAGCACCTCTTTCCACAGACTTGTCCATAGAGTCTCTCTTGGACTTGTCCTTCTCCTGGTCAGGTTGAACTTTGGTGACGTTGGACATAGTCTCCATCGGACCTCCTTGCACAAAACCTCTCAGCAACGTCTCAATGCGGAAGCTCCACAAACCACTAGCGTGGCTCCGATACTACTTGTCACGGGGTGCAGTTTTGAGCACTCGAAAGCTCTTCTGACCCGTGCGGCACTAGGCTAGAATCGTATCGATCTCTATATAGTAAGCCTAACTCACTCGGTTGCTAAGTGTATAACAAGGGAGTTTAACACTTGGGAGTTTCAGAGTAAAACACTTCATTATCAAAGCAAACCCTTTACAAGTACAAGAATGCTGAGTTCTGAGGGTTGGTTGCAAATGAGCCATCCCCTTGACTATTTATACTACTCCTAGGTCCCTAGAAACTTCCATCTCCACCTCCGCATCGACCCGTCCTAGCCCGCATCGGCGCGACCAGTCTTTCCCATTTCTGCCACGTTCCAGACTCTGCCCGAACCTCTTGGACCATGCTCGTCCGCTTCTAGCTGCTCCCAGTCGAGTCACCCCTACTGAGTAACTCCTCAGCTTTTCAGTATTCACTGCCCCCACAAGGCTATATTTTTCTAAGCCTATTATAGGGGGAGGGGTTCTCTCTCGCCCCCCGCGCGTGCCCGGTGTAATACCCGCAATTTCGGATTCCGGTAATTTTCTTTTTTTAGCGGGAGTCCTTTTTGACGACTCTCTTGTGACCGTTTCGTTATTTTGAGAATATTTAATTCTGCACTTTTTGACGTCCGAGTTCGTTTCGGTATCGTTTTGTTGAGTTTCGTGTTCTTAAGCGTCTTTTCCGTACTTGAGTTCGATTCTTGCGAATCTCGTCTGAAACTGTTGTTTTGAGTTCTTCGTAAGTTTATTTAATGTTATTATTCATGTTTCGAGCCTTGGTTTGGTGTTTCGATCGTGTATCGTGTATTTCGGACGTTTTAGGCCATTTTTGTAATTTTCCAAATTTGGGGTAATTACTTTCCGTTGTCGAATTTCGAGCCTTCGGGTGGTCGGAATCGTGTGTTCTCTTAGTGATCGAATTCGTATTTACGAGTACTTCTTAACCGTATCTTCGATTCGTATTCAGGTTTGGGTTTCGGGGTCGTCCGGGCCATCGGAGTTGGTCCCGGCCGAGTCATGGTCGGGCATGTTAGGGCCAGGCCAGCCCTGGCCGAGTTACGGCCGGAAGGGCCCGGCAGTTACGTACGTAAGGCCGGTTACGGACGTAACGCTGCCGGCATTTTTGGGCAGTAGTCTCGGCCATGGCCGATTATGGCCGTAAGCCATGGCCGATTACGTACGTAAGGCATCCGGCAGGCTGTGTATTTAAGACCCAGCAGACGGGTTTTTCATCATTTTTCTCTTCCGCGGCTGGAGCTTTGATGATCATGAAGGTATGTTGTCAGGTGTTAAATCCGTAAAGTCTTGGAGTTCATATCATCATTTATCCATCCTATAACATCCTTTGATCGAGCGAATCAGGTGAGATTATCTAGAAACCTAGTTTTGGGGAATTTGGGTATTTTGGTTGTTTTCATTTGTTTAATCCGATTTAACTAGGATTGTGATAGATTGATGATTATTTAGATGTATTATATCATTTCCCTTGTTATTCCATGGTTGGATCGTATCGATTCGTTGTTTTGGTCGAGTTCTTGATCGACGCCTTGAAGGTGTCCGATAGAATGTCATAGAGGAGTTTTCGGACGTTCTACGATTATTCTTCCTCGTATGATCGTTGATTTATTAATTATATGATGTTAGGGTCGAGTTTCTTGTGAGGAACCCGTGTTGAACCCTTCCGTTCGTCGTCATCTTCCTTTTCGATAGCATCGAGCGTTTCGAAGCTTCCCGGTTGAGCCGTGTTCGTCGGAATACTTGCGTTCCGATTTCGAGGCAAGTACCTTGTCCATACAATTCTTGTTTTGTTGATATAATAATTGGTGATCGTTTAAATGTGTTTGTTTGGTCGTTTGAATTGAACTTTCAAAAGGTTCGGTTTAGCCTTGTTAAAGGCTTGCTTTCAAAACGCGTGTGTTTTGTGAATGGTATGGTTTGTGAATGACTATGTGAATTATATGGATATGTTTGGTGTTTATGTTGCACTTGGTATTGCGTGTGGACGTATATGGTTTCATTTCGGTGCGTTGTGGTTTGACGTGGTGTTTTGCTAAGTGTTTGATGTCTCTGGGTGAATTGTTTGAATATATGTGTTGTATTGTGCTGTGTGTGAATGTATGGATGTGGGCGGGGCCTACGGTGGCACATGGCATGCGATCATATGGCCAGGATGCAACAAGTGATTGATCCAACTATGAGAGCCTAATAAAAACTACGGTGACACATGGCATGCGATCATGTGGTCAGGATGCAACAAGTGATTGATCCAACCGTGAGCGCCAAAAATAATCTACAGTGACGCATGGCTTGTGATCATATGGTCAGGATGCAACAAGTGATTGATCCAACCGTGAGATGTTGTGACTTGTGTTTCGCTAGCCAGCTCGGAAGGGTCCTTAGAGGCCTCGAGTGAGATTTGCGGCTTCGTCCCAGTCCTAGGCGATGTCTGTGTGTGATTTGTTTTGCTAGCCAGCTCGGGAGGGTCCTTAGAGGCCTCGAGTGGGATTTGTGGCTTCGTCCCGGTCCTAGGCGATGCTTGTGTGTGATTACGTTGTGTTGATTTTATGTCCGTCGAGGACACGTGATGTGGGTTCTGACCCTGTGAAATGTTAGTGGTTTTCTATTTGCGAAAACAAAACTGCTGGGTTGTGACCCCTGTTGATTTTGAAAAGAGAAGGATTCGATAATCCTAAATGGTTTACGTTGAAAACTCCCGAGGGCATTTTTAAAAGGTTTTATAAATTATCCTCTCGATTTGTGATCTTGAAATTTTGGAAAGCTTTACCTAAACTCTTGCCTCGGGAAGTATTTTCGTTATGTTTAAATCTTTGAGGATTTCTGGTTATTATTGTTCTTGGAACTTGAATTGTATGGCTCGTATATGCATTTTGTACTTGCACTAGCAAAATAGTGGAATTTTGCTAACCCCCGAGTAATCGGGGGTGGATGTCTATATTTTATTCAGGTTATGGGGAGCATAACACAGGGTCGGCACGAAGGATGATGAAAGATGAACGATACTAATCACACGAGGACCCGTTTGATGTCATATTGGTTTAGTTGTATTTTATTTCCGCTGCAGTATTCTTTCCCCGTTGTACGGGAGTGTGTTGTATTCGACCCCTGCGTGGGCATATATTGTAATTGAGTTGTATGTATTTAATGAAAGACCAAATTGGTCTACTGAGTCATTTTAGCCTTAAAGGCATTGTTGAGTTGTTCGATTTTGTTACCAGCCTGGTAGATCCTTGAGGAAAGGCTCTACGGCATGTGATATCCTGAGCGGATTGGGGGTGTTACATAAATGGTATCGGAGCTTAGGTTGTGGAAACCTAGGATTTCGGGTTTAGTGGTGTCTGTTGAGTTTTTGTCTCGTCGGATTTTGTCTGACTGAGTCGTGTCGCGACGCGTCGTCTGAGTTTGTTGGTCGTGATTAGGTTTGTGGGGCGATCATCATCTTCATGCGACTTGTGGATGTAAGTCTCCCTTCTTTGTGTTGTGCTTCGTGTGACATGAGCTGCTTGCGTGACTATATCATTAAGTGATGGAATCCTTCTGTGGATTTTGATTTCGTGATATGTGGGTATTCGATTCTCATATTTTATTTATATAAGGAGCGGTGTCGCTGCTAATGTATTTTCGAACTGTATTTTATCCGCTGCGTGAGTCCTTTCAAAATGACTTTCAGTATTTTGCAAACTGGGTTCTATTTCGTAAAACTGATTCCCTAAATATAGTTTTGGCATTTTGGCCTTGAATGTTTTATGACGGTTTGATAAAGGATTTTGTGAGTTTCGGGCATTCTGACCTATTGGATTTTTGAAAACCTTGAGTATCTTGGAAAATAAATTTCTAGACGTACCTTTTAAAATGAATTATTTTCTCGTGGTACTTTCAAGGTGCCATAGTACGATTCAAAATTATTCCAGTTGAGGACCAAAACAATTTGAGACATTTTCAATTATTTAGAAATGCTTTGCTTAGACCCGAGGGTCGAATATTTCTAAAAGTCGTTCACTAAAAGAAAAGTGTCCTCATTTTTGTTCAAACGCAAGGTGGTTTTCAAAGTCTCGACAATGGTGTTTGTTCAACTTTTCATAAAGTGATACCCAAGATCAACTGGTGTTTCCAAACTGTTTTCAAAAGGTGGTTTTCGTTTTTAAAACCCATCATTTGCTGCTTGTGGTCGGAGAAGGTGTGTATGTTGGTATTGTCGTTAGGGTGTTATCCCTCCAAATTGTTATTGAATTGGTGGCGTGAGCGTTGAGTCGTTGCCACGCATTTGTTTCGTTAGCCCTCTGTGAGAGGTGTGTTGTTGATCTTCAATGTTGTCGTTTCGTGGTGATTTGCATGCTATCGCACCTGTGCGAGCTGTTAGAGCTTGGTTTTATATGATTGTGTACATCTGTGATTGTTTCATGATGTTTTGTATTTGTGTGCTGGTTATCATTCGGGCCATTGTAATCATCGAACGATGCCGTGGTTGTTGTGATTTTAGTATGTGTTGATATGTTATGCCAAGTTGGCATCTCTGGTTTGTTGCTTTGTGATGTTACGTTCCATTGTATCTAGCATTTGTATATTCGGCATGCCGAGCCAAAGTGTTTCAACCGTGGTGTGCCGGGGGCATGCACGTACCAATTGTCCTTCTCGCTAGTAACGCATTTCAAGTGTGGACCCGAGAGACACAGGATCCAGTTTTGCGAGTTGGGTTCCGAGTCTTTCGGGGCACGAACTTCAGCACAGATATCAGGATCGGCTCTAAGAGGCCCATGGGGAATGTTTCTGTCAGCTGCTTTTGTGTTGTTGCCTTGTTTCCGTTATTGTGAGTTGCGGGGACGACCTTCTTTTATAAGAGGTCGAATGTAATACCCGTATTGTTTTTGGACTTCTGCATTTCTTCTTTCTCAGATCTATCGATTTCGTTGATACTTTCTAAACTTGTTCTGTATTTCGGTTTCATCATTCGAACGAGTTGTGATCTTGTTTTGGGTCGATCTGGTTATCGCTGTGACTTTTCTGAGTTCGTTTCGATTCTTGTGAACCTCGTTCGGAAGTAACATCTTTTAGTTCTACTAGTTCTTTTGATGTCTTCAGTCGAAGTGTGAACTTCGGAGTCATTGTTCGACCGTTGTCATTCTATCATTGTTATTTGATCGTTGTTGCTCGATCATTATTTTTCGATCGTTGTTGTTCGATCATTGTTTTTCGATCTTTGTTGTTCCATCATTGTTATTTGATTGTTGTTGTCCGATCATTGTTGTTCGATCGCTGTTGTTCGATAGTTGTTGTTCGGTCGTTGCTGTTCGATCATTGTTATTTTATCGTTGTTATTCAATCGTTGTTGTTCGGTCGTTGTTGTTCGATCGTTGTTGTTTGATCGGGGTTGTCTGACTATTGTTGCCTGATCTCGTTTCGCGATTGTTGAGCGTTCAGACTCCTTCTTAATTTCTAAGTTCGGGAAATTAGTCTTGTTTTCGATCTTCCAACCCTTGAGCTGTGGAATAACATATTTGTTCAGCGATTAGCTCACGTTTTAATTGATGTATTATTGGGTTGGTCAATCGTATTGATTTTTGTTCGTTGTGATTTGCTATTGTTCGGGTGTAGAGATTTGGATGGTAGCATCCGTGTGCTGCATGTGAGTCGTCGCGGGTTTTCGGCAACAGATATCGTGTATTATCTGAGTTTGTTTATGTTGTTCGTTTTATGTTTTAAGTTTCGGGACGAAACTTCTTTTAAGGAGGGTAGTATGTAATACCCCAATTTCGGATTCCGGTAATTTTCTTTTTTCGGTGGGAATCCTTTTTGATGACTCGCTTGTGACCGTTTCGTCATTTTGAGAATATTTAATTCTGCACTTTTTTGACGTCCGAGTTCGTTTCGGTATCGTTTTGTTGAGTTTCGTGTTCTTAAGCGGCTTTTCCGTACTTGAGTTCGATTCTTGCGAATCTCGTCCGAAACTGTTGTTTTGAGTTCCTCGTAAGTTCATTTAATGTTATTATTCATGTTGCGAGCCTTGGTTTGGTGTTTCGATCGTGTATCGTGTATTTCGGACGTTTTGGGCCATTTTCGTAATTTCCCAAAGTTTGGGGTAATTACTTTCCGTTGTCGAATTTCGGGCCTTCGGGTGGTCGGAATCGTGTGTTCTCTTAGTGCTCAAATTCGTCTTTGCAAGTACTTAGTAACCATATCTTCGATTCGTATTCAGGTTCGGGTTTCGGGGTCGTCCGGGCCGTCGGAGTTGGCCCCGGCCGAGTCATCGCCGGACATGTTGGGGCCAGGCCAGCTCTGGCCGAGTTACGGCCGGAAGGGCCCGGCAGTTACGTACATAAGGCCGGTTACGTACGTAAGGCTTGGCCGGTTACGTACGTAACGCTGCCGGCATTTTTGAGCAGGAGGCTCGGCCATGGCCGGTTACGGCCATAAGCCATGGCCGATTACGAAGGCGTGTGGCAGGCTGTGTATTTAAGACCCAGCAGACGGGTTTTTCATCATTTTTCTCACTCGTTTCATCCTCTTCCGCGGTTGGAGCTTTGATGATCATGGAGGGATGTTGTCAGGTGTTAAATCCGTGAAATCTTGGAGTTCATATCATCATTTATCCATCCTATAACATCCTTTGATTGAACGAATCAGGTCAGATTATCTAGAAGCCTAGTTTTGGGGAATTTGGGTATTTTGGTTGTTTTCATCCGTTTAATCCGATTTAACTTAGGATTGTGATGGATTGATGATTATTTAGATGTATTATATCATTCCCCTTGTTATTCCATGGTTGGATTGTATCGATTCGTTGTTTTGGTCGAGTTCTTGATCGACGCCTTGAAGGTGTCCGATAGAATGTCATAGAGGGGTTTTCGGACGTTCTACGATTATTCTTCCTTGTATGATCGTTGATTTGTTAATTATATGATGTTAGGGTCGAGTTTCTTGCGAGGAACCCGTGTTGAACCCTTCCGTTCGTCGTCATCTTCCTTTTCGATAGCATCGAGCGTTTCGAAGCTTCCCGGTTGAGCCGTGTTCGTCGGAATACTTGCGTGCCGATTTCGAGGCAAGTACCTTGTCCATACAATTCTTGTTTTATGGATATAATAATTGGTGATCGTCTAAATGTGTTTGTTTGGTCATTTGAATTGATCTTTCAAAAGATTCGGTTTAGCCTTATTAAAGGCTTGCTTTCAAAACGCGTGTGTTTTGTGAATGGTGTGGTTTGTGAATGACTATGTGAATTCTATGGATATGTTTGGTGTTGATGTTGCACTTGGTATTGCGTGTGGACGTATATGGTTTCATTTCGGTGCGATGTGGTTTGACGTGGTGTTTTGCTAAGTGTTTGATGCATCTGGGTGAATTGTTTGAATATATATGTTTTATTGTGTTGTGTGTGAATGTATGGATGTGGGCGGGGCCTACGGTGGCACATGGCATGCGATCATGTGGCCAAGATGCAATAAGCGATTGATCCAACCGTGAGAGCCTAATAAAAACTACGGTGACACGTGGCATGCGATCATGTGGTCAGGATGCAACAAGTGATTGATCCAACCGTGAGCGCCAAAGATAATCTACGGTGACACATAGCTTGTGATCATGTGGTCAGGATGCAACAAGTGATTGATCCAACCGTGATATGTTGTGACTTGTGTTTCGCTAGCCAGCTCGGGAGGGTCCTTAGAGGCCTCGCGTGGGATTTGTGGCTTCGTCCCCGTCCTAGGCGATGCCTGTGTGTGATTTGTTTCGCTAGCCAGCTCGGAGGGTCCTTAGAGGCCTCGAGTGGGATTTGTGGCTTTGTCCCGGTCCTAGTTGATGCTTGTGCGTGATTACGTTGTGTTGAGTTTATGTTCGTTGAGGACACGTGATGTGGGTTCTGACCCTGTGAATTGTTAGCGGTTTTCTATTTGCGAAAATGAAACTGCTGGGCTGTGACCCCTGTTGATTTTGGAAAGAGAAGGATTCGATAATCCTAAATGGTTTACGTTGAAAACTCCCGAGGGCATTTTTAAAAGGTTTTATAAATTATCCTCTCGATTTGTGATCTTGAAATTTTGGAAAGCTTTACCTAAACTCTTGCCTCGGGAAGTATTTTCTTTATGTTTAAATCTTTGAGGATTTCTGGTTATTATTGTTCTTGGAACTTGAATTGTATGGCTCGTATTTGCACTTTGTACTTGCACTAGCAAAATAGTGGAATTTTGCTAACCCCCGAGTAATCAGGGGGGTGGATGTCTGTATTGCATTCAGGTTTTGGGGAGCATAACACAGGGTCGGCACGAAGGATGATGAAAGATGAACGATACTAATCACACGAAGACCCGTTTGATGTCATATTGGTTTAGTTGTATTTTATTTCTGCTGCAGTATTCTTTCCCCGTTGTACGGGAGTGTGTTGTATTCGACCCCTACGTGGGCATGTATTGTAATTGAGTTGTATGTATTTAATGAAAGACCAAATCGGTCTACTGAGTCATTTTAGCCTTAAAGGCATTGTTGAGTTGTTCGATTTTGTTACTAGCCTGGTAGATCCTTGAGGAAAGGCTCTACGGCGTGTGATATCCCTGAGCGGATTGGGGGTGCTACATAAATGATATCGGAGCTTAGGTAGTGGAAACCTAGGCTGTCGGGTTTAGTGGTGTCTGTTGAGTTTTTGTCTCGTCGGATTTTGTCTGACTGAGTCGTGTCGCGACGCGTCATCTGAGTTTGTTGGTCGTGATTAGGTTCGTGGGGCGATCATCATCTTCGTGCAACTTGTGGATGTAAGTCTCCCTTCTTTGTGTTGTGCTTCGTGTGACATGAGCTGCTTGCGTGACTATATCATTAAGTGATGGAATCCTTCTGTGGATTTTGATTTCGTGATATGTGGGTATTCGATTCTCATATTTTATTTATATAAGGAGCGGTGTTGCTGCTAATGTATTTTCGAACTATATTTTATCTGCTGCGTGAGTCCTTTCAAAATGACTTTCAGTATTTTGCAAACTGGGTTCTATTTCGTAAAATCGATTCCCTAAATCGAGTTTTGGCATTTTGGCCTTGAATGTTTTATGACGGTTTGATAAAGGATTTTGTGAGTTTCGGGCATTCTGACCTATTGAATTTTTGAAAACCTTGAGTATCTTGGAAAATAAATTTCGAAACGTACCTTTTAAAACGAATTATTTTCTCGTGGTACTTTCAAGGTGCCATAATACGATTCAAAATTATTCCAGTCGAGGACCAAAATAATTTGAGACATTTTCAATTATTTAGAAATGCTTTGCTTAGACCCGAGGGTCGAATATTTCTAAAAGTCGTTCACTAAAAGAAAAGTGTCCTCATTTTTGTTCAAACGCAAGGTGGTTTTCAAAGTCTCGACAATGATGTTTGTTCAACTTTTTATAAAGTGATACTCAAGATCAACTGGTGTTTCCAAACTGTTTTCAAAAGGTGGTTTTCGTTTTTAAAACCCATCATTTCCTGCTTGTGGTCGGAGAAGGTGTGTATGATGTTGGTATTGTCGTGAGGGTGTTATCCCTCCGAATTGTGATTGAATTGGTGGCGTGAGTGTTTAGTCGTTGCCACGCATTTGTTTCGTTAGCCCTCTGTGAGAGGTGTGTTGTTGATCTTCAATGTTGTCGTTTCGTGGTGATTTGCGTGATATCGCATCTGTGCGAGCTGTTAGAGCTTGGTTTTGTATGATTGTGTACATCTGTGATTGTTTCATGATGTTTTGTATTTGTGTGCTGGTTATCATTCGGGCCATTGTAATCATCGAACGATGTCGTGGTTGTTGTGATTTTAGTATGTGTTGATATGTTATGCCAAGTTGGCATCTCTGGTTTGTTGCTTTGTGATGTTACGTTCCATTATATCTAGCATTTGTATATTCGGCATGCTGAGCCGAGGTATTTCAACCGTGGTGTGCCGGGGGCATGCATGTACCAATTGTCCTTCTCGCTAGTAACGCATTTCAAGTGTGGACCCGAGAGACACAGGATCCAATTTTGCGAGTTGGGTTCCGAGTCTTTCGGGGCACGAAGTTCAGCACATATATCAGGATCGGCTCTAAGAGGCCCATGGGGTATGTTTCCGTCAGCTGCTTTTGTGTTGTTGCCTTGTTTCCGTTATTGTGAGTTGCGGGGACGACCTTCTTTTATAAGAGGTCGAATGTAATACCCGTATTGTTTTTGGACTTCTGCATTTCTTCTTTCTCAGATCTATCGACTCACTCGTGTTCGTTGATACTTTCTGAACTTGTTCTGTATTTCGGTTTCATCGTTCGAACGAGCCGTGATCTTGTTTTTGGTCGATCTGGTTATCGCTGTGACTTTTCTGAGTTCGTTACGATTCTTGTGAACCTCGTTCGGAAGTAACATCTTTTAGTTCTACTAGTTCTTTTGATCTCTTGAGTCGAAGTGTGAACTTCGGAGTCATTATTCGACCGTTGTCATTCTATCATTGTTATTTGATCGTTGTTGCTCGATCATTATTTTTCGATCGTTGTTGTTCGATCATTGTTTTTCGATCGTTGTTTTTCCATCATTGTTATTTGATTGTTGTTGTCCGATCATTGTTGTTCGATCGCTGTTGTTCGATGGTTGTTGTTCGGTCGTAACTCTTCGATCATTGTTATTTGATCATTGTTATTCGATCGTTGTTGTTCGGTTTGTTCGATCGTTGTTGGTTGATCGGGGTTGTCTGATTATTGTTGCCTGATCTCGTTTCGCGATTGTTGAGCGTTCAGACTCCTTCTTAATTTCCTTAAGTTCGGGAAATTAGTCTTGTTTTCGATCTTCCAACCCTTGGGCTGTGGAATAACATATTTGTTCAGCGATTAGCTCACGTTTTAATTGATGTATTATTGGGTTGGTCAATCGTATTGATTTTTGTTCGTTGTGATTTGCTATTGTTCGGGTGTAGCGATTTGGATGGTAGCAGTCGTGTGCTGCATGTGAGTCGTTGCGGGTTTTCGGCAACAGATATCGTGTATTATCTGAGTTTGTCTATGTTGTTCGTTTTATGTTTTAAGTTTCGGGACGAAACTTCTTTTAAGGAGGGTAGTATGTAATACCCCAATTTCGGATTCCGGTAATTTTATTTTTTCGGCAGGAATCCTTTTTGATAACTCGCTTGTGACCGTTTCGTCATTTTGAGAATATTTAATTCTGCACTTTTTGATGTCCGAGTTTGTTTCGGTATCGTTTTGTTGAGTTTCGTGTTCTTAAACGGCTTTTCCGTACTTGAGTTCAATTCTTGCGAATCTCGTCCGAAACTGTTGTTTCGAGTTCCTCGTAAGTTCATTTAATGTTATTATTCATGTTGCGAGCCTTGGTTTGGTGTTTCGATCGTGTATCGTGTATTTCGGACGTTTTGGGCCATTTTCGTAATTTCCCAAAGTTTGGGGTAATTACTTTCCGTTGTCGAATTTCGGGCCTTCGGGTGGTCGGAATCGTGTGTTCTCTTAGTGCTCAAATTCGTCTTTGCGAGTACTTCGTAACCGTATCTTCGATTCGTATTCAGGTTCGGGTTTCGGGGTCGTCCGGGCCATCGGAGTTGGCCCCGCCCGAGTCATGGCCGGACATGTATGTTCCAGGCCAGCTCTGGCCGAGTTACGGCCGGAACGGCCCGGCAGTTACGTACGTAAGGCCGGTTACATACGTAAGGCTTGGCCGGTTACGTACGTAACGCTGCCGGCATTTTTGGGCAGTAGGCTCGGCCATGGCCGGTTACGGCCATAAGCCATGGCCGATTACGTACGTATGGCGTCCGGCAGGTTGTGTATTTAAGACCCAGCAGACGGGTTTTTCATCATTTTTCTCACTCGTTTCATCCTCTTCCACGGCTGGAGCTTTGATGATCATGGAGGGATGTTGTCAGGTGTTAAATCTGCGAAATCTTGGAGTTCATATCATCATTTATCCATCCTATAACATCCTTTGATTGAGCGAATCAGGTCAGATTATCTAGAAACCTAGTTTTGGGGAATTTGGATATTTTGGTTGTTTTCATCCGTTTAATCCGATTTAACTTAGGATTGTGATGGATTGATGATTATTTAGATGTATTATATCATTTCCCTTGTTATTCTATGGTTGGGTATCGATTCGTTGTTTTGGTCGAGTTCTTGATCGACGCCTTGAAGGTGTCCGATAGAATGTCATAGAGGGGTTTTCGGACGTTCTACGATTATTCTTCCTCATATGATCGTTGATTTATTAATTATATGATGTTAGGGTCGAGTTTCTTGCGAGGAACCCGTGTTGAACCCTTCCGTTCGTCGTCATCTTCCTTTTCGATAGCATCGAGCGTTTCGAAGCTTCCCGGTTGAGCCGTGTTCGTCGGAATACTTGCGTGCCGATTTCTAGGCAAGTACCTTGTCCATACAATTCTTGTTTTGTGGATATAATAATTGGTGATCGTCTAAATGTGTTTGTTTGGTCATTTGAATTGAACTTTCAAAAGATTCGGTTTAGCCTTGTTAAAGGCTTGCTTTCAAAACGCGTGTGTTTTGTGCATGGTGTGGTTTGTAAATGACTATGTGAATTCTATGGACATGTTTGGTGTTGATGTTGCACTTGGTATTGCGTGTGGACGTATATGGTTTCATTTCGGTGCGTTGTGGTTTGACGTGGTGTTTTGCTAAGTGTTTGATGCCTCTGGGTGAATTGTTTGAATATATGTGTTGTATTGTGCTGTGTGTGAATGTATGGATGTGGGCGGGGCCTACGGTAGCACATGGCATGCGATCATCTGGCCATGATGCAATAAGCGATTGATCCAATCGTGAGAGCCTAATAAAAACTACGGTGACACGTGGCATGCGATCATGTGGTCAGGATGCAACAAGTGATTGATTCAACCGTGAGCGCCAAAGATAATCTACGGTGACACATGGCTTCTGATCATGTGGTCAGGATGCAACAAGTGATTGATCCAACCGTGATATGTTGTGACTTGTGTTTCGCTAGCCAACTCGGGAGGGTCCTTAGAGGCCTCGAGTGGGATTTGTGGCTTCGTCCCGGTCCTAGGCGATGCTTGTGTGTGATTTGTTTCGCTAGCCAGCTCGGAGGGTCCTTAGAGGCCTCGAGTGGGATTTGTGGCTTCGTCCCGGTCCTAGGCGATGCTTGTGCATGATTACGTTGTGTTGAGTTTATGTTCGTTGAGGACACGTGATGTGGGTTCTGGCCCTGTGAATTGTTAGTGGTTTTCTATTTGCGAAAACAAAACTGCTGGGCTGTGACCCCTGTTGATTTTGGAAAGAGAAGGATTCGATAATCCTAAATGGTTTACGTTGAAAACTCCCGAGGGCATTTTTAAAAGGTTTTATAAATTAAACTCTCGATCTGTGATCTTGAAATTTTGGAAAGCTTTACCTAAACTCTTGCCTCGTGAAGTATTTTCGTTATGTTTAAATCTTTGAGGATTTCTGGTTATTATTGTTCTTGAAACTTGAATTGTATGGCTCGTATTTGCACTTTGTACTTGCACTAGCAAAATAGTGGAATTTTGCTAACCCCCGAGTAATCGGGGGGTGGATGTCTCTATTGCATTCAGGTTTTCGGGAGCACACTACCAATATCGGGGGTTTAGCCGACGACTTTAAGTCGTCGGCTAAAGGTCAATGTCGTCGTCTAATCGCACCAGTCGTCGGCTAAAAAACCGTCGGCCGATATTCGTCGGCCAAGGTTTAGCCGACGACTTTTTCGGTAGTCGTCGGCTAAAGTTCAAAGTTTAGCCGACCACTACGACAAGGTCGTCGGCTAAAACCTGTTGATAAAAAAAAAACTTTAGCCGACGACCTTTTCAAATGTCGTCGGCTAAAACCTGATTATTAAAAAAAAAAAAACTTTAGCCGACGACTTTTACATATGTCGTCGGCTAAAGCCTGTCTTAAAAAAAATAAAAAAGGACACTTTAGCCGACGACGGTTTTAAATGTCGTCGGCTAAAACCTATTTTAAAAAAATAAAAAAGACACTTTAGCCGACGACTGTTTTAAATGTCGTCGGCTAAAACTTTTTTGAAAAAAAAAATAATTTACTTTAGCCGACGACCTTTGGAAAGTCGTCGGCTCAAACCTAATATAAAAAAAAAATTCAGATTTTAAGATCCCAAAACCTGTACCAAAACCTGTATTTTTTGCACCTGCAATTTTTATACACCAGCTCCCATTATCAACAACAATCAACGCGCAACACATTCAACTAATACCATCAATAATATGCCCAACATTATATGCAATGCACAACACATTCAAGAACATTAATTTCATCAACATACTAGTAGCGTCAACAAAATCACTTACACAATTGTAACATAAATATAAATATACAAGAGTACTACAATAACAGAACTACAATTCACTACCAAAATCATCTAAATGTCGAAATGTAGTAGTAGAAGGATTACCACCATCCCCTAGATCCTCGTCACGAGGCTGTGAAGATGGGGTCTGTCCGAAGAGAGAAGGCGGTGGAGCAGGTGCCTGCAGTCCAGCCTGAGTAATGGTCTGAGTCAGCATCATCATATAGTTCATCATGGCCTGCTGCTGTCTCTGGAAACTCTCTAACCGCGACTCAGTCCTTTGCTCGCTCTCATGTAACCGCGTCTGAGTCCTCCTTTCATTCTTAGCTCGGAGCTCCCTCTCCGCCCTCAACTGCTCCTCGAGATAGGCAGTCCGTGCATCCCGTCCGCGAGGGTGCTGGAAGCCGGGGGTATCTTTCAATACATGGTGACCCTCGGCTCCCATCATCTTAGTGCGGTACCGACTACCTTTAGGAGGGTAGACGGTACCCCACACCCTAGCGCGAACATAAGGATCGGCCTGATCGATCATCGATGGCGGGGTGAGGTCGGTCTCGCTAAGTCAGGATCTTTGCTCCCGAGCAATCTCAGCAAGCATCCTCTGAGACTCCTCCCGCACACGCTCCTAAGTTAATATGAAAATAAATATTTCAATATCAATAAAAGTATGATACAAAGGCATTTATTTTATTACCAAAATAAAATAAAATACGACTTACATGCTCCTCGGGATGGTTCGGATATGCTTTCTGAGTCACGTAGGCAAATGCATCCAACGAATCAGAAGAAATGGCCTCGTGCGCAACTCTGGCTAACGACCGGGAACCCAGATTGTGATGGTCGGTCAGACCAGCAAGATTGGTCATGTTGGTCAAGCTCGTCGCCTTCAAAAAAATATTATTTAGAATCGAGTTTATATTTAGAATTCAAAAAAAAATAAAAACTGAAATATTTTAATTTTTATTAAATACTAGCAATTTTTTAATAAATAAAATACAATATTCAGATTTTTATTTTTTTATGAAAAATAATATTCTAGTTTTTATTTTTATTAAAACAATTTATTTCCACTTTTGAATAAAAATTCCGATTTTTAATATTAATAATATTCGAATTTAAAAAATACGAAGTTCCGATTTTTCTAATTTAAAAAAATCGGAACTTCAAGTATTTTTTAAATTCTGAAACATTAATTTAAAAAAAATTGAGTTTATATTTAGAATTCAAAAAAAATAAAAACTGAAAAAGAAAGAATGAAATGAGGGTATTTTAGTCATACCATGAACTCCGGGTCGCGAAAATGAGCGCGTAGCCACTTCCACTCGTACTCCCGGAACTTGAATTCTTTCGGGGTAGCCTCCCGGGTATCACCCCAAGCTGTCCAGAAAATGTGCATCTCATTTTTCCAAGATTTGTACCTACAACACACGTTGCACAACATATATTATTCGTAAGAAAAAAATTACGCAAACAATGTAGATACAAAATAAATTAAAATGACTTACTTGGTAGACTGCACCTCGTCACACCAAGTACGTAGTAGAGAGTCGGGAATGACAAACCACACCTATGAACAGCATAAATACGTAATAATTTAAAAACATCACATATTGCATTTTGAAAGTGTTGATTGGAAAACACTTATTAAATATTTATTAACTTACTGACATAGCATTGTTCAAAGCATCCTTCACGCACTACGGCACGTCCCCCCAATCGGGCCACAAAACGGGACTCTGTCCCGAATGACAAAGCCAACATTACGGCTATATGACGCCGTAGCGTCAGAAGACATCACCGGTCGGCCGTGTCTGTCTAGAGGAATCTCGTAACGGCCATGCTTACTTACGTACGAGTCGAGCGCCAGACCATTTGCTAGGCCACGAGTCTTCTTCTTTTTCTTCTCCTCCTTGACTACATTTTTCCCCTTCTCCTTCCTCTCTATCTCCTCGTACAATTTCGTCTTCGAAACCCGACAACTACGCCAACACATGTTGTCTGGCCAAGACTCGTAGACGTACGCCTCGTCAGGGCTAATCAATCGAACGGGAACTCGTAATCCCGTCTCATCGACCTCTAGAATAGTCGGAACCATCGGAGGCATGAATAGAGTCGTCGGCGGACCGTGGGGCACCGTGGACGAGGAACTCCATACATCTCCTGATGTGTGAGGGCTAGACGTGGGTCGGTGGATGGGAGGTATACGAGTCTCCGTCTGCGAGGGGGTCGGTCATGGTGTCTGAAAGGATAAATGTCGCGCTAGTGCAGCGGGCTCATCTGTCGCCCTAAAAAAATCGCCAGCGTTCATGCCGGTATCTTCTAGTATCTGGCGGGTACGAACGCTGCTCTGAGATATGTATAGTGTAGCGGGATCCGCCTTACTAGAGGCTGCCGAACTCCCCCCCGAATCGAAAGTGGTCGACTTTGTCGACTTCTTCCCCAACGCTTTCCTTATTCTATCCATAATCTAAACAAATAAATCAAATTCACAACTCAACACAACAGTAATTATCAATGCCATACAACGTTAATCTTTCAATTAACGTCGGCTATACAATTCCTTCCTCCTCAAACAAATTCATCAAATATTTCATCAAAACTCATTAAACAATTTACCTAATTCATGAAATAATCTAAACAAATACATCAAATTCACAACTCAACACAACAGTAATTATCAATGCCATACCACGTTAATCTTTCGATTAACGCCAGCTATACAATCTCTTCCTCCTCAAACAAATTCATCAAATTCACAACTCATTAAACACATCCGATGTAGAAAATACTAAATTCATATCAAATATTGCATCACAATTCATTAAACAATTTACCTAATTCATCACATAATCTAAACAAATTCATCAAACAAATACAATAAATTCATCAAACAAAATAAAAAAAAAAGGAAAAGGGTTACCTGTCGGGAGGCGGTCGGACGGCGGGCGGGCGACGGGACGGGGGCTGTCGTATGGGCGATGGAACGGCGGCCGGGCGGGCGGCGGGACTGGGACTGTCGTACAGGCGGCGGGACAACGGCCGGGCGGGCGACGATTGGGTGACGGGGGTTGGGGGCTGGGTGACGGGCGGCGGGACGGGGGCTAGGTGATGGGCGAATGTCGGACGAGATTTTGGGGCTTGGGGCGATCGGGCTGGGTGAGGTGTTGTGTCACGATCTATTCATCCCGACAGGCGATCGACTATAAGGCCGAGCGACCAAGTCAACTCCAGTCAAACTATGGCTAGCTCGCCAAGTCGAAGATATCAGACCACCATCAGGTACCTAGCGATCGACTCCCAAGGCGATCGCCCTTTGGCAGCTGGCGATCTACTCTAGTGATCGGCTAAGGGCAATCGACCTACGCCTCGAGCAGAGACGATCGCCCGTCAAAGTCATCAAGGACTGGATCTCAGAAAAGCACCCACATGCAGATCCACCAAAGGCGCTGACAAGATCTTCGCCAGCAGATAAGATCTTTTGCTGACAGACAAGACCTTTGACCACAGCCTGTCACCTACCTCACCTACCAGCATGCGCGCCGAAAGTTGTCAGTGGGACCACCGTGACGGCAACTCGGGACGCGTGTAAGCTCCCATTGGACCGCATAGTTGGCCCGGCCAACTCCTGCGGACTTTGAGGACAGGCCCATGTGCTAAGAGACGATCGCCCGATTATTATATTGCGAGAAAAGGCGATCGCCGCGTATCCAAGCCACATAAATAGAGAACCTCCTCCTACTTTGGAAAAAGGTTCGAAATTCATTCCACTAACGGTTCGAATTCATTCGACTTACGCCGAACTCATTCTCTCACATTCCGATACATTCACGGAAATCTTGAAGAACATACATATCATCAAGCTCCGGCTATCTCACCAGGAATCCATCTCAGGACTTCTCTCTCTAAATCTCTCGTCCGAGACGATCGGCGAAGCGACAAGTCTCCACTAGACAGATTCCAAGGGATTCATAAGCCCGAGCCCAAGCATCGACTAAATACTCGCCGTGAGAGACGGTCGATCTCTCACCGCCGCGACTGTTCATCTCCTTTGTTACAAGAACTCACAGAGCATCAAATCTGGTTCTTCCGGCAATCTACACGCTCACTAGCTAAGATAACAAGAATCTTTACACTCATTGTAATTGTATTCTTACATTAGTACTTGTATCCACGAATATTGGTATTAATAATATCTCGCGAGAGCATTCAAGCCCGGGACTAACAACCCCGGCAAATCTTGTGTTATTTATCTTTCTCACGGAAGTGCTCTTGCATTTGTTTGCTATCCCATCCATTCCAGCAATATCTATCTCCGGATAATATTTTGGGTAGCAACAATTGCCGCTAGAGGAAGGGGATCTAACCCTCACATTTTTAATTCTACCGTCCCGAAGAACACTCACTGTTCTCGGGGCATATACTTGAAGTGACACTCACTCACTTCAAAGAAAACCTTCAGAATCATGACATCCGCCGGTACATCGAAGAAAGCCACTCTCCGAACCGCCGGACACCATATCCCGGCTCAATCCGAACCCCAGCCAACGACAGGGGGAAGCCGCAGCAACGCGAGACTCTCGATCCCGCATCCGAGAGATGGCCCCAACCTCTCACTCGATCAGTTCCAAACCGAGGAACAGATCGAGGAGGCTATGGCCATCCTGGAGGAGCGACGGAGAGCATGTGCGTCGCCTGCAATAACTCCCTCGATCATCCGCCGCATAGGAAAACGGAAATTCAGCGGGCTACTGAACGAACGATCGTCAGAAAGCCCCAATTCGCGAGGAAAGGCTCTCGCACGACCGGACGGATCCATATTCGATCGCAGGCGCGACCCATCCTGGCGGCCGGGCACTCTGTTTCCAACCTCGAAAAGCGGAACCCGAATCCGTCACGGAAGTTCGGCCTACCCACCTCACGGCCCGAGCCTTGGTCGGCCATCGACTCCCACCCCGATCGCTGAGATCGGTACTCAATCGCCTCGGCACCCGCTCCGGCGCGAGCGCGGCGGCCGAGGCCACGCGATGGCCGCCATACAACGCCCGGCTCGGCGAGATGAGAGCACTCTTGGACCTTTGGGCGAGCACCGGCAAGAAGATCGCCGGGCCCGGCCGAGCCACTCTCGATCCACATCGAGCTTGCCCCATACAACCAACGATCGCTCCCCCAAAACACCTCTGTATGAGGAGATCGGACGAAACCCACCCGAGTAAATTCCGAATTTACATGGTGGGTGTGGGGCATTTGATGCAACCAAGTGCCGGATCTTCCGCCGACATTGGGCGGTGGCCCATAGGTGGTATGTCTCACTACCACCACGATCAGTCACCTCTTTTAAGAAACTGGCGAATGACTTCACGTCATACGTCGCCAGCAAGGTCGCCAGACCAGAAGGCCCCCACCGCATGATAAAAATCAAGCAGGGGAAGGACGAAACTGACGTAGATTACATCGACCGGGTAGACGAAATCATCCTCACCGGCGAACCAGTCAGTGACGAGCTCGCTCTCTATTCAGTCATGGGGGGATTCCACGGACACTCTCCCATGTTTAGACATCTCTCCAAGGATATTCCCCCAACTTACGCGATCTTCCGCGCTAAAGCTGCCAACTTTCTGGCCAGGAAAAGGCTACTCACCCTCCGCTTAGGCGAGGAAACGCCACCTCTTGTCCAGAAGATAGCGATCGCCAAAACAAAGAAGGCGATCGCCAGGACACCCGGAGATCTCAAGGCTTTCGAGGACATGGAAGCCCATCTCCTCCATACGTTCAACAGAACTCCGGCACATATTTTCTATGCCATCAAGGGGCACGAAGAGCTCAAAAAGCCAAAGGCGATAAGGGACCACGGTCACCTGGACAACAATCAATATTGTGCCTACCATAAGAGTCCGGCCACGGCACCAACAAATGCCGCGACCTCCTCGGGCGACTACGGAGATTGTTCGAGGAGGGCAAGTTGGGCGACTTATTGGTTTAGCCGAAGCCCCTACCTATCTCTATAGACGATCGTCCGAGTTAAACATAAAACAGGCTGGAAAGCTCATATGAGCCGACCCCTGGATCAGCCTCGGCGACCGTCCCTACATGCTTCAATCAAGAAAAGGAGACCTCGGAAATCTCCCCGATCTCCCTCCTTATTTAAGAAACCGGAGGACTCGATCGCCATCTACAGTTCACCGTCTAACATGATGGACTAAGGCACGAGATCGCCTCCCCCGCACAACGTACACCGTCGAAGGTCGACATCTACATGACGATCCAAGGTGGAAGAGTGCATCCATGGTCCTGGTGGTCGATGGAACCGACTGTTTAGGCCATGCAAGGTCCCTTTGGGCCAAGATCGCCCGCCCTTCGTTTAAATACGAGGTCGGCGTAGTCTGAGGGCCCTCCAAAATAAATCAGTGGACAAGATCGCTCGCCCTCAAAGGTTCATCATCTAACATGGTAAACCCGGACAATGCGACGTGCCACAACCCCCGTCTCAACGTACACCGTCGAGGTTCGCCATCTTCATGGTGGGCCGAGGTGGAAGCAGAGCTAAACAAGCCGCGGGCGTGGAGTTGAATCATCCGACGCTGCCCCGCGCAAGGACTCCTCTAGACCGAGACCGCACGCCCTTCGTTTAAATATGAGGCGAGGCGCAGTCTAACAGAGGACCCTCATAATAAAGTGAGTCACGAGACACTCAATGTCTTCGCGCATCAAGACATGATCAAGGAGTCGGTCCATCGAACTCCGCGATCGTGCACGGTTCCTCAAGATGGACGACCGTCCCCGAGGATTCGACAAAGTTGAAGACCGCTCACTCAAGGAATTATTTTCATCCCCTTACTTCCACTAAGTGAATAAAAACAAGGGGCAATAAGAGTGCGGACTACCTACACGACGATCGTCGCTATTCAACCACATACGGAGATCGTCATTTTTTCAGATGTAGTGCAGCGATCGAATTCGTTGTAAAAAGTTGTCTTTATGAGTTTATCAATTCATTTGGAACTACCCTCGCAACGATCTCTCCTCACACATTTGTACAAAGTCAAACAAAGACTCAAAAATAACCATTCATTCAAGTAATCGAAGATAATCAAACATTCAGTTCATTGCTTGAGAAGATCAAAAGTACATGGTCGCCCGAAGGCCTATGTTCTACAAAAGAAAGCTACAAAACTACAAGTAAGCAAGCTAAAACGTCAAAAATGAAGCGCCTCAGGCCCCTGCCTGGCCTTCGCCATCAGCATTCGGCGCGGTCCCCTCATCTTCCGGAGCGTCGGGATGAGCAAGATTGGCCGGAGACAGATACCAGCTCAAATCCACGCCGATGTCCGCAAGATCCAAGATCGGCAAGGAGAAAGCTGAATGGAGAGGATGCTCCAACGCATACGCCTTGAAGTTATCGGCAAGAGGCCCGACCTCCAAACCTCCCTTCTTAGCCGCTCGGATCGAGTCGGCGAACGCCAAATAGTAGGCGAACTCGCTGACGTACTCCAAGTTTTGGAAGGGATCGGCCTTGGTCGCCTCAACCTCTCCTTTCAGCTCCGCCATCGCCTGTTGCGACCCCTGGAGCTCGGCCTCCCTCGCAGCAATCTTTTCCCTCGCCTCCGTCAGCTCGCTGGTCAGCCGAGCGATCGTCACCTTCTAGAGATCGGCCTCCTTTTCAGCAACGATCCGCGCCTGGACGGCATTCTGCATCTGGTCCCGAAATCGGTCAACCGCCATACGATATTTCTCAGTCTCCTTCTTCTCCAGCTCAAGCTCATGACTCGCCCGCTTGGCCGCCTCCAGAGAGTCCTTCTCCATCACCGCGATCTTGTCAGCAAACTCGGCGTTCTCTTTCCGAGCCGCCTCGAGATCCTCCTGCAGGCGAATGGTGGAGGGCCGCCCCTCAAACTCCTGAGGAGCCTGGACGGCCATGGTCGCCGTCTGAAGAGAAAGGGCGAGAACAGCGTGCATCAAACTCGCCGATCGCTGTCGAGCGATCGCATCCAGATCAGTCGTCCATGCCTTCGGCAGAGCAGAAGCAGCTTTGCTAACGTATGGAGGAATGTCGCAGGAATGGCGAGGAGATCGACTCGCTAGGAAATCTACGACCATCGGCGGGCAAGACGGATCTGCGCGACGGATCCTGCACCAAAACAACAAAGTTAATACAACTCCTACGCAGATGCAATTTTCAACACAAAAATGTTATCTACCTCTCAGCCTTCTCGGGATCCCGACCGAAAAACGGTTTCCCTCGAGGGGTCTCAGCATCCGCAATCGCCATCTCCCGCATAAAAGCCGCAGAGGGCGGCTCGCTCTCCGGAGCAACAATGGT
This sequence comes from Orobanche coerulescens, assembly GCA_033398695.1. Taxonomy (NCBI): domain Eukaryota; kingdom Viridiplantae; phylum Streptophyta; class Magnoliopsida; order Lamiales; family Orobanchaceae; genus Orobanche; species Orobanche coerulescens. The sequence goes on from CM065809.1 coordinate 84,805,663, forward strand.
GATCGGAGGCGCGGCGATCGGCACTTCATCGCCCGGGGCAAGAACCGAAGTTTCTTCCGGCCTCGGCCTCTTGCGATTCGCCCGAAGCCCCTCCTCCGGAATTTTCTCCTCAACCACGACCGGCTCCACGCGAGGCTCCGACTCCACGCGAGGCTCCGCCTCCGGAACTATAGGCAACGCAACGGGTGGGACCCGAGTCGACCTCTTATGGCGAAGACGGCCTAGGACTCCTGGGTTCGACATGGCGATCTCCGTCGGAGGCTCCAAAAAGCGAGGAAAGCGAACCTCTGCAGTTAAGACAATCGATCAACAGTCAGATTCTGTCCTCAAATAAGGCGATCGCCTAGAAAGTGAAGGTCGTATAAAGTCATACCTGGCACCGCGAGATGTCTCGGGAAGCGGAATAGTCGAGCCGACAACCAACGAATCTCCTTGTTGATCCGAGTGGCGTCAAGGTCGTCGTCCGACAAGCTCCTTATCCGCTCCCAGACAACGAGAAAGTCGAAAGGCAGCTCCTCGATCGCCGGAATATGAAAACCTACAAAACCGAAATCAAATTAGATCAGTCCAAAACGCATCCAAATGAAGGGAGAGTCTAAACCCTTACCGGGATTCCTCTCCCGAAATTCAGTGGGGATCTCCAGCTCGCCCGTACGATTGTCGCTCGCCGAAGCTCTCCACTTGCCAGCGACCCAGAACCATTTCGTCTGATCGCCCCGCATCTTATTCGGGACTCCATGAATCACCCGGCCAGATCGGCCTTGAATATGGTAACCGCCGACCAACCCTTTATGAGCCGTCAGTTTAAACAAATGGTTCATCTCCAACGGCGATGGGAGGCGGTATAGGCGGTGACCTCCGAAGAGGGTGAGAGTGCAGTTAATTTGGAGCCAGGCGTTCGGCGTCAGCTGAAGTGGCGCCACATTCCAAGCGGCCAACAGATGGGAGACAGCAAAGGATAGAGGGAAGCGCAGCCCGGCCTCCATAATCGCCTCATTCACGGCGACCATACCCATCGGAGGCTGGTCGGCTCGTTCATTCTCCGCCGGCGCGAACATGACCACATCTGAAGGAACATGGAATCTTGTCCTCCAGACGGCCAGATCTCTCCTGGTCGTCGAGCTCCGTATTTGGCCGAGCGACCACAACGATCGCTGCGCGGCACGGTATTGCGACCGTTTGGGAAGCACATAGGGATAGGCGACCGAGTATCCCCTGAAATCGAATCTCGGAGTAGGACTGGCTAACCTCTCCATTATTTCAGCAAAGGCCCTATAGGCCCGACCGAAAACGCTATGTTGCTCCCAGTAAGCCCTGATCGCCAGATCTCTCTCGATCTGCGATCGTCTCTCTTCAGCAGCCGACTCCTTAGCAACATCGGCCTCATTGAACAAAGCCTCAACTTCAGCCGGGTCGATTCCAGCCCGAATAGCTTCAGCCGCCGTCTCCAGGTGGAAGACGGAAGAATTTTCTCCCCGGACAGTCGATGTCCCGGCGGCAGAACTGGTTCCCGCTCCAAATGATGATGAGGTTCCGGCCATTCTCAGAAACAGAAAAGGAGAAAAGGATTTTTCTTACCCTAAAGTGAAATCGAACGACGATCGGCACTAAGATCTTCAGAAAATTCGGCAGCAAGTCCTTCTTTCTCCAAAAAGTACGCGTGAGTGAAACTGCCGCACCGCGCCCCTTTTATAGGAGAAGGCAGGGACCGGTTTGCAATAAGAGAAAACCTCAGGGGTCGGATCTCAAGCGACGCATTAATTGACCCCCTCGAGACCCGCGTACGCGTCTTTTTAAGGACGCATTAGCCGAGGAGTCATTAATGACCGTTGGCGTCCTCCAATAGAAGCCCGACACATGCGCGCAGACTTTTCCACGCCCATTGTTTTTCCCGCGCAGTTCAGCAGCCAACCAGGTCGTCCGAACCCAGAGTATATCAGCTCAAAGACGATCGCCAGTTCAGTTAAACACGAAATCGCTCGTCAAAAGTTCAGCGATCGCCAAGAAAGCCACCTCACCCCACGTTTCCAACGTATGAGCGAGCTGGGGGGCAATTGTTGTGTCACGATCTATTCATCCCGACAGGCGATCGACTATAAGGCCGAGCGACCAAGTCAACTCCAGTCAAACTATGGCTAGCTCGCCAAGTCGAAGATATCAGACCACCATCAGGAACCTAGCGATCAACTCCCAAGGCGATCGCCCTTTGGCAGCTGGCGATCTACTCTAGTGACCGGCTAAGGGCAATCGACCTACCCCCCGAGCAGAGACGATCGCCCGTCAAAGTCATCAAGGACTGGATCTCAGAAAAGCACCCACATGCAGATCCACCAAAGGCGCTGACAAGATCTTCGCCAGCAGATAAGATCTTTTGCTGACAGACAAGACCTTTGACCATAGCCTGTCACCTACCTCACCTACCAGCATGCGCGCCGAAAGTTGTCAGTGGGACCACCCGTGACAGCAACTCAGGACGCGTGGAAGCTCCCCATTGGACCGCATAGTTGACTGCCAGCAACTCCTGCGGACTTTGAGGGGACAGGCCCATGTGCTAAGAGACGATCGCCCGATTATTATATTGCAGAAAAGGCGATCGCCCGGCGTATCCAAGCCCTATAAATAGAGGACCTCCTCCTACTGGAAAAAGGTTCGAAATTCATTCCACCAACGGTTCCGAATTCATTCTGACTTACGCTCAGAACTCATTCTCTCACATTCCGATACATTCACGGAAATACTGAAGAACATACATATCATCAAGCTCCCGGCTATCTCACCGGAATCCATCTCAGGACTTCTCTCTCTAAATCTCTCGTCCAGAAGACGATCGGCAGAAGCAGCAAGTCTCCACTAGACAGATTCCAAGGGATTCATAAGCCCAGGAGCCCAAGCATCCAGCTAAATACTCGCCGTGAGAGATGGTCGAGCTCTCACCGCCGCGACTGTTCATCTCCTTTGTTACAAGAACTCACAGAGCATCAAATCTAGTTCTTCCTGCAATCTACACGCTCACTAGCTAAGATAACAAGAATCTTTACACTCATTGTAATTGTATTCTTACATTAGTACTTGTATCCCCGAATATTGGTATTAATAATATCTCGCGAGAGCATTCAAGCCCGGGACTAACAACCCCGGCAAATCTTGTGTTATTTATCTTTCTCACGGAAGTGCTCTTGCATTTGTTTGCTATCCCATCCATTCCAGCAATATCTATCTCCGGATAATATTTTGGGTAGCAACATGAGGGAGAAGGAGAAAATAATACAAGAAGAAGGAGAAAACATATAAAATGTAGGGTGTTTAGCCAACGACAAGATCTATGTCGTCGGCTAAAGTGTTTTAAGAAAAATATTAAACTTTAGCCGACGACATTTCAATAGTTGTCGGCTAAACCCCAAGTATGACACGGGCCGTGTAGTCTAACACGGTCGGGTCAGGATACAGTGTGTTTTCACTTTCTGGGCAGGTGCGACACGGGCCGTGTCATTTGACACGATCTGTTAAAGTATACCATTTTTGTTTTAAAAAACTTTAGCCGATGACTTATATAATGTCGTCGGCTAAACCCCCAACCGTGTCAAATGACACGGGTCGTGTCGCACCTGCTCAGAAAGTGAAAATAGACTGTCTGCCTGATCCGACTGTATTAGACTACACGGCTCGTGTCATAGTTGGGGTTTAGCCGACGACTATTGAAAAGTCGTCGGCTAAAGTATAATATTTTTTTTATAACACTTTAGCCGACGACTATTAAAAAGTCGTCGGCTAAAGTATAATATTTTTTTAAGAAAACACTTTAGTTGACGACGTGGATCTTGTCTTCGGCTAAACCCCCCGTTTTTTTAATAATATTATTAATATTATATTAATGTTTTGATTATTATTAGTACTATTTTTTTAATTATATTTAACATATGAAAATATACATCTAATAAATTTATGGCTCATAGTTTGAGTCATCACTACAGTCTGTCTCATTATCTGAGTTGATATTCGGCAACATATGCCTCAAGTCGTCCACATTATCATCATCAGAATTTTCAAGTAATTCGTTTGTATCAACGTCAACGTACCCGCGAGCATCACCACGGAGTCGGACGACTCGTCCTTCAGGAATATTATTCATTGTAATTGTTGTTGATAGTGGAATATTTTCTGTATTTGGCTCTTGAGAAGCATCACCGTCATCAATACCTGTTGTTTCTCTCAGTGTAGCAGCACTATAAATATTCCTCGTTGTCACAACGTTAACTATCTTCCATGTGCCTTTCTTCACCAAGTCGTCCAAATAATACACTGACATTGCTGATGTAGCAAATACAAAAGGATCACTTTCATACCATGAAGTGGATGTGTCAGATAACAGCCCGTGGTCGTCTTGCATATCGGTTCCAAGACTGGTGTCGTACCATCGACACTTAAACAAGTAAATTGTCAGGCCTTCCCCGTAAATTAGTTCTACCACTTCCAAAAGAACACCGTAATATCCACCATCTATCATAACCCCAGAATTTTGACATCTTGTTTTTTGGTCTCTCTCAAGGCATACGAAATGTGACACCATTGACTTTGGCCATCGAATAAATTCTTGACATAACCGGCTTCATAGAAAGAAGCATAAGTTCACGGGACCAGTTAGGGTGTCCGTCATCTTGTATGTGTGTCATCTGTCGTAAATAAACTTTTTGTGTAAACAAAATATCTTAAGTCCATAATCTATAGCAACTGAATGTATACGTACCCATTCTCCAAAATAGTCGGCAAAAGTGTCATTGTGGAATCTAGTGTGACCTCGCACCATATCGCATGACAAGTGGATGTCTTTCCAGTACTGAACTTCTGGACAATTGAGCAATATCCACCAATGTGCAATTTGTGACTCGTACGGGTCTAATTGTCTTCCTGGCAACCTCCCATAGACGTCAACCTCAGTGGATATGATAGAAAGATTGAATTGTATTTTATCTGCTGGAATAGAGCGGGTAGGGGGCTCGAAGGTGCCCAAATACAACTTGATATGCGAAATACACTCCGACGCAAGGTAAGATTCTGCAATGCATCCTTCCGGTGCAGACTTATTGGCCACGGAGTCTTTGTAATCACCGAGTTGCCTGTAATATTGTCATTGTGTTAGAAATCATACTTAATTTGACAATATATATATATATATATGTGTGTGTGTGTTACCTTTCAACCGGGTACATCCACGAGTAGTGCACTAGACCAGTGACCAATAACTGCCGGGGAAGGTGGATCATGAGGTCAAAAAAGTTTGGAGGAAATATTCGCTCAAACTTGCACAAGATATTGATGATCTCATCTTGCATTTTATGCAAATCAGATTTCTTCACTTCTCTCGTACATAATTTCTGGAAAAATCTTGACAATGCAACACACGGCTCGACCACCTGTTTTGGTAAGTACGGTCGAATAAATACCGGAAATAGGTGTTGGAGTAGGATATGACAATCATGACTCTTCAAACCAGTTAACTTGTTCTCCCTGAAATTAACGCATCTTCCTATATTTCCAGCATACCCGGTAGGATACCTAGCAGTCTTTATCCACCAAAATATCTCAGTTCTTTACTCGGCAGTGATGGTGTAAGCTGCCTTAGGCATTTTTTGTTTTCCCTTGACAGTTTTCAACCATAAATGTTTTCTTATGCTCATTTCATCCAAACCTTTGCGTGCTTTTGGCCCATCTTTGGTCTTTCCATCCCAACCTAAGGTTGTCCCAACCACACTTTCGCAAACATTCTTTTCAATGTGCATGACATCCAAGAAGTTCCTTATCAGTAACTTGGACCAGTAAGGCAATTCCCAGAATATACTTTTATGCGACCAATACTTATACCTGTCGGGCCTTTCAGGGGTTGCTGCAATCACATCAGGATGGTTACTAAGCTGACCAAAATCATACTCAATAAGAATTGATAGTATTTCATCACATGTCCACTGTCGTGGTGGCTCGCCTATTTCTACAGTGCCATCAAATGCTGCAGCATCCATACGCCACTCATGTTCCCTCTCAAGCCATATCCGATGACGCATTCGGATAACTTTCCTACAGTAGTACCTAGCACAATCTGCATTCAAACACACTGGAAAACCTCTATATCTGCTAATAACAGATCCAGACAGCATTCCATATGCAGGAAAATCACTAATAGTGCCGATACACATGGCGTGCAAGTAGAACATCTCGGACGAATAACTGTCGTACGTGCGATGACCTTGCTCCCACAACAATTTCAGCTCCTCTATGAAAGGTCTCATATACACATCGATACACTTTCCCGGATATCCGGGGCCCAGGACTAACAAGGTCAACATATTATACTCCTTCCGTATACACATCCATGGAGGAAGATTATAAGGAATCACTACAACAGGCCATATGGTATATGAAAGACTCATGTTACCAAAAGGGTTGAAACCATCAGATGCAATCCCGAGCCTCACATTTCGGATATCTGAAGAAAAATTCGGATACTCCCTATCTATATGCTTCCATGCCTCTCCATCCGAAGGGTGTATCATAGTATCCCTGTCATTAGTGTGCGACTCGGCATGCCATCTCATTGCTTTTGCCGTGTGAGTAGACATAAAAAGCCGTTCCAACCTGTCCTTCAGTGGAAAATACCAAAGTACCTTCATCGGTTTCTCTTTTCTAGAAGGAGTGATCCTATATCTCTCTGTATCACATACAGGACATCTGGTGAGGTCTTCATTAGGATGCTCCCAGAATAGAACACAATCATACATGCAGACGTGGATCTTAATGTAGGAAAGACCAAGATCTTTCAAAATTCGTCTCATTTTTGTATATGTATTAGGAAGATGATGACCCTATGGAAGCATATTACTCTTAAGCTCCAAGTAATCATCCACAGACTTGATGGATGATCTGTTTTCCACCTTTAATCTCATCATTTCCATGACACAATCAAGAACAGTCATGTTACACCCTGGGTATAGAGGGGTCTGTTGGAGTTGAATTAGCTTTTTGTACCTGTCAAGCCCAGCAGTATTGCAAGGAAACGGTCTACGGGGTCGTGGGATTGGCTCAGTTGGTACAAATGTCTCGGAAAAACCAAACACATCATCAATCAACCTCCTCTTCGGATCGGTGAACCCGTCGTTACCACTAAATTGTCCGTGATCATACGGAATAACAAAATTTGGTGCTTCACCGTGGTATATCCAACATGTATATTTACTCCAAAAACAATTCTTCTTTAGGTGTTCCCAGACCTCATCAAATGGAAAACGATACATATCACTGCGACATCTACATTTAATATACGGACAGTAGTGCAACGTATTACCATTGTGGTGCTCTTTTACAAATCTCATAAACTGCTTCATCCCATCCATTACACTTGGATCCCATTTTCGTAACCCAATCCAACTCTTGTCCATCCTGAAAATGTATAAATTTTCTAATATTAATCCAACTAACTAATATTGTTCAAATTATAAATGAAATCACAACAAACAATTAATCATCATAAAACTTAATCGTTATACATAAAAGCTTTCGAATGTGCAGCATGAATAATACAAAGTTTCGAAATCACAATAAAAAATACAATAAAATACGTACCTTAATCGAAATGGTGATTATAACAACCGGTAGAAATCTTCGTCACTCCAGCTAGCACAACTCAAAGTAGCAACACAAACTCAAAAAATACACAAAGGGATTTCCAAGAACTCGGTTGATCTTTTTCGCAAGGTCGCAATACTCAAAGTAGCAACTCACAAGCTTTTTTCGGGAATAACTGACAGGATCGGGAATAGAAAGGTGCTCTTTAGCGGGGAGAGGGGCAAGATTGGGTTGGTGTTCCGTGAACTATATATAATTTTCACTTGGAGGTTTAGCCGACGACTTGATCTAGGTCGTCGGCTAAACCCCAATTTTTTTTTGAAAGGGTTTAGCCGACGGCCTAGATCTTGCCGTCGGCTAAAATTTGATTTTTTTTTTGGGAAAGGGTTTAGCCGACGACCCAGATCAAGTCGTCGGCTAAAACCTTTTTTTTTTTTGAAAAGGTTTAGCCGACGACCCAGATCAAGTCGTTGGCTAAAACGTCTTTTTTTTCCCGTCGGTTAAACAATATCTAGGTCGTCGGCTAAACCTCTTTACTATATCTGACGACTATGTTGTACTACAGCCGACGACCTAGATCAAGTCGTCGGCTAAAACTGTTTAGCCGACAGCAACACTAGTCATCGGCTAAAGTGCAAAGTTTAGCCGACGACACTTTAAAGTCATCGGCCGTTTTTTTTGGGGTCGTCGGCTAAAGTCCTTTTTTTAGTAGTGGCATAACACATGGTCGGCACGAAGGATGATGAAAGATGAACGATACTAATCACACGAGGACCCGTTTGATGTCATATTGGTTTAGTTGTTTTTTATTTCCGCTGCAGTATTCTTTCCCCATTGTACGGGAGTGTGTTGTATTCGACCCCTGCGTGGGCATGTATTGTAATTGAGTTGTATGTATTTAATGAAAGACCAAATCGATCTACTGAGTCATTTTAGCCTTAAAGGCATTGTTGAGTTGTTCGATTTTATTACCAGCCTGGTAGATCCATGGGGAAAGGCTCTACGGCGTGTGATATCCCTGAGCGGATTGGGGGTGTTACACCCGGAATCCCACACCCGCGTCCGGCCACCCAGCTCGAGTCTTGTTCCCCGACTCGGCCTAGTCCCATCGTCGTTCCATGTCCCACATCACCCTTGCTCGTTTGGCCTTTCCCGCGTCCCTTGCGCTGCCGGATAGTCCCACACTCATCTCGACCATAATGCCCCTTGGGCAATCCGCTTCCCATAGCGGCGTTCGTGCTCCTCCCATGGTTTCCTCACGTGACTATCCGTCCGATCACGCCATCCCGAAGGCTGAACCTCCACATCCAGCCCGATGCCATCCATGGAATCCTGCTCGTGCCAGTCCCTCAGCAGCCCATGCGATCGTCTGCGCACACATGTCTCGTCGTCAACTTTAGGCCATGACAACTATCTTACTTGTAAATCTGCTAGTGCCTGAAATCTTCTATAATACGGCCGCTAAAAGACTACTAAATCTATTAAGAAAGAGATATTAAGCAAAATAAACATGGAAGTAAATAAAACAATACATATAAAATTAGGCATTTGGAGAAAAGTATATTTTGCGGATGCTTGTATTTAGAGGAAATTGCCAATTTGGTCCCATAGGACACGCGACAATTTCATTTTGGTCCCAGGCACTGCAAAAGTGACCCCAAAGAAATTTTTTCTCGCCCACCATTACGTTAACCGTTAAATATTCTGCATTTTTGGTCCCATCACAAACGTTGCACATTTGGTCCCGCTGAAAATTGCATATTTGGTCCTAACAGTTGCACATTTGGTCTCATCTGGTAAAATGTACCAAACTGGAGGGAAAATATCATTTTGGAGGGAAAATGCACCAAGTTGGAGCCAAAACCTATCACATTAGGTACACAACAGCTTTAGATTTCACACATCATTTTCTATCCATTCACAATGAGAAAATCAAAGAAACTATAAGCCAAAAATGTCAATTTTCATCATCAAATCATGGAAGGCCATATCCACACCCTCAAGCAGGCATAATTTGCCATTGTGGAAAGGGTACCCGAGCATATATATCGTCGAGACCAACAAGTAGAGGATGTTTTTGTACTCCTGCCACAACTGGAATACTACTGATGGATGTGAATATTTTGTATGGGCTGATGAGGTTCAAACTATGAGGGAAGAGGGTGCAAGTGGGGATGATACGTTACATAATGCTGTTGGGTGTTTAACCTAAGAAATGAAGAAGATGGGGAGAGAAATCAGTGGCTTGAGGAAGATGCAGAAACTAATTTGCTGCTTAATTCTGTTGGCTTGGGCTCCTAGTATAGCTAAATGGTTTTTTCAGCCAAAAGTAGTATAAAATGTGGATAGTCTTTTTCATTTCTGTATGTTTATGTAGCATGCATTTTGATATATGTAATGGACATTTGTTCAATAGTCTCCAATATTTTTTCTAACAACAATGCAACAAACAGACAACAAGAGAACTTAAATGGCAAAAATATGACCATAACCAAATGAAAATATCGTTTAAAATAGAAATAGTTATGAACTGCATACAAGCCAAATGGGTTGTTTTTTACAATATCATAAATGTTTTTATGTTGACAATACAATCAAAAAAGGCAACACCATAATGATAATGAACCATTTGGCCTCTCAAAATGCACTTCCAGACTGAAAACCACTAATTTTGCTTTCTCAAATCCTTTTGCCCTTTTCAGCAGATTCTGTGATGCTAGAAAGAGTTAAAAATTTCTTACCTCCCCGATTGAAGACCTTCATTACCCCATTGTCAATGTTTTGTTCCACAACAGGGGAATGTCTCCCAATAAAGGATTGTGGATTGAAGTTCATGGGGGGTGCCCTTATGTTTACCCCAAGCTGCACCGGAGGTGGTGCATTGAATGAGCTTTTGACAGAGTAAGGAGTTATGGTTTATGAGCTCCCTGCTTTTGACAGAGGTGGTGTTATGCCTTCCACACTCTAGATACTCACAGTTTTGCCCTTTTCCTAACCTGTAATTATTTGGCAATAAAAGAAGAAATATTAAAACCTAGATAATAATAACATAAGACAATATTAGTTTTAAATACTCACCAATCTTTCCCTGCTTTTTTTTGTTGTTGGCTTCTCTGAAAGTGGTCCTTCTCCATCCTTTCCATTTTGCTCTGGTTCCACAAGATCAATAAGTTAATCTGAAGAATCCTCTACCATCTTTGCTACAATCTTCCTTATAACACAGCTTCCTCCCTTCCCATTTCCTTTCATATCTATCTCTGTTTTTTGCGAGCCTAGAAATATAGTATTCTCTAATCCACTATAACATAGTAAGTATGAATTTCTCTCTAGCATCTAATAGGGCTGGATTCCATTGTTCACACATATTGTTTACTAGAGTATCACACTTACCAAATTTGTTGAAGTGTGACCAACTCCATTGACAAGGGTGCTTGTCTTTTTGCAGCCATTCCAAACACCTAGGATCCAACTCACCAATCTGTAACATTGTTCTTTTACCAGGAACAGTTGTTGCTTTAGCAGCTTTCCATAATAGCTTTTTGAAGGATCTCCCTTGTATCCAGCCCTCTTTATATTACCATGAAGGTGTCTCACACAAAACCTATTCTCTACTGCAGGCAAAATCTTCTCAAATGCACCAATTACTCCTTTCTGCTTATCAGACATACACATCCTCTCTCTATGATAGTAGATCTTCTTTCACCAAAGTCAGGAACCATTCATAGTCTTCCTTGTTCTCAGCTTGAACAACAGAATAAGCTATGGGATATGGATCATTGTTTAGATCCATGCAAACAGCTGTGAGGAGAACACCTGGTGTATTGCCTCTTAGATGACACCCATCTACACCTATCCAAGGCCTACAACCTTATTTGAAACCAAACTTCAAAGCATTCAAGCACACGTAGAATCTCTTAAATTTGTTACCTTGAGTGGTTGTGTCAACATGGAGTATCACATTTGATCCTGGGTTCTTCTCTATGAGTGTCTGAGCATAGTCCCATAGCTTGGAGTATTGGTTTGTGCTTCACCTTCTATCATCTTCAAAGCTTTTTGTTTTGCCCTATATGCCTGAAATGGAGAAATGTATACTCCTAACTCTTCAATTGCTTCTGATCTCCATTCCCTCACACTCCTCTTGGAATCATCCCTAAATGACTTCTCATACCTCTGTGCCAACCATTTGGCGCTTACATTGTCCACAAAGTATGTCTTTGCACAGGAATGTTGAAGATCAAACTCTCTTATTTAGAAAGATTCCTCATCCTTAACCTTCAAAGCATTAACCTTCAAAGCATTAACATGCCATTCACACTCATCTTCCGTGCATCTAGCATATATTCTTCGCTTATCATTCTTGGTAAACCTTGTTGGATGACCATGCTTAACTAACCATGAGTTAACTGCCTGCTTGAACAACTGCTTTATACTGAAGATTTGGCCTAGATTGAATTCTGGATTCAGGGCAGTTGAAGCCCTAGACATTGCCCCTTCTCTTTGATTTCCTTATTCTTCTTCAGATTGCAAACTCTCAAAAAAACTTTCATTGTTGTGGATATTTGCTCCATCATCATCATTAGAATATGAGCTCTCCTCATCATTCACTTGTTTTGATATCCTAAGTCCTACATATTGTACATCTAAATCAACAGTCTCATCATATATTATATCATCAAGTATCTCATCACATCTATCCCATTTGCCCACAAAGTCCTTATCTGATTCATCTATTTCTTCTTCTTAAATCAAATTCCCATCTCCAATGAAGATAGGCTCCATCTCTCTCTGTATGCTCAGTTTGAACATCAGTCATGTTATCCTCTGCCACAGAGTCCTGCTTCCCATACCCCCGCCACTTGTTTATCACCATTTGCCTCTGTAATATGTTTCTCATGACCTGCTTCTTCCTCATCCCTCTCTGCCTCTGTAATCTGTCTCTTATTCACTATATCTTTCTCACCAATCAAAATAATTTCTCCCTCAGGTTGTTCTTCAATCTCTGGCACACATGTCCTACTGCCTTCCAAAAAAAGAGTAAATTCCTTGTTTGTTGCTGTATGGATTTTCATCCATACATCATATTCATACTCTATCTTCATCAACCCACTGCCCTCAATCATTTCATAAAATTTCTTACTTCCCATGTGCCATAATTGCTCAGCCAAACCTTCTAAATACCTCAAACTCATCTCCCTAGTGTCAACAAAATCAAATACACTAGTTGTTCCCTCGATCCATTTCACACAGTCTACATCATTCACCACCATGATTCAGGATCAATGTGGACCAGTAATCAACTCCACCTACTCAATACAAATTTAGGAAAATTTAATATAAATTCAACACCATAAGCTCAAAAAACCCACACATAATACAAGAAAAAGACAGCCTCACTTGTCACTAGCGTGGGCCCGGTTAAGACAACATAGTCTGGGCAAGTGGTGGTTAGGGCCTGCGTCCTGCAGGTGGTTGAGTCTAAGTTGAAATTCGCCGTTCAAAAAAAAATACAAGAAAAAGACAATGCTCTAATGGACCACTCTATTGGACCACACAACTATGAATAAGACAAGTGAAAACATAAAAAAAAAATAGTAAAAGTCCCAAGTCCCACCCACCTTCAATACATTAAACATATAACAAAAATCCCACCAACCCCATAACTCATCAAGGTCAGCATGATGACACATAAACAATAAGATAAACGCAATAAACAAAATACCCACTATCTCAAAAGCAGCACATTAACATTTAAAAGAACAATCTATCTACTACAGAAACAAGGTGATAGAATGAGGGCTTACGATAGTCTGGTCCTGGGTACGGGGCCGTCCACTTCCGTCGAATCATATTCATGCGGCTGTGATGGATTATCCCAAAATGCTGAGTTCGAATTTGTAAAAATTGAGAGGGTGTAATTCTAGGGTCTGTCGCAGAAAAAATTGGGGAAGTTTCCTTTGTGTTTTTTCCGCGTTGTAAACTTGAGGTTTTTAACATTTAACTATTGTTTAACTAATTATAACGACGGCTAACGGTCACGTGATTTTCTCGTGACTAAAATGTTAGTTTTTAACATTTTGGGACTAAAGTTGGAACAGAATGGGTCACTTATGCAATAAAAATCGTGTTTGTGACCACTTTTGCGAGCAAAAAATCCTTTGGGGTCACTTTTGCAGTGCCTGGGACCAAAATGAAATTGTCGCGTGTCTTATGAGACCAAATCGGCAATTTCCTCCGTGTATTTAAAAGTAAACCATTTGAAAAGCCCAATCAGTTATATATATATAATAGCATTACGAATTTAAAGCAATGCATTGACTATCTTTTCTATGTGGTATTTTCTTAATCTTTTTGGATTTCTATTTATCTAATTTGAATCCCACATCGATTTGAAATAGTAGTTAACACTTAAGTAAATAGATTTCAATGTCTTGAATCCCACATCGATTTAAAATAGAGCTCTACCAATGGAGAACCTAATTAAATACTTAAAATTTAATGTGTATTTTTAAACCCATAGTTATTTCACGCACAAGCTTAAGAATATATTATGTTTAATTTGGCAATTTTAGTGAAATTTTTAATTTAATCAATTATCAAATTAACATTAATTCTATTTATCTAAAATATGGATCTCACAACTGTTTTATTTAGTAGTTTTATCTTAATTAAAAATTTCAGTTTGGTCAATATTAATTATATCAATTATTAATTTAGCCAAATAAATTACTTTATTTTTTATTAGAGATTCTAATTTGACCAATTATCGAATTCGCATTAATCGTATTTATATAAAATGAATATAACATCGATTTAAATGAGGCTCTGCCGATTGGGGAACTTAAATAAATATTTAAAGTCAATTTATATTTTTTACTCTATAATTATATTGCACAATGAGTTTAATAATTTTATTTTTATTTAGAAAAATAATTTAGCTAATATTAATATGGCCGATTTTAAGGCTAAACGAGTAGTTTTATTTTTACTCAAAATCTAATTTGGCCAATTATTAGGTTTGTATTGATAGTATTTATATATAAATTTAAATCCCATATCTCAATCGATTGAATAATTTAAATAAATACTCAGAATCAAAATATATTTTTTCACCTCACAATTGTGTTGCACCATCGATTAATAATTTTATCTTTATTGAAAACTTAATTTGATCATATCTTTTCTACTCAGGCAAAAATTTGGCTAATATTAATTTGATCAATTTCTGTGTCAATAATAAATAATTTTACTTAAATATAAATGTATTTTTCTTGTACTATCAGTTAATAGGTTTATTTTTATTGGAAAACTTAATTTGATCAATATTTTTTCTGTCGAGGCATAACAAATTTGACTATTATTAATTTAGTCAATTTCGATGTTGATCAAATAAATAGTTTTACTTATATATATATATATATATATATATATATATATATATATCAAAACGTATTTGGAGCGCCACTTTAACTCTCTCTCATACTACATTGGTTTTGAATGAGACTTTACTGATTAAAACCTAAATAAGTACTTATAATCAATGTGCATTTTACCATCACATTTCACATGTGCAATTAATTTGACCAATTATTGTGTTAGCCAAATAAATAGTGTTATTTTTATTGTAAAAAAAATTGGCCAATTATTGAGTTGGCCAAATAAATAATCTTATTAATAATAGAAAATTTAATTTGGCTAATTATTTTTTAATTAATTCAAGTTATTTATCAACGTCTAACAATTTAAGAGAATTTGAATTTTTTTTAATAGATTTTAGTAATTAGTTCATATAATCAATGTATATTTTACCATCGTATTTCTCATGGCCAATTAATTTGACCAATTATCGAGTTGGCCAAATAAATAGCATTATTTTTATTGAAAATTCAGTTTGGCCAATCATTAAGTTGACCAAGTAAATATTTTCTATTAAAGAAATTAATTTGGCTAATTCAATGATGTTTAATTTAATTTATTCAATTTATCAACGTATACCAATTTGAGCGAGTTTCAATTTTCACAAGTCAATTGTTACATCCAGTTATTATAACAACTTATATATGATTATTTAGATTTTATATATTTTAATAGATTTGGGTAATTAGTGCATATAACTATATAAATTTGTGAGGAAAATATGTATCAAAATATCTTTTGATCGAGTTTGAGACGGATATAGGTATATAATATCTAAATGTGTTTCAGATGACTAAACCATAGCTGTATTATTTCGGGTATCACTATATGATTTGAGATGAAAATGCATAGTAAAATTCACCTTTAAGTTAGATTTCAGAGAGGTACGATTATACAAAATTTAAATGGGTTCGAGTGGCTAAATTCTTGCCTCATCTTTTTGGTTTTTTTTGTTGTGTTCTACAGCGGTGAGGAACTCGGAGTGGCTGAACCTAACTAATAAGTATAAATGACGAGTTTTTTGCATTAAAAATTTTGATAAAAAATATAATTTCATTATATATTTATTTATAATACCGTTACGCATCCGGAGCACCACATTAACTCTCTCTTACGTGGTATTTTTTATTTTTAGATTCTTATTTATTTTAATCTTCTCCCACCTTGATTTTCAATGACACTCCACTAATTGAATAACTAAATAAATATTTAAAATAAATACATATATTTTACCACCCCATAATTATTTTACATCATCGCTTTAATTTGGTCATCTATTGAGTCAACTAAATAAATTATTTTATTTTTATTAGAACATTAAATTTGACAAACTATTAAGTAAACCTCAATGCTCCAAATATATACGTATTTTATTTTTCTGATATCTAATTTATATATGTATAAATATTATTTTTATATTTAATAAACTCGATTTTCTTCACTTTCAAATAAATACATAAAGTATCTAATAGCGATACGGATTCGGAGTACCACGTTAACTCTCTCTCGTACATGATTTTTTTTTATTCTTTTCATCTAAAATCTTGAATCTCACATTAAAGTACATGTATATAAATTGTAATGAATTTTTCTAGATTGTATAATTCTAAACTTATACTAGGAATTTAATTTTTAATCTTTTATCATTTATAATATTTATCAATGTTTGAGTTTTCATTGAGATGGATTAACCAATTACCATAACAACTTATGTTTAATTATTTAAATTGCATAAAATTTAAATATGTTGAGCAATTAGCGGATCTTATATAACAGTCTGGGATATAAATGGGTAATACAGTCATCTTTTAATCGAGTTTGTGACGAATATGGTATATAGATTTTCAACAGGTCTGAGTGGCTGAATCATACTTACATTGTTTCATGTGTTAATATACGAGTTTTGAACTAAAATAAGTAGTAAAATTATCTTTAAATTGGATTTAGGACGAATATGTAACACCCCCAATCCACTCAGGGATATTACACGCCGCAGACCCTCTCCTCGAGGATCTACCAGGCCGGTAACAACATTTAACATCTCGACAATGCCTTCAAGGCAAAAACGACTCAGTAGACCGATTTGGTCTTTCAATAAATACATACAACTCGAATACAACTCATGCCCACGCAGGGGTCAAAATACAACCACACCCGTACAACGGGAAAAATATAGCAGCGGAAAATAAAGTACAACTATACCAATACGACATCAACGGGTCCTCGTGTGATTAGTATCGTTCATCTTTCATCATCCTTCATGCCGACTCCCGTGCTCGCTCCAAAACCCGAATGCACTGACATCCACCCCGAATACTGGGGTTAGCAAAACTCCACTGTTTTGCTAGTGCAAGTATAAATACGAAAACAAGCCATACATCTCATACTCCACAAAAGCAGTTAATCGCGAATATACTTCCGAGAAAATTTACTTGATCAAACCATTCAAAACGTGAAAGGTAGGAAATAACCCAATGTCCATATTACAAAACATTTTACGATCTCGGGAGTTTTAGAAAACATTTGGGATATAAGAATTCTAAAACCTTTCGAAAACATTTAGGACACAACCAAAGGTCATTTTCCAAAATTCAAGTTCGGTAACAATACGCAGGGTCCACAACCCATTTCACAAAACACGGGGTCCGTGACCCAAATCACAAATCACATGTTCCTAAGGATTATTCGTGTCCCGTGCTAACAAGCCACGAACCTCGATGCTCCCAAGAACAAACCCGAGTGAATAACCCAATAGGAAAAACATATCAAATCACATGTCACCGTAACCGCATCACGTGACTACAAGCACATATACGTACATAATCAAACCACAACCATAAGTTATCCGCATCGCGCTAACAAGCCACGAACCTCGGAGTCCCCGCAAGACATACCCGATGATAACCCTACAAGTTATCCGGCATCGGGCTAGCAAGCCCCGAACCTCGGAGTCCCCGCAAGACATACCCGTATTGGATAACCCTACGGTTTCGCCCGACCCATACTAGCAAGTATGGATCCCGGAGATTCAACAATCCTACCGGAGGCACATCACAAACATCAAGAACACAACAATAATCACTTATCAATCCAAACAACATTAAGCATCACAAACTCCTTTCAAGGAGTAACAACTAATATCACACACATTACGTTCTTACCGAACAAGTACATAATAACAATACGTAATCCCGACAAAGGATTACGGTCTATCAAACTCACTCGAATTGATCATATTATCTTTCAACATACAAAACCAACACACATATTCCGAGAATACATATTCACGAAGTATACGAATTATCGTTGAAAGACAACATTTATCGAGAACATACCAATCCCTTTTTACGTTCATTAAATATTGGATTTCGCATAAAATCATTTATCAAGAATTATATCAACGAAACATGAAATGTATGGGCAAGATACTTGACTCAAAATCGATACGCAAGTATTCCGACGAACACGGCTCAGCGGAAAGCTTCAAACGCCCAATGCTATCGAAGCGGAAGACGGCGGCGAGCGAAAGGGTTCAACACGGTTTATTCGCAAGAAACACGACCCTAACATCATACAATCAATAAATCATCGACCATACGAGGAAGGATAATCGTAAACGCCCGAAAACCCTCTAAGACATTCTAGGACACCTTCAAGGCGTCGGTCAAGAACTCGACTCAAACAACGAATCGATACGATCCAACCATGGAATAATAAAGGAAATGATATAATACATCTAAATAATCATCAATCCATCAAAATTCTAAGTTAAATCGGATTAAACGGACGAAATCGAACAAAATACCCAAAATCCCCAAAATTAGATTTCTAGAAAATCGGACGATTCGCTCGATCAAAGGATGTTATAGGACGGATGATTGATGATATGAACCTCCAAACTTCATGTATATGTTGTTAAACAACATGGCTACAAGATTGGAACACTCCAAGTCATGGAAGTAGATAAGAAGAAGGTGAAAAATGGCAAGAAAAAGCATTCTTTGGGCCTTTTATAGGGGTTGGTGCCGGACACGGCCCGTGCCGATCGGCACGGTCGTGTTGCACACTGGCCGACAGGGACTCGACCGTGTCCCGCTTGACACGGTCGCGGCGCGTAGGGCCATCCGATAGCGACCCGTCCGACGGTGACTCGGCACGACTCGGCCGTGTCACGGGACACGGCCGGCGTGTCGGCGGTCGTCGAGCTTATCCGGAAGAGTACGGCACGGGCCGTGTCGGACGACACGGCCGAGTCTGGTCGGCGAAACTTCCGGCTTATCCGGACGAGCACGGCACGGGCCGTGTCGGACGACACGGCCGAGTTCGGCCGGCGGTGATCGCCAATAACGATCGGGTGAGCTAAAACGACCATAACTCTCTCGTCCGGACTCCGATTGACTCACCGTTCGAACCATTGGAAAGCTAACTCGATGCTCTACAATATTGCAAAGATTCAGAATTTTTGGAGTTACCAAAAATTAATGGTGACTTTACAAAGTCGAACTCCCACGTGAAAAAGTCGATTAAGGACACGAAACTCAATAAAACGACACCGAAACGAACTCGGATGACAAAAAAGTGCGGAATTAATCATTCTCGAAATGACGAAAGGTCATGAGCGAGTCGTCAAAACGAACTTCCGCCGAAAAAATAAAATTACCGAAATTCGAAATTGCGGATATTACATTCTACCCTCCTTAAAAGAAGTTTCGTCCCGAAACTTAAAACAAGTAGGGGGGAGCAATATACCCGCCAGGAAAACTCGACGAGATACACAAAAATAGAAAACTCGCGCCCAACGGCGAAACGCTGCAAGAACGCAAAGAGACATACGGCGTGAAAACACGGTCCACGACGACCAACACAATGTCGCCGTTAGGGATACAATAAAACCAACAAATGACAAGCGTCATCAAACGGATAATATAGTCAAGTCGATTATCCGAACAATCACAAAACACAACGAACGAAAATCAACACGATTGACCAACCTGACGGTTCATCAATTTAAACGCGGGTCAAACGCTGAACAAATACGGAATTCCATCGCCCAAGGGTTGGAAGATCGAAAACGAGACTAATTTCCCAAACTTAAGGGAATTAGGAAGGAGCCTGAATGCTCAACGATCAAGAAACGAGGACAAAAACCGAACAAACAAACGACCGAACCACAACGGTCGAGACAAAAGCGAACAATCATGTTCGAAATACGAAGGATAATAAAATTCAAACAACAACCCCAAGGTTCACATCTCGACTCGAGACAATATATGATCGGTGAGAACAACGGGATGTGCATTCATATAAGATCCACATGAAAGGGAATAGCATTAGAAAAGTCACAACGACAAGCGAGTTATTAGAAATAATACCACACTCGTTCGATCAACAAAAGCAAGGAGCGGGACAAGCTCGAAATGTCAACGAACATAAGCGAGTCGGCAGAGTCGAAAATACAAAAGTTCAAGATCCACCCACTTCGAATAAAAGAACTAGTAGAACCAAAAGATGTTACTTAGAACAAGGTTCACAAGAATCGAACCGAATTTGGAAAGTTACGGCGATAACAGATTGACCCAAAACAAGATCACACCTCGTCCGATCGGTGAACCGAAATACGTAACAAGTTCGGTAAGTATCAACGAACACGAACGAGTCGATAGAATCGAGAAAGAGAAAATGCAGGAGTCTAAAAACAACACGGGTACTACATTCGACCTCTTATAAAAGAAGGTCGCCCGCAACTCACAACAAATGAAATCAAGGTGACGACACAACAAGCAACCGACAAACATCCTTGAAGGCCTCTCAAAGCCGATTCCGATGATCTTTGAAGCGCGAACTCCGAAAGTCTCGGTAGCCAATTCACAAATCAATTCGGTGTCCTCGAGTCCACACTTGAAATGTGTTACCGACGAGAAGGACAATATACACGTGCATGCCCGGCACATTACGGTTGAAACGCGTCTGCTCGGCATACCAAAAATACAAATGCTCGATACAATGGATCAAAACACCGCAAAACAACATACCGGAGATGCCAACTCGGCATAACATATCAACGCTTACACAAATCAAAACAACAACGACATCAATCGACGATTAAAACGAACCGAACTACCGCCATTACACAATCACAAACATCATGAAACAATCACTCATGTTTATAACGCACAAAAATCCAGGCTTTAACAACTCACACTAGTGCGACAACACGCAAATCACCACGAGGCGATAAATAGTAACCACCAGTTCACACCTCTCACAGAGGGCTAGTACAACAAATGCGTGGCAACGCCTCGACGTTCATGCCACCAATTCGATCACAATTCGGGGTTAACACCGTAACGAAAGTTCGAAAACCATACACGCATTTCCGGTCCGCAAACAGGAATGATAGGTTTTAAAAACAAAAACCACCTTTGAAGACAGTTTGGAAACACCAGTTGATCTTGAGTATCATTTTACAAAAAGTAGTACAAACACCATTATCGAGACTTTGAAAGTCATCTTGCGTTTGAACAAAAATGAGGACACCTTTCTTTTAGTGAAAAACTTTCAAAAATACTCGACCCTTGGATCTAAGTAACTGCATTTGAAAATATCTCAAAAATATTTTTGGTCCTCAACCGGAAAATTTTTGAAATGTATTGCGGCATTAGAAAACACCTTGAAAACACCGCAAGAAAATAATTCGTTTTAAAAGTACGTCTCGAATTTTAATTTTCTAAGATACTCAAGGTTTTCAAAAATAATTCAATGGGCTAGAATGCCCAAAAATTTCAGGTAATTACAAGGAACAATATAGCGCCGTGGGTCCCGCGCCGGAACCCACCAGGCTAAAAACCATTTACAAAAACGCCAAAAAGGCCGATGACGGTAATATTTCAAAAACTCACAGAAGCCATTTAGAAAATAATAAATACCGTCATAAGAATTTCGCCAAAACGATCAAGGCCGTAATGCCAAAAACTCGGTTAAGGAATTGGTTTTCAAAATAAAACTCAGTCGGTAAAATACCGAAAGTCATTGCAAAAGAACTCACGCAGGGGATAAAAGAAATACGGTTCAACATACACAATCGAGCAACGCTACTCCTCATATGAACGAAATATGAGAGTCAAATAATCACATATCACGAAATCAAAATCCATAAGAGGATTCCGTCAATTAACTCATAATAATAAAAATAGCTCGTGTCACACGAGGCACAACACAAAGAAAGGAGACTTACATCCACAGGTCGCACGAAGATGATGATCGCCCACGATACTAATCACGACCAACAAACTCAGACGACGCGTCGCGACACGACTTAGTCAGACAAAATCCGACGAGACAAAAACTCAATAGACACCACTGACCCGACAGCCTAGGTTTCCACAACCTAAGCTCCGATACCATTCTGTAACACCCCCAATCCACTCAGGGATATTACACGCCGCAGACCCTCTCCTCGAGGATCTACCAGGCCGGTAACAACATTTAACATCTCGACAATGCCTTCAAGGCAAAAACGACTCAGTAGACCGATTTGGTCTTTCAATAAATACATACAACTCGAATACAACTCATGCCCACGCAGGGGTCAAAATACAACCACACCCGTACAACGGGAAAAATATAGCAAATGGACAATAAAGTACAACTATACCAATACGACATCAACGGGTCCTCGTGTGATTAGTATCGTTCATCTTTCATCATCCTTCATGCCGACCCTGTGCTCTGCTCCAAAACCTGAATGCAATACAGACATCCACCCCCCGAATACTCGGGGGTTAGCAAAACTCCACTGTTTTGCTAGTGCAAGTATAAATACGAAAACAAGCCATACATCTCATACTCCACAAAAACAGATTAATCGCGAATATACTTCCCGAGAAAATTTACTTGATCAAACCATTCAAAACGTGAAAGGTAGGAAATAACCCAATGTCCATATTACAAAACATTTTACGATCTCGGGAGTTTTAGAAAACATTTGGGATATAAGAATTCTAAAACCTTTCGAAAACATTTAGGGACACAAAGGTCATTTTCCAAAATTCAAGTTCGGTAACAATACGCAGTGGTCCACAACCCATTTCACAAAACACGGGTCCGTGACCCAAATCACAAATCACATGTTCCTAAGGATTATTCGTGTCCGTGCTAACAAGCCACGAACCTCAGATGCTCCCGAAGAACAAACCCGAGTGAATAACCCAATAGGAAAAACATATCAAATCACATGTCACCGTAACCGCAGTCACGTGACTACAAGCACATATACGTACATAATCAAACCACAACCATTAGTTATCCGGCATCGCGCTAACAAGCCACGAACCTCGGAGTCCCCGCAAGACATACCCGATGATAACCCTACAAGTTATCCGGCATCGGGCTAGCAAGCCCGAACCTCGGAGTCCCCGCAAGACATACCCGTATTGGATAACCCTACGGTTTCGCCCGACCCATACTAGCAAGTATGGATCCCGAGATTCAACAATCCTACCGGAGGCACATCACAAACATCAAGAACACAACAATAATCACTTATCAATCCAAACAACATTAAGCATCACAAACTCCTTTCAAGGAGTAACAACTAATATCACACACATTACGTTCTTAGAACAAGTACATAATAACAATACGTAATCCCGACAAAGGATTACGGTCTATCAAACTCACTCGAATTGATCATATTATCTTTCAACATACAAAACCAACACACATATTCCGAGAATACATATTCACGAAGTATACGAATTATCGTTGAAAGACAACATTTATCGAGAACATACCAATCCCTTTTACGTTCATTAAATATTGGATTTCGCATAAGATCATTTATCAAGAATTATATCAACGAAACATGAAATGTATGGGCAAGATACTTGCCTCAAAATCGCACGCAAGTATTCCGACGAACACGGCTCAACGGAAAGCTTCAAACGCCCAATGCTATCGAAGCGGAAGACGGCGACGAGCGAAAGGGTTCAACACGGTTTCTTCGCAAGAAACACGACCCTAACATCATACAATCAATAAATCATCGACCATACGAGGAAGGATAATCGTAAACGCCCGAAAACCCCTCTAAGACATTCTCTAGGACACCTTCAAGGCGTCGGTCAAGAACTCGACTCAAACAACGAATCGATACGATCCAACCATGGAATAATAAAGGAAATGATATAATACATCTAAATAATCATCAATCCATCAAAATTCTAAGTTAAATCGGATTAAACGGACGAAATCGAACAAAATACCCAAAATCCCCAAAATTAGATTTCTAGAAAATCTGACTGATTCGCTCGATCAAAGGATGTTATAGGACGGATGATTGATGATATGAACCTCCAAACTTCATGTATATGTTGTTAAACAACATGGCTACAAGATTGGAACACTCCAGTGCGGAAGTAGATAAGAAGAAGGTGAAAAATGGCAAGAAAAGCATTGCTGGGCCTTTTATAGGGGTTGATGCTGCCGGGACACGGCCGTGCCGATCGGCGCGGTCGTGTTGCACACCGCCGACAGGACTCGGCCGTGTCACGCTTGACACGGTCGCGGCGCGTAGGGCCATCCGATAGCGACCCGTCCGACGGTGACTGGCACGACGACTTCGGCCGTGTCTGGGACACGGCCGGCGTGTCAGCGATCCGAGCTTATCCGGAAGAGTGCAGACGGCCGTGTCGGACGACACGGCCGAGTCTGGTCGGCGAAACTTCCGGCTTATCCGGACGAGCACGGCACGGCCGTGTCGGACGACACGGCCGAAGTTCGGCCAGCAGTGATCGCCAATAACGGCGGGTGAGCTAAAGCGACCATAACTCTCTCGTCCGGACTCCGATTGACTCACCGTTCGAACCATTGGAAAGCTAACTCGATGCTCTACAATATTGCAAAGATTCAGAATTTTTGGAGTTACCAAAAATTAATGGTGACTTTACAAAGTCGAACTCCCACGTGAAAAAGTCGATTAAGGACACGAAACTCAATAAAACGACACCGAAACGAACTCGGATGACAAAAAAGTGCGGAATTAATCATTCTCGAAATGACGAAAGGTCATGAGCGAGTCGTCAAAACGAACTTCCGCCGAAAAAAATAAAATTACCGAAATTCGAAATTGCGGATATTACAGAATACAAGTACATAAATTCTAAATGAGTTCGGGTGCCTGAATTCCATCCTCATCATTTTTGTTCATGGGTGTGTTCCGCTAGGTACAATTTCAAGTGGCTGAACCCTAACAAAGTAAAATTATTTTTAGTTTTGTACTAATAAATTACAATGTAATGTGATTATCCATCGAGTTTCAACGGGCTATACACTAATTTACATTCATTCTATTAAATAATACATTAAATTTCAATAATACCCTTAGTGTATTACTTTTTGAAAATCTACAAATTACTATTGTAGTAAAAGAATGTTTAAAAACACTTGAACTTGTGACTACTAAAACTGAAAAGTATATAAATAGTCTAGAAATTAATCTAAACTTGAAAATATACGAATCGAATATGTAAAAAATATAATTATATATAATTTTGTTTTGTTATTATATACAAAATAAACTAAAATGTCTGATAAATAATTTAAAAATGAAAAATAGTGTAATGCTATAACTAAGTCTGAAAATATACAGAATAAGCAACTCTATTTTTTCGCTTTCATATATAGTTTGTAAACTTTATTTGCTTGTTCCGAATTTTTAAATCAACTTATAAAGTATAAAATCATCATTTCTAAGATAAGCAGATAAAGTTGTTTATTGTGTAATTTCAAAATTAATTATAGCATTAATATAATACTTCCATTTTCAGATTATTTATCAGATAATTTGTATATTTTTCTATATTTAATAATACTTTCATTATTTTTTATTATTTCAATTATTTCTCAACACGAATATAATTTGTAGATTTTAAAAAATTAATATAGTAAAAATATTATAAGAATGTTAATTTATTATGTAACTGTGGACTACAAATGATTCATTTTTAAAATATAGGTTCCTGTTCCGGGAATTATTATTCCCGTGATTTGTCTTACCTAATACTGGCTGTAGATACATAGATGGAAGGTTCTAGATTCTTCTAGAGGTAGTTGGATCCTAAATGTCTTACCTTATCTAGGAAGCCTATGTATGGAAGGACTCTCATTGTAATGCCTATATAAAGGCTCCTCTATGAGTGTTATGAATACAATTGATTGACTCTATTTACAGTCTTTTACTTTCTCCTGAAACACGTTATCAGCACGTAGTCCCAACTGAGCAAGAAATTTTTTCCTCTCCCGTTTTTTCTGAAAATTCCGTAAAAAAAAAAAGCGGGAACCCTAAACTGATATTCGCCGCCTAACCATCGCTTTCCCCAAATCAGACCTGCGATTCTCGCCACCTCAGATCCGATCCTAATTCCCGATGTGCAGCCCCGGGTCAATTGCAGCCCGCTCGTCCAGCTTTCGGCCCGCTGTCCAGCCCGTCGCTACAGTCCAGATCCGACCCAATTGCTAAACGAACCAGATCCGGTTGCTGACCCGTTTTCAATCCATTTCTGTTCCTATTCACGAAGGAAGAACTACAAGTTCAACAGTGGAGATCTGATTTGGAATAGTATTTCTCGACGAAACTGTACGAGAACAGAAGCAGATTTTCACACACAAAAAAGAAAACGAGAATTTCCGCGCGTAAATTTTGATTCGTTAACCATCGGATCGGTTTGAAATTTTGATAGCAAATTTCCAACACAAATATCTGTATATTCAACGGTGGAGATCGGATTCTGAGTAATATTGGTACTGAATCTGTCGCCGAACAGAAAGAGATATTTACGAGGAAATTTGGAGATCCGACCTCATCGAATACCGAGCGGCTGCACCGCCGTGCTTGAGTCCTTTTTCGGCCGATTATCGAGCCCAGTAGCCCTTTCCGGGCGTTTCTCAACTCTTCATATTTTATTAATTAATGATTCATTTGTCCATTGATTTGTACACTTATGAATCTTACTATGTTTATGTTTTACGTGCATATAGGAAAATATGTTGCTCATGAAGATATGCACGATATAGAGAGAAGTCATATTTGTTATCCCGTTCAAGGATCAAAGTAAATATGGACCCGAGTACCACGAAAATTTGTTGTTCATGTGGAGAGAAGCTCCCGTTCAAGGATCAAAGTAAATATGGAACCGAGTACCACGAAAATATGTTGCTCATGTGGAGAGAAGCTCCCGTTCAAGGATCAAAGTAAATATGGAACCGAGTACCCGCATAAGATTTTATCAAAGTTTTCGTTTTTCAATTTCTCTCTTTTGGGAATTTTTTTGGAGAATTGGGTATTTGGGTTCTTTATCTCCCACACTACTTTGCGGTGGATGAGACTATGGGAGGTGGTATCACTTTCATATGTCGAAGTAAACTGTGTGACGGTCCTGGGGGAGTCACGGATAATTGTTGAAAGTCGATATTTGTGGTTGTTGCATACACCACGGTTTGGGTGCGATTTGACGTCGCCGTTTTGTCGATTTTAAACCAACAATTGGAAAAAAAATGAACATTGTCGGTAACGGTAAAGTTATGACTTGTTCATAATTATTCACGAATTTGTGACGTACACATGGGACAAACATTGATAGACAAATATATCGTGGTTAAAATCGATTTGTGACGGATTTGTCACGTTGAGTTGAGCGGCCATCACGTTGGTCTTGACCCAATCCCATATTTGAAAAACTCCATCTTTCATCCTATTAAAATAAAATAATGCATGTGGGTGTAGTCATGCACCGTCTCCTTGCAATATGATATATGAAAGAAAATACGAGTAATTCTCATGAATTTTAACATGTAAAGCAATGGCATATTGCGGTAAATACATGAATTCGTTGATCTCGATTATAGTTCGTGTGACTATAGGTCCGAATACTTTTCCGAGTATTTGTTAAGGCATGTGCCTTATACATTTGACTATATTTAGTCGATATTATTGTATGGTCAAGACGAGTTGGTTATGGTATATTCATTATGTCTCATGGTTGAAAATGCTTAATATTGATGCACCGCGTTGCATCCATATAACATGACTATTTTGACGTATACTTGCAAATTGAGAATTAAAATTCTTGGTTGATTTGATGCACTTTGGTGGATTTTATCTACACTTTTGATCATGACTAGGCGCATCCTCCTTGGTATTTATTTATGCTTTGAAAGTTCAAACAGAATAAGTGGTTTTTAAACAGTCTTAGCTGTACCGACATTCCTACTTTCTCTGCAAGTCTACCAAGTTGGAGTTACCGAAAGGATCATTAGTCGAGATAAGAAATCGAACACCCTACTGCGTTTAAATGCACCTATGGCTATCATTTCCATGTTTTTGCATCAACACTTATGCCATTGGATATGGTCTCAACCTTGTTTTCTCACTAAACTTAAGAAATACTAAAGCAGACAATTAAGACATGCACCGTGATCTGATTTTAATGATCCCTGTAGTGCACAATATATGGATAGAAATATACGGAAGTCTAGTTTCCGGAACATCTGACCGTTCGTTTATAGCCTTCCTAACAAGGGAGTTATCACTGTTTTAGTAAACAAAGGTCAAGCTGCGCGGAATTTTATTTCCAGTGATTGTGCTAACTTTTATCCCAACCAACTTGGTTCCCATCTTGAATTTGCAAGTGGTCTTATGACACATGTTTTTCAACCTCTTTTTGACCAAATTTTCCATAGATTATGCAATTTTTGGTATGCATTGTACGCTAAAATATCATCTTTCAAATGTTGAAAAATAGTTTCCTTGGGGAAGCCCAAAATACGCACCCTTATAAGAAGGTCGAGCGTATGCATGGTAGTTTTACACCATGCTTGTGTCGTGATTTTGCCCCTTAGGTATATAATCTTGCCATGTTATGTACTCAATATGATAGATCATGTTGATCGTATCAGGTATAAAATCTCTATGTTGTTGGAGTGTTCGCTATACTCATGTTTGTAAAATTTTGCAAGCGAAATTGAGTGCGTATTAAGCTATTTCCAAGAAACACAATATTTTTGGATTTTGGTTTATAAATCCATTGTGACTATGATGACTAGGTCATCACAATTAATGAGTGGTATAATGCTCAAGTTGTTGAATGTCGAATGGTGTTTTCTAGTCACATATGTTCCGTAACAATTGAACCATGTTATGACTCGATGACATATATTCCAAAGTGTATCATTCATAGCATCTCATCGTGATTTGTGAGAAATAAAATCTTATGCATCATTTGTATTGGATATGTGAAAAGTAAAAATATTCATGAGTCAATATAGTCCGACTTGCATCGGTTTTTGTAACCAGAAGATGTATTCGGACATTGACACATTTAGGCTTTAATAGTCCGGAGTTTGGACAGTTTGATGATCCATATACCACGGTATTGCCATAGACATAATTTTTTCGTTGCACAAAGAAGCTAGCTGGATCAAAGACACCAAATTACGTTGGTGGAGTCATGAGCAGGGCTCATGACCGATGATGATATTTATGTCATCCGCGTCTTGTTTTCATAAACATGTGTGACACTAAAGACCCCCCCAGTGATCCTTCTTAGCCATGTGCATTGATTTAAGCCTATTCTTTGGCACAATTAGGAGATGACACCCTCCTATGCTAAAGAGAATAATGTAGCGACTCGCATAAGCATGGTGCTGAGTCCTCCCTTTTCACCGATTCCTTATACATACATGATCATAAGTATTAGCCTGGGTGGATTATGATGCTATGATGGTGTTCACAAATGGTCGTACTCAAGTGATAACATTTATATGTTATGTTGTTCCTTTCACAATGATTGATAAGTTGATGAAACCTGAGTTTATGGTTGTCCAACTTGCGGACCAGTCATTGTAAAGGTCGGTTCACCCACTGGCAGACCAAGTCTTAAAGTGAAATTTTAACGAGTACTTCCTAACATCCAAGGCTACCTTCTCACGAATTTTGGTGACATTTGGAGACTTGGAAGGAGATGAACCACTTAAATGAAGTTTTCACATACCACCAACCGTCCTATCAACCAGTTCGATGTCATTTCGACCGGTTTTTTACCACAAGGTTGATGGTTTTGGACACCCGTTTATACATGCTCACGAAATTTTGAGGTGTTTGGGACTGGTGAAGGGAGTGAACTCTTCAATAAAGCACTAGAGGTTTGACAAAACTAATGGCCTATCATCGGTTCAATCGTTTTTTATGTTCGATCCCGGTGGTGCATGGTGGCAGTTTTGTTGGATTCTCAAGACTAGTAGGTACGGTTGTGTAGTATAGGTCAACATACCATACTCACCTATACCTATCATCATTCAAATACTTAGTTATGAGTGTAACAGTGTGCATTTTTTAACTGGATTGCGTTAACAATGAAAAACCTTTATCGTCACCACAATGCATTATGATAGGTTATAAATGATGAATATGACATGCGCTTTCACTCATAATCCGCTTAAAATGTACCTTGGCAGATGATCTCGTAAGTCACTTTGATGAGCCAGTCTTCCCGTCGTTAGGGGGAGATGCGAACAATCATATTTGAGTAAAACGACCTGGAATTGTCGTAGTTTGTCCCTACTTTGCCTCACCAAGTTCCCTAGAGTGACGAGATTAAATACATGCTGCAAACATGTCTGCAAGGATTGTGTCCGGTCATGGACGTTCGTCACCTATAAATGGTGATATGGTAACACCACAAATTATGGTAGACGGTGTTACTAGGCCGTGGATCTCATCGAGTATTGGGATGCCACTTGGTTTGATAAATACTCTCACTAAGAATGTATGCGAGTTTGATACAGAAAACTTGATCATATGATCAAATGAACTCATCCGTCTCATGTGATTCTGGATTATAGTCATCATTGGGGGATGCCTCAATGAATGTCAATCCATAAAGAGTACTCTATGAATAAAGCCGGTTCATGAGGATGTGGAATGTGAGTTTAATCGAACCATACTTCGCTGAAAATCTATAACATTGTAGCCTTGGCCTAAAATGGAAATATATGCGACTCCAGTATGAACAAAGTGATAGCCCTTTGTTGAAGTGGTGCCGAAACTCCAAAGATAAGATCTATCTGTATACTTTGTTAAAGCGAGTGAGAGAAGGAGTTACACTCACCTTATGGCGCGAGGTTTCTCATGAACGCACTGGAATCAACTATGATAACACGAAACTTAGTTGTGCTATCGTAATGGATGTTATAGCATCCACTGTCTTTTCAGTTAGATAGTTTCCCAAAAACTGACGTGCAGCTTATGGTTAAATCTTATCTTAGTGGGGAACTAAGTTAAGTGATAAAAGGATCTCGTGGTGGATCAGACTCAAATCAAGTGGCTCCTGACCACGGAGCGCGTCGACAAGTGATTGTCGGGAACACATACTAAGTATATACTTGATTTGGAAGAGATATGAAGCTTTTGCGTGTAAAACTAAGGGTTTATAGTGATGTACTCTTGTGAGACTAAGATATTCCGCTAAATCCAAAGTTAAGAATGAAAGGATCTTGGGGACACTTGATGATGTGTATTCATCAATCGGTTTAAGGCAATCTAAGGGACGGTTTCCCTAAGAGACGATAAAGTAATGCCTATATGATTCCCGATGATTAGTCGAAGTCATCATAAGACTTGGCTCACTTAAGTGATGATGCAGTCTTACGAGAAAAGTATGGTATTATGTACTCATGTTTGACTCGATGTACTCATTCGTAATAATCCGGTAAAGCCACTGTGATAATGGCCTAGGACGCGCTCACACAATGTCTGTGATTGACAAGAAGCTTGAAGCTCGCTCTATCTCGATAAAAGGACACTTGAATATTGATACCCGAATTTGCCCTGAATGTATTGGTCGATCTCCCATATGACCCACAGGGTAGCTCACTTGCTGGAAAATGGTGAAATTGGTACCATTGGAAAGGTTTGTGTCTACTTTCCAAGGAAACCAACTATTTGATCACATCCATCATGTTGAGCGACATATGACCATTGTTGCAAAGTAGGACAGGATATGTCCGGTAATTTGCTGAGTCAACTTCGATAGAGGTTTGTGATCTACTCAGGTCGATCTAGGTTACGTACTGTATGTGAATGAAAAGTTATGGGTGTCTAGTTTTCATAAGTTCTTACAGTTTCGTTGATAACTATTGAATCGAAGAAGTTATGACTGATTTAGTGCATGGAGGTCAAGACTTTAGAAAACTTGATAAGTTTTTAGTGGCTCTGCACTTTGGATGCGTCGCGCTCTTTTTGTCCTTAGACAAAGGTTTGTTTTTTCCCATTGGGTTTTCACTTGGTAAGGTTTTTAACGAGGCGACCTATGAGAACATCCATACAATGATGTGTTGTACTTCTGTTCAACTTAGACCAAGAGGTATTTTTCCCAATGGGTTTTTCCTTGGTAAAGTTGTGTGGGCAACTTGGCATCTGACTCATATGATTTGAGGTACTCATCAGGGGGAGTCGTTATGTATACATCAGGGGGAGTATACATGACATGTTATGTTGGTGCGTTGCAATCTTTTCCTCATCAAGCCTTTATTTTTCCCATGGGGTTTTGTTTTGGCTTGGAATAGGTTTTTACGATGACAGCATCTTCTGCACCATTGTTGTATTAGTGCTCGACACATGGGGAGTGTTCCTGGAATTATTATTCCCGTAATGTGTCTTACCTAATACTGGTTGTAGATACATAGATGGAAGGTTCTAGATCCTTCTAGAGGTAGTATGATCCTATTAGATGTCTTACTTTATCTAGGAATTCTATGTATGAAAGGACTCTCATTTTAATGCCTATATAAAGACCCCTCTATCAGTGTTATGAATACAATTGATTGACTCTATTTACAGTCTTTTACTTTTTCCTGAAACAGTTCCAAATTTATATATTAGCTAAAATCCAGATTGTACTTTAAAAAAAAAAAATCCCCTTTTTAGAGTTTTCCATTGTCATCTATAGACTTTTAAAGAACAATTTAAATATCCATCTCCTAAATTTATTTCTATGGATCTTCTACATAGGTTTTAATAAAAAAAGTTGTTGATTGCATTGTGGGGTGTATTGTGAACAAAAAAATGTCCCGTATTAATTTAGTGTTAATTTAATTCGTGTCCTGAATGATATATTAAGAAATTTAAAAATTATACCAATAAAGAAAATATGAATATATTTGAAAGATGGAGTACTAATAATAAAATAATACTACTACTAATAATAATAATAATAGTAGAAAGCAACCAGATAGAGTTTCTATTTTAATAATAAAAAAAGAAAACAGAATATTTTACCAGAATTTTTCATGTGACCAACACGCTAATCTCCAAGTTTGAAGTTGTTTACGCATCTTCCGATCAGCGAATAAGGACCTAAATCACGTGTTATTTCAATTGTTATTTTAACTTATACTCCCTCTGTTTTCTTATATATAGGATGTTTTAACTTTGAAAATGAAAATGGCAAAATAGCTCTAGGGATTGGAGTTTGGTGTTTTTATCACTTAGGGGATTAAATTTTAAAATGTGTCAACGTAGAGACTCAAGTTTTTTCCGTTATACCGTTAAGTGCCACATGTCAGCATTTTATTAATCGGTATTTATGATATGGCAATGACGTGCAATCTGACTAGATACATTTATTAAATTACAAAAAATCTATGCATTAGTAGGATTTGAACCATGACCGCTTGGTTATAAAACAAGACAACCCAGAGGCATAGACTGATGGTAAGTTGCAAGGTGATTGCGGTAGAAACACTCCGACATCGCGGGTTCGAATCCGTGTGGTGACAATACTTTGCTGAAATATTGCAAAGTTTGTTGCTGGGTTCGTGTCTCGTTGGTCCTCTCCCTTGCAGGGCTGCCATTAGTGCACATCCCTCGATTTAACATCCGTCTGGTCAAGGGACCTCTGATACAGGTGGGGGAGTTTCTCGTCTCTCCCTCAACAAAAAGACAATAACCAACTAAGATAAATTAAATTAATGTTAAGATATATCTTTTAATGTAATATAACTGAACTTTTATATAAATATTGTACATTTATTTTTCAGTTGTCCTATATGATTAATTTTTATATTATCTCTTTTATATTTTTATATAATAATTTTAAAATCACGATTTATATTTATTATTTTAGAATATTTGTTTTATATAATAATAATATTTTTGAAAAGATGATAATATTGACGTTAATATTTAAAATTGTTTTATGATAATACTAATATATTCTCTTTGTTTCATAGCAAATTTATGAATAATAATTATGATTATACAATGATAATAGTAAATAAATTGTATAAATGATTAAACTAATTGGCTGTCAAAAATAAAATTAATACAATTATCAAAAAAATATTTTAAAAATAAACATAGTAATAAAAAGTATGAAAATTTTATTTTCAATCATATATATGCAAGAATAATAAATTTAACTATTATTAGTTACAAAAATATATTGAAATAACACACATAATAAATAAGAGAGATAATCTATAAATTAATCATATAGGACAAGTGGAAAAATAAATGTAATATCTATCTTATATATATAAAGATTGAGTCCAATCATTAATTGTGGAGTCTTAATGACTTAATTTTTATATAAGATAAATAAAATTATAAAATAGATTGAGATTAAATGCAATAATATAAATTAAAAAGTCAATTATGTGCAATTGAGTCTTATTCAACGGTTGACCACTCAATTCATTGATGTTAAATTGACAAAGTATATTATTGACAATTAAAAACAAAAAGATGCTTTAATTTAAATAAAGTGGAAAATGTACAAAACTGGTTATGGATGGATAATAGAAAAGACGTGAAGTTCAGTAGCCTTTTTAAATGAGGTGGATGGATGGATAGTTGAAAAGACGTGAAGTTCAGTAGCCTCTTTAAACGAGGATTAAATTATAGAGTAAAATATATATGCGTGATTTATTAATTGTATTGTTTCTTTGAAGGATAGAACGCTATTATATATACAACTAGGAATGGTGCTTCATTTGTAATTGTATTTGTAACAATGTATGTTAATGTCAGTTAGCTCTTCTTTAATATCTGATTAAAAAAATTATTTGCAGTAACTCCATTTACATTAGCTTAATTATTCTTTTTCCAATCATTAATTATGAAGTCTTGATGACTTAATTTTTATATAAGATAAATAAAATTATAAAATAGATTGAGATTAAATGCAATTATATAAAATTATAAAATCAATTATGTGCAATTGAGTCTTATTCAATGGTTTAACACTCAATTCATTTGATGTTAAATTGACAAAGTACGTTATTGACAATTAAAAATAAAAGAATGCATTTAATTTAAATAGAGTGAAAAATGTACAAAGCTGGTTATGGATGGATAATTGAAAAGACGTGAAGTTCAGTAGCCTCTTTAAATGAGGTGGATGGATAATTGAAAAGAGGTGAAGTTCAGTAGCTCTTTAAATGAGGATTAAATTATAGAGTAAAACATGTATGCATGGTTTATTAATTGTATTGTTTCTTTTAAGGATAGGACGCCATTATATATACAACTAAGAATGGTGCTTCATTTGTAATTGTATTTGTAACAATGTATGTTATTGTTAGTTAACTTTTCTTTAATATCTGATTAAAAACTTTATTTGCAATAACTCCATTTACATTAGCTTAATTATTCTTTTTTTTTGAGGATGAAGACCGAGACTCTTTTTTTCAGGGATGAAGATTTTGGAAACAAGTGATAATTTTTCATGTAAGAGTGTCGATCTACCTTCTATCGTGACTCTCAGTTGCATATTACAAGTTAGATCATTTGTCTTTGAATAGCGTGAGTGACTAGCAAATTTCTCTCTCTCTCTCTCTCTCTCTCTCTCTCTCTATATATATATATATATATATATATATATATATATATATATATATATATAAATTGAGTTTCATGTATTAATGTGAGCATTTATTTCATAAGCTGTGGTCATTCATATCAATTGAAATATTGCTAATCTCTAATGCTTTTTTTAAAAGCTTTAAAGAGCTTTTACAAATCGCAATTAAAAAAAATACAAGAATAAAAAATGTATGCATACATGTTCATTGCCATAAGCTAAATTAATTCAACCACTGAAATATATCAAAGCCTCATTATTAAATTTTAAGAATTGCTATAGTCCTACCACACAAAGCATGTTTATTGTTTAACACTTTCAACTTCTTCTTTGAGGTATTTATACTCCCTTATAAACAAACCCAGAAATCACACAACTCACCCACAAAACAGGTCACACCTACCACCTCCAGTAAAGTAGATTCTTCTGCCGCCACAGACACCGGAACCGATGCCAACATCAACTGCTTCTGCCACCGATGTAACACCCCCAAGTTATTCAGGGTATATTACAGCGCCGTGAGCCCCGCCGGGGGACACACAAGGCTAACTATACGCGGAACTGTAAACTTTGACCGAAAAGGTCTACACACAATAGAACGAAAACGTTACAATGGTCTGTGGCACCGCCAAACAGTGGAGGGTGCATACGGATTACATTCTGAAGCAAGGCATCCGTGTTTGGGTTCGGGTTATTCAGTTAAACAGTTTGGGCTAAAATGGTCATCTGAGTAGCCAATTGTTGAAGTGCATTCGCCACTCCAACGTCTACGTTGTTCCCCTGACCGTCTGATTGGTCGTGCTGACTCTCGGTGTCGGGATGCACCGAGTTCGATAAACTGGGGTTGGTCGACCCCGCAACTGAACTGATGGAAACGGCCGCGCCACGACCCCTTCCTCGTCCACGGCCACGACCACGTCCACGGCCCCTACCAGCTGACATACTGAAGAACACACAAGGTACATAAGCACAATTCAAACGCACGACATTAAGGTGATCGATTCTCAAGAATATCCATAGAAGAAGCATAACGAATAAGGAAACATTAGAAGAGTAAGAGGTCTTACAAGTACCGGTCGCACTGTGATGATGGCAGAGTAGTGATACTGTGGACAATTGACGACTCATTCGACCCAAAAGACCCGTGACCTAGGTATCCATAGACCTAAGCTCGATACCATATTCGTAACACCCCAAGTTATTCGGGGTATATTACAGTAGTGAGTCCCACGGGACCCACAAGGCTAACTATACGCGGAACTGTAAACTTTGACCGAGAAGGTCTACACACAATAGAACGAAAATGTTACAATGGTATTCAAAAACAGAACCAATGTATTCACAAACATCACAATACGAATCAATACTTCGGCAAACACAGGCCGGGAATCAAAGAAAATGGAAAACAATACTCGAGTATTCAATAACCAATCGGTACAACAACCGAACGGAAAACTCATAACACCACCGGAAGAAAGACACGGTATCACACTTGCCCACCATCTTCATGCCGACCCGATACCGCCTATCCGAGGCCTCGGAACTGAAATACATGAAACGTATTTCCCCCATAAAGGGGTTAGCCGTCGAATATCTAGTGCAAGTATATCAATATGAAACACAATACTCCTCGACAATAAAGTAAATATAACCGTCAATTCATCAATTCAAGACTAGTATTCCGGAATAACTAAAATCTCATAAGACGTATGTGAATGCCGTAGAAACGGTTCGTTCACCTCATACGCCGATACGTATGTGAATGCCGTAAAAACGGTTCGTTCACCTCATACGCCGATACATGTAGGAATGCCGTAAAAACGGTTCGTTCATTACATGCCAACAATACATACATGAATGCCGTAAAAACGGTTCGTTCATAATATGCCATCAATATATCTATGAATGCCGTAAAAACAGTTCGTTCATAATATGCCATCAATATTTCTTACTTTCAAAGTCGAGAACGTACAATCATAAATGTATACTTGCCTTTGAGACATCGAGAAATCGAACGGAGGAAAGGTATGAGTTTGGTAGGTCCAAGAACGCGCTTGGCACCTAAGCGATTCGCCAGAATATGACAATTAATTATCCATACTCAAATTACGAAGAGACTCCCGAAACTCGTCTACGATTCAAGAAAATATACGGGTGAACAACTAAAGGTTGGGAAATCGCCCAAACTCCCACAAGTCCGGCACAATCCAACCCGTAAAATCGTAAGAAAACACTCATACGGTATAGATATATCAAAATCTCAAGATTCTCAAGCTTCAATCGGATAAAACGGACGAATCTACGAAAACCCCCAAAATCCAACACAAAATTCAAAGTGTTCTTGAATAATCTTTCAATAATCCGATGAATACTCAAATATGTCCATAATCACGCATATATCACTTCATACACCATGATTTTATCATCCAAAATGTCAATACCCACACAAAATCGAGAAGTCAAGATGTCGAAGAAATTACCTCTTGAATATCCAAGCTCTATGATCCAAGGAATACGCGTTAGATCGACTATCCGGGCTTCCCAACCGAGTGAAAGTGGTAAATCTCCAACACACAAATGATAGATGTGAGAAAACTCCTCCCTCAAACTCTCTCTCTCGCAGGTGGAAGAAGGAAATGGAGGAAATGAGCTGAAATCTCGCTTAAAAAGCCGAATTATGCAGTTGACCGCATTGTGTGCCGCGGCTCAGCCCAGGTGTGCCGCGGCACAGGCCTAAAAATTGCTCTCAGGTTTCGGCAGTGTGCCGCGGCTCAGCCTAGGTGTGCCGCGGCACCGGGTACAGGCGGTTTATGGCTGAGGATGCAACACAAGTGTGCCGCGGCTCAGCCAAGGTGTGCCGCGGCAATGACTCGGCAGTGTGCCGCGGCACTGCCGGAGTGTGCCGCGGCACCCGGTACAGTCCGCTCGGCCAGATTTAGGAAATGTGTGTGCCGCGGCGCACACTCCTTGTGCCGCGGCTCACACCCCCTTCGGGTCCTAAAATGATGGAAAATGACCCGGGAAGAGAATAAAAGTAATAGGATTCAATGTCTGGGCAACAATAACACGAAATAGAAGTACGGAAACCCCAAAACGGTGGTTCCAAGCAATGATTACAAGGGTTCGCTCAACAAATCACGATTCGAAGAACATGAAGAGGTTTGAAATGACACGACTTTCGACCGGGTATTACATTCTCTCCCTGTAAAAAGAAGTTTCGTCCCGAAACTTAAGAAATAAATAGTTCGGGGTATTCCACCCGCATCTTCTCTTCCGTCTCCCAAGTCGCCTCTTCGAATCCATGCCTCGACCATTGCACTTTAACCAGTGGAATGGTATTATGCCGAAGTTGTTTCTCACGGCGCTCAAGAATCTTCACGGGTTTCTCCGGAAAGGTAATATCCTCGGCTACGTCAATCTCACTGTAGTCGATAATGTGGCTCGGATCCGGTACGTACTTCCTCAACTGGGACACATGAAAAACACTATGGACGTGGCTCAAAGCTGGAGGCAACGCCAAGTGATAAGCTAAATCTCCAACTCTGTCCAAAATCTCGAAAGGTCCGATATACCTTGGACTGAGTTTCCCCTTTTTCCCGAAGCGGAAAACTCCTCTGGTCGGCGATACTTTGAGCAAGACATGATCCCCCACTTCAAACTCCAAGGGTCGACGACGAGTATCAGCGTAAGATTTCTGACGACTTTGGGCAGTCAGTAATCGATCGCGGATAATAGAAATCTTTTCCTTGGTCTCCAATAACATATCCGGTTCCGTCCCAACTAGCTCAGAAGCCTCGTGCCAACCTAATGGTGACCTACATCGCCTACCATAGAGTGCCTCGAAGGGTGCCATTTTGATCGATGTATGCCAACTATTATTGTAAGCAAACTCGATCAACGGTAGGTGAAGCTCCCAATCATTACTCCAATCCAAGGCACAAGCCCGTAACATATCTTCCAGAGTCTGAATCGTCCTCTCTGTCTGACCGTCCGACTGAGGATGAAAGGAAGTGCTCAATCTCAACTCAGTACCCAGAGCCTGATGAACGGCCTGCCAAAAGTGCGATACGAAACGGCCGTCTCGATCAGAAACAATGGTCTTGGGGGCACCGTGTAACCTCACGATCTCAGCGATAAAGGTTCGAGCCAATCTATCCGGTCCCCAAGTATCCTTAATACCCAAGAAGTGTGCAGACTTGGTCAATCGATCGATAATTACCCAAATCATATTCATTCCAGTCCGAGTTCTCGGCATGCCAGTGATAAAATACATTGAGATATCTTCCCACTTCCACTCGGGAATGGGAAGTGGTTTCAACAACCCCGCCGGTCATTGATGTTCGATCTTGACTTGTTGACACGTCAAGCACCGTAGTACAAACTCCGTAACATCCTTCTTCATGTTATTCCACCAAAAATTTCGCTTCAAATCTTTGTACATCTTACTCGTTCCGGGGTGGATTGAGTAAGGCGTAGCATGAGCTTCTCGGAGAATCCTCTGTCTCAACTCCAAATCGTTCGGAACACAAAGCCTGCCCTGAAATCTCAGAATACTATCCTCGTGAACCATAAATCCAGGAGCTTTTCCTTTAATCACATCTTCCTTCAGTTGAGAAATCATCGGGTCACTCCACTGCTTCCCTTTGATGTCGTCAACTAAGGACGAAGTAATTTCGAGAGTACACAACTGTCCCTGTACTCGTTGAATCCAAACTTCTATCCCTTGCTCAATTAAATCTTGACGAATTTTCGTATGGGACGTAAGAACTTCGAGCATTTGAAGAGATGCCGATTTGCGGCTCAAAGCATCCGTAACGACGTTGGCTTTCCCGGGGTGGTAAAGTATTTCCAGATCATAATCCTTTATCAACTCTAGCCAACGTCTCTGTCTCATATTCAGCTCCTTCTGGCTGAAAATATACTTCAGGCTCTTGTGATCGGTATAGATCCGGCACGGTGAACCATACAAATAATGCCGCCAAATCTTGAGTGCGAAGACAATTGCGGCCAACTCTAAATCGTGAGTAGGATAATTCATCTCATAAGGCTTTAGTTATCGTGACGCAAAAGCTATTGTCTTATCATGCTGCATAAGAACACAGCCCAGGCCTTGACCCGAAGCGTCACTGTAGACTGCAAAGCCCTCGCTACCATGCGGTAAAGTCAAAATTGGCGCTGAAGTCAAACGTCTCTTTAGTTCATCGAAGCTCTGTTGTCTCTCATCCGTCCAAACAAACTTTTTGGTCTTCTGGAGTAATTTCGTCAGCGGTCGAGTGAGTTTCGAGAACCCCTCGACAAACCGACGGTAATACCCAGCAAGGCCCAAAAAGCTACGAACCTCCTTAACATTTTTAGGCGGCGCCACTTCTAGCACTTGCCTCGATCTTCTGCGGGTCTACACGAACCCCTTCGGCCGAAATCACATGGCCGAGAAACATAACTTCTTCCAACCAAAACTCACATTTCGAGAATTTTGCATAGAGGTGCTCGGTTCTCAAAATGTCTAAAACCAAACGCAAGTGCCGGGCATGTTCCTCCTTATCTCGAGAATAGATCAAGATGTCGTCAATAAAGACGACTACACACCTGTCGAGGTACTCGATGAATATTTTATTCATTAATTGCATGAATACTGCCGGCGCATTTGTCAACACAAAAGGCATAACTACAAATTCATAATGCCCATATCTCGTCCGAAACGCTGTCTTCGGAACGTCGAACTCCCTCACCCTGAGTTGATAATACCCGGATCTTAAATCAATTTTCGAGAAAATTGCAGCCCCTTGCAATTGGTCAAATAAATTGTCTATACGCGGTAGAGGGTACTTGTTCTTGATGGTTACTTTGTTCAGCTCGCGGTAGTCGATGCACAAACGTAGTGAACCATCTTTCTTCCTCACAAAAAGAACAGGCGCGCCCCAAGGCGAAGCGCTCGGTCTGATGTACCCTTTTTCCAGAAGTTCTCCCAACTGATTCTTCAATTCTTGCATTTCGGAAGGTGCCATCCGGTAAGGTGCTTTAGAAATCGGAGCCGCATCTGGCTCTAAGTCCACGGTAAATTCTATCTCTCGATCTGGCGGTAATCCCGGGAGGTCATCCGGAAAAACATCAGGATACTCATTAACAACCGGAATCGAAGAGAGATCGACTTCGCTTCCTTCCATTTTCAAGGCATAACACCAATAGCCCGCACAACCTTTATTCAAAAGTTTTACGGCCTTCATGGCACCGATAAGTAACTTGGATTGGCCCGACTTACGTCCCAAAAATGAGTACTCAGATTCGTCTTTAGCCATCATGGTGATAACTTTGGTATGGTAATTCATAATCGCTTGGTGATTATTAAGCCAATCCTCGCCGAGGATTACGTCCTCGCCTTCCATATCAACTACAATTAAATTCGATAACCATTCCCTACCGGATATAACCACTGGAAAATCTCTAATCTCCCGATTCCCCACAATCCTATCCCCGCTAGGTAGCTTCACGATAAAGGGATCGCAAGCAGTCAAACAAGTTATATTCAGACGGCGTACACACTCCAAAGAAATAAAAGAATGTGTAGCACCCGTATCAAAGAGTACACGAACTGGATAAGATAAAATATGGATGGTACCTGAAGCCACCGCCGCATCGGGTTCGTCTGTTCGACGCATCTCATAAACTCGTGGTTGCACCGAACCGACGCTAGAGTTTCTCCAGCCGCTCGACCCCGACCCCGGCCCCGCCAAAATTCCGCCGAGGTTGACCAAAAGATTGCCGCCGATTAACACCTTGATCAAGGGGTGTTGGGGCAGAAGCCCGAGTGTCCAAAGTCTGGTTTGGCTCGGAACAATAAACCGCTCTATGCCCCATCTGACCACACGTGTGACACTTTAATAGTGGAAAGTAGCATTCCGAACTAAAGTGGCCTGGACGACCACAATTATAGCAAGTCACTGTGCGATTTGAGGTACCCGGAGTGGGACGGTAACCCCTCTTCCCTTTATTAGAACGTGACGATCGTCCGGCAAAACGGTTAGTCGTCTGTGACTTCGAAAGTTGCCACCCTTAGAGCGGAAAAATTTCCGACTTTCTCGCTTCTTCGGTTCTTCAACGGTATCATTGTCGGGGCTCAACATATCATGGGCTAAAGCTCGTCACGATACTCTTTCGGTGTGGTACAAGCAAATCCGGCCATGTACCGTAAGTCCAAATTCATCCGCATATCAAAATAAAGGATCTTATCACGCCGCTACGCACTTGATCCTTCACATGGATCAATTGTTGGTTGTACTCCACGATCGCTGCAAACGGGAATTTCTTGTGGTTTAGCCTCGAAGAAGGCTCGGATTCGGCTCTCTCGTACCGGCCAAGGACAAAACTCGGCCTCCAAGAGCTCCTTAAATTCATCCCACGAGGCAATACGATCTTGTGGCTTGATGACCTTCCACCAAGTAGCGGCCTCCTTAGTGAGGAAATACTGAGCAATTGGTACTTTCCTCACCTCGGGGCAATCAACCGCTTCGAAAATCTTCTCCAATTCCGCTAGACAGTCTTCCCAGCCTAACGGGTCTGTGGCACCGCCAAACTGTGGAGGGTGCATACGGATTACATTTTGAAGCAAGGCATCCGTGTTTGGGTTCGGGTTATTCAGTTAAACAGTTTGGGCTAAAATGGTCATCTGAGTAGCCAATTGTTGAAGTGCATTCGCCACTCCAACGTCTGCGTTGTTCCCCTGACCGTCTGATTGGTCGTGCTGACTCTCGGTGTCGGGATGCACCGAGTTCGACAAACTGGGGTTGGTCGACCCCGCAACTGAACTGATGGAAACAGCCGCGCCACGACCCCTTCCTCGTCCACGGCCACGACCACGGCCATAGCCCCTACCAGCTGACATACTGAAGAACACACAAGGTACGTAAGCACAATTGAAACGCACGACATTAAGGTGATCGATTCTCAAGAATATCCATAGAAGAAGCATAACGAATAAGGAAACATTAGAAGAGTAAGAGGTCTTACAAGTACCGGTCGCACTGTGATGATGGCAGAGTAGTGATACTGTGGACAATTGACGACTCATTCGACCCAAAATACCGACAGCCTAGGTATCCATAGACATAAGCTCTGATACCATATTCTGTAACACCCCCAAGTTATTCAGGGTATATTACAGCGCCGTGAGCCCCGCCGGGGGACCCATAAGGCTAACTATACGCGGAACTGTAAACTTTGACCGAGAAGGTCTACACACAATAGAACGAAAACGTTACAATGGTATTCAAAAACAGAACCAATGTATTCACAAACATCACAATACGAATCAATACTTCGGCA
This sequence comes from Orobanche coerulescens, assembly GCA_033398695.1. NCBI lineage: Eukaryota > Viridiplantae > Streptophyta > Magnoliopsida > Lamiales > Orobanchaceae > Orobanche > Orobanche coerulescens. The sequence continues at coordinate 84,849,924 of CM065809.1, forward strand.
AACACAGGCCGGGAATCAAAGAAAATGGAAAACAATACTCGAGTATTCAATAACCAATCCAGTACAACAACACTGAACGGAAAACTCATAACACCACTGGAAGAAAGACACAGTATCACACTTGCCCACCATCTTCATGCCGACCCGATACCTGCCTATCCGACCTCCTCGATACTGAAATACATGAAACGTATTTCCCCCATAAAGGGGTTAGCCGTCGAATAGCTAGTGCAAGTATATCAATATGAAACACAATACTCCTCGACAATAAAGTAAATGTAACCGTCAATTCATCAATTCAAGACTAGTATTCCGGAATAACTAAAATCTCATAAGACGTATGTGAATGCCGTAGAAACGGTTCGTTCACCTCATACGCCGATACGTATGTGAATGCCGTAAAAACGGTTCGTTCACCTCATACGCCGATACATGTAGGAATGCCGTAAAAACGGTTCGTTCATTACATGCCAACAATACATACATGAATGCCGTAAAAACGGTTCGTTCATAATATGCCATCAATATATCTATGAATGCCGTAAAAACGGTTCGTTCATAATATGCCATCAATATTTCTTACTTTCAAAGTCGAGAACGTACAATCATAAATGTATACTTGCCTTTGAGACATCGAGAAATCGAACGGAGGAAAGGTATGAGTTTGGTAGGTCCAAGAACGCGCTTCCGGCACCTAAACGATTCGCCAGGAATATGACAATTAATTATCCATACTCAAATTACAGGAAGAGACTCCCGAAACTCGTCTACGATTCAAGAAAATATACGGGTGAACAACTAAAGGTTGGGAAATCGCCCAAACTCCCACAAGTCCGAAAACGGCACAATCCAACCCGTAAAATCGTAAGAAAACACTCATACGGTATAGATATATCAAAATCTCAAGATTCTCAAGCTTCAATCGGATAAAACGGACGAATCTACGAAAACCCCCAAAATCCAACACAAAATTCAAAGTGTTCTTGAATAATCTTTCAATAATCCGATGAATACTCAAACATGTCCATAATCACGCATATATCACTTCATACACCATGATTTTATCATCCAAAACGTCAATACCCACACAAAATCGAGAAGTCAAGATGTCGAAGAAATTACCTCTTGAATATCCAAGCTCTATGATCCAAGGAATACGCGTTAGATCGACTATCCGGGCTTCCCAACCGAGTGAAAGTGGTAAATCTCCAACACACAAGTGATAGATGTGAGAAAACTCCTCCCTCAAACTCTCTCTCTCGCAGGTGGAAGAAGGAAATGGAGGAAATGAGCTGAAATCTCGCTTAAAAAGCCGAATTATGCAGTTGACCGCATTGTGTGCCGCGGCACAGGCCTAAAAATTGCTCCCAGGTTTCGGCAGTGTGCCGCGGCTCAGCCCAGGTGTGCCGCGGCACCGGGTACAGGCGGTTTATGGCTGAGGATGCAACACAAGTGTGCCGCGGCTCAGCCAAGGTGTGCCGCGGCAATGACTCGGCAGTGTGCCGCGGCACTGCCGGAGTGTGCCGCGGCACCCGGTACAGTCCGCTCGGCCAGATTTAGGAAATGTGTGTGCCGCGGCGCACACTCCTTGTGCCGCGGCTCACACCCCCTTCGGGTCCTAAAATGATGGAAAATGACCCGGGAAGAGAATAAAAGTAATAGGATTCAATGTCTGGGCAACAATAACACGAAATAGAAGTACGGAAACCCCAAAACGGTGGTTCCAAGCAATGATTACAAGGGTTCGCTCAACAAATCACGATTCGAAGAACATGAAGAGGTTTGAAATGACACGACTTTCGACCGGGTATTACAACCGACACCACCGAATATTAATTCAATAGGTGGTGTTTCGAGCTTGGGTGGTTTCGTTGTTGTTTTAGTGGTTCCGCCGCCGACATACCAAACTTGAAATCTCAAACAATTTTCTTATAAACAATTAAACAGCTAAAGCGTTTCTATTCAAAATAGCCTACAGATACCTACAAACCAAGAGATATCCAAAAAATTATAAAATCAAATTGTCAATTCCCACCAAATCTTTAAAAAATAAAGATGACATCAAGTTCTTTATAGCCAAAATAATGGATCGATTGTCAAGATGGGTTTTCAATATTGATGAGTATCAAAGGAATTGAGCTAAGGGTGTCCACATCGTTGGTTCTACCTTCTCGACCACCGAAACCCCACCACCATCGCCATAACCGCCGTCGGCCACTGAAATATCCAGATCTGAACGCAAAACCAAAACCCGAGTTTGTAAACCGCTGCCAACATCAACTGCTTCCGCCGCCGACACTACCTAATATTAATTCAATAGGTGGTGTTTCGAGCTTGGGTGGTTTCGTTGTTGTTTTAGTGGTTCCGTCGCCGACATACCAAACTTGAAATCTCAAATAATTTTCTTATGAACAATTAAATAACTAAAGCATTTCTATAAAAAATAGCCTACAGATACCTACAAACAATGAGATCTCCAAAATATTATAAAATTAAATTGTCAATTCCCACCAAATCTTTAAAAAATAAAGATGACATCAAGTTCTTTATAGACAAAATAATGGATCGATTACCAAGATGAGTTTTCAATATTGATGAGTATCAAAGGAATTGAGTTAAGGGTGTGCACATCGTTGGTTCTACCTTCTCGACCACCGAAACCCCACCAGCATCGTCATAACTGCCGTCCGCCACTGAAATATCCAGATCTGAACGCAAAACCAAAACCGATTTTGTAACTTACTTATAAGCTCGAAACACATTCTACAAGAGACCCGAGATTCCAGCGATGGAGGTTTGTTGGTGGTGGTTTGGCGACAAGGGTGTGATTACGTGGTGGTTTGAGCCGGTGTTTGGTTGTTGGTGGATGATGGTTTAGTGAGAGAAATGAAAGGGTCATATATGTTTTATGATGAGAAAAAAAAAGTTTGTTTTTGTGGGTGGAGGATACAACTTACAAGTAGTTAATTTTGATAGGTAAAATAAAAATAAAGAAAATAATATGAAAGGACAAAAATACCCTCTTATTTAACAGTCAAACTAACGGAGTTAAGAAATTCGGATCAAATCCGAAACGAGTGTTTCATTTTTTGTGGCAATTCTATATATGCTCAACTTAAACATAATAATTTCATATGTCCTTAACAAATTCTTTAATGGCATTGTACTTATGCACTAAAAATTTGTGTTTTGGGTAAATATGGTATTTTGATTTTTAGACTGGGTAAATATGGAATTATCCTTTCACTTTTGGACCAAACTTAAAATTTTTTCAAAATTTGGAGTGAAAATGAAATACCCGGCAAACCACAAGGACTAAAAATGTAGTTAACTCTAATTTTAAAGGATAGTAAATTCAAGTCTGTCAATTCAAAATGGAAGGCAATGCAAAGATGATAGACATTAAAAAAATTGATTATATCCCAGGAAAATAAAGATGGTTTTAACTAATTTTAAAAATTTACAAATTTAAAAATTTGAGGTTATACAGTTTTGAGAACACACACCACGAATTACATGCACATGACACAAAATAACATTATTTACATAAAAAAAATACTCTATGAACAACTAAGAGTGCAAATTTTTTACATCTAAAAAATATAAACAACTAAGGAATAAGAGTGAAATATATAATAAAAATCATAATATTTACCATAAAGATTTTAAATATAAAAATGTGAGAAAAATTAATTCAAATACGTAGCATCGTAGGCGTAATAAGTGTTTGATTAAATGGCAACACATCATTCATTTTAGATGATCGTACATGTTTGGTAACTTGACTATATAGATATCAATGACATTTTAATATGTTATATATGAACCCATTGTTTGAAATCAATCTCATATAGTACCCCACATATTGACGCTTGGATGCACCACCGAATAAGATATATATATATATAATAGTTCGATGCTACTAATTAAAAAGTAGTTCGTATTGATTTCTGGAAATACGAACAAATGTTCTGTTTCAGTGAGATATAATCCATCTTAAGAAATGCACATGTAATTTTTTATGGTGTTAGTATCATGGATAAATATGTTGCACATTTTGAGTACAAGTCATTTTAACCTGTCAATAACCCAGCCTAGGCCATACTTGATATTAGATACGTTATATAAAAATACGATGTTTTTGCTTAGAACAATTTCACTCGAAAACAAAAACTGTGAACGCTCGGGCCTTGAAATAATATGTAATATAAATATGATATTCGATATTAACGAAAATAAAGTACCCATGCTTTAGGGTGAATAAAGCCCGTGCATCGCACGGGCCATGATGTCTCGTAATACTATAAGATTAAGTCCCTTGATTTAATGTGGAGTATTCAAGATATTCAAGATGGAGTCCCTAAATTTAATGTGAAGTATATCACTACTAAAAAAACACTTTCAAAATCGGGTAAAATAGACATTCTAAATCGGTTAAATAACCGTTATAGATCAAACCGATGTAGAAAGTCTGCTTTTTACATCGATTATTTAACCGATCTAGAATGTCTATTTGAACCGATCTAGAAAATCTTATTTTTCTCCAAAAAAATGACCCTAACCCAGCTCGGGTCCGACCCGACCACAGCCCGACTCCGACCCGACCACAACCGGACCGGCCCAAGACCCGACCCAAGACCGGGCCCGATCTAGTTGATATGAAAGTTGAGTTATGTTACAATAAAAGATATAAAAAACAACTCTCAATAAAAAGGTGACATTTCCTAGTTGGTTAGTGTCTAAATCTTTTTTATAACCAATATGTCATTGGTTCGAATCTTAGTAGTGCATAAAAGTTTTTATGTGATATCTGTACCTAGTCGGATTCCATGTGCTATTTAATGGTTATGTCAGCAATTCATTAAAACTTAAGTATAATGGAATGGATTAAGTCTCTCCTTTGCTACACTTTAAAGTTTAATCCTTAAATGATAAAAACGCCAAACTTCAGTCACTATAGAGATATTTTGCCAATAAAAAATTACCAATCAGGTCAATTTGATAAATATATAAGATATTAGGGTGTGGAGCAAATAAAAGAAGATAATGAAATATAAATGGTAGGTTGAGATTTATTGAGATAAAGGTAAGGATTGGGATCCCCTGCAGTGCACAGCACCATGCGTCGGATGAGACACGCACGCACACACACACACCCATGCGTGTGTGTGTGATCGGACGACAGGGATTGCACAGTCCTCTACAGCCACTGCAGAGGATGCCTGCCGTAAAGGTAAACTATGAAAAAATACAAGTTATAGCTAACACAACAAAGTTTGAGATGTTATTTTGAGTATGTTTATAAATTAGTTTATGATATATTAAACGAGATTTTTCTAAATAAACTGAAAAAAAGAAATTAACTTATAAATTATTTTTTTATCAAATAAAAACTTAATTAATATTACCTCCATCTCAACTCAATTGTAATATTTGAAGAAAACTGTGTATTTAGGTAAAAAAAATTGCTCAGGTTTTGTAAAAAATTGATGTTCGAGACTATATGAGAATGTGTAATGCCCCAACGTGATTGGAGTATTTATTGAAATATTACATTTAAAGTATCACAGTTTTAGTGAAAATTTAGCACTTCAAATCGAATAAAAAAATTATATTTTTTGGAGAATAAGCTAATAAGGCCCTGTTCTTTTGGACAGTTCAGTTCAGGTCCATTCAGTTCAGTTCAGTTCTTCTTCTTCTTCTTCTTATTATTATTATTATTATTATTAATAATTTAATTATTATTATTGTTATTATTATTGTTGTTGTTGATTACTATTATTATTATTTACCATTATTATCAGTGTTATTATTATTATTAATCTTAGTTATTATTATTGTTATTATTACTAATAATAGTTAGTATTATTATAATAATATTAATTATTATTGTTGTTGTTGATTACTATTATTATTTACCATTATTATCAGTGTTATTATTATTATTGTTATTATTATTATAGTTATTATCGTTATTGTTATTAATATCATTAATATTATTATAATTTACCCTTATCAAATAGATCCCAACTCATCATTTATATTTTATTATAGTATTATTATTATTATTTTATTATATTTATTATTTTTATTTTTATTACTATTATTATTATAACTAATATTATTTACCCTTAATATATATTTGATTCGATTCGAGTCAATTCAATTGATTCGATTCGATTCAATTGATTGATTCGATTCAATTGATTCAATTCAATTCAATTCAATTCAATTCAATTCAATTCAGTTAAGTTCAGTTCAGTTCAGATTCATTCAGTTCAAAAGAACAGAGCCTAAGCGAGTGAAAATGTCACCATCATCTCTTCACTATGGCATGCACCTCTAGCTTTGACTTCTGCCATAATTAAATTTTTTGTATGGCCAATATTTTAAATTATATTTTAATTATAAAAAAACATCATACTTTTTGTAAATATTATTATGGAGCGTAACGAGTCGAGTCGAGTGAAGTATCGACAATCTCAAAATAGACTCGCATATTAGTAAGTCGAGCTTGAGTTGAGTTTCAGCAAAAGTAAAATTGACTCACGGATCTTAACAAACTTTACTAAGTGTAAAAAATTAATAAATAATATTATAAATTATAAATGTTTATTTAAAAAAAATTATAACTTTAATCAAGAGAATTAATTGGGTTGTACTTCTTAAATAATAAGTAAAAAAACATACGATGATCATATCTAGTCTAAAAATTATTATTATTTATCCGTAGCACACAAGCTTTATCGAGTTTGTTCGCGAACTTGTGAGTCGAGTGTCAGTAAGATGGATATTGCCTCACATGCCTTAAAAATCAAACCTTTTCGAATTCTTTTCAACCCAGTTTCACACAGCTCGTGAGTCGGCCCAACTCGCTTACACCCCTATTCTGTCGAGATGAAGCTACGGACACCCTTTGAGTGTGCACCCGGTAATCCATTGAACTTGACGTAGTTGCTTAGAAATCATGTCAAGGTAAATAATACTCCCTCTGTCCCAGTCAAAGAGTGTATATTTAGTGTATTTTAAGTAATAATTGGTATAAGTAAATGGTAGATGTGATTAAAAAGTAAAGAGTATGATGATGAACGTGTGGAGGAGATTAAAAAATAAAAAATAATTGTTTGATTGACTATGGTGGAAAATCCCTTAATGATAAAATCTAAAAACCAATTGGATTATTAAATAATTTTATTGTATATTTATTATTATTTATTGCATCAAGCTGATCGCTAGTATATGCAATAATAATGCAATAAAAAATACATAAATGCATATAATTCTACTCATCTACAGCCGTTAGATCACTAATATCAATGGCCGACAAAAGTTTCTAAATTTTACAAATTAATTAGTTTTCATATGATATATTTCCTATATATATATATATATATATATATATATATAAACTTATTATAGTGATAACTATTTAATAGAAATTTATATCTTCAAAAGGGATGGGGACTGGGGAGGCTACTAGGCAAACTTATGATTCAGTACATTTGGCCTCAAGTACCCACCCAAGTCTACTAGGGCATCCTATGAGTATACACGTATGTCTATATAATAGTAAAGCACGCGATGCAACACCCATAAAACACGGGTGTGTTTGGGTGTGTGGTTAAGGGTGTTGCCCTATCATTTTTCATCGTCGTACATGTGAACAGCAAAATACATCAACCCCAGAAAAAAGAAAAAAAGAAAGAGGGATGAGAAATTCAAGAGAAAAGGAGGTGCAACGGAATCATAAAGAAATGGGAGACAACCCCCTCAAACCCTAATTTCTGGATTCACACTCCACGCATTGATTTCTAATATCGCAGTAAACGGTCCTCGTGCACTGAGAATCTAGTACGAGTATTAGTAGTAGTATATAAGTACCTAACAACCAGCGACATCTAGTAGTAAACGGTGCTCATGCTTTTGGCCTTTTCTGTTTATCTCCAGCCTTATGTCTGTCCCATGACCATAATAACAAAAGCAGCAAAAGGATAAAGAAAAAGTTAAAACTACTTGAAAACCTTATAAGAAAGTGGAAAACAACCTCATTAACATTTCCCCTTGTGTTCTCTCTCTCTCTCTCTCTCTCTCTCCTATTCTCCTAAGGCTAAACAAACTTTACTGAAGATATGGAAGAACAATGGGCTTACTACTATCAAGAAGAGGTACAAGTTTAGTTTCTTTTCTAAATTCATGTCACATTGAAACATTTTCACGTTTTTAACTTAACTTATGCATACTATTGTTATTATTATTATTACAATTAGTATATTATTTGTAGTATTTATGTTATTGGATTTTTGGGTTTTAAAATGGCGGCTGACGTTGCCTGCACGGTGTGTTATGTTAGGGAGTTGAGGACATGAAGCAATCCCTCTTGTACTCAACTTTGGAGCTAGAGGCAGCTCTCATTTCAGCTCATGACGAGATTTCAAGGAAAGATGACGAGATTCTCCAACTCAAAGGCCTACTAACAAAGATCATCAAAGAAAAAGATGAATCCCAAGCAAAATGCCAACAACTTGCCCTCGAAAAACAAATTCTTTTCCAACAAGTACAAGTCTTGGCACATTCCTCAAAACAACATTTGGACACTTGCCCCATCTCAAGTGGCACAACTAGCAACGACGAAGGCCCGAACATAGGCACATCCCCCTCGGACTGCGACGATAGTACTGTCATTGCACCGTCACCGCATGGCTGTAAGGACACTCCACCGCTAACACAGTCGCCACCACCACCGCGGCCATCGATTTCTGATATGACCGATAGAGTCATTCTTAAAAAGCCTCTGCCAGAACATGGAAAGTTCCTGCAGGCAGTGATGGAGGCCGGCCCGCTACTCCAAACTCTTCTTCTATCGGGCCCACTACCGAGGTGGCAGCACCCGCCGCCTCAGCTCAACTCCATGGACATTCCTCCAGTCACCATTGCATCTCCTAAAATCTTAAGTCAAGGTTCTTGCCTTAGTAGTGGTGGCTTTACGAACAAAAGGGATATGGTTTACCGTGATATTGGTTCTGATTTTTCACCAAGTTCCAAGTATCACAAGCTTGTTCACCAATCATCATTGACCCCAACAATTTCTAGCTCCACCACAGTTACATAATTAATTAGGTATACTATTAAAATCCATTCTTAATAATTACTTTGGAAAAAAGAAAAAATATTAATAATACAGGAGTAGGTCCCTGCAATCGTGGAAGTTTGCCTATATCATTTGGCATGCTTAAGGTGATAATTACCTTGGAGTTGATGGCAATTAAGCTACTAATTAAGTAAAGTTTGTACATTTTAATGGTTTGTGTTAGAGAATGAGAAGTCTTAAGTAATTCTAGTGAGAGAAAGTGTGCTGAGTGAGGCATTTTCTACCGCTTCTGGTTTGTGATGGAGAGTTTGATTCTTTTTTTCCTACTATAGTTAGTCTAATTTGTAATTTTGGCCCCATAGAATAATATTTAAATGGGTGCTGAAGAAAATTCTCCAAATTCAGTGGGGAAGTTTGTGTGAACTACATATCTATCTATGTTTGCTTTTGTTACAGAGGAAATTATTATATGGATATTAGTGTATCTTTGTAGATTATGATGTCTGTAGACCAACGATCATCATTTGGAAGATGGCTTTATTTTAGTGGAATTAAATTTAGTTGTTGCTTTTCATTATGTCTTTTCTTGCTTCAGTGTCACAGATATTTTTTTAAAAGTATTTTGTTTATTTTTAATTTGTTTTAGTCTTTAGTATGTGACTTTAACAAAGATACCAACTGACTTATCTTACTTTTTCATGAATTGGTACCTACCATGCATGGCCTGTCTGCCTTGAAAATAACATCAGATTAGACACTCTTTCTCTATCATGTACAAAAATCAAGATATAATAAAGTCAATTCACTGTAATAGATCAGTTTTTTTTCCCTTTCTTCTTCCATTTCCTTCTGGACAGGAAATATCTAAATCTGCTTTATGAGCCTATGAAGAATCTTCTCAAGGAATTACAGCCCAATGGGCAAAAAAAAAAAGTCCTCTGTAAAAATAGTATGAAGAAACTTTAATTTTGCAATTAACTGTCATTCAAGATTTACACAGTCCAATGGTTATTCTTGACCATTTTAGGATTCACAGCAAATTTCTTTCCAATTCATAGTAAGAACTTTTTTTTTTTTTGCCCACTTTTATGGTGAAAAGCCTCCTTGACACTTGGGCACTATGGTGCCTACTTTTTTTTATAACTTATTTGGCTGCTTACATCGTGCATGCTAGACACTCACTTGAGGCTCGTTAGAACCATCAATGATGATGTTATAATTGTGTAATTAAAGTCCAGAGTTGTGAGAACCAAACGAGGACAACCCTAATCAACTGTTGTGCATTCTCGATTATGTTGTACGTTTCTTTTGACACCGGGAAATTTATGAGTAGGAGGAAACACAGGGCACAATCTACAATCCCCCATGCAAGGGAACCCACCAAGAGTTTAGAGAGAGATAAAACAAGAACCTCGAAAGTTCTAGAATCAGATGGGTCTGTCAGCTAATGACCACGCCACCCAACTTAGATATGAGGCTCCATCACTAGAGGAAGCATCGGGGCCATATGCTTCTGCATCTGTTGAGGTGGCGGAAAGGCAATATCGGCCCGAGAATAACGACGAACGGGTTGCAATGGATGCTGGTTGGACTCTCGTTCAAAGCAAGAGAAAATAAACACCAGTTATCACTCTTGAAGAGCATCTACTTATAGGGGTGGAGGGAGGATTGACCGTGGAGGGCAGAGAAAGCCACCCACAAAATATAGCTATTACATCTAAATCTCAGCTCACCGCTCGGGCATACTTTCCCTACAATAGGTTTTTTCCACTGGGTTTTTCTACGGTAGGGTTTTAATGAGACCTGCGGTTGCAGCCCCATATATCTTGTATGGGGGATGAAGCTTCTGGTGGTTTTCGGGTTTTGATTGGTTATATAGAGTCTGGCCGTGCGACATGGTCGTGTCTTCTCCCTGACACGATCGTGTCGCCCTACACGGTCGGGTGCCTCGTTTACACAACCGTTTCGCGGTGTTTGTTTTCTGTTTTTTGGATTTTTGTCTAACTGGATGTTTTCATCTGTTTTTATGTTTTTTTCTTTTGCTCTTGACTACCCGCATGTGGGATTAGTCTGAGCATTTCTATGTTTATTTTGCTCCAGACTGCCTGCCTTTGAGACCAATTGGAGCAGACTCTCCCCTCTCTTGTCCCTTTTTTCAGTTTTTTCAATAAAATTTATCTTGATGCAAAAAAAGGATATATATATATAATATGAAGTTTTCGATGTCCTCCAACATTACAAATGAGAGACTTTTATAGGCATCACTAGGAACAATCTAGATAAGAGTTAAAACATATAACAACTCTTGGGGACTAGATAGAGATGTAGCTAATAAATAAAGCATAAAGAGGAATAAACACAGACTTATCATCTACCAAAGATCAATGCATATGGATGCAAATAAAACCAAAACTTGGTGAACCCTCCAAATTCCCATAGTACTGTGGCAGACTCGCAGTCATCATTTAAAAGGCCATAACTTATTGTGCACTTAATATTTTTTGGAGTTATTTTTTTATTGGAAACTAGACTCTTCTAGCTTTCCAGAGGTATAGGTACATCACCTAGTTCATTGACAAACAAAGCAGAGAATTTTTTGAAGTTGACTATGCTCCTGGAATTTTCTGTGTCATTCTCCCTCGGTCGGAAAAGATTCGCCCTCGAATCTTGATCAACGCCTTCTCCAACATAAGGAGAAAGATCTGTGATGTTAAAAGTATCCGAGACACCATACTCTTCGGACAGTTCCAGTAAGCATTATCACCAATTTTCCTCAATATTTAAATGGCTCATCGGCTCTAGGGTTAAGCTTTCCATAACATCCACAAGGAAAAAGATCTTTCCTTAAGTGACTCCAAACCAAGTACCTTCTTTGAATATCGAGTTTTTCCGATGTTTGTTTGCATTCTTTTGATACTTCTCGTTTTGCTTGACAATCTCATGACAAACTTGTTCATGTTAACTTCTTGATGCTCTTTCTATGTTCTTCACCGTCAGCACTAAAATTAAGAGTAATAGGAAGTGGAGCCATACTCAAAGGAGTAATTGGATTGTTGCCATACATAATCTCAAATGAACTTCTCCCAGTAGTTTCGCTAGTTGAACGATTATAAGCAAACTCCCGCTTGAGCCAGGTCAACACCACATTAGCGGGATTTTTACAACCAAACTTCTTAGATGATTTTCCAAGCTCTTATTGACATCTTCTGTTTGCCCATCAGTTTGAGAGTGATGATACGAACTAAATTGTAGTTTAATTTCAATATTTCTCCAAAGTGTTCGCCAAAAATGACTCCCAAACTTTAAGTCTTAATCAGAAGTAATGGTTTTCAGATTGCCATGCAACCTCACAACTTCCTTGAAATAAATATCAGCAATATGAGTAGCATCCAAAGTTTTGATACAACAGAGAAAATACGCTATCTTTTAGAATCAGTCAACAACCAACATAACTGAATCTTTGTTTCTTTGATGCGCGATAATCTAATAACAAAGTCCATTACTGAATCTTTGTTTCTTTGAGTGTGTGGTAATCCAACGACAAAGTACATGACTAAATCTTTATTTCTTTGACTGAATCTTTGTTTCTTTGAGTGTACAAACCCGTGCTTTGCCCATGACTTATGGAAATGTGACAGGTTCTACACCTCTTAATGTATCATTTGACAGGGATTTTCAGTCCCTTTCTCTAAGCCGGTTGGAGCCAACAGAAATTTTATTGAGTAAGTTCAAAAGTGTTATCTCTGCCAAAATGTCTAGCAAGACCTCCACTATATGAGCCTCATTGATGATTGTTTGTCTTAGCGAGCGTATCGTCGCCTAAGAGCATCCGCAACTCGATTAAGAACTCCAGATTTATGCTTGATAACAAAGTTAAAGGTTTGTAAGAACTCAATCCACCTAGCATGATGAGTGCTCAATTTATTGAGTGTTTAAATATTTAAAGGTTTCGTGTTGACAAACATTATCTCCTTGTGTAGGAGATAATATTGCCAATGATCCAAGATATGGACAATAGCAAAGAATTCTTTGCCGTATGTCGAATAACTACAACGAGAGTGACTCAACACTTCACTAGAGAAAGCAATGGGATTTTCTTCTTGGATAAGAACTCCTTTGGTTCCCACATTTGAAGTATCACAATCTACTTCAAAAACCTTATCAGTATTAGGTAGTTGTAGAACTGGAGCTTCTGTTACCTTTCTTTTGAGACGTTGAAAACCTTGTTGTGCTTTTTTGGTCCACTTGAAGCTGCCACCTTTTGAACATTCAGTTATAGATGCAATAATAGTGCTAAATTTTTTGACAAACCTTTAATAGAATGAAGCTAGGCCATGGAAATTTCAAATGTTATGAATAGAATTTGGAATTGGCCAACTCAAAATAGCTTAATCTTGCCTCCATCCATCTTGATGCCCTCAGAAGAGATAACATAGCCCAAGAAGACAAGGCTAGTTGTGATGAAACGACATTTCTTCAAGTCAACATCCAATTTCTCATTCCTTAACACTTCGAAGGCTTGTCAAAAGTGCTCCAAATGTTCTTTCGTGCTAGAACTATAAACAAGAATGTCATCAAAATAGACAAAAATAAATTTTCCAGTAAATGGCTTAAAGACATGATTTATAAACCGCATAATATAAGGGGCATTGGAAAGACCGAATGGCATAACCACCCACTTGTAATGACAATCGCTTGTTTTGAATGCAATTTTCCATTCATATCCCTATCTCATGCCTATTTGATAATAACCACTTTGAAGATTAATCTTTGAACCAATATTGAAACCATGTAGTTGTAGATGCACATTTTCCACTAATACACTCTTAGCCTTTTCCATGTCGGAATGAGGTGGTCCTAGGCTTGTGAAATCACATGATCAGAGTATTGACACACTTGCATTGCGCACTATTGAGGGAAGCTACACCTGTTTGGAGTAAGAGCGTGTATCATCGTGGGCCATCATGGGAAACTCGGCATGCGGAAAAATGCAGCAGCTGAGGGGATGTCATTCAATGTCATTCAATCAAGGTATTGTTGGTCACATTATGCTTCAATGACAGCTTAGAAGGAGGGGGTTGAATAAGTTGAACTCTTTTTTGAAGTTTATAACTATGCGTAGTGGAAGACTAATGCAAGTTGTTGTAAGTACAACAACTAGGTGATCTCATGTAGCTTGATGTTTACATGGTTTTGAAGATAAGTTATCAGTAATCACATGCAGTAAATAAATAGGAAGTAAAGACACAAGTTTTAATGTGATTAGTGTTAGGAATACCTTTTTGAGATTTTGATGATATCTTCCCTTTATTAAAGTTATTTCAAATGTATGTTTAAGTACTTGTCATTGTAAAAAAAGTACCAAATGAGTATCTTTTATAGGCCTTTAAAAAAGATTAGGCTATGTATTGATCATGTTGATTAGTTAAATTTTGGCTAAGTATAGAACAGTCAAACATTAGCCAGGTTTGGTCAAAGACAAATATCAGCTAAGTTTGACCAGATAAAACATCAGTTGGGTTTTGGTCAAGACAAAACATCAGCCGGGTTTGACCAAGACAGAAGTACAACTGAGTTTTTTCAAGATAGGATTTTTACCAAGTATGGAACAGCCAGATATCAACCAACTTTTATTAAAACAAAATATCAACCGAGTTTGATCGATACATCAGCCGGGTTTGACCAATGCAGAAAAACAACCAAGAAGTAATATCAGTCGAATCTAGAAAACAGTCATGTCCACGTCAACAACAGTTGGGTCAACAAAGACGATAAATCACATGAAGAAGTAAATAAAGCCAATTGTTGTTACCCAAAATATTATCCGAAGATAGTATTGCTGGAATGATCGAGTAACAAACAAATACGAGAACACTTTCGTGAGAAAATAGATAACACAAGATTTTCCGGGGTTGTTAATCCCGGGCTTGAATGCTCTCGCGAGATGTTATTAATAAATATACTGTCGAGTACAAATATTAATGTTAGAATCTATTACAATGAGTGTAAAGACTTCTAGTTATCTAAGCTGTAGAGCGTGTAGATTGCCGGAAGAACCAGATATGAAGATCTGTGATTTCTTGCTTGGGATGTATGATAAGTGTATATGAATATCAATATGAATGTATAAGTGATTGCCAGATGAGTCTTTGATTTTCTCTCTGTGTATAATTTGCACTGTATTCACGGTAAAATCGCATGATCCCTGGACACTTGTTGTGAGCCTCCTATTTATAGGTGACAAAGCTGCTGGGACCTCTCCGGCGATCGCGGGCGACCGCCGTTTTTTATATCATAATAAGATGGCCGATCGTCCCGTCACGTGAGGTTGTTCCCTTAAAGTCTGGGGCTGCTGTTGGCGACCAGCTGTGCGGGCCAATGGGAAGCCTGCACGCGTCCTGAATCGCTGTCCGGGGAGGACCCACTTTATACCTTTCGGCGGCCCTGTCGGTAGGTGAGGTAGGTGACAGGCTGGGGTCAAATGTCTTATCTGTCGGTGCCCTTTGTGGATCTGCATGTGGGCCACCGTCTGAGATTCGGTCTTCGACGACTTTGACGGATGTTGGATCCATACGTGGCACGAGACGATCGTCTCTGGTTCGGTCATCAAAGACGAACGCCAGATATCAAAAGGCGATCGCTGGGTACCAGAAGTCGATCGCAGTGTACCAAAAGACGATCGCCGTGTACCAAAAGACGATCGCCGTGTACCAAAAGACGATCTCTGTGTACCAAAAGATGATCGCCGTGTACCAAAAGACGATCGCCGTATATGCCGATCGCTGGGCGTTTGCCCAGAGTATGTCTTCTATGGTTGGCTCTCTGATCGTTTAGACCGATCGCCATTGAGGCGTATTAATCGCCGCACAACAATTGCCCCCCAGCTCGCTTCGATGTTTGAAAACACGGGGTGAGGTGGCACTGTTGGCGATTGCCAACGTTTAGACGATCAGGCGATCGGATTTCAAATTTGGACGATCTTCTTTTGCGCTGGGAGCAGCGGGAAATGAAAGCGGGCTCTCTAAACGTTGCAAAGACACGCGTCGTGCTACCATTAGGGGAGTCTGATGGTCTGCCAGACTTGTCGCCTGGCGTGAGCTCGAAAAAACGCGTACGCGGGATTTGAGGGCTGCATTTAATGTGTCCCCCCATTGACGGTTGCACTCCAGCCCTCGTACTTTCGCCTATTTGCATAGAGACCCCCGTTTCCATCTATAAAAGGGGCTAGGGCTACTCCATTTTTACTCCTCATGCGTCCTTGCCTTCTTGCTGAAACTCTGCTGAAATTTCTGAAGCTTGTTGTGCCGATCGTCTTTCTAGGTTTTAGGTAAGAAAACCCATCTTCTTTCTCCCTTTACTTTTTAAGAATATGTCGGGAGGATCTAAGACCCATGGGACTTGATATGGAAACGGCCATTGAGGACATTCGTGCGGGGATTGCACCCGCAGAACTCGAAAAGCTCTTCAACGAGGCCGAAGTGGCGAAAACGGCGGCGACGGCGGAGCAGGGGGACTCCCCGGCGGACAAAGATGAACTGGTGCGGATGACTTGGTAATGGGAAAGTGCATTCGGCCCCGCCTACATAGCTTTCGACAAGATTATGGAGGGGATCGTCGGACCCTGTCCGGAATTTGACTTTAAAGCTTACTCCGCCACTCATCCTTACGAACATGTGAAGCGGATGGTGTTTCGGGCCGCCGACCCATCTCAGTGGACCCTTGGTAAGATCCGGAGTTCGGCGACCCGGAAAGACTTGAGCCGCTGGAGGGCAAGATATCATATTCCCTCTGACGTTCCCTGCACGTGCCCTCGGAAAATGAACGTGCCGATCAACCGCCCGAGGGTCTGGTCGCCGTTAGTGAGATGATTATGGAGGCCGGTCTGCGATTCCCTTTGCCGTTCGCCGTCTCCTATTTATTGGTCGCCTGGAATTTAGCGCCGCTCCAACTGACGCCGAACGCCTGGCTACAGGTCATCTGCACTTTGACACTCTTCGGCGGTCACCGGTTGTTCCGGCTTCTTTCTGCGATGGAGATGAACTATCTCTTCAAGCTGGTTGCGCAGAAAGGGTCGATCGGCGGTTATCACATTCAGGGTCAGATGGGAAGAGTGGTCCTTGGTATGCCGAACAAGACCAAGGGCGACCTGGCAAAATGGTGCTGGGTCGGCGGAGCATGGCGATCGGCATCGAGTGACAGGCCGGAGGAGGAGTTGGAGATTCCCACTAATTTTCGGGAGAGGAATCCGAGTAAGGGTTTTAACTCTCCCTTTGATCGGACTTGTCTTGGACTGATCTAATTTCGTTTCCTTTTTGCAGGACCTCTTGTTCCAGCAATCGGCGATCTCGCTTTCGACTTCTTGATCGTTTGGGAGCGGATTCGTGCCTTGCCGGATTCCTTCATAGACGTTCGCTCACTCGATCGCGAAGTTCACCGGTTGGGGGCTCGATTATTTTGTTCCCCACGTCATCTGAGAGCTCCAGGTATAAATTTAATTTCTTCTTCCTTGCTTTGACGATCGTCTCTAGGAGGTCGTAACATCTAGGTAGTTGTCTAACTTGTTTGTACTTCTTCTTTGACAGAGGTTCACTTTTCCCTTTTTGCCGAGCCACCTCCAGAGATCGCCATGTCTAACCCAGGACTTATCGGTCGCCTTCACCAGGGTAAGAAGACTGGTCGTGTTCCTGCAACGACGTCTCGCCCCGTTCCCGTGGTGAGGCCCGCTGTTGCGGATTTTTCGTTAATGCAAGTGCACGTTATCGTTGACAAGTAATAAAGTGATGAGTGAGTATCGTTCCCACGAGGACTAAAGCACTAACTACCGATTTTTATGTATTCTAGTTTTATTTGAACAATCGAACTTTGGCTTGCAATTAATTACTAAAAGAATTAATAAAAGAGCTAATAGAATAAACGATCGCTTGAAGAAGAAAAATCTAATGATGAATAAGTCTAGGATTCTGAATCCACCTTAGTTTATCTGAATTTACTCTCGATTATCTGAAGTTAATGATTTCCCAAATTTATTGAAGGCGAAGATTGCTAATATACTCTACCGCCTCTCCCGAGGTCAATAGACTTTTCTAAAGGCGAATAATGCACTCTATCCCTAGGTGAATTAATTCGTCAATAGGCAAAAAGCACAAAATCCTCAAAAGGCCACGTAGTTCCTATGAGTATATTCCTATCTCACAAGATAAAACGGTCCTCACCAATAGTTCCTCACCAACTCTCCTCTCCCGATTCGAGTAAGGTAATTAAAACAATTCAATTATTGGCCACACAATTGAAAGCATTAAAATTGATTGGGAAAACTCAATAGAGAAGGGAATTAAATAGATAATCAATAGCAAATCCGTCAAAACTTAGGTTTCATCAAAATCCTAGAACAAGGGTTTTAGCCTGACATGCTAAATAATGAAAATACAGAAACAATGAATGAAAGCATGAAAATCAAATGCAGATGAAGAGCTCGGATTCCTCCGTTCTTCTGGCTTCCGCCCTCTGCTCTTGATGTCTTCTGCTTTCCTCCTCCAAGATTTATCGATCTTCCCCAAGCTCTCAAAAAATCAGACCCCCTATAATTATGGCCTTCAACCCTTATTTATAGCTCCCAGAAGCCTCCAAATCGTGTCCCTGTGATTAGGTCGAGAACTGGCTTCAAAACGGCCCAAACCCGCGCGGAGCACGCCAAAACCGCCCCGTGTGCCGCGGCTCACTTAATCTGTGCCGCGGCACATGGCGTGCAAATTAAAACCTGGGCGCTGTGTGTTTCTTCTGGGCCGTGGCTCACCATGTCTGTGCCACGGCTCAGAGTACATTCTACTCTGGTGCCTGCTGGTCCTCTGCGTGTGCCGCGGCCCACGGCCAAAAATCGTCGTTTTCGACTCCAATCTCCTGTCAGACATACAAGAATAAGGCATTAAAAGCTCATTTATGCAAATTTTCTCGCCAAAATAATACAAAATAATGATAAATAAGCGTATCAAAATACGCCTAACAAATACACCCAAACTTGAGCCTTTGCTTGTCCTCAAGTAAAAATAATCATTTTCAAACAAAAGAATATCGTGAATAATCGTGCAACTCATAGTGCTCAACCTAATCAATACCACCCTGAAATTCTCTCTGAATAATACGAGTATCGTAATAGCGAGCTACACTCAGAACACTGATTCCGCAAAGTAACCAAGTTCAGTCCTAATCACTCGTTCATGAAGAAAATCCAGCTCAAAGATTAACAAACGTGAATTTAATCGACCGTCAATATGAAAGGTTAAAATAAACAAGCTAATTCACCCCGTTCCACAGTCTCATGGCAAAATTTTCACGAGTTTCATCAAAAATAACCCTCGGACAGTATTCCCTTATATATATGCTCAAGAATTTGATTCGAGTTGACCACTAGGTTCGGATTTCGGGATGTTTCATCGGGATAATCCTAGGATGGAACTTCCATTCTCATGTATTGGGAAATCGTTTGACGTAAAAGACACTCATGGGGCACATGGATGCTTCTAGTTACTAAGTTCCCCTCCACAGCGGAGAAACAACTCGAATAGCTATTCCCGCATGTCTAAATCAAGGTCGCTGTTTTACGCGAGAGTAAACAACGGGTCACGTGAATACCCCCGGTTACTAGGCTTCCCGTCTTCGGTACATGCGAAATCTCTAAACCACTAGTCTAATCAGGGTCATCGTTTTACGTGAGAGTAAACAACGGGTCACGTGAATACCCCCGGTTACTAGACTTCCCATCATAGAACAAATATTATCTCGACTTTTGGGGAAAAACTGTCCGACTCTAAACTCAAAGCAAGTGCCAACACGACTTATGTTACTGGACGACTAGCTAACCGAAAAATGAAACCAAACGTATAAACGACGATTTGAAAACACGTATGTCTCCTCTCTTATCCGCTAAGGTCTCTACAAAAACGAAAAATTTCGGACCTAAATGAAGACTTAGCAGAAACAAAAATCATTGACTACAACTCGACTAAAACTCGACCGTTTCTTCAGAGAGAAAAACAGTGTCGTAACATCAGTATTACACAAATAGAAGCACGAAAAATTCAAGAATAAGAGTAAAATCATGACAAGCAAGGTTATCGACAAAAAGATAACTAAAAATAACAAAAAGTGCAAGCGAAAAAAGTACAGCAATAAGTATATCAACATAAAGTAAACCCCCCCAAACTTAAGACGTACATTGACCTCAATGGACAAAATATAATATGCAAAAATAAAAGAAGGTCAAGTTCTCCCCTATAATCAGCTCACGAACTGGCTTTCCCCGGAAAGGTTTTGACGAGAACAACTTTCCGAAACACCCGTTTTTTTCATGACTAGACGTCCGTTTAACTTCCGGCTTATTTTC
Source organism: Orobanche coerulescens (assembly GCA_033398695.1). Classification (NCBI taxonomy): domain Eukaryota; kingdom Viridiplantae; phylum Streptophyta; class Magnoliopsida; order Lamiales; family Orobanchaceae; genus Orobanche; species Orobanche coerulescens. The sequence continues at coordinate 84,870,392 of CM065809.1, forward strand.
CTCTTTCACGAATGAACTTATGACAGCAGCAGACTTTTCCGATTGTGGCTGGTCAGATGGCGATGATGGCATGTTCACATGCTTGAGAAATGCGACTCGTTCTACATCTTTCTTAAAAGTTGGACCATCTGAAACGGAATCTGAGTTTTTCTACCGACGATTTTTTTGGTGTCTTTCTTTCGCAACGGCCTCCACACTTTCACTTTGTGAGCTCTTATCAACACCTCCCGGACATGAAAAGGATTTGAACACTTGGAACGTGACATGCTCGTCTTGAACCCGCAGAGTTAATTCCCCTTTTTCCACGTCTATAAGAGTTCGGCCGGTCGCTAAACATGGTCGTCCCAAGATAATCGGGATATCTTGATCTTCCTCCATGTCGAGAACAATAAAATCCATTGGAAAGATAAATTTATCCACTTTTACTAACACGTCCTCAATCACTCCCCTCGGATATTTAATAGATCGATCCGCTAATTGCAAGGAGACCGTCGTCGGCTTTACTTCTCCAATTCCCAGCTTTTTGAAAATAGACAGAGGCATGAGGTTAATATTAGCACCGAGATCGCACAACGCCTTATTAAATGAGAGATTCCCCATGGTGCACGGTATGTTGAAACTTCCCGGATCCTTCAATTTTGGTGGAAGCTTTTTCTGAAGGATCGCGCTGTACTCCTCCGTCAAGGCGACTGTCTCAAACTCCTCGAGTTTTCTTTTCTTTGACAAGATCTCCTTCATGAATTTAACGTAGCTCGGCATTTGCTCCAACGCGTCGGCAAATGGAATGTTAATATGAAGCTTCTTGAACACGTCGAGGAACTTAGAGAATTGCTTGTCCGCCTTTTTCTGTTGTAATCTCTGCAGAAATGGGACGGGTGGAACATATGCCTTCGGATTATCCGGAAACGTTATCGAGGGTCTCCAATCTTGTGATTCCTCCGTCGCTAAATTTTTCTTCTCCTCAATTTCACTTCTCTTTTCACTTCTCTCGGGCTGGTCACACACCTCCTTCCCGTTTCTCAAACTGATCGCATTTAGGCTTTCTCTAGGATTTGTCTCGGTCGTACTTGGCAATGCTCCCTCCGGGCGGGCTGTTAACACATTAGCAATCTGGCCCAGTTGGACTTCCAAGTTGCGAATGGAAGCGGAATGATTTTTCAATGTTGCTTCTGTACGGGTCATGAATTGACTCGTATTTGCTGCCAATTTCGCAATTGCTTCCTCGAGAGAAACTTTTGGAGCGGGAGGAGGCTGCTGTTGGTTTTGAGCGAACGGGGGCTGGTTCGAGTTCTGTCCGTTTCTCCATGAGAAGTTGGGATGATTACGCCATCCCGGATTATACGTGTTGGAGTACGGATTATTTTGTCGGTTCCCGTTTCCTACGAACTGAGCTTGTTCAATTGGGGGCTGCTCGAACGGGTTTCCAACTTGGCACTCTGCGCTAGGATGAGATCCGTTACACCAATTGCAAGACTCAATGGTAACGGGGGAAGGAGCATGCGAAAATGCTTGAAGCTGCTGCGTTAGTGCTGCGACTTGGGATGACAATGTAGAGATTAGATCATTATTTGAAATTTCCATGACTCGCTTCGGAGTTACTCTTTCAGATGGCCATTGATATGCATTTGCGGCCATAGCTTCCAACAAAGAATGTGCTTCATCCATAGTTTTTCCCATTAAGGCTCCTCCGGCTGCTGCATCCACGAGAGTGCGTGTAGAAGCTCTCAAACCATTATAGAACGTCTGAATCTGAAGCCAATCCGGTAAGCCGTGATGCGTGCATCTCCTTAGCAAATCTTTGTATCGCTCCCACGCCTCGTGCAGTGACTCCATATCGTATTGACCAAAAGTGGTAATTTCGTTTCTCAGCCTCGCCGTCTTCGAAGGTGGGAAGAATTTAGCAAGGAAGGCTTGCGCTAATTCTGCCCATGTCGTGATCGAGCCTGGCGGTAAGGAATTCAGCCAAAATTTCGCTTTGTCCCTCAAAGAGAAAGGGAAAAGCCGTAAACGGATAGCATCGTCGGTGATACCATTGTTCTTGAACGTGTCACAAATCTCGAGAAAAGACGCAATATGTGCATTGGGGTCATCGTTCGGTAATCCACAAAACTGGCTCGCTTGCACCATCTGAATAATTGCAGGCTTGATTTTGAAATTGTTCGTCTGGATAGTGGGACGCCGAATCCCCGAAAAGTTTGCATTAATCTGCGGCATAGCATAATCTCGAAGTGCTAATGCCGGTTGAGCTTGCTGCACATGGTTATCTCCTCCGTGAATTTCGATATTTTCGGCCATGGTCACTGTTGTCTGTAGCTCTCGTTTCTCCTTCTTCTTCTTACTTCTCCGAAGAGTGCGCTCGAGTTCGGTATTCAAAGGTAGTAGGCCTTTGTCACCGAATTTTCTCATGCACTACCCGAAAGATCCTGAAAGTAAGAACAAATAAAATAAAATAAAATAACACAAAAACAATAAAAAAAATGTTCAAACTAAGACTAGAAATACTGAAATCGATATTAGTAAAAATTTCAGTTCCCCGGCAACGGCGCCAAAAACTTGTTGCGTTTTTCTCGTTAACGCAAGTGCACATTATCGTTGACAATTAATAAAGTGATGAGTGAGTATCGTTCCCACGAGGACTGAATCACTAACTACCGATTTTTATGTATTCTAGTTTTATTTGAACAATCGAACTTTGGGTTGCAATTAATTACTAAAAGAATTAATAAAAGAGATAACAGAATAAACGATCGCTTGAAGAAGGAAAATCTAATGATGAATAAGTCTAGGATTCTGAATCCACCTTAGTTTATCTGAATTTACTCTCGATTATCTGAAGTTAATGATTTTCCCAATTTATTGAAGGCAAAGATTGCTAATATACTCTACCGCCTCTCCCGAGGTCAATAGACTTTTCTAAAGGCGAATAATGCACTCTATCCCTAGGTGAATTAATTCGTCAATAGGCAAAAAGCACAAAATCCTCAAAAGGCCACGTAGTTCCTATGAGTATATTCCTATCTCACAAGATAAAACGGTCCTCACCAATAGTTCCTCACCAACTCTCCTCTCCCGATTCGAGTAAGGTAATTAAAACAATTCAATTATTGGCCAAACAATTGAAAGCATTAAAATTGATTGGGAAAACTCAATAGAGAAGGGAATTAAATAGATAATCAATAGCAAATCCGTCAAAACTTAGGTTTCATCAAAATCCTAGAACAAGGGTTTTAGCCTGACATGCTAAATAATGAAAATACAGAAACAATGAATGAAAGCATGAAAATCAAACGCAGATGAAGAGCTCGGATTCCTCCGTTCTTCTGGCTTCCGCCCTCTGCTCTTGATGTCTTCTGCTTTCCTCCTCCAAGATTTATCGATCTTCCCCAAGCTCTCAAAAAATTGGACCCCCTATAATTATGGCCTTCAACCCTTATTTATAGCTACCAGAAGCCTCCAAATCGCGTCCCTGTGATTAGGTCGAGAACTGGATTCAAAACGGCCCAAACCCGCGCGAAGCACGCCAAAACTGCCCTGTGTGCCGTGGCTCACTTAATCTGTGCCGCGGCACATGGCGTGCAAATTAAAACCTGGGCGCTGTGTGTTTCTTCTGGGCGGCAGCTCACCATGTCTGTGCCGCGGCTCAGAGTACAGTCTACTCTGGTGCCTGCTGGTCCTCTGCGTGTGCCGCGGCCCACGGCCAAAAATCGCCATTTTTGCCCGTTTTGCCTTATTTTAGCTTCCAGACTCCAATCTCCTGTCAGACATACAAGAATAAGGCATTAAAAGCTCATTTATGCAAATTTTCTCGCCAAAATAATACAAAATAATGATAAATAAGCGTATAAAAATACGCCTAACACCCGCTGTGGTGCCGGTTGCCGAGCCGGAAATTCAAGAAGAGGAGCAACTCCAGCGCCGCAAGAGGCGGAGGTTGGAGGAGTCCCTGCCGACTACTGAGGGGGACGTGTCTATTCTGGAGCCTCCGGTTGTTGCGGCTCCTATCTCCGCCGTTCCGATGGTGGAGGGATCAGGCTCTAGGCCCTCGGCGTCCGGCTCCAGGTCATCGGGCGGCTTCTAAAAAAAGGTGGCGATCGCCGAGGCTGAAACTCCTCGGGGCAGGCCCTATTTTGGCCGCGATCCCGAGCTGGTCAACAGGTAAGGTTGGATTGAACTTTTCGAGTTAGGTATTTTGATTAAGGTATAGACTAACTCCTTGGTCTCTTTTGTTTGCGATGCAGGGTCCGTCTTGCTGACCCAGACGTTGCTCCTATGGTGCTGGATTTCTTGTCGAGTAAGACTCCGCAAAAGTCCCTCGACGTCCCTACTTACGTCCAGAAGGCCATCACCTCACTGCCCAAGGCTTGGACGACCAATCTCGATGCGATCGCTCGTCGGCGATCTGGAGATACCATGCAGGCAACCATTGCCCTGGCTCTCCAGATGGCGACAATGGCCATCCAAGCTGCCAAGGATTTTGAGGGGCGACCCTCTACTGCTCGCCTCCATAGCAACCTCGAGGCCGCCCGGAACACAAACATAGAATATGCCAACCGGATCCAGTCTATGGAGAAGGAGTACATAGAGACGGCCAAACGAGCTAAACAGGACGTCGACCGACTGAAGCAAGAGCTGAGCCGCTCCAAGAAATCGGCCGACCGGTTCCGTGACCAGGAGAAAGAAGCTCGCCGGAAGCATGCGGCTTCGCAGGAGGAGGCGGTCGGACTGAAGGCGATGGTGGATCGGCTCAACCGTGAGCTGGAGGCGGCGAAAGTAGAGCTGGAGAAATCCAAGGGGGAAACTGCCGCTAAGGTGGTCGAACTGGCAGAAGCTGAGAAGACGACCGCTGAGCTGAGAGGGCAGCTAAAGGCGATCGAGACCGATCCCTACCTCAATGTTGCACTCGTTGGCGAGTTCGCTTATTACGTGGCCTATGCTGATGCTGCCCGAGCCGCAAAAAAGGTAGGGATCGACATCGGTCCTTTGATGGAGAGCTTCAAAGTCTATGTACTCGAGCATCCCCTGCACCCGGAGTTCTCCCTGCCGATCCTTGAACTCGCCGACTTGGGGATCGACTTGAGTTGGTATCCTTTCCCGGACAAACTCATTTATCCTGAGGCCGATGGGGGAGCTCGTGCCGATCCGCCACCTGAGGGTGAAGACCAGGCAGCGGGGCCCTGAGAGATCTCTTTGTTTTCCTTGTATCTTGTAATTTCCTGATTTCCCTTTGTATTGCCTTCGGGCTTTGTAATGTATGAACCCTTTGTTACGAATAAAATACTCTTTTTTCGCACTTTGTGTCTTTTTATGTACGATCGCCTTTGAATGTTTGCATGCGAATTTTTACAAGTATGTGTATGATTGCTTCCGAAGTCTTTGTTTATCCGACCGATTGTCTGAACGTTTGAATGTATTGACATGTTTGGAAATTCTTACTTGTAAATTTTGTCAAACAATTACGATCGTCCTGCGTGTGTTTGAGCGAAGCCGATCGGGTACGGTTCCTTCCTTTCTATCGCATTTGTAAATTTTGTCGAACAATTCCGATCGTACTGCATGTGTTTGAGCGAAGCCGGTCGGGTACGGTTCCTTCCTTTCGATCGCATTTAGGACTAGCTCCCCTTATTTGCCCCTTGTTTTTGTTTACTTATTGTAAGTAAGGGAGCAAAAATAGTATGTTTGGTGAGCTATCCTCAGTTTGCCGATTTTGAGGAATCGTGCACGGTTGCGGAGTTCGATGGACCGACCTCCACAACCGTGTCTTTGTGTGCGAGGGACATTGCCTATCCCGCGACTCACTTTATTGTGAGGGTCATCCGCTAGGCTGCGTCTGCCTTGTATTTAGACGAAAGGAGGGCGATCTTGGTCTGGAAGAGTCCTTGCACAGGGCGTCGTCGGTTTATTCGACTCCACGTCCGTGGCTTTGTAAGCACTTTTCTACCTCGGGTGGGCATGTTGGATGTCGACCCTCGACGGTATACGTTGTGACGAGGTAGGGACGCGTCGCATTGTCCGGGTTCACCATGTTAGATGATGAACCTTTGAGGGCGGGCGATCGTGTCCACTGATTAGTTTTGGAGGGTCCTTCGGCTACGCCGTCCTCGTATTTAAACGAAAGGCTGGCGATCTCAGCCCAAAGGAACCTTTGCATGGGCGAAGTTGTCGGTTCCATCGACCTCCAGGACCATGGCTGCATTGATTCTACCTCGGATCACCATAAACGACGATCGTCGGCGGTATGCGATATGCTTGGTGGGGCGATCGCCAGAATAGATGGGATAGGAAAAAATCTCATTATATTCCTTGTACATTAGGCAGTTGAAACTGAATACAAAATTTTCACTGGTAGTATTTCTTCAGATGTATGGCATTCCAGGGATATTGATCCGGAGTACCGTCAGGATGTTCAAGTTCGTAGGCTCCCTTAGTTAGCCATTTAGATATCCTGAAAGGGCCTTCCCAGTTCGGACCAAAGACACCTATATGGGTCTGGATCTTTTTGAGGACGAGATCGCCCACCTGAAACCTTCTCTCCTTGACCTTCGAATTGAAGAACTTCTCGGATCTCCTTTTGTGGATTGTGTTCCTTATTTCTGAGGTCAGTCGTCGTTCTTCGAGCATGTTGAGGTCGATCCGTCGGGCCACATAGTTGTCGGTCGTCATCTCTTGTTCGGTTCGATGGCTGAGAACGGCGATCTCTGAGGGAATCACCCCTTTTGTTCCGAAGGCGAGGGCGAATGGGGTTTCGCCGGTTGAATTACGGGTCATCGTTCGATAAGACCACAGAACGTCTGGGAGCTCGCTTGCCCATCGTCCTAGCCTGGATTCGAGTCGCGCTTTAATTGTGTGTTTGAGGATCTTGTTCAGAGCCTCTACCTGCCCGTTCGTCTGAGGGTGATAGGGAGCCGAGAACAACCTTTTGATTCCCCACTTCTCACATAATTGCATGAATTCTAAGCCGTCGAACTGCTTTCCGTTGTCGGAGATGATGGCCTGGCGCAGGCCGAATCGGCATATGATGTTTCTCCAGATAAACTTTATCACATGCTCTTGGCCGATCTTGTTTAGCGGTTCGGCCTCAGCCCATTTGGTGAAATAGTCGACCCCACAATGGCGAACTTATAGCCTCCTGGAGCCGTCGGCAAGGGACCTATAAGGTCGATGCCCCATTGCGCGAATGGCCAAGGGCTGTACATGGAGGTGAGCTGTTCGGGGGAGAGTTTAATGTTTGGGCCCGTTATTTGACACCTGTGACACGATCTGGCATAGGCGATCGCGTCCTTCTGAAGTTATGGCCAGAAAAACCTTGCCTGGTTGTCTTATGGATGAGAGCTCTCCCGCCCGCATGGTTTCCGCAAATCCCGTCATGGATCTCGGCTAAAACGAGCCGACCTTCCTCCGGTGTAATACACTTGAGGAGGGGAAGGCTGGAAGCTCGCTTGTAAAGCCGGACGTCCAATAGGGTATATCTGGTCGCACGGAGCTGGAGTTGGCGAGCTTTAACACGATCGTCAGGGACCGTTCCGTCCTTTAAGTATTTGATGAACGGAGTTATCCAGTTCTCCTCGGCAACAACAACAGTGGTAACCAGGCTTCTGTCGATCGCTGGCCTCGCTGATTTTGTAATTTGGATATTAGAGAAATCGGCTGCCCCATCTGATGACTCTAGCTTGGATAGGGCATCGGCCTGGGAGTTGTGCTCTCTCGGGACCTGTTCGATTAGCACTTCCTCGAATTTTGGGCATATTTCGGCGACCAGCTCTTGGTATTTGACCATCTGTTCGCCGCGCGCCTCATATTCTCCCTTGACTTGGTTCACGACCAATAGGGAGTCCATGAAGATATGGAGGCGACGAACATCCAGGGCGAGGGCCAGATCGAGCCCGCCTACCAAGGCTTCGTATTCGGCTTCATTGTTGGTCGCACGAAAACTAAAACGCACAACATTAGTGAAACTTTGTCCGTCGGGACTGATGAGGACAATCCCTGCCCCTGCTCTCGAATTGGTCGCCGAGCCATCCACATATAATTTCGAGACAGGTCGGCCGATCTGGGTTGTACTGTGAGGGAACGTTAGTTCCACCACGAAGTCCGCCAGAGCTTGGCCTTTGATCGCCGTGAGAGGAGCGTATGTGATACCGTATTGGGCGATCTCCAGTGACCACTTGAGGAGTCGCCCGTTGGTGTCTGGTCGGTGTAGAACTTGCCTTAGAGGTAGAGTTGTCAGGACTTCCACTTGATGTTCGAAGAAATAAGCCCTTAGCTTACGAACACTCCGGACAAGGGCGTAGGCGATCTTCTCCAATGGTGTATAACGTGTTTCAGCGTCATGGAGCGCTTGACTAACATAGTAGATCGGCAAGTGGACTTGTCCTTCCGCTCGTACCAAAATGGTACTCAGCGCGACCTCCGAGGCCGCTAGGTAAAGGAATAATTTCTCACCGGGGATCGGCTTTGCCAGGATCTGGGGGTTAGATAGATATTCCTTGATTTTGGCGAACGCTACTTGACTCTCTTTTGTCCATACGAACTTCTTGTTCTTGATGGTCGCGAAGAAAGGCTTGCTTTTATCGCCGAGCCGAGATATGAAACGGTTGAGGGCATCTAGACAACCTGTGAGGCGTTGCACCTGCTTGATGTTCCGCGACTCCTGCATGTCGAGGATCGCCTGAATCTTGGTGGGGTTCGCCTCGATCCCCCTTTGACTCACGATGTGCCCCAGGAATTTCCCGGAGCCCACCCCGAAGTTGCATTTCTTGGGGTTCAGCTTCATGTTGAACTTCTCGAGGATGGCGAACGTCTCGGCGAGATCATTGAGGTGATCTTCCTTTTTGAGGCTTTTGACCACGATGTCGTCAATGTAGACCTCCATGGTCTTGCCGATCTGATTGGCGAACATTCTGTTGACTAGTCGCTGGTAGGTTGCCCCTGTGTTCTTCAAGCCGAACGGCATTCGGACCCAAAAGTATATGTCTTTTTCCATGTGGAAATATGTGTGTTTTGTGTCTTTCTCCGCCATTGGGATTTGATGATATCCGGCGAAGGCATCCATAAATGACATCATTTCGCAACTTGTTGTACTATCGACCAAGTGATCAATATGAGGCATCGGAAAGTGATCTTTTGGACATGCCGCGTTGAGGTCGGTGAAGTCGATGCACAACCTCCAGGAACCAGTTGGCTTTTTGACGAGCACCGCGTTGGCGACCCACTGTGGATCGTCTGTAGCTACTCCGATTAGTCTGTTGTTGAGTAGCTTTTGGACTTCTATGTCGAGCGCCGCGTATTTATCGGGACCGAATTTCCTACGTTTTTGGTGAACAGGCTTCATTGCCGGGTCTATTTTTAGATAGTGGCAAGCGTGCTCAGGACTTATGCCAACCATATCTTGATGCGACCAGGCAAAGACTCCGATGTTCTTACGTAGCAAATTGATCAGATCCCCTTTTAATTCGCGGTCGATGCTTGCGCCGATCTGTACTCCCCATTCTGGATGAGCCGGATCTATCGTTATACTCTCCAACTCTTCGACGGGGATGGTCGCCTCTCGTTTGGAACGATTTCTGGACTCGATCCTTGGATCGATGTCGAGACTTGGCTCGATGTCGTCCGTTAATCGAACCGCGATGGCGTCCTCTGAGACGGGTTGGTACGATGTGCTTGGCTCGTCGATCTCCATGGGTTGATCGTCGATCGTTTCAATGTTACACATAGCATGGGAAGTATTGAAAGAAGTAACGACATAGGAGTAATTCAAACATCTTTTTGCCATTAGCTGATCTCCTTTTACAGTACCGACCGTCCCATCGGCAGTGGGGAATTTGATACAGTAAAAGAAAGACGAGGCGACCGCCTCAAAGGTTTCTAGAAAGGGGCGTCCTAGGAACCCATTATAGATGCTGGACCTATCTATGATTACAAAATTTAGGTTCCTAGTAATTCTAACCTTGCGATCGTAAAAGCATATAAGCTCGACAGAGAGCTTGATCCTTCCGTAGGCTTGGACTGTGCTATCGCCGAACCCTTGGAGCACGGTGTCGAATGGCTTGATGAATTTGGTCAAGTTGCCGAGCTGGTCTAGGGAGGATTTGAATATTATGTTGCAGAAGCTCCCATTGTCGACCAATACGCGATCGACCATCTTTCCAAGGATACAAGCAGAGATCACCAATGCATCCTCTTTGGGGCATTGTACTCCCTCCCTGTCCTTGTTGGATAAGGTGATGAGCGCGTCTTTAGAGATGGTCGGCTCTGGAGGTACCACGACATGGACCCCGGCGAACGCCCTCAGCTCGACCTTTCGCTTCCTGTTTGACATGGTGGAAGCCGGGGAAAGGCCCCCGAGGTTTCCACCTCCTGCTTGAAGCATGTTGATCCGACCGCCAGGGCTGATCGGAGGGATCAACTCATCTGAGTACTCCGGTTCATGCTCGATTCTGGCGACCGGATTGGGAGGAGTTCTTTCATTTTGTCGGCGCTCGCGCCCCCCGGTCCTTTCCGTCCTAGGTTCTGGCTTGGTGACCAAGTTGTCCAGTTTGCCTTCCTCAAACAGTCGCCAGAGCTGTCTGAGGAGGTCGCGGCATTGGCTGGTGTTGTGGCCGGGACTCTTGTGGTAGGCACAGAATTTGCTACGGTCTAGATGACCGTGGTCCCTTATCGGCTTTGTTTGGAAAGCCACTCGCGCCCCTTGATTGCGTTGAAGATATGGGCCGGAGATAAGTTGAGGTTGTGGAGAAGGTGGACCTCTACATCCTCGAAGGCTTTGAACTCGCCAGGAGGCTTGGCGACCGCCTTTCTGGGCTTGGCGACCGCCTTCTTCTGGACATGGGATGACGCCTTTCCTTCTCCGGATGGTCCCTCGTCTAAGCGGAGGGAGAGCATCCTCTGCCTGGCCAAGAAGTCGGCGGCTCTGACGCGGAAGACCGACTAGGTCGGAGGTATGTCCTTGGTGAGGTGCCTGAACATGGGTGAGTGCCCGCAAAATCCACCCAGAACTGAGTAGAGGGCGAGCTCGTCGCTGATGGGCTCGCGGGTGAGGACTATCTCATCTACCCGGTCGATGTAATCTTCATCTGATTCGTCCTTCCCCTGCCTGATTTTCATCATGCGGTGGGGGCCTTCAGGGCGAGCGACTTTGGCGGCAAAGTACGACGTGAAGTCTTTTGCCAGCTTCTCAAAGCAGTTGATTGAGCGAGGTGGTAGTGAGATGTACCACCTGTGGGTGAGGTCGCCCAGGGTTAATGGAAACATTCGACACTTGGTCGCATCTGATGCTCCGCATCCGGTCATGTAGATCCGGAATTTGCTCAAGTGGGTTTCCGGATCCGATCTCCCCTCATATAGAGGTGTTTGTGGGGGATTGATCGTTGGTTGGACTGGGGCGAGCTCGATCTGAACCGCGAGTGGTTCGATTGGCCCAACGATCAATCTCCTGGTGCCTGCCCCATTTTCCAGGAGCGCCTTCATCTCGTCGAGCTGGTGTTGCATGGCGGCCATCGCCGTCGCCTGACTACTCGCCGATTGGCTCCCAGAGCGCGAGCCAAGGCGATCGTGTACTGATCATCTGGCCCCGTGGTGAATGACGAGTTCCCTGCCAGTGGGTTCATTTCTTGGGCGAGCGGGGGCTCGCTGACCGGCTTGTCTCCTGGGAGTCGGATATGCCGAACTCCTGGTAAAGGATTCGGACTCCGATGTCTCCCGGCTGGGGCCTGAGTGTCTGGGTCGCCATGAGGGATCGCTCCCTAGGCGGCTGAAGACGGAATCGTCCCGCCTCACGAGAGCCTTCTCCTGCGGCTCGGGGCTTTCTGTCGATTTCTCAACATCGATCCCCTTAAGCTTCCACTTGCCTGCCCGGCAGATGGCCTACGGAGTGATGGTGGACGAGTCGCAGGCCCTTCGTCGCTCCATGAGGATGGCTATAGCCTCCTCAATCTGTTCCGCGGTCTGAAACTGATCGAGTGAGAGGCTAGAACCGTCCCTCGGGGGCGGTAGTGAGAGCCTAACGTCGCCATGGTCGCCTTCCGCCGTGGGCTGGGATTCGGTTCGGGCCGGAATGAGATTTCCGGCGGATCTTAGGGTGGCTCTCTTGGAAGTCGTAGCAGACGTCATTTTTCTGAAGGCTTTTCTGTTGAAGAACAGTGAGTGTTTCTTCAAGTATATGTCCGGAGAACAGTGAGTGTTCTTCGAGATGGTAGGAATAAAAATGAAGGTTTAGATCCCCTCCTTATAGCGCCAACTGTTGTTACCCAAAATATTATCCGAAGATAGTATTGCTGGAATGATCGAGTAACAAACAAATACGAGAACACTTCCGTGAGAAAATAGATAACACAAGATTTTCCGGGGTTGTTAATCCCGGGCTTGAATGCTCTCGCGAGATGTTATTAATAAATATACTGTCGAGTACAAATATTAATGTTAGAATCTATTACAATGAGTGTAAAGACTTCTAGTTATCTAAGCTGTAGAGCGTGTAGATTGCCGGAAGAACCAGATATGAAGATCTGTGAGTTCTTGCTTGGGATGTATGATAAGTGTATATGAATATCAATATGAATGTATAAATGATTGCCAGATGAGTCTTTGATTTTCTCTCTATGTATAATTTGCACTGTATTCACGGTAAAATCGCATGATCCCTGGACACTTGTTGTGAGCCTCCTATTTATAGGTGACAAAGCTGCTGGGACCTCTCCGGCGATCGCGGGCGACTGCCGTTTTTTATATTATAATAAGATGGCCGATCATCCCGTCACGTGAGGTTGTTCCCTTAAAGTCTGGGGCTGTTGTTGGCGACCAACTGTGCGGGCCAATGGGAAGCCTGCACGCGTCCTGAATCGCTGTCCGGGGAGGACCCACTTTGTACCTTTCGGCGGCCCTGTCGGTAGGTGAGGTAGGTGACAGGATGGGGTCAAATGTCTCATCTGTCGGTGCCCTTTGTGGATCTGCACGTGGGCCACCGTCTGAGATTCGGTCTTCGACGACTTTGATGGATGTTAGATCCATACGTGGCACGAGACGATCGTCTATGATTCGGTCATCAAAGACGAACGCCAGATATCAAAAGGCGATCGCTGGGTACCAGAAGTCGATCGCCGTGTACCAAAAGACGATCACCGTGTACCATAACACGATCTCCGTGTACCAAAAGATGATCGCCGTGTACCAAGAGACGATCGCCGTGTACCAAAAGACGATTGCCGTATATGCCGATCGCTGGGCGTTTGCCCAGAGTATGTCTTCTATGGTTGGCTCTCTGATCGTTTAGACCGATCGACGTTGAGGCGTATTAATCGCCGCAAAACACCAAGGATACAAAGTGAATGATTCCCGGAAATTAAGGAATAATGTTGGGAAAAATCCGCCCTGTGTTTTGATAATTGCCTCATACAACAAAGTTCTTCAAAGTCAGCATTTCGGTCTAAGTATGGAAGCTATTAGGAAACTTTATACAGCCTGTCCATACAGCGAAAGATCTTCCAACATAGTCAGAAGTCCTTTCCTATAGTGCATTCATCAATATACAGCAAGATATAAAGTAGCATATAATGATGATAGGACAATATTTAATGTGGCCGAAAGAGATTGCAGTCTGAACAGTCTGATTAGCATTTAATGCTAGTCAAAAAGAATGTCTGAAGCATTAAATGTGAATCGCCTTTAATTCGAACATTCTGAAGCCACAAATCAGAGCAGTCTTAATCTCACCAACCGACCAACGACTACATTTATAATAGATCTATTTCCAAGATTATAGATATCCTCAAGCAAGAGGACATCACTCAGAATTTTTCACGAACTTAATGATCTGATGTATTAGCTCTGACAATCTGGATATCAAGCTTACAAAGAGCAGTATATTTCCTTGAGCATACAGCTGCATCAAGAGAAGAAATATACATCAACGCAAACATCACACCCTACATCGAATGCTCATCAAGCATACCGCTACTGTTTGATCTTGTTATACCAAACCTTACGTTGAGTTTAACTTAACCATGTGTGGACGAAGCCTCTCTAGTTCTGACCTGTGTGGGATGAATAACATTGAAGACGAAGCTTTAATCTGTGTGATAAGAATCAAGTCGAAGAAGCCAAGCCAATTTGTGTGAACGACTACTGTCATCTGTATCAATCTGTGTGAACGATACAGCGACGCATTTAGTTAAAGTCACATAGTTGTGTATGCCATGATTTTAATAAACATCTTACTCCTGTGTGGAGGACCAGTGGACGTAGAGGGGTTTACCTCGAACCACTTAAATATGTGTCTATTTACATTATGTCATTTACTATTTTCATATTTGCCTGTGTGATTTAAGTATACATATTGCAAACAGGAGATTACTTAGTTGCTGTATTTATAGCAACTTAATATCAGACTTCCGCTACACAAATAACTTCGAAAAATATACAACTTAAGTTATTTATTGTATATTGTGTGGCCAACAAGTGGTATCAGAGCAGTTGATTCTACAAAGAATCAGTCGATTTTTAACCAAATCAGATCCACAAAAATCACTAGCTTTTGAAAACCTTATTATCATATTTTCATCATTCATCTTACTTCTATCATGGACACCTCGATGATCAATAAAGTTCATATGTTCTCTATTAATGAATTTGATGATTGGAGAATTAGGATGGAAGCTCATCTTGCAGCGATGCAGAAGAGATGATATGCGTCATACAGGAAGGACCAATCAAGATAATGAAGATCAACACCACCGATAGGTTCGATGGGCAACCTTTGCGGAGGTGCTCGAGAAGGATCACGAGCAGTGGACAATGGACGATCGCAAGCGTGCGAACCTGGACAATGTTTCAAAGAATGCACTGTTTGTTACTCGGTAAAAATACATTCTCTAAGGTAAAAAGGTGCATGACATCCAAATAAATCTGGGAGAAACTCAAGTTTATTTGCGAGGGAACTAAACTCTCTAAAGAAAATAAACTTTCCAAACTAACTCAGCAATTCGAATCTTTTGAAATGAAATATTCCGAGATGCTTGAGGAGCTTGACCTCAGATTTATCGGCATTGTCAGTGAACTTGAAGCATTGGGTAAAGTAAATACCCCAAAGGAGAAAAGTTTGAAAATACTTAGATCACTCCCTGCCCGATGGGACAAAAACCATAGCTATGTGTGGGTCCTGTAACTTAAATGATATTACCACTTTTGATCTCTTTTCTAACCTAAAGGCATTTGAGTATGATATAGACAGTAGACATAGTTCCGCACCCAGCACATTCAAATCAGCATGCAGGTCAGCAAACAATGACGATGACATCATGCCGCAAGAAGATATGGCCCTGCTCATGCACAAATTCAAGAAGTTCATCAAGAAGTTTGGAAAGGCCCCATACCGGCCCAAGCCATTCAACAGGGTGTTCTGAATCCCCTTCATCTGGAGACTCTAACCTGTGTTACAACTGCAGGAAACCAGGAAATTATGCGAATAAGTGTCCTCATCCAAAAGTACAGAAGTTACCCGAAGCCGAGCAACAGGAAAAGGATGAGAAGAGTCATGCTTGGAGAAACAAGATCAAGGCCCTGATTGGCGAATCAGAAGCCTCGCACCCATTAAACAAGATCGTGGAGTGCATACAGGCAATCACTGACAGTGAGTCCTCCGACGATGAAATAGAGGATAAAGTATATATGTGCTTTATGGCCAAAGAAGTAGAGGATTATGATGACAGAATTGATGAGGTAAGCTCAACCTCAACTATTCCTATCAATGCATCGCATACATATGAAAATATGATGAATGATCTTAAAATCATTCAAAAAGCCCATGATATGCTCAAACAGGAAAACATACAGCTCGCCATTTCAAATTTGGAGTTGAAAAATGAAAATGATTTGCTAAGGAACAATTATGAAAACATGTCTTTAGACTGTGAAAACAACAAAATTTCTCAAGAAAACTCATGCAAAGCAATCATCAACTTGCAACAGAACTAAATGAGGTAAAATCTTATAATAATTGCAAGACAAATGATTATGCTTTGTTAGAAGCAAAAATACAAACTCTAGAGAAATGAGAAGGAGAACTCGAGACCATCCTTAAATCATTTGAAAAATCATATAGAAGGATGGAGGACATTCTACGCACTGCACATAGACCCGGCAAAATAGGCCCAGGCCATGCAAGACCCACCGCCGTTTTGGGCGGCATTGGTCGCATATTATTAGCCCAAAAACCGGCCTTTTGGCCGGCCTGATTTGGCCCGCCCATAGAGGCCGGCCATGCCCGCCCGCCAGCTTTTTTTTTTTTTTTTTAATTTATGTTGTGTGTAATTATAATATTTAATTTTTTTTCCATGTTTGTTAGATTATAATACATCTATATGTTAATTATTGATGTAATTTTATTTTTTTTGGGACTTTGTGATTATTTGTAGTATCTCATATCAATAATAATATTATTTTATGATTTTATAAGAAATTAGTAGTGATAAATGATATGATGATCAAATAAAAATATTTGTATATTTGTCTTTTGATTATGGTAGTGTAGTAAACAATGTAATTATCAAATAAAAATAAGTGTATATTTATTTATCTGATTGTGATAGTATAGTGAATAATATAATAATTAAGGATCGAAAAATATTTGTATATTTATTTCAGAATTAATATTTCAAAAAAAAAAAAGTCGAGGCCATGGGGCCGGCCGAGTCGCCTGAGTGCCACGGCCTAATAATTTTGGCTCAGAAAACCGGCCTTTTGGCCCGTCCCAAAAAGGCCCGCCTGCTTTATGCCCGGCCCGTTTGCCGGCCCGCCTGCTTGGGCGGCCCGCCTGCTTGCTGTGTCTAATCGCACAAAGATGCCCATGATAAACGTGGCTTAGGATATGACTCATTCTCCCATAAGGGAAAGTCTAGTACGGTGTTTGTCACGGAAGTGGAACCCATTTCTGAACCCGAAGAGGCCCCGAGTCCCATAAAGGTCACAACTGCCCCACCTCAGACAGCAAAGGCTACGATTCCGCCCCCAAATTCCTATCATAAGCAGCATAAACCGCAGCCTCCCAGACCTATAAAACACAATTCTAATCACCAACAACAGCGTCAGCAGCCAACCAGAAAGAAGGTTGTATCTAAGTATCAAAGGTATGCACCGCAGTACTACCAACAGTACAGTGCACCTAGATACTGGATACAGGAACCCCGTTATCTATCCAGGAAGCAGGCTGCCGTGTAGTTTCATCATCAAAAATATGGGAATCCAACTGTAAACCTAGAAGGCAAGCATTGAGGCCAAAGAAAATGGTTCCCATTCCGAGACGGCAACCGTACTAGAACCAAAACCCTAGATTTTAAATGCATAATAATCAGGATTACAGGGACTACATGTATGCCCCACGTAAATATTGCAAAACAGGACCAAAAACAACTTATAGCAAAACAATTGCTGTCCGACAAATTTGGGTACCAAAAGGCACTAAACAACTATGGAACCAAAAATCAAAGGGGACTTAAATCTACCTAATTTCTTTGATTACAGGACATCAAAGAGAAGGACATTTGGTACTTCGACAGTGGATATTCTCAACAAATGACATGAGATATCAGCAAGCTTTCAGATTATGTACAAGGTCGCGGTCCAAAGTGATTCAGGGACGAATCAAAAGAGAGAACAAGAGGGAAAGGAACCCTGCTTGTAGGTGTAATATATGGATAAATTATTGAGTATTTCATCTGTAATTGAACCCTATATTATTCGGATTTGTGATATCGATAATCGAAGTATGATATTTCTCATATTCGTATCCATGTGCATGATAAAATCAACATGTAAATTTTCACATGCATTTACGTGATAACGTACGCTAAGAAGGAAGCTTAACGTACGTTATCTTCCAAATTTAGCGTACGTAAGGCAGCCAATAATTGATCGGGGTGGTTAGCACATGTGCCAGCTTGACGATGGGTCCAGATAAGATTCTGCGGATGAACCTGGACAGTTTTGAAGCCAACGGGTGTTAACGTACGCTAAGGTATGTGTCTATCATACGCTAATGGGTGTTGCTTACGTACGTAACCTGATGGTGTAACATACGTAATCGAGTACAGAATAAGAACAGTTAACTATCATTGAACGATAGCATACGCTATGTATACTGGGTAGCGTACGCTAAGCGACTAACGTACGTTATGCATGAAGGCTAACATACGTTAAGGTCAGAAAGTTATAAATGGGACAGCACCCCATTTCATTTCATTCATTTCTTTCACTTGGCTTTCAACATACTTCATCCCCAGAGAGTTCCCAGCCACCTTAAACACCTTTAGATCACTTAATACTTGGTCATTGAAGATTGGATATTACTTATGCTTGATCATTGAAGTGGAAAATCATCTTTAATTGGCATACAAGCAACCGGAGTTGAAATCTACCTATTGTCTCAGCATTTTCTTCATCTTAAGATATGTTATGCTATCTTCAACCTTGAATTCGTATTATTAAAGATGTTATGATCATGCTACCAAGGATATTAAGTTCCATAGATGATTTATTCAACCAAACATCATGTTTAGAAAGTTGAGATGATTATGCTTTAAGTACCTTGGTTAAGAACATCATAATTTGAATCTTGTTACGATGAACAAGTAAAGGAAGTTTTCTGAGATTGATAATCCAATTTGGAAGGTGTCTTCATAGTATTCACGGACTTGGCATTAATATCACTTTTGTTAGACGAGCCTAGGAGGTTGATCATGGAAGAATTTGTTGTACCTTGTTATGATGGATTGTTAACCAATCTTCAAGATGATAGTTTGAATGTGATAATGATATTGATAACAACCATAGATCTTCCGAACTACATTTGAGGATTTATCATCAAGATTTGAGTATGGTATTATGATGGCATGTTTATCCTAGAAATTCGAAGATAGCAAACACTATAGAATCAGTCTTGTTTGCATAAGAAGTGCATTTGTGAGTATAACGTACATTAAGCATCTTGCATTACGTACGTTATACCATCAGACGAGTCAGTCATCTGATCAGAGAAGTGAACTGTCAATACAGGCTTAACATGCGCTAGCCTTCGTAGATTATATACCCTGACAAATCGACTTAACGTACGCTACGCTGTGTAAGTAACGTATGTTAGGAAGGTCATACAGGATTTGTTTTGTTGAACTTTCAACCGTAGTTTGGATTGTTAGATGTTCTTACGTTAGTTATTCGACGTGAGATGAACTCTGTATTATTCTTCTGCTTAAGGTCCGAGTTTTCCTACGTGATTGATTGAAGGGGCGACCTTCGAGTGTATTGATACCCGTCGGAGTATTATTCTTGTCATCGAATCGAGGCAAGTACTTTAATTGTTTTACATATTGATGATATACATATTGTCGTGCATATATGTCGTTGTTGTACGTCCACCTCGTGTTGTTCCGACGGGATCATCGAGGGATCTATGCTAGCGTGTGCTGGATCATCAGACAGGTTTTTCCACCTCGGGTTGGTCTGACGGGATCATCGAGGGATCTAGGCAGTGAACGCTGGGTCATCGGAATTACCATGTGTATGTTGTGATATAATTTGTGATTATCATTTGTGTATGTTATTTATGAGTTTCTCGTAGGAGGAGACTCATTGGTATTTTGTCATTTAAGTTATGGGCGATTTACATCTGACTACCTTTTTAGATGACCTAATTACAGTTTAGTCCCTATTGTTTCAGATATTACAATGAAGGACAAACTTTGCAATGTCCAG
Organism: Orobanche coerulescens; assembly: GCA_033398695.1. Lineage (NCBI taxonomy): Eukaryota > Viridiplantae > Streptophyta > Magnoliopsida > Lamiales > Orobanchaceae > Orobanche > Orobanche coerulescens. The sequence goes on from CM065809.1 coordinate 84,890,126, forward strand.
AAACTATATTTACAACGAAGGACAAAAGTCAAACTTTCAGATGATGTCACTGGAGAGAGAGTACTGATATTCCGAATTTGCCATTTTATTTCTCTTTTTCTTTTTTACCCATTTATTTTTCGCCTCATGTGGGTGGCACGTGCTGGACCTCATTGTAATATATAACACTTTTGGACTTCAGTGTAATAAATTTTCAAGCTTTCTAGAAAAAAATATTTTTTCCAAAAAAGAAAGTATTTTCCGGAAAAAAAATATATTATTTTTTGAAAAAAAAATATTTTCTGGGAAAAAAAATTATATTTTTAAAAAAACATTATTTTATGGAATTTTTTATTTTTTTCGAAAAAATTAAAAAATATTTTCTGGAGAAAAAAATTATTTTTTTGGCAAAATAATATTATTTTTCGAAATAAAATTATTTTCTCGAAAAAATATTATTTTTTCGAAAAAATAAAATTATTTTCTGGAAAAAAATAAAAAAAATATTTTTTCGAAAAAATTAAAAAAAAAATCTGGAGGAAAAATATTTTTTGGCAAAATAATATTTTTCGAAATAAAATTATTTTCTGGAAAAAATATTATTTTTTTGAAAAATAAAATTATTTTCTGGAAAAAAAAATATTTTTCCGAAAAAATAAAAATTATTTTCTAGAGAAAAAGTTATTTTTTGGCAAAATAATATTTTTTCGAAATAAAATTATTTTCTTGAAAAAATATTATTTTCTTGGAAAAAAAATAAAATCAGATATTTTTGCAAAAAAATAAAAAATATATTTTCTGGAAAAAACTATATTTCGAAAAAAAAATTATTTTCTGAAAAAAGAATATTTTTTTAAAAAAAAATGTATTAGCCAAATACTTTAATAACTTATAAGCTATTTGTTTCATATGAAATGTATTTTAAAAGAAATGTTTTATTCAAGTAAATAGAGGGGCATTTTCGTCTTTTTAATGGAAGTCAACACCAATTCAGATTTTTGTCCTTCGCTGTAATATATGAAACAATAGGGACAAAAGTGTAAAGAGGCCATCTAATAGGGTAGTTGGCTGTAATTTCCCCTTTAAGTTATTATTATTCTTCGTTAGATGTTGAATAATATATTGTGGTACGTGTACTAGCATCGTTGTGCTAACTCCTTCGGGGGTAAACATTTGTTTATGTTCAGGATCCAGGAGAGCAGGAACACAACCACTGGAGCTGTATGACGACGAGGGTGCAGAGTGATGTTCCGGCCAGGTTCAATTGTCTGTTGTCTGTGTTGTTTTAATAAGTACTCGAGTACGTCGTCGTTTGTGATGTTGGATTTTGGTGATGTATTAATATTCTTTATTTGGATGTTTGTATTTTCTGTATTGGCCCAGAACTGTTGTATTTTATTTCAGTTACTTTCATATGTTGGTATCTGTTATTGTCTTTTCATTTCTTCAGCCTTGTAAATTCTTATGTAAAGGATTTACGACGCTGTAATATTCCTGAATATATCAGGGGTGTTACAGTAGGAAAGTTTAATGTCACCGACATATATTGAAGGGTTATAGTATAATCTACTTAGTATTAGCCAGTTTTGTGACAAATAATTCTCGGTTAAATTCTATGTAGATCACTGTAGGGTGAAGGACATTTAGAACAAGCAAGTGGTCCTTACAAGAAGCCGTCAGGTAATATGTACATTGCCGACTGGAAGCCCACAAGCTCCATTATTCCATGTTTTGTTGTCAAAAGCACTGCAGATCAAAGCTGACTATGGCACAAAAGCATGTCGCATATCAACTTCAAGACCATCAACAAGCTCGTTAGACAGGGAATGGTCAGAGGCTTGCCCGATATGTCATTTCATAAAAACAACGTCTGTGTACCCTGTCAGAAAGGTAAGCATGTTAAGGCCACCCTGAAAAGAAAGTCATATCTGTCCACCCACAGAGTACTATATTTGCTACACATGGACCTCTACGGCCATGTAGACCCCGTAAGTTTGGGGGTTAATAAATACTGTCTGGTTATTATTGACGATTTTTCCAGGTATGCTTGGACCATCTTTCTAAGCAAAAAGAAAGATACCATCACAAAGTTGCCAGAGCACCTGAAAAAGCTACAGAATGAAAAAGGGTTGATTATTGTGTCCATTCGTTCTGACAGAGGCACAGAATTCACAAATTGCTTCATAAAACAATACTGTGCGGACAATGGAATACAACACGAGTAGTCAGAAGCCCAGACTCCTCAACAAAATGGTGTTGCCGAGCGCAAGAACATGATGCTCAAAGAAACAACAAGGACCATGTTAGCCGCAAGAAAATTTCCGAAGCGTTTCTGGGGAAAAGCAACAAATACAGCATGCTACACACAAAACCGCTGTATCATCAACAAGCATCACAACAAAACAACATATGAGGTATGAAATAATAAAGGTCCAATGGTTACATACTTTTACATTTCTGGATACAGGTGTTACGTGCTTAACAATGGGAAGGACCAACTAAAAACATTTGACGAAATGTCGGATAAGGGTATTTTTGTTGGATACTAATGTGTCAGTAAAGTTTTCAGGATATTTAACAAATGAAAGCTGACAATAGAGGAATCCGTCCATGGAGTATTTGATGAATCCCATTGTGACCATACAGGAGTAGAAGACTTAACCTAGAGCATCCAGGTACTTTCTATTGATGACAACATAACTCTAATAAACCAGTCATGGACCTAGAAATCAATCTCGCCGTTATAGGAATATAAGTGTTCGAAGCAGACAATGTACAAGATGAAGTTGAGGCTACAGTTCAACAGGTTACAACATGGGATGCCGAAGAGACCCACCCCCAGGAATTAATAATTAGAGATATTGATGCCATAGTAACCACAGTTAGGAAGATACAGAGTACACAAGGCACTGTAGTGCACATGAAGAGACAGATTCTCAGAAGTCTCAATTCCTTGTATGGAAATCTCAAGCCAAACTTAAAAGACTCGCTATGTGCACCCTAGCTGTGTTCTTATCCCAGTCCGAACCTGTTTCATCCAATGAAGCTCTAATAATTCTCACTATATCACTTTGATGGAAGAAGAACTCAATGGTTTCGAATGGAATAATATTTGGTATCTAGTTCCCAGTCCAACACATCAGTCAGTCATAGGAACTAAATGGGTATTCAGAAACAAAAAGGACGAGAATAGACTAGTTATCAGGAACAAATCCAGACTAGTAGCCCAAGGATAAAGGCAAGAATAAGGAATCAATTATGATGAAACCTTTGCACCCGTAGCCTTACTAGAAGCCATCAAGATATCCCTAGAATGCCGAACGCAACAATCTTGTAGACACTCCTACGGTATTTCGGCGGAAAGAAAAATTGCGCAACAGACACGAAGAAGAAACGGCGCTCCTCAAGGGTTTTTGTATTCGTGGACTTTGTATTAGTATAAGGCTATGTGTTTGCCGCTCACAAGAACATTATTGTATAATAAATGTATGTTAAGAGCGCATTCCTGGATGGAGACCTAACCGAAGAAGTCTATGTTGAACAACCACCAGGGTTTGTCAACACTGAGGGTGGAGACCTTGTTACAGGCTAAGAAAAGCACTGTATGGACTCAAGCAAGTACCTAAAGCCTGGTATGAAACCTTATCACTGTATCTGATCAACAATAGATTTCAGAAAGGTGCAGTCGACAAAACCCTCTTTGAAATACATAAAGGTGATGATCTACTTATGGTTTAAATATATGTCGATGATATTATATTTGGATCAACTAACCTTGATTTAGGTCAAAGGTTCTCTCATCTCATGCAAAGTAAATTTGAAATGAGTATGATGGGAAAACTTAGTTATTTTCTAGGATTGCGGGTGAAACAACTCCCTACAGGTATATTTATCACCCAGGAGAAGTACAGCAAGAAGCTGCTCAATAAATTTGGGATGAAAAACTCCAAATCATCATCCACTCCCATGAGCACTTCCACACAGATAAGTGCTGGCGAAGCTAGAAATACAGTTGATCAATCACTCTACATGAAGATAATAGGCTCACTTCTGTACCTAACAGTCAGCAGACCCGATATCTAGTTTGTTGTAGGTGTGTGTGCTCGGTACCAGGTAGCACCTAAGGAGTCACACTTCACCACAGCCAAACAAATCCTTAAGTACGTTAAAGGAACGATCGATGTAGGATTATGGTATCCTAAGGAAAGAGGATTCGATTTGGTAGGCTACAACAACTCGGATCTTGGAGGCTGTAAGTTGGATAGAAAGAGTACAAGTGGCACTTGTCACTTCCTTGGAACTAGACTTGTGTCATGGTTCAGTAAAAAGCAATTGACAACTCGCTTTATACAGCCGAGTCGAAATTTTATACTGCTGGAAGTTGCTGTATGCAGATTCTTTGAATGCAACAGCAGTTACAAGATTATGGAATCCATGCCAGAGAGACACCAATTATGTGTGATAGCACGAGTGCAATTGCAATCGTGCACAACCCTGTATTACACTCGCGAACTAAGCATATTTATATGAAGCATTATTTCATCAGGAATCATGTTGAGAACAAAGATGTTCGGATTGAGAAGATTCATACAGACATCCAGTTAGCCGATATATTTATAAAATCTCTCAGCACCACCGGATTATGCATGCTTCGCCAAGAATTGGGAATGCTATACCCAGACTCCTGGTAAGTTTTTACATTTTACTCATCAATTGAGGGTGGAATGCTGTAAGACCAATGAATACAGTATCCACTTTAATTAATTATGCACTCAAAACTCCAAGTCGTATCCTTACTGTAGGAAGAAGAAGGGATTGTAACCTTCCTACAGATAAAGTGTGCATTAATTAAGTGGGTATACTTTGGCCATTAAGTATACAATACATCTTAAAATATAGACGCACATTAAGCTGTACGATTTTCGAAGTTAGTTTGCGTAGCGTAAGTTTGGTGTGAGTTGCTGTAAATATAGCAACTAGGTGTTCTCCTGTTTGCTTGGTGCGCACAGGGTTTTTACAATGTATACTATCAAATCATAGTAGAATGAAAACAATAAATACTGAAGGTAAATAACACACAGTTTAAAGTGGTTCGAGGTAAACCCCTCTACGTCCACTGGTCCTCCGCACAGGAGTAAAGAGTTTATTAAAATCACTACGTACACAACTATGTGACTTTATCTAAACCTGTCTCTGTATCATTCACTCATATTGATACAGGGACTGCAACTGTGGGCCGTTCACACAGATTAGCTTGAGCTCTTTTTCGACTCGCTTCTTCTCACACAGATCGAAGCTTCGTCTTCAATGCTATTCTTCCCACACAAGTCGGAATATGCAAGAATCCTTAGTCCACATAGGGATAATGATAATCTCAAGGATAAGGGTAGAATACTTCTCAAACAGCAGCTTTATCACGGATGAACAATCATTGTATGTTGTGTTGTTTGCGTTGAGGACTTGTATATTTCTTCGCTTGGATACTGATGTATTCTCGCGAAATATACTTCTTTGTAATCACTATAATGTCAGAGTGATCTATCAGAGCTTTCGCGATTATGAATAGCTTGTTTGTGTGTGTGTAAGTCCTCTGGCTTGAGGGTATTTATAACCTTGGAAATGTATCAATTATAAATGAAGTCGCTGCTGGTTGGTGAGATGTTGAAATCTTTCTCTTGAGTGGCGGCTGCTGAATATTTGAATTAAAGCAGATCGCATTTAATGCTTCAAACATTCTTTTTGCCTTTGCATTAAATGATCTTCATAGCGTTCAGGCTTATCTCTCCCTAGCTGCATTAAATGCTGTCCTATCAGCAATAAATGCTGCTTTAACCATGAATACTTTATGAATAAACAATGTTTATCTCACAATGGTTTAAAGCCTTTTTATATCCAGTCCTATTAGATGTGTTTTACTTTTTCTAAGTAAAACACCCTCATCCTGTATGCTGTATCCAACATGTTACGTTTCTTTGCTGTATGAGGAAGGCTCTGTAGGGTGGACTGTTGAAGATCTCTTTGATGTATGTTGGGACTGTATGAAGAATTCAAACAGCTTCTATACTTGACAGTGTTCTGACTTCTTTGAGACTACTTGATGTATGTTAGCAATTATCAAAACAGGAATGTTTATCCAATAATTTCTCCCTTTTTGATAATGCCAAAACTCTTCTATAGATGATTTGATCTGGGTACAAAGAGGCAGTCTTCGAGTCTTCTGTGTGAATCATCTGATCTTCAATACTTAGTCTAGAACTATGAATTGCTCGCAGACAAGTTAAAATGAATAAAAAATCCTACATGACTAATGTATTACAACTGAACTTATGATTGGCGCGTACGCACAATCTTACAGTGTGGTCTAGGTTGAATACAACTGAACCTATGAACTGTTCGGAGACAAGTTCTTACATCTTTAAGACTTAACAAGTTTATACTTGTTCAAATATTGCAAAATCTTGGTAAACAAATAGTACAATAGTGAGCTTAGATTATGAGCTGTAATCTTTCAAGAAAAATAAATTTTATTGATAATCAGGAAGGATTACAATGTCTTGAAAAGATGTGCAAAAAACAAAATACACACTGCGATGATAAGCCTACAGAGAAAAATAAAATACAGCAAAAAATGCAGACAGGCTAACTCCTGTACTGAGAATGCCTCCAAGGCCTTCTGTCAGGATCATTTCCAGTTCCTTTCCACTAATTGACTAGGGAGTCACTGCCTCGATCCTGATAAATGCTTCTTCCTTATGGGAATTGATCATAGGCAAGTATCCAATCCTCAGGGTGAGTGATCCATTCACCTTTTTGATGCCTTGACTTCATCTTCATTTGTAAAGGGAGTTTTCCTTATGCTAATAGCCTTGAGAACTCATTCGCAGCATCCTGCAGCATTTTGAATTTGTTGAACAGGGGAGATTCCTAGATGAGCGTACAGAAGTATCTCATCAATTGGTTTTTCTTCCAGTTCTTCAGATCATCGGCTGAAGGCTGTCGATCAGTGGTTAGCAACATCTCAAATGGCTTTCGCACATTGTTTTTCCAGGGGATGTTGGGATCTTGGAACTCCAGTCGAGATCCAGATACCCTGTATCCTCTTGTAGGTGCGCCCAGATGGCCTCTCGTAGCAGCAACATTTTCTTCCAATGCTGCTTCGATCTCTCTTTCTCTCTTGTATCCATTAATGACTAGCCTCTCTGGCTTCTTCCCCCTTTTTTGACATCATCAATATCTGATACCTTGGTATGAATCTCCTATAGGAGCTTCATAGCGTCATCTTATTTGGTCGTCAGAGTATCGATCTTATCAACCAGAGTACCGAGAACTAGACATGTTGTCTATCCTTTGATCGTGGTCTGTCAGTCTGGTTTCGATCTCTTTAAGGGCAGCCACCGTCTTAGCCTCAGCAATCCTGAGCTTTTCTTGTTCTTGCTGAAGGACTCTCTCTTGATGTTGCTTGAGATTATTGAGCGCTTCCCACAATGCATTAGGCATTAGGCGGAACGTGTCCTCGATGTGGGTGATTGCAGTTTTCAGATCGGAGAGCTCATCCTGGGCAGTTTCTCTCATGCAATTGAGTTCTTTCCTGACGTCATACAGTGCCTTCACAGCATCTTGTAAGAACACTGTCTGTCGGTCAGTGGCATGGAGTTGCTCGATGCGGGCTTCGGTGCGCGGGGATCCAGAGCGCGCAATCTTGGAATTCTCAGAATCATTGAGTTGATGGAGAACCACATGATGACAGGGTCGTTGTTGTCTGTCGGGTAGGAAACAATCACTAAAATATGACTTGGAGCTCACATAGATAGAAGATGCAGGAGCATCTTGATCGGGCTCTTCGGCAACAGGTGCTTCAGGAGCAGGAGCTTCAGAAGTACCAGCTTTTGAAGATTGTGCAGCATGATCAGTCTTGGGGACAGGAGGGACTGATTCCTCCTGTTCAGCTTATTTGTCTGTAGTCAGGAGTACAGGAGGGACTAAATCCTCTTGCCGACTCTCAGCTTCCGCTTGATCCAGAAGAGGGACTGATTCCTCTTGGCGGATGGCGCGGGCAACGTCTTCTTTTCCAGGTGGTGCTTCCTGTTCAGTTGCTGCTTGCTCTTCAGCGATAACATGAGAGACTGATTCCTCGTTCTGTTGATCGTTGTCAGCTTCATGTTGCATGGGACGGGACTGATTTCTGTCAGATGTCCCCTGACCATGTTGGCTTAGGTGATTGTCCATTTCTCGTTCCCTGGCCTCTTCACGGCTTATCCACAGACCTGCCTGTAAGGCATCATCGTCAGCATCCGAGTAAGGGTCTGAGTGATGGCTTGATGAGGGAGATTTGTCAGTGGACTGCGATTTTCCTTTTAGTCTAGCCTTCATTTTTGCCTTGTAGTAATAAAAAATGAGCTCATGCAAAAGTGATACTCCCAATGGATCAAGACTTCAACGTTGTGGGTGTATGTGACCTCCAGAATGAACAATTCTTCTTCCTTCCAGTCAGCCCAGTTGTACAAGGTGTCGTATGGGGCGACCCTGTATGACTTCCATATCTTGAAGCATTTACATGCTTGCTCTACTTGGACTTGAAGGAGAGTATTATTTATTATTTTGGATGGGGAAGGACTTCGTATAGTAGTTGGGTTTACTGTTCTGATTGGATCCTCAACAGGTATGGGAGCCTGTTTCGGAGAGGGATCCCGGACAGGGGACGGTACCCTATGGGGAGAGGGATCCCGGATAGGTGTGGGTACCCTGTCAGGAGTTGCGGCTTTTGGCTCCGAGGGGGCAGCCGATTATTCAGAACCCTCCATCTTGGCAAACAATTGTTCTTCCATCATAGCTGCCATAGGCTCGGGATCTGCTGTCTGTGCAGCAACTGTTTCTTCCATAGGGGTTGCGCCCTGTGGGATCGGATCAGCAACAGGAACATGAGTGGCTTCTAGAATAGCCTCTGTAGGTATTGTAGGCGTAGTTTTGGAAGACTTCTTTGCCTTCCTTTTCTTTTTCTCGAAAACATGGGGTGATCGGCTCACGATCTGCTCAGTGACATATCTTGGGTCACTCGAGAAAGGCATGAATTTCGGATTCGGCCTTTTAGAAATCAAAGGCGATTTTTTGAATACAGTGGAAGTCATTCCTCCAATGAACTTCCCGGGTCCAATCTTCTTTGCATGCTCGGATTGTTTGACTCTGCAGTTGGTAAAGATATAGTTAGGAATGAGGCCGAAAGACTTCTTACCAGACTCAGGTTTGGCAGCCTCCTCATGTATCTTTTTCAACAGAATCTGGCACCAATTGACCTTTTTTCCTGACGTGATGGCCACCATCATCCAGAAGCGAAGGTTCGTGCACATTTCGAACGCTCATGTCCGATTCTCAATAACTCGGCAACAAAAGTCATGCAAGTAGACATAGGGCAGACAAAATTTCTTTTGGTGGCTTGAAGGATGAACGTTCTGTGCATCCTCATCCCCATTCAATAGCCTCCAGTAGGTAGTCAGCAATTCCTCTGACCCGAGGGTCTCCAATTCTTCCATATTTAGGCCACCTGACGACAGCCTGTAGAGATTTTCAAGCAGATCTTTGTTCAAAGAGACCTGAATCACTTGAATGGATGCATATATTTCAGATACGTCACCTCCTTGTCACTTATACGCGTAACGATCAATGCGTCCAAGTAGAACTCTTCAACGATATGCCCATAATACAAGTCGTCGTGGCGACTACCAAGGTGGTAGAGGCCTTGCTGTTTCACCCTAGAAACAACGACTTCCATTCCATCGAAATCTTCTCCTTCGACGTTGATTCTTTCCATCACTACAGACCTGGCAAAAATGCCATCGATGATAGTCTCTTTCTTCTTCATGGAGAGGGTGGAAGTTTGAGAAGTAGTCATTTTAGTAGGAAAAAGGTTGAAGAAAACTTTGGGAATATTGCAGAGAAATGCAGAAAATACAAAGAAGAATGTAGGTTGTTTTTTCTTGAGACTCGTTTAAAATTGCAGAAACCGTAAAGAGTCTAAGAGATCAAGATACATTCCTTTTATAGGGTGCAGGGAAGATTATGGTTACATACAGTGAATGGTCAGATTTAAGGAACGGGAATCGTCTTTTCAAAATGAACATACAGGATGGATTCAGAATAACTGGTACGTTTTATCCATCTATTTTTGAAATGATAACCGGTCCCACTTCTGACAGTTCATCTCCCCTTATCGCACGAAACGCCGGTTTTGAAATAATTAAAATCACGTTATTTGAGGCATTGAAGTCCAGATGTCTTTAAAGCATTAAAGAATCAAACGTTTGAAATGTAAACAGGGCATGTGGACTTAAAAACATTTTTATACGTATAGTATTATATTATATTATATTAATTGACATCCCACAGTGTGTTGTATCCACGAAAATACAGCGTTCCCCTTTAAAAGGTACATACATGATTCAATTCTTACACCAAATCTGGATAAATAATGTATTCATGGGTCGTACAGTACTCCCCCTTAATTAATACACACGTCAGTTGTAGGAAGGTTTCATGCCTCTTTTTCCTATAGTACTATCTGATTGGTTCTGAGTGTACAGTTAATTAATGTGGATACTGTATTCTTGGGTCTTACAGCATTCCTCTTCAATTAATGAGTAAAAGTGTAAAAACTTATAGGGAGTCTGGCTGTAGCATTTCTAATTCTTGACGAAGCATGCAGAATCTAGTCTTGCTGAGAGGTTTTGTAAAGATATCGGCCAACTGAATGTCTGTATGAATCTTTCCGATCCAAACATCCTTATTCTCAACATGATTTCTAATGAAATGATGCTTCATATCGATATGCTTAGTTCGTGAGTGCAATACAGGATTGTGCGTTATTGCAATTGTACTCGTGCTATCGCACATGATTGGCGTCTCTCTGGCACTGATTCCATAATCTGATAATTGCTGTTGCATCCAGAGAATCTGTATACAGCAACTTCCAGCGGCATAGTATTCCGACTCAGCTGTAGAAAGTGAGTTGGCGAATTGTTTCTTACTGAACCATGACACAAGTCTCGGTCCAAGAAAGTGACAATTACCGCTTGTACTCTTCCTATCCAACTTACAGCCTTCGAGATCCGAGGCCCTGTAGCCAACCAAATCGAATCCTCCTTCCTTAGGATACCACAATTCAACATCAACTGTTCCTTTCACGTACTTAAGGATTCATTTGGCTATCGTGAAGTTTGCTCCTTAGGTGCTACTTGATACCGAGCACACACTCCTATAGCAAACTGGATATCAGGCCTGCTAGTCGTTCGGTACAGGAGTGAGACAATAAGCTTCCTGTAGAGTGATTGATCAACCGACTTTCCAGCTTCATCAACACTAATTTGCACAGAAGTGCTCATGGGGGTTGACGAGGATTTGTAGTTGTTCATCCCAAATTTGTTGAGAAGCTCCTTGCTGTACTTCTCCTGGTTGATAAAGATTCCTGTAGGCAATTACTTCACCTCCAATCCTCGGAAATAACTAAGTTCCCTCATCAGACTCATATCAAATTTACTTTGCATGAGATGAGAGAACCTTTGACATAAAGCAAGGTTAGTAGAACCAAATATAATACTATCGACATATATTTGCACCATTAACATGTCATCTCCTTCCTGTATCTTAAATAGAGTCTTGTCCACCGCATCTTTCTCAAATATATTATTGGTAAGGTACAGGGAAATGATTTCGTACCATGCTCTTGGTGCTTGTTTAAGTCCATACAGATATTTCCGTAGTCTGTATACTAGGTCTCCACCTTTAGTGTTGACAAACCCTGCTGGTTGTTCAACATAGACTTCTTCGGCGAGGTCTCCATTCAAGAAAGCACTCTTAACGTCCATTTTATATACTATAAAGCTCTTATAGGCGGCAAAATCTAGGAATATCCTGATGGCTTCTAGTCTGGCTATAGGGCAAATGTCTCATCATCGTCTATGCCGTCTTCCTGTCTATAGCCTTGTGCGACTAGACGGGATTTGTTCCTCATAATAAGTCCATTCTCATCCTTCTTATTTCTAAATGCCCATTTAGTTCCAGTTAGACCTTGATGTTCTGGCCTGGGTACTAGATACCATACGTTGTTTCTTTCAAAACCATTAAGTTCTTCTTCCATAGAAGTGATCCAGTGAGAGTTACTCAAGGCTTCATTGGTAGAAAGAGGTTCGGATTGTGCTAAGAATACAACTAGGGTGCACATATCTAGTCTCCTAAGTTCATCTTGAGATTCCCATACAGGAAATGGAGATTTCTCAGAATCGGATTCTTCTCGCACACACAGTATAGTTCCTTGTGTACTTTATATTCTTCTTCGGGTAGATACACCAGCATCAATATTACCTATAATTAACTCCTGTGGGTGATCTTTCAACCATCTCCTATCAGGTTCTAGTTCGGCATCCCTTTGTGCATCTTGAGGTGGTAGCTTCAGCTTCAGCTTGTACAACATTAGCTTTGACTACTTCTGTCTTACAGCTGCTGGATTGATCTCTAAATCTACGACAGGTTCTATTGGAGTCTGACGGTCATTAATGAAAAGTTTTAGGATATTCTGGGTTAAGTCTTCTACTCCTGTAGGATCGAAGAGGTTCATCGAACCCTACATGGACAGATTCCTTGATTGTCATATTCCTTTTGTTAATGATTCTGAAAGATTTGCTGACAGAGGAATATCCTACAAATATTCCTTCATCTGACTTTTCATCAAAGGTCTTGAGTTGATCTTTCCCATTATTCAGAACATAACACCGGCATCCAAATATGTGAAAGTACGAAACTAATGGAGTTTTATTATTCCATACCTCATAAGCAGTTTTGTTGTGATGCTTGTTGATGATACAACGATTTTGTGTATATCACGCTGTATTTGTTGATTCGCCCCAGAACCACTGCGGCAACTTGCTTGTGGCGATCATGGTTCTTGTAGCTTCCTTGAGCGTCCTATTCTTTCGCTCGGCAACACCATTTTGTTGAGGAGTTCGGACTGCTGAGTATTCATGCTGTATTCCATTGTCCGAATAGTATTGCTCTATAAAGCGATTTGTGAATTCAGTACCTCTGTCGGAATGAATGGACACGATACTCAACCCTTGCTCATTCGAAGCTTTCTCTCTTTCTTCTTGCTTAGAAAGATTGTCCAAGCGTACCTGGAGTAATCGTCAACGATAACGAGACAATATTTCTTACCTCCCAAACTTACAAGGTCTACAGGGCCGTAGATGCCCATGTATAGCATATCCAGAACCCTATGGGTGGACATGTATGGTTTGCTTTTTAGGGTGGTTTCGACTTGTTTGCCTTTCTGAAAGGGTCCACAGGCGCTGTCTTTATCGAATGACATATCAGGCAAGCCTCTAACCATTCACTGTCTGGCGAGTTTGTTGATTGTCTTGAAGTTGATGTGAGACATCCTCTTGTGCCATAGCCAGCTTTGATATGCAGTGCCTTTGGCAACAAAACATGGAATAGTGCAGCTCGTAGGATTCCAATCAGCAATATACATATTACCTGACCTGCTTCCTGTGAGAACAACTTCTTTGGTTTTGATGTCCTTCACTCCACGGGAGTCTATATAGAATTTCACCGAGAATTATTTGTCACAGAACTGGCTGATACTAAGTAGATTGTACTATGCCTTCAACATAGGCTACGTCGGTGACTTTGAACTTTCCTACAAGCAGGGTTCCATTCCCTCTTGTTCTTCCTTTGGACTTATCACCGAAGCGCACCTTTGGACCGCGACCTTCTACATAATCTAATAGCATGCTGATATCTCCTATCATATGCCGAAAACATCCGCGGTCAAAGTACCAGATATCCTTTTCCTTGATATCCTGTAAGCACAAAATTTAAGTAGATTTAGGTCCCTTTTGATTGTTGGGTCCATGTATAATAGTGCCTTTTGGTACCCATATTTGCCTAACAACAATTGGTTTACTGTAGGTTACTTTTGGTCCATTTTTGCGATATCTATGTGGGGCAGGCACGTAATCGCTGTAACTTTGATTATTATGCATGTAAAATCTAGGGTTATTATTATTATTCTAGTATGATTTCTGTCTCGGAGGTGGAGCCATTTTCTTAGACCTTACAACTTGCCTTCTGGGTCTCCAATTGGATTCCCAGAGCTGTTGATGATACTGCGCGGCGACTTGTTTTCTACATAGATAACGGGGCTCCTATATCCAATATATAGGCGCACTGTACTGTTGAAAGTACTGCGCTGCTTGCCTTTGATACTTAGATACCGCCTTCTTTCTGAACGGCTGTTGTAATACCCGCCATTTTTATAATGCAATATTATTATTTTATAATAATATTATAATGCATTTCATGTTATTTAATTCAATTTAAAGAATCATGAACATTTATTTCGACATATCACAAGTCCTAGCCCGAGTCATTTTTGTCAGTTACATTCTAGTAGTCATTTACTACTAATAATATTAATAATGCATTTTATTTCATTTAATCTCATTTCATTACCGAGTGAGTAATTATTGTACAATTACTTTCACTACACGTACAAGTCAACTTCATGTAATATCATTTAATAAGATCAGATATTTTCATGATATATCTTATGTTCTAAACCCGAGTCAATTTCTCAAGTTAATTTTAGAACATTTAATATTAGTCATTTTTGATAATTTAAGGTATTATTATTAATAACAATAATATTTATAATAGGAACCATATTAATATTAACGGTATTAATATTTTTACCAGTATCATTTCTATATCATCATTTATATTACTCTCGATATTATTATTAGTATCAATGTTATTAATATTATTACTACTGTTATTATTAATTTTATCATTATTATTATTATTATTATTATTATCATCATCAATGGCCCAAACTTTGTGCTGACCCAGAATCATAATACAAGCCCAAAATTTAGCCCTAACCCTAATCCAAGACAGTATAAATAAATTTTCGCTGCAGTACAAATACACAATACAATACGCACTTTTCTTTTATTCCCAGCGCCGTCGTTCACTTCCAGAATACAAAAAAAGAGAATATTCAATTCGAAAATCTGCTGCCATCTACGGAACAGAGAACTAAGGATCCAATTGAATTCGTCATCTGATCAGATTCTCAGTCGCGTTTCATCCAGCGTTCATTCAATCCACCGAGGTAAAACTCATCATCCTTGTAATATCCGCGTTTTCTATTTTTAGTAATTTCTATTTTTGGTGTATATTCATTTCGGATAACTCGCTTGGCACTGTTTTGGAATTCTGAATCTATTTTGTTCTTGGAGTTTCTCCGCTTGGACGAGTCTCGATGAGGTTTTTACGTAATTTCATCTTGAGTTATATTTTGTCGCATGTGTATTCGATTCTCGTTAAACTCGTTCGATTTCGCCATTTTCCTATTTCCATGAGTTCGTATGGTTGAGTAGAGCATGTTGTGAGTTTCGGATTGTTAATCCGACGTTGTATCGTGATTTTCGGATGTTTGGGCCGTTTTTGTAATTTCCTATAAGTTTAGGGAATTTGTTCCTTGTTCGGTTTTGATTGGGTACCTCGGACCGTTTTGGGTTACTGGTTATTGTTTTTTGTTGTGTGTATTTTCCTCGGACGGTTGGGTCGGCATATCGTGTTTTGGTGATCGTCTTTTTCATTTTTGGTAGCGTTGTTTTCATCTGCATGCCGTCTGTCAGACACAGGCAAAACGGCGCAAGACCCGCGCATTTTGCGTGCGGTTCAGGCGCCGTGTCGCACAGGGGGTCGATCATCGTCGAGAAACGACGCAAGACCCGCGCATTCTCGCGCCGGTCTCAGGCGCCGTGTTGCCTGGTGCCTGGCCGCTTTGCGAAACGGCACAAGACCCGCGGCATTTTGCGCCGTGTCGGTGCGCCGTGTCGCACAGGGGTCGCCCGCTGACCAACAATACGGCGCTGAACACGGCGCTATTTGGACCGTTTGTTGCGCCGTGTTCTGTCCACTATATAAAGGACAGACGGGTATTTTAACCCCATTTCTTCCTTTCTCTTCCGTCTCTCCACTCCCTCAACTCGTTTTTGGGCGATTTCAACCGGATATTGCATTCTAGCATCTTATAACTCGGAATTAGACATTCTAACATGAATCAATCATCTTCTTTCCACCATTCCATCGTTGAATTGAGGTATTTGGTCATTATACCTAATTTTAGGATTCTTGGCTATAATTCATTTTTCCTTTCGTTTTTGCTTCGATTGATGATGAATATTAGTTGGGTAATGGTGGTGTTATGTTTTCCTAGAACTTTAGCGGATAAATTCCAAGTTTTTCCCCTTCGTTGATCGAATTTGAACTTTATGCCTCAATAGTGTTCGGCGAATTGTCCCTTAGGGTAGAACGTCGATTAATTCGTGATTTCTCAGTGGAATTGTAGTTGATTGAGTCTCTATTGTTGTTAGGACCAGATTTGTGAAGATTGTTCGGACCGAAACCTTTCCTTTCGCCATTTTCTTCGCGTCGTGTCATCCAAGTACATGTATTATATTTCATTATGTGTGTACGGTTTTGATGCGAATGATGTAAATCGAGTTATTGAATGATTGTGATGGTCACTCTTCCACCTGGGGATGGCATGGGGCCTCTGGGGGCTGATACTAATGGGTATGGCCACGGAAGTGGACTTGGGTGCGTGCGTTGATGTTCTTCCACCTGGGGACGGTTCGACGGGACCTCTGGGGGCCGATACTAATGGGTACGGCCGCGGAAGTGGTTTCTCACCTTGGGACGGTCCGACGGGACCTCTGGGGGCCGATACTAATGGGTACGGTCGCGAGTTACCAAGTGTGGATAATTGTGATGTGGAAAACTTGTTAGATATACTATTTTTGTGTAAATGTGATATTCCGGAATATTGATTTTCAAAATGATTTTTCTAACGATTTGTTTGCGTTGAATCGTGTATGTATATAATGTTGTGTAATGGTGTACTTGCACTAGCTATTCGAATGCTAACCCCTTAAATGGGGGAAATGCGTCTTATGCATTTCAGGTACCGGGAGAGCTGAGGAGCAGGCACGGGACATGCACGTAAAGGATGGGCTGGCATGATGATGTGGCTCGAGTCTGTGTTTTTATGTTTTGATATTGCATTTGTCGAGTCTTGGAGTTAGACTGTTTACTTCTAAACTTGGTTTAAGTCCCCTGCGAGGGCAATGAATTGATATTTACTTTATGTTTCACGTACTCCGTTGAAATGTTTTGGCCGAGGCCACGGCCCTATTTACTTTTGAGTGCATCCTTTGGGATTTCATTGTGGTTATGTGTCATGTGTTAGCCTGGTAGACCTCGCGAGGGTTCTACGGCGTGTAATGCTCCATTTGTGAATTGGGGTGTTACATTTATGGTATCAGAGCTTAGGTTTTGAATACCTAGGTTGTCGGTTAATTTTTGGGTCTGTTAGTGGCGTCATTAGAGTCATTCGTTGAGCCTAATATCATCATGCTACCGTCTTTTCGCATGCACCTGGTCGTAAGTCTCCTCGAACTCTTATATTTCTGTATTCGTTTTCTTACGTTGTTTGGGATTGTGAATTGTGATACCAACCTTATAGATTGTGAATCTTTCTGATCTTGTTCTTTTCTTATTTTCTTCAGTATGTTGAGAGGTCGTGGTAGACCAGCTAGGGGACGCGGCCGAGGCCGTGGTCGGGGTGCTGATAATGAAGAGGTCTCACTTTCTCGGCCCCTCTCGCAGACTACCTCTCACTCAGTGCCGTTGGTAATAATGCCGACGCCGGGCTACCGCCATACTTGCCAGCTAGTAGCCCACCTTGCTCGATAGCCTGGGGTGGACGCTTAATCCGCCCCCGACCAGTTCAACCCCGTACAGCGTCGAGTTCGGGTTCAGTTCAACCCCGATTGTATCAGATGAGGCGTACAGAGGAGATAGACGTTCCAGTTGTGTCAGGTACCACTCAGATCCTTACTCATCCAGTTTCAGTGCTTTTTGATTCGGGTGCTACCCATTCCTTTATTGCTTCGGATTGTGTGAGTCGTATTGGTTTTGACTGCTTGTTTGAGTGTGAGCCATTTGTAGTGGGTACACCCAACGGGGATCGTATGGTTGGGGACCGGGAAGTTAGGGATTGGCCAGTGAGGATCGGGATCCGGGATTGGACCTCGAATCTCATTGTTATAGACCTTAAGGGTGAGGATTTGATCCTCGGGGACGATTGGTTGGATCGTCACGGTGCTATCATGAACTATCGGACTCGTACCATCTCGATAGTTGCCGAGGACGGCACCGAGCATACTCTCGTCGGTTGTAAGCCGGGTAAATCGGGGAGTGTGATTAGCGCCTTGAAGGCGATGAAACTTCTGAACCAGAGTTGTGTCGGCTACTAGTGTTTCGCTCTGCAGGCAAGATGGTGGGGTTGACATATCGTCGATTCCAGTTGTTAGCGAGTATCCCGACGTATTTCTGGATGACTTGCCGGGATTACCACCGCTTCGAGAGGTGGAGTTTCCTATTGATCTTGAGCCGAATGCGGCCCCTATTTCTCGAGCACCGTACTGTATGGCGCCGTCGGAGATGCTAGAGTTGAAGAATCAGTTGGGAGAGTTGTTAGATAAAGGGTATTTTCGACCGAGCGCATCACCTTGGGGTGCGTCTGTACTTTTTGTTAAGAAGAAGGATGGATCTCTTCGTTTATGCATCGATTATCGAGAATTAAACAAGTTGACCATCAAAAATAAATACCCTTTGCCCCGGATTGACGACTTGTTTGATCAGCTTCATGGGGTGACAGTCTTTTCGAAGATTGACTTGCGATCGGGATACTACCAGTTGAGGATTCGGGACAACGATATACCGAAAGCTGCCTTTCGGACGAGATATGGCCATTACGAGTTTGTGGTTATGCCTTTCGAGCTAACCAATGCCCCAGCAGTGTTCATGCAGTTGATGAACAAAGTTTTTATTGAGTATCTGGACAAATTCGTAGTCGTCGTTATCGATGACATTCTTATCTATTCACGGAGTCGAGAGGAGCACGCCTTACATCTCCGGATTGTATCGGACATTTTGAGAGCTGAGCAGTTGTATGCGAAGTTGTCTAAGTGTGAGTTTTGGCTCGAGGAAATGATGTTCCTCGGACATGTGATTTCAGCAGAGGGAGTTCGGGTAGATCCGCAGAAGATAGAGGCGGTGATGGCTTGGGAGCCGCCTAAGAATGTGAAGGAGGTGAGGAGTTTTCTGGGTCTCGCCGGTTATTACCGTAGATTTGTTGAGGGGTTTTCTAAGATCGCTAGACCACTCACTCAGTTGCTCCAGAAGACTCAGAAATTCGAGTGGACCGCAGACCGACAGAGTAGTTTTGACAAGTTGAAGAGACGACTAACTACCGCACCCGTGTTAGCGTTGCCTCAGGGGAATGAAGATTTCATGGTATATAGTAATGCTTCGGGCCTCGGGCTCGGATGTGTTTTGATGCAGAGAGATAGGGTCATTGCTTATGCGTCCCGCCAGTTGAAACCTTATGAGGTGAATTACCCCACGCACGATTTGGAGTTAGCTGCGGTCGTTTTCGCCTTAAAGATCTGGAGGCATTATCTCTATGGGTCGTCGTGTAAGATTTTTACATATCACAAGAGTTTGAAGTATATCTTCAGTCAGAAAGAGTTGAATATGAGACAGCGTAGGTGGTTGGAGCTAATTAAAGACTACGACCTCGAGATACTTTACCATCCGGGTAAGGCTAACGTAGTGGCTGATGCGTTGAGCCAGAAGCCGGTGGCGTTACAGATGTTGGAGGTACTTACACCACAGAGTAGGATCCAGCGAGATTTTATCTGTTAGAATATCGAGGTTTGGGTTCAGAGAGTTCAGGGTCAGTTATGTGCGTTAGAGATCACTTCGCCCTTGACTGATGATATCAAGGCGAAGCAGTATGACGATCCGTTTTTGGTCCAGTTGAGGGAGGATGTGAGGAAGGGGAAAGCCCCTGGATTTGTGGTTCACGATGATGGAGTTTTGAGATTTCGCGGCAGACTATGTGTACCGAGTGTTGTTGAGATGAGACAGAAGATCTTGAGTGAAGCTCATACCACACCTTACTCCATACATCCTGGTACGAGTAAAATGTACAAGGATGTGAGGAGCAAATACTGGTGGAGTAATTTGAAGACAGACGTTAGCGAGTTTGTGTTGAGGTGTTTGACCTGTCAGCAGGTTAAGATCGAGCATCAGCGACCCGCGGGGCTTTTACGACCACTTCCTATCCCGGAGTGGAAATGGGAGGATATTTCTATGGATTTCATTACCGGTATGCCTAAGACTCGGACTGGAATGAACATGATTTGGGTCGCTGTCGATCGACTAACCAAATTAGCTCATTTTCTGAGTATTAAGGACACTTGGGGGCCAGAGAGACTTGCACGAGTGTTTATTGCGGAGATCGTGAGGTTACATGGGACCCCTAAGAGTATTGTTTCGGATCGTGATGGCCAGTTCATATCACATTTTTAGCAGGCCGTTCATAGAGCTTTGGGAACCGAGCTGAGACTTAGTACATCCTACCACCCTCAGACAGACGGACAGTCTGAGCGGACGATACAGACGCTAGAGGATATGTTGCGAGCCTGTGCTTTAGATTGGAAGGATGATTGGGAGTCGCACTTGCCATTGATCGAGTTCACATACAACAATAGTTGGCACGCCTCGATCAAAATGGCACCATTCGAGGCATTGTATGGGAGGAGGTGCAGATCGCCGTTGTGTTGGGACGATGCGTCTGAGCTGATTGGTACCGAGCCTGATATGGTAGTTGAAACGAGAGAGGAGATTGCTCTGATTCGCGATAGGTTGGTGACGGCCCAGAGCCGATAGAAGTCTTATGCCTTTACACGTCGCCGGCCGTTGGAGTTTGAGGTAGGAGACCATGTGTTGCTTAAGGTGTCGCCGACACGGGGAGTTTACCGCTTCGGTCGGAAGGGTAAACTTAGTCCGAGATTTATTGGACCGTTCGAGATTCTAGAGAGAGTTGGAGAGCTTGCATATCGGTTAGGTTTGCCGCCATCCCTGAGCCACGTGCATAACGTATTTCATGTTTCCCACTTAGAAGTACGACTGACCCTAGCCATATTATTGATTTTGGAGAGATCGAGTTGGGGCCCGACATTACCTTCGAGGAGAGGCTGATTCAGATCTTAGAGCGTCGGGTGAAGCAACTCAGGCACAAAACCATTCCTTTGGTTAAAGTGCAGTGGTCGAGGCATGGATCCGAGAAAGCCATGGGAAACGGAGGAGAGTATGAGGTCAAGATACCCCGAGTTATTCGTGTTGTAAGTTTCGGGACGAAACTTATTTTTAGGGGGAGATAATGTAATATCCGCGTTTTCTATTTTTAGTAATTTCTATTTTTGGTGTATATTCATTTCGGACAACTCGCTTGGCACTGTTTTGGAATTCTGAATCTATTTTGTTCTTGGAGTTTCTCCGCTTGGACGAGTCTCGATGATGTTTTTACGTAATTTCATCTTGAGTTATATTTTGTCGCATGTGTATTCGATTCTCGTTAAACTCGTTCGATTTCGCCATTTTCCTATTTCCATGAGTTCGTATGGTTGAGTAGAGCATGTTGTGAGTTTCGGATTGTTAATCCGACGTTGTATCGTGATTTTCGGATGTTTGGGCCGTTTTTGTAATTTCCTATAAGTTTAGGGAATTTGTTCCTTGTTCGGTTTTGATTGTGTACCTCGGACCGTTTTGGGTTACTGGTTATTGTTTCTTGTTGTGTGTATTTTCCTGACGGTTGGAGTCGGCATATCGTGTTTTGGTGATCGTCTTTTTCGCTTTTGGTAGCATTGTTTTCTCGTCGTAATGCCGTCGTCATGACTGCAAAACGGCAAGACCCGCGGCATTTTGCGCCGTGTTCAGGCGCCGTGTCGCATAGGGATCGACATCGTTCGAGAAGCGGCGCAAGACCCGCGGCATTCTCGGCCGGTGCGTGCGTCGTGTTGCCCAGTGGTGCTCCGCCTTGCGAAACGGCGCGCAAGACCCGCGGCATTTTGCGCCGTGGTTCGTGGCGCCGTGTCGCACAGGGGTCGCCTCACGACCAAAGAATACGGCGCTGAACACGGCGCTATTTGGACCGTTTGTTGCGCCGTGTTCTGTCCAGTATATAAAGGACAGACGAGTGTTTTAACCCCATTTGTTCCTTTCTCTTCCGTCTCTCCACTCCCTCAACTCGTTTTTGGGCGATTTCAACCGGATATTGCATTCTAGCATCTTATAACTTGGAATTGGACATTTTAACACGAATCAATCATCTTCTTTCCACCATTCCATCGTTGAATTGAGGTATTTGGTCATTATACCTAATTTTAGGGTTCTTGGCTATAATTCATTTTTCCTTTTGTTTTTGCTTCGATTGATGATGAATATTAGTTGGGTAATCATGGTGTTATGTTTTCCTAGAACTTTAGCGGATAAATTCCAAGTTTTTCCCCTTCATTGATCGAATTTGAACTTTATGCCTCAATAGTGTTCGGCGGATTGTCCCTTAGGGTAGAACGTCGATTAATTCGTGATTTCTTAGTGGAATTGTAGTTGATTGAGTCTCTATTGTTGTTAGGACCAGATTTGTGAAGATTGTTCTGACCAAAACCTTTCCTTTCGCCGTTTTCTTCGCGTTGTGTCATCCAAGGCAAGTACATGTATTATATTTCATTATGTGTGTACGGTTTTGATGCAAATGATGTAAATCGAGTTATTGAATGATTGTGATGGTCACTCTTCCACCTGGGGATGGCATGGGGCCTCTGGGGGCCGATCCTAATGGGTATGGTCACGGAAGTGGACTTGGGTGCGTGCGTTGATGTTCTTCCACCTGGGGACGGTTCGACGGGACCTATGGGGGCCGATACTAATGGGTACGGCCGCGGAAGTGGTTTCTCACCTGGGGACGGTCCGATGGGACCTCTGGGGGCTGATACTAATGGGTACGGTCGCGAGTTACCAAGTGTGGATAATTGTGATGTGGAAAACTTGTTAGATATACTATTTTTGTGTAAATGTGATATTCCGAAATATTGATTTTCAAAATGATTTTTCTAACGATTTGTTTGCGTTGAATCGTGTATGTATATAATGTTGTGTAATGGTGTACTTGCACTAGCTATTCGAATGCTAACCCCTTAAATGGGGGAAATGCATCTTATGCATTTCAGGTACCAGGAGAGCTGAGGAGCAGGCACGGGACATGCACGTAAAGGATGGGCTGGCATGATGATGTGGCTCGAGTCTGTGTTTTTATGTTTTGATATTGCATTTGTCGAGTATTGGAGTTAGACTGTTTACTTCTAAACTTGATTTAAGTCCCCTGCGTAGGCAATGAATTGATATTTACTTTATGTATCACGTACTCCGTTGAAATGTTTTGGCCGAGGCCACGGCCCTATTTACTTTTGAGTGCATCTTTTGGGATTTCATTGTGGTTATGTATCATGTGTTAGCCTGGTAGACCTCGCGAGGGTTCTACGGCGTGTAATGCCCCATTTGTGAATTGGGGTGTTACAATCCTCTTTCTCCTGCCTTGAATCCGAATATAACTTTCTTTTTCTTTTCGAACTTAAATTCGTTGTCTGCAGTATTATCAAAAATTAAAGCAAAATTTAGCTTTAATGAATTCAACAATCAAAAATCAAAACCCCAATTTCAAAACCTAAACCAATTGAAACCAGAAAATCTCAGCACAAATCAACATCAAACGCAAATTGCGTTTACCCGAATCAGAAACCAAACCACTTGAAGAAGTGAATGGGTTGTTGGTCCTTTCTAGACTTGGCCCAGGAAAGTCCCCGAGCAAAATACCGCAGAGATGCGGGCTCGGAAACGGGTACACACCTTGCATTGGCCTGGGCTGAGACGCATGTGGAGCCTTATGGGCCGCCTTGCTGGGTTCAGCTTTGCCGCGATTTCCCCCTGCAAACGCCGTGTGCTATAAATGGCCACTGCATCTGAAGCTCATTCACGGTTGGTGCGAGGAACCCTTACAGTGAGCTTTGATGCTCGTATGTGTGTGTGTCTGTATAAATTTCTGGGTGTGTGTGTATTAATTTCTGTGTGTGTGTGTGACTTTTATTTTGGGAATCTCTCCCGGTCGAGAAGCAGCAGGGTAGGGAGAGAGAGAGAGAGAGATGAGAGTTAGTGAGGGAGTAACGAGAAGGGGGTGGGGTGATTATGAGAGAGGTGAGGAAATGGCTTTGTCGGCTGAGCAGGGTAGTAGGGTATTTATACCCCGAAATTTTAGGGTTCTGCACTTTAGCCCTTCAAATTTTCAGAAACTTTCAATTTCGCCCCAGACAGTTTTAATTAATTCGATTCTAATCCAGTCAGCTTTTCAACTCCTACAATTTGACCCCAATCAATTTTTAAACCTTCACTTCCAGTCCTATTTTGACCCAAACATTAAAATGTTGACTTCCAATTAATATTAATAATTAATCTGAAATTATGCATAAGTATTTTAATTTCAGTCATTAATAATGTTAACTCTTCGGTTAATATTAATTAGCAATTATAATTTATTTTCAGTTATTATATAGTGATATTCGTATCCTTTCATTTATTATATAAATAATAAATTGCAAGGATTTTAATTATTATTATTATTATTATTATATGTAGACTTTGTCAAGGATTTACGGGCTTAGTACTGTGAGTCGAGCACATTCATTTCAGTCAGACATCATCATCATTTTTTCAGGTGGGAATTTTCACTATCACTTTAATTGCCTTAATTGGACTGCATATGTGATATTCAATTCATGTTTATAAATTATGATACACGTCGTAAATCAGGCTCACCTGTATTCGTGTAAGAGGTTATCTTAAGATTCATGTTGTGTGGGGACACATGCACAACCCAGTATTCACATACGTGCTCGATTCATGTTATATGTGGTATTGCGTGTATGTTTCATGTTGTGTGGGGACACCTGTTCAACCCAATATTCATATACGTGCTTGATTCATGTATCTGTGGTATTGCGTGTATGTTTCATGTTGTTGCGGGGGCACCTGCTGTAACACCCCCAATCCGCTTAGGGATATTACACGTCGTAGAACCTTTTCTCAAGGATCTACCAGGCTGGTAACAACAAACGAACAACTCGACAATGCCTTTAAGGCTTAAAAGACTCAGTAGACCGATCTGGCCTTTCAATAAAAATATACAACTCAATTACAATACATTCCCAGGCAGAGGTCGAATACAACACACTCCCATACAACGGGGAAAGAATACTGTAGCGGAAATAAAATACAATTAAACTAATATAACATCAAACGGGTCCTCGTGTGATTAGTATCGTTCAACTTTCATCATCCTTCGTGCCGACCCTGTGTTATGCTCCCAAACCTGAATGCAAAAACAGACATCCACCCCCCGAATACTCGGGGGTTAGCAAAACTCCACAGTTTTGCTAGTGCAAGAACAAAGTGCAAATACGAGCCATACAATTCACATTCCACGAATAACAATAACTGGAATCCTCAAAGATCCAAACATAACGAAAAGTACTTCCCGAGGCAAGAGTTTGGGTAAAACATTCCAAAACCGAAAGATCACAAATAAAGGGAAACAATTTGTAAAACAGTTTAAAATGTCATCGAGAGTTTTAATAGAAAACAATTTAGGATTACCCAATCCTTATATTTCCAAAATCAACAGGGGTCACAGCCCAAAGGTTTTGTTTTCGCAAATAGAAAACCGACAACAATTCACAGGGCCAGAGCCCAACATCACGTGTCCTCGACGGACATAAAAATCAACAAAACATAATCGCGCACGCACATCGCCTAGGACCGGGACGAAGCTACAAATCCCACTCGAGGCCTCGAAGGACCCTCCCGCGTTGGCTAGCGAAACAAATCACACACACGCATCGCCTAGGACCGGGACGAAGCCACAAATCCCACTCGAGGCCTCAAAGGACCCTCCCGAGTTGGCTAGCGAAACAAATCACAACATCTCACGGTTGAATCAATCACTTGTTGCATCCTGGCCACATGATCGCATGCCATGTGCCACCGTAGATTAACTTTGGCGCTCACGGTTGGATCAATCAATTGTTGCATCCTGGTCACATGATCACATGCCATGTGCCACCGTAGTTTTTCTTAGGCTCTCACGGTTGGATCAATCGCTTGATGCATCCTGGCCACATGATCACATGCCATGTGCCACCATAGGCCCCGTCCACATCCACACAATCACATATATAGCACCATACAACAAAGATATCCAAACAATTCACTCAGGGGCATCAAACACTTAGCAAAACACCACGTCAAACCACACTGCACCGAAATAAAGCCATATATGATCACACGCATTACCAAGCATAACATCAACACCAAACATATCCAAAGGATTCACGTAGTCACTTACAACTCACACAATTCACAAAACACACGCGTTTTGAAAGCAAGCCTTTAACAAGGCTAAACCGAATCTTTGAAAGTGAAATTCAAACGATCAAATAAACACAAGGAGACGATCACTAATTATCATATCCATAAAACAAGAATTGTATGGATAAGGTACTTGCCTCAAAATCGGCACGCAAGTATTCCGACGAACACGGCTCAACCGGAAAGCTTTGAAACGCCCGATGCTATCGAAAAGGAAGGCGACAACGAACAGAAGGGTTCAACTCGGTTTCTTCACAAGAAACTCGACCCTAATAACATATAATTAATAATTCAACGATCATACGAGGAAGAATAATCGTAGAACGTCCGAAAACCTCTCTATGAGATTCTACCGGACACCTTCAAGGCGTCGATCAAGAACTCGACCAAAACAACGAATCGATACGATCCAACCATGGAATAATAAAGGAAATGATATGATACATCTAAATAATCATCAATCCATGACAATCCCAAGTTAAATCGGATTAAACGGACGAAATCGAACAAAATACCCAAAATCCCCAAAATTAGATTTCTAGAAAATCTGACCTGATTCGCTCGATCAAAGGATATTGTAGGACGGATGATTGACGATATGAACCTAAAAACTTCATGGATTCATTGTATAACAACATGCCTCCATGATTAACCAAGCTCCATCCGTAGAAGGGAAAAAAACAAGTGAGCAAATGGCTTAAGAAAACGTCTGCTGGCCTTATATAGGCAGCTTGCCGGCCGCCTTACGTACGTACTCGGCCATGGCTTACGTACATAACCGGCCATGGCCGAACTCGCTGCCTAGAAATGCCGGAAACGTTACGTACGTTACCGGCCAGGGCCTTATGTACGTAACCGGCCTTACGTAGATAACTGCCGAGTACTACCGGCCGTAACTCGGCCAGTGCCGGCCTGGGCCCAGACTGCCCGGCCATGACTCGGCCGGGGCCAACTCCGACGGCCCGAACGACCCCGAAACCCGAACCTGAATACGAATTGAAGATACGGCTATGAAGTACTCGCAAATATGAATTCGAGCACTAAGAGAACACACAATTCCGACCACCCAAAGGCACGAAATTCGACAACGGAAAGTAATTACCCCAAACTTTGGGAAATTACGAAAATGGCCCAAAACGCCCGAAAATCACGATACGTGATCGAATAACCAAACCGAAGTTCACAACACGTCTAACAAAGTTAAACGGACTTACGGAAAACTCAAAACAGCAGTTTTGAACGAGATTCGCAAGAATCGAACTCAAGTGCGGAAAAGTCGCTAAAAAGCACGGAACTCAACAAAACGGCACCGAAACGAACTCGGATGTCAAAAAGTGTAGAATTAATCATTCTCAGAATGACGAAATGGTCATGAGCGAGTCATCAAAACGGACTTCCGCCGAAAAAAAGAAATTACTGGAAATCGAAATTACGGGTATTACATTCTACCCTCCTTAAAAGAAGTTTCGTCCCGAAACTTAAAACAAGTAGGGAGAAGCAATATCCACTGCCAGGAAGACTCGACGAGATACACAAAAACCGAAAACTCGCGCCCAACGGCGAAACGCTGCAAGAAATGCAAAGAGACATACGGCGTGAAAACACGCTCCACGACGACCAACACAACGCCACCGATAGAGACATAATAAAACCAACAAGTGACAAGCGTCATCAAACAGATAATACAACTGTTGCGATATTTCGTTAACGCAAGTGCACGTATCGTAGACAAGTAATAAAGTGATGAGTGAGTATCGTTCCCACGAGGACTGAATCACTAAGTACCGATTTATATGTATTCTAATTTTATTTGAACAGTCGAAATTTGGGTTGCAATTAATGACTAAAGAAAATCAATAATAAACAGAAAAATGATCGCTCGAAGAAAGAAAATCAAATAATGAAAAAGTCTAGGATTTTGAATCCACCTTGGTTTATCCGAATTTACTATCGATTATCCGAAGTTAATGATTTCCCCAATTTATTGAAGGCGAAGATTGCTAAAATACTCTACCGCCTCTCCTGAGGTCAATAGATTTTTCTAAAGGCGAATAACGCACTCTATCCCTAGGTGAATTAATTCGTCAATAGGCAAAAAGTACAAAATCTTCAAAAAGCCACGTAGTTCCTATGAGTATATTCCTATCTCATAAGATAAAACGATTCTCACCAATAGTTCCTCACCAACTCTCCTCTCCCGATTCGAGTTGCGTAATTAAAATAATCCAATTATTGTCCAGACAATTGAAAGCATTAAAATCGATTGGGAAAACTCGACAGAAAAAGGGAATTATATAGATAATCAAAAGCAAATCCGTCAAAACTTTGGTTTCATCAAAATCCTAGAACAGGGTTTTAGCCTGACATGCTAAAAGATAAAAATACAGAATTAAAGAATGAAAGCATTGAAATCAAACGCAGATGAAGACTCGGATTCCTCCGTTCTTCTGGCTTCCGCCCTCTGCTCTTGGTGTCTTCTGCTTCTTATGATTGATTCATCTCCTCCGCGATTCCTCTGATTCCAAGATCCTCGATGATCTCCTTATGACCTTAAACCCTTATTTATAATCCTCTTTTGCCTCAAAAACGCGTCCGTGTAATTAGGTCGAGAATAGGCTCCAAAACGACCCAGAAACGCGGCACTTTCTGTCAAAACCGCCCCGTGGGCCGCGGCTCACTTAATCTGTGCCGCGGCTCATGGGGCACAACGGGATGCCTGGGCGTTATTTATTTCTTCTGGGCCGCGGCTCACTATACTTGTGCCGCGGCTCAGAGTACAGTTTACTCGGGGCTCGCTGGTCCTCTGCGTGTGCCGTGGCCCGCTTGCCTTGTGCCGCGGCCCTAGGCCAAAATTCGCCGTTTTCGCCCGTTTTTCATCGTTTCGGCTTCCGGACTCCAATTTCCTGCAAAACATATAATAATAGTGCATTAGAAGCTCATTTATGCAGATTTAATCACAATAAGAATACAAAATAATGATAAATAAGCGTATAAAAATACGCCTAACAAATACCCCCAAACTTGAGCCTTTGCTTGTCCTCAAGCAAAAATAATCAATTTCAAACAAAAGAATATCGTGAATAATCGTGCAACTCATAGTGCTCAACCTAATCAATACTACCCTGAAAATCTCAAAGAATAGTACAAGTATCGTAATAGTGAGCCACGTTCAGGACATTGATTCCACAAAGTAACCAATTTCAGTCCTAATCAATCGTTCATGAAGAAAATCAAGCTCAAAGATTAACAAGCGTGAATTTAACCGACCGTCAATATAAAGGGTTAAAAATAAACAAGCTAACTCGCCCAGTCCCACAGTCTAGTGGCCAAAATTTCGAGAGTTTCATCATCAAATATAACCCTCGGACAGTATTCCCTTATATACGATCAATAAATTGATTCGAGTTGATCACTAGGTTCGGATCTCGGGACGTTTCACCGGGATTATCCTAGGGTGGAATTCCATTCTCATGTGTTGGGGAACCGTTTGACGTAAAAGACACTCATGGGGCACATGGATGCTTCTAGTTACTAAGTTCCCCTCCACAGCGGAGAAACAACTCGAATAGCTATTCCCGCATGTCCGATTCAAGGTCGCTGTTTTACACGAGAGTAAACAACGGGTCACGCGAATACCCCCGGTTACTAGGGTCCCCATAATCGGCACATGCGAAATCTCTAAACCACTAGTCTAATCTGGGTTGTCATTTTACGCGAGAGTAAACAACGGGTCACGTGAATACCCCCGGTTACTAGACTTCCCATCATAGAACAAATAATATCACGACTTTTGGGAAAAACTGTCCGACTCTAAACTCAATTTAAGTACCCACATGACTCATGTTACTGGACGACTAGCTAACCGAAAAATGTAACCAAACGTATAGACGGTGATTTGACAACACGTATGTATCCTTTCTTATCTGCTAAGATTTCTACAAAAACGAAAAAATTTCGGACCTAAATGAAGACTTAACAGAAACAGATATCGCTGACTGCAACTAAACTAAAACTTAACCGTTTCTTCAGAGATAAATCAGTATCGTAACATCAGTTTTACACAAAAAAAAGCACAAAAAATTCACGAATGCAATAAAAAACACGACAAGCAAGGCTAGCAACAAAAATATAACTAAAAATAACAAAAGTGCAAACGAATAAGTACAACAATAAGTATAGCGACAAAAAGTAAACCCCCCCAAACTTAGGACGTACATTGACCTCGATGTACACAAAATGTACTATACAATAAAATAAAAAGGGTCAAGTACTCCCCTACAGTCTGCTCACGAACTGGTGCCGGCGTCGTCCGGCGAGCCTGCACGCTTCTCGACTACACCATGCGGAATGTTAATGAATGAGCTTGCATCATCAAAGAGGAAATTAAGAATGAGCTCTCAAGTTTACATATGATGTAAGGGTCTGGAGATAATGTAATCTGATAAAACGATTTGTTGCATATAGTTTGAAAATGCTTGGCTTAACAATGTTTCATTGCTGCAATTTACCAAACACTTGGTATGCACAAGTTAAAATGAAGAACAAGAATTTTAATGGCTAACAACAAATCCCAAAAATAATAACACAGATATATAGCCATGATAAAAGACAACTAACATCACCAATTAGTTCATAATCACAAATACCATCACAATCAAACTCCATATTCACCATATTCCAACTCCATTTTTGAGAAAACTTTGAAGAACAACTATCAGCATATAACTTCAATTCACTTTTCAAATCATGCATCAATTATGATTAAGATATCGAGAATCACCTAACTTGGAATGTAGAATGCAAGAAGAAAGAGCAGAAAAAGAAATCGGCCGATTGCTGTGCAAAGAAAAGGGAAGAAGTTTACCTGAATCCCGGCTGATTGAGTATAAGAAGGGTACCTGGGCTTTCCTATTTGCGACGGGGGCCACCGCACAACTTAAGTGAGCTGCGGCCCAAAGTACAGTTAGCCTGGGTGTGTATGCTATGTCGACATGTGCTGCGGCTCAGAATGCGGGTGCCGCGGCTCACTTGGTTTGTGCCGCGGCACAGAGTACAGCGTCCTGGGCTCATCATTTGGCAATTGGTGTGCCGCGGCTTAGCAGCAACGTTCCGCGGCTCAGTAATCAAGTGTGCCGCGGCTCAGTAAGGTTGTGCCGCGGCACATAGTACAGGATGTTTAGCCTTCTGGTTCGATTTGTGTGTGCCGCGGCTCACAAGCCTTGTGCCGCGGCCCAGGCATAAATTTTTCCCTGGGACTTTTTCTGCACAGAATTTTCAAAGGAACACGTCAAGAACGAGAGGGATAAGAAAATCAAAGCAAAAATGATGAAAAATAAAAATTCAAAAATGCAAGAAAATACTGAAACACAAAAATCTACTACTAAAACTTGGGTTGCCTCCCGAGAAGCGCTAAATTTATAGTCTTCAGCCGGACCTATTGAAAAGTCAGTTCGCTTTTCGCAAACTCCATTTGAACTCCGCCCCGTCCATCGAACCGTTAATGTGTGTTTTAAAATTTTGACCATTGGTCCTTAACGATCCGATTTTTGGTTTGGACACCCAATGTTGTTTGCGAAAAGGTTTTGCCAACTTTCCGAAGCACCCATTTTTCTCATGATTTGGCCTCCGTTTTACGTCCGGCTTATTCTCCTTTTTCTCGAACGAACTTATGACAGCATCGGAATTTCTCATTGATGGATGAACGGTTGATGATGACGGCATGTCCACATGCTTGAGATATGCAACTTGTTCTACATTTTCTTAGAAGTCGGACCCTCTGAAACGGATTCTGAGTTTTTCGACCGACGATTCTTCCGGTGTGTGTCTTTCACAACGGCATCCACACTTTCTATTTGCGAGCTCTTCTCAACACCACCTGGACATGGAAAGGATTTAAATACTTGAAAAGTGACATGCTCGTCTTGAACCCTTAGAGTTAGTTCCCCTTTTTCCATGTCGATTAAAGTTCGGCCGGTTGCCAAAAATGGTCTTCCCAAGATAATTGGGATGTCGTGGTCCTCCTCCATGTCAAGCACAATGAAATCGGCCGGAAATATGAACTTATCGAATTTCACTAAGACGTCCTCTATCACTCCCCTCGGATATTTGATGGATCTATCAGCTAATTGTAAGGAGACCGTAGTATGTTTCACTTCTCCAATTCCAAGCTTCTTGAAAATAGAAAGAGGCATTAGATTAATGCTGGCCCCGAGATCACATAACGCTCTATCAAAAGTCAGATTTCCTATAGTGCAAGGTATATTAAAACTTCCTGGATCCTTCAATTTTTGCGGAAGCTTTTTCTGAAGAATAGCGCTGCACTCCTCCGTCAATGCGACTGTCTCATATTCCTCGAGTTTTCTTTTATTTGACAAGATTTATTTCATGAATTTCACGTAACTCGGCGTTTGCTCCAAAGCGTCGGCAAATGGGATGTTAATATGCAGTTTCTTGAATATGTCGAGGAACTTAGAGAATTGCTTGTCCACCTTTTTCTGTTGTAATCGCTGCGGAAATGGGACGGGTGGTACATATGCCTTTGGATTGTCCGGAAACAGTATCGAGGGTCTCAAGTCTTGTGGTTCCTCAGTCGCTGAATTTTTCTTCTCCTCATCCTCACTTCTCTTTCTGTTCTGCCCGGGCAGCTCGTACAATTCCTTCCCACTTCTCAAACCAATGGCATTGACACTCTCTCTGGGATTCGTTTCGGTCATACTTGGCAAGGTACCCTCCGGGCGGGCTGTTAATACATTAGCAATCTGGCCCAGTTGGACTTCCAAGTTGCGTATAGAAGCGGAATGGTTTTGCAAGGTCGCTTCCGTACGAGCCATGAACTGATTCTTGTTCGCTGCCAATTTCGCCATTGCTTCTTCTAGAGAGATTTTTGGAGCGGGAGGAGGCTGCTGTTGGTGTTGAGTAAACGGAGACTGGTTCGAGTTTTGTCCGTTTCTCCATGAGAAGTTAGGATGATTACGCCATCCCGGATTATATGTGTTGGAGTACGGATTGTTTTGTCGATTCCCATTTCCTACGAACTGAGCTTGTTCAATTGGGGGCTGCTCGAAAGGGTTTCCGACTTGGCACTCTGCGCTAGGGTGAGATCCATTACACCAGTTGCATGATTCAATGGTAATGGGAGAAGGAGCATGTGAAAAGGCTTGAAGTTGCTGCGTCAATGCTGCGACTAGGGCCGACAATGTAGAGATCGGATCATTATTCGAGATTTCCATAACTCGCTTCGGTATTACTCATTCAGAAGGCCACTGATACGCATTTGCGGCCATAGATTCCAACAAAGAGTGTGCTTCAGCCATCGTTTTTCCCATAAAGGCTCCTCCAGCGGCTACATCCACAAGAGTGCGTGTAGAAGCACTCAATCCGTTGTAAAATGTTTGAATTTGTAGCCAGTCCGGAAGGCCGTGGTGTGGGCATCTCCGTAAAAAATCTTTGTACCGCTCCCAAGCTTCGTGAAGCGAATCCATATCAAATTGACCAAAAGTAGTAATTTCGTTTCTTAACCTCGCTGTCTTTGAAGGTGGGAAGAATTTAGCAAGGAAGGCTTGCGCTAATTCCGCCCATGTCGTGATAGAGCCCGGCGGTAAGGAATTCAACCAAAATTTTGCTTTTTCCCTCAAAGAGAAAGGGAAAAGCCTTAGACGGATGGCATCATCGGTGATACCGTTGTTTTTAAAGGTGTCACAAATCTCGAGAAAAGAGGCGATATGCATGTTGGGGTCATCATTCGGCAGACCACAAAACTGGCTCGCTTGCACCATCTGAATGATCGCAGGCTTGATTTCGAAATTGTTTGCCTGAATTGTCGGACGCCGAATCCCCGAAAAGTTTGCATTAATTTGAGGCATAGCATAATCGCGGAGTGCTAATGCCGGTTGAGCTTGTTGTACAAGATTATCACCTCCGTGATTTTTGGTATTTTCGGCCATGGTGACTGTGGTTGGTAACTCTCGTTTCTCCTTTTTGTTTCTCCGAAGAGTGCGCTCGAGTTTGGTATCCAAAGGTAGTAGGCCTTCGTTACCGAATTTTCTCATGCACTAACCGGAACTCCTGAAAGGAAAAACAAATAAATAAAATTACATAAAAACAAATAAAAAAAATGTTCAAACTAAGACTAGAATTACTGAAATCGATATTAGTAAAAAAAATCAGTCCCCGGCAACAGCGCCAAAAACTTGTTGCGATATTTCGTTAACGCAAGTGCACGTTATCGTAGACAAGTAATAAAGTGATGAGTGAGTATCGTTCCCACGAGGACTGAATCACTAAGTACCGATTTATATGTATTCTAATTTTATTTGAAAAGTCAAAATTTGGGTTGCAATTAATGACTAAAGAAAATCAATAATAAACAGAAAAACGATCGCTCGAAGAAAGAAAATCAAATAATGAAAAAGTCTAGGATTGTGAATCCACCTTGGTTTATCCGAATTTACTATCGATTATCCGAAGTTAATGATTTCCCCAATTTATTGAAGGCGAAGATTGCTAAAATACTCTACCGCCTATCCCGAGGTCAATAGATTTTTCTAAAGGCGAATAACGCACTCTATTCCTAGGTGAATTAATTCGTCAATAGGTAAAAAGTACAAAATCTTCAAAAGGCCACGTAGTTCCTATGAGTATTGTTGTTGCCCAAAATATTTATCCGAAGATTAAATACTGCTGGAATGGACGAACAACAAACAAGGTTGCGGGAGCACTTCCGAGAGGATATGAATAAACACAAGATTTGCTGGGTTTGTTAGGCCCGGGCTTGAATGCTCTCTCGAGATGTTATTAATACAAATATTCGTGGATACAAGTATTAATGTGAGAATCTAAGTACAATGAGTGTAAAAAGACCCTGTTAATCCAGCTCTTGACCGAAGCTTGGTGTTCTTCCTTCTCGGCCGATCGTCTTCTATGTGAGAGCGGCTGAGAGAGGAGAATGAACCGAGAGATAGCTGTTTCCAAGAGTAGGAGAAAGCCAAGTTGTGTATGAAATCCCGTGGGAGTTGAAGTTCTGAAGCCTTTTTCCAAGTGCAGGCAGCCTGCTATATATAGGGGCTGAGGTGCCCTGTTTCCTGGCGGGCGATCGCCTTCCGGCCAATATAATAATGGGGCGATCGTCTCCAAGTCACATGGGCAGTCTGTCTAAAGTCTAAGGCAGCTGTTGGAAGCCAGCTGTGCGGTCCAATGAGGAGCCAGCACGCGTCCGGAGTCACTGCCATATGCGGTCCTACTGACACCTTTCGGCGGGCCTGTCGGCTGGTGGGAAGATGCTGACAGGCTGTGGTCAACGATCTGTGATATGAGGATCTTGTCTCGGCGCTGCACGTGGGGTCTGTCCTGAGGCTCGGCCTTTGCCGACTGGATGACTATCGGCTTCGAGCGGCATGAGGCAGTCGTGTAAGGTCGGTCGCCAGGGGTCGGCATCGGCCAGTCACCAAGGGTCGGCATCGGCAAGTGCCGAGAGATGATCGTCTGCTAGTCGGTCGCCAGGAGTCGATCGCCAACTACCGAGAGACGATCGTCTTATATGTCGATCGCTCGGCACCGGGAATTATCCTGGGACCTTCGGTTGGCCGATACATCTTGTCTGCGGGTAGGTCGCCCGTTCTCTGGTCGGCAGTTCTGCCTCGGCTGCTTGGCAATGGCTAGGTCGCCCGATCTCTGAGGCGATCGCCGGTCGGAGAGTATAATTCTCGACACAACAATTGCCCCCCAGCTTGCTCCGATGTTGAAGACATGGGGCGAGGTGGTTCTTGCTGGCGATCGTGTAAGATGAGGACGGGCGATCCGTTGAGCTGACTTTGGATTCGGACTTGGGCGATCTGGTCGATTGGCTAGCTATCTTTCGGTCTTGTACCTGCAAAAAACAACATTGGCCGATCCCCCTCAGAAACTTGATGCTTTCGTCGTTTGAGGAATCGTGCACAATCGTGGAGTTCGATGGACCGACCCCATGACCGTGTCTTGTGCGCGAAGACATTGAGTGTCTCGTGACTCATTTTATTGTGAGGGTCCTCTGTTAGGCTGCGCCTCGCCTCATATTTAAACGAAGAGCGTGCGGTCTTGGTCTAGAGGGGTCCTTGCGTGGGGCAGCGTCGGATGATTCAACTCCACTTCCGCATCTTGTTAGCTCTGCTTCCACCTCGTCCCGCCATGAAGATGGCGAACCTCGACGGTGTACGTTGAGACGGGGGTAGTGACGCGTCGCATTGTCCGGGTTCACCATGTTAGGTGATGATCCTTTGAGGGCGGGCGATCGTGTCCACTGATTAGGTTTGGAGGGCCCTCAAACTACGCCGGCCTCGTATTTAAACGAAGGGCGGGCGATCTTGGCCCAAAGGGACCTTGCATGGCCGAAGCAGCCGGTTCCATCGACTACCAGGACCATGGTTGTATGATGTGCGGTGGAGGCGATCTCGTGCCTTAGTCTATCATGTTAGATGGTGAACTATAGATGGCGATCGAGTCCTCCGGTTTGGTGATGTAGCATGATGATCGGCGATCGGGCTGGAATATTGGTGATCGTCGCTCAGCTGCCGATCGCCTTATTCATAAGTTGATACCGGCGATCGGGTGGGAGATCGTCGTTCGGGCGCCGATCGCGCTGCTCAAAGGTTGAGAAGAATCCTTTGCCTGGCCAGAAAGTCTGCGGCCTTAGCTCGGAAGATCGCGTAGGTCGCGGGTTGGTCCTTCATGAGATGCCTGAACAAAGGCGAAAGACCATGGAATCCACCTAAGACCATGTAGAGGGCGATCTCATCACTTATGGGTTCGCCATTGAGGATGATCTAGTCTACTCGGTCGATGTAGTCCGAGTCGGACTCTTCTTTTCCCTGCCTGATTTGCATCATGCGAACGGGACCTTCCGGTCGAGCAACCTTGGCAGCGAAGTGAGCTGTGAAGACGTTCGCCAGTTGGTTAAAGGAGCCGATGGACCGAGGCGGCAATGAGGCGTACCACCTGTGGGCGAGGTCGTCCAGCGTCAGAGGGAATATTCGGCACCTGGTCGCGTCAGATGCCCCACACCCGGTCATGTAGATGTTGAACTTGCTCAGGTGTACTTCGGGGTCCGATCTCCCCTCGTACAAAGGTATTTGCGGAGGAGCGATCTTGTGCTGCACGGGGGCGAGCTCGATGTGGACCGCGAGTGGCTCGCTCGGCTCGGCTATCTTCTTCTTGACGCCTGCCCCGGATTCCAGGAGCTCCTTCATGTCGTCGAGCTGCCGTTGCATCGCGGCCATCGCCGTGGCTCGGTCGCCCGCGGATCGGCTTTGGGAGCGGGAGCCGAGGCGATCGTGTACCGATCTTCTGACTCCGCTGCTGCCGACCTCGGCTATTTGGCGAGGGGGAGCCAGACGGTTGGGCTGCCTTCTGGGAGCCGGGTAGGCCGAGTTCCTGGTGACGGACTCGAGCTCCGTCGACTCGTGGCTGGGGCCGGACTGCCCCGGTCGCCAAGACGGGTCGCTGCCCAGGCGATCGAAAACAGAGGTGCCCCGGCTGGCGAGCGCCTCTCCTTGCGGATGAGAGCCTCCTGGAGATCGCTCGGCCAGTAACGCCTTGAGCTTCCGCTTGGTCTTCCGGCGGATGGCCGAGGGGGTGATAGCGGGAGGCGCGTCGAGAGCACTCCGTCGCTCCTGTAGGACGGCCATGGCCTCCTCGATTTGTTCCGCGGTTTGGAACTGATCGAGCGAGAGACTTGGGCTGACCCCCAGGGGCGGGATTGAGCATCTCGGACCGCGGCGGCTACCCTCCGCCATCGGCTGTGGGTCTGACTGCGACGGAACGAGGCGTCTGGTGGGCTGGCCAGCGGCTTTCTTCGACGCGGAGGCGGAAGACATGATTTTGAAAGCTTTCTCTGAAGAACAGTGAGTGTTTCTTTAGGTATATGCCCCAGAGAACAGTAAGTGTTCTTCGAGACGGTAGGAATAAAAATTGAGGGTTAGATGCCCTCCTTCTAGCGCCAATTGTTGTTGCCCAAAATATTTATCCGAAGATTAAATACTGCTGGAATGGACGGACAACAAACAAGGTTGCGGGAGCACTTCCGAGAGGATATGAATAAACACAAGATTTGCCGGGTTTGTTAGGCCCGGGCTTGAATGCTCTCGCGAGATGTTATTAATACAAATATTCGTGGATACAAGTATTAATGTGAGAATCTAAGTACAATGAGTGTAAAAAGACCCTGTTAATCCAGCTCTTGAGCGAAGCTTGGTGTTCTTCCTTCTCGGCCGATCGTCTTCTATGTGAGAGAGGCTGAGAGAGGAGAATGAACCGAGAGATAGTTGTTGCCAAGAGTAGGAGAAAGCCAAGTTGTGTATGAAATCCCGTGGGAGTTGAAGTTCTGAAGCCCTTTTCCAAGTGCAGGCAGCCTGCTATATATAGGGGCTGAGGTGCCCTGTTTCCTGGCGGGCGATCGCCTTCCGGCCAATATAATAATGGGGCGATCGTCTCCAAGTCACATGGGCAATCTGCCTAAAGTCCAAGACAGCTGCTGGCAGCCAGCTGTGCGGTCCAATGAGGAGCCAGCACGCGTCCGTAGTCACTGTCACATGGGGTCCTACTGACACCTTTCGGCGGGCCTTTCGGCTGGTGGGAAGATGCTGACAGGCTGTGGTCAACGATCCGTGATATGCGGATCTTGTCTCGGCGCTACACGTGGAGTCTGTCCTGAGGCTCGGCCTTTGCCGACTGGATGAGTATCGGCTTCGAGCGGCATGAGGCGGTCGTCTAAGGTCGGTCTCCAGGGGTCGGCATCGGCCAGTCACCAAGGGTCGGCATTGGCAGGTGCCGAGAGATGATCGTCTGCTAGTCGGTCGCCAGGAGTCGATCGCCAAGTACCGAGAGATGATCGTCTTAGATGTCGATCACTCGGCACCGGGACTTGTCCTGGGACCTTCGGTCGGCCGATACATCTTGTCTGCGGGGCTAAGACTAGGTCGCCCGATCTCTGGTCGGTAGTTCTGCCTCGGCTGCTTGGCAATGGCTAGGTCGCCCGATCTCCGAGGCGATCGCCGGTCGGAGAGTATAATTCTCGACACAACAAGTATATTCCTATCTCACAAGATAAAACGATTCTCACCAATAATTCCTCACCAACTCTCCTCTCCCGATTCAAGTTGCGTAATTAAAACAATCCAATTATTGGCCAGACAATTGAAAGCATTAAAATCGATTGGGAAAACTCAACAGAAAAAGGGAATTATATAGATAATCAAAATCAAATCCGTCAAAACTTTGGTTTCATCAAAATCCTAGAACAGGGTTTTAGCCTGACATGCTAAAAGATAAAAATACAGAATTAAAGAATGAAAGCATTGAAATCAAACGCAAATGAAGACTCGGATTCCTCCGTTCTTCTGGCTTCCGCCCTCTGCTCTTGGTGTCTTCTGCTTCTTATGATTGATTCCTCTCCTCCACAATTCCTCTGATTCCAAGATCCTCGATGATCTCCTTATGACCTTAAACCCTTATTTATAATCCTCTTTTGCCTCAAAAACGCGTCCGTGTAATTAGGTCGAGAACAGGCTCCAAAACGGCCCAGAAACGTGGCACTTTCTGTCAAAACCGCCCCGTGGGCCGCGACTAACTTAATCTATGCCGCGGCTCACGGGGCACAGCGGGATGCCTGGGTGTTATTTATTTCTTATGGGTCGCGGCTCACTATACTTGTGCCGCGGCTCAGAGTACAGTTTACTCGGGGTTCGCTGGTCCTCTGCGTGTGCCGCGGCCCGCTTGCCTTGTGCCGCGGCCCCAGGCTAAAATTCGCCGTTTTCGCCCGTTTTTCATCGTTTCGGCTTCCGGATTCCAATTTCCTGCAAAACATATAATAATAGTGCATTAGAAGCTCATTTATGCAGATTTAATCACAAAAAGAATACAAAATAATGATAAATAAGCGTATAAAAATACGCCTAACAACAACCAAGTCGATTATCCGAACAATCACAAAACACAACGAACGAAAATCAATATGATTGACCACCCCAACGGTACAATAATCAAAACGCGAGCCAAACGCTGAACAAATACGGAATTCCACCGCCCAAGGGTTGGAAGATCGAAACGAGACTAATTTCCTGAACATAAGGAAATTAGGAAGGAGTCTGAACTCTCAACAATCACGAAACGGGGTCAACAAAATCTGAACAATCAATGATCGAACCACAACGACCGAACAACAATGATCAAATAACAATGATCGAACAACAACGATCAAATAACAATGATCGAACAACAACGATCGAAAAAACAATGATCGAGTAACAACGATCGAACAACAATGATCGAATGACAACAGCCGAACAATGACTCCGAAGTCCCCACTTCAACTCCAGACATTAAAAGAACTGGTAGAAAGTGAAAGATGTTACTTCCAAACAAGGTTCACAAGAATCGAACCGAACTCGGAAAAGTCACGATGATAAACAGATCGATCTGAAACAAGGTCACAACCAGGTCGAGCGATGACAACCGAGACATCAAACAAGTTCAAAAAGTATCGACGAACACGTGCAAGTCGATAGAATTTAGAAGGAGAAACTGCAAAAGTCAAAAAATAGTACGGGTATTACATCCGACCTCTTATAAAAGAAATGTCGTCCCCGCAGCTCACAACAACGGAAACAAGGTAACCACACAAAAAGCAACCGACAGAAAATCTCCACTGGGCCTCTCAGAGCTGATCCTGATAACTGCGCTGAAGCGTGAACTCCGAAAGTCTCGGTAGCCAATTCGCAAAACTGAATTCGGTGTCCCTCGAGTCCGCACTTGAAACTCATTACTGACGAGAAGGACAATTTACACGTGCATGCCCCCGGCACACCACGGTTGAAACACCTCGGCTCGGCATACCGAATATATAAATGCTAGATACAATGGGGCATAACATCTCAAAACAACATAGCTGAGATGCCAACTCAGCACAACAAGGAATCATAACACATATCATATACAACGATTACCATCATAAAGTAATACGCACACAAACACTACAGCAACGACGGTATCGTTCGGCGACCTCAACGGCCCGAACGATAACCAGCACATAATTACAACCATCATGAAACAATCACACATGTACACAAATGTACAAGCCCAAGCTTCAACAGCTCACTCGTGCGACAACACGCAAATCACCACGAGACGATAAACAGTAAACACCAGTTCACACCTCTCACAGAGGGCTAGTACAACAAATGCATGGCAACGTCTCGACGTTCATGCCACCAATTCGATCATACTTGGGAGCAAACATCATAACGACAATGCGAACATCATACATACATACCCAGCCCTCAAACGGGAATGGGTAGGTTTTAAAAACAAAAACCTTCTTTTGAAAATAATTTAGAAAAACCCTGGTTGATCTTGAGTATCACCTTTCAAAAAAAAGTACAAACGTGAAACATCGTTATCGAGACTTTGGAGAACCATTTCGCATTTGATAAAAATGAGGACACTTTCTCTTAGTGAAAAACTTTCAGAATATTCGACCCTCGGGTCTAAGTTAAAGTGTTTCTAAAACATTGAAAATATCTCAAAATGTTTTGGTCCTCGAGGTAGAAGAATTTTGAAACATATTGTGGCACCTTGGATGTACCACCAGAAATAACTCATTTTAAAAGTACATCTCGAAATTTATTTTCTAATATACTCAAGGTTTTCGAAAATAATTCAATGGGATAGAATGCCCAAAAATTTTAGGTAATTACACGAAACAATATAGCGCCGTGGGTCCCGCGCCGGAACCCACCAGGCTAAAAACCATTTATAAAAATGCCAAGAAGGCCGATGACGGTAATATTTCAAAAACTCACAAAATCCATTTACAAAATACTAAATACCGTCATAAGAATTTCGCCAAAATGATCAAGGCCATAATGCCAAAAACTCAGTTAAGGGAATCGGTTTTCGAAATAAAACTCAGTCGGTAAAATACCGAAAGCCATTACAAAAGAACTCATGCAGCGGATAAAAGAAATACAGTCCAACATGCACAATCCAGCAACACTACTCCTCATATGAACGAAATATGAGAGTCAAATAACCACATATCACGAAATCAAAATCCATAAGAGGATTCCGTCAATTAACTCATAATACCTGTAACTCGCATCAGTCGAGGCACAAACACAAAGAAGGGAGACTTACATCCACAGGTCGCACGAAGATGATGATCGCCCCACTATACTAATCACGACAAACCAACTCAGACGACGCATCGCGACATGGCTTAGTCAGACAAAATCCGACGAGACAAAACTCAACAGACACCACTAAACCCGACAGCCTAGGTTTCCACAACCTAAGCTCTGATACCATTTATGTAACACCCCCAATCCGCTCAGGGATATTACACGCCGTAGAACCTTTCTCAAGGATCTACCAGGCTGGTAACAACAAACGAACAACTCGACAATGCCTTTAAGACTAAAAAGACTCAGTAGACCGATATGGACTTTCAATAAAAATATACAACTCAATTACAATATATGCCCACGCAGGGGTCGAATACAACACACTCCCATACAACGGGGAAAGAATATTGTAGCGGAAATAAAATACAATTAAACCAATATAACATCAAACGGGTCCTCGTGTGATTAGTATCGTTCATCTTTCATCATCCTTCGTGCCGACCCTGTGTTATGCTCCCAAACCTGAATGCAAAAACAGACATCCACCCCCCGAATACTTGGGGGTTAGCAAAACTCCACTGTTTTGCTAGTGCAAGAACAAAGTGCAAATACGAGCCATACAATTCACATTCCACGAATAACAATAACTGGAATCCTCAAAGATCCAAACGTAACGAAAAGTACTTCCCGAGGCAAGAGTTTGGCTAAAACATTCCAAAACCGAAAGATCACAAATAAAGGGAAACAATTTGTAAAACAGTTCAAAATGCCATCGAGAGTTTTAATAGAAAACAATTTAGGATTACCGAATCCTTATCTTTCCAAAATCAACAGGGGTCCCAGCCCAAAGGTTTTGTTTTCGCAAATAGAAAACCGACAACAATTCACAGGGCCAGAGCCCAACATCACGTGTCCTCGACGGACATAAAAATCAACAAAACATAATCATGCACGCGCATCGCCTAGGACCGGGCCGAAGCCACAAATCCCACTCGAGGCCTCGAAAGACCCTCCCGAGCTGGCTAGCGAAACAAATCACACACACGCATCGCCTAGGACCGGGACGAAGCCACAAATCCCACTCGAGGCCTCAAAGGACCCTCCCGAGCTGGCTAGCAAAACAAATCACAACATCTCACGGTTGGATCAATCACTTGTTGCATCCTGGCCACATGATCGCATGCCATGTGCCACCGTAGATTAACTTTGGCGCTCACGGTTGGATCAATCACTTGTTGCATCCTGGCCACATGATCACATGCCATGTGCCATCGTAGTTTTTCTTAGGCTCTCACGGTTGGATCAATCGCTTGTTGCATCCTGGACACATGATCACATGCCATATGCCACCGTAGGCCCCGCCCACATCCACACAATCACATATATAGCACCATACAACAAGGATATCCAAACAATTCACTCAGGGGCATCAAACACTTAGCAAAACACCACGTCAAACGAAACTGCACCGAAATAAAGCCATATACGAACACACGCATTACCAAGCATAACATCAACACCAAACATATCCAAAGGATTCACGTAGTCACTTACAACTCACACAATTCACAAAACACACGCGTTTTGAAAGCAAGCCTTTAACAAGGCTAAACCGAATCTTTGAAAGTGAAATTCAAACGATCAAATAAACACAAAGAGACGATCACTAATTATCATATCCATAAAACAAGAATTGTATGGACAAGGTACTTGCCTCGAAATCGGCACGCAAGTATTCCGACGAACACGGCTCAACCGGAAAGCTTCGAAACGCCCGATGCTATTGAAAAGGAAGGCGACAACGAACGAAAGGGTTCAACTCGGTTTCTTCGCAAGAAACTAGACCCTAATAACATATAATTAATAAATCAACGATCATACGAGGAAGAATAATCGTAGAACGTCCGAAAACCCCTCTATGACATTCTACCAGACACCTTCAAGGCGTCGATCAAGAACTCGACCAAAACAACGAATCGATACGATCCAACCATGGAATAATAAAGGAAATGATATAATACAACTAAATAATCATCAATACATCACAATCCCATGTTAAATCGGATTAAACGGACGAAATCGAACAAAATACCAAAAATCCCCAAAATTAGATTTCTAAAAAATCTGACCAGATTCGCTCGATCA
The DNA here is from genome assembly GCA_033398695.1 of Orobanche coerulescens. Lineage (NCBI taxonomy): Eukaryota > Viridiplantae > Streptophyta > Magnoliopsida > Lamiales > Orobanchaceae > Orobanche > Orobanche coerulescens. The sequence goes on from CM065809.1 coordinate 84,934,840, forward strand.
AAGGATGTTATAGGATGGATGATTGATGATATGAACCTCAAAACTTCATGGATTCATTGTATAACAACATGCCTCCATGATTAACCAAGCTCCAGCCGCAGAAGGGAAGAAAACGAGTGAGAAAATGGCTGAAGAAAACGTCTGCTGGCCTTATATAGGCAGCCTGCCGGCCGCCTTACGTACGTAATCGGTCATGGCTTACGTGCGTAACCGGCCATGGCCGAACTGTAACACCCCCAATCCGCTCAGGGATTTTACACACCGTAGAACCTTTCCTCAAGGATCTACCAGGCTGGTAACAACATATAACAACTCAACCATGCCTTTAAAGCTAAAATGACTCAGTAGACCGATTTGGTCTCTCAATAAATACATACAACTCAAACACAACTCATGCCCATGCAGGGGTCAAAACACAACCACACCCATACAACGGGAAAAATATAGCAGCGGACAATAAAGTACAACCGAACCAATAAACAATGTACGGTTCCTCATGTGATTAGTATCGATCATCTTTCATCATCCTTCGTGCCGACCCTGTGTTATGCTCCAAAACCTGAATGCAAAAATAGACATCCACCCCCCGAATACTCGGGGGTTAGCAAAACTCCACTGTTTTGCTAGTGCAAGTACAAGTGCAAAAATACGAGTCACACAATTCACATTCCACGAACGATAATAATCTAGAATCCTCAAAGATTCAAATACAACAAGATGAACACTTCCCGAGGCGAGAGTTTGAGTAAAGACTTCCCAAAATTTCAAGATCAAAATATCAAGGGAAACAATTTATAAAATTATTTGAAATGCCATCGGGAGTTTTAATAGAAAACGATTTAGGATTATCAAATCCTACTTTTCAAAACCCAAAATACGAAAGGGGTCACCGCCCCAAAGGTTTACTTTCCGAAAAATGACCTTTACCAAACCGTTGGGATTTTAGCCCCAAATCTGTAAAATGACTTTTACAAAACCATTGGGATTTTATCCCCAAATCTCATCAACTCACAGTACACAAGAACGACCACAAGGTTCGTCTCCCAACATCAAAATCAACAAATAAAGGATTTAACACAAACAACAAAATACTCTAGTGCCATCCTAGCCAAGTAAGCCAAACGAACAACTTACCTCTTACACACTTAGTCGATGCATGCAATCATGAAAACCGTTCAAAAACACTCATTTCCAGAAATGCCATAATCAAATCACATTTGCAAAATGCACCACAATTAACCGCGGATCCACCCCTCCGTGGACCCCTACCGAGACCCCGTCGGATCTAACCCATAGTGGTTAAAAGCAAACTCGCGGATCCACCCCTTCGTGGACCCCTACCGAGACCCCGTCGGATCTAACCCATAGTGAGCATACACACACACACACACGTTACTCATGCAATACTAATATGCTAAGAATGTAAGTTCATCAAGAATACTTACTAGAGATGGCCACTTACTCGACACCGTTATCAAACTCTTCAAAACACAATAACAAGATTAAACATGGAATACATGATTCCACAACTTTAAACAACAGGGATATCATCAAAGCCTTCAACGTTCAAAACAATCAAATCATAATCAATTTCCCAAAACATACCGTTCACAAAACACACGCGTTTTGAAAGAGAGCCTTTAACGAGGCCAAAACAAGTCTTTTGGAAATTCATTTTAACATAACCAAACAAACATACCAAGACGAATACCGATCAATCATATCCACAAAACGAGAAGCGTATGAACAAGGTACTTGCCTCGAATAAGAACAACGCGGAGAATCGACCGAAATAGGTTGACACGAACCGACTACGAACCCGCCGACTCCACCGAACGACAATCCGCAACAATGAACTATGAACGAAGACAATAACAATGAAAATGAATTCCAAAGTACGACCCAAAGCCGCTGAATTCAAAGAACAAATGACGAAAGTTCAAGGATTTCCCCCAAAACGGCCAAGAACACGATTCGTCCCGTCAAAACACGAAAAAGGAATTCCAAGTTGAAATATGGATATACAATCCATAGAATATGTTTAACAACATCATTTAACCACAATCGATCCATCAAAAACGGATGGAAAACGAGAACAAATCCCCCAAAAAGTCGATTCGAAGGAAATCAAGAAATATACTTCGATTCGACGAAGAACAATGGATTAAATGATGTTAAACACAAGAATACTACCAAGATTAATCATACCAATCATGAATTAATCAACAACACGGAACGAATCGGACAAAAATGCAAAAACCCCCAAATTCACAAAATTAGAGTTCTAAGGAAGATTACCTTGATCCGCTGGATCAAATGATGATAATGGATGATTGATTGATGTTATGAACTCAAGAACTTCGTGGATTTGTTGTTAAACAATATGGCTTCGTCACCTCCGAAACTCCAGCCGTGGATCGAAAAGATAGGAAATGAAAAATGAGTGAAAATGAGGCTGCTCTGCCACATTTATACTGGGCCGGACTAGCGCGCCAGTCGCGAGCTAAGGCGCTATCGCCCAGCCGCAATCCAGTGACCTTCTAGACTAGACCGCTCGCCAGTAGCAGGCGCAGCCTTTCCGGCCAGAAGGCGCGCTACCCCGGCCAGAAGCGTATGCTGGCCCGACAAGAGCGTGCGCTACCCGCCGATCCTAGACGAGTCCGTAACCTCGTAACCCTCCGCCTGCACTCCGAGAAGGCGTGCGTTAGGCGGTAAGGCGTTAGGCGGCCGATAGCGTGCGGCGCTTACACTGGTTAGCGCGCAGCCTTCCGGCCATAGCGTGTGCTACGCCGGTTCCTGCCGCACCCGTCCTGCCGGTGCCCGCAATCGTCCGGCCAGTACCGCAACCGTCCGGCCAGTGCTCGAACACCAGGGCTCGATGACTCGATTTCCGAAAACGTACGGAACGAACACGACGAAAAGTTCGCGGACAACATCAACGACCCGAAATGAAAACATAATGCAATAATTAATCATACGCGACCAAGAAACGGGTCGAGACACCAATCACAGATACGGATACCCATAACTTTGGGTAAATTACAAAATGGCCCAAAACGCCCGAAAATCACGATACGTGATCGAATAACCAAACCGAAGTTCACAACACGTCTAACAAAGTTAAACGGACTTACCGGAAACTCGAAACAACAGTTTCGAACGAGATTCGCAAGAATCGAACTCAAGTGCGGAAAAGTCACCAAAAAGCACGGAACTCAACAAAACGACACCGAAACGAACTCGGATGACAAAAAGTGTAGAATTAATCATTCTTAGAATGACGTAACGGTCATGAGAGAGTCATCAAAACGGACTCCGACCGAAAAAAGAAATTTACCGAAAATCGAAAATTGCGGATATTACACGAACTCGCTGCCTAGAAATGCCGGAAACGCACGACACGCACGGCCAGGGCCTTACATACGAATCGACTTACGACGAATCGCCAAGCACTACCATCCGTAACTCGGCAAAGGCTTGCCCTGGGCCTGCATCGCCCGGCCATGACTCGGCCGGGGCCAACTCCGACGGCCCGAACGACCCCGAAACCCGAACCTGAATACGAATCGAAGATACGGTTACGAAGTACTCGCAAAGATGAATTCGAGCACTAAGAGAACACACGATTCCGACCACCCGAAGGCTCGAAATTCGACAACGAAAAGTAATTACCCCAAACTTTGGGAAATTACGAAAATGGCTCAAAACGCCCGAAAATCACGATACGTGATCGAATAACCAAACCGAAGTTCACAACACGTCTAAACAAGTTAAACGGACTTACGGGAAACTCGAAACAGCAGTTTTGAACGAGATTCGCAAGAATCAAACTCAAGTGCGGAAAAGTCGCTAAAAAGCACGGAACTCAACAAACGACACCGAAACGAACTCGGATGTCAAAAAGTGTAGAATTAATCATTCTCAAAATGACGAAACGGTCATGAACGAGTCGTCAAAATGAACTTCCGATGAAAACAAAGAAATTACCGGAAATCAAAATTACGGGTATTACACCTGCGCAACCTCAATATTCGTGTTATGCGTGCTCGATTCATGATGTACGTAATATTGTGAGTATGCATTCATGTTGAGGAAAGATATGATAGTTTATTCATGCTATGTTTTCCATGAGATTGTATATTACTGTGATCAGTGAGATTTCCACGAGCTGAAGGAAGCCCACCTCCACCTTTATTGAACCCGCAGGTTGAACCGAGCCAGATGGACGAAGGATCGAGCCGAGAGGGAATATGAAAGAGGAATTATTATATGATGTTTCTTTTTGTCAAATGTTTGAAACTTATTTGGGGAAACGTTGATCAGAAATTTATAAATTATGAATTATTCTTCCGCCGCAAAATTTTACTTCATATATATGATAAAATGTTACCTTATTTAAAGGTATTAAATTTTATGTAGGTGTAGCGAATCGACTTTGTAGGCGAGAATTTTTATATTCTCAAGAAAATTATTTTTTGTCAAAATTTACCTTTTACTTATTTTCCCCAATAATTACCCTACAAAGTCGGGGCGTTACATAGTGGTATCAGAGCGGGTTTTACCTTTCTGTAGACTCACAAAAATGTAAAAGTATCATATGCTCTCAGCTTCACCACTTCGTCACTCCGTCCAAGGTACCAAATTTCAGTCATTATTCATGCATATGTCATTCATTTTATTTACATAATTATATATGTATGTACGAATTGTTAGAACGGCCAAACCTAGGATGACGCCACGTAAGAAGGTCCTAGCTACTTTTGACTCGCGTCTCCTAGCGCGTAAGGACTGGTGGGACGATCATAGTCTACCAGAAAATGCGCCACACTACGTCATTAATAGGCTGAGTAATTGGCTAAAAATCTGGGAAACAAGGTTCTGTCACTCGACAGCTAGAGCACCTGATAGAGAAATTATCCGAAGACTGGAGTTGCTTCATCTTTCGGCTTTGGATAAAGGCCATCAAGAGATCGCTAGGAGAGCGAGAGGTTACTGATGATTTTCAGTTCATCACTGGACGCTTATTGGATTTGTTCGCTCGAGAGGCGATTGCAGCTGCAAATTTGGGATGCCGACTCTGCGGACGAGGAGGACTCAGAGGTGGATCTTGAAGAAGACCCGGAGGAGGATCCCGAAGAAGATCCAGATCAAAATGCAGAAGGAGTTCCTCGATCTGACCCAAGGTGGAATGTCGGTCACCGAGTACGAGCGCAAGTTTAACCACATGTGCCATTTCGCTCCTCACATGGTCGAGACCGATGACATGAAATCTCAGAAATTCCGGGATGGCTTCATGACCGGATTCGTCACCATTTGGCTGGTCATGGTCGTCTAAGCTAAAATGAAGCTGTTTCAAGGGCCGAGGACATTTCTGCTACTTTAGACGTGGAGACGGCAAGGGCACCACCAGTTGCAACAAATAACAAGCGCAAGTGGCACGAGCAATGAGATGGTAACAAGAAGAATGTTAAGACTGGATCTTCGGGGGTGAAACCACAGTCCGATAACCCCACATGTGCTACTTATGGCAAAAGGCATAAAGGTGCATATATGCTTGGTCAGAGGCGGTGCTACTATTGCCATGAGGAAGGACACATGGCCTTAGCGTGTCTGAATAAGGGAAAAGGCCCAAGCAATAATGTGCAAGGTCAAGGCTCTGGAGGCAGAGCTCGAGTGTACAGCATGGCCGAGGCTGAAGCTGAGACTAAACCCCAAACCATGTCAGGTATGTTGCCAGTTGCAAATATTCCTGCTTTGGTGTTGTTTGATACGGGTGCGTCTCATTTATTCATCTCTAGGAAGGTTTGTACTATGATTGGTTGTAGAAGTAGTAAAGCCCCTAGATCTTTGTTAGTTAGAATGCCTGCGGGGGGAGTAGTGCGTGTAGACTCGATAACTAACAATGTGAAGATAGAGATTAATGAACATAGCTTGTTAGCCAACTTGCACATAGTGGAACTTAGCGATTTTGATGTTATTTTGGGTATGGATTGGTTGGACAAACATAGAGCCGTAGTCGAATGCTCCGAAAAGAGGGTAACATTATGCCCGTCTGTGTATATCAAGACCGTATTCGAGGGAGTTAGACACTCTAGTACCCCGAAAGTGATTTCAGCCATGAAAGCTGTGAAGATGCTGAAAAAGAGTGATTGCCAAGAATTCTTGGTGAATGTGGTGGAAAAAACGACTTTGGAGAAGACGGTAGCTGATGTACCTATCTTCAAGGAGTATCCAGACGTCTTTCCCGAAGACTTACCCAGAGTTCCGCCGAATCGTCAAGTTGAGTTCTCGATTGATTTAGTGCCAAGAGCGGCACCAATATCGAAGGCTCCCTATAGGATGGCGCCTAAGGAATTGCAAGAGATGAAAGTACAACTCCAGGAACTACTCGACTCTGGATTTATCCGACCGCGTTTTTCGCCATGGGGTGCGCCGGTGCTCTTTGTGAAGAAAAAGGACGGAAGTTTGAGGATGTGGATAGACTATCGTGAACTTAATCGACTCACGATAAAGAATAAATATCCACTTCCTAGAATAGAGGACCTATTCGACTAACTTGGAGGCTTGGGAGTATTCTCGAAAATAGATTTGAGATCCAGATATCACCAGCTGAGGATTAAGGATGATGATATCCCGAAGACCGCATTTCGAACTCGATATGGACACTGTGAATTTATAGTGATGCCATTTAGTTTGACTAATGCGCCAGCAGTATTCATGGACCTCATGAACCGGGTGTTTCAACCTTATTTGGATAAGTTTGTCATTGTGTTCATAAATGACATACTTGTATATTCAAAGACCAAGGTTGAACATGAGCAGCATCTTAGAACAGTATTGGGCATACTGCACAAGGAGAAGTTATATGCGAAGTTCAACAAGTGTGAATTTTGGCTTAACCGAGTTGCATTTTTGGGACATGTGGTCACTTCTAAAGGAATTGAGGTTGACCCGATTAAGGTAGAAGCAGTCAATGATTGGAAAGTACCGAGTAATGCGAATAAAGTTCGCAGTTTCTTGGTATTAGCTAGTTATTATCGGAGATTTATCGACGGATTTTCGAAGATAGTTGCACTGATGACTAAGTTGACTAGAAAGGGAGAAGTTTTCTTATGGAATGAGAAATGCGAAAAGAGTTTCCAAGAACTTAAGCGAAGATTGACTGCTGCACCAGTTTTGATGATTCCCGATCCGACGAAAGAGTTCGTCATCTACAGTGATGCATCCAAGCAAGGTTTGGGATGTGCATTGATGTAATACCCAGTTGTAATTCAGTAATTATCACTCAGTAATTATCATTCAGTATTTATCATTCAGTAATTGATACTCAGTAATTTCATTCATTATTGATCATTTGTCACTCAGATTCAGTCATGGTATTCATCATTCAGAGTAATTGTATCGAGTATCGATCGTCATTCATCATTAATCTGATTGGAGTTTCGTGCCGTGTTTATCATCATGGTCATTTTCGTTGCAAGCTGTGCTTGAGGAGTAGCGCACGCTACATACTCCTTTTAGCGTACGCTAATTGGGTATAGGTAGCGCACGCTACCGCTCGGCTTTAGCGCACGCTAAGGCTACCTTACGCACCCGTAAGGTACCGACCGCAGTGAGAATAATTGTAGCGCACGCTACGAGTGGTAAGTAGCGCGCTAACGGGTCGTAGTAGCGCACGTTATATGTGTGGAGTAGCGCGCTAGGGGCGGATCAGGATGAGTCCAGTGGCTACCGGATCGCACCGGTTTATTCATAGCGCACGCTATGCATTGTTGTTAGCGACGCAACCGATATATTAGCGCACGCTAAATAATGGTTGTAGCGCACACTATCGAGGTTAGATCAGAGGGCGATGGTTTTCGGACTCCGATCGGGCGTCAAGTATTTCGCTAGCGCACGCTAACAATGGATATTAGCGCACGCTAGTAGTATGGCCGTAGCGCACGCTACAAAGAGGTACGTAGCGCGCGCTACCGTGTTCGGACAAAGGTACCGGACTACCCAAATTACTCGTTAGCGCACGCTATGCACAAGGCTAGCGACGCTAACTCGACCGAGTATAAATTGGACATTTAGTCAGACTTCGTCATTTGTTCATCTCATTTCACTCCTTCGGTATTTTTGGGCGATTTCGAGCGATTCGGAGAGGGTTCTTCGAGGTGTAATCATCAATCATCATCTTCAAGCTCATCTTTCGGATTGATCATCATTTCATCATCTTCATCACATCGAATCAAAGGTATTAATCTCTTGGATCTAGAATTTCGGATTTTTGGGTTTTCCTTCCGATTTCTTCGTGTAAGCTTGGATTATCATTGGAATATGTTAGATATGAATTATCTACCTTGGATAAATATATTCCTACGGATTTAATGGTTATTTTTCGGAATTATTACAAGAACCCTTGGGGTTGACTTCGGTTAATTGGGGATTTTCCGATTGAGGTTGTTGTAATCATGATTTATGGATTCCTAATGGATTATTGATATCATTGAAGTGTTTTGTTAGTTCGAAATACTCATCTTGGAGTTGGTTTCGATTCATTCGAGCTCGGATATCGTTGTGTCGACGTTTGAGTCGATTATGATCGTTTTTGATTTGCGTAATGATCGGTTGTTGGTAATTGTTGTTATTCAAGGTTGTTCGAGCGACCGGTATCTTGGTTAGGACGTTGTTCGTGGACGGACATTCTTCATCGGTATTGAGTAAGTTGATTCTTACTCGGTTAAAAGGATATTCATTCCTTTTGTTGTTGATCATTCATAATCATAACTCATTCATCATTGTATTAATCATTTTGAGACTTGTAATTGTCGGATAATCATTTCATTAGCGAGGAACGGCGGTTCCAATCATTTCATTGAAAACTATCAATCACTTCATTATCACCTTCGTATCGGTGAGTCATTCTTGACTTTGTCGGATTATTATTATTCATTGATATTCATTATGGTCATTCTTGTTCATATGACCTTCTGGGTTCATATTGCGTGGCCGGGTGCGGATGTGTGGAATTTTTAGTCGGGCACGTGATGGCCATGTATTGGGAGTGATACATCGGATCGTGCACAGTAACGATTACCTCCGTGAGACTAATTAGGTACAAGGACGGGTGTGTCCGGTCATCCGTCTTGTACACTTGCACAGAACACTACGGGCGTACTATGATGCTCCTCTTCAGCGTAATTCATAACTAAGGATATTTCATAACTTCACTTAAATCATGTTTGTGTATTTTCAACCCTTGAGGATTGTTGTTCTGTGTAACTGACCCCGTTGGGGGATTTTGTTTTCAGGTCACGGCAAGGCAAAGGCACGGGAAGAGCATGTTGACGGCGACGAGTCCCAGTGATACTAGTAGGGGGCCCCAGTCATTCCGTTTGTTCAGTCATTTTCAGTCATTTCAGTTATTTCTGTCATTTGTATTTTCCACGCAAATTCCGCTTTGTAATGTTTATTTATTCGTGGTGGTGTATTTTATCTTCATATAAAATACACTAGTATTCGTATTGTCTGGTGTGTTGTACTTAAACTCCTCATCGGAGTGTTTGGTAATATAATGTGGTTCGGTACTACAATTATATTATTTAATTCATCATTTTCTTTTGCCTCGGTGGGTCCTGATGGGATTCACGACCGTAATATCTCGCCTAGTTTGGGGTGTTACAGAGTTGGTATCGGAGCGTGGTTTTGAATACTACCCTCCAAGTCATGTCTCATTTGAAATCATCGTCATCGGACTAGTATCATTGACTTTCGCGTCACGTGTGACTGTGCAAATGCCGAGCCAATCGCATCAAGAACTCGTAAGATTTCTAATGCCATGGTATAATTTCGGCAATAGTCATTCATTCATAATTCATCGCTTAACAATCCTCAATCATCATTGTCATTTTGACCAGACGGTCGAGTTAACTCATTAATCACCAATTCATTTCATTGTTCATTGTTGATCGGGATGATCGAATCATTAATCTTGTTAACTCATTCAAGATAATCATTTCAATAATTTCATCGTATAATCATGTCACCTCGCTTAATCATTCATGTAATCACCGTGTTTGAGCGCGTATGCTCATTTTCATCGATTCATAATATAATCATAATGTGATACTCATGCGAGACATATAATCATCATATGACTTTCCACTTGATATGGAAAGGGTGGCAGAGGACGTGGAGGACGAGGCCGTGGAGCGGGCCGAATCCCAAGAGCTCGTGTGAATACACGTGCAAACGCGAGGAATAATGCTAATTCATCGAGCAATGGCCGCCACTCATTCACACCGGACGCGATCATTCACTATCGGGAGTCGCACTGGACACGGCTCAGTCAGAGGGTGTCCGGGTTGATCCACTCGCATTTATGCAGGGCATGATGGCCCAAATGACTCAGATGGCTCAGTTGATGGAGACGATGCATAACTCCGTCAATCAGAATCAGCAGGCTCCTCCGCCGCCACCTCAGAGGCAAGAGAGGAATGTGAGTAACATCATCGGCGATATCTCTCGCCAAAGGCCACCTACTTTTGAGGGCTCGTCTGATCCGGCAGATATCATTCATTGGCTCGAGCATTTCGAGAAATTGTTTGCTATGGTAGAGTGTCCCGAAGGACACAAAGTTTCTGTTGCGGCTTACTACCTGGGTAAGAGCGCACATTCTTGGTGGTTATCGTTGAAGCCCACCGAAGGATCTTGTACTTGGGATCAGTTCAAGACTCTCATGATGGAGAGGTATTATCCGGCCCCACTCGGAGAGGCCAAGTCGCCGGAATTGCTCACCCCGACCCCTCGGCCAGACGAGGATGTTCTCGCCATTGCCGAGAAATTTCAGAACTTCTTCCTTTCGCCTCATCCATCATTCATTCGAGGCGGATAAGATCAAATATTTCACAAGAGGTGAAACCCCGTATGAGACTTGATTTAATCATAATTGCACCACGTTGGCGAATTCATTGAGAAAGCTCTCACTTATGAGCTTCTTGCTAAGGAAATTGCTAGCGGCAACCTTCGTCCGCTAGCAAGAAATCGAAGAATCGTAATCGATCAAGGCGGTCATACAACCTTCAAGAAACCCCGTGCGGGCTCGCTTTTCGAGCGACCTCCGGTGTCGTCTAAACCCGCGGAATCTCGATCGCGAGCGCGATTCGGCCATCACCTGTTATAACCGTGGGGATCTTGGTCATGTCGGCACCAAGTGTCCGAGACAGTCATCACGTGTCATAATCGTGGAATTGTGGGACATAAGGCCCGTTTTGCCGTAGGGACTCCAAACCTACTCGGACGTCATCTCGTGCACCTAAGCACTGCTCGTAATCAAAGCCACTCAATCGGCTGTCGTTTAAAACGACGGGAGCGACTAAAGGTGGAGCTTTTAGCCATCGACGGAGCGTCCGGTCTGGGACTAGCAAGCCCGGATTTATGAGATGAAGAAGACCGATGATCCAGAGGCCCGAATGATCTCGTGTACACTCGATATTCTATCTCAACTTTGTGTGTACTCTTTTCGATATCGGTGCATCACATTCATTCATTTCCGAGTCATGTTTGAGTAGACTACGTGCGGGTAGTGCTACTAGTTGTGAGCCTTATGTCATTGGACTACGATGGTAGACGAATTATCGGTAATCGTGAGATTCGATTGTCCGATTCGATTTCATGGTCGTGTATGGCGGCGGACCTAATCGTGGTAGATTTGCCGAGGGACGACGTCATCTTGGGTATTGATTGGATGGATCGTCATGATGCCATCATTAATGTCCGTAAGCGTATGGTCACTATCATTTCGCATTTACGATGGGGTTGAATGTGTGTTTCAGGAGGTAATCCTACTGCTCGTAAAGTCATTAATTTGATGAAAGCAGTAAGATTACTCAATCAGGGATGTGTCGGTTATTGGTGCTATATGGCCAAAACCGAGAAGTCATCAGTAATGTTAACGGATATTCCGGTGGTGAGGGAATATGCCGATGTTTTTCCAGACGAGTTACCTGGTTTGCCTCCACAGAGGGATGTGGAATTCACGATTGAGTTGGAGCCTGGTACGTCCCCGATATCGAAGGCACCGTACCGGATGGCCCCGACCGAAATGCAGGAGTTAAAGAACCAACTTGAGGAGTTGTTCGAGAAAGGTTACATCCGACCGAGTGCGTCCCCGTGGGGAGCACCAGTATTGTTTGTCAAGAAGAAGGATGGTTCATTCCGTTTATGTATTGATTATCGGGAGTTGAACAGGGTGACGATCAAGAATAAGTATCCCTTACCCCGTATTGACGATCTCTTAGATAAACTTCAGGGAGCTTCAGTATTTTCCAAGATCGACTTAAGATCTGGATATCATCAGTTGCGGATTCGAGAGTCGGACATCGCGAGGACGGCGTTTCGAACACGCTATGGTCACTATGAGTTTGTGGTTATGCCGTTTGGATTGACTAATGCACCTGCGGTATTCATGGAGCTAATGAATCGGGTTTTCATCGACTTTTTGGATCAGTTTGTTGTTGTCTTCATCGACGACATTTTGATTTATTCTCGTGACCGGGAGGAACACGAGTTTCACCTTCATCAAGTGCTAGACGTGTTGAGACGAGAACAACTTTATGGGAAGTTTTCCAAATGTGAGTTCTGGATGTCCGAAGTGACTTTTCTCGGTCATGTAATTTCATCAGACGGAGTTCGTGTTGACCCTCAGAAGACGGAGGCTATTCGAGATTGGCTACCTCCGAAGAATGTTAAGGAAATCCGAAGTTTCCTCGGATTAGCGGGTTATTATCGGCGATTTGTAGAGGGATTTTCTAGAATCGCTCAACCCTTAACGAACCTTTTGCGGAAGGATAAGAAATACACGTGGTCCGACGCGTGTCGTGAGTTTTGAGGAACTCAAGAGTCGGTTAATGTCGGCTTTGTACTTTCCTTGCCGCAGGGACGGAAGGATTTGTGGTCTATAGTGATGCGTCGGACAGTGGTCTCGGATGTGTGCTCATGCAGAACGGGAAAGTTATTGCCTATGCTTCACGGCAATTGAGGCCTTACGAGGTTAATTATCCGACCCACGACCTGGAGCTAGCAGCCGTGGTGTTCGCTTTGAAGATTTGGCGTCATTACCTTTATGGCGTCACCGCCGATATTCACCGATCATAAGAGCTTAAAGTATATATTTACTCAGAAGGAGTTAAATATGCGTCAGAGACGGTGGTTGGAATTAATCAAGGATTATGATATCGAGATCCTCTACCACCCGGGCAAAGCGAACGTTGTCGCCGACGCCTTGAGTCGTAAGTCCGTTCAGGAGCAGATACTTGCCCGTTTAACAGTTCAGAAGGAGCTTCAGCAGGAATTCCTTAGACCCGAGATCGAGGTCTGGCTTCAGCGAGTTCAGGGGCAACTTTGTATGTTAGAGATTTCATCGTCACTCGAGGAGGAAATTCGAGAGAATCAGGGTTCGGACCCATCATTGTTGTGCATCCGAGAGGATGTGGCTCAGGGGAAAGCCCCTGGATTTGTGGTCCACGAGGATGGACTTTTGAGGTTTAAGAATCGGTTGTGCGTACCGGCAAATGACGAGTTGAAAAACTCGATTTTGAAAGAAGCTCATGCTACCCCTTATTCCGTTCATCCGGGGTCTAGCAAGATGTACAAGGACTTGAAACAAAATTACTGGTGGAGTAATATGAAGCGAGAAGTCGCAGAATTTGTTTCGAGATGCTTAACCTGTCAACAAGTTAAGTTTGAACATCAGCGACCGGCGGGTATGCTGAAACCTCTTCCTATTCCCGAATGGAAGTGGGAAGACATTTCTATGGATTTCATCACGAGTTTGCCGACGAGTCGTCGTGGCATGAATACGATCTGGGTGATCGTGGACCGCTTAACTAAATCAGCTCATTTCCTTGAGATCAAGGAGACGTGGGGTCCCGAGAGACTTGCTCAACTGTTCATCAAGGAGATAGTCAGACTGCACGGTACTCCTAAAAGTATCGTTTCCGATCGTGATGGACGGTTTGTGTCGCATTTTTGGAAATCAGTTCATCGTGCTATGGGAACTCAGCTTAATCTCGATCGCTTTTCATCCTCGGTCAGACGGACAATCGAGAGGACCATTCAGACATTAGAGGACATGTTGAGGGCATGCGTCCTTGATTGGAAAGACGATTGGGAAGCCCAACTACCATTGATCGAGTTCACGTATAATAATAGTTGGCATGCTTCGATCAAGATGGCACCTTACGAGGCCTTGTATGGTCGTCGTTGTCGATCTCCGTTGTGTTGGGACGACTTATCAGAATCAATCGGCACCGAGCCCGATATGCTTATAGCCGCCCGTGAGAAGGTAGCTTTGATCAGGAGTCGTTTGTTGACCGCTCGAGTCGGCAGAAATCATATGCGAATAACCGTAAATCGACCATTAGAGTTCGAGTGGTGACCATGTGTTGGTCAAGGTATCCCAGTCGTGGTATCTTCCGTTTTGGGAAGAGGGAAAGTTGAGTCCGAGATTCATTGGACCGTTTGAGATTTTGGATCGAGTGGGCGAGTTAGCTTATCGATTGGCTTTACCTCCGCGTTGAGCCGAATTCATAATGTGTTTCATGTCTCTCGATTGCGGAAGTATGTTTCACCCGAGTCACATACTTGATTCGGAAATCGAGATCGCCGACGATCATTCATATGAGGAGCGTCCTATACGAGTTTTAGAGCGGCGAATCAAGCAGTTGAGGAATAAGACGATTCCTTTGGTTAAAATTCAGTGGTCTAGACACGGAGTCGAAGAGGCTACTTGGGAAACCGAGGATAGTATGCGGGAGAGTTATCCCGAGTTGTTTGACCCTTAGTTTCGGGGACGAAACTTTTAAGGGGGTGTATGTAATACCCAGTTGTAATTCAAGAATTATCACTCAAGAATTATCATTCGGTATTTATCATTCAAGAATTGATACTCAGTAATTTCATTCATTATTGATCATTTGTCACTCAGATTCAGTCATGGTATTCATCATTCAGAGTAATTGTATCGAGTATCGATCGTCATTCATCATTAATCTGATTGGAGTTTCGTGCCGTGTTTATCATCATGGTCATTTTCGTTGCAAGTTGTGCTTGAGGAGTAGCGCACGCTACATACTCCTTTTAGCGTACGCTAATTGGGTATAGGTAGCGCACGCTACCGCTCGGCTTTAGCGCACGCTAAGGCTACCTTGGCTGCAGTCCAGAAGGTACTGGACTGCAGGTGAGAATAATTGTAGCGCACGCTACGAGTGGTAAGTAGCGCGCGCTAACGGGTCGTAGTAGCGCACGTTATATGTGTGGAGTAGCGCGCGCTAGGGGCGGATCAGGATGAGTCCAGTGGCTACTGGACTGCACCGGGTTTATTCATAGCGCACGCTATGCATTGTTGTTAGCGTACGCAACCGATATATTAGCGCACGCTAAATAATGGTTGTAGCGCACGCTATCGAGGTTAGATCAGAGGGCAGATGGTTTTCTGGACTCCAGTACTGGGCGTCAAGTATTTCGCTAGCGCACGCTAACAATGGATATTAGCGCACGCTAGTAGTATGGCCGTAGCGCACGCTACAAAGAGGTACGTAGCGCGCTACCGTGTTCGGACAGTGGGTACTGGACTACCCAAATTACTCGTTAGCGCACGCTATGCACAAGGGCTAGCGCACGCTAACCTGGACTGAGTATAAATTGGACAGTTAGTCAGACTTCGTCATTTGTTCATCTCATTTCACTCCTTCGGTATTTTTGGGCGATTTCGAGCGATTCGGAGAGGGTTCTTCGAGGTGTAATCATCAATCATCATCTTCAAGCTCATCTTTCGGATTGATCATCATTTCATCATCTTCATCACATCGAATCAAAGGTATTAATCTCTTGGATCTAGAATTTCGGATTTTTGGGTTTTCCTTCCGATTTCTTCGTGTAAGCTTGGATTATCATTGGAATATGTTAGATATGAATTATCTACCTTGGATAAATATATTCCTACGGATTTAATGGTTATTTTTCGGAATTATTACAAGAACCCTTGGGGTTGACTTGATTAATTGGGGATTTTCCGATTGAGGTTGTTGTAATCATGATTTATGGATTCCTAATGGATTATTGATATCATTGAAGTGTTTTGTTAGTTCGAAATACTCATCTTGGAGTTGGTTTCGATTCATTCGAGCTCGGATATCGTTGTGTCGACGTTTGAGTCGATTATGATCGTTTTTGATTTGCGTAATGATCGGTTGTTGGTAATTGTTGTTATTCAAGGTTGTTCGAGCGACCGGTATCTTGGTTAGGACGTTGTTCGTGGACGGAAATTCTTCATCGGTATTGAGTAAGTTGATTCTTACTCGGTTAAAAGGATATTCATTCCTTTTGTTGTTGATCATTCATAATCATAACTCATTCATCATTGTATTAATCATTTTGAGACTTGTAATTGTCGGATAATCATTTCATTAGCGAGGAACGGCGGTTCCAATCATTTCATTGAAAACTATCAATCACTTCATTATCACCTTCGTATCGGTGAGTCATTCTTGACTTTGTCGGATTATTATTATTCATTGATATTCATTATGGTCATTCTTGTTCATATGACCTTCTGGGTTCATATTGCGTGGCCGGGTGCGGATGTGTGGAATTTTTAGTCGGGCACGTGATGGCCATGTATTGGGAGTGATACATTGGACTGTGCACACGGTAACGATTACCTCCGTGAGACTAATTAGGTACAAGGACGGGTGTGTCCGGTCATCCGTCTTGTACACTTGCACAGAACACTACGGGCGTACTATGATGCTCCTCTTCAGCGTAATTCATAACTAAGGATATTTCATAACTTCAGTTAAATCATGTTTGTGTATTTTCAACCCTTGAGGATTGTTGTTCTGTGTAACTGACCCCGTTGGGGGATTTTATTTTCAGGTCACGGCAAGGCAAAGGCACGGGAAGAGCATGTTGACGGCGACGAGTCCCAGTGATACTAGTAGGGGGCCCAGTCATTCCGTTTGTTCAGTCATTTTCAGTCATTTCAGTTATTTCTGTCATTTGTACTTTCCGCTGCAAATTCCGTTTGTAATGTTTATTTATTCAGGGTGGTGTATTTTATCTTCATATAAAATACACTAGTATTCGGTATTGTCCTGGTGTGTTGTACTTAAACTCCTCATCGGAGTGTTTGGTAATATAATGTGGTTCGGTACTACAATTATATTATTTAATTCATCATTTTCTTTTGCCTGGTGGGTCCCAGTCGGGGATTCACGGCACTGTAATATCCGCCTAGTTTGGGGTATTACAATTGATGCAAGAGGGTAAGGTAGTTGCCTATGCTTTGAGACAGTTGAAACCGCACGAGCTGAACTACCCTACACATGATTTGGAATTAGCAGCGGTAGTTCATGCCTTGAAGATTTGGAGACATTACCTTTATGGAGATAAGTGTGAAATTTATACAGACCACAAAAGTCTGAAATATATTTTCACACAGAAGAAATTAAATATGAGTCAGCGCAGATGGCTTTAGTTGGTCAAAGACTATGATTGTACAATTCATTACCACCCTGGTAAGGCAAACGTAGTTGCTGATGCACTAAGCCGTAAGGCAAGAGGAGATCTGACTTGTTTGTTGACCAAGGAGGAACGCTTGGTCAAGGAATTTGCAAGGATGAACCTTGAGATGGCTACACCATCGATACTGGTTAAGTCATTATTGGCTAGTTTGGTGGTACAACCAACCTAGAGGGAACAAATCAAAGAAGGTCAAGGACAGGACGACTTCTTGGTCAAGATGAAAGAACGTACTCTTTCAGGTGCGGATAAGGGTTTCAGCGTATCCGATGATGGCACAATGCATTATGAAGGGAGAATTTGTGTGTCCAATGTTGTTAAGTTGAGAGAAGCGATACTAAAGGAGGCACATAATACTCCGTATATAGCACACCCAGAAAGTACAAAGATGTATCAAGATTTTAAGGGGACATTTTGGTGGGAAGGTTTGAAAAGAGATGTGGCAGACTTTGTCAGAAAGTGTATAGTTTATCAACAAGTGAAGGCAGAATACCAATGCCCCTTTGGATTACTTAATTCACTTCATATCCCAGAATGGAAATGGGAACACATTACGATGGACTTTGTGGTAGGTTTGCCTCGAACGGAAAGAGGAAACCACACTATTTGGGTTGTTGTCGACCGACTCACAAAGTCACCTCATTTTATCCCAGTTAAGATGAACTTTCGAATGGATCAGTATGCTCAACTGTATATCAGGGAGATTATTAAGTTGCATGGAGTGCCAGTCTGTATAGTATCCGACAGGGATACTCGTTCACATCATGTTTTTGGGAGAGTTCGTAAGAAGCCTTGGGGACACAGTTGAATTTTAGTATGGCTTAACATCCTCAGACTGATGGTCAGTCCGAGAGGACCATCCAAATTCTTGAGGATATGTTGCGAGCATGTGTGCTAGGTATGGGAAATAATTGGGAACGACTGTTGCCTTTGGTAGAATTTGCTTACAACAACAGTTACCAGTCGACGATCGGTACGGCACCGTATGAAGCCCTATATGGTAGGAAGTGTCGATCACCACTTTATTGGGATGAGGTAGGTGAAAGGAGGATTTTGGGTCCCGAGATGATTGAGCAGACAGTCGGTATGGTAGAAAAGATTCGTGAGAGGATCAAGATAGCACAGGATGGTCAGAAGTCTTACGCCGACAAGCGTAGGAAAGATCTCGAATTCTGTGTTGGCGACAAGGTATTCCTGAAGGTATCTCCTGCCAAAGGAATTGTTCGTTTTGGTCCAAGGAGCAAGTTGAGACCGAGATACATTTGACCGTTCGAAATTCTCGAGCGAATTGGAGAGTTAGCTTACCGTTTGGCTTTACCCCCAGAACTTTCGGCTGTGCACAACATTTTCCACGTATCATTGTTGAGAAAGTACGTGCACGATCTCAACCACGTCATCAACTATACCGCCGTGGAGTTGAACAAAGATCTTACTTATGAAGAACAACCATAACTAATTCTCGACCGATCAATCCGGCAATTGAGAAACAAAGAAAAGGTGTTTGTCAAGATCCAATGGCGTAACCACAGTAAGGATGAAGCCACTTGGGAACGCGAGGAAGAACTTCCAGCTCGTTATCCAAATTTCTTCAATCGAGGTATATCATTTATTTTCGAGGACAAAAATTTTTCTAAGAGGGGTAGGATGTAATACCCGCCATTTTTATAATGCAATATTATTATTTTATAATAATATTATGTCTTTCATGTTATTTAATTCAATTTAAAGAATCATGAATATTTATTTCGACGTATCACAAGTCCTAGCCCGAGTCATTTTTCTCAGTTACATTCTAGTAGTCATTTACTACTAATAATATTAATAATGCATTTTATTTCATTTAATCTCATTTCATTACCGAGTGAGTAATTGTTGTACAATTACTTGCACTACACGTACAAGTCAACTTCATGTAATATCATTTAATAAGATAATATATATATCATGATATATCTTATGTTCTAAACCCGAGTCAATTTCTCAATTTAATTTTAGAACATTTAATATTAGTCATTTTTGATAATTAAAGGTATTATTATTAATAATAATAATATTTATAATAGGAACCATAATAATATTAACGGTATTAATATTTTTACCAATATCATTTCTATATCATCATTTATATTACTCTTGATATTATTATTAGTATCAATGTTATTAATATTATTACTACTGTTATTATTAATTTTATCATTATTATTATTATTATTATTATTACTATTATTATTATTATTATCATTATTATTATCATCATCATCATCATCATCATCATCATCATCATCATCATCAATGGCCCAAACTTTATGCTGACCCAGAATCATAATATAAGCCCAAAATTTAACCCTAACCCTAATCCAAGAAAGTATAAATATACTGTCTCTGCAGTACAAATACACAATACAGTACACACTTTTCTTTTATTCCAGC
Organism: Orobanche coerulescens; assembly: GCA_033398695.1. Lineage (NCBI taxonomy): Eukaryota > Viridiplantae > Streptophyta > Magnoliopsida > Lamiales > Orobanchaceae > Orobanche > Orobanche coerulescens. The sequence continues at coordinate 84,954,835 of CM065809.1, forward strand.
GCCATCGTTCACTTCCAGAATACAAAAAAAAAGAGAATTTTCAATTCGGAAATCTGCTGCCATCTACGGAGCAGAGAACTAAGGATCCGATCGAATTCGTCGTCTAATCAGATTCCCAGTCGTGTTTCATCCAGCGTTCATTCAATCCACCGAGGTAAAACTCATCATCCTCTTTCTCCTGCCTTGAATCCGAATATAACCTTCTTTTTCTTTTAGAACTTAAATTCGTTGTCTGCAGTATTATCAGAAATTAAACCAAAATTAGCTTTAACGAATTCAACAATCAAAAATCAAAACCCCAATTTCAAAACCTAAACCAATTGAAACCAGAAAATCTCAGCACAAATCAACATCAAACGCAAATTGCGTTTACCCGAATCAGAAACCAAACAACTTGAAGAAGTGAATGGGTTGTTGGTCCTTTCTGGACTTGGCCCAGGAAAGTCCCCGGGCAAAATACCGCAGAGATGCGAGCTCGGAAATGGGTACACACCTTGCATTGGCCTTGGCTGAGACGCGTGTGGAGCCTTATGGGCCGCCTTGCTGAGTTCAGCTTTGCCACGATCTCCCCGCCGCAAACGCCGTGTGCTGTAAATGGCCACTGCATCTGAAGCTCATTCACGGCTGGTGCGAGGAACCCTTACAGTGAGCTTTGATGCTCGTATGTGTGTGTGTGTGTGTATAGATTGCTGGGTGTGTGTGTGTATAAATTTCTCTGTGTGTGTGTGTGACTTTTGTTTTGGGAATCTCTCCCGGCCGAGAAGCACCAGGGTAGGGAGAGAGAGATATGAGAGTTAGAGAGGGAGTAACGAGAAGGGGGTGGGGGTGATTATGAGAGAGATGAGCAAATGGCTTTGTCGGCTGAGTAAGGTAGTAGGGTATTTATACCCCGAAATTTTAGGGTTCTGCACTTTAGCCCTTCAAATTTTCAGAAACTTTCAATTTTGCCCCAGACAGTTTTAATTAATTCGATTCTAATCCAGTCAGCTTTTCAACTCCTACAATTTGACCCCAGTCAATTTTAAAATCTTCACTTCCAATCATATTTTGACCCAAACATTAAAAATGTTGACTTACAATTAATATTAATAATTAATCTGAAATTATGCATAAGTATTTTAATTTCAATCATTAATAATGTTAACTCTTCGGTTAGTATTAATTAGCAATTATAATTTATTTTCAGTTATTATTTAGTGATATTCGTATCCTTTTATTTATTAAATAAATAATAAATTGTAAGGATTTTAATTATTATTATTATAATATGTAGACTCTGTCAAGGATTTACGGGCTTAGGACTGTGAGTCGAGCACATTCATTTCAGTTAGACATCATCATCATTTTTTCAGGTGGGAATTTTCACTATCACTTTAATTGTTTTAATTGGACTACATATGTGATATTCAATTCATATTTATAAATTATGATACACGTCGTAAATCAGGCTCACCTGTATTCGTGTAAGAGGTTATCTTAAGATTCATGTTGTGTGGGGACACCTGCACAACCCAGTATTCACATACGTGCTCGATTCATGTTATATGTGGTATTGCGTGTATGTTTCATGTTGTGTGGGGACACCTGCTCAACCCAATATTCACATACATGCTTGATTCATTTATATGTGGTATTGCGTGTATGTTTCATGTTGTTGCGTGGGCACCTGCGCAACATCAATATTCATGTTATGCGTGCTCGATTCATGCTGTACGTAATATTGTGAGTATGCATTCATGTTGAGGAAAGATATGATAGTTTATTCATGTTATGTTTTCCATGAGATTGTATATTACTGTGATCAGTGAGATTTCCACGAGCTGAATGAAGCTCACCCCCACCTTTATTGAACCCGCAGGTTGAACCGAGCCGGATGGACGAAGGAGCGAGCCGAGAGGGCATATGAAAGAGGAATTATTATATGATGTTTCTTTTTGTCAAATATTTGAAACTTATTTAGAGAAACGTTGATCAGAAATTTATAAATTATGAATTATTCTTCCGCCGCAAACTTTTACTTCGTATATATGATGAAATGTTACCTTATTTAAAGGTATTAAATTTTATGTCAGTGTAGCGACTCGACTTTGTAGGCGAGAATTTTTATATTCTCAAGAAAATTATTTTTCGTCAAAATTTACCTTTTACTTATTTTCCCCAATAATTTCCCTAGAAAGTCGGGGCGTTACAGCTGTTGGCGCTTTTGATATGCTTGGGGTGCATGCTGTTGATCACGCCTTAGAGGTCTAGGAGGCTGAGGTTTCCACCGTATGTGATATGACCTTGGTGGCAGAATCACAGCCTTCGCTGTACGAGAGGCAGTTGTAGCCTTTACAGGTATAGGAATGAGTTCCACACCTCTGACGAATACCGTACTAGTTTTTCCCTTATTGGAGAATGAGTTATATCCTAAGCCACTTTTATCATGAGCATTTTTGTAACAGCCCCAAAACCATCTGGGATGTTACAGCTCCATGGGCTCCCCCATCGGAACACACAAGGCTAAAAATAATTTTCGTTATCATTTCAAACACACCAAAAGGCAAATAACGGTAATATCTTTTTAAAAATATTGAAAGACTATATAATTCGTTTATGAAATATCGTCGAAAAATCTATTGTGAAAGTACAAGGCCAAAATGCCACAACTCAACAGATACAAAAGTATACGTTAAATCACCACTTATATGTACTAACAAAAACCTAGAAAACGATTTTTCAAAATAACCTGAGTTGCAGAATACCAAAGGGGCCATTTAGAAATACTCAAGCAGCGGATGTAACCAGCAGTTAAAAATACATTTACAGTGGAAAATAATCAACCAGCAAACATACTCGATTCCCAATTACACATCACCACCAGGATCACCCAGGAAGCTCATCTCTTTACGACCGCTACTAGCTCGTTATCCGAGTACCTAAAAATAAAGTCCAAGACGGGGTCAGCCACAATACTCAACAATGATAACAATCGCATCATCATAAACAATTACATATCAATGTAATTATAAATTAAGAATACTAGCAATGTAATCTTACCTTAATAACCTCACCAACTCATGATAATCCATATCAAATCAACCCTTACCTCAATCCACATCTCGCATTCTCAAGTGACGAATGAATTCAAATACAGCCATCTGTGATGTATTCAAAAAATGCCAAGATTCTTGAAACATCATTATATCTCCAATATGGAATAATCTATCCATGTCGATTTCTGTCTGCTGGATCTCACAATTAAATCCTAATTCTGATAAAACCGATAATACACAATACATTTGCGGATCAACTACCCCGAAATAATGGCAAGTTTCGAATATCAATACAGAGTATGAACGCTCATACAATCGATAATAATAAACAACAAATGCATCAACCGAGAATATCATCGACCTGACAAACTCTAATACTACCAACGATATATCAACGCTAACCGAGAATACCATTACATGATAAATTCCACACAAGATCTCAAAGGACCAACAACGACCGAGAATACCACCAATATGGTAAACTCCAACAAAATCAACAAAGGACCAACAACGACCGAGGAAACCATCGATATGGTAAACTCCAATGAAATCAACAAAGGACCAGCAACAAACGAGAATACCATCAATATGGTAAACCCCAACGAAATCAACAAATGACCAACAACGACTGAGAATACCATCGATATGGTAAACTCCAACAAAATCAACAATGGACCATTGGGACAGATATACGAGAGAATAAAATCGTCAAACGTTATACAATTCACATATAGTGGATCTCCAAGACAAACCCGACTGTCGGACATACCCAATCATATATGGACTATGAATGACCAATCAATATCGCTCAAGATGGACGTCACGATATGCCCGATCCAAAAATATGTCCGTGCACAAGCCACCAACGGATATTGATTGAATACACGTGTGGTCTTGTGTCTAATCAGTCTCACGAAGTACGTCTCGTGTGCACAGCTCAATGTGAGGTCGAAACCAAAACATGACTATACGTGCCCGTCCTGAAAATCCTACACATAACCGATCAGCACGCAGATATGACTCCAGATATGGCACGATGCAACATGACAAAGAAACTCAAACAAAACACATATCCAATAAGGATCAGAAGACTCACCAAGTGAACAACGATAACTCGATAATGAGAGATCAACATAGACAACAGTTCATAGAGTGCTCAACAATGTCTATTCTATAAACACATAAACTCCCAAGGTCGCAACCAAGGGTCACGGAAGTATCCACACAGGAATACTCCGTATGTGGTTACCATCAGGTTTTATCCCTCAATACAGTTCCACGGAGTACCATTCATGTTTTACCCCCCAATACAGTTCCACGGGGTACTATTCAGGTTTTAACCCCCAACACAGTTCCATGGGGTACCATTCGGGTTTTACCCCCAAATACATCGGCCCATTAAAATTACAGTTCTAAAGAAAGACAACAACACAAAAATACACCAAACAACGATGCACACTCATTATATGAAACATCAACATTCAACATATACGACAATGCAACAGAATGATTATCCTCATAATTGAGCAACACTAAATTACTCAAAGCCGGAGACACTAACCTTTCCATGAACAACATCCCTGAACGAGAACATAATTATTCAAATAATCTCGAACGAAGTACAGCCCATTCACTTATCAACGAACCACCATCTCGAGATCAATGTCGACATGACAAACTATCCTCGATATCCAACATTCCATATCACATACCAAAGATAATTCACATCTCCATTTTCACCAAACACATTTAAATCATATACATTATGATTTAACCCAAGCGAAAGCATAATGTAAATACAATCATCGGGACAATTCATATTTATAATATCATTGCTATATGAATTATAAATGAAATGAAATCAAAACCATTTATTAAACATTATGAACTGAGCAAGTATAAACTTGACCCGATAACGATACGACGAAACCATTACCAATTCCATCGCCTTCATCTACAAGCTCCTCAGCCCCGACCAAAGTGATCCACGAACTCTTCAATCTCGATTGCAGCACAGCAACTATACCCAGTGAGCAATTATCATAACCTAATGCAAAAATCGATTAACAACACATTCGAATAACAAGAAACAACCAATATAACCAGCCACAAACTCAACAGATCAACAAAGCCTCAATCATATACGAAACCAAACAATTCAACTCAAACGATTACGAACTCAAGCCGCAATTCGATAATCAATCAACTCTAACAAGTGTCTCAACATTCTCGATTCCAACTTCAATCTTAAATAGGGATTAACAAGGTTCCTTCTTGGTCATATTCGTAAATTTATAGAGAAATAACAATACCGGTACAATCGACATATCCGAACTATCCGAATAGTTCAATATAATGAAAAATCATATTCCAAGATTTAACATAATATTTCTGGATTCAATCTCATATTATGATTCGTGTACGAAATCGACCATTACATTCAACATAACATAAGTTCTAATCATCAAATCCATGTTTATATCGAAACCATTTTTATCTTATAACATATTCCTCTTTGGTGTTATATGTGCTAATAACATCATGATTCCATAATCATGTTCATAACAAACAACATAATCCAAGATATATATCATCATACACTACCAATGATATATCATCATCTTCCTCATCTTCCTCGACACAAATTCAGTGAAATACCAAGATTCATCATAACACTTCCATAATCTATCATCACACGATGTAATCATTAACAACAACATCAAAACCCAAAAATAAAGTGTAGAATGGATCAACAGACCTCAAGAAGATGAACAACACAATTGAACACCTCAAGAATCAATGATAACTCCATATCTCAAGCTCCAATCTATGCTCTCAACTTCATAATCAATTTAGAAGAGCTAAAATAGGTCTGGGAGGGTTGAAGGGTCAAGAAATGAAGTCAAGCTTCTCAAAATACCAAAGTGACGGAGATCTCACCTATTTATAGATTTCAGCCATTAAGTACGTTACGTAATCCATAAAACGTACGTAACCTACTTTACGTACGCTATCTGACCTTGATAGCATACGTAACACTAATCAGAGGCTACTTCCTCAACTCGTGTCATGCCTTACGTATGTAAGGCCTATGCCATAGCATACGTAACTTAGTCGTTGACTTGCTACAGTAACCCAATTACATACGTAGAACAACATAATGTAAAGCACATAAAGCACATATATGCTTTATTTTTGATCTCATCATCGGACGAGTCACTGTCAGTGATAGCCTGAAGGCACTCCTCGGTTTTGTTGGATGCAGGTGAGGCTTCTGATTCACTAATCAGGGCCTTAAGCTTGTTTTTCCAGACACGTCTTCTTTCATCATTTTCTTGTTGCTCAGCTTCTTGAAACTTTTGCACTTTCGGATGTGAACACTTATTTGCATAATGTCCGGGTTTCCTACAGTTATAACATAAGTTAGAATCACCAGATGAGGGAATTTCTGAGCTTACCTTGTGAAAAGGCTTGGGCCCCTGTATGGAGTCTTTGCAGAATGTTTGATGAACTTTTTGAATTTGTGCATGAGCAGGGCCATTTCATCTTGTGATAGGATGTCATCATTGCTGCCAGCAGTCTTGTGTGAGGATTTGGATATGCTGGGTGCAAAGCTGTGTCTCCTGTCAGATACAGTGGCCAGTGTTGTAGTATTGGCAAATGACTCTTTGGCCTTTTCTCTCCTGTCAATATCATAGTTAAAAGCTTTGAGGTCAGAGAAGAGGTCAAAAGCAGAAATATCATTAAGGTTACAGGGTACACGCATAGTTGATGTATTAATGTACCATCGGGCAGCGAGTGATCTAAAGTTTTTACATTTTTCTTCTTTTGGGTATACGCTTTACCCAATGCTTCAAATTCACCGACAATGCCAGTGAATCTGAGGTCAAGCTCCTCAAGCATTTCGGAAGATTTTATTTCAAAAGATTCAAATTACTGAGTAAGTTTGGAAATTTTGTTTTCTTTCGAGAGCACATTACCCTCGCAAATCAGCTTGAGTTTCTCCCAGATTTCCTTAGTTGTCTTACAGCTCTTTACCTTTGAGAATGTGCCTTTGTTGAGAGTGACAAATAACATATTCTTAGCTATATTATCGAGGTTCGCATACCTATGATCATCTACTGTCCATTGCTCATGCTCCTTCTCGAGCATTCCAGCATAAGGTTGTCATTCTATCCTTGCGGCAGAATTAACCTTTATTATCTTTACTGGACCTTCTTAGATGACGAGTATCATCTCGTCATGCATGGCTGCAAGATGAGCTGTTGGAACATTTTGTTCCATACATGCTATAATAATGTTTTGATGATTTAAGTTGATACACAAAACAAAACAATTAAGAGACGAAGCAAAGCATCGAAGGAAATGAAGTTGCAAAAAGCTGGAAAAATACAAGCTTAATGTACGTAAGAAGATTCTCATAGCATACTTAATATGTACAGATTAACGTACGTAATGGTAGTTGTTTAACGTACGTAATGTGATGTTTGAGAGTTCAAACCAAAAGAACGTTGGACGTGTCAAAGTCAAAAAGGCGGCAACGGTTATTCGATGTCATCAATGATGTATCGTTTACCTACGTAATACCGGAGTTGATAACGTACGTAAGGAAAGAGACAAATGCTACTAGACTCAAACGCTGTGATGTTAACATACGTAACATATATATGTTAACGTACGTAAAAGAGCTAACGTACGTAATGTTGCTACCCAAAATATTATCCGGAGATAGATATTGCTGGAATGGATGGGATAGCAAACAAATGCAAGAGCACTTCCGAGAGAAAGATAAATAACACAAGATTTGCCGGGGTTGTTAGTCCCGGGCTTGAATGCTCTCGCGAGATATTATTAAAACCAATATTCGGGGATACAAGTACTAATGTAAGAATACAACTACAATGAGTGTAAAGATTCTTGTTATCTTAGCTAGTGAGCGTGTAGATTGCCGGAAGAACCAGATTTGATGCTCTGTGAGTTCTTGTAACAAAGGAGATGTACAGTCGCGGCGGTGAGAGATCGATCGTCCCTCACGGCGAGTGTTTAGCTGGGTGCTTGGGCTTCTGGGCTTATGAATCCCTTGGAATCTGTCTAGTGGAGACTTGCTGCTTCTGCCGATCGTCTTCTGGACGAGAGATTTGGAGAGAGAAGTCCTGAGATGGATTCCGGTGAGATAGCCGGGAGCTTGTTGATTAGTATGTTCTTCAGTATTTCCGTGAATGTATCGGAATGTCAGAGAATGTGAACCTTTGGTGGAATGTATTTCGGACGTAAGTCAAATGAATTCCGAACCTAAGTGGATGAGTTCTGAACCTTTTTCCAGTAGGAGGAGGTTCTCTATTTATAGGACTTGGATATGCCGGGCGATCGCCTTCTCTGCAATATAATAATCGGGCGATCGTCTTTTAGCACATGGGCCTGTCCCCTCAAAGTCTGCAGGAGTTCTTTGGCGATCAAATGCGGTCGATGGGGAGCTTACACGCGTCCTGAGTTGCTGTCACGGGTGGTCCCACTGACAACTTTCGGCGCGCATGCTGGTAGGTGAGGTAGGTGGCAGGCTGTGGTCAAAGGTCTTGTCTGTCAGCAAAAGATCTTATCTGCTGGCCAAGATCTTGTCAGCGCCTTTGGTGGATCTGCACATGGGTGCTTTACTGAGACCCAGTCCTTGATGACTTTTGACGGGCGATCGTCTCTGCTCGGGGCGTAGGTCGATTGCCCTTAGCCGGTCACTAGAGTAGATCGCCAGCTGCCAAAGGGCGATCGCCTTGTGAGTCGATCGCTAGGTAACTGATGGTGGTCTGATATCTTCGACTTGGCGAGCTAGCCATAGTTTGACTGATGTTGACTTGGTCGCTCGGCCTTATAGTCGATCGCCTGTCGGGATGGATAAATCGTGACATAACAATTGCCCCCCAGCTCGCTCATACGTTGGAAACGTGGGGTGAGGTGGCTTTCTTGGCGATCGCTGAACTTTTGACGAGCGACTAAGTGTTTTATTGAACTGGCGATCGTCTTTGAGTTGATATACTCTGAGTTTCGGACGACACAGTTGGCATTGAATCACTATGGAAAAAGCAACGGGCGTTGAACAGTCTCCGCGCACGTGTCGGGCTTCTATTGGAGGACGCCAACGGTCATTAATGACTCCTCGGTTGACGCGTCCTCGAAAAGACGCGTCGCGGGTCTCGAGGGGTCAGGAGTGCGCCGTTTGAGATCCGACCCCTGAGGTTTTCTCTTATTGCAATCGGGTCCCTGCCTTCTCCTATAAAAGGGGGCGCGGGGCTGCAGTCTCACTCACGCGTGCTTATTGGAGAAAGAAGGACCTGCTGCCGAATTTTCTGAAGATCTAAGTGCCGATCGTCGTTCGATTTCACTTTAGGGTAAGAAAAATCCTTTTCTTCTTTTCTATCTCTGAAAATGGCCGGAACCTCATCATCGTTTGGAGCGGGAACCAGTTCTGCTGCCGGGACGTCGTCTGCCCGGGGAGAAACTTCTCCCGTCTTCCACCTGGAGACGGCGGCGGAAGCTATTCGGGCCGGAATCGACCCGGCGGAAGTTGAGGCTTTGTTCAATGAGGCCGATGTTGCTAGGGAGTCGGCTGCTGAGGAGAGACGATCGCAGATCGAGAGAGATCTGGCGATCAGGGCTTACTGGGAGCAACATAGTGATTTTGGTCGGGCCTATAGGGCCTTTGCTGAAATAATGGAGAGGTTAGCCGGTCCTACTCCGAGATTCGACTTCCGGGGATACTCGGTCGCTTATCCATATGTGCTTCCCAAGCGGTCGCAGTATCGTGCCGCGCAGCGATCGTTGTGGTCGCTCGGCCAAATACGGAGCTCGACGTCCAGGAGAGATCTGGCCGTCTGGAGGACACGATTCCATGTTCCTTCAGATGTGGACATGTTCGCGCCTGCGGAGAACGAACGAGCCGACCAGCCTCCAATGGGTATGGTCGCAGTGAGTGAGGCCGTTATGGAGGCCGGGCTACGCTTCCCTCTATCCTTCGCGGTCTCCCATCTGTTGGCCGCTTGGAATGTGGCGCCACTTCAGCTGACGCCGAACGCCTGGCTCCAAATCATCTGCACCCTCACCCTTTTCGGCGGTCACCGCCTGTACCGCCTCCCGTCGCCGTTGGAGATGAATGATCTGTTTAAATTGACGGCTCATAGAGGGTTGGTCGGCGGTTACCATATTCAAGGCCGATCTGGTCGGGTGATTCATGGAGTCCCGAATAAGATACGTGGCGATCAGACGAAGTGGTTCTGGGTCGCTGGCAAGTGGAGAGCTTCGGCGAGCGACAATCCCACAGGCGAACTGGAGATCCCCACTGAATTTCGGGAGAGGAATCCCGGTAAGGGTTTAGACTCTCCCTTCGTTTGGATGCGTTTTGGACTGATCTAATTTGATTTCTGTTTTGAAGGCTTTCATATTCCGGCGATCGAGGAGCTGCCTTTCGATTTTCTCGTTGTTTGGGAGCGAATTAGGAGCTTGTCGGACGACGACCTAGACGCCACTCGGATCAACAAGGAGAGTCGCTGGTTGTCGGCTCGATTATTCCGCTGCCCGAGACATCTCGCGGTGCCAGGTATGACTTTATGCGACCTTCAATTTCTAGGCGATCGCCTTACTTGAGGATAGTGCCTGACCGTTAGTCGATCGTCTTTAACTGCAGAGGTTCGTTTCCCTCGCTTTTTGGAGCCTCCGACGGAGATCGCTATGTCGAACCCAGGAGTCCTAGGCCGTATTCGCGCTAAGAGGTCGACTCGGGTTCCACCCATTGCATTGCCTATAGTTCCAGAGGCGGAGCCTCGCGTGGAGCCGGAGCCTCGCGTGGAGCAGGTCGCGGTTGAGGAGGAAATTCCGGAGGAGGGGCTTCGGGCGAATCGCAAGAGGCCGAGGTCGGAAGGAACTTCGTTTCCTGCCCCGGGCGATGAAGTGCCGATCGCCGCGCCTCCGATCACCATCGTTGCTCCGGAGAGCGAGCCGCCCTCTGCGGCTTTTCTGCGGGAGACGGCGATCGCGGATGCGGAAACTCCTCGAGGGAAACCGTTTTTCGGACGGGATCCCGAGAAGGCTGAGAGGTAGATAGCATTTCTGTGTTGACAATTGCATCTGCGTAGGAGTTGTACTAACTTACATTTGTTTGATGCGGGATCCGTCGCGCAGATCCTTCTTGTCCACCGATGGTCGTGGATTTCTGGCGAGTCGATCTCCTCGCCATTCTGCGACATTCCTCCCTATGTTAGCAAGGCATACGCTTTGCCGAAGGCGTGGACAATCGATCTGGATGCGATCGCTCGCGCCGATCGTCGAGTTCGATGCATCTTTGTTGTCGCCCTTTCTCTTGAGACGGCGACCATGGCCTTCCAGTGCTCGGGGAGTTTGAGGAGGCCCTCCACTATTCGCCTTGAGGAGGATCTCGAGGCGGCTCGGAAAGAGAACGCCGAGTTTGCCGACAAGATCGTGGCGATGGAGAAGGACGCTGGAGGCGGCCAAGCGGGCGAGCCATGAGCTTGAGCCGAGAAGAAAGAGGCGAAATATCGCATGGCGGTCGGCCGGTTTCGGGACCGGATGCGAGTGCCGTCCAGCGAGGAACGTTCTTGAAGGAGGCCGATCGCGAAGGTGACGATTGCTCGGTGACAGTGGCGGAGGCGAAGGAGAAGGTTCTTTGCGACGGAGGCCGAGCTCGAGGATCACAACAGCGATGGCCGAGCCGAGAGGAGAGGTTGAGGCGACCAAGGCCGATCCCTTCCAAAACTTGGAGTATGTCGGCGAGTTCGCCTATTATTTGGCGTTCGCCGACTCGATCCGAGCGGCTAAGAAGGAGGCTTGGAGGTCGGTCCTCTTGCCGAAGTTCAAGTCATATGCATTGGAGCATCCTCTCCATTCGGCTTTCTCCTTGCCGATCTTGGACACAGCGGACATTGGCGTGGATTTGAGTGGTATCCGTCCCGGCCCAATCTTGCTCATCCCGACGCTCGGAGGATGAGGGGACCGCGCCGAATGCGATGGCGAAGGCCGAGCGGGGCACGAGGCGCTTCATTTTTGATGTTTTTAGCTTACTTTCTTTGTAGTTTGTAGCTTTCTTTTGTAGCACTTAGGCCTTCGGGCGATCATGTGCCCCGATTTTTCAAGTAATGAAATGAGCATTTGTCTTTCCGACTTATCACTTGAATGAATGGTTATTTTTAAGTCTTTGTTTGACTTTGTACAAATGTGTGAGGAGAGATCGTTGCGAGGGTAGTTCCAAATGAATTGATAAACTCATAAAGATAACTTTTTACAACAAAATCGATCGCTGCACTACATCTGAAAAAATGACGATCTCCATATGTGGTTGAATAGCGACGATCGTCGTGTAGGTAGTCCGCACTCTTATTGCCCCTTGTTTTTATTCACTTAGTGGAAGTAAGGGGATGAAAGTAATTCCTTGAGTGAGCGGTCTTCAACTTTGTCGAATCCTCGGGGACGGTCGTCCATCTTGAGGAACCGTGCACGATCGCGGAGTTCGATGGACCGACTCCTTGATCATGTCTTGATGCACGAAGACATTGAGTGTCTCGTGACTCACTTTATTATGAGGATCCTCTGTTAGGCTGCGCCTCGCCTCGTATTTAAACGAAGGGCGTGCGGTCTCGGTCTAGAGGAGTCCTTGCGCGGGGCAGTGTCGGATGAATCAACTCCACGCCCGCGGCTTGTTAGCTCTGCTTCCACCTCGGCCGGCCATGGAGATGGCCGACCTCGACGGTGTACGTTGAGACGGGGTTGTGGCACGTCGCATTGTCCGGGTTCACCATGTTAGACGATGAACCTTTGAGGGCGAGCGATCGTGTCCATCGATTAACTTTGGAGGGCCCTCAGACTACGCCGGCCTCGTATTTAAACGAAGGGCGGGCGATCTCGGCCTAAAGGGACCTTGCATGGCCTAAGCAGTCGGTTCCATCGACCACCAGGACCATGGCTGCACTCTTCCACCTTGGATCGCTATGTATATGCCGACCTTCGACGGTGTACGTTGTGCGGGGGAGGCGATCTCGTGCCTTAGTCCATCATGTTAGATGGTGAACTGTAGATGGCGATCGAGTCCTCCGGTTTCTTAAATAGGGAGGGAGATCGGGGAGATTTCCGAGGTCTCCTTTTCTTGATTGAGACATGTAGAGACGGTCGTCGAGGTTGATCTAGGGGTCGGCTCGTATGAGCTTTCCAGCCTGTTTTGTGTTCGACTCGGACGATCGTCTATAGAGATAGGCAGGGGCTTCGGCTAAATCAATAAGCTGTCCAACTTGCCCTCCTCGAACAATCTCCAGAGCTGTTTGAGGAGGTCGCGGCATTGGTTGGTGCTGTGGCCGGGACTCTTGTGGTAGGCACAATATTGATTGTTGTCCAGGTGACCGTGGTCCCTTATCGCCTTTGGCTTTTTGAGCTCTTCGTGCCCCTTGATGGCATAGAAAATATGTGCCGGAGTTCTGTTGAACGTATGGAGGAGATGGGCTTCCATGTCCTCGAAAGCCTTGAGATCTCCGGGTGTCTTGGCGATCGCCTTCTTTGCTTTGGCGATCGCTATCTTCTGGGTAAGAGGTGGCGTTTCCTCGTCTAAGCGGAGGGTGAGTAGCCTTTGCCTGGCCAGGAAGTTGGCAGATTTAGCGCGGAAGGTCGCGTAGGTTGGGGGAATATCCTTGGAGAGATGTCTGAATATGGGAGAGTGACCGTGGAATCCCCCCATGACCCAATAGAGAGCGAGCTCATCACTGACGGGCTCGCCGGTGAGGATGATTTCGTCTACCCGGTCGATGTAATCTGCGTCAGTTTCGTCCTTCCCCTGCTTGACTTTTATCATGCGGTGGGGGCCTTCTGGTCTGGCGACCTTGCTGGCGAAGTATGACGTGAAGTCATTCGCCAGTTTCTTAAAAGAGGTGACCGATCGTGGTGGTAGTGAGACGTACCACTTATGGGCCAGCTCGCCCAATGTCAGCGGGAAGATCCGACACTTGGTTGCATCAGATGCCCCACACCCAGTCATGTAAATTCGGAATTTACTCAGGTGGGTTTCGGGGTCCGATCTCCCCTTATACAGAGGTGTTTTAGGAGGAGCGATCGTTGGTTGTATGGGGGCAAGCTCGATGTGAACCGCGAGTGGCTCGGTCGGCCCGGCGATCTTCTTGCTGGTGCTTGCCCAGGTGTCGAGAGTGCTCTCATCTCGTCGAGTGGCGTTGCATGGCGGCCATCGCCGTGCTTTGTGTAGCGGCTCGTAGATCGGAGCGGGAGCCGAGGCGATTAGTCCGAGTCCACAGCGATCGGGCGGGAGTCGGATGGCGATATGCGTTGGTGTGAGGTGAGTAGGCGAACTCTGGTGACGGTTTGGATTCCGTCTTTTCAAGGTTGGAAATAGAGTGCCCGGTCGGCCGGGATGGGTCGCGTCCCAAGCGATCGAATATGGATCCGTCCGATCGTGCGAGAGCCTTTCCTCGCGAATTGGGGCTTTTGACGATCGCTCGTTCGGTAGCCCATTGAATTTCCGTTTTCCCATGCGGCGGATGATCGAGGAGTTATCGCGGGCGCGCATGCTCTCCGTCGCTCCTCCCGGGATGGCCATAGCCTCCTCGATCTGTTCCTCGGTTTGGGCCCGATCGAGTGAGAGGTTGGGGCCATCTCTCGGATCTTGAGATCGAGTCTCGCGTCGCCGCGGCTTCCCCGTCGGGTGGGGTTCGGTGGCCGGGAAATTGAGTCCGGCGTTTCGGAGAGCGGCTTTCTTCGATGGACCGGCGGATGTCATGATTCTGGAGGTTTTATTTGAAGTGCAGTGAGTGTCACTTCAAGTATCTGCCCCGAGAACAGTGAGTGTTCTTCGGGACGGTAGAAATAAAAATGTGAGGGTTAGGCCCCCCTTCTAGCGCCAATTGTTGCTACCCAAAATATTATCCGGAGATAGATATTGCTGGAATGGATGGGATAGCAAACAAATGCAAGAGCACTTCCGAGAGAAAGATAAATAACACAAGATTTGCCGGGGTTGTTAGTCCCGGGCTTGAATGCTCTCGCGAGATATTATTAATACCAATATTCGGGGATACAAGTACTAATGTAAGAATACAACTACAATGAGTGTAAAGATTCTTGTTATCTTAGCTAGTGAGCGTGTAGATTGCCGGAAGAACCAGATTTGATGCTCTGTGAGTTCTTGTAACAAAGGAGATGTACAGTCGCGGCGGTGAGAGATCGATCGTCCCTCACGGCGAGTGTTTAGCTGGGTGCTTGGGCTTCTAGGCTTATGAATCCCTTGGAATCTGTCTAGTGGAGACTTGCTGCTTCTGCCGATCGTCTTCTGGACGAGAGATTTGGAGAGAGAAGTCCTGAGATGGATTCCGGTGAGATAGCCGGGAGCTTGTTGATTAGTATGTTCTTCAGTATTTCCGTGAATGTATCGGAATGTCAGAGAATGTGAACCTTTGGTGGAATGTATTTCGGACGTAAGTCAAATGAATTCCGAACCTAAGTGGATGAGTTCTGAACCTTTTTCCAGTAGGAGGAGGTTCTCTATTTATAGGACTTGGATATGCCGGGCGATCGCTTTCTCTGCAATATAATAATCGGGCGATCGTCTTTTAGCACATGGGCCTGTCCCCTCAAAGTCTGCAGGAGTTCTTGTGCCAATCAGCTGTGCGGTCGATGGGAGCTTACACGCGTCTGAGTTCTTTATCACGGGTGGTCCCACTGACAACTTTCGGCGCGCATGCTGGTAGGTGAGGTAGGTGGCAGGCTGTGGTCAAAGGTCTTGTCTGTCAGCAAAAGATCTTATCTGCTGGCCAAGATCTTGTCAGCGCCTTTGGTGGATCTGCACGTGGGTGCTTTACTGAGACCCAGTCCTTGATGACTTTTGACGGGCGATCGTCTCTGCTCGGGGCGTAGGTCGATTGCCCTTAGCCGGTCACTAGAGTAGATCGCCAGCTGCCAAAGGGCGATCGCCTTGTGAGTCGATCGCTAGGTAACTGATGGTGGTCTGATATCTTTGTAACACCCCCAAACCACTCGGGACTATTACAGCGCCGTAGACCCTCTTCATGAGGACCTACCAGGCTAAATACATAAACACCACCATACCATACATACCGACATGGGAAATTAACGGACCATTAGACCGATTTGGTCTATTACCGCAACATACACATCAACCATACATTACTCTTTCTCGTAACTCATACCCACGCAGGGGTTAATATAAATCAACATTCCCGTATAAGGGGAAAATAAACACAACGGAGGGACAAAACAAGACATCACCAAATACCCAACACCGGTCTTCATGTGATTAGTATCGCCGTCTTCCATCATTATTCGTAACGATCCTGTGAATTGCTCCCCAGCAACCTGCAAGTACCTGGATGCAAAACAGACATCCACCCCCCGAATACTCGGGGGTTAGCAAAACTCCACTGTTTTGCTAGTGCAAGTATAAATACAAAGACAAGCCATACATATCATACCCCAAAGATATAGAAACCGTGAATATACTTCCCGAGATAATTCACTTGATCAAAACCGTTTGAATTATGAAAGATAGGAATAAAACCATTTTATATCTTACAAAACATTTTACAATCTCGGGAGTTTTAAAAACATTTGTGGTTTAAGAATTTTCAAGCCTTTCGAAACACTTAGGGACACAACCCAAAAATCATTTATTTCCAAATACGATTCCGATAACAAAATACGGGGTCTACGACCCAATCATAACATTCCATCCACAATCACGGGGGGGTCCGTAACTCAACTTATCCACATCACATACTCACAAGAATAACTTTGTGAAACTACACCGTGCCAAACATTACGGTGACAACACTCTCACAGAACGACAACAGAGAGCACAACTTTGCAACTTAACCATACGGTCGAACTCAACACACCACAGAGCTACAATACACAGAGCAACCACAAGACTCACGTACCCATACCAAATTATCACAGCCAAGGTACACATCACACACAACACATTTCTTGGTGCCATTCCGGCCCGAAAGTACGATAACATTTGGTGCCATTCTAATCGGGCGAAATATGCGCCACAAATCACGGTTCTCAACAAAACATTTCAAAGTTAACCGTTGATACGAGACTCACGGCCGCCGTACCCGCAGAGCCCGTCGGACATCCCCGGGTGGTTAACCCTAGTTCGCGATACGCACACACACGGCAATACGTATCCCTAGAGGCCCGTCGGACCGTCCCTAGGTGAACATACACATATCATCCACAACGCCACGGAAAGCCATAATTCGAATACTAGAATATGCATACAAATGCTAGGTACTTCGCTAGAATGGCCACTTTAACCGGCATATACTCACAATCAATGTCACACAACGACAAGCAAATACCAATGCCAAACAACACCAAGTGTCCCAACCTCCTTACGAAGGAGTAACAACTAATATCACACAACGTCACATATTCACCGTACAATTACACATCTCAATATACAATCATCGGCAAATAACTACGGTCTACTAAATTCACTAAAATATGTTCAATATCTTAGTCACACAACAATGATACACATAATCGGAAAACACATTTATTCACAAAGCCTACGAGTTATCTTGAAGGAAAACCTTTATCAAAAACATACCGATCCTTTTTGGAAGTTTATTAAAACATTAAAATTCCACATATAATCAATTACCAATTATCACATCTACGAAATACGAAATGTATGGGCAAGATACTTGCCTCGATACCACAAGCAATGAAACGACGAGCGGACACGATCGGATGGCCCTCAAACCTCCCAGATTGAACAAGAACGCGACAACTCCAGTAAGCTACGAAAATCGCATCGCCACGGTTCTATTACGCGAAGCGGAATTGAATCAACTCGAAAAACAACATGGATCCGAGGGTTTCTTCAAGACAAATCGAGAATCAAATTCGGGTGATAAAAATTGATAAATGAGTCACAAAATCCGAAGACCATGATCAATACAACAAGAATACCAAGAACAATTCATCAATCTCGGACAAAATCAACGAATCATGAAGAAAACCCCCAAAATACCCGAAATTAGGGTTCTAAGAATTTTACCTTGATTAAAATGGGGAAAGATGTTAGGATGTTGTTAAATCCATACTAGAAACTCAAAGATGTTGATGGGTGATGATATCGAGCCAAAATCCATGCTTATACGCTCTCAAGATCGTCTAGATCGCGGAAGGAAGAAAGGGAGGAAGAAATGACGAAAATTGACCTCTGCGATCCTATATATACATTACTTGATTAGCGCACGCTAAGGTATGTGTAGCGTGCGCTATCGGCCTCAAAAATGCACGAGAACCCTCTGCCAGACATCGTTAGCGCGCGCTAATACATGCGTTTAGCGTGCGCTAATTATACACTGTGCGATCTTTGGTATTTCGACCACAACTCCTTCGTCCAGGACTCCGATTGACTCACCGTTTGAACCATTGGAAAGCTAACTTGATGCTCTATCATACTGCAAAGATTCAAAACTTTTGGAGTTTCCAAGAATCGATGGTGATTTTACAAAGTCGAACTAATATGTCGATTAATCCGAAACAATATCAAAACTTGCTCGAATGACGAAATGTCTTGAACAAACCATGTCCGAAATGTGTCAATGAAGACAAGCAAGTCACTAGAATCGAAAAATATAGAAATATAAAGTATGGGTATTACATTCTACCCCACTAAAAGAAGTTTCGTCCGAAACTTAAAACATAAAACGATCAATGTAAAACAATCTCGGGTAACACACTCATCCGTTGCCAACGGCTTGCAGCGAATCACATGCAAAGACGTGGTGCTAACATCCACATCGCCATTTCGAATGATAACAAAACGCATGCAGACAAAAATCGGTATGGTTGAACAACCCAAACGATTACATCAATCAAAACGCGAGTTAATCGTGAACAAATACGAAATTCCACAACACGAGGATTGGAAGATCGAAAATGAAGTTAATTTCTGAAACTTAAGGAAATTACAAAGTGGTCTGAATGCTCAAAAATCATGATACGAGATCAACGAATCTTAGGACAACAAGCGATCGAGACATCAACGATCGAACAATCATATCCGAATCATAACGAATAACGAAATCGAATAACATCCCGAAGTCCACAAAGAATCAAGACAATATATGATCCGATAAAAGCGACATGATATACATTTTCATAAGATTCACGGGAGCGGGCGAATTTAGAAAAGTCACGGCGACAAGCGGATTAACAGAAAAATCGCAACTCGTTCGAACAACAAAAGTGAAGAGTAGAACAAGTCCGAGAAAATATCGACGAACACAAACGAGTCGATAGAGTCGAATAAAAGCGAAACCGAAAGAAAAAAATATGGGTATTACACCATATCACCTATAAAAGAGGTTTCGGTTCGTCCCAGAAACCTAAACAACAAGAGCGAAGTGCTAGAATAGCAACCTTCCGGAAACCTTCTCTTGGTCCCGCATCGATCTCCATGATCGTATGCATACGCGGTCACGACCGCATGCTTGCCCTCGGCATATTAGCGGATACTCACTCAATACAATGGTACAGCATCGCAAAATAATATACCAAATTGCCAACTCGGCTTGACATATCACATAAGACAACTAATAGCAACTCGATAAGAAGATCCACGAGGTATCCTTTTACATGATATCCTTTGAAAATACTTGGATTTGCATATTTATTCAAAATAAAACTTTGAGAGTATTTTTGGTACCTCGGGCTTTTTGTCAAAACTTGTAAACAAAAGACTTTAACCGTCTCCTTTTGGAATTATTTGCAAAATAATATATCCTTGCAACTGCCACTATTAAAATAACCATGCCACTACACATCATCATCACCGTTAATAACAAACAAGGTAACCACGCAAGATCCTCAAACCATTCGTACAAGCACTAAATATTCCCACCAATCATCAATCATTTTGGGGTGATCCAAGATCACGCACGATAAGCGCTCGATATAGAAAACTTTTCTAAATCCGAGTTTGAAGTTTAAATCGAGTAAGATCCTTCATCTTTCACAATATATTTTTGAAAATAAAAATTGTATTGGTTTTTGAAAATAAAAAATTTTGATATTGTGAAAGATTTCTGAAAATCATGTACTCGAATCATTTGAAAATACAACAGTACGTCAAAAATCATTTTTGAAAATCTTCTCAACACTACACAATAATCAACGACGGTAACATTTTACAAAATGTTCAAAGATACTTTAAAACGACTCTTTTAATACCGTCGGGGTTCCTTTAGGAAATTCAAGGCCGGCTCGCCAATTTTAAACGATTTTCAAAGTCCACACGAAGCCGCCGATTAAGCGAACCGTCAAAACTTTATGAAATTTAATTTTTCACAACTCGCTCAAGTTTATAAAATTTTCAGAAAAGCGTTTTCGAATACACACACAACAAACATAATTTACCATTTTATCAAAATACGATCCATTACCATTAAATCCAATCACACGTCAACATCATATATCTACATAATTACGATATCGCACAAGCAACCGTCAAAGATAATTAACATCTAAAGCGAAATACAACCTCTCGATGTGAGGACTCTCACAACAAGTGCATTTAGGACGACTTAATGTTCACACCACCAACTTAATCACAATTTTGAGCATTATTGACCAAATAATAATGCCAACATCACTACATACCCTCGAACCGAGCGATCATGAAATCAAAAGTCGAAAGCAAGAGCCACGTTTGAGTAAATTTTTGGTAGACCTCATTTGAGTCTTTAAAATCAAATTTTGAAAACTTGCAATGCAAGATGAATATAAAATATAAGTAGTTAAGTTCTAAAAAAGTCCGGTCTCGAGGTCATCATACGAAGTCAAAATTTTTCCTTTCTTGAAGGATGTTTTAAAACAAAATTTTACGTGACTCTTCAAAAATAACTAAACTTTGAAATATCACATTAACAAACTTTCCTTGCGGGATCACACCAAGTGTTACTCGATTAAAACGATTCACACAATACATATACACATTTATACACCGATATCACTTTTCATTCCAAAGACAACACAAGAATCAACAAACATGGATTGCATATTCACAATTCACATTTAAACTCCATATAATAACACATAATCACACAAGCTCGTATAACACGAGAGCAACAAAGTAGGAGACTTACATCCACATATCGCACGAAGATGATGGCCGCACCGATACTAATCACGACCGACACCTCGGACGACGCGTCGCGACACGACTCGATCAGACAAAATCGACAAGACAAGACAAGGCCCGACAACACACAACTCGACCCGACGGCCTAGGTTTCGCAACCTAAGCTCCGATACCATATTCGTAACACCCCAAACCACTCGGGACTATTACAGCGCCGTAGACCCTCTTCATGAGGACCTACCAGGCTAAATACATAAACACCACCATACCATACATACCGACATGGGAAATTAACGGACCATTAGACCGATTTGGTCTATTACCGCAACATACACATCAACCATACATTACTCTTTCTCGTAACTCATACCCACGCAGGGGTTAATATAAATCAACATTCCCGTATAAGGGGAAAATAAACACAACGGAGGGACAAAACAAGACATCACCAAATACCCAACACCGGTCTTCATGTGATTAGTATCGCCGTCTTCCATCATTATTCGTAACGATCCTGTGAATTGCTCCCCAGCAACCTGCAAGTACCTGGATGCAAAACAGACATCCACCCCCCGAATACTCGGGGGTTAGCAAAACTCCACTGTTTTGCTAGTGCAAGTATAAATACAAAGACAAGCCATACATATCATACCCCAAAGATATAGAAACCGTGAATATACTTCCCGAGATAATTCACTTGATCAAAACCGTTTGAATTATGAAAGATAGGAATAAAACCATTTTATATCTTACAAAACATTTTACAATCTCGGAGTTTTAAAAACATTTGTGGTTTAAGAATTTTCAAGCCTTTCAAACACTTAGGACACAACCCAAAATCATTTATTTCCAAATACGATTCCGATAACAAAATACGGGGTCTACGACCCAATCATAACATTCCATCCACAATCACGGGGTCCGTAACTCAACTTATCCACATCACATACTCACAAGAATAACTTTGTAAACTACACTGCCAAACATTACGGTGACAACACTCTCACGAGCGACAACAGAGAGCACAACTTTGCAACTTAACCATACGGTCGAACTCAACACACCACAGAGCTACAATACACGAGCAACCACAAGACTCACGTACCCATACCAAATTATCACCCCAAGGTACACATCACACACAACACATTTCTGGTGCCATTCCAAAAAGTACGATAACATTTGGATGCCATTCTAATCGAGACGAAATATGCGCCACAAATCACGGTTCTCCAACAAAACATTTCAAAGTTAACCGTGGTACGAGACTCACGGCCGTACCCGCAGAGCCCCGTCGGACATCCCTGGGTGGTTAACCCTAGTTCGCGATACGCACACACACGGCAATACGTATCCCTAGAGGCCCCGTCAGACCGTCCCTAGGTGAACATACACATATCATCCACAACGCCACGGAAAGCCATAATTCGAATACTAGAATATGCATACAAATGCTAGGTACTTCGCTAGAATGGCCACTTTAACCGGCATATACTCACAATCAATGTCACACAACGACAAGCAAATACCAATGCCAAACAACACCAAGTGTCCCAACCTCCTTACGAAGGAGTAACAACTAATATCACACAACGTCACATATTCACCGTACAATTACACATCTCAATATACAATCATCGGCAAATAACTACGGTCTACTAAATTCACTAAAATATGTTCAATATCTTCCGTCACACAACAATGATACACATAATCAGAAAACACATTTATTCACAAAGCCTACGAGTTATCTTCGAAGGAAAACCTTTATCAAAAACATACCGATCCTTTTTGGAAGTTTATTAAAACATTAAAATTCCACATATAATCAATTACCAATTATCACATCTACGAAATACGAAATGTATGGGCAAGATACTTGCCTCGATACCACAAGCAATGAAACGACGAACGGACACGATCGGATGGCCCTCAAACCTCCAAGAATGAACAAGAACTCGACAACTCCAGAAAACTACGAAAATAGCATCACCACGGATCAATAACGCTAAACGGAATTCGAATCAACTCGAAAAAAACAACATGGATCCGAGGGTTTCTTCAAGACAAATCGAGAATCAAATTCCGGGTGATAAAAATTGATAAATGAGTCACAAAATCCGAAGACCATGATCAATACAACAAGAATACCAAGAACAATTCATCAATCTCGGACAAAATCAACGAATCATGAAGAAAACCCCCAAAATACCCGAAATTAGGGTTCTAAGAATTTTACCTTGATTAAAATGGGGAAAGATGTTAGGATGTTGTTAAATCCATACTAGAAACTCAAAGATGTTGATGGGTGATGATATCAGGCCAAAATCCATGCTTATACGCTCTCAAGATCGTCTAGATCGCCGGAAGGAAGAAAGGGGAGGAAGAAATGACGAAAATTGACCTCTGCTGTCCTATATATACTGTTAACAGTTAGCGCACGCTAAGGTATGTGTAGCGTGCGCTATCGGCCTCAAAAATGCACCAGAACCCTCTGCCAGACATCGTTAGCGCGCGCTAATACATGCGTTTAGCGTGCGCTAATTATACACTGTGCAGTCTTTGGTATTTCGACCACAACTCCTTCGTCCGGACTCCGATTGACTCACCGTTTGAACCATTGGAAAGCTAACTTGATGCTCTATCATACTGCAAAGATTCAAAACTTTTGGAGTTTCCAAGAATCGATGGTGATTTTACAAAGTCGAACTAATATGTCGATTAATCCGAAACAATATCAAAACTTGCTCGAATGACGAAATGTGCTGAACAAACCATGTCTGAAATGTGTCAATGAAGACAAGCAAGTCACTAGAATCGAAAAATATAGAAATATAAAGTATGGGTATTACAATCTTCGACTTGGCGAGCTAGCCATAGTTTGACTGATGTTGACTTGGTCGCTCGGCCTTATAGTCGATCGCCTGTCGGGATGGATAAATCGTGACATAACACGTAACATGGAGGACTTAGCGTACGTAATGAAGGATGCGGTAATCCGGACACATTGGACCGTGCACACGGTAACGTGCCTCCGTGAGACTAATTAGGCCAAGTTTTGTGGGTGTTTATGCGGGACGCCGGGCACTCGACAGGCTTGTGCACTTGCACATCCCATTCGTGGCGTACTATGATGCCCATCGTTCAACTTGATTTCATAATAATTCATGTGATTATTATATTTGTTCAACTCTTGAGGATTGTTGTTCTGTGTAACTGACCCCGTTGGGGATGTTTTTTTTAGGTCATGGCAAGGCAAAGGCACGGGAAGAGAATGTTGACGGTGATGAGTCCCAGTGATACTAGTAGGGGCCCCCAGTCTGTCCACTTATTCATGTTTCCTTGATGTGTATTTTCTGCTGCAGTTCCGTTTGGATTCTCATTTTATTCAGTGTTGTATATTTTATCTTCATATGAAATATACATGTATTCTGTATTCGTGGGTGTGTTGTACTTGAAACTCCTCATCGGAATAATTGGTCATATAATGTGGTTCGGTACAACAATTATATTATTTAATTCATTATTTTTCATTCGCCAGGTGGGTCCCAGTTGGGGGTCCACGACACTGTAATAGCCGCCTAATTTGGGGTGTTACAAGCTGCGGTTGGAACCGGTACAATTGGAGATCCTGTCTGATCTGTAGTAGGGTCTCCTTTCGAATCTTCAGTTGGGTCTCCTGTCTGATCTGCAGTTGGGTCTTCAGTCTGATCTGTAGCTGGTTCTTCAGCTGAGTCCATCATACCTGTGTCATTTATGATAATCTCTTCTAGGGAGGCTGATTTGAGCTTTTTCTCAATTGATTCCACCTGTTTCCTGTACTCAACAGTAGATTCATCAAGCATAACATGGGATGTTTCTTCCACAACTAAGGTTCTTTTATTAAGTACTCTGTCCTTGCTTATTTGTGAGTATCCCATAAAGAGACCATCATCAGTTTTAGAATCAAAGGCATTCACTTGGGTTTTACCATTATTGTGGATGAAACGCTTGCAATCAAAAATATAAAACTATGCAACAGTTGGTGGTCTGCCATTCCAAATCTCATATGGAGTTTTGCCATGTCTCCCTACTATCATACTCCTGTTCTGTGTATGGCATCCTGTGTTGACAGCTTCAACCCAGAAGCTCTTGGGCAGGCCAGCTTCTGCAATCATTGACCTGGCTACTTCCTTCAAGGTTTTGTTTCTTCTTTTAGCTACACCATTTTGCTGTGGTGTTCTTGCGGCAGAGACTTCATGCTGGATTCCATTCTGATCACTGTATTCAGTGATTGCCTTGTTGAGAAATTCTCCTCCTCAGTCTGATATGATATTTATAATTGAGAGGGATTTATCATTCTGAATTTTCCTCAGCTGTTCAGGTAGTTTTGTTAATGTTTCACTCTTTTTATAGAGAAAAACAACCCATGTAAATCTGGAGTAGTCATCTACTACTATTAAGGCATCCCTCCTTCCACTCAATGTCCTTGACTTAATGGGGCCAAAGAGATCCATATGAAGTGGATCCAAAACTCTGGTGGTGAGAGTGGTAGGCTGAACTGGCTTGAAAGATGCTCTGGTTTTTTCCCCCCGAAAAAACATCCCGTGTGGACAGGGGGTTGAGGCGGGACCCACCAACCTATAGATAAGAACAAATCCTGAAATACAAAGTATCAGTCCAGAATTATGACCAAAAATGGGCCATAATCCGGGTCCAAACATCGAAGAAATCTACGGCCCTCAAAGAAATACAAAGTACACCACAAAAACCGTGGGCTAATGAGCGGACCCGTAGACCAAAATAACTCAACACCGAATTGTGACAAAAAATGGGCCATAATCCGGAACCTAAAATCTAAAGTGCCTACGGCCGGCTAGAGCAATACAAGGTGCACCACTAAAACCGTGGGCTAATGTGCGGACCAATAGGCAGACAATCAATCAATAAAAAATAAAACCTACCTAAATCTAATTGAACGATAACCAAGCTGATCCATCCGAATAAGGGAGAGAAGAAACAGAGGAGTAGTATCGTAAGTATAAGTCTGAATACCGGGGGACGACATGCCGAGCTCAGAGAGGTAGTTGGCTGGCCTGTTTCCCTCCCAGAAAATATGGGTGACTCTAAACTGAATATCTCGGAGAATGTGTCGGATACGCATAAGAGTGTGACGAACCTTCCAAAAGCCCCGATGGCCATATGATAGCAGGGTCACCACAACAACAGCATCAAGCTCAATCCAAACATGTCTCGATCTCTCGGAAGCTAAAATCAATCCAATCGTCAGCGTCTGGATCTCAGCATCAAAACTCGAAGAGACCTGAAATTATGAGTGGAAAGCAAGAAGGAGCTCTCCATGATGATCTCTAATCAGACCGCCCCACCCGCAATCTGAGTATCTCTATCGAACGAACCATCCGTGTTCAACTTGATCCAAGGGGTCTCGGGTCGAAGCCCAACCACCGATACGGGGCAACGAGTCTGAGCGGGGGAAGATGAGGCTCGCTGAAAATGATCAGGCGGCGAGCACCCCGCCCAGAACTCAGAGGAAATCAGCCCCGCAGTAGCCAATAAAGCAACATGGTGCTCCACCCGCACAATAACATGAGAAGAAATAAAAGTAACCGCCCTATGCGTTGCACTATTTCTTTTTATCCAGATGAACCTAAGGATCAGACAAGGAATAATGAAAGTCGTGTGCCTAAAGTGTGTGCCTTTTGCGAAAAAATTCAGGAGCTCAAAAATATTCTGAGTATGGGGTAGGGATAAATGTGTCCATGCACCAAAATACTCCCACACGTCATGAGCCACAACACTCTCCAAGAAAAGGTGGGCAATGGTCTCGGTATGGTAGGTCTGGGTAAGGGTATGCGAGCAACACAAACATCTAGAAGCCAATGAAACGACCCTCCTCTGTAGAATGTCATCAGTTGGGATCCGTCGCATGAGAAGTCACTAAATAAACACCGAAATGGTCGGTGTGAGTAAGGCTGTCCAGATGGCCCCATAAATAAGATTAGCCTGACCCCTCACCCTGATGTGAGACCAAGCCGACGATAATGAGAACGCACCCGAAGAGGTAAGAATCCAGCACATACTATCTGAATCCTCCTCGGCAATGGGAATCGCGGAGATCTCCTAGATGAACTGAGGGGTAAATCCTAGCTCCTCTCCAACAACAGACTCCAACCTAACCATGTCCCACGTCCCATTAACCCATAACTCATTAATCCTAAGAAGGGGTCTACCAGTAACCTGACAATAAGAAGAAATCGGCCTATCTCCAATCCAAGTATCGTCCCAAAACCTGACCTCCCCGCAGCTACGACCAAGAGTCCAGCGAATGAACTCCTGAGCTTCAATACCGACACGGAGGAGACGGCACCAAGGGTGGCTGGCATGAGCTTTAAGAGCAGTACGCATAGGCATATAAAGGCCAGCAAAGCAGTTTCTGCGGAGCATAAACTGCGCCCACAGAGACGTGCCCACGCGAAGGCGCCACCAGAGATTATAACTAAAAGCTCTCGCCATATCCGAAAGGCTCCGAATCCCAAGGCCTCCCTCAGAGACCGGACGACAAATCTGCCGCCAACGGACCCAGTGTGTCTTCCTCTTCGGGCCAACAGCACCCCAGAAGTATCTCGCAAAGATCTGCTCGAGCTCCTGGATAATGTACTGTGGAGGGTCCAAACCCTAAAGCAGGTGAATAGGAATCATGCAGAGAGTGCTCTTAATAAGAGCAAAGCGTCCCCCAAAAGCAAGGTGGCGATGGGACCAACCAGAGATCCTATCCAACATCCGTTGCTTCACCCCAACAAAGAGCTCTCATCTCATAAAGCCTTTGTAAAGGGGCACACCTAGATAGGTGATGGGGAGATCGCCCTGGCGAAAACCAGTAAGATCATGAACTCTCTGATGCCAACGAGGCGCATGCTTGGGAGCGAGAGTAAAAGTGCTATTCTGGATACTAACCATCTGGCCAGAAGCCGTAGAGTTGTGATCCAGGAGACGCATAAGGACAACAAGACCATCATCCATAGCCCGTGTGAATATAATGATGTCATCATCATAGGATAAATGCGAGATGGGGAGAGGCCGTCTAGACGTCCTATACCTCATCAAAGGATGGTTCTGAATGAATCGATACAAGCAGCGCAAATGATAATCAGCGGCAAGCACGAAAAGCGACGAAGAAATATGGTCGCCCTGACGCAA
This sequence comes from Orobanche coerulescens, assembly GCA_033398695.1. NCBI lineage: Eukaryota > Viridiplantae > Streptophyta > Magnoliopsida > Lamiales > Orobanchaceae > Orobanche > Orobanche coerulescens. The sequence goes on from CM065809.1 coordinate 84,983,239, forward strand.
ACCCCGGCTAGAGGCAAAATAGCCGGCCGGACTGCCGTTCACCAAGATGGAGAATGTGCAACTCTCGATGCAATGACGAATGAATATAATCCATCTAGCCGGGAATCCCATCCTCAGCAGGACCTCACGTAAAAACTGCCAGTGAACCCTATCATACGCCTTAGCCATATCAAGCTTCAGCGCAAGGTTCGGGACACCATGAGTGTCCGCGACGTAGAGGTCGTGAATAAGTTCTTGGTCTAGAAGGATATTATCAGTAATAACCCGCCCGTGAACAAATCTACTATGGTTCGGAGAGATAATAAGAGGGAGGAGAGGAGCAAGCCGAGCGTTAAGGATTTTTGTGATAATCTTATTGGTCACATTACACAGACTAATAGGCCGGTAATCTGACCAACTGCTCAGAACAGGCTTCTTCGGGATCAAGAGGACCGTAGTCTCTGTGAAAGCCGGAGGCATGGGATGGCCATCAAAGAAATCGAGCACAACCCCCTCCACGTCGGAAGAAACAATCTCCCAACAATGCTGAAAAAATAAGGACGAGAACTCGTCAGGCCCAGAAGCACTGTGAGGATCGATATCAAATACTGCAGCACGAATCTCCTGGGGAGAGGGTGGGACACACAAACTATTAGAATCTAAAGAAGAGGGGATAGAGGGAAAACAAGTGTTATCCGGGGGGACGAGAACATCACCATCGGATGTAAGCAGAGTCCTAAAGAAATTCATAGCGGATGATCGGATGTCCGACTCTACAGCGATCATTGTACCACCATCCTCAATGCTGTGAATATGCGACTGACAGCGCTTCTGCTTTGCAAAACCCTGGAAAAACTGGGTGTTGCGCTCGCCTTCAGTAACCCAACGAACTGCGGCCTTCTGTTTCCAGAAATCTTCCTCCATAGAGAGACTAAGATGATACTCAGCATGAAAATGGTGCATAGCGGTTCTATTCTCCGGAGTAGGATCCGAATCATATCGCTGCTCGGCCTCGTCGGCAGCCCTTAAGGCCTCACCCAACTTCGTATGAAGATTACCAAAAACAGACTAGCTCCACCGTTTCAGTATGCGCTTAACCTTGAGGAGTTTGGCCTATAGGTTACACATGCCAGATAATCCAGTCGGGGTAAGCCAGACCTCCCTAACAGTGTAGAGGAATGTGTAATACCGGATCCACATACTCTGGAAATGGAATGACGACTTGTGACGAGTCGCGGAGAAACGACACTGGATAAGAAGGGGCGCATGATCAGATCGAAGTCGAGGCAGGTGAATGATGGTAGAAACTGCAAACACGTTCGACCATGCTTCATTAAATAAAGCACGATCTAGACTTTCCCTCAAACCATTGTGCTCCCAAGTGAAAATATCGCCCTCGCTGCCCGCGTCAATCAACTTACAGTCAGCAATAGCCTGTGCGAAGTCCAGAATCTCTAGAGAATGGTCTGTGGTACTACCCTCGCGTTCATATGAGTGCAAGAAGATGTTGAAGTCACCGCTGACAATCCACAGCAACCCCTCTACTTCCAAAGCAATCTCACGGAGGGTGTCCCAAAGGGCGTAGCGACCAACACGATTAGTGCTGGCATAGACATAAGTGACATAAATCGACTGGGGTATAAGGGGAGAAGAAATAGAAAGATGAATGACCTGATCTGTATCTAACAAAACCTGGTGCTGAAAGTGAGAAGAACCAAATTTTGTTAGACCGATTATAAAGTCTCGACGCAAAACCTAAAGAACGAATATAAAAATCAAAATTAGAATTGGAACCCATAGGTTATAAAATCTAAATAAAAAAAATCTATGAACACAGTGGAGATGTCGAATACGCTTCTGTGCTCCGGTGTTGGCCAGAACACGAGCGTTCCATGTAAGAATGGGTATCGACATAAATTAACCCACCGACTCTGACGAAGACCTAGGACGCTGACTGGAGCGCCCCCGTCTCCGAGGTGAATCCTGCCGAGCAGATGTTCCCCCTTTGGAAGGCGATGAAGATTGCCCCTTAGAGGAGGAAGAGGGTTCGCGAGAAGTTGCTCTTCCTTGTGTGAAAATTGAGGAGTCAGAAACTGCTTTGCCCCTAGTCGTAACACTAGGGGTAGCAGAAATAGACATCAGACGTCTCTTAACCGGGGGTTTTGGTGCCGTAGGGAGGGGCACCATCGCCGAGGAATAGAGACTGGACTCAGAAATCTCAAATTGAGTGCGGTTAGGACCACACTCAGTATGAGATAGAGAGGGAAAAGAAGAAAGGAGGGGAGGGGGAGGCTCGTAAACCACCATGGCTAAGGTCTCAGGCTCAATGATGATCGGATCATTGATGCAACCCTGGCCATCATGGAGGGGGGAGGTAGACTCAAAGAGTCTAGAAAACTGAGGGACGATTGGAGACTCTGTGTCGTCCTCTAAGAGATGCTCATCATCGCTATCACGATCGCTATCAACGCTGCCTGATACACTATCTTTATTACCCACACTAATAATGTCATCAGTACCAACTAAGTCCTCCTCCTCTCTACCAAAGGAGTCCAAAGATGCAAAGTATGAGTGCTGTCCAGTGGCAGCCATGGCCTTGGGGATCATCCCCGTCTCTCTAGGTCCTTTATTGGCAACAACCTGCCAAACGGCAGGTTCCTTGCATTTTGCGGCCTTAGGAGCTGCGTGCGAAGTGTTAGCCTTAGAGGTGTTAGCAGGGGTCGGCTGTGCCTTCTGTTGTCGAGAAGTGACAACAGTACGCTTCTTACGCTGGGGCGGATGAGACCGTTCTTTGTTGCCAACTATGTAGCAACTGGATGGCTCGTGCCCCACATGAGAACAAAGAGAGCAATACGGCGGAACTCTCTCATAAATGATGCACGGCGTAAGAACGTGATCATCAAACTCAACCTCAATCTCAGGCACTCTGGGCACCAAAAGATCAATCTCTATGCACACACGGGCGATTGAGAGTCGTGAATGTGTGGCCGTCGGGGCATCAACTAAAATGGGATTGCCAACAGCCTTGGCAATCGTATATAATGCACGTGGATAAAATAAATGCAAAGGCAGACCCAGAAGTCTAATCCAGACTGGACAAATAGAAGTCTCTGTCCTAACCGAAAAACTAGGCGACCACTTAAATACACAGGCAGGACATCCAGAAAAATTCCAAGTAGATCCTAACCAAATGCGTCTAAAGTCCTCAACGTTATCAAACCTAACTGCTACATGACAAAAATTCAACCAACTCCAACTACATTTACCCCTCAGTTTCATATCAGTCATACCCGAAGACACATCTCGAGGGGTGGGAATAGCATGCAAGAATTTTAGAATCAAAGTGCGTTCCCATGAAGTAGCTAGAGTAATCATGTCAGAAGTAGAAAAGGAAACACGCGTCTTCTCATTTACGGAGGAGAGTACCAAAAGGACATACCTTCGCTCCGTTGAAATTGTATGAGTTTATTGTCGAACTGGGCTGGTGGATGAAACCGGGATGAGGTGTTCCCGTTGTGTTCCTTGCCATTTGTGTGTATGTTTGTTGGTGTTGGGTCGGATTGGTTGCATCTTGTCGAACCGGGTTGTACAGAACCGGATCATTTGTTCGGTTGATTTCTTGATTGGCGGGAGGGGCAGCTTCATTGGAGTGTACTTGTCGTGAATTACTGTTGGGCAGGGGTTCGGTTGTAATATTTGGGAGGGATTGGGTTATGGCCGGGACGTTTTGATGATTGGGCTGGGTTATGATTGGTACGTTTTGATGATTGGGCTGGGGGTTAACGGGGGGGGGGGGGGGGGACCGGGGTTACTGCTGGGGCGGGATGATGAATGGGCTGGTGGTTTAAAAGGGTAGTGGGGTGGGTTAAATTTGGGGTGGGCTGGGAATTAAATGAGGTAGTTTTATTGGGCTGTGTTATATAGGTGGGCTGGGAATTAAATGAGGTGGTTTTACTGGGCTGGTGGGAATGTTGTTGTGTTGAAGGGCCGATTAAATTGGGCTCGGTGTTATTTATATTGAGAGGCCAAAAATAATTAAGTATGGTGTTGGGTTTATGGTTGGATTTAGGTGTAGGCCCAGAAAAATTATTGGTCTCTGAAGTAATAATAGGTGTCGCTCTATAGCGGGCCTTGGAGTTGATTAGGTTGGGATTAAGGTTGTGCCAAATAAGAGCAGGCCCGCAGTGATTAGGAATAAAACTGATTGGGCTAACCTGGATATTATGAACTTGGACTTGGGCCTTTTCAGTGGATCTGGGAGAGTAGTCCGATCGATCGTGGACGTCAGTAGGAAAGGACCCTAAGATCGACGGTTGCCCAGCATGCAGAGTATTGTTTAAATTCCCAGGGTTGTCCGCCGTTAGGGTTGGGAGCGTCGACTTGAGCCCTGCAACTAGGGTTTTTGGAGACTTTGGCGGCGACGGCAACATGGCGACGAAGGCCTCTTGCAGAGGTGTCGGAATATCTTTTCCGGTAGGACTAGATTTAAGCAAACATGTGCTTTTTGGATTCTTCACGTTCATTTCGGAAAACAGAGCCTGAGACGGAGAAGCTGGCGACGAAGATGGCGATACTGGAGACGGACTGCGACGAACACCATCTGACTTATTGGGAGACACAACAGGTGAGTTTTCGGGCATCCACGATGCCCGTTTCCTTCGTGTCATGGACGCAGCAACCTTAGATCACCGGAAGGTTGGCGATGACGGCGACCATGCGAAGTTACTACTGTTGTATGCTGCTTGATGCAGCGATGGCGGATCTGTGTTCGGATGAGGGAAACGATGCCGGACTATCTTGGAAAAAGGCAGGCGATCGGAAATGTGATTTACACCTTGAGTGTGTGTAAACGCAATCGTCGCCAGGGCTGTTTCCGATGTCTATTCTGGCTGGGGCTTGGTGGCGAAGTAGCGCCGGGTGATGTGGAGTCAGCTGGTGGGGAAGTTGGCCAGAGACGATGGCCGGATGGGGGGTGCGAAGGAGAAAGAGGTGGCGCCTTGTGTGTGAAGGAGCTGAAAGATGCTCTGGTTTGCTTTCCCTTCTGACATGGATCACAGAGGGCTTCTTTCTTGAATACTTCTTCTGGAAGTCCTCTGACGAACTTTTGAGATCTGATCTTGTTGATGGCTTTAAAATTCAGGTGACATAATCTTTTGTACCATAGCCATCCATTTTCAGCAATTGTCTTTGATAAAAAATAGGTGTTTGGGGTGCCTGTATTCCAGTCTATCATGTAAACGTCTCTTCTTCTGAATTCTTGTAGTTTCACTTCTCCAGATTTCCAAATAGTGAAAACTATTTGGAAATCACCATACATTTCCAAATAGTGAAAACTACTAAGTTATTTTCATCACAAAAATGACTTATGTTCAATAGGTTGTATTTGAGCGCTTTGACATATTGCACTTTTGATATGATTATATTTCCTCTATGCAGCTCCCCATATCATTTTGTCTGGCCTCGAGAACTATCTCCAAAAGTTACATCAGGACCTCTTTCTTCGATGTAGTTTGTCAGGACCTTCATATTCCCGGTCATGTGCCTTGAGGATTCTGAATACACAAACCACTCTTCACCTCCTACTCTTGAATTTGAGTTGACATAATGGTAGTCCTTCCATCTTTTCTGCAATCATAAAAGCAAAGATTTAGGCACCCAAATCTGAGTGGGTCCTTTGGGGTTAGTGGGCTTCCTAGAGAATTACCTTCTCCTGGTGTTTTGATAATGTTGGTTATTCCTATGGGGTGCAAGGTGTCTAGGTATATAACCTTGATCTGGTCTGTATATAGAATATGACTGAAAATTGGTTTGGTGTGGGCCATTTCTGAATCTTAGATGAGACCATTTGTTAAAGATTTGGGGTCTCCATACCTGTTCTTATTGAAAATTTGGATAGCCTTGAGGTTTCTATTTACCTCTCCCATTTTGAAATCTGTTTTAGGGGAGTCTTTTGTAATAATTAGAATAATGTTTTGACTGCTGCTTCTATTGGGATTCGGTGCCTAAAACGAAGGCCTAGCGGAAGCGGTAAAATAAAAATTAGTTCGATCCGAATCCCTACGAGGATCGATCGAGCTACGTATATACGAATATATAAATGAAAACACAAGAGATATCGAAACTCGCCCTTGTAGTCCGTTGATTAAATGGATTCCTTCTCTTGAGGTATTCCCCAAGATTTAGTTGTATATCCCTATGATCCAATGTGCTCCAAAGCCCTTGGATGATCCAACGTCAAAAATACAACACCTCTACTTGCCACGCGCCGGAGAAACGAATGGGATGACGATCACCTTGCTATCCTCCAAGGATACGACTAGAGCTAGGATGATAAAGCCTTTGATTATAACACTCTAAGTGTATAATCTATATCTCTCAATATATCTCAAATTTTGTCCAAGAGAACTCAAGAACAATGTGATGAACAAGAAGAAGAGTTGAAGAAGAGGACTCTCTCTCTCTCTCTCTCTCTCTCTCTCTCTCTCTCTCTCTCTCTCTCTTGCTATGAACCGTGTGTTCAAAAAGTGGCCAAGAGAGATTGTAGTCTTCTCTTTTATTCTCATTCAAATCACACCTTTCACCCACCAAATCATCTTTTACTTATTTAAAGAGATATCATATCTCTAAGGTCTTTAGTCTTCCTCCTACCAAGGACAAAACCAAGACAAATAGGGAAGGGATAAGGTGGGGCGGCCACTAGAAGGAATCAGACCAGTTCGGTTTGTTTCGTACTCCTATGAGTCCAAAAAGATAAACTCCGATTCCGTTCCGATGTATTTATATCGATTAATTAATACAATTAATTAATCATATCAAATATATAATGACATAATTAATTTCTCCAAGAAATAATTATATTCATGAATTAAATTAATCACCCGGTAATTTATTTAATTCATTAGTCCGTATATTAATTTATCCAATAAATCAATTTACACATCCAATGTCCCAAATTAGATATCCAATATCTAATATTCATAATGATAGAATTAGCTTGATTCATTCCATCGTCAATCCTATTACGCGACTCGGTAGGACCGTCTCAGTCAGCAATGGGAGGAACCAAAGAGTAGTAGCACCACCTAGCCAGCTTGGCGGCCTACACTGTACCCCAACTGAGAACGAATGATGGGATCATTCAAGAACCATTCTGTCGTGAATACCAGTATACGTATAAACCCTTCTTTCAAATGTCCCGATCAAGTTATAGGGTCACGGTCAGTGAAACCCTATCTGTATTTGATGATATGCATGCGTTAATGCAAATCGAGATCATAGAGCTCTCTTGTATCCAATACAACCAGCTCCAATGCTTTGACCAAAGACTTATGATCTCATCTGCCAATAACCGCATAGGACAAATAACCCGCTCACTAACGAGAGAAAGAATTCTATCTTGGTATTTAGTAGGACCTACTACTTGCCCGTCAAGATGCACGTCGAGATTGACCCCGCCTTCCGGTTTATAGGTTCGAACTACTCTAATGAAAATCTTGACGTCACAAGCACATTCCTACTAAATCCTCAAGTCGAAGGTTCACGAATAACTATCACAACCTTTCGATTCCGTCATTGACCGTCCCGGAGTGAAATCCGTGTGACGAATCGAGGGTGAGTCGGTTCGAGTATTCTAATCCAATTACCATACCTACAACGTGTGATCCCACTAACCATTAGTGTTCGACAGGCACTCTCCATGTCAAAGAACACGTCATACAAGTCTTCACATAAACTTAACACCGAGTCATGTTTCATCGACTTGCAAACGATTAAGTATTTGAACTATAAACCTTTCCAGTGCCTACCCCCTTATCCAATAAGGACTGGAACGTTTTGCTCTAAAATACACGGACTAGTTTCTATATATATATATTTACGAGTTAGGAATGCCAGTAACTACCAGTAAATAAAGAAACATTCATTGCCTTATATTAATGATTTACATAATAACAAGTACAATGCCCTCACTCAACATCCTCTGAGTGGCATTCGAGGGCATACTCCTAACAATCTCCCACTTGCACTCAATGCCACACACTATGGTATCTAATACCCATGTTCTCTAGATGACGCTCCAAGCTAGTCTGATAAAGTGGCTTGGTCAGTGGATGAGCTACGTTGTCGGCCGAGTCTACTATGTGCAGCACAATGTATCCCTTGCGAACAAATTCTCTTATGAGATGATACTTCCTCTCAATATGTTTGGTGCTGTTGTGAAACCTCGGCTCCTTGGCATGCGCTACAGCTCCGTCGTTATTGCAGTACAGCGGAACAGGCAGCTCATCACATGGTATCACTTGAAGTTCTCCCAGAAACTTCTTAATCCAGAACGCTTCCTTGAAAGCCTCCGAGGCTGCTTGATACTCAGCCTGACAGGTGGAATCAGCAGTCACGCTTTGCTTGGCGCTACGCAAAGATACTGCTCCTCCATTAAGAGTAAATATGTAGCCAGAAGTAGACATTAAGTCGTCCTTCTATCCCTGGAAGTCCAAATCACTGAATCCCACCACATCTAATTCTCCACCACCATACATCAGAACCATATCTCTAGTCCTTCTTAAGTACTTGAGAACGTTCTTTGCGGTAGTCCAATGTTCCCTACCTGGGTTTACCTGAAACCTACTCACCACGCTTACAGCATGCGCAATGTCATGTCTCGTACACAACATAGCATACATAAGGCTACCCACATCCGAAGCATATGGTATATTATTCATTTCCCTCTGTTGTTCCTCACTTTGAGGACACATCTTCGAGGTGAGTTTTATTCCATGTCGCATCGGAAGGAACCCTCTTTTATAATCATCCATCTTAAATTGACTTAAGATCTTATATATATAGAGGGCTTGGGAAAGACCTATTGTTCTCTTTGATCTATCCCGGTAGAGCCGAATACCAAGAATATAGATTGCTTCTCCCAAGTCTTTCATGGAGAAATTACTCGAAAGCTAAGCTTTCACAGAAATGAGCATTCCCACATCATTTCCTATTAGTAGAATGTCATCTACATATAATACTAAGAATGCGATCTTGCTCCCACTAACCCTCTTGTATACCCAAGGTTCTTCTTCGTTTTGCACGTAGTCAAACTCTTTGACCGCCTCATCAAAATGAAGGTTCCAACTACGCGACGCTTGCTTTAGTCCATAAATGGAAAGTTGAAGCTTGCACACTTTCTGAATATCGACTTCGGACATAAAGACTTTAGGCTGCTCCATATAGATTTCCTCCTCTAGGAATCCATTAAGGAAAGCCGTCTTTAAGTCCATTTGCCATATCTCATAATCGTGGTAGGCATCTATAGCAAGAATCATGCGAATAGACTTGATCATGGCTACGGGCGAGAAGGTATCGTGGTAATCGATCCCTTTCTTCTGGGTATAACCCTTTGCCACAATCGTGGCCTTATAAGCATCAACCTTGCCATCTATCTTGTAGATCCACTTGTTTACAATAGGTATTATGCCCTTCGGGCAGTCTACTAGAGTCCAGACCTGATTGACATGCATCGAGTCTATCTCAGCTTCCATATCTTCACACCATTTCGCGGAGTCTACATCCACCATCGCTTGGTCATAGGTCGTTGGGTCGGTCTCTTGGCTATTACTTGGAACCTCATGGAGACCCAGCTCCTCCAAGTGCACAAGCCCATACCTCTCAGGTAAATGAGACACCCTACTAGACCTACGAGGTGGTTGTACTTGTGTTTCAGAAGGTTCGGTTTCAGTTTCTTGCACAGGTGTCTCCCGAGGAGTTTCATTGTATTCTTCTAAAGAAATACTTCTACCTGCTCCGCATTCCTGAATGAACACGTCTTCTAGGAAGTGTGCTTGTAAAGCAACAATGATCTTTCGATCTTCGGGCATGTATAATAGATACCCCATCGTCCCAGATGGGAATCCAATGAGACGTCCCTTCGCGTACCTAGCTTCCAACTTTTCCACCTTAGTCTTCTTGACATAGGCGGGACATCCCCAAATCCTAATATGATTCAGACTTGGTTTCCTGCCCTCCCACATCTCATGTGGAGTTTTAGGAATGGATTTGGAAGGACATCTGTTCAAAATATAAGAGGCAGTCAGGAGTGCATACCCCCGTAGGTAAATTAGTAAGTTAGTATAGCCCAACATGGAACGGACCATGTTCAACAAGGTCCCGTTCCTCCTTTCTGACACACCGTTTAACTGAGGAGTACCTGGAGGTGTTAGTTGTGAAACTATTCTATGTTCCTTCAGGAATTCGTCAAACTCCGTACTCATATACTTTCCACCTCGGTCCGACCGAAGTGCTTTGATATGATTACCAGTTTGTTTCTCGACTAGGGCCTTGAATTCCTGGAATTTCTCAAAAAACTCGGATTTATGTTTCATTAAGTATACATAACCATACCTAGTATGATCGTCTGTAAACATAATGAAATATTGATATCCGTCACGTGCTGCATCCAAATCACCACAAATGTTAATATGGATTAATCTCAGTTTATCAGTGGCTTTTTCAAAAGTCCCTGTGAAGGGGGACTTGGTCATTTTACCTTTAAGGCAGGATTCACAAGTAGGAAAAGGATCCGATACCAATGGACCCATAAGTCCATCTTTTTACATTTTGTAAACCTTGGTCTGACCAACATGACCAAGTCTAAGATGCCATTTCAAAACTTGATTGGTTTCATTCCTACCACAATTTCTAGTCATAGTATTCACAACTACTTTGTTGCTGATATTTAGATGATACAATCCATTTAACAATGTAGCAGTACCTACTAGTTTATTTCTGAAATAAATTTTGCAGGAACCATCACCAATGAAAAATGAAAAGCCTTTTCGGTCCATGACCGGAATGGATACAATGTTTTTATGCCCCTTGGGCAAAACAAGTACATCTTCGAAAGTCAAAACAAAGCCGGATTCTAAACCCAAAAGAAGTGATCTTATGTTGGTCGCCTCGACACTATGCCTGCTTCCAACTGTGATCATAACTTCTCCAGCTCCAAGCTTCCTACTTTGTTCCAGATCCTGATTCACAGTACAAATATGAGAACTAGCATCAGAATCCAGTATCCAGGAAGTACAAAATACAGTAGTAGAACAATTTCTTTCCAAAACTAAAAGTTCTGTACCTGAAGTACCATGAAGGATAGGACACTCTCTAGCCCAGTGGCCTAGCTCACCGCACTTGAGAAAAGAGTCTTTCTTCTTTCTTTTTGGAACCGTTGGGGCCTTGCCCTTGCCCTTGAAGTCCTTCACATGTGGTTCAGTCTGCTTCTTGGTCTTTTTCTTCTTGTTCTTAGACCTCTGAGGTCCAGAAGAAATCATAAGAGCGGACTCCTTCATCCGCGGAGTCTTCATCTGAGACTGAGCAGTCACAAGTTTGTTCATTAGCCCAGCTAAATTACACGCAATTTCATTGCCGTTGAAGTTCATAACAAACTGTGAGAAGGAATCAAGGAGAGACTGTAGGATAAGTTCGATTTGGAGAGAACTATCCATTTTAAAATATGGAACCCCCAATCTCTCGATCATGGATATCATTTTGAGGACGTGTTCCCAAACCTTCTCACTTTCCTTCATCCTTGATCCGAACAGTTGCTTGGATATCTCATATCTAGCAGTTCTGTTGTGCTCGCCATAAAGTTCGATTAAGTGAGATAGAATCTGCCTAGCAGAAGTCACTTTCTCATGAGCTCTCTGAAGCTCATTTGACATAGAAGCCATCATGTAAGCATGGACTTTTATGTCATCCTTAACCCACTTTTCGTGGTTTTCGATCTCTTTATGATTGGCTCTGGTTCGTACAGGAGGCGCCAGAATGTCCGTCTCAAGATGTATCCTAGTGCCTCTATACTGAGCACAATCATCAGATTGTGGAGCCAGTCCACAAAGTTAGGTCCAATTAGGGTGTTCTTCTCGAGTAGAATTGTGAGTGGATTCATTGTCATATTGAGAGTTATGTCTGCATTAAGTGCGACAGATTAATTAGTGACTTGTTTAATTATGATCTGAGTATGGAATTAAGGTCTTTTCTATTCTTGTTACCCAGCTCCCACTATTCTTATCGGAATAACACACTCCCATGTGAAATCCGGAAGTATCGTCGCTCTACTTCATAGTGGTGATCGAGTTCTTTATAAATCTTTATAGAGGGCAACCGAACAGATTTCTAGTCTATGGTGTCCAACACCAACCCATCTAATGGATGATTCGATCTTCTTTTTCCCCTTGTTCACTCCCCTCAACCTATACAGTTTCTATGGTTCGTGAACAAGTTAAGTTTATACCATCGATACAAATCAGTTTCACAATTGAATCTTATCCGGCAACCTATCAGGTTTCTAGGGATAAAATTTGCTCCAACCGAATGCATCCAATGTGCTCCTGGTAATTTATCCATCCTCCCTGAACGACTACCCCGATAACTCGGAAGCATAGCACATCCGGTTTGTATTTCAGTTTCCCAAAAGCTCGATGGAGGGAAGGAAAACCTTGAAACCTTATAAACTTAATAATTTGTTGCGGGAGAATTTTCGCGATTAATGTTACACTTTGCACATTAATTCATTTAAGCGCGTTTGTGGCATTCATATAATATGAAACAAGCATTCACAACCTAGTTGCTACCAACATGTGGTTCATGGACTGTTCATAGAAAACAAAAACTCCGTAATCTAATTACAAGTCTTCGTCTTGAATCTTCGTCTTCTCGAAATAGATATTCCTCCGATCTTCGTCATTACATATAAATTTTACATTGAAAATTGCATCCTAGATACAAATATTTCTAGTAAATTAAATAGGCTCAAAACGGCATTTACAACCCAATCGAATAAAATGAACGATTCAAAACTAAGTCCACGAACCACATCCCCATTCAAAATCATTCATCCAATAAATACTATATAAATGGAAAGCGTAGAGATAATTGATCCAATCAACAATACGAACCAATCCAATTGATTCACATAATCGGTAATATGAAAAAAATCCGCTCAAAATAATTCGGTCGATCACAAGTATTCCAATAAATCAATTTTCCCTTATAAAATGAAATACCATATATCATTTTAATCATATTAAATATAATTTAAAATGTGGGAAATCAATTTTTAGGAATACACAAAGAAAACAAGCTCAAAATGGGTCCGGACTGCGCGCCAAAACCCACCGGCAAGTAGGGTGCCGCCTCACAGGGCCGCGCCTCCGAGCCACGGGCCGCGGCCCGATCCAAGATAACCAATAAGTGGGCTGAAACAGCCATGGCCCGTAGCCCCCCGAGCCCTGGGCCGCGACCCCCTTCTTCCAGACCACTCCCGGACCGTCCAACGGCAATTCGAGGCTAGTTTTTCGACCGAATATCCAATATCTATATTTTCCAACATTCATATCTTCAATATAAATCACATTTACCATAAATTAAAGATTTATATTTAGACATAAGCTTATGAAAAATACAACTCGAACGAACAAAAAATATATATCACGATTATGACTATAAATGATTCCAAATCATTCACCATCTAATCAAGCATTCCAAATGCCAATATCATATATACGCTCGCAAGACCTACTCTCCGATACCACTGCTGGGATTCGTTGCCTAAAACGAAGGCCCAACAGAAGCGGTAAAATGAAAATTAATTTGATCTGAATCCCTACGAGGATCTATCAAGCTACGTATATAGGAATATATAAATGAAAATACAAGAGATATCGAAACTCACCCTTGTAGTTCGTTGATTAAATGGATTTCTTCTCTTGAGCTATTACCCAAGCTTTAGTTGTATATCCCTACGATCTAATGTGCTCCAAAGCCCTTGGATGATCCAACGTTGAAAATATAATGCCTCTACTTGCCACGCACCGGAGAAACGAACGGGATGACGATCACCTTGCTATCCTCCAAGGATACAGCTAGAGCTAGGATGATGAAGCCTTTGATTATAACACTGTAAGTGTATAATCTATATCTCTCAATATATCTCGAATTTTCTCCAAGAGAACTCAAGAATAATGTGATGAACAAGAAGAAGAGTTGAATAAGAGGATTCTCTCTCTCTCTCTCTCTCTCTCTCTCTCTCTCTTGCTATGAACCGTGTGTTCAAAAAGTGGCCAAGAGAGATTGTAGTCTTCTATTTTATTCTCATTCAAATCACACCTTTCACCCACCAAATCACCTTTTACTTATTTAAAGAGATATCATATCTCTAAGGTCTTTAGTCTTCCTCCTACCAAGGACAAAACCAAGACAAAGAGGGAGAAGGGATAAGGTGGGGCAGCCTCTAGAAGGAACCGGACCAGTTCGGTTCGTTTCCGACTCCCGTGAGTCCAAACAGATAAACTCCGATTCTGTTCTGATGTATTATATCGATTAATTAATCCAATTAATTAATCATATCAAATACATAATGACATAATTAATTTCTCTAAGAAATAATTATATTCATGAATTAAATTAATCACCCAGTAATTTATTTAATTCATTAGGTCGTATATTAATTTATCAATAAATCAATTTAGACATCCAATGTCCCAAATTAGATATCCAATATCTAATATTCATAATGAGAGAATAAGCTTGATTCATTCCATCGTCAATCCTATTGCGCGACTCGGTAGGTCCGTCTCAGTCAGCAATGGGAGGAACCAAAGAGTAGTAGCACCACCTAGCCAGCCTGGAGGCCTACACTGTACCCCAACTGAGAATGAATGATGGGATCATTCAAGAACTATTCTGTCGTGAATACCAGTATACGTATAAACCCTTCTTTCAAATGTCCCGATCAAGTTATAGGGTCACGGTCAGTCAAACCCTATCTGTACTTGACGCTATGCATGCGTTAATGCAAATCGAGATCATCGAGCTCTCGTGTATCCAATACAACCAGCTTCAATGCTTTGGCCAAAGACTTATGATCTCATCTGCCAATAACCGCATAGGACAAATAACCCGCTCACTAACGGGAGAAAGAATTCTATCTTGGTATACAGTAGGACCTGCTACTTACCCGTCAAGATGCACGTCGAGGTTGACCCCCGCCTTCCGGTTTACAGGGTCGAACTACTCTAATGAAAATCTTGACGTCACAAGCACATTCCTACTAAATCCTCCAGTCGAAGGTTCACGAATACCTATCACAACCTTTCGATTCCGTCATTGACTGTCCCAGAGTGAAATCCGTATGACGAATCGAGGGTGAGTTGGCTCGAGTATACTAATCCAATTAGCATACCTACAACATGTGCTCCCACTAACTATTAGCGCTTGACAGGCACTCTCCATGTCAAAGAACACGTCATACAAGTCTTCACATAAACTTCCCAGTCAAGTTTCATTGACTTGCAAACGATTAAGTATTTGAGCTATAAACCTTTCTAGTGCCTACCCCCTTATCCAATAAGGAGTGGAACGTTTTGGTGTCAAATACACAGACTAGGTTCTATATGTATATTTACGAGTTAGGAATGACAGTAACTACCAGTAAATAAAGAAACATTCATTGCCTTATATTAATGATTTACATAATTACAAGTACAATGCCCTCACTCAACATCCTCTGAGTGGCATTCGATGACATAATCCTAACAGCTTCTGCCTTGGCCATTGCCTAGTCTCCTGTCTAGGTGGCTGCCTTGTAAACATTGGCTGCTGCCTAAACTTTTGACTGGGCTGATGCCTATTTTGAAATACATGTTTGGTTATTGGGTCAACAGTCTGGATATAAGTTTCTCCCTTGATAAAAGTTGTCTTTGAGCTAGAGGGAGCATTGGGGTCATGTCCAAGGCCTGATTTTAAATAAAGTGGCCTTTGGTTTATACACAAACCATCAAGAGTTATGGATGCTTTCATAGATATTATCTCTTTAGCTTGTGTGCTGTTTAGCTGTTTCAACTTAGAAAGCTCAGTTTTGAGATGAGCTAGTGCAGGTGACTTTTCACTATTTAAAATAGTCAGGTTATTAACCTCAGCTGTAGTATTTTCAGTTGAGTT
The DNA here is from genome assembly GCA_033398695.1 of Orobanche coerulescens. Classification (NCBI taxonomy): domain Eukaryota; kingdom Viridiplantae; phylum Streptophyta; class Magnoliopsida; order Lamiales; family Orobanchaceae; genus Orobanche; species Orobanche coerulescens. The sequence continues at coordinate 84,999,202 of CM065809.1, forward strand.
TTTCGAAGTGTTTTTAGCTTGTTTTTCAAACTCAGTTATAATGTTTTTAAACTTTGCTGACTCTTGACTGAGTTTGTCAGAGTCATTTTTTATCTGGACTTTCTCATTCTTCAGTTGTGCATTCTCAGCTGTAACTGTCATGGGAGCTGACTTTATGTTTTCAAAATCTTTGATAAGTTGATTTACAGATTTATGAAGATCAATGTCTTCAGACATGTCAGAACTGAAACCTTCTGAAGTTTGAGGTTTAGATGTTACCTCTTCATCAGCCAAATTAGCCATCAAGCAGTTGTAGTCATCACCATCATCTTAAAAGAATCCACTGCGATTCAACCCTTTCTTGGTCTTCACTAATGAGAGCTTTCCTCTTGTATTGCTTTCATTATTCTTGAGTTCTGGGAAGTCAAACTGGATATGTCCTGTCTTGTGATAGTTGTAGCATTCTACCTTCCAGTTTCCAGTTTTTTGGTTCTTCCTTGGGTTTTCTTTGAAGTTATTCTTGTACTTTGAGTAGTTTTTCTGAAGTTGCTGAACCTCTGCATGATAAATTCCATCTCTTCTTAAAAATTCAGAGGAATGGGGGGACTGACTTCAACTTGACTTTTTGCAGGTGATTCTGATGCAAAAGCTATTTCTTTCTCAGTTGGCTCATTGGTTGATGAGCAGGGCAGCTAAAACTCAAATGCTTTGTGGTCTGAGAAAATTTCTTGGATCTCTATCTTGTTAAGATCTTTAGATTCCCTCATAGAAATGGCGTTCATGCTCCATTCATGTGTGAGAGATCTTAGAACCTTTAGAGACATCTCTCGGTTGCCATATGTCTTTCCAAGAGAATTTATTTCATTTATGATCTCTGTGAATCTTCTATCCGCCTGATCAATTGTTTCTCCACTTTTCATCTTGAAGTTGTCAAACTTCTGAGTAGCAATTGACAACTTTTTCTTCTTGATCAGCTCGGTTCCTCCACACATTATTTCCATTGTGTCCCATATTTCCTTGGCATTCTTGCAGTTTTTGATTTTGACCATGGTTGCCTTGACAAGAGTCTAGTATAGAACATGGCCCTGTTGTCAAGATTGGCTAGCTTCCTTTCTTCAGGGGACATTTCAGTCCTCTTCTTGGGGATCTTCTCTGGCTTTCCAGCTGCAATTTCTTCTACTGTGTTGTCCTTCAGGAATATGAATGGACCGTCCTCAATTATACACCACATGTCATCATGGATGGATGACAAATGAGCTTGCATTCTTATTTTCCATAGGTCATATTCATCAACAGAGAAAACAGGTAATCTAGAGTGCATGTGCTGCATGTGTTCCATTATAATGAGAGATTCTAATAAATATACTCAAGTATATGGATTTGGTTCTGTAAAATTGAACCAACCTCTCTGATACCACTTGTAGGTCACAAGTCGTCAGGAATAAGTCTAGGGGGGTGAATAGACTTATTAAACTCTTTTCTTAAATCTCAAGTGAGTTACTTAGCCGATATAATATGCAGCTAACAGAATACTTAGCTGCAGATGAGTTATGCGGAAGCACAACTGATGATAATGCAGGTGACTTAGGTCGTCTACAGGTGACTTATGTCAGCTTTAAAACTAAGTCATGTAGAAGACAGTTGACTGCTATATGGAACAATAAATATGAATGCAGCAGATAAGTATGATGAAATGCAGTAAAACACGCAGGCACTTATACTGGTTTCAGAGGTGGGGTAATCTTCTACTAGTCCACTTTTCTCCAAACCAGTTAGAGATGAATTCATTATAACTTCCAACCAGTAATAAACGGTACGATGATTCACACAGTTACAACAGCTTCCGACCAATGGAAACCCGTGGCAGTTGCAACTCCATTTGACTGCCTAACACCTCCTGATTGAAATCCCGTGGATGCCTCAATAACTCTCGAGCTGTCTGTCACCTTCCAATCAAGAACCCATAGATGCCTTATCAGTCTCGAAAGTTCTGAAAACCTCGTTCACAGAAGTACCCCGTACTCAAACTTCAAAGACAAGAGTGTTGTCTTATCCAACTAAAAGAGCTTCTCTTGAATATGACTTTTAAGCTTGCTCTTTCACGATGCTATAGATTGCTTTGATTTCCTTGAATATTTTGATCACTTGTATGTGTTGTTCGCATCGTACTTTGCTCAACCTGTTCTTCAAATATTTATAGTATGAATCTTGAGCTTCTTCATAACCGTTGCATCTCTTGTAACAAATCCATCCATTGGAGAGTGGACTTCTTTATTTATTCGTTCATCTCTTTGCATGGCTTGTCTTTTTCTTCAAATATGTCCATTTGAAGAATCTTTCCATTGTGCTGTTTTTCTTTATTACTATATTTGGAATGTCCTTCAGGTGCCAATCTCTAGGAATAAATTTTTCCTTAACTTCTAGGAATCATTAACTTTGTCAACTGCTTTTACGTCCGCATATCTTTCCGTTATTGTTGACTTTCAACGCTTTGCTGATGTGGACTGAGCTTACTTGGCTTGCAGATAAAGTTTGGTCAACTTTCTCTAATATTCTGCTTGACCGAAAACCTCGTCTGATAAAGAAACTCGTTTGTAATCAAACCTTAGCTGATATTCCTTTTGCCTGGAAACTCGCCTGATAACTTGTCTGAGGCTAACTCATCTGTGGTCAAACCTCAGCTGATGTTTTGTGTTGACCATACCTTCTCTGATCATAAGTCGTTTGCGGTTAAACTTCTCAAAATACTCTGTTGACCAGAACTCGTCTGATTACATCTCGTCTATGGTCAACCTTCTATGAGCTGTGGTATTGACTAAAACTCGTCTGATTATATCTCATCTGTGGTCAACCATCTCTGATTTGTGGTGTTGACCAAAACTCGGCTGAAGTTAACTCGCCTGATGATTACTCGGCTGCTACAGTGTTTTGGTCAAACCTCTCCGATATTCCTCTTGCCCAAAACTCACCTGATAAAGAACTCGCCTGATGACTTATCTGATATTTTAGCAGTTCTATACTTGGCCGATTTTCTACTGATTAACTTCTAGATCAACCTTAGCCTATTCAATGGCTCATATAAGATACTCAATTGTTTCTTCTTTATAATGCCAACTACTTAGTGCATACATTTGAATAAATCAGAAATACAAGGATGACATCATCAAAATCTAACAAGTATTCCTAACAGTTCTTGATTGGAAGGTCATAGGAAAGTTGAGAGTTGTTGAGGCATCCAAGGGTTTTCGATCAATAGGTGTGACAACCAAGGGAAGGAGTTGCAACAGACACGGGTTTTCACTGGTTGAAAGCTGTAGTGACTAGATTCATTGCAACAACGTTTCACTGGTTGAAAGTTATAGTGAATTCATCTCGAAGTGTATTGGAGAAAAGCGGATTAGTAGAGGATTATCCCACCGCTGAATTCACTATAAGTATTGTGTATTTATTGTTTTTAACATCATACTTATCTGTTTCATGAATCTTAACTGTTGCACTTAAAGTCAGTTGTCTTCCGCAAAATTTTTTTACAGGTGATATCTAAACTAGAGTTAACTGCACGAAAATCAGCCAAGTTATATTAGTTGCACTATATTACAGCAGTGTTTGTTTTAGACAAGTTACTTTCAACAAAAGATTTACATGTCTATTCACCCCCCCTCTAGACTTGTACTTGTGACCTAAAAGTGGTATCAGAGAGGTTGGTTCAAAATACAGAACCAGATCCATATAGTTACGTATATTTAATCAAATCTCTCATTATAATGGAACACATGAAACACGTGCACTCTAGACTTCCTTTTTTCACTGTTGATGAATATGACCTTTGGAACATAAGAATGCAGGCACATTTATCATCCATTCATGACGACATGTGGTGTATCATAGAAGAAAGTCCCTTCATGTACCTGAAGGACAATACGAATGAAGAAATTACAACAGGGAGACCTAAGCAGATTTCCAAGAAAAGATCAGAGCTTACCACTGAGGAAAAGAAGTTGGCCAACCTTGACAACCGAGCCAGAGATATTATATATCAAACTCTTGATAAAGCCACCATGGTCAAAATCAAGAACTACAAAAATGCCAAAGAGATATGGGACATATTGATAGCAATGTGTGAGGGAACAGAGCTGATCAAAGAAAATAAATTGTCAATTGCTACTAAAAAATTTGACAATTTCAAAATGAAGACTGAAGAAACCATTGACCGTGTGGACACTAGGTTCACAAAAATTATAAATGAAATAAATTCTCTTGGAAAGACCTATGGCAACCGAGAGACGGACTTGAATGTTCTGAGGTCACTTAGTCCAGAATGGAGCATGAAGGTTGTAGCCATGAGAGAATCCAAGGATCTTAATATAATAAAGATCCAAGAACTTTTTTCAGACCTCAAGGCATTTGAGTTTGAACTTTCTTGCTCATCATCTAGTGAGCCAGCAGAGAAAGGAATTCCTTTTGCAGCGGAGTCACCTGCAAAGAACCTAGCTGATGTTATCCCTATAGTTCCTTTGAATACTGAGGAAGAAATGCAATTTAATAATGGAAATATTCAGTAATTTTAGGAAAAATTACTCGAAGTACAAGAAGAATTACAAGGAGAATCCCAGAAGAAATGTAAAAGCTGGGAATTGGATAGTAGAATGCTATAATTGTCACAAGGAAGTGCATATCCAATATGACTGTCCTGACCTCAAGAAACATGGAGAAAAAAAGGACATGGGCAAAAGAGAAGAGAGGAGGAAAGCCTGATTGAAGAAGATTAGATGACAGAGATAATAGAATCAAGTAGTGGATTCTTCGCTGAAGAAGAAGACGAGTACAACTGCCTCATGGCCAACCTAGCTGATGAAGAGGTAACATCTAAATCTCAAACTTCAGAATGTTTCAGCTCAGATATGTCTGAAGACCATGACTTACACATATCAATAAATCAGTTGTTAAAAGACTTTGAAATTCTTAAAACAACAGACCTGGCTGCAACAGCTGAGATAACCCAACTGAAAAATGATAAAAACTCAGCTGAAAAATGATTTTGACAAACTCAGCCGCGGGACTCAGAAGATTTCAATACCAGTCAGGCTGAAACTGATAACACAGCCATGGCTGAAGGAAATAGACTAACAGTTTTGAATAAAGAAAGATCAGATGCACTCACAAATCTTGAAGCTAAACTTTCAAAACTTAAAAAACTAACCAATGTTCAAGCTAAAGAAATTACATCTCTTAAAGCATCTAGAACCTTAGAAGAACTATGCATCAACCAAATACCATTATATTTAAAATCAGGTCTTGGTTGTGATCCAAATGCTACTCCTACTCTTAAAAATACAGTTGCAAAAGGAGAATTAAGAGTACAACTAATTGAACTAAAAAATCAAAAAGAGCAACAACCAAGCCTTAAAACTGAGCAACAGTCTGGACAATGTAGGGGGAAACCAAGTCAGTTTAAGCTGTTGTTACCCAAAATATTATCCGGAGATGATATGCTAGAATGGTCGAGTAACAAACAAAATATGAGAGCACGTCCGTGGGGAAAGTAAATAACACAAGATTTGTCGGGGTTGTTAGTCCCGGGCTTGAATGCTCTCGCGAGATATTATTAATACGAATACTTGGGAGTATAAATATTAATGTTAAAGTACAATTACAATGAGTGTAAAGACCCTAGTTATCTTAGCTCTTGAGTGCAGAAGATTTCCGGAAGAAACAGAGTTGACGCTCTGTGAGTTCTTGTGACAACGATGGAGTGCTGTGCTGACTGTGAGAAATCGACAGTCTCTCACTGTGTGAATTAGCTGAACTCTCGTATGGAAGTAGTTTCTGAACTTATGAATCTCTTCAAATCTGAACTGTAGGAAGTTCTCGTTTCTGCCGACTGTCTTTTGGTTAATAGGTTGTGAGAGAGATCCTAGATAGATTCAAGAGAAAGCCGAGAGGAAAAAAAGCTTAGATTCTGAATTTCTGAACTTTTCTCCAGTTGCTGGAGGTTCTCTATTTATAGGACTGGGAGTCGCTGGGCGATCGCGTCTGCTGTATTATAATAATCGGGCGATCGTCTTTAGCACATGGGTTGGTCTCCTTAAAGTGCACAACAACTGCTGGCAGCCGGATATGCAAACCAGTGAGAAGCCAACACACGTCTATTTCGCAGTCTTGGGAGGCCCCACCTAGGACCATTAGGCGGGTCTGTCGGTAGGTGACGCCGTCCTTGTCACCGACAGCTGCTGATGGGCTGGAGTCAACGATCCATGTTCTCTGGCGCCATTCGCGGATCTGCACATGGGTCCTTGCTTCGTGATCCAGTCTTCATAGACTTGACGGGCGATGGCCGTAAACGTGGCATAGGACTATCGTCCTTGGTCGGGCACCAGAGTCGATTGCTAGGTGCCAAAAGGCGATCGCCCCAGGCGTCGATCGCTCGGTACCTGATTTCGGTCTGGACTCTTTGGTTTGGCAAGTCTGCCTTGGATTTATTTGATGCTGTCTTCATCCGCTCGACTTTTATACTGATCCTCGTCGAGGCGCATAAATCACCGCACAACAATTTTCCCCCAGCTCGCTCCGATGTTAGAGACGTGGGGTGAGGCGGTTCTGCTGGCTATCGCTTAACTTAGATGAGTGACTCAGCATTTTACGGAACAAATGATCGTCTTTGAATGGACTGGTTTTGAATTTGGACGACCGGGTCGGTTGCTGAAATGATCGGGAAATAATAGCAGGCTCGAAACTCCGCGGGGGTACGTGTCGCGATGTAATTGGTGGAGTTCGACGGTTAGTTAAGACTCCTCGTCTGGCGTGTCCTTGAAATGACGCGTAGGCGGGTTTTAAGGGAGGCATTAATTGCGACTTTATCCGATGGTTGCACTTCAGCCCTCGAGATTCTCCTTATTTGCACAGAAGCCCCCGCCTTCTCCTATAAAAAGGGTCTGGGTTACAGTGTAGTCCCTCTTACGCGATTTCATCGGAGAGGAAGATAGCCGAAAATTTTCTGAAGCCTTTGTCTGTCGATCATCGATCGACTCAATCCTTCGATAAGAAACAAATTCTCTTTCTCCTTTTTCTTTTTGAGAATGTATGGAGTACCTACAACGTCTGGAACAGGCACCACCTCTGCCGCCGGGACTTCGACTGCTCGGGAAGGATCCTCTGCGGAATTCTATATGGAGACAGCTGCCGAGGCTACTGCACTAGGATTAATCCCACGAAGGTCGAGGAACTACTCAACGAGGCCGATGCTGCCAGGGAGGCGGCGGCCGAGCAAAAGTGCTTACTGGTGGAGAAGGATTTGGCGGTGAGGGCGTAATGGGAGCAACATAGCACCTTCGGCCAAGCTTATTTAGCCTTTGCAGAAATCATGGAGAGACTGGCCGGTCCGTGTCCCAAGTTCAACTATCGGGAGTACTCGATTGCCCATCCCTATCAATCCGCAAAGCGGTCGCTGTTCCGGGCCGCGCAGCGCTCCCCGTGGTCCCTTGGCCAGATCAGGAGCTCGACGACCAGGAAGGACTTTGCCATCTGGAGGGCGAGGTAACATATCCCTTCTGATGTGGACCTTTTTGCGCCTGTCGAGAATGAGCGAGCCGACCAACCTCCGGAGGGCATGGTCGCCGTGAATGAGGCGATAATGGAGGTCGGGCTGTGGTTCCCACTGTCATTTTCCGTCTCCAATTTGCTGGTCGCCTGGAATGTGGCGCCGCTTCAGCTAACGCCGAACGCCTGGCTCTAGATCGTCTGTGCCCTCAATTTGTTCAGCGGTCACCGATTGTACCGCCTTCCCTCGCTGTTGGAGATGAACCACTTATTCAAACTGATGGCTAAAAAAGGCACGGTTGGTGGCTATCATATCCAAGGTCTCTCAGACCGGGCGATTCTTGGAGTCCCGAACAAGGTGCGTGGTGATCCGGCGAAATGGTTCTGGGTCAGCGGTGCATGGAAGTCATCCATGAGCGACAATCCCACTAGTGAGCTGGACATTCCCACCGGCTTTCGGGAGAGGAATTCGAGTAAGGGTTCTGACTCTCCCTTTGTTTGGATATGTTCTGAACTGATCTAATTTGGTCTTTCTCTTGCAGGCTTCCATATTCCGGCGGCCGACGAGTTACCTTTTGACTTTCTGGTCGTCTGGGAGCAGATACACAGTCTTCCGGACGACGATATAGATGCTCGCCAGATTAAAAAAGAGAGCCGTTGGTTGTCATCTCGGTCATTCCGTTTTCCACGCCACCTTTCGGTCCCAGGTATGAATTTCCACGATCCCCTTTTGCTTGGCGATCGTCCTGTTTGAGGAATGTGTCTAACCATTATTTGATCGTTTCTTTTTGTAGAGGTCCGTTTCCCTCGCTTCCTGGAGCCTCCGCCAGAGATTGCCATGTCGAACCCCGGAGTTCTGAGTCGCCTGCGCTAGAAGAAGTCGAGTTCAGTTCCCCCGGTGGCGCTACCTCTTATCCCGGTGGCAAGGCCTCATATGGAGCCGATCGCTGCGGGAGAGGAGGTTCGAGAGGAGGGACTCCGGCTGAACTGCAAGCGACAGAGGTCGGGGGAACCCCCAGTCTCTGCCCCTGCTGGTGAGCCACCGATTGCCGTGCCTCCGCTCACCGCGGTCCCCTTGGTGGATGAGCCTACGCCTTCGTCGTCTTTCCTGCAGGCCATGGCTATTGCCGAGGCCGAGACCCCTTGCGGGAAACTGTTCTTCGGCCGCAACCCCGAGAAAGCCGAGAGGTAAGCTTTGTTTGTTTTTCCGAGTTTTGTCACTTGCGTAGGAGATGTGCTAACTCTTCTGTTCTTGATGCAGGATCCGCTGCACTAACCCAGCTTGCTCGCCGCTGGTATTGGATTTTCTCGCGAGCCGATCTCCTCGCGAGGCCTGTGACGTCCCGCAATACGTCGCCCGGGCTGTCTGTGCTCTGCTGAAGGCCTGGACGACCGATTTGGATACGATAGCCCGCCAGTGATCCGGGGACACGATACAGGCAGCCATCGCTCTATCCCTCCAGGCGGCGACGATGGCTGCCCAAGCTGTGATGGACTTCGAAGGGCGCCCTTCTACTTCCCGTATTCAGGCGGACCTCGAGGCTTCTCGAAAAAAGAACTCCGAGTTTGCCGATAGGATCGTGGCTATGGAGAAGGATTCCTTGGACGCGGCTAAACGGGCAAGTCAAGATCTTGAGCTGGCGAGACAGGATTCTGAGCGAGACCGGGCGACGGTCGATCGGCTTCGGGATCAGATGACAGAGGCCCATCGGTCGTACATGGTTGCTCAGAAGGAAGCCGATCAGCTGAAGGTGACCGTCGCCCGGCTGACTAGCGAGCTGGCGTCGTCGAGGGGAGAAACAGCTGCTAAGGATTCCGAGTTCTAGGGTGCGCATCAGGCGGTTGCGGAGTTGAAAGGAAAGCTGGAGGCGACTGAGGCCGATCCTTTTCTCAACGTGGAGTTCCTCAGCGAGTTTGTCTACTACATGGCATTCGCTGACTCACTCCGCGCCGCTAAGAAGGGAGGGCTGGAGGTCGGCCCTTTGGCTGAAAACTTCAAGGCTTACGCGCTGGAGCATCCTCTGCATCCCGCCTTCTCCGTGCCGATCTTGGACCTTTCGGATCTCGGCGTAGACCTGAGCTGGTACCCGATTCCCGAAAATCTCGTTCATCCAAATGCCTCGGAGGATGGGGAGGCAGCTCTGGAAGCCGGCGAGGGAGTGCGGGCCGATCCCGCGGTCGAAGGTGAAGGCCAGGCAGGGGCAGCCTGAGGTTTTACGTCCTTCTTTTTATTTTTGTTTTTGGCTTGTATTTTTTGTAGCTTTCCTTGTACTTCTGCCTTTGGGCGACCGTGTTTGTACTTTTGTATTTCATGTAATGAAATGAATATTTGCTTCTTTGATTTATTGCTTGTATGATTGTCTTTCTGAGTCTTTGCATGACTTTATACAAGTGTGTGAGGAAAGATTGTTGCGTGTACAGCTCCAAGCGAATTGATAAACTCATATTGATAACTTTTACAACAAAGTCGATCGCTGCACATACATCTGAAAAATGCCGATCTCCGTATGTAATTGGATAGGGACGATCGTGGTATATATAGCTCCGCCCTTCCCCCTTGTTTTTGTTTACTTAGTGAAAGTAAGGGGATGAAAATAAATCGTTTAGTGAGCGGTCTTCAATTTTGCAGATTCCTCGAGGAAGTCCGACAATACCGGCCTAGAGGAACTGTGCACGATCGCGGAGTTTGATGGAACCGACCTCCACGACCATGTCTTGTGCGCGAGCGACATTCCGTCTGATGGCCAACTTCTCGCGACTCACTTAATTGTGAGGGTCCTCTGTAGGCTGTGCCCGCCTCGTATTTAAACGAAGGGCGTGCGGTCTTGGTCTGGAAGAGTCCTTGCATGGGGCGTCTTCGGATTAATTGACTCCACGACCACGGCTTTTAAGCACTTTTCTACCTCGGACCGTCATGTTAGAAGACGATCCTCGACGGTATATGTTGTGACGGCGGGAGGGACGCGTCGCATTGCCCGGATCCACCATGTTAGGTGATGGACCTTTGAGGGCGGGCGAACGTATCCACAGATCTGTTTTGGAGGGCCCTTTGGCTATGCCCGCCTCGTATTTAAACGAAGGGCGAGCGATCGCTGCCGAAAGGGACCTTACACGGGCACAGAGAACGGTTCCATCGTTCTCCACAGCCATGTAGACACTCTTCTACCTCGGACCGTCATGTCAGATGACGATCTTCGATGGTATACGTTGTGTAAGGAGAGGTGATCGCTTGCCTAGGCTCTTCATGTTGATGACGAACTTTAGAGGGCGAGCGAGTAATCCTCTGATTTGTTTTGGAGGGTCCTTCGGCTACACCCGCCTTGTATTTAAACGAAGGGCAAGCGATCGCTGCCCGAAGGAACCTTGCATGGACGGATCGTCAGTTTCATCGACCTTCGCGACCATGGCGGCACTTTTCTACCTTGGACCGTCACGTTAGTTGGTGATCCTCGACGGTATACGTTGTGCTGGAGGAGGCGATCGTTGCCTAGGTCCATCATGTTAAATGAAGAAATTTTAGAGGGCGAGCGAGTCATCCTCTTTTTCGAAGCGTTTGCTCAGGCAGTAGCCTTTGGTTTAACGAGGCGGGAATCGGGGAGAGACTTCCGAAGTTTCCTCCTCTTGATTGAAGCATATAGATCCAGTCGCCAAGGTTGATCGAGGGGTCAGCTCGTATGAGCTTTTCCGGCCTGTTCGCATTCGACTCTGGCGACCGTATCGGGAGATCGATGGGGCTACGGGTAAACCAATAAACTGTCCAGCTTGCCCTCCTCGAACAATCTCCAGAGTTGTCTGAGGAGGTCGCGGCATTGACTGGTGCTGTGACCGGGACTCTTGTGGTAAGCATAATATTTATTGTGGTCCAGATGACCGTTGTCCCTTATCGCCTTTGGCTTGCTTAGCGGTTCGCGCCCCTTGATGGCGTAAAAAATGTGGGCTGGAGTTCGGTTGAACTTGTGGAGGAGATGGGTATCCACATTCTCGAAGGCCTTGAAATCACCGGGTGGTTTGGTGACCGCCTTATTGGTTTTGACGATCGCCGTCTTTCGGACGGGAGGTGGCGTCCCCTCGCCTAGGTGGAGGGTGAGCAGCCTATGCGAGGCCAGAAAATCGGCAACCTTAGCGCGGAAGATCGCGTAGGTCGGGGGGATGCCCTTTGTGAGGTGCCTAAACATGGGAGAATGACCATAGAATCCCCCCAGGACCGAGTAGAGAGCGAGCTCGTGGCTGATGGGCTCGCCGGTGAGGACTATTTCATCCACCCAGTCGATGTAATCTGCGTCCGATTTGTCTTCCCCCTGCCTGATTTTCATCATGCGGTGGGGGCCTTCTGGTTTGGCGACCTTGGCGGCGAAGTATGACGTGAAGTCACTCGCCAGTTTCTCAAAGGAAATGATTGATCGTGGTGGTAGTGAGACGTACCACCTATGGGCCAGCTCGCCCAACATTAACGAGAATATTCGGCACTTGGTCGCGTCCGATGCCCCACACCCGGTCATGTAAATCCGAAACTTGCTTAGGTGAGTCTCGGGGTCCGATCTCCCTTCATACAAAGGTGTTTTGGGAGGAGCGATCCTTGGTTGCATGGGGGCAAGCTCGATGTGGACCGTGAGTCGCACAGTCGGTCTGCCGACTGTCTTTTGGTTAATAGGTTGTGAGAGAGAAATCCTAGATAGATTCAAGAGAAAGCCGAGAGGAAAAAAAAGCCTAGATTCTGAATTTCTGAACCTTTCTCCAGTTGCTGGAGGTTCTCTATTTATAGGACTGGGAGTCGCTGGGCGATCGCCTCTGCTGTATTATATTAATCGAGCGATCGTCTTTAGCACATGGGTTGGTCTCCTTAAAGTCCGCAGCAACTGCTGGCAGCCGGATATGCGAACCAGTGAGAAGCCAACACGCGTCTATGTCGCAGTCTTGGGAGGCCCCACCTAGGACCTTTCAGCGGTTCTGTCGGTAGGTGAGGTCGTCCTTGTCACTGACAGCTGCTGATGGGCTGTAGTCAACGATCCATGTTCTGCGGTGCCATTCGCGGATCTGCACATTGGTCATTGCTTCGTGATCCAGTCTTCGTAGACTTGACGGATGATGGCCGTAAACGTGGCATAGGACGGTCATCCTTGGTCGGGCACCAGAGTCGATCGCTAGGTGCCAAAAGGCGATCGCCCCGGGCGTTGATCGCTCGGTACCTGATTTCGGTCTGGACTCTTTGATTTGGCAAGTCTGCCTTGGATTTATTTGATGCTGTCTTCGGTCGATCGACTTTTATACTGATCGCCGTCGAGGCATAAAAATCGCCGCACAACATAAGCATCAGCCAAAACTGTGTAGGGGGTAACCAAGACAGTTTAGACCTGAGCTGAGACAAAGGACTAGGCAATGGCCAAATCAGAATTAACAGCTAAGGCACCATCAAAACTATCAGCACCAAAATCTCCCCCAAAACCATTTCCAAATTGGGAGAAGTAAATGGAAACCTCAGAGGAATCCAAACTTTGAAAATGTGTGGAACCACCAGAACTATCATTCTAAATATCAGAATATACTACACCAACAAAGTTACCAGCCATATTATATGCACAATCCAAACCAGGGATACAGAAATCACAGGAGAAAGCACTTCTTCAAGAGAACAACTAACCCTAGAAGACCCACTCAAATATGGGTACCTAAATTTTTTCTTGATGATTGTAGAAAATATGGTAGGATTACTATCAAGCTGCATTAAGTTCATCAGTAGGATGTGAAGAATGGTTCGTGGACTTTGGGTGCTCAAGACATATGACAAGAAATAAGAAAGTTCTGTTAAACTATACCAAACAAAGAGGCCCAGATGTAACCTTTGGAGATAGCTCAAGTGGACAAACCAAAGGTTATGGAAAGCAGCATTGAGGGAACATTGTCATTTCAAAGGTGCAGTATGTCAAAGGACTCAAGTACAATCTATTGAGAATAAGCCACATCTGTGATGCGAACAATATAGTAGTTTTCACTAAATGGAAATGTCTGGCGATAGATCTTATATTTGAAGAAGTGAAACTCCAAGGCTACAGAAGAAGTAATGTCTATATGATAGATTGGAAAACAGTCATGCCAAATGCTTGTTTCGTATCAACGACAGTAGCTAAAAATGGATGGCTCTGGCATAAAAGACTAAGTCACCTGAAATTCAAGGCTCTCAACAAGTTAAGCTCAAAAAAACTAGTGAGAGGTCTTCCAGAAGGAATTTTCAAGAAGAAGACTCTCTGTGATGCATGCCAGAAAGGAAAGCAAACCATAGCCTCATTCAAGTCTATTCAACCTACCAATCTAACCAACAGGGTACTAGATCTACTTCACATAGATATTTTTGGTCCTATCAAACCAAGAACACTAAGTTGAAGGAAGTATGTATTGGTAGTTGTGGATGATTACTCAAGACACACTTTGATAGTTTTCCTATACAAGAAGAGTGAAACTCTAACCAAGCTGCTTGAGCTTTTGAGAAAATTTCAAAATGAGAAATCCCTTTCCATCATAAAAATTAGATCAGACAAAAAGGAGAATTTCTCAACAAAGCCATAGTTGAATACTGTGACCAGAATGGGATTCAACATGATGTGTCAGTTGAAAGAAGACCACAATAAAATGGCATAGCTGAAAGAAGAAACAGAACCCTCAAGGAAGCAGTCAGGACAATAATTGTTGAGACTAATCTTCCAAAAGGTTCTAGGCTGAAGCTGTCAACACAACATGCCATACTCAGAATAGAAGTATGATTGTAGGGAGACAATGAGGTTTGGAATGGCATATTACCAAATGTTTTATATTTTCATATATTTGGTTATAAGTGTGTTATCCAAAATAATGGCAAAATCCAACTGAATTCCTTTGATGCAAAAACTGATGATTGTCTCTTTATGGGATACTCATAGATAAGCAAGTCATAGAGAGTATTTAATAAAAGAACATTAGTTGTGGAAGAAACACCTCACATTGTATTTGATGAATCTACTGCTGAGTACAGGAAACAGGTGGAACAAATTGAGAAAAAGCTCAAAACCACCTCTCTAGAAGAAGTCATTATCAATGACACAAGGTTGATGGACCATGCTGATGGAGACCCAACTGCAGATCAGACAGGTTTACCTATCTTAGCTGATTCTACCACACCTGAAGATGATCCAATCACAGCTGAACCAGACACAACTGAAATCCATCAAGACTTAGCTGAAGGACAGTCAGACTCCACAAACCCTCAGTCCAATCCACCAGAAGGCACAAGCAATGATACTCAACAACCAAAAGCAGAAGCTGAAGATGATACTCCCAAATGGTTAAAAGATCACCCCATTCAATAAATAATTAGGAACCTATCTGAAGGAGTCATGACCAGAAAGTCAAGGAAACTCATAGGAATGGCAATGCTCTCCGGTTTCATGTCTCAAATGGAGCCCAAAACAATAGAACAAACTCTGGATGGCTACACATGGGTAATTATAATGCAAGAAGAATTGAATCAGATGGAAAGGAACAATGTGGGAGCTGATTGACAGACTAAATCGCAGAAGGTCATTGGCACCAAATGGGTTTACAAGAACAAATCTGATGAAGATGGAGTTGTTGTTAGGAATAAATCCAAATTGGTCGCTAAACGATATGCTCAATGTGAAGGAATACATTTTTATGAAACCTACACACCTGTAGCAATAATTAAAGCAATCATGTTATTTCTTGCCTATGCAGCCTTTAAGAAATTTGAGGTATATCAAATGGACATGAAAAGGAAGAGGAAGTATATGTTGAACAGCCTCCTAGATTTGTGAAAAGAGACAAGGTGTAAAAGTTTTCAAAAGCCTTATATGGACTCAAACAAGCACCAAGGGCCTGGTATGAGACACTATCTATATTCCTTGAGAAAAATGGATTTTGCAAGGGAAAGGTAGACAAAACCTTATTCAGAATTTAACATCAAGGCCACATATTACTAGTTCAAGTATACGTGGATGATATCATTTTTGGCTCAACAAATCCTAACCGTGTGAAAAAATCTCAAACCTCCTGCAAGGAGAATTTGAAATGAGCATGATGGGTAAACTTTACTTCTTTCATGGTTTACAAGTCAAAAAGGTTGAAACTGGAATCTTCATCAACCAAGCAATATATAACGGAGTTGATCAAAAGATTTGGCATGGAGTCAGCCAAGCCCTTGAGAGTACCAATGAGAACATCTCTCCACATTGACTCAGATGATGGATGCATACCAGTGGATGCAACCCACTACAGAGGATTAATAGGATCACCATTATACCTCACTGCAAGCAGACCAAACATATCATATGCCGTAGGAGTGTGCGAAAGATTTCAAGCCAAACCAAAGCAGTCCCATCAAGAAGTAGCAAAGAGAATAATCAGATACATAAAATGCACAATCAATGTTGGATTATGGTATCCGGAAGATGATAATTTTGAACTATCAGGATATTCTGATGCTGATTTTGCAGGCTGTAAAATCAACAGAAAAAGCACTAGTGGAAAATGTCAATTCCGTGGAACCAGACTGATATCTTGGTTCAGTAAGAAGTAGGTATCCAACTCAATATCCAAAACCGAGTCAGAATATCTAGCTGCAGATAGCTATTGTGCTCAAATACTATGGATCAGACAACAGCTAAAGGACTACAACATCATTGCTAATGAAGTTCCAATAAGGTGTGACAACAATAATGCAATTTCTATCATAAACAACCCGGTCCTACACTCCAGAAGAAAGCATATTGATGCCAAACATAATTTCATCAGAGAGCATTTACTTAACAAAAGAGTAAAGGTGGAAAGAGTCAGCACTGAGTACCAAATTGCTGATATCTTCACAAATCCCTTACCAGAAGAAAGGTTTCTTGAACTAAGTAGAGATCTTGGACTTCTACACTGGGAATCAATTTCCTAGCTGATGACTTATATGAAGAAAACTCAGCCAAGGTCGAAAAAGCTAGCTGATGCAAATCTCGGCCAGGAATGAAGAACCGAGCTGCTCCAAAACTCAACCAAGAATGAAGAACCGAGCTGCTCCAAAACTCAGCCAGGAATGAAGAACCGAGCTGCTCCAAATCACAGCCAGGAATGAAAAACCTAGTTGCTCAGAAAGTTGGACAGGATTACATATCTTATACAAAAAAGCAAGGAATTAAAAACGCAGCTGATCAGAAGTGAAACGGTTAACCAGCTAAGTTCCTAATCCTTTTTAAAATATTTATTTATTTAAATATCACACGTGGGTTAAAATGCACGAGCCCAGTAACACCACGTCTACATCACGTTGTCCAATCATCTCACACGAACCGCCACTTTTTTATTTAATTATTTTTAAAACGACTTCAAAAATAGCTACTTAAGACTATTGAAATCACTTTACAAAAACTTATTGTCTTCAAGTGTTTCAAGCAAAAACCCTAGCTTCCTGTAAAGAAAAAATCGAATTTCACTACACTAAAAAATTCTCAAAAAATCGCAGAAATGGATGCGGCAACATACTTCAAAAATATCAACCTCAGAGTCGTGAAGGAACAATAATATTCAGCATCGTGGTGGATTTTCTTGGACTCTTGCAGGTAAACAACTCCCTGCAAATGGCGGATTTAATCCTCAGCATGAATAAAAATGGTATCTACCATTATCTGGACATAAACCCTTCGGAGCTTTACAAGGAAGTCGTCATATGTTACTACAAAGAGGCTGAGGTGACTGAATAGGGCATCGTAAGCTCCATTTTTGGCGAACCCATCCTCCTCACCCAACAAACCATAGCAAATGCTTTTAAATTGGAGAACCGTGGAACAGCAGTTGAAGTCCTAAAACAAAACCCTCTGTAAATCTGGAAGTGGATCAAGATACCTAATCAACTAATGAAGATGAAGAATACTACCAGGAAATTGAAGTGCAGAAGGAATTCAGATACATGATGGACATGACCAATAAAATCATTATGGGCATGTCAAGAAGCTTTGATCAGATGTCCTCATCTAAATACACAAGGATGGGGCAATGATGCAGAAGTACAGGATTAACTGGTATGACTACATCTTCAGGCAGTTAGTTAGGGATGTGAACAAAGCCAGATGGGATTCCACTAATAAGAATTTCAGTCAGAAATTAGCCTTCGACACACAAATTAGTTGTGTTCTTGAATTTTTGGGAAAAGATAAAGGCAAAGGAGAAACCTTTCACAACAGCAAACGTCTTGGTCACCTGGACCTCAATGCACTGGCTCGGTTTTCAACGCAGCAACCAAGAGCCATTAAAATGCTTTCTAAGATAAAATCAGGAACATCATCTTTCAAGGAAGCAACAGAATCAGAGGATGAGAAAGAAGTGGAATCAGTCGCAGTCATTCAACCTGCATCTGAGATTTCTAAACCTGGAATGACCTCAGCTGAGATTACAGCAGCTAACATTTTGTCCAAAAAGTTACTTGCACCTGAAGAAAGCTAACTGCACTTGAAGAAATGCCAGTTGCACCTGTCGCTGAAGAAAATGAAGACAGTGACGACCTCCCCTATCCAAAGTTTTTAGGAAGAGAAAGTCTCCTAAAAAGGAAGAGATCATTTAAGTTACATCATCTCCTGAACCTTCCACAAAGAGATAGAGAGGACTAGTAGATTAATCTTATAAATCATTAGACAAAAACATGACTGAAGGTCACCCATCTGACATACCTGAAGTCTCCTAAATGCCAGTTGCAACTCCAATAATCAAATCCGCAGCACCCACAGATCAGTCCACAGAACCGATCATTTTCTAAGAACAAGAAGAACTCATTCTTGAGGCACCATTACTTGAACTTCCCAGGATCCCTGAGCAGGAAGAAGATAAAGAAGTCCTTGAGGAAGCAGACATTGACTAAATATTCAATCTCAATGAAAACAATCCATTCACCTCAGCAAGGAACAACTTAAGTCAGTAGAAAATCACATTAACAAGCTTTTAATTGTTTTTGCTTACAAGGACTGGAAGAGATTCACGACTCTTAGTTTCAATGCTCTGAAGGAACTAGTGGAGATGAGTGGTTGGGACTACTTCCTTACTACCGAACAACTCATTCAAATTTTTTGCATGACACTAAAATGAGTTTGTTATTAGATGAAAATTGGTTCATTGACAGCTTTAAATCAAACATGGACCAATTTATTTTATGTATTATGGAAGGGATAGCTCAAGGAAAGGATTTTGATAAAGAAGTTGAAAATGAGAAAATTGTTCGATTTTAGGAAAAAAATAGTAGAAAAATATGGAGTTGAAAAAGAGACTGAAGACATAGAAGAAGTAGAACAAGCAAAAGATGAAGAAAAAGAAGAAAAAAAGATGAGGAAGAAGAAGAAAAAGAAGAAGGGGAAGAAAAGAAGGATGATCAGTCCGGCTCTGATCATGATGAGGATCCAGGTGGACCTCATCAAGGAGCAAATTCAGCTGAACAAACCGAAGTTGACGATATAGAGATGCAGTACGGAGAACCATCCTAAGTTCTACCTGTATACACAATTCGTCGAACACTACGAGTGCGTAATTGATAGAAGTTGACCAGTGATCGAAATCACGAAATTCCAATACACAAAACAACAAGGAAAACCAAGGATCCGGGTATATATATGTTCGTATCCAGTATGTCGAGATGTCGGACAGGAACAGTTGGATTTTTGGCCAAGTATAAAAGCCATTACGTACGTTAAGCCTTGTAGCTTACGTAAAATGTGTTAGCTTTCGTACGTTATATAGTGTACATAACATACGTAACAGGCAATCAGACTTGTGATCGGATAGTGGGGCCTGTGGTCGGCTGCTTTCGGCGCGGATGTGGACAGGTGAGTCAACGGACAGAGTTACGTACGCTATACAGGGTGTATTACGTACGTAATACGAGTATTATACTATAGAAAGTCAACGTACGTATTACGTACGCAACGGAATAAGTGTTACATACGTTACAGGGTGGCTGGCCGAGTCATGGCCGAGAGGACCTGTAGTGGCCGAGCATGGTCGGCAGTGACTCGCAAGGATGGCCGAGCATGGTCGGCAGTGACTCGCATGGATGGCCGATCGCGGTCGGTAGTGACTCGCTGGGGGATAGGACTGGCCGATTACGTACGTAGGCTGTGGCCAGTTACGGCCGTAAGGGCCGATTACATACGTAAGGAAGCTGCCGGTTAGGTATGTAAGGTTGTCGGACAAAATGGATAGAAGGGTAGACCATGGCCGGCTATGTACGTAAGGACCCGCCGGTTATGTACGTAAGGTACCGGCAGGTCTCGGCCTATATAAGGCCTGGACCGAGTCACATCAGGCATTTTTCATTTTTCTTCGTTCCTTCCGCGATTTTTCACCATAGATCGATGGTTTTGAGTAGAATCAACTTATAACAACATATTTTGGAAGTTGGAATCTTATATTAACATCATCTTCCACCTGGATCGAAGGTAAGAACACCTAAACTTTTGGTTTTTGGATGTTCTTGAGGTTTCTTGGTGTTTTGGCCGATTTGCTTCGTTTTGATTTAGATTGTTGATTGAACTTGATTGTAAACTCGTAATCATTCAATACTCTTGAAGTTTTGTGGAACGAATTCGAGTATTTCTTTGAATAATCGATTGAATTGGACTATGCCTTCAAAGTGTTCGATGAAATGTCTCAATGAGTAGAACTTGGAAAATTCTACACGTTTTCGTATGAATGATGGTTAAATTGATATTTTTGTGATGATTCTTGGTAATAATGGGAATTTTGTTAAGGGAAGATAATGAATTGATGATCAAATGCCTTGATTATGGAATCGTAGTATTCTCGATGTTCTTGGTAGTTTGTTGCGATTCATGATGTTATGAGAAGTATATATGTTGAAGGACATGATTATATACACCTTGAATTGTGAATAAGGATTGTTTAGATGTTAGAACACATCGGATTATGTCGTATTGGATATTTTGAAAATGATTTCGGAATTAGTTGTGTTCTTAAGGAACTCTTGGATTATATGAATTGTTGAACATGTTTAAGTGATGTTGGTGTTTTGGATATGAATATGGAATATTCATATCTAAAACTAAGTTATGTGTTTTGATACAATATTCGTATAGGAATACGAATATGATTCCGGATTTGATAAGATTATGATTCACTTTTGAGTTTGAGAATTCATTGGTATTGAACAAGTGTTCAATTCGGATAATGGAATTACTTGAAACCTTTGGAATATGGTTATCTATAATGTTGAATTGACCATATTGTCCGGATTGATGATGATAATCGGTAATTGGTTCATATTATGAATTTACAAGGAGGAAACTTGTATCCGTATTTAAGATTGAAATTGGAATCGGTAATGTTAGACCCTTGTTGGTTTAAATTGATTATTGCTATGATCTTCGGATTGTGGAATCGTATTGTGGTTTTGAATTCATGTTTGATTGGTTCGGGTTGTTTGGATATGTGTTTAATCGGGATATTGTAGAACCGTTGTGTTTGTTGATCGGTTATTGATTGTTATTTGTGATCATGGATTAAACTTCCTGAACCTTCCTCCATCTAATTCAACTTGTTCTACTCGAGGTGGTGGTCGATTAATATCATCTCCCTGCTGTCCTCGCATGTCTCTTTGTTGGATGAGTTGTTGGATTTGTTGAGATTGCCTTTCTACTAGTTCAATCAATCGACCAATGATCAGATCACGATCAGAACTTGTGGACGTCATATCTAGATCTTGTGTTCTACCCCCATCACTACCTTCAATTCTTGTTCTTGGCATTATTTTCTAGTTATGACTGAGCCCTATATCATATGGTCAATATAATTCATGAAATATGAGTGCACACAAATAAAACAACACTTACTGGATTTGCTGTGCTCCACATGCTCTGAGCTTGTGTACATGGATAGTCTACAGGGCACAAACCAGACTCCGATACCACCTGAAACATACCCACACTAACTACCTAACCTAACCTATCTTATATCATATTAGTACTTATAAATTACGGTGAAATTTTGGCAAAGTTTCCCCTAAACTAGTACCTATCCCAAACATGTGACATAAAACCAACACAAGTATCACACAGAGACATCTAGTCTAAATCCGAATCAAACTCATGACATCAATATCCCCGTAGCTATGACTACAAGAGATTAGTAAACAACAAAACTTCGAGCTTCCCAAATCACTCACTTATTTATTTTACATTACGATATTAAACAACATCACAGGTTACACAAACATACTAGGTGAACTTAAGTACCCCTCACACCATCAACGAAACTCGAACACATGAGTACATTACTACAATACATATTTATAAAACAAGGTTCAGAAACAAGAACTAAAATATGTTAAGCCCATGGTTAAGCCCGACAGGTCGACATCCATGTACGTCGACCCTCAGCAACAGTGGAACTCCAACGCATCCAGCGAGGGAACATGCTCAAGCATCAGGATCACCTACAATGCATAAACTACGTGAGCTAAAGCCCAATAAGTAGAAATCATGCATGTATGATGTCTGATGCAACATATGACATATGATTATAAATGAGAATATCTCAAAATCATTTTATTATCCTTGGCATATCATAAGGCATGCATCTACCATGCCAGATATATGAGGCATGCATCTACCATACCAAATATATCGTGAGAACATGCATCTACCAAGTCCCACACATCATATAAGCATGCATATACCGTGCTAAATATATCATAAAATCATGCATCTACCATGCCTCGGTGCTCTAGCAGCGGCCAACAAAACATTTTTCTTTTCTTTCTTTCCATGATCGTACCATGCATGCAGACACTAGTGAGTCTCCTGTTATGCATGCATGTGGAGATGCTAATGGATGTTATGATCATGTAAGGTGCAAAAAGCATAATACATATCAATCATACAATAAAATAGAACAGTCTCAAGATATCATCAAGTTCAACAACTAGTTATACAAACAATACTATGTTTATGCATTGTAGTTGCAGGTGGATTTCTACTTACCTTGATCGGGTAATACCCTTACGTTTATACTAGTAGGGGTGTTTGTGATGATATATCTTCAGAACCTATTTCAAGGAATGTGTTTAAAGGATTTACATACCACATGCAAGGTTTAACTCTCTTCGTATCGAAAGGGTTTATCACTTCCTATGTAGACGCATAACCGATGTTCTACGTATTTTATGTATGTTTATCGACGTATACTAGCCCATTAACCAATCACTTTTGGACTTATAATTCATTAATGAATATATTAGTCTCTGTTTATAATGTTCATTCAACTCACAACTTAAAATTCCAAGGTTTTATAACAACACTTGATTAAGAGAGTTTATCAAAGTCTTGTCATAATCAGATTTTGTTTTGCTTATAACGACTAATATATAAGTTGGATTTGCACAAATTTTTGATATAATATCCCTAAGATACTTAAGAACAAGTATATTTAAACTCTTTTTCCCCTTAAACATACGGATCAAGCAATATATACCATTAATTCCAAAAGGTGGCAGAATTGATTCCTTTATTGCCTTAATGAGTTTTAAGCCTTATAAATCCATATTTAACTCAAGGTTAGCCATGTATGAATTTTTAATATCATTATAACATGTCTAAGAACATATAAAAGCTCTCATACCTTCGAAATAGCTAAGAAACATATCAAGAACAAGGAAGAAACAAAGGAAACTCACCTTGATTGTCAAAGGAATTGAGGTGTAGATGTTTTGATGATTTCTTCTTGAATTTTTAGTGAATTTTCGAAGTGGGGAGCTTCTTGTTCATCTCCAGACCGTAAATGAGGGTTTAGGGTCGGTTTTATCCATCAACCAAGTGTGTTAAGTCGGTTATGAAGGTGAAATGTTCAAAATACCCTCGAATGACTACTAGAGACTAGGTTTGAAAGAATGGATCAATTCAAGTAGTTATTATCCCGTTCTTAGTGTGTTTGAACCGGTTTCTAGTAGATATTGACCTCATTTAGGGTATGGATCTTTCAAAGGGTTTAGTATAAGTTTAGGGTGTATTTTTATTGCTTAAACTCGATTACTCATGCGAACAATGTTGAAAATGCTATTGAAGGAGTTTATTATTAAACTTTCTAAAACTTCACAAATGCGACACTGTTGATAAGAATGGAAGGACTCATTTATTATAAAGATATAATTAATACAATAAACTAAAATATAAGTTCAATTCCTACCGCAGTTGGAATGAATAAGGTATAGACATATCACAGTATTTTATAAACGTTATCTGATACAATTATAAATTGTATCCTATTAGGTATTGACAAGAATCAAGGTACTTGAAACGTGTTAGTATATTAAATGATGGTTATTCACTTGAATCATCAATCTAAAGTGACACAGTACACGCGCCGACTAAAATCTTGAGATAAGTTATTTAACCTCCGATAAACACGTTAGTGACACCTTTATGACTTCTAAGCTTACCACGTGTACTTAGAGTTTTATAAGATCTTTACATATATTTTATTTTTGTATTAGGAATACTATGAATAACATAACTTAGTCCCGTAACATATACCATGATTGTGTTTTAGACTTTAGTTCAAATGTTTAACACATTTCTATGTAGTGAAATTAACTATAAGATCAACTGAACCATGAAACATCAAGTAATCCAAATAACACATAATTAAAAAGTTATGCATGAATCATATTGACCAAGTGAGTAGTGTTAGGCTTGGGTATAACAACATTCCAGGATTTTCATCGCATTGTCCTGTTTGGTCTCCATGCTTGATAATTTACCCATTAGGGAACTGAGCATCAAAGACATGTCATTGATCTTGTGGTCATGTCCTGTGAGCTTGGAACCAGTATCCTGAAGGGCGGCGACAGTCCTAGTTTCACAGATTCTGAGCTTTGCCTGTTCCTCTTTGAGAATCTCTTCTTGGCGTTTCTGAAGTTGGGCTAGAGCTTGCTTTAATGTACTTGGCAAAATGTAAAAAGCTTCTTCAACCTTCATGATTTATCTCTTTACGCCGGTCATCTCATCGCTGGCAGTAGCATGCAGCCAATCGAGCTGTTTGCCAATGTTGTACAGGGCATCTACAGCATCATGTAAAAATACTGTTTGGCGCCCTATTGCATGCAGTTGCTCAATCTTGGCTTCAGTTCTGGAAGAGTTGGGCCGCGCTAGTTTGTCTTCAGCTCCATTGAGCTATCGCTGATCCACATTGTTGCACGACCGGTGTGGTATATCCTCATATAGGAAACCGTCATCAGATTCCACTGTTGGAGGTGATGCAGGGGCATCAATTGGTGCTTCTGTAGACAAAGGTACAAGTGGGACTGAATCTTCCTGCTGTCTCTCAGCACCCGCCTACTCCGGCAGATGGACTGATTCCTCATGCGGGATGGCACGGGATTGATCGTCTTATTATGCGGCAACAGGCTCGATTGCCTGTTGAGAAACTGTCGGGGATTCAGCGACAGGAGGGACTGATTCCTCCTTGTCTTGGGCAGTTTCTTGCTGTCTGGTAGGGAACTGTTGTTAGCTTGAGGTCCCTTCTTCCTGTTGTTATTTCATCCGTGAGAACTCCTATTCTCTAGTTTACTCACGGCTCATTCTCAGACCTGTCTGAAAGGCGTCGTTGTCGTCGTCTGAGTCATGATCTGATTTGGGACTGATAGGATCAGTGTCTTTGGATTTTGATTTGCCTTTCAATCGAGCATAAACTTTCTCCAGAAAATAACTCGATATTGTAATACCCGAGATCTTCGTTCCAGTTTCGTTGAGCTTTTCTACGGGTTATCGGATTGGCGCTGTCCATGTCCTTGGAATGTGTGACACGTCGGTGTGTCATGAGTGGACACGTGTTTGATTTCCATTTCAGATTGTTGCGTGAGTTTTTGACTCACTGTAGTGTAGCGCGCGTTACTGTGTCAATTGTTAGCGCACGCTACCGGATGTGTAGAGCACGCTAATTGATAGTCCAGAGGCAGTCCAGAAGCTACTGGACTGGGACTGGAGTCTCGATAGCGCACGCTAAGGGTGGTCGTTAGTGCATGCTATCGTCTACTTAGTGCACGCTATTTGTCTTTTCTAGCGCACGCTACCTGGTAGGTGCAGATCTGTCCAGGAGCCACTGGAATGGATTCGTGACTCGATAGCGCACGCTACGCATATTGCTAGCGTACGTTAATATGTTATAATCATACTTCGTGAATATAAATGACCGTAATCACTTTTCGAGGATTGTGTATTGATATGTGTACTTGTTCGGTGAATATGTGACGTTGTATAATATGAGTTATTACTCCTTTATAAGGAGGATGTGGTGCTTAACGTTGTCTGGCATCGGTATTGGATAGTTTTTGTATGATTGCTGTAAGTGACGTGCCACAGGGTAAGATTTGTTGAATCTCCGAGGTCCGTCCTTGCTAGTACAGGTCGGGCGTAACCGTAGGGTTATCCAATCGGGTGTGTCTTGTGGGGACTCCTAGGTTTGGGGCTTGCTAGCCCGATGCCGGGATAACTTGTGGGGTTATCCACTCTGGGTATGTGTTGTGGGGATTCCGAGGTTCGTAGCTTGTTAGTGCGATGCCGGGATAACTTATGGTTGTGGTTTGGTTGTGTGATGTACGTGTCATGGGTTGTCCAAACGGGTAAGTCTCGTAGAGTCTCCGAGGTTCGTAGCTTGCTAGTGCGATGTCGGGATAACTATGAACGTATGTATGGATTATGATTATGTGACTGTTGTCACGGAGACATGCGATTTGGTATGGTTTCCCATTGGGTTATTCACTCGGGTATGTTCCGCGGGAGCATCTGAGGTTCGTGGCTTGCTAGCACAGGACGCGAATAATCGTTGGGAATATGTTGATATGTATGATTGGGTCGTGGACCCCGAGCTTTGTGACCGGAATGGTATGATTGGGTCGTGGAACCCGAGCCTTGTGACCGAAATGGTATGATTGGGTCATGGACCCCATATGTTGTTATCATAATTGTATTTTGGGAAAATGAACTTTGGGTCGTGTCCCTAAGTGTTTTCGAAAGTCTTGAGAATTCTTAAATCCCAAATACTTTCAAAACTCCCGAGACATAAATTGTTTTGTAAGAGATATTTTGGGTTTATCCATATCTTTCATGATTGGACTGTTTTGATCAAATAAATTATCTCAGGAAGTCTATTGTTATTTATGTCTGGATGATTATTACCGATCATATGTCATTGGGGTATGTTGTGTATGGTTTGTATTTGTATTTTATACTTGCACTAGCAAAACAGTGGAGTTTTGCTAACCCCCGAGTATTCGGGGGGTAGATGTCTGTATTACGTCCAGGTACTTGCAGGTTGCTGGGGAGCAAATCACAGGATCGGTACAAAGGATGATGGAAGACAACGATACTAATCACATGAAGACCAGTCGTCGAGTATTCTGGTACATTCTCATTGTTTGGCTCTCTGTTGTGTAGTTTTCCCATTTTAAGGGTATGTTGATGTATTCCAACCCCTGCATGGGTATGAGTTGTAAGGAAGAGTTATATATGTTTGATGTGTATGTTGTGGTAATAGACCAAATCGGTCTAGTGGTTCGTTATTACCCATGTTGGTATGTATCGCCATGTTGTGCTTTCTGTATTTAGCCTGGTAGATCCTCACGGAGAGGGTCTGCGGCGCTGTAATATTCCCGAGTAGTTTGGGGGTGTTACATATTTCAGATCCTTGCAAAAGTTGTTGTCCCATTGAATTAGGACTTCTATGTTCTGGGAATCAGTTACCTCCAGAACAAATAATTCTTCTTCCTTCCACTCGCTGTAGTTGTACAGAGTTTCGTACGAAGAGACCTTATAGGATTTCCACTGAACAAAACGTTCATAAGCCTGTTCAATTTGTACTGACAACAAAGTGTTGTCGATTACAGTGTCGGGGGAGGGGCTGCATACAGTATGTGGGTCTACTGTAGGCACAGGTTCCTCGACAGGTATGGGAGCCTGTTTTGGAGATGGATCCCAAACAGGGGTTGGTACCCTGATGGGAGATGGACTCCTTACGGGTGTGGGTTCCCATGCAGGAGATGCAGCTTTTGGCTCCGAAGGGGCAGCCGACTCTCCAGAGCCTTTAATGTTGGCAAATAGCTGTTTATCCGTCGTTCCCGCCAAAGGCTCGAGATCTACTATATGAATGGTAGCAGTTATTTCTTCTGTAGGGGTTGCGCCCTGTGGGATTTGTATAGCGGGTTGCGCCGTAGCTTTATCTTTGGAAGCCTTCTTGTGTTTCTTCTTTGGCTCTTCGACAGCAAGAGGAGTTTTGCTGTGAGATCTCTTTCTCTTCTTAGATGTCTCCTCGCTCCCAGACTTCAGAGTTGTGTCCCTGGGATCATCAGAGAGGGGCATATTCTGGACATATGGTCTCGACCCAATTAGTTCATCTCTGTTGAATAAGGAGGGCTATCTTCCTCTAATGTATTTGTGCTGGCCAATCTTCTTGGCTTTTTTTTATTGTGGCACACCGCCTTTGTTGAGAATGTTGTTGAGAATGAGGCCAAAAGACTTCTTCTGTGTAGTGGGCTTAGAAGCGTCTTCCAGCAGCCTCTTCAGGATAATTTGACACCAATTAATTTTTTCACCACACATGATGGCAACCATCATTCTGAATCACAGATTGGTGCACATTTCAAATGCGCCGGTCCTGTTTTCAACAACACGGCAGCAAAAATCGTGTAAGTATACAAAAGGCAAGCAAAAACACTTCTTGTGGCATGATGCATGAACATTCGTTTTCGATGCAGCGCCAATAAATAATCCCCGGTAGGTGGTGAGGATTTATTGGGACCCAAAGGTCTCAAGCTTTTCCATGGTCAGGCCGTCAAATAGCAGCCTATACAGATTCTGCAATAAATCTTGGTTAATGCGTATCTCAACTCCGCGGATGGTGGCAGAGATGTCAGAGACTTGTCCTCCTCGTTTCAGAGAGAAAAAATGAACGGAGGCGTCGAGATAAAATTCTTCGACGAGTTGCTAATCATAGAGCTCAGAAGTCTGGCTTCCAAGGCGATAGAGCCTTGCTGATAGATTCTTGAGACGATGATCTTCATGGAATCAACGTCCTCATTTTCAACACGAACACATTCCAGCACGACGGATCTAGCGAAGATCCGCTCGTCGATGATGTTGTCTCTCTTCGTAAGGGATGGAGATGAGGTCTGGGAAGATGCCATTATGATTTCTGAAGAGAAAGTGAGTGAAATTGCAAAGAAAATGCAGTAAAATGCAGTAAACAATATAGGCTGTTTGCTCAAAGAACTCATTTAATTTTGCATAAAGCGTAAAGAGTCGAAGGGAGAATGTAACAGTCCTTTTATAGTGGGTGGGGAATTTTAGGGTTTATAGACAGTGAACAGTCAGATTTAAGGGATGGGAACCGTGTTTTTAAATGAATGAACAGGATGAATCGAGCGTAACTGGTACACCTTATCCATCCGATTTTGAAATGATAACCTGTCCCACATCTGACGTTTAAACTTCCCTTATTGCCCTAAATGGCGGTTTGAAATTATTAATTAATTGAAAAATCGCAGCGTTTGAGATAAAATAGTCTAGATGTCATGTAAAGCATTAAATGCAAAGACGTTTGAGTTATGAAACAGGGCACGTGGACTCAAAATTGTTTTAAAATGAATAAAATATTAGCATAATATTAATTGATTTCCCATAGTATGTGCTGTATCCGTAAAAATACAGCGTTCCCCCTTAAAAGGTATATACAAGATTCAATTCTTACAACAATATTTTGGATTAATACTGTATTCATGGGCCGTACTGTATTTCCCCTTAATTAATGCACACGCTAGCTGTAGGATGATTTCATGTTTCATTATTCATACAGTGCTATCGGATTGTCTGAGTGTACAGTTAATTTAACGGTGGATACTGTATTCTTAGGTCTTACAGCATTCCCCCTTAATTGTTGAGTAAAAGCATTAAAACTTACAGGGAGTCGGGCTGTAGCATTCCCAATTCTTGTCGAAGCATAAATAATCTGGCTGTGCTGAGAGGTTTGGTAAAGATGTCGGCTAACTGAATGTCTGTATGAACTTTCTCGAGCCGAACATTCTTGTTCTCAACATGATTCCGAATGAAGTGATGCTTCATATGAATGTACTTGGTACGCGAGTGCAATACAGGATTGTGCATTATTGCATTGCACTCGTGCTATCGCACATAATTGGTGTTTCCTTGGCAATTATTCCATAGTCTGATAGCTATTGCTACATCCAAAGGATCTGCATACAGCAACTACCAGCAGCATAGTATTCTGATTCATCTATGAAAAGCGAGTTTGCCAATTGTTTCTTACTAAACCACGACACAAGTCTAGGTCCAAGAAAGTGACAAGTACCGCTTGTACTCTTCCTATCTAGCTTGCAACCTCCAAGATCCGAGTCGCTGTAGCCAACCAAATTAAATCCTCCTTATTTAGGATACCATAGTCCTACATCAATTGTTTCTTTGACGTACTTCAGGATTCGTTTGGCTGTTGTGAAGTGTGATTCTTCTGGTGCTACCTGATACCGAGCACACACTCCTACAACAAACTAGATATCGAACTTGCTAGCTGTTAGGTACATGAGTGAGCCTATTAGCTTCCTGTAGAGTGATTGATCAACCGGCTTTCCAGCTTCATCAGCATTAATTTGCACGGAAGTGGTCATGGGGGTTTATGAGGATTTGGAATTATTCATTCCAAACTTGTTGAGAAGCTCCTTGCTGTACTTTTCCTGGTTGATAAAGATTCCTGTAGGCAACTACTTCACCTGCAATCCTAGGAATTAACTAAGTTCTCCCATCATACTCATTTCATATTTACTTTACATGATATGAGAGAACCATTGACATAAAGCAGGGTTAGTTGAACGAAATATAATATCATCTACGTATATTTGAACCATCAGGAGGTAATCACCTTCCTGTATCTTAAATGGGGTCTTGTCCACAACACCTTCCTCGAATCCATTATTGGTAAGGTATAGGGACCGAGTCTCATACCACGCCCTAGGTGCTTGCTTAAGTCCATACAGTGCTTTCCGTAGCCTGTATACAAGATCTCCGCCTTCTGTGTTTACAAACCCTGGTGGTTGTTCAACATAGACTTCTTCGGCGAGGTATCCATTTAGGAATGCGCTCTTGACGTCTATTTGATATACAGTAAATCTCTTATGGGCGGCAAAGTCTAAAAATATCCTAATGGCTTCTAGTCTGGCAACATGGGCAAATGTTTCATCGTAGTCTATGCCTTCTTCCTGTCTGTAGCCTTGTGCGACTCGACGGGATTTATTTCTGATAATAAGTCCATTCTCATCCTTCTTGTTTCTAAATGCCCATTTAGTTCCAATTACGGATTGATGCTCAGGTCTGGGTACTAGATACCATACACTGTTTCTTTCAAAACCGTTAAGCTCTTCTTCCATAGATGTAATCCAATGAGAATTGTCTAGAGCTTGTTTGGTAGAAACAGGTTCAGATTGAGCTAAGAATACAACAATAGTGCATATGTTAAGTCTTCTAAGTTCAGCTTGAGAGTTCCATACAGGAAATAGAGATTTCTCAGATTCGGGTTCTTCTTGCGCACATAGTACATTTTCTTGTGTACTCTGTATTCTCCTATGGGTAGATACTCTAGCATCAATGTTTCCTATGATCAACTCTTGTGGGTGATCTCTCAACCATCTTCTGTCGGGTTCTAATTCGGCGTCCCGTACTGTATCTTGAGTTGCTGTAGTTTCATCTTGTACAGCATCAGCTTCATCTACTTCTGTTCTTACAGTTGCGGGGAAAGTCAACGACAGGCTCTATAGGAGTTGGAGGGTCATTAATGGAGTGTTGTTGGATATTCTGAGTAAGATCTTCTACTCCTGTAGGATCATGGTGAGGTTCGTCGAACACAACATGTACCGATTCCTCAACTGCCAGCTTCCGTTTGTTAAAGATCCTGAAAGCTTTGATGATAGAGGAATATCCGACAAATATCCCTTTATCCGACTTCTCATCGAAGGTTCTAAGTTGATCATTCCCGTTGTTCAAAACATAACACCTGCATCCGAATATGTGAAATTACGAAACTAATTGAGTTTTATTGTTCCATACCTCGTAGGTTGTTTTGTTGTGATGTTTGTTAGATGATACAGCAGTTTTGTGTATAGCACGCTGTATTGGTAGCTTCACCCCAAAAACGCTGTGGCAACTTGCTTGCGGCAATAATGGTCCTTGCTACTTCCTTAAGCGTCACAGTTCTTTCGCTCGGGAATGCTGCCTCATTGAGGTGTTCGGGAAGCTGAGTATTCGTGATGTATCCCATTTTCCGAACAGTGTGTAACACCCCCAATCCACTCAGGGATATTACACGCTGTAGACCCTCTCCTCGAGGATCTACCAGGCTGATAACTAAAATCAAACATCTAAACATCACCTTTAAGGCTAAAATGACTCAGTAGACCCATTTGGTCTTTCAATAATAACATACAACTCAATTACAAACACCTACCCACACAGGGGTCAAAATACAATAAACTCCCGTACAACAGGGAAAAAATACTGTAGCGAAAAAGAAAATACAACTAGACCAATACGACATCAACGGATCCTCGTGTGATTAGTATCGTTCATCTTTCATCATCCTTCGTGCCGACCCTGTGTTATGCTCCAAAACCTGAATGCAAAAATAGACATCCACCCCCCGAATACTCGGGGGTTAGCAAAACTCTACTGTTTTGCTAGTGCAAGAACAAAGTGCAAATACGAGCCATACAATTCACATTCCACGAATAACAATAACCAGGAATCTTCAAAGTTCCAAACGTAACGAAAAGCACTTCCCGAGGCATGAGTTTGGTAAAACATTCCAAAACCGAAAGATTACAAATCAAGGGAAATAATTTATAAAACAGTTTAAAATGCCATCGAGAGTTTTAATAGAAAACAATTTAGGATTTCTGAATCCTTCTCTTTCCAAAAATCAACAGGGTCACTTCAAAGGTTTTGTTTTCGCAAACAGAAAACCGATAACAATTCACAGGGCCAGAGCCCAACATCACGTGTCCTCGACGGACATAAAAATCAACAAAACATAATCGCGCACGCGCATCGCCTTGGGAACAGGGTAATACCATTGATCCCGCCCGAGGCCTCAAAGGACCCTCCCGAGCTGGCCAGCTAAACAAATCACAACACATGCATCGCCTTGGGAACATGGTAATACCATTGATCCCGCCCGAGGCCTCGAAGGACCCTCCCGATCTAGCTATCTAAACAAATCACACACATATCACAACCATAAGTTATCCCGGCATCGGGCTAACAAGCCATGAACCTCGGAGTCCCCGTAAGACATACCCGATGATAACCCCACTAGTTATCCCGACATCGGGCTAACAAGCCACGAACCTCGGAGTCCCCGCAAGACATACCCGGATTGGATAACCCTACGGTCTCGCCCGACCCATACTAGCAAGTATAGATCCCGGAGATTCAACAATCCTACCCGGAGGCACATCACGTATAATAAGCACACAACAATAATTGATTATGAAACGAAACAACATTAAGCATCGCAACCTCCTTTTAAAGGAGTAACAACTAACATCACATCAACTCCAAATATATCCAAAGGATACACGTAGTCACTTACAACCCACACACTTACAAAGCACACGCGTTTTGAAAGAGAGCCTTTAACAAGGCTAATCGAATCTTTTGAAAATAATTTTCAAACGACCAAACAAACACATTTAGATGATCACGAATTATCATATCCACAAAACAAGAATAGTATGGGCAAGGTACTTGCCTCGAACAACCACAACGCAGAGAAACGACCGAAGTAGGTTGGCACGAACCGACTACGAACCCGCCGAGTCCACCGATCGCCAACTCGCGGTAATAAACTACGGAGGACAATAACAACAATGAAAATGAATTCCATAGCATGACTCAAAGCCGTTGAATTCAAAGAACGAACGAATGTTCAAGTGTTTTCCCCAAAACGGCCAAGAACACGATTCGTCCCGACAAAACATGAAAACGGAATTCCAAGTTGAAATATGGATATAAAATCCATAGAATATGTTTAACAACATCATTTAACCACAATCTATCCAACAAAAATGGATGGAAAACGAGATCGGGAACAAATCCCCCAAAAAGTCGATTCGAAGGAAATCAAGAAATATACTTCGATTCGACGAAGAACAATGGATTAAATGATATTAAACACAAGAATACTACCAAGATTAATCATACCCATCATGAATTAATCAACAACACGTAACAAATCGGACAAAAATGCAAAAACCCCCAAATTCACGAAATTAGGGTTCTAAGGAAGATTACCTTGATTCGCTGGATCAAAGGACGATAACAGATGATTGATTGATGTTATGAACTCAAGAACTTCGTGGATTTGTTCTTCAACAACATGGCTCCACGATCTCTAAGTCTCCAGCCGTGGAAGAGAAAGGTAGGAAATGAAAAACGAGATGAAATGTGACTGCTCTGTCACATTTATACTGGGCCGGACTAGCGCACGCTAGGCTGCCGAGCTAGCGTGCGCTATCCGCCCAGGCCACAGTCCAGTGCCCACACTGCCCTACTGACTCGGCCAGGTAGCGTGCGCAGCCTTCCGGCCGTAGCGCGCGCTACCTGCCGGTCGTAGCGTGCGCAATGCCCGAGAGTAGCGTGCGCTACCTGCCGAGCCTGACCGATTCCAGAACCCCTGGGCTCCACTGCCTGCACTCCGATAGCGGCGTTAGATACCGATAGCGTGCGCTACACCTGCCGGTTAGCGTGCGCAGCCTTCCGGCCGTAGCGTGCGCTATGCCGGTTCTTGCCGCACCCGTCCGGCCGGTGCCCGCAATCGTCCGGCCAGTCCCGCAACCGTCCGGCCAGTGCTCGAACACCAGGGCTCTACGACTCGATTTCCGTAAACGCACGGAACGAACACGACGAAAAGTTCGCGGACGACATCAACGACCCGAAATGAAAACATAATGCAATAATTAATTATACGCGACCAAGAAACGGGTCGAGACAACAATTACAGATACGGATACCCGTAACTTTTAAGAAATTACAAAATGGCCCAAAATGCCCAAAAATCACGATACGTGATCGAATAACCAAAACGAAGTTCACAACACGTCTAGCAAAGTTAAACGGACTTACGGGAAACTCGAAACAGCAGTTTCGAACGAGATTCGCAAGAATCGAACTCAAGTGCGGAAAAGTCGCTAAAAAGTACGGAACTCAACAAAACGACACCGAAACGAACTCGGATGTCAAAAAGTGCAGAATTAATCATTCTCAGAATGACGAATCGGTCATGAGCGAGTCGTCAAAACGGACTTGCGCTGAAAAAAAGAAATTACCAGAAATCGAAAATTGCGGATATTGCATATTGCTCTATAAAGCGGTTACTGAATTCAGTACCTCTGTTGGAACGAATGGACATGATACTCAACCCTTTCTCATTTTGAAGCTTCCTCAGGTGCTCGGGCAACTTTGATGTGGTTTCCTTCTTCTTTCTCAGGAAGATTGTCCAAGCATACCTGGAAAAATCATCAACAATAACGAGACAGTATTTCTTACCTCACAAACTTACCGTATCTACAGGACCTTAGAGATCCATTTGCATCATTTCTAGAGCTCTGGGAGTGGAAAGGTAGGATTTACTTTTTAGGGTGGTCTTGATTAGCTTGCCTTTCTGACAGGGTCTGCAGACGCTGTCTTTTTGGAATGACACATCGGGCAAACCTCTAACCATTCCCTGTCTGGCGAGCTTGTTGATCGTCTTGAAGTTGATGTGAGACATCCTCTTGTGCCATAGCCATCTTAGATCTGTAGTTCTTTTGGCAACAAAACAAGGAATTGTAGAGCTCATAGGCATCCAGTCAGTAATACACATGTTACCTGATCTGCTTCCTGTGAGCACAACTTCTTTGGTCAGAATGTTCTTGACTCTACAGTGATCTATATAGAATTTCACCGAGAACTATTTGTTACAGAACTGGATAATACTAAGTAGAGTATACTGTAAGCCTTCAACATAAGCTACATCAGTGACTTTGAATTTTCCTACAAGTAGGGTTCCCTTCCCTCTTGTTCTTCCTTTGGATTTATTACCGAAGCACACTTTTGGACAGAAACCTTCTACATAATCTGACATCTTACTTTTATATCCTGTCATGTGCCGAGAACATCCGATGTCGAAGTACCAGATGTCTTTCTCTAAGATTTCCTGTAGGCAAAGAAATTAAGTATATTTAGGTCCCCTTTGGATGTTGGGTCCATGGATGTTAGTGCCTTTAGGTACCCAGATTAGCCTGACAGCAATTGGCTTGCTATAGGTTACTTTAGGTCCGTTCTTGCGATGTCTACATGGGGCAGGCACGTAGTCGCTGTAACCTTGATAATTATTATGCATTAAAAAATCAGGGTTATTATTATTAATCCAATACGAAAGCCGTCTTGGAGGTGGAGCCATTTTCTTTGGCCTTACAACTTGCCTTCTGGGTCTCCAGTTGGATTCCCAAATCTGTTGCTGATAATGTGCGGCGATCTGCTTTCTCGATGGATAACTTGGCTCCTGTATCCAATATCTAGGCACGCTGTACTATTGAAAGTACTGCTGTGTGGGCCTTTGATATTTGGGTACAGCCTTCTTTCTGAATGGCTGTTGGCGCTTTTGATATGCTCAGGGAGCATGCTGTTGGTTACGCCTTACAGGTCTGGATGGCTAAGGATTCCGCTGTCTGTGATATAACTGCGGTGGCATAATGACAGCCTTTGTTGTACGCAGTGCAACAGGTACCTTGATAGGACTTGGGTTCTCCTCAGGTACATTAATGAGTTCCACACCCCTGACGAACACGGTACTAGTTTTCGCTTTATTGGAGTATGAGTTGTATCCTAAGCCAGTTATATCATGAGCATATTGCCCGGTGCTTAGAATTTCTTCCATCATTTTAGATTATTTCTCGAAAGATTTCAAGATGGTCTCAAGTTCTCCTTCTCATTTTTTGAGGGTTTTTACTTTTGCTTCGAGCAGAACGAAATCATTTGTCTTGCTCTCACTATGAGACTTAACATCATTTAGTTTGTGAGCAAGTTGATGATTGCTCTCCATGTTTTTTTCCACTGTGATCCTACTCTTTTCCTAATCGATAGACATATTTTCATAATTATTTTTCAGCAAATTATTTTCATCTTTCAGCTCTAAGCTAGAAATTTCAAGCTGTATATTTCTCGTTTTAATGTCTCATGGGCCTTTTGAATGTTTTTGAATTCATTCATCATATTTTTGAAAGTATGAGATGCATTAATGGGAATATTGAATGTTTAGCTTACCTCATCATCACTATCTTCATCTTCTTCAATATCTTTAGCCATAAAGCACACGTATGCTTTATCTTCGAGTTCATCATCAAACGAGTCAATGTCAGTAACCGCCTCAAGATATTCCTCGGTCTTGGTTTGAGCGGGCGAGGCTTCTGATTCGCCGATCAGGGCCTTGAGCTTGTTCTTCCATGCACGCCTTATTTCGTCCTATTCTTGTTGCTCGGCTTCCGGTAATTTTTGAACTTTAGGATGTGGACATTTGTTCGCATAATGTCCCGGTTTCCTGCAATTTTAACATAAGTTAGAATCACCAGATGGGGAAGATTCTGAATTTACCTTGTTAAAAGGCTTGGGCCTGTATGCAGTCTTTCCAGACTGTTTGATGAATTTCTTGAACTTGTACATGAGTAGGGCCATTTCATCCTGTGACAGGATATCATCGTCACTGTCAGCATTTTTATAGGCAGATTTGGATGTGCTGGGCATACTGTGTCTCCTGTTGGGCATAGCGGCTAACGCTGTAGTCCTAGCAGGTGACTCTTCGGCTTTCTCTCTCCTGTCAATGTCATACTCGAAAGCTTTTAGGTCAGATAAGAGGTCGAAAGTAGATATGTCATTAAGATTACATGACACACGCATAGCTGTGGTTTTTATGTCCCATCAGGCAGGGAAAGATCTGAAATTTTTTAAGTTCTTCTCCTTTGGGGTATAAATTTTGCCCAACGCTTCAAGTTCACCGACAATGCCGGTGAATCTGAGGTCAAGTTCCTCAAGAGTTTCAGTTGGTTTCATTTCGAAAGATTACAATTGCCGAGTTAGTTTTGAAATCTTATTTTTTTTAGAGCTGAGTTCCCTCACAAATCATCTTGACTTTATCCCAGATTTCCTTAACTGTATTACAGACTTTTACCTTTGAGAATGTGCCTTTGTTGAGAGTGACAAATAGTGCATTCTTACCTACATTGTCGAGGTTGCCACGCTTGCGCTCGTAAGTTGTCTACTGCTCGCGCTCTTTCTCGAGCATCTCGGCATGAGCTTGTCCGTCAATTCTTGCGGAAGGATTTACCTTCATGATCTTTATGGGGCCATCTTGAATGACAAAAATCATTTCTTCGTGCATGGATGTAATATGACCCTCCATTCTAATTCTCCAATCATCAAACTCGTTAATAGAAGACATAGGAACCTTATTTATCATAGAGGTATCCATATGAGAAAATAGGAAAGATAAAGACTGTTTTAAAAATAAGTGATTTTAGGATCTGAGTGCGTAGCAGAAGTCTGTTAAAGTAAGTTGCTGTAAATACAGCAACTAGGTTTTCTCCAGTTAGCTTGGTGTGTACAGGGTATGCAATGTATACCTAAAAATAATCACAGTAATGAAAACAATAAGTTGCATAAGGTAAATAACACGATATTTAAAGTGGTTTGAGGTAAATCCCTCTACGTCCATTGGTCCTCCACACAGGAGTAAAATGTTTATTATAATCACTACGAACACAACTTCGTAACTATAATCAAACCTATACTTGTATTGTTCACACAGATTGATACAGACACTGTCGCTTTCAACCATTCACACAAATTGGCTGGATATTTCACTTGACTTACTTCTTCACATACAGTTCCAAAGCTTCATCTACAATGCAGATCCATCACACACAATTCAGGAAAGGCAAGGCTTTCTTCAGTCCACACAAGGTTGATAGATCTCTTCAAATGTAAGAACAAGGGTTTGAACAACAGCTTGACTTATTAAGCTTGTGCTGATGATGTGTTGTTCAAGGTTGAGGACTTGTATATTTCTTCTCTCAAGAATGGCAGTAAGCTTGAAGAAATATGTTTGCTCTAGATATACTGTTCTTGTGATGCTCACGAGTGTATCTAAGTATATTCAGTTTGCTCAGTTTCCAGTTCTTGATCTTATATCTTCGTTATCTTGGTTCTTTTTTTTGTTGATCTTCAAACTTCGGGGTATATATAGCCTTTGGAATAGATCCATTGTGAATAGATCCATTGTGAATATATCCATTGCAACGTGTTGATTGACTTGCACAATACAAGATCCGGATTTTGCTCCTTGTCTAAAGATCATTGTGGGCTGGTATTTAAATACTTTATCCAGTCAGTATTTAAATACTTCTTTTCAAACGGTGGCTTGACTTTAGTGAGTAAAGAATATTTCGTTCCAACAGTCTTCAGTCATGTTGGATGAGTGTTGAAGATCCCAACACTTACAGCCTGTTTGTTGTATCCAACGTGTTATATTTATACTGCTGTAGCTGTAGGTTCCAATGTTGTAGGCTCTCTTAGTTCTACTGTGTGAAAGGTGCTGTATGAATGTTTCCCGACAGCTTCCATACTTGAGTCATATCGACGTCATATAGACTTATGCACTTCTTGCTGTATGATGAACATTTATCCTTTTGCTGTATGATGGCAGCGCGAAGACTTGCTGTATAATAGCACTTGATATCTTGCTGAACGATCATCTTCGGGACAGCTATTTGCTGTATGTTAGCACTTTATCAAAACATTGTACATAATTGTTTATCCCAACAGGAGCATTCCACAAGCCAATCTAGTATTGCTGTGACTACCAATGCCTGAGGACGACATGTGACTGTAAGTCTTCTAATTAGTGAGTAGTATGTTTATATTGGTTGATATAATCAGTATATGACTAATAATAATCATTTAATTGCTAAATTTTGCATTATATTGTGAATAGTCGTGAACTTATAGTCCCAAAATATTAGAGAGGACTCGTGCCATAATGACACGGTGGTGGTGTCCCAATTTGATTAAAATAATTTAATTACCTCTGTAGAAAAAAAATATTGATTCACGGAGGTCTACTGGTGGACGCTCCATCGGCTCGCACGTCGGCAAGTGGCTGCACCCAAAATGTAACTTTTGTAGGATATCTATCGGTGGATTTTTCGGCATGCATGTCGGTGGTGGCTCTGTCGGCATTCCGGTCGGTAAGCGGCCACACTAATAAAGAGGAAGAAACTTTCTATCACCGGAGGCCTGCAGGCAGTCGACACATAGGCCGACATGTCGATGCACCCCTCAAAGAATAGTCGATCACCGAAGTCCAGTCGGCGCCAGCCTCGCCGGAAAGCAGGCTGACAAGGAGGTATTTCAAAAAAATAAAATGGACGTCGTTGGAGGTCTGCT
Source organism: Orobanche coerulescens (assembly GCA_033398695.1). Classification (NCBI taxonomy): domain Eukaryota; kingdom Viridiplantae; phylum Streptophyta; class Magnoliopsida; order Lamiales; family Orobanchaceae; genus Orobanche; species Orobanche coerulescens. Next base: position 85,039,269 of record CM065809.1, read on the forward strand.
GATGGGGTGAAAACAGACCATGTCCACCGCAAAAAAAATCTAGTTAGGCTTAGGAAGTGAGCCAGCGACCAGTGCTGGCTCCAACAGAGAACAGTCCGGTCGACTGCCAAAAGAAATAGTCAACTGGTAGAGGTTTCTAGGTAGGCCGGTAGGCCGATCGCAAAAAAAAAAATTGTCCAGCCGGCGACTGGCGTCCCTTCGGAGAACCCATCTAGAATGAATTTTTATTTAAAGATTAGTTTAATATTATAAGGTTATTTTTAGAAATATATTGTTGTTGAATAGTTAATATTATTAAATTCAGTATAAAGGGAAGGGAAGGGGTATAGTGATCTTTTCAGGTGAACACTAAGACGAAAAAAAAAGTACCATCGTCCTTTATATAATAAAATAGAGATAACCTCTGCCATGATTGGATGGTGGCGTGCCATAATTAGAGAAAAAATATGTTGGCTTTCGGAGGTCTGCTGATGGTGGCTCTGCCGGTGCGCATGCCGGCAGGCGGCTGCACCAGAAAAAGTAATCGGTCGGAGACCCTCTCGAGGTCTGTCATAGAACCCCGTCAGGAATGAGTTTTTTTTTTTTGAAGATTAGTGCAATATTCTAAGGGTACTTTTGAAAATTTATTGTTGTTGAACTTTTATATTATTAAATTTAATACAGAGGGGAGGGGTGAAATAGTCTTTTCAAGTACACTCTAAGATAGAGGTGACCATACGCGGGGTGGATCATGGGCCGGGCAGAATTTGCTTGCAGCATTTACCCACCGATAAGTGGTTTGGGCAGTGAGCTCGGATTGGGCACAAGCCGACCGCCCCCCGCCCTGTGTGGTCCGTGGTCCGGGCCAGTCTATAAAAAGAAAAATTGTTTTGAATCTAAAAGAATCAATCTTGATTTCAAATCATTTATTTAAAATTTAAAAATTAATAATACTAAATTTAAAATCAATTAAAATAATACGTTTTGAATTTTTAAAATAAATTTTTAACATTAATTAAAATAGTCAATTGAAATGAATTTTATTAAAAAAATATGTTAACGTTAAATTACGAAATCAATCTAAAATGATTCACCTTAAATTAAAAAAAATCTATTTAAATTAAATAAATTTATTTAACATTAGATTAAATGGGGAGAATAGGGGAGAAGAGGTGTGGGCTTGGGTGGGCCGGGTTGGGCTGGGCTGTGGGCCAGACAGGTCCGGACCGTGGATGGGGCCTATCCGGGCTGGGAGCGGGCTGGACGGGGCTGGTCTGGACTGGGTTTGGGCTGGGCTTGGGCTGGGGAGTTTGGGACCGAGACTGCCCGGGGGTCCTTGTGGGATGGGATCGGACCTGGGTCGGGCCGGTCCAAGTGGCCCATGGCCCTAGAAAACCCCGAACTGGGTCGGGCCATGCCAGTGCCACCTCTACTCTACGACGAACAAAAAACAACATTGTGCTTTATATTATAGATTCCTTATAATTGTAGTTATTGGTAAGTCTTGAACATTTTAATATGGCAAGAGGCATAACGCGAGATAGGCACCGAGAAAGAAAACTCGATTGTAAGCCGAGGATGAAGATAATGTTGGGGGTCCAGATATGATGCATCAGATGATAAATCAGATGGCGAACATGACATAAGTAATGCATGCTGGGTATATGCAATGGGTCCGATTGGGCAAACCAGACGGTCAGAGTAGGAGCCTCACGTTGAACGTTGGTTATAAGAATATTGAGGATGAATATTCCAACTTTTAATGAAACATTGGGGTTTATGACTTTGTAATATTGGCTACTAAAGTTAGAAAAGCTTTTTGAGGGGTTTGTTGTTCATCACTTAGTTCTTTCTTGAGGGGGATGCATCATAATGGTAGAGAGATGTCCGTCAAGATGATCGAGAGACTTTGTGGGACGAGTTCAAAGAATTGATTGAAGACCAATATTGTCCGGGGCCTATTATCGAGTCCGATATTCAAAAGTTCTTCACTATTCAGGTATAGGATGTTCCAGTTATGTAGGTCATCAAAATGTATAACCATCAATTGAACTATGTCTGTGATCTTGTCAAGATAGACAAACTAATGATTCGCTGCTTCATCTTGAAGATGCGGCCCAAATTCGATGGTATATGTCTAGTTTCGAATTTAGGACTCTGAGGAAATATCAAAACAAGGCGCTAGCCTATGAGATGTATTTCACTGTTGAGTCTGCTCTGGAGGCGTTTACTGAAGATCAATGCTGGACCTTCCGAGAAGAAAAAGAACAAGTTTGGTAAGGCTCAATCCCACTTTATTACATCAAGAGAACTAATTTGCCTTCTGTAATGACGAGGAACGTCAGAAATTCGAGTGTTACTATTGATAAAGTTTGAAGATGCTTTAACTGTACTAGTTGTCATTTCCCCAAACCGCTTGTGAACTGTTACCAATGTGGAGAAGAGGACCACAGGGCCATCTATTGCGGAAGTAGTTCTAAATCTATTGTGATTCATGCCTCTTCACAAGCACAGAAAGAAATGAGTAACCAACCTCGACGGAGTTTTTCTCATCCACATCAGAGTTTATTTGGGTGTTGGACATTGAAAAGACAAAATGGTAGCTTTGAGTTCTGGATCAGCGCACCCGAAGATTTATGAAATAAAGCACCCAAATGAGTCTAACACCATTATGGTTACAGTATCATACAAATTAATTCACAATCCATCATTATTTTGATAGGTACTGGAGCTACCATTTCCTTTATCCCTGATCATGTGTAAATTATTTAGGATTTGATCATATGTATGATTGTGAATCTTATGTTGTTGGTCTACAAAATGGCAATTGATTGTATACAATAGAGAGATTCGAGATTATCTTGTTCAGAGATGTGAACAGGGTTGGAAGGTGAATTTAATTATTTTTGATTTGGAAGGAGAATATATGATTTTAGATAGAGATTGGCTAGATGACTTCGATGTAATCATATACTTTCTTGTTAAAGACGATTGCCTTGATCACTGAATATGGCACATAACATTTTTTCAATGTAAAAAACTATGTCAATCCGGAAGATTACCCGTTCGATGAAATCAAAGAAGCTACTGAACCAAGATTGTGTAGCGTGTTAGTGTTTGTAATGAAGAATGAACAGAAAAGATCAAAATATCATCTATTACCATAGTGGGTGAGTACTCAAATAAATTTTCAAATGAGTTGCCCTATTACCATCGACATGAGATGTCGATTTTATAATCGAGTTAGAGCCAGGTGCTATGCCAATATTAAAAGCACCATATCGTATGGCCCTAATAGAGATGCTAGAAGTGAAGAAGTAGCTTGTAGGAGCTCTGTGATAAAGGGTAGATACGACCTAGTGCATCTCCATCGGGTGCACCAGTGTAATTTGTACGTACGAAATATGGATACCCCATTTATGTATTGATTACCTGGAATTAAATAAAATAACAATCAAGAACAAGTATCCTTTCCCTTGGATCGATTACTTATTGGATCAACCGGAACCTTAGTCTTTTCAAAAATGATTTGAAATATGGTTATTATAAATTGAGAGTTCAGGAATCGGATATTCCTAAAACAACATTTGCGTCACAATATGGACACCCTTGACTTTGTGGTGATGCCTTTTGGGTTGACCAATGATCCGACATTCTTTATGCGATTTATGAACAAATTGTTCATCAAGTATTTGGACAAATTTGTGGTTGCCTTTATTGATGATATTCTAATTTATGCTTCAAGTTGGGAAGATCATGTCGAACATTTACATATTGTACTCGAGATTTTATGGACAAAACATTTATTGTGCAGAGTTTTCTAAAATGTGTTGGTCTTAAGGAACTAATGTTCCTTGGTCATGTTGTATCTGCTGATGGTGTACAGGTTGGCTCTCAGAAGATCGAAGCAGTTCTGCAGTGGGGGCCGCCTAATAATCCGAAAAAAGTCCGAAGTTTTCAAAGATTCGTTCGCTTTTTTGCAAGTTTGTAGAGCGATTTTCCAAGATTGCCCAACCACTTGCTCAATTAATTCGGAAGACTCAAAAGTTTGAATGGAACGATGTTTGTCAGAATAATATTGATGAATTGAAGAAGAGACTAACTTCTGCACTGGTTCTAGTGTTGTCTCTGTTGTTGCCCGAAATATTTATCCGAAGATGAAATACTGCTAGAATGGACGGACAACAAACAAGGTTGCGGGAGCACTTCCGAGGGGGTGTGAATAACACAAGATTTGCCGGGTTTGTTAGGCCCGGGCTTGAATGCTCTCGCGAGATGTTATTAATACAAATATTCATGGATACAAGTACTAATATGAGAATCTAAATACAATGAGTGTAAAAAGATCTTATTATCCAGCTCTTGAGCGAAGCCTTGGTGTTCTTGCTCTCGGCCGATCGTCTTCTGTGTGACAAAGGCTGAGAGAGAAGAAGGAACCGAGAGATAGCTGTTGCCAAGAGTAGAAGAAAGCCAAGTTGTGAGTATTGCTTCTGTATTGTGCGTGAATAGCGAGAATGACCTAGAGTTCTGACTTCAGAGAGTAAAATTTCGGTCCTTGGACAAGTGCAGGCTGCCTTCTATTTATAGGGGCTGAGGAGCCTTATTTCCTGGCGGGCGATCGCCTTTCGTCCAATATAATAATGGAGCGATCATCCTCAAGTCACATGGGCTGTCTGCCTAAATTCCAAGGCTGCTGCCGGCAGCCAGCTGTGCGGTCCAATGAGGAGCCAGCACGCGTCCGGAGTTGCTGTCACAGGCCGTCCCACGGACACCTTTCGGCGGGCCTGTCGGCTGGTGGAAAGATGCTGACAGGCTGTGGTCAATGATCCGTGAAATGCGGATCTTGTCTCGGCACTGCACGTGGGTTTTGTCCCGAGCTTCGTCCATTGCCGACTGGATGACCATCGGCTTCGAGCGGCATGAGGCGGTCGTCAATGGTCGGTCACCAGGGGTCGGCATCGGTCGGTCACCAGGGGTCGGCATCGGCAAGTGCCGAGAGATGATCGTCTGCTAGTCGGCCACCAGGAGTCGATCGCCAAGTATCGAGAGACGATCGTCTTAGATGTTGATCGCTCGGTACCGGGACTTGTCCTGGTACCTTCGGTCGGCATAGGCAAGTGCTGAGAGATGATCGTCTGCTCGGCAATGGCTAGGTCGTTTGGCCGCTGGTCGGCAGTTCTGCCTCGGCTGCTCGGCAATGGCTAGGTCGCCCGATCTCTGAGGCGATCGTCGGTCGAAGAGTATAATTCTCGACACAACAATTGCCCCCCAGCTTGCTCCGATGTTGAAGACATGGGGCGAGGTGGTTCTTGCTGGCGATCGCGTAAGATGAGGACGGGCGACCCGGTCGATTGGCTAGCTATCTTTCGGTCTTGTACCTGCAAAAAACAACATTGGCCGATCCCTCGTAGAAACTTGATGGTTTCCTCGTTTGAGGAATCGTGCACAGTCGCGGAGTTCGATGGACCGACTCCATGACCGTGTCTTGTGCGCCAACGACATTGACTGTCTCGTGACTCATTTTATTATGAGGGTCCTCTGTTAGGCTGCGCCTCTCCTCGTATTTAAACGAAGGGCGTGCGGACTTGTTCTAGAGGAGTCCTTGCGCGGGGTGTCGTCGGATTAATAAACTCCACTTCCGCGGCTTGTTAGCTCTGCTTCCACCTCGGTCCGCCATGTAGATGGCGAACCTCGACGGTGTACGTTGAGACGGGGGTAGTGACGCGTCGCATTGTCCGGGTTCACCATGTTAGATGATGAACCTTTGAGGACGGGCGATCGTGTCACTGATTAGTTTTGGAGGTCCCTCAGACTACGCCGGCCTCGTATTTAAATGAAGGGCGGGTGATCTTGGCCCAAAGGGACCTTGCATGGCCGAAGCAGCCGGTTCCATCGACTACCAGGACCATGGCTGTATGTTGTGCGGTGGAGGCGATCTCGTGCCTTAGTCCATCATTTTAGATGGTGAACTGTAGATGGCGAACGAGTCCTCTGGTTTTAGTGATGTAGCTTGATAATGGGGATCGGCTTGGAAGACTGGTGATCGTCGCTCGGCTGCCGATCTCGTTATTCATAGGTTGATACCAGCGATCGGACTGGAAGACTGGAGATCGCCGTTCGGGCGCCGATCGCGCTACTCATAGGCTAAGAAGAAACCTTTGCCTGGCCAGAAAGTCTGCGGCCTTAGCTCGGAAGATAGCGTAGGTCGAGGTTTGGTCCTTCGTAAGATGCCTGAACATAGGCGAAAGACCATGGAATCCTCCTAGGACTGAGTATAGGGCGATCTCATTGCTTACGGGCTCGCCGTTGAGGATGATCTCGTCTACCCGGTCGATGTAGTCCGAGTCGGACTCTTTTTCCCCTTGCTTGATTCGCATCATGCGATGGGGACCTTCTGGCCGAGCGATCCTGGTGGCGACGTATGCTGTGAAGTCAGTCGCCAGTTGGTTAAAGAAGCCGATGGACCGAGGCGGCAATGAGGTGTGCCACCTGTGGGCAAGGTCGTCCAGCGTCAGAGGGAACATTCGGCACCTGGTCGCGTCTGATGCCCCACACCCAGTCATGTAGATTTTGAACTTGCTCAGGTGTGTTTCGGGGTCTGATCTCCCTTCGTACAGAGGTGTTTGCGGGGGAGCGATCTTGTGCTGCACGGGGGCGAGCTCAATGTGGACCGCGAGCGGCTCGCTCGGCTCGGCGATCTTGCTCTTGGCGCCTGCCCCAGATTCTAGGAGCGCCTTCATGTCGTCGAGCTGGCGTTGCATTGCGGCCATCGCTGTAGCATGGTCGCTCGTGGATCAGCTTTTGGAGCGGGAGCCGAGGCGATCGTGTACCGATCTCCTGACTCTGCTGCTGCCGACCTCGGCTATTTGGCGAGGGGGAGCCATACGACTGGGCTGCCTTCTAGGAGTCGGATAGGCTGAGCTCCTGGTGACGGACTCGAGCTCCGTCGACTCGTGGCTGGGACCGGACTGCCCCGATCGCCAAGATGGGTTGCTGCCGAGGCGATCGAAAACCGAGGTGCCCCGGCTGGCGAGCGCCTCTCCTTGCGAACGGGAGCCTCTTGGCGATTGCTCGGTCAGCAACGCCTTGAACTTTCGTTTGGTCCTCTGACGGATGGCCGAGGGGGTGATAGCGGGAGGCGCGTCGAGAGCACTCCGTCGCTCCTGTAAGACGGCCATGGCCTCCTCGATCTGTTCCGCGGTTCTAAACTGATCGAGCGAGAGACTTGGGCCGTCTCACAGGGGCGGGATCGAGCATCTCGGACCGTGGCGGCTACCCTCCACCGTCGGATGTGGTTCGGACTGAGACGGAACGAGGCGTCTGGCGGGCTGGCCGGAGGCTTTCTTCGACGCGGAGGCGGAAGACATGATTTTGAAAGCTTTCTCTGAAGAACAGTGAGTGTTTCTTCAGGTATATGCCCCGGAGAACAGTGAGTGTTCTGCGAGACGGTAGGAATAAAAAATTGAGGGTTAGATTCCCTTCTTCTAGCGCCAATTGTTGTTGCCCGAAATATTTATCCGAAGATAAAATACTGCTAGAATGGACGGACAACAAACAAGGTTGCGGGAGCACTTCCGAGGGGGTGTGAATAACACAAGATTTGCCGGGTTTGTTAGGCCCGGGCTTGAATGCTCTCGCGAGATGTTATTAATATAAATATTCGTGGATACAAGTACTAATGTGAGAATCTAAATACAATGAGTGTAAAAAGATCCTATTATCCAGCTCTTGAGCGAAGCCTTGGTGTTCTTGCTCTCGGCCGATCGTCTTCTGTGTGAGAGAGGCTGAGAGAGAAGAAGGAATCGAGAGATAGCTGTTGCCAAGAGTAGGAGAAAGCCAAGTTGTGAGTATTGCTTCTGTATTGTGCGTGAATAGCGAGAATGACCGAGAGTTCGGACTTCAGAGAGTAAAATTTCGGTCCTTGGACAAGTGCAGGCTGCCTTCTATTTATAGGGGCTGAGGAGCCTTGTTTCCTGGCGGGCGATCGCCTTTCGTCCAATATAATAATGGAGCGATCGTCCTCAAGTCACATGGGCTGTCTGCCTAAAGTCCAAGGCTGCTGCCGGCATCCAGCTGTGCGGTCCAATGAGGAGCCAGCACGCGTCCGGAGTTGCTGTCACAGGCGGTCCCATGGACACCTTTCGGCGGGCCTGTCGGCTGGTGGAAAGATGCTGACACGCTGTGGTCAATAATCCGTCTTGTCTCGGCACTGCACGTGGGTTTTGTCCTGAGCTTCGGCCATTGCCGACTGGATGACCATCGGCTTCGAGCGGCATGAGGCGGTCGTCAATGGTCGGTCACCAGGGGTCGGCATCGGTCGGTCACCAGGGGTCGGCATCGGCAAGTGCTGAGAGATGATCGTCTGCTAGTCGGCCACCAGGAGTCGATCGCCAAGTACCGAGAGACAATCGTCTTAGATGTCGATCGCTCGGTACCGGGACTTGTCTTGGGACCTTCGGTCGGCATCGGCAAGTGCCGAGAGATGATCGTATGCTCGGCAATGGCTAGGTCGCCTGGCCGCTGGTCGGCAGTTCTGCCTCGGCTGCTCGCCAATGGCTAGGTCGCCCGATCTCTGAGGCGATCGCCAGTCGAAGAGTATAATTCTCGACACAACAGTCTCAAAGAATGAGTGAGTTTGTTATTTATAGTGATGCTTCTGATCAAGTGTTGGGTTGCGTCTTGATGCAAGATGGCAGAGTTATTGTTTATGATTTGCAATAGCTAAAGCCTTACGAGGTTAAATAACTGACTTATGGTTTCGAGTTGGTAACGGTAGTGTTTGTGCTAAAGATTTACCGTCATTACCTTTTTGAAACTTTGTGCCAAATATATACCGATCACATGAGTCTGAAGTATATTGTCTCCCATAAAAAGATAAATATGTGATGTAGAAGGTGGTAGTAGTTGATCAAGACTACGACTTGGATATTCATTACCATCATAGTAAAGCGAATATAGTTACTGATGCATTAAGTTGTAGACCAGTATCAATTGAGATGTTGGAGAGATTTACTCCATAGTTTGAGCTTAGAAATGAGTTTATGAATGAGAGAATAGAAATTTGGCTACAGAGAATTCAAAGGTAGATGTGTCTATCGGAAATTACTCTGTATTTGACAGAGATCATTAAAACCAAATAGAATGAGTACCTAATGTTGGTACACATACAGGAGATGTACTGAATACTAAGGCACACAGATTCATGATTCTCAATGATGAAACTTTTCAATTCCAAAATAGGATACGCGTAACCAATAATGAAGTGACGACACTAATAATTTCTAAAGAAGCACATTTAATGCCGTACTATATTCATATGAGTAAAAGTACATTGTACAAAGATATAAAGAATGATTTATAAAGAACAACATGAAGAAGGACATGATAGAGTCCGTGTCTCAGTGTTTGCCTTGTCAGCAAGTCATGATCGAGTACTAGATACCCTTAGTTTGTTACAACTACTTCCTATTCCTTAATAAAAGTGGGAATATATATTGATAAATTTTGTTATCGAGATGCCTATAGCTCGAAAACAAATGAATATGATCTGGGTAATTGTAGACATAATGACAAAATCGGCACACTTCTTGGGAATCAAATATATAATGGGACCAGGGAGATTGATACGAGAGTCTACAAGTGAGATTGTGAGACTTCATGAGATTTCAAAGGGAATTTTATCGGATAGGGATAGTTTTCACATTTCGATTTTGGAGCTCAATTCAGAGGTTGGAGAGATTTACTCCATAGTTTGAGCTTAGAAAAGAGTTTATGAAGGATAGAATAGAAATTTGGCTACATAAACTTCAAAGGTAGATGTGTCTATTGGAGATTACTCCATCTTTAAGAGTGATCATTAAAACCAAATTGAATGAGGACCTAATGTTGGTACACATCCAAGGGATGTACTGAAGAGTAAGGCACAGAGATTCATGATTCGCAATGATGCAACTTTTCAATCCAAAATAGGATATGCGTAGCCAATAATGAAATGCCGACAATAATAATTTCTAAAGAAGCGCATTTAACACCGTACTAGATCCATGTTAGTAAAAGTAAATTGTACAATGATTTAAAAAATGATTTATGAAGAATAACATAAAGAAAGACATGATAGAGTCCGTGTCTAAGTGTTTTCCTTGTCAACAAGTCATTATCGAGTACTAGATACCCGTGAGTTTGTTACAAATGCTTCATATTCCTTAATGAAAGTGGGAATATATATTGATAAATTTTGTTATCGATATGCCTGTAGCTCGAAAACAAATGAATATGATCTGGGTAATTGTATACATAATGACAAAATCGGCACACTTCTTGGGAATCAAATATACAAGGGGACCAGGGAGATTGATACGAGAGTCTACAAGTGAGATTGTGAGACTTCATGAGATTTCAAAGGGAATTTTATCGAATAGAGATAGTTTTCACATCTCGATTTTGGAGCTCGATTCATAGTCACGTGGGCACTAAAGTTTAGCACTATGTACCATCCTCACAGGGATGATAAGTTATAGAGAATGATTCATATATTAGAGGACTTATTGAGGGCATGTGCCTTAGATTGGACTACAAATTGGGAGTCTCATTTATCATTGATCGTGTTTACGTGTAACGACAATTGGCAAACATCAATCATGGAAGAAGGTGCAGGTTACCTGCATGTTGGGATGATTCATACAATTTGCTTAGAAACGAGCCTAATTTACATGTAGAAACAAGAAATAAGGTTTCTATAATTTGGAAAGTTAGAAGTCTTATGTTGTTGTATGTTGCTAACCATTATAATCTGGAGCAGGAGATCATATTCTTATAAAAGTATCGCCGATGCGTGGAATCTTTTTCTATGGGAAGAAAGGAAAATTGATTCCAAGGTATATCAAATCGTTTAAGATTCTTGAGAGAGTCAGGAATTTAACATATCGTCCATCGTTGAACCAAGTGCAAATGTTTTCCACATTTCCCATAACTTTGGGAACTGAGGTGGCATCCGATGCTACTTATGAAGAAAGACTGGTGAAAATATTAGAATATCAAACCAAATAATTGAGGAACAAGGACATCAAGATGGTAAAAATCCAATGGTCTCATCAGGGCGTGGAAGAGGCAAAATGGGAGACAGAGTATGATATGCTTATAAGGTATCCTGAGTTGTTCTGGGTTTCAAGGACGAAACTTATTTTTAGAGGGGGGGTGTGTAATATCTGTATATTCCTCATGTATTTTCTTACTATATTTTAAAAATGTGTACATCGTTTATTGGAATGAGAAGTATACTTCGATATATTTTTATGTTCATATATTGAATTTTGATGATTTCATATCCATTATAGTGTATCGATTGTTCAAATTTGATACATATTGAAGGATGCCAAAAAAAAATAGAAAATTGTCTAGGTACATAGTGTTGTCACAATATACCTAATAAACAACTTAGAAGAGGGGGTTAAAGAAGTTGTATCCCTTTTCGAAGTTTGTTTGCGTAGCGGAAGTCTAAAACTAAGTTGCTGTAAATAAAGGAACTGGATAGTCTCCTGTTAGCTTGTTGCTTACAGGGTTTTCAGGATAAGTATACTAAAATCACATAGGTAGTAAGAAAACAATTATTACTGTAAGTAAAGACACCATTTAATGTGGTTCGACATAAACCCCTCTACGTCGACACGTCCTCCACACAGGAATAAATAGTTTATTAGAATCAAGGCATACACAACTGTACGATTTTAACTTATCTCGTCACTATATCATTCACATAGATTGATACAACCGACAACAGCTTTGGCCGTTTACACCTATTGGCTTGGGCTTCTTGAACTTGTTTCTTCTCACACAGATTGAAGCTTCACCTTGAATGCTATTCGCCCCACACAGGTCATAATAGCCTTGCTTAGTCCACATAGGACTAAATATCTCAACAGTAAGTATTGGGTATCAAGAGTCGACCAACAGCTGTAGGCTTGGTAAGCTTTTGCTGTAGATATGCTACTCGTTGTTGAGGACTTGTATATTTCTTCACTTAAGATATCGTTGTATGCTTGAAGAAATATATTACTCTTTTATCTTGATGTTCAGCTTTCAGTGCTCACCAGAATGATCATTGTTGTGTGTGATCATTGTCCTCTTGCTTGGGCTATTTATAACCTTGGAAATAGATCAGTTATAAATGTAGCTGTTGGCCAGTTTGTGAGATTGAGATAGCTCTGATTGGCGGCTTCAGAATGTTTGAATTAAATGCTCTTCTGTCTGTAGTCTCTCAGCCGTATTAAATGCTGTCTTATCAACATTAAATGCTACTTTAGTACTGTGAATACTTTATGAATAAAGAAAGTTTGTTTCACAATGGTTTAAATTTCATTCTCAGTCCTGTTGGTTTTGTATTTTACTTTTCCTAAGTAAACCATCTACAACATTATTTGCTGTAGCCAACGTCTCATCTTGATGTATCTTGAAGGCTTAGCTGTTGGATTTGACTTAAGGCTCACTGTATGATCTTGCGCTGTAAGTGTTAGGAGTATGCCCTCGAATGCCACTCAGAGGATGTTGAGTGAGGGCATTGTACGTGTAATTATGTAAATCATTAATATAAGGCAATGGTTGTTTCTTTATTTACTAGTGGTTACTCACATTCCTAACACGTAAATATACATATAGAAACTAGTAAGTGTATTTAAGAGCAAAACGTTCCACTCCTTATTAGATAACGGTGTCGGCACAGGAAAGGTTTATAGCTCAAATACTTAATCGTTCGCAAGTCGATGAAACTTGACTGGGATTTAAATTTATGTGAAGACTTGTATGACGTGTTCTTTGACATGGAGAGTGTCTGTCGAACACTAATGGTCAGTGGGAGCACACGTTATAGGTATGCTAATTGGATTAGTATACTCGAACCGACTCACCCTCGATTCGTCACACGAATTTCACTCCGGGATAGTCAATGATGGAATCGAAAGGTTGTGATAGGTATTCATGAACCTTCGACTTGAGGATTTAGTAGAGATGTGCTTGTGACGTCAAGATTTTCATTAGAGTAGTTCGACCCTGTAAACTAGAAGGCGGGGGTCAACCTCGACGTGCATCTTGATGGGCAAGTAGCAGGTCCTACTAAATACCAAGATAGAATTCTTTCTCCCGTTAGTGAGCTGGTTATATGTCTTGTGCGCTTATTGGCAGATGAGATTGTAAATTTTTTGCCAAAGCATTGGAGCTAGTTGTATTGGATACACGAGAGCTCGATGATCTCGATTTGCATTAACGCATGCATAGGGTCAAGTACAGATAGGGTTTGACTGACCGTGACCTTATAACTTGATCGGGACATGTGAAAGAAGGGTTTATACGTATACTGATATTCACGATAGAATGGTTCTTGAATGATCCCATCATTTATTTTTAGTTGGTGTACAGTGTAGGTCGCCAGGCTGGCTAGGTGGTGCTACTACTCTTTGGTTCCTCCCATTGCTGACTGAGACGGACCTACCGAGTCGCGCATTAGGATTGACGACGGAATGAATCAAGCTTAATTCTCTCATTATCAATATTAGATATTGGATATCTAATTTGGGACATTGTATGTCTAAATTGATTTATTGGATAAATTAATTTACGTCCTAATTAATTAAATAAATTAGCGGGTGATTAATTTAATTCATGAATATAATTATTTCTTGGAGAAATTAATTATGTTATTATGTATTTAATATGATTAATTAATTAGATTAGTTAATCGATATAAATACATCGCAACAGAATCAGAGTTTATCTGTTTGGACTCACGGGAGTCCGAAACGAACCGAACTCGTCCGGTTTCTACATGGGCCGCCCCCCATTTCAATCCACCTTCCTTTTGGACTCTTGTCTCCATTCTTTATTGGATTATAATTGTATAGGTGGGTTGATTCTCATTAGCATGAGTTGTTACATGTTGGGAGTTGAATAAAAAGGAAAAAGAAGACAATCACTCACCACCCATTTTGATTCCTACGTGAGAGAGAGTGAGGGAGAGAGAGAAAATTTTTCTCAAAGTCTTCATCATCTTCTCCATGTCTTCTTCCATTTTTCTTCACAAATTCTTGATTTTTCTTGGAGGAAAATTGAGAAATAAAAGAGAGATTGTGAGTTATACACTTAGAGTGTTATAATTTCATATTGGAAGCTTCATCACTTGGCTCTAGCCGTATCCTCGGAGGATAGCAAGGTGATCGTTGTTCCGGTCATTTCTCCGGCGCGTGGCAAGTATAGACGTGGTGCTTTCGGCGTTGGATCATTCAAGAGCTTGGAGCGGAATGAATTGCAGGGAGATCGCGTAAAGCTTGGGGAATAGCTCAAGAGAAGGAATCCATCTAATCAACGGACTACAAGGGTGAGTTTCTATATCTCTTGTGAATTCGTTTTGATATTCGTATATACGTTGCTCGATCGATCCTCGTAGGGATTCGGATCGAATTAATTTTCGTTTAACCGCTTCCGCTGGGCCTTCGTTTTAGGCACCGAATCCCAACAGTGGTATCGGAGCGTAGGTCTTGCGATCGTATATACGATATTGGCATTTGGAATGCTTGATTAGATGGTATATGATTTGGAATCATAATCGTATTAATCGTTGATTTTCTATTGTTCATCCAAAAATTAATTTTTCATGATTTTATGTTACAATATAAATCTATTTTTCTTTTGAAAAACTGATTGAAATGAGTAATATAAAGATTAGAAAAATATTATTTTTGGAATCGAGGCGAAAAAACGAGCCGAAAACGAACGGACCCGGCAGCTGAGTCCCGGCGCGCCGCGTCCGCCATTCGACCACGGCTCGCCACTGCCGGACATGCTCGCCTCTCGGCCGCCTCGCAATGGTCTCGGCCTCACGGCCCCGATTGGCACTGGCAAAGGTTCTCCGTGTTTTTCGACTCCGTTTTTTCTATTTCGTTCGATAATTAATTTCCCACAAATTAAATTGGATCTAATTTAACTAATATTTAATTATGGTAATTTTAATCTTAGGGGAATTAATTTAATGAAATATTTTATCGTCCGGAACAAGTTAAAATTGATGGTTGTTTGAATTAATTGGATTAATTCGTTTTGAATGAATCGATTGGATCGGTTCGTATTGTTGATTGGATCAATGTATCTCTACCCTTTCCATTTATATAGTATTTATTGGATGAATGCTTTTGAAAGAGGATGTGGTTCGTGGACTTAGTTTTTTGAATTGTTCGTTTTATTCGATTGGGTTGTAAAGGCCGTTTTGAGCCTATTTATTGTAACACCCCCAAGTTATTCAGGGATATTACAACGCCGTAAGCCCCGCCGTGGGACCCACAAGGCTAAACATACGGGGAACCATAAAATTTGACCGCTAAGGTCTACACACAATGGAATGAAAAACAATACAAAGGTATTCGAAACATAACCAATGTATTCACAAACATCACAACTCGAATCAATACTTCGGCAAACACAGGCCAGAACATCAAGGAAAAGGGAAAACAATACTCGAGTATTCAATAGCCAATCCAGTACAACAACACTGAACGGGAAACTCCAAACATAACTGGAAGAAAGACACAGTATCACACTTGCCCACCATCTTTATGCCGACCCGATACCTGCCCGTCCGCTCTCCTGGAATCTGAAATACATAAAAAGTATTTCCCCCATAAAGGGGTTAGCTGTCGAATAGCTAGTGCAAGTATATCAAGTATGAAATACAATACTCCTCGACAATAAAGTAAATGTAACCGTCAGTTCATCAATTCAAGACTAGTATTCCGAAATAACTAAAATCTCATGACGTATGTGAATGCCGTAGAAACGGTTCGTTCATATCATACGCCGTTACATGTAGGAATGCCGTCAAAACGGTTCGTTCATTACATGCCAACAATACATATATGAATGCCGTAAAAACGGTTCGTTCATAATATGCCATCAATATATCTATGAATGCCGTAAAAACGGTTCGTTCATGATATGCCATCAATATTTCTTACTTTCAAAGTCGAGAACGTACAATCATAAATGTATACTTGCCTTTGATACATCGAGAAATCGAACGGAGGAAAGGTATAAGTTCGGTAGGTCCAAGAACGCGCTTCCGGCACCTAAACGATTCGCAAGGAATATGACAATTAATTATCCATACTCAAATTACACGAAGAGACTCCCGAAACTCGTCTACGATCCAAGAAAAATACACGGGTGAACGACTCAAGGTTGGGAAATCACCCAAACTCCCACAAGTCCGAAAACGACACAATTCAACCCGTAAAATCGTAAGAAAACACGCATACGATATAGATATATCAAAACCTCAAAGTTCTCAAGCTTCAATCGGATAAAACGGACGAATCTACGAAAACCCCCAAAATCCAACACAAAATTCAAAGTGTTCTTGAATAAACTTTCAATAATCCGATGAATACTCAAACATGTCCATAATTACGCATATACCACTTCATACTCCATGATTTTAACATCCAAAACGTCAATACCCATACAAGATCGAGAATCAAGATGTTGAAGAAATTACCTCTTGAATATCCAAGCTCTATGATCCGAGGAATACGCGTTAGATCGACTATCCGGGCTTCCCAACTGAACGAAAATGGTAAAAATCCAACAAACAAGTGATAGATGCGAGAAAACTCCTCCACTCAACTCTCTCTCTCTCGCAGGTGGAAGAAGGGAATGGAGGAAATGAGCTGCAATCTCGCTTAAAAAGCCAAAATATGCAGTTAACCGCATTGTGTGCCGCGGCTCATCCCAGGTGTGCCGCGGCACAGGCCTAAAAATTGTTCCCAGGTTTCGGCAGTGTGCCGCTCAGCCAGTGTGCCGCGGCACCGGCATGACGGTTTTGGCCGAGGATGCAACACCAGCAGTGTGCCGCGGCATTGACTTCAAGTGTGCCGCTGAATCGCCGGCGTGTGCCGCGGCACCCGCATACCCGCTCGGCCAGGTTTAGGAAATGTGTGTGCCGCGGCGCACACTCCTTGTGCCGCGGCTCACACCCCCTTCGGGTCCTAAAATGATGAAAAATGACCCGGAAAGAGAATAAAAGCAATAAGATTCAATGTCTGGGCAACAATAACACGAAATAGAAGTACGGGAACCCCAAAACGGTGGTTCCAAGCAATGATTACAAGGGTTCGCCCAACAAATCACGATTCGAAGAACAAGAAGAGGTTTGAAATGACATGACTTTCGACCGAGTATTACATTCTCCCCCTCTAAAAAGAAGTTTCGTCCCGAAACTTAAGAAATAAATAGTTCGGGGTATTCCACCCGCATCTTCTCTTCCGTCTCCCAAGTCGCCTCTTCGACTCCATGCCTTGACCATTGAACTTTAACCAGTGGAATGGTCTTATGCCGAAGTTGTTTCTCACGGCGCTCAAGAATCTTCACGGGTTTCTCCGGAAAGGTAATATCCTCGGCAATATCAATCTCACTGTAGTCGATAATGTGGCTCGGATCCGGTACGTACTTCCTCAACTGGGACACATGAAAAACACTATGGACGTGACTCAATGCTGGAGGCAACGCCAAGCGATAAGCTAAATCTCCAACTCTGTCCAAAATCTCGAAAGGTCCGATATACCTTGGACTGAGTTTTCCGTTTTTCCCGAAGCGGAAAACTCCTCTGGTCGGCGATACTTTGAGCAAGACGTGATCCCCCACTTCAAACTCCAAGGGTCGACGACGAGTATCGGCGTAAGATTTCTGACGACTGGGCCGTCGAGAATCGATCTCGGATAATAGAAATCTTTTCCTTGGTCTCCAATAACATATCCGGTTCCGTCCCAACTAGCTCAGAAGCCTCGTCCCAACATAATGGCGACCTACATCGCCTACCATAGAGTGCCTCGAAGGGTGCCATTTTGATCGACGCATGCCAACTATTATTGTAAGCAAACTCGATCAACGACAAGTGAAGCTCCCAATCATTACTCCAGTCTATGGCACAAGCCCGCAACATATCTTCCAAAGTCTGAATCGTCCTCTCTGTTTGACCGTCCGACTGAGGATGAAAGGAAGTGCTCAATCTCAACTCAGTACCCAGAGCCTGATGAACGGCCTGCCAAAAATGCGATACGAAACGGCCGTCTCGATCAGAAACAATGGTCTTGGGGGCACCGTGTAACCTCACGATCTCAGCGATAAAGGTTCGAGCCAGTCTATCCGATCCCCAAGTATCCTTAATACCCAAGAAGTGTGCAGACTTGGTCAGCCTATCGACAATTACCCAAATCATATTCATTCCGGCCCGAGTTCTCGGCATGCCAGTGATGAAATCCATAGAAATGTCTTCCCATTTCCACTCGAGAATGGGAAGCGGTTTCAACAACCCCGCTGGTCGTTGATGTTCGATCTTGACTTGTTGACACGTCAAGCACCGTAGTACAAACTCCATAACATCCTTCTTCATGTTATTCCACCAAAAAGTACGCTTCAAATCTTTGTACACCTTACTCGTCCCGGGGTGGATTGAGTAAGGCGTAGCATGCGCTTCTTGGAGAATTTTCTGCCTCAACTCTAAATCGTTCGGAACACAAAGCCTGCCCTGAAATCTCAGAATACTATCCTCGTGAACCATAAAGCCAGGAGCTTTTCATTTAATTACATCTTCCTTCAGTTGAGAAATCATCGGGTCACTCCACTGCTTCCCTTTGATGTCATCAACTAAAGACGAAGTAATTTCGAGAGTACACAGCTGTCCCTGTACTCGTTGAAGCCAAACTTCTATCCCTTGCTCAATTAAGTCCTGACGAATTCTCATCTGAGGTGTAAGAACCTCGAGCATTTGAAGAGACGCCGATTTGCGGCTCAAAGCATCCACAACGACATTGGCTTTCCCGGGGTGGTAAAGAATTTCCAAATCATAATCCTTTAACAACTCTAACCAACGTCTCTGTCTCATATTCAGCTCCTTCTGACTGAAAATATATTTCAGGCTCTTGTGATCGGTATAAATCCAGCACGGTGAACCATACAAATAATGCCGCCAAATCTTGAGTGCGAAGACAATTGCGGCCAACTCTAAATCGTGAGTAGGATAATTCATCTCATAAGGCTTTAATTGTCGAGACGCAAAAGCTATCGTCTTATCATGCTGCATAAGCACACAGCCCAGGCCTTGACCCGAAGCGTCACTATAAACTGCAAAGCCCTCGCTACCATGTGGTAAAGTTAGAATCGGCGCTGAAGTCAATCGTCTCTTCAGTTCATCGAAGCTCTGTTGTCTCTCATCCGTCCAGATAAACTTTTCGGTTTTCTGGAGCAATTTTGTAAGCGGCCGAGCGAGTTTCGAGAACCCCTCGACAAACCGACGGTAATACCCAGCAAGGCCCAAAAAGCTACGAACCTCCTTAACATTCTTAGGCGGTGCCCAATTTAGCACTGCCTCAATCTTCTGCGGGTCTACACGAACCCCTTCGGCCGAAATCACATGGCCGAGAAACATAACTTCTTCCAACCAAAATTCACATTTCGAGAATTTTGCATAGAGGTGCTCGGTTCTCAAAATGTCTAATATCAAACGCAGGTTTCGGGCATGTTCCTCCTTATCTCGAGAGTAGATCAAGATGTCGTCAATAAAGACGACTACACATCTGTCGAGGTACTCGATGAATATCTTATTCATTAACTGCATGAAAACTGCCGGTGCATTAGTCAACCCAAAAGGCATAACTACAAATTCATAATGCCCATATCTCGTCCGAAATGCCGTCTTCGGAACGTCTGACTCCCTCACCCTGAGTTGATAATACCCGGATCTTAAATCAATTTTCGAGAAAACTGCAGCCCCTTGCAATTGATCAAATAAATCGTCTATACGAGGCAAAGGATACTTGTTCTTGATGGTTACTTTGTTCAGCTCACGGTAGTCAATGCACAAACGTAGTGAACCATCCTTCTTCCTCACAAAAAGAACAGGCGCGCCCCAAGGCGAAGCGCTCGGTCTGATGTACCCTTTTTCCAAAAGTTCTCCCAACTGAGTCTTCAATTCCTGCATCTCGGAAGGTGCCATCCGATAAGGTGCTTTAGAAATCGGAGCCGCATCTGGCTCCAAGTCTACGGTAAATTCTATCTCTCGATCTGGCGGTAATCCCGGGAGGTCATCCGAAAAAACATCGGGGTACTCACTAACAACCGGAATCGAAGAGAAATCGATTTCATTTCCTTCCGTATTCAAGGCATAACACCAATAGCCCGCACAACCTTTATTCAAAAGTTTTACGGCCTTCATGGCACTGATAAGTAACTTGGATAGTCCCGACTTATGCCCCAAAAATGAGTACTCAGATCCGTCTTTAGTCATCATGGTGATAACCTTAGTACGGTAGTTCATAATCGCTTGATGACTATCAAGCCAATCTTCGCCGAGGATCACATCCTCACCTTCCATATCAACTACAATTAAATTTGATAACCAATCCATACCGGATATAATCACCGGAAAATCTCTAATCTCCCGGTTCCCCACAATTCTATCCCCGCTCGGCAGTTTCACGATGAAGGGATCGCAAGCAGTCAGACAAGTTATATTCAAACGGCGTACACACTCCAAAGAAATAAAAGAATGTGTAGCACCCGAATCAAAAAGTACAGTTGGATGAGATAGGATATGAATGGTACTGAAGCCACCGCCACGCCGAGTTAAATGCCTCGACGCATCTCATAAACTCGTGGTTGCACCGAACCGACGCTAGAGTTTCCTCCAAAGATTCTAACCCCGTCCCGGCCCCTGCCGAAATTCTCGCCGAGGTTGACCGGTGGGCGAAGCCCGAGTGTCCAAAGTCCGATTCGGCTCGGAACAATAAGCCGCTCTATATCCCTTCGTCCGCACGTGTGACACTTCAACGGTGGAAAGTGGCATTCCAAATTAATGTGGCCCGAACGGCCACAATTATAGCAAGTCACCGCGCGATTTGTGGTACCCAAGTAGGACGGTAACCCCTCTTTCCTTTATTAGAACGCGACGATCGTCCGTGAGCAGTTAGTCGTCTGTGACTTCGAAGTTGCCACTCTTAGAGTTAGAAAAATTACCCGCTACTTTCTGCTTCTTCGATTCTTCCCCGGTATCGTTGTCGGGGCTTAACATATCATGGGCTAAAGCTCTGTCCTGGTATTCCTTCAGTGTGGTGCAAGAAAATCCGGCCATGTACCGCCGTAAGTCCAAATTCATTCGCATATCAAAATAACGGATCTTATCACGCTCGTTACGCACTTGATGCTTCACATGGATCAATTGTTGGTTGTACTCCACGATCGCCTGCGAAACGGGAATATCTTGTGGTTTAGCCTCGAAGAAGGCTCGGATTCGGCTCTCTCGTACCGGCCAAGGACAAAACTCGGCCTCCAAGAGCTCCTTAAATTCATCCCACGAGGCAATACGATCCTGTGGCTTGATGACCTTCCACCAAGTAGCGGCCTCCTTAGTGAGGAAATACTGAGCAATCGGTACTTTCCTCACCTCGGGGCAATCAATTGCCTCGAAAATCTTCTCCAATTCTGCTAGCCAATCTTCCCAGCCTAACGGGTCTGTGGCACCGCCAAACTGTGGAGGGTGCATACGGATTACATTCTGAAGCAAGGCATCCGTGTTTGGGTTCGGGTTATTCAGCTGAACAGTTTGGGCCAAAATAGTCATTTGAGTAGCCAATTGTTGAAGTGCATTCGCCACTCCAACGTCCGCAATGTTCCCCTGACCGTCTGACTGGTCGTGCTGACTCTCGGTGTCGGGATGCACCGAGTTCGACAAACTGGGGTTGGTCGACCCCGCAACTGAACTGATGGAAACGGCCGCGCCACGACCTCTTCCTCGTCCACGGCCACGGCCCCTACCAGCTGACATACTGAAGAACACACAAGTCACGTAAGCACAATTCAATCACGCGTCATCAAAGTGTCCGATTCTCAAGAATACCGATAAAAGGAAGCAAAACGAATAAGGAAACACCAGAAGAGTGAGAGGTCTTACAAGTACCGGTCGCACTGTGATGATGGCAGAGTAGTGATACTGCGAACAATTAACGACTCGATCGACCCAAAAGACCGACAGCCTAGGTATCCATAGACCTAAGCTCTGATACCATATTCTATAACACCCCCAAGTTATTCAGGGATATTACAGCGCCGTAAGCCCTGCCGTGGGACCCATAAGGCTAAACATACGCGGAACCATAAAATTTGACCGATAAGGTCTACACACAATGGAATGAAAAACAATACAAAGGTATTCGAAACATAACCAATGTATTCACAAACATCACAACTCGAATCAATACTTCGGCAAACACAGGCCGGAACATCAAGGAAAAGGGAAAACAATACTCGAGTATTCAATAGCCAATCCAGTACAACAACACTGAACGGGAAACTCCAAACATAACTGGAAGAAAGACACAGTATCACACTTGCCCACCATCTTTATGCCGACCCGATACCTGCCCGTCCGCTCTCCTGGAACCTGAAATACATAAAAAGTATTTCCCCCATAAAGGGGTTAGCCGTCGAATAGCTAGTGCAAGTATATCAAGTATGAAATACAATACTCCTCGACAATAAAGTAAATGTAACCGTCAATTCATCAATTCAAGACTAGTATTCCGGAATAACTAAAATCTCATGACGTATGTGAATGCCGTAGAAACGGTTCGTTCATATCATACGCCGTTACATGTAGGAATGCCGTCAAAACGGTTCGTTCATTACATGCCAACAATACATATATGAATGCCGTAAAAACGGTTCGTTCATAATATGCCATCAATATATCTATGAATGCCGTAAAAACGGTTCGTTCATGATATGCCATCAATATTTCTTACTTTCAAAGTCGAGAACGTACAATCATAAATGTATACTTGCCTTTGAGACATCGAGAAATCGAACGGAGGAAAGGTATAAGTTCGGTAGGTCCAAGAACGCGCTTCCGGCACCTAAACGATTCACAAGGAATATGACAATTAATTATCCATACTCAAATTACACGAAGAGACTCCCGAAACTCGTCTACGATCCAAGAAAAATACACGGGTGAACGACTCAAGGTTGGGAAATCACCCAAACTCCCACAAGTCCGAAAACGTCACAATTCAACCCGTAAAATCGTAAGAAAACACGCATACGATATAGATATATCAAAACCTCAAAGTTCTCAAGCTTCAATCGGATAAAACGGACGGATCTACGAAAACCCCCAAAATCCAACACAAAATTCAAAGTGTTCTTGAATAAACTTTCAATAATCCGATGAATACTCAAACATGTCCATAATCACGCATATACCACTTCATACTCCATGATTTTAACATCCAAAACGTCAATACCCATACAAGATCGAGAATCAAGATGTTGAAGAAATTACCTCTTGAATATCCAAGCTCTATGATCCGAGGAATACGCGTTAGATCGACTATCCGGGCTTCCTAACTGAACGAAAACGGTAAAAATCCAACACACAAGTGATAGATGCGAGAAAACTCCTCCACTCAACTCTCTCTCTCGCAGGTGGAAGAAGGGAATGGAGGAAATGAGCTGCAATCTCGCTTAAAAAGCCGAAATATGCAGTTGACCGCATTGTGTGCCGCGGCTCATCCCAGGTGTGCCGCACGTGCCTAAAAATTGTTCCTGTGTTTCGGCGGTGCCGCGGCTCGGCCAGTGTGCCGCGGCACCGGCACACGGTTTTGGCCGGGATGCAACACCGGTGTGCTGCTCGGCATAGGTGTGTCGCGGCATTGACTCAAGAAGGTGCGCAGCACTGCCGGGCGCAGCCGCGGCACCCGCATCCCGCTCGGCCAGGTTTAGGAAATGTGTGTGCCGCGGTGCACACTCCTTGTGCCGCGGCTCACACCCCCTTCGGGTCCTAAAATGATGAAAAATGACCCGGAAAGAGAATAAAAGCAATAGGATTCAATGTCTGGGCAACAATAACACGAAATAGAAGTACGGGAACCCCAAAACGGTGGTTCCAAGCAATGATTACAAGGGTTCGCCCAACAAATCACGATTCGAAGAACAAGAAGAGGTTTGAAATGACATGACTTTCGACCGGGTATTACATTTATTTTACTAGAAATATTTGTATCTAGGATGCAATTTTAAATGTAAAATTTATATGTAATGACGAAGACCGGAGGAAGATCCGTTTCGAGAAGACGAAGATTCAAGACGAAGACTTGTAATTAGATTACAGATTTTTTGTTTTCTAGGAACGGTCTATGAATCATATCTTGGTAGCAACTAGGTTGTGAATGGTTGTTTCATATTATATGAATGCCCCAAACACGCATAAATAAATTAATGTGCAAAGTGTAACATTAATCGTGAAAATTCTCCCACAACAAATTATTAAGTTTATAAGGTTTCAAGGTTTTCCTTCCCTCCATCGAGCTATCGGAAAATTGAAATCCAAACTGGATGTGCTATGCTTCCGAGTTATTAGGGTAGTCGTTCGGGGAGGATAGATAAATTACCGAGAGCGCATTGGATGCCTCCGGTTGGAGCAAATTTTATCCCTAGAAACCTGATAGGTTGCCGGATAAGATTTAATTGTGAAACTGATTTGCGTCGATGGTATAAACTTAACTTGTTCACGAACCATAGAAACCGTATAGGTTGAGGGGAGTGAACAAGGGGAAAAAGAAGATCGAATCATGCATTAGATAGGTTGGTGTTGGACACCACTTTATAAAAATTAATAGACTAGAAAGCTGTTCGGTTGCCCTCTATTAAGATTTATAAAGAACTCGATCACCACTATGAAGTAGTGCGACGATACTTCCGGATTTCACATGGGAGTGTGTTGTTCCGATAAAAATAGTGGGAGCTGGGTAACAAGAATAGAAAAGACCTTAATTCTATACTCAGAACATAATATAACAACTCACTAATTAATCTGTTATACTTAATGCAGACATAACTCTCAATATGACAATGAAACCACTCGCAATTCTACTCGAAAAGAACACCCTGATTGGACCTAACTTTGTGTACTGGCTCCGCAATATGATGATTGTCCTCAGTATAGAGGCACTGGGATACGTCTTGGAGACGGACATTCCGGCGCCTCCTGTGCGGACCAGAGCCAATCAGAAAGAGATTGAAAACCACGAAAAGTGGGTTAAGGATGACATAAAAGTCCGTGCGTATATTATGGCTTCTATGTCTAATGAGCTTCAGAGAGCTCATGAGAAAATGACTTTTGCTAGGCAGATTCTATCTCACTTAATCGAACTTTATGATGAGCACAGCAGAACTGCTAGATATGAGATATCCAAGCAACTGTTCGGTGCAAGGATGAAGGAAGGTGAAAAGGTTGGGGAACACATCCTCAAAATGATATCCATGATCGAGATATTGGAGGCTCTTGTTTTTAAAATGGATACTTCTCTCCAAACCGACCTTATACTACAGTCTCTCCCTGATTCCTTCTCACAGTTTGTTATGAACTTCAACTACAATGAGATTGCATGTAACTTAGCTGGGCTAATGATCAAACTGGTGACCGCTCAGTCTCAGATGAAGACCCCGTGGATGAAGGAGTCTGCCCTTGTGATTTCTTCTGGACCTCGGAGGTCTAAGAACAAGAAGAAAAAGACCAAGAAGCAAATTGGACCACATGTCAAGGACTTCAAGGGCAAGGGCAAGGCCCCAACGGTTCCGAAGAACAAGAAGAAGAAGGATGCTTGTCTCAAGTGCGGTGAGCTGGGCCACTGGGCTAGAGACTGTCCGATTCTTCATGGCACTTCAGGTACAGAACTTTTAGTTTTGGAAACAAATTGTTCTGCTACTGTGTAACACCCCCAAAACCAAACGGGAATATTACAGTGCCCTGGGCCCCACATTGGAACCCACAAGGCTAAAATCATTTTCGCAAATGTTTAAAAATGTCAAAAAGTCCTTTGAAAGTACACACACACGCAGCGGATAAAAACACAGTTCAAAGAATATTGAAAGCCATTTTAAATATACACACGCAGCGGATAAAAACACAATTAATTACATTTGAAGCGGAATTAGAAAACAGAAAAGAATACACAATCCCAACAATCACGCCATAGCCAGTATCACCGGAAAGCTCATCCCTTCACGACCGCTACTAGCTCGAACTCCGAGTACCTAAAAGATAAAGCCCACGACGGGGTCAGCCATAATACTCAACAATGATAACGATCACATCACAAAAACAATTACATATCAATGTAATCTACAGAGTAAGAACATTCCCCATGTATTTTACCGAAGTAACCTTACCAACCTGTCACAACCATAACAATCAATTCTTACCATATCCCACGCCTCGTGTCCTTAAGTAATGAACGAATTCAAATGTAATTACCTGTACTATATTCGAAACGATACCAAAATTCCCAAACTTATCATATCTCAATTATAGAATGATCTGGCCAAGGCTAACTCTGTCGGCTAGGTCGCACAATCGGATCCCAATCCTGATAAAATCCATATCACATGGCACACCTGTAATCCAACTGTTCTGAGACAATAGCAAGTCCCGAATATCAATGCAAAACATGAACGTTTACACAATCAATAATGATAAACAATTAATGCATCACAACGGAAATATCAATGACATGATATTTCCACACAAGATCAACAAAGGATCAACCACGAACGAGAATACCATGATGTGGTTGTTGGGATTCGGTGCCTAAAAATGAAGGCCCAACGGAAGTGGTAAAACGAAAATTAATTCGATCCGAATCCCTACGAGGATCGATCGAGCTACGTATATACGAATATGTAAACGAAAAACAAGAGTCATAAGAAACTAACCCTCGAAGTCCGTTGATGAAATGGTAACCTTCTCTTGAGCTATTCCCCAAGCTTTAGTTTGATCTCTACGAGTTCAATCCGCTCCAAGCCCTTGACCGATCCAACGCCGAAAACACCGCGTCTCTACTTGCCACGCACCGAAAAGACGATCGAAACAACAACACTCGATTAACCTCTAAGGTTACGGCTAGAATCAAGTGATGAAGCTTTTATTACTACACTCTAAGTGTATAATATATCTCTCAATAATTTTCTCTCAATTTTTCTCCACGAAAAATGAAGAAGAAGTTAATGAAGAAGATGAAGATGAGTGTTAAACTCAAAGTCTATCTCTCTCTCCCTATCCTCACGTTTGAAAGCTTGTTCAAACAAGTGATGAGAGTCTTCATTTTATTCCCCATAAAATCCTCCCAAATCAAGACCAAATAATTAAAATGAATTAATTAAAAGATCTTGTTCCCTTGATAATTCAAGTCATCCACCAACTAAGGTGAAGACTATGACCAAAGAAAAGAGGAGGGAAAATGGGATGGCCATCTAGAAGGAGCCGGGATGAGTTCGGTTCGTTTCGGACTCCTGTGAGTCCAAACAGATAAACTCCTATTCCGTTCCGATGTATTTGTGTCGTTTAATTAATCCAATTAATTAATCATATCAAATACAAAATAACATAATTAATTTCTCCAAGAAATAATTATATTCATGAATTAAATTAATCACCCAGTAATATATTTAATTCATTAGGCCGTAAATTAATTTATCCAATAAATTAATTTAGACATCCAATGTCCCAAAATCAATTAGACATCCAATGTCCAATAAATTAGATATCTAATATCTAATATTTATAATGAGAGAACAAGCTCGATTCATTCTGTCGTCAACCCTATTGCACGACTCAGTAGGTTCGTCTCAGTCAGTAATGGGAGGAACCAAAGAGTAGTAGCACCACCTAGCCAGCCTGGCGGCCTACACTGTACCCCAACTGAGAACGAATGTTGGGATCATTCAAGAACCATTCTGTCGTGAATACCAGTATACGTATAAACCCTTCTTTCAAATGTCCTGATCAAGTTATAGGGTCACGGTAAGTCAAACCCTATATGTACTTGACGCTATGCATGCGTTAATGCAAATCGACATCATCGAGCTGTCATGTATCTAATACAACTAGCTCCAATGCTTTGGCCAAAGACTTATGATCTCATCTGCCAATAACCGCATAGGACATATAAGCCGCTCACTAACGGGAGAAAGAATTCTATCTTGGTATTCAGTAGGACCTGCTACTTGCCCGTCAAGATGCACGTCGAGGTTGACCCCCGCCTCCCGGTTTATAGGGCCGAACTACTCTAATGAAAATCTTGACATCACAAGCACATACCTACTAAATCCTCAAGTCGAAGGTTCACGAATACCTATCACAACCTTTCAATTCTGTCATTGACTGTCCCGGAGTGAAATCCGTGTGACGAATCGAGGGTGAGTCGGTTCGAGTATACTAATCCAATTAGCATACCTATAACGTGTGCTCCCACTAACCATTAGCGTTCGACAGGCACTCTCCATGTCAAAGAACACGTCATACAAGTCTTCACATAAACTTAATGCCCAGTCAAGTTTCATCGACTTGCGAACGATTAAGTAGTTGAGCTATAAACCTTTCTAGTACCGACCTCCTTATCCAATAAGGAGTGGAACGTTTTGCTCTCAAATACATAGACTAGTTTCTATACGTATATTTACGAGTTAGGAACGCCAGTAACTACCAGTAAATAAAGAAACATTCATTGCCTTATATAAATGATTTACATAATTACAAGTACAATACCCTCACTCAACATCCTCTGAGTGGCATTCGAGGGCATATTCCTAACAATCTCCCACTTGCACTCAATGCCACACACTATGGTATCTAATACCCATATTCTCCAGATGATGCTCAAGATAGTCTGAGAAAGTGTCTTGGTCAGTGGATCAGCGACGTTGTCGGCTGAGTCTACTCTGTGCAGCACAATGTATCCCTTGCGAACAAATTCTCTTACGAGATGATACTTCCTCTCAATATGTTTGGTGCTGTTGTGAAACCTCGACTCCTTGGCCTGCGCTACAGCTCCGTCGTTGTTGCAGTACAGTGGAACAGGCATCTCAGCACATGGTATCACTTGAAGTTCTCCCAGAAAATTCTTAATCCAGAACCCTTCCTTGGAAGCCTCCGAGGCTGCTTGATACTCAGCCTGACAGGTGGAATCAGCAGTCGTGCTTTGTTTGGCGCTACGCCAAGATACTGCTCCTCCATTAAGAGTAAATATGTAGCCAGAAGTAGACATCGAGTCGTCCTTCAATCCTTGGAAGTCCGAATCAGTGAATCCCACCACATCCAAATCTCCACCGCCATACATCAGAACCATATCTCTAGTCCTTCTCAAGGAACGTTCTTTACGGCAGTCCAATGTTCCCTACCTCGGTTTGCCTGAAACCTACTCACCACGCTTACAGCATGCGCAATGTCAGGTCTCATACACAACATAACATACATAAGCCTACCCACGGCCGAAGCATATGGTATATTACTCATTTCCTTTCGTTGTTCCTCACTTTGAGGACACATATTCAAGGAGAGTTTTATTCCATGTTGCATCGGTAGGAACCCTCTTTTAGAATCATCCATCTTAAATCGCTTTAATATTTTATCTATATAGAGGGCTTGGGAAAGACCTATTGTTCTCTTCGCTCTATCCCGGTAGAGTCGAATACCAAGAATATAGGTAGCTTCTCCCAAGTCTTTCATGGAGAAATTACTCGAAAGCCAAGCTTTCGTAACCGAGCATTCCCACATCATTTCCTATTAGTAGAATGTCATCTACATATAGTACTAAGAATGCGATCTTGCTCCCACTAACCTTCTTGTATACACAAGGTTCCTCTTCATTTTGCACGAAGTCAAACTCTTTGACTGCCTCGTCAAAATGAAGGTTCCAACTACGCGACGCTTGCTTAAGTCCATAAATGGAACGCTGAAGCTTGCACACTTTCTGAATATCGACTTCGGACACAAAGCCTTTAGGCTGCTCCATATAGATTCCCTCCTCGAGGAATCTATTAAGGAAAGCCGTTTTTACGTCCATTTGCCATATCTCATAATCGTGGTAGGCAGCTATAGCAAGCATCATGCGAATCGACTTGATCATGGCTACGGGCGAGAAGGTATCATGGTAATCGATCCCTTCCTTTTGGGTATAACCCTTTGCCACAAGCCTGGCCTTATAGGCGTCAACCTTGCCATCACCATCAGTCCTTCTCTTGTAGATCCACTTATTCCCAATGTGTACTATGCCCTTGGGGCGGTCTACTAGAGTCCAGACCTGATTGACATGCATCGAGCCTATCTCAGCTTCCATAGCTTCACGCCATTTCGCGGAGTCTACATCCACCATCGCTTGGTCATAGGTCGTCGGGTCGGTCTCTTGGATATCACTTGGAACCTCATGGAGACCCAGCTCCTCCAAGTGCACAATCCCATACCTCTCAGGTAAATGAGACACCCTACTAGACCTACGAGGTGGTTGTACTTGTGTTTCAGAAAGTTCGGTTCCAGTTTCTTGCACAGGTGTCTCCAGAAGAGTTTCATTGTATTCTTTTAAAGAAATACTTCTACCTGTTCCGCCTTCCTGAATGAACTCATCTTCCAGGAACTGTGCTTCTAAAGCAACAATGATCTTTCGATCTTCGGGCATGTAGAATAGATATCTCATTGTCCCATACGGGAATCCAATAAAACATCCCTTCGCGGACCTAGCTTCCAACTTTTCCACCTTAGTCTTCTTGACATAGGCGGGACATCCCCAAATCCTAATATGATTAAGACTTGGTTTCCTTCCCTCCCACATCTCATGTGGAGTTTTAGGAACGGATTTGGAAGGACATTTGTTTAAGATATAAGCGGCAGTCAGGAGTGCATACCCCCCACAGGTAAATCGGCAAGTCAGTATAGCCCAGCATGGAACGGACCATGTTCAACAGGGTCCGGTTCCTTCTTTCTGACACACCATTTAACTGAGGAGTACCTGGAGGTATTAGTTGTGAAACTATTCCATGTTCCTTAAGGAAGTCATCAAACTCCGTACTCATATACTCGCCACCTCGGTCCGACCGAAGTGCTTTGATATGATTACTAGTTTGTTTCTCGACTAGGGCCTTGAATTCCTGGAATTTCTCAAAGGCCTCGGATTTATGTTTCATTAAGTATACATAACCATACCTAGTATGATCATCTGTAAACGTAATGAAATATTGATATCCGTCACATGCTGCTTCCAAAGCACCACATACGTCGGTATGGATTAATCCCAGTTTATCAGCGGCTCTTACAAAGGTCCCTGTGAAGGGAGACTTAGTCATTTTGCCTTTAAGGCAAGATTCACAAGTAGTAAAGTGATCCGATCCCAATGGACCCATAAGTCCATCTTTTTCCATCTTGTAAACTTTGGTCTGACCAATATGACCAAGTCTAAGATGCCATTTCAAAACTTGATTGGTTTCATCCCTACCATGTTTTCTAGTCATAGTATTCACAACTACTTTGTTGCTGAAATTAATATGATACAATCCATTCAACAATGTAGCAGTACCCACTAGTTTATTTCTAAAATAAATTTTGCAGGAACCATAACCAATGAAAAATGAAAAGCCCTTTCGGTCCATGACCGGAATGGATACAATGTTTTTGTGCCCCTTGGGCAAAATAAGTACATCTTCTAAAGTCAAAACAAAACCGAATTCTAAACCCAAAAGAAGTGATCCTATGTCGGTCGCCTCGACACTATGCCCGCTTCCGACTGTGATCATAACTTCTCTAGCTCCAAGCTTCCTACTTTGTTCCATATCCTGATTCACGGTACAAATATGAGAACTAGCACCAGAATCAAGTATCCAGGAAGTAGAAAATACAGTAGCAGAACAATTTGTTTCCAAAACTAAAAGTTATGTACCTGAAGTGCCATGAAGAATCGGACAGTCTCTAGCCCAGTGGCCCAGCTCACCGCACTTGAGACAAGCATCCTTCTTCTTCTTGTTCTTCGGAACCATCGGGGCCTTGCCCTTTCCCTTAAGGTCCTTAGCTTGCGGTCCAGTCTGCTTCTTTTTCTTCTTATTCTTAGACCTCCGAGGTCTAGAAGAAATCACAAGAGCAGACTCCTTCATCCGCGGAGTCTTCATCTGAGACTGAGCGGTCACAAGTTTGTTCATTAGCCCAGCTAAATTACATGCAATCTCATTGCAGTTGAAGTTCATAACAAACTGTGAGAAGGAATCAGAGAGAGACTGTAGGATAAGGTCGGTTTGGAGAGAAGTATCCATTTTAAAATCAAGAGCCTTCAATCTTTCGATCATGGATATAATTTTGAGGACGTGTTCCCCAACCTTCTCACCTTCCTTCATCCTTGCACCGAACAGTTGCTTGGATATCTCATATCTAGCAGTTCTGCTGTGCTCACCATAAAGTTCGGTTAAGTGAGATAGAATCTGCCTAGCAGAAGTCATTTTCTCATGAGCTCTCTGAAGCTCATTAGACATGGAAGCCATCATATAAGCACGGACTTTCACGCCATCCTTAAACCACTTTTCGTGGTTTTCAATCTCTTCCTGATTGGCTCGGGTCCGCACAGGAGGCGCCGGAATGTCCGTCTCCAAGACGTATCCCAGTGCCTCTATACTGAGGACAATCATCAGATTGCGGAGCCAATCCACAAAGTTAGGTCCCATTAAGGTGTTCTTTTCGAGCAGAATTGCGAGTGGATTCATTGTCATATTCAGATTTGAGTCTGCATTAAGTACGATAGATTAATTAGTGACTCATTTAATTATGTTCTGAGTATAGAATTAAGGTCTTTTCTTTTCTTGTTACCCAGCTCCCACTATTTTTTATCGGAATAACACACTCTCATGTGAAATCCGGAAGTATCGTCGCTCTACTTCATAGTGGTGATCGAGTTCTTTATAAATCTTAATAGAGGGCAACCGAACAGGTTTCTAGTCTATTAATTTTTATAAAGTGGTGTCCAACACCAACCCATCTAATGGATGATTCGATCTTCTTTTTCCCCTTGTTCATTCCCCTCAACCTATACGGTTTCTATGGTTCGTGAACAAGTTAAGTTTATACCATCGACGCAAATCAGTTTCCCAATTGAATCTTATCCGGCAACCTATCAGGTTTCTATGGATAAAATTTGCTCCAACCGAAGGCATCCAATGCGCTCCCGGTAATTTATCCGTCCTCCCCGAATGACTACCCCGATAACTCGGAAGCATAGCACATTCGGTTTGGATTTCAATTTCCCGAAAACTCGATGGAGGGAAGAAAAACCTTGAAACCTTATAAACTTAAAAATTTATCGTGGGAGAATTTTCGCGATTAGCGTTACACTTTGCACATTAATCGTTTAAGCGTGTTTGTGTCATTCATACAATATGAAACAACCATTCACAACCTAGTTGCTACCAACATGTGGTTCATGGACCGTTCCTAGAAAACAAAAACTCCGTAATCTAATTACAAGTCTTCGTCTTGAATCTTCGTCTTCTAGAAATGGATCTTCCTCCGGTCTTCGTCATTACATATAAATTTTACATTGAAAATTGCATCCTAGATACAAATATTTCTAGTAAAATAAATAGGCTCAAAACGGCCTTTACAACCCAATCGAATAAAACGAACGATTCAAAACTAAGTCCACGAACCACATCCCCATTCAAAAAGCATTCATCCAATAAATACTATATAAATGGAAAGCGTAGAGATACATTGATCCAATCAACAATACGAACCGATCCAATCGATTCACACAATTGGTAATATGATAACGTTCAAAATAATTCGGTCGACCATAAATATTCCAATTAATCAAATTTCCCTTATAAAATGAAATACCATAAATCATTTTAATCATATTAAATCCAATTTAACATGAGGGAGATTAATTTTCAAGAATACACGAAAAAATCGAGCCGGGGCGAAAAAGGCCTGCCATGGCCGAGTCACTGCCGGCAGACAGGCCTGGCATGGCCGAGTCACGCTCGGCAGTGCCGACGGCCGCCAGCCAGAGGCGCGACCCTTGGAGCACAGGCCGCGGCCCCGGTCTGATGGCGCCTGCAGGCCGCATGACCACAGGCCGCGGCCCCCGACTCCCAGACCCCTCCCGGACCGTCCAACGGAATTTCGGGGCTAGTTTTTCGACCGGATATCCAATATCTATATTCTCCAACATTCATATCTTCAATATAAATCATATTTCCAAGAAATTAAGATTTATATTTAGACATAAACTTATGAAAAATATAACTACAACGAACGTAAAAACATATACCACGATTATGACTAAAATGATTCCAAATCATTCACCATCTAATCGAGCATTCCAAATGCCAATATCGTATATACGATCGCAAGACCTGCTCTCTGATACCACTGTTGGGATTCGGTGCCTAAAAATGAAGGCCCAACGGAAGCGGTAAAACGAAAATTAATTCGATCCGAATCCCTACGCGGATCGATCGAGCTATGTATATACGAATATGTAAACGAAAAACAAGAGTCGTAAGAAACTAACCCTCGAAGTCCGTTGATTAAATGGTAACCTTCTCTTGAGTTATTCCCCAAGCTTTAGTTTGATCTCTACGAGTTCAATCCGCTCCAAGCCCTTGAACGATCCAACGCCGAAAACACCGCGTCTCTACTTGCCACTGTTGGGATTCGGTGCCTAAATTGAAGGCCCAACGGAAGCGGTAAAACGAAAATTAATTCGATCCGAATCCCTACGAGGATCGATCGAGCTACGTATATACGAATATTAAAACGAATAACAAGAGTCATAAGAAACTAACCCTCGAAGTCCGTTGATGAAATGGTAACCTTCTCTTGAGCTATTCCCCAA
Source organism: Orobanche coerulescens (assembly GCA_033398695.1). Classification (NCBI taxonomy): domain Eukaryota; kingdom Viridiplantae; phylum Streptophyta; class Magnoliopsida; order Lamiales; family Orobanchaceae; genus Orobanche; species Orobanche coerulescens. The sequence goes on from CM065809.1 coordinate 85,073,981, forward strand.
GCTTTAGTTTGATCTCTACGAGTTCAATCCGCTCCCCATGCTTTGCTTGATCTATACGAATCTATTCCGCTTCAAGCCCTTGAACGATCCAACGCCGAAAGCACCGCGTCTCTACTTGCCACGCGCCGGAAAAACGAACGGAATGACAACACCTTTCTATCCTCCGAGGATACGGCTAGAGCTAGGTGATGAAGCTAGTGATTTTGATGAATATACTCCAAGTATATTTATCAAAATTCTCTCAATATTTTCTCTCAATTTTCTACAAGAAAAATAAAGAAGAAGTTAGTGAAGAAGATGAAGAAGTATGAACACCATGAAATGAACTCTAAGTTCTTTTCTCTCTCTCCTTCAAACTTTCTTACGTCTCTCTCCTCCAAGGTGTGTATTATATATGTGATATTATATATCTACTCAATCACAAGTCTACCTCTAATTATTTATACACCTTCCACCAACTTATACAACTCATTCACATGAGAGGTATCCCCACCATGTCAATATCATCCATATAAAATGGAAACAAAAGACAAGGGGAAATTAGGTGGAAAAGAGGAGGGCGGCCATGATGAAAAACGGACGAGTTCGGTTCGTTTCGGACTCCCGAAAGTCCAAACAGATAAACTCCGATTCCGTTTCGATGTATTTATATCGATTAATTAATCCAATTAATTAAACATATCAAATACAAAATAATATAATTAATTTCTCCAAGAAATAATTATATACATGAATTAAATTAATCACGCAGTAATTTATTTAATTCATTAGGCCGTAAATCAATTTATCCAATAAATTGATTTAGACATCTAATGTCCCAAATTTAGATATCCAATATCTAATACACATAATGAGAGAATTAGCTTGATTCATTCCGTCGTCAATCCTAATGCGCGACTCGGTAGGTCCGTCTCAGTCAGCAATGGGAGGAACCAAAGAGTAGTAGCACCACCTAGCCAGCCTGGCGGCCTACACTATACCCCAACTGAGAACGAATGATTGGGACCATTCAAGAACCATTCTGTCGTGAATACCAGTATACGTATAAACCCTTCTTTCAAATGTCCCGATCAAGTTATAGGGTCACGGTCAGTCAAACCCTATCTGTACTTGACGCTATGCATACGTTAATTCAAATCGAGATCATCGAGCTCTCGTGTATCTAATACAGCTAGCTCCAATGCTTTGGCCAAAGACTTATGATCTCATACGCGATAACCGCATAGGACATATAACCCGTTCACTAACAGAGAAAGAATTCTATCTTGGTATTGATAGGACTGCTACTTGCCCATCAAGATGCACGTCGAGGTTGACCCTCGCCTTCGGTTTCTGAGGTCGAACTACTCTAATGAAAATCTTGACGTCACAAGCACATCCCTACTAAATCCTCAAGTCGAAGGTTCATGAATACCTATCACAACCTTTCGATTCCATCATTGACTGTCCCGGAGTGAAATCCGTGTGACGAATCGAGGGTGAGTCGGTTCGAGTACACTAATCCAATTAGCATACCTATAATGTGTGCTCCCACTAACCATTAGTTTTCGACAGGCACTCTCCTTGTCAAAGAACACGTCATACAAGTCTTTACATAAACTTAACGCCCAGTCAAGTTTCATCGACTTGCGAATGATTAAGTATTTGAGCTATAAACCTTTCCAGTTCCGACCCCCTTATCCAATAAGGAGTGGAATGTTTTGCTCTCAAATATATGGAGTAGTTTCTATATGTATATTTACGAGTTAGGAATGCCAGTAACTACCAGTAAATAAAGAAACATTCATTGCCTTATATAAATGATTTACATAATTATAAGTACAATGCCCTCACTCAACAACCTATGAGTGGCATTCGAGGGCATACTCCTAACAATCTCCCACTTGCACTCAATGCCACACACTATGGTATCTAATACCCATGTTCTCCAGATTATGCTCGAAGCTAATCTGAGAATGTGGCTTGGTCAGTGGATCAGCGACGTAGTCGGCTGACTCTACTCTATGCAGCACAATGTATCTCTTTGCGATCAAATACTCTTACGAGATGATACTCTCTCAATATGTTTGATACTGTTGTGAAACCTTGGCTCTTAGGCCTGTGCTACCTCTCTGGCAGCGCAGCACAAGGTGTCACGAGAAGTTTACCTAGTAACTTCTTAACCCTTCCTTTGGAGGCCTCCGTGGCCGCTTTATACTCAGCCTAACTGGTGGAATCAGCACTCGCGCTATACTAGGCACTATGCCAAGATACTGCTCTTCCATTAAGAGTAAATGTAGCCAGAAGTAGACATATAATCGTCTTTCTATCCTTGGAAGTCCAATACAGTGAATCCCACCACATTCTGTTCTCCACCACCATATATAAGAATCAGATCTCTTAGTACTTCTAAAGTACTTGAGAACATTCTTTACGGCGGTCTAATGTTCCCTGACTGGGTTATCCCGAAACCTACTTACCACTCTTCCAGCATGCACAATGTCAGGTCTTGTACACAATAAAGCATATGTAAGGCTACCCACTTCCGAAGCATATGGTATATAACTCATTTCCTTTCATTGATCCTCACTATGAGGACACATCTTGAAGGTGAGTTTTATTCCATGTCGCATCGGAAGGAACCCTCTTTAAGATCTAATCTATATAGAGGGCTTGGGAAAAACTTATCATTCTCTTCAATCTATCCCAGTAGAGTCGAATCCCAAGAATATAGGTTTCTTCTCCCAAGTCTTTCATGGAGGAATTACTCGAAAGCCAAGCTTTCCCAGAACTGAGCATTCCCACATCATTTGTTAGGAGTATGCCCTCGAATGCCACTCAGAGGATGTTGAGTGAGGGCATTGTACTTGTTATTATGTAATTCATTATCATAAGGCAATAGATGTTTCTTTATTTACTGGTAGTTACTGGCATTCCTAACTCGTAAATAAACATATAAAAACTAGTCCGTGTATTTGAGAGCAAAACTTTCCACTCCTTATTGAATAAGGGGGTCGGCACTGGAAAGGTTTATAGCTCAAATACTTAATCGTTCGCAAGTCGATGAAACTTGACTGGGCGTTAAGTTTATGTGAAGACTTGTATGACGTGTTCTTTGACATGGAGAGTGCCTGTCGAACACTAATGGTTAGTGGGAGCACACGTTATAGGTATGCTTATTAGATTAGTATACTCGAACCGACTCACCCTCGATTCGTCACACGGATTTCACTCGGGACGATCAATGACGGAATCGAAAGGTTGTGATAGGTATTCGTGAACCTTCGACTTGAGGATTTAGTAGGGATGTGCTTGTGACGTCAAGATTTTCATTAGAGTAGTTCGACCCTGTAAACCGGAAGGCGGGGGTCAACCTCGACGTGCATCTTGACGGGCAAGTAGCAGGTCCTACTGAATACCAAGATAGAATTCTTTCTCCTGTTGGTGAATGGGTTATATGTCCTATGCGGTTATTGGCAGATGAGATCATAAGTTTTGGCCAAAGCATTGGAGCTAGCTGTATTAGATACACGAGAGCTCGATGATCTCGATTTGCATTAACGCATGCATAGCGTCAAGTACAAATAGGGTTTGACTGACCGTGACCCTATAACTTGATCGGGACATTTGAAAGAAGGGTTTATACGTATACTGGTATTCACGACAGAATGGTTCTTGAATGATCCCAATCATTCGTTCTCAGTTGGGGTACGGTGTAGGCCACCAGGCTGGCTAGGTGGTGCTACTACTCTTTGGTTCCTCCCATTGCTGACTGAGACGGACCTACCGAGTCGCTCATTAGGATTGACGACGGAATGAATCAAGCTTAATTCTCTCATTATGAATATTAGATATTGGATATCTAATTCGGGACATTGGATGTTTAAATTGATTTATTGGATAAATTAATTTACGGCCTAATAAATTAAATAAATTACTGGGTGATTAATTTAATTCATAGATATAACTATTTCTTGGAGAAATTAATTATGTTATTATGTATTTGATATGATTAATTAATTGGATTAATTGATCGATATAAATACATCGGAACGGAATCGGAGTTTATCTGTTTGGACTCACGGGAGTCCGAAACGAACCGAACTCGTCCTATTTCTTCATCATGGCCGCCCCCCCTTCCCCACACCTTGACAAGACTTTGATTTTTAAATCAATTGGAATCTTGATTAGGTGTTTAATGAATAGATATTTGATATCTTTTTCAAGGTGGGGTTAACATGAGTTGTTCTCATGTGGAAAGGAATTGAATAAGAAGAGAAGACTTGTCACTCTCTTGAAATGAATGAGCCATCCGTGAGATACATTGAGAGAGAGATAGAAAGTGAGACTTTGAGTTCAAAAACTTATCTTCATCTTCTTCTTCAACTTGTTCTTGGTGATTCTTGGAGAAAAATCAAGAAATAAATGAGAGTTGTGAGTTATACACTTAGAGTGTGATAATCTCATATTGGAAGCTTCATCACTTAGCTCTAGCCGTATCCTCGGAGGATAGCAAGGTGATCGTCGTTCCGGTCGTTTCTCCGGCGCGTGGCAAGTAGAGACGCGGTGCTTTCGGCGTTGGATCATTCAAGAGCTTGGAGCGGATTGAATTGAAAGGAGATCGCCTAAAGCTTGGGGAATAGCTCGAGAGAAGATTACCATTCAATCAACGGACTTCGAGGGTATGTGTTTCTCGTATCTTCTTTGTTCATTCAATATTCGTATATATGTAGCTCGATCGATCCTCGTAGGGATTCGGATCGAATTAATTTTCGTTTTACCGCTTCCGCTGCGGCCTTCGATTTTAGGCGCCGAATCCCAACAGTGGTATCGGAGCGTAGGTCTTGCGATCGTATATACGATATTGGCATTTGGAATGCTTGATTAGATGGTGAATGATTTGGAATCATTATAGTCATAATCGTGGTATATATTTTTACGTTCGTTGTAGTTATATTTTTCGTAAGTTTATGTCTAAATATAAATCTTAATTTCTTGGAAATATGATTTATATTGAAGATATGAATGTTGAAAAATATTGATATTGGATATCCGGTCGAAAATCGAGCTCTGAATCGTCCTCGGACGACTTCTCGGACAAAGGGCAGGAAGCTGCCAGGGTGACTCGGCCGTGTCTGGTGACACGGGCCGTGTCGGCGATCCCAGTCATCGCCAGTAGACCACCGTGTCGAGACACGGGCCGTGCACGCCGAGTCGCCGAGCGTGACTCGGCCATGCCAGCGATCTGCCGGAAAGATGCCGGTGACTTCGCCATGGCGAGCCAATTCGTCGGCTCGTTTTTCCGCGTATTCTTGAAAATTAATCTCCCGCATGTTAAATTGGATTTAATATGATTAAAATGATTTATGGTATTTCATTTTATAAGGGAAATTTGATTAATTGGAATATTTTTGGTCGACCGAATTATTTTAAACGTTTTCATATTACCGATTGTGTGAATCGATTTGATCGGTTCGTATTGTTGATTGGATCGATGTATCTATACGCTTTCCATTTATTTAGTATTTATTGGATGAATTCTTTTGAATGGGGATGTGGTTCGTGGACTTAGTTTTTGAATCGTTCGTTTTATTCGATTGGGTTGTAAAGGCCGTTTTGAGCCTATTTATTTTACTAGAAATGTTTGTATCTAGGATGCAATTTTCGATGTAAAATTTATATGTAATGACGAAGACCGGAGGAAGATCCATTTGGAAAAGACGAAGATTCAAGACGAAGACTTGTAATTAGATTACGGAGTTTTTGTTTTCTAGGAACGGTCCATGAACCACATGTTGGTAGCAACTAGGTTGTGAATGGTTGTTTCATATTGTATGAATGCCACAAACGCGCTTAAACGATTAATGTGCAAAGTGCAACGTAAATCGCGAAAATTCTCCCAAATTAAATTATTAAGTTTATAAGGTTTCAAGGTTTTCCTTTCCCTCCATCGAGTTTTCGGGAAATTGAAATCCAAACCGGATGTGCTATGCTTCCGAGTTATCGGGGTAGTCGTTCGGGGAGGACGGATAAATTACCGGGATCGCATTGGATGCCTTCGGTTGGAGCAAATTTTATCCCTAGAAACCTGATAGGTTGCCGGATAAGATTCAATTTGGAAACTGATTTGCGTCGATGGTATAAACTTAACTTGTTCACGAACCATAGAAACCGTATAGGTTGAGGGGAATGATCAAGGGGAAAAAGAAGATCGAATCATCCATTAGATGGGTTGGTGTTGGACACCACTTTATGAAAATTAATAGACTAGAAACCTGTTCGGTTGCCCTCTATTAAGATTTATAAAGAACTCGATCACCACTATGAAGTAGAGCGACGATACTTCCGGATTTCACATGGGAGTGTGTTATTCCGATAAAAATAGTGGGAGCTGGGTAACAAGAATAGAAAAGACCTTAATTCTATACTCAGAACATAATATAACAAGTCACTAATTAATCTGTTATACTTAATGCAGACAAATCTCAATATGACAATGAATCCACTCGCAATTCTACTCGAAAAGAACACCTTAATGGGACCTAACTTTGTGGATTGGCTCCGCAATCTGATGATTGTACTCAGTATAGAGGCACTGGGATACGTCTTGGAGACGGACATTCCGGCGCCTCCTGTGCGGACCCGAGCCAATCAGGAAGAGATTGAAAACCACGAAAAGTGGGTTAAGGATGACGTGAAAGTCCGTGCTTATATGATGGCTTCCATGTCTAATGAGCTTCAGAGAGCTCATGAGAAAATGACTTCTGCTAGGCAGATTCTATCTCACTTAACCGAACTTTATGGTGAACACAGCAGAACTGCTAGATATGAGATATCCAAGCAACTGTTCGGTGCAAGGATGAAGGAAAGTGAGAAGGTTGGGGAACACGTCCTCAAAATGATATCCATGATCGAGAGATTGGAGGCTCTTGATTTTAAAATGGATACTTCTCTCCAAACCGACCTTATCCTACAGTCTCTCCCTGATTCCTTCTCACAGTTTGTTATGAACTTCAACTACAATGAGATTGCATGTAATTTAGCTGGGCTAATGAACAAACTTGTGACCGCTCAGTCTCAGATGAAGACTCCGCGGATGAAGGAGTCTGCTCTTGTGATTTCTTCTGGACCTCGGAGGTCTAAGAACAAGAAGAAAAAGACCAAGAAGCAAACTGGACCACAAGTTAAGGACCTTAAGGGTAAGGTCAAGGCCCTGATGGTTCCAAAGAACAAGAAGAAGAAGGATGCTTGTCTCAAGTGCGGTGAGCTGGGCCACTGGGCTAGAGACTGTCCGATTCTTCATGGCACTTCAGGTACAAAACTTTTAGTTTTGGAAACAAATTGTTCTGCTACTGTATTTTCTACTTCTTGGATACTGGATTCTGGTGCTAGTTCTCATATTTGTACCGTGAATCAGGATCTGGAACAAAGTAGGAAGCTTGGAGCTAGAGAAGTTATGATCACAGTCGGAAGTGGGCATAGTGTCGAGGCGACCGACATAGGATCACTTCTTTTGGGTTTAGAATCCGGCTTTGTTTTGACTTTAGAAGATGTACTTGTTTTACCCAAGGGGCACAAAAACATTGTATCCATTCCGATCATGGACCGAAAAGGCTTTTCATTTTTCATTAGTGATGGTTCCTGCAAAATTTATTTTAGAAATAAACTAGTGGGTACTGCTACATTGTTGAATGGATTGTATCATCTAAATCTCAGCAACAAAGTAGTTGTGAATACTATGACTAGAAAACGTGGTAGGGATGAAACCAACCAAGTTTTGAAATGACATCTTAGACTTGGTCATGTTGGTCAGACCAAGGTTTACAAGATGGAAAAAGATGGACTTATGGGTCCATTGGGATCGGATCCCTTTCCTACTTGTGAATCTTGCCTTAAAGGCAAAATGACTAAGTCCCCCTTCACAGGGACTTTTGAAAGAGCCGCTGATAAACTGGGATTAATCCATACTGACGTTTGTGGCGCTTTGGAAGTAGCACGTGACGGATATCAATATTTCATTACATTTACAGATGATCATACTAGGTATGGTTATGTATACCTAATGAAACATAAATCCGAGGCCTTTGAGAAATTCCAGGAATTCAAGGCCCTAGTCGAGAAACAAACTGGTAATCATATCAAAGCACTTCGGTCGGACCGAGGTGGCGAGTATATGAGTACGAAGTTTGACGAGTTCCTTGAAGAACATGGAATAGTATCACATCTAACACCTCCAGGTACTCCTCAGTTAAATGGTCTGTCAGAAAGAAGGAACTGGACCTTGTTGAACATGGTTCGTTCCATGCTGGGCTATACTGACTTACCGATTTACCTGTGGGGTTATACACTCCTGAATGCTGCTTATATCTTGAATAGATGTCCTTCCAAATCTGTTCCTAAAAACTCCACATAAGATGTGGGAGGGCGGGACAAAAATAGAAGCGAAGTCCGTGAGGGGACGTTTCATTTGATTCCCATCTGGGACGATGGGATATCTATTCTACATGCCCGAAGATCGAAAGATCGTTGTTGCTTTACAAGCATACTTCCTGGAAGAAGAGTTCATTCAGGAAGGCGGAGCAAGTAGAAATATTTCTTTGGAAGAATACAATGAAACTCCTCGGTAGACACCTGTGCAAGAAACTGGAACCGAACCTTCTGTAACACAAGTACAACCACCTCGTATGTATAGTAGGGTGTCTCATTTACCTGAGAGGTATAGGCTAGTGCACTTGGAGGAACTGGGTCTCCATGAGTTTCCAAGTGATAGCCATAAGACCAACCCAACGACCTATAACCTAGTATGGTGGATGTAGACTTCGTGATATGGACTGTAGCAGTCTTCACGTAGTTGGGATCTTCGTTTTGACGAAACAGTCTGAGAGTCTGACTTCGTGCAAAAGAAGAGGAACCTTGTGTATACAAGAGGGTTAGTGGGAGCAAGATCACATTCATAGTACTATAACATTCTACTAATAGGAAATGATGTGGGAATCCTCAGTTCTGTGAAAGCTTGGCTTTCGAGTAATTTCTCCATGAAAGACTTGGGAGAAGCAACCTATATTCTTGGTATTCGGCTCTACCGGGATAGAGCGAAGAGAACAATAGGCCTTTCCCAAGCCCTCTATATAGATAAGATCTTAAAGCGATTTAAGATGGATGATTCTAAAAGAGGGTTCCTACCGATGCAACATGGAATAAAACTCACCTTGAAGATGTGTCCTCAAAGTGAGGAACAATGAAAGGAAATGAGTAATATACCATATGCTTTGTCCGCGGGTAGCCTTATGCATGCTATATTGTGTACGAGACCTGACATTGCGCATGCTGGGAGCATGGTAAGTAGGTTTCAGGCAAACCCAGGAAGGGAACATTGGACTGCCGTAAACAACGTTCTCAAGTACTTGATAAGGGCTCGAGATATGGTTCTTATATATGGCGGTGGAGAACTGAATGTTGTGGGATTCACTGATTCGGACTTCCAAGGACAGAAAGACGACTAAATGTCTATTTCTGGCTATTTATTTACTCTTAATGGAGGAGCAGTATCTTGGCATAGTGCCAAGGATAGCGCGACTGCTGGTTCCACCTGTTAGGATGAGTATATAGCAGCCTCGGAGGCTTCTAAGGAAGGGTTCTGGATTAAGAAGTTACTGGGTAAACTTCACGTGACACCACGGGCCTAGGGGCCGAGGTTTCACAACAGTACCAATCACATTGAGAGGGAGTATCATCTCGTAAGAGAATTTGTTCGAAAAAGAGATACATTGTGCTGCATAGAGTAGAGTCAGCCGACTACGTCGCTGATCCACTGACCAAGCCACTTTCTCAGATTAGCTTAGAGCGTCATCTGGAGAACATGGGTATTAGATACCATAATATGTGGCATTGAGTGCAAGTGGGATATTGTTAGGAGTATGCCCTCGAATGCCACTCAGAGGATGTTGAGTGAGGGCATTGTACTTGTTATTATGTAATTCATTATCATAAGGCAATAGATCTTTCTTTATTTACTGGTATTTACTGGCATTCCTAACTCGTAAATAAACATATAGAAACTAGTCCGTGTATTTGAGAGCAAAACTTTCCACTCCTTATTGAATAAGGGGTCGGCACTGGAAAGGTTTATAGCTCAAATACTTAATCGTTCGCAAGTCGATGAAACTTGACTGGGCGTTAAGTTTATGTGAAGACTTGTATGACGTGTTCTTTGACATGGAGAGTGCCTGTCGAACACTAATGGTTAGTGGGAGCACACGTTATAGGTATGCTTATTAGATTAGTATACTCGAACCGACTCACCCTCGATTCGTCACACGGATTTCACTCCGGGACAGTCAATGACGGAATCGAAAGGTTGTGATAGGTATTCGTGAACCTTCGACTTGAGGATTTAGTAGGGATGTGTTTGTGACGTCAAGATTTTCATTAGAGTAGTTCGACCTTGTAAACCGGAAGGCGGGGGTCAACCTCGACGTGCATCTTGACGGGCAAGTAGTAGGTCCTACTGAATACCAAGATAGAATTCTTTCTCCTGTTGGTGAACGGGTTATATGTCCTATGCGGTTATTGGCAGATGAGATCATAAGTCTTTGGCCAAAGCATTGGAGCTAGCTGTATTAGATACACGAGAGCTCGATGATCTCGATTTGCATTAACGCATGCATAGCGTCAAGTACAAATAGGGTTTGACTGACCGTGACCCTATAACTTGATCGGGACATTTGAAAGAAGGGTTTATACGTATACTGGTATTCACGACAGAATGGTTCTTGAATGATCCCAATCATTTGTTCTCAGTTGGGGTACGGTGTAGGCCACCAGGCTGGCTAGGTGGTGCTACTACTCTTTGGTTCCTCCCATTGCTGACTGAGACGGACCTACCGAGTCGCGCATTAGGATTGACGATAGAATGAATCATGCTTAATTCTCTCATTATGAATATTAGATATTGGATATCTAATTCGGGACATTGGATGTTTAAATTGATTTATTGGATAAATTAATTTACGGCCTAATAAATTAAATAAATTACTGGGTGATTAATTTAATTCATAGATATAACTATTTCTTGGAGAAATTAATTATGTTATTATGTATTTGATATGATTAATTAATTGGATTAATTGATCGATATAAATACATCGGAACGGAATCGGAGTTTATCTGTTTGGACTCACGGGAGTCCGAAACGAACCGAACTCGTCCTATTTCTTCATCATGGCCGCCCCCCCTTCCCCACACCTTGACAAGACCTTGATTTTTAAATCAATTGGAATCTTGATTATGTGTTTAATGAATAGATATTTGATATCTTTTTCAAGGTGGGGTTAACATGAGTTGTTCTCATGTGGAAAGGAATTGAATAAGAAGAGAAGACTTGTCACTCTCTTGAAATGAATGAGCCATCCGTGAGATACATTGAGAGAGCGAGAAAGTGAGACTTTGAGTTCAAACACTTATCTTCATCTTCTTCTTCAAGTTGTTCTTGGTGATTCTTGGAGAAAAATCAAGAAATAAATGAGAGTTGTGAGTTATACACTTAGAGTGTGATAATCTCATATTGGAAGCTTCATCACTTAGCTCTAGCCGTATCCTCGGAGGATAGCAAGGTGATCGTCGTTCCGGTCGTTTCTCCGGCGCGTGGCAAGTAGAGACGCGGTGCTTTCGGCGTTGGATCATTCAAGAGCTTGGAGCGGATTGAATTGAAAGGAGATCGCCTAAAGCTTGGGGAATAGATCGAGAGAAGATTACCATTCAATCAACGGACTTCGAGGGTATGTGTTTCTCGTATCTTCTTTGTTCATTCAATATTCGTATATATGTAGCTCGATCGATCCTCGTAGGGATTCGGATCGAATTAATTTTTGTTTTATCGCTTCCGCTGCGGCCTTCGATTTTAGGCGCCGAATCCCAACATCATTTCCTATTAGTAGAATGTCATCTACATATAGTACTTAGAATGTGATCTTTCTCCCGCTAACCCTCTTGTATACACAAGATTCCTCTTCATTTTGCACGAAGTCAAACTCTTTGACCGTCTCGTCAAAATGAAGGTCCCAACTACATGAAGACTGCTACAGTCCATTTCATGTAGTCTACATCCACCATTGCTAGGTCATTGGTCTCTTGTTTATCACTTGGAACCTCGAGGAAACCCAGTTCCTCCAAGTGCATAAAACTATACCTCTCAGGTAAATGAGACACCCTACTAGACCTACAAGGTGGTTGTACTTATGTTTCAGAAAGTTCAGTTCCAGTTTCTTGCACAGGTGTCTCCTGAGGAGTTTCATTGTATTCTTCTAAAGAAATACTTCTCCCTGCTCCGCCTTCCTGAATGAACTCATTTTCGAGGAAGTGTGCTTGTAAAGCAACAACGATCTTTCGATCTTCGGGCATGTAGAATAGATATCCCATCGTCCCAGATGGGAATCCAATGAAACGTCCCTTCGCGGACCTAGCTTCCAACTTCTCCACCTTAGTCTTCTTCACATAGGCGGGACATCCCCAAATCCTAATGTGATTAAGACTTGGTTTCCTTCCCTCCCACATCTCATGTGGAGTTTTAGGGACGGATTTGGAAGGACATCTGTTCAAGATGTAAGCGGCAGTCAGGAGTGCATACCGCCACAAGTAAATCGGCAAGTCAGTATAGCCCAGCATGGAACGGACCATGTTCAACAAGGTCCGGTTCCTTCTTTATGACACACCATTTAACTGAGGAGTACCTGGAGGTGTTAGTTGTGAAACTATTCCATGTTCCTTAAGGAACTCGTCAAACTCCGTACTCATATACTCGCCACCTCGGTCCGACCGAAGTGCTTTGATATGATTACCAGTTTGTTTCTCGACTAGGGTCTTGAATTCCTGGAATTTCTCAAAGACCTCAGATTTATGTTTCATTAAGTATACATAACCATACCTAGTATGATCATCTGTAAACGTAATGAAATATTGATATCCATCGTGTGCTGCTTCCAAAGCACCACATACGTCAGTATGGATTAATCCCAGTTTATCAGCGGCTTTTTCAAATGTCCCTGTGAAGGGTGACTTAGTCATTTTGCCTTTAAGGCAAGATTCACAAGTAGGGAAGGGATCTGATCCCAATGGACCCATAAGTCCATCTTTTTCCATCTTGTAAACCTTGGTCTGACCAACATGACCAAGTCTAAGATGCCATTTCAAAACTTGATTGGTTTCATCCCTACCACGTTTTCTAGTCATAGTATTCACAACTACTTTGTTGTTGAGATTTAGATGATACAATCCATTTAACAATGTAGCAGTACCCACTAGTTTATTTCAGAAAGAAATTTTGCGGGAACCATCACCAATGAAAAATGAAAAGCCTTTTCGGTCCATGACCGGAATGGATACAATGTTTTTGTGCCCCTTGGTCAAAACAAGTACATCTTCTAAAGTCAAAACAAAGCCGGATTCTAAACCCAAAAGAAGTGATCCTATGTCAGTCGCCTCGACACTATGCCCGCTTCCGACTGTGATCATAACTTCTCTAGCTCCAAGCTTCCTACTTTGTTTCAGATCCTGATTCATGGTACAGATATGAGAACTAGCACCAAAATCCAGTATCCAGAAAGTAGCAGAACAATTTGTTTCCAAAACTAAAAGTTCTGTACCTAAAGTGCCATGAAGAATCGGATAGTCTCTAGCCCAGTGGCCCAGCTCACCGCACTTGAGACAAGTATCTTTCTTCTTCTTGCCTTTTGGAACCATCGGGGCCTTGCCCTTTCCTTTAAGGTCCTTAACTTGTGGTCCAGTCTGCTTCTTGGTCTTTTTCTTTTTATTCTTAGACTTCCGAAGTCCAGAATAAATCACAAGGGCAGACTCCTTCATCCACGGAGTCTTCATTTGAGACTGAGCGGTCACAAGTTTGTTCATTAGCCCAGCTAAATTACATGCAATCTCATTGCAGTTGAAGTTCATAACAAACTGTGAGAAGGAATCAGGGAGAGACTGAAGGATAAGGTCGGTTTGGAGAGAAGTATCCATTTTAAAATCAATAGCCTCCAATCTCTCAATCATGGATATCATTTTGAGAACATGTTCCCCAACCTTCTTGCCTTCCTTCATCCTTGCACCGAACAGTTGCTTGGATATCTCATATCTAGCAGTTTTGCTGTGCTCACCATAAAGTTTGGTTAAGTGAGATAGAATCTTCCTAGCAGAAGTCATTTTCTCATGAGCTCTCTGAAGCTCATTAGACATGGAAGCCATCATATAAGCACGGACTTTCACGTCATCCTTAACTCCCATTTCGTGGTTTTCAATCTCTTTCTGATTGGCTCTGGTCCGCACAGGAGGTGCCGGAATGTCCGTCTCCAAGACGTATCCCAGTGCCTCTACACTGAGGACAATCATCATATTGCGGAGCCAATCCACAAAGTCAGGTCCCATTAAGGTGTTCTTTTCGAGTAGAATTGCGAGTGGATTCATTGTCATATTGAGATTTGAGTCTGTATTAAGTACGATAGATTAATTAGTGACTCATTCAATTATGTTCTGAGTATAGAATTAAGGTCTTTTCTATTCTTGTTACCCAGCTCCCACTATTTTTATCGGAATAACACACTCCCATGTGAAATCCGAAAGTATCGTCGCTCTACTTCATAGTGGTGATTGGGTTCTTTATAAATCTTAATAGAGGGCAACCGAATAGGTTTCTAGCCTATTAATTTTCATAAAGTGGTGTCCAACACCAACCCATCTAATGGATGATTCGATCTTCTTTTTCCCCTTGTTCACTCCCCTCAACCTATACGGTTTCTATGGTTCGTGAACAAGTTAAGTTTATACCATCAACGCAAATCAGTTTCACAATTAAATCTTATCCGGAAACCTATCAGGTTTCTAGGGATAAAATTTGCTCCAACCGAAGGCATCCAATGCGCTCCCGGTAATATATCCATCCTCCCCGAATGACTACCCCGATAACTCGGAAGCATAGCACATCGGGTTTGGATTTTAATTTCCCGAAAACTCGATGGAGGGAAGGAAAACCTTGAAACCTTATAAACTTAATAATTTGTTGTGGGAGAATTATCGCGATTAACGTTACACTTTGTGTAATATCCGCAATCTTTGATTTTCGGTAAATTGCTTTTTCGGCTGGAGTCCATTTTGACGACTCGCTCATGACCGTTTCGTCATTTCGAGAATGATTAATTCTGCACTTTTTGTCATCCGAGTTCGTTTCGGTATCGTTTTGTTGAGTTCCGAGGTTTTTAGCAACTTTTCCGCACTTGAGTTCGATTCTTGCGAATCTCGTCCGAAACTGTTGTTTCGAGTTTCTCGTAAGTTCATTTAATGTTATTATTCATGTTGCGAGCTTTGGTTTGGTGTTTCGATCGCGTATCATGATTTTCGGACGTTTTAGGCCATTTTCGTAATTTCCCAAAGTTTTGGGTAATTACTTCCGTTGTCGAATTCCGAGCGTTCGGGTGGTCATAATTGTGTGTTCTCTTAGCTCTTAGATTCGTCTTTGCGAGTACGTCGTAACCGTATCATCGATTCGTATTCAGGTTCGGGTTTCGGGGTCGTTCGGGCCGTCGGAGTTGGCCCCGGCCGAGTCATGGCCGGCACCGGGCCTGGCCGCACTCGCCGAGTTATGGCCGGTAGTGCTCGGCGGCCTTCTGGCCGAGTTACGGCCGATAGTGCTCGGCAGCTCGCCGAGTTACGCCGGTAGTGCTCAGCGGCTTGGCCGAGCAGCCGTCACTGCGGCCGCGGCACATGCCGGCAGGGCCGCGGCACACTCGTGCATTTTTTCGGCCAAACCGTCTGTACCTAGTGCCGCGGCACATGTCGGCTAGGCCGCGGCACACTGCCGATCACTGGGCGCAGATTTAGCCCTGTGCCGCGGCACACTCCCGCTGGGCCGCGGCACAGTGTGCAGCCTATTTATGGCCCTGCAGACGGGTTTTTGGCCATTTTTCTCAATCTTCCCTTTCTCTTCCGCGGATGTGGTCTTGGGAATCTTTAAGACATGTTTTTTAACAACAAATCCATGAAGTTCTTGAGGTCAGAACATCAATCAATCATCCGTTATCATCCTTTGATCCAGCGAATCAAGGTAATCTTCCTTAGAACCCTACTTTCGTGAATTTGGGGGGGTTTTTGCATTTTTATCCGATTCGTTCCGTGTTGTTGATTAATCCATGATGGTTATGATTAATCTTGGTAGTATTCTTGTGTGTAACATCATTTAATCCATTGTTCTTCGTCGAATCGAAGTATATTTCTTGATTTCCTTCGAATCGACTTTTTGGGGGATTTGTTCTCGAATTCGTTTTCCATCCATTTTTGTTGGATAAATTGTGGTTAAATGATGTTGTTAAACATATTCTATGGATTGTATATCCATATTTAGACTTAGAATTCCGTTTTCGTATTTTGTCGGGATGAATCGTGTTCTTGGCCGTTTTGGGGAAAACACTTGAACTTTCGTCATTCATTCTTTGAATTCAGCGGCTTTGGGTCGTACTTTGGAATTTAATTTCGTTGTTATTATTTTCGTTCGTAGTTCATTGTTGCGGATTGTCGTTCGGTGGAGTCGGTGAGTTCGTAGTCGGTTCGTGCCAACCTACTTCGGCCGATTCTCTGCGTTGTGGTTATTCGAGGCAAGTATCTTGCCCATACATTACGTGTTTTGTGGATATATTAGTTGGTAATGTACGATACGTGATTTATGAATGCCTATAATTAACTTTCAAAGGAATTGATATGCTTTTCAATACTTCCTTAAAAGATGACTCGTATGATTTCGTTGTTAAATATGCTTGTCTAAGTATGTGTGGGGTATCGTTTTGTGTGATTATGACGTTTTGGATTTATAGCTTAACCTTTCCTTGAGATATGTATGGAACGTATGCCTATTGATGATCCTGCCTCATTGTGTCGTTCGGCGTGGTTGGATAGGTATTTTCCCTCGTTGCTATGTTATTTGTACTAGCTGCATCGTTGAAATTCTAGCATGAATCGTATCATTACTTGGTCGTGAGTATCTGTTGGATGAACTGGCCATTCTAGTAAGGTACCTCGACTATATATACTGTGATTGACCTTCGAGTCTTGTGGTTTGCAACTGTGATTTTGGAACGTGTGTGTGTGTTGTTCCTTCCACCTGGAGTGTCCGACGGGATGTCTGGGGGTCGATGCTAAGGGGTACGGCCACGGAAGTGGACTTGGGTGCGTGTGTGGATGAACTTCCACCCAGAGTGTCCGACGGGATGTCTGGGGGTCTATACTAAGGGGTACGGCCGCGGAAGTGGTTTCCCACCCGGTGTGTCCGACGGGATGTCTGGGGGTCGATACTAAGGGGTACGGCCGCAGGTTACCAGTTGTGGTTTTCATCTTGAGGATGACGTTGATGTTTTCGTTAATTGTGATATTGTCCGGAGTATCACAATGCTTTGTGCTCGGGGTCGAGAGACATTATATATATCGAGTCTTGGTGCTTGGCTAGAATGGCATAAGAATGATGTGTTATGTGTAATGTGTTCTTGAAAGTGAATTGTAGTGGATGATCGGGTCGTAGGCCCTGTGTTTTGTGACCGGAATGATTGGGTCGTGGACCCCGTGTTTTGTTAACGGATTTGCATTTTATAAAATGAACTTTGGGGCTGTGATCCTAAATGGCTTTCAAGGAATTAAGAACTTTTCAATTTCTGATGTTTTCAAAACTCCCGAGATTTGGAAATGTTTTCAAAATGCTTACTTGCTTCGTTTCTGCTTTCAAGACTTGAACTATTTTTAACTAAATATATCTCGGGAAGTCCTTTGTTATATTCTCGGAATGTGTTGTGTATGGCTCGTATTTGCACTTTATACTTGCACTAGCGAAACAGTGGAGTTTTGCTAACCCCCGAGTAATCGGGGGGTGGATATCTGTATTGTGTCCAGGTACATGCAGGTTTTCGGGAGCAAGACACAGGATCGGTGCGAGGGATGATGAAAGACGAATGATATCTATATTGTGTCCAGGTACATGCAGGTTTTCGGAGTCCATTGTATTGTATTTTCCGCTGTCTTATTGTTCGTCGTTGCTGTAATATCCGCAATTTTCGATTTTTGGTAAATTTCTTTTTCCGGCAGAAGTCCGTTTTGATGACTCGCTCAGGACCGTTTCGTCATTCCGAGAATGATTAATTCTGCACTTTTTGTCATCCGAGCTCGTTTCGGTGTCGTTTTGTTGAGTTCCATGCTTTTAGCGGTTTTTCCGCACTTGAGTTCGATTCTTGCGAATCTCGTCCGAAACTGTTGTTTCGACTTTCTCGTAAGTTCATTTAATGTTATTATTCATGTTGAGAGCTTTGGCTTGGTGTTTCGATCACGTATCGTGATTTTCGGGCGTTTTGGGCCATTTTCGTAATTTTCTAAAGTTTGGGGTAATTACTTTCTATTGTCAAATTTCGAGCCTTCGGGTGGTCGGAATCGTGTGTTCTCTTAATGCTCGGATTCGTATTTGCGAGTAATTCGTAACCGTATCTTCGATTCGTACCCAGGTTCGGGTTTCGGGGTCGTTCGGGCCGTCGGAGTTGGTCCCAGCGGAGTCATGGCCGGGCATGCTGGGGCCAGGCCAGCCCTGGCCGAGTAACGTACGGTAGTGATCGGCAGTTACGTACGTAAGGCCGGTTACATACGTAAGGCCCTGGCCGGTAACGTACGTAACGCTTCCGGCATTTCCAGGCAGTGAGTTCGGCCATGGCCGGTTACGTACGTAAGCCATGGCCGGTTACGTACGTAAGGCGGCCGGCAGTCGGCCTATTTAAGGCCTGGCAGCGTTTTTCTTCAGCCATTTTTCACTCGTTTTCTTCCCTTCCGCGGCTGGAGCTTGGTTAATCATCTAGAGATGTTGTTGGACAATGAATCCATGAAGTTTTGAGGTTCATATCATCAATCATCCGTCCTATAACATCCTCCGATCTACCGAATCAGGTTAGATTTCCTAGAAATCTAGTTTTTGGGAATTTGGGTGTTTTGGTTGTTTTCGTCCGATTAATCCGATTTAACTTAGGATTATGATGTATTGATGAATATTTAGATGTATTATATCTTTTCCATTGTTAATCCATGGTCGTATCGTATCGATTTGTTATTTGGGTCGAGTTCTTGACCGACGCCTTGAAGGTGTCCGGTAAAATGTCTTAGAGGGGTTTTCGGGCGTTCTACGTTTATTCTTCCTCGTATGATCGATGATTAATTGATTATATATTGTTAGGGTTGAGTTTCTTGCGAAGAAACCGAGTTGAACCCTTCCGTTCGTTGTCGTCTTTCTTTTCGATTGCATCGGGCGTTTCGAAGCTTTCCGGTTGAGCCGTGTTCGTCGGGATACTTGCGTGCCGATTTTGAGGCAAGTACCTTGTCCATATAATTCTTGTTTTGTGGATATGATAATTGGTGATCGTCTAAATGTGTTTGTGTGGTCGTTTGAATTGAACTTTCAAAAGATTTGATTAGCCTTGTTAAAGGCCCTCTTTCAAAACGCGTGTGTTTTGTGAATGGTGTGGTTTGTGAACTATGTGAATTCTATGGATATGTTTGGTGTTGATGTTGCACTTGGTATTGCGTGTGGACGTATATGGTTTCTTTTCGGTGCGTTATGGTTTGACGTGGTATTTTGCTAAGTGTTGTTGGCATTAACTCATGATTTGACATATTTGTGATTGTGGCAAATGTGAAACCCTTGTTGTCGTGAACTCTTTGCATTGATGATTTGACCACAAGGTTATCAATTCGGGTAGGTCTGGAGAGGGCTCCGAGAATCGTCACTTGCGAGTGCGATGTCACGATAACTTGTGGGTATATTCGATTGATGTTTACCGGGTAGGGACCCGTGAGGCCTCCGGCGGCGCGTTACTTCCGAGTACGGCCATTTGATATGATTTGACCATAAGGTTATCTAATCGGGTAGGTCTGGAGAGGGCTCCGAGAATCGGTACTTGCGAGTATGGATAGAGGCATAAGATTGATGCTTGCCCCGAGATCACACAACCCATTACGGAACGTTTGGTCGCCAATCGTGCATGTGTCAAGATAACTTATGGGTGGTTTGAGTTTATTTAGCTAGCCAGCTCGGGAGGGTCCTTAGAGGCCTCGAGTGGGATTTGTGGCTTCGTCCCGGTCCTAGGCGATGCGCGTGCGTGATTACGTTGTGTTGATTTTTATGTCCGCCGAGGACACGTGATGTTGGGCTCTGGCCCTGTGAATTGTTGTTGGTTTTCTATTTGCGAAAACAAAACCTTTGGGCTGTGACCCTGTTGATTTTTGGAAAGAGAAGGATTCGGAAATCCTAAATTGTTTTCTATTAAAACTCTCGATGGCATTTTAAACTGTTTTATAAATTGTTTCCCTTGATTTGTGATCTTTCGGTTTTGGAATGTTTTACCAAACTTATGCCTCGGGAAGTGCTTTTCGTTATGTTTGGAACTTTGAGGATCCCTGGTTATTGTTATTCGTGGAATGTGAATTGTATGGCTCGTATTTTTTGCACTTGTACTTGCACTAGCAAAATAGTGGAGTTTTTCTAACCCCCGAGTATTCGGGGGGTAGATGTCTATTTTTGCATTCAGGTTTTGGAGCATAGCACACGGTCGGCACGAAGGACGATGAAAGATGAACGATACTAATCACACGAGGATCCGTATGATGTTATTGGTTTAGTGGTATTTTATTTCCGCTGCAGTATTCTTTCCCCGTTGTACGGGAGTGTGTTGTATTCGACCCCTGCGTGGGCATGTATTTTAATTGAGTTGTATGTATTTATTGAAAGGCCAAATCGGTCTACTGAGTCTTTTTAGCCTTAAAGGCATTGTCGAGTTGTTTGTTGTTACCAGCCTGGTAGACCCTTGAGGAAAGGTTCTACGGCATGTAATATCCCTGAGCGGATTGGGGGTGTTACATAAATGGTATCGGAGCTTAGGTTGTGGAAACATAGGCTGTCGGGTCAAGTCGTGTTGTTTGAGTCTTGTTTCGTCGGATTTTATCTGACTGAGTTGTGTCGCGACGCGTCGTCTGAGTTTGTTGGTCGTGATTAGTATCGTGGGCGATCATCATCTTCGTGCGACCTGTGGATGTAAGTCTCCCTTATTTGTGTTGAGCCTCGTGTGACACGAGCTATTTTTATGATTATTTGTTATGTGACGGAATCCTCTTATGGATTTTGATTTCTTGATACGTGACTATTTGACTCTCATATTTCGTTCGTATGAGGAGTATTGTTGCTGGATTATGCATGTCGAACTGTATTTCTTTTATCCGTTGTGTGAGTTCTTTTGTAATGGATTTCGGTATTTTACCGACTGAGTTTTATTTCAAAAACCAATTCCCTTAATCGAGTTTTTGGCATTATGGCCTTGATCATTTTGGCGAAATTCTTATGACGGTATTTAGTATTTTGTAAATGGCTTTTGTAAGTTTTTGAAATATTACCGTCATCAGCTTTTTGACGTTTTTGTAAATGGCTTTTAGCCTGGTGGGTTCTGGCGTGGGGCCCACGGCGCTATATTGTTCCGTGTAATTACCTGAAATTTTTGGGCATTCTAGCCCATTGAATTATTTTTGAAAACCTTGAGTATCTTAGAAAATTAAAATTCGAGACGTACTTTTAAAACGAATTATTTTCTCGCAGTACTTTCAAGGTGCCTTCTAGTGCCGCAATATGTTTCAAAATTATTCCAATTGAGGACCAAAATATTTTGAGATATTTTCAATTATTTTTAGAAATGCAGTTGCTTAGACCCAAGTGTCGAATATTCTGAAAGTTTTCACTAAAAGAAAGGTGTCCTCATTTTTGTTCAGACGCAAGATGATTTTCAAAGTCTCGATAATGGTGTTTGTACTACTTTTTGTAAAATAATACTCAAGATCAACTGTTGTTTCCAAACTGTTTTCAAAAGGTGGTTTTCGTTTTTAAAACCTATCATTCTGTTTATGGACCGGAAATGCGTGTATGGTTTTCGAACTTTCGTTACGGTGTTAACCCAATTGTGATTGAATTGGTGGTGTGAACGTGGAGTCGTTCGCCACGCATATGTTTTGTTAGCCCTCCGTGAGAGGTGTGAATCGGTGTTCTTGTTTATCGCCTCGTGGTGATTTGCGTGTTGTCGCACTAGTGTGAGTTGTTAAAGCTTGGATTTTTGTGCGTTATACACATGGGTGATTATTTCATGATGTTTGTGATTGTGTCTTGGCTATCGTCGATGTTGTAATCGTCGAACGATGCCGTTGTTGTGATTTTTGTATGCGTTGATATGTTATGCTGAGTTGGCATCTCCGGTATGTTGTTTTGCGGTGTTTTGTACCATTGTATCGAGCATTTGTATTTTCGGTATGCCGAGCCGAGACGTTTCAACCGTGATGTGCCGGGGCATGCACGTGTATATTGTCCTTCTCGTCGGTAACACATTTCAAGTGTGGACTCGATGGACACCAAATTCAATTTTGCGAATTGGCTACCGAGACTTTCGGAGTTCGCGCTTCAGCGCAGTTATCAGAATCGGCTTTGAGAGGCCTTTGAAGGATGTTTCTGTCGGTTGCTTGTTGTGTTGTCGCCTTGATTTCGTTGTTGTGAGTTTCGGGAACGACACTTCTTTTAGAAGGGGTCGAATATAATACCCGTATTATTTTTGGACTTCTACATTTCCGCTTTCTCAGGTCTATCGACTCGCTCGTGTTCGTTGACACTTTCTGAACTTGTTTTGTATTTCGGTTTCATCGTTCGAACGAGCTGTGATCTTGTTTTGGGTCGATCTGGTTATCGCTGTGACTTTTCCGAGTCCGGTTCGATACTTGTGAACCTTGTTCGGATGTAACATCTTTTGGTTCTACTAGTTCTTTTATTCGAAGTGGATTAGATTTTGAACTTCTATATTTTCGACTCTGTCGACTCGTTTATGTTCGTTAACATTTTCTAAGCTTTCCCTATCCCTTGCTTTTATTGATCGAACGAGTGTGGTGTTTCGAAATTACTCGTTTGTCGTTGTGACTTTTCAATTGCTATTCCCTTTCCTATGGATCTTATGTGAATCACATCTTGTTGCTTTTACCGAATCATATATTGTCTCGAGCCGAGACATGAACCTGGGAGTTGTTGTTTGAATTTTATTGTTCTTCGTGATTCGAACATGATTGTTCGATTTTTGTTGTCTCGACCGTAGTGGTTCGATCGTTTGATTGTTTGGTTTTTGTTGATCTCGTTTCGTGATTGTTGAGCGTTCAGACTCCTTCCTAATTCCCTTAAGTTCGGGAAATTTGTCTCGTTTTTGATCTTCCAACCCTTGAGCGATTGGCTCGCGTTTTGATTGATGTACTGTTGGGTTGGTCAATCGTACTGATTTTCGCTCGTTGTGTTTTGTGATTGTTCGGATAATTGACTTGATTGTATTATCCATTTGATGACGCTTGTCACTTGTTGGTTCTATTATATCCCTAACGGCGACGTTGTGTTGGTCGTCGTGGAGCGTGTTTTCACACCGTATTTTCCGTTGCGTTGTTCGTAACGTTTCGCCGTTGGGCATTAGTTACGCGTTTCTTGCGTATCCCGTTGAGTTTTCCTGGCAGGATATTGCTTCTCCCTACTTCTTTTAAGTTTTGGGACGAAACTTCTTTTAAGGAGGATAGAATGTAATATCCGCAATTTTCGATTTTCGGTAAATTTCTTTTTCCGGCGGAAGTC
Organism: Orobanche coerulescens; assembly: GCA_033398695.1. Classification (NCBI taxonomy): domain Eukaryota; kingdom Viridiplantae; phylum Streptophyta; class Magnoliopsida; order Lamiales; family Orobanchaceae; genus Orobanche; species Orobanche coerulescens. The sequence goes on from CM065809.1 coordinate 85,097,652, forward strand.
CGTTTTGACGACTCGCTCAGGACCGTTTCGTCATTCCGAGAATGATTAATTCTGCACTTTTTGTCATCCGAGCTCGTTTCGGTGTCGTTTTGTTGAGTTCCATGCTTTTAGCGGTTTTTCCGCACTTGAGTTCGATTCTTGCGAATCTCGTCCAAAACTGTTGTTTCGACTTTCTCTTAAGTTCATTTAATGTTATTATTCATGCTGCGAGCTTTGGCTTGGTGTTTCGATCACGTATCGTGATTTTCGGGCGTTTTGGGTCATTTTCGTAATTTCCCAAAGTTTGGGGTAATTACTTTCCGTTGTCGAATTTCGAGCCTTTGGGTGGTCGGAATCGTGTGTTCTCGTAGTGCTTGGATTCGTCTTTGCGAGTACTTCGTAACCGTATCTTCGATTCGTACTCAGGTTCGGGTTTCGGGGTCGTTCGGGCCGTCGGAGTTGGTCCCGGCCGAGTCATGGCCGGGCATGCTGGGGCCAGGCCAGCCCTGGCCGAGTAACATACGGTAGTGATCGGAAGTTACGTACGTAAGGCCGGTTACGTACGTAAGGCCCTGGCCGGTAACGTACGTAATGCTTCCGGCATTTCCAGGCAGTGAGTTCGGCCATGGCCGGTTACGTACATAAGCCATGGCCGGTTACGTACGTAAGGCGGCCGGCAGTTGGCCTATTTAAGGCCTGGCAGCGTTTTTCTTCAGCCATTTTTCACTCGTTTTCTTCCCTTCCGCGGTTGGATCTTGGTTAATCATCTAGAGATGTTGGAGGACAATGAATCCATGAAGTTTTGAGGTTCATATCATCAATCATCCGTCCTATAACATCCTCCGATCTACCGAATCAGGTCAGATTTCCTAGAAATCTAGTTTTGGGGAATTTGGGTGTTTTGGTTGTTTTCGTCCGATTAATCCGATTTAACTTAGGATTATGATGTATTGATGAATATTTAGATGTATTATATCTTTTCCATTGTTATTCTATGGTTGGATCGTATCGATTTGTTATTTGGGTCGAGTTATTGACCGACGCCTTGAAGGTGTCCGGTAAAACGTCTTAGAGGGGTTTTCGAGCGTTCTACGTTTATTCTTCCTCGTATGATCGATGATTTATTGATTATATATTGTTAGGGTCGAGTTTCTTGCGAAGAAACCGAGTTGAACCCTTCCGTTCGTTGTCGTCTTTCTTTTCGATTGCATCGGGCGTTTTGAAGCTTTCCGGTTGAGCCGTGTTCGTCGGGATACTTGCGTGCCGATTTTGAGGCAAGTACCTTGTCCATATAATTCTTGTTTTGTGGATATGATAATTGGTGATCGTCTAAATGTGTTTGTGTGGTCGTTTGAATTGAACTTTCAAAAGATTTGATTAGCCTTGTTAAAGGCCCTCTTTCAAAACGCGTGTGTTTTGTGAATGGTGTGGTTTGTGAACTATGTGAATTCTATGGATATGTTTGGTATTGATGTTGCACTTGGTATTGCGCGTGGACGTATATGGTTTCTTTTCGGTGCGTTATGGTTTGACGTGGTATTTTGCTAAGTGTTGTTGGCATTAATTCATGATTTGACATATTTGTGATTGTGGCAAATGTGAAACCCTTGTCGTTGTGAACTCTTTGCATTGATGATTTGACCACAAGGTTATCAATTCGGGTAGGTCTGGAGAGGGCTCCGAGAATCGTCACTTGCGAGTGCGATGTCACGATAACTTGTGGGTATATTCGATTGATGTTTACCGGGTAGGGACCCGTGAGGCCTCCGGCGGAGCGTTACTTGTGAGTACGGCCATTTGATATGATTTGACCATAAGGTTATCTAATCGGGTAGGTCTGGAGAGGGCTCCGAGAATCGGTACTTGCGAGTACGATGTCAAGATAACTTATGGGTGGTTTGAGTTTATTTAGCTAGCCAGCTCGGGAGCGTCCTTAGAGGCCTCGAGTGGGATTTGTGGCTTCGTCCCGGTCCTAGGCGATGCGCGTGCGTGATTACGTTGTGTTGATTTTTATGTCCGCCGAGGACACGTGATGTTGGGCTCTGGCCCTGTGAATTGTTGTTGGTTTTCTATTTGCGAAAACAAAACCTTTGGGCTGTGACCCTGTTGATTTTTGGAAAGAGAAGGATTCGGAAATCCTAAATTGTTTTCTATTAAAACTCTCGATGGCATTTTAAACTGTTTTATAAATTGTTTCCCTTGATTTGTGATCTTTCGGTTTTGGAATGTTTTACCAAACTTATGCCTCGGGAAGTGCTTTTCGTTACGTTTGGAACTTTGAGGATCCCTGGTTATTGTTATTCGTGGAATGTGAATTGTATAGCTCGTATTTTTGCACTTGTACTTGCACTAGCAAAATAGTGGAGTTTTGCTAACCCCCGAGTATTCGGGGGGTGGATGTCTATTTTTGCATTCAGGTTTTGGAGCATAGCACAGGGTCGGCACGAAGGATGGTGAAAGATGAACGATACTAATCACACGAGGATCCGTATGATGTTATTGGTTTAGTTGTATTTTATTTCCGCTGCAGTATTCTTTCCCCGTTGTACGGGAGTGTGTTGTATTCGACCCCTGCGTGGGCATGTATTGTAATTGAGTTGTATGTATTTATCGAAAGGCCAAATCGGTCTACTAAGTCTTTTTAGCCTTAAAGGCATTGTCGAGTTGTTCGTTTGTTGTTACCAGCCTGGTAGACCCTTGAGGAAAGGTTCTACGGCGTGTAATATCCCTGAGCGGATTGGGGGTGTTACAGTTGCAAGTATTTTACCCTTGCATGTGTATGAGTCTGGATGAGTTTATGTATTTTGATTTGTAAGTCAGTGACGGAAGACCAAATCGGTCTATTGATTTGTTATTTTGATTCGTCAGTATGTAATGTAATGTGTTGTGTTGATGTCTAGCCTGGTGGATCCTCACGGAGAGGTTTTGCGGCGTGTAACATTCCCGGTTTGATCTGGGGGTGTTACATTTATGGTATCAGAGCTTAGGTTGCGGAAACCTAGGTTGTCGGGTCCAGTCGTGTATTGTTGGGTCTTGTCTTGTCAGATTGAGTCTGACTGATGTCGTGTCGCGACGCGTCGTTTGGAATGTCGGTCGTGATTAGTATCAGGGTGCAGCCATCATCTTCGTGCGATCTGTGGATGTAAGTCTCCCTACTACAGGTCGTACCACGAGCTATACGAGCCTGTGTGATTCTGTGTTATGTAGTTAGTATTTGAAGGTGCATCGTGAGTAAGTGACATATATTTGTTGATTCCCGTCTTGCGCTAAAATGTAGAATGATATTGCTGAATGTATCTTTGTATAAATCGTTTTTCTTGCAAGAGTATAAACCTTGGAATTTTAAGTTTTCGAATCCTTTCGGGGAGTCACGTAAAATTTTTAAAATGTCCTCCCAGGGAGGAAAAAGTTGATTTTCGTATGTTGACCTCAAGGCTGAAAGTTCTGAAAACTCGAATTATTGATAATTCTTTTCCACTGTGTACTATAAGTTTTCAAAACACGAGTTTTGAACTCAAATGAGTTCTACAAAATATACTCAAGACGTGACCCTTGCTTTTAACTTTTCGGTTTTGAATGACAATTGCCTTTTGATGGTTGCTCATGATGTGTTGTAATTATGTGAATCGATGGCTTTGAGATTCGAATATTGTTGTTGTTTATTTGTGAACTTCGATTCCAGTAATGTCGTATATATGTTCGCAATCATGTTGCTAAAATAGAACCGTTAGCGCACGCTAAGTGTAAGGCTAGCGCTCACTAATGCAGCATGGGTAGCGCACGCTAAATATGTGTTGTAGCGCGCGTTAGTCAGTCTGGACAGAGGCTAGGGAACTACATTTCTTTTAGCCGTTAGGCCTAACCTTAGCAGTCAATCACCCGGGACTGTATTCTATGTGTGTTGTCAAGTAATGACAACTGTTTTGTATGAATGTGCGTTATGATTTTTTTTCGTTGCGCTAAGTGATAATTGATTGGGTTCGGCAAATTGATAAATTATGTCTGCTGCGAGTGTGTTCGAACATGCTTTTCTAAAACCTTCATAAGTTTGTGCAAGTGCGATTAGCCGGCGGCTTCGTATGAACTTTGGAAATTGTTTGAAATTTGCGAGCCGGCCTAGGATTCTCAAATAAAACCTCGACGGTATTTGAAAGAGTTGTTTTAAAGTACCTTGAACATTTTGTAAAATATTACCGTCGTTGATGTTTGTGAAGTGTTGGGGAGAATTTTCGAAAATGATTTTTACGTATTGCTGTATTTTCAAATAATTTGAGTGAATGATTTTCAAAAATCTTTCACACCATAAAAATATTTTATTTCAAAAACCAATGCGATTTTTAGTTTTAAAAATATATAGTGAAAGATGAAAAATCTCACTCGATGTAAAGTTCAAACTCGGATTTGGAAATATTAGAGTATGTAAGAATGATTTGATGATCATGCATGGTTAACTTGTTAGTTGTTAACGGTGATGATGATACGTAGAGGCATGATGACTTCAAATGATTTCAAATGAGACGGTTAAAGTATGTTGTTTACAAGTTTTGATGAAACAACCCGAGGTACCAAAAGTACTTTTAAAGTTTATTTTAAATAGCATACAAATCCAAGGATTTTCAAAAGATTTCCTTTAAAAGGATACCTCGTGGATTTTCTTTTCGAGTTGTTATTGGTTACCTTATGTGATATGTCGTGCTGAGTTGGTACTTTAGTATAATATTTTGCGAAGTTGTGCAATCGTATTGAGTGGGAATCCGCTTAGTATGCCGTTGGGCAGAGGACACAGTCGTGACCATGATATTAATGGCCATGAAGATCGGATGTGGACCAAGAGGGTATGGTCGGGAAGGTTGCTATTCCAGCACTTCGTTCTCGTTGTTTAGGTTTCGGGACGAAACCTCTTTTAAAGGTGATATGATGTAATACCCACATTTTTCTTTCTTTCTCTTCTGTTTCGTCCAACCGTATCAACTCGACTGTGTTCGTTGATGCTTCTGACCTGGTGTTGTTTCTCACCTTTGTCATTCGAACGAGTTCTGATATTGTCCCAAATTGATCTATATATCGTTGTGACCTTTCCAAGTTCGGAAAATTAGTCTCGTTTTCGATCTTCCAACCCTTGGGCGGTGGAATTCCGTATTTGTTCAGCGATTGGCTCGCGTTTTGATTGATGTACCGTTGGGTTGGTCAATCGTATTGATTTTCGTCCGTTGTGTTTTGTGACTGTTCGGATAACTGACTTGATTGTATTATCCATTTGATGACGCTTGTCACTTTTTGGTTTTATTATATCCCTAACGGCGACGTTGTGTTGGTCGTCGTGGAGCGTGTTTTCACGCCATATATTCCTTTGCGTTTCTTGTAACGTTTCGCCAATGGGCGTAAGTTACGCGTTTCCTTGCGTATCTCGTTGATTTTTCCTGGCGGGATATTGCTTCTCCCTACTTGTTTTAAGTTTCGGGACGAAACTTCTTTTAAGGAGGGTAGAATGTAATATCCGCAATCTTCGATTTTCGGTAAATTTATTTTTCGGCCGGAGTTCGTTTTGACGCCTCGCTCATGACCGTTTCGTCATTTCGAGAATGATTAATTCTGCACTTTTTGTCATTCGAGTTCGTTTCGGTATTGTTTTGTTGAGTTCCGAGCTTTTTAACGACTTTTCCGCACTTGAGTTCGATTCTTGTGTATCTCGTCCGAAACTGTTGTTTCGAGTTTCTCGTAAGTTCATTTAAAGTTATTATTCATGTTGCGAGCTTTGGTTTGGTGTTTCGATCGCGTATCGTAATTTTCGGACGTTTTGGGCCATTTTCGTAATTTCCCAAAGTTTTGGGTAATTACTTCCGTTGTCGAATTCCGAGCCTTCGGGTGGTCGGAATTGCGTGTTCTCTTAGCTCTTAGATTCGTCTTTGCGAGTACGTCGTAACCGTATCATCGATTCGTATTTAGGTTCGGGTTTCGGGGTCGTTCGGGCCGTCGGAGTTGGCCCCGGCCGAGTCATGGCCGGGCAATCTGGGCCCAGGCCGGCACTAGCCGAGTTACGGCCGGTAGTGCTCGGCAGCTTCTGGCCGAGTTACGGCCGGTAGTGCTCGGCAGCTTCTGGCCGAGCAGGCCGTACCGTGGGCCGCGGCACATGCTATAACACCCCCAAATCCTATTGGGTTATTACAGTGCCGTGGACCCCACGCCAGGAGATCCACCAGGCGAACATGACTAAAATACATTAAATTAAACAACAAGGGAAAATCATAGTCCCTACCATGATATCCGACACAATATTCCGATAAGGAATTTCAACGACAAAAAATGGCCTACATGGCCAAAATGAAATACAACAGCATCCACGAACATCTGTTCGGGTAATACAACACGACAACAACTGACAAGACTGGAGTACACTCCAACTGACTGACCAACAATGAACAACTCGGACTAGTATCGCTCGTATGCCTCGTCGCCATCGTCATGCCCCTGTGCCTCAACTCTCTCCTCGCAAGCACCTAAAACATGAAAACATGTTCCGCCCCAGGTCGATCATCCAGATAATGAACATCAAATACATGTATAACATGATATGCATCCAAAGGCAGAATGAAATGGTATAATGATGATAATAATACGAGATGCTCACAAACCAAGGTAAGAACCGAGCATTCGTGAAATACTATGCCCACGACATACTATTAATACCTGTTCGACAGGTTAGAACATAAGTGCCCAACGGCGAATCATAATCACAGAATACCACAATGAATTACACGACATGAACCAAACCAGAACAGGATTAAATATGAATCACAATGCCCGGAGGCTCCAATGAAATTAACAAGACAATCACAAGGTCTAAAAAAACACTCAGTAAATCACAAATATCACAATCGATATGAAGCCAAACGGAAGTCATTATTGATTAGGGCGAAGCCACGGCACGGCCGTATCACAATTAGGGCGAAGCCACGGCATGAAAGCCGTATCACAATTAGGGCGAAGCCACGGCATGAAAGCCGTATCACAATTAGGGCGAGCCACGGCATGAAAGCCGTATCACAATTGGCCGGGCCACGGCATGAAAGCCGTATCACAATTAGGGCGAAGCCATGGCATGAAAGCCGTATCACAATTAGGGAAGAAGCCCCGGCATGAAAGCCGTATCACAATTAGGGCCGAAGCCACTGCATGAAAGCCGTATCACAATTAGGGCCGAAGCCACGGCATGAAAGCCGTATCACAATTAGGGATGGTATGCTGTCTTGAGTCGGCCAGCACCATCCTCGACAGTCCCAACTCAACACCTCGATTGCCTTAGAACGGTTAACCGATGACAATGATGCAGCGGATGATTCCATGAATGCTTGAGCGCTTCGATTTCATTATAATGGCTAATCGATATGAACGATATGATGAATGATTGAATACCTCGATTGCCTTAGAACGGTCAATCGATACAATGATATAGTGAATGATTGAATATTTCGATTTGCCTGCGAACGGCAATTCGATAACAATGATATGAAGGATGCCTCGGTACCTTTAATCGGTTACCGACGACGAAGGTGAGAAATGAATAAGCCAATGCCTTTAATCGGCGTGTACAGTTTTAATGACAATCCAAAAAGGAATAACAATAAATATTTGGCAAAATTGCCGAAAGGTATCGTATCGAACGATCTCTTAATATCAATGAATTCATGAAGAGACTAAGTCTCGGAATGGTACAACACATTTATACACATATATGATGACATTAATCTCATTTACTAGTACAAGTATAAAACTTGCCTCAAACCGAAGGCGAGGAAGTCCTTCCACGAACCACGTCCTTAATAGGGAATACCGGCCACTCGAACAACCTTGAATTACACAAGCACCAACAATTCGCTTAATATATGAATCAAACACGAATATAACGAACTCGAAACGTCGATACGATTAAACTAAGTTCATTGGGGCATTATATCGAATACGTTGTGGCCAAACTCCGATTGTTTACAATCAAACCTCAATATACCAATATCAAATCCCCCAAGAAGTGTTTCAAACCAACAAAACATCTCCAAAACGATCAATAATCCGTTATGAATATCCAAAAACGTGATTATAACAACAATTAGTCGAAAATCCCCAATTCCAACTCGATTTTCAACGTGTTCTTGAATAATTCCTCAATAATCCAATGAATCCTTATACAAACTCATAATCATATACATATCCCTTCATATAACATGATTATAACGTCCAAAACATCATATCTCAACACAAAATCGAAGTCCAAAGTGTTGAAGAATTTACCTCTTGAAGATCCAACCAATTCGATCCGATGAAAACGTGTAAAAACGACTATCCAAGCTTCCCAAATGATTGAAGGTGATGAAAATACACACTCAAATGATAATTGATGAAGAAATCTCTCCCTCAAGTTATTCTCTCTCGGTTGCAGGTGAAGAAGATGGAAAAAAATGGAAGAAATGAGCTCAAAATGCTCAAAAAATGAATTTATAGGGGTTGACTCGGCAGCCAGACTCGACCGTGCCCGCCTGACACGGTCGCGGCGCGCATCTGGCCGGCAGGGACTCGACCGTGTCCTGCTTGACACGGTCGCGGCGCGAAGGGGCCTACCGACAGTGACCCGTCCGCGGCGCTCGGCATTGACTCGACCGTGCCAGACGACACGGTCGGGCGTGTCGGCAGTCGCTTCTGGCTTATCCGGAAGGGTTCGACTCGGCCGTGCCAGACGACACGGTCGGGTCCTGAGGCAGACACTTCGGCACTTTCCGGACGAGTACGGCACGGGCCGTGTCGGACGACACGGCCGAGTTCGTTCGGCAGTGATCGGCCAAAACTGAAAAATGAGCGGTTGAGCTAAAACGACCATAACTCTCTCGTCCGGACTCCGATTGACTCACCGTTCGAACCATTGGAAAGCTAACTCGATGCTATATAATATTGCAAAGATTTAGAATTTTTGGAGTTACCAAAAAATTAATGTTGATCTAACAAAGTCGAACTCATATGAGGAAAGTTGAAACAATGAACAATAACGATACACAACTCGAAGTTTTTCCGAATGGTGAACACGGTGAATGAATATGATTGATGAATGATTATAATCGAGTGAAAATAAACTGAGTGACAATTACGGGTGATAATTACCGAATGAAAATGAATGAATTACAACAGGATATTACATACACCCCCTTAAAAGAGTTTCGTCCCGAAACTAAGGGACAAACAAATAGGGATAATTCTCCCACAAACTATCCTCGGTTTCACAAGAAGCCTCTAAGACTCAGATTCTAGACCACTGAATCTTGACCAAAGGAATCGACCTATTCCTCAACTGTTTGATTCGCCGCTCCAACACTCGTACAGGACGCTCCTCGTACGAATGATCATCCGCGATCTCGATTTCGTCGAACTGAAGTATGTGACTCGGGTCGGCAACATACTTCCGCAACTGAGAGGCGTGAAACACATTATGAATTCGGCTCAATGCCGGAGGCAAAGCCAATCGATAAGCTAACTCGCCTACTCGATCCAAAATTTCAAACGGTCCAATGAATCTCGGACTCAACTTCCCCCGTCTTCCGAAATGGAAAATACCTCGACTTGGTACCTCAACGATTAGAGGTATATCCGACGATGAACTCGCCGCTAACTATGATCTCAGAAGGTCACGAGAATGAAAGTGACTAAAATGAATGATGAATGATAATTGACTATAAATCCGACCAGGATTAAGAATGGCTCACCAAGGTGAATTAATAACGTCATGAGTGATAGTTCAAGTGAAATTATTGGAGCCGTTGTTCCTCGTGAATTAAATGATTATGTTCATGATGACAAGTCTCAACATGATTGATATATGATGAATGACTTAAGTGAATGAATGAACGACAATGAAATGAATGATTATCCTATTACCGAACAAGAATTAACTTGCTCAAAACCGGTGATGGATGTCATATTGTATCACAGTTAAAGTAAACAACAGTCGAACTCGTTGTCTGAGATGAAGATGCTCTTCCAGCACGAAGACGACTAGAAAACGATCCCTTGGACGTCGGAGTCCGATGTTCCTCTGACAGCTCTTTCCATACCGAGGCAGGAAAGTCACGTGATAATTACAGATCTCGTATGAAGATCGCATTATGATTATGAGACGGAATGATAACAATGAGCATACACGCTCTAACACAATGAATGCATTAATAATGCGGTAAAATGATCGTCCACATGACACCGGAATATGATGAGATCCCATGAAAGATCAAATGAGGTAACATGATTACCTGATGAAATTCCTGAAATGATTACCTTGAACAAGTTAACAAGGTTGAAAATTCAATCCACAAGATCAACAATGAACAATGAGATGGATGGATGATTAATGAATTGGTGAGCAATGAGTGAGTGATGAATGAACTAACTAAGCAATGAGATTGAATAAGTGATTAATGATTAAGCGAGTAATGAGATAGACTGAGTGAAGAATGAATTAATTGAGTAATGAGATTGGTGAGTGATGAATGAATTAATTGAGCAATGAGATCGATTGGGTGTTGAATGAATTAATGAATAATGAGATTGAGTGAGTCTTGAATGAATTACTTGAGTAATGAGATTGGTGAGTGATGAATGAATTAATCGGCGATGAGATTAATCGAGTGATTAATGAATTAATCGAACAATGAGATTAGCGAGTGATGAATGAATTGATGAACAATGAGATTGGTGAGTGATTAATGAATTAATCGAACAATGAGATTGACTAAGTGATGAAGGAATTAATCGAGTGATGTATGAATTAAGCGAGCAATGATATCGATTTGGGTGATGAATGAATTAACCGAGTGATGAATGAATTAACCGAGTGATGAATGAATTAATTGAGTGATGAATGAATTAATCGAGTGATGAATGATATTGGTGAGTGATGAATGAATTAACCGAGTGATGAATGAATTATCCGAGTAATGATATTGGTGAGTGATGAGCAGAATTAATAGAGTGATGAATGATATTGACTGAGTGATGAATGAATTAACCGAGTGATGAATGAATTATCTGAGTAATGATATTGACTGAGTGATGAACGAATTAACTGAGTGATGAATGATATTGACTGAGTGATGAATGAATTAATTGAACGATGAGATTAATATAGTGATGAATGAATTAACATGATCGACAAGATCAAAATGGTGATTGAGGATTATTAACTGGTGAATGAGTTGATCCTTAGCACTTACACAGGTCACACGTGCTCCAAAACAATTAGTCATGAATCAATCATAACAATAATATCACATATATGTTTCAACAAATCATGAATAATTAATGACATGATAAATGTATGAACATAAAGAGAATCGAGTCCTTACACAGGTCATACGAAGCTTCGAGGTCTCGCGATACTAGTCTTCACTGACGACGACTCGATGAATGAATGACTCGTGCAGTCGCACTAATATTACGACTCACAAAACCTGACTGACTAGATTGTCATAACCTGACAATCCCACTACTACCGCGACGGTAGGACCACATAACTCACATCTCAGGGTATTACACAACCCAAATCTCTGATACCATTTCTGTAACACCCCCAAATCCTATTGGGTTATTACAGTGCCGTGGACCCCACGCCAGGAGATCCACCAGGCGAACATGACTAAAATACATTAAATTAAACAACAAGGGAAAATCATAGTCCCTACCATGATATCCGACACAATATTCCGATAAGGAATTTCAACGACAAAAGTGGCCTACATGGCCAAAATGAAATACAACAGCATCCACGAACATCTGTTCGGGTAATACAACACGACAACAACTGACAAGACTGGAGTACACTCCAACTGACTGACCAACAATGAACAACTCAGACTAGTATCGCTCGTATGCCTCGTCGCCATCGTCATGCCCCGTGCCTCAACTCTCTCCTCGCAAGCACCTAAAACATGAAAACATGTTCCGCCCCACGGTCGGGTCATCCAGATAATGAACATCAAATACATGTATAACATGATATGCATCCAAAGGCGTAATGAAATGGTATAATGATGATAATAATACGAGATGCTCACAAACCAAGGTAAGAACCGAGCATTCGTGAAATACTATGCCCACGGCATACTATTAATACCTATTCGACAGAGTTAGAACATAAGTGCCCAACGGCGAATCATAATCACAGAATACCACAATGAATTACACGACATGAACCAAACCAGAACAGGATTAAATATGAATCACAATGCCGGAGGCTCCAATGAAATTAACAAGACAATCACAAGGCCTAAAAAAACACTCACCAAATCACAAATATCACAATCACATGAAGCCGAAATGAAGTGGTATTGATTAGGGCGAAGCCACGGCGAAGCCGTATCACAATTAGGGCCGAAGCCACGGCATGAAAGCCGTATCACAATTAGGGCCGAAGCCACGGCATGAAAGCCGTATCACAATTAGGGCCGAAGCCACGGCATGAAAGCCGTATCACAATTAGGGCCGAAGCCACGGCATGAAAGCCGTATCACAATTAGGGCCGAAGCCACGACATGAAAGCCGTATCACAATTAGGGCCGAAGCCACGGCATGAAAGCCGTATCACAATTAGGGCCGAAGCCACGGCATGAAATCCGTATCACAATTAGGGATGGTATGCTGTCTTGAGTCGGCCAGCACCATCCTCGACAGTCCCAACTCAACACCTCGATTGCCTTAGAACGGTTAACCGATGACAATGATGCAGCGGATGATTCCATGAATGCTTGAGCGCTTCGATTTCATTATAATGGCTAATCGATATGAACGATATGATGAATGATTGAATACCTCGATTGCCTTAGAATGGTCAATCGATACAATGATATAGTGAATGATTGAATATTTCGATTTGCCTGCGAACGGCAATTCGATAACAATGATATGAAGGATGCCTCGGTACCTTTAATCGGTTACCGACAACGAAGGTGAGAAATTAATAAGCCAATGCCTTTAATCGGCGTGTACAGTTTTAATGACAATCCAAAAAGGAATAACAATAAATATTTGGCAAAATTGCCGAAAGGTATCGTATCGAACGATCTCTTAATATCAATGAATTCATGAAGAGACTAAGTCTCGGAATGATACAACACATTTATACACATATATGATGACATTAATCTCATTGACTAGTACAAGTATAAAACTTGCCTCAAACCGAAGGCGAGGAAGTCCTTCCACGAACAACGTCCTTAATAGGGAATACCGGCCACTCGAACAACCTTGAATTACACAAGCACCAACAATTTGCTTAATATATGAATCAAACACGAATATAACGAACTCGAAACGTCGATACGATTAAACTAAGTTCATTGGGGCATTATATCGAATACGTTGTGGCCAAACTCCGATTGTTTACAATCAAACCTCAATATACCAATATCAAATCCCCCAAGAAGTGTTTCAAACCAACAAAACATCTCCAAAACGATCAATAATCCGTTATGAATATCCAAAAACGTGATTATAACAACAATTAGTCGAAAATCCCCAATTCCAACTCGATTTTCAACGTGTTCTTGAATAATTCCTCAATAATCCAATGAATCCTTATACAAACTCATAATCATATACATATCCCTTCATATAACATGATTATAACGTCCAAAACATCATATCTCAACACAAAATCGAAGTCCAAAGTGTTGAAGAATTGACCTCTTGAAGATCCAACCAATTCGATCCGATGAAAACGTGTAAAAACGACTATCCAAGCTTCCCAAATGATTGAAGGTGATGAAAATACACACTCAAATGATAATTGATGAAGAAATCTCTCCCTCAAGTTATTCTCTCTCGGTTGCGGTGAAGAAGATGGAAAAAATGGAAGAAATGAGCTCAAAATGCTCAAAAATGAATTTATAGGGGTTGACTCGGCGGCGGACTCGGCCGTGCCCGCCGACACGGTCGCGGCGCATCCGGCGGCAGGGACTCGGCCGTGTCACCGCTTGACACGGTCGCGGCGCGAAGGCCTACCGACGATGACCCGTCCGCGGCGCTCGGCATTGACTCGGCCGTGCCCGCGGCACGGTCGGGCGTGTCAGCGATCGCTCAGCTTATCCGGAAGGGTTCGACTTGGCCGTGCGAGCGACACGATCGGGTCTGAGGCGAACACCCGGCACTTTCCGGACGAGTACGGCACGGGCCGTGTCGGACGACACGGCCGAGTTCGTTCGGCAGTGATCGGCCAAAACTGAAAAATGAGCGGTTGAGCTAAAACGACCATAACTCTCTCGTCCGGACTCCGATTGACTCACCGTTCGAACCATTGGAAAGCTAACTCGATTCTCTATAATATTGCAAAGATTTAGAATTTTTGGAGTTACCAAAAAATTAATGGTGATCTAACAAAGTCGAACTCATATGAGGAAAGTTGAAACAATGAACAATAACGATACACAACTCGAAGTTTTTCCGAATGGTGAACACGGTGAATGAATATGATTGATGAATGATTATAATCGAGTGAAAATACACTGAGTGACAATTACAGACTGATAATTACTGAATGAAAATGAATGAATTACAACCGGGTATTACACATGCCGGCAGGTTTTTGGCCATTTTTCTCAATCTTCCCTTTCTCTTCTGCGGATGTGGTCTTGGGAATCTTGAAGCCATGTTGTTTAAAAACAAATCCATGAAGTTATTGAGGTCACAACATCAATCAATCATCCGTTATCATCCTTTGATCCAGCGAATCAAGGTAATCTTCCTTAGAACCCTAATTTCGTGAATTTGGGGGTTTTTGCATTTTTATCCGATTCGTTCCGTGTTTTTGATTAATCCATGATGGGTATGATTAATCTTGGTAGTATTCTTGTGTTTAACATTATTTAATCCATTGTTCTTCGTCGAATCGAAGTATATTTCTTGATTTCCTTCGAATCGACTTTTTGGGGGATTTGTTCTCGATATCGTTTTCCATCCATTTTTGTTAGATAAATTGTGGTTAAATGATGTTGTTAAACATATTCTATGGATCGTATATCCATATTTCGACTTAGAATTCCGTTTTCGTGTTTTGTCGGGACGAATCGTGTTCTTGGCCGTTTTGGGGAAAACACTTGAACTTTCGTCATTCGTTCTTTGAATTCAGCGGCTTTGGGTCGTACTTTGGAATTTATTTTCGTTGTTATTGTTTTCGTTCGTAGTTCATTGTTGCGGATTGTCGTTCGGTGGAGTCGGTGAGTTCGTAGTCGGTTCGTGCCAACCTACTTCGGCCGATTCTCTGCGTTGTGGTTATTCGAGGCAAGTATCTTGCCCATACATTACGTGTATTGTGGATATATTAGTTGGTAATTTACGATACGTGATTTATGAATGCCTATAATTAACTTTCAAAGGAATTGATATGCTTTTCAATACTTCCTTAAAAGATGACTCGTATGATTTCGTTGTTAAATATGCTTGTCTAAGTATGTGTGGGGTATCGTTTTGTGTGATTATGACATTGTGGATTTATAGCTTAACCTTTCCTTGAGATATGTATGGAACGTATGCCTATTGATAATCCTGCCTCATTGTGTCGTTCGGCGTGGTTGGATAGGTATTTTCCCTCGTTGCTATGTTATTTGTATGCATATTTGAAATTCTAGCATGAATCGTATCATTACTTGGTCGTGAGTATATGTTGGATGAACTGGCCATTCTAGTAAGGTACCTCGACTATATATACTGTGATTGACCTTCGAGGCTTGTGGTTTGCAACTGTGATTTTGGAACGTGTGTGTGTGTGTGTTGTTCCTTCCACCCGGAGTGTCCGACGGGATGTCTGGGGGTCGATACTAAGGGGTACGGCCACGGAAGTGGACTTGGGTGCGTGTGTGGATGAACTTCCACCCGGAGTGTCCGACGGGATGTCTGGGGGTCGATACTAAGGGGTACGGATGCGGAAGTGGTTTCCCACCCGGCGTGTCCGACGGGATGTCTAGGGGTTGATACTAAGGGGTACGGCCGCGGGTTACCAGTTGTGGTTTTCATCTTGAGGATGACGTTGATGTTTTCGTTAATTGTGATATTGTCCGGAGTATCACAATGCTTTGTGCTCGGGGTCGAGAGACATTATATATATCGAGTCTTGGTGCTTGGCTAGAATGGCATAAGAATGATGTGTTATGTGTAATGTGTCCTTGTAAGTGAATTGCAGTGGATGATCGGGTCGTAGGCCCTGTGTTTTGTGACCGGAATGGTTGGGTCGTGGACCCCGTGTTTTGTTAACGGATTTGCATTTTGGAAAATGAACTTTGGGGTTGTGACCCTAAATGGCTTTCGAGGAATAAAGAACTTTTCAATTTCTGATGTTTTCAAAACTCCCGAGATTTGGAAATGTTTTCAAAATGCTTACTTGCTTCGTTTCTGCTTTCAAGACTTGAACTATTTTTAACTAAATATATCTCGGGAAGTCTTTCGTTATATTCTCGGAATGTGTTGTGTATGGCTCGTATTTGCACTTTATACTTGCAGTAGCGAAATAGTGGAGTTTTGCTAACCCCCGAGTAATCGGGGGGTGGATATTGTAATATCCGGAATTTCTACTACTGTTGTTTAATATTATTTTATCCAAGTTATGTTGTACAACGTGGAATCTGTACAGTATGGATAAAATAAATGAAGGACTAAGACACATGTATTAGTATTATTACCGCACTTGGTTGATAGTTGTATTGGAAGACATTGTGTGTCGGGTTTATCGTATGGGAATGTTTTTGGTATATGTATATGTATTCAATATGTCGTATGTTCGTATTCTGCATGTCGAGACGTTGGAGAAGAGTAGATGATAATGGCCAAACATAGCCTTATTAGCGCACGCTAATACTCATTCATAGCGCACGCTGACGTGCAGGTGTAGCGCACGCTAAAGGTAAAATAATAGCGCGCGCTAGTGCAGGCAGATCAGAGGGAATCTACATGTGGACCAGGCCACTTTCGGCGCACGTTCTGATAAGTCAACGGATGTTTGTAATGTAGTACTAGCGCACACTAAACCCTAAAGTTTAGCGCACGCTAATGATATATCAGACAAAAAGGAATCTTATCCTCGTCAGCACTTTCGGCGTGTGGACCAGTCTTCGGAGCATATAGACAAACGAGTCAACTGCGTATAGCGCACGCTAAGGTTAAGGACTTGCGTACGCTAGACAGGATGTTTTACGTACGTTAATACATGGTCATTACGTACGCAAGCTAGTTTACGAAGCAAAACAATCGCCTCTGGACTGCGATAGCGCACGCTAACAAAGGACAGTTAGCGCACGCTAAGCTTGTAACGTACGTTAATTAAAGATGTTAGCGTACATTAATAATGTACAGTATATATATAAGTGCAGTTGGCCATTATTCATCATTTCTGTCCATTTCTTCATGTGAACCGATAGAGAGAGGTCTTAGAGAGAAGTTGAGGTTCCAAACACTTGAGTTGATCATTCCTAACAACACTTGAAGCTTGGAAGGGATTGAAAATGGATTCAACATTGGGATTCAATCCATTCCTTCAAAGAGGTAATTACTCTCCACTTTGGGATTTCATTTTAGATTGTATATGATGTTCTTGAGTTTATGATCGTCATGTTTATGAGTTGATGAGTATGGTTATGAGATGGATTACTGAGTTATGTTGATAATATGGTTGATATGCGGATATTGATATGATTCGTGTGGTTTATGAACGGTGTTGTTTTTCTTCAAGAGATATATTGGTTAATATCTCCCTTCATTTCGGGTTTTTAATGTTCTTGTTATTGTTTACTTCGTATGATGATGAACATGCAAGTGATTATGATTCTTGGTGTATATGATATGATTAAGAAGACTATATGTTGAAATGTTAGTGGAAATAAGATTTGGACACTTGTTTGGAAAGTAATGTGTATAAGGTTCGACTTTGGAAAATCACCACCGATTCTTGAAAACTCCAAAAATTCTGAAACATAAAATTATAATAGAGCATCGAGTTAGCTTTCTAATGGTTCAAACGGTGAGTTAATCGGAGTCCGGATGAGTGAGTTATGCTCAAAATGGCAAAAACTATATTGTCTGTATTCTGGGAACAGGTAGCGCAGCTATTGATGAAGTTAGCGTACGCTAACATGCCTGGGCGTATAAAAACGTAAAGCAGTCGGGAATTTCATTTCCCAACCCATCCTACACGATCCCCTTTTGTCCCAAATCATCCAAACTCGGTTTTTAACCCCTAAACCTCAGCTTTTGAGTTGGTTTATCAAGTGATAACATCTAGGAAAGCTTGGAACAAAAATTATAACATCATTATTGATTCTTTCGCCGGATTGAAGGTAATTGGCTTGAACTCTAATATTTTGGGTTGCTTGAGATTCTTGATATATTTTGGTGGTTTAGTTCGTATCGATGGCTAGAATCATGTAATGTTGAAGGATATATATGTTTGTGATTATGTTCTTCGTGTTCTTGATGTGGTTGGTGTTTGATGATTGATGATTCGAATATACCTTTGAATTCCGCCTTCAAGGTGTTTGATTGAAGTTTTGAAAGAGAAATTGATTGGAATATTTCGGTTAAGTTTGTATACTTGCCTTATCGAATAAATATGTGGGCTTTGTGGAATCATGGGAATGAATTCGTAATTGTTTGAGTTAGATTGTTCGGACTTGTGTTTAATCGAGATATTTTGGAATCGTTGGGTTTGTGGATTAGTTATATCGATTGTTGATTGTTATCGAATGTATGTTAAATCGATTATTGTAATAGGTTGAGATTATTGATCGATATTAGAACCATGCTTTGCGGTCGTATTCAAGAATGTTCGTAGATTGCTTTGATCAGGGCTGAGGGACATGTAGACGACGGCAAGGAATTGGTAACGGCTTCATTGGTATCGAGGCAAGTTATTACTTGCTCAGTTTATAATATTTAATGAATGGTTTCAGTTTCATTCGTTTATAATTCGTATAGCAATGTTTATAAATCGTAATCACAGGAGAGTTGAAATTATAGGTTGTATTTGAGTTTTGGGAATTAAATCATAATGTATATGATTTACATTCTTGTTGGCATACTTGGTATCGAGGATACATCATGGTATAGACAAAGGCGTGACTTATTTACCATCCGTGACATTTCGGATCGTCAAATATTCAGAATAATGGTTCGTGATGGTCTGGACATCGAGATTGCTCTCGAAGGACTCGGGGCAAGTACTCTAATCATTTTTGTCATTTCATGTCGATCATGTTGTGATACATGCGTGTATCGTTGTTGTCATGCATTGTGTATCATTGTTATATGCATTTGTGCATTGTTGTTGTATGTCCATCTCGGGTTGGTCTGACGGGATCATCGGGGGATCTATGCTAGCGTGCGCTGGATCAACGGACGGGTTTTCCACCTCGGGTTGGTCTGACGGGATCATCGGGGGATCTAGGCAGTGAACGCTGGATCATCGGATTGCCATGTATTGTTGTTGTGCATATGTATATTATGGGTTTGCCATAAGTATACATTGTCGTTATTGTTGTGATCATATTGACGTTGTCATATGAGTATGCATTTGTAGGTCTTGTGTTAGGACCATGTTCCGTATGTTATGTTGATCTGATCTCGGATTAGACTGGCGTGATTGTCATGGTATTTCGTATCTTGAGGTATGTTTCGTATTTCCTTGGTACTTGTCTTTGATGGACAATCGATTATCGTATTGGAATTCTCGATGTTATCCGATGGATTGAATTGGCCAGAGTTGGTATAATTTCCGTATCGCGAGTTATGATAATATTTTGAGAACCTTGAGTATTGTTGAGACACCGTACAGATATTTCGGTATTATTTTAATGTGTTGTTAAGGATACGAATCATGGATTCTCGTAAAGTTACGACGGTAAGATTACACTAGTCGTATTCTTACTTAGTATTTCCATTGATATGTAATTATTGACGAGATGTGATGGTTATCATTGTTGGATATTATGGCTGACCCCGTCGTGGGCTTTCTTTTTAGCTTCTTGGATTATCAAGCTTGTAACGGTCGTGGAGAGATGAATTTCCCAAAGGATACTGGCAAGGGCATGTATTTGTTTTTTGAGTTTCTGATCAGTTGTTGTATTCCGCTGCTAGAGTATTTTAATTGTTTGTCTTTATCCGCTGCGTGAGTATTTTTAAATGGCCTTTTTGGTATCCGGTAACTTAGGTTACTTTGGTAATCATTTTCTAAATCTATTATGTCGGTACGTGTAAGCGATAGCTTAACGTATGTTTTTAAACTGTTGAGTTTTGGTATTTTGGGCCTTGTGGTTTCAAATGAGTTTTTACGACGGTTTGATAAACGAGTTTTATAAATCTTCGAATGTTTTTAATAGATAATACCGTCGTTAGCCTTTTGAGCGTTTGTAAATGTTTGCGAAAATTTCCTTCAGCCTTGTGGGTTCCATCTCGGGGCCCACGACGCTGTAATGTTCCCGGTCGGATCTGGGGGTGTTACAGAATATGGTATCAGAGCTTAGGTTGAGAAAACCTAGGCAGTCGGGTCGAGTTGGGTCCTGTTTCTGTCGCGTTATTTGAGTTGTCGATTGAAAAATATTGGAGCCGTGAGTTTTTGTTGTTCACTCGGGCTTATGCGTTGTGCGATTTTCCAGCGTAGTACTGGTCTTGTTATAAACTTTTCCAAATAGTATTAACGTGTTTCTTCAGATAGAGCTGTGTTGTTTTCTCGAGTTGAACTGAATTTGCAAAATGTGTGTTTTGAAAATATCTGTGTCGAGTATTTTCTTGAGTCGAGACATGTGCCAGTATCACGGGGAATCGTCGGCTTCACGATCTGTAAGTATTGGATTTTTGAATTGCATTGAGATTTATTGTCGTTCAAAGTTGATATGTTCTGGGGTTCAGAAAGATATTATGCGTTACAGTATAAGATGACAGAGTTGGTACAGGATTGATGATCTTGAGAAGTTATGATTTTGTAAATCAATATGTCGATTAAGTTTTGGAACGGAGCTGTGCATTTGGGAGAAATATTGTGGATTGTTCAGGAGAACATGTAGTCATGTTAGTTCATTTTGAGATATATGAACTGTTTTTGATCATTTGAAAATGATACTTTTCAAAATGAATGTTTTACGGATGTTTTACCGTAAATGATTTTTGGGCCGAGACCCAATAGATTTTTGAAATTGTTTTATAACTCAGGACTTGGGGTCCGAAAAAAGAGTTTCCTACTTTTTAAACTTCTTGTAATGCGGAACGAGATACGGGCTGAGACCATAATATTTCAAAAGACTTTTCCGTTTTCTTAAAAACTCCCGAGACTTGTAAAACACTTTATCAATCGTTTATCTATGTCGTTCCTGCCTTTCGGGGTTCTGGATTACTTGTTCAAAAGAAACTTCTCGGGAAGTCTTTCGCTGTGTTGATTTGTTTCAATGCATTGTCATAGCATAATTGAGGTGATCCAGGATGGAAAATGATTCACGTTGCGAGTCATATGTGGAAAAAGAGTTTTTAGTCGGAGTTTATATATTGAAAATTTCGGAACTTTATCGTGTGGTTTTCCGATGGAATAGCGAACCGAATTGGTATACAGTAATATGGATGTAGTCCAACATTTGCATAATTTTCATTTGAAACTTCGAAATCGTGTAGAATCGAAGGAAACTGTTATCGAATACTTGGCACCAGCGAGCCGATTTAATTTTTTTCGAAAATTGATTTCGTGGACTTACGAAAATTTATGTTTTGAGTTTTGAAACTTTTGAAAGAACTTTCGGAAATTTGTCTTTTGACGAAACTATATGATTTCAAACAGGTTTTGAAAATTGATTGACATAAATACGCATTTAGTGCATAATGCATATCATGATGGAGTTATGAGTGTGACTCACAAACTGGATAAGGCATCAGTACGGTACGATGAAAACTTCAGTATGGTAGTTGGTTATCTAGGGATGATCGGTTGATTGATCGGATAAGAAGAATATGCTACAGGATGTAGAATTCATGCACAGGATGTAATTTTGGAACTGTGGGTTTTGTGAAACTGAGACATTGGAGATGGTGATCCCATGCTGGTTGCTTTGAATATTGAGTGGTCGTTCCCACTCCATATAGGATTGGATATGTACGCCAGTCGGGTATGTTTATTGAGATCTACTGTACGTGATTGGTGTGTCATTTTGAGAATGTTATTCTTTCGTATATCTGTTTCCGTGGTTCTGTGTTGACCATGTTGGAGCTTACCGTGTGAAAGTATTCTCGAAGTGTGTTTTGACCTTTGGATGGTCGAATTAGAGTTTATCATGTTGATGATATTCTTGGCTAATTTGTTGATTGATCATCGTTAACGATCGTATGAGCGTTCAGACGTTATGTCAATATTTCGGGGTCTGTTGTCATTGTTTTGGACAGTTGTTTCACAGTTGTATAGTGTATTATTGATTTGTATCCGAATTGGGATTTGATTGTGCGATCAGGCAGACAAGATCTGACACGGATAGATTATTTCATCTGACGATAATATATATGGTTGGGACTTATGGAATTGTTATTGTAAGCGTGTTGAGGCTTTTCAGTAAAGTCACTTGCTAGTATCTCAGGAGATCGTCGACTTGGCACATATGTAAGTATGCTATTTTGGTTATTCAGTAATAATGATGATTCATCGTTGTCGTGATTATTTCGGGATATTTTGGTTGAACGGGTTATTTGTTTTTATGACGGATTGCAAGTTTCGAGGACGAAACTTATTTTAAGTGGTGTAGTATGTAATATCCGGAATTTCTACTACTGTTGTTTAATATTATTTTATCCAATTTATGTTGTACAACGTGGAATCTGTACAGTATGGAAAAAATAAATGAAGGACTAAGACACATGTATTAGTATTATTACCGCACTTGGTTGACAGTTGTATTGGAAGACATTGTGTGTCGGGCTTATCGTATGGGAATGTTGTTGGTATATGTATATGTATTCAGTATGCCGTATGTTCGTATTCTGCATGTCGAGACGTTGGAGAAGAGTAGATGATAATGGCTAAACATAGTCTTATTAGCGCACGCTAATACTCATTCATAGCGCACGCTACCGTGCAGGTGTGGCGCACGCTAAAGGATAAATAATAGCGCGCGCTAGTGCAGGCAGATCAGAGGGAATCTACGTGTAGACCAGGCCACTTTCGGCGCACGTTCTGATAAGTCAACGGATTTTGTAATGTAGTACTAGCGCACGCTAAACCCTAAAGGTTAGCGCACGCTAATGATATATCGGACAAAAAGGAATCTTATCCTCGTCAGCACTTTCGGCGTGTGGACCAGTCTTCGGAGCATATGGACAAACGAGTCAACTGGGTATAGCGCACGCTAAGGTTAAGGACTTGCGTACGCTAGACAGGATGTTTTACGTATGTTAATACATGGTCATTACGTACGCAAGCTAGTTTACGAAGCAAAACAGTCGCTTCTGGACTGCGATAGCACACGCTAACAAAGGACAGTTAGCGCACGCTAAGATTGTAACGTACGTTAATTAAAGATGTTAGCGTACGTTAATAATGTACAGTATATATATATAAGTGCAGTTGGCCATTATTCGTCATTTCCGTCCATTTCTTCATGTGAACCGATAGAGAGACGTCTTAGAGAGAAGTTGAGGTTCCAAACACTTGAGTTGATCATTCCTAACAACACTTGAAGCTTGGAAGTGATTGAAAATGGATTCAACCTTGGGATTCAATCCATTCCTTCAAAGAGGTAATTACTCTCCACTTTGGGATTTCATTTTAGATTGTATATGATGTTCTTGATTTGATGATCGTCATGTTTATGAGTTGATGAGTATGGTTATGAGATGGATTACTGAGTTATGTTGATAATATGGTTGATATGCGGATATTGATATGATTCGTGTGGTTTTGAACGGTGTTGTTTTTCTTCAAGAGATATGTTGGTTAATATCTCCCTTCATTTCGGGTTTTTAATGTTCTTGTTATGCAAGTAATTATGATTCTTGGTGTATATGATATTATTAAGAAGACTATATGTTGAAATGTTAGTGGAAATAAGATTTGGACACTTGTTTGGAAAGTAATTTGTATAAGGTTCGACTTTGGAAAATCACCACCGATTCTTGAAAACTCCAAAAATTCTGAAACATAACATTATAATAGAGCATCGAGTTAGCTTTCTAATGGTTCAAACGGTGAGTTAATCGGAGTCCGGATGAGTGAGTTATGCTCAAAATGGCAAAAACTATACTGTCTGTATTCTGGGAACAGGTAGCGCACGCTATTGACGAAGTTAGCGTACGCTAACATGCCTGGGCGTATAAAAACGTAAAGCAGTCGGGAATTTCATTTCCCAATCCATCCTACATGATCCCCTTTCATCCCAAATGACCCAAACTCGGTTTTTAACCCCTAAACCTCAGCTTTTGAGTTGGTTTATCAAGTGATAACATCTAGGAAAGCTTGGAACAAGGATTATAACATCATTATTGATTCTTTCGCCGGATTGAAGGTAATTGGCTTGAACTCTAATATTTTGGGATGTTTGAGATTCTTGATATATTTTGGTTGTTTAGTTCGTATCGATGGCTAGAATCATGTAATGTTGAAGGATATATATGTTTGTGATTATGTTCTTCGTGTTCTTGATGTGGTTGGTGTTTGATGATTGATGATTCGAATATACCTTTGAATTCCGCCTTCAAGGTGTTTGATTGAAGTTTGGAAAGAGAAATTGATTGGAATATTTCGGTTAAGTTTGTATACTCGCCTTATCGAATCGATATGTGGGCTTTGTGGAATCATGGGAATGAATTCGTAATTGTTTGAGTTAGATTGTTCGGACTTGTGTTTAATCGAGATATTTTGGAATTGTTGGGTTTGTGGATTAGTTATATCGATTGTTGATTGTTATCGAATGTATGTTAAATCGATTATTGTAATAGGTTGAAATTATTGATCGATGTTTAGAACCATGCTTTGCGGTCGTATTCAAGAATGCTCGTAGATTGCTTTGATGAGGGCCGAGGGACATGTAGACGATGGCAAGGAATTGGTAACGACTTCATTTGTATCGAGGCAAGTTATTACTTACTCAGTTTATAATATTTAATGAATGGTTTCAGTTTCATTCGTTTATAATTCGTATAACAATGTTTATAAATCGTAATCATAGGAGAGTTGAGATTATAGGTTGTATTTGAGTTTTGGGAATTAATCATAATGTATATGATTTACATTCTTGTTGGCATACTTGGTATCGAAGATACATCATGGTATAGACAAAGTCGTGAATTATTTACCATCCGTGACATTTTGGATCGTCAAATATTCAGAATAATGGTTCGTGATGGTCTGGACATCAAAATTGCTCTCGAAGGACTCGGGGCAAGTACTCTAATCATTTTTGTCATTTCATGTCGATCATGTTGTCATTTTATGTCGATCATTTTTGTCTAGGCAGTGAACGCTGGATCATCGGATTGCCATGTATTGTCCAGCGTTCACTGCCTAGACAAAAATGATCGACAAGGGCATGGAGAGATGAATTTCCCAAAGGATACTGGCAAGGGCATGTATTTGTGTTTTGAGTTTCTGATCAGTTGTTGTATTCCGCTGCTAGAGTATTTTAATTGTTTGTCTTTATCCGCTGTGTGAGTATTTTTAAATGGCCTTTTTGGTATCCGGTAACTTAGGTTACTTTGGTAATCACATTCGGACTGGAAGGACGAATGGAGTAAGACACTACCAACTTGTAGTTAGCTCTTCTTATAAGATCTAAGATAGGATACCACTGGAATTGCGGTTGTTAAAGAAGTTGCTTTGCTTGTTTTAGGTCATAAAGGGAATAGTCTTTTTAGCTCAATGCCAATGGTCTATACTATAGCCCTCGACAACGCTCTGCTATTGACAGAGCAGAGCTCAACGGAAGGAGAACTCACTGTCCAAATGGAGGGAAAGGAGTTTGGACTCGTTCACAGAGATAGATCACACCGGCAACAAGAGCCTGAAAACCAGGAACTATGTAATTGCCATTCGATTTTCTAAATCTATTATGTCGGTACGTGTAAGCGATAGCTTAACGTATGTTTTTAAACTGTTGAGTTTTGGCATTTTGGGCCTTGTGGTTTCAAATGAGTTTTTACGACGGTTTGATAAATGAGTTTTATAAATCTTCGAATGATTTTAATAGATAATACCGTCGTTATCCTTTTGAGCGTTTGTAAATGTTTGCGAAAATTTCCTTCAGCCTTGTGGGTTCCATCTCGGGGCCCACGGCGCTGTAATATTCCCGGCCGGATCTGGGGGTGTTACAGATATCTGTATTGTGTCCAGGTACATGCAGGTTTTCGGGAGCAAGACACAGGATCGGTGCGAGGGATGATGAAAGACGAATGATACTAATCACACGAAGGCCAGTTTTGACTTCAGTTAGTCGGAGTCCATTGTATTATCTTTTCCGCTGTCTTATTGTTCGTCGTTGCAAGTATTTTACCCTTGCATGTGTATGAGTCTGGATGAGTTTATGTATTTTGATTTGCAAGTCAGTGACGGAAGACCAAATCGGTCTATTGATTTGTTATTTTGATTCGTCAGTATGTAATGTAATGTGTTGTATTGATGTCTAGCCTGGAGGATCCTCACGGAGAGGGTCTGCGGCGTGTAATATTCCCGGTTTAATCTGGGGGTGTTACACTCTGCACATTAATCATTTAAGCGCGTTTGTGGCATTCATGCAATATGAAACAACCATTCACACCCTAGTTGCTACCAACATGTGGTTCATGGACTGTTCCTAGAAAACAAATACTCCGTAATCTAATTACAAGTCGTCATCTTGAATCTTCATCTTCTCGAAATGGATCTTCCTCCGGTCTTCGTCATTACATATAAATTTTACATCGAAAATTGCATCCTACATACAAATATTTCTAGTAAAATAAATAGGCTCAAAACGGCCTTTACAACCCAATCGAATAAAACGAACGATTCAAAACTAAGTCCACGAACCACATCCCCATTCAAAATCATTCATCCAATAAATACTATATAAATGGAAAGCGTAGAGATACATTGATTCAATCAACAATACGAACCGATCCAATCGATTCACACAATCGGTAATATGATAACGTTCAAAATAATTCGGTCGACCATAAATATTCCAATTAATCAAATTTCCCTTATAAAATGAAATACCATAAATCATTTTAATCATATTAAATCCAATTTAACATGAGGGAGATTAATTTTCAAGTATACACGAAAAAATCGAGCCGGGCAAAATGGCTGCCATGGCGAAGTCATCGGCAGATCACGCCGACACGGCCCGTGCCGAATGGCACGGTCGGGTCGTGCGCCAGTGACCTAGACCTACCGCCAGACTTCGGCCGTGTCACGACACGGTCGAGTCACTTCGAAGCCGCCGACTGCACACGGTCCGTGTCGCCCGACACGGCCGGGTCCGCCGCAGCTGGCCTCGGCGAATGCCGGACACGGCCCGTGTCACAAGACACGGCCAAGTCACCCTGGCAGCTTCCTGCCCTTTGTCCGAAAAATCGTCCGACGACGATTCAGAGCTCGATTTTCGACCGGATATCCAATATCAACATTCATATCTTCAATATAAATCATATTTCCAAGAAATTAAGATTTATATTTAGACATAAACTTACGAAAAATATAACTACAACGAACGTAAAAATATATACCATGATTATGACTAAAATGATTCCAAATCATTCATCATCTAATCAAGCATTCCAAATGCCAATATCATATATACGATCGCAAGACCTACGCTCCGATACCACTGTTGTGATTCGGTGCCTAAATCGAAGGCCCAGCGGAAGCGGTAAAACGAAAATTAATTCGATCTGAATCCCTACGAGGATCGATCAAGCTACATATATACGAATATCAAAACGAATAACAAGAGATATAGAAACTCACCCTTGTAGTCCATTGATTAGATGGATAACCTTCTCTTGAGCTATTCCCCATTGTTGTGTCAAGATTTATTCATCCCGACAGGCGATCGACTATAAGTCCAAGCGACCGAGTCAACACCAGTCAAACTATGTCTAGCTCGCCTAATCGAAGATACCAGACCACCATCAGGTACCTAGCGATCGACTCCCAAGGCGATCGCCCTTCGGCATCTGGCGATCGACTCTATTGTCCGGCTAAGGACAATCGACCTACGCCCCGAACAGAGACGATCGCCCGGAAAAGTCATCGAAGACTGTATCCCTGAACAGCACCCACGTGCAGATCCACAAAAGGCGCTGACAGACAAGACCTTTGACCCCAGCCTGTCACCTACCTCACCTACCGACAGGTCCGCCGAAAGTTACAAAGTGGGACCGCTCGTGACAGCAATTCAGGACGCGTGCAGGCTCCCCATTGGACCGTACAGCTGGCTGCCAGCAGCAGCCGCGGGCTTTAAGGGAACAAGCCCACGTGCTAAAAGACGATCGCCCAATTATTATAATACAGAAAAGGCAATCGCCCGGCAGATCCAAGTCCTATAAATAGAGAACCTCCTCCTACTGAAAAAGGTTCCCAATTCATTCACCTTCATTCCGAATTCATTCACGTAAATACAGAAGAACATACATACCATCAAGCTCCCAGCTTTCTCGCCGGAATCCATCTTAGGATTTCTCTCTCCGAATCTCTCATCCAGAAGACGATTGGCAGAGGCAAGAAGTCTCCACAAGACAGATTCCAGGAGATGCATAAGCCCAGGAGCTCAAGCATCTAGTTAATACTCGCCGTGAGAGACTGTCGGTCTCTCACCACCGTGACTGTTCATATCCTTTGTTACAAGAACTCACAGAGCATCACATCTGGTTCTTCCAGCAATCTACACGCTCACTAGCTAAGATAACAAGAATCTTTACACTCATTGTAATTGTATTCTTACATTAGTACTTGTATCCTCGAATATTATTATTAATAATATCTCGCGAGAGCATTCAAGCCTGGGACTAACAACCCCGGCAAATCTTGTGTTATTTTTCTTTCTCACAGAAGTGTTCTCGCATTTGTTTACTATCCATCCATTCCAGAAATATCTATCTCCGGATAATATTTTGGGTAGCAACAATTGGCGCTAGAAGGAGGGCATCTAACCCTCAAATTTTTATTCCTACCGTCCCGAAGAACACTCACTGTTCTCGGGGCATATACTTGAAGTGACACTCACTGCGCTTCAAAGAAAACCTTCAGAATCATGACATCCGCCGGTACATCGAAGAATGCCACTCTCCGAACCGTCGGACACCATATCCCGGCTCAATCCGAACCCCAGCCGACGACCGGGGGAAGCCGCGGCAATGCGAGACTCTCGATCCCGCACCTGAGAGATGGCCCCAACCTCTCACTCGACCAGTTCCAAACCGAGGAACAGATCGAGGAGGCTATGGCCATCCAAGAGGAGAAACGGAGAGCATACGCGTCGCCCGCAATAACTCCCTCGATCATCCGCCGCATGGGAAAATGGAAATTCAACGGGCTACTGGGCGAGCGATCTCCAGAAAGCCCCAATTCGCGAGAAAGGGCTCTCACACGACCGGACGGATCCATATTCAATCGCTTGGGGTGCGACCCATCCTAGCGACCGGGGCATTCTGTTTCCAACCACGAGGAGACGGAATCCGA
The DNA here is from genome assembly GCA_033398695.1 of Orobanche coerulescens. Taxonomy (NCBI): domain Eukaryota; kingdom Viridiplantae; phylum Streptophyta; class Magnoliopsida; order Lamiales; family Orobanchaceae; genus Orobanche; species Orobanche coerulescens. The sequence continues at coordinate 85,127,323 of CM065809.1, forward strand.
ATCCGTCACCAGGAGTTCGGCCTACCCAACTTACAGCCGAGCGCAGGTCAGCCATCTGACACCCGCCCCGATCGCCAGGGGATCAGTACTCGATCGCCTAGGCTCCCGCTCCGAGCGCCGAGCCGCAAGCAGCCAGGCCACGACAATGGCCGCTATACAACGCCAGCTCGACGAGATGAAAGCACTCTTGGACACTGGGGCAAGCGCCAACAGAAAGATCACCGGGCCGACCGAGCCACTCGCGGTCCACGTCGAGCTTGCCCCCGTACAACCAACGATCGCTCCTCCCAAAACACCTCTGTATGAGGGGAGATCGGACCCCGAAACCCACCTGAGTGAATTCCGAATCTACATGACTGGGTGTGGGGCATCTAATGCAACCAAATGCCGGATCTTCCCATTAACATTGGGCGAGCTGGCCCATAGGTGGTACGCCTCACTACCACCACGATCGATCATCTCCTTTGAGAAACTGGCGAATGACTTCACGTCATACTTCGCCACCAAGGTCGCCAGACCAGAAGGCCCCCACCGCGTGATGAAAATCAGGCAGGGGAAAGACGAAACCGACGCAGATTACATCGACCGAGTAGACGAAATCATCCTCACCGGCGAACCCGTCAGTGACGAGCTCGCTCTCTATTCGGTCCTGGGGGGATTCTACGGTCATTCACCCATGTTTAGACATCTCACCAAGGATATTCCCCCAACCTACGCGATCTTCCGCGCTAAGGCTGCCGACTTTCTGGCCAGGCAAAGGCTACTCACCTTCCACCAAGGCGAAGAAGCGCCACCTCCTGCCCGAAAGAAGGCGATCGCCAAATCAAAGAAGGCGATCGCCAAGCCACCCGGAGATCTCAAGGCCTTCGAGGACATGGAAGCCCATCTCCTCCATACGTTCAACCGAACTCCGGCCCACATTTTCTATGCCATCAAGGGGCACGAACCGCTAAACAAGCCAAAGGGAATAAGTGACCACGGTCACCTGGACAACAATCAATATTGTGCCTACCATAAGATTCCCGGCCACAGCACCAACCAATGCCGCGATCTCCTCAAACAGCTCTGGAGATTGTTCGAGGAGGGCAAGTTGGACAGCTTATTGGCTTAGCCGAAGCCCCTACCAATCTCTATACGCGATCGTCCGAGTCGAACACAAACAGGTTGGGAGGCTCATACGAGCCGACCCCTAGATCTACCTCGGCGATCGTCCCTACATGCTTCAATCAAAGGGAAGGGAACCTCGGAAGTCTCTCCCCGATCTCCCTCCTCATATAATAAATTGGAGGACTCGCTCGCCATCTACAGTTCACCATCTAACGTGATGGACTAAGGCACGAGATCGCCTCCCCCGCACAACGTACACCGTCGAAGGTCGGAATCTACATGACGATCTAAGGTAGAAGAGTCCAGCCATGGTCCTGGTGGTCGATGGAACCGACTGCTTAGGCCATGCAAGGTCCCTTTGGGCCAAGATCGCCCGCCCTTCGTTTAAATACGAGGCCGGCGTAGTCTGAGGCCCCTCCAAAATTAATCAGTGGACGCGATCGCCCGCCCTCAAAGGTTTATCATTTAACGTGGTGAACCCGGACAATGCGACGCGTCACTACCCCCGTTGAATCATTCAACGGGCTACTGAGTGAGCGATCATCAGAAAGCCCCAATTCGCGAGAAAAGGCTCTCGCACGACCGGACGGATCCGTATTCAATCGCTTGGGGCGCGACCCATCCTGGCTACCGGGGCATTCTGTTTCCAACCACGAAAAGACGGAATCTGAATCCATCACCAGGAGTTTGGCCTACCCACCTCACAGCCGAACGCAGGTCAGCCATCTGACTCCCGTCCCGATCGCCAGGGGATGAGTACTCAATCGCCTCGGCACCCGCTCCGAGCGCCGATCCGCGAGCAGCCAGGCCACGACGATGGCCGCTATACAATGCCAGCTCGACGAGATGAAAGCACTCTTGGACACTGGGGCAAGCGCCAGCAGAAAGATCACCGGGCCGACCGAGCCACTCGCGGTCCACATCGAGCTTGCCCCTGTGCAACCAACGATCGCTCCTCCCAAAACACCTCTGTATGAAGGGACATCGGACCCCGAAACCCACCTGAGTAAATTGCGAATCTATATGACTAGGTGTGGGGCATCTGATGCAACCAAGTGCCGGATCTTCCCGTTAACATTGGGCGAGCTGGCCCATAGGTGGTATGCCTCACTACCACCAAGATCAATCACCTCCTTTAAGAAACTGGCGAATGACTTGACGTCATACTTCGCCACCAAGGTCGCCAGACCAGAAGGCCCCCACCGCGTGATGAAAATCAGGCAGGGGAAAGACGAAACCGATGCAGATTACATCGACCGAGTAGACGAAATCATCCTCACCGGCGAACCCGTCAGTGACGAGCTCGCTCTCTTTTCGGTCACGGGGGGATTCTACGGTCATTCTCCCATGTTTAGACATCTCACCAAGGATATTCCCCCAACCTACGCGATCTTCCGCGCTAAGGCTGCCAACTTTCTGGCCAGGCAAAGGCTACTCACCCTCCACCTAGGTGAGGAAACACCACCTCCTGTCCAGAAGATAGCGATCGCCAAAGTAAAGAAGGCGATCGCCAAGCCACCCGGAGATCTCAAGGCCTTCGAGGACATAGAAGCCCATCTCCTCCATACGTTCAACCGAACTCCGGCACATATTTTCTATGCCATCAAGGGGCACGAAAATCTCAAAAAGCCAAAGGCGATAAGGGACCATGGTCACCTGGACAACAATCAATATTGTGCCTACCATAAGAGTCCCGGCCACAGCACCAACCAATGCCGCGACCTCCTCAAACAGCTCTGGAGATTGTTCGAGGAGGGCAATTTGGATAGCTTATTGGCTTAGCCGAAACCCCTACCAATCTCTATACATGATCGTCCGAGTCGAACACAAAACAGGTTGGAAAGCTCATACGAGCCGACCCCTGGATCAATGTCGGCGACCGTCTCTACATGCTTCAATCAAGAGAAGGGGACCTCGGAAGTCTCCCCGATCTCCCTCCTTATTTAAGAAACTGGAGGACTCGCTCGCCATCTACAGTTCACCATCTAACATGATGGACTAAGGCACGAGATCGCCTCCCTCGCACAACGTACACCGTCGAAGGTCGGCATCTACATGACGATCCAAGGTGGAAGAGTGCAGCCATGGACCTGGTGGTCGATGGAACCAACTGCTTAGGCCATGCAAGGTCCCTTTGAGCCAAGATCGCCCGCCCTTCGTTTAAATACGAGGCCGGCGTAGTCTGAGGGCCCTCCAAAATTAATCAGTGGACACGATCGCTCGCCCTCAAAGGTTCATCATTTAACGTGGTGAACCCAGACAATGCGACGCGTCACTACCCCCATCTCAACGTACACCGTCGAGGGTCGCCATCGTCATGGCGACCCGAGGTGGAAGCAGAGCTAAACAAGCCGCGGGCGTGGAGTTGAATCATCCGACGCTACCCCGCGCAAGGACTCCTCTAGACCGAGACCGCACGCCCTTCGTTTAAATACGAGGCGAGGCGCAGCCTAACAGAGGACCCTCATAATAAAGTGAGTCACGAGACACTCAATGTCTTCGCGCATCAAGACATGATCAGGGAGTCGGTCCATCGAACTCCGTGATCGTGCACGGTTCCTCAAGACGGACGACCGTCCTCGAGGATTCGACAAAGTTGAAGACCGATCACTCAACGAATTATTTTCATCCCCTTACTTCCACTAAGTGAATAAAAACAAGGGGAAGAGTGCGGACTACCTATACGACGATCGTCCCTATTCAACCACATACGGAGATCGTCATTTTTTAGATGTTGTGCAGTGATCGAATTTGTTGTAAAAGTTATCTTTATGAGTTTATCAATTCATTTTGAACTACCCTCGCAACGATCTCTCCTCACACATTTGTACAAAGTCAAACAAAGACTCAAAAATAACAATCATTCAAGTGATAAGTCAGAAAATCAAACATTCATTTCATTGCTGGAAGGATCAAAATACATGGTCGCCCGAAGACCAAAATACGACAAAGGGAAAACTACAAAACTACAAGACAAAAAGCTAAAACAAGCAAGCAAGAGCGAAGAACCTTAGGCCTCCGCCTGGCCTTCGCCTTCAGCCGTCGGCTCGACCTGTGGTCCTTCCCCAGTTTCCGGAGCGATCTCCCCATCCTCCGGATCGTCAGGATGAACGATGTTCGCCGAAGTCGGATACCAGCTCAGATCCACGCCAAGCTCTGAGAGATCCAAAATCGGCAAGGAGAAAGCAGGATGGAGAGGATGCTCCAACGCATACGCCTTGAAGTTCTCAGCAAGAGGCCCGACCTCCAAACCTCCCTTCTTAGCTGCTCGGATCGAGTCAGTGAACGCCATATAATAGGCGAACTCGCTGACAAACTCCAAGTTTTGAAAGGGATCAGCCTTGGTCGCCTCTACCTCTCTTTTCAGCTCCGCCATCGCCTGTTGCGACCCTTGGAGCTCGACCTACCCCGTAGCTACCTTCTCCCTCAACTCCGCCAGCTCGCTAGTCAACCGAGCGATCATCACCTTCTGACGATCGGCCTCCTCCTAAGCAACCTTCTGTGCCCGGACGGCATTCAACATTTTGTCCCGAAATCGGTCAACCGCCAAACGAGACAACTCAGTTTCCTTCCTCGCCAGCTCAAGATCTTGGCTCGCCCGCTTGGCTGCCTCCAAAGAGTCCTTCTCCATTGCCACGAACTTGTCGGCGAACTCGGCGTTCTCTTTCCGAGCTGCCTCGAGATCCACCTACAGGCGAATAGTGGAAGGTCGCCCCTCAAACTCCTGCGCAGCCTGGACAACCATGGTCGCCGTCTGGAGAGAAAGGGCGAGAACAGCCTGCATCGTACTCCCCGATTGCTGACTAGCGATCGCATCTAGATCGGTCGTCCAGGCCTTCGGTAGAGCAGAAGCGGCCTTGCTGACATATTGCGGGATGTCACAGGACTGGCGAGGAGATCGGATGGCTAAGAAATCCAACACCATCGGCGGGCAAGATGGATCTGTTCGACGGATCCTACATCAATACAACAAAGTTAACACGACTCCTACGCAATTGCAAGTTTCAACCCAAAATTGCAGTCTACCTCTCAGCCCTCTCGGGGTAGCGACCGAAGTATGGTTTCCCTCGAGGAGTCTCAGCGTTAGCGATCGCCATCTCTCGCATAAAAGCCACAGAGGGCGGCTCGTTCTCCGGAGGGATAACAGTGATCGGAGGCGCAGCGATCGGCACCTCATTGCCAGGGGCAGAAACCGGAGTTTCTTCCGGCCTCGGCCTTTTGCGATTCGTTCGAAGCCCCTCCTCCGGAACTCCCTCCTCAGCCACGATCGGCTCCACGCGAGGCTCCGCCTCCGGAACAATCGGCAGTGCAACAGGTGGGGCCTGTAACACCCCCAAGATATTCGAGGTATATTACAGCGCCGTGAATCCCTATCTGGGACCCACCAGGCTGAGCAACATCATACTCATCGACTCACAGAAATGACAAAATAAAACCTCGTCATAAAGACGCAAAACAGAATAATTCACCCGGTTCAACCGGTCAAACATAACACCATCATCCAACACAAACATAATAGACAACAATACAACCTGGACGAATAAAAACTCTTAAGTACTCGAGTACTACTATTAGTTCAAAAACCACAAAAGATGAAAAGATAGAAGACACTAAGACATCACTCGTGCACAATCATCACGCACGGCCATCATCCGCGTACTGGTCCAGCGCACGCTCGTCTCGATGAACCTGACCTGAAATTCATAAAACGAATTTCCCCAAGACGGGTCCCCAGAGGGGTTAGCAATTACGCTAGTACAAGTAACCAAATGAACAACTTACATCTTACACACATATAGTAAATGCATGCAATCAAGAAAACAATAGTTCCAAAACACTCATTTCCGGAAATGCCAATAATCAACCACATTTGTAAAATACACCACAATTAACCGCGGACCCACAGCTTCGTGGACCCCTACTGAGACCCCGTCGGATCTAACCCGTAGTGGTTAAAAGCAAACTCGCGGCCCCACAGCTTCGTGGACCCCTACCGAGACCCCGTCGGATCTAACCCGTAGTGGTTAAAAGCAAACTCGCAGCCCCACAGCTTCATGGACCCCTACCGAGACCCCGTCGGATCTAACCCGTAGTGGTTAAAAGCAAACTCGCGGCCCCACAGCTTCGTGGAGCCCTACCAAGACCCCGTCGGATCTAACCCGTAGTGAGTATACACACACACAATTTCTCATACAATACTAATATGTCAAGATCGTAAGTTCATAAGGATACTTGCCTCGATTAATAAACGGTGACACGAACGGAAAGGGAGAGTCAAGCACAATCGCGAGGAATCGGCGGAAGTTGTAACACCCCCAAGTTATTCAGGGTATATTACAGCGCCGTGAGCCCCGTCGTGGGACACACAAGGCTAAACATACGCGGAACTATAAAACTTGACCGAGAAGGTCTACATATAATGGGAAGAAAGACGATACAAAGGTATTCAAAAACATAACCAATGTATTCACAAACATTACATCACAAATCAATACTTCGGCAAACACAGGCTGGAACTTCAATGAAAGAGGAAAACAATACTCGAGTATTCAATAACCAATCCAGTACAACAACACTGATTGGAAAACTCAAAACATAACTGGAAGACCAACACAGTATCACACTTGCCCACCATCTTCATGCCGACCCGGTACCTGCCTGTCCGATCTTCTGGACCCTGAAATACATGAAACGTATTTCCCCCATAAAGGGGTTAGCCGTCGAATAGCTAGTGCAAGTATATCAAGTATGAAACACAATACTCCCCGACAATAAAGTAAATGTAATCCGTCAATTCATCAATTCAAGACTAGTATTCCGGAATGACTAAAATCTCATGACGTATGTGAATGCCGTAGAAACGGTTCGTTCATATCATACGCCGTTACATGTAGGAATGCCGTCAAAACGGTTCGTTCGTTACATGCCAATAATAGATATATGAATGCCGTAAAAACGGTTCGTTCATAATATGCCATCAATATATCTATGAATGCCGTAAAAACGGTTCGTTCATATCATACCATCGATTCCTCTTACTTTCAAAGTCGAGAACGCACAATCATAAATGTATACTTGCCTTTGAGACATCGAGAAATCGAACGGAGGAAGGGTATGAATTCGGTAGGTCCAAGAACGCGCTTCCGGCACCTAAGCGATTCGCAAGGAGTATGATAATCAATCATCCATATTCAAACTTCACGAAAGAACTCCCCAAACCCGTCTACGATTCATAAAGATATACGGATAATCAACTAAAGGTTGGAAAATAGTCCTAAACCTCACAAGTCCAAAAACGGCACAATCTAAACCATAAAATCGTAGGAAAAGTATACATACGGTATAGATACATCATAATCTCAAGGTTCTCAAGCTTCAAAGCGGTTAAATCGGACGAATCTACGAAAAACCCCAAAATTCCCAAAAGGTAGGGTTCTAAGGATTTTTACCTTTATTCGGACGTTAGGAGAAATTAGATGTTGAGAAATCCTTGTTCTCCAACCAAATATATCGTTGTTAGAAAGAAGATCGCTTCCAATCGCCTAAGATCGCCTCTCCCGAGTGATTACCGTCGAAAAGGAGTGAAGAAGGTGAGAAATGACGAAAAAAAAGTCAACCGCCATATTTATATCTCTGTCTGGGCCTAGCGCACGCTACGCCTCCTTCATTAGCGTGCGCTAGCGAAGTCACCGGATAGTCCAGTGGTTTCGCCGTTCCGTTAGCGTGCGCTAATCGATCGCCTCTAGCGGCGCTAGTCCAACATGTGGCATTCAAGATCGGAGTCGAACTTACCGTCTCGCCTCGCTCAATACTTAGCGTGCGCTAGCGCTAAGGCTTAGCGTGCGCTATTCCATGACTCTAGCGTGCGCTAGCCGGCCTAGCGACGCTACCCGATAGTCGTAAAACACGTAACTTCACCGCCTCACGGCCGGCCGGTAGCATGCGCTACGGACGGATGTTAGCGTGCGCTACTAACCACGAATAGCGCGCGCTAACAACCCCTAGCGTGCGTTAATCCGCCACCCAGAGCGATTCGAAAAGTTGGTTCTCGACTGACCGATATTCTAGCGCGCTACGGCTCAAAGCTAGCGTGCGCTAATCAAGCAGAATTAGCGTGCGTTAGCCTAGGCCTAGCGTGCGTTATATTTCCGGTCCAGAACATTTCCGCAAGGTCCTAAACGACATGATCAACAACCAAACGAGATACGAGACTCAAATAACAATATCAACAACATCTCCAAGCATTTACAAAGCGTCAACATAAGAGAAACGGCAAGGTCAAACAGTCAATAAAAGTACGGGTATTACAGAAGTGGACCTAACGATTCGAATAACACAATCACAACCACTTCTAAACGATTACGGAAATGGAATATACCCAAAAACCCGCCTACGATTCATGTATATTCGTACGAAAACAACAACGAAGGCGGACCACAATCAAACCCTCTCGATAACAAAAGATACTACGAAATATACCATGAATCGTAGGGAAATGAGGAATACCAACAAGATTAATCATATTCATCATGAATTAACTAACAAAACGGGACGGATCGGACGAAAACATGAAAACCCCCAAATCTTTCCCAAAATAAGGTTCTAGGAAATTTTACCTTGATTTGACGATGAACAACGAATGATTAGTGATAGGTTAATGATATGAAGCTTGAATATACTTCTACAATGGTGTTTGGGTGAAAATCGGGCGAAACCTAGCTCTCCAAGTCGTTCCCGTCGCGAAGAGAAGTGAGAGAGGTGAGAAATGAGAAAAATACGACTGCTGCCAGTTTATATACTGGCCGGTGTTACGGCCGTAACATCTATAACATGTGGCCATAACATAGGAACATTACGGCCTTAACCTGACTCTCTTACGGGCGTAACTGGCCTCTGGAGAGAATTGTACACATTCGACGAATGACACATACAGCCGTATCAAGAATACCATTACGGCCGTATCGATACTTACGGCCGTAACTTGAGCATGATACGCCCGTAACTCGAAACTGGACCAGGGGGTAAGAAACGAAGCCTTGTTACGGCCGTATGAAGGAAGCTTACGGACGTAACTCTCGATTATTATGGCAGTAACATATACGGCTTACGGCCGTAACATGGCCTGTGACAGTAGGCCAGTCTGAAACACTGCTCGACGAGGAGACGATTGAAAAGAGAAAATAACAAGGTGTATCCATGACCACCGGATACACTCACCACGGATTTAAGTCAGAAATCAAAACGTTATGATGAAGCGTGATTCCGAATGCCCGAAGGTTCATGAACAACAAAGATAACAAGAATACCCTAAACTTAGGGAAAATTACGAAACAGCCCAAACGTCCAAAAATCGCGATACAACGCCGGATTAACAAACCGAAACTCACAACATGGATAACTCAACTATACGAACTCGTGAAACCTAAGAAAATACAAAAGCGAACGAGTTCTACGAGAAACGGACGTCCATTCCATAATACATGACATAAAACAGAATAATATTAATACATCTCCGAAACTCGTCAAAATGGAGAAACTCCAAGAATAAAATGGATTCAAAATATCGATAAGGTTACAGGCGAGTCGCTAAAAACAAAAATTCACCAAAATGGAAATATCGGGAAAAGAAGAAAAATGCAGATATTACATTCTACCCCACTAAAAATAAGTTTCGTCCCGAAACTTAAGAAACAAACAACTCGGGGTACTTAGCACGCATGCTATCCTCGGTTTCCCAGGTCGCCTCCTCGACACCATGCCTCGACCACTGCACCTTGACCAAGGGAATGGTTTTATGTCTCAGTCGTTTCTCGCGATGCTCCAAAATCTTCAAAGGACGTTCTTCAAAAGTAACATCCTCGGCGACATCAATCTCCCCATAATCGATGACGTGACTAGGACCGGGACATATTTCCTCAGCTGGGAAACATGAAAAACGCTATGAACGTGACTCAAGGCCGGAGGTAACGCCAAACGCTATGCTAACCCACCGACTCGCTCGAGAATCTCGAAGGGCCCGATAAATCTCGAACTCAACTTCCCCTTTTTCCCGAAACGGAAAACACCTCTCATCGGCGACACCTTTAGTAAAACGTGGTCTCCCACCTCGAATTCCAAAGGTCGACGATGGACATCGGCATATGACTTCTGTCGACTCTGGGCAGTCAACATTCATTCCCGAATTAATTCTATCTTCCGCCTCGTCTCTAAAATGACATCCGGCTCGGTCCCGATCAAATCGGACGCCTCATCCCAACAAATCGGTGATCGACATCGCCGCCCATAAAGTGCCTTATACGGTGCCATCCGAATCGACGCGTGCCAACTATTGTTGTACGTGAATTCGATCAATGGCAAATGCTCCTCCTGCCATCGCTCCAATCGAGAGCACAAGCACGCAACATATCCTCGAACGTCTGGATAGTGCGTTCCGACTGTCCATCTGACTGGGGATGAAAAGAGGTACTCAAACGCAAACGAGTACCCAACGCCTTATGCACCGCTTGCCAAAACTGCGATACAAAACGGCCATCACGATCCGAAACGATAGACTTTGGAGTACCGTGAAGCCTCACAATTTACGCGATAAACACACGAGCTAACTTCTCCGGGCCCCAAGTGTCCTTGATGCCCAGAAAATGTGCCGACTTGGTCAAACGATCAACAATCACCCATACCATATTCATGCCCGACCTCGATCTCGACAGGCTCGTAATGAAATCCATCGATATATCTTCCCATTTCCATTCTGGAACAGGAAGTGACTGTAATAATCCGGCAGGTCGCTGATGCTCGATTTTGACCTGCTGACAAGTTAAACATCTCGCCACAAACTGTGCGACCTCCTCCTTCATATCATTCCACCAGAAATTCCTCCTCAGGTCCTTATACATCTTACTCGAACCGGGATGAACGGAGTAAGGTGTAGCATGGGCCTCGCGCAGAATACTCTGTCTCAACTCTAAGTCATTCAGCACACAAAGCCGACTCTGGAATCTCAAAATACCATCCTCGTGAATCACAAACCCAGGAGACTTTCCCTTAAGAACGTTCTCTTGGATTTGAGTAATCATCGGATCCTCTAACTGCTTCAGCCAAATTTCATCGATCAAAGATGACGAAATCTCTAAAGCACAAAGTTGCCCGACAGCTCCAGGCAACAAAACCTCAATATCTAACTCGATCAAAGCCCGCTGAAGCTCAGACTGAGATGTAAGGATCTCAAGCGTTCGCAACGCAACCGGTTTCCGACTCAAGGCGTTGGCCACGACGTTCGCCTTGCCCGGATGATAAAGGATTTCGAGGTCATAATCCTTGATCAGCTCTAACCACCTCCTCTGCCTCATATTCAATTCCCGCTGGGTAAATATGTATTTCAGACTTTTATGATCGGTAAAAATCTGACATGCAAAGCCGAAAAGATAGTGACGCCAAATCTTGAGCGCAAAAACGACTGCCGCTAACTCCAAATCATGAGTAGGGTAGTTCAGCTCATACGGCCTCAACTGTCTCGACGCATAGGCAATGGTCTTGCCGTGCTGCATCAATACGCACCCAAGACCCTGACCCGAAGCATCACTATAAACAGCAAAACCCTCGTTGCCGCACGGCAACGCTAAAACCGGGGCTGAAGTCAGACGCCTCTTCAGCTCCTCAAAACTCGACTGCCTCTCGTCATTCCAGACGAACTTCTCGGACTTATGGAGCAACTGTGTAAGTGGCCGAGCCAGTTTCGAGAAACCCTCGACGAACCTACGGTAGTAGCCAGCCAAACCCAAGAAACTACGGATCTCCTTCACATTCTTGGGCGGTGCCCAATCCAATACTGCCTCTATCTTCTGTGGATCCACACGAACCCCCTCGGCTGAAATCACGTGACCTAGAAACATCACTTCCTTCAGCCAGAACTCACATTTCGAGAACTTCGCATAGAGTTGCTCGGTCCTCAAGATGTCTAATACTACTCACAAATGATGGGCATGCTCTTCCTCGTTCCTTGAATAAATAAGAATATCGTCAATGAAAACGACGACACACTTATCCAAATACTCAATAAAGACTTTGTTCATTAACTGCATGAACACCGCCGGCGCATTAGTTAATCCGAAAGGCATGACTACAAACTCATAATGTCCGTATGTCCGTCCGAAAAGCTGTTTTCGGCACATCGGACTCCCTCACCCGGAGCTGATAGTACCCCGATTTCAAATCAATCTTCGAGAATACCGCAGCTCCCTGCAACTGGTCGAACAAGTCATCAATTCTCGGCAAAGGATACTTGTTCTTGATGGTCACCTTGTTTAGTTCGCGATAGTCGATACACAAACGTAGTGAACCATTTTTCTTCCGCACAAACAGGACCGGTGCACCCCACGGCGAGGCGCTCGGTCGAACGTACCCCGACTCAAGAAGTTCACTCAGCTGCTTCTTCAACTCTGACATCTCTGAAGGTGCCATGCGATACGGCGCCTTCGAAATAGGAGCCGCGCCCGGCTCTAACTCTATAGCAAACTCGACCTCACGATCCGGTGGCAATCCCGGTAACTCGTCAGGAAATACATCAGGAAACTCACTAACGATTGGAATCGACGAAAGCTCGACTCCACCACTCTCCGCCTTCAAGGCGTAGCACCAAAAGCCAGTACACCCCTTTCACAGGAGTCTCATCGCCTTCAAGGCGTTAATAACGAACTTCTGGTTTCCCCTTTTTCGCCCCGCGAAAGAGTGCTCGGTGCCGTCCTCGGCTAACATAGTGATGATTCTCGTGCGGTAGTTCATGATTGCACCATGCCGCTCGAGCCAATCATCCCCAAGAATCAAATCCTCACCCTCGATACCCACTACAATAAGATTAGAGGGCCAAACCCTCTCACAAATAAGCACAGAACAGTCTAGAACCTCTTGATCACCAACGATCCTATCACCGCTAGGAAGCTTAACGGTGAAGGGCTCACAAGGCGTCAAACAATCGAGATTCAAACGGCGCACACACTCTAGAGATATGAATGAATGTGTAGCACCCGAATCAAAAAGCACACTGACAGGATGAGAATAGATATGAACGGTACCTGTCGCCACAGTAGCCACTGGGTCATCGTCTCTCCGCATCTCATAGACACGCGGGTGGGCTGAGCCGACACTGGAAGCTCCCCCCTTAGCAGGCTGACTCCGACCTCTCCCTCGACTAGCAGTCGGTGGAGATTGAGAAGCAAACGCTCCTTGATTCACACTTGGTTCTCTAGGCGCTGGAATGGAAGCCCGGGCACCAAGGATTTTCTCTCTCTCAGCACAGAAAGCAGCCTTGTGACCCGGCTGGCCACACTGGTTACACGTCAGCAAAGGGTTCGGACAAATACGACTGATGTGGCCTTGATGGCCACAGTTAAAACACTTCACCTCCCGGGGAGGGGCACTGGAAGCCCTACGGGGAAACCCAGTAGATCGAGCTGGGCCACCACCAGCGGAAAAGTTAGCAGACTGGAATTTGTGCTGACCCCCACCTTTGTGGCCCAAAAAATTCCCGGCGGACTTCTGCTTCTTGCTCTCGCGGGCCGCCTCACTCGCCGTCACAGACATATCGTAAGCAAGGGCCCTGCTCTGGTAATATTTCAAGGTAGTACAGATGAGCCCCGACATGTAGTCCCGAATCGACAACTTCATCCGTCTGGAAAAATGAAAAATATTGTCACTCTCCTCGACAACTTGGGTCTTCACATAACCCAACTCCTTGTTAAAATTGGCAATAGCCTGAGATACGGGGATATCTCGTGGTTGAGCATCATAGAAAGCATGTACTCGAGCCTGTCTGACCGGCCACGGGCAATATTCAGCCTCCATCAATTCCTGAAACTCGGCCCACGAAGCAACATGGTCTTTGGGCCCAATGGCCTCCCACCAATCCGTAGCGTCCCCAGTGAGAAAGTACTGGGCAATAGGGACCTTACGGTCCTCGGGACAGTTGGTAGCAGTGAAGACCTTAGATATCTCCTTGATCCACCCCTCTCATCCGATCGGGTCCGAAGCTCCCCAGAACTGAGGAGGATGCATCTTGATGACATCCTGAAGCCAGCGATCGGCTCCGCCCCGATTAGCGTGGGCCGGATCCAGGTTCTGAACCGCCTGAGCTATCGCCGCCATTTGATTCACCATTTGCTGCATAACGGCCGCAATACCAAGGTCGGCGCGCTCCTGAGAAGAAGCATGACTGTGACGGTCGCCGGTACTGCCGGCTCCCGAAGACTGCGGCGTGGCCGCCCCACCTGCTGCCCCACGTCCCCGGCCGCGTCCACGGCCACGACCACGACCACGACCTCTTCCAGCATCCATACTGATGTTAAAGAAGTAACAAAGGTCATACGATGGTAAGTACGAGAAGAGAAACAATAACAATCGAGAATCAAAGGTGCGATACAAGGAAATAAGGAATAGAGTTAGGGAAAACTTATGGACACTGGTAGTACCGGAATCATGGCAGCGTGACGATGATGTGCAAAACGAAACACAACAAGACCCAATAAACCGAGAAGCCTAGGTATCCATAAACCCAGTGCTTCGATACCATTTTCTGTAACACCCCCAAGATATTCGAGGTATATTACAGCGCCGTGAATCCCTATCTGGGACCCACCAGGCTGAGCAACATCATACTCATCGACTCACAGAAACGACAAAATAACACCTCGTCATAAAGACGCAAAACAGAATAATTCACCCGGTTCAACCGGTCAAACATAACACCATCATCCAACACAAACATAATAGACAACAATACAACCCGGACGAATAAAAACTCTTAAGTACTCGAGTACTACTATAAGTTCAAAACCCACAAAAGATGAAAAGATAGAAGACACTAAGACATCACTCGTGCACAATCATCACGCACGGCCATCATCCGCGTACTGGTCCAGCGCCCGCTCGTCTCGATGAACCTGACTTGAAATTCATAAAACGAATTTCCCCAAAACGGGTCCCCAGAGGGGTTAGCAATTACCATAGTACAAGTAACCAAATGAACAACTTACATCTTACACATATAGTAAATGCATGCAATCAAGAAAACAATAGTTCCAAAACACTCATTTCCGGAAATGCCAATAATCAACCACATTTGTAAAATACACCACAATTAACCGCGGACCCACAGCTTCGTGGACCCCTACCGAGACCCCGTCGGATCTAACCCGTAGTGGCTAAAAGCAAACTCGCGGCCCCACAGCTTCGTGGAGCCCTACCGAGACCCCGTGGGATCTAACCCGTAGTGAGTATACACACACACAATTTCTCATACAATACTAATATGTCAAGATCGTAAGTTCATAAGGATACTTGCCTCGATTAATAAACGGTGACACGAACAGAAAGGGAGAGTCAAGCACAATCGCGAGGAATCGGCGTAAGTGGACCTAACGATTCGAATAACACAATCACAACCACTTCTAAACGATTATGGAAATGGAATACACCCGAAAACCCGCCTACGATCCATCTATATTCGTACGAAAACAACAACGAGGGCGGACCACAATCAAACCCTCTCGATAACAAAAGATACTACGAAATATACCATGAATCGTAGGGAAACGAGGAATACCAACAAGATTAATCATATTCATCATGAATTAACTAACTAAAAGGGACGGATCGGACGAAAACATGAAAACCCCCAAATCTTTCCCAAAATAGGGTTCTAGGAAATTTTACCTTGATTTGACGATGAACAACGAATGATTAGTGATAGGTTAATGATATGAAGCTTGAATATACTTCTACAATGGTGTTTGGGCGAAAATCGGCGAAACCTAGCTCTCCAAGTCGTTCCCGTCGCGAAGAGAAGTGAGAGAGGTGAGAAATGAGAAAAATACGGCTGCTGCCAGTTTATATACTAGCCGGTGTTACGGCCGTAACATCCATAACATACGGCCGTAACATAGGAACATTACGGCCGTAACCTGACTCTCTTACGGCCGTAACTGGCCTCTGGAGAGAATTGGACAAATTCGACGAATCACACATACGTCCGTATCAAGAATACCATTACGGCTGTATCGATACTTACGGCCGTAACTCGATGATACGCCCGTAACTCGGAACTGGACCAGGGGGTAAGAAACGAAGGCTTGTTAGGGCCGTATGAAGGAAGCTTACGACCGTAACTCTCGATTATTACGGCCGTAACATATACGGCTTACGGCCGTAACATGGCCTGTGACAGCAGGCCAGTCTGAAACATCGCTCGACGAGGAGACGATCGAAAAGAGAAAATAACAAGGTGTATCCATGACCACCAGATACACTCACCACGGATTTAAGTCAGAAATCAAAACGTTACGATGAAGCGTGATTCCGAATGCCCGAAGGTTCACGAACAACAAAGATAACAAGAATACCCTAAACTTAGGGAAAATTACGAAACAGCCCAAACGTCCAAAAATCGCGATACAACGCCGGATTAAGAAACCGAAACTCACAACATGGATAACTCAACTATACGAACTCGTGAAACCAAAGAAAATACAAAAGCGAACGAGTTCTACGAGAAACGGACGTCCATGCCATAATACATGACATAAAACAGAATAATATTAATACATCTATGAAACTCGTCAAAATGGAGAAACTCCAAGAATAAAATGGATTCAAAATATCGATAAGGTTACAGGCGAGTCGCTTAAAACAAAAATTCACCAAAATGGGAATATCGGGAAAAGAAGAAAAATGCAGATATTACAGGGCCCGAGACGACTTCTTGTGGCGGAGACGGCCCAGAACTCCAGGATTCGACATGGCGATCTCCGGTGGGGGATCCAGAAAGCGAGGAAAGCGAACCTCTACAGTTAAGACGATCAATCAATAGTTAGAGATTTTCCTCAAGCAAGGCGATCGCCTAGAAAGTGAAGATCGCAGAAACTCATACCTGGTACCGAGAGATGTATCGGGAAACGGAATAGCCGAGCCGACAACCAACAACTCTCCTTATTGATCCGGCTAGCGTCAAGATCGTCGTCCGAAAAGCTCCGTATCCGCTCCCAGACAACCAGGAAATCAAAGGGCGCCTCCGACCACGGAATGTGAAAACCTGCAAAACCGAAATCAAATTAGATCAGTTCAAAACGCATCCGAATGAAGGGAGAGTCTAAACCCTTACCGGGATTCCTCTCCCGAAACTCGGTAGGGATCTCCAGCTCGCCCGAAGGATTGTCGCTCGCAGAAGCCCTCCACTTACCGGCAACCCAGAACCACTTCGTCGGATCGCCACGCGCCTTATTCGGGACTCCGAGGATTACCCGACCAGATCGGCCCTGAATATGGTAACCTCCGACTCACCCTTTCTGAGCCATCAACTTGAACAAATGGTTCATCTCCGATGGCGATGGGAGGCGGTACAGGCGGTGACCGTCGAAAAGAGTGAGAGTGTAGATAATTTGGAGCCAAGCGTTCGGCGTCAGCTGAAGTGGCGCCACGTTCCAAGCGGCCAGCAGGTGGGAGACAGCAAAAGATAGAGGGAAGCGCAGCCCGGCCTCCATAATCGCCTCATTCACGGCGACCATACCCATCGGAGGCTGATCGGCTCGCTCATTCTCCACCGGCGCGAATATATCCACATCTGAAGGAACATGGAACCTCGTCTTCCAGACGGCCAAATCTTTCCTGGTCGCCAAACTCCGGATTTAGCCAAGTGACCACAAAGATCGCTGCGCAGCCCGGTACTACGACCGTTTGGGAAGCTGATAAGGGTAGGTGACCGAGTATCCCCGGAAATCGAACCTCGGAGACGGACCGGCCAGCTTCTCCATAGTCTCAGCAAAAGCCTTATAGGCCCGGCCGAAAGCGCTATGCTGCTCCCAGTAGGCCCTAATCGCCAAATCTCTCTCTATATGCGACCGTCTGCCTTCAGCAGCCGCTTCCTTAGCGACGTCGGCTTCATTAAATAAAGCCTCGATTTCAGCAGGGTCAATTTCGGCCCGAATTGCCTCAGCGGCCGTCTCCAGGTGGAAGTCAGAAGAAGGTCCTCCTGACAATGATGACCTTGGCAAGGAATCGGTACCCACTCCATGTGATGATGACGTTCCAGCCATTCTCAAAGAAAGAAAGGATAAAAGGATTTTTTCTTACCCAAAGATGAAATCGAACGAAGATCAGCACTAAGATCTTCAGAAAAATCTTCAGCAAGTCCTTCTTTCTCCAGTAAGTGCGCGTGAGGATGAGGACTGCAACACTGCGCCCTTTTATAGGAGAAGGCAGGGACTCGTTTGCAATAAGGGAAAATCTCAAGGGTCGGATCCCCAACGTCGCATTTATTGACTCCCTCGAGACCCGCATACGCGTCTTTTCAAGGACGCATCAGTCGAGGAGTCATTAATTACCGTTGATATCCTCCACCAGAAGCCCGACACGTGCGCGGAGACTTTTCCACGCCTATCGCCTTTTCCCGCGCAGTTTAGCGGCCAACCAGGTCGTCCAAACTCAGAATCTATCATCTCAAAGACGATCGCCAGTTCAGTTAAACGCAGAGTCGCTCGTCAAAAGTTCAGCGATTGCCAGCAAGAACCACCTCACCCCACATTTCCAACTTAGGAGCGAGCTGGGTGGCAATTGTTGTGTCAAGATTTATTCATCCCGACAGGCGATCGACTATAAGGCCGAGCGACCGAGTCAACACTAGTCAAATTATGTCTAGCTCGCCTAATCGAAGATACCAGACCACCATCAGGTACCTAGCGATCGACTCCCAAGGCGATCGCCCTTTGGCATCTGGCGATCGACTCTAGTGTCCGGCTAAGGACAATCGGCCAATGCCCCGAACAGAGACGATCGCCCGGTAAAGTCTACGAAGACTGGATCTCAGAACAGCACCCATGTGCAGACCCGAGACAAGATCCGCGTTTCACGGATCATTGACCACCAACAGCTGTCTCTGACTAGGACGGCTTTACCAACCGACAGGCGCGCCGAAAGTTACGAAGTGGGACCACCCGTGACAAAGAATCAGACGCTGCGGCAGTGCTCCCTATCGACCGTCTGATAAATGCCGCCAAAGAAGTGCATGACTTTAAGGGAACAAGCCCATGTGCTAAAAGACGATCGCCCTATTATTATAATATAGCAAAGGCGATCGCCCGGCATATCCAAGTCCTATAAATAGAGTACCCTCTCCTACTGGAAAAAGGTTCCCAACTCATTCACCTACATTCCGAATTCATTCACGGAAATACAGAAGAACACACATATCATCAAGCTCCCAGCTTTCTCGCCGGAATCCATCTCAGGACTTCTCTCTCCGAATCTCTCATCCAGAAGACAATCGGTAGAGGCAAGAAGTCTCCACAAGACAGATTCCAAGAGATTCACAAGCCCAGGAGCTCAAGCATCTAGCTAATACTCGCCGTGAGAGACTATCGATCTCTCACCGCCGCGACTGTTCATCACCTTTGTTACAAGAACTCACAGAGCATCACATCTGGTTCTTCCGGCAATCTACACGCTCACTAGCTAAGATAACAAGAATCTTTACACTCATTGTAATTGTATTCTTACATTAGTACTTGTATCCCCGAATATTAGTATTAATAATATCTCGTGAGAGCATTCAAGCCCGGAACTAACAACCCCGGCAAATCTTGTGTTATTTATCTTTCTCACGAAAGTGTTCTCGCATTTGTTTGCTATCCATCCATTCCAGCAATATCTATCTCCGGATAATATTTTGGGTAGAAACACTTGTGAACCTTGTTCAGGAGTGACATCATCTGGTTCTATTAGTTCTTTTATTCGAAGTAGATCGGATTTGGAACTCTTGTGTTTTCGACTTCGTCGACTCATTTATGTTCGTTGACATTTCTGAGCTTGTCCTTCCCCTTGCTTTTGTTGATCGAACGAGTGTGGTATTGTTTTGGAATAACTTGTTTGTCGCTGTGACTTTTCAATCGCTATTCCCTTTTCTGTGGATCTTATGGGAATGCATGTCTTGTAGTTCTCACCAGATCATCCTGGGAGTTGTTTTTTGAGTTTTATTATCCTTCGTGTTTCGGACATGATTGTTCGATTTTTGTTGTCTCGATCGTTTGTTTGTTCAGTTTTTGTTCTCGTTTTGTGAGTGTTGAGCGTTCAGGCTCCTTCCTAATTCCCTTAAGTTCGGGAAATTAGTCTCGTTTTCGATCTTCCAACCCTTGGGCAATGGAATTCCGTATTTGTTCAGCGTTTGGCTCGCGTTTTGATTGATGTACCGTTGGGTCGGTCAATCATATTGATTTTCGTTCGTTGTGTTTTGTGATTGTTCGGATAATTGACTTGACTATATTATCCGTTTGATGACACTTGTCATTTGTTGGTTTTATTATATTCCTAACGGCGACGTTGTGTTGGTCGTCATGGAGTGTGTTTTCACGCCGTATGTCTCTTTGTGTTCCTTGCAGCGCTTCGCCGTCGGGCGCGAGTTTTCGGTTTTTGCGTATCTCGTCGAGTTTTCCTGGCAGGGGATATTGCTTCTCCCTACTTATTTTAAGTTTCGGGACGAAACTTCTTTTAAGGAGGGTAGAATGTAATACTCGTAATTTCGATTTCCGGTAATTTCTTTTTCTGGCGGAAGTCCGTTTTGATGACTCGCTCATGACCATTTCGTCATTCTGAGAATGATTAATTCTACATTTTTTGTCATCCGAGTTCGTTTCGGTGTCGTTCTGTTGAATTCCGTGTTCTTTAGCGACTTTTCCACGTATGAGTTCGACTTTGTTGGATCGCCATTAATTTTTGGAAACTCCAAAAATTCTGAATCTTTGCAATATTATAAATCATCGAGTTAGCTTTCCAATGGTTCAAACGGTGAGTCAATCGGAGTCCGGACGAGGGAGTTATGGTCGAAATAGCTAAGTCACTCTCATTCCCGCTTTTGGCCGAGCACTCAGACCTTGTGTCGCGGCACATGCCGGGCAGGCCGCGGCACACCGCCGAGTCACCACGGCAGATTTGGCCTCGGGCCGCGTACACCTTGTAGCCTATTTATGGCCCTGCAGACGGGTTTTTGGCCATTTTTCTCAATCTTTCCTTTCTCTTACGCGGATGTGGTCTTGGGAATCGTGAAGCCATGTTGTTTAACAACAAATCCATGAAGTTCTTGAGGTTATAACATCAACCAATCATCCGTTATCATCCTTTGATCCAGCGAATCAAGGTAATCTTCCTTAGAACCCTAATTTCGTGAATTTAGGGGTTTTTGCATTTTCGTCCGATTCGTTCCGTGTTGTTGATTAATTCATGATGGGTATGATTAATCTTGGTAGTATTCTTGTGTTTAACATCATTTAATCCATTGTTTTTCGTCGAATCGAAGTATATTTCTTGATTTCCTTCAAATCGACTTTTTGGGGGATTTGTCCTCGATCTCGTTTTCCATCCATTTTTGTTGGATAGATTGTGGTTAAATGATGTTGTTAAACATATTCTATGGATTGTATATCCATATTTCAACTTAGAATTCCGTTTTCGTGTTTTGTCGGCACGAATCGTGTTCTTGGCCGTTTTGGGGAAAAACACTTGAACATTCGTCGTTCGTTCTTTGAATTCAACGGCTTTGAGTCATGCTATGGAATTCATTTTCATTGTTGTTATTGTCCTCCGTAGTTTATTATCGCGAGTTGGCATTCGGTGGAGTCGGCGGGTTCGTAGTCGGTTCGTGCCAACCTACTTCGGTCGATTCTCCACGTTGTGGTTGTTCAAGGCAAGTATCTTGCCCATACATTTCATGTTTCGTTGATATAATTCTTGATAAATGATTTTATGCGAAATCCAATGTTTAATGAACGTAAAAAGGGATTGGTATGTTCTCGATAAATGTTATCTTTCAACGATAATTCCTATACTTCGTGAATATGTATTCTCAGAATATGTGTGTTGGTTTGGTATGTTGAAAGATAACATGATCTCTTCGAGTGAGTTAATAGCCCGTAATCCTTTGCCGGGGATTACGTATTGTTATTGTGTACTTGTTCGGTAAGAACGTAATGTGTGTGATATTAGTTGCTACTCCTTGAAAGGAGGTTGTGATGCTTAATGTTGTTTGGCTTCATAAGTGATTATTGTTGTGTGCTTGATGCATGTGATGTGCCTCCGGATATGATTGTTGAATCTCCGGGATCCAGACTTGCTAGTATGGGTCGGGCTTGACCGTAGGGTTATCCAAACCGGGTATGTCTTGCGGGGACTCCGAGGTTCGTGGCTTGTTAGCCCGATGCCGAGATAACTTGTGGGGTTATAATCGGGTATGTCTTGCGGGGACTACGAGGTTCGTGGCTTGTTAGCACGATGCCGGGATAACTTATGGTTGTGGTTTGATTATGTAAGTATATGTGCTTTTAGTCACGTGACTGCGGTTACGGTGACATGTGATTTGATATAGTTTCCCTGTGGGTTATTCACTCGGGTTTGTTCTACGGGAGCATCTGAGGTCCGTGGCTTGGTAGCACGGGACGCGAATAATCTGTGGAAACAGGTTGTTTTGGTATGATCGGGTTGTGGACCCCACTTGTTGTTATCGAATTTATGTTTTGGGAAACTGACTTTTGGGCTGTGTCCCTAAATGTTTTCGAAAGGCCTGAGAATTCTTAAATCTCAATGTATTCAAAACTCCCGAGGTCGTAAAATGTTTTTCACAAGATGTATATTGGGTTTACCCTATCTTTCGATTTAATCGTTTGATTAAGTGAATCACCTCGGAAAGTATGTTTATGATTAACATGTTTCGTGGAGTATAATATGTATGGCTTGTTTTCGTATTTTATACTTGCACTAGCAAAACAGTGGAGTTTTGCTAACCCCCGAGTATTCGGGGGGTGGATGTCTATTTTTGCATTCAGGTTTTGGAGCATAACACAGGGTCGGCACGAAGGATGATGAAAGATGAACGATACTAATCACACGAGGATCTGTTGATGTCGTATTGGTCTAGTTGTATTTTCTTTTCCGCTGCAGTATCTTTTCCCCATTGTACGGGAGTTTATTGTATTTTGACCCCTGCGTGGGTATGTGTTTGTAATTGAGTTGTATATTTTTATTGAAAGACCAAATCGGTCTACTGAGTCATTTGAGCCTTGAAGGCATTGTAGAGATGTTAAATGTTGTTACCAGCCTGGTAGATCCTCGAGGAGAGGGTCTACGGCGTGTAATATCCCTGAGCGGATTGGGGGTGTTACGGATACGACCACAATGTCGTATTTCCATCAGACAACAGTCCACATCATGCTCAACAGTGCATATAATATTAACACATAAACCCCAAGGCAGCAAGCCAAGGGTCACGGAAGCATCTCACAGGAATACTCTGAAACGTAGGTGCCATTTAGGTCTTATCCCCTAACACATTTCCATTCGGGTACCATACAGGTTTTATCCCCAACACATCGGCCCCACAGATTACGGCTCAAAGAAAGAGCACATCACAAATGTAACAAACAATGGTGCACATTCACCGTATGAAATATCAACACACACATGCAATAATGCAACATGATGATTATCATAATCTAACAATATTAATTTACCTCAAGCTGGAGACGCTAACTTTTCCACGACCAACCACCCTGAACGAATACACGGTTTATCCGAAAAATCCAAAATGAAGTACAACCCATAACTAATACCAAACCACCATCCCAAGTTCAACATCGGCAGGATAGCTAGCCTTAATATCTAACTTCTCATATAATAGACCAATTATAATTCACGTTCCCATTTCCACTAGACATCCTTAAAATCATATACATTATGATTTATCTCAGCCCAATCATAATATACGTACAATCATTCCGACAATCCATATTCCACGATACCATTGCTATATGAATCATAAATGAATGGAAACAAAATCATTTATCAACAGTATGAACTGAGCAAGCATAACTTGCATTGATACCAATTCGACGAAGCCGCTATCAATCCCGCCGTATTCATCTACAAGCTCCTCAGCTCCGACCAAGACGATTCATGCATTCTCCAACCTCAACCGCATCGCAACGGTTAACATCGACGACCACTAATGCAACCTAATGCAATAATCAATTAACGATATGTTCAATAACGATCAACAACCAAAATGACCAACTAATCAAACTCGATGGTTCAACGATATCTCGATCGTACGAAACCAAACCATATCAACTCTTAACAATACGAATACAAGCCGAAATTCGATATTCAATGGTCCTAACAATGTCTTCAACATATATACTTCTCATAACATCATGAATCGCAACAAACTACCAAGGACATCGAGAATACTACGATTCCATACTCATAACAACATAATCGAATCATTTGATCACCAATTCATTATCTTCTCTTAACAAAATTCTCGTAATTACCAAGAATCATCACAACAATATCAATTCAACCATCATTCATACGAAAACGTGTAGAATTTTCCAAGTTCTACTCATTGAGACATTTCATCGAACACTTTGAAGGCATAGTCCAATTCAATCGATTATTCAAAGAAATACTCGAATTTGTTCCACAAAACTTCAAGAGTATTGAATGATTACGAGTATACAATCAAGTTCTATCAATACTCTGAATCAAAACGAAGCAAATCGGCCAAAACACTAAGAAACCTCAAGAACATCCAAAAACCAAAAGTTTAGATGTTCCTACCTTCGATCCGGGTGGAAGATGATTCCAACTTGCAAAACATGTTGTTATAAGTTGATTCTACTCAAAACCATCATCTTTGCTGAAGAAATCGCGGAAGGAACGAAGAAAAATGAAAAATGGCAAGGATGACTCGGTCTAGGCCTTATATTGGCTGAGACCTGCCGGCACCTTACGTACGTAACCGGCGGGTCCTTACGTACGTAGCCGGCCGTGGCCTACCCATCGCCGCCGTCGACTCCTTACGACGAATCGGCACCGGCTTACATACGTAATCGCCCTTACGGCCAGAATCGCCACCGGCTTACGACGTAATCGCCGCCCTAGCCATCCTACGAGTCACCGCCGACCATGCTCGCCACTACAGTCCTCTCGCCATGACTCGCCACCGCCTGTAACGTACGTAACACTTATTCCGTTGCGTACGTAATACGTACGTTGACTTGCTACAGCATTATACTCATATTACGTACGTAATACACCCTGTATAACGTACGTAACTCCATCCGTTGACTCACCTGTCCACATCCACGCCGAAAGCTGCCGACAACGGGCCCCACTGTCCGATTCCTCTTGTTACGTACGTAATACCTTACGCATAACGTACGTAACACGTACCACTTAGCATACATTATCTCAAAGTCTTAACGTACGTTAACAGATCCATACTTAGCCATTTCCAGCAATTCCTGTCCAACGTCTCGACATAACAAATATGAACATACGACATACTGAACACATATACGAAATCCCCAAAATATTTTCATACGGTAAGACTCATACTGGCAATCATATAAATACTCATACGGTATATCCGACATCGAAAAAACACACCAAGCATGTAATATCCTAGAATCAAAATAACCTCGATAGACATACTGGCACGACTGTCACGGTTTCCAAAATTATCCACTCATATCGTGTCGGTCCCACTCTGTACAGTACATCCCAGATAAAATAATACGAAAAATTCATAGTGAAATTCTAGGATATTACATATACACCCACTTAAATAAGTTTCGTCCTCGAAACTCAACACCTGTCATAATCAGAATCTCAATCCCGAAATATCTCAAAATCACGACACCATACTCAAACAATCATCATCAAAACTGAAATAACTGAAAGAATATACTTACAGGTCCGTGAAGTCGATGATCTTCCGTGATACCAGCATACGACTCCCATACAAAGTCTCAACACACTAACAACACACCGGCATCGCAAATACAGCAATTTGAAAATATTTCAAAAATTTTGAAACCTCCAAAATCGGTTTGACTCAAAAGTCAGAAAATCATTTTCAAAAGTCACGCTGCTACCGCACCGGTAGAGCCACATAACACACACGCCCAGGTTTTTACGAAACCCAAGCTCTAATACCATTGTCTTTAACACCCCCAAAACCAAACGGGAATATTACAGCACCGTGGGCCCCACATTGGAACCCACAAGGCTAAAATCATTTTCGCAAACGTTTAAAAATGTCAAAAAGCCCTTTTAAAGTACACACACACGCAGTGGATAAAAACAGAGTTCAAAGAATACTGAAAGCCATTTTAAATATACACACGCAGCGGATAAAAACACAATTAATTACATTTGTAGCGGAATTAGAAAACAGAAAAGAATACACAATCCCAACAATCACGCCATAGCCAGTATCACAGGAAAGCTCATCCCTTCACGACCGCTACTAGCTCGAACTCCGAGTACCTAAAAGATAAAGCCCACGACGGGGTCAGCCATAATACTCAACAATGATAACGATCACATCACAAAAATAATTACATATCAATGTAATCTATAGAGTAAGAACATTCCCCATGTATTTTACCGAAGTAACCTTACGAACCTGTCACAACCATAACAATCAATTCTTACCATATCCCACGCCTCGTGTCCTTAAGTAATGAACGAATTCAAATGAAATCACCTGTACTGTATTCGAAACGATACCAAAATTCCCAAACTTATCATATCTCAATCATAGAATGATCTGGCCAAGGCTAACTCTGTCGGCTAGGTCGCACAATCGGATCCCAATCCTGATAAAATCGATATCACATGGCACACCTGTAATCCAACTGTTCCGAGACAATAGCAAGTCCCGAATATCAATGCAAAACATGAACGTTTACACGATCAATAATGATAAACAATTAATGCATCACAACGAAAATATCAATGACATGATATTTCCACACAAGATCAACAAAGGATCAGCCACGAACAAGAATACCATGATGTGGTAACTCCAACAAGATCAATGAAGAATCAATAATCAAGAATACCGACGACACGGTAAGGATCAATGAAGAATCAATAACCGAGAATACCGACGACACGGTAAGGATCAATGAAGAATCAATAACCGAGAATACCGACGATACGGTAAACTTCAACAAGATCAATAAGAGTCGACAACCAGAGATACCAACGGTACGATAAACCCCATTAAGATCAATAAAGGGTCAACAACCGAGAATACTGACGACACAGTAAACTCTAGCAAGATCAATAAGGACCAACAACCGGGAATACCAACGTTACGGTAAACTCCAACCAGAGCAATAAGGAATCGACAACCGAGAATACAAACGACACGGTAAACTCCAATAACATCAATCAAGGACTAATAACCAAGAATACCAACGGTGAGACATCTCCCAAACGGAATCAATAAGGATCAATAACGAACGAGATTACCAATGACAGGGTGAACTCCAAACGAGATTAATAAAGGATCGATAACAAACAAGTTAACCATCGATAAGGTAACTCCAAAAGAGATCAGAAAAGGATCAACGGGGACAGATACACGAGAGAATAAAATCTTCAACCATATACAAATCATATATACGGGATTTCAAAGACAACCCGAATAACGAACAGATCCAATTATACATGGACTGTGAACGACCAATCAATAAGACTCAAGATGGACGTCACGATATGCTCGATCCGGACATGTGTCCGTGTACAAGCCAACCACGGGTATTGATCGATACACATCTGGTCTCGTATCTAATCAGCCTCACGAAGTACGTCTCGTGTGCACGGTTCAATATGAGGTCGAAACCAACATATGCTACACGTGCTCGTCCCGAAAATCCTACACATGAACGATCAAAACGTATCTGACTCCAGATATGCCACGATACAACATGACAACGAATCTCGAAGAAATGCATATCCAACAAGGATCAGAAGACTTTCCGAGAAGGAAACTCGATCATGAAAGACCGACACGACCACAATGTCGTATTTCCATCAGACAACAGTCCACATCATGCTCAACAATGCATATAATATTAACACATAAACCCCAAGGCAGCAGCCAAGGGTCACAGAAGCATCTCACAGGAATACTCCGGAATGTAGGTGCCATTTAGGTCTTATCCCCTAACACATTTCCATTCGGGTACCATACAGGTTTTATCCCCAACACATCGGCCCCACAGATTACGGCTCGAAGAAAGAGCACATCACAAATGTAACAAACAATGGTGCACATTCACCGCATGAAATATCAACACACACATGCAATAATGCAACATGATGATTATCATAATCTAACAATATTTATTTACCTCAAGCTCGAGACGCTAACCTTTACACGACCAACCGCCCTGAACGAATACACGGTTTATCCGAAAAATCCAAAATGAAGTACAGCCCATAACTAATACCAAACCACCATCCCAAGTTCAGCATCGGCAGGATAACTATCCTTAATATCTAACTTATCATATAATAGACCAATTATAATTCACGTTCCCATTTCCACTAGACATCCTTAAAATCATATACATTATGATTTATCTCAGCCCAATCATAATATAAGTACAATCATTCCGACAATCCATATTCCATGATACCATTGCTATGTAAATCATAAATGAATGAAAACAAAATCATTTATCAACATTATGAACTGAGCAAGCATAACTTGCCTTGATACCAATTCGACGAAGCCGCTATCAATCCCGCCGTCTTCATCTAAAAGCTCCTCAGCTCCGACCAAGACGATTCATGCATTCTCCAACCTCAACCGCATCACAACGGTTAACATCGACGATCACTAACGCAACCTAATGCAATAATCAATTAACGATACGTTCAATAATGATCAACAACCAAAATGACCAACTAATCAAACTCGATGGTTCAACGATATCTCGATCGTACGAAACCAAACCGTATCAACTCTTAACAATACGAATACAAGCCGAAATTCGATATTCAATGATCCTAACAATGTCTTCAACATATATACTTCTCATAACATCATGAATCGCAACAAACTACCAAGGACATCGAGAATACTACGATTCCATACTCATAACAACATAATCGAATCATTTGATCACCAATTCATTATCTTCTCTTAACAAAATTCTCGTAATTACCAAGAATCATCACAACAATATCAATTCAACCATCATTCATACGAAAACGTGTAGAATTTTCCAAGTTCTACTCATTGAGACATTTCATCGAACACTTTGAAGGCATAGTCCAATTCAATCGATTATTCAAAGAAATACTCGAATTTTTTCCACAAAACTTCTAGAGTATTGAATGATTACGAGTATACAATCAAGTTCTATCAATAACCTGAATCAAAACGAAGCAAATCGGCCAAAACACCAAGAAACCTCAAGAACATCCAAAAACCAAAAGTTTAGATGTTCTTACCTTCGATCCGGGTGGAAGATGATGTTAATCCATGATTCCAACTTCCAAAACATGTTCTTATAAGTTGATTCTACTCAAAACCATCATCTTTGCTGAATAAATCGCGGAAGGAACGAAGAAAAATGAAAAATGGCAAGGATGACTCGGTCCAGGCCTTATATAGGCCGACACCTGCCGGCACCTTACGTAACTAACCGGCGGGTCCTTACGTATGTAGCTGGTCGTGGCCTACCCTACTACCCAGTCTGGTCGACACCCTTACGTACGTAACCGGCAGCTGGCTTAGGTACGTAATCGGCCAGTCTTAGCCATCCCTGCGAGTCACTGCCGACCATGCTCGGCCACTACAGGTCCTCTCGGCCACGACTCGGCCAGCCGCCCCGTAACGTACGTAACACTTATTCCGTTGCATACGTAATACGTACGTTGACTTGCTACAGTATTATACTCGTATTACGTACGTAATACACCCTGTATAACGTATGTAACTCCATCCATTGACTCACCTGTCCACATCCACGCCGAAAGTTGCCGACACCAGGCCCCACTGTCCGATTCCTCTTGTTACGTACGTAATACCTTACGCATAACGTACGTAACATGTACCACTTAGCGTACGTTATCTCAAAGTCTTAACGTGCGTTAACAGATCCATACTTAGCCATTTCCAGCAATTCCTGTCCAACGTCTCGACATAACAAATATGAACATACGCCATACTGAACACATATACGAAATCCCCAAAATATTTTCATACGGTACGTCTGATGCACGATATCCTCAATTACAACTGACGATCAAGTACGGAAATCATACAAATACTCATACGGTATATCCGACATCAAAAAACACACCAAGCATGTAATATCCTAGAATCAAAATAACCTCGATAGACATACTGGCACGAATGTCACGGTTTCCAAAATTATCCACTCATATCGTGTCGGTCCCACTCTGTACAGTACATCCGAGATAAAATAATGCGAAAAATTCATAGTGAAATTCTAGGATATTACATACTGTATTTTCTACTTCCTGGATACTGGATTCTGGTGCTAGTTCTCATATGTGTACCGTGAATCAGGATCTGGAACAAAGTCGGAAGCTTGGAGCTGGATAAGTTATGATCATAGTCGGAAGCGGGCATAGTGTCGAGGCGATGGACATAGGATCACTTCTCTTGGGTTTATAATCCGGCTTTGTTTTGACTTTAGAAGATGTACTTGTTTTCCCCAAGGGGCACAAAAACATTGTGTCCATTCCGGTCATGGACTGAAAAGGTTTTTCATTTTTCATTATTGATGGTTCATGCAAAATTTATTTCAGAAATAAACAAGTGGGCACTGCTACATTGTTAAATAGATTGTATCATCTAAATCTCAGCAACAAAGTAGTTGTGAATACTATGACTAGAAAACGTGGTAGGGATGAAACCAATGAAGTTTTGAAATGGCATCTTAGACTTGGTCATGTTGGTCAGACCAAGGTTTACAAGATGGAAACAGATGGACTTATGAGTCCATTGAGATTAGATCCCTTTCCTAATTGTGAATCTTGCCTTAAAGGCAAAATGACTAAGTCCCCCTTCACAAGGACTTTCAAAAGAGCCGCTGATAAACTGGGATTAATCCATACCGACGTATGTGGTGCTTTGGAAGCAGCACGTGATGGATATCAATATTTCATTACGTTTACACATGATCATACTAGGTATGGTTATGTATACTTAATGAAACTTAAATCCAAGGCTTTTGAGAAATTCCAGGAATTCAAAGCCCTAGTTGAGAAACAAACTGGTAATCATATCAAATCACTTTGGTCGGACCGAGGTGGTGAGTATATGAGTTCGGAGTTTGATGAGTTCCTTAAGAAACATGGAATAGTATCACAACTAACACCTCCAGGTACTCCTCAGTTAAATGGTGTGTCAGAAAGAAGGAACCGGACCTTGTCGAACATGGTTCGTTTCATGCTGGGCTATACTGACTTACCGATTTACTTCTGGGGGTATGCACTCCTGACTGCCGCCTACATCTTGAATAGATGTCCTTCCAAATCCGTTCCTAAAACTCCACATGAGATGTGGGAGGGCAGGAAACCAAGTCTTAATCATATTAGGATTTGGGAATGTCCCGCCTATGTCAAGTAGACTAAGGTGGAGAAGTTGGAAGCTAGGTCCGCGAAGGGACATTTCATTGGATTCCCGTCTAGGACGATGGGATATCTATTCTACATGTCCGAAGATCAAAAGATCGTTGTTGCTTAACAAGCACACTTCCTGGAAGAAGAGATTCATTCAGGAAGGCGGAGCAGGTAGAAATATTTCTTTGGAAGAATACAATGAAACTCCTCAGGAGACACCTGTGTAAGAAAATGAAACCGAACCTTATAAAACACAAGTACAACCACCTCGTAGGTCTAGTAGGGTATCTCATTTACCTGAGAGGTATAGTTTTATGCACTTGGAGGAACTGGGTTTCCACGAGGTTCCAGGTGATAAACAAGAGATCGACCCACGACCAATGACCTAGCAGTGGTGGATGTAGACTCCATGAAATAGACTGTAGCAGTCTTCATGTAGTTGGGACATTCGTTTTGACAAGGCAGTCAAAGATTTTGACTTCGTGCAAAATGAAGAGAAACACTGTGTATACAAGAGGGTTAGTGGGAGCTAGATCCCATCCTTAGTACTATATGTAGATGACATTCTACTAATAGGAAATGATGTGGGAATGCTCAGTTCTGGGAAAGCTTGGCTTTCGAGTAATTTCTCCATGAAATACTTGGGAGAAGAAACCCATATTCTTGGGATTCGACTCTACTGGGATAGATCGAAGAGAATGGTGGATCGAGACTACATGAAATGGACTGTAGCAGTCTTCATGTAGTTGGGACCTTCATTTTGACGAGACGGTCAAAGAGTTTGACTTCGTGCAAAATGAAGAGGAATCTTGTGTATACAAGAGGGTTAGCGGGAGCAAGATCACATTCTAAGTACTATATGTAGATGACATTCTACTAATAGGAAATGATGTGGGAATGCTCAGTTCTGGGAAAGCTTGGCTTTCGAGTAATTTCTCCATGAAATACTTGGGAGAAGAAACCCATATTCTTGGGATTCTACTCTACTGGGATAGATCGAAGAGAATGATAAGTTTTTCCTAAGCCCTCTATATAGATTAGATCTTAAAGAGGGTTCCTTCCGATGCGACATGGAATAAAACTCACCTTGAATATATGTCCTCATAGTGAGGAACAATGAAAGGAAATGAGTTATATACCATATGCTTCGGCAGTGGATAGCCTTACATATACTTTATTGTGTATAAGACCTGACATTGCGCATGCTGGAAGCGTGGTAAGTAAGTTTCGGGCTAACCCAGTCAGGGAACATTAGACCACCGTAAAGAATGTTCTCAAGTACTTTAGAAGTACTAAGAGATCTGATTCTTATATATGGTGGTGGAGAACAGAATGTGGTGGGATTAACTGTATTAGACTTCCAAGGACAGAAAGACAATTATATGTCTACTTCTGGATACATTTACTCTTAATGGAAGAGCAGTATCTTGGCATAGTGCCAAGTATAGTGCGACTGCTGATTCCACCAGTTAGGTTGAGTATAAAGCGGCCTCGGAGGCATCCAAAGGAAGGGTTAAGAAGTTACTAGGAAAACTTCTCATGAAACTTTGTGCTACGCTGCCTGAGCGGTAGCACAAGCATAGGAGCCGAGGTTTCACAACAGTACAAATCATATTGAGAGAGAGTGTCATCTCGTAAGAGAATTTGTTCGCATAGAGATACATTGTGCTGCATAGAGTAGAGTCAGCCGACTACGTCGCTGATCCACTTACCAAGCCACATTCTCAGATTAGCTTGGAGCATATTCTGGAGAATATGGGTATTAGATACCATAGTGTGTGGCATTGAGTGCAAGTGGGAGATTGTTAGGAGTATGCCCTCGAATGCCACTCAGAGGATGTTGAGTGAGGGCATTGTACTTGTAATTATGTAAATCATTAATATAAGGCAGTGGTTGTTTCTTTATTTACTGGTGGTTACTGGCATTCCTAAATCGTAAATATACATATAGAAACTAGCCCGTGTATTTGAGAGCAAAACGTTCCACTCCTTATTGGATAAGGGGGTCGGCACTGGAAAGGTTTATAGCTCAAATACTTAATCGTTCGCAAGTCGATGAAACTTGACTGGGCTTTCAGTTTATGTGAAGACTTGTATGACGTGTTCATTGACATGGAGAGTGCCTGTCGAACACTAATGGTCAGTGGGAGCACACGTTATAGGTATGCTAATTGGATTAGTATACTCGAACCGACTCACCCTCGATTTGTCACACGGATTTCACTTCGGGACAGTCAATGACGGAATCGAAAGGTTGTGATAGGTATTCATGAACCTTCGACTTGAGGATTTAGTAGGGATGTGCTTGTGACGTCATGATTTTCATTAGAGTAGTTCGACCCTATAAACTGGAAGGTGGGGGTCAACCTCGACGTGCATCTTGACGGGCAAGTAGCTGGTCCTACTGAATACCAAGATAGAATTCTTTCTCCCGTTAGTGAGCGGGTTATATGTCCTGTGTGGTTATTGGCAGATGAGATCGTAAGTCTTTGGCCAAAGCATTGGAGCTAGTTGTATTAGATACATGAGAGCTCGATGATCTCGATTTGCATTAACGCATGCATAGCGTCAAGTACAGATAGGGTATGACTGACCGTGACCCTATAACTTGATTGGGACATGTGAAAGAAAGGTTTATACGTATACTGGTATTCACGACAGAATGGTTCTTGAATGATCCCATCATTCGTTTTCAGTTGGGGTACAGTGTAGGCCACCAGGCTGGCTAGATGGTGCTACTACTCTTTGGTTCCTCCCATTGCTGACTGAGACGAACCTACCGAGTCGCGCATTAGAATTGGCGACGGAATGAATCAAGCTTAATTCTCTCATTATCAATATTAGATATTGGATATCTAATTTAGGACATTGGATGTCTAAATTGATTTATTGGATAAATTAATTTACGGCCTAATTAATTAAATAAATTATCGGGTGATTAATTTAATTCAGGAATATAATTATTTATTGGAGAAATTAATTATGTTATTATGTATTTAATATGATTAATTAATTGGATTAATTAATCGATATAAATACATCGGAACGGAATCGGAGTTTATCTGTTTGGACTCACGGGAGTCCGAAACGAACCGAACTCATCCGGTTTCTACATGGGCCGCCCCCCATTTCAAGCCACCTTTTTTTTGGACTCTTGTCTCCATTCTTTAATTGATGATAATTGTATAGGTCGGGTTGATTCTCATTAGCATGAGTTGTTACATGTGGTGAGTTGAATAAAAATAAAAAAGAAGACAATCACTCAC
Source organism: Orobanche coerulescens (assembly GCA_033398695.1). NCBI lineage: Eukaryota > Viridiplantae > Streptophyta > Magnoliopsida > Lamiales > Orobanchaceae > Orobanche > Orobanche coerulescens. The sequence continues at coordinate 85,162,179 of CM065809.1, forward strand.
CACCCATTTTGATTCCTACGTGCGAGAGAGTGAGGGAGAGAGATAGAAAACTTTTCTCAAAGTCTTCATCATCTTCTCCAAGTCTTCTTCCATTTTTCTTCACAAATTCTTGATTTTTCTTGGAGGAAAATTGAGAAATAAAAGAGAGATTGTGAGTTATACACTTAGAGTGTTATAATTTCATATTGGAAGATTCATCACTTAGCTTTAGCCGTATCCTCAGAGGTTAGCAAGGTGATCGTCATTCCGGTCGTTTCTCCGGCGCGTGGCAAGTAGAGACGCGGTGCTTTCGGCGTTGGATCATTCAAGAGCTTGGAGCGAATTGAATTGCAGGGAGATCGCCTAAAGCTTGGGGAATAGCTCAACAGAAGGAATTCACCTAATCAATGGACTATAAGGGTGATTTTCTATATCTCTTGTGAATTCGTTTTGATATTCGTATATACGTTGCTCGATCGATCCTCGTAGGGATTCGGATCGAATTAATTTTTATTTTACCGCTTCCGCTGGGCCTTCGTTTTAGGCACCGAATCCCAACAGTAAGGACAGGCTTGTATGAACATGCTGTACGGACAGAGTGTATGTAGCATTTGTCAAAACTCCAGGAGGATTTTTCCCAACAATTCCCCCTTTTTGATAATGCCAAAACTTCAAACAACATGAGGCCGTCTTCAAGTATTATGTCGAATGATCTGATCTTCGAGACTAGGACTAAAAATTTGAACTGACCACATGCAAGTTCTATATTTATAAATCCTACGGAACTAAGTGTATTACAACTTAAATTATGGTTGGCTTGTAGGCACAATCTTAAATGAAGTAACCCTATTTGAATACAACTTAATCTATGAACTATTCGCAGACAAGTTCTCACAACTTGAGACTTATCAAGGTTTTATACTTAGTAAACATTTTAATATAACTCATAACCAAAGTAGTAATAATAGATCACGAGCTATAATCTTCTAGATAAAATAGTATTTTTATTGATAATTTGGATTACAGTGCTGTTTGGAATTCACATCGAAGAAAATACAGAAAAATTAAGTACAGCTCTCACAAGTTAGCCCTTTATAGTATGATGCTTCCAAGACTTCTGAGAGGGGCCATGCTCGGTTCCCTTCCACCAGTTGAATAGAGACTCTCTGCCTCAGTCCCTGTAGATGTTTCTTCCTTCTTGGAAGACATCGAAGGCGGGGATCCAGTCTTCTAGGTTAGTTAGCCGAACACCCTTCCGATGCTTAGATTTCAATTTGATTTTTAGAGGGAGATTTCTTTCTAATAGGAGCCTTAAGAACTTCTTTGGCGTCTTCCAGAGTCTTGAAGTGGTTGAACATGAAAGATTCCCTGATGAGAGTACAAAAGTATCTCATCAATTCATTATTCTTCCATGCCTTCAACTCTTCAATTGATGGCTGCCTGTCTATAGGGAGTGGGAACTCATCGGGCTTTTGCATTGCATTTTTCCAAGAAAAATTGGGATCCTGGAACTCGGAACGAGAACTAGTTACCCTGCATCCTCTAGCTCCTTGACCTGGCCGGGGTCCGGCCAGTCTTTCGATGGCTATGGCAACACTGCTATCCAGAATGGCTTCCATCTCCTTCTCCTTCTTCATCCTCCATCTCCTTCCAGCATCTCGAGCCTCTTCCCCCATTTTGGCGTTATCAAGCTCAGAGACCTTACCGTGAATATCCTAAAGAATATCTATCGATTTAGCCTGCTTGTCTTTCAGATCTTTGACTGAGTCCACTAGACTAGTGACCACTGCTGTAGGGTCGTCGATTTTATGATCTTGAGCAATGAGTCACGATCCAATGTACTCGAGGTAGGCGACCCTCTTGGCTTCCGCAAATCGCATTTTATCTTGCCTTTGCTTCAGGATTTTCTCATGATGCTATTTATGCTGATTGAGGGCCTGCCATAAGGCATTCGGCATTAGGCGGAATACTTTTTCAACATCCTGCACGACCCTTTATAGTTTAGGGAGTTCATACTGAGCAGTCTCGCGCATCCAGTCGAGCTCCTTGCTGGCATCATACAGGGCTTTGACGGCATCCTACAGAAATATATTTTAGCGACTAATTTGCCGAAGTTGCTCAATCCTGGATTCAGTGCGGGGAGAGTATTGTGAGCGATTTTGGAGTCAAATAGATATCCTAGCTGTTTGAGAACGACATTGTGACGTGGATTCTGGGGTTTGTTGTCATCTTGGAAATCCTCATCTGATTCGGATGGTGATCCTGTAAGGATAGGAATGGATACCTGTTCGAGAGCAAGAACCTTAGATGGTTCCGCTGTTGTTGCTGTTTGGGAGATAGATGGGACTAATTCCTCCTGCCTATTTTCGATTTCTATAGCCTGCTTTATAGGAGTGACTAATTCCTCCTGCTGGCTCTCAGCTTCTGCCTGTTCCGTAGAAGGGACTGAATCCTTCTATTGGATGGCGCAGGATCCATCTTCTTCAGTCAGGGGGACTGATTCCTCCTTGGCGGGAGATGATGGTTTCTCCTATTGCATGTCTGGTGCAGCATGACCAGATGACGTCCCCTGGACCCCGGCAGCCTTAGACTTAGCAAATTCCTCATCGCTAGAAACGTCATAGCTCATCCTCAAACCTGTTTGAAGGTCATCATCATTCATATTAATCGGGATCTGAGTGATGGATGGGGCTCCGAGTCTTGTCATCGGACTGAGTCTTTCCTATCAGTCGGGTCTTTCTTTTGCCACATAATAAGATGTAATCATCTCATGGCAAAAGGGATCATCCCATCTGATCAGGACCTCGTTCGGGGTGTCCGTGACTTCCAAAAGAAACAACTCTTCCTCATTCCAGTCTTCCCAGTTATACATGGAGTCATATGGGGCAACCATGTATGTTTTACATGTTTTGAAGCGTTTGAATGCTTCGTCGATCTAGAATTGGAAACTGTTTGACTGATTATTTCAATAGGGAGGGACTCCAAACATTAAAGGGTTCTACCATCCGGTTGGGATCCTCTATAGGTATGGGAGCCTATTGAGGAGAGGGATCCCTGAAAGGGTGTGATTCTATGTTAGGAGAGGGACTTTTTACAGGGGTAGGGCCCCTGTTAGGAGTGGTGACTATTAGCTCAGAAGGGGCAGCGATTCACCAGTGCCTTCTAATTTGACAAATGACTAGTCATCCATCATGGACGTCACAGGCTCAGGACCTCCTGCAGGAGCAGCCAGTGTTTCTTGCATAGGGGTTGCGCCCTGTGGGTCAGCTACGTCGACAGATGGTGTAGTAGGCGGAACTGCCTCATTGACCACTGTAGTTACTTGAAGTGCTGTACGAACGGCTTCCGACTTGGAAGACTTCTTAGTCTTCATCATCATCTTCTTCTTCTTCTCGACAATTGTAGGAGAGTTGCTCTCGGGAATGAGTCTCTTTTTGCTGACAAACTTCTTCTTGGCGGAACAGATTTGGATTAACATCTCGAGGATAACTCGACGTCGGTAGGGATAGGAGGTTAGGCCTATCGGCAAGAAGAGTCACCTTGTTGAATACAGTAGTATTGGAACCACCTAGGAACTTTCCAGCAAGTATCTTCTTGGCATTTGGTCACTGATGTATACCATAATAAGTCATAATGTAGTTCATGATCAGGCCAAAAGACTTCCTTGCAGAATCTGGTTTAGAAGCCTCCTCCTGAAGGCGTTTCAAGATCACTCGACACTGATTGACTTTCTATCCCGACATGATGGCGACCATCATCCAGAATCTCAGGCTAGTACACATCTCGAAATCTCCTGTCCGATTCTCCAAAATTATGCAACAAAAATCATGAAGACAAAGATAAGGGAGGATGAAGTTCTTCTTCTGCTAGGATAGATGCACTTGCGATGTTAGAGAGTTGCCAGTGACTAAGTTCCAGTAGGCCTTCAACAAGTATTCAGACTCCAAGGTTTTGAATTCCTCAACTATCAGTCCATTAGAGGGCAATTTGTACATATTTTCAAGGAGTTCCGAGTTAATGGAGATCTCCTTCTCCTGAATAGTTCTAATAATGGCAATAAGGGCAAGGCCCTTCTTCTTAGATGCATACATAAATTAGGCATCAAGGAAAACTTCTTCCACGATTTGTTCATCGTATCTCTCCAGGTGAAGACTACCCAACTTGTACAGACCGGTTTGTTTGACGCGATATATGACCAAGTTCATCCCAGGCAGGTCTTTGTATTTAGAGATTATGTGTTATTGAAGAACAAAGCGAGCAAAGATACGTCCGCCAATTATCATGTCCTTCTTTTTCCGAGAGAGATGAAGTTTGAGAAGAAGACATTTTTGCAGAGAGAGTGTAGATTGAGAGTCTAAAAGATATGTAAGATGTATGCTGTAGGGTCGTTTAATATGCAAAAAGACTAATGAGTATGTGGATCAGCATAGGCCATTTTATTATGTGTAGGAAAGCTAGGTTACAGTGAGCAGTCAGATTTAAGGGATGGGAACCGTCTTCGTATGAACGTACATGATGAATTAAGATGTGTCTTGTACATCTAATATGTTAAATTTTTGAAATTAATGCCCGGTCCTACCTCTGAAATGATTCAGCTTCCACTATTACACGCGGTTTGAATTTTGAAATCGCGGGTTTTGGGCATTAAATTCCAGATGTCATATTGCTATTGAAAGATAAATCGTTTTAAATTCATACAATGCACGTGGACTAGAAATAGTTTTGAAAGGTTTAAGTGTATGAATTTAGATACGCTTAAAATAAATAATTGAAATCCTATAGTGTTTGTGCTGTATCCGCGAAAGTACATCGTTCCTCCTTAAAAGATACATATAGGATTTAATTCTTACATCAAATTGGTGATTAATGCTGTAATTTTGGGTCCTACTATGTTCCCCCTTAATTAATGCACACTTCATATGTAGGAAGGTAATTATACCTTCTTCTTCCTACAATAAGGACATAACTCGCAGTTCTGAGTGTGTGATTAATTAATGTGGACACTGTATTAGTGGATGTTACAACATTCCCCCATAATTGATGAGTAAAATTAAAAAAAAACTTATAGAGAGTCGAGCTGTAGCATTCCCAATTCTTGGCGGAGCATATAGAACCTGGTGGTGCTATGAGGGTTTGTAAGATGTCGGCTAACTGAATGTCTGTATGAATTTTCTCGATCCGAACAACTATATTCTCTACATGGTTCTCAATGAAATAATGCTTCATATCAATGTGCTTGGTCCTCGAGTGCAATATAGGATTATGCGATTGCGATTGCACTCGTGCTGTTGCACATGATTGGAGTTTCTCTAACATGAATGCCATAGTCCTGTAACTAATGTTGCATCCAAAGGATCTGCATACAGAAACTTACAACAGCATAATATTCTGAATTACCTGTAGAAAGCGAGTTGGACAATTATTTCTTACGAAACCATGACACAAGTCTTGGTCCAAAGAAGTGACAAACCCCGCTCGTACGCTTCCTATCCAACTTACAGCCTATGAGATCCGAGTCACTGTAGCCCACGAAATCGAATCCTCCTTTCTTAGGATACCACAATCCTGCATCGGTTGATTCTTTTACGTACTTAAGAATTCACTTGGCTATGGTGAAGTGTGACCCTTAGGTGCTACCTAATGCCTAGCACACACTCCTACAATAAATTGGATATCAGGCATGCTGGATGTTAGGTATAGGAGTGAGCCTATAAGCTTCCTGTAGAGTTATTGATCAAATATCTTTCCAGCTTTATCAGCACTTATCTGTGTGCAAGTGCTCATGGGGGTAGATGAGGACTTGGAAGTATTCATCCCGAACTTGTTGAGCAACTCCTTGCTGTATTTCTCCTGGTTGATGAATATACCTGTAGGAAGTTGTTTAACCTTCAATCCTAGGAAATAGCTAAGTTATCCCATCATACTCATCTTAAATTTATTTTTCATGAGATGAGAGAATATTTGACATAGATCAAGGTTGGTTGAACCAAAAATAATATCATATTCCTATATTACTATGAGAAGATCGTCATGTTGGATTTTGAAGAGAGTTTTGTCAACTGCACCTTTCTCAAATCCATTATTGATGAGATACAGTGACAGGGTTTCATACCATGCCCTATGTGCTTGCTTGAGCCCATACGACGCTAATCTTAGCCTGTACACAAGGTCTACACCTTCTGTCTTGGCAAATGTTGGAGGTTGTTCAACATAAACTTCTTCGGCTAGGTCTCCATTCAGGAATTCGCTCTTAACATATATTTGATATACAATAAAATTCTTATGAGCTGCAAGAAATATCCTAATGGCTTCTAGTCTTGCTGTAGGGGCAAAAGTTTCATCATAATCTATTTCTTCTTCCTGTTTGTAACCATGGGAGACGAATCTGGATTTGTTCCTTATGACTAGTTTATTTTTGTTTTTTTATTCCGGAATACCCATTTGGTTCTTGTGACTGCTTGATGTGTTGGTACAAGGACTAGGTACCAAACATTAGTTCTTTCAAAACCATTAAGCTTTTCTTCCATAGAAGTGATCCAGTGAGAATTGTTAAGAGCCTCATTGGTCGTAACAGGTTCAGACTGGGCTAGGAATACAGCTAAAGTGCGCATGGAAAACCTTATAAGTTCAGATTGGGATTCCATACAGGGAATTGAAACTTTTCGGAACTAGATTCTGTCTCTTCCTTTGCACAGAGTACAGTTCCCTGTGTACTCTGTATTTTTCTTCAGATGGACACACCAGCATCAATATATCCAATTATTAGCTCCTGAGGGTGATCTCTTAACCACCTCCTATCAGGTTCTAGTTCAGCACCCATTGCGGTGTCCTGATGAGCTGTAGCTTCGGCTTCAGCTTCTATAGCATCATCTTTGAATACTTCTTCTGTTCTTACAACGGACGGATTAATTTAAAGATTTACAACTGGTTCATTTGGAGTCTGTGGGATTTACTCAATGGATAGCATTTGGACACCTTGGGTTAGGTATTCTATTCATGTAGGGTCGCAATGGGGTTCATCAAAGACTACATAGACTGATTCCTCTATTGCCAACTTTGTTTGTTGAATATCCTAAATGCCTTGCTGATAGAGGAGTATCCAACAAAAATACCTTCGTCTGACTTTTCATCGAAGGTCTTCAGTTGATCCTTCCCATTGTTGAGAACATAACACCTGCATACATATATGTGAACGTACGCAACCACTGGAGTTTTATTGTTCCATACCTCGTATGCTGTTTTGTTGCAGTTCTTGTTTATGATACAATGGTTTTATGTATATCATGCTGTATTTGTTGTTTCTCCCCAGAAAAGATGTGGCAACTTGCTTTCAGCTAACATGGTTCTTGTTGCTTCCTTCAATGTCTTGTTCTTTCACTCGGCAACACTATTTTGTTTAGGAGTACGGGTTGTTGAGTATTCATGATGTAAGCCATTGTCCGCAAAATATTACTCTAACCCTTTCTAATTTTGAAGATTTTTCAGGTGTTCCGGTAGCCTTGTGGTTGTCTCTTTCTTCTTATTTAGGAAGATGATCCAAGCGTAACTGTAAAAATCATCAACAATGACAAGACAATACTTCTTACTTCACAGGCCGATCGGGTCTATAGGACCGTAGAGATCCATATGTAGCAAATCCATGACCCTGTGGGTGGAAAGGTTTGATTTGCTCTTTAAATAGGTCTTGACTTGCTTGCCTTTCTGACAACAGATAATGTTTTTACAAAATAAAACATCGGGCAAGCCTCTGACCATTCCCTGTCGAGCTAGATTGTTGATGGTCTTGAAATTTATATGAGACATCCTCTTGTGCCATAGCCAGCTTTGATCGCAGTGCCTTTGGCAACATAACAAGTAATTATGGTAGTAGTGTTTTTCCAATCAACAATATACATGTTACCTGACTGACTTCATGTAAGGAAAATTTACTTGGTCTTGGTGCCCTTCACCCTACATTGATCTATATAGAATTTGACCGAGAACTATTTGTCACAGAACTGGTTAATCCTAAGTAGATTGTACTATAGTCCTTCTACATAGGTTACATCGGTGACTTTGAATTTTCCTACAATCAGAGCTCCTTTCACTTTTGTTCTTCCTTTGGATTCATCACCGAATCGCACCTTTGGACCAGGACCTTCTACATAATCTAATAGCTTGGTGATATCTCCCGTCATGTGGCGAGAACATCCGCTATCGAAATACGATATGTCTTTCTCCTAGATATCATGTTATCTAAAGAGTAAGTATATTTAGGTTCGTATTGACATATGTGTCCTTAGTCATTAGTGCCATTAGGTACCCATATTTGCCTTACAACAATGAGTTAGGTGTAGGTTGCATTTGTTCATATTTTGCGAGATTTACATGGGACATGCACGTAATCACTGTAAGAATGGTTATTATGCATGTAAAATTTGGAATTTTGGCTCTAGTACGGTTGTTGTCTAGGAGGAGGAACCATATTTTCTGCCTGGTTCCCTGTCTTTTGGGTTTCCAGTTAGATTCCCAGACATGATGTTGGTAGAACTATGGGGCAACTTTCTTATGGGACATATACTTGGTTTCATTTACCCAATATCTAGGAATACTGTAATGTTGGTATACTAAGGTTTATGTCGTTGATACTTAGGTACATCCTTCCTTCTAGCCGGCTGCTGAGGTTGAGCTTACCTCATGCTCACTGTCTTCATCATCATCCTCTTCTTTTGCCATAAAGTACTTTAGGAGAGGATATCTATTTGCTCAGTATCTCGGTTTCCTACAATTATAGCCCAAGTTAGAATCTGCAGACGATGGTTATTCCTAAATCACATTGTTAAATGATTTAGGCCTGTAGCGGGGCTCTCCGGATTTCGTAATGAATTTCCAAAATTTGTGCATGAGCAAGGCCAATTCGTCTTATGGCAGGATGTCATCATCACTGTTACCTTCCTTGGATACAGATTTAGATGTGTTGAGGGCAAAGCTGTGTCTCCTGTTAGATACAGCAACGAGTGCTGTAGTCTTAGCAGGTGGCTCTTCGGCCTTCTCTCTCCTGTCAATATTGTACTCAAAATCTTTGAGGTCAGAGAAGAGATCAAAAGTAGATGTATCATTTTAATTGCAAGAGACACGCATAGCTGTGGTTTTAATGTTCCATGGGCAGGGAGTGATCTAAAGATTTTAAGATTTTTCTCCTTTTACGTATACACTTTACCTAATGCTTCAAGTTCACCGAAAATGCCGGTAAATCTGAGGTCAAGTTCCTCAAGTTTTTCACAAGAGTTAATTTCAAAGGATTCAAATTACTGAGTTAATTTTGAAATCTTGTTTTCTTTTGAGAGATCAGTTCCCTCACATATCAACTTGAGTTTCTCCCAGATTTCCTTGGCAGTATTGCAGCTTCTAACCTTGGTAATGCGCCTTCTTCAAAAGTGATAAACGACTCATTTTTGGCAACATTGTCAAGATTCGCACGCTTGCGATCATCAGCTATCCACTGTTCCCGTTCCTTCTCAAGCATTTCTGCATGATGTTGTCCTTCTATTCTTGTGGCTGGATTGACTTCAAGATCTTGATAGGTGCTTGTTGGATGATAAAGATCATCTCTTCATGCGTTGCGACAAGATGGGCATCCATCTTGGTTCTCATCTTGGCTCTCTAGTCAGCAAATTCATTAATGTAAAATATGAGAACTTTTTTGATCATAGATGTGTCCATGACAAAAATAGAATGAAGGATAAAGACAAAAAAATGAAGTAAAGCTAGTGATTTTGTGGATCTGATTCAGGTTAAAATTTATCAATCGCTCCGATACCACTATTGGTCACAGTTTACAATATAAACAACTTAGAAGGGGGGTTGAATAAGCTGTATTCTTTTTCAAAGTTTGTTTGCGTAGCGGAATTCTGAAACGAAGTTGCTGTAAATACATCAACTGGATAGTCTACTATTAGCTTGGTTCTTATAGGGTTTTCAGGCTAAGTATACTAAAATCACATAGGCAGTAAGTAAACAGTAAAGACAGTAAGTAAAGAGACACGGTTTAATGTGGTTCGAGGTAAACCCCTCTACATCCACAACTTAACTAAACTCATCGCTATATCGTTCAAACAGAATGATACAACTGACATCATCTTTGGTCGTTCACACAGATTGGCTTGGGCTTCTTCGGCATGATTCTTCTCACATAAATTAAAGCTTTGTCCCGACACAGGTCAGAATATTATTGCTTTGTCCACACAGGGCTAAATATCTCAATAGAAAGTATTGGATATCACCACTCGAACAGCAACTGTAGGCTAGGTATGCTTTTGTTGTAGAAGTGTTGTTCGTTGTTGAGGACTTGTATATTTCTTCACTTAAGATATCGTTGTATGCTTGAAGAAATATATTGCTCTTTTAGCTTGATGTTCAGCTTTCAGTGCTCAGTATAATGATCGTTGTTGTGTGTGAGAAATGTTCCCTTGCTTGGGCTATTTGTAACTATGGAAATATATCCGTTATAAATGTATCCATTGACTGGTTGGTGAGATTGAGACAACTCTAATTGGTGGCTTTAAAATGTTTAAATTGAAGTTGATTCACATTTAACACTACCAATATCGGGGGTTTAGCCGACGACTTAAAGTCGTCGACTAAAGGTCAATGTCGTCGGCTAATCCCCCCAGTCGTCGTCTAAAAAACCGTCGGACGATATTCGTCGGCCAAGGTTTAGCCGACGACTTTTTGTTAGTTGTCGGATAAAGTTCAAAGTTTAGCCAACCACTACGACAATGTCGTCGGCTAATCCCCCCAGTCGTCGGCTACAAAACCGTCGGCCGATATTCGTCGGCCAAGGTTTAGCCCACAACTTTTTTGTTAGTTGTCGGCTAAAGTTCAAAGTTTAGCCAACCACTACGACAATATCGTCGGCTAAAACCTGTTTATTAAAAAACAAAAAAAAAGACACTTTAGACGAAGAATTTTTTAAATGTCGTCGGCTAAAACCTGTTTATAAAAAAAAGACACTTTAGCCGACGACTTTTTAAATGTCGTCGGCTAAAACCTGTTTATAAAAAAAGACACTTTAGCCGACGACCTTTTCAAATGTTGTCGGCTAAAACTTTCTTAAAAAAAAATAATTTACTTTAGCCGACGACCTTTGGAAAGTCGTCGGCTCAAACCTAATATAAAAAAAAATTAATTCAGATTTTGGGATCTCAAAACCTGTATTTTTTGCACCTGCAATTTTTATACACCAGCTCCCATTATCAACAACAATCAACGCGCAACAAATTCAACTAATACCATCAATTATATGCCCAACATTATATGCAACACAACGCAAAACACATTCAAGGACATTAATTTCATCAACATACTAGTAGCGTCAACAAAATCACTTACACAATTCTAGCACAAATATAAATATACAGGAGTACTACAACAACACAATTACAATCCACAATCAAAATCATCTAAATGTCGAAATATAGTGGTAGAAGGATTACCACCATCCCCTAGATCCTCGTCATGAGGCTGTGAAAATGGGGTCTATCCAAAGAGAGAAGGCAGTGGAGCAGGTGCCTGCAGTCCAGCCTGAGTAATAGTCTGAGTCAGCGTCATCATATAGTCCATCATGGCCTGCTGCTGTCTCTGGAAACTCTCTAACCGCGACTCAGTCCTCTGCTTGCTCTCATGTAACCGCGTCTGAGTCCTCCTTTCATTCTCAGCTCGGATCTCCCTCTCCGCCCTCAACTGCTCCTCGAGATAGGCAGTCCGTGCATCCCGTCCGCGAGGGCAATGGAAGTTGGGGGTATCTTTCAATACACGGTGACCCTCGGCTCCCATCATCTTAGTGCGGTATCGACTACCTCTAGGGGGTATACGGTACCCCACCCCCTAGCGCGAACATAAGGATCGGCCTGATCGATCTGTTCAATGGCAGAATCGAGGTCGGTCTCTGCTAAGTCCGGATACTGCACCCGAGCAATCTCAGCAGGCATCCTCTGAGACTCCTCTCGCATACGCTCCTAAGTTAATATGAAAATAAATATTTCAATATCAACAAAAATTATGATACAAAGGCATTTATTTTATTACCAAAATAAAATAAAAAAAGACTTACATGCTCCTCGGGACGGTTCGGATATGCTTTTTGAGTCACATAGGCAAATGCATCCAACGAATCAGAAGAAATGGCCTCGTGCGCAACTCTGGATAGCAACCGGGAACCCAGACTGTGATGGTCAGTCAGACCAGCACGATTGGTCGTGTTGGTCAAGCTAGTCGCCTTCAAAAAAATATTATTTAGAATCGAGTTTATATTTAGAATTCAAAAAAAAATAAAAACTGAACATCATGTTGTTGGAAGTTGGAATGTTCATGCTTTAGTTACCCGAGTTAAGGACATTATAGTTCGAATCTTGTTATGATGAACAAGTAAGGCATGTTTTCTGAGATTAATAAACCCGTATTGAATGGTGTTTCCATAATGATCGTATACTTAATGTTGATAACAACCTCAGATTTTCCGAACTACCTTTTTAGGATTTATAATCGAGATTGGAGTAAATTTTATGATGGCATGTTTAACCTGGAATTCAAAGACATCAACACCATAGGATCATACAGATTCACATGAGTATTATATGTGTGAGTATAACGTACGGTAAGCTCTATGCATTACATACGTTATACCCTCAGACAAGGCAGTCGTCTGAATTGAGAAGAACTGTCAAATGCCTGTTTAGCGTGCGATAAGCTTTGTACCTTACGTACGTTAATGTGCAGACGTAACGTACATTATTTAGATGTGTAATGTACGTTATGAAGAGTACAGTTAGGATTCGGTCGTCTTTCTATGTTTTTCCTCGTGTGATTGATTGTTTTCTTAATGATAGGATATTAGGGACGAATTCCCTACGATAATCTAGTGTTGAGCCTTTCCGATCGTCTTTTTCATTGGAGTTCTGGATTGTTCCAATAAACTGTATTTCCAGACTATTCACGAGAGATTACCAAGGCAAGTACCTTGAGATACGAATTATAACTACGTGAAATCATTGTTGCTAAAGTATATGAATCATGTTATGAATATATGTATATATATTATATTGTAAATATATGTATGTATGTGGACATACATGTGTGTGTGTGTGTGTGTATATATATATATATATATGTGTGTGTGTGTGTATATATATATATATATATATATATATATATATATATATATATATATATATGGTGATGAATGTTGGGTGATTAATACCAATGCTAGTCGACGTACTCAACTTGGATCTAAGTACATATGGTAAGGTTATTTAATAAGTATTTTTCAATCAACACGTAGTTCTACAAAATGCAATATGTGATGTTTTTAAATTATTGCGTATTTATGCTGTTCATAGGTGTGGTTTGTCATTCCCGACTCTCTACTACGTACTTAGTGTGACGAGGTGCAGTCTACCAAGTAAGTCGTTTTAATTTATTTTGTATCTACATTGTTTGTGTAATTTTTTTTCTTATGAATAATATATGTTGTGCAACGTGTGTTGTAGGTATAAATCTTGGAAAAATGAGATACACATGTTCTGGACAGCCTGGGGTGATACTCGAGATGCTACCCCGGAAGAATTCAAGTTCCGGGAGTACGAGTGGAAGTGGCTACGCGCCCATGTTCACGACCCGGAGTTCGTGGTATGACTAAAATACCCTCATTTCATTCTTTCTTTTTCAGTTTTTATTTTTTTTTAATTCTAAATATAAACTCGATTTTTTGAAATTAATGTTTTGGAATTTAAAAAATACTTGAAGTTCCGATTTTTTTAAATTAGAAAAATCGGAACTTCAGCTATTTTTTTTAATTCTGGAATATTATTAATATTAAAAAATCAGAATTTTTTATTCAAAAGTGGAAATAAAAAAACTTATAAACTCTGGATATTATTTATAAACTGTTTTAATAAAAATAAAAACTAGAATATTATTTCCATAAAAAAATAAAAATCTGAATATTGTATTTTATTAATTAAAAAAACTGCTAGTATTTAATAAACGCTACTCTGAGATATGTATAGTTGTAATACCTCCGGTATTTCATGCTTGATTACTTTGTACTGTGTGAATTTTTATAATGTGACGTCATTTCTATTTATGTATTCCGTTGCGTGCTATATAATTGTGTGATGTAAATGAAACGGAGGTGACACGCCTTGACGCCGTGGGACGATCGTCGGTGCGAATATGACGGTGGCCAACGTCTTGTTCCCCGATAATTGTTGACGAGTGGAAGGGATGGTCACCCTGAGATGGTTAGAATGTGATATGTGGCTAAAAAGTTTATGTCTAACGAACGCTAGAGTTTATGTCTAACGCACGTTAGAGTTTTGTCTAACGCGCGCTACAACTTAGGCCTAACATACGCTATATTCCGATTGTTATGTACGTTAAGGTAGTTATATTACGTACATAACGGGTGAGTCAGTCTCCCGACCAGAATCTTTCTTTAGACACGGACGGAGCTACTTTCGGCGGGCTAGAGGAGAAACGAGTCAACTCTTCATAACGTACGTTATTCCCCAAATTTAACGTACATAACACTTGGGCACATTTCGGGCAGTGGCGGTCTTTACGTACGTTGTCATTAAACTGTTACGTATGTAATAAGCCTTACGTACGTAACACCGTTACCATTAACGTACGTTAACAAAACCAAGTTTTATAAAATGGCAATTCCCTTCTTCATTTGCACGACCCAACATTACAAGATAACACCCTTGGAGAAATTCCTCACCTTATACTCGGTTCTTAACCTCTTATATACTTGAATTAACATTGAGGAGTTGGTTTCTTGATCTCCGGTGAAGATTATCCAAGTCGTTCAAGTCACTTCTCGTTTCTCCTCGTAGTTCTTGTGGATCCGCCAACTCTCTTCATTATTCTTCTTCCAAAAAGGTAAGCCACCAATCCGTGGAGTAATATTTTCGATGTTTTCTTATATATACTTATTAGATTGCGGGTATTGGGTAGATTTTTGCCAACCTTTGTAGACAATCTTTTAGGATGGAATAGTAGTAACAGGAGTTACCGTTTCTCATATGTTTCGTTTCATGCAAATCATATCTATCATACGAAATTTCATTTCAAATAATCACTAGGAATGTAAAATTTGACGAATCAATTGTAGGAGAATTCGTAGTAATCCGTCACCGTATGTCACATTGTTCATAGCCACCCTTACCTTGTGATTTTTGACACTTAGTGAATTAAGGAAAACAATTCGATAGTATAATCATTATTGGATATCAAACCACCAAAGTTATTGTGTAATAGAATCTGCCGATTGTAGTATTCAGAATATAGAATAGAATTAGAAAGTATGAGAATCGATTATGCTATAATCATTTGTTGACAACCGAAAAATGATAGGAATAACCTTGTTGAGCAAATCGATATATCTAATGTTAACTGTAGAATTGAATGGAATAATGGTACGTAATGCTTACGAACTTAGAAATGATACTAATATCGACAATTAAAACTACGCTTGGAATCCGATTAGGAAAGGGAGACTAGTTTTGTTTATCATGATCCGTACGAGGTGTTAATCGGATATTACGTGGCTAGGTTAAGCTCGAGCGGGCGTGGGGACTCCGTTTATCACAAAGCACCTACTGTTGGATCACAGGCAAGTGAAATCTTGCTCGAGAATTTTCTAATATTAATGTTATATCCGTATGTGTGTATGTGCCATTTTTGATGAATGCCGATGGTTGTCTTTCTCTAAAATATGTTATAAATGGGCCGATGTGTTGGGGATAAAACCTGTATGGTACCCATGTGGAAATGTGTTAGGGGATAAGACCCGAATTGGCCGCCTATGTTCTGGGGTATTCTCGTGTGGATACTTCCGTGACCCTTGGTTGCGACCTTGGGGCTTATGTGATAAAAGAGAGACACAATGTCGGTTGTGTGATGAAATATTCCCTGTTGATTATTAGGTACTGTGATTGTTAAAATGGCGTATATCGTTGTTAGTAGTTGTTATTTGGTATGCATTCTCTGACCCTGGTTGCCTGGTATGATTCGTCGTGCCAGGTAAAATTGTTCATCATGTGCAGGACATTCCCGAGGGGTCCGGTCAGACTTGAGCGGTGTTGGAATTATCTCTAGCCGCTGCTTAAATTAAAATAAATTTGCTTTCTTTTGAAAAGCCTTTGTTGTGTAATAATTGGACTTCGAATTACATTTTTCCTTAGAATCTTTCGACTCACGTTATGTAAACCTTGAACTTAATGTTTTATCGTGACTTCCTCAAATTGTCTATTTTTCTAACTAGCCTTGTGGGTCCCACGTGGGATTCACGACACTGTAATTCTAACTATTTTTCTCCTGGTTTGAATAAAATTTCTCCTAATTTTTTCAAAGTTATTCCAATCCAACATCCCAAGCGATCGAAACTCCTCAAGGGAATGCAAAGTAAGTGATATGTGTGTTTCTGTCTATGTACTACATTTAATTGTAAACCGTGTATGGAACTGGCTTTAGATTAATACCGTCAGTGATGGCACACTACACCATAAGTGCTCATAGGCAAGCCCTATTTATTGTTGCAGAAGACACGAAAAGTGTTGCCTTAGGCCAAAGGCAACACCAAACTCTTGTTGCCAATATGGCCGTTGCCTTCTACACCTAAGGCAACACTTATCGTCTCTACTGCAATGGCATAAAAGTATTGCGTTATACGTATAATGCAACAACATAACCAAGAAAGACAAAAACTACTGCTGTTGCCTAAGATTTCAAAAAACACTAGAACATGGGCCCACATATTGCCCCGTCAGTAGTGTGATCCACCTTGGTGCCACGTCAGCAGTGGCCCCCACCTTGGTGCCACGCCAGTAGTGGGGCCACCCACCTTGGTGCCATGTCAACAATGGGACTCACTAAAAATTATGCTACACTATCATAGCTAGTGTAACACCATTTATGACGAGTACAACACTATATATTTTTGTTTAGTAATACTATTTATTAGTAATGCAACACTAACATAGTCAACTACAACACTTTAAATAATTTTTTTGAAATATTTGTTTCCTACATACATCAATCTCATCAACAACGAAGCAAGCAACAAAACACAAAATATGTACTGATCAATGTAGTTATCTCCATCCTTGAACAAGTGCTACACTATGTACTGATCAATGTACTTATCTCCATCCTTGAACAAGTGCTACACCAAACATAACGGAAGTACCAAAACCACATACAACCAAATACAAGTGAAAGCCTAACTTTGAATATACTAAAGTATCTATACTTCACTCCAACATTGCAATGATGACTCCTTTAACTGTAAGTTCTCGTTGGAGGTCCTGCATCATACGCATTACAACATGTTCATTAAGATCTCCTTGATAAATTGATGACAGAAATCACATTTACGCAGAAGATCAAATTCTCTTTTAATATAACACAGTCTGACTTGCCAGAATAATACTAAAAGACATAAAACATTGCAATTCATAGTAATTAATACCATCACCTACCACGTGTAATCACAAAAGTAAAACTGATAACCTTACTTGCTAGAGCCAAATATTTCGAATTAATATACTTTAAAGCAGATACCTGCAATAAAAAGAACATCCAATAAATCCAAAGCACATCATTAATTACGATTAACAATTAAAAAATGGCACAAACTAACAACAATGCATGTTTAAATCAAAATATGACCAGGTGGTAAGATTCAAGAAATATTTACAAAGTATTATATTTTCACGTATGTAAGATAACAAAAAATCAGTTTGGATTTATGCCTGGAAGATCGACCATGGAAGCAATTTATCTTATCCGTGATTGATGGAACATTATCGAGATAAAAAGAAAGATCTGCATATGGTTTTTATTGATTTAGAGAAGGCATATGATAAAGTGCCAAGAGAAGTACTTTGGTGGGCCTTCGCAAAGAAGGGTGTATCGCGGAAATATATTGACATTATAAAGGACATGTATGAGGGAGCTAGTACAAGTGTACGTACTAATGTTGGGAGGACAGAAGAATTCCCTATTATGATTGGGGTGCATCAAGGATCTGCTCTTAGTCCTTTTCTCTTTGCCATAGTCATGGACGAATTGACAAGAGAAATTCAAAATGACGTTCTGTGGTATATAATGTTCGCAGATGATATTGTGTTGATTGATGAAACGAAGGTTGGAGTGCAACAGAAATTGGAACTTTGGAGGGATACTTTGGAAGCTCGAGGCTTTAGTCTGAGCAGAAGTAAGACTGAATACATGGAGTGTAGGTTTAGCGAAAACAGTGATAAAGAGGCGAGGATGATCACATTTGTTGGAAAAGTTGTTCATGGATCCACTTTCTTTCGGTATCTTGGATCTATTATCCAAAAGGATGGAGGGCTAGATAGCAATATGGCTCACAGAATAAAGGCAGGGTGGTTGAAGTGGAAGAGTGCCACAGGCGTTTTATGTGATCCTGACATGCCTCATAGATTAAACGGTAAATTTTACCGCACGGCAATTAGGCCTGCGCTGTTATATGGCACCGAGTGTTGGGCTGTAAAATAGTATCACGTTCAAAAGATGAATGTGGCGGAGATGCGTATGCTACGATGGATGTGTGGTCATACAAAAAAAGATCGGCTCAGAAATGAGGTGATTAGAGATAAGGTAAGAGTTGCGTCTATAGAAGACAAAATGATGGAGAATCGATTACGATGGTTTGGTCATATGAGAAGAAGACCTGTTGATGCCTCAGTGAGGAGGCTAGAAAGTTGGGGAACAAGTAATGTTGTGAAAGGTAGATGAAGACCCAAGAAAAATTGTATAAAGAAGATTGAAAATGATATGCGGTTTCTTGGAATTAGAGAAAGTATGGCGATGGAGAGGTAAATGTGGCGGGAAAGAATACGGATGGTGGATGGAATCTGATTCCTTTTTTTATCTGTATTTTTATTCCTATATTCTTTTATTCCATGTTATCTTTTAATTTATTTTTTAGGTTTTTTCATTTTTATTTTCTTTTTTTTTAACATTCATTCTCTTTTTTTTATTCGCTTTTTTCTCTACTTTTTTTCCCTCTTTTTCCTTTTATGTAACAATTATTTACGGTTTCAAAGTTTGATTCATGTTAGCCGACCCCAAATTATTCTAGTACTAAGGCTTAGATGTTGTTGTTGTTGTATGTAAGATCGTTACGATATGAAACTTCTATAAATCACAGGACAGAGATTCTGAAAAGCATAATTATGGGGCTCCGTGTTCTAGTTCACCTCAATAAATCTATTTATATATCCTTAATCATGACATAAAATCTTAAGGATATCAAGGGACACTCTTACAAGCTGCTCTCAAGTTTTATGCTCATTTCAATTCAGCCTCTAAGGGTACGTAATTATCATAACAAATGACCCGGACAAATTTAGAAGCATAAAATCTGCAGAAACTTGATTCCACAGAACTAATAACTAAGACTATATTGGTTGGGAAAATGAGATATAATACATAGGTTAACCACTCTTAACATTAGATTATATAAAACTAAACTATAAAAAAGAACCCATATCAATTGATAAGGTCAGCAACCAAATATCCATTCTAAAGGATGAGCTTACAATTACACAAAGAGAATCGACAAACCAACAATTGTAAACTTACAAAAGAACACAGTTTCTTATACACATACCTGGTGTATAGTTCAATTGATTAGAAAAGTTGGTGACCGTGACTTACTGGACTGGATAGCTGCCTAGTTCTTCAACTTGCATACGGGAAATGATGCTATATTAGAGAGAGACCGATTAGTTTCTTCTTTCTTTCCTTCCCCTCCCCTACAGCAAGGATATAAATGTATTACTAAATAAAATTGGCCTTTTGTTTACACTAGCATGATAAAGGTACAAAGTGACAAGTCCAAATAATTGGGGGGAAAACCCTTTAAGAAGTAACTCATTATCAAAAATATTTATTCGGACATGAAACAAATCAGAGGGAAAAGAAGAATCTAATTCTTACAAAGACTAAAAATGAACCAAGAGATACTTATATATTAGGATCAATATCAGCACTGACAGCATATCAATGTTAGGCTGGTATGTCTGCATAACAATGGCTAAATACATTATAAAAAGGTAATGAAATATTAAGTGGAAAATGTCATATATAAAAATTAATCTGCAGTAGCAATTATAGCTAAGATAAAACCAAAAAAATCTACAAAAGACTTAATTTCATACTTTGTAATATAAGAATAAAATCATAAGAATGCCCCTTGCTACAAAAAAAAACTACTTATCTTGGGATGAATCAAGAACTTGGCCTCATGGTTGTGATATATAAAGAAATTTGGGAGCACGAACCAACGAACAGTATTATACAAATTGCAAATTCAGAAAAGTTTAAAATAAAGCGAACAGTACTATACAATCGTCATACCTTTTCACTAATGGCATCTTGTTGCAACAAGTACTGCACATACTTAAACATAGTAGTTAAACAAAAAAAAGACACTTCAAAACCATATATCAAAATAATGGAACTAAGGAAAGAGGAAGAGCATTACCTAAATCATAAAGAAGACGTAAATCACACAAATAAAGCTCTAAATCGAATCCTTAAACCACCGTGCCACAAATTGAAGCACTAACCCTCTGTGAAGCACATATCGAAGCCCTCAATCATATTAAAACTCAAATCAAAGAACAAATTGAACAAAAAATGAGAGAAGAAGTATATATATATATATATATATATAGAGAGAGAGAGAGAGAGAGGGGGGGGGGGGGGGCAAACAATACATAAAACCCAAAAAGGATGAAACCTTAATTGAAACATACAAATTACATATAGCAAATTGAAGCATGAGATGGGTAGTACCTGAATAAAAACAAGTTGGAACCCTGATTGAAAAAGAACTCTTAAGTAGAAGCTCGAACCCTAATCGATGGACATCCGATCTCCTACCTCCGTTTATTTACTGCAACGGCTACAGACACATTCTAACCCCGACATCCAGAAGTTAAGAAGGAGAGGAAGCGGAAGCTGACTGAAAATAGATTTGCTAGCTTTCTTTAGTGGTTTTCTCTCTCTCCGTGTTAGTCCGCTCACTACCTAGGTCGAAGACTCTTGTTCTATCAGAGATAAGTCACTTGCCCGAAGCTAGAACCCAAACTGGGCCCTAAAGCCTAATCGAAGAGAACTTTCAAATTGAACCACAAATCGAGATGGAGAGTGAAGCCCTATAACCAGAACGAGAGAGAATTAAGAGAGAACGATTGCAAGAGAATGAGTGGTATCTGTTAATTTAGCAAGTGAGAACGAGTAGTATATGTTCAAAATTATTTTAGTTAAAAACGCGATATATTTGCCGCTCACATATTTCACAATTATAATCATGTGATTTGCACGTGTTTATATTTATAATTTTTTTTTTATAAATTTTATATTATTGTTAAAGTATATACATTTTAAAATTTTTAAAAAGTATATTATTTTTATAAAATTATGATTTACACCTTTTGCAAGTTTTTAACATTTATTAAAAATAATATTATATTTGAATTGATTTATTTAATAAATATATCATATTATGAATTCCATGCTTCCATGTTTACGTTTCCATATGTTTTTAAAAAAATGAATTATTTTTGTTAACTTAATGTTTTTGAAATTTACATATTAAAATTTATAATGTGTATTTATATTAAATAATTGAAATATATATTAATTAAAATTTATATTATATTATATATTAAATTTGAAAGTAAAACATAGATAATAATTTAAATCTCATTATGTATATTTTTGATAATATATTAAATATATATTAAATATAAATAATTTAAGTCAAATTTATCATATGTTATATATCAAACTTTAAAAGTAAAAAAATATCAGAATTTAAATTACATTTCATTGTATTTGTATTTGTATTTATTTTTGACAATAACTCGAAAAAATTATTAATAAATTATATATAATGCAACACCATCAAAGGTGTTGCACGTCACGTAACCTCATTTTTATCTTGCAACACCAAATGTATATCTAGTGCAATACTATTTCAGTAGTGTTTCACAAGATCAAAATTGAGCAATCTATTGAAATGCTTTCACGGCAACACTTGCTAAAAGTATTGCCTACGAGCACTTATGGCGTAGTGGCACGCCGAGGAGCTAGGAGGGTGGTGAATGACGCTCAGGGTTCCGCCGCGAACCACAATGAGGACGGGAACACTGCCGAGACCCATCCTGCTGGGGGCCAGCCGCCACCAGTTAATCAAAACGATCAGGAGGCGGAACGCCAGAATAACAACCCGGGAGGCATGGACCCAGCTTTTGTTCAGGCCCTTGCCCAGGCTATCGCCATGGGAATTGCTCAGGTCAAGCAGGCGGAACGGATACCGGTCATCAATGTGGAAGAAAACGCAGGAAGAGACCGATGGTTGGGAGAGATGCTGAAGGCTAGGCCTCCATTATTTGACGAGACAGGAGAGAAACACGTGGACGACTGGATTTCTGAAATGGAGACTGCCTTCGAAGTAATCGGATGCCCAGAGAACCGGAAGGTGCCGCTCGGGATTAATCAACTCCATGACACTGTTGCACGTTGGTGGAGGACTTACAGTCCAGAGGACCGAGTGGTCGGGTGGACCGAATTTGCCCGACTACTACGGAGCGAGTACTGTCCCAGATCAGCCTGAACCGCTCGCGCACGAGACTTTTTCAGTGCCGGACCTCAGAACATGCCAGTACCAGAGATCATTCGGGCCTACCGAACCGAGCTAAGTTACATCTCACATATGGTTCCATCAGAAGATCAACAAATATGCCACCTTGCACAGAGGTTGCCGGAGGATGTACAATGCTATGCCGCCGGATTTCACTGCACGACCCTGAGGGCATACGAAGAGGTAGTCACTGTTGACTCAAAATGTATTTTGATGATAATTACATTCAAAACATTTAATTGGATCAATCTCGGCACGATAATATTTTGAAGGAGTAAATCATAGCTAACGCACGCTACGTATCATATCATAGCGCACGCTATCGGGACATTCATATACAGACCAGTCAAGTCAGCTGCAGCCTACTGAAGTCGCCTGATCGATAGCGCACGCAAGCTATACAATGTTAGCGCACGCTAAGAACCTAAAGTTAGCGCACGCTATACAACAAATATAACGCACGCTATCGCAAGTCTCCAGAGGTCAGTGAAGTCTGGAAGGAAATCAGAATTGGACGTTGCTCACGCTACACATATATTCTTACGTACGCTAAAGGGAGGACATAGCGCATGTTACTTATCATCTCTAGCGCACGCTACCAATATTATGGTTAGTAGTCCAGTAGCTACTGGACTCATTTCGTCAAGGCTTTTACGTACGCTACACAAGGTAACGTACGTTAATGAAAGAACTCAGTAGCGCACGCTAAGGCAAAGGAACTAGCGCACGCTAAAAAGAATCTGCATATTACAGTTTGAATTTCAACCGTTGGAAGCAAGAGTCAATGAAGATCCGGAAAATCTGGAAAAGCTGTATTTAATTAATGCTAGCGCACGCTATGCATACTTGATAGCGCACGCTAATCATGAATTTGGCCGTTGGATAAAGAGTTGTTGGAGAGAAAATCGGATATTGTCAAAGTCAAGATCGAAGACTAGTTGACCAAGACGTTAGCGCACGCTACCATTTCATTACTAGCGCACGCTAGACATGGTATTTTACCGTTGCAACAGTCTTTGTGACCGTTCAGAGATTTCAAGTCAAAATCCGTTAGCGCACGCTACAGGGCACTATTAGCGCACGCTAATAGTATGTTTTTCAGAATTTGAAGGCTGTCTCACACCTATAAATACCCGAAGGACTTGGGTATCAAACACACAACTTCAAGCATTCAAGCATACAAGCATACAAGCAATCAAAGCGTTCTTGAGCTCAGATTTATATATTTTATTGCATTACAAGTTGTGAGAAAAGAAAGATACAAGAGCGATTTCAATTGTAATATCTAGTATTCTTTGTACTCTTTCATTTGGTTGTAAGTGTTGCATCACTTACACTTGAGCGAAAAAGAAACGAATCAAGAGTCACTAATCCGGTGTTATTAGGATCTTTGATCCGGCATTGTTAGGATTATACTCCCATATTCGTAGAGTGAGGATTATCTAGTTCCTATAGAACACTAGATAAACAATCATTCATATTGAGGGAAAGGTTGAGCTTGGACCGATAGAAGACAAGCGGATTGTAACGGTTGTAAACTCGGACCGATAGAAGACGAGTGAAGTTTGTGGTTTTTCTTAAGCCAATAGAAAAAGAAAGTCGGAGAGAGGACGTAGGCAAGTTGCCGAACCTCTATAAATTCTTGAGTCTTTAAATTCTGCACTATTTTCTTTTTACGCTACAAGAAATTTCAGTATTCCGCATCACCACTATTCAACCCCCCTTCTAGTGGTGAATTTATCTCTTCAGTTGGTATCGGAGCGGGTCTCTTTTTAAAAGGTTTAACCACCTAAGAGAAAAAGATCCGCAAATGGCACTTCTTGGCCAAATTGAAGGAAATGCTCTCAACCGTCCTCCTTTCTTCGACGGTTCCAATTTCATGACGTGGAAAAAGAAGATGGCGATCTTTGTTCAAGCCTACGATATTGAAATCTGGAAAGTTATTGCTCTCGGTCCTAAACTTGCTAAAAATGAAGATGGATCGTTGAAAAAGATCGAAGAATTCAACGATGAGGATTGGAGAAACACGCATGTCAACTCACGAGCTACTCAACTCCTCTATTGCGCTCTCAATCCCGAAGAACTCAATAGGATATCGTCCTATGAAAGTGCAAAAGAAATTTGGGAAATTCTCGAAGTCACTCACGAGGGAACCACCCAAGTCAAGGAGACCAAAATTAATATGTTACTCCATGACTACGAATTATTTTCCATGAAAGACGAGGAAACGATCACAAATATGTTGGATCGATTTTCGGCTATAACAAACGGTCTTGCATCTTTCGGAAAGCCTATATCGAGCAGCGACAAAGCTAAGAAAATTCTTCGATCGTTGCCACGAGAATGGGATGCCACGGTCACCGCAATCATGGAATCCAAGGATCTCAACAAGCTCGAATTTAGTGCCCTCATCGGGTCACTCATCAACTATGAGATCGTTCTCAAGTCAAGAGGTACAAAACCAAATCCTCGGGAAAGAGTAGTCGCATTCAATGTTGACAGCGACGTTGAGGAAGATGTTGCCGAAGATGAAGACGACGAGGAACTCGCTCTTTATGCCAAAAACTTTAGAAGATACAAAAACTTAATTCAATAGAGGCGAAGTTTTCTTGGTCGGGATGGCAAACCGGAGCAAAAGAAGAGTGGCTACACTCCTATCAAGAAGTTCGACAATAATTGTCGGAAATGTGGTCAAGCCGGTCATTATGCCAAAGAATGCCGAGGATCCTCTTCAAAACCGCAAATGGAAAGATTCAAAAAGAAGGAGGTTCTAATCGCATCTTGGAGTGATGACGAGGAGGAGATTGAAAGATCTCTAGACGCAAATCTTGCATTCATGGCCCTCGACTCCGAAAACAATATCGAGGTAAGCTCTAAACTCAATGATGACGAATATGACTCTTTTGATTTTTGTGAATCACAAGAAGTTCATCAAGATGATGAGTTGTTGAGTGCGTTTGAATCATTAAATACGGAGTATGACGAGATGGTTAAATTAAATATATCTTTAAAGAGAAAAATAAAATCTCTAGAACTCGAAAACTCCTCGCTTCAAAACAAGGGCAAAACTATTGAGACCGACCATACTCCATGTCTTGAAAAAGAAAATGTTTTGAAAATTGAGTTAACAAAAACTCAAAAGGAGCTAAAATATATTTTGAACAAATTTACTCTTGGAAATGAGAAATTCGAAAGGCTCCTATCTATTCAAAAATCGCCCTTGCTCAAACACGGTCTTGGTTTCGACCCTTTTAAACGGGAACAATCCCTTATTAACCTTGACAAAATAAAGAAAACCGAAACCGAGAACCCAAAAGATCCGTTCAAACGAGTTTACAATGTTAATACTCATTCAAAGTTAAGAACTATCAAAGTTAAGCAAATATGGGTTCCGAAAGGGACGATTGTTCCGAATGCTATAAGCATAGTTAACCTTGGAGGACCCAAACGGGCTTGGGTACCGAAACAACCAAGAAATTCTACTTTTGTAGGTACCGGCACCAAGGAAAAACAAGTGGTACATTGATAGCGGATGCTCAAGGCACATGTGCGGTTCCGAGGACTTATTTGAAGACCTCGAATATCAAGATCAAGGACATGTGACCTTTGGAGATAATCAAAAGGGAAAAATCAAAGGAATCGGCAAAGTCGGTAAGGAACCTTCTCCCTCTATCAACAAAGTACTATTTGTTGAAGGTTTGCATCATAATCTCCTTAGCGTTTCGCAACTTTGTGATGAAGGTTTTAAAATTCTATTTGAGCAAACGCATTGCACGGCATTTAGAAATAATAAAATCGCATTCATTGGTTTGAGATGTGGAAACATCTATATTGTTGATCTTAATGATAAGAGTTCATTCAATGAAAAATGCCTTATTACCTTGGATGACAATGCATATTTATGGCATCGAAAATTGGGGCATACCTATCTACCTATTATTTCTATCCTATCTAGACACGACCTTGTTCGTGGATTGCCCAAACTCAAATTCGATAGAAAACATTTGTGTGAATCATGCATTAAAGGGAAACATACTCGAGAATCGTTTAAACCAAAATTCGAGGTTTCCACTAGTCGAGTCCTTGAACTCGTGCATATGGATTTGATTGGACCATCTAGACATGTTAGTTTAAATGGTAAACTTTATACTTTGGTTATTGTTGATGATTTCTCTCGATTTACTTGGGTTAGATTTTTAGCTCATAAAGATGATGCATTTTCCGAGTTTTCTAAATGGTGTCGTTTGGTATCAAACGAAAAAAACCTCTCCATAATTTCTATTCGCACCGACCACGGAGGTGAATTTGATTGCACCCCGTTTGAACTTTTATGTGATAAATACAGTATTAATCACAATTTTTCGGCTCCTAGAACGCCTCAACAAAATGGAGTTGTTGAAAGGAAAAACCGATCTTTGGAAGAAATGTCGAGGACAATGCTAAATGAATACTCTCTTCCACGATACTTTTGGGCCGAAGCAATCTTTACGGCATGTTATGTGATTAACCGAGTTCACGTCCGTAGAACTCATCTTAAAACCCCTTATGAATTATGGAAGGGCAAAAAGCCCAATATTGCTTACTTTCATCCTTTTGGTTGCAATGTATTTATTTTGAACAATGGCAAGGATAACTTGGACAAGTTTGATGCCAAATCCGACTCCGGAATATTTCTTGGCTATTGTATGAATAGTAAAACATATCGTGTCTATAATATTAGAACGAATAAAGTTGAAGAATCCATACACGTTAAATTCAATGATATGATCTCACCCCCGAGAAAGGTAGAATATTTTGATGATGCAGGTACCTTTCCGGATCCCTCACCCGAAGTGAAGAAAATTTCGGAAATCGAAACGAACACAATTGTTGATTTACCGAAAGATTGGAGGCACATCAAAGACCATCCGAAGGATCTCGTGATCGGAAACATTGAAGACGGTGTTCAAACCCGAAGGAGGACCACCGAGTTTATGGCTCATTGTGCCTTTGTATCCGAAATAGTTCCCAAGAATATATCCGAAGCTCTCGATGATGAAAGTTGGGTAATGGCAATGCAAGAGGAGCTTGTGCAATTCAAGCACAATAATGTATGGAATTTAGTTCCCGCGCCCAAAGACAAAAAAATTATCGGAACTAAATGGGTGCATAAAATCAAGAGTGACGAAGACGGCTATCCCATTCGAAATAAATCTCGTTTGGTCGCTCAAGGATATAATCAAGAAGAAGGTCTTGATTACGAAGAAAGTTTTGCTCCGTGGCTCGACTCAAGCCATTCGCTTGCTTTGTGCATTTGCCGCTCATAAGAAGATTAAACTATTTCAAATGGATGTCAAAGTGCATTCTTGAATGGTTTCATTCAAGAAGAAGTCTACAAGCAACCTCCGGTTTTGAAGACCATCATTTTCCGGATCATGTCTACAAGCTCAACAAGGCACTCTACGGGTTGAAGCAAGCACCCCGAGCATGGTATGATCGTTTAAGTCAATTTTTAATAGCAAATGACTATAAAAGAGGCAAAGTCGATAATACCTTGTTTGTTAAAATACTAAATGATGATATACTTGTTTGCCAAATTTACGTTGATGACATTGTTTTTGGAGCTACTAATGAATCCTTGTGCCAAGATTTTTCTAATCTTATGAAAGGAGAATTCGAAATGAGTATGATGGGAGAATTAACGTTCTTCCTCGGACTTCAAATCAAACAATGCGAAGATGGAATTTTTATCCATCAAACGAAGTACTCAAACGATCTCCTCAAGAAATTCAATATGGAAAATAGCAAGGTGATATCTACGCCAATGTCGTCATCATTAAAACTCGAGAAAGATGAAAATGGCAAATCCGTAGATCAAAAACTATATCGAGGTATGATCGGATCTTTGCTATATTTGACTGCATCTAGGCCAGATATAATATTTGCTACATGTCTATGTGCTCGATTCCAAGCTAATCCCAAGGAATCACATTTAATTGCTTGTAAACTCATTTTTCGTTACTTGAAAGGAACTATTGGACTAGGTCTATGGTATCCTTCGTGCTTGGATTTTAATTTAATTGCCTATAGTGACGCCGATTTCGGCGGATGCAAAATTGACAAAAAGAGTACTAGTGGTACATGTCATTTTGTTGGATCTTGTTTAATATCTTGGGGAAGTAAAAAGCAAACCAGCGTAGCATTATCTACAGCTGAGGCCGAATATGTCGCTGCAGAGAGCGCCTGTGCTCAAGTGCTATGGATTAAAAATCAACTACGCGACTACGACATTCATTTTGAAAATACCCCTATCTTATGTGATAACACTAGTGCTATTAATTTGAGCAAAAATCCTGTTTTGCACAGTAGAACCAAACATATAGATATTAGACATCACTTTTTACGTGATCATGTTCAAAAGAAAGACATCTGCTTAATTTTTGTCGGGACGAAGGATCAACTTGCTCACATCTTTACAAAACCTCTTCCCGAAGAATCTTTTAACTCCATTCGTTTACAACTTGGCATGGGACATGTAGACAACTTTTGAAATAAGCTTCTACTCAAAACATCAAAATTCTTGATTCAGATCAATCGCTAGCGCGCGCTAGCTTCATATCCTTAACGCGCGCTAAAATCTTCATTCGATAGCGTATGCTAAACTCTACCTTCTTACGTACGCTAATTAAAGTTTTTCGAATTCCACTGGGCAGTCCAGTAAGCCTCTCCTTTTCGCCTAACGTACGCTAATCTTATAAAACCTAGCGTACGCTAACTTAAACTTCGCTGACTATATATATGCTGTACAACCCTAAATCACAACACATTCCCTAACGCACGCAATCGACTGAAAATTTTCATCTTGCAAAAAACCCTAGCCGCAAATCGATCTCTCCAAACTTCAATTCCTTCTCCGATCATGTCGAGCAAGAATCGCACTGCCATGGGAAAGCAATACAACAACCTTAAACGACCTCTCAATGCCCAATTTGATGCGGATCGGTTCATCTCCGCCACCGCCTCGAGGGTGTTCTTTGACATACTTCCTCAAGAACACATCACCGATTGCTACTTCTTCAATCTCTTAAGTCTAGAACGGGTAAATGTTGACATTTCCAATTTCTTTTCCTCGCTCGGTATTTCTCGCTTTGTTGAATGCAAAAATCCTATCTTCCCTGAACTCGTCCGAGAGTTCTATGCCAACCTTCATGTTGCCGAAAATGAAGGGTCTTCAGCTCTTGTGTTAGGAAGTCTTGTCGGAGGAACTCGGGTGAAAGTTTCTTCAGACGTTTTGTATCAAATTTTTGGTTTACCTTGTGATGGTTTTATTTGCACTGGAAAAACCTTGGCCGATAATAATGAAATCGGTGAAATAGATGTAAAAGATTTTCTGAGCTCGAAGGCCGTTATTGACATAACGGACGATTTTTTTGAAAACAACGACTTTGGGGTCAATATTCGCCTGCTTTTGGTAGCCCTCACGAAATGCCTTATGCCGAAGGTTAATTCGCAACACAAACTAGTGGGCGTGAACAAGCAAGTGGTGTACCGCGTTCTCAACGACAATAAAGTTAACTTCTCCGACATCATCATCAGTTGGATGAAGGTGAAGGGAGACTTGTTTCGGTCGAAAAACTACGCCACTCGTTCTCGCAAAGCTGGAATGCCTTACGGCTCAATCCTCTCGGCCATTTTCAGTTTTCATCAAGTCGACTTGTCGAAGGACAAGGCAGTCCCCGTCTCCCTCGGACATGAGATCTCGGATGCTTCTCTTAAAGCTATGCACTACGTCCGGACGATCAACAGAGGCTGGATTCTTTTTCTGTACCTACGCGATGATGACCAAGTAGAGAAAGGATCACGGATGCCCACTGCCGAAGAAAAGATCACTCGTCGGGGACCTCATACCCTTCGAGAAATGCAGACTGGGGAATTCGTAAGGAAGCCTACGTCGAAAGGAAAATGGCCAATGAGAGATGTGGTGATGGAAGAAGAGGAAAGTGATCTCTGTGCTCGGATGCGGGGCATCGAGACCTCACACGCTGAGATACGAGAGGATGTTCGGGCTCTGCGTTCAGAAGTCCGGGAAGTGCGATCAGAAGTCCGGGAAGTTCGTGGGCTGATATCCGAGTTCATTCGTTTCACACACCCCTCGTTCCCTTTCCCTTCGTCTTCCTCCGATCCTTAGATTTGATGATCTCTGATGTTTGATGTAGAAACTTGTTGTTCGAACAATCTATATGTCTTTTGCCATGAACACTCGTTGTATCCCTTGCATTTTATTTTAATGAAATTCGCATTTCTTCATTTGACATTTGATATTTGCAAGTATTGTTGCTTACTAGTATTGTTGATTACATCTTAAATAATGGCAACTTTTAAATAATGCAACAATTCAGGGGGAGTTCCTTTTTGTTTATGTCAAAAAGGGGGAGAATACTCCAAAAACGAAAAACTACTAATATATCGAACAAGTTTACCTTGATTCGAATCATTTCAAAAATATTTTTGCAGGTATTAATTAAATGTTTTGACATCATCAAAAAGGGGGAGATTGTTGACTCAAAATGTATTTTGATGATAATTACATTCAAAACATTTAATTGGATCAATCTCGGCTCGATAATATTTTGAAGGAGTAAATCATAGCTAACGCACGCTACGTATCATATCATAGCGCACGCTATCGGGACATTCATATACAGACCAGTCAAGTCAGCTGCAGCCTACTGAAGTCGCCTGATCGATAGCGCACGCAAGCTATACAATGTTAGCGCACGCTAAGAACCTAAAGTTAGCGCACGCTATACAACAAATATAACGCACGCTATCGCAAGTCTCCAGAGGTCAGTGAAGTCTGGAAGGAAATTAGAATTGGACGTTGCTCACGCTACACATATATTCTTACGTACGCTAAAGGGAGGACATAGCGCATGTTACTTATCATCTCTAGCGCACGCTACCAATATTATGGTTAGTAGTCCAGTAGCTACTGGACTCATTTCGTCAAGGCTTTTACGTACGCTACACAAGGTAACGTACGTTAATGAAAGAACTCAGTAGCGCACGCTAAGGCAAAGGAACTAGCGCACGCTAAAAAGAATCTGCATATTACCGTTTGAATTTCAACCGTTGGAAGCAAGAGTCAATGCAGATCCGGAAAATCTGGAAACCCTGTATTTAATTAATGCTAGCGCACGCTATGCATACTTGATAGCGCACGCTAATCATGAATTTAGCCGTTGGATAAAGAGTCGTTGGAGAGAAAATCGGATATTGTCAAAGTCAAGATCGAAGACTAGTTGACCAAGACGTTAGCGCACGCTACCATTTCATTACTAGCGCACGCTAGACATGGTATTTTACCGTTGCAACAGTCTTTGTGACCGTTCAGAGATTTCAAGTCAAAATCCGTTAGCGCACGCTACAGGGCACTATTAGCGCACGCTCATAGTATGTTTTTCAGAATTTGAAGGCTGTCTCACACCTATAAATACCCGAAGGACTTGGGTATCAAACACACAACTTCAAGCATTCAAGCATACAAGCATACAAGTAATCAAAGCGTTCTTGAGCTCAGATTTATATATTTTATTGCATTACAAGTTGTGAGAAAAGAAAGATACAAGAGCGATTTCAATTGTAATATCTAGTATTCTTTGTACTCTTTCATTTGGTTGTAAGTGTTGCATCACTTACACTTGAGCGAAAAAGAAACGAATCAAGAGTCACTAATCCGGTGTTATTAGGATCTTTGATCCGGCATTGTTAGGCTTATACTCCCATATTCGTAGAGCGAGGATTATCTAGTTCCTATAGAACACTAGATAAACAATCATTCATATTGAGGGAAAGGTTGAGCTTGGACCGATAGAAGACAAGCGGATTGTAACGGTTGTAAACTCGGACCGATAGAAGACGAGTGAAGTTTGTGGTTTTTCTTAAGCCAATAGAAAAAGAAAGTCGGAGAGAGGACGTAGGCAAGTTGTCGAACCTCTATAAATTCTTGAGTCTTTAAATTCTGCACTATTTTCTTTTTACGCTACAAGAAATTTCGGTATTCCGCATCACCACTATTCAACCCCCCTTCTAGTGGTGAATTTATCTCTTCAGTCACAGCATATGCCGGTACAGTTGTTAACACCGACATCGGGTATAACTCGAAGAAGCAGAAGACATCAGTTCAGTCTGGGAGCAACAACAAAATGAATTCGGGGCCCGCATCTTCTTTTAAGTCGGCGGTTTCATACCAACAGAAGGGTGTATCTGATCGGCCTTACCGTAGGGACTGTTTCAATTGTGGCATGTCCAGGCATACTAAGGATCGGTGTCAGAAGACGGCTACCAAATGTTTCACTTGCGGAAAGAGTGGACACTTGTCTCGTTACTACTGGCGGGCCAATCCCACTCAGAACCCAGCTTCCCAACCAAGTCAACAAGGCTCTGTGCAATCCCCTAGGATGCCTGCTGTTTCCAACTACCGAGCTCCATACCACCAGAACCAACCACCGCTACATGGTGCCGGACGAGGCCGTGGGCGCGGCAGAGGTACTTCATCCTTTTCGGAGTCAGTGCCGTCCCGTGTATTTGAGCGAGGGCTAAGGATGGTCAGTCTGCGCCAGCTATCTTAGGTACTCTTCTTGTTAACTCTCAGCCAGTGCATGTACTATTTGATACTGGAGCCACCCATTCATTTATATCTATGGAATGTGTTGAATTCTTAAATCTTGTTTGTGTACCTTGTGAGCCCTTTACTGTTAAACTACCCGAGGGTTGTAGATTAGGCGGCGATCAAAAGGTTCGAGACTGTCGGATCTACATCGACAATCATAGTTGGACCGCTAATCTTATGGTCTTTCCACTCCAGAACGAAGATATCATATTAGGTATGGACTGGATGCCATTGCACAGAACGATTTTGGATATCTACCACTTGACTATTTCCATTTCGGCTCATGACGGTACCACACGTGTCATCAGCGGACGTGAACACTTTAGTACGAATGGGTCTCTCAGCATTATCGCATCAGAAGCCTCCTGCAGCTCTCGAAGGGAGTACTATTGGTGTTATGTTCTTCGAGAGGATACTTCACAACTTACAATCACAAGCATTCCGGTGGTGAATGAATTTCCAGACGTTTTTCCCGATGAACTACCAGGGCTGCCACCGCATCGAGAAGTTGACCTTTCCATTGAACTCGAGCCGGGGACGAGACCTATTTCCAAAGCTCCTTACAGGATGGCTGGGAGTTTATCTGTTTGGACTCACGGGAGTCCGAAACAAACCGAACTCGTTCGGTTTCTACATGGGCCGCCCCCCATTTCAAGCCACCTTCCTTTTGGACTCTTGTCTCCATTCTTTAATGGATGATAATTGTATAGGTGGGGTTGATTCTGATTAGCATGAGTTGTTACATGTGGGGAGTTGAATAAAAATAAAACAGAAGACAATCACTCACCACCCATTTTGATTCCTATGTGAGAGAGAGTGAGGGAGAGAGAGAAAACTTTTCTCAAAGTCTTCATCATCTTCTCCAAGTCTTCTTCCATTTTTCTTCACAAATTCTTGATTTTTCTTGGAGGAAAATTGAGAAATAAAAGAGAGATTGTGAGTTATACACTTAGAGTGTTATAATTTCATATTGGAAGCTTCATCACTTAGCTCTAGCCGTATCCTCAAAGGTTAGCAAGGTGATCGTCATTCCGGTCGTTTCTCCGGCGCGTGGCAAGTAGATATGCGGTGCTTTCGGCGTTGGATCATTCAAGAGCTTGGAGCGAAATGAATTGCAGGGAGATCGCCTAAAGCTTGGGGAATAGCTCAACAGAAGGAATTCATCTAATCAACGGACTATAAGGGTGAGTTTCTATATCTCTTGTGAATTCGTTTTGATATTCGTATATACGTTGCTCGATCGATCCTCGTAGGGATTCGGATCGAATTAATTTTCATTTTACTGCTTCCGCTGGGCCTTCGTTTTAGGCACCGAATCCCAACAGTAAGGACAGGCTTGTATGAACATGTTGTACGGACAGAGTGTATGTAGCATTTGTCAAAACTCCAGGAGGATTTTTCACAACAATTCCCCCTTTTTGACAATGCCAAAACTTCAAACAACATGAGGCCGTCTTCAAGTATTATGTCGAATGATCTGATCTTCGAGACTAGGACTAAAAATTTGAACTGACCACATGCAAGTTCTATATTTATAAATCCTACGGAACTAAGTGTATTACAACTTAAATTATGGTTGGCTTGTAGGCACAATCTTACATGAAGTAACCCTATTTGAATACAACTTAATCTATGAACTATTCGCAGACAAGTTCTCACAACTTGAGACTTATCAAGGTTTTATACTTAGTAAACATTTTAATATAACTCATAACCAAAGTAGTAATAATAGATCACGAGCTATAATCTTCTAGTTAAAATAGTATTTTTATTGATAATTTGGATTACAGTGCTGTTTGGAATTCACATCGAAGAAAATACAGAAAAATTAAGTACACCTCTCACAAGTTAGCCCTTTATAGTATGATGCTTCCAAGACTTCTGAGAGGGGCCATGCTCGGTTCCCTTCCACCAGTTGAATAGAGACTCTCTGCCTCAGTCCCTGTAGATGTTTCTTCCTTCTTGGAAGACATCGAAGGCGGGGATCCAGTCTTCTAGGTTAGTTAGCCGAACACCCTTCCGATGCTTAGATTTCAATTTGATTTTTAGAGGGAGATTTCATTCTGATAGGATCCTTGAGAACTCCTTTGGCGTATTCCAGAGTCTTTAAGTGGTTGAACATGGAAGATTCCCTGATGAGAGTACAAAAGTATCTCATCAATTCATTATTCTTCCATGCCTTCAACTCTTCAATTGATGGCTGCCTGTCTATAGGCAGTGGGAACTCAGCGGGCTTTTACATTGCATTTTTCCAAGAAAAATTGGGATCCTGGAACTCGGGACGAGAACTAGTTACCCTGCATCCTCTAGCTCCTTGACCTGGCCGGGGTCCGGCCAGTCTTTCGATGGCTATGGCAACACTGCTATCCAGAATGGCTTCCATCTCCTTCTCCTTCTTCATCCTCCATCTCCTTCCAGCATCTCGAGCCTCTTCCCCCCTTTTGGCGTTATCAAGCTCAGAGACCTTACCGTGAATATCCTGAAGAATATCTATCGATTTAGCCTGCTTGTCTTTCAGATCTTTGACTGAGTCCACTAGACTAGTGACCACTGCTGTAAGGTCGTCGCTTTTATGATCTTGAGCAGTGAGTCACGATCCAATGTACTCGAGGTAGGCGACCCTCTTGGCTTCCGCAAATAGCATTTTATCTTGCCTTTGCTTCAGAATTTTCTCATGATGCTATTTATGCTGATTGAGGGCCGGCCATAAGGCATTCGGCATTAGGCGGAATACTTTTTCAACATCCTGCACGACCCTTTATAGTTTAGGGAGTTCATACTGAGCAGTCTCGCACATTCAGTCGAGCTCCTTGCTGGCATCATACAGGGATTTGACGGAATCCTATAGAAATACATTTTAGCGACTAATTTGCCGAAGTTGCTCAATCCTGGATTCAGTGCAGGGAGAGTATTGTGAGCGATTTTGGAGTCAAATGGATATCCTAGCTGTTTGAGAACGACATTTTGACGTGGACTCTAGGGTTTGTTGTCATCTTGGAAATCCTCATCTGATTCGGATGGTGATCCTGTAAGGATAGGAATGGATACAGGTTCGAGAGAAGGAACCTTAGATGGTTCCGCTGTTGTTGCTGTTTGGGAGATAGATGGGACTAATTCCTCCTGCCTATTTTCGATTTCTATAGCCTGGTTTGTAGGAGTGACTAATTCCTCCTGCTGGCTCTCAGCTTCTGCCTGTTCCGTAGAAGGGGCTGAATCCTTCTATTGGATGGCGCAGGATCCATCTTCTTCAGTCAGGGGGACTGATTCCTCCTTGGCGGGAGATGATGGTTTCTCCTGTTGCATGTCTGGTGCAGCATGACCAGATGACGTCCCCTGGACCCTAGCGGCCTTGAACTTAGCAAATTCCTCATCGCTAAAAACCTCATAGCTCATCCTCAAACCTGTTTGAAGGTCATCATCATTCATATTAGTCGGGATCTGAGTGATGGATGGGGCTCCGAGTCTTGTCATCGGACTGAGTCTTTCCTATCAGTCGGGTCTTTCTTTTGCCACATAATAAGATGTAATCATCTCATGGCAAAAGGGATCATCCCATCTGATCAGGACCTCGTTCGGGGTGTCCGTGACTTCCAAAAGAAACAACTCTTCCTCATTCCAGTCTTCCCAGTTATACATGGAGTCATATGGGGCAACCATGTATTCTTTACATGTTTTGAAGCGTTTGAATGCTTCGTCGATCTAGAATTGGAAACTGTTTGACTGATTATTTCAATGGGGGAGGGACTCCAAACATTAAAGGGTTCTACCATCCGTTTGGGATCCTCTATAGGTATGGGAGCCTATTGAGAAGAGGGATCCCTGAAAGGGTGTGATTCTATGTTAGGAGAGGGACTTTTTACACGGATAGGGCCCCTGTTAGGAGTGGTGACTATTAGCTCAGAAGGGGCAGCGATTCACCAGTGCCTTCTAATTTGACAAATGACTAGTCATCCATCATGGACGTCACAGGCTCAGGACCTCCTGTAGGAGCAACCAGTGTTTCTTGCATAGGGGTTGCGCCATGTGGGTCATCTATGTAACACCCCCAGATTTAACCGGAAATATTACAGCGCCGTGGGCCCCGAGATGGAACCCACAAGGCTAAAAGAAATTTTCGCAAACATTTACAAATGCCCAAGAGGCCAACGACGGTACTATCTTTAAAAATTCACAAAGACTTATAAAATCCATTTATCAAAAACCGTCGTAAAAACTCATTTGAAATCGCGAGGCCAAACAGCCGACACTCAAAAGTTTAGAAAACGACTTCCAAAGCAACCTCAGTTACCAGATACCAAAAGGTCAATTCAAAATACTCACGCGGCGGGAAAAGACCAACCATAAAGATACTCTAGCAGCGGAATACAAGAACCAATCAAGAAACTCAAAGCACACAACATGTCCTAGCCAGTATCCTCCGGGAAGCTCATCTCTTCACGACCGCTACAAGCTCGATACTCCGAGAACCTAAAAAGAAATCCCACGACGGGGTCAGCCATAATATCCAACAATGATATCAATCACATCACATCAATAATACATACCAACGAGAATACAGAATAAGAATACGACCAATGAAATCTTACTGCCATAACTTTACTTACTCAAGTAATTCTCATCAGAATAACCATTTTTACATTTCACATCTTGTACTCGATTAACCAATAAACTCAAACATAAAATCTGTATTGTACCTCGAACAATACTCAAGATCCTCAAACTATCGTAACCAACTCACGATACGGAAATCTACCATTTCTGACCAATACGATCCATCGAATAATATCATCAAATCCCAAGACGATAACCGATCGTCCATCAAAGACAAAGACCAAAGAAAATACGGAACATACCTCGAGATATGATGTGCCACGATAATCATATCAGTCTAATCCGAGATCAGATCAATGTAATACAGACAAGGTCCTAACACAAGACCTACAATGCATACTCATATGACAACGTCAATATGCTCAAAAACAATAACAACTATGTATACTCAATGGAAATCCCATGATCCAGCGCCCTCAGCATAGATCCCAAGATGATCCTACAAGATCAACACGAGGTGGATAACCAACAATATACATATGCACAACAATAACACAATACTGGGTAATCCAACGATCCAGCGCCCTCAGCATAGATCCCAAGATGATCCCGTCGGACCAACACGAGGTGGAAAAACCCGTCGAATGATCCAGCGCCCTCAGCATAGATCCCAAGATGATCCCGTCGGACCAACACGAGGTGGACATCCGATCCAGCGCCCTCAGCATAGATCGCGCGATCCCATCGGATCAACACAACATAAACAACACAATACGCATACACATATGCAAAACAATATGTTCATCATCATGAACAACGCAACATGAACGACAATATGACAAAACAATTAAGACGACCTCATGTTCGACAACATGAATGATAATACGCATGATCAAATCACTAACTCTAATTGAATCGATATAAGATACTTGCCCCGAGTCCTTCGGGAGAAATCTCGATGTCCAATCATCACCGATGATTATCCTCAATGCTCGGCGATCCAAACGAACAATAAACTATAGATACTCATATCCTCGTCTTTACCATAATGTAACCTTGATACTCGAACATACCAATAACTGAGATAAGCATATACATTATGATTTATCTCCCAGAATCGAAAGAACGATATGCGATCCGAATACCCAGAGTTCACAATAATAATCATCGCTATATGCATTATAAACGAAATGAATATGAAACCATTCATTAAATATTATAATCGAGCAAGTAATAACTTGCCTCGATACCGATACCACGAAGTTATGCCGAACACATTGCCTTTGTCTACGAGCTCCTCGGCCGATCAAAAGCAATACAATGGACATACTCGAACACGACCGCAATATCCGGTTATAATCACCGATCAACAATCTCAACCTATCGAAGAAATCAAATAACACATATCCGATAACAATCAACAATGACAATACTAACCAATCGAACTCAACGGTTCAACACAACCTCTAATAAACACGGTGAACCAACCAAGTCAAACCATCACGAATTCATAATCAAAACACAAAAATACGCCTTTGTCGCCTACTTAGCGCACGTTAAACGCATAACGTGGCGTGCGCTAAGTTGTCCGTTAGCGTGCGCTAGCGGTAAGCTTAGCGTGCGCTAATCCGCATGATGGCATGCATTCCAA
Organism: Orobanche coerulescens; assembly: GCA_033398695.1. Taxonomy (NCBI): domain Eukaryota; kingdom Viridiplantae; phylum Streptophyta; class Magnoliopsida; order Lamiales; family Orobanchaceae; genus Orobanche; species Orobanche coerulescens. The sequence continues at coordinate 85,201,734 of CM065809.1, forward strand.
GCATCGACTATCATCTTGCAACTACGAATCCGAATGAAGGGAGACATAAATCTCCATATCTCTTGAAGATAAACGACACCATAACTATCACAAGGATCATATCAATGTCCATATATCAATAATAACATCAACAATCAAACCGACTCGATAACAAGGATCATATCATATTCAATCAGTAATTAAAAGTAGTATCATGATTTAACTCCTCTAAATCGATAAATATAATTAACAAGATTGAAATCTATCTTAGATCGGGTTAAACGAATCACCATCCTTATAGTGTGAAGAATCTTAACTAACATCCGAAACTCTTATCAAAATTCCATTGAATCTCATATAACATCATCATATGATTATCCAACATGCTCCTTACATGAAATCATCCAAGAAAAACGAACCATCATCAAGAGGATACGAAAATTACCTGGATTGGATGAACCAAGAATAAGAACACTAGACTCCATTCCAAGAATCATGAATAACTTGAAGAACGAGGCTTGAATCCATGCTCTCCATCTTAATCTTGTTAAAGATCATCATCTCTCAGTGTTTGGGACCTCACACCTCTCTCTAAAAACTCTCTCTCTCGGTTACAAGGAAGGAATGGACGAAATGCTTCATAACACCCTTCTGTCCCTTTTTATAATATACATCACTAGCGTGCGCTAAACCATTATGTTTAGCGTGCGCTAGCCTTAGCGTGCGCTAACTGACTTTGTTAGCGTGCGCTATCGAAGCCCAGAGGCTACTGTCTTGCTTCGTAAACTACCTTACGTACGTAATGCCCATGCATTAACGTACGTAAATCATCATGTCTAGCGTACGCTAGTCCTTACTCTTAGCGTGCGCTATCCGAGGTTGACTTACTACAGCGTTCACCTACCACTCGCCCCCACATTCCGACAGCATCTGACAAGGATAAGATCCCTTGTTGACTGATATATAGTTAGCGTGCGCTAAGCCTAATCTTTAGCGTGCGCTAATACTTCCGGACAACAACCGTTGACTCACTAGAACTTGCGCCGAAAGCAGCCGGGTCCACACGCAGATTCCTTCCGATCTGTCTGCATTTAGCGTGCGCTACATTCTGACTCTAGCGTGCTCTAACCATGAACAATAGCGTGCGCTATACTTGAACATTAGCGCGCGCTAATCAGGCTATACTTAGCCATTTTCCAATTCTCCTCGTCCGTCTCGACATACCAATTACGGACATACGGCATACTGAATACATGTACTGAATCCAATAACATCATCATACGATATACCCAATATCAAAAGTACGACAACCTGATACACAATATCCTCAAATGTAAATGTCGACCAAATGCGACAATTATACCGATACTGATATCTCAGTCCTTTATTTATTTTATCCCTACTGTACAGATTCCACGTTGTATAATATAACTCGGATAAAATAATATTAAACAACAGTAATAGAAATTCCGGATATTACATTCTACACCCCTTAAAATAAGTTTCGTCCTCGAAACTTGCAACCCGTCATAGGAAACAAACAAACATACTGTTCAACCCAAAATATCCCAAAACCATCACGACACTGATCAATCATCATTATTCTGAATAGCCAAAACCGCATACTTACAAATACGCAGGTCTACGATCTCCGGAGATACTAGCCAGCAATCTCACTGTACAGTCTCAATACGCTTACGATCACAATTCCCTGAGTCTCAATAAAATATATCATCTTCGGATGAAACAATCTGCCCGAATCAAATCCTGTCTGCCTGATTACATAATCAAGTCTCAGTTCCGATAAGACGAATAATACACAATACATCTGCAAAACAATTGCCCAAAAACAACGACACGACTTCCGAAACATCAACACAAAATCCGAACGCTCAAATGATCACCAGCAATGATCAACAATCAATCGAATTTATCATCGACGTGATAAATTCCAATCTGACCAACCAGAGGTCAAAACACAATCGGGAATATCATCATCGTGATAAACTCCAATATTACCAATGAACGATCAACGAAAATCGAGAATACCTTCACACGGTAAACTCCAACACGATCAACACAGACCACGTAAATGGATATACGAAAGAATAACATTCTCAAAACGACAAATCAATCACGCACCGTAGATCTCAATAAACATACCCAACTGGCGAACATTTTCCTCGGCATACGAACAACGAATCGCAAATCGACGAACATACCAATTCATACGCGGAGTGGAAACGACCCCTCAATATCCAAAACAACCAGTATGGGGTCACCATCCCCAAATCTACGCTTACAAGGAAATCATTCCAGAATCACTAAGGTAAAATCACGCTACTATCATACCAATGGAATCACATAGCACCTATGTTCCGGTTTCACAAACTCCCAAGTTTCCAAAATAATATTATGCGCATGAATCTACAACACGCAACATATTTCTCTTATCCGATAAATCAACCGATCATCCGTGGATAACCAAACTACCATACTAACGTTCGAATCTCTTTCATAGTACCATACTGATGTACTATCCAGTTCGTGAGTCTCACTCAGAACTCCACCACGATATGCATTATGCACTAAATGCGCATGTATATCCATCACATTTTCAAAACCAGTTTGAAATCATATATTCTTGTCACGAAGACAATTTTCGAAAGTTCTTTCAAGAGTTTGAAAACTCAAAACATAAATTTTGGTAAGACCACAAAATCAATTTTAAAAATTAAATCGGCTCGCTGGTGCCAAGTTCTCGATAAAAATTCTTTTCGAATATACACGATTAAATAAAATGAATTTTATGCAAATGCTTGTCCATATCCATACCCCTGTATACCACTTCGGCTCGTCACCAATATCCACTGATATTCCATCGGAAAACCACACGATAGAGTTCCAAATCTCAAATATAAACTCCGACTAAAAACTCCTTTCCACATATGACTCGCAACGTCAGTCATTAACCCCTACTGGATCACCTTAAATATGATATGACAAAATATTGAAACGAATCAATACAATAAAGACTTCCCGAGAAGTTCCATTTGAACAAGTAAACCAAAGCCTCGAAAGGCGGATAAAGTATTTTACAACTCTCGGGAGTTTTTGAAAACAGGAAAGTCTTTTGAAACATTAGGGTCTCAGCCCGTATCTTGTTCCGCATTACAAGAAGTTTAAAAAGTAGGAAACTCTTTTCAGACCCCAAGTCCTGAGTTATAAAACCATTTCAAAATCGATTGGGTCTCGGCCCAAAAATCATTTTCCGTAAAACATCCGTAAAACATTCATTTTGAAAGGTATCATTTCCAAATGATCAAAAGCAGTTCATGAACTAACATGTCACATGTTCTTCTCAACCATGCACAATATTTTCTCCCAGATGCACAATTCCGTTCCAAAATCTAACCAACATACTGATTTACAAAAATCGTGGTTTCTCAAGATCATCAATCCTGTCCCACTCTGACATCTCATACTGTAACGCATGATATCTGCTGAATCTCAAGACTCATCAACTATAGAACAGCAATAAATCTCAATGAAATTCAAAAATCCAAATACTTACAGATCGTGAAGCCGACGATTCCCCGTGATACTGGAACATGTCTAGACTCAAGAAAATACTCGACACAGGTATTTTCAAAACACACGTTTTGCAAACTCAGTTCGACTCAAGAACACAATACATCTCATTCCAGAGAATCTCGTTAACACCATTTGGAAAAGTTATAACAAGCCCAGTACGATACTGGCAAATCCGATAACGCGAAAGCCTGAGTGAACAACAAAGACTCACGGCTCTAGTATTTGTCAATCGACAACTCGAATGACGCAACAAAAACACGACTCAACTCGACCCAAATGCCTAGGTTTTCTCAACCTAAGCTCTGATACCATATTCTGTAACACCCCCAGATTTAACCGGAAATATTACAGCGCCGTGGGCCCCGAGATGGAACCCACAAGGCTAAAAGAAATTTTCGCAAACATTTACAAATGCCCAAGAGGCCAACGACGGTACTATCTTTAAAAATTCACAAAGACTTATAAAATCCATTTATCAAAAACCGTCGTAAAAACTCATTTGAAATCGCGAGGCCAAACAGCCGACACTCAAAAGTTTAGAAAACGACTTCCAAAGCAACCTCAGTTACCAGATACCAAAAGGTCAATTCAAAATACTCACGCGGCGGGAAAAGACCAACCATAAAGATACTCTAGCAGCGGAATACAAGAACCAATCAAGAAACTCAAAGCACACGACATGTCCTAGCCAGTATCCTCCGGGAAGCTCATCTCTTCACGACCGCTACAAGCTCGATACTCCGAGAACCTAAAAAGAAATCCCACGACGGGGTCAGCCATAATATCCAACAATGATATCAATCACATCACATCAATAATACATACTAACGAGAATACAGAATAAGAATACGACCAATGAAATCTTACCGCCATAACTTTACTTACTCAAGTAATTCTCATCAGAATAACCATTTTCACATTTTACATCTTGTACTCGATTAACCAATAAACTCAAACATAAAATATGTATTGTACCTCGAACAATACTCAAGATCCTCAAACTATCGTAACCAACTCACGATACGGAAATCTACCATTTCTGACCAATACGATCCATCGAATAATATCATCAAATCCCAAGACGATAACCGATCGTCCATCAAAGACAAAGACCAAAGAAAATACGGAACATACCTAGAGATATGATGTGCCACGATAATCATATCAGTCTAATCCGAGATCAGATCAATGTAATACGGACAAGGTCCTAACACAAGACCTACAATGCATACTCATATGACAACGTCAATATGCTCAAAAACAATAACAACTATGTATACTCAATGGAAATCCCATGATCCAGCGCCTCAAAGATAGATCCCAAGATGATCCTACAAGATCAACACGAGGTGGATAACCAACAATATACATATGCACAACAATAACACAATACTGGGTAATCCAACGATCCAGCGCCCTCAGCATAGATCCCAAGATGATCCCGTCGGACCAACACGAGGTGGAAAAACCCGTCGAATGATCCAGCGCCCTCAGCATAGATCCCAAGATGATCCCGTCGGACCAACACGAGGTGGACATCCGATCCAGCGCCCTCAGCATAGATCGCGCGATCCCATCGGATCAACACAACATAAACAACACAATACGCATACACATATGCAAAACGATATGTTCATCATCATGAACAACGCAACATGAACGACAATATGACAAAATAATTAAGACGACCTCATGTTCGACAACATGAATGATAATACGCATGATCAAATCACTAACTCTAATTGAATCGATATAAGATACTTGCCCCGAGTCCTTCGGGAGAAATCTCGATGTCCAATCATCACCGATGATTATCCTCAATGCTCGGCGATCCAAACGAACAATAAACTATAGATACTCATATCCTCGTCTTTACCATAATGTAACCTTGATACTCGAACATACCAATAACTGAGATAAGCATATACATTATGATTTATCTCCCAGAATCGAAAGAACGATATGCGATCCGAATACCCAGAGTTCACAATAATAATCATCGCTATATGCATTATAAACGAAATGAAACGAAACCATTCATTAAATATTATAATCGAGCAAGTAATAACTTGCCTCGATACCGATACCACGAAGTCTTGCCGAACACATTGCCTTTGTCTACGAGCTCCTCGGCCGATCAAAAGCAATACAATGGACATACTCGAACACGACCGCAATATCCGGTTATAATCACCGATCAACAATCTCAACCTATCGAAGAAATCAAATAACACATATCCGATAACAATCAACAACGACAATACTAACCAATCGAACTCAACGGTTCAACACAACCTCTAATAAACACAATGAACCAACCAAGTCAAACCATCACGAATTCATAATCAAAACACAAAAATATCGCATGTCGCCTACTTAGCGCACGTTAAACGCATAACGTGGCGTGCGCTAAGTTGTCCGTTAGCGTGCGCTAGCGGTAAGCTTAGCGTGCGCTAATGCCGCATGTCTGATGGCATGCATTCCAAGCATCGACTATCATCTTGCAACTACGAATCCGAATGAAGGGAGACATAAATCTCCATATCTCTTGAAGATAAACGACACCATAACTATCACAAGGATCATATCAATGTCCATATATCAATAATAACATCAACAATCAAACCGACTCGATAACAAGGATCATATCATATTCAATCCGGAATTCAACCTCGTATCATGATTTAACTCCTCTAAATCGATCAATATAGTTAACAAGATTCAGAAATCCATCTTAGATCGGGTTAAACGAATCACCATCCTTATAGTGTGAAGAATCTTAACTAACATCCGAAACTCTTATCAAAATTCCATTGAATCTCATATAACATCATCATATGATTATCCAACATGCTCCTTACATGAAATCATCCAAGAAAAACGAACCATCATCAAGAGGATACGAAAATTACCTGGATTGGATGAACCAAGAATAAGAACACTAGACTCCATTCCAAGAATCATGAATAACTTGAAGAACGAGGCTTGAATCCATGCTCTCCATCTTAATCTTGTTAAAGATCATCATCTCTCAGTGTTTGGGACCTCACACCTCTCTCTAAAAACTCTCTCTCTCGGTTACAAGGAAGGAATGGACGAAATGCTTCATAACACCCTTCTGTCCCTTTTTATAATATACATCACTAGCGTGCGCTAAACCATTATGTTTAGCGTGCGCTAGCCTTAGCGTGCGCTAACTGACTTTGTTAGCGTGCGCTATCGAAGCCCAGAGGCTACTGTCTTGCTTCGTAAACTACCTTACGTACGTAATGCCCATGCATTAACGTACGTAAATCATCATGTCTAGCGTACGCTAGTCCTTACTCTTAGCGTGCGCTATCCGAGGTTGACTTACTACAGCGTTCACCTACCACTCGCCCCCACATTCCGACAGCATCTGACAAGGATAAGATCCCTTGTTGACTGATATATAGTTAGCGTGCGCTAAGCCTAATCTTTAGCGTGCGCTAATACTTCCGGACAACAACCGTTGACTCACTAGAACGTGCGCCGATAGCGGCCGGGTCCACACGCAGATTCCTTCCGATCTGCGCATTTAGCGTGCGCTACATTCTGACTCTAGCGTGCGCTAACCATGAACGATAGCGTGCGCTATACTTGAACATTAGCGCGCGCTAATCAGGCTATACTTAGCCATTTTCCAATTCTCCTCGTCCGTCTCGACATACCAATTACGGACATACGGCATACTGAATACATGTACTGAATCCAATAACATCATCATACGATATACCCAATATCAAAAGTACGACAACCTGATACACAATATCCTCAAATGTAAATGTCGACCAAATACGACAATTATACCGATACTGATATCTCAGTCCTTTATTTATTTTATCCCTACTGTACAGATTCCACGCTGTACAATATAACTCGGATAAAATAATATTAAACAACAGTAATAGAAATTCCGGATATTACAAGCTACGTCGACATATGGTGTAGTAGGCGGAACTGCCTCATTAACCACTGTAGTCACTTGAAGTGCTGTACGAACGGCTTCCAACTTGGAAGACTTCTTAGTCTTCATCATCATCATCTTCTTCTTCTTCTCGACAATTGTAGGAGAGTTGCTGTCGGGAATGAGTCTCTTTTTGCTGACCAACTTCTTCTTGGTGCAACAGATTTGGATTAACATCTCGAGGATAAATCGACGTCGGTAGGGATAAGAGGCTAGGCCTATCGGCAAGAAGAGTCACCTTGTTGAATACAGTAGTATTGGAACCACCTAGGAACTTTCCAGCAAGTATCTTCTTGGAATTTGGTCACTGATGTATACCATAATAAGTCATAATGTAGTTCATGATCAGGCCAAAAGACTTCCTTGCAGAATATGGTTTAGAAGCCTCCTCCTGAAGGCGTTTCAAGATCACTCGACACCGATTGACTTTCTCTCCCGACATGATGGCGACCATCATCCAGAATCTCAGGCTAGTACACATCTCGAAATCTCCTGTCCGATTCTCCAAAATTATGCAACAAAAATCATGAAGACAAAGATAAGGGAGGATGAAGTTCTTCTTGTGCTAGGATAGATGCACTTTCGATGTTAGAGAGTTGCCAGTGACTAAGTTCCAGCAGGCCTTCAACAAGTATTCAGACTCAACGGTTTTGAATTCCTCAACTATCAGTCCATTAGAGGGCAATTTGTACAGATTTTCAAGGAGTTCCCAGTTAATGGAGATCTCCTTCTCCTGAATAGTTCTAATAATGGCAATAAGGGCAGGGCCCTTATTCTCAGATGCATACATAAATTCGGCATCGAGGAAAGATTCTTCCACGATTTGTTCATCGTAGCTCTCCGGGTGAAGACTACCCAACTTGTACAGACCGGTTTGTTTGACGCGAGATATGACCAAGTTCATCCCAGGCAGGTCTTTGTATTTAGAGATTATGTGTTATTGAAGAACAAAGCGAGCAAAGATACGTCCGCCGATTATCATGTCCTTCTTTTTCCGAGAGAGATGAAGTTTGAGAAGAAGACATTTTTGTAGAGAGAGTGTAGATTGAGAGTCTAAAAGATATGTAAGATGTATGTTGTAGGCTCGTTTAATATGCAGAAAGACTAAAGAGTATGTGGATCCGCATAGGCCATTTTATTATGTGTAGGAAAGCTAGGTTACAGTGAGCAGTCAGATTTAAGGGATGGGAACCGTCTTTGTATGAACGTACATGATGAATTAAGATGTGTCTTGTACATCTAAAATGTCAATTTTTGAAATTAATGCCCGGTCCTACCTCTGAAATGATTCAGCTTCCACTATTACACGCGGTTTGAATTTTGAAATCGCGGGTTTTGGGCATTAAATTCCAGACGTCATATGACTATTGAAAGATAAATCGTTTTAAATTCATACAATGCACGTGGACTAGAAATAGTTTTGAAAGGTTTAAGTGTATGAATTTAGATACGCTTAAAATAAATAATTGAAATCCTATAGTGTTTGTGCTGTATCCGCGAAAGTACATAGTTCCTCCTTAAAAGATACATATAGGATTTAATTCTTACATCAAATTGGTGATTAATGCTGTAATTTTGGGTTCTACTGTGTTCCCCCTTAATTAATGCACACTTCATATGTAGGAAGGTAATTATACCTTCTTCTTCCTACAATAAGGACATAACTCGCAGTTCTGAGTGTGTGATTAGTTAATGTGGACACTGTATTTGTGGATGTTACAACATTCCCCCTTAATTGATGAGTAAAATTAAAAAAAAAACTTATAGAGAGTCGAGTTGTAGCATTCCCAATTCTTGGCGGAGCATATAGAACCTGGTGGTGCTATGAGGGTTTGTAAGATGTCGGATAACTGAATGTCTGTATGAATTTTCTCGATCCGAACAACTATATTATCTACATGGTTCTCAATGAAATAATGCTTCATATCAATGTGCTTGGTCCTCGAGTGCAATACATGATTATGCTATTGTGATTGCACTCGTGCTGTTGCACATGATTGGAGTTTCTCTAACATGAATGCCATAGTCCTGTAACTGATGTTGCATCCAAAGGATCTGCATACAGAAACTTACAACAGCATAATATTCTGAATTAGCTGTAGAAAGCGAGTTGGACAATTATTTCTTACGGAACCCTGACACAAGTCTTGGTCCAAAGAAGTGACAAACCCTGCTCGTACGCTTCCTATCCAACTTACAGCCTATGAGATCCGAGTCACTATAGCCCACGAAATCGAATCCTCCTTTCTTAGGATACCACAATCCTGCATCGGTTGTTTCTTTTACGTACTTAAGAATTCACTTGGCTATGGTGAAGTGCGACCCTTAGGTGCTACCTAATGCCTAGCACACACTCCTACAATAAATTGGATATCAGGCATGCTGGATGTTAGGTATAGGAGTGAGCCTATAAGCTTCCTGTAGAGTGATTGATCAACTATCTTTCCAGCTTTATCAGCACTTATCTATGTGCAAGTGCTCATGGGGGTAGATGAGGACTTGGAAGTATTCATCCCGAACTTGTTGAGCAACTCCTTGCTGTATTTCTCCTGGTTGATGAATATACCTGTAAGAAGTTGTTTAACCTTCAATCCTAGGAAATAGCTAAGTTATCCCATCATACTCATCTTAAATTTATTTTTCATGAGATGAGAGAACATTTGACATAGATCAAGGTTGGTTGAACCAAAAATAATATCATATTCCTATATTACTATGAGAAGATCATCATGTTAGATTTTGAAGAGAGTTTTGTCAACTGCACCTTTCTCAAATCCATTATTGATGAGATACAGTGACAGGGTTTCATACCATGCCCTATGTGCTTGCTTGAGCCCGTACGATGCTAACCTTAGCCTGTACACAAGGTCTACACCTTCGGTCTTGGCAAATGTTGGAGGTTGTTCAACATAAACTTCTTCGGCTAGGTCTCCATTCAGGAATGCGCTCTTAACATATATTTGATATACAATAAAATTCTTATGTGCTGAAAGAAATATCCTAATGGCTTCTAGTATTGCTGTAGGGGCAAAAGTTTCATCATAATCTATTTCTTCTTCCTGTTTGTAACCATGGGAGACGAATCTGGATTTGTTCCTTATGACTAGTTTATTTTTGTTTTTTTATTCCGGAATACCCATTTGGTTCTTGTGACTGCTTGATGTGTTGGTACAAGGACTAGGTACCAAACATTAGTTCTTTCAAAACCATTAAGCTTTTCTTCCATAGAAGTGATCCAGTGAGAATTGTTAAGAGCCTCATTGGTCGTAGCAGGTTCAGACTGGGCTAGGAATACAGCTAAAGTGCGCATAGAAAACCTTATAAGTTCAGATTGGGATTCCATACAGGGAATTGAGACTTTTCGGAACTAGATTCTGTCTCTTCCTTTGCACAGAGTACAGTTCCCTGTGTACTCTGTATTTTTCTTCAGATGGACACACCAGCATCAATATATCCAATTATTAGCTCCTGAGGGTGATCTCTTAACCACCTCCTATCAGGTTCTAGTTCAGCACCCATTGCGGTGTCCTGATGAGCTGTAGCTTCGGCTTCAGCTTCTATAGCATCATCTTTGAATACTTCTTCTGTTCTTACAACGGACAGATTAATTTAAAGATTCACAACTGGTTCATTTGGAGTCTGTGGGATTTACTCAATAGATAGTGTTTGGACACCTTGGGTTAGGTATTCTATTCATGTAGGGTCACAATGGGGTTCATCAAAGACTACATAGACTGATTCCTCTATTGCCATCTTTTTTTGTTGAATATCCTAAATGCCTTGCTGATAGAGGAGTATCCAACAAAAATACCTTCGTCTGACCTTTCATCGAAGGTCTTCAGTTGATCCTTCCCATTGTTGAGAACATAACACCTGCATACATATATGTGAACGTACACAACCATTGGAGTTTTATTGTTCCATACCTCGTACGCTGTTTTGTTGCAGTGCTTGTTTATGATACAATGGTTTTATGTATATCATGCTGTATTTGTTGTTTCTCCCCAGAAAAGCTGTGGCAACTTGCTTTCAGCTAACATGGTTCTTGTTGCTTCCTTCTATGTCTTGTTCTTTCACTCGGCAACACTATTTTGTTTAGGAGTACGGGTTGTTGAGTATTCATGATGTAAGCCATTGTCTGCAAAATATTACTCTAACCCTTTCTAATTTTAAAGATTTTTCAGGTGTTCCGATAGCCTTGTGGTTGTCTCTTTCTTCTTATTTAGGAAGATGATCCAAGCGTAACTGTAAAAATCTTCAACAATGACAAGCCAATACTTCTTACTTCACAGGTCGATCGGGTCTATAGGACCGTAGAGATCCATATGAGGCAAATCCATGACCCTGTGGGTGGAAAGGTTTGATTTGCTCTTTAAATAGGTCTAATGTTTTTACAAAATAAAACATCGGGCAAGCCTCTGACCATTCCCTGTCGAGCTAGCTTGTTGATGGTCTTGAAATTGATATGAGACATCCTCTTGTGCCATAGCCAGCTTTGATCGCAGTGCCTTTGGCAACATAACAAGTAATTATGGTAGTTGTGTTTTCCAATCAACAATATACATGTTACCTGACTGACTTCATGTAAGGAAAATTTACTTGGTCTTGGTGCCCTTCACCCTACATTGATCTATATAGAATTTGACGAAGAACTATTTGTCACAGAACTAGTTAATGCTAAGTATATTGTACTATAGTCCTTCTACATAGGTTACATCGGTGACTTTGAATTTTCCTACAATCAGAGCCCCTTTCACTTTTGTTCTTCCTTTGGATTCATCACCGAATCGCACCTTTGGACCAGGACCTTCTACATAATCTAATAGCTTGGTGATATCTCCCATCATGTGGCGAGAACATCCGCTATCGAAATACGAGATGTCTTTCTCCTAGATATCATGTAATCTAAAGATTAAGTATATTTAGGTCCGTATTGACATATGTATCCTTAGTCATTAGTGCCATTAGGTACCCATATTTGCCTGACAACAATGAGTTAGGTGTAGGTTGCATTTGTTCATATTTTGCGAGATTTACATGGGACATGCACGTAATCACTGTAAGAATGGTTATTATGCATGTAAAATTTAGAATTTTGGCTCTAGTTCGGCTGTTGTCTAGGAGGAGGAACCATATTTTCTGCCTGGTTCCCTGCCTTTTGGGTTTCCAGTTAGATTCCCAGACATGATGTTGGTAGAACTATGGGGCAACTTTCTTATGGGACGTATACTTGGTTTCCTTTACCCAATATCTAGGAATACTGTAATGTTGGTAGTACTAAGGTTTATGTCATTGATACTTAGGTACATCCTTCCTTCTAGCTGGCTGCTGAGGTTGAGCTTACCTCATGCTCACTGTCTTCATCATCATCCTCTTCTTTTGCCATAAAGTATTTTAGGAGAGGATATCTATTTGCTTAGTATCTCGGTTTTCTACAATTATAGCCTAAGTTAGAATCTGCAGACGATGGTTATTCCTAAATCACATTGTTAAACGATTTAGGCCTGTAGCGGGGCTCTCCGGATTTCGTAATGAATTTCCAAAATGTGTGCATGAGCAAGGCCATTTCGTCTTATGGTAGGATGTCATCATCACTGTTACCTTCCTTGGATACAGATTTAGATGTGTTGAGGGCAAAGCTGTGTCTCTTGTTAGATATAGCAGCGAGTGCTGTAGTCTTAGCAGGTGGCTCTTCGGCCTTCTCTCTCCTGTCAATATTGTACTCAAAATCTTTGAGGTCATAGAAGAGATCAAAAGTAGATGTATCATTTAAATTGCAAGAGACATGCGTAGCTGTGGTTTTAATGTTCCATGGGTAGGGAGTGATCTAAAGATTTTAAGATTTTTCTCCTTTTACGTATACACTTTACCTAATGCTTCAAGTTCACCGAAAATGCCGGTAAATCTGAGGTCAAGTTCCTCAAGTTTTTCACAAGAGTTCATTTCAAAGGATTCAAATTACTGAGTTAATTTTGAAATCTTGTTTTCTTTTGAGAGATCAGTTCCCTCACATATCAACTTGAGTTTCTCCCAGATTTCCTTGGCTGTCTTGCAGCTTCTAACCTTGGTAATGCGCCTTCTTCAAAAGTGATAAACGACTCATTTTTGGCAACATTGTCAAGATTCGCACGCTTGCGATCATCAGCTATCCACTGTTCCTGTTCCTTCTCAAGCATTTCTGCATGATGTTGTCCTTCTATTCTTGTGGCTGGATTGACTTCAAGATCTTGATAGGTGCTTCTTGGATGACAAAGATCATCTCTTCATGCATTGCGACAAGATGGGCATCCATCTTGGTTCTCATCTTGGCTCTCTAGTCAGCAAATTCATTAATGGAAAATATGAGAACTTTTTTGATCATAGATGTGTCCATGACAAAAATAGAATGAAGGATAAAGACATAAAAATGAAGTAAAGCTAGTGATTTTGTGGATCTGATTCAGGTTAAAATTTATCAATCGCTCCGATACCACTATTGGTCACAGTTTACAATATAAACAACTTAGAAGGGGGGGTTGAATAAGCTGTATTCTTTTTCGAAGTTTGTTTGCGTAGCGGAATTCTGAAACAAAGTTGCTGTAAATACATCAACTGGATAGTCTCCTATTAGCTTGGTTCTTATAGGGTTTTCAGGCTAAGTATACTAAAATCACATAGGCAGTAAGTAAACAGTAAAGACAGTAAGTAAAGAGACACGGTTTAATGTGGTTCGAGGTAAACCCATCTACATTCACAACTTAACTAAACTCATCGCTATATCGTTCAAACAGAATGATACAACTGACATCAGCTTTGGTCGTTCACACAGATTGGCTTGGGCTTCTTCGGCATGATTCTTCTCACATAAATTAAAGCTTTGTCCCCACACAGGTCAGAATATTCTTGCTTTGTCCACACAGGGCTAAATATCTCAATAGAAAGTATTGGATATCACCACTCGAACAGCAATTGTAGGCTAGGTATGCTTTTGCTGTAGATGTGTTGTTCGTTGTTGAGGACTTGTATATTTCTTCACTTAAGATATCGTTGTATGCTTGAAGAAATTTATTGCTCTTTTAGCTTGATGTTCAGCTTTCAGTGCTCAGTATAATGATCGTTGTTCTGTGTGAGAAATGTTCCCTTGCTTGGGCTATTTGTAACTATGGAAATATATCCGTTATAAATGTATCCATTGACCGGTTGGTGAGATTGAGACAACTCTAATTGGTGGCTTTAAAATGTTTAAATTAAAGTTGATTCACATTTAACACTACCAATATCGGGGGTTTAGCCGACGACTTAAAGTCGTCGGCTAAAGGTCAATGTCGTCGGCTAATCCCCCCAGTCGTTGGCTAAAAAACCGTCGGCCGATATTCGTCGGCCAAGGTTTAGCCGACGAATTTTTTGTTAGTTGTCGGCTAAAGTTCAAAGTTTAGCCAACCACTACGACAATGTCGTCGGCTAATCCCCCCAGTCGTCGGCTAAAAAACCGTCGGCCGATATTCGTCGGCCAAGGTTTAGCCGACGACTTTTTTGTTAGTTGTCGGCTAAAGTTCAAAGTTTAGCCAACCACTACGACAATGTCGTCGGCTAAAACCTGTTTATTAAAAAACAAAAAAAAGACATTTTAGCCGACGAGTTTTTTAAATGTCGTCGGCTAAAACCTGTTTATAAAAAAAAAAGACACTTTAGCCGACGACTTTTTAAATGTCGTCGGCTAAAACCTGTTTATAAAAAAAAAGACACTTTAGCCGACGACCTTTTCAAATGTTGTCGGCTAAAAACCTTTAGCCGACGACCTTTGGAAAGTCGTCGGCTCAAACCTAATATAAAAAAAAAATTAATTCAGATTTTGGGATCCCAAAACCTGTATTTTTTGCACCTGCAATTTTTATACACCAGCTCCCATTATCAACAACAATCAACGCGCAATACATTCAACTAATACCATCAATTATATGCCCAACATTATATGCAACACAACGCACAACACATTCAAGGACATTAATTTCATCAACATACTAGTAGCGTCAACAAAATCACTTACACAATTCTAGCACAAATATAAATATACAAGAGTACTACAACAACACAACTACAATCCACTACCAAAATCATCTAAATGTCGAAATGTAGTGGTAGAAGGATTACCACCATCCCCTAGATCCTCGTCATGAGGCTCTGAAAATGGGGTCTGTCCGAAGAGAGAAGGCAGTGGAGCAGGTGCTTGCAGTCCAGCCTGAGTAATGGTCTGAGTCAGCGTCATCATATAGTCCATCATGGCCTGCTGCTGTCTCTGGAAACTCTCTAACCGCGTCATCATATATATATATGGTGATGAATGTTGGGTGATTAATACCCATGCTAGTCGACGTACTCAACTAGGATCTAAGTACATATGGTAAGGTTATTTAATAAGTGTTTTTCAATCAACACGTAGTTCTTCAAAATGCAATATGTGATGTTTTTAAATTATTGCGTATTTATGTTGTTCATAGGTGTGGTTTGTCATTCCCGACTCTCTACTACGTACTTAGTGTGACGAGGTGCAGTCTACCAAGTAAGACATTTTAATTAATTTTGTATCTACATTGTTTGTGTAATTTTTTTTCTTATGAATAATATATGTTGTGCAACGTGTGTTGTAGGTACAAATCTTGGAAAAATGAGATACACATGTTCTGGACAGCCTGGGGTGATACCCGAGAGGCTACCCCGGAAGAATTCAAGTTCCGGGAGTACGAGTGGAAGTGGCTACACACCCATTTTCACGACCCGGAGTTCGTGGTATGACTAAAATACCCTCATTTCATTCTTTCTTTTTCAGTTTTTTTTTAATTCTAAATATAAACTCGATTTTTTTAAATTAATGTTTTGGAATTTAACAAATACTTGAAGTTCCGATTTTTTTAAATTAGAATAAATCGGAACTTCAGCTATTTTTTTTAATTCTGGAATATTATTAATATTAAAAATTTTTATTCAAAAGTGGAAATAAAAAAACTTATAAACTATGGATATTATTTATAAACTGTTTTAATAAAAATAAAAACTAGAATATTATTTTCCATAAAAAAATAAAAATCGGAATATTGTATTTTATTAATTAAAAAAACTGCTAGTATTTAATAAACGCTACTCTGAGATATGTATAGTTGTAATACCTCCGGTATTTCATGCTTGATTACTTTGTACTGTGTGAATTTTTATAATGTGACGTCATTTCTATTTATGTATTCCATTGAGTGCTATATAATTGTGCGATGTAAATGAAACGGAGGTGACACGCCGTGGAACGATCGTCGGTGCGAATATGACGGTGGCCAACGTCTTGATCCCTGATAATTGTTGACGAGTGGAAGGGATTGTCACCCCGAGATGGTTAGAATGTGATATGTGGCTAAAAAGTTTATGTCTAACGCACGCTAGAGTTTATGTCTAACGCACGTTAGAGTTTTGTCTAACGCGCGCTACAACTTAGGCCTAACGTACGCTATATTCCGATTGTTACGTACGTTAAGGTAGTTATATTACGTACGTAACGGGTGAGTCAGTCTCCCGACCAGAATCTTTCTTTTGACACGGACGGAGCTACTTTCGGTGCGCTAGAGGACAAACGAGTCAACTCTTCATAACATATGTTATTCCCCAAATTTAACGTACGTAACACTTGGGCACATTTCGGGCAGTGGCGGTCTTTACGTACGTTGTCATTAAACTGTTACGTACGTAATAAGCCTTACGTACGTAACACCGTTATCATTAATGTACGTTAACAAAACCAAGTTTTATAAAATGGCAATTCCCTTCTTCATTTGCACGACCCAACATTACAAGATAACACCCTTGGAGAAATTCCTCACCTTATACTCGGTTCTTAACCTCTTATATACTTGAATTAACATTGAGGAGGTGGTTTCTTCAGCTCCGGTGAAGATTATCCAAGTCGTTCAAGTCACTTCTCGTTTCTCCTCGTAGTTCTTGTGGATTCGCGAACTCTCTTCATTATTCTTCTTCCAAAAAGGTAAGCCATCAATCCCTGGAGTAATATTTTCGATGTTTTCTTATATATACTTATTAGATTGCGGGTATTGGGTAGATTTTTGCCAACCTTCGTAGACAATCTTTTAGGATGGAATAGTAGTGACCACAGTTATCATTTCTCATATGTTTCGTTACATGCAAATCATATCTATCATACGAAATTTCATATCAAATCATCACTAGGAATGTAAAATTTGATGAATCAATTGTAGGAGAATTCGTAGTAATCCATCACCGTATGTCCCACTGTTCATATCCACCCTTACCTTGTGATTTTTGACACTTAGTGAATTAAGGAAAACAATTCGATAGTATAATCATTATTGGATATCAAACCACCAAAGTTATTATGTAATAGAATCCGCCGATTGTAGTATTCGGAATATAGAATAGAATTAGAAAGTATGAGATTCGATTATGCTATAATCATTTGTTGACAACCGAAAAATGATAGGGATAACCTTGTTGAGCAAATCGATATATCTAATGTTAACTGTAGAATTGAATGGAATAATGGTACGCAATGCTTACGAACTTAGAAACGATACTAATATCGACAATTAAAACTACGCTAGGAATCCGATTAGGAAAGGGAGACTAGTTTTGTTCATCATGATCCGTACGAGGTGTTAATCGGATATTACGTGGCTAGGTTAAGCTCGAGTGGGCGTGGGTACTCCGTTTATCACAAAGCACCTACTGTTGGATCACAGGCAAGTGAAATCTTGCTCGAGAATTTTCTAATATTAATGTTATATCCGTATGTGTGTATGTGCCATTTTTGATGAATGCTGATGGTTGTCTTTCTCTAAAATATGTTATAAATGGGCCGATGTGTTGGGGATAAAACCTGTATGGTACCCGTGTGGAAATGTGTTAGGGGATAAGACCCGAATTGGGCGCCTATGTTCCGGGATATTCCCGTGTGGATACTTCCGTGACCCTTGGTTGCGACCTTGGGGCTTATGTGATAAAAGAGAGAGACAATGTCGGTTGTGTGATGAAATATTCCCTGTTGATTATTAGGTACTGTGATTGCTAAAATGGCGTATATTGTTGTTAGTAGTTGTTATTTGGTATGCATTCTCTGACCCTGGTTGCCTGGTATGATTCGTCGTGCCAGGTAAAATTGTTCATCATGTGCAGGACATTCCCGAGGGGTCCGGTCACACTTGAGCGGTGTTGGAATTATCTCTACCCGCTGCTTAAATTAAAATAAATTTGCTTTTTTTTGAAAAGCCTTTGTTGTGTAATAATTGGACTTCGAATTACATTTTTCCTTAGAATCTTTCGACTCACGTTATGTAAACCTTGAACTTAATATTTTATCGCGACTTCTTCAAATTATCTATTTTTCTAACTAGCCTTGTGGGTCCCACGTGGGATTCAAGGCACTGTAATACCTCGAGAGATTTTGGGGGTGTTACAGAAAATGGTATCGGAGCAAATCTCCTGGTTTGAATAAAATTTCTCCTAATTTTTTCAAAGTTATTCCAATCCAACACCCCAAGCGATCTAAACTCCTCAAGGGAATGCAAAGTAAGTGATATGTGTGTTTCTGTCTATGTACTACATTTAATTGTAAACCATGTATGGAACTGGCTTTAGATTAATACCGTCAGTGATGGCATGCCGAGGAGCTAGGAGGGTGGTGAATGACGCTCAGGGTTCCGCCACGAACCACAATGAGGACGGGAACACTGCCGAGACCCATCCTGGTGGGGGCCAGCCACCACCAGTTAATCAAAATGATCAGGAGGCGGAACGCCAGAATAAAAACTCGGGAGGCATGGACCCAACTTTTTTTCAGGCCCTTGCCCAGGCTATCGCCATGGGAATTGCTCAGGTCAAGCAGGCGGAACGGATACCGGTCATCAATGTGGAAGAAAACGCAAGAAGAGACTGATGGTTGGGAGAGATGCTGAAGGCTAGGCCTCCATTATTTGACGGGACAGGAGAGAAACATGTGGAGGACTGGATTTCTGAAATGGAGACTGCCTTCGAAGTAATCGGATGCCCAGAGACCGAAAGGTGCCGCTCGGGATTAATCAACTCCATGACACTGCTGCACGTTGGTGGAGGACTTACAGTCCAGAGGACTGAGTGGTCGGGTGGACTGAATTTGCCCGAATACTACAGAGCGAGTACTGTCCCAGATCAGCCCGAATCGCTCGCGCACGAGACTTTTTCAGTGCCGGACCTCAGAACATGCCAGTACCAGAGATCATTCGGGCCTACCGAACCGAGCTAAGTTACATCTCACAGATGGTTCCATCAGAAGATCAAAAAATATGCCACCTTGCACAGAGGTTGCCGGAGGATGTACAACGCTATGCCGCCTGATTTCACTGGATAACCCTGAGGGCATACGAAGAGGTAGTCACAGCATATGCCGGTACAGTTGTTAACACCGACATCGGGTATAACTCGAAGAAGCAGAAGACATCAGTTCAGCCTGGGAGCAACAACAAAACGAATTCGGGGCCCGCATCTTCTTTTAAGTCGGCGGTTTCATACCAACAGAAGGGTGTATCTGATCGGCCTTACCGTAGGGACTGTTTCAATTGTGGCGTGTCCGGGCATACTAAGGATCGGTGTCAGAAGACGTCTACCAAATGTTTCACTTGCGGAAAGAGTGGACACATGTCTCGTTACTGCTGGCGGGCCAATCCCACTCAGAACCCAGCTTCCAAACCAAGTTAACAAGGCTCTGTGCAATCCCCTAGGACGCCTGCTGTTTCCAACTACCAAGCTCCATCCCACCAGAACCAACCACCGCTACACGGTGCCGGATGAGGCCGTGGGCGCGGCGGAGGTACTTCATCCTTTTCGGAGTCAGTGCCGTCCCGTGTATTTGAGCGAGGGCTATGGATGGTCAGTCTGCGCCAGCTATCTCAGGTACTCTTCTTGTTAACTCTCAGCCAGTGCATGTACTATTTGATACTGGAGCCACCCATTCGTTTATATCTGTGGAATGTGTTGAACGCTTAAATCTTGTTTGTGTACCTTGAGAGCCCTTTACTGTTAAACTACCCGAGGGTAGTAGATTAGGTGGCGATCAAAAGGTTCGAGACTGTCGGATATGCATCGACAATCATAGTTGGACCGCTAATCTTATGGTCTTTCCACTCCAGAACGAAGATATCATATTAGGTAAGGACTGTATGCCATTGCACAGAACGATCTTGGATACCTACCACTTGACTATTTCCATTTCGGCTCATGACGGTACCACACGTGTCATCAGCGGATGTGAACACTTTAGTACGAAACGGTCTCTCAGCATTATCGCATCAGAAGCCTCCTGCAGCTCTCGAAGGGAGTACTATTGGTGTTATGTTCTTCGAGAGGATACTTCACAACTTACAATCACAAACATTCCGGTGGTGAATGAATTTCCAGACGTTTTTCCCAATGAACTACCAGGGCTGCCACCACACCGAGAAGTTGACCTTTCCATTGAACTCGAGCTGGGGACGAAACCTATTTCCAAAGCTCCTTACAGGATGGCACCGGCCGAGATGAAGGAATTAAAGATACAGCTCGAAGATCTGTTGGAGAAAGGGTTGATCTGCCCAAGCACCTCGCCGTAGGGCGCGCCGGTACTTTTCGTTAAGAAGAAAGACAACTCTCTACGCTTGTGCATCGACTACAGGGAGCTAAATAAGGTTACTATCAAGAATCGTTACCCACTACCTAGAATTGATGACCTATTGGATCAATTCAGTCGTGTTTTCAAAGATCGATTTACGATCCGAATATCACCAATTGAGGATTCGGGAGGAAGATATACCCAAGACTGCATTTTGGTCGAGGTATGGGCATTACGAGTATATCGTGGTATCATTCGGGTTGACTAATGCCCCATCCGTTTTCATGGAACTGGTGAATAGATTTTGATTGATTTCCTCGATAAATGCGTGGTGGTTTTTATCGACGACATCCTGATATATTCTCGAAGCTGACAGGAACACGAGGAACATTTGACGCAAGTGCTGAGCGTGTTAAGGCAACACCAACTTTATGCGAAACTGTCCAAGTGCGAATTCTGGATGCCGGAGTTAATTTTTCTCGGACATGTTGTCTTGGCAGAAGGTGTCAAGGTCGACCCACAAAAGATCGAGACAATAACGAGTTGGGAACTGCCGAAGAACGTCAAGGAGGTTAGGAGTTTCTAAGGACTGGCAGGTTACTATCGAAGATTCGTCGAGGCCTTTTCTAGTATCGCCCGACCGTTAACGAACCTACTGAGAAAGAGCACCAAATTTGTATGGACTGCAGACTGCCAGAAGAGCTTCGACGAGATCAAGAGTAGGCTAACTACCGCCCCAGTACTAGTGTTACCGCAGGGTACAGAAGGATACATTCTATACACGGATGCATCCAAGCACGGACTAGGGTGTGTCTTCATGCAGAATGGCAGAGTCGTTGCGTACGCATCCCGACAACTGAAGCCGTACGAAGTAAATTACCCGACGCATGACTTGGAGCTAGCCGCAGTGGTGCATGCCCTCATGATTTGGAAGCACTATCTTTACGGAGTTACTTGCAAAGTTTTCACGGATCATAAGAGTTTGAAATATATCTTCACTCAGAGAGAATTAAACATGAGGCAGAGGCGCTGGTTGGAGCTAATCAAGGAATATGATGTGGAAATATCCTATCATCCCGGGAAAGCCAATGTGGTAGCTGATGCTCTTAGTCGGAAAACTACACAAGAGGTAATGGTATCCAGCATAACAGTTCAGCCCAAACTGCAGCAAGACATCAGGAGAAGCAACACCGAAGTATAGATACAACGTAGGCAAGGACAATTATGCTCTATCAACATACTTTCGTCCTTACTAGACGAGAAACGTATAGCATAGATGGAAGATCCTGAATTACATGTGATTGGTGCAAGAATCGAGGAAGGAGATGTTTCCGATTATAAGATTCAGGGTGATTTGGTGAGGTTCAAGAACAGGATCTGTATTCCACCGAATGACGGGCTGAAGCAAACTATACTGAAGGAGGCGCACTCCACTCCCTATTCTATTCACCCCGGAGCAAGCAAGATGTACAAAAATTTCGACAGAGTTTTTGGTGGAAGAATATGAAATGGGAAGTTGCTAGGTTCGTCGCCCGATGTATGACGTGCCAACAAGTAAAGATTGAACACCGCAGACCAGTTGGAATTATGCAACCCCTACCCATCCCGGAGTGGAAATGGGAGAGCATATCAATGGACTTTGTCACTTAGCTACCTACGGCGGTGGGAGGAAAGGATACAATTTGGGTCATTATTGATCGATTGACAAAATCGGCACATTTCATTTCTATTCAAGAGACAACCGGGACAGAGCAACTGGCCGTCATTTTCATCAGAGAGATCGTAAGGCTACATGGCGTTCCCTCATCCATCATTTCGGATAGGGACACCAAATACGTGTCTCATTTTTGGAAAGCCGTCCATAAAGCTATGGGGACCCAAATACACTTTAGCACGGCTTATCACCCTCAGACACATGGACAGACCGAGCGTACGATTCAAACCTTGGAAGATATGTTGAGGGCATGTGTGCTCGATTGGGGTAAGGATTGGGCTAGACATTTGGGATTAGTGGAGTTCTCGTACAACAACAGCTGGCATGCAAGCATAGGTATGGCACCGTTTGAGGCCATGTATGGGCGGAGATGCAAGTCGTCGTTATGCTTGTAACACCCCAAACTAGGATATTACAGTGCCGTGGACCCCCGACTGGGACCCACTAGGCGAATGAAAATGAATGAATTACACAGGGTAAATGTAGTACCGAACCACATTACAACAATAATTACTCCGATGAGGAGTTTCATACAACACATCCAGGATAATACAGAATACATGTATATTTTATACGGAGATAAAATATACAACACTGAGTGAAATGAGTATTCAAACGGAATGTCTGCAGCGGAATAAATGAAGGAAATAAAATGACTGAAAAGACTGGGGGCCCCTTATAGTATCATTGGGACTCCTCGCCGTCAATGTGCTCTCCCCGTGCTTTCGCCTTGCCATGACGTGAAAAACAATATCCCCCAACGGGGTTAGTTACACAGAACAACAATCCTCAAGAGTTGAATAAACAGAATCATATATATGATGTATAAACCACAAGTTCGATCAAAAATGAATCGGTTAGATTATAACCCAATCTTATTGAAAACATACGCAATCAAACATGTTGTATGAATCAACTAACAGTACAGCTCAAAGGGTGGCACCACACTATGCCCGGGATGTAAATGTGTCCGTGCACAAGCCACCAACGAGTATAGATCGAATACACGTGTGGTCTTGTACCTAATCCGTCTCACGAAGCAATCGACTCATGTGCACAGTCCAATGTGAGGCCAACAACCAACACACGACTTAAATGTGCCCGACATGAAAATCCTACACATACCAACCGGCACGCCAGTATGACCCGAAATGCCACGAGATAACAAAGTGACATCGAAATCAATAATGACTCATCGAGATGAAATGATAGTGAAATGAATCACAGCTCAATGAAATGATTGGAACCGTCGTTCCTTGTGACCGAAGTGATTAATTGACAATGACAAGTTTTGATACAGTTAATACAATAATGAATGAGTTATGATTATGAATGAACAACAACAAAAGGAATGAATATTCTTTTAACCGAGTAAGAATTAACTTACACAACACCGGTGGCAAGTATCCTTCCACGAACAACGTCCTAATTGAGATATCGGTCGCTCGAACAACCTTGAATAATATAATTACCAACAATCCGTTCAATAAACAAATCAAACACGAATATAACGAACTCAAAACGTCGATATGATTAAACCAAGTTCATTGGGGCATTATATCGAACACTTTGTGGCCAAACTTCGATTGTTTATAACCAAACCTCAATAATACCAACATCAAATCCCCAAGAAGTGTTTCAAACCAACAAAACATCTTCAATACGATCAATAATCCATTATGAATATCCAAAATCGTGATTTCAACAACAATCAATCGAAAACCCCTAAATCCAACTCAATATTAAAAGTGTTCTTGAATAATCCTTCAATAATCCAATGAATAATCAAACATATCCATAATCATGTGTATATCACTTCATACAACATGATCTTAACATCCAAAACATCATATCTCAAAACAAAATCGAAATCCAAGATGTTGAAGAAATTACCTCTTGAAGATCCAAGCACTTTAATCCGATGAAATCGTGTTAGATCGACAATCCGAGCTTCACAACTAAATGAAAATGATGAAAAATGAATACTCAAGTGATTGATGATGAAGATCTTCCCCCTCAAGCCCTCTCTCTCGTAAAGGTTGAAGAAAAGGGAAAAAAATGAG
This sequence comes from Orobanche coerulescens, assembly GCA_033398695.1. Classification (NCBI taxonomy): domain Eukaryota; kingdom Viridiplantae; phylum Streptophyta; class Magnoliopsida; order Lamiales; family Orobanchaceae; genus Orobanche; species Orobanche coerulescens. The sequence goes on from CM065809.1 coordinate 85,226,684, forward strand.
TTCATCTTGCCCAAAAAACGCAATTATAGTGTTGACTGCACTGTGTGCCGCGGCCCGGCCGAAGTGTGCCGCGGCACAGGGCCAAAACTGCCCCCCAGTGATCGGCAGCGTGCCGCGGCCCGGACGAGTGTGCCGCGGCAGTGACTCGGCAGTGTGCCGCGGCCCTGTCGGCATGAGCCGCGGCCCAAGGTACAGACGGGTTGGCCGATAAGTTGCAACATGAGTGTGCCGCGGCCCGGACGAGTGTGCCGCGGCAGTGACTCTGCAGTGTGCCGCGGCCCTACCGGCATAAGCCGCGGCCCACGGTACAGGCTGCTCGGCCAAAAACTGGAAAATGTGTGTGCCGCGGCGCACACTCCTTGTGCCGCGGCCCACACCCCCCTTGGGTCCCAAAATGATGAAAAATTATCCGGGAAGAGAATAAAAGCAATAGGAATCAATATTTGGGAAACAATAACACGAAATGGAAGTACGGAAACCCCAAAATGGTGGTTCCAAGCAATGATTACCAGGGTTCGCCCAACAAAACACAATTTGAACAATAAGGATATTTGAAATGACATGAACTCCAACGACAACATCGACTAATGAATCAATTACAACAATTAAAATAATACTCTTGTTTCATTTCCCGAATAAGGTTGAAACAATGAACAATATTGATAGACAACTCGAAGTTATTCCGAACGGTGAACACAAATGAATGATTATTATCGAGTGAAAAACTACATAGTGACAATTACCGAATGAAATTACTGAATGATAATGACTGAATTACAACCGGGTATTACATACACCCCCCCTTAAAAGAGTTTCGTCCCCGAAACTAAGGGTCAAACAACTCGGGATAACTCTCCCGCATACTATCCTCGGTTTCCCAAGTAGCCTCTTCGACTCCGTGTCTAGACCACTGAATTTTAACCAAAGGAATCGTCTTATTCCTCAACTGTTTGATTCGCCGCTCTAAAACTCGTATGGGACGCTCCTCATACGAATGATCATCTGCGATCTAGATTTCGTCGAACTGAAGTATATGACTCGGGTCGGCAACATATTTCCACAATTGAGAGATGTGAAACACATTATGAATTCGGCTCAACGCCGGAGGTAAGGCCAAACGATAAGCTAGCTCGCCCCAAAATCTCAAACGGTCCAATAAATCTTGGACTCAACTTTCCCCACTTCACGAAACGGAAGATACCTCGACTAGAGGATACCTTGACCAACATGTGGTCACCTGTCTCGAACTCTAATGGTCGGCGACGATTGTCTGCATAAGATTTCTGTCGACTCTAAGCGGTCAACAAACGACTCCTGATCAAAGCTACCTTCTCACGGGCGACTATAAGCATATCGGGCTCGGTGCGGATTGATTCGGATAGATCGTCTCAACACAAAGGAGATCGACAACGATGACCGTACAAGGCCTTGTAAGGTGCCATTTTAATCGAAGCATGCCAACTATTATTATACGTGAACTCGATCAATGGTAGTTGGACTTCCCAATCGTCTTTCCAATCGAGGACGCATGCCCTCAACATGTCCTCTAATGTCTGAATAGTTCTCTCTGATTGTCCGTCGGACTGAGGGTGAAAAGATGTGCTGAAATTAAGCTGAGTTCCCATGGCACGATGAACTTATTTCCAAAAATGAGACACGAATCGCCCGTCACGATCAGAAATGATACTCTTAGGAGTACCGTGCAGTCTCACTATCTCTTTGATGAATAGCTGGGCAAGTCTCTCGGGACCCCACGTATCCTTAATCTCAAGGAAATGAGCTGATTTAGATAAGCGGTCCACAATCACCCAGATCGTATTCATACCACGATGACTCATCGGCAAACTCGTGATGAAGTCCATAGAAATATCTTCCCACTTCCACTCTGTAATAGGGAGTGGTTTTAGCATACCCGCCGGTCGCTGATATTCTATCTTGACTTACTGACAGGTTAAACATCTCGAAATAAATTCCATGACTTCTCGCTTCATATTACTCCACCAGTAATTTTGTTTCAAGTCCTTGTACATCTTGCTAGACCCCGGATGAACAGAATAAGGGGTAGCATGAGCTTCTCTCAAAATCGAGTTTTTCAACTCGTCATTCGCCGGTACACATAACCGATTCTTAAAACGCAAAAGTCCATCCTCGTGGATCACAAAGCCATGGGCTTTCTCCTGATCCACATCCTCCCGGATGCACAACAGTGATGGGTCTGAACCCTGATTCTCTCTGATTGCCTCCTCACGTGACGATGAAATCTCTAACATGAAAAGTTGCCCTTGTACTCGCTGAAGCCAGACCTCGATCTCGGGTCTAAGGAATTCCTGCTGAAACTCCTTCTAAACTGTTAAACGAGCAAGCATCTGCTCCTGAACGGACTTACGACTCAAGGCGTCGGCGACAACATTCGCCTTGCCCGGGTGGTAAAGGATCTCGATATCGTAATCTTTGATTAGTTCCAACCACCGTCTCTGTCGCATATTTAACTCCTTCTGAGTAAATATATACTTTAAACTCTTATGATCGGTGAATATCTGACAAGTAATGCCATAAAGGTAATGACGCCAGATTTTCAAAGCGAACACCATGGCTGCTAGCTCCAGGTCGTGGGTCGGATAATTAACCTCGTAAGGTCTCAATTGCCGTGAAGCATAGGCAATAACCTTCCCATTCTGCATGAGCACACATCCGAGACCCTTCCCGGATGCATCACTATAAACCACAAATCCTTCCGTCCCTTGCGGCAAGGAAAGTACAGGTGCTGACATTAACCAGCTCTTGAGTTCCTCAAAACTCCGTTGACACGCGTCGGACCACGTGTATTTCTTATCCTTTCGCAAAAGGTTCGTCAAGGGTTGAGCGATTTTAGAAGATCCTTCCACAAACCGCCGATAATAACCGGCTAATTCGAGAAAGCTTCGGATTTCCTTAACATTCTTCGGAGGTAACCAATCTTGGATAGCCTCCGTCTTCTGAGGATCAACACGCACTCCATCTGATGAAATTACATGCCCGAGAAAAGTCACTTCGGACATCCAGAACTCACATTTGGAAAACTTTCCATAAAGTTGCTCTCGTCTTAACACGTCGAGAACCTGATGAAGATGAACCTCGTGTTCCTCTCGGTTACGAGAATAAATCAAAATGTCATCGATGAAGACAACAACAAACTGATCCAAAAATTCGATGAAAACCCGATTCATTAACTCCATAAATACCGCAGGTGCATTAGTCAATCCAAACGGCATAACCACAAACTAATAATGACCATAGCCTGTTCGAAATGCCGTCCTCGCGATATCCGACTCTCGAATCCGCAACTGGTGATATCCAGATCTAAAGTCGATCTTGGAAAATACTGAAGATCCCTGAAGTTGATCTAAGAGATCATCAATACGGGGTAAGGGATACTTATTCTTGATCGTCACCCGGTTCAATTCCCGGTAATCAATACACAAGCGGAACGAACCATCCTTCTTCTTGACAAACAACACTGGTGCTCCCCACGGGGACGCACTCGGACGGATATAACCTTTCTCGAACAACTCCTCAAGTTGGTTCTTTAATTCTGCATTTGGTCTGGGGCCATCCGTTACGGTGCCTTCGATATCGTGGACGCACCGGCTCCAACTCAATCGTGAATTCCACATCTCTGTGGAGGCAAACCTGTAACTCGTCTGGAAAAACATCGGCATATTCCCTCACTACCGGAATATCCGTCAACATTACTGATGATTTCTCGGTTTTGGTCATATAGCACCAATAACCAACACACCCCTGACTGAGTAATTTCACTGCTTTCATCAAGTTAATGACCTTACCAGAACAGCCGGGATTACCTCCTTGAAAAACACATTCAACCCCATCGTCTGAAATGATAGTGACCATATGCTTACGGACACTAATGATGGCATTGTGACGATCCATCCAATCAATACCCAAAATGACGTCGTCTCTCGGTAAATCTACCACGATTAGGTCTGCTAGCCATACACGGCCCAGAAGCTGAATCGGACAATTCTAAATCTCACGATTTCCGATAATTCGTCTACCATCAGGTAGACTAATGACAAAAGGCTCACAACTAGTAGCACTACCCAGACGTAGTCTACTCAAACATGACTCGGAAATGAATGAATGCGATGCACTAGTATCAAAAAGGGTACACACAGGTTGAGATAGAATATCGAGTGTACCTGAGATCATTCGTGCCTCTGGATCGTCGGTCTTCTTCATCTCGTAAATTCGGGGCTTTCCGGCCCCCGAACCAGACGCTCCCGTCTGATAGCTCTTGGCTCCGCCTTTGTTAGCTCCTGTCGTCTTGAACGACGCTGACTGAGTGGCCTGATTCTTCACCGATGAATGTCCTGGGGCCTGAGATGACGCCGGAGTGGGTTTAGAGTCCCTTCGGCAAAAATGGGCCATATGCCCAGCAATTCCACAGTTATGGCACGTGACAGCCTGTTTCGGACATTTGGTGCTGAAATGACCCTGTTCTTCACAGTTGAAACAGGTAACGGCCGAACTGGCCACTCGTGACCGATATTTCGGGTTTAGGCGCCATAGGAGGTCACTCAGAAAAGGTAGAGCCCGCACGTGGTTTCTTGAAAGTGGCCTGACTATCGTCAGACTGATTACGGTTCTTAGACTTCTTGCCAGCAGATGAAGGTTGTTGCTTAGCAATCTCCTTAGCAGTAAGCTCGTAAGTAAGGGCTTTCTCAATCAATTCAGCCAGAGTGGTGCAATTATGATTAAGCAATTGTAGCCGCATACGAGGTTTCAGTCTCTTGCTGAAATACTTGATCTTGTCCGCCTCAGAGTGAATGATAGATGAGGCGAACGGAAGAAGTTCCTGAAATTTTTCGGCGATGACAAGAACATCGTCGTCCACTGAGAGGTCGGGAGTGAGTAATTCCGACAATTTAGCCTCCCTGAGTGGGGCTGGATAATACCTCTCCATCATGAGAGTTTGAACTGATCCCAAGTACATGATCCTTCGGTGGGCTTCAACGACAACCACCAAGAATGTGCGCTTTTACCCAGATAGTAAGCCGCAACTGAGACTTTGTGTCCTTCGGGACACTATACCATAGCAAATAACTTCTCAAAATGTTCGAGCTAATGAACAATATCCGCCGGCTCAGATGAGCCTTCAAAAGTAGGTGGCCTTTGGCGAGAGATGTCGCCGATGATACTGCTCACATTCCTCTCTTGCCTCGGAGGTGGCGGCGGAGGGGCCTGTTGATTTTGAGTAGTGGAGTTATGCATCGTTTCCATCAGTTGTGCCATCTGAGTCATTTAGGTCATCATGCCTTGCATCAAAGCGAGTGGGTCAACCCGGACACCTTCTGACTGAGATGTGCCCCGGGTACGACTCCCTGATAGTGAATGATCACGTCCAGGTGAATGAGTGGCAGCGTCGCTGCTCGATGAATTAGCATTATTCCTTGCGTTCGCATGTGTATTCACATGAGCTCTCGGGATTCGGCCCGCACCACGGACTCGTCCTCCGCGTCCTCTTCTTGCTCTCTCCATACTGAAGTAGGAAAGTCACATGATGATTATATTCCCCGCATGAATATCACATTATGATTATGTCATGAGATGATGAAAATGAGAATACACGCTCTAACATAGTGATTACATGAATGATTAACTGAGGCGACATGATTATCCGATGAAATTCTTGAAATGATTATCTTGAACAAGTTAACAAGATTAATGATATGATCTTCCATATCAACAACTGAGTAATGAAATGAATTGAGTGATTAATGAGTTAACATGACTGTCCTGGTCAAAATGAAAATGATGATTGAGGATTGTTAACTGATGAATTATGAATGAATGATTATTGCCAGAAATTATACCACGGCGTTAGAAATCTTACAGTTCTTGGTCTGATTGGCTCGGCGTTTGCACAGGTCACACGTGACGCAAAAGTCCAATGATACTAGTCCGATGACGATGATTTCAAATGAGACATGACTCGGAAGGTAGTATTCAAAACCACGCTCCGATACCAACTCTGTAACACCCCAAACTAGGTGGATATTACAATGTCGTGGACCCCCGACTGGGACCCACTAGGCGAATGAAAATAAATGAATTACACAGGGTAAATGTAGTACCGAACCACATTACAACAATAATTACTCCGATGAGGAGTTTCATACAACACATCCAGGATAATACAGAATACATGTATATTTTATATGGAGATAAAATATACAACACTGAGTGAAATGAGTATTCAAACGGAATGTCTGCAGTGGAATAAATGAAGGAAACATAAATGACTGAAAAGACTGGGGCCCCCTTCTAGTATCATTGGGACTCCTCGCCGTCAACGTGCTCTCCCCGTGCTTTCGCCTTGACATGACCTGAAAAACAATATCCCCCAACGGGGTCAGTTACACAGAACAACAATCCTCAAGAGTTGAATAAACACAATCATATATGTGCTGTATAAACCACAAGTTCGATCAAAAATGAATCGGTTAGATTATAACCCAATCTTGTTGAAAACATACGCAATCAAACATGCTGTATGAATCAACTAACAGTACGGCTCAAAGGGTGGCGCCACACTACGCCCGGGATGGAAATGTGTCTGTGCACAAGCCACCAACGAGTATCGATCGAATACACGTGTGGTCTTGTACCTAATCCGTATCACGAAGCAATCGACTCGTGTGCATAGTCCAATGTGAGGCCAACAACCAACACACGACTTCAATGTGCCCGACATGAAAATCCTACACATACCAACCGGCACGCCAGTATGACCCGGAATGCCACGAGATAACAAAGTGACATCGAAATCAATAATGACTCACCGAGATGAAATGATAGTGAAATGAATGACAGCTCAATGAAATGATTGGAACCATCGTTCCTTGTGACTGAAGTGATTAATTGACAATGACAAGTTTTGATACGGTTAATACAATAATGAATGAGTTATGATTATGAATGAACAATGGAATGAATATCCTTTTAACCGAGTAAGAATTAACTTACACAACACCGGTGACAAGTATCCTTCCACGAACAACGTCCTAATTGAGATATCGGTCGCTCGAACAACCTTGAATAATACAATTACCAACAATCCATTCAATATACGAATCAAACACGAATATAACGAACTCAAAACGTCGATATGATTAAACCAAGTTCATTGGGGCATTATATCGAACACTTTGTGGCCAAACTTCGATTGTTTATAACCAAACCTCAATAATACCAACATCAAATCCCCAAGAAGTGTTTCAAACCAACAAAACATCTTCAATACGATCAATAATCCATTATGAATATCCAAAATCGTGATTTCAACAACAATCAATCGAAAACCCCCAAATCCAACTCAATATTCAAAGTGTTCTTGAATAATCCTTCAATAATCCAATAAATAATCAAACATATCCATAATCATGTGTATATCACTTCATACAACTTGATCTTAACATCCAAAACATCATATCTCAAAACAAAATCGAAATCCAAGATGTTGAAGAAATTACCTCTTGAAGATCCAAGCACTTTAATCCGATAAATCGCGTTATATCGACAATCCGAGCTTCACAACCGAATGAAAATGATGAAAAATGAATACTCAAGTGATTGATGATGAAGATCTTCCCCCTCAAGCCCTTTCTCTCGTAAAGGTTGAAGAAAAGGGAAAAAATGAGTTGATCTCGCCCAAAAAACGCAATTATAGTGCTGACTGCACTGTGTGCCGCGGCACAGGGACAAAACTTCCCCCCAGTGATCGGCAGCGTGCCGCGGCCCGGACGAGTGTGCCGCGGTAGTGACTCGGCAGTGTGTCGCGGCCATGTCGGCATGAGCCGCGGCCCAAGGTACAGACGGGTTGGCCGATAAGTTGCAACATGAGTGTGCCGCGGCCCGGACGAGTGTGCCACGGCAGTGACTCGGCAGTGTGCCGCGGCCCTGCTGGCATGAGCCGCGGCCCACGGTACAGGCTGCTCGGCCAAAAACTGGAAAATGTGTGTGCCGCGGCGCACACTCCTTGTGCCGCGGCCCACATCCCCCTTGGGTCCCAAAATGATGAAAAATGATCCCGGAAGAGAATAAAAGCAATAGGAATCAACATTTGGGAAACAATAACACGAAATGAAGTACGGAAACCCCAAAACGGTGGTTCCAAGCAATGATTACCAGGGTTCGCCCAACAAAACACAATTCGAACAATGAGGAGATTTGAAATGACATGAACTCCAACGACAACATCGACTAATGAATCAATTACAACAATTAAAATAATACTCTTGTTTCGTTTCCCAAATAAGGTTGAAACAATGAACAATATCGATACATAACTCGAAGTTATTCCGAACGGTGAACACAGATGAATGATTATTATCGAGTGAAAAATTACATAGTGACAATTACCGAATGAAATTACTGAATGATAATGACTGAATTACAACCGGGTAATACAATGCTGGGATGATGTCTCCGACACTGCAGTTACCGAGTTAGATCTTATCGAGGAATCCATTAAGAAGATCTCTATCATTCGAAAGCACATGCTAGCCGCACAGAGCCGGCAGAAATCTTATGCCAAAAACCGACAGCGACCGTTAGAATTTACGGTCGGGGATCATGTTTGGGTCAAAGTATCACCTATGCGGGGTATCCGGCGTTCGGCTAGAAGGGCAAGTTAAGCCCGAGATTTATAGGTCCATTTGAGATATTGGATCGGGTAGGGAAGCTCGCGTATCGATTAGCTCTACCGCCGCATCTGGATGGAGTGCATAACGTTTTTCACGTCTCCCAGTTAAGGAAGTATGTCTATGATCCGAGTCACAAGCTCAATTTCGAAGAAGTGGAAATTTCCGATGACGCTACCTTTAGGGAGGTACCGATCGCCATTTTGGATCGGCGTGTGAAGATGTTAAGAAATAAAGCCATACCCCTCGTGAAGATTCAGTGGTCGCACCACAGCATGGAAGAAATGACTTGGGAAACTGAGTCGAGCATGAAAGAGAGTCATCCCGAGTTATTTTCTTAAGTTTCGTGACAAAACTATTTTTAAGGGGGGTGATATGTAATACCTCCGGTATTTCATGCTTGATTACTTTGTACTGTGTGAATTTTTATAATGTGACGTCATTTCTATTTATATATTCCATTGAGTGCTATATAATTGTGCGATGTAAATGAAACGGAGGTGACACGCCTTGACGCCGTGGGACGATCGTCGGTGCGAATATGACGGTGGCCAACATCTTGTTCCCCGATAATTGTTGACGAGTGGAAGGGATGGTCACCCCGAGATGGTTAGAATGTGATATGTGGCTAAAAAGTTTATGTCTAACGCACGCTAGAGTTTATGTCTAACGCACGTTAGAGTTTTGTCTAACGCGCGCTACAACTTAGGCCTAACGTACACTATATTCCGATTGTTACGTACGTTAAGGTAGTTATATTATGTACGTAAAGGGTGAGTCAGTCTCCCGACCAGAATCTTTCTTTTGACACGGACGGAGCTACTTTCGGTGGGCTAGAGGACAAATGAGTCAACTCTTCACAACGTACGTTATTCCCCAAATTTAACGTATGTAACACTTGGGCACATTTCAGGCAGTGGCGGTCTTTACGTATATTGTCATTAAACTGTTACGTACGTAATAAGCCTTATGTACGTAACACCGTTATCATTAACGTACGTTAACAAAACCAAGTTTTATAAAATGGCAATTCCCTTCTTCATTTGCACGACCCAACATTACAAGATAACACCCTTGGAGAAATTCCTAGCCTTATACTCGGTTCTTAACCTCTTATTTACTTGAATTAACATTGAGGAGGTGGTTTCTTGAGCTCCGGTGAAGATTATCCAAGTCGTTCAAGTCACTTCTCGTTTCTCCTCGTAGTTCTTGTGGATTCGCCAACTCTCTTCATTGTTCTTCTTCCAAAAAGGTAAGCCACCAATCCCTGGAGTAATATCTTCGATGTTTTCTTATATATACTTATTAGATTGCGGGTATTGGGTAGATTTTTGCCAAACTTCGTAGACAATCTTTTTGGATGGAATAGTAGTAACCGAAGTTATCGTTTCTCATATGTTTCGTTTCATGCAAATCATATCTATCGTACGAAATTTCATTTCAAATCATCACTAGGAATGTAAAATTTGACGAATCAATTGTAGGAAAATTCGTAGTAATCCGTCACCGTATGTCCCATTGTTCATAGCCACCATTACCTTGTGATTTTTGACACTTAGTGAATTAAGGAAAACAATTCGATAGTATAATCATTATTGGATATCAAACCACCAAAGTTATTGTGTAATAGAATCCGCCGATTGGAGTATTAGGAATATAGAATAGAATTAGAAAGTATGAGATTCGATTATGCTAATATCATTTATTGACAACCGAAAAATGATAGGGATAACCTTGTTTAGCAAATCTATATATCTAATGTTAACTGTAGAATTGAACGGAATAATGGTACGCAATGCTTACAAACTTATAAACGATACTAATATCGACGATTAAAACTATGCTAGGAATCCGATTAGGAAAGGGAGACTAGTTTTGTTCATCATGATCCGTACGAGGTGTTAATCGGATATTACGTGGCTAGGTTAAGCTCGAGCGGGTGTGGGGACTCCGTTTATCACAAAGCACCTACTGTTGGATCACAGGCAAGTGAAATCTTGCTCGAGAATTTTCTAATATTAATGTTATATCCGTATGTGGGTATGTGCCATTTTTGATGAATGCTGACGGTTGTCTTTCTCTAAATATGTTATAAATGGGCCGATGTGTTGGGGATAAAACCTGTATGGTACCCGTGTGGAAATGTGTTAGGGGATAAGACCCGAATTGGGCGCCTATGTTCCGGGGTATTCCCGTGTGGATACTTCCGTGACCCTTGGTTGCGACCTTGGGGCTTATGTGATAAAAGAGAGAGACAATGTCGGTTGTGTGGTGAAATATTCCTTGTTGATTATTAGGTACTGTGATTGTTAAAATGGCGTATATCGTTGTTAGTAGTTATTATTTGGTATGCATTCTCTGACCCTGGTTGCCTGGTATGATTCGTCGTGCCAGGTAAAATTGTTCATCATCTGCATTACATTCCCGAGGGGTCCGGTCAGACTTGAGCGGTGTTGGAATTATCTCTAGCCGCTGCTTAAATTAAAATAAATTTTCTTTCTTTTGAAAAGCCTTTGTTGTGTAATAATTGGACTTCGAATTACATTTTTCCTTAGAATCTTTCGACTCACGTTTGAACTTAATGTTTTATCACGACTTCCTCAAATTGCCTATTTTTCTAACTAGCCTTGTGGGTCCCACGTGGGATTCACGACACTGTAATACCTCGAGAGATTTTGGGTGTGTTACAATAGTGTAGCGTGATCCGCCTTACTAGAGGCTGCCGAACTTTCCCCCGAATCGGGAGTGGTCGACTTTGTCGACTTCTTCCCCAATTCTTTCTTTATTCTATTCATAATCTAAACAAATTCATCAAATTCACAACTCAACACAATAGTAATTATCAATGCCATACCACGTTAATCTTTCGATTAACGCCGGCTATACAATTCCTTCCTCCTCAAACGAATTCATCAAATATTTCATCAAAACTCATTAAACAATTTACCTAATTCATCAAATAATCTAAACAAATTCATCAAATTCACAACTCAACACAACAGTAATTATCAATGCCATACCACATTAATCTTTCGATTAACGCCGGCTATACAATTTCTTCCTCCTCAAACAAATTCATCAAATTCACAACTCATTAAACACAAAATATTGAAAATACTAAATTCATCAAATATTGCATCACAAATCATTAAACAATTTACCTAATTCATCACATAATCTAAACAAATTCATCAAACAAAAAAAGGAAAAGGGTTACCTGTCGGGAGGCTTGACGGACGGGCGCTGAGGGGCGCGGGGGGCGGCGGACGGGATGTGCGACGGACGGCGGACGGCGGCGGGCGACGGATCGGGCTATACAAAGCGGCGGGACGGCGGCCGGGCGGGTGACGGTTGGGTGATGGGGGTTGGGGTCGCTTGACGGCCGCGGACGGGGCTAGGTGACGGCGCGTCGGATGGGCGCTTGGGTGACGGGGTCAGCGACGGCCGGTGAGGGAAGGAGAAAATAATACAAGAAAGAAGCAGAAAACGTATAAAATGTAGGGGGTTTAACCGACGACAAGATCTACATCGTCGGCTAAAGTGTTTTAAAAAAAATATTATACTTTAGCCGACGACTTTCTAATAGTCGTCGGCTAAACCCCAACTATGACACGGGTCATGTAGTCTAACACGGTCGGGTCAGGAATACAGTCTGTTTTCACTTTCTGTGCAGGTGCGACACGGCCCCTGTCATTTGACACGGTCGGGGGTTTAGACGACGACAATATCTAAGTCGTCGACTAAAGTTTTTTAAAAAAATGGTATACTTTAGCCGACGACATAGATATTGTCGTCGGCTAAACCACCGACCGTGTCAAATGACACGGCCCGTGTCGCACCTGCCTAGAAAGTGAAAACAGACTGTATGCCTGACCCGACCGTGTTAGACTACACGGCCCGTGTCATACTTGGGGTTTAGCCGACGACTATTGGAAAGTCGTCGGCTAAAGTATAATATTTTTTTAAAACACTTTAGCCAATGACGTAGATCTTGTCGTCGGCTAAACCCCCCGATTTTTTTAATAATATTATTAATATTTTATTAATATTTTGATTATTATTATTACTATTTTTTTTAATTATATTTAACATATGAAAATATACATCTAATAAATTTATGGCTCATAGTTTGAGTCATCACTACAGTCTGTCTCATTATCTGAGTTAATATCCGGCAACATATGCCTCAAGTCGTCCACATTATCGTCATCAAAATTTTCAAGTAATTTGTTTGTATCAACGTCAACGTACCCGCAAGCATGACCATGGAGTCGGACGACTCGTCCTTCAGGAACATTATTCATTGTAATTGTCGTTGATGGTAGAATATTTGCTGTATTTGGATCTTGATAAGCATCATCGTCATCAGTACCTGTTGTTTCTCCCAGTGTAGCAGCACTATAAATATTCCTCGTTGTCACAACGTTTACTATCTTCCATGTGCCTTTCTTCACCAAGTCGTCCAAATAATACACCGACTTTGCTGATGTAGCAAATACAAAAGGATCACTTTCATACCATGAAGTGAAAGTGTCAACAGATAACATCCCGTAGTCGTCGTGCATATCGGTTCCAAGACTGGTGTCGCACCATCGACACTTAAACAAGTAAATTGTCATGTCTTCCCCGTAAATTAGTTCTACCACTTCCAAAAGAACACCGTAATATCCACCATCTATCATAACCCCAGAATTTTGACATCTTCTTTTTTGGTCTCTCTCAAGGCATACGAATGTGACACCGTTGACTTTGGCCATCGAATAAATTCTGGACATAACAGGCTTCATAGAAAGAAGTTCACGCGACCAGTTAGGGTGTCCGTCATCTTGTCTGTGTGTCATTGTGGAATCTAGTGTCACCTCGTACCATATCGCATGACACGTGGATGTCTTTCCAGTATTGAACTTCTAGACAATTGAGCAATATCCACCAATGTGCAATTCGTGACTCGTATGAGTCTAATTGTTTTCATGGCAACCTCCCATAGACGTCAACCTCAGTGGATATGATAGAAAGATTGAATTTTATTTTATCTGCTGGAATAGAGCGGGAAGGGAGCTCAAAGGTGCCCAAATATAGCTTGATATGCATAATACACTCTGACGCAAGGTAAGATTCTGCAATGCATCCTTCCGGTGCAGGTTTATTGGCCACGGAGTCTTTGTAATCACCGAGTTGCCTGTAACGTTGTCATTGTGTTAGAAATCATACTTAATTTGACAATATATATATATATATATATCATACAAAATTATGTTACCTTTCAACCGGGTACATCCACGTGTAGTGCACTGGACCAGTGCCCAATAACTGACGGGGAAGGTGGATCATGAGGTGAGGCATTGTAATATCCGACTGTAACTTTTCATTTTTACCTGTCGTTGTATTATTTGGATAATCTGATTATTAGAAATCGTTGCATTTAGTTTTATGTTGAGGTATTATAGATTTGAATATCATATCGTTGTTATTTCATATGTGATGATTCGATGTTATTAGAGTGTTGCATTTTCGGATTTTTGTTAATGTAGCGTACGCTACATAGTATTATTAACGTACGCTAAACATGTGACTTAGCGTGCGTAAAGGTTTCCTCATTGCGACGCTAAGAGGGAATCGACAGCGATTGACTTCAGCACGTGAGCCTTTAACCGCAGCATGCATGCGATCTATGTCCGAGCCGTCATGTCGGTGAGAATCTACTTTTTCTAGCGTGCGCTAACCCATTCTTCATTAGCGTACGCTAACGGCTGCAATAATTCAAGACGGAGCCACCGAAAGCCGTTTACGTACGTAATATCGTTCGGATAGCGACGTAAGGGCCTTAGCGTACGCTAAATCGGCCCCGATAAGCGTGCGCTAAGTCTCGCATGCCTATTTATAGGACCAGCCTGCTTTTCATTTCTCCACGAACCAAACCGAATTTCTCTCTTCGCATATCATCCCTCCGCACTCTAAAACGTTATAAACCTTCACCAACTTATTTCCAAGCCTTAAATCTCGGAGTGGAGCTCATTTTCTTGGAGCCTTGGAGTTGTTTTTAAGCTTGGGATATATTCTCTCATATCATTGAAGTTATTCTTCATTTCTGGAGGTTGGTGTGTTTTCTTCTCTGCATTATTTTCTTATGTTGATTATTAATGTCGAAATATACTTCACCTAGAGTAGATTAAGCAAGTAAAACATGGTTATAATTAAACTCTTTAAGCATTTTTGATGAATATGATAATAAGGGTTTGAGATGGAGGTGTTCTTGATGATATAGTGATTTTAATCATGTTGTAGTTGTCATCACTCACCTTCTGGACGAATTTAGCTCAAGAGAACGTTGATGGATCGGTTAGCTTCTTCATAATCGGATTTCATCAAGAACTTAATACCATAAAGTGATTAAACACCATTTTAAGTATTTATTTACCTTGAGAAGAACTTGATGATGTTAAACATGAGATTAGATGATCTAGTCCGAAACCTTAGAAGCTTTAACAGATCATATTTGTTCGGGCCACAAATCTTTGAAGGATGATAAGGATCTTATAACAATAACTTTTCATCAATCTATTGTGTTGATAACTTAGAGTGTGGTTCATCATCATGCTAAGTAGATTGTGTTCTTAAGTAGATGATGTCGGTTATGAATGATACTATCATGGTAGATTGAGTATCAAATTCTTTATGACTATCCTTTTTGTAATAAGAGATGTTGAAGAACATGAGAATTTGATTTAAACCAATATTATTGGCAAATTGAAGATGTTATTGTTCATGGAATAACAAGAGAATTTCAGGACACTTTTGGTATGATAATCGGATTTTGGAAGATGAATTAGTTGTTTTGGAAACCTTTCATTAATCGTTAAGGTATTCTTCACGGGGGTGAATTGTTCGAGTAGGTTGCGGGCGTCGCTTTCCTACGAATTGATATTAATATTATGTGAATATATTATTGAATGAATTACGTTTCATTCAAGGTTGCTCGCTCGATTGAGTGTTTAATCGAGGATACCGTCCGCTTGATCATTTGGAGAAGGACTATCTTTCACTTACGGATTTGAGGCAAGTTATCTTGCTTGGTTATAATGATGATTAGATTCTTCGATGGTTATATCTTTCATATGTATGAATTGTTCATGAAATGTTTGTCGTGATTTGATATTCGTCCCTCGACGTTATTCTCGCCTTCTTCATGGGATGCATTCCTGGCACGCTGCTTTGAATCATTGATCTCGTTGGCCTTATTTTCACTTCGTGAGTTTTTCTTGATCCTTAATCGGTTATGTGATTTGTTGAATTCGTTGTCATGTTGTATCGTGACATATCCGGAATCATATCTGCTCCGATTGGTTATCGTGGTAGATTTTTAGCCGTGCACATATAGTCATCGGCGGATATTATTCCGCGTTGACTGTGCACACACGGGACGTAGTTTCGTGAGGCTAATTAGGTACATTGTCCGACGTATATTCGGATTCCATATACGGGCGGACATGTGCACGGACACATTTCCGGATCGGGCGCATTGTGATGTCCATCTTTGAGCCATACCATAAATCGTCCATAGTATTGATGCTTGTGATCGTTCGTTTCATACGCCCGAGGGTATGATTGACAATGGAATGATTTCTTTGAAATCTATATATGTGAATTGTATATGTCAAGAATTGATTATCATGTATATCCGACCTGTGTTGGGCGAAATACTTGTATTGTATTTTAGGTCGAGGCAAGGGCAAGGCACGGAAGAGCATGTCGACGAAGGATTCGGAGGATACTAGTTCGGGGGCCCCTCATCTTTGTTGTCCGGTTATGTTAAACCGTGTTGTGTTATTTCCTGTTTCATTTAAATTACTATTTGGTTGTATTTGGTATTTGAAGTATTTTCCATCTCCATATGGTTTATACTTGTTTATGGATCCTGTGTATTGTAAGGCCGTTGGCCATATTTTGATAAACTCCTAAACGGAGTAATGACTTTTCGTTGTGATTCGGTATCACAAATAATATTTATTTAACCTGTTTTGGATATCGCCTGGTGGGTCCCAGTGTGGGATTCACGGCACTGTAATAACCGCCTTTTGGGGTGTTACAGGCATGAGGTCAAAAATGTTTGGAGGAAATATTCTCTCAAACTTCCACGAGATATAGATGATCTCATCTTGCATTTTACGCAAATCAGATCTCTTCAATTCTCTCGTACATAATTTCTGGAAAAATCTTGATAATGCAACACATAGATCGACCACCTGTTTTGGTAAGTACGGTCGAATAAATACCGGAAATAGGCATTGGAGTAGGATATGACAATCATGACACTTCAAACCAGTTAACTTGTTCTCCCTGAAATTAACGCATCTTTCTATATTTCCAGTATATCCGGTAGGATACCTAGCAGTCTTTATCTACCAAAATATTTCAGTTCTCTGCTCGGCAGTGATGGTGTAAGCTGCCTTAGGCATTTTTTGTTTTCCCTTGACAGTTTTCAACCACAAATGTTTTCTTATGCTCATTTCTTTCAAACCTTTGCGTGCTTTTGGCCCGTCTTTGGTCTTTCCATCCCAACCTAAGGTTGTCCCAACCACACTTTCGCAAACATTCTTTTTAATGTGCATGACATCCAAGAAGTTCCTTATCAGTAACTTGGACCAGTAAGGCAATTCACAGAATATACTTTTGTCCGACCAATACTTATACCTGTCGGGCCTTTCAGGGGTTGCTGCAATCACATCAGGATGGTTGCTAAGCTGACCAAAATCATACTCATTAAGAATAGATAGTATTTCATCATCTATCCACTGTCGTGGTGGCTCGCCCATTTCTACAGTGCCATCAAATGCTGCAGCATCCATACGCCACTCATGTTCCCTCTCAAGCCATATCCGATTACGCATTCGGATAACTTTCCTACAGTGGTACCTAGCACAATCTGCATTAAAACACACTGGACAACCTCTATATCCACTAATAACAGATCCAGACAGCATTCTATATGCAGGAAAATCACTAATAGTGCTGATACACATGGCGTGCAAGTAGAACATCTCGGACGAATAAATGTCGTACGTGGGATGACCTTGCTCCCACAACAATTTCAGCTCCTCTATCAAAGGTCTCATATACACATCGATACACTTTCCTAGATATCTCGGCCCCGGGACTAACAAGGTCAACATATTATACTCCTTCTGCATACACATCCACGGAGGAAGATTGTAAGGAATCACTACAACAGGCCATATGGTATATGAAAGACTCATGTTACCAAAAGGGTTGAAACCATCAAATGCAATCCCGAGCCTCATATTTCGGATATCTGAAGAAAAATTCGGATACTCCCTATCTATATGCTTCCACGCCTCTCCATCCGAAGGGTGTATCATAGTATCCCTGTCATTAGTGCGCGGCTCGGCATGCCATCTCATTGCTTTTGCCGTGTGAGGAGACATAAAAAGCCGTTCCAACCTGTCCTTCAGTGGAAAATACTAAAGTACCTTCACCGGTTTCTCTTTTCCAGAAGGAGTGAACATCTCGTGAGGTTTTCATTAGGTTTTCATTAGGATGCCCCCAGAATAGAACACAATCATACATGCAGACGTGGATCTTAATGTAGGAAAGACCAAGATCTTTCAAAATTCGTCTCATTTTTGTATATGTATTAGGAAGATGATGACCTTGTGGAAGCATATTACTCGTAACCTCCAAGTAATCATCCACATACTTGATGGACGATCTGTTTTCCACCTTTAATTTCATCGTTTCCATGACACAATCAAGAACAGTCATGTTACACCCTGGGTATAGAGGGGTCTGTTGGAGTTGAATTAGCTTGTTGTACCTGTCAAGCCCAGCAGTATTGCAAGGCAATGGTCTACGGTGTCGTGGGATTGGCTCAGTTGGTATAAACGTCTCGGAAAAACCAAACACATGATCAATCAACCTCCTCTTTGGTTCGGTGAACCCGTCGTTACCACTAAATTGTCCGTGATCATATGGAATAACAGAATTCGGTGCTTCACCGTGGTATATCCAACATGTATATTTACTCCAAAAACCATTCTTATTTATGTGTTGTCAGACCTCATCAAATGGAAAACGATACATATCACTGCGACATCTACATTTATTACACGGGCAGTAGTGCAACGTATTACCAATGGTATGCTCTTTTACAAATCTCATAAACTGCTTCATCCCTCCATTACACTTGGATCCCATTTTCGTAACCTAATCCAACTCTTGTCCATCCTGAAAATGTATACATTTTCCAATATTAATCCAACTAACTAATATTGTTCAAATTATAAATGAAATCACAACAAACAATTAATCATAATGATTATCATCATAAAACTTAATCGTTATACATAAAAGCCTTCGAATGTACAACATGAATAAAACAAAGTTTTGAAATCACAATAAAAAATACACTAAAATACGTACCTTAATCAAAATGGTGATTATAACAACCGGTAGAAACCTTCGTAACTCCAGCTAGCACAACTCAAAGTAGCAACACAAACTCAAAAAATACACAAAGGGATTTCCAAGAACTGGGTTGATCTTTTTCGCAAGGTCGCAATACTCAAAGTAGCAACTCACAAGCTTTTTTAACAGGGTTGGGAATAGAAAGGTGTTCTTTAGCGGGGAGAGGGGCAAGATTGGGTTGGTGTTCCGTGAACTATATATAATTTTCACTTGGAGGTTTAGCCGACGACTTGATCTAGGTCATCGGCTAAACCCCATTTTTTTTTTCGAAAGGGTTTAGCCGACGACCTAGATCTTGCCATCGGCTAAAACTTTTTTTTTTGGAAAAGGGTTTAGCCGACGACCCAGATCAAGTCGTCGGCTAAAACGTCTTTTTTTTTCCGTCGTCTAAACAATCTCAAGAGTCGTTGGCTAAACCTCTTTACTATAGCCGACGACTATGTTGCACTATAGACGACGACCTAGATCAAGTCGTTGGCTAAAACTGTTTAGCCGACGGCAACACGAGTCGTCGGCTAAAGTGCAAAGTTTAGCCGACGACACTTTAAAGTCGTTGGCCGTTTTTTACGAGTCGTCGGCTAAAGTGTTAATTTTGGTAGTGTAATGCTTTAGACATTATCTTTGACCCGCATTAAATTCTCTTCTGTCTGTAATATATTTGACTGCATTAAATATTGTTCTATCAGCATTAAATGCTACTTTAGAGCCGTGAATACTTTATGAATAAATAAAATTTGTTCCGTAATGGTTTAAAGTTCCTTCCCAGTCCTGTTGGTTTTGTGTCTTATTTTTCCTAAGTAAAACACACACAACATTGTTTGTTGTAGCCAACATCTCATGTTGCTGTATCTTGAAGGCTTAGCTGTAAGATTTGACTCAAGGCTCACTATATGATCTTGCACTGTAAGGACAAGCTGTATGGACATGCTTGTAAGAACATTCTGTGTGGGCAAGCTATACGGATAGGTTGTATGTAGCATTTATCAAAACTCTAGGAGGATTTTTCCTAACACATAGTTTGTGACATATGTTAAGCCCATCACTTATATACATAACTTTGGTTGGTTAATGTACCTTAATGGTTGTGGTTAACGTACATTAATATGGAATATTGTCAACTACCTAGAAACTGCATGTGGTGTGGACAATGGTACCTCACATACGTGAAGCACTGATGATAACATACGCAAGGTTGGAGGTTTCATGTACACAATGGTTGAGGTAGCCTAAGTTATGTGTACTGACAGAAGTAGGTTTTATATTAGCAATACTTAGCATACATAATTCCTAGTTTCTTACGTATGTTAGTATGGTTAACATATGTAAGACTAGAGGCTTATGTAAGTGAATGATTGTGAGCTTTAATAAATGAATGTTAGGGTTTTCATTTTCAAACGTCCTTATACTATATATTTTCACTTTGAAATCCTCCCCTGAGCTAAGATAAACACATTCCAAGTACTTAGACGCGTGGGTCAGGGATTGGAGTGGATTGTTTAAGCTTGTTGAGTTCATTGAAGTGTTCTTTGTTCGTTCTTTATCCGTAGTTTGACTTCGAGGTAATTTGCTGAGCCTTTACCTTCACTTTTGTAGTATGCTACAATGAGTTAGATCATCTACATGATGTATATTGGCCAAGTATGATAATTTTGGATAGATTATTCATCTTGAAATGTTATTGAAAAATAAAACTTTGGATTATGATATATAATTGCTTGGTATAAGCATAATGTTTAGATTGTTATCTGTTAATAGATGATGAATATGAGTACATGATACAAGATATGGCTGAAATGAACATCATGAAGACAGTGAGAAGGATAATCATAGTATTATTCCTCTATGATGACTGATGTCGTTGATAATTTGATTCATGTTCATACGGATGTAGTAATTCTTGATTTGGAAATTCTTATGATAAGCTTGCTAGAATCGATAGAGAGTTGATATTATTATGGTGTTTATATGACAATTAAAACCAAGGGATTGTGTTAAACTTTCTTAAATTAGAGTTCGAGTATGAAGTGTTAAAGATTATAATTGGAATTGATTAATATTAGATTGTTCTTAATTTGATGAGTTGTATGGTTTTAGGAATCGTACGATTATTTGGTTAAGTTCAGATTTATGTTCTTCGGAGAATCAATGATATATATGTGAAACATTCTACATTTAGAAGGATTAATTATTGTAATCATTACATATTAGAATGGCTAATTGTTAGATTAATCGTTCTATGATTATTCAATTGTTAAGTTGTAGTAATCGAACAACCTCAAGGGTTTGCCAACACTGAGGAAAGTGATATAGTCTACATGCTAAGGAAAGTGCTGTATGGACTTAAGCAAGCACCTAGATCCTGGTACGAGACCCTATCGCTTTATCTTATTAACAATGGACTTGAGAGAGGTGTTGTCGACAAGACACTCTTCAAAATCCAGGAAGGTGATGACCTTCTTAAGGTTTAAATTTATGTGGATGATATTATTTTTGATTCAAATAACCTAGATCGGTGTAAGAAGTTCTCTCATATCATGCAAAGTAAATTTGAAATGAGTATGATGGGAGAGCATAGCTATTTCTTAGGTTTACAAATCAAACAATTGCCTATAGATACATTCATCAACTAGGAGAAGTACAACAGGGAGCTAATCAACAAGCTTGGGATGAATACCTCAAAGTCCTCATCAACAACCATGAGCACTTCCACATAGATAAATGCTGATGAAACTGGAAAGTCAGAGGACCAATCACTCTACATGAAGCTAATAGGCTCACTCCTATAACTAACAGCCAGCATACCCCATACAATTTGCTGTAGGAATGTGTGGTTGATATCAGGTTGCACCAAAATAGTCACATTTCATCACGGCCAAACAAATCCTTAAGTACGTCAAATGAATAATCATTGTAGGACTATGGTATCCTAAGGAAAGAGGATTCAATTTGGTAGGCTAAAGTGACTCTGCTCTAACCGTGCTACTTTCATAATTGGATTCACTTTCGCTCATTGCGGAAAATTCCCCACTGCTGCCCAGATCTTGGAGGATGCAAGTTGGATAAGAAGAGTACTAGTGGAACTTGTCACTTTCTTGGACCAAGACTTGTGCCATGGTTCAGTAAGAAACAATTGGCCAACTCTCACTACAAATGAGTCAGCACATTATTGTTGAGATAAAATACCTAAATGTTTTGATAAATACTTCCTACAGCCCGATTCTATAGTAATTTTCATACAACGCTCAAAAGAGTGACTGCCTATGAAAGATGCAGCTTACAAAAAAATGATTGTTGGATATAGCAAAGTGGATGTAGGAACTTAGAAAAAATAAAATATAAATCCAATAGATCTATTCTTAGACCTTTAAGTCATTCTGAAATAAGCCTTTCGTTATTCACAAAGTATTCTCGATTTTAAAGGTGCACTTAATGCTGAGAGGACAACATTTAATGTAGCCGAAAAGATAGTGGGCTCAAGAGCATTTAATGAAGGCCAAAAGGAATGTCTGATGCATTAGATGCTAAGTAAAGTCAAATATTTAGCAGGCCGCCAATCTGAAATGTCCACATCTCACCAACCGACCAACGACTACATTTATTATGAATCTAATTCCAAGGCTATAAATATCCCAATCCATAGGCCACTGCTCACTTACTGATTGATTGAAAATGAATTGAGATCTTAACCACTTATTATCTTCACGAGCAATTAATTTCTTCAAGCCTACAAAATTCATCTTATTTGAAGAAATAGTCAGTCCTGGACTGAGAACAGCACAGTACAGTAAGGACCGTCTAGCCTACAGTTGCTGTTCAGATACTTGGAACACCAAACTTATACGTTGAGTACATTAGCCCTGCGTGGACTAATTGGAACCCTCAGTGATCTGTGTGGGACGAAGAGAGTTCGGGATGAAGCTTTAATTTGTTCGAGAAGAAGTTAGTGCAAAGAATCCTACAACCAATATGTATGAAATGACTAAGGTTATAGTCATGTGTATCAATCTGTGTGAATGATACAGTGACCGATTTTGTTAAAATCATATAGTTGTGTCCGTCTTGATTTTAATAAATGTTTTACTCCTATGTGGAGGACCTGTAGACGTGGAGGAAGTTGCCTCCTACCACATTAAACTCTATGTTTTAACTTTCTGTATTTACTGTTTTATTAGTGCATGTGATTGTTGTATACTTACTCTGAAGAACCCTGTAAGCATCAAGCTACAAGACACCACTTAGTTGTTGTACTTGCAACAACTTGCATTAGGCTTTTGCTACGCATATTAAACTTCTATAATGAGTATAGCTTATTCAACCCCTCATTTCTAAGCTGTCATTGAAGTATACCGTGACCAATAATTATGCTGTTGGAAGATAATGTATGCAAATCCTTTGGATGCAACAACAGCTACAGGACTATGACATCGAGGCTAAAGAAACACCCATCATGTATGACAGCACGAGTGCAATCACAATCACACACAATGATGTATCACTCTCAAGGACCAAACACCTTGACATGAAACATCTATTCATATGAAATCATGTGTTGAACAAAGGTGTTAAGATAAAAAGGTCCATACATACAATCAGATTGCCCATATCTTGACAAATCCTCTTAGCACAACGAGGTTTTGTATGATCCATAAGGAAGTGGGAATGCTACAACTTGGTTTAAACCCCTGTAAGTTTTTATTATTTTACATATCGATTGAGGGGGAATACAGTAAGACCCATGAATACCATGTCAACACTTGTCAATTACACACACAGACCTACAAGTTATATTCTTACTATAGGAAGAAGAGGGTATATTTACCTTCCTACAGTAGTGTGTATTAATCAAGGGGGAATACAGTAGGACTCTTGAGTATAGTATTAATTACCAATTGCTGTAAGAATTTAATATTGTATATACAAATTAAGGAGGAACACTATATTTTGCAGATAAAATATATACACCGTAGGATGTTAATTAATATTTTAATATTATCTAATTCCATACACTTAATCTTTTCAAAACAGTTTTAAGTCCGTGCTCTTCCTGAATTTAAAATGAGTTCTCATTTTACATCAAGACAACACCTGGACTTTAATACCTTAAAAATCTCGATTTTAAAATGACTCAAACTGATTGAACATGTGTTAGTGGAGGTTGTAACGTGTCAGAGGTGGGACCGACATTAAATTCAAACTTGATGGATAAGACATACCAGTTACTTCCGATATCATCTTTTACGTTTATTCAAAAATCATTTGCATCTCTTAAACCTGACCGTTTACTGTAACCTAGGCTCTCAGCACCTACAAGAGGGCCAGTATTCTGACCTAATAACTCTTTACTGCTTTTGCAATAGTATGCGCCTACAACATACAGTCTAAATACTTAGAGTTTTTTCTGTGAATTTCTTACTCTCATTCTTAATCTCTATCTCTAAAAATGACTTTCTCTCAGACATCTTCTCACTCTCTGAATAAGAAGGAAACCATCACTGATGGTAAAATTCTTGCCAGAACTATGCTCCAATAGCGTGTATTATGAGATATAGATATGACCGGGATGTAGATCATTGTTACCCGCACCAACAAGGTTTTTACAGGATTGGAAGCCTTCATCTTGAGAACCATGATTAAACCATCATTGAGGAATTGTATCTGGATGCTGTTTTTCAGTATATATCTGAGAAGAAAGATGCTCCTTTAACTGTTACACTGAGCACTGTGAAGGAAAAGGAAATCTCCATTAATAGGGAACTTCTGGAGAAACTATGTTAACTTCCCTCTGACGGCCTCACTCTGGAAGATTTGGAGACGTCTGGGGATGACAAGATGATTGAGTCATATTGGAAGTTGTTTACTAGAAATTCAATTGCTGGAGATGCACACCCCTCATGCCACAAAAGAATTTCACCCTTCTATACTTCTATTTACACAGGTTTTGTTGACGAGTTGTCGAAAATCGGACTGGAGCTTTCGAGATGTGCACAAATCTTTGCTTTCAAATGATGATAGCCATCATGAGCTGTCAGAAGGTTAGTTGTTGCCAAAATTGTGCTGAAACACCTACAAGAGGAGGATGCGAAGCCAGAGACTACCAAGAATCCTTTATCCTTATGCTCAATTTTGTTCTCACAAGCTGTGGAATCCAGCAATCATCCTCCGCTAAGAAGATTCTTGCAAGGAAGTTCCTGGGTAGCTCGAAGCCCACAGCGTACAATAAATCCATATCGATTGCCCACAGGCCAGACCCCATCTCTATGCCTATGTCGAATGATCTACGTGATATAAATGGTCATTCCATTACGGCCAGAGTTGGAGATAGTGAGAAAAGAAGAAGCCTGCCAGTAACAAGAGAGCAGTTCCCGATAACATCTTGCTTACAACGGTCAAGAAGAAAAATTAGGCCAAGACTAAGAAGGAGTCAAGAAGTCGGAAGATATCCCTCCAGCACCTCAACAGGATGCAATGGACACTGAGGTTCCGCCTAATATATCTGCCCCCAAAGTGGATATCCCATCGGAAGATGTTCTCATGGAAGAGACACTAGTTGTTCCTGCAGCAGCTGCCGAGCCAAATTCGGCTATGACTGATGGCCAAGTGTTCTACAAGCTGTAGGAAGTAGGTGAATCAGTTATCCCTTTGGAGACGACAACCAACTCTCCTAATAGGTCCCCCACCTCTGTAAGGAGTCCCCCTCCCAACAGGGTACCCCACCCTGTCAGGGATCCATCTCCTCAACAAGCCCCCATACCTGTCGAGCATCCAAACCAAGCATTATAACACTAATGTTTGGAGTCCCTCCCAATCGATCGTAATAAATCATACCATTCCCGTAGTATGGATCGACACTACAATTGAGCATTTCAACACATGGAAGAGCTATAGGGTTTCCATCTATGATACCCTGTACAACTGGGAGGACTGGGAGAATAAAGAAAAATTTGCATTAGTGGTGAGAGACACCTAAAACGTCAAGGCCCTGATCAAATGGGTTGATCCTTTCTGCACGAACTTATAATCAAATATTACATGGAGAAAGCGAAGGCTCGATTGAAGGGAAAGCACCTTTCTCACTAAGGCACTCATAGCTCAAGCCACCATCCCGACCTTTATTCCAATGGCAATGATGAGGTAATGCAAACAAGACTGTGAATGAGGCATGAGGAGGCTCGTGAGAAGCAATATGCAAATATTCAGGCCACCCATGGCCAGGGGACTTCCAAGCATTTTAAGAAAATCCTAAGTCCCCCGCTCAACAAGAAGAAACTATCAAGCTATAGGAGTAATAAGTGCCTTCTGTAACCGATGATGTCGTCGTGTATGCCTAACAATAGGAGAATACAGTTTCTCCAACAGAAGAAGAAATTGCTCCAGCCATCTAATAGGAGGATTCAATCCCTCATAAGGACCCCAAAACCGCTGAGAGCCAACAAGAGGATCCAGTCCCTCATGTCCAACAGAGGCCAGAGGAATTTGTCCCTTTTGTCACACAGATAGATGCGCAGACTGATCCGATAGAGGCTCAAGCCCCAGACTTGGTAGAATTTGATATCCTTACAAGTTCTGCAAAATCTGAACTCGATGAGGATTTCCTTCCCGATGACGCACCTCCAAAGCCAAAACGGAATGTTGTCATCATCCAGGAAGAAGAACCCTCATCTACTCCATTCGCTCCCAACTCTGCGACCGAAGCTTGAATTGGCCAGCTGTAAGCCCTCAGCTCTCAAACAGTCTTTCTACAGGATGCTATCAAAGCCCTTTACAATGTAGGGAAGGAGTCTGACTAGATGAGAGGCACTGCCTTGAATGAATTTACTAATATGAGAAGGGCCGTGCAAGCTATCACTTATGCATTCAGGCTTCTGCCAAACACCATTTACAAAGCCCTTCATCGACTCCAAGAACACTAGACATGGGTCTTAACAAAGGAGCAAGAAATCTAGGTGTCAATGAAGCTAAAACCGTTTCCATCCTCGAGTACACAAGCGACAAACTTAGCGGCCATGATTAAAATATCGATGATCTCAGCACAACGGTGGCAAGTGTTGTCCTCTTGGTGAAGGATATATGGGACAAGCAGACTGAGTCAATGGGTGTTATTCGGGAAATCCATGACAAGGTCACAAAGCCTGATACTGCCAAAAAGAGGAAATAGGCCCGAGAAACTGGCGGGAGATGGAGGCTGGAGAAGGAGAAATAGATGAAGGCAATAATTGAGGACAATGTTGCTCAAGCCATCGGGAGACTAGCTCGACTAGGGCCATGTCAAGGAGCAAAGGGATACATGGTAGTTGGTTCTCGACATGAGTTCCTGGACCCTAAGTTCCCCTGAAAGAATACATTAGAGAAACCGTCTGAGACTCAGTTGCCTACATACAAGCAACCGACATCAGACGAACTCAAAGCTAGAAATAATAATGAACTAATGTGGTACTTCTGGGTATTTATCAGGGAAAATCCAATCTTAAACCACCACAAGATGCTCGACGCTGCAGCACAAGAGTTAACGCGGCTCCTGGCCAAAGGAAAGTTGTCGATGTAGATAATGCTGAAAAGGAATTTATGAAGGGTGATCGACCAACTCACCAAGAAGACTGGATTATTGGTTGTGATCTGACTGTGAAAAGAAGAAGTCTTTATTGATATCGAGGCAAGGACCTCTTATTCAACTGGTGGAAAGGGACCGAGTATGATTTGTAACACTCCCGGTCAGGTTGGGGATATTACAGCGCCATAGACCCTTTTCGTAAGGATCTTCGAGGCTGAACACTGACTATTAACCGTAAAGTCTGACCGACAGGGTTAAACAACTCAATAAATACATACCATCAAGTCAATGACTGACATAAACGAGCTGACAAGGCCACCCGAAGAGATAATAGTAATAAGTTCAAATGGAAAACACATTCCCACGCAGGGGTACAAATACAACATAATACCCATACAAGGGTAAAAATACACAACGAAAGGATATACCACTCAATACACCAACTCTCAAGTGATTAGCATCGCCGACTTTCTTCATCCTTTCTCACACAAACTAGGAGTATCTGAAATGCATAAGTCGCATTTTCCCCATTTAAGGGGTTAGAGATTGAAATTTGCTAGTGCAAGTATGCTAACTATGCAAAATATACCACGCAAATATTATATATGAGTCAAACCATGACAAACGTTGACTAGAATTTCCCAAGAGATTTTAGATTTTAGAAAAGAAGCTCATAAGAGAAACATTTCAGCATCTCGGGAATTTTAAAAAATAAAAATCTTTTAGGACCTTCAGTCCTTAGTTATAGAACCTATCCAAAATCATTATGGTCTCAGCCCAATGTTCATATAACTTCTCAACGATCAGAATAAACATGGGTCTGTGATCCAACAATAAAATATTATTCATACTCGTCAAGTAACAAATTCTAGAGCCCCACCAGACCCTACCTGGCATCATACAAATATGGTTCATACTCATCAGGTAACGAACTTCAGAGGCCCTATCAGACCCTACCTGGTACACACAACTACCTTTCGTACTCATAAAGTAACAAACTCCAGAGGGCCCCGTCGTGTAACACCCCGAGATATTCAGGATTATTACAGCGCCGTAAATCATCGATATAAGGATTTACAAGGCTAAGTATTAAAAAACAACCTTATTTAAATAACAACCGTAACAATAATTATTACATCACCAGTTTGAAAAGTACAAATCAGTCCACATCCAAATATAAACTTCAAAAGACAACAAACAACAGCGTACTCGAGTACTTTATTAAAACAAAATTAAAATCTGACAAATCACCCTTGCCACAACATCACTCCGCACCCTCGTCATGCAGCTCTAGTGGTTGTTTTCCCGCCCTCCTAGATCCTGAACATATAACAAATGTTCATCCCCGAAGGGGTTAACACAACGATGCTAGTACAAATACGATAATTATACAACAATGATCTATTCAACAAAACCGGAATAATAACGTCAACAATATCAACAATAAATCACAACAAGTTTCTCCAACGAGAAACAATAACAATGCATAACACATCATGTCAATCTCAACATACTCGTGGTATTCCAACGATCCAGCATGCACAGCTATAGATTCCCATGATGATCCCGTCGGACCAACGCATGGTAGAGTTACATGTCCAACGATCCAGTGCACACAGTTATATATTCCCATGATGATCCCGTCGGACCAACGCATGGTGGAGAAATCAATCACAACACATATGCACAATACAACAACAACATAACTGACATCAATACGAATACATATAATTAAGGTACTTACCTTAGAAAGATGGCAAGAAAATAAGCACTTTAACGACTTCAACCAACTCGGAGGCCATCCCAACGATCAACCGTTCGCAACGCTCGAACCTTACACAAAAGAAGATAATGACAAACTCAAATTACGTAACAAGACCATCACATGAACATTCTAAATATTCTGATAGCGACCGAGAGTAATCCTCATTGTTCAGTCGATCCCCGGTTAACTACTATGTCAGATGAATACCGAACTACAAGCGAAACAAGAGGTCCTAACAGAGATAAAACATTGATGTCTACAGTTCAAGGGTATGCAAGTCATCATCATTCATATTCCAATCTCGATCATCGCTTCTAAAGTATGGCTCGACTAAATCTACAATTTCAATAAGGATGGATATAGTCGAGCTAACTTAACACAAGGGTTTCGTTCTCCAGCGAGAGAGTTTAACATACAAGATTTCATATTCAACACGATGGTCATCAACGAAATCTCATTGTTCTAATCATCCTTATGAAGATTATCAGATCCGGGCCATCTTTACAAGACATTAACATACTTCGAAACCCATCTAATATACTTAATGAACTTGATTACTTGTTCTTGGATGATTTTGTTGAGTGGCTCGGCCTCAGCCCATTTCGTGAAATAATCGACCCCCACGATGGCAAATTTACATCCCCCTGGCGCCGTCGGCAAAGGACCGATGAGGTCGATGCCGCATTGGGCGAACAGCCATGGACTGTACATAGAATTGAGCTGCTCGGGGGAGAGCTTGATGTTCGGTCCCATCACTTGACACCTATGACAAGATCGGGCGTAGGCAATCGCGTCTTTTTGTAGTGTAGGCCAGAAAAAGCCTTTTCTGGTCGTCTTGTGGATGAGAGCTCGCCCTCCAGCGTGATTTCCACAGATCCCATCATGGATCTCGGCTAAAACGAGTCGGCCCTCCTCCGGCGTAATGCACTTGAGGAGAGGAAGACTAAAAGCTCGCTTGTAAAGCCGGACTGACCTCGGAAATGAAGAACACGATCCATAAAAGGCAATCCGAGAAATTCTTAAACTCGAAGGTCAAGGAAAGGTAATTCCAAGTGGGCAAACTAGTCCTCAAAAAGGTCCAGTCACACACGGGAGTATTCGGCCCGAATTGGGAGGGACCCTTCAGTATATCCAAATGGCTGACCAAAGGAGCCTACGAGCTCCAACACCCAGACGGCACTCCGGACCAATATCCCTGGAACGCCATTCATTTGAAGAAATACTATCAGTAAAAACTCTGTATTCAGTTACCCAGTATACAAAGAGCTTAATGAGATTTCCCGATCCCCTCTAAATGATTCGCCTCAAAAATACAAATAAATAAAGAATAGGATGACTCGCTTGCGCTCCAAGAGTTCGTCATCTAACCTGATAGACCTAGGTAGGCGATCGCCCCCCCTCCAAGCACAACGTATACAGTATAGGATCGTCATCTAACATGGCGATCCAAGGTAGAAAAGTGCATCCATGGTTCTGGGAGTCAATGGAACCGATAGCCCGTCCATACAAGGTTCCTTTGGGCAAAGATCGTCCGCCCTTTCATTTAAATACGAGGCGGACGTAGTCCAAGTACCCTCCAAAACAAATCAGTGGACACGCTCGCCCGTCCTCGGATCCATCATCAAATCAGTGGATACGCTCGCGTCCTACACCCGTCACAATGTATGCCCTCTTAGACAGAAAAGTGCTAACAAGCCACGGTAGCGAAGTCGATTTATCCGACGGCGCCCCGTGCAAGGACTCCTCCAGGCAAAGACCGACCGCCCTTTCGCTACATTGCGAGGCGAAATGTAGCCTACGGAGTACCCTCACAATTAAGTGAGTCTCGAGAAGTTAACCATCAGACGGAATGTCGCTCGCGCACAAGACATAGTCGTAGAGTTCGGTTCCATCGAACCCCACGATTGTGCGAAATCTTTCCAGGCCGGAACGTTCGGCCTCCCTCGAGGAATCAACAAAATTGAAGATCGTAAGAAAGAAACTAAAGATAGCTCGATAAACGAATTATTTTCGTTCCCTTACTTTCACAAATTAAACAAAAACAAGGGGCAAAGCGGGGCCATACATACGATCAGGAGGACGGAACCACATACGATCGGCTTTGTTCAAACACACATATGACGATCGGTTTTGTTCATAAATTGACAAGTAAGAATTTTAAGTATACCAATACATTTGGAGCTATTCATACAATGTTCGCTCCTTAAACAATTGTGTAAAGTCGAAATGCGAAACAATCAGACAGACAATCGTACAAGCAAGGAATCAGATGCAATTATGCAAACACTTGTGTAAAGTCATATGCAAAACATTCAGACAGACGATCGTACAAACAAGGAATCAGATGCAAATACGTACTTTATTTCATTCAAGTCATTTGTACATACGCCCGAAGACAAAACACAATGAAACTGAAAAATTACAAGGGAAAAACAAAATGATAGCGGTCTCAATCAGGCCGCCCCTGCTTGGCCTTCGTCACCAGCAGCTGGATCAGCGTGCGCTTCCTCGCCGTCTTCCAGATGAACAAGTTTGTCCGGCGATGGATACCAGCTCAGGTCGATCCCGAGGTCGGTGAGGTCAAGGATCAGCATAAAGAAGGCCGACTGCAAGGGATGCTCAAGCACGTAGGCTTTGAAGTTATCGATCAGAGGGCCGACCTCGAGCCCTCCCCTCTTAGCAGCGCATATGGCGTCGGCGTAATCCATGTAATAGGCAAACTCACCGACATACTTCACGTTGAGGAAGGGATCGGCTTTGGTCGCCTCCAACTTCTCCTTCAGCCCCACGATGGTTTTGTCCGCATCCTGGAGTTCGACAATCTTGGCGGACAGCTCCCCCTTCGATGACTCTAACTCGCCATTCAACCGATCCACCACCACCTTCAGTCCGATCGCCTCCTACTGGGAGGCAGCATGCAACCGACGGGCCTTCGCCATCTGATCGCGCATCCAATCGGTCGCCGCCTAGGACCGGTCGAGATCCTGGCTCATCCAGTCGAGATCTTGTTTAGCCCGCTTGGCCGTCTCAACATACTCCTTCTCCATCGTCACAATCCTGTCGGCTAACTCAGCATTCCGGCTCCGAGCAGCCTCGAGGTCCGAATGGAGATGGGCAGTAGAGGGCCTCCCCTCATAATCCTTTACAGCTTGAGCGGCCGTCGTCGCCGCTTGGAGGGTCAGGGCAAGGGTCGCCTGCATTACATCTCCAGACCGCCGGCGCGCGATCGCATCCAGGTCGGTCGTCCAAGCCTTCGGTAGGGAGGAGATGGCTCGGGAGACATAGTGAGGGACGTCGCTAGGCTCGTGAGGAGACCTTCTCCCCAGGAAGTCCAGCACCATCGGCGAGGTGTTCGGGTCGGCAAGGCGGACCCTGCAACAAGAACGAAGGAGTTAATATGCACCCTACACAAGTGAATTAACTCATCAAGATCTACCCAATCTTACCTTTCGACCTTCTCGGGGTCGCAGCCGAAATAAGGCTTGCCCCGCGCAGTCTGGGCGTCAGCGGTCGCCATGGCCTATAGGAAGGCCGCTGAGGGCGTAGGCCCCTCCGCCATTGGAATAGCAGAAATAGGAGGCGCGGCGACCGGCGGAACCACTACGGATGCCTCAGCGGCAACAGTTGGCAAGGACTCCTCCGGCCTCCGCCTCCTGCAGTTGCGCTGAAGTTGCTCCTCTTCCCGAGCCTCCGGCTCGACGATCGGCACCATGAGTCGAATTTAATTGTGGTCGATTTACCTAAAGATGATGTAATCTTGGGATTCGATTAGGGTGTATCTGGTTGCTCGGAGCTGAAGCTGGCGAGCTTTGATACGATCGACGGGGACCGTTCCGTCCTTCAAGTATTTAATGAACGGAGTCATCCAATTCTCTTCGGCGATGGCAATTGTGGTGATCAGGCTTATGTCGATCTCCGGCTTTACTGACTTCGTGATTTGGATGTTAGAGAAGTTTGTTGCCCCATCTGACGATGGGAGTTTGGATAGGGCATCGGCCTGGGAGTTGTGCTCTCTCGGGACATGTTCGATCAGCATTTTTTCAAACTTTGTGCACATTTCGGCGATCAATTCTTGGTATTTGATCATCTGTTTGTCGCGCGCCTCATATTCCCCCTTGACTTGGTTCACGACCCAGAGGGAGTCCATGAAGATGTAAAGGCGACGAATGTCCAGGGCGAGTGCTAGATCGAGCCCGCCTACCAAGGCTTCATACTCGGCTTCATTGTTGGTCGTACGGAATCCGAAACGTACAGCATTTGTGAAACTTTGGCTTTCGGGGATGATGAGGACAATCCCTGCCCCTACTCGCGAGTTGGTCGCTGAGCCATCTGCATACAATTTCCAAGCAGGACGGCTGACCTGTGTCAGACTGGGCGGGAACGTTAATTCCACCACAAAGTCCGCCAGAGCTTGGCCTTTGATCGCCGTGCGAGGAGCGTACGTAACACCATATTGGGCGATCTCCAGTGACCACTTGAGGAGTCGCCCATTGGTGTCTGGCCGGTGCAGAACTTGCCTTAAGGGGAGAGTCGTCAGAACCTCCACTTGATGTTCGAAGAAGTAGGCCCTCAGCTTGCGAACACTCATGACTAATGCGTAGGCGATCTTCTCTAGAGGCGTGTAACGTGTTTCCGCGTCATGGAGCGCTTGACTAATGAAGTAGATCGGCAAGTGGGCTTGCCCCTCTGCTCGCACTAATAGAGCTCAGCGCGACCTCCGAGGCCGCCAGGTAAAGGAATAGCTTTTCGCCGGGGATTGGATTCTCTAAAATTTGAGGATTAGACAGATACTCCTTGATTTTGGCGAACGCCACTTGACTTTCCTTCGTCCATGCAAATTTCTTATTCTTTATGGTGGAGAAGAATGGCTTGCTTTGGTCTCCGAGCCGAGAAATGAAACGGTTAAGGGCAGGTAGACAACCTGTGTGGCGTTGCACCTGTTTGACATTCCGTGGCTCCTGCAAGTCGAGGATCGCCTGGATCTTGGTGGGGTTCGCTTCGATCCCCCTTTGGCTCACAATGTGCCCCAGGAACTTTTCGGAGCTTACCCCGAAGTTGCATTTCTTGAGGTTCAGTTTCGTGTTGAATTTCTCGAGGATGGCGAATGTCTCGGCAAGGTCTTTGAGGTGATCTTCCTTTTTGAGGCTCTTGACCACGATGTCGTCAATGTAAACCTCCATGGTCTTTCCGATCTGGTCAGCGAACATCCCGTTGACTAGTCATTGGTAGGTCGCCCCCGCATTTGTCAGACCGAACGGCATTCGGACCCAAAAGTACAAGTCTTTTTCCGTGTGGAACGACGTGTGTTTTATGTCTTTCTCCGCCAAGGGATCTGATGGTATCCGGAAAAGGCGTCCATGAACGACATTATTTCACAACCTGCCGTGCTATCGACCAAGTGGTCAATATGAGGCATCAGAAAGTGGTCTTTTGGACATGCCGCGTTGAGGTCGGTGAAATCGATGCATAACCTCCAGGAGTTGCTCGCCTTTTTGACGAGCACCACGTTGGCTACCCACTGCGGCTCGTCGGTAGCTACTCCGATTAGTTTGTCATCGAGTAGCTTTTTAATTTCTGCGTGGAGCGCAGCATACTTCTCAGGACCGAATTTCCTACGTTTCTGGTGAACAGGCTTCCTTTCCGGGTCAATCTTTAGATAGTGGCAAGCGTGTTCAGGGCTAATGCCAACCATATCTTGATGTGACCAGGCAAAGATTCTGATGTTCTTACGTAGTAAACTGATCAGATCATCTTTTAACTCGAGACCAACGCTTGTGTCGATCTGCACTTCTCGCTCCGGGCGAGTCGGATCTATTGTTATACTCTCCAACTCTTCAATGGGGATGGTCGCTTCTCGTTTGGAACGACTTCCGGACTCGATCCTTAGATCAATGTCGAGGCTTGGCTCGAAAGCGATCCTTGGCTCGATGTCGTCCGACAATCGATGCGAGATGTCGTCCTTGGAGTCGGGCTGGTATGAGGTGCTTGGATCGTCGATCTCCATTGGTTGAATGTCGATCGTCTCAATGTTATAAATGGTACGAGAAGCGTTTAAAAGGGAAGTTACGACACAGGAGTAATTCAAACATTTCTTTGCCATTAGCTGGTCTCCTTTTACAGTACCGACCGTCCCATCGGCAGTGGGGAACTTGATACAGTAAAAGAAAGAAAAGGCGACCGCCTCGAAGGTTTCTAGAAAGGGGCGACCTAGGAACGCATTATAGATGCTGGGCCTATCTATGATTACAAAATTGAGGTTCCTAGTGATCCTAACCTTGGGATCGTAACAGCATATTAGATCGACAGAGAGCTTGATCCTTCCATAGGCTTGGACCGTGTTGTCGCTGAACCCTTGAAGCACGGTATTAAATGGCTTGATGAACTTGGTCAGGTTTCCGAGCTGGTCCAGAGCAGATTTGAATATGATATTGCAAAATCTCCCATTGTCAACCAGCACGCGGTCGACCATTTTCCCAAGGATACATGCAGAGATTACCAATGCATCCTCTTTGGGGCACTGCACTCCCTCTCTATCCTTGGTAGAGAAGGTGATGAGCGCGTCTTTGGAGATGGTCGGCTCTGGGGGCACCACGACATGGACCCCGACAAATGCCCTCAACTCGGCCTTCCGCTTTCTATTCGACATGGTGGAAACCGGGGAAAGGCCTCCGAGGATTCCATCTCCCCACTGAAGCATATTGATCCGGACGCTGGGGTTGATCGGGGGGATTGATTTGTCTGAGTACTCCGGCTCGTTTTGCTCAATCCTGACGACCGGATTGGGAGGGATTCCGTCATTCTATTGGCGATCGCGCCCCTCGGTCCTTTCTGCCCGGGGTTATGGCTTGGTCACCAAATTGTCCAGCTTGCCTTCCTCGAACAATCTCCAGAGTTGTCTGAGGAGGTCGCGGCACTGGATGGTTTGTGGCCGGGATTTTTACGGTAGGCACATAATTTGCTACGGTCAAGATGACTGTTGTCCCTTATCGGCTTCGGCTTGCTAAGCCACTCGCGCCCCTTGATGGCGTTGAAGATATGGGTCGGAGACAGATTGAGGTTGCGGAGGAGGTGAACTTCCACATCCTCGAAGGCCTTGAACTCACCGGGCGGCTTTGCGACCGCCTTTCTGGGCTTGGCAACCACCTTCTTCGGGATGGAAGATTGCGCCTTGCCTGCTCCGGTAGATCCCTCGCCTAAGCGGAGGGTGAGCATCCTCTGCCTAGCCAGAAAGTCGGTGGCCCTGACGCGGAAGATCGCGTAGGTCGGGGGGATGTCCTTAGTGAGGTGCCTGAACATGGGTGAATGGCCATAGAATCCCCCTAGGACAGAGTAGAGGGCGAGCTCATCGATAGTGGGCTCGCCGGTGAGGACTATTTCATCCACCCGGTCGATGTAGTCTTCGTCGGGCTCGTCCTTCCCCTACCTGATCTTCATCATGCGATGGGGGCCCTCTGGCCGACCAAATTTGGCGGCGAAATACGACGTGAAGTCATTCGCTAGTTTCTCAAAACAGTTGATCGAACGCGGTGGCAATGAGATGTACCACCTATGGGAAAGATCGCCAATTTTAAGGGGAACATTCGGCACTTTGTTGCGTTCGATGCCCCGCATCCGGTCATGTAGATCCGGAACTTACTCAAGTGAGTCTCAGGGTCTGATCTCCCCTCATATAAAGGTGTTTGAGGAGGAGCGATCTTCGGTTGTACGGGGGCGAGCTCGATCTGGACTGCGAGCGGCTCACTCGGTCCGGTGATCGATCTTTTGGCGCCTGCCCCAGTTTCTATGAGCGCCTTCATTTCGTCGAGTTGGCGCTGCATTGCGGCCATCGCCGTAGCCTGACTGCTCGCGGATTGGCTCTCGGAGCAGGAGCCGAGGCGATCATGTACCGATCTCCTGGCCCCGTGGTAGGTGATGAGATCTCCGCCACCGAGCTCAATTCTGGGGCGAGTGGGAGCCCGTTGGCCGGCCTGTCTTCTGGGAGTTGGGTATGCCGAACTCCTGGTGATGGATTCGTATTCCGATGTCTCCAGAATGGGGCCCGAACGCCCGGGTCGTCATGAGGGATCACTCCCTAGGCGGCTGAAGATGGAATTATCCCGCCTTACGAGCGCCTTTTCCTGCGGCTCGGGGCTTTCTGACGATTTCTCGACATATAGCCCCTTGAGCTTCCGGTTGCCCGCACGGAGGATGGCTGATGGAGTAATTGTGGGCGAGTCGCATGCTCTCCGTCGCTCCCTTAGGATGGCCATGGCCTCCTCGATCTGTTCCGCGGTTTGGAACTGATCGAGTGAGAGGCTGGGGCCGTCCCTCGGGGGCGAGAGTGAGAGTCTAGCGTCGCCGCGGTCGCCTTCCGCCGCAGGTTGGGACTCGGCCTGGGCCGGAATAAGGTGTCCGGCAGATCGTAGGGTAGCTCTTTTCGAGGTCGTGGCCGACGTCATGATTCTGAAGGTTTTTCTTTGAAGAACAGTGAGTGTTTCTTCAAGTATATGTCCCGGAGAACAGTGAGTGTTCTTCGAGACGGTCGGAATAAAAAATGAAGGTTAAGATGCCCTCCTTCTAGCGCCAATTGTTGTTACCCAAAATATTATTCGGAGATGATATGCTGGAATGGATGAGTAACAAACAAAATGCGAGAGCACGTCCGTGGGGAAGTAAATAACACAAGATTTGCCGGGGTTGTTAGTCCCAGGCTTGAATGCTCTCGCGACATGTTATTAATATGAATACTTGTGAGTACAAATATTAATGTTAGAGTACAATTACAATGAGTGTAAAGACCCTAGTTATCTTAGCTATCTAATGCTGAAGATTTCCGGAAGAACTAGAGTTGAAGCTCTGTGAGTTCTTGTTACAAAGATGAGGAATTCTATATATTGGTTGCTGTGTGTAATCGTGTTAGCGTTATCACTTTCACTGTGTTAACGTTGTCACTATGTCCTTGCCACTGCTGGAGGCCTTCTATTTATAGGAGAAAGGGTTGCTGGGACGTCTCTGTCAACCGCGGGCGATCGCCGTTCTTGCATTTAAATAAGGAGGGCAATCGTCCTAGCACGTGGGACTATTTCCTTAAAGTCTGCAGCTGCTGCTGGCAGCCAGATGCGTGAACCAATGAGGAGGCGACAGGTGCCTCACGTCGCTGTCTTGGGTGGTCCCACCTAGGATCTTTCGGCGGGTCTGTCGGTAGGTGAGGCCGTCCTTATCACTGATAGCTGCTGATGGGCTGGAGTAGGGCTTGTTCTTGTGGGGCCTTTTGCAGATCTGCATGTAGGTCTTCACCCAAGATTCGGTCTTCGCAGACTTTGACGGGTGTCGGATTCACACGTGGCACGGGACGGTCGTCCCCGGTCGGACATTAGAGGCGATCGCCAGATGCCAAAAGACGATTTCCTTGGACGTCGACCGCTAGACGCTTGCCCAGCATCTGTCTTCTTTGGTTGTCTCCTGACGATTATGCCGATCGCCACTGAGGCGTATAAATCACCGCACAACATACGTAAGTCCTTAAGCTTAGCGTACATAATGGCCTTCTGTATTTAGCCAAAATCTAACTATTCCTGTCCGTCTCGACATACTGGATACGAACATACTGCATACTAAATACAGATACTGGATCCAATAATATTCTTATATGATATACCCGATATCAAAAATTAAAACAACCTGATATACGATATCCTCAAATGTAGTTGTCTACCAAATATGATAATTATACAAATACGATTGTCTCAGTTCTCAATTTATTTTATCCATGTTGTATAGACGCCAAGCTATACAATATACCTCAGATAAAATAACGCGAAAAATTTATACTGAAAATCCGGATATTACATACTACCCCACTTAAAATAAATTTCGTCCTAGAAACTTGCAACCTGCCACAAACAATAGATCAACCCAAAATTTCTAACTCATCACAAAAACAATCAAGCGTCGCCACAAGCGAAATAACCAAACCATTATACTTACAGGTGCGTGAAGCCGATGATCTCCCGTGATACTAGCACATGATCCCATATGAATTCTCAATACAATACAAACACACACCAATATCGCAAATATCAGTTTGAAAAGATCTCAAAAATTTTGGAACCTCCAAAAATCGGTTCGACTCAAAAGTCATAAAAATCATTTTCAAACCTCACGCCACTACCGTACCGGTAGAGCCACACA
The DNA here is from genome assembly GCA_033398695.1 of Orobanche coerulescens. Classification (NCBI taxonomy): domain Eukaryota; kingdom Viridiplantae; phylum Streptophyta; class Magnoliopsida; order Lamiales; family Orobanchaceae; genus Orobanche; species Orobanche coerulescens. The sequence goes on from CM065809.1 coordinate 85,266,351, forward strand.
ACACACACGCCCGGGTTTCACAAAACCCAAGCTCCGATATCATCTTCTGTAACACCCTCAAAACCATCCGAGATATTACAGCACCGTGGGTCCCGGGCCGGAATCCACCAGGCTAAAAAACATTTCAAAAATGTTTAAAAACACCAAAAGGCCGATGACGGTAATATTTTAAATACTCAAATATTTTCAAAAGCATAGTTCTCAAATACCGTCATAAAATACTATTTGAAAATACAAGGCGAAGTGCCAAATCTCGACAGTTCAAAATGTACGCTAAGCTACCACTTATACCTACCGATAGAATAATTTAGGAAAAAGAGTTTAACGAAATAACACAAGTTCGCAAAAATGCCAAAAAGGCCATTTTGAAAGTACACACGAGTTGGTAAAGATACCGAAAAGCCATTTTAAAATACACACGCAGCGGATAAAATGCAGTTCAAAAATACATAATTGCAGCGGAATAAAACAATCGGAAAAGAATACTCGATACTCAAAAACATGCCACAGCCAGTATCACCCGGGAAGCTCATCCCTTCACGACTGCTACTAGCTCAATCTCCGAGTACCTAAAAATAAAGCCCACGACTGGGTCAGCCACAATACTCAATAATGATATCGATCACATCATCATAAATAATTACTAACCAATGTAATAATATAGTAAGAATACTACCAACGTAATCTTACTGCCATAACCTTACCAATCCATGGCAATTCATAGCAAATTAATCCTTACCATAATCCACATTTCGCATTCTCAAATGACGAAATGAACTCAACAACAATCATCTGTACTGTATTCAAATAATTCCAAGTATCATCAAAACATCATTATAACTCATAAGTGCGGAAATAATCCAATCTGTGCCAAATCCTGTCCGTCGGATTACACAATCAAATCTCAACCTGGATAAACCAATAATACACAACATATCTGTAGATCAACTACCACATGATAATGATAACAAATCCCGAACATCGACGTATAGTCCGAATGCTTATACGATCAATAACAATGATCAACCAATAATCCAATCGAGAATATCATCGATATGATGAGCTCCAATAAGACCAACCCAAGGTCAAAGTACAACCGAAAATATCATCAACATGATAAATTCCAATACGATCGACAAAGGATCAACAATAACCGAGAATACCCTCAACATGATAAACTCCAAACAAGATCAACAAAGGATCAACAATAACTGAGAATACCATTAACAAGGTAAACTCCAAATGATCAACAATAATGGATCTCAAAGAAATAACTCCGACTGTCGAACATACCTCACGGGCGTATGAACAACCAGTCGCAAACCATCGAACATATCCAATCATACATGGACTATGAACGACCAAATAATATGGCTCAAAGATGGACATCACAGTATGCCCGATCCGGAAATGTGTCAGTGCACATGTCCACCCCGTATACGGAATCCAGAATATACGTGGGACAATGTACCTAATTAGCCTCACGAACTACGTCTCGTATGCACGGTTCAATGTGGAAATATCAACACATAACCATAGTGTGCCCAGCTAAAAATCCTACACAATAACCAATCGGAATGCAGATATGATTCCAGATATGTCACGATGCAACATGACAATGAAACTCAAAGAATCATATATCCAATAAAGATCAAAAGACTCACTGAAGTGAACAAAGACAAACTGACAAAGAAAAGTCGACACGACTAATCGATATCCAAAACAACAATCCTGGGATCATCATCTCTCAACGAAATAATCAATATGAACCCCAATATACGAAACATCATCGTACAACATATACAACAACTCAATATAGTAGTTATCTTCATCACTGAACAATACTTAAATTACCTCAAGCCGAAGACAATATCCTTTCCACGAACCAACATCCTTGAATGAATGCACAGTTATATGAATAATCCCGAAATAGGTATAGTCTATTTATACCAACAAACCACCATCCCAACATCAATGTCGACACGGTAAACCAGCCTCGATATCCGACATTTCATATCACTAACCAAATATAACTCACATCTCCGTATTCACCAACACATTTAAACCATATACATTATGATTTAATCCAAACCAAGGCACAATATACAAACCATCATCCCGACAATTTATATTTAAAATCATTGCTATATGAATTATAAATGAAATGAAAGCGAAATCATTCATTAAATATTATAACTGAACAAGTATAAACTTGCCTCGATACCGATACCACGAAGCCGTTACCCAAATCCATTGCCTTCGTCCACGAGCTCCTCAGCCCCGACCAAGAGCAATCAACGAACTCTTCAGCCTTAACCGCAACACAACGATCATAATTCACGATCAAAACGTCACAACCTATTGCAATAACCGATTAACACACATTCGATAAAAAAACAATAACCGACATACCCAACCAACAAACTCAACGGTTCAACGAAACCTCGGTCATAGACATAAAACCAAATAATCCAACTCAACAAATACGAGCTCATATCACCCATACAAGCCGTAACTCGATGATCACAACGGTTCTATAATATCCCAATTAAACGCAAATGCGAACAAACAAATCAATCGATCATGAACTCAAAACCACAACACAATTCACAATCCGAAAATCATATCATCAATCAATTTAAACCAATAGCAAAAGGGTCTAAACATTACCGATTCCAAATTCAGTCTTAAATACAATTACAAGTTTCCTTCTTGTATATTCATAATAAAAACTAATTACTGATTATCATCATCAATCCGGACGATGTAACACCCCAAACTAGGCGAATATTACAGTGTCGTGGACCCCCGACTGGGACCCACTAGGCGAATGAAAATTAATGAATTAAGTGATATAATTGTAGTACCGAACCACAGTATATCAATAATTACTCCGATGAGGAGTTTCAAATACAACACACCCAGGATAAAACAGAATACATGTATATTTTATACGAAGATAAAATATACAACGCCAATTAAAATGAGTATTTAAATGGAAGTCTGCAGCGGAATACAAATGAAGAAAACATGAAGACTGAAAGGACTGGGACCCCCTACTACTAGTATCACTGGGACTCATCGCGGTCAAAATTCTCTTTCCGTGCCTTAGCCTTGCCATGACCTGAAAAAAACATCCCCCAACGGGGTCAGTTACACAGAACAACAATCCTCAAGAGTTGAACAATATACAACAATCACATGAATGAATTAATGAATTAAATTGAGTGATGAGCATCAATGTACGCCTAAATGAACTGAGTAAAAGCACAAATAGCCGAGTGTCCGAAGTCCCGCATATACACCCTCTATTAGCCTAATTAGTCTCATGGTTAAATGTGTCCGGAGCCCCGCGTATACACATTACCATGCGCACAGTCCAATATGTTCCCGCATATACACATGACCATAGTGTGCCCGACTAAAATTCCACACATGCACCAACTGACCATGCAATATAATTCCGGAAGATCACCAGAACAAAATGACCAAGGTGAGGAGTAATGAATAGAATCCAATAAGGATCAAGAACAACTCACCAAGATGAAATAATGATACAACGAGTGATAGCTTCAATGAAATGATTTTGGAACCGTCGTTCCCCGTGAGTTACATGATGAGGTGATAATTACAAGTCTCGACATGAATGATATATTATGAGTGAATTACATGTATGAATGAACAACAACATAAGGAATTGAATATCCTTTTAACCGAGTAAGAATTTACTTACACAATACTGGTGTCGAAATGTCCTTCCTCGAACAATGTCCTAAAATGAGATATCGGTCGCTCGAACAACCTTGAATGACACAATTACCAATAATCCGCTTAATATACGTATCAAGCATGAATTACGATTAACTCAAAGGTCGATACAACAATATCCGAACTCATTGAGGCATTCAAACAAACACTTAGCAAACATACATCCTTAGATAATATCTAATTCTCGAATATATCAAAACCAACTCCAAAATGAGTTTTTCAAACCAACAAAACAACTTCAATGATATCAATAATCCCATAGGAATCCACAATTCGGGTTAACGACAACATCTAATCGCAAACCCCCAAAAATAACGAAGTCAACCCCAAAGTGTTCTTGAATCAAACCTCAACAATTCATGAAATCCGAAGTATACACTGAATAATCCGTAGGAAAACATTAATCCAAGGTAGATAATCCATATCTAACATATTCCAACAACAATCCAAGCTTACACGAAGAAATCGGAAGGAGAAACCCAAAAATCTGAAATTCTAGATCCAAGAGATTATTACCTTGATTATGATGTTTGAAGATGATGAAATGATGATTACTCCGGATTATATGCTTGGAAATGTTGATAACTGATTTCACCTCGAAGAACACTCCTCAAGAAGCTCCAAATCGCCCAAAAACCGATGAAGGAATGAAAAGAAGTGACCAAATGACGAATCTGGACTACACTGTCCAATTTATAACAATCCCAGTTTAGCGCGCGGAAGATCCTATTCTTAGCGTGCGCTAACGGGTATACTGGGTAGTCCAGTACCCCCTGTCCTTATCGGTAGCGTGCGCTACGTACCTTTTGTAGCGTGCGCTACAACCATGTAATTAGCGTGCGTTAACACAAATGGTTAGCGTGCGCTAACAAATTATCTGATGCCCAGTACTGGAGTCCACAACCTCCTGTTCTCTGATCTGCTCGCGGTAGCGCGTACTACACACAATATTCAGCATGCGCTACTGACTCCGATAAGCATACGCTAGTAACTACTCGTAGCGTACGCTAGGAATTAATCTAATGCAGCCTAGTAGTCACTGGACTCTGCCTGAACCATCCTTAGCGCGCGCTACACCGAATGCATAGCGTGCGCTACTCTAACCTACTAGCGCGTGCTACTTACCATTCGTAGTGTGCGCTACATACAACCCAACTGCAGTCCAGTGCCCACTGGACTGCCTGTAGTGAACCACATTAGCGTGCGCTAGTGTTGGGAGGTAGCGTGCACTACCTGAACTCAATTAGCGCGCGCTAAAGAGAGTTCATAGCGTGCGCTACTCCTCACACACATCCCACTATGAAAATGACGATGATGATAAACACGGCACGATATATCGAACTAGATTGATGATGAATGACGATACAATTACTCTGAACGGTGAATATTATGAATGAATATGAATGATGAATGATCATTAATGAGTGAAATTTACTGAGTGACAATTACTGAATGATAAATACTGAATGATAGTGACTGAATTACAACCGGGTATTACATACACCTCCCTTAAAAGAGTGTCATCCCCGAAACTAAGGGTCAAACAACTCAGGATAACTCTCCCGCATACTATCCTCGGTTTCCCAAGTGGCCTCTTCGACTCCATGTCTAGACCACTAAATTTTTACCAGAGGAATCGTCTTGTTCCTCAACTATTTGATTCGCCGCTCTAAGACTCGTATAGGACGCTCCTCATATGAATGATCATTAGCAATCTCGATTTCTTCGAACTAAAGTATGTGACTCGGGTCCGCAACATACCTCCGTAACTGAGAGACGTGAAAAACATTATGAATTCGGCTCAACACCGGAGGTAAGGCCAATCGATAAGCTAGCTCGCCTACTCGATCCAAAATCTCAAACGGTCCAATGAATCTCGGACTCAACTTTCCCCTCTTCCCAAAATGTAAGATACCTCGACTCGGGGATACCTTGACCAAAACATGGTCACCCATCTCGAACTCTAACGGTCGACGACGATTATCTGCGTATGATTTCTGCCGACTCTGGGCGGTCAACAAACGACTCCTGATCAAAGCTACCTTCTCACGGGCGGCTATAAGCATATCGGGCTCGGTGCCGATTGATACTGATAAGTCATCCCAACACAAAGGAGATCGACAACGACGACCGTACAAGGCCTCGTAAGGTGCCATCTTAATCGAAGCAACGGTAGTTGGGCTTCCCAATCATCTTTCCAAATCGAGAACACATACCCTCAACATGTCCTCCAAAGTCTGAATAGTCCTCTCTGATTGTCCGTCAGACTGAGGATGAAAAGTTGTGCTGAGATTAAGCTGAGTTCCCATAGCACGATGAACTGATTTCCAAAAATGGGACACGAATCGTCCGTTATGATTGGAAACTATACTCTTGGGAGTACCGTGCAATCTCACTATCTCTTTTATGAACAACTGGGCAAGTCTCTCGGGACCCCATGTATCCTGAATCTCAAGGAAATGAGCTGATTTAGTTAAATGATCCACAATTACCCAAATTGTATTCATGCCACGACGACTCATCCGCAAACTCATGATGAAGTCCATAGAAATATCTTCCCACTTACACTCTGTAATAGGGAGTGGTTTCAGCATACCAGCCGGTCGCTGATGTTCTATCTTGACTTACTGACAAGTTAAACATCTCGAAAGAAATTCCACGACTTCTCGCTTCATATTACTCCACCAGTAATTTTGTTTCAAGTCTTTGTACATCTTGCTAGACTCCGGATGAACGGAATAAGGGGTAGCATGAGCTTCTCTCAAAATCGAGTTTTTCAACTCATCATTCGCCGGTACGCACAACTGATTCTTAAATCGCAAAAGTCCATCCTCGTGGACCAGAAATCTAGGGGCTTTCCCCTGAGTCACATCATCGCGGATGCGTAATAAAAATGGGTCCGAACCCTGATTCTCCGTGATCGCCTCCTCAAGTGGCGATGAAATCTCTAACGTACAAAGTTGCCCTTGTACTCACTGTAATGAGACCTTGATCTTGGGTCTCAGAAATTCCTGCTAAAGTTCCCTCTGAACTGTTAATCGAGCAAGCATCTGCTCCTGAACGGACTTACGACTCAAGGCATCGGTGACAACATTCGCCTTGCCCAGAAGGTATAGTATCTCAATATCATAATCTTTGATTAGTTCCAACCACCGCCTCTGTCGCATATTTAACTCCTTATACTTCAAACTCTTATGATCGGTGAATATCTGACAGGTAACGCCATAAAGATAATGGCGCCAAATCTTCAATGCGAACACCACGGCTGCTAGCTCCAGGTCGTGGGTCGGATAATTGACCTCGTGTAACACCCCCAATCCACTCAGGGATATTACACGCCGTAGACCCTCTCCTCGAAGATCTACCAGGCTGGTAACAATATTTAACCTCTCGACAATGCCTTCAAGGCTAAATGACTCAGTAGACCGATTTGGTCTTTCAATAAAAATATACAACTCAATTACAACATATACCCACGCAGGGGTCAAAATACAATAAACTCCCGTACAACGGGGAAAAGATATTGCAGCGGAAAAGAAAATACAACTAGACCAATACGACATCAACGGATCCTCGTGTGATTAGTATCGTTCATCTTTCATCATCCTTCGTGCCGACCCTGTGTTATGCTCCAAAACCTGAATGCAAAAATAGACATCCACCCCCCGAATACTCGGGGGTTAGCAAAACTCCACTGTTTTGCTAGTGCAAATACAAAGTGCAAATACGAGCCATACAATTCACATTCCACGAATAACAATAACCAGGAATCCTCAAAGATCCAAACGAAATGAAAAGTAATTCTCGAGGAAAGGGTTTGAGAAAACCTTTAAAAATCGAAATACCATAAATCAATGGAAATAATTTATAAAACGGTTAAGAATGCCATCGAGAGTTTTAATAGAAAACCATTTAGGATTATCAAATCCTACTTTTCAAAATCCAAAGACAAAAGGGGTCACCGCCCCAAAGGTTTACTTTCCGTAAAATAACCTTTACCAAACCGTTGGGATTTTAGCCCCAAATCCGTCAAATGACCTTTACAAAACCATTGGGATTTTAGCCCCAAATCTCATCAACTCACAGTACAAAGAACGACCACAAGGTTCGTCTCCCAACATCAAAATCCACAAATAAAGGATTTAAAACAAACAACAAAATACTCTAGAGCCATCCTAGCCAAGTAGGCCAAACGAACAACTTACCTCTTACACACTTAGTCAATGCATGCAATCATGAAAACCGTTCAAAAGCACTCATTTCCGAAAATGCCAATATCAAATCACATTTGAAAAATGCACCACAATTAACCGTCGATCCACGTCTCTGTGGACCCCTACCGAGACCCCGTCGGATCTAACCCGTAGTGGTTAAAATCAAGCTCGTCGATCCACGTCTCTTGTGGACCCCTACCGAGACCCCGTCGGATCTAACCCATAGTGAGCATACACACACACATTACTCATGCAAAACTAACATGCTAAGAATGTAAGTTCATTAAGAATACTCACTAGAGATGGCAATAACAAACTCGACACCATTATCAAACTCTTCAAAACGCAATAACAAGATTAAATACGGAATACACGATTCCATAACTTTAAACAATAGGAGTATCATCGTCAAATCCTTCAACGTTCAAAATAATCAAATCATAATCAATTCCCAAAACACGCCGTTCACAAAACACACACGCATTTTGAATGAAAGCCTTTAACGAGGCCAAACCGAAATCTTTTGAAACTTCATTTCAAACAACCAAACAAACACACCAAGACGATCACCGATCATCATATCCATAAAATAAGAAAAGTATGGGCAAGGTACTTGCCTCGATATCACGAGCAATGGAAAAGTGAACGGATACGGCCGGGTAGCCCTCAAATTCCCGAACACTATCTAGAACGCGATAGCACCGAAATTACTATGGGAAAACACCACATGAATCATCAATCACCAACGGAATTCAACATCGGAATCATCGAGCACCTATAATCCTCCGTAAGGAATAATAAAACATGATTACAACGAGAATCAAGGCCGAAAACAACGAAAATCCCAACAAACTATCAAAGGGAACTCATTCGAACATTTAATCGAACATTAAATGTTCAAGACCCTTCAAGAACAAAGAAATCACCCCTCGGGTTGAACGAACCAAAGATACGAGTATCCAATCCGTAGAACAAGTTCAAAACAACGTTTATACAACAATTAATTGATTAAAAACGGATTGGAATCGAAATCAAAAAGGAAAATCCCCAAATCTACAAAAACAAGGGTTCAAGCCAAAAATACCTTGATTTGGATGAAGGATTCAAGTAGAGGCCGAAAATCTACAACAAGACTTGAGGTGGATGATCTCTACAAGTTTGGGAGCACTCAAATCGCCCAAAAATCGCCCACAAATCGCCCTAGATGGAAGGAGGAAGAAGAGAGGAGAAAAATGAAGTTTTCTCCTCGAAAATCTGCTAAAAAATGCAGAAAAAGCCCGTGTGCCGCGGCACAGGACAAGTGTGCCGCGACCCAGGGCCACCAAAAATGCCCAGGAATCAGCTTAGTGCCGCGGCACAGCCTGAGTGTGCTGCGGCACACGGTACAGTCCCTTTCAACACCAAAAAGGCACACCGTACAGTCTTGGCTATTTCGACCATAACTCCTTCGTATGGACTCCGATTGACTCACCGTTCGAACCATTAGAAAGCTAACTTGATGCTATATAATGTTGCAGAGATTCAGAATTTTTGGAGTTTCCAAGAATTAATGGTGACTTTACAAAGTCGAACTCCCACGTGAAAAAGTCGATTAAGGACACGGAACTCAACAAAACGACACCGAAACGAACTCGGATGACAAAAAGTGCAGAATTAATCATTCTCGGAATGACGAAACGGTCAGGAGCGAGTCGTCAAAACGAACGTCCTCCGGAAAAAGAAAATTACCGAAATTCGAAATTGCGGATATTACATTCTACCCTCCTTAAAAGAAGTTTCGTCCCGAAACTTAAAACAAGTAGGGAGAAGCAATATCCCGCCAGGAAAACTCAACGAGATATGCAAGGAAACGCGTAACTTATGCCCATCGGCGAAACGTTACAAGCAACGCAAGGAATATACGGCGTGAAAACACGCTCCACGACGATCAACACAACGTCGCCGTTAAGGATATAATAAAACCAACAAGTGACAAGCGTCATCAAATGGATAATACAATCAAGTCAATTATCCGAACAATCACAAAACACAACGAACGAAAATCAATACGATTGACCAACCCAACGGTACATCAATCAAAACGCGAGCCAATCGCTGAACAAATACGGAATTCCACCGCCCAGGGGTTGGAAGATCGAAAACGGGACTAATTTCCCAAACTTAAGGGAATTAGGAAGGAGCCTGAATGCTCAACGATCACGAAACGAGGACAAAAACCGAACAAACAAACGACCGAACCACAACGGTCGAGACAACAAAAAGCGAACAATCATGTTCGAATCACGAAGAACAATAAAATTCAAACAACAACTCCAAGGTTCACATCTCGACTCGAGACAATATATGATCCGGTGAAAACAACAACGTATGCATTCACATAAGATCCACACGAGAGGGAATAGAAATTGAAAAGTCACAACGACAAACGAGTTGTTCCGAAACAATACCACACTCGTTCGATCAACAAAAGTAAGGGGCAGGACAAGCTCGGAAATGTCAACGAACATGATGAGTCGACAAAGTCGAAAACACAAGAGTTCCAAATCCGATCCCTTCGAATAAAAGGACTAGTAGAACCAAATGATGTTACTCCCGAACAAGGTTCACAAGAATCGAACCGAACTCGAAAAAAGTCACATCGATAACCAGATCGGCCCACAACAAGATCACAGCTCGTTCGGACGATGAAACCGAAATACAGAACAAGTTCAGAAAGTATCAACGAATACGAGCGAGTCGAAAGAATGGAGAAAGAGAAAATATAGAAGTCAAAATAGTACGGGCATTACCTCCGACCTCGTCCACGAAATTCACAAAAACAGGAGCAAGGTAACAAGACATTAAACAACCGACACATAACGGAACCATCACCGATGCACACGGTCATACCAACCCAAGCTCTAACAGCTCGCACATGCGCGACAACGCAGAAATCACCACGAGACGACAACATTCAACACCAACATCCCACCTCTCACAGGGGCTAACACAACAAATGTGTGGAAAACGACTCAACGCTCACACCGCCAATTCGGTCATACTCGGGAGCAAACATCAAAATGACAACGCGAACATCATACATATATACCCAGCCCTCAAACGGGAATGGATAGGTTTAAAAACAAAAACCTCATTTTGAAAATAATTTAGAAGAACACCGATTGATCTTGAGTATCACCTTTCAAAAAGTACAAACGTGAAACATCGTTATCGAGACTTTGGAGAACCGTTTCGCATTTGATAAAAAATGAGGACACTTTCTCTTAGTGAAAACTTTCAGAATATTCGACCCTCGGGTCTAAATAAAAGTATTTCTAAAACATTGAAAATATCTCAAAACATTTCGGTCCTCGAGGCAGAAAAATTTTGGAAATATATTGTGGCACCTGGATGTACCACAAGAAAATAACTCATTTGAAAAAAATATGTCTCGAAATTTATTTCTAAGATACTCAAGTTTTCGAAAATAATTCAATGCCAAAAAGGACGATGCTAAAAAGGCTGATGACGGTAATATTTCAAAAACTCACAGAAGCCATTTACAAAATGCTAAATACCGTCATAAGAATTTCGCCAAAATGATCAAGGCCATAATGCCAAAAACTCGGTTAAGGGAATCGGTTTTCGAAATAAAACTCGGTCGGTAAAATATCGAAAGTCATTACAAAAGAACTCACGCAGCGGATAAAAGAAATACAGTTCAACATGCACAATCCAGTAACACTACTCCTCATAAGAACAAAATATTAGAGTCAAATAACCACATTCAGAACAAAACCACTGGCCCCATTCGAGGCCTCTAAAGACCCTACCGCACTGGCTAGTGAACAAGTCGAACGTGCATAGGCACAAAGCTTCCACAAGAGAACTTGTAAAACGTGCAAATCGATTCGAAAATCATCAGCAACGGACAAAAACAACAATAAAAAGACATCACAAGCGACGACACTCCTCGTATAAATCAAATACGAGAGTCGATTAAATACATATCGTGAAATCAAAATCCACATAAGGATTCCATCACTTAACAAATAATCATAAAATAGCTCGTGTCACACGAGGCACAACACAAAGAAGGGAGACTTACTTCCACAGGTCGCACGAAGATGATGATCGCCCCACGATACTAATCACGACCAACAAACTCAAACGACGCGTCGCGACACGACTCAGTCAGATAAAATCCGACGAAACAAGACTCAAACGACATGACTTGACCCGACAGCCTAGGTTTTCCTCAACCTAATCTCCGATACCATTTATGTAACACCCCCAATCCACTCAGGGATATTACACGCCGTAGACCCTCTCCTCGAAGATCTACCAGGCTGGTAACAATATTTAACATCTCGACAATGCCTTCAAGGCTAAATGACTCAGTAGACCGATTTGGTCTTTCAATAAAAATATACAACTCAATTACAACATATACCCACGCAGGGGTCAAAATACAATAAACTCCCGTACAACGGGGAAAAGATATTGCAGCGGAAAAGAAAATACAACTAGACCAATACGACATCAACGGATCCTCGTGTGATTAGTATCGTTCATCTTTCATCATCCTTCGTGCCGACCCTGTGTTATGCTCCAAACACGAATGCAAAAATAGACATCCACCCCGAATACTCGGGGTTAGCAAACTCCTTGTTTTGCTAGTGCAAATACAAAGTGCAAATACGAGCCATACAATTCACATTCCACGAATAACAATAACCAGGAATCCTCAAAGATCCAAACGAAACGAAAAGTAATTCTCGAGGCAAGGGTTTGAGAAAACCTTTAAAAATCGAAATACCATAAATCAATGGAAATAATTTATAAAACGGTTTAGAATGCCATCGAGAGTTTTAATAGAAAACCATTTAGGATTATCAAATCCTACTTTTCAAAATCCAAAGACAAAAGGGGTCACCGCCCCAAAGGTTTACTTTCCGTAAAATAACCTTTACCAAACCGTTGGGATTTTAGCCCCAAATCCGTCAAATGACCTTTACAAAACCATTGGGATTTTAGCCCCAAATCTCATCAACTCACAGTACAAAGAACGACCACAAGGTTCGTCTCCCAACATCAAAATCCACAAATAAAGGATTTAAAACAAACAACAAAATACTCTAGAGCCATCCTAGCCAAGTAGGCCAAACGAACAACTTACCTCTTACACACTTAGTCAATGCATGCAATCATGAAAACCGTTCAAAAGCACTCATTTCCGGAAATGCCAATATCAAATCACATTTGAAAAATGCACCACAATTAACCGTCGATCCACGTCTCTGTGGACCCCTACCGAGACCCCGTCGGATCTAACCCGTAGTGGTTAAAAGCAAGCTCGTCGATCCACGTCTCTTGTGGACCCCTACCGAGACCCCGTCGGATCTAACCCGTAGTGAGCATACACACACACACACATTACTCATGCAAAACTAACATGCTAAGAATGTAAGTTCATTAAGAATACTCACTAGAGATGGCAATTAACTCGACACCATTATCAAACTCTTCAAAACGCAATAACAAGATTAAATACGGAATACACGATTCCATAACTTTAAACAATAGGAGTATCATCGTCAAATCCTTCAACGTTCAAAATAATCAAATCATAATCAATTCCCAAAACACGCCGTTCACAAAACACACACGCATTTTGAATGAAAGCCTTTAATGAGGCCAAACCGAAATCTTTTGAAACTTCATTTCAAACAACCAAACAAACACACCAAGACGATCACCGATCATCATATCCATACAATAAGAAAAGTATGGTCAAGGTACTTGCCTCGATATCACGAGCAATGGAAAAGTGAACGGATACGGCCGGGTAGCCCTCAAATTCCCGAACACTATCTAGAACGCGATAGCACCGAGATTACTATGGGAAAACACCACATGAATCATCAATCACCAACGGAATTCAACATCGGAATCATCGAGCACCTATAATCCTCCGTAAGGAATAATAAAACATGATTACGACGAGAATCAAGTCCGAAAACAACGAAAATCCCAACAAACTATCAAAGGGAACTCATTCGAACATTTAATCGAACATTAAATGTTCAAGACCCTTCAAGAACAAAGAAATCACCCCTCGGGTTGAACGAACCAAAGATACGAGTATCCAATCCGTAGAACAAGTTGAAAACAACGTTTATACAACAATTAATTGATTAAAAACGGATTGGAATCGAAATCAAAAAGGAAAATCCCCAAATCTACAAAAACAAGGGTTCAAGCCAAAAATACCTTGATTTGGATGAAGGATTCAAGTAGAGGCCGAAAATCTACAACAAGACTTGAGGTGGATGATATCTACAATTTTGGGAGCACTCAAATCGCCCAAAAATTGCCCACAAATCGCCCTAGATGGAAGGAGGAAGAAGAGAGGAGAAAAATGAAGTTTTCTCCTCGAAAATCTGCTAAAAAACGCAGAAAAAGCCCGTGTGCCGCGGCACAGGACAAGTGTACCGCAGCCCAGGGCCACCAAAAACGCCCAGGAATCAGCTTAGTGCCGCGGCACAGCCTGAGTGTGCCACGGCACACGGTACAGTCCCTTTCAACACCAAAAAGGCACACCGTGCAGTCTTGGCTATTTCGACAATAACTCCTTCGTCTGGACTCCGATTGACTCACCGTTCGAACCATTAGAAAGCTAACTTGATGCTCTATAATGTTGCAGAGATTCAGAATTTTTGGAGTTTCCAAGAATTAATGGTGACTTTACAAAGTCGAACTCCCACGTGAAAAAGTCGATTAAGGACACGGAACTCAACAAAACGACACCGAAACGAACTCGGATGACAAAAACTTCAGAATTAATCATTCTCGGAATGATGAAATGGTCAGGAGCGAGTCGTCAAAATGAACTTCCTCCTAAAAAAGAAAATTACCGAAATTCGAAATTGCGGATATTACACCTCGTAAGGTCTCAATTGCCGTGAAGCATAAGCAATAACTTTCCCGTTCTGCATTAGTACATATCTGAGACCCTGTCCGGACGCATCACTATAAACCACAAATCCTTCTGTCCCTTGCGGTAAAGAAAGGACAGGCGCTGAAAATAATCGGCTCTTGTGTTCCTCAAAACTCTGTTGACACGCGTCGGACCACATGTATTTCTTATCTTTCCATAAAAGGTTCGTCATGGGTTGAGCAATTTTAGAAAATCTTTCCAAAAATCGCCGATAATAACCAGCTAATCCGAGGAAACTCCGGATTTCCTTAACGTTCTTCGGAGGTTGCCAATCTCGGATCGCCTCTATCTTCTGAGGGTCGACACGAACTCCATCAGATGAAATTACATGTCCGATAAATGTCACTTCGGACATCCAGAACTCACATTTGGAAAACTTTCCATAAAGCTGCTCTCGTCTTAACACGTCGAGTACCTGATGAAGGTGAAACTTGTGTTCCTCTCGATCACGAGAATAAATTAGAATGTCATCAATAAAGACAACCACGAACCGATCAAAATAGTCGATGAAGACCCAATTCATTAATTCCCTGAACATCGCAGGTGCATTAGTTAACCCAAATGGCATTACCACAAACTCATAATGACCATAGCGTGTTCGAAACGTTGTCCTTGCAATATCCAACTCTCGAATTCGCAGCTGATGATATCCAGATCTTAAGTCGATCTTGGAAAATACTGAAGCTCCCTGAAGTTGATCCAAAAGATCATCAGTACGAGGTAGAGGATATTTATTCTTGATCGTCACTCGGTTCAATTCCCGGTAATCAATACACAAGCGAAACGAACCATCCTTCTTCTTGACAAACAAAACAGGTGATCCCCACGGGGACGCACTCGGCCTGATATAACCCTTCTCGGTCAAATCCTCTAATTGATTCTTCAACTCCTGCATCTCGGTCGGGGCCATTCGGTACGGTGCCTTCGATATTGGGGACGTACCAGGCTCCAACTCAATCGTGAATTCCACATCTCTCTATGGAGGAAAACCAGGTAACTCATCTGGAAATACATCGGCATATTATCTCACTACAGGAATATCCGTCAATATTACTGATGGTTTCTCGGTCTTGGTCATATAGCACCAATAACCGACACACCCCTGATTTAGTAATTTCACTGCTTTCATCAAGTTGATGACCCTACCGGAACAGCTGGGATTAACTCCCTGAAAAACACATTCGACTCCATCATCTGAAATGATAGTGACCATACACTTACGGACACTAATGGTGTCATCATGATGATCCATCCAATCAATACCCAAGATGACGTCGTCTCTTGGTAAATCTACCACGATTAGGTTTGCTAACCAATCACGGTCATGAAACTGAATCAGACAATCCTTAATCTCACTATTCCCGATAATTCTTCTACCATCAGGTAGACCAATGACATAAGGCTCACAACTAGTAGCACTATCCAGACGTAGTCTACTCAAACATGACTCGGAAATGAATGAATGCGATGCACCAGTATCAAAAAGGGTACACACAGGTTGAGATAGAATTTCGAGTGTACCTGAGATTATTCGGGCTTCCGGATCATCAGCTCTCTTCATCTCATAAATTCGGGGCTTGCCAGTCCCGGAACCGGATGCTCCCGTCTGATAGCTGTGGGCTCCGCCTTTGTTAGATCCCATCGTCTTAAACGATGCGGACTGAGTAGCCTGATTCGGAACGGCTGACTGTTTCGGGGTATGAGATGATGCCGGATTAGGTTTGGAGTCCTTTCGGCAAAAACAGGCCTTATGCCCCGCCATTCCACAGTTATTGCACGTGACAGTTTGCCTCAAACACTTCGTGCTGTAATGACCCTGTTCTCCACAGTTGAAGCAGGTAATGGCCGAACTGGCCACTCGTGACTGAGATTCCGCGGGTCTGGGCGCCATAGGAGGTCGCTCAGTGAAAGTAGAGCCCGGTCGAAGCTTCTTGAAAGTTGCCTGACTGCCTTCAGGCTGATTCCGATTCTTTGACTTCTTGCCAGATGATGGAGTTTGATTCTTAGCAATCTCTTTAGTAGTAAGCTCATAAGTAAGAGCTTTCTCGATGAATTCGGCCATAGTCGTGCAATTGTGATTAAGCAACTGCATCCGCATACGAGGCTTCAACCTCTTGCTGAAATACTTAATCTTGTCTGCCTCGGAGTGAATAATAGACGAGGCAAAAGAAAGAAGCTCCTGAAATTTCTCGGCAATGGCGAGAACATCCTCATCCGCTGAGAGGTCGGGACTGAGTAATTCCGATAACTTGGCCTCTCTGAGTGGGGCCGGATAACACCTCTCATCATGAGAGTCTTGAATTGATCCCAAGTACATGATCCTTCGGTTGGATTCAACGATAACCACCACGAATGAGCGTGCGCTAGTGTTGGGAGGTAGCGTGCTGACACGCTTTTAGTGTAACTATCGCAAGTGCACGATATCGTATCAAGTAGTAAAGTGGACTTTTTGAGTCCGGTTTATCGATCCCACAAGGAAGTTTTGTTATAATTTGAATTATACACTATTAGTCTATTTTTATAGATACTTAAGATGAGTGAAACACACAATTAAAAAGTTTGGTTTAATAATTGTAAAGAAATTGCAATAATAGTTCTAATATTATAAGGAAATAAAAAGATAGCAATAATAATAGATTGATTATCGATAAAATGAAATAGTTGGGATTACAAACTTAGTTCGTCATTAGTTATAAAAGATGTATTGGAGATCATAAGATGAATTTACTTATTATGTTGTGTAGATTCGATTTTCCTTAAAAAGACGGTTTCTCTTTCGAACTATAAAACGCCCCTTACATATTGAATCAATCCACTATATTTCTATGTTGATTGGCTTCAATACATAGCATTAGGATTTATGAAAATAACTCAAAGAATCATCTAAGGACTAGGGGTATATTTCTATCCCCTAGAACAACTTAGAGTGAAGATCATTTGATCTAATCAAACATATTTTCTTTCGAAACATATGAAGACCATTGATATCGTCATTCATTGGCCAAATAAACAAAGATTGTTCAAACAATGAAAGTCACACACAATAATAAGTGATTCATAATAGATCTTTATACAAACATAAATAACATGACTAACCTTGTTTATAATCCCAACTAAAGATTACTTAGCCCATGAAGGGTTTATTACACATATTACAAGCTTGTGTGGTCATTATTAGTTGAATCAAGAGAAAGAATTGATACTAACTCCCTTAATAGATAAAGGAGATAGAAACAATAAACTCTCTGAACAACATATGTTATACCACACTTACAAAGATCACTCAAGAACACAAGTGTGTTCTTCACACAAAAAGAAAAGTTTACAAAAAATGAAAAATTATAAGATGAATGATGAATGATGAAGGATCTAAGGGGTCTATTTATACACCCAAAGTCATATAATAGCTCCAAAACTCCAGCATTATTACATTAGATCGGATCAATGTCAGCCATCCCCTCAATAATACACAAAAAGTATAAAAAATTAGACAAATCATAGTAATCTGTCAAGAGTTACGGCCGTAACATTCAGGAGTTACGGCGTAACTAAGTGACTTACGACCGTAACCCCCGAATGTTACGGCCGTAACTCGCTTAAATAAATTTGCTCATTTGAAGCTTGGATAGTTACGTTTTCGGCCCAGAATTTCTCAGACTTTGCGTTTTTGCCCCAGATCTTCTTCGGATGATAACTTTTGATATATAACACTGATTTTGAATCCGGAAAGATTGCCGAATTCGTCTCGGAAAGCCCTACAACATGAATATATCAAAATTCAATAAAGAGAATATTTATTCAACATGTTGTTTCTTGAGTAATTCAGTTATTTAATCTGATCATCATCCGATAAAAATAAAATTATTAAAACTAATAAATTAAAAGCAAAAAATGAGTAGACTAGCTCAATTATGGGTGAATTTTATCGATACAAACCATAGATAAGTGTACAAAACTGACACTTATCACACCCCCAAACTTGAATTCTTGCTAGTCCCGAGAAAGACTCTTTATTATTCAAACTCCAAAAAAAATAAAAATCACTAAAATAAGAAAATTAATACACACATAAATTAAAATATAAAAAAAGAAAAGGAGATCAAAATGCCATTAATAAACAATAACCAGCTTTATACAGTAGATAGAAATGAATCAAGATTCAAAATAAATCTACTAATATTTTTGAAGTTAAAACACGGTTTTTATTTTGTAATTCCAAAATGTAAGGTTTTCCCCCCAAAAGGTTGATTATTTCTTTCTCACTCGTGATACACATGACTCCCTTTAATGGTTGCTTTCGATCACTCGTTTATTTTTCGACTCAATATGAAGAAGAATTTTATTGGCGTCATCAAATATTGTGATTTTCACAAAATTGAGTGTATTGAAATTCAGCTGCTAATTAATTCAAATCTGCTCATAAACTACATCCCTTTTAGTGATAGCTTTCATACCGTTATATGCTAACGTGTAGCTCTTTTCACTAACACATTTTCTATCTCATTATTTTTCTTTTCATAAAAATATGATAGCTTTCACACCGTTATTTGCTAACGTGTAGCTCTTTTCACCAATTTTTCTGAGACGGCAGCTACGCACCAACAATGGTTAGTCCTTTATTTTTCGCATAATTTAAGACTTCCAAAATTAGGCGGTGTTGACTCAACACTTCTCCTTTTCGTCATTTTTTTTTAGGTGATAGCTTTCACACCGTTATTTGCTAACGTGTAGCTCTTTTCACCAATGACTCCTTTTTTTTAGGGAATAGAATTTTTGCAGAAAATCATTTTTTAGTTAAGCATGAAAACTCCACAAATTAAGTAAATTTCAGTTTTATTTTTTATCAACCAATTGATTCTTCTTTTCTCAAGGTAACGAATGACTCGATTTTATATGATAATTACAAGGCTTGGAAAGAGAGATTAAGGCTCAAAAAAATTTTGGAATATACAATTTTTTTACCGGTTAAAACGATTTTAGAAGCTTGTATATAGCTAATTTATTGGTGTTATGGCCATATCTAGAAATCTCAAAAATCAAAATACTATAAATATATATATAAATAAATATATATATATATATATAAAAAAAATTAAGGCAAATAACCAAATCAATCAAAACACACCAAAAACCAAATCAATCAAAACACACCAAAATTACAACACACCAAAATTCTAAAACAAACCACCCCCAAACTTGAAAATAAAACTGTCCTCAGTTTAAAAAAAAAAAAAAAAATCAATGCAGAAAAGCAGAATACTCCCTGTTAAGAAAGTTGATGTCTGAGCTAACGCCTTTTAGAATCTGCAAGAGAATAAATATACGAGGCACACAACAAAAGAAAATAAAATATACTCGTAAGTATAACACAATTTTTAAGATGCGCATCAAGAAAGTCCGAAGAGTCGCCTTACGCTGCCATCAAAGTTTTTATAAAAGCAAAACACAAAATAAACATTACAGTAATGAAATAAAAATACATAAATCGCGAATAGATGCGCGTCAAGAGATCAAGAATAAACTCCTTAAGCTGCCATCATTTAGCACGATTATTGCACACGACGGAAAGTAAAAATACAAGAGGTCCGATATGGGTTATCAAAGGGAGAGGAATGAATCCACTTTTCGTTTTCTCACGGTAAAATCTTCTACGCAGACAATTTTAGCTGGAGCTAGATCTGGTTGAGGAAACAAATTCATTGAGTTTTTTTATTAGTTCTTCTGGTGTTGTTGCAACGACTATGATTCGTTTTGCACGCTCGGGAATAAAACCCTTTTCAGCAGAGTAGTCGATGAAAGACAGTAAACCATCAAAGAAACCATTGACATTAAGCACTCCTATTGGTTTTTGATAAACATTTAGCTGGGCTCTGGTAACCACATGAAAAAGTTCCTCAAGGGTGCCAAAACCACCGGGAAGGGCGATAAAGGCGCCAGAATTATTTATCATGTGAGTTATGCGATCTTGCATATTCACAGATCTAAACTCATCTCCAATAGTTGACCCGGTGATTTTACTTTCAGCCAGAGGTTTTGGGATTATTCCTAACACTCTTACTCCTTCCATATAGGCAGAAGCAGCAGCTCGTCCCATTAATCCTAGACTTCCTCCTCCGTAAACTACATGAATGCATTTTTCTCCTAAGGTACGACCCAAGTTGTGGGCTGCTTCAGTAAAGCATGCCTCTTTTCCAGAATTAGCTCCACCAAAAATGCATATTGTGTTAAATTTTTTTGTTGAAGACGATGACTCCATTTTTGAAAAGAAAAAATTTTTTTTAGAGAGAAACAGAGAAAAGTGCAAGTTTGAGGGATGAATGAAAGAAACCAGTAGAAAGTTTATTTATAGAAGAAAAAGAAGGTAAAAATTGTTTAACAAGTTTGTGATTGCGTTTGATTGTGCTTCAACTACTCAATAGAATAATGAAAGCTTTTATCGCGTATCACATTTTTTATTCAGAAAATCTCACCACACGACAAAAATAAAAGATACTTACGCGTATGTACAGTAGTTGTGATTGTGGCTCACATCTTCCTCTGATTTTACGTTCAGAAACGGCCTAAATGCCTTCTATGAGTCGGGGAGAAGCTTCCCATCCAATTTTCTTACAAATTGGCAAACAGGGTCTTTTAACGTCAGATTCCCAAGACGTTGTTCATATTCTGGTTTGAATTTATTCCACAAACATTGAATTCCATAATACACAAGTCCACTAGGATGCGTGTCAAGAGAAATTTCGATATTATCTAAATTCTCCTTATTCAGACCATCATTAATGAACTGAATTTTATCTTCTCTGTTTGTAGATGGAATTCCTAAAGATCGACATTTTGCATTACAGTTCCATCTAGCACATTTATAGCAAACGGCTAGCATCTTTGCTCGTCATTTCTTGGCATATGAACTTTTTCCATGCCCTCGTAAAAATCTAGTTGGTGTTTCTGTGAATTCACCTTCTATTCTTACTTTGGCTTCGATAATGAATCTTATGTCAAAAGGTATGCTTTTATTCGTAAGCAACCTCATCCTTTCAAGCCTTGTCTTGTAAATTTTTAAAATTGCATTTTTGCTTAGAAAGGGAAATCTTTTTTCAATTTTAAACAATGTTTCGTCCATGATAAAAAAACAAAAATAAAAAGACAATGAAAATAATTGAATAAAATATCTACAAATATCAGTTGTTGTGGGAAACTGAAAAATCCGACTTTAATAGTCACGGAGTACCGTTATCCGCCACTTGACCGGACAAACACAATTTAGTACTAAGTTACAACGTCGAGATATTTGTACCTATAAAAATAGTTTACAATGTAAGATTTCAAATATAACTTAAACTTCCCCGGCAACGGCGCCAAAAACTTGACACGCTTTTAGTGTAACTATCGCAAGTGCACGATATCGTATCAAGTAGTAAAGTGGACTTTTTGAGTCCGGTTTATCGATCCCACAAGGAAGTTTTGTTATAATTTGAATTATACACTATTAGTCTATTTTTATAGATACTTAAGATGAGTGAAACACACAATTAAAAAGTTTGGTTTAATAATTGTAAAGAAATTGCAATAATAGTTCTAATATTATAAGGAAATAAAAAGATAGCAATAATAATAGATTGATTATCGATAAAATGAAATAGTTGGGATTACAAACTTAGTTCGTCATTAGTTATAAAAGATGTATTGGAGATCATAAGATGAATTTACTTATTATGTTGTGTAGATTCGATTTTCCTTAAAAAGACGGTTTCTCTTTCGAACTATAAAACGCCCCTTACATATTGAATCAATCCACTATATTTCTATGTTGATTGGCTTCAATACATAGCATTAGGATTTATGAAAATAACTCAAAGAATCATCTAAGGACTAGGGGTATATTTCTATCCCCTAGAACAACTTTGAGTGAAGATCATTTGATCTAATCAAACATATTTTCTTTCGAAACATATGAAGACCATTGATATCGTCATTCATTGGCCAAATAAATAAAGATTGTTCAAACAATGAAAGTCACACACAATAATAAGTAATTCATAATAGATCTTTATACAAACATAAATAACATGACTAACCTTGTTTATAATCCCAACTAAAGATTACTTAGCCCATGAAGGGTTTATTACACATATTACAAGCTTGTGTGGTCATTATTAGTTGAATCAAGAGAAAGAATTGATCCTAACTCCCTTAATAGATAAAGGAGATAGAAACAATAAACTCTCTGAACAACATATGTTATACCACACTTACAAAGATCACTCAAGAACACAAGTGTGTTCTTCACACAAAAAGAAAAGTTTACAAAAAATGGAAAATTATAAGATGAATGATGAATGATGAAAGATCTAAGTGGTCTATTTATACACCTAAAGTCATCTAATAGCTCCAAAACTCCAGCATTATTACATTAGATCGGATCAATGCCAGCCATCCCCTCAATAATACACAAAAAGTATAAAAAATTAGACAAATCATAGTAATCTGTCAAGAGTTACGGCCGTAACATTCAGGAGTTACGGCCGTAACTAGGGTGACTTACGGCCGTAACCCCTGAATGTTACGGCCGTAACTCGGCTTCGTAAATTTGCTCATTTGAAGCTTGGATAGTTACGTTTTCGGCCCATAATTTCTCAGACTTTGCGTTTTTGCCCCAGATCTTCTTCGGATGATAACTATTGATATATAACTCTGATTTTGAATCCGGAAAGATTGCCGAATTCGTCTCGAAAAGCCCTACAACATGAATATATCAAAATTTAATAAAGAGAATATTTATTAAACATGTTGTTTCTTGAGTAATTCAGTTATTTAATCCGATCATCATCCGATAAAAATAAAATTATTAAAACTAATAAATTAAAAGCAAAAAATGAGTAGACTAGCTCAATTATGGGTGAATTTTATCGATACAAACCATGGATAAGTGTACAAAACTGACACTTATCACGTGCGCTACCTGAACTCAATTAGTGTGCGCTAAAGAGAGTTCATAGCGTGCGCTACTCCTCACACACAGCCCACTATGAAAATGACGATGATGATAAACACGGCACGATATATCCATCTAGATTGATGATGAATGACGATACAATTACTCTGAACGGTGAATATTATGAATAAATATGAACGATGAATGATCATTAATGACTGAAATTTACTGAGTGACAATTACGGAATAATAAATACTGAATGATAGTGACTGAATTACAATCGGGTATTACATACACCCCCCTTAAAAGAGTTTCGTCCCCGAAACTAAGGGTCAAACAACTCGAGATAACTCTCCTGCATACTGTCCTCGGTTTCCCAAGTGGCCTCTTCGACTCCGTGTCTAGACCACTAAATTTTAACCGGAGGAATCGTCTTGTTCCTCAACTGTTTGATTCGCCGCTCTAAGACTCGTATAGGACGCTCCTCATACGAATGATCATTAGTGATATCGATTTCGTCGAACTGAAGTATGTGACTCGGGTCCGCAACATACTTCCGTAACTAAGAGACGTGAAAAACATTATGAATTCGGCTCAACGCCGGAGGTAAGGCCAATCGATAAGCTAGCTCGCATACTCGATCCAAAATCTCAAACGGTCCAATGAATCTCGGACTCAACTTTCCCCTCTTCCCAAAACGGAAGATACCTCGACTCGGGGATACCTTGACCAAAACATGGTCACCCGTCTCGAACTCTAACGGTCGACGACGATTATCTGCGTATGATTTCTGCCGACCCTGGGCGGTCAACAAATGACTCCTGATCAAAGCTACCTTCTCACAGGCGGCTATAAGTATATCGGGCTCGGTGCCGGTTGATTCTGATAAGTCATCCCAACACAAAGGAGATCGACAACGATGACCGTACAAGGCCTCGTAAGGTGCCATCTTAATCGAAGCATGCCAACTATTGTTGTACGTGAACTCGATCAACGGTAGTTGGGCTTCCCAATCATCTTTCCAAATCGAGAACACATGCCCTCAACATGTCATCCAAAGTCTGAATAGTCCTCTCTGATTGTCTGTCGGACTGAGGATGAAAAGCTGTGCTGAGATTAAACTGAGTTCCCATAGCACGATGAACTGATTTCTAAAAATGGGACACAAATTATCCGTCACGATCGGAAACGATACTCTTAGGAGTACCGTGCAATCTCACTATCTCTTTGATGAACAACTGGGCAAGTCTCTCGGGAAAATGAGCTGATTTAGTTAAATGGTCCACAATTACCCAAATTGTATTCATGCCACAATGACTCGTCGGCGAACTCGTGATGAAGTCCATAGAAATATCTTCCCACTTCCACTCTGTAATAGGGAGTGGTTTCAGCATACCCGCCGGTCGTTGATATTCTATCTTGACTTACTGACAGGTTAAACATCTCGAAACAAATTCCACGACTTCTCGCTTCATATTACTCCACCAGTAATTTTGTTTCAAGTCTTTGTACATCTTGCTAGACCCCGGATGAACGGAATAAGGGGTAGCATGAGCTTCTCTCAAAATCAAGTTTTTCAACTCGTCATTCGCCGGTACGCACAACTGATTCTTAAATCGCAAAAGTCCATCCTCGTGGACCACAAATCCAGGGGCTTTCCCCTGAGTCACATTATCGCGGATGCGTAACAAAAATGGGTCCGAACCCTGATTCTCCCTGATCGCCTCCTCAAGTGGCGATGAAATCTCTAACGTACAAAGTTGCCCTTGTACTCCCTGTAACCAGACCTCGATCTCGGGTCTCAGAAATTCCTGCTGAAGTTCCCTCTGAACTGTTAATCGAGCAAGCATCTGCTCCTGAACGGACTTACGACTCAAGGCGTCGGCGACAACATTCGCCTTGCCCGGGTGGTATAGTATCTCAATATCATAATCTTTTATTAGTTCCAACCACCGCCTATGTCGCATATTTAACTCCTTCTGAGTAAATATATACTTCAAACTCTTATGATCGGTGAATATCTGACAGGTAAAGCCATAAAGATAATGGTGCCAAATCTTCAATGCGAACACCACGGCTACTAGCTCCAGGTCATGGGTCGGATAATTGACCTCGTAAGGTCTCAATTGCCGTGAAGCATAAGCAATAACTTTCCCGTTCTGCATTAGTACACATCCGAGACCCTGTCCGGACGCATCACTATAAACCACAAATCCTTCCGTCCCTTGCGGTAAAGAAAGTACAGGCGCTGAAAATAATTGGCTCTTGAGTTCCTCAAAACTCTGTTGACACGCGTCGGACCACGTGTATTTCTTATCTTTCCGTAAAAGGTTCGTCATGGGTTGAGCAATTTTAGAAAATCCTTCCACAACTCGCCGATAATAACCAGCTAATCCGAGGAAACTCCGGATTTCCGTAACGTTCTTCGGAGGTTGCCAATCTCGGATCGCCTCCATCTTCTGAGGGTCGACACGAACTCCGTCATATGAAATTACATGTCCGAGAAATGTCTCTTCAGACATCCAAAACTCACATTTGGAATACTTTCCATAAAGTTGCTCTCGTCTTAACACGTCGAGTACCGGATGAAGGTGAAACTCGTGTTCCTCCCGATCACGAGAATAAATTAGAATGTCATCAATAAAGACAACCACAAACCGATCCAAATAGTCGATGAAGACCCGATTCATTAATTCAATGAACACGGCAGGTACATTAGTTAACCCAAACGGCATTACCAAAAACTCATAATGACCATAGCATGTTCGAAACGTTGTCCTTGCGATATCCAATTCTCAAATTCGCAGCTGATGATATCCAGATCTTAAGTCAATCTTAGAAAATACTGAAGCTCCGTGAAGTTGATCCAAAAGATCATCAATACGAGGTAAAGGATATTTATTCTTTATCGTCACTCGGTTCAATTCCCGGTAATCAATACACAAGCGAAGCGAACCATCCTTCTTATTGACAAACAAAACAGGTGCTCCCCATGGGGATGCACTCGGCCGGATATAACCCTTCTCGGTCAAATCCTCTAATTGATTCTTCAACTCCTACATCTCGGTCGGGGCCATTCGGTACGGTGCCTTTGATATTGGGGACGTACCAGGCTCCAACTCAATCGTGAATTCCACATCTCTCTGTGGAGGCAAACCAAGTAACTCGTCTGGAAATACATCGGCATATTCTCTCACTACAGGAATATCCGTCAACATTAATGATGGTTTCTCGGTCTTGGTCATATAGCACCAATAACCGATACACCCCTGATTGAGTAATTTCGCTGCTTTCATCAAGTTGATGACCCTACTGGAACAGCTGGGATTACCTCCCTGAAAAACACATTCGACTCCATCGTCTGAAATGATAGTGGCATCATGACGATCCATACAATCAATACCCAAGATGACGTTGTCTCTCGGTAAATCTACCACGATTAGGTTTGCTAACCAATCACAGTCATGAAACTGAATCGGACAATCCTTAATCTCATTATTCCCGATAATTCTTCTACCATCGGGTAGACCAATGACATAAGGCTCATAACTAGTAGCACTACCCAGACGTAGTCTACTCAAGCATGACTCGGAAATGAATGAATGCGATGCACCAGTATTAAAAAGGGTACACACAGGTTGAGATAGAATTTCGAGTGTACTTGAGATCATTCGGGCTTCCGGATCATCAGCTCTCTTCATCTCATAAATTCGGGGCTTGCCAGCCTCGGAACCGGATGCTCCCGTCTGATAGTTGTGGGCTCCGTCTTTGTTAGCTCCCGTCATCTTAAACGACGCGGACTGAGTAGCCTGATTCGGAACCGCTGACTGTTTCGGGGCCTGAGATGACGCCGGATTAGGTTTGGAGTCCTTTCGGCAAAAATGGGCCTTATGCCCCGCCATTCCACAGTTATTGCACGTGACGGTTTGCCTCAAACACTTCGTGCTGTAATGACCCTGTTCTCCACAGTTGAAGTAGGTAATGGCCGAACTGACCGCTCGTGACTGAGATTCCGTGGGTCTGGGCGCCATAGGAGGTCGCTCAGTGAAAGTAGAGCCCGCTCAAGGCTTCTTGAAAGTTGCCTGACTGCCTTCAGGCTGATTCCGATTCTTTGACTTCTTGTCAGATGATAGAGTTTGATTCTTAGCAATCTCTTTAGAAGTAAGCTCATAAATAAGAGCTTTCTCGATGAATTCGGCCAGAGTGGTGCAATTGTGATTAAGCAACTGCATCCGTATACGAGGCTTCAACCTATTGCTGAAATATTTGATCTTGTCCGCCTCAGAGTGAATAATAGACGAGGTGAAAGGAAGTAGCTCCTGAAATTTCTCGGCGATGGCTAGAACATCATCGTCCGCTGAGAGGTCAGGAGTGAGTAATTCTGATAACTTGGCCTCCCTGAGTGGGGCCGGATAATACCTCTCCATCATGAGAGTCCTGAATTGATCCCAAGTACAAGATCCGTCGGTGGGCTTCAACGATAACCACCATGAATGTGCGCCCTTACCCAGATAGTAAGCCGCAACTGAAACTTTATGCCCTTCGGGGCAATCCACCATAGCAAATAACTTCTCGAAATGCTCAAGCCAATGGACAATATCCGCCGGCTCAGATGAGCCCTCAAAGGTAGGTGGTCTTTGGCGAGATATGTCGCCAATAATACTGCTCACACCCCTCTCCTGCCCCTGAGGTGGCGGCGGAGGTTCCTGTTGATTCTGAGTAGCTGTGTTCTGCATCGTCTCCATGAGGCGTGCCATTTGAGTCATCTCGGCCATCATACCCTGCATAAAAGCGAGTGGATCAACCCGAACACCTTCTGATTGAGCTGTGTCCCGGGTACAACTCCCTGATAGTGAATGATTACGTCCAGGTGAATGAGTGGCAGTGTCACTGCTCGATGAGTTAGCATTATTCCTTGCATTAGCGCGTGTATTCACACGAGCTCTCGGGTTTCGGCCCGCACCACAGTCTCTTCCCCCGCGTCCTCTGCCAGCTCTTTTCATACTGAAGTGGAAATTCATATGATGATTATATATCTCTCATGAATATCACATTATGATTATATTATGAAATGATGAGAATGAGTATACGCGCTCAAACACAATGATTACATTAATAATCAACTGAAGTGACATGATTATCTGATGAAATTCTTGAAATGATTATCTTGGACAAGTTAACAAGATTAATGATATGATCCTCAAGATCAACAACTGAACAATGAAATGAACTGAGTGATTAATGAATTAACATGATCGACTTGATCACAAATGAAAACGGTAAATGAGTAAATCTTACTGGTTTTTGATCTGAAGGGCTCGGCTCTTGCACGGGTCACACGTGACGCGGAAGTCCAATGATACTAGTCTGACGAATGGTGATTTCAATGAGACATGACTCGGAAGGTAGTATTTAAAACCACTCTCCGAAACCAACTCTGTAACACCCCAAACTTGGCGAATATTACAGTGTCGTAGACCCCCGACTGGGACACACTAGGCGAATAAAAATTAATGAATTAAGTGATATAATTGTAGTACCGAACCACAGTATATCAATAATTACTCTGATGAGGAGTTTCAAATACAACACACCAGGATAAAACAGAATACATGTATATTTTATGTGAAGATAAAATATACAACGCCAATTAAAATGAGTATTTAACTGAAAGTCTGCAGTGGAATACAAATGAAGAAAACATGAAGACTGAAAGGACTGGGCCCCCCTACTACTAGTATCACTGGGACTCCTCGCCGTCAACATTCTCTTCCGTGCCTTAGCCTTTCCATGACCTGAAAACAACATCCCCCAACGGGGTGAGTTACACAGAACAACAATCCTCAAGAGTTGAACAATATATAACAATCACATGAATGAATTAATGAATTAAATTGAGTGATGAGCATCAATGTACGCCAAAATGAACTGAGTAAAAGCACAAATAGTCGAGTGTTCGGAGTCCCACATATACACCCGCTATTGGCCTAATTAGTCTCACGGTTAAATGTGTCCGGAGCCCCACGTATACACATTACCATGCGCACATTCTAATGTGTCCGGAGTCCCGCATATACACATGACCATAGTGTGCCCGACTAAAATTCCACACATGCACCAACTGGCCATGCAATATAATTCCGGAAGATCACCAGAACAAAATGACCAAGGTGAGGAGTAATGAATAGAATCCGATAAGGATCAAGAACGACTCACCGAGATGAAATAATGATACAACGAGTGATTGTAATACCCAGTTGTAATTCAGTAATTATCATTCAGTATTTATCATTCAGTCATTATCACTCAGTAAATTCACTCATTATTGATCATTTGTCACTCATATTCAGTCATGGTATTCATCATTCAGAGTAATTGTATCGTGTATCAATCGTCATTCATCACTAATCTGATTGGAGTTTCGTGCCGTGTTTATCATCATTGTCATTTTCGTTGCGAGCTGTGCGTGAGGAGTAGCGCACGCTACATACTCCTTTTAGCGTACGCTAATTGGGTATAGGTAGCGCACGCTACCACTCAGCCTTAGCGCACGCTAAGGTTACCCTGGCTGCAGTCCAGAAGGTACTGGACTGCAGGTGAGATTATTTGTAGCGCACGCTACGAGAGGTAAGTAGCGCGCGCTAGCGGGTTGTAGTAGCGCACGCTATATATGTGGAGTAGCGCGCGCTATAGTCAGATCAGGTCGAGTCGATGGCGATGGATCGCATCGATAAATTCATAGCGCACGCTATGTGTTGTTTTTAACGTACGCAATCGATTCTATAGCGCACGCTAAAAATTGGTTGTAGCGCACGCTATCGAGGTTAGATCAGAGGGCAGATGGTTTTCTGGACTCCAGTACTGGGCGTCAAATATTTCGCTAGCGCACGCTAACAATGGATATTAGCGCACGCTAGTAGTATGGCCGTAGCGCACGCTACAAAGAGGTACATAGCGCGCGCTACCGTGTTCGGACAGTGGGTACTGGACTACCCAAATTACTCGTTAGCGCACGCTATGCACAAGGGATAGCGCACGCTAACCTGGACTGAGTATAAATTGGACAGTTTAGTCAGAGTTCGTCATTTTTCATCTCATTTCACTCCTTCGGTATTTTTGGGTGATTTCGAGCAATTCGGAGAGGATTCTTCGAGGTGTAATCATCAATCATCATCTTCAAGCTCATCTTTCGGATTGATCATCATTTCATCATCTTCATCACATCGAATCAAAGGTATAAATTTCTTGGATCTAGAATTTCGGATTTTTAGGTTTTTCCTTCCGATTTCTTCGTGTAAGCTCGGATTATCCTTGGAATATGTTAGTTATGGATTATCTACTTGGATAAATATATTCCTATGGATTTAATGGTTATTTTCGGAATTGTTTTCAAGAACCCTTGGGGTTGACTTCGGTTAATTGGGGATTTTCCGATTGATGTCGTTATAATCATGAATTATGGATTCCTAATGGATTATTGATATCATTGAAGTGTTTTGTTAGTTCGAAATACTCATTTTGGTGTGGGTTTCGACATATTCGGGATTGGATATTTCCGAAGTTGTGCGGTCGGTTATGTATTCGTTGGAATGCCTATGAGTTTGATTATCGTTGTTTCGACCTTTGGGTTAGTCGTGTTTTGTGGTTGGATACGTGTATTGAACGATTGTTGGTTTTTATTGTTATTCAAGGTTGTTGGTGCGATCGGTTTCTTGGTTAGGTGGTTGTTCGTTGACGGTCATTCTTCATCGGTATTGTGTAAGTTAAATCTTACTCGGTTTAAAGGATACTCATTCCTTTTGTTGTTGATTGCTCATAATCATAATTCATTCATCATAATATTAATCATTTTGAGACTTGTAAGTGTCGAATAATCATTTCATTCACGAGGAGCAGCGGTTCCAAATCTTTTCATTGGTTTGTCAATCACGTCACTATTACTTTCATATCGGTGAGTCATCTTGGCCTTGTCTAATTATTATTCATTGGTTTTCATCATGGTCATTCTCGTTCATGTGACCTTAGGGTTCATATTGCGTGGCGGGTGTGGGTGTGTGGAATTTTTAGTCGGGCACATGATGGTCATGTATTGGGTTCACCGATACATCGGACCGTGCACAGTAACGCTTACCTCCGTGAGACTAATTAGGTACAAGGACGGGTGTGTCGGTCATTCGTCTTGTACACTTGCACGAGGACATTACGGGCGTACTATGATGCTCCTCTTGGCGTAATTCATAATTAAGAATATTTCATCACTTGATTAATTCATGATTGTGTAATTTCAACTCTTGAGGATTGTTGTTACGTATGGCGGCCCGTTTGGGGATTTTGTTTCAGGTCACGGCAAGGCAAAGGCACGGGAAGAGCATGTTGACGGCGACGAGTCGATGATACTAGTAGGGGGCCCGATCTTTCCGTTTGTTTGATCATTTCGATTATTACATCATTTATGCGTTTATTTGCAAAATTCCGTTTGAGATGCTTATTTGTTCAGGGTGGTGTATTTTATCTCCATATAAAATATACTAGTATTCATTTTGTCTGGTGTAATGTACTTAAACTCCTCATCGGAGTACTTGGTAATATAATGTGGTTCGGTACTACAATTATATTATTTAATTCATCATTTTCATTTGCCTGGTGGGTCCCAGTCGGGGATTCACGGCACTGTAATATCCGCCTAGTTTGGGGTGTTGCAGTGATAGCTTCAATTAAATAATTTTGGAACCGTCGTTCCCCGTGAGTTACATGATGAGGTGATAATTACAAGTCTCGACATGAACGATATATTATGAGTGAATTACATGTATGAATGAACAACAACATAAGGAATTGAATATCCTTTTAACCGAGTAAGAATTTACTTACACAATACCGGTGTCGAAATGTCCTTCCTCGAACAATGTCCTAAAACGAGATGTCGGTCGCTCGAACAACCTTGAATGACACAATTACCAATAATCCGCTTAATATACGTATCAAGCATGAATTACGATTAACTTAAAGGTCGATACAACAATATCCGAACTCATTGAGGCATTCAAACAAACACTTAGCAAACATACATCCTTCGATAATATCCAATTCTCGAATATATCAAAACCAACTCCAAAATGAGTATTTCAAACCAACAAAACAACTTCAATGATATTAATAATCCCATAGGATTCCACAATTCGAGTTAACGACAACATCTAATCGCAAACCCCTAAAAATAACGAAGTCAACCCCAAAGTGTTCTTGAATCAAACCTCAACAATTCATGAAATCCGAAGTATACACCGAATAATCCGTAGGAAAACATTAATCCAAGGTAGATAATCCATATCTAACATATTCCAACAACAATCCAAGCTTACACGAAGAAATCGGAAGGAGAAACCCAAAAATCCGAAATTCTAGATCCAAGAGATTATTACCTTGATTATGATGTTTGAAGATGATAAAATGATGATTACTCCGGATTATATGCTTGGAAATGTTGATAACTGATTTCACCTCGAAGAACACTCCTCAAGAAGCTCCAAATCGCCGAAAACCGATGAAGGAATGAAAAGAAGTGACCAAATGACGAATCTGGACTACACTGTCCAATTTATAAGAATCCCAGTTTAGCGCGCGCTAGATCCTGTTCTTAGCGTGCGCTAACGGGTATACTGGGTAGTCCAGTACCCCCTGTCCTTATCGGTAGCGTGCGCTACGTACCTTTTGTAACGTGCGCTACAACCATGTAATTAGTGTGCGTTAACACAAATGGTTAGCGTGCGCTAACGAATTATATGATGCCCAGTACTGGAGTCCAGAACCTCCTGTTCTCTGATCTGCTCGCGGTAGTGCGCGCTACACACAATATTCAGCGTGCGCTATGGACCCCGATTAGCGTACGCTAGTAACTACTCGTAGCGTACGCTAGGAATTAATCCAATGCAGTCCAGTAGACACTGGACTCTGCCTGAATCATCCTTAGCACGCGCTACACCGAATGTATAGCGTGCGCTACTCCGACCTACTAGCGCGCGCTACTTACCATTCGTAGCAAGCGCTACATACAACCCAACTGCAGTCCAGTGCCCACTGGACTGCCTGCAATGAACCACATTAGCGTGCGCTAGTATTGGGAGGTAGCGTGCGCTACCTGAACTCAATTAGCTCGCGCTAAAGAGAGTTCATAGCGTGCGCTACTCCTCACACATAGCCCACTATGAAAATGACGATGATGATAAATACGGCACGACATATCCAACTATATTGATGATGAATGACGATACAATTACTCTGAACGGTGAATATTATGAATGAATATGAACGATGAATGATCATTAATGAGTGAAATTTACTGAGTGACAATTACTGAATGATAAATACTGAATGATAGTGACTGAATTACAACCGGGTATTACAAACAATACGATTAATTCAACATTATAGATAACCATATTCCAAAGGTGTCAAATAATTCCATTATCCAATTTGAAAACTTGTTCAATACGTATGAATTCTCAAACTCAAAAGTGAATCATAATCTTATCAAACCCGGAACCATATTCGTATTCCTATACGAATATTGTATCAAAACACATAACTTAGTTCTAGATATGAATATTCCATATTCATATCTAAAATACCAACACCTCTTAAAATATGTTCATCAGTTCATATAGTCCAAGAGTTCCTTAAGAACACAACTTATTCCGACATCACATTCAAAATCTCCAATACGACATAATATGATGTGTTCTAACATCTAAATAATCTTCATTCAGAATTCAAGATGCATATTATCATATTCTCCAATATACGATTCTCCTAACATCAAGAATCATAACATTACTACCAAGAACATCGAGAATACTATGATTCCATAATCATAACAACATAATCAAGACATTGATCATCAACTCATTATCTTCCCTTAACAAAATTCTCGTAAATACCAAGAATCATCACAACAACTCCATAAACTAGCACCATACGAATTAATCATCGACAGCAACATCAAAAATCCAAATTCAAAGAGAGGATTATCCAACATACCTCTTATAATATGAAATATACAAGTAAACACTTGTCTTGATTAACAAGGTGCGAAGAAATCGACGAAAGAAAAGAGTCCCGATCCAACATCCTTCAAAAAGTTCGTTTCTAAATCATAACGATACCAATTCAACCACAATTCTACGAAAACATATAGTACTTCCCAAGTTCTACCTATTGAGGCAATTTATCGGACACTTTGAGGGCATAGTCCAATTTAATCGATTAACGGAGAAATTCTCAAATTTTCTCCACAAAACTTCAAGAGTAATGAATGATTCTGAGAATACAACAAAGTTCTATCAACAATCTGATTCAAAACGAATGAAATCGGCCAAAACACCATGAAACCTCAAAAATCCTCAAAACCAAGAGTTCAAGTGTTCTTACCTTCGATACGGGCAAAAGATGATGTTAGACATGAATCAAACTTCCAAAACATGTTGCTCTATGATGTTCCCAATCAAATCCATCAATCTCTGATGAAGAATCGCGAAGAAACGAAGAGAAAATGTAAAAATGGCCAAGTGACCCGGTCCAGGCCCTTAAATAGCCGCGACCTGTCGGTACCTTACGGCTGTACCCGGCCATGGCTTACGGCCGTAACCGGCCATGGCTACCCTCCTGTCCATTTTGGCCGACAGCCTTACGGCCGTCACCGGCACCAGCTTACGTAAGTAATAAGCCCTTACGGCCGTACTCGGCCGCAACCTTACGTCCGTTATTGGCCAGTCCTTACGCCCAGCGAGTCACTACCGACTGTGATCGGCCATCCAGCGAGTCCTCGGCCACGACTCGGCCAACTGCCTCCTAACGTACGTAACACTTAATCCATTGCGTACGTAATACATACGTTGACTTGCTACAGTATATACTCGTATTACGTACGTAATACACCCTGTATAACATACGTAAATCCATCCGTTGACTCACCTGTCCACATCCGTGCCAAAAGCTGCCGACACAGGGCCGCACTTGCCGACCACAGCTCGGACCTGTCTGATTCCTCTCGTTACCTAAGTAATGCCTTATGCATATCGTACGTAAAGTGTAGAATTTAGCATACATAAGTCCTTAAGCTTAGCGTACGTAATGGCCTTCTGTACTTAGCCAAAATCCAACTGTTCCTGTCCGTGTCGACATACTGGATACGAACATATGGCATACTGAATACAGATACTGGATCCAATAATATTCTCATATGATATACCCGATATCAAAAATTAAAACAACCTGATATACGATATCCTCAAATGTAGTTGTCTACCAAATACGACAATTATACAAATACGACTACCTCAGTTCTCAATTTTTTTATCCATACTGTATAGACACCAAGCTATACAATATACCTCAGATAAAATAACGCGAAAAATTTATACTAAAAATCCGGATATTACATGTAGTTCTTGAACCTGACTGACCACAATTTGGAGTACATCATATTAATATCCAAGAACCCCCAATGATCCACTTCTTGTCACCGATATCCTCGATCTTATATTTGTGGTCCAAAGAATCCCACAATGCCTTAGCTGATTTAGCAGTGCTATACACGTTGTATAGCGAATAGTCAGAAGTTTTCAACGCATCAATAGCCATCAAGGTTTGTTGGTTACTGTCCTCATCATACTTTGGCGCCTCCTCTATAAGGAATCAGGACAGTCCTAGAGTGGTCAGATAGAACATCATCTTCTGTTGCCATCTCTTAAAATTCGTGTTGTTGAATTTTGCGGTTTCTCAGCATACATTACCGAAACCGAAACGCCATGGTTGATTGAAACTGAACCAGAAGTCTTCAGTGGACTCGAATCATTGTTCTGAGGTACACCTCCAAAACCGTACGTAGACGCATCCGTAGACAGAAGGTTGTTTTTAGAGTTAGAAGCATCCATCTTATTAATTTCTTAATCCATGTTTAATCAAGTAAAATAAAAAAAAATTATTTTAAGATTGTTGAAAATATTTACTTTAATAAACAAATTTAACAAATGAATTAAAATATAATCTTGCAAAAAAAAAACGTTAATTTTGGATAGAATCGAACTAAAAGAAGGATATGAAGTATGTCGATGTTGAGTCTAGAAAATCTGTCTCCTTAAAGCAAATTCGCCCTCACAACTGTGTAGCGTCTGTCTCCCAGGATAAAATAATACCTCGGTGCACTGATTGAAGAACCACTGCAGATTCAGCGAACTATAACAAATGTGCACTATCACCGCACAAGAACGAGAGGAACAATTTTTTTTTCAGGAACTGGAGAATTTTGAAGCTTAAGAGTTGTGAATAAAATTGGACACCTCACGTATGTTTTTATAAGGAAGACGCGAGAGAGGAGTGTACTGGAGAAACTCTCCAATAACTAGGATCAGTATCATAATACTTATCCAATTATTAATAATTAATTTGGGTGCTTATCCGAATATGAATTTCGATAATAATCACTTAATTTGGTACTTATCATAATCCAAAAAATTCGGATTAATTTAATGAGGCGGTTTGACAAATAAAATTACAGTAAAAAAATAACATCGAGATGCCGAGACAAATCGCCCAAATCGCCCTTCGACCCGAGTCGAGTCGAGACGAGCCGGGCGAACGGCGGTGCGCGTGTGTGTGTGCGCGCGAGGACTGCCCAGTCACACATTTGCTCATGTCTCCACTAGTTGTTGTAACTAGCATTTGTGCATATAGCCTTATATGCACAATATTCTTTCTACTACTTTTCAATATGGGACAAAGTCCCACACCCATTTCCAAGGAGTTAACTTTGGAGCATTAATGATCATTCATCCCTCCACCATTTTGAGTATTTTTATATATTTTGGAAATCTTTTGCGAAGCACTATCTTTTCCAAACAAATCTCGACGTCGTTTCATTATCGAGTCCACTTAAAATGACCCCTCAAATCATATTTTTAAAAGCCCTTATCGGTCCATTTTTCCAACACTTGTAAGAGTATATATAGACACTCATGATATCGGAAACAAAAGGACAAGAATCATATGAAAATGATATGGAAATTTAAGGTACCTACATGAGTAACATATACATGCTATCAGATTCATGATAAAAATCATTTGCTAAAAATTATATAATATTTCCTAATTTTTGTTATTATTATGTAAATTAGAATGCTAATTAATCGGTACAAACAACATCTAAGCCTTAGTCCCAAAATGATTTGGGGTCGGCTAACATGAATCAAACTTTGAAACCGTCAATAATCGTTACATAAATAACATAAAAGGAAAAAAGAGGGAAAAAGTAGAGAAAAAAGCAAATAAAAAAAGAGAATGAATGAAAAAAAAAAAAAAAAGATAACATGAAATAAAAGAAAATAGGAATTAAAAAAAAAAAAAAAAGAATCAGACTCCATCCACCATCCGTATTCTTTCCCGCCACATTTGCCTCTCCATCGCCATACTTTCTCCAATTCCAAGAAACCGCATATCATTTTCAATCATCTTTATCCAAGTTTTCTTGGGTCTTCCTCTACCTTTCACAACATTACTTGCTCCCCAACTTTCTAGCCTCCTCACTGGGGCATCAATAGGTCTTCTTCTCACATGACCAAACCATCGTAATCGATTCTCCATCATCTTGTCTTCTATAGACGCAACTCTTACCTTCTCTCTGATCACCTCATTTCTGAGCCGATCCTTTTTTGTATGACCACACATCCATCGTAGCATACGCATCTACGCCACATTCATCTTTTGAACGTGACCTTTGTTTCTGACCCAACACTCGGTGCCATATAACAGTAGCGAGCCTAATTGCCGTGCGGTAAAATTTACCCTTTAATCTATGAGGCATGCCAGGATCACATAAAACCCCTGTGGCACTCTTCCACTTCAACCACCCTGCCTTTATTCTGTGAGCCACATCGCCATCTAGCTCTCCATCCTTTTGGATAATAGATCCAAGATACCGAAAGAAAGTGGATCTATGAACAACTTTCCCATCAAATGTGATCATCCCCGCCTCTCTATCACTGTTTTCGCTAAACCTACACTCCATATATTCAGTCTTACTTCTGCTCAGCCTAAAGCCTCGAGCTTCCAAAGTATCCCTCCAAAGTTCCAATTTCTGTTGCACTCCAACCTTCGTTTCATCAATCAACACAATATCATCTGCGAACATCATACACCACGGAACGTCATTTTGAATTTCTCTTGTCAATTCGTCCATGACTATGGCAAAGAGAAAAGGACTAAGAGCAGATCCTTGATGCACCCCAATCGTAATAGGGAATTCTTCTGTCCTCCCAACATTAGTACGTACACTTGTACTAGCTCCCTCATACATGTCCTTTATAATGTCAATATATTTCCGCGATACACCCTTCTTTGCTAAGGCCCACCAAAGTACTTCTCTTGGTACTTTATCATATGCCTTCTCTAAATCAATAAAAACCATATGCAGATCTTTCTTTTTATCTCGATAATGTTCCATCAACTGCCGGATAAGCTAAATTGCTTCCATGGTCGATCTTCCGAGGCATAAATCAAACCGATTTTACATTATCTTCACACATTTCCTGATCCTTTGTTCAATCACTCGTTCCCACAACTTCATGGTATGACTCATTAGTTTAATTCCGCGATAATTAGAACAATCTTGAACATCACCTTTGTTCTTATACAAAGGGACGAGAATACTTTTCCTCCATGC
This sequence comes from Orobanche coerulescens, assembly GCA_033398695.1. NCBI lineage: Eukaryota > Viridiplantae > Streptophyta > Magnoliopsida > Lamiales > Orobanchaceae > Orobanche > Orobanche coerulescens. Next base: position 85,305,957 of record CM065809.1, read on the forward strand.
TGATGGCATCTTATTGCTTCTCCAAATTTTATTGAAAAGCATAGTTACCCATTCGATCCCTCTCTCCCCCAAACACCTCCAAACTTCAATAGGTATACCATCTGGTCCTTCTGCTTTCTTTGTTGGTAAAATAAATAAATTGAAGATTACCTTCATTAAAATGATTATGATTAAAATTTTACCAACAATACTACATGCACAACCAATCTATACGACCAAACTTTACAACACATCATCTCATCATACATTTATCACTAAATTCATTATTTATTCCATCACCTACCTACCACCCATATCATCAATAGTTCAAAACAAACACAACCGTTACAACGATTGTTATTGCAATATACGAAAATATACGAAACGTTACTATCCTCCTAACAAAATCGATCACAAATTAAACTTACAAGTGATAACAAAAATAAAGATCGAGGAGATGGAAGTTCATTACTATCCGACGAGATGGAAGTTCATTAATTGCAATATACGAGGGACTTTAAACTTACAAAATTAAAGAGGGGGGAGGGAGTGGGACTCAGGTACCTAATCTGGTTCGCCTACCTGATCGGTAATACCGCCCCCTCTTGGTTGGGTAGCGCAAATCGGGTTCCATTTCGGGCTTGGAAGCCGATCGTTGAGAGGGGTGATTTTTTGAATATTCTGACGTTAGGGAACGGCTAGCAACAATAAAAAAATAAAATAAAAAATAAATAAATAAATAAATAATATATAATTTACATTTTAAACCTTATAATATATACATATTTACATTTACATTATGTAATTTTTTTTAAGTATTATGTAATGTTTCTTTTTTTAAATATTATGTAATGTTTTTTATTTTTAATGAAATGGTATGTTTTTATTTTAATATTGTATGTGATTTTATGTATTAAAAATATATATAAAAAAAAAAAAAAAATCGGGTACTAGGGTACCACTCCCTCCACTTAGGGTAGTGTTAGGGTAGAATTGGGTAGTTTTGAGTTGGAACGTTTTTATTGGATAGAGGTGATGTGGCAATTCGGGTACTAGGGTACCACTCCCTCCCCCTAAGTAATATGAGATTTTTTATAATCCTGGTGCACATGAGAAGATCAATACACTCTTAAATTTAATAATATCAAAAAACACTCCTAGACATGTTAAAGAACTCTTAAAATATTAAATTTAAATAAATTCAGTGTTGACTTCAGTTTTTTTCGCGGCCAACCGCCCACGATGGCCAGCTTTTCTTTAGTGGCTGGCCTACCCTATGGTCGGGACCACCAGACCTTCGACGACCACCAATTATCTTTTATTTTTGGTGATCGGCCTGCTTTCGGTGAGGCCGCTGCTGACCATGGCCGCCGGCATACCGATAGTCGACGGCGATCATTGTTTTCCTTTTTTTCGGCGGTCGCTTGCTTGCCTGTTCTCCGGCGACCAATCAACTTTTTTTTTTTTTCTTTTTCTTTTCCGCCACCAATCGGAGGACCTCCGTCGACAGATCAACTTTTCTCTTTTTTTTTTGCAGCCACACCTGATGGATCTCCGTCGGCATGACAGTTTTTTTTCTATGCGGTCGCTTGCCGGCCGGCGGCAGACCTTCGATGACAATTTTTTTTGTTGTGGTCGGTTCTCGGGTCGCTCTTCGGTGGAGCCTCTGACTGTTGTCCACCAGACTTCCAGTGATGGAGCATTTATTTTCATGCCGTCTGTCGGCCTCTTCTATGGCTGGCCGCCTCTCGACCGTCTGCGGATCTTCGGTTAGTCGTAAATTTATTTGGTCTCCAATGGTTTCGTTTCTAGCAAGGTGATTAGGTAATATGACATTTTCAATCCAATTATCGTACCTCCATTGTATTATTACTAGTATAAATATATATTAAACATGTACAAATATAGATGATTCTCGTTGGGCCTCAATAATATAGGACATCACACACTTGTAGTTGGGCCTCAATAATATAGGACATCACGCACTTGTATTTGTTACTATGGTAGATTAATACTCGATTATTTAATAATTTCTCTAATATCATAACTTTGTCTAAGATCATAACTTTGTCTGGGAGTACTCCCGGACCAGACAACATGCCAAATTAATAATTAGCTAAATTTATAAGATAATATATATTTTATTACTCATATAGACCCCATGCAAGATATAATTTTATAATACCTTATATAGGACGTAATACCTAAATAGTTTATGAAGACTTCTTGAAAAATGACTCAATTATCTATTATTTTTTGTTGATATCATTCATATTGAATTTGATCTCCAATTTTTCTTATCATTGTAAAAGCTTTTCATGTTGTTTTCTCACGGCTCAACAAAAAATTACTCTCTCCGTCCACGAAAATGTGTCCAGATTTGACTTTTCTGAGTCAATTTATAAATTTTGACCGAAAATTGCGATTAATATATAAAATTTTATAGAAAATGTAAGTTTTATTTTAGAAATACACATTAAGACAAATTTAATCAAGTACTTACATTACTATAACTTTTTAGATATTTGTTCTAATTTATGGTCAAAGTTTATAAATTTTGACTTTAAAAAGTAAAAAATTGGACACATTTTCGTGGACGGATGGAGTATTCAATATGATTGCCACTTTATTACTATCTCCTATTCGAAATATAAGTCTTTTTAGACTAATGCACACATATTAAGAAAACATTGACTTTCTATTCTACACTTAATAAATTGCTTTGCAATTCACACTATACATTTAAAGTTACCAATAACTAAGCTATTTTTAGTAAGTTTGCACATCATTTGAGGAAAAATACAATTAATTATCATTGAAAAGTGCAAAACAACATATAAAATGAAAATAGTATAAATAGCCAAAAAGACTTATATTTTAAATTGGAGGGAATAGTAGTAAAAAGGGCTCCATTGTAGAACTTATCATCATGTTCATCATCGCTCCCACAACATCAATAATTATGTAAACACATTTGATATACATTGTTTGTCTCATTTAATATGCGTTGAACAATAATAAAGAGGAATTTGAAGGGTAATCTATAGTTAACAAAATATTAATTAATATATAATTTAGTAATTAATAATTTATCACTTAATTAAAATCTCAATATAATTTATTAACTATTTGAATGCTAAATTAACGCCCCTCCTTCCTAAAATGGTTGGCAAAATATTTTTTAATTTCTCAAAATGGTTTCATATTTTAATTAAAATCTGCCAACAATTTTGTTAAATAACAAAAAAAGTCACAAGTTCCTTAAAGGACGGTCCTTTCACCCTCTGTTTCAAGATGCAATAAATGTTGCAGCGGGACATGGATGAAGTTTATTTGTAACTAGTGCAATACATGTGTAATACACGAGAACACAAAAAAAAATTCTTATATAAATATATATTCTTTCCGTTCCACAAAATTATACTTATTTTGATTTTGACCGGTTTTATTCAAATACATATTTCCCATTTAATAACTTCAATTATATATGAATAAAAAATATAAAAAATAATATTTGGAAAATACACATTAAGACAAATCAAATAAGTACTTACATTACCATAATTTATTTATATATTGGTTGTATTTCATGGTCAAAGTTTTTGATTTTTGACCAATAAAAGTCAAAATGAGCACAATTTTGTGGGACGGAGGGAGTAATACGTAAATCATTTATTATAAATTTTGCAATACTTCTTTATACACAACATTATTTGTTCTGTCTATAATTACAGCATTCTCATCACAACAAAGAATTTTTTAGGGCTGGGACTTTTGGAACCGGGAACCACAGAACCGATCCGAACCGCATCGAACCGACGGTTCGGTTCAGTTCCTAGCAACAATTTTTTTTTTCGGTTCGGTTCGTAATGTTAGTATTCGGTTTGGTTCGGTTCGCGGTTCATGTCTGTTTTAAAGAGGAACCGATCTGAACCGCAAGAAACCGTCCGAACCGCACCGAACTGGGAAACCGACCCTCTGAATATAATATAATATAATATATTCTTATTAAACATAATTAATATAATATAAAATAATATAATATATTCTTAATAAAATAAAATATAATATAATATATTTCGTCCAAACCATACAAAATCGGTCCCGGTTCGGTTCCTGTGCGGTTCGGACAAAAAAAACTGGAAAAACCGAACCGCGAAAAAACTATGCGGTTCGGTTCCGGTTCCTGTATTTTTCTCCCAGGAACCGAAAAGTCCCAGGCCTAGAATTTTCAAGCCTTTTCTACTCTTCACTCTTGATACGGCTACATAAAGTTGATCATGACTAAATACGAGTTTTGGCAGATATACACCAATATGAGACAGCGTCTGACCTTGACTCTTATTTATAGTCATGACGAAGCACACAATAAGAGGAAACTGTCGTCTTTGAGAGTGGAGACCCAGGTAATTAATATACTAGTATAAGTTTGATTGATAATCATCGGATGATTATGCATATGGTACGGATCAAATTTATGGGTATTGGTTGGAGAATCAATACTGGACAGACCCGCATTGAGATCACTGCATGGAAATGTCATAAGTGAATTTCAAGAATTTGTATGTCAATAAATCCTTGAACCTGAGATTATCGTAGAATCCAACATGATAACTGTATACCTTGACGTAATCCAACGTCATCTGAGGTATGGTGATAAAAAAGGTTAGCGATGGGATTAGTGGGAGTCATGTAGAGGACAATGAATAATCAAGATGAGGATTTGTCCCTCTCTTTAGGGAGAGAGATATCTGTTTGGGCCCCTCGATAAGTAGGACTGGAGGAAATGCATGGTCATGCTCAAATGAAGAGTCATTTAATTCTATCAGTCTACTTAAGATCAAGAAAGTATTTGAACGTAGTAATAAGTATGACAATTTCCATGACTTAGTTCAAATATGATATCGCGCGACAAATAGACTTGACACGTGAAATGGTTTAATGGACTATAAACTTATATTATTTGGGTAGTCATAATATCTTGCTAGAGACCGCTTATGACTTATTATTTAATAAGATATTAAATAATTACCAACATAACCAAAGACAAGCAAGAATAATTAATAAATATAATATTGGATATTATATTTACTAAAGAAATTAAATAATGAGTAATATGTAATATAAGATATTATATATTATATTATTTCGTTATATCAACTGGGAAAGATAAATATAATATTAGATATTATGTTTATTAGAGGATTAAATAATAAGTAATATATAATATAAGATATTATATGTATTGTATTATTTAATAAATTGAGGGGCAACTAAGCAAATACTAGAGTTTGACTCTAGGATTTACTTAGTATAAATAAATGGTCTTGGACAAGGTGTTGTCATAAGACAAAAATTACACAACCCTAATTGTGTGAGATAAAAATCGGCCCTCCCTCTTCAAATCGGCCGAACTGCTTTTCTGTCCAGGAAGTCCGTTTCGGCCATCTCCGTCTTTTTTGCTTAGTTGATTTTGAGCAACATTACAAATCCTTCTAGCAAGGAATTATTTGCTGTACTGTTTATCAACGTTATTCGTAAGGATCTAGCAATCCGGCTTGTACCAGTTGTTCGTGTGTGGATCACCAAAAAAAAGAGGATTTTAATCAACTGCTGGTCCGGGTTCAGACCTGTTCTTCGAATTAAGGTAATTCGACGAGCTCTTTATAAATCAATTAAATTACTGCATGAAGATCCTCGTCTGGTTTTTTGTTAATTTATTCAGTTGCATCTTGCTCATACTTATTGTATTTGATACACGTAAAACCCAAAAGTGGTATCAGAGAAAGTTTGCAGTGCTTTAATTATTTATGTAGAACGTGTTTTATATTCTTTGAATATATAAAATTATGTTATTGATCATATTTATAAAATATAGATTTTATAAATATTTTCTGATTTAATTAAATCAGATTTTTAAAAAATATTTTTTTGTACTATTTTTTGCTATTTTCTGCACTGTTAATACCCAGAAACTGTTCTGGAGAAAATTGTCTAGAAACGGGCCACGAGGCAGGCCGACCCGTGGGGTCTGGGCTAGGGTTACTTGATGAGCGTACCTGGGTCGACCGGCACCCACGACTCGCGGCCCTGTTCGAAAAATAGGGCATAAATTGCGCAAAATATTACGCGTTTAAGGTTTTGAACCTGTTGTGCGGCGATTTGTACGCCTCGGCGGCGATCGGAGTAAGTGCCGAGCGACCGAGTCCACGACCGAATAAGCTACGGCAAACTTGTCTAAACAGAGATAACAGTCCACCTTCGAGTATCTAGCGATCGACTCTCAAGGCGATCGCCTTTGGCATCTAGCAACCGTCTCTGGTGCCCAACCTAAGATGACCGTCCTGTGCCACGAACAAGACCTTCGTCCGTCAAAGTCTACAAAGACCGGATCTCAAAACAGCGCCCATGTGCAGATCCGCGAAAGGCGCCGCGTAACATGGATCGTTGACCACAGCCTGTCACCACCTTATCACCTACCGAAAAACCCGCCGAAAGGTACACGGTGGGACCGCCCGTGACAGCGACTCAGACGCGTGCAGACTTCTCATTGGACCGCACAGCTGGCTGCCATCAACTCCTGCGGACTTTAAGGAGACCAGCCCATGTGCTAAAAGACGATCGCCCGCTTATTATAATACAGCAGAGGCGATCGCTCGACATTTTCCCAGTCTTATAAATAGAGAACTTCCAGCAACTGGAGAAAGGTTGGGAAATCATTCTGAAAAACATCCACAAAGGTTCCTCTCAGTACCACTCACAACAGAGAAAGGTTCCGAATTCATTCATAAAAAACGTACACATACGTGCATCTCCGAAGAATACATACATTCCTTCAGGCTCTCGGCTTCCTCTCTGGGATCTACCTCAGGATTTCTCTCTCAGCACCTCTCATTCAGAAGACGGTCGGCAGAGGCAAGAACTCCTTGCAGTACTGGTTCAACGAGACCCGCCTGCCTAGGAACTCAAACATACAGCTACTACACGCCGTGAGAGACTGTCGATTTCTCACGGTCGTCACAGCTCATCAAACGTTGTTACAAGAACTCACAGAGCATCATATCTGGTTCTTCCGGCAATCTTCACACTCTATAGCTAAGATAACTAGAAGCTTTACACTCATTGTAATAGTATTCTAACATTAATATTTGTACTCCAAAGTATTTGTATTAATAACATCTCGCGAGAGCATTCAAGCCCGGGACTAACAACCCCGACAAATCTTGTGTTATTTACTTTCCCATGGAAGTGTTCTCGCACTTTGTTTGCTATCCATCTATTCCAGCAATATCTATCTCCGGATAATATTTTGGGTAGCAACAATTGGCGCTAGAAGGAGGGCATCTTAACCTTCATTTTTATTCCTACCGTCCCGAAGAACACTCACTGTTCTCGGGCCATATACTTGAAGTGACACTCACTGCGCTTCAAAGAAAGCCTTCAGAACTATGACGTCCGCCACTACATCGATGAGAGCCACTCTCCGAATCGCCGGACATCATATCCCGGCTCGATCCGAGCCCCAACCGACGACAGAGGGAAGCCGCGGCAACGCGAGACTCTCGATCCCACACCTGAGGGGTGGCCCCAGCCTCTCACTCGACCAGTTCCAAACCGCGGAACAGATCGAGGACGCTATGGCCATCCTAAAGGGGCGATGGAGAGCATGCGCGGCGCCCGCAATAACTCTCTCGGCCATTCGCCGCGTGGGCAAACGGAAGTTCAAGGGGCTACTGGGCGAGCGATCGTCAGAAAGCCCCAAGTCGCGAGAAAAGGCTCTCGCAAGGTCGGACGGTTCCGTATTCAATCACTTGGGAAGCGATCTATCATGGCGACCGGGGCATTCTGGCCCCAACCACGAGACGACGGAATCCGAGTCCGTCACCAGGAGTTCGGCCTACTCAACTCCCAACCAAATACAGGTCAGCCGTTTAGCTCCCGCTGCGAACACCAGGAGGTCGGTACTTGATCGCCTCGGCTCCCGCTCCTAACATCTAGCCGCGAGCAGCCAGGCCGCGGCGATGGCCGCTATGCAACGCCAGCTCGACGAGATGAAAGCGCTTTTGGATACTGGGGCAAGCACCAGTAGAAAGATCATTGGACCGACCGAGCCGCTCGCGGTCCACATCGAGCTCGCTCCCATACAACCAAGGATCGCTCCTCCCAAGACACCTTTGTACGAAGCAAGATCGGACCCCGAAACCCACCTAAGCAAGTTCTGGATATACATGACCGGGTGTGGGGCATCAGACGTGACCAAGTGCCGAATCTTCCGTTGACATTGGGCGAGGTGGCCCATATGTGGTACGTCTCACTACCACCACGATCGATCATCTCCTTTGAGAAACCGGCGAGTGACTTTACGTCATACTTCGCCATCAAGGTCGCTAGACCAGAAGGCCCCCACCGCATGATGAAAATCAGACAGGGGGAAGACGAATCCGATGCAGATTACATCGACTGAGTAGACGAAATCGTCCTCACCGGTGAGCCCATCAGCGAAGAGATCGCTCTCTATTCGGTCCTGGGGGGATTCTATGGTCACTCACCCATGTTTAGACATCTTACGAAAGACATCCCTCCAACCTACGCGATCTTCCGCGCTAAAGCTGCCGACTTTCTGGCCAGGCAAAGGCTACTCACCCTCCGCCTAGGCGAAGAAACACCTCCTCTTGTCCGAAAGACGGCGATCGCCAAAACCAAAAAGACGGTCGCCAAGCCATCCGGTGATCTCAAAGCCTATGAGGATGTGGAAACCCATCTCCTCCACAAGTTCAACCGAACTCCGGCCCACATTTTCTACGCCATCAAGGGGCGCAAACCGCTGAACAAGCCAAAGGCAATAAGGGACCACGGTCATGTGGACCATAATCAATATTGTGCCTACCATAAGAGTACCGGCCACAACACCAACCAATGTCACGACCTCCTCATACAACTCTGGAGATTGTTCGAGGAGGGAAAGTTGGATAGCTTATTGGCTTAGCCGGAGCCCCACTAATCTCCCAACACAATCGCCCGAGTCGAACGCGAACAGGCTGAAAAGCTCATACGAGCCAACCCCTCGATCAAACTCGGCGACCGTATTTGCATGCTTTAACCAAGAGAAGGGAACTTCGGAAGTCTCTCCCCGATTTCCCGCCTCATCAAACCAAAGGAGCAAACGCTTCGAAAAATAGGATGACTCACTCGCCCTCTAAAGTTCGTCATCGACATGATGGACCCAGGCAACGATCGCCTCCCCTAGCACAACGTATACCATCGAGAATCCTCATCTGACATGATGGTTCGAGGTAGAAGAGTGCCGCCATGGTCGCGAAAATTGATTAAACCGATGATCCGTCCATGCAAGGTTTCTTTGGGCTTCGATCACTTGCCCTTCGTTTAAATACGAGGCGAGCGTAGCCGAAGGTCTCTCCAAATCAAATCAGAGGATTACTCGCTCGCCCTCTAAAGTTCTTCATCTACATGAAGAACCTAGGCAGGCGATCTCCTCCCCTTACACAACGTATACCGTCGAGGATCGTCATCTGACTTGATGGTCCGAGGTAGAAGAGTGTCGCCATGGTCGTGGAGGACGATGGAAGCGTTCTTTGCGCCCATGCAAGGTCCCTTTGGGCCACGATCGCCCGCCCTTCATTTAAATACGGGTCCGGCGTAGTCTGAGGGCCTTCCAAAACTAATCTCTGGACACGTTCGCCAGCCCTCAAAGGTCCATCACTTAACGTGGTGGGTCCTTCCCGGATAATGCGACGCATATCTCCCCTCGTCTCAACGTATACTGTCGAGGTTCACCATCTTAATGGCGGGCCGAGGTAGAAGCAGAGCTAACAAGCCGCGGAAGTGGAGTTGATTAATCCGACGACGTCCCGCGCAAGGAATCTTCCAGACCAAGACCACACGCCCTTCGTTTAAATACGAGGCGAGGCGCAGCCTTCGGAGGACCCTACCAATTAAGTGAGTCGCGAGAACTTAGCCATCAGACGGAATGTCGCTCGCGCACAAGACATGATCGTGGAGATCGGTCCATCGAATTCCGCGATCGTGCACGATTCCTCAAGACCGAGATGGACGGCCTTCCGAGGATTCGACAAAATTGAAGACCGCTCACTCAACGATTTATTTTCATCCCCTTACTTTCACTAAGTGAACAAAAACAAGGGGGAAGAGTGCGGAGCTATTTATACAACGATCGTCCCTATTCAATTACATACGGAGATCGGCATTATTCAGATGTTTGTGCAGCGATCGAATTTGTTGTAAAAGTTATCTATATGAGTTTATCAATTCACTTGGAGCTATACACGCAACAATCTCTCCTCACACATCTGTACAAAGTCATACAACGGTCGCCCGAAGACCTAAGTACTACAAAGAGAAAGATACAAAATTACAAAGTAAAAGAGCTAAAACAATCAGAACGAAGAGCCTCAGGCCCCTGCCTGGCCTTCGCCTTCAACCTCTGGATCGGCCCGCGACCCTTCGCCAGCTTCCGGAGTGGCCTCCCCGTCCTCCGGAGCGTCAGGATGAACAAGGTTTGCCGGAGTCGGATACCAACTCAAGTCCACGCTGATTTCCGAGAGATCCAAGATTGGCACGGAGAAGTCAGGATGAAGAGGGTGCTCCAACGCATGCGCCTTGAAGTTTTCGGCTAGAGGGCCAACCTCCAGTCCTCCCTTCTTAGCAGCTCGGAGCGAGTCAGCGAACGCCATATAATAGGCAAACTCACTGACGAACTCCATATTAATAAAGGGATCGGCCTCGGTCGCTTCTAGCTTCCCTTTCAGCTCCGCCATCGCCTGTTGCGCACCCTAGAGATCGGCCTCCCTTGCAGCCATCTCTCCCCTCGACTCCGACAGCTCGCTAGTCAGCCGAGCGACAGTCACCTTCAGTTGATCGGCCTTCTTCTCAGTGGCTGCGTGCAACCGACGGGCGTCTGTCATCTGGTCCTGAAATCGGTCGATCGTCGCCCGGGTTCGCTCATAATTCTCTCTCATCAGCGCAAGATATTGACTCGCCCGCTTAGCTACATCCAAGGAGTCCTTCTCCATAGCCACAATCCGATCGACAAACTCGGCATTCTCTTTCCGAGCAGCCCCGAGATCTGCCTGGAGACTGGAAGTAGAAGGACGCCCTTCGAATTCTTGCACAGCCTGGGCAGCCATCGTCGCCGCCTGGAGAGAGAGAGCAAAAGCAGCCTGCATTGTATTCCCGGATCGCTAACGAGCGATCGCATCTAAGTCCATCGTCCAGGCCTTCAGCAAAGCAGAAACGGCCCGGTTGACATATAGCGGGACATCGCAGGCCTGGCGAGGAGATCGGCTCGCCAGAAAATCCAGCATCATCGGCGGGCAAGATGGATTAGTGCTACGGATCCTGCATCAAACAACAAAAAGTTAGCACATCTCCCACGCAAGTGACGAAACTCAACAAACAAACAAATTTTACCTCTCGGCTCTCTCATGATCGCGACCGAAGTATGGTTTCCCGCGAGGAGTCTCAGCCTCGGTGATCGCCATCTCTCGTAAGAAAGCCGCAGAGGGCGTAGGCTCATTCACCGTAGGAACAACGGTAATCGGAGGTGCGGCGATCGACACCTCACTGGTGGGCCAGAAACTGGAGTTTCTCCCGACCTCTGCCGTTTGCGGTTCGTCTGGAGCCCCTCCTCCCGAACTTCCTCTTCCGCCACGATCGGCTCTACGCGATGCCCCACCTCCGGAATAAGACGTAACGCCACAGGAGGAGCTCGAGATGACTTCTTCTAGCGAAGGCGGCCCAAAACTCCAGGGTTCGACATAGCTATCTCCGATGGGGGCTCCAAGAAACGAGGAAAGCGGACTTCTGCAATAAAGAACAATCAAACCGCAGTCAGACACACTCTCCAAGCAGGACGATTGCCAAGCAATTGGAGATCGCAGAAACTCATACCTGAGACCGAGAGATGACGTGGAAAACTGAATAGCCGAGCTCACAGCCAACGGTTCTCCTTGTTGATCCGGCAAGCGTCTAAGTCGTCGTCCGACAAACTTCGTATTCGCTCCCAGACGACCAAAAAGTCGAAAGGAAGCTCGTCGATCATCGGAATATGGAAGCCTGTAAAAAGAAAACCAAATTAGATCAGTTCAGAACATATCCGAACAAAGGGAGAGTCAGAACCCTTACCCGGATTTCTCTCCCAAAAGCCAGTGGAATATTCAACTCGTCCATGGGATTGTTGCTCGCTAATGCCTTCCATGAACCGCCGACCCAGAACCACTTCGTCGGGTCGCCCCGCACCTTGTTCGGGACTCCGAGGATCACCCACCGGATTGGCCTTGAATATGATAGCCTCCGACCGACCCTTTCTGAGCCGTCAGCTTGAACAGGTGGTTCATCTCCAATGGCGAAGGAAGGCGGTACAGTCGGTGACCGCCGAACGAGGTGAGAGTGCAAGTGATCTGGAGCCAGGCATTCGGCGTCAACTGGAGTGGCGCCACGTTCCAAGCAGCCAGCAGATGGGAGACAGAAGAAGACAAAAGAAACCGCAGCCCAGCCTCCATGATTGCTTCGTTTACGGCGACCATGCCCTCCGGAGGCTGATCGGCTCGTTCATTCTCGGCCGGCACAAAAAGATCCACATCTGAAGGGACATGAAACCTCGTCCTCCAGACGGACAAATCCTTCCTGGTCGCCGAGCTCCTTATCTGGCCAAGGGACCATAGAGATCGCTGCGCAGCCCAAAACAGCGACCGCTTAGCAGGTTGGTAAGGATGAGCGATCGAGTATTCCCAGTAATTGAATTTAGGAGACGGGCCAGCCAACCTCTCCATGATTTCAGCGAAGGCCAAATAGGCCTGGCCGAAAGCACTATGCTGCTCCCAGTAGGCCCTCACCGCCGAATCTCTCTCCGTCTGCGACCGTCTTGGCTCAACCGCTGCCTCCCTGGCAACGTCGGCTTCATTGAACAGCGCCTCGACTTCCGTGGGGTAAATACCGGCACAGATAGACTCGACGGCCGTCTCCAGATAGAAATCTGCGGAGGATCCTCCCCGGGAAATCGAAGCCCCGGTGGCAGAGGTGGTGCCCACTCCATGCGAAGATGTTCCATACATTCTCGAAATAAGAAGAGGAGAAAAGGAGTGTCTTTTATTACCAAGGATCGAGTCGATCGACGATCAGCAGTCGAAATCTCCAAAAAAAATCTTCAGCAAAAGTCTTCTTCTCCGATAAATCGCATAAGGGTCTTAACACTGCAACCCAGCGCCTTTTTATAGGAGATGGCAGGGACTTCTATGCAATTATGGAGAATCTCAGGGGTTGGAGTGCAACCGTCGCAATTAAATGACTCCCTTGAAACCCGCGATGCGTCGTTTGGAGGTCACGCCAGATGAGGAGTCGCAGCTAACCATCGGTATCCTCCAACAGGAACCCGACACGTGCCCCGGGGACTTTTCCACGTCTATTATCATTTCCCGCTCATTTCAGCGACCGACCAGGTCGTCCAAGTACAAACCAATCCACTCAAAGACGATCGCCAGTTCTGTAAAATACAGAGTTACTCGTCATAATTCAGCAATCGCTAACAGAACCACCTCACCCCACGTTTCCAACATCGGAGCGCGTGGGGGGGCTTTTGTTGTGCGGCGATTTGTACACCTCGGCGGCGATCGGAGTAAGTGTCGAGCGACCGAGTCCACGACCGAATAAGGTACGGCAAACTTGTCTAAGCAGAGATAACAGTCCACCTTCGAGTATCTAGCGATCGAATCTCAAGGCGATCGCCTTTGGCATCTAGCGACCGTCTCTGGTACCCGACCTAAGACGACCGTCCTGTGCCGCGACCAAGACCTTCGTCCGACAAAGTCTACGAAGACCGGATCTCAAAGCAGCGCCCATGTGCAGATCCGCAAAAGGCGCTGTGTAACATGGATCGTTGACCATAGCCTGTCACCACCTTATCACCTACCGATAAACCCGCCGAAAGGTACAAGGTGGGACCGCCCGTGACAGCGACTCAGACGCGTGCAGACTTCTCATTGGACCGCACAGCTGGCTGCCAGCAACTCCTACAGACTTTAAGGAGACCAGCCTATGTGCTAAAAGACGATCGCCCGCTTATTATAATACAGCAGAGGCGATCGCTCGACATTTTCTCAGTCCTACAAATAGAGAACTTCCAGCAACTTGAGAAAGGTTGGAAAATCATTCCGAAAAACATCCACAAAGGTTCCTCTCAGTACCACTCACAACAGAGAAAGGTTCCGAATTCATTCATAAAAAACGTACACATACGTGCATCTCCGAAGAATACATACATTCCTTCAGGCTCTCGGCTTCCTCTCTGGGATCTACCTCAGGATTTCTCTCTCAGCACCTCTCATCCAGAAGACGGTCGGCAGAGGCAAGAACTCCTTGCAGTACTGGTTCAACGAGACCCGCCTGCCTAGGAACTCAAACATACAGCTACTACACGTCGTGAGATAATGTCGATTTCTCACGGTCGTCACAGCTCATCAAACGTTGTTACAAGAACTCACAGAGCATCATATCTAGTTCTTCCGGCAATCTTCACGGTCTATAGCTAAGATAACTAGAATCTTTACACTCATTGTAATAGTATTCTAACATTAATATTTGTACTCCAAAGTATTTGTATTAATAACATCTCGCGAGAGCATTCAAGCTCGGACTAACAACCCCGGCAAATCTTGTGTTATTTACTTTTCCACGGAAGTGTTCTCGCACTTTGTTTGCTATCCATCCATTCCAGCAATATCTATCTCCGGATAATATTTTGGGTAGCAACAGAACCCAGGTGGCCGGGGTGCTGCTGATCCCCCAACCACTGTGCTGTGTCTTTTTTTGTTCAATTAGGACACTAAATATTATTTATATGTTATCTGTCAGCTTTAAATTAATTTTGTGATGATTAATTTTAGTATATGTTGGTGTATGCCATGACCATAAATTGACCAATGTGATTAGATATTTCAATTTATTATTGGGTTGGTTTTAACGGCCTGCGTGTTGTTTAATTATAATTGGTTTTTACGGCCCGTGAGTCGTCTTTTAATTTACTATTATAATTTACAACATGCGTATCATTTGCCCTCTTGTAATTTAATTTTACTAGTGTATTATATTTTTCTTAATGTAATGAAGACAAGAAGGAGAGGAAGAACGGACTCAAGGAGCCAATTGTCGCGTATGACGCTCCAAGGAGTTGGAAGATCAATGAAGACGAATTATACCCTTTAGATTGACCTTTGTGATTTTCATGTTGGCTCATGAAAATCACGTTAGGATTATGGTCATGCTATACACGGTCCTATACCTTTTATATCATGTGATGCTATGAATGTTTAAATTTATGCATATATGTGATGCAATGTATGTTTAGATATATGTTACTCATCATAGACATGTAACATAGGATAAAACCCCTCGTTGAATTTTTTTAAATTGTCGTTCAGTTAAAACACCTATCAAGACTTCGTCATCTTGAGCAGATCATGCCAAAGCTGGGTGCTGGGATTATCTTAGTAAGGTAGGATAGGTAATGGTAATACCTATGTATTTTAATGAACTAAGAATTCAAAATAGTTTTAAACCTTAAAGCATAACATGGGATTATAACATGCTTGGGCATAAGATGCCAGATCCTATAAATATAATCTAAGAGTTACATATGATATAAATCGATAAATCCACCTAAAGTAGCTCAATTCTAGGTGTCATGTCAAGCCTGAGTTTAGAATTATGCAAAATGGGGTTTTAGCCCACTAAAATTACAAATATTGTAAAACTGAGGGTATTTTATTTTATTGGGAGTATTTTTTGAGAAATAAAATATACTTTTCATGTTGAATTTTGTAGATAGTAGAATGGCATCAAACAATATGTACACCATTTCACTCTGGTCCTTCCTTGAGAAGGACAAGCTCAAATAAAATGGCAGCAATTATCTGGATTGGATCCGGAGCTTGAGAATAGTTCTAAAGCAATAAAGAAATTTGTATGTTCTTGAGGATGAAATTCAAGATGAGCTTGCTGACAATGCTAACAAAGCAACAAAAGACAAATGGAAGAAATATTGTGATGATTCCATTGATGTCAATTGTCTTATGTTGGCTACCATTTGTCCAGAACTTCAGAAGAATCTGGAAGAAATGGAAGCCTTGAGCTTAATGCTCACCTCAAGAAAACTTTCTCAAAGCACGCTAGAAAAGAGAGGCATGATACCTTTCAAGCGTTGTATGCTTTCAAGATGGTTGTGGGGACATCTATCATCGCTCATACTCAAGATGAAAGGATATATTGATCATCTTCATAGGCTTGGTTTTCCACTTTCTAAGGAGCACTTCACGGATGTGATCCTAAACTCATTGCCCGATAGTTTTGGTCAGTTCATTATGAACTATAATATGAATGAGATGGAGAAGTATACTACTGAGCTGCATGAGATGCTTAAAACGACTGAGCAAAATTTTAAGAAGAAACAAAGCCACGTGCTGATGGTCAGCAAAGGGAAGTCCTTCAAGAACAAAGGAAAGGGCAAATGTAAAGCAAACGTTGCCAAATCTAAATACTCTACTAAGCCGGTTTTCAAGGCTAAAGCTCCCAAAGATGGATTGCCATCATTGTAATAAACCATGACACTGGAAAAGAAATTGCAAGGTTTACTTGGAAGAGCTAAAGCGTACCAAGGGTAGTGAGACTGCCACAGGTATATTTGTTATAGAAGTCAACTTATCTACTTCTAACTCTTGGGTATTGGATACTGGATGTGGATCTCACATTTGTACAAATGTGCAGGAATTGAGAAGCAGTAGAGAACTGAAGAAAGGGAAAATGGATCTAAGAGTTGGCAATGGAGCAAGAGTTGCTGCAGTAGCCATATAAACTTATGATCTAGTTTTACCCAATGGGATTTTTCTAGTTTTTGAACAATTGCTGTTATGTGTTTGCTATGAATAGAAATATTATTTCTGTTTCTACATTAGATTGTGAAGGTTACAATTTTCTTATTAAGAATAAGATTATTCGTATTTTCTTTGATGAATTGCTTTATGGTACTGCAACGTTATATACTGGCCTTTACAATATTGATCTAGATGAGTCCAACACTTTGGAAGTATATAACATTGCGACCAAGAAACCTAAGCTCAATGATTCTAGTCCGACTATCTTATGGCACTGTCGACTTGGTTACATAAATGAGAAATGCATTTATAAACTCTATAATGATGGACTTTTAGACTCGTTTGACTATGAGCCATGTGGGACATGCGAATCCTTTTATTGGGTAAGATGACGAATAATCCTTTCACCGATCATGGGGAAAAGGCTAGTGATCTATTAGGCCTAGTGTTAGTAGTACATACTGATGTATACAGACCTCTTAGCACTCATGCCAGAGGCGGATACAAATACTTCATCACTTTTACCGATGTTTTTAGTTGGTATAGATATGTTTATCTTATGAAGCATAAACATGAATCTTCTGAAATGTTCAAAATATTCCAGTGTGAAGTACATAATCAACTTGGCAAGACAATTAAAGCCCTTCGATCGGATCGAGGTAGCGAATACTTGAGCCAAGAATTCGATGATCATCTTAGGAGTTGTGAAATTGTTTCACAACTTACTCATCCTGGAACATCTCAACATAACGGAGTATCCGAGAGGAGGAATCGAACCCACGCCTTAAAAACAGCAGCATTCACCCTTAACCGTGTTCCATCTAAAGTAGTTGACAAGACACCATTTTAGAAATAGACTGGTAAGAGACCAAACTTTTCTTTCATAAAGATCTGGGGTTGCGAAGCGTTCGTAAGGCGCCAAGTGTTGGACAAACTAGCAGCCAGATCTAAAAGATGTTTATTTGTGGGATATCCTAAGAAAACTAAAGGATAATACTTTTATAAGCATGCGGAGAACAAAGTGTTTGTTGCTCGAAATGTTGTCTTCTTAAAAAGGGAATTTATTTCAAAAAGAGGCAGTGGGAGAAAGGTAATTCTCAAGGAAACTCGAGAACCAAAAGAAGACATTGCTTCACCGATGAAAATTGAACAAGCTCAAAAATCAGTTGAAGAGCCAGTTCAAAGTACACAAGTCTCTCGCATATCTGATAGGGTGCGACATGAACCTGAGAGATATGGGTATCTCGTAACAGGGGATGATGATGCATTGCTCATAGATGATGATCCTAGTACCTATATAGAAGCTGCTTCAGAACCAGAGTTCGAGGAATGCCTAGAGGCCATGAATTCAGAGATGCAGTCCATGTATGACAATCAAGTTTGGAACTTGATAGATCCACCTGAGGGTGTTAAACTCATTGGGTCCAAATAGGTCTTCAAAAGAAGAAAGACATGGACGATAATCTGCAAGCCTATAAAGGTAGACTAGTGGCAAAAGGTTATAGACAGATTTATGGTGTTGACTATGATGAGACTTTTTCGCCAGTAGTCATGCTTAAATAAATTAGAATTTTATTTGTCATTGCCGCATACTATGATTACGAAATATGGCAAATGGATGTCAAAACAGCGTTTCTTAATGGAAACCTACTCGAAGATGTGTACATGACATAACCTGAGGGTTTTGTTCATCCAGAAAATTCTAAAAAAATTTGCAAGCTTCAAAGATCCATTTATGAGTTGAAGCAGTCTTCTTGGAGCTCGAATCTTCATTTTGATGAAACTGTCAAAGAGTTTGGGTTTACTCAAAAAGAAGATGAACCGTGTGTGTCCAAGAAGATTAGTGGAAGCATAGTTATTTTCTTAGTGTTATATGTAGATGACATAGTACTCATTGGAAAGGACATACCCACCTTGCAGACAGTCAAGACTTGGTTGGGAAGTTGTTTCTCAATGAAAGACTTAGGATAAGCTACTTATATTCTTGGGATAAAAATCAATAGAGATAGATCAAAGAGAATGATTAGTCTAAGTCAAAGTACCTACATTAACAAAATATTGAAAAGGTTCAATACACATGACTCCAAGAGAGGACTCTCGCCAATGTCTCATGGCATTCATCTGAGTACGACTCAGAGTCCTTTGACTCCTGATGAGCGAGCTCGAATGAGCAAGAGTCCTTATGCTTCGGCCATTGGATCGATCATGTATATCATGATTTGTACTCGCCCAGATGTATTGTTTACCTTTAGCATGACAAGTCGATACCAACCAAAACCAGGTGAAAGTCAATGGACTGCAGTGAAGACCATCCTAAAGTACTTAAGTAGAACTAAGATGTGTTCCTATTTTGTGGAGGTGTGGGAAATGAGCTGTAAATGGTTACGCCAATGCAAGTTTCGAAACCAATAGAGACGATTTAAGATCGCAGATGTTTTGTGTTTTGTTTAAAATGGAGGTGCTGTGAGTTGGAAATGTTCCAAGTAAGCACGCTCATAGATTCTATAACTCAAGCTGAGTACCTGGCAGCATCAGATGCAGCCAAAGAGAATATGTGGATCCTTTTTAGGGCCTATAAGTCTTTACTGTGACAATAATGGTGCTATTGCGTGAGCTAAAGAGTTAAGGACCGATTAGAGATCCAAACACATACCCAGTATATGCAAAGTAGCAACGGAAGATAATGTTGCTAATCCACTTACCAAGTCTCTCTCACAAGGAAAGCATGTTGAGCATGCTAGATTGATAAGACTAAAATCATGAATGAATGGTCCTAGTGCAAGTGGGATATTGTTGGGAATAGTGCCCTAGGACATTCGATGTGTCGAGACTTGTAATTGTCACATTTAAGTAAAGTTATTTGATATCCTTTATTTCTCATTGATTATTATAATGTGTGTATGTTTTAATATTATAATAATCGAATAATGATTATTCACGAATAATAAAATTATTCAAATGTCCACAGTCCAATCACGTAGAGTGGAGACTCAAGTGATTAATATACTAGTATAAGTTTGATTGATAATCATCGGATGATTATGCGTATGGTATAGATCAAACTTATGGGTATTGGTTGGAGAACCAACACTGGACAGACCCGCATTGAGATCACTGCATGGAAATATCATAAGTGAATCTCAATCTGACAATATGTCAATAAATCCTTGAACCCGAGATTATCATAGAGTCTAACATGATATCTGTTATGCCATGACGTAATCTAACGTAATCTGAAATATGGTGATCATAAAGGTTAGTGATCGGGAATAGTGGAAGTCATGTAGAGGGCAATGAATAATCAAGATGGGGATTCGCCCTATCTTTAGGGAGAGATATCTGTTGGGCCCCTCGATAAGTAGGATTGGAGGAAATGCATGGCCATGCTCAAATGAAGAGTCATTTGATTCTATCAGTCTACTTAAGATTGAGAAAGCATTTGACCATAATAAGTATGATAATTTCCATGACTTAGTTAAAATATGATATCGCGCGACAAATGGATTTAACACGTTAAATAGTTTAATGGACTATAAACTTATATTATTCGGGTAGTCATAATGTCTTTCTAGAGACCGCTTATGACTTATTATTTAATAAGATATTAAATAATTGCCAACATATTATAAGGCTTTTGGGTCACACATACGACGACTAAAGACAAGCAAGAATAATTAATAGATATAATATTATATATTATATTTATTACAGAAATTAGATAATGAGTAATATATAATATAGGATATTATATATTAAATTATTTAATTATATCAACTGGTAAGATAAATATAATATTAGTATTATATTTACTAGAAGATTAAATAATAAGTAATATATAATATAAGATATTATATGTATTGTATTATTTAATAAGTTGAGGGAAAGCAAATACTAGAGTTTGACTCTCGGGTTTACTTAGTATAAATAAAGGGTCTTGGACAAGGAATTGTCATAAGACAAAAAGTACACAACCCTAATTGTATGAGATAAAAATCGGCCCTCCCTCTTCAATTCATCCAGACCGTTTTTCTATTCGGGAAGTCTGTTTCAGCCATCTCCGTCTTCTTCCCTTAGTTGATTTTAATCAACAATACAAATCCTTCTAGCAAGGAATTATTTGTTGTACTGTTTATCAACGTTATTCATAAGGATCTTGCAATCCGACCTGTACCAGTTGTTCATATGTGGATCACCGAAAGAGAAAGAGAATTTTAATTAGATTCTGGTCCGGGTTCAGATACGTTCTTCGTATTAAGTTAATTCGATAAACTCTTTATAAATCAAATAAATTACTGCATGAAGATTCTCGTCTGGGTGTTTCGTTAATTTATTCTGCTACATCTTGCTCATAATATTGTATTTGATACATGTAAAACCCAACACTCTTAGCCTTTGGACATAATTTTTCTTCTAACACTAGGAGGCATATTGGTGGGAAAACTTAGTGTTGGAATCCGCCGATTGAAGCCAATATTGCTTGGCTCTTTGGCGCCAGTAAATACCTTCTTGATCAATGAGTTCTGTTGACTCTGAGTCAGCTTTCCTAAACTGTTCCAAACTGCTAGGATCACAACGTCCTCTCAAATCAGACACTGTCATGTAGCTGTTTAATACATTTGCCGAATTTATGGAAGTAGTCACCGCCCCAGGCCATAAGTCCATCACCACAAAAACCCAGTCTTTCCTGAAATTGCGTTGCTGACAACCTCTTTGCACCATCATCACGTAACCAGGCATTTCCAAACATAAAACAACATTTCTGTCTCATCATATTCGTACCATTTAAACTAATAAAAAGAGCAATATGATCGGACCTTCGCATGTCATGATTAAACACACATGCTGCACCATGTAAAACTTGCCAATCTGCCATCGCCACCTCTCTGTCAATACGTTCTTCTCTCCATCCATATGTACCCCTCCCTTTCTCCCAGTAAAGGGGTAGCCCCTCATTCCCAGATCAAACAAGCTACATTCCTCTAACGCTTCGTTAAAACCTCCAATCA
Source organism: Orobanche coerulescens (assembly GCA_033398695.1). NCBI lineage: Eukaryota > Viridiplantae > Streptophyta > Magnoliopsida > Lamiales > Orobanchaceae > Orobanche > Orobanche coerulescens. Next base: position 85,327,843 of record CM065809.1, read on the forward strand.
GCCGTTGCGGATATGGGCCATTTCTCAGCACTTGCGCACATATCATTAAAGTCACCAATTAATACCCAAGGTAAGGGGGAACGATCCTTCAGCGAGGGAATTAAATTCCATGACGACTGACGTTTATCTCATTGTAGAAAGCTATAGAGACCTATAAGCCTCCAAGGAGCAGCATCCCAATACTGACCATAACATCAACGTGATTCTTGGAGTAGCTAATAAGATTAGCCGTATTATTTCACTTCCAAAGCAATGTCAGGCCTCTACTCAAGCCCTCACTATCAACAATAAACAGACCTTCAAAACTAATTAGAATTCGTAATTTTCCGCAAACTCTCGTGCACCTTTAGTCTCCATTAAAAATACAAAGTCAGGATTTTTTGTGAACACCATGTTCGCCACTTCTTGAACTGTCGGTAGGTTGCCCAAGCCCCGACAGTTCAAACTTATATTACTCATTGATCTCGGTGGGTATGCGTCACAGAACCCGCCCCATACAAGTTTTTGACACGTTTTTTTTTTTTTGATATTTTGGTCATTATAACATCATTCCCTCCTACCACCTTCTTTTCGAAGTCATACTGAAACCTTCCCCGTCATCTTCCTGATCTAACCCATCCTTCTCCTCACCAGCCGAGATTAAATTACTGGAGCTACTACCCACCACCAGATCCTCAAAACAAAGCCAAGGCATGCCTATATCTCTTTTTGAAACGTTTCCTGCCAGCCTTTCGCAAGGCATCATAGTGGTAGTTTTCTGGGTCCAAATTCGGTTGGACTGCCTTAGCACAATGCTTCGCAATGTGTACAAGTATAGCACAATAGAAATAGAATGAATTGATACGCTTGTATTTCAACTGGATCTAAGCGATAGTGCCATCCCGTTTGGTGAGTTGCATTTTATGCTTCAACAGTTTCTGAACAACAATGGAGACGCACACCCTATAAAAGCCCTTACTGGTTCGGGGAGTATTAAGTGTATCAACTTATAAAATTTCCACCAAATTTTCCAACCACCTCAAGGACAGTGGGGTATGTATATCCCTGTGGGAGCCCATGAATCTGCACCCATAAATCCATCATGTATAGGTGATTGTTCATTGCACGTTCCCTAGGTTCCAATAGCTTGCACAATAAGGAACTATTATCAAAGGACCACGATCCCTTGTCAATAATATGTCTGGGATATTTCTCGTGGAACAAGTATATATTTCCCTCATCTTTGATAACACGAACCCCAAAGGACGGTTTCCAAGCCGCTGCAAAAACATGCTGCATTATCTCAAACTTAACTGGCCTAGTCGTGAGCAAGCGTCCAGCCACCACCCATATTTGCACTTCACCAATCGGAATCTGGAGTCCATCTTGTAGGTCACAAGTCATCAGGAATAAATAGACTTATTAAACTCTTTTCCTTAATCAGGTGAGCTTCTTGTATAATATGCAGCTAACAGATCTTAGATGCAGATGAGTAGTGCGGAAGCACAGCTGGTAATACTGCAGATGACTTATATCGTCTGTAGGTGACTTATGTCAACTGTAAAGACTAAGCAATGTGGAAAACAGTTGACTATCTAATGGAACAGTAAATATGAATCCATCAGATAGATATGATGAATGCAATAAAGCACCAAGCACTTATAGTAGTGTCAGAGGTGGGGTCATACTCTACTAGTCCACTTATCTCCAAACCAGTTGAAGATGAATTCACTGTAACTTTCAACCAGTGATAAACGTTACAATGATTCAAACCAGTTACAACAGCTTCCAACCAGTGGAAACCCGTGGCCGTTGCAACTCCCTTGATTGCCTAGCACCTCTTGATCGAAAACCCGTGGATGCCTCAACAACTCTCAAGCTGTCTATCACCTTCCAATCATGAACCCGTGAATGCCTTATCAGTCGCGAAACTTCTGAAACCTCATTCACAGAAGTACCCCGTACTCAGTTTTAAAGACAAGAGTATTTGTCTTCTCCAACTTCAAGAGCTTCTTAGAATATGAACTTTAGAACTAGATCTTCACGATGCTATAGAATGTTTTGATAACTTTGATTGCTTTGTTCTCTTGAGTGTGTTGTTCACATCGTACTTTGCTCATTATGATATTCAGATATTTATAGTACGAATCTTGAGCTTCTCTTCATAGCCGTTGCATTAGTGTAACAAATTGGTCCGTTGGAGAGTGGACTTCTTTGTTTATCTTATCATTCCATTGCATGGCTTGATTCCCTCTTCAATTCCGACCGTTGGAAATGATTCTTTTGGTCGCGCCGCTTTTCTTGATTTGTATATTCATAAGTCTTCAGAATGCGGATCTCAAGGAATATTTTATTCCTAACTTCCAGGGAATCTTTTTGGTTTGTCTCTTTATGTCTGCATGTGACTTTCCGTTATTGTTGAACACTTGCTGATGTGGACTGAGTTTCTTAAACTTGGCTGATATCTTGTCTGAGAACTCATCTGATATCTCTTGGTCAAACCTTCTAGATGTGCGGTCAACCCTCTCTGATATAAAACTTCTCTGTGTAGAAGTTCTCTGAGATAAAGTCCTCTGATCTGACTGAAGTTCTCTGATCTGATGGTCAAACTTCAGCTGATACTTGTTTTGACCAGACCTCGTCTGATAACTCGTCTGTAGTTGGGTTTTGGTCAAACCTCTCTGATATTCCCGTTTGACCAATGCTTGTCTGATGTATCGCCTTCTTCAGAACTAAACTGCAGCTGGGTTTTGGGCAAACCTCTCTGATGTTTGCGTTGAACAAAAACTCGTCTGATAATGAACTTGCCTGTGAACTTCTCTGATATATTGGTTGTTCTATACTTAGTCGATTTTATTACTGATTAACACTTGATCAGGACTTGGCCTAAATTTTAAGGCCAATAGAAGATACTCATTTGGTTCTTCTTTACAATGCCAAGTATTTAGATCATACATTTGAATAAATCACAATACAGGGATGACATCATCAAAATCTAATAAGTATTCCTTACAATTTCCCCTATTTTGATGATGGCAAACTAAAGCATTTCAAATGTAAGCAACTATGCACAAAAATAAAGTGCAAGACACAAGTAAAACTCAGTCTTTTTGAGACAACTAGTGGTTGTCATTCAAGTGACTGTTATAAACTTTTTCATAGATGTTACATTACATTGCAGTTCTTGAATGAAACAAAATACAAGTAAGCTAAATTTACAAGTATTACAAAAATTACAAGACAAAAATCACAAGTAAATTACAAGTAAATTCATCTTTCATCTCCATCTCCCTCTGCCTCTTTCTCTGATCTGCTGCTTTGCTGGAGGAAGTGATTTCAATAGCTTAGCTCCAATAGGTTTCTTTGTTACTGGGGCTAACCCATATTTATTTTTGACCACCAATGAAGCAAATTGCTGCTGTTCTGGAGATGTGAAGTTATATTCCATGCATACTTCTCTAATATCTTCCTGAAGAGCCAATTCATCAAGTTCTCCATTCATGAGTGTTGGTGCTTCTCCAGTTCTGAAACTAGGGATCATAGGGTATGAATTGAAGTCCTTTGCAGCATATTTCTTCAAGATTCCCCAAAGCTTGGGGAAATTCATGTCCATGAAGTTTATGAAGGTTTTTTTTTGTGGGGAGCAATCTTTATCTTGAAGTATTTTCCAGGGTAGTACTTCTCAATGAATTGCTTTTTTGCACTTCCCCACATGTGTTCTGCTTCAGCAGGCATGAACTCTTCAACATATTGGAGTTCTTTGCCTTCCCATTGGTAGCTTACTTCTGAATCCTGTCTGGTCCTCTTTCTTTTGGCTGCAGGAGGATCTTCAGGTGCAGCTGGCTCTTTCCTCTTTAGGCTAGAGCTACCTGCCTGAATCAGAGGGAGGTCTTGATGATTTTTCCTTATTTCTTCTCTGCCTTCCCCCTTATTCATTGCTTCCCCCTGTCTGCTCTCTTCCTTCTTTCTCTTATCTTCCCCCTTTTTTCCAGCATCAGTAATCGAAGCTAGCTTCTCCTCCACCCTAGTCATGAAGTCAGACATGCCAAAAGGCATTCTGTAGTTTGAGGGTGGTAGGGTTGGTTCCTTCCTATTGATCAAAGTATCTATTTTGGCATTTAGGGACTGTAAGTCAGGCTTGACTTCGGTTGTCAGGAGTTTTGCAACCGTTTCTTCCACAAGTCGTCTGATCAGATTAGTGACCTCAGGTGATAGTTGGACTCCAGGTGACAGTTGATGAGTGTTTTCACCTGAGCCTTCCTGTGCTGGTTTCCTGGCTATTGACTTCTCTGAAGGGAGGCTCCTATCAGCTGCTTTCTGATCCGTTGGAGTTTTATATGGAGCACCTGACTTGTTTCAACTTGTTTTTCAACTTCTGCCTCTTCTATTATTTTTTCAACTCCAGCATTTTCTTCATCTTTCTCATTTTCAACTGCTTCTTCAACTTCAACAATAGTAGTGATTTTATTCACTCTTCTTTCTCCTTGTTTCTCCTTTATTCCTTCATCCTGACCATCAAATATTCTTCCTTGGAGGACATCTTCCATCACTTGAAGAATGAATCGGTCCATGTTCTGTTTAAAGTGGGAGATGAACCAATTCTCCTCTAGTAAATTTTCCACCTCTGTATCTTGATAGAAATACAAAACAAGTTATTCTACATCAATAGGGTGCTCCCAAGTACTTATCCCCACAAAACATTTTAGTTGAGAGAAGGTAAGCATTTTAAGTTCTCTCCATTCCTCATATATGTTAATAAAAGAGTAATTTAAAACTTCGTTTCTTACCAACTGTAGTTGAGTTTTGGTAAGTCCCAAAGAATTGTTTGTCCATAGGTTGAATGAGTAGTCTGCAACTGGTATTTCATATTGTCTCTTCTGCTTCTTCTTCCCCTATTATGCTTGGAAGAGTTAGGAGGTGAATCACATCAGGCACCAGCTCAGATGCATGCTCAGGTCGATCTTCAGACTTTGCAGGCACAAGTGATGAGGGAGGCTGCACTTCTTCTTCTTGTTCTAATGGATAGTCCACCAGGCCTTTTTGTCTCTTTGGGGACTGATCTGGTGAAGAGATTATGTGGACAACTTTCTCTATTTCAGGTAACTTTATTTTTAATGCCTTGGACAGAGGAATGTTGTCCAAGTCAGAGTCATATGCAGGTAGCTTCTCTGGTGCAGGTGATTTTTGAGTCTCAGATGCAGAGGGGGCTGAGGTTATCTCCTCTGCAAGTATCTTAGGAGGGTTTTGGGCAGCTGCATCAGATCGAACTTCGTCTGAGTCCGAAGGTCCTCAGTAGGGAGAAGTTCCACTTGTCATCTCCTTCAGAATCTTAGCTTCTTTCCTCTGGTCTCCCAACTTCTTCAATGTTTTTGGGCCAGGTGACCAAGTCTTTTGCTTCCATGAAAGGTATCTGCAGCTCCTTTAGCCTTCCCGAGGAACTCCAAGATCCAACTGATATGAGTTCCATAAGCCAGTTTTTGTTTGAATTTCTTCTCATCCTCATTCTAGCTAGCTTGGTTAACTTCCCGAACTAACTACCTGTAGATGTAGTCAGGCCAGTTAATCCTCTGCTGCTGGAATAGAGCTCCAATCACTGTGTACTTGGCGGATGACAATTGATCATAGCTTCCTGTCATCCCCATGACGATTTTGTTCGTGATGTCAAGAACATACTTGTATTCCTTTTTACGGTCACCTCTCCTTGCCGTAAGTTTGACCTTAGTTGACTCATGTGGTAACTTGATCTCATACCACGTTTCGGTTGAACTTTGCTTTAGTGCTTCGATGGCGATGCCTCTGTTCTCCATTTTGAAGGCGTCGGTGATGGTTTGCGGTGTGATATTTATTTCTTCTCCAAAAATTGAGCTCATGATACAGTGCTCGGTGACTTGTGCTTCCTTGTAGAAGCAAATAACGACTTCCTTGAATAGCTGCTTAAGATTGATGTCCATAAAATGATAGATATTATTCTTTCTCATCCTTCGAATTACATGGCTCATTTCTCCCATGTTGTTCGATTCCAGTAATCCCTCGAAATCGATGACGATGCTAAATATTATTTGTTCCTTCACTAGTTTGAGATTAACTCCTTCGAAGTACTTGGTAGAGTCCATTTATGCAAGAATAAGCTTTTCGATTTGAGTGGAGAGAATATTCAAGAGTTTTTCTGCTTTTGAAAAATTAGGGTTCTTAGAGCTTGAAGACGGTAAAGTTTTCTGAAATAATTTCTGCCGTCTTATATACCCAGTCGAAAAGACCTTTTGAATTTTAATAATTAAATAATCAAGTGGCGGTCTGATTTTTGATAAATAAAGAATGGCAGTTGAAATTGATCGGACTTCGTGGAGGTAGTGTGATCATGTGTTTTCACGTGTAAATAAATAATAATATAATAATTATAAGTCGGTCTAAGAGTGAGAAACTTATATGGTTGACCGTTTGACTTCTGATGCAGCTATTATTTTAATTTCTTCTCTCCTCTGATCAGCGGACTTTTCTGTCTGTGCTCTGATCAGCTAGCTTTACTTTGTCTTCTGCATTAGGTGAGGTATGTCGCATGTGGTTGATATCAGCTAACTTTCTTATCTATCCTTCGGATCCTCGTCTGCTCTGATCAGGTGGCTTTCCTCGTCTCTTGTTTGCTTCAGGTCAAATGACTTTTCTTTAGGTCTCCGCATCAGGTACCTTTTTCTTCATCTGGTCTCCGCATCAGGTAGCTTTTCCTTCATCTGGTCAGATGACTTTTCTTTCGTCTGTTTTTCAACCAAGCACTAGGTTCCCAATCTAGTAATCCAAGATTCCTACTAAGTTCTAGAAATCTTTCTTCTGGAAAGGGCTTAGTGAATATGTTAGCAATTTGATACTCTGTGCTGACTCTTTCCACTTTTATTCTCTTGTAAAGCTCATGGTCTCTGATAAAGTGATGTTTGACATCTATGTGCTTTGTTCTTGAGTGTAGAACTGGATTGTTTGTTATTGCAATTGCACTGTTGTTGTCACACCATATTGGAACTTCATTTTCTATGATGTTGTAGTCCTCTAGCTATTGTCTAATCTATAGAATCTGAGCACACCAGCTACCTGCAGCTAATTAGTATTCTGACTCAGTTGTGGATATTGAGGTAGATACTTGCTTCTTGCTGAACCACTATATGAGTCTGGTTCCAAGGAACTGACATGTTCCACTGGTACTTTTCCTATCAATCCTGCATCATGTAAGTCTGCATCTGAATATCCTGAGAGTTCAAAGTTGTCATCCTTGGGATACCATAATCCAATATTGATTGTGGATTTAAGATATCTGATTATCCTCTTAGCATCTTCCTGGTGAGACTGCTTCGGCTTGGATTGGAATCTGGCACACACTCCTACTGCATATGAAATATCTGGTCTGCTTGCAGTGAGGTATAAAAGTGAGCCAATTAGTTCTCTATAGTGTCTTGGATCCATTGGAATGCCTTCTTCATCTGCATCAAGGTGTATGGATGTGCTCATGGGAACTCTTAGTGATTTGGCTGAGTTCATGCCGAATCTTTTGATTAAGTCCCTTGTATATTTTGCTTGGTTGATGAAGATTCCATTGTGAACTTGTTCGACTTGTAAACCAAGAAAGAAATTTAGCTTTCCCATCATACTCATCTCAAATTCTCCTTGCATGAGACTTGAGAATTTTTAACATAGCTCAGGGTTGGTTGAGCCAAATATGATATCATCCACATATATTTGAACAAGTAATATGTGGTCTTCATTTTCCACTCTAAAGAGGGTCTTGTCCACCTATCATTTGCTGAATCCATTCTTCTCCAGAAGCACATATAGTGTCTCATACCATGCTCTTGGTGCTTGCTTGAATCCATATAGAGCTTTCAGAAGCTTGTTTACTGTCTCCTTTAACAAATCCAGGGGGTTGCTCCACATAGACTTCTTCTTCTAGTACTCCATTGAGAAGAGCGCTCTTTACATCCATTTGGTAGACTTCAAAATTCTTGAATGCTGCATTTGCAAGGAATAGTATGATAGCTTCTATTCTTGCTACAGGTGCATATGTTTCATCAAAATCTATTTCTTCACATTGAGCATATCCTTTTGCAACAAGTCTAGCTTTATTCCTAATAACAACTCCATCTTCATCACATTTATTTTATACACCCACTTGGTGCCTATGACTTTCTTGTGATCTGGTCTGTCTGTTAGTTCCTAGACATTGTTCCTCTCCATTTGGTTGACCTCTTCTTGCATTGCAATTATCCATGAGTAGTCCTCTAGTGCTTGATCTGTTGTTTTGGGTTCCATTTGAGACATGAAACATGAGAACATTGCCATTCTTGCTGGTTATGTAGATTGTCTGGTTCTGACTCCACCAGTTAGGTTTCCAATTATTTATTGAATGGGATGATCTGTGAACCATCTGGGATATCTTCTTCAGGGTTTGTTACCCCTGTTGAGTTGCTTTGATGAACTTCGTCTCTCTCGGCATCATCTTGGTTCTGGCCTTCTTGAACTGCAACTGGATCAGCTACGGTCTTGTCATCTGTAGATGGGAATCCTGTCTGCTCTGTAGGTGTGCCTTTATCAGCTACAGTTAGATCTTCATCAGCTGCAGTTGGATCATCTATGTTTTGGGATATTATCTGATCTACAATTGAGTCTTCTGGCTGAACTACAGTTAGGTCTTCAGGTGAGTCCATCATTCTTGTATCATGGATGATAACTTCTTCTAAGGTGGCGGATTTGAGCTTTTTCTCAATTGATTCCACCTATTTCCTGTACTCAACAGTTGACTCATCAAACATAACATGGGGTGTTTCTTCCACAAATAATGTTCTTTTATTAAATACTATGTATGCCTTCTTTATTTGTGAGTATCCCATAAAGCGACCATCATAGATTTTAGCATCAAAGGTATTCAGTTGGGTTTTACCATTGTTGTGGATGAAACACTTACAACCAAATATATGAAAGTCTGCAACAGTTGGTGTTGTAGCATTCTAAACCTCATAGGGAGTTTTGCCATGTCTCCCTACAATCATACTCCTGAGTATGGCATGTTGTGTTGACAGCTTCAGTCCAGAACCTCTTTGGCAGGCCAGCTTCAGCAATCATTGACCTGGAAGCTTCCTTCAAGGTTCTGTTTCTTCTTTCAGCAACACCATTTTGTTGTGGTGTTCTTGCGGCAGATACTTCACGATGGATTCCATTTTGATCACTATATTCAGTGATTGCCTTGTTGAGAAATTCCCACCTCTGTCTGATTTAATCTTGATGATGGAAAGGGATTTCTCATTCTGAATCTTTCTCAGCAGCTCAGGTAGCTTTGTTATCACTCTTTTTATAGAGGAAAATAACCCATGTAAATCTCGAGTAGTCATCCACTACTACTAAGGCATGCTTCCTTCCACTCAAAGTCCTCGGCTTGATGAGGCCAAAGAGATCCATATGAAGTAGATCTAATACTCTGGTGGTGAGAGTGGTAGGCTGTACTGGTTTGAATGATTCTCTGGTTTGCTTTCCCTTCTGACATGCATCACAGAGGGCTTCTTTCTTGAATGCTTCTTCTGGGAGTCCTCTGACCAGCTTTTGAGAGCTGATTTTTTTGATGGCTTTGAAGTTTAGGTGACATAATCTGTTGTGCCATAGCCATCCATTTTCAGCAATTGTCTTTGATAGGAAACAAGTGTTTGGAGTGCCTGTATTCCAGTCTATCATGTAAACGTCTCTTCTTATGAATCCTTGTAGCTTCACTTCTCCAGTAGGATATCAATCAACATGCATTTCCAAATAGTGAAGACTACTAGGTCCTTTTCACCATAGAATTTACTTATGATCAAAAGGTTGTATTTGAGCCCTTTGACATAATGTACTTTGGATATGGTTATGTTTCCTCTATGCAGCTCTCCAAATCCTTTTGTATGTCTTCTAGAGTTATCTCCAAAGGTTACATCTGTACCTCTTTCTTTGATGTAGTTTGAGAGCACCTCCTTGTTCCCTGTCATGTGTCTTGAGTATCCAGAAGCTACAAACTACTCTTCACCTCCTCCTGTTGAACTTGAGGTGACATGGTAGTAGTCCTTCCACCTTTTCTGCAATCAAACAAGCATATATTTAGGTACCCAAATTTGTGTGGGTCCTTTGGGGTTAGTAGGCTTCCTGGAGAATTGGTTTCTCCTTGGGTTATAAAAATCATGTTTATTACCCCTATAAGGTGTGTACTGCCTAGGTCTATATCATTGGTTAGGATTGTATACTGGATATGCCTCATAAAATCTCTGGTGTGGGCCATTTCTAAATCTTGGCTGAGACCATTTATCAAATCTTTGGGGTCTCCACACCTGTTCTTTTTGAAAAACTGGATAACCTTGACTTTTCCATTTACCTCTCCTATTTTGGAATCTGTTTTGGGGGAGTCTTTGGTAATAGTTGAATAATGTTTTGGCTTCTGCCTTGGCCATTGCCTAGTCTCATGTCTCATTTTCTCGGCTGTCACAGTCAAGTGTGCAGATTTTAATTTTTCAAAGTCTTTGAGGAGCTGATTGACAGATTCATGTAAGTCAATATCTTTAGACATGTCTGAGCTGTCATTGTTTGAAATTGAGGGTTTAGATGTTACCTCTTCATTAGATAGGTTGGCCATCATACAGTTGTAGTCTTCATCATCATCAGAGAAGAATCCACTGCTAGATTCTACTCTTTCTTGGCCTTCTCCAATGAAAGCTTTCCTTTTGTCCTGTTTTCTGCCAACTTCTTTCTTGCCTTCATCTTTCTTGAGTTCTGGACAGTCAAACTGGATGTGTCCGGTTTTGTGGCAGTTGTCACATTCCACCTTCCAGTTGCCAGCCTTTTGGTTCCTCCTTGGATTGTCCTTGTAATTATTCTTGTACTTGGAATAGTTCTTCCTGAAATTGATGAACCTCTACATGATGAAAGCCATATCTTCTTCAAAATTTAGAGGGCTGGGGGGACTGACTTCAGCTAGGCTCTTTGCAGATGATTCTGCTGCAAATGCTATCCATTTTTCAGCTGGTTCATTTGATGATGAACAGGGCAACTCAAATTCATAGGCCTTCAGATCAGAAAATAGCTCCTGGATCTTTATCTTGTTGAGATCATTTGATTCTCTCATGGCCACAACTTTCATGCTCCATTCATGGTTGAGAGATCTTAAAACTTTTAGATCCATCTCCCTGTTACCATATGTCTTTCCAAGGGAGGTTATTTCATTGATAATCTCAGTGAATTATTTCTTTATATTGTGTCCACCTGGTCAATTATTTCTCCATTCTTAACCTTGAAATTGTCAAATTCTTGAGTTGCAATTGACAACTTATTTTCCCTGATCAGCTCGGTTCTCTCACACATTACAACTAATATGTCCTAGATTTCTTTGGCATTCTTGCAATTTTTAATTTTGACCATGGTTGCCTTGTCAAGAGTGTGATATAGCACATCTCTGGCCCGGTTATCAATATTAGCCAGCTTCCTTTCTTCAGGGGACATCTCGGTTCTCTTCTTGGGAATCTTCTATGGCTTCCCAGCAGCGACTTCTTCTGGTGTTTTGTCCTTCTCAAATATGAACGGTCCATCCTCAATAACACACCACATGTCATCATAAATGGATGACAGATGAGCATGCATTCTTATTTTCCAAAGGTCATATTCATCTACAGAAAATATAGGTAATCTTGAGTGCATGTGTTGCATGTGTTCCATTATAATATGACAGATTAAAATATATACTCAAGTATATGGATCAGGTTCTCTGAAATTGAACCAACCTCTCTGATACCACATGTAGGTCACAAGTCATCAGGAATAAGTCTAGAGGGGGGTTGAATAGACTTATTAAACTCTTTTGCTTAATCAGGTGAGTTTCTTCAGCAGGTAACTTATGTCAACTGTAAAGACTAAGCAATGCGGAAGACATTTGACAATCTAATGGAACAGTAAATATGAATGCAACACATAGATATGATGAATGCAATAAAGCACACAAGCACTTATAGTGGAGTCAGAGGTGGGATAATCCTGTACTAGTCCACTTCTCTCCAAACCAGTTGGAGATGAATTCACTATAACTTTCAATCAGTGATAAAGTTACAATGATTCAAACCAGTTACAACAGCTTCCAACCAGTGAAAACCTGTGGCCGTTGCAACTCCCTTGACTGCCTAGCACCTCTTGATCCAAAATCCGTGGATGCCTCAACAACTCTCGAGCTGTCTATCACCTTCCAATCAAGAACCCGTGGATGCCTTATTAGTTGCGAAACTTCTGAAACCTCATTCACAGAAGTGCCCCGTACTCAGTTTTAAAGACAAGAGTGTTTGTCTTCTCCAACTTCAAGAGCTTCTCAGAATATGAACTTTAGAACTAGCTCTTCACGATGCTATAGACTGATTGGATAACTTTGATTGCTATGTTCACTTGAGTGTGTTGTTCGCATCGTATTTTGCTCATTATAATCTTCAGATATTTATAGTATGAATATTGATCTTCTCTTCATAGCCGTTGCATTACTGTAACAAATTGGTCCGTTGGAGAGTGGACTTCTTTGTTTATCTTATCATTCCGTTGCACGGCTTGATTTCCTTTTCAATTCCGACCATCGGAAAGGATTCTTTTGGTCCACCGCTTTTTTTGATTTGTATATTCATAAGTATTCAGAATGCGGATCTCAAGGAATATTTTATTTCTAACATTTCGGGAATCTTTTCGGTTTGTCTCCTTACGTCTGCGTGTGGCTTTCCGTTATTATTTACTTTTGAACGCCTACTGACGTGGACTGAGTTTCTTAAAATTGGCTGATATCTTATCTGAGAACTCATCAGATAACTCTTAGTCAAACCTTCCAGATGTGCGGTCAACCCTCTCTGATGTAAAACTTCTCTATGTAGAAGTTCTCTGAGATAAAGTCCTCTGATCTCACTGAAGTTCTTTGATATGACTGAAGTTCTCTGATCTGATGGTCAAACATCAGCTGCTACTTGTTTTGACCAGACCTCGTCTGATAACTCGTCTGCAGTTGGGTTTGGTCAAACCTCTCTGATATTCCTGTTTGACCAATACTTGTCTGATGTATCGCCTTCTTCAGAACTAAACTGCAGCTGGGTTTTGGTTAAACCTCTCTGATGTTTGCGTTGACCAAAAACTCGTCTGATAATGAACTTGCTTGTGAACTTCTCTGATATATTGGTAGTTCTATACTTAGTCGATTTTCTTACTGATCAACACTTGATCAGGACTTAGCCTAAATTTTAAGGCCTATATAAGATACTCATTTGTTTCATCTTTACAATGCCAAGTATGTAGAACATATATTTGAATATATCACAATACAAGGATGACATCATCAAAATCTAACAAGTATTCCTAACACACCTTTCGGAAGAAACGAGATCACTTCCTTGTCCTCCTCAGCCAAGCTAAATTCACTATATTATCGTTAATTTTCTGCATCGCTGGGTTATCCATGATAAAGACGATAAAAAAATGACCGGAAAAACTATAGATGTTGAACCAAATCGTGGAGAAAAAACCTATCTTCAAGGTGTAGAGACAGAAATCCTAGCTTCAAGGAGAGAAAAATCTTGAGATAGTTATATCTAGTCTACAATATAAAGGACAACGGTATTCTTTGATCGTAGTCTACACCTGAAAAGACTAATCTGACCCTCCCCTCTCATTCCCTTCTCTTTATGTTGAATTTAATAATAATAATAATAATAATATCAAATATTCAACAACAATAAATTTTAAAAGTACCTCGAGAATATTAAATTAAATTAAACGGGTAACTAATCTTAAAAAAATTTAACGGGGATATCCCAACGGACCTCCGACCGATCAAAATGGGACCGCCATCAGACCTCTAGCAGTCGACGATTTTTTTTCCTACGTCAGGCCGCCTTCTACCAGCCATTTTTTTTCGCCAGGATGTCGATCTACTTTCCCACGGCCGTAAAAAAAACTATATTCTTTTTTTACGCCAGGACGTTGACCTCCTTTCTGTCAGTCCACATTCTTTTTTTCTTTATTTTTATGCTAGGTCTGTCGACCTGCTTTTCAATGGGGCCACTGCCCATAGACATCCGATGATCAGCCAGTTTATTTTATATTCTCTTAAGGTAGGCCCGTCGGCCTGCTTTCCAGCAACGGCCCATTTTTTTGGCCTGTAGGCATGTTTTTCGACGGTCCTTAATTTTTTTATTTTTTTAGCAGACCCGTCGACAGCCGATGGAATTTTGAACCAACATATTATTTTTTTGTAACAAGTTAATCTGGTAATTTAATGATTTTAATCTAATTATGGCACCGCCACCGTGCCATTATGGTACGACTTATCTCTAGTCTATAATATAAAGGATAATAGTTTTTTTCTGTAATCTATGCCTGAAAAGACCAATATACCCCTCCACTCTCCCCCCCTTTGTGTTGAATTTAATAATAGTAATATCAAATATCCAAAAACAATAAATTTAAAAAAAATATCCATGCAATATTAAATTAAAATGGACAATTGATCTTCAGAAAAAAAATCTTTCCTGATAGGGATCTCCGATGGACCTCCGGCTGATCAATTTTTTTGGTGGGCCGCCACTGGCCGCCGAAAGACCTCTGATGGCCGGTCATTTTTTATGCCAGGCTGTCGGCCTGTGGTGGTCGGCCAATTTATTCTTTTTGTTTCTTTACACCAGGCATGCCTGCCTTCCCGCAACCGACCATTTTTTTCATTGTCGTTTATATAAAGTGTAACGCCCCCGTGATTTACAGAGATATTAAAGTGCCGTAGATTCTTTTTGGAGGACCTACCAGGCTGAGACCAACATAAATCCACACTTAAATTGACAATACTCAACTTCAAACCATATACATTACATTTGTTCTCCGAGACTCCAACTTCCATAATAACACCATCAAAATGACTGAACCACAAACAACCCACATTACCCGACAGTACTCGCGCGAGCACAAGGCAAAACACGACCCGGTCCACAACAGGACGACCACATACTCAAAATAGTGCATGATATCAGTGTTGATCGCCATCCTCGTGTCCTTCCTGTGCTGGTTCGCCACTAAGACCTGCACCTGAATACACAACAAGTATATTCACCCCAGAAGGGGTCAGCAAACAGCCGGTGCAAGTACAACGATTCATGAATATGTACCAGAAGTGAATAAACAACCACATCACAGTGCCATCATATATATTCTGGAATACAATACCACAATCATCAATATTTTATACGCAATGCGATGCAATTCCCATGCATGCCATGACTCACGCACACGGGCCCATTTCGCTCGGCTCTTTTGGCCAACCCAAGTCGCTTACTTGGATTTTTCGCTTTTCGCTTCGCAATGCATGTTTATGACATATTATTTCATGTCAATGCGCAATAATACTGAATATTCGCAAATTCACACTTCCGCTGATTACACATGTCACAACCCACAAAAATCACCACTTTCTGAAATCACATTTTCTGATATTCCCACATTTCACAGAAAACACATTTTTTACATATTCATTCACACGATGTATATCAAACATAATCAAAGTACTTTTTTGGCATTCCAGCTAATGGAAAAGGTTCAATTGACAAAGAAATTAGACTGAGCGATTAGCCAGACCTTCAACCTAAAATGGGTCATATTATATGATTAACGGGTTAAGATTTATATAACCATTAGAACTCTACATTCTAATTTAGCCGAGTCTGGGTAAGACATAATTACGGACACACTCTGCGCGTTATTGAGGTGTAAGAATGTTGTGTTTCAAATTAGGAGCCATTTCAAATTCGTTTGACCCATTTTGGATTGAAACAAAGAAGGTTATACAATTTTAAAGAAAAATATTAAAGTATTGGGTCAAATTGAAGATTTAGAAAACTTCAATCAAGTCCAACTTTATTTCAAATACCCAAATGGCATAGCCCTAGGCTTCCAGAATTTATGTTTTCCACCCCAAAACTTTATATGACTATCTAATAGTCGTTTTCACGTCTCCCGTCTATCGTAACCTTACCGGAAGCTTCTTTAACATCAACTAACGGTATTTTTGCACGTAAAAACACATTGATGCCTCGAATCGAAAAGGTCCGTAATCACAACCATTTTCATCACACACACTCACGGCTCACACCCACACACATCACACACCAGCACACACGCACACGCACACAACGCACACACACAGTAACACAAAAACACACACACCAACACACACAAACACAAGCACACACTACACACACGCAACACATACCCAGCACACACATACACACATACACTACACGTACGCCATAATACTCAACCGAAGAAACTAAAACTAGAAGGATGTAGCTCGTCAAGAGGGCTTCCTAACAGTATAAAAGGTTTCAAGTTCTGGCAGCCCGAATGACCGTACGGGAGGCCGACGCTGAGCAGCAATTTCGCCCCGTTCTAGCTATTTCGGTCTCATTTTGTAAAACTCGATGTATATTTGTGACTTACTCAATAAGACGATCAAAACGATATAAAGTTTGCAAAGTTCCGACAACCGGAGAGTCCGTACGGGCAAGTCGACGGCAATACCGTTTTTTTCGCCCCGTCCGGATAAATCCGACATCGATTTGAAAATCTAAATATATATTCACGATCTACTCGTCAATACAAACAAAAAGATATATAGATTGTGAAATTTTACTGGAGAAATCTCCTTGGCGGCGGAACCCTTCTCGGGTATCTCTCTCTTGCTCCTTCTCTCTCTCTTTCTTTCTTTCTTTTCCTGCTGCATCTCATTTCTCTCTCTCTCTCTCTCTCTCTCTCTCTCTCTCTCTCTCTCTCTCTCTCTCTCTCTCTCTCTCTCTCTCTCTCTCTCTCTCTCTCTCTTCCTTCCTTCTTCTTCCTTCTTGCGGGTTCACGACCCTTCCTTTATTCTTTTCTCTTCTCTTTCTCTTCTTATCCCTTATATATTATAACTATCCAGATTATTATCTCTATCTCATCCCAATGAATGTTGACATGGTAGTAACAAAAAAACATTATGTATGAAATATATAGTACCACTCCGCAATTACAAAATTCAAGTTAGTCGCTCTAAACAACACGAGCGACATAATTCCCAACTCCGGCACGATGACCGAAATATTCAACGGTTCACAGAATATAAAATCACCCGGTTTATTTACTACGGGGCATCACACCCTTCCCCCTAACAAGAAGTTTCGTCCTCGAAACTTGAAACGGAAGAGGGTCGTTGAAGTATGTCCGAGTCACCAATCATATCCATACAAAATTTCATCATTTAAATCGCAAACATTACACCAGTACACACTTATAAGGAAACATCATATACAACATGCTCCATTAAGCATATCTCACGGGTTAACGACAACAGAGTTTTCTTCGACCTCTTCTTCCGGGTCCTCTTCGGGATCTTCCTCGAGGTCCTCTTCGACTTCTGGAACCGGAATTGGGGCCACTGGAGGATAGCAAGGATCTCCTCAGCGTTGGCCCGTATCATCGTCCTCTCTTGATGGACTTGATCCTGGAGGGCCTCTCTTGCCTGGGTGTACTGGGCTTCCCTTTCTCGAAGAGTACACCGTACTGCAGCCAATTGACCTTCTAATTGCACAGCATGCTCACGTTCTCGTGTAGCTGCTTACTGCGCAGTCTGACTTGCATCTCGATGAAATTGAGCTATGACCTCTAGATAGTTGATATGTTCTAAACAACGGGTATGCTTACTAGGATCCATACATACAGGATCATTCAACTGCTTCTTCTCGGTTAGCGCCTTGATTTTACTATGGGAATACCCCTCAGGGCCTTATATATATATATATCAAACCGATCTTAAGTCGGTGGCACTAGCGGTGTTACAGTTGTTTCTAGTAGCCACTATTATGGCGGCGCCGTCCAGTGTTAATTATTTCTTGCCGCCATAACAATGATAATATTAATAATAAAATCTTAGCGATAGACTTGCAAGGATACCTGATGAGTATCGAGTTAATCAATGGTACGAATATGACCAAAATATTGGTCAAGCCAAAAGATGCATTCACGGACTCTCGGTACTCCCACTTGATGTCAAGACATGATGACCATCTCTCATATGTTGATCGTCGAGACTAGCGCACCGAAGAAATGAAATAGATCAACAGAAAAGGAATTAACACGGAAATAAAATTATTACGTCTGCTCTTTTTGGAATAAGTTTCATCCCAAAACTTAAGACATGAAACAATCAAGGTAAAGCAAACTTTAGATGACACACTTTATTTGCTGCCAACGGCGAACACAAACTCCATGTCATCCAAATAGTACAATAATCAAATGCGATCTTTACGCTGAACAAGTATATAATTCTAACAACCTCAAAGGTTTGGAAGATGACCTACTGGGACGAGTACCCGAATCTTAAGGAAATCAGCCGTTCGATAATCACGATGCGTGATCGAGCAACAACAATCGAACCACAAAGATCGAGCAACCTTAATCGGGACGACAATAATCAAACAACTCCGAAGTTCATGCCTCAGCTCAAGACATTAAGTGGGCTTGTAGTAATTACAAGACATTCACTTTGCATGGGATTCCCAAGGGCCGCATCAAACTTGGGAAATGTCACAACTATAAAGGGACTAATCCGAAACAATGTCACAACTCGTTCGAACGGAAAATACCGCAGAACAGAACACATTCAGCAGATACGACGAGTATAAGTGACTCGATAGGATGGAAACATACAGAAGTCAAAAATTCGGGTATTACGATCCGCTTTAATTGAAAGAAGTTTGTCCCCGAAATATAGAACAATGAAAATAAGGTAATAATATAACAAGCAACTTCATAAGGTCGAATGACCAAATCTCTGAGCATTCTGACGAATGCGAAATGGCTACTAACATCACAAGAATTTCTCGATAGTGATGCGATTCAGTTAACGGGACAGGTTGAAATCAAAACAAAGCACAACCCGATTAGATATAGTTTGCTCGGGTGGGATCATAAGTTACCAAGGAAATATGGATCAATATTCAACGACAATGGGGTTATACAATGAGATCTTGAAATCAATACCTGACGGAAACCACAATTACGATAGGCTCAGACATTAAGCCCATCATCGCAGTACCACCGAAGTCGCAATTCTGCAGTGCGACAACAGAGTTAAACATATGGGTGCAAGGGCCTACATTGTACAAGCGCAAGAATTCCAATTATTAAACTCTTCCCCCTTCAAATGGAGTTTAGTCCTCGAAACGTAGAACTACCAAGTTAGATATGGAGAGCAAGAAGATAAAGAGAATCAAAGCGATAATTGTCGGAAGCATCAACAATTCCGACATATTATGAAAGCATCACCTGCCATTATCTGGGGTATGGGACACCCTTGATTGTTTGCTTTGTTCACCGATAGTTTACGGACATTTGATCGAACGTTAATTGTTCATGGTTCCTCAGCATCTTCAGAATCGTCAACTGAGTTGAACAAGTCAGAGTTGTGGATATACCATTCATATGACATGACCAACAACAACATTTAACATCAATTGATTCATCAGAATCGGTTGGAAAATGAAATCAAGAACAAAATCTTCAAAATGGTTAACTCAAGAAAATCACGGAATTACTTCGATCCAACGAAGAGCAATAGATTATATAATGTTATACTCCAAAACACCTTTAAACGGAACAAAATCGGCCAAGATCACGATCCCTAGTCACCTTCGATTCACACTGTAGTGTCGCCCGCGGAGAAAAGGAAAAGAGTGGAAATGATACATCACGATTGCTGTCTGGTTTATATGCCGGATTGATTAGCATGCGCTATCCACAAGGTAGCGTTCGCCAATTCTGCACAATAGCGCGCGCCATACCTATACCAACCAAAATTCACCATCACAACCATACGCCCACTAAGACAACAAACACGCAATGATCTGAATCGCAACTAAACGCGTGTCCACACATGACACACGATTCCACAACTTACGATTGTGGTACCAACACTTTATGAAAACAATTGTTTTGAAAATAAGAGGGCGAGCTATGTTTCGCCAAAACTTGTAGTTACTTTACTCTTATTGGAAGAGGAGGCTTTATTTTACACGTCGATCTTGAAATCATTTTTAAACAATGTACAAAACAATTTATACTTTTAAGATTTTTGAAGGCGTCTATAATCCGAAATGTTTCCAAAAATTACTTGGAACTTAGATAAAATGAAGATCCTTCTTCTTCTACTACTCGTTTAACCGAAAAGAAAGGATTTTCCACCGAACACATACTCGTTTGATATAACAATATTAAATCGTAGGTTTTCACCATTTGAAATAGTTTCAAAAACCACTTTAATCATACTCCCGCAATGATTTAAAATTGATACTTAAAAATCTCATTCTTAAAAGAATATAGGAATCAATAATATTCCTAATTTTCCAAAATACACTGTATAACTATTTTCACTCGGACCGCATACGCAATGTACATCTCAAAACCCTAATACCACCAACAAGTTCTAGCCCCTCGGACAGGGTTGATCGAATCAGCACCACACAACTACCACACAACTATAAGAGACTTATAATCGAGAGACTTACCATCTCCATATGCTCGTAGGCTCAAGTTACACAAACATACACACGAAGGAAAATTAACGGCACAATTCGAAGAATTACAAATAGATTACTCTGGTTTCCCACAGGGTTCTGATGAGATCAGAAGCCAATGAACACAGCCCCCAACAAAATATGGCTCACAAGAAGGACTTAAAATCCATATGCTCAGAACTAAAATAATTTTGGGGATCAGAGGAACTTACAGCGCAGGTCGCATGAGGTAGCAGCAACCCAGTGATATCATAAACAGACGACTGACTCAACTTTGACCGACCCAAAACACCAACAGCCTATGTATCCATAAACCTACGCTCCGATACCACAATCTGTAACGCCCCCGTGCTTTACAGAGATATTACAGTGCCATAGATTCTTTTTGGAGAACCTACCAGGCTGAGACTGTTGTGAGGAAATCCCTCACACTATGCCGCAAGTGCACGGTGTCAACAAGTAATAAAGTGATAAGTAAGATATCGTTCCCTCGAGGACTGATTTCACTAAGTACCAAAATATAGTTGACTCGTAATTTTATTTGAAGAACAATTATATGGAATTTATATCTAAACTAATTGCAGAAAAATAAACAATAATAGTAATGACGATGTAGGATTATGATTTTCACCTCAAATAATCAGGAATGATTTTTATTCAATTCAATTCACTTTTATTCAATTGATTGTAAGCCAGGAATTCCTAAATTATTATAAAGCCTTTCCCAAGGTTGATAGAAAATACTATGAATTATTAACTCGATATATCCCTATTCGAATTAGATAATTAATAGCTGAAACAGTAAGAATTCCCACAATAAACAGGCTTCACAATTCCCATGAGTATATCCCTATCTCACGAAAATCATGATTATTCTCACAAGAACTATGCCTAAATTTCATCTCCCGAATCCATAAAGACATTCAAAACAATTCAACTGTTGGCCAGACAATTAAAAAGCATTAAGAACAATGAGAAAAATCCAACTCAATACGAATAACGAGTAAATTGAAATAATAATAAAGAAATCAAACCGTCATGTAATCGGCTACAATCACAATCCTACTTGAATAGATCTAGAAAATCAGATGCGGAAAAACTAAGAAAAACCGTAAGGAATCCGTGGTCTTGTCGTCGCCCACAAATCTCCTCCTTGTGTTCTTCGATCCCGTGATGTCTTCCTCCAATTTGATGATCCGGATGATAATCCCTCAATTCTGACCTTAAACCCTTATTTATAACTCTTATCAGCCTCCAAAACGCGTCCGTGTGATTAGGTCGAGAACAGTCTCCAAAACGGCAAAGAAACGCGGAAGTCTCAGCAAAACCGCCCTGTGGGCCGCAGCTCACTTAATCTGTGCCGCGGCTCACCCTGTCTTCAGCGCATACCTGGGCGCCTTTTTTCCTTCCTGGGCCGCGGCTCAGCAGCCTTGTGCCGCAGCTCACAGTACAGTTGGTTCGGCATTTGCTGGTTGCCTTTGTGTGCCGCGGCTCACTTGGTTCGTGCCGTGGCCCCAGGCCAAAATTTGCCGTTTTCGCCCGTTTTTCATCGTTCGAGCTTCCGAACTCCAATTTCCTGCAAAACAAATAAGAATAGTGCATTAAAAGCTCATTTATGCATTTTTAGGCTCAAAATGGATACAAACTAATGATAAATAAGCGCATAAAAATACGCCTAACAAATATCCCCAAACTTGAGTCTTTGCTTGTCCTCAAGCAAAAATCAATTTTAAACAAAATGTATCGTGAATAATTATGAAAGTACATAGTGCTCAACTTAATCAATACTACCCTGAAAATCTCAAAGAATAGTACAAGTATCGTAATAGTGAGTCACATCCAGGACACTGATTCCAAAAAGTAATCATTTTCGGTCCTAACCAATCGTTTATGAAGAAAATCTAGCTCAAAGATTAACAAGCGTGAATTTAACCGACCGCCAATATGAAGGGTTAAAATAAACGAGCCAACTCGCCCAGTCCCACAGTCTAGTGGCAAAAATTTAAGAGTTTCATTGTCAAAATTAATCCTCGGATTGTATTCCCTTATGTGTGATCAATAATATGATTCGAGTTAACCACTAGGTTTCGGCTCTCGGGATATTTCATCGGGATGATCTTAGGGTGGATTTCCATTCTCATGTATCGGGGAACCGTTTGACGTAAAAGACACTCATGGGGCACATGGATGCTTCTAGTTACTAAGTCCCCCTCTACAGCGGAGAAAAACTCGAATAGCAATCCCCGTATGTCAAGGTTGTCGTTTTACGCGAGAGTAAACAACGGGTCACGTGAATACCCCAGGTTACTAGGCTTCCCATCATCGGTTATGCGAAAATTCTAAATTATTAGTCTATTCAGGGTTGTCGTTTTACGCGAGAGTAAACAACGGGTCACGTGAATACCCCTGGTTACTAGACTTCCCATCATAGAACAACTAATATCTCAACTTTTTGGGAAAAAACTGTCCGACTCTAAACTCACTTTAAGTGCCCACAAGACTCATGTTACTGGATAACTAGCTACGCGAAAAGTATAACCAAACGTATAAACGGCGATTTGAAAAAACGTATGTCTCCTTTCTTATCTGCTAAGATTTCTACAAAAACGATAAAATTTCGGACCTACATGAATACTCAATGGAAACAGAAATCGCTGACTGCAACTCGACCAAAAGTCAACCGTTTCTTCAAAGAGAAATCAGTATCGTAACATCAGTTGTACACACGGAAGCACGAAAAATTCACGAAAAATTCATCAACAGCATGCAAGAAAAATAAAGCAATGATAAAATCGCAATTTATAACCAAGAAAATTTAGAAAATATCACATGGTTTAATTTATTCCACTACACATAACATCATCAACAATAAAACTCATGTAAAAATAAAAGAGATAAGGAAAAGTGAATCTTATTCCAAATGTCTTCTTGAGCGCCAGCACATGTCTAAGTGGAATCGTCTGTCAATTCATGCTTCAAATAATGCTCAACATCACCAGGGACCCCCAAACTTAGTCTCTAGTCATGAAATAACTGTAGACATTAAGCCAAGAAAGACTAGAATATGAAGAATAATAACTCATTGGGGTTAGAAAAAATATTAGAGAAATAAGGGCCAACAATAATACACGAATCCAAACGAAATAACAAAACAAATAAAAACAACTAACTAGAAAGCAAGTAAAAATGATGGGTTGCCTCCCATCAAGCGCTCTATTTTACGTCGTGAGCACGACGTGGCAACAAAAATTTAACGTGGCTTCTTTCTAGGGAGATTGCCAAATACCCCCTTCTTGCAATCTATAAGCCTTTTATTCCACAAGGGAGGCTTTGGTTCATGCCTGGTTGCCAAAAATAATGAGTAAGAATAATTATGCGGGCAACCAAAAAATAATGGAAGAATATAATAATGAAAAGGTATGTAAAAATAAGCAGAGTTCGAATGGGTAGATAATAAAGGCATATCATGAACAACCTCATTAGAACTCAAAGAATCCGCCTCCACCAAATCACAAGTAATGGGGTCAATCTCTCCCATTATGGATTTAGGAAAAATTATGCGCGGTACCGTCAATAAAATTTTAGGCACAAAAGTGTTCACCTTATTATTCGAAGTTTGATGACAATTTAATGAAATTTCTTTGGAAACATCATCAATAGTAACTTCTTCTACAAGCTCATCACACTTTATGTAATTATCAGGTGCTGGGGGATCGACCCTAAAACTCAGCATGTCATTCTTCTCAACCTCCCCCTCTACTTCACTACTAAAGCTATGAACTGAAAAATAACCATAGTGAATCTCAAGACCACGACGTGCACATTCTCGCTCAAGAGGGGTACTATCAGGATTTTTGAGAGCGTCTACACATTGTTCAAGCATAGTCTTTTGTTTTGGGGGAGGGGGCTGACTGACCCTATTTGGCAAATTATTAAGAACATCGAAATTTATGAAATGTCAAGGGTCACGATAATCAAAGGAAAACATAATGAAAAAAATAAAAAAATAGAGACTAAAGAAAAAGACTTCAAATTAAAATTAGAGTTGCTTGATATTGATATTAGCGAAAAATCAATCCCCGACAACGGCGCCAAAAACTTGTTGTGAGGAAATCCCTCACACTATGCCGCAAGTGCACGGTGTCAACAAGTAATAAAGTGATAAGTAAGATATCGTTCCCTCGAGGACTGATTTCACTAAGTACCAAAATATAGTTGACTCGTAATTTTATTTGAAGAATAATTATATGGAATTTATATCTAAACTAATTGCAGAAAAATAAACAATAATAGTAATGAGGGTGTAGGATTATGATTTTCACCTTAAACAATCAGGAATGATTTTTATTCAATTCAATTCACTTTTATTCAATTGATTGTAAGCCAGGAATTCCTAAATTATTCTAAAGCCTTTCCCAAGGTCGATAGAAAATACTATGAATTATTAACTCGGTATATCCCTATTCCAATTAGATAATTAATAGCTGAAACAGTTCAAGAATTCCCACAATAAACAGGCTTCACAATTCCCATGAGTATATCCCTATCTCACGAAAATCATGATTATTCTCACAAGAACTATGCCTAAATTTCATCTCCCGAATCCATAAAGACATTAAAAAGCATTAAGAACAATGAGAAAAATCCAACTCAATACGAATAACGAATAAATTGAAATAATAAAGAAATCAAACCGTCATGTAATCAGCTACAATCACAGTCCTACTTGAATAGATCTAGAAAATCAGATGCGGAAAAACTAAGAAAAACCGTAAGGAATCCGTGGTCTTGTCATCGCCCACAAATCTCCTCCTTGTGTTCTTCGATCCCGCGATGACTTCCTCCAATTTGATGATCCGGATGATAATCCCTCAATTCTAACCTTAAACCCTTATTTATAACTCATATCAGCCTCCAAAACGCGTCCGTGTGATTAGGTCGAGAACAGGCTCCAAAACGGCAAAGAAACGCGGAAGTCTCAGCAAAACCGCCCTGTGGGCTGCGGCTCACCTAATCTGTGCCGCGGCTCACCCTGTCTTCAGCGCATACCTGGGCGCCTTTTTTCCTTCCTGGGCCGCGGCTCAGCAGCCTTGTGCCGTGGCTCACAGTACAGTTG
Organism: Orobanche coerulescens; assembly: GCA_033398695.1. Taxonomy (NCBI): domain Eukaryota; kingdom Viridiplantae; phylum Streptophyta; class Magnoliopsida; order Lamiales; family Orobanchaceae; genus Orobanche; species Orobanche coerulescens. The sequence continues at coordinate 85,353,535 of CM065809.1, forward strand.
GTTCGGCATTTGCTGGTTGCCTTCGTGTGCCGCGGCTCACTTGGTTCGTGCCGCGGCCCCAGGCCAAAATTTGCCGTTTTCGCCCGTTTTTCATCGTTCGAGCTTCTAGACTCCAATTTCCTGCAAAACAAATAAGAATAGTGCATTAAAAGCTCATTTATGCATTTTAGGCTCAAAATGGATACAAACTAATGATAAATAAGCGCATAAAAATACGCGTAACAGAGACCAACATAAATCCACACATACATTGACAATACTCAACTTCAAACCATATACATTACATTTGTTCTGTGGGACTCCAACTTCCATAATAACACCATCAAAATGACTGAACCACAAACAACCCACATTTCCCGATAGTACTCGCACGAGCACAAGGCAAAACACGACCCGGTTCACAACAGGACGGCCACATACTCAAAATAGTGCATGATATGAGTTTTGCTCAGTATCCTCGTGTCCTTCCTGCGCTGGTTCGCCACTAAGACCTGCACCTGAATACACAACAAGTATATTCACCCCAGAAGGGGTCAGCAAACAGCCAGTGCAAGTACAACGATTCATGAATATGTACCACAAGTGAATAAACAACCACATCACAGTGCCATCATATATATTCTGGAATACAATACCACAATCATCAATATTTTATGCGCAATGCGATGCAATTCCCATGCATGCAATGACTCACGCACACGAACCCATTTCGCTCGGCTCTTTTGGCCAACCCAAGTCGCTTATTTGGATTTTTTGCTTTTCGCTTCGCAATGCATGTTTATGACATATTAATGTCAATGCGCAATGATACTGAATATTTGCAAATTCACACTTCCGCTGATTACACATGTCACAACCCACAGAAATCACCACTTTCTGAAATCACATTTTCTGATATTCCCACATTTCACAGAAAACACATTTTTCACATATTCATTCACACGAAGTACATCAAACGTAATCAAAGTACGTGCCTGGCATTCCAGCTAATAGAAAAGGCTCGATTGACAAGGAAATTAGACTGAGCGATTAGCCAGACCTTCAACCTAAAACGGTTCATATTATATGATTAACGGGTTAAGATTTATATAACCATTAGAACTCTACATTCTAATTTAGCCGAGTCTGGGTAAGACACACTCTGTGCGTTATTGGGGTGTAAGAATGTTGTGTTTCGAATTAGGAGCCATTTCAAATTCGTTTGACCCATTTTGGATTGAAACCAAGAAGGTTATACAATTTTAATGAAAAATATTAAAGTATTGGGTCAAATTGAAGATTTAAAAAACTTCAATCAAGTCCAACTTTATTTCAAATACCCAAATGGCATAGCCCTAGGCTTCCAGAATTTATGTTTTCCACCCCAAAACTTTATATGACTATCTAATAGTCGTTTTCACGTCTGCCGTCTATCGTAACCTTACCGGAAGCTTCTTTAACATCAACTAACGGTATTTTTATACGTAAAAACACACCGATGCCTCGAATCGACAAGGTCCGTAATCACACCCATTTTTATCACACACACTCACGGCTCACACCCACACACATCACACACCAGCACACACGCACACGCACACAACGCACACACACAGTAACACACAAACACACACACAAACACACGCACACACTACACACATACCCAACACACACATACACACATACACTACACGCATGCCATTATACTCAACCGAAGAAACTAAAACTAGAAGGATGTAGCTCGTCAAGAGGGCTTCCTAACGGTATAACAGGTTTCAAGTTCCAGCAGCCCGAATGACCGTACGGGAGGCCGACGCCGAGCGGCAATTTCGCCCCCGTTCCAGCTATTCCGGTCTCGATTTGTAAAACTCGATGGATATTTGTGACCTACTCGCTGATACAATCAAAACGATATAAAGTTTGCAAAGTTCCGACAACCGGAAAGTCCGTACGGGCAAGTCGACGGCAATACCGTTTTTTTTGCCCCGTCCGGATAAATCCAACATCGATTTGAAAATCTAAATATATATTCATGATCTACTCGTCAATACGAACAAATAGATATATAGATTGTGAAGTTTTACCGGAGAAATCTCCTTGGCGGCGGAACCCTTCTCGGGTATCTCTCTCTTGCTCCTTCTCTCTCTTTCTTTCTTTCTTTTCCTGTTTCTGCACCTCATTTCTCTCTCTCTCTCTCTCTCTCTCTCTCTCTCTCTCTCTCTCTCTCTCTCTCCCTTCTTGCGGGTTCACGGCCCTTCCTTTATCCTTATCTCTTCTCTTTCTCTTGTTATCCCTTATATATTATAACTATCCATATTATTATCCCTATCTCATCCCAATGAATGTTGATACGGTAGTGACAAAAAAACGATCACATCAAGTGAATAAACAACCACATCACAGTGCCATCATATATATTCTCGAATACAATACCGCAATCATCAATATTTTATGCGCAATGCGATGCAATTCCCATACATGCCATGACTCACGCACACGAACCCATTTCGCTCGGCTCTTTTGGCCAACCCAAGTCGCTTACTTGGATTTTTCGCTTTTCACTTCGCAATGCATGTTTATGACATATTATTTCATGTCAATACACAATGATACTAAATATTCACAAATTCACACTTCCGCTGATTACACATGTCACAACCCACAATCACCACTTTCTGAAATAACATTTTCTAATATTCCCATATTTCACAAAAAACACATTTTTCACATATTCATTCACACGAAGTATATCAAACATAATCAAAGTACTTGCATGGCATTCCAGCTAATGGAAAAGGTTCGATTGACAAGGAAATTAGACTGAGCGATTAGCCAGACCTTCAACCTAAAACGGGTCATATTATATGATTAACGGGTTAAGATTTATATAACCATTAGAACTCTACATTCTAATTTAGCCGAGTATGGGTAAGACATAATTATGGACACACTCTGCGCGTTATTGGGGTGTAAGAATATTGTGTTTCGAATTAGGAGCCATTTGAAATTCGTTTGACCCATTTTGGATTGAAACCAAGAAGGTTATACAATTTTAAAGAAAAATATTAAAGTATTGGGTCAAATTGAAGATTTAGAAAACTTCAATCAAGTTCAACTTTATTTCAAATTTCCAAATGGCATAGCCCTAGGCTTCCAGAATTTATGTATTCCACCCCAAAACTTTATATGACTATCTAATAGTCGTTTCCACGTCTCCCGTCTATCGTAACCTTACCGGAAGCTTCTTTAACATCAACTAATGGTATTTTTACACGTAAAAACACACTGATGCCTCAAATCGACAAGGTCCGTAATCACACTCATTTTCATCACACACACTCACGGCTCACATCCACACACATCACACACCAGCACACATGCACACACGCACACAACGCACACACACAGTAACTCACAGTAACACACACACCAACACACACAAACACACGCACACACTACACACACGCAACACATACCCAGCACACACATACACACATACACTACACGCACGCCATAATACTCAACCGAATCCAGAAACTAAAACTAGAAGGATGTAGCTCGTCAAGAGGGCTTCCTAACGGTATAAAAGGTTTCAAGTTCTGGCAGCCCGAATGACCGTACGGGAGGCCGTCGCCGAGCGGCAATTTTGCCCCCATTCCTGCTATTCTAGTCTCGGTTTGTAAAACTCGATGGATATTTGTGACTCTACTCGCTTAGACGATCAAAATGATATAAAGTTTGCAAAGTTCCGACAACCGGAGAGTTCGTACGGGCAAGTCGACGGCAATACCGTTTTTTTTTCCCCGTCCGGATAAATCCAACATCGATTTGAAAATCTAAATATATATTCACGATCTACTCGTCAATACGAACAAATAGATATATAGATTGTGAAGTTTTACCCGAGAAATTTCCTTGGCGGCGGAACCCTTCTCGGTTATCTCTCTCCTGCTCCTTCTCTCTCTCTTTCTTTCTTTCTTTTCCTGTTTCTGCACCTCATTTCTCTCTCTCTCTCTCTCTCTCTCTCTCTCTCTCTCTCTCTCTCTCTCCTTCTTGCGGGTTCACGGCCCTTCCTTTATTCTTATCTCTTCTCTTTCTCTTCTTATCCCTTATATATTATAACTATCCAGATTATTACCTCTATCTCATCCCAATGAATGTTGATACGGTAGTGACAAAAAAACATTATGTATGAAATATATAGTACCACTCCGCAATTACAAAATTCAAGTTCGTCGCTCTAAACAACACGAGCGACATAATTCTCAACTCCGACACGGTGACCGAATTATTCGACGGTTCACAGAATATAAAATCACCTGGTTTATTTACTACGGGGCATCACATAAAGGCATCAGAAATATTTAGATTTCATAATCATCTAGTCGATTGTATCTATTCAGTTTACTCAACTATTTGTAATTTCTATTCAACTAAGACGTTTAAGTATAAAAAAGTACTCCCTCAATCCCATATGAAATGCAACATTTGATCCAAAAAAGTGTCTCGTTAAAGTGCCAAATTTCATTAAGTACCTGAATCAAATCAAACAATCACCTTTTACTTTCTAATCTCCACCACACACTCACCATCAATACGTTTTACTCCCTCCTTCCTACCAAATATGATGTGTATTCCTTTTTGGGTCGTCCAACCTAACTTGGACGTTTCTAAAAAATAAATAATAAGGGTTTATAATTGCCAATTACAAGAAGATTAATGTAATATTCGTATTTCTCATTTTCGTATTTTTGATTTTTCTTACCGCTTGAACCTTGTACCATGTAATATTAAATCCTGTTACGTTCATTTTCGCATTTAAATTACTTTCTTTCATGTGGAATTTTGGATGTAATATTTATTCGTGTCCTTCTTTTACTTTCACGGGTTATCACACGAGTTTCGTTTCGTATACATCGGGTTGATGTTTTGGGGATTTGTTAGTGTTTAAGTATATTCATTGACACGTGGACTGGGTTTTCCGTCGTGGGTTGCGCAGTCATGATATTCCGTTGCGTAGTTATGGTGCTTCATCGATTGGATGGAGCAGTATTGTTGTTGGCATGGTTACGTACGCTACATACTTAGTATTGCATATGTAACTCATGCATCTAGCGTACGCTAAGGTTATACATAACATACGCTAAGATACTTATGGTTCGAGGTAGTGACTTCTGGAAATATATATACGTACGTTAATATGAGTTCACAACGTACGCTAACAGTTCTTAAGGTATGTTAAATACTCCATACAATGTATATAATTTCCCCTATGGTTCAAGGCAGTAGCCTCTACTCAAGCCGTAGTGTACGTAACTGCCATATGTTAGCATACATCAATGGTCTTACGTACGTAAGTATTGTGGTGTTACGTATGTAACATAGTCACGGCTTTTGTAAGCGCGGGTAACAGCCTTTTTCTGCATTTTCTCACTTTTCTAAACCTAAACCAATGAGAGAGCATGAGGGAGACAACTTGAAGGCGATTTGGGGCAATATTTCATCATCTATCACCATTCTTGGGTTGATAACGAAGATTATACAACTTCTAATCCGTTTCTCCCTTCCAAATCAAGGCAAATTTTCCTAGTGGGAATTTTGGGAGTTATTCTTAGATTTTTCTGTTAATCTATTTTGAAGCTTGGAATCCTCAAGATTATGAAGCAACTACTTCATACCCGCTTTTCCCTTATGAATTTACGAGTATTTTCGTTTATTACTCAGATTTGAGAGGGTTTGGATGATTTCCAACCTTTATGTGAATATCCTTGAATTATCATGAATCATAGATGGGGTTTCAGGAGTTGATTCTTGTGAATTGAGTATTGATTGTTGACTATCATATTTCTTACAAATCGTTTAGGGGCTGGAAATACGTTCGTGGACCAACCAAGCTTGAATACCATTTCCTTTCGAATCAAATATGTCTCAAAGGCAAGTATACGTTTATGATTATATATTCTTGACTTTGAAAGTGAAGCATATGTGTTTTGTGTGAGTATATTTTCACTCCGGGATGGGCCGGTAGGTCCTCTGAGAGGTTGTTGCTTCTGGTGCGATCCATGAACATCTTTGGGTTAACCACTCTGGGACGAGCCGATGGCTCCTCTGTGGTGTCGCTGCTTTTGGTACGATCCACAGTTAATCACATATATTTTTGAAATGTGAAATGATATGAGATTTAGTTACTCCGGAATACTAGTCTCGAGTTTGATGAAATTGATGTTATACTTATTTTTGTCGTTCATGAAATATTATTTCATATTCGATATACTCGCACTAGCTATTCTATGGCTAACCCCATTTGGGGGAAATATATTTCACGTATTTCAGGTTCGATATACTTGGACCAGCTATTCCACGGCTAACCCCATTCAGGGGCAGACGAGCGGGTACCGGATCGGCGTGAAGATGATGGCAAGAGTGATGTTGATTCATTTCTTTTTTTTTAATGATTATGTTCTCCATCCGATATGTTGTACCTTGAATGATTTTTAGTACTCGAGTAATACGGGATGTTTTCTTGTTCTATTTTCTTGTTATGTGTTTAATCCCTGTTGACTTTGTCCATCGATCCTGAATATTACGTTAGATATCGATTTTAATTGCCTTCCATTTGGTTATGTCTAGACCTTGTAGGTCAAAGTTCATGGTTACGTGAACGTATAACCTTATGGGTTCCATGGAGGGACTTACGGCGCTGTAATATACCCTGAATATCTTGGGGGTGTTACATAATATGATATCAGAGCTTAGGTTTACAGATACCTAGGATGTCGGTCTTTTGTGTCGAATTTAGTCATCGATCGTATAAAATATCACTGCGTTGCCATCATCTCAGTATAACCGGACCAACCATAAAGATACTCTAGCAGCGGAATACAAGAACCAATCAAGAAACTTAATGCACAAAACATGTCCTAGCCAGTATCCTCCGGGAAGCTCATCTCTTCACTACCACTACAAGCTCGATACTCCAAGAACCTGAAAAGAAATCCCACGACGGGGTCAGCCATAATATCCAACAATGATAACCGTCATATCACATTAATAATTACATACCAATGAGAATACAACATAAGAATACGACCAACGTAATCTTACCGCCATAACTTTACTTACTCAAGTAATTCTCATCAGAATAACCATTATCACATTTCACATTTCGTACTCGATTAACCAATAAATTCGAACATAATATCTGTATTGTACCTCAAACAATACTCAAGATTCTCAAACTGTCATCACCAACTCGCGATACGGAAATATACCAGTTCTGACCAATACGATCCATCGAATAACATCATCAAATCCCAAGACGATAACTGATTGTCCATCAAAGACAAATACCAAAGGAAATACGGAACATACCTCGAGATATAAAGTGCCACGACAATCATATCAGTCTAATTCGAGATCAGATCAATGCAATACGGACACGGTCCTAACACAAGTCCTACAAATGCATACTCATATGACCACGTCAATATGTTCAAAAACAATAACAATCATGTATACTCAATATAAATCCATGATCTAGCGCCCTGAGCATAGATTCCCGTGATGATCCTTCAAGATCAAAATCAGGTGGAAAACCTGTTCAACGATCCAGCGCCCTCAGCATAGATCCCCGTGATGATCATACAAGATCAAAATCAGGTGGACGACCTGTCCAACGATCCAGCGCCCTCAGCATAGATCCTCGTGATGATCCTACAAGATCAAAATCAGGTGGACGTTCGATCCAGCGCCCTCAGCATAGATCCTCATGATCCCTTCGGATCATTTACACCATAACAATGCAATTATGCATACACATATGCAAGTCAATATGTTCATAAACATGAACAACATATGAATCAAAACATGAAACGACACTATGATAAACAACTAGGACGACTCCATGTTCAACAACATGAAAGAAAATGTACGAGACCAAAATAAATAACACTAAACCATAATCAATATGGAATACTTGCCCTGAGTCCTTCGGGAGCAACCTCGATGTCCAATCATCACCGACGATTATCCGCAACGCTCGACGATCCAAACGTATCATGAACCATAAATACTCGAATTCTCGTCTTTATCACAATGTATCCTCGATACCCAAATATACCAATAATCGAAATAAATCATATACATTATGATTTAACTCCCAGAATCGGAAGAACGATATCCAATTCAAATACCCAGAGTTCACAATAATAATCATCGCTATATGCATTATAAACGAAATGAAACTGAAATCATTCATTAAATATTATAACTCAGCAAGTAATAACTTGCCTCGATACCGATACGACGATGACAAAGCCGCTACCAATCCCATTGCCTTCGTCTACGAGCTCCTCGGCCCCGACCGAAGCAATTCACGAACGTACTCGAACACAACCGCAGCATTCGGTTATAATCACCGATCAATCATCTCAACCTATCGAAGTAATCAAATAATATATATCCGATAACTATTAACAACCAACACGACCAACCAAATCATCTCAACGATTCAACGATACCTCAATCATTTACAAAACTAAATAGTATAACTCAAACTATTTTACGAATTCATATCCATTATATGAATCGAAATCCGATAATTACTAATCAATATCATCGATCGATAAACTCAACGATTTCACAATTATCCCGATTAACACAATTTCGAATAATCCAATTCAAACAATTACGAATTCACAACCACAATGCGATTACGGGTACGGACGTAAAGGAAATCATATTCGACGATCAATAACAATCTTTTCGGATTCCAAATTGATATCATGATTCGTATTTCATCAAGAACATACGAATTCTACCACTACAATCAATGAACATTCAATTTTCATATCCAAAAGTACCGATAATTCAACCCACAATCGTCTTGCTATGTTAAATTCATCAAGAAGTTCCTCAAGAACACTAATTGATTCAAAACCTTGTTCATATCCATTAAAAAAATGTAATCCGATGTTTTCTAACATCTAAACAATCTGTAATCACAATTCAATGTGTATATCAACATGTTCTTGAACATACGATCTCCCTAACATCAAGAATCGAAGTAACAATACCAAGAACATCATGAACTCTTTGATTTCATAATCATAATCAACATATTCAAGGTATAAACCATCATAACACCATCTTCCTTCAACATATAGTTCATGTAGCCTCAATAATCGTAACAACAACATCACAATCAACTTCATACGAATCATATACTGATAACAATACCAAAATCCAAAATCAAAGTGAAGAATTCAACAACATACCTCAAGAACATGAATAACCCAATCAAACCCTTCAAGAATCATCCATAATTCCATATCCAAGCCACAAAGTCCTCAAGCTCAAAATCGACTTAGGAAGGCCAACAACTCTCTCTCTCTCAAAGTTTGAAGACGAAAAACGAAAAGAAACGTCGAAGGAAATGAAAGACCGGCATCCACTTATAAAACATTTCTGTTCGTTACGTACGTAACACACCAAGGTTAACGTACGTAACATGCATTATGTACGTTAGCCATCCTTGATAGCATACGTAATGCTAATCCCAAAACTAATTGTCCTGTTTCGTCCACTTGATTTACGTACGTAATACGCACGTTGACTTGCTACAGTAAAACCTTATATTACGTACGTAATACATCCTGTATAACGTACGTAATACGTAGTTGACTCGCCTGTCAACATCCTTCCGCCGAAAGCTGCCGACCAGGGTCCCACCTGCCGACCATGACTCGATCGTCTGATTCCCATGTTACGTACGTAATGTCTCGGCCATAACGTACGTAACTCTTGTGATTTAGCGTATGTAAGTATTCAACATTAGCGTACGCTAAATATTCTATACTTAGCCAATTTTAACTGTTACCACCTGTCTTGACATACAGAATACGAACATACGGCATACTGAATACGTATACTGAATCCAATAATATTCTCATACGATATACCCAATATCAAAAGTGCGATAACCTGATACACGATATCCTCAATTATAATTGTCTACCAAATACGACAATTGTACCAATACTGACATCTCAGTCCTTCATTTATTTTATCCATACTGCATGCATTCCACGCTGCATAAGAAACTCGGATAAAATAATCTCAAACAACAGTAGTAGAAAATCCGGATATTACATTCTACACCACTTAAAATAAGTTTCGGCCTCGAAACTTGCAATCCGTCATAAAAACAAACAAACATACCGTCCAACCAAAATATCCCAAAACCATCACGACAACGATCAATTATCGTCATTACCGAATAACCAAAAGAGCATACTTACCAATATGTAGGTCGACTATCTCCTGAGATACTAGCAAGCGATCTCACTGTACAGTCCCAATACGCTTTCGATTACGATTCTCTGAGTCTCAACAAAAATATATCATCTTCAGATGAAACAATCTGCCCGAATCAAAATAATGTCTGCCTGATTACACAATCAGTCCCAATTCCGATAAGATGAATAATACACAATACATCTGCGAAACAACCGCCCAAAAAAACGACACGAATCCCAAAACATCAACACAAAATCCGAACGCTCAGATGATCACCAAAAATGATCAACTAATAAATCAACCGAATTTATCATCAACATGATAAATTCCCATATGACCAACCAGAGGTCAAAACACAATCGAGAATATCATCAACATGATAAACTCCAATATGACCAACCAGAGGTCAAAACACAATCGAGAATATCATCAACATGATAAACTCCAATACGACCAATGAACGGTCAACGATAATCGAAAATACCTTTAAACGGTAAGCTCCAACACAATGAACACCGAACCACAGAGACAGATATACGAAAAGCAAAATTCTCAAAACGACACACCGATCACATAAAATGGATCTCAATAAACATATCCGACTGGTCAACATACCCCTCGGCGTACGAACAATTAATCACAAATCGTCGAACATCCTAAATCATACATGAAGTGGGAATGACCAATCGGTACGGCTCAAAATTCAAAAGTAGTAAAGTCACGCTACTACCACATCAATAAAGCCACATAACACATATGCTACAGTTTCATAAAATCCAAAATTCCAAAAAAATTACATCTGTACCGATTCTACAAAACGCAGTATAATTCTCTTGTCTGATCAATCCATTGATCACCCATGGATAGCCAATCTACCATACTAAACTTTGAATCTCTTTTCCTTGTACCATCGATATGATATGCCTGATGCACTAAATGCGTATGTACATCAATCACATTTTCAAAACCAGTTTGAATTCATATAATCTTGTCACGAAGACAAATTTTCGAAAGTTCTTTCAAAAATTTCAAAACTCAAAACATAAGTTTTTTGGTAAGACTGCAAAACCAATTTTCGAACCAACCGGATCGCTCGTGTCAAGTTCTCGATAAAAAATTCCTTTCAAATACACACGATTAAATAAAATGGGATTTATGCAAATGCTTGACCATATCCATACTCCTGTATATCGGTTTAGCTTGTTACCAATATCCACCGATATTCCATCGGGAAAACCACACGATAGAGTTCCAAAATCTCGATATATATATAAATTCTGTTAAAACTCCTTTTTCCTCACATATGACTCGCAACGTCAATTATTAATCCATCCTGGATCACCTCAAATATGCTATGACAAAACATTGAATAATCGACAAATCAAATACAGCAAAAGACTACCTGAGAAGTTTCATTTGAACAAGTAAACCAAAACCTCAAAAGGTAGGAACGAAATAAATAAATGATTGACAAAGAGTTTTACAAATCTCGGGAGTTTTATGAAAACTAAAAAGCCTTTTTGAAACACTAGGGTCTCAGCCCATATCTCGTCCCGCATTACAATAAGCTTAGAAAGTAGAAAACCCTTTTTGGACCTCAAGTCCTGAGTTATAAAACTATTTCAAAATCAATTGGGTCTCGGCCCAAAATCATTTTCCGTAAAACATCCGTAAAACGTTCATTTTGAAAAATATCATTTTCAAATGCTCAAAAATAGTTCATATACCTCAAATGAACTAACATGACTACATGTTCTTCTAAACAATCCACAGTCCTGCTCCCGAATACACAATTCCGTTCCAAAACTTAACCGACATATTGATTTCAGAATCATAACTTCCTAAGATCATCAATCCTGTCTCAACTCTGTCGTCTCATACCGTGACACATAATATTCTGCTGAATCTCAAAGCATATCAACTATAGAACAACAATAAATCTCAATGCAATTCAAAAATCCAAATACTTACAGATCGTGAAGCCGATGATTTTTCGTGATACTGGCACATGTCTCAACTCAAGAAAATACTCGACACAGATATTTTCAAAACACGCATTTTGAAAAATTAGTTCAACTCGAGAACACGACACATTTCTATCTGAAGAAATATGTTAATACCATTTGGAAAAGTTTACGACAACCCCAGTACCACACTGGTAAATCACATAACGCACAAGCCTGAGTGAACACAAAAACTCACGGCTCTAACATTAGTCAATTGACAACTCGAATGACACGACAAAACACGATCCAACTTGACCCAAATGCCTAGGTTTTCTCAACCTAAGCTCTGATACCATATTCTGTAACACCCCCAGATTTAACCGGAAATATTACAGCGCCGTGGGCCCCGAGATGGAACCCACAAGGTTAAAAGAAATTTTCGCAAACATTTACAAATGCCCAAGAGGTCGACAACGGAACTATCTTTAAAATATTCGAAGATTTAATAAAATCTATTTATCAAAACCGTCGTAAAAACTCATTTGGAATCACAAGGCCAAACGGCCGACACTCAAAAGTTTAGAAAACGATTTCCAAAGTAACCTTAGTTACCAGATACCAAAAGAGCATTTCAAAATACTCACGCAGCAGAAAAAGACCAACCATAAAGATACTCTAGCAGCGGAATACAAGAACCAATCAAGAAACTTAATGCACAAAACATGTCCTAGCCAGTATCCTCCGGGAAGCTCATCTCTTCACGACCGCTACAAGCTCGATACTCCAAGAACCTAAAAACAAATCCCACGACGGGGTCAGCCATAATATCCAACAATGATAACCGTCATATCACATTAATAATTACATACCAATGAGAATACAACATAAGAATACGACCAACGTAATCTTACCGCCATAACTTTACTTACTCAAGTAATTCTAATCAGAATAACCATTATCACATTTCACATTTCGTACACGATTAACCAATAAACTCGAACATAATATCTGTATTGTACCTCAAACAATACTCAAGATTCTCAAACTGTCATCACCAACTCGCAATACGGAAATATACCAGTTCTGACCAATACGATCCATCGAATAACATCATCAAATCCCAAGACGATAACTGATTGTCCATCAAAGACAAATACCAAAGGAAATACGGAACATACCTCGAGATATAAAGTTCCACGACAATCATATCAGTCTAATCCGAGATCAGATTAATGCAATACGGACACGGTCCTAACACAAGACCTACAAATGCATACTCATATGACCACGTCAATATGTTCAAAAACAATAACAATCATGTATACTCAATGTAAATCCATGATCTAGCGCCCTGAGCATAGATCCCCGTGATGATCCTGCAAGATCAAAATTAGGTTGAAAACCTGTCCAACGATCCAGCGCCCTCAGCATAGATCCCTGTGATGATCCTACAAGATCAAAATCAGGTGGACGACCTGTCCAACGATCAGCGCCCTCAGCATAGATCCCCGTGATGATCCTACAAGATCAAAATCAGGTGGAGGACATGTCCAACGATCAAGCGCCCTCAGCATAGATCCCCGTGATGATCATACAAGATCAAAATCAGGTGGACGTTCGATCCAGCGCCCTAAGCATAGATCCTCATGATCCCTTCGGATCATTTACACCATAACAATGCAATTATGCATACACATATGCAAGTCAATATGTTCATCAACATGAACAACATATGAATCAAAACATGAAACGCCACTATGATAAACAACTAGGACGACTCCATGTTCAACAACATGAAAGAAAATGTACGAGACCAAAATAAATAACACTAAACCATAATCAATATGGAATACTTGCCCCGAGTCCTTCAGGAGCAACCTCGATGTCCAATCATCATCGACGATTATCCGCAAGCTCGATGATCCAAACGTATCATGAACCATAAATGCTCGAATCCTCGTCTTTATCACAATGTATCCTCGATACCCAAATATACCAATAATTGAAATAAATCATATACATTATGATTTAACTCCCAGAATCGGAAGAACGATATCCAATCCAAATACCCAGAGTTCACAATAATAATCATCGCTATATGCATTATAAACGAAATGAAACTGAAATCATTCATTAAATATTATAACTCAGCAAGTAATAACTTGCCTCGATACCGATACGACGATAACGAAGCCACTACCAATCCCATTGCCTTCGTCTACGAGCTCCTCGTCCCCGACCGAAGCAATTCACGAACGTACTCGAACACGACCGCAACATCCGGTTATAATCACGGATCAATCATCTCAACCTATCGAAGTAATCAAATAATATATATCCGATAACTATTAACAACCAACACGACCAACCAAATCATCTCAACGATTCAACGATACCTCAATCATTTACAAAACCAAATAGTATAACTCAAACTATTTTACGAATTCATATCCATCATATGAACCGAAATTCGATAATTACTAATCAATATCATTGATCGATAAACCCAACGATTTCACAATTATCCCGATTAACACAATTTCGAATAATCCAATTCAAACAATTACGAATTCACAACCACAATGCGATTACGGGTACGGACGTAAAGGAAATCATATTCGACGATCAATCACAATCTTTTCGGATTCCAAATTGATATCATGATTCGTATTTCATCAAGAACATACGAATTCTACCACTACAATTAATGAACATTCGATTTTCATATCCAAAAGTACCGATAATTCAACCTACAATCGTCTTGCTATATTAAATTCATCAAGAAGTTCCTCAAGAACACTAATGGATTCAAAACCTTGTTCATATCCATTAAAACAATGTAATCCGATGTTTTCTAACATCTAAACAATCCCTAATCACAATTCAATGTGTATATCAACATGTTCTTGAACATACGATCTCCCTAACATCAAGAATCGAAGTAACAATACCAAGAACATCAAGAACTCTATGATTTCATAATCATAATCAACATATTCAAGGTATAAACCATCATAACACCCTCTTCCTTCAACATATAGTTCATGCAGCCTCAATAATCGTAACAACAACATCACAATCAACTTCATATGAATCATATACTGATAACAATACCAAAATCCGAAATCAAAGTGAAGAATTCAACAACATACCTCAAGAACATGAATAACCCAATCAAACCCTTCAAGAATCATCCATAATTCCATATCCAAGCCTCAAATCCAAGTCCTCAAGCTAAAAATCGACTTAGGAAGGCCAACAACTCTCTCTCTCTCAAAGTTTGAAGACAAAAAATGAAAAGAAACGTCGAAGGAAATGAAAGACGGGCATCCACTTATAAAACATTTCTGTTCGTTACGTACGTAAGACACCAAGGTTAACGTACGTAACACGCATTACGTACGTTAGCCATCCTTGATAGCGTACGTAATGCTAATCCCAAAACTAAGCGTCTGTTTCGCCCACTTGATTACGTCGTAACATTTCCTTCATTACGTCATGTACGACGTTGACTTGCTACAAAAAACCTTATATTACGTCGTAATACATCTGTATAACGTATGTAATCGTAGTTGACTACTTTGTCAACATCCTTCCGCCGAAAGTGCCGACCGGTGGTCCCACTCCGCCACCATGACTCGATCGTCTGATTCCTATGTTACGTATGTAATGTCTCGGCCATAACGTACGTAACTCTTGTGATTTAGCGTACGTAAGTCTTCAACATTAGCGTACGCTAAGTATTCTATACTTAGCCAATTTTAACTGTTACCACCTGTCTTGACATACAGAATACGAACATACGGCATACTGAATACATATACTGAATCCAATAATATTCTCATACGATATACCCAATATCAAAAGTGCGATAACCTGATGCACGATATCCTCAATTATAATTGTCTACCAAATACGACAATTGTACCAATACTGACATCTCAGTCCTTCATTTATTTTATCCATACTGTACAGATTCCACGCTGTACATTAAAACTCGGATAAAATAATCTCAAACAACAGTAGTAGAAAATCCGGATATTACATCCGCCTCCCGCCTGAAGCATGTTAATCCGGCCGCCAGGGTTGATCAGAGGGATCGATTCATCGGAGTACTCTGGCTCGTTCTGCTCGATTCTTGCAACCGGATTGGGAGGGATCTCATCGTTTGGTCGGCGCTCGCGCCCTCCGGCCCTCTCTGATCGGGGCTCTGGCCTGGTGACCAAGTTATCCAATTTGCCTTCCTCAAACAATCTCCAGAGTTGTCTGAGAAGGTCGCGTCATTGGCTGGTGTTGTGGCCGGGACTTTTGTGGTAGGCAGAAAATTTGCTGCGATCTAGGTGACCGTTGTCCTTTATCGGCTTTGGTTTGTTGAGCCATTCGCGCCCCTTGATGGCATTAAAGATGTGGGCCGGAGATAGATTGAGGTTGCGGAGGAGGTGAACTTCCACATACTCGAAGGCTTTGAACTCCCCAGGCGGCTTTGCGACCGCCTTTCTGGGCTTGGCGACCGCCTTTTTCTGGATGGGGGACGGCGCCTTCCCTTCCCTGGAAGATCCCTCGCCTAAGCGGAGGGAGAGCATTCTCTGCCTGGCCAGGAAATTAGTGGCCCTGATGCGGAAGATCGTGTAGGTCGGGGGGATATCCTTTGTGAGGTGCCTGAACATGGGCGAGCGGCCATGGAATCCCCCCAGGACCGAGTGGAGAGCGAGCTCATCGCTAATAGGCTCGCCGGTAAGGATTATCTCGTCCACCCGGTCGATGTAGTCTTCATCGGGCTCATCTTTTCCCTGCCTGATTTTTATCATGCGGTGGGGACCTTCCAGCCGAGCAACTTTGGCGGCGAAGTACGACGTGAAGTCGTTCGCCAGCTTCTCAAAGCAATTGATTGAGCGAGGTGGTAGTGAGATGTACCACCTGTGGGCGAGGTCGCCCAGAGTTAACGGGAACATTCGACATTTCGTCGCATCTGATGCTCCGCATCCGGTCATGTAGATCTGGAATTTGCTCAAGTGGGTCTCCGGATCCGATCTCCCCTCATAAAGAGGTGTTTGTGGGGGAGCGATCTTTGGTTGAACTGGGGCGAGTTCGATCTGGACCGCGAGTGGTTCACTTGGTCCGGCGATCGATCTCATGGCGCCTGCCCCAGTTTCCAGGAGCGTCTTCATCTCGTCGAGCTGGCGCTGCATGGCGGCCATCGCCTCCGCTTGACTGCTCGCTGATTGGGTCCCGGAGCGTGAGCCAAGGCGATCGTGCACAGATCCCTTGGCCCCATGGTGGACGATGAGTTACTTGCCAGCGGGCTCATTTCTTGGGCGAGTGGGGGCTTGCTGACCTGCCTGTCTTCTGGGAGTCAGATATGCCGAGCTCTTGGTAAAAGATTCGGATACCTATGTCTCCCGGCTGGGGCCTGAGTGCCCGGGTCGCCATGAGGGATCGCTCCCTAGGCGGCTGAAGACGGAATCATCCCGCCTTATGAGAGCTTTCTCTTACGGCTCGGGGCTTTCCGTCGATTTCTCAACATATATCCCCTTGAGCTTCCGCTTGCCTGCCCGGCGGATGGCTGACGGAGTGATGGTG
The DNA here is from genome assembly GCA_033398695.1 of Orobanche coerulescens. Lineage (NCBI taxonomy): Eukaryota > Viridiplantae > Streptophyta > Magnoliopsida > Lamiales > Orobanchaceae > Orobanche > Orobanche coerulescens. Next base: position 85,371,336 of record CM065809.1, read on the forward strand.
GGCGAGTCGCATGCTTTCCGTCGCTCCCTGAGGATGGCTATAGCCTCCTCGATCTGTTCTGCGGTCTGGAACTGATCGAGTAAGAGGCTAGGACCGTCCCTCGGGGGCGGAGTGAGAGCCTTGCGTCGCCGTGGTCACCTTCCGCCGTGGGCTGGGATTTGGTCCGGGCAGGAATGAGATTTCCGGCAGATCGCAGGGTGGCTCTCTTGGAGGTCGTTGCAGATGTCATTTTTCTGAAGGCTTTCTTTGAAGAACAGTGAGTGTTTCTTCAAGTATATGTCCGGAGAACAGTGAGTGTTCTTCGAGACGGTAGGAATAAAAAATGAAGGTTATAGGTGCCCCCCTTCTAGCGCCAATTGTTGTTACCCAAAATATTATCCGGAGATAGTATTGCTGGAATGATCGAGTAACAAACAAATACGAGAACACTTCTGTGAGAAAATAAATAACACAAGATTTGCCGGGGTTGTTAATCCCGGGCTTGAATGATCTCGCGAGATGTTATTAATAAGTATACTGTTGAGTACAAATATTAATGTTAGAATCTATTATAATGAGTGTAAAGACTTCTAGTTATCTAAGTTGTAGAGCGTGTAGATTGTCGGAAGAACCAGATATGAAGATCTGTGAGTTTTTGCTATTTGATGTTCTGTCAATGTATGAGAATGTGTATTTATCTCTGTATTCACGGTGATGATTGCCTGATTTTACGAAGATAATCGCATGGTCCTTGGACACTATTGTGAGCCTCCTATTTATAGGATACAAGGCTGCTGGGCCCTCTCCGGCGATCGCGGGCGACCGCCGTTTTCTATATTATAATAAGATGGCCGATCGTCCCGTCACGTGGGGTTGTTCTCTTAAAGTCTGGGGCTGCTGATGGTGGCCAGCTGTGCGAGCCAATGGGAAGCCTACACGCGTCCTGAGTCGCTGTCCGGGGGGACCCGCTTCGTACCTTTCGGCGGCCCTGTCGGTAGGTGAGGTAGGTGACAGGCTGGGGTCAAAGGTCTTATCTGTCGGCGCCTTTTGCGGATCTGCATGTGGGTCACCGTCCAAGATTCGGTCTTCGACGACTTTGACGGATGTTGGATTAATACGTGGCTCGAGACGATCGCCTCTGGTTGGATATCATAGACGGTCGCCAGATACCAAAAGACGATCGCCAGATATTAAAAGACGATCGCCGTGGATACCGACTGTTGGGTGTTTGCCCAGAGTGTGTCTTCTACGGTAGACTCTCTGATCATTGTGACGATCGCCTTCGAGGCGTATTAATCGCTGCACAACAAAGTCGATAAAACTAAACTGGTCAGTAAGTTTAGACAGGACTTGTATAACGTATACTTTGTCATGTAAAGTGCATGTCTTCACTAAGGATTAGTGCGAGAACACGTTATAGGTATGCTAATGATATTAATATACTCGAACATGACTCACCTCGATTCGGTCACATGGATATCGCTCAAGGATTGTCAATGACTGAATCGAAAGGTTGTGATAGGTATATGTGGGACTTTGACTTGAGATTTCAGTAGGAGATGTGCTCATGACATTAAGTTAATCATTAGAGTAGTTCGATCCAATAGCTAGTTGGTGGAGCCAAACTTGAAATGCAACTTAGTGGGCAAGTAGCAGTCTCTACGAACACTAAGATAGGATTCTTTCGCCTGTTAGTGAGCAGGTAAATGTCCTATGCGGTGGAAAATGAGATCATAAGTCTTTGGTCAAAGCAATTAGAGCTAGTTGTATTTGATACACAAGAGCTCAATGATCTCAGTTTGCATTAACAAAATGCATAGAGTCAAGTTACAATAGGGTTTGACTTTACCGTGACCCTAATACTTGACTGGGATATATAATTGTAGGGTTTATACTATACGGTATTCAAGACATAATGGTTTTGGAATGATCCTATCATGCATCCCCAGTTAGGTTACAGTGTGGTCCACGAGACTGGCTAAGTGGTGCTAACACTCATTGGATCCTCCCAATGCTAATTCAGACGAACCTACAGAGTCACGGCACAGGAATTGACGACGGATTATATTTAGTTTATTCTCTCTTGGTTAATATTGGACATTGGATGTGTAAATTAATTTATTGGATAAATTAGATCGGTCTTGTGAATTAAATAAATTACTGTGCAATTTATTTTGTTCATATAAATTCTTAGAGAATTATTTTAATATAATAAATTAATTAGATTAACTAATTATATTAATATTGAAACGTACCAAGGTTTATCTATCGAACTAGATATACAAGGGTCTGTTTCACACACCGAAACGAACGAACTTTTTTTTCCCCTTGCTTGGTTACCCCACCCACTCACCTAACATGGTGTATTATCATCAATTTTGTCTTGATGATTTATTCGTTAAGTGGGGACTTTAATTATTCACTTGGTGTATAATTAAAGTATGGTTGACTTGTCTTTATGTGTGGTGAATCTTTTATATATCATATCTATTTCATCATCAACATTAGACCTGAAATTCAAGAGAACTTGGTCGTGAGTTTTGCGGGAGGAAAGAGAGGAAATTCTCAAGTTTTATACATTTGAGTTCTAAGTGTACTTTGAGAGAAAACAATTTTTATAAAATACTTAAAGTATTTACAAAAATATACATAAGCTAATTCTATCAATTTCTAGCCGCATACTTAGAGTATAAATTGATATAAATATTTTTCGGTCATCTTCCGACGCGTGTTACGTAGAGGCATGGTGCTTTCAGTGCTCGGGAAAATTCCAAAAGCTCGTTCGATTGAATTCCTGTTCATGTTCGGAATCAAGAAGATATTATCAAAGGTCTACGAGGGTATGACTTTTCAATTTTATCTTCTTCATTTTATATATTCGGTTTATATGATGCTGCGTAACTCTTTTTTAATCACCGAATCTCAACATTTGCATGGGCAATATTCTGTGAAAGATGGGTATAAACGGTTAATGGGAGAGGCGACACATACTTCCGACTTTACGGGATGGGGCAGACTTTGGCGATACATGCCAACATGGGTAATAACGAACCACTAGACCGATTTGGTCTTTTACCACAACATACACATCAACATATATAACTCTTCCTTACAACTCACACCCACGGAGGGGTTGGAATACATCAATATACCCATAAAACGGGAAAGCTACCCAACAGAGAGCCAAACAATGGGACTCTACCAAAATACTCAACGATTGGTCTTCATGTGATTAGTATCGTCGTCTTCCATCATCGTTAGTACCGATCCTGTGATTCGCTCCCCAACAACCTGCAAGTACCTGGACGCAATACAGACATCCACTCCCCGAATACTCAGGGGTTAGCAAAACCCCATTGTTTTGCTATTGCAAGTATAAAATACAAATACAAGCCATACACTACATAATCCGAGAACATAAGATCGGGAATAATTATCCAGACATAAATAAAAATAGACTTCCCGAGATAGTTTATTTAATCCAAGCAGTTCAACCATGGAAGGTAGGGAGAAACCCAAATACATCTTACAAAATATTTTACGATCTCGGGAGTTTTGAAAACATTTGGGATTTAAGAATTCTCAAGTCTTTCGAAACCATTTAGGGACAAAGCCCACAAGTCATTTTCCAAAAATACAATTATGATATCAACACATGGGGTCCACGACCCAATCATACCATTCCGGTCACAAGGCACGGGGTCCACGACCCAATCATACATATCAACATATTCCTAAGAATTATTCACGTCCCGTGCTAACAAGCCACGAACCTCAGGTGCTCCCGCAGAACATACCCGAGTGAATAACCCAATGGGAAGCCATACCAAATCACATGTCTCTGTGACAACAGTCACATAATCATAATCATACATATGTTCATAGTTATCCTGGCACCGCACTAACAAGCTACGAGCCTCGGAGCTTCCACGAGACCTACCCGATTGAACAACTAATGACACGTACATCACACAATCAAACTATAACCATAAGTTATCCCGGCATCGCACTAACAAGCTACGAACCTCGGAGTCCCCGCAAGACATATCGGGATTGGATAACCCCACAAGTTATCCCGGCATCGGGACAGAAAGCCACGAACCTCAGAGTCCCCGCAAGACATACCCAGTTAGATAACCCTACGGTCATGCCCGACCCGTACTAGCATGGACGGATCCCAGAGATTCAACAATCTTACCCGGTGGCACACTTACAACAATCACACACAACAAGTGTATAGCAACGTCAAACAACACCAAGCACCACAACCTCCTTACAAAGGAGTAATAACTAATACCACACAACGTCACATATTCATAGAACAAGTATACGTATCAATACACAGCCATTGGCAAGTGAATACAGTCTATTTTATTCACGAAATATGGTTATAACATCTTCCAACATACGACACATACTCACATATTCCGAAAACACATTATTTCACGAAGCATACGAGTTATCTTTTGAAAGGCAACATTTATCGAGAACATACCGATCCTTCTTAAAGTTCATTAAACATTCAGATTACATGTAAAATCATTTACCAACTATTACATCTATGAAACATAAAATGTATGGGCAAGATACTTGCCTCGAAACCACGAGCAACCGAACAACGAACGGATACGGTCGGATAGCCCTCGAACCTCCAAGAACGACCAAGAACTCTCCAAACCCCACGAATACTACGAAAATAACATCACCACAAATCAATAACACTAATCGGAATCCGAATCGACCCGAAAAACAACAAGGATCCGAGGATTTCTTCAAAGAAATCAAGAGTCAACTTCCGAGTGATAAAAATCGATAAACGAGTTACAAAATCCTAAGATCAAACCCCGGGCAACAAGATTTCACAACCGATCGGATGAGATCGGGTAAGAATCACCAAAACCAAGAAAAACCCCCAAATTCAAGAAACTAGGGTTATAAGAAGAGAATACCTTGATTTGAGCAAGGAGATGATTATATGTTGTTGAACACCTACAAATCCACTCCAAGATGAAGCTTGATGATGGAGATCGCTCAAAGTCACTCCAAGAGCTCGCTCCCGATGGAAAGAGATGAGAAGGGTGAGAAATGGCGAAATAAAGGCTGTTGTCCAGTATTTATACTGGACAGTTATTAGCGTGCGCTAAACAAACTGCATTAGTGCGCGCTAACGGGGTCAATGCTCTAGAATACCCCACCCATAACACTGTTAGCGTGCGCTAGCCAATATGCGTAGCGTACACTAACAAGTCACGAAACCAGTCCAGTGGCTCCTGGATAGATCTGCTCCTACCAAGTAGCGCGCGCTAGAAAGAACAATTAGCGTGCGCTAAGCAGACGATAACATGCTATCTACCAACCTTATGCGCTAACGAGACTCCAATACCAGTCCAGTAGCTTCTGGACTGCCAATTAGCGTGCGCTACAATGACACAGTAGCGCGCGCTACACCATAAACGATATCGTGCGCTACAATACAATGGGTCAAAAACTCATGCAACGATCTGAAACGGAAATCAAACATGTGTCCACTCATGACACACCAACGTGTCACACATTCCAAGGAAATGGAAAATGCCACTCCTATAACCCGCAGAAACTCAACGAAACTGGAATGAAGATCTCGGGTATTAAAGTTTGCTGTGGCAATGGCATGCCGAGAAGCGCTATCATGATTAAAGAATAGAGGCGTGCAGGAGGTGGAAGTGTATTCGGATCGTTTACAGGGCCAATGATTCAGGTAGAATCTTATCCTATTTGGGGTCAGTCGTTGCCATAGGCGGACCTACACCTTACCTGGTGGTACATGTGCACCACCAGAAATTCTGTCCCAACACCAAAAAGACATCGTTTTGGGTTTTACATAAAACAACATCGTTTTGGTTTTTATGTAAAATGACGTCGTTTTGGATCTAAACGACGTGTCCTGCTCTTAAGGCAAAACGACGTCGTTTTGGTCGGATTTTTAAAAAAATGTAAAAATCAGAAACAGGTTAAAGACTCTGCCCTTCAACAGAAGTACAGAACAGAAACGACTCTGCCCTTCAAGTTTCAACAGAGCGACCTCCAGGCTCTGCCCCGCTCCAATACTGCCCACCGCCCGCCGCTGCCGTCTGCCGGACATCTCCTCCTCCAAGCCGCCCTGGGTTCTACTCTAGGCTTCAAACACGGGACGAGACATCTCTTCCACTCCGTAGAAAAGGTAATTATTAATTTCTTCTACTTGTTGTCATTTGTGAGTTGTGATTTATTGAATTATAATTATGTATTATTATTATTATCTCAAATTAGAATATTAGAATTTCTTTAAAATTTAATGTTAGCTCAATTTAGGGTTTGTTTGTGATTTTATAAAACTTGTTAATGTTTATTTTAATATATATATTTAGGATGAAAAGATATTTTGAGGTGCGTCCTAAATTTAAAGGGAGTTCAAGTAGTTCGGTAATTCAAGATCCATCGGAAGCTCCACGTTCAGTGAGCCACAACCATCAAACTTTGCTAATGAGAGAGACAACATTATTGAACTGGAAACTTTAGTAGCAGACCTCAGACTTAGAAATCAATTTCAGACTATCATCTGGACATTCAAAACGAGGTAAGGAAAGCTTACCTAAAAAAAGATCCCAATCAACCTCGTAATTTTACATTTCCTTGGACAAAGTATGGTAATAAGAGGCGCCGATTTGATGTAAATTGGTTTAATAAATATGACTGGCTTTAGTATAGTGAATATGCGGATCGTGCATATTATTTATCATGTCATCTGTTTAAGAATGTGTCAAATTAGATGGTGATCACTTTGTTGGGCTCGGATTTGATGACTGGAATAATCTTTCAAGAATCATGCTAGTGCTACCAATGGTTCTGATGGTGATTGTGGGCATATGGGTCATGATCTTCGGCCCTGTTCTTTTGGACTTATTTTTCAGTTTTTCAGTTCAGTTCAGTTCAGTTCAGTTCAATTCTTATTCTTCTTCTTATTATTATTAATCTTAATTATTATTATTGTTATTATTACTAATAATATTACTATTATCGTTGTTGTTGTTGATTACATTTACTATTATTATTTACCATTATTATTATTATTATTTACCCTTAATATATTTGATTCGATCGATTACATTGATTCGAGTCCATTCGATTCGATTCAATTGATTCGAATCCATTCGGTTGATTCGATTCGATTCAATTTAGTTCAGTTAAGTTCAGATTCATTCAGTCCAAAAGAACAGAGCCTTATGAACCCAAAGCAAAGTATTGGGGCTTCTTTAGAAAAACAAACTCATAGAAAAATATTGATTATAATGTTCGTGTGACTATATCACTTATAGCTACTAAGTATCTTTTGAGGGGTAGATCGGCATTTCGAGGATATGATGAATCAGAACACTTTCCATATAGGGGCCCTTTTCTTGAGACTATAAATTTACTGAAAGAGTGCAACCAAGATATAGCAAAGGTATTAAATTGTGCTCCATGAAATAATTATATGATTTCTCCTCGGATTCAAAAGGACCTTGCTGCAGCTTATGCATTTGAAATAAGTAAAAAATTGTTAGTGAAATAGGGGATGATTTTTTTGGTGTGTTAATCGATGAGCCCGGTGATTGTTCAAACAAAGAACAAATGGTTGTTGTTGTGCGTTATGTTAATTTTGTAGGTTTTGTTATGGAAAGATCTATTGGCATTATGCACGTTAAAGAAACAAGTGTTAATTCACTTAAAGGGGCACTTCAAAATTTACTTGGTCTACACATATTGAGTTTATCTAGCATTCGCGGACAAGGGTACGGTGGAGCAAGAAATATGAGAGGTCGGTATGGTGGTTTGAAAACTTTAATTCAAAATGAGAACCCATATGCTTATTATGTGCACTGTTTTGCTCATCAACTTCAATTAGCACTTGTCGCTTGTGCTAAGAGTCATATTGGTGTTAGTGTTTTTTCCGGTAAGATGAATGTGCTTGTTAATTTGATTCGCTCCTCTAACAAAAAATAGAATTACTTCGGGGCAACCAGAAGATTCATTATTCCAATTTAATTGAAGAGGGTTCGATAGTAACTGGTAGCGGCTTGAATCAAGAATCATCTATTATCAGAGCCGGTGATACTCGTTGGGGGTCTCATTTTAGGACCCTCAGAAGTTTGATGACTTTATATAGTCCCATAATTGGGGTGCTTGAAGAAGTGAGAGATGATAATTCTTCATTTTTGTTAGATTTGCTTCAGTCTTTTGATTTTATCTTCATGTTGTACTTGATGGTTGAGGTTTTAGAGATCTCACATGATTTGAATGTTGCTTTACAATGATGTGATCAAGATCTCTTGAATGCGTTGAAACTTGTTAGTGTATCCAAGCAACGTCTTCAGGAGATGAGGGGCGATGGGTGGGAAACACTTCTGGCTAAGGTCGTGGAAATTTGTAATAAGCATGAGTTTGATGTGCCTGATATGGATGCACCATATGTCCAAGGAAAGAAATCTAGGTGACGAGATTCAAGTGTTTCTAATATGCATCATTACAAGAATGATTGTTTGTTTAGTGTTTTAGATTTGCAGTTATAGGAGCTTAATGCCAGGTTTGATGGGGAGAACACTGAACTTTTACATTGTGTTGCATGTTTGAGTCCTTCATCGTCATTTACAGCTTTTGATGAGGATAAATTGTTGAGGATGGTTGAATTTTATCCTGATGATTTTCTGGAATTTCCTGAATTGGTAGTTCGAAACCAGCTTCAAAATTATATTAAAGATGTTCGATGCGATCCAGCTTTTTCGGAATTGAAAGGACTTTCAGATCTTTGTAGACAGTTTGTAGAAACAAACAAGTACACAACATATCGTGTGGTGTATAAACTTGTAATGTTGGCATTGATTTTGCCGGTAGCAACTGCAAGTGTTGAACGAGTCTTTTCAGCTATGAATTATGTGAAGAGTGAGCTACGTAATAAGACGGGTGATCAATGGTTAAATGATCGTCTGGTAACATTTATAGAAAGGGATGTATTTAAAACTATTAGTAATGATGTTATTTTAGCATATTTTCAGGAAATGGACTCTATGCGATTTTCTTTGTAAATATAGGTATATCTTTTATTAGTACAATTTTCTTTTATTATTTGTAATTTTTAATATAATTTTAGAACATATTTATTGCACAATATTTTTTGGTTGTCTGTTACATTTTCTTGTGGTGCGTCGTTGCCATAGACGGATCCATCATCCGACTCGGTGCACCAGTAGTTTTCGGATGCTGGATCCGCCTATGGTCGTTGCAGATGTAAAGCCATTATGGCTTCGCTTAATCAACCCCGGTTCTGGGCCTATGCGGTATGTTCAGCCGCATAGGGCCTCAACTCTTCTGGGGCCCAGACCCAGAATCAAAGCCCAAGTATAATTTTTTTTCCTTTGTTATTTGACATGTTTTTTTAATAATCGTTATGCTGCCCAAAATTAGAAAATGTGATTCAGGTTGTGAAAATCGTGAGAAAAAATAAAGAATTAAAAAGTAGGATCATTCGCAAAGAGGAGCTCTTGATTATGAAGAGTTATCGATAATTTTGCTTTGAAGGACGCTAAAAGAGTTGCAATTTTTAAATGATTTTTTAAAAGTTGATTGTAATGTTCTATTTGGAAAATACTATCGATATAATTTTCTTGCCATGTACTTCATCGTTTTTTTAATAATATTACTCGGAGACCGTTTCCAGAATTTGGCATAGGGCCTCAAATTATTAGAGCCTATCTCTTTTATTCATCATAACTTTAAAACTTTCGCACATACATTAGCTAGACATGCGAGTGCTCTTACTGTCTCTTGGGAGTATCCCCCGGCCTGTATTGCGAGTTTGGTTGATTAATGATTAGTTCTTCCAAAAAAATAAACTAGAGATAACTCGTGCCTTAATGACACAGTTACGGTGATATAATTAAATTAAAATAATTAAATTAACAAATTAACTTGCTACAAAACAAATATTTTGGTCACCAGAAGTTTGCCGGCCGGCGTCGGTGTCCCACCGGAAAGCAGGGTCCACGTGCCGCCGGCTCGTGACCCGCCAGAAAGCAGGTCAGCGGGCCTGGCGTTAAAAAGAAAAATGGCCGGTTGCCGGAGGTTCGTCGGCGGTGGCCTGCCGGTCTGGCGTAATAAGAAAATTGGTCGGGCGTCGGAGGTTTGCCCGCGACCGGCGGCGGTCCTACCTGAAAAATTGGTCGGCCGAATTAATAGTTGTCCTTTTAATTTAATCTAATTTAATAGTCTAATTTTGTTTTTTTGTAAATTTATTTTTATTGAACATTTGATATTATTACTATTAATAAATTTAACATAAAGAAAAGGAGGGAAAGTGGAAGGATAGAATGGTCATTTCGGGTGTACACGAAAATAAAATGACATTGTTCTTTATATTTTATAAATATATATATAGACGTGTGTATATATATTTCCTTCCGTTTACTTACAATTGCAACAATCTAAATTTTTATACTATTCATATATTAACTTTAACCACATGTTCTAATAACATAAAATAATTGAATATTATTACTTGAATTATTGTTTTGATAATACTTGAGAATATTTTAAAAAATTTCTTTTTTTAATTTTGTAATTGATATTTTGAGATATTAATGATGAAAGCTTTGTATTGGAAAAAAAACTGAACTATTATCATTTAAAGAAAACGGGAAAATTATGTACTCGTATTACAAATAATTAATTTTTTATAGTAAAAAGCGAAATCTCTCGCACCAGGCCTTCACCTCGATCCAAAAGAAATTGATGGACGAATTAAATGTTCACGTGGGAGGAAGCACTTAGGGATAAAACTTTTGTCGCGGCTGACAGGACTCAAATCTGGTGCTCGTAGTAATCCGCCACCCAGAACTCCTTGTAGCAACTACAAATAATCAACTCTAGTCTTGAGGGAGGGAGGGAGGGAGGGGGCAACTCTAGCCTGGAGGGAGGGAGGGAGGGAGGGAGGGAGAGAGGGAGAGAGAGAGAGAGAGAGAGCAGTGATGTCGAGAACGGACGATTTCCTGACACTTGATTCACAGAATGCTGCAACAACGACCGGAGGTAACTCTTGAAAATCAATTTACACTTCATTTATTTCGGAAACCTTATACTTGATCCACTGATTATTTTTGTGCTTGTAGTCTGGGGTTTTGCGCGGACATTTATATGACTTATTTTATCTATAGATTGTTCCCCCATATTTGAGTAACTTTCAATTGTTGAGTATTGATTGTCTGGATTAGACCTTCAATTTTGCGAACTCGACGACGTTTTTTCCTTGTCTGTTTGTGTGAGTGTGTCCCTCTGTGTGTGTATGTGGTGTGCGCGCGTGTGTTAATTTCATGAGTTGATTTGATAATTGAGCCTGAGATACTGTTCTTCTCCTTTTCACATATGTGGGGATACTTTTTTGGATATTTGGTTTTTGAGGATGAGGTGGATGATTTTTTTATTTACTTCAAACTTTCGAGTAAAATGCGACATGTAGCAAAGAATCCTCAAAGTGTGGTGAGGAGGAAGCTTGCGGACATTAGCAACTTGCCACAAAATCGAAGGCCAGTCATTCCAGAGAATAAGTCGCAATCCGTTGAGACAACAATCAAAGAATACACTGACAAACTGCAGAAAGTTATTACTGTTTTTGTAGTTTTTATTGTGTTTGCGATTGTCGGATCACTTATACTGCTGCTTTTAGTTTCAACTTGATTTTGTTTTGTGATTTCAGGAAAACATGGCTTTGGTGAAGATGCTTGCACAGAGAAAGTATCCTCAACTGCTAATTTATTTTAAAACAAAAAGTTGGTGCATGCAGATAGATTGGGCTTCCAATTAGGTCTAATGATTTGTGTTATCCTGAACTTTGTTGTGAAATAGCAAAATCATTGAACAGAGGGGAACCGAGCTAGAACACCCGGCAATTTACCACACGACACGAAAACACGACACGAAAACGACACGAAAATTTAGTGTTTGGGTTTGCATTTTGAATACACGACACGAAAATACACGAACACGAAAGTACACGACCGAGATTTAGTGTCGATTTTGTGTTTACCCTTTGGGTACACGACATGACACGAGGTACACGAAATAGATAAATAAATAAATAAATATATATAATATTTTATATATAATTTAATAAAAATATATATTTTATGAATTCTGTTTATACTGAACTTTAAAATTTGAAAATATAATGTGAATTTTCATAAATTTCGTGTAAACATTCGTGTTTTTGTTGTCATTCGTTTCATTTCGTCTACTAAAACCTATAAAAATAATATTATAATATTAAAATTATTATTTTTTATAATATTTTAATATTTATTTTATATTATGTGCCTGACACGAAAACACGACACGAATTTGCGCGGTACACGACACGACATGACACGAATTCATTTAGTGTCGTGTATGGGTTTGAACTTTTGGTACACGAAACACGAAATTACACGATACGAAAATACACGACACGAACGAATTGCCAGGTCTAAGCTAGACATACTGAGAGTAAATATGCATAAAATGCACGAACAGAATCGGCAGCTGGCACTGTCAAACTACCAAATGCTTGTGGTGTGTTTATTTATTTGAAACCTTTTTATGCGGTTCTTGATTTTCTCAAAGCTTGTAACTCATTTTGCTGACATTTATTGCTCCATCTGGATTTTCAGGAATTAAATTCAGCAAAAGATCGGGTAGGCGCAATGATTTGGATACGTAGTTCTTTTCCATCACCATTTCTAATTACCTGTAACTGGACCTAACACATGTTTTGGCGTAATCCCTATTACAGTTGAAAGTGTTGCAGCATGAGCTCGGTTGCAAAATTGGCCTGCTTAATACAAGAAAATTGGAACTTGAGGTCCGTAATATCAGAATTTTTAGCAGCTATAGCAACTGTCTTAGTATGATATGGTCGCCTTGTCCTTGTTTGTTACTCAGCAAAAAGAAAGAACAATGCCATGTGAAAATGCTGATACCAAGGTATAACATCTACTCCTAATGATTAATTTCAAAGTAGTTTTCTTCTAATGTTCATTTTGAATGTATATTTCACCATTTTGATTTTTTTTTTCTAATATTAAACTGTCGCAATGGCTGGCTATAACCGTCTACATGCCAAGTTGATCACGTCTCCTGAGGAAGGGGAGTCCTTAAAAGAACTTCAAGTTGATGAAAAATCTCAGAAGACCAAAGGGAGTTCACAACCAAACAGTGAGTAATCATTCTTGAAATGCCTCAGTTCGATTTTGAGAAGGATCTTTCTTTGTCTAAGGAGACGACTGAAAACAAAAGGTTTATCTTCTCTCTGTTAAACAGTACTAAATATAATCCTAAATTGCCAAACTTGATTTCTCTCTTTATTTTTTTTGCTTTCGTCTTTGCGTGTTGTTATGTTAGGACTTCTGTGAGGAGGCAATCTGCTAGACTTAAGGCTGCAGAACTAAGACCTGCCAATGAGAATTTGTTTGAGACAGATGACACTAAAGTTCACGATCATCTGTTGCCTGATGATGCTGTTCCTGAACATGGATCAATATCAACTATGAAAATTCCAGTTTCTGAAAAAGAGAAAAGTTGCGGCGTCAGATATAAATCTCAAGAGTTTGAAAGACCGTCTCTGATCAGGCCTTCACGCCTGGCAGCCAAAAAGATTCTATCTTACAAAGAGATACCATTAACCGTCAAAATGCGAAGATCTAAGTGAGACATGCTTGCGTTGAAACTGTTAGATATTCCACAACAATTGGTGAGTCCCTGGCGCATTGACTTTTTATTTTACAAAAATGTGTGGGCCCCGACTTTCGCGTTGCTTTTCTTAATATCTTGATTGGTTTGATGAAATTTAGTGCTATTGTTTTGTAATATAAGATAGTGATCATATGTTCTATTTTCATATTCCACTCATATTGGATGAATGTTACGTGTATAGGACGATGCCATAGTTGTACACACACAGCGGTTATCAAGTTTAGTGGAACACAACATGAATTAGAAAATGAAGTGAGAGATACCAACTTACTGTAAGATTTGACAATGAACTAGTTTTTCTAAGATGTGATAGATGCTTGAGAGAGTGAAATAATGATGTAAATACTTGTACCGTTGCCTCCTAGGGTGTAATGTGACGATTCGATACTGTTCGTTTTCTTGTCCTTTTTTCTGAAATATTTATAGTGCAGACGTCTTGGTTAAAATGAACCTTGGATTTTTGCATGGATTCCAATATATATGATGACCTGTTTTATGTTCTCTTATGTGCTAAGAAGTGAGTTTATGGAACCCAGGTGCAGCAGCTTCACTGATACTCCAAGTCCTGTTTTGATGAAAAGATTACAGATTGAAACCTCATATCATGTGTCAGAACTGGAAGTCCATTATATATATGTTTTTGGGAATTTGAAAAACAATGAGTTTACTCTGTATAGAGAAAGCAATTGTTAGGTGGCAATTTGTCTGGTCGCCGCCTTGAGTCCCTGCAAAATCTCAACAACAACAACAACATCTAAGCCTTAGTCCCGGTCGGCTAACATGAATCAAACTTTGAAACCGTCAATAATCGTTACATAAATAACATAGAAGGAAAAAAGAGGGAAAAAGTAGAGAAAAAAGCAAAAAAAAAAAAAAGGAATCAGACTTCATCCACCATCCGTATTCTTTCCCTCCACATTTGCCTCTCCATCGCCATACTTTCTCCAATTCCAAGAAACCGCATATTATTTTCAATCATCTTTATCTAAGTTTTCTTGGGTCTTCTTCTACCTTTCACAACATTATTTGTTCCCCAACTTTCTAGCCTCTTCACTGGGGCATCAATATGTCTTCTTCTTACATGACCAAACCATCGTAATCGATTCTCCATCATCTTGTCTTCTATAGACGCAACTCTTACCTTCTCTCTGATCACTTCATTTTTGAGCCGATCCTTTTTTGTATGACCACACATTCATCGTAGCATACGCATCTCTGCCACATTCATCTTTTGAACGTGACATCGCTTTCTGACCAACACTGGTGCCATATAACAAACAAGAGCCTAATTGTCGTGCGGTAAAATTTACCCTTTAATCTATGAGGTATGCCAGGATCACATAAAACCCATGTGGCACTCTTCCACTTCAACCACCATGCCTTTATTCTGTGAGCCACATCGCCATCTAGCTCTCCATCCTTTTGGATAATAGATCCAAGATACCGAAAGAAAGTGGATCTATGAACAACTTTCCCATCAAATGTGATCATCCCCGCCTCTCTATTCTCAAGCGCTAAACCTACACTCCATATATTGATCTTACTCGCTCACCGCAAAGCCTCGAGCTTCCAAAGTATCCTCCAAAGTTCCAATTTCTGTTGCACTCCAACCTTCGTTTCATCAATCAACACAATATCATCTGCGAACATCATACACCACAGAACGTCATTTTGAATTTCTCTTGTCAATTCATCCATGACTATGGCAAAGAGAAAAGGACTAAGAGCAGATCCTTGATGCACCCCAATCGTAATAGGGAATTCTTCTGTCCTCCCAACATTAGTACGTACACTTGTACTAGCTCCCTCATACATGTCCTTTATAATGTCAATATATTTCCGCGATACACCCTTCTTTGCTAATGCCCACCAAAGTACTTTTCTTGGTACTTTATCATATGCCTTCTCTAAATCAATAAAAACCATATGCAGATCTTTCTTTTTATCTCGATAATGTTCCATCAACTGCCGGATAAGATAAATTGCTTCCATGGTTGATCTTCCAGGCATAAATCCAAATTGATTTTCTGTTATCTTCACGCATTTCCTGATCCTTTGTTCAATCATTCGTTCCCACAACTTCATGGTATGACTCATTAGTTTAATTCCGCGATAATTAGAACAATCTTGAACATCACATTTGTTCTTATACAAAGGGACGAGAATACTTTTCCTCCATGCTGATGGCATCTTATTGCTTCTCCAAATCTTATTGAAAAGTATAGTTACCCATTCGATTCCTCTCTCTCCCAAACACCTCCAGACTTCAATAGGTATACCATCTGGTCCTTCTGCTTTCTTTGACCCCATCTTCTTCAATGCAATTGTCACTTCACCCTTTTGAATTCTTCTCTTAAACTCTCGGTTAACCATACTTGAGGGGATGTTTAAATTCCCAATATCTTGTTCTTGATGGCCATTGAATAGGGTATCAAAGTATGACCTCCATCTCTCTTTATCTCTTTATCTTGAACCAAAACTTTTTGGTCAGTATCTTTTACACATTTAACTTTTCCAATATCTCGCGTCTTCTTCTCTCTCATTCGAGCAAGTTTATAGATATCTTTTTCCCCTTCTTTAGTATCTAATCTTGCATATCATTCTTGATTGACTTTTGATCAGGCATTTCGCACTGCCTTTTTAGCTTCTGTTCGAGCTTTCTTGTACTTCTCATAATTCTCATCGCTCGAGCATTTACCTAGTACCTTATAACATTCACGTTTGGTCTTTATCGCTTGCTTAACTTCATCATTCCACCAAGATGTGTCCTTACTGTAACACCCCCAATCCACTCAGGGATATTACACGCCGTAGACCCTCTCCTCGAAGATCTACCAGGTTGGTAACAACATTTAACATCTCGACAATGCCTTCAAGGCTAAATGACTCAGTAGACCGATTTGGTCTTTCAATGAAAATATACAACTCAATTACAACATATACCCACGCAGGGGTCAAAGTACAATAAACTCCGCACAACGGGAAAAGATCTTGCAGCGGAAAAGAAAATACAACTAGACCAATACGACATCAACGGATCCTCGTGTGATTAGTATCGTTCATCTTTCATCATCCTTCGTGCCGACCCTGTGTTATGCTCCAAAACTTGAATGCAAAAATAGACATCCACCCCCCGAATACTCGGGGGTTAGCAAAATTCCACTGTTTTGCTAGTGCAAGAACAAAGTGCAAATACGAGCCATACAATTCACATTCCACGAACGATAATAATTCGGAATCCTCAAAGGTTCAAATACAACAAGATGAACACTTCCCGATGCGAGAGTTTGAGTAAAGACTTCCCAAAATTTCAAGATCAAAATATCAAGGGAAACAATCTATAAAATGATTTGAAATACCATCGGGAGTTTTAATAGAAAATGATTTAGGATTATCAAATCCTACTTTTCAAAAACCCAAAATACGAAAGGGGTCACCGCCCCAAAGGTTTACTTTTCCAAAAGCGACCTTTACCAAACCGTTGGGATTTTAGCCCCAAATCCGTAAAATGACTTTTACAAGACCATTGGGATTTTAGCCCCAAATCTCATCAACTCACAGTACACAAGAACGACCACAAGGTTCGTCTCCCAACATCAAAATCCACACAAACAACAAAATACTCCAGTGCCATCCTAGCCAAGTAAGCCAAACGAACACTTACCTCTTACACACTTAGTCGATGCATGCAATCATGAAAACCGTTCGAAAACACTCATTTCCGGAAATGCCATAATCAAATCACATTTGCAAAATGCACCACAATTAACCGTGGATCCACCCCTCCGTGGACCCCTACCGAGACCCCGTCGGATCTAACCCATAGTGGTTAAAAGCAAGCTCGCGGATCCACCCCTCCGTGGACCCCTACCGAGACCCCGTCGGATCTAACCCGTAGTGAGCATACACACACACACGTTACTCATGCAATACTAATATGCTAAGAATGTAAGTTCATCAAGAATACTTACTAGAGATGGCCACTTATCCGACAACATTATCAAACTCTTCAAAAACACCATAACAAGATTAAATACGGAATACACGATCCCATAACTTTAAACATAGGAGTATCATCATCAAAGACTTCAACGTTCAAAATAATCAAATCATAATCAGTTCCCAAAACACATCGTTCACAAAACACACGCATTTTGAAAGAAAGCCTTTAACGAGGCCAAACTGAAATCTTTTGAAACTTCATTTCAAACAACCAAACAAACACACCAAGACGATCACCGATCATCATATCCATAAAATAAGAAAAATATGGGCAAGGTACTTGCCTCGATATCACGAGCAATGGAAAAGTGAACGGATACGGCCGGGTAGCCCTCAAATTCCCGAACACTATCTAGAACGCGATAGCACCGAAATTACTATGGGAAAACACCACATGAATCATCAATCACCAACGGAATTCAACATCGGAATCATCAAGCACCTATAATCCTCTGTAAGGAATAATAAAACATGATTACGACGAGAATCAAGGCCGAAAACAACGGAAATCCCAACAAACTATCAAAGGGAACTCATTCGAACATTTAATCGAACATTAAATGTTCAAGACCCTTCAAGAACAAAGAAATCACCCCTCGGGTTGAACGAACCAAAGATACGAGTATCCAATCCGTAGAACAAGTTCAAAACAACGTTTATACAACAATTAATTGATTAAAAACGGATTGGAATCGAAATCAAAAAGGAAAATCCCCAAATCTACAAAAACAAGTGTTCAAGCCAAAAATACCTTGATTTGGATGAAGGATTCAAGTAGAGGCCGAAAATCTACAACAAGACTTGAGGTAGATGATCTCTACAAGTTTTGGAGCACTCAAATCGCCCAAAATCGCCATTGAAATCGCTCTAGATGGGAGGAGGAAGAAGAGAGGAGAAAAATGAAGTTTTCTCCTCGAAAATCTGCTAAAAAACGCAGAAAAAGTCCGTGTGCCGTGGCACAGGACAAGTGTGCCGCGACCCAGGGCCACCAAAAACGCCCAGGAATCAGCTTAGTGCCGCGGCACAGCCTGAGTGTGCCGCGGCACACGGTACAGCCCCCTTCAACACCAAAAAGGCACACCGTGCAGTCTTGGCTATTTCGACCATAACTCCTTCGTCTGGACTCCGATTGACTCACCGTTTGAACCATTGGAAAGCTAACTTGATGCTCTATAATGTTGCAAAGATTCAGAATTTTTGGAGTTTCCAAGAATTAATGGTGACTTTACAAAGTCGAACTCCCACGTGAAAAAGTCGATTAAGGACACGGAACTCGACAAAACGACACCGAAACGAACTCGGATGACAAAAAGTGCAGAATTAATCATTCTCGGAATGACGAAACGGTCAGGAGCGAGTCGTCAAAACGAACTTCCGCCGAAAAAAGAAAATTACCGAAATTCGAAATTGCGGATATTACATTCTACCCTCCTTAAAAGAAGTTTCGTCCCGAAACTTAAAACAAGTAGGGAGAAGCAATATCCCGCCAGGAAAACTCAACGAGATATGCAAGGAAACGCGTAACTTATGCCCATCGGCGAAACATTACAAGCAACGCAAGGAATATACGGCGTGAAAACACGCTCCACGACGATCAACACAACGTCGCCGTTAAGGATATAATAAAACCAACAAGTGAGAAGCGTCATCAAATGGATAATACAATCAAGTCAATTATCCGAACAATCACAAAACACAACGAACGAAAATCAATACGATTGACCAACCCAACAGTACATCAATCAAAACGCGAGCCAATCGCTGAACAAATACGGAATTCCACCGCCCAGGGGTTGGAAGATCGAAAACGAGACTAATTTCCCAAACTTAAGGGAATTAGGAAGGAGCCTGAATGCTCAACGATCACGAAACGAGGACAAAAACCGAACAAACAAACGATCAACCACAGCGGTCGAGACAACAAAAAGCGAACAATCATGTTCGAATCACGAAGAACAATAAAATTCAAACAACAACTCCAAGGTTCACATCTCGACTCGAGACAATATATGATCCGGTGAAAACAACAACGTATGCATTCACATAAGATCCACATGAAAGGGAATAGAAATTGAAAAGTCACAACGACAAACGAGTTATTAGAAACAATACCGCACTTGTCCGATCAACAAAAACAAGGGGCGGGACAAGCTCAGAAAATGTCAACGAACATAAACGAGTCGGCGTAGTCGAAAACACAAGAGTTCCAAATTCGATCCACTTCGAATAAAAGAATTAATAGAACCAGATGATGTCACTTAGAACAAGGTTCACAAGAATCGAACCGAACTCGAAAAAGTCACAACGATAACCAGATCGACCCACAACAAGATCACGATTCGTTCGGACGATGAAACCGAAATACAGAACAATTTCATAAAGTTTCAACGAACATGAGCGAATCGATAGACTGGAGAAAGAGAAAATACGGAAGTCAAAATAGTACGGGTATTACCCCAGGCCTCATCCACGAAATTCACAAAAACAGGAGCAAGGTAACAAGACATTAAACAACCGACACATAACTAACGATCACCGATGCACACGGCCATACCAACCCAAGCTCTAACAGCTCGCACATGCGCGACAACGCAGAAATCACCACGAGGCGACAATATTCAACACCAATATCCCACCTCTCACAAGGGGCTAACACAACAAATGTGTGGAAAACGACTCAACGCTCACACCGCCAATTCGGTCATACTCGGGAGCAAACATCAAAATGACAACGCGAACATCATACATATATACCCGTTTCTCAAACGGGAATGGATAGGTTTTAAAAACGAAAACCTCATTTTGAAAATAATTTAGAAGAACACCGATTGATCTTGAGTATCACCTTTCAAAAAGTACAAACGTGAAACATCGTTATCGAGACTTTGGAGAACCGTTTCGCATTTGATAAAAAAATGAGGACACTTTCTCTTAGTGAAAACTTTCAGAATATTCGACCCTCGGGTCTAAATAAAAGTGTTTCTAAAACATTGAAAATATCTCAAAACATTTTGGTCCTCGAGGCAGAAAAATTTTGAAATATATTGTGGCACCTGGATGTACCACAAGAAAATAACTCATTTGAAAAAAAATATGTCTCGAAATTTATTTCTAAGATACTCAAGTTTTCGAAAATAATTCAATGCCAAAAAGGACGATGCCAAAAAGGCTAGAATACCCAAAAATTTCAGATAATCACACGGAACATCATAGCGTGGGTCCCGTCTAACCCCGTGCTAAAAACCATTTACAAAAATGCCAAAAAGGTGATGACGGTAATATTTCAAAACTCACGAAAGCCATTTACAAAATACTAAATACCGTCATAAGAATTTCACAAAGCGGTCAAGGCCATAATGCCAAAAACTCGGTTAAGGGAAGCGGTTATCGAAATAAAACTCGGTCGGTAAAATACCGAAAGTCATTACAAAAGAACTCACGCAATGGATAAAAGAAATACGATTCAACATGCACAATCCAAAGAACACTACTCCTCATAAGAACAAAATATTAGAGTCAAATAACCACATTCAGAACAAAACCACTGGCCCATTCGAGGCCTCTAAAGACCCTACCGCACTGGCTAGTGAACAAGTCGAACGTGTATAAGCACAAAGCTTCCACAAGAGAACTTGTAAAATGTGCAAATCGATTCGAAAATCATCACCAACGGACAAAAACAACAATAAAAAGACATCACAAGCTTTACACTCCTCGTATAAATCAAATACGAGAGTCGATTAAATACATACCGTGAAATCAAAATCCACATAAGGATTCCATCACTTAACAAATAATCATAAAAATAGCTCGTGTCACACGAGGCACAACACAAAGAAGGGAGACTTACTTCCACCGGTCGCACGAAGATGATGATCGCCCCACGATACTAACCACGACCAACAACTCAAACGACGCGTCGCGACACGACTCACCAAAGCAAATCCGACGAGACAAAACTCAATAGACACCATCGACCCGACTTCAGGTTTCCACAACCTAAGCTCCGATACCATTTATGTAACACCCCAATCCACTCGGGGATATTACACGCCGTAGACCCTCTCCTCGAAGATCTACCAGTGGTAACAACATTTAACATCTCGACAATGCCTTCAAGGCTAAATGACTCGATGAGACCGATTTGGTCTTTCAATGAAAATATACAACTCAATTACAACATATACCTACGCAGGGGTCAAAATACAATAAACTCCCGCATAACGGGGAAAAGATCTTGCCGAAAAGAAAATACAACTAGACCAATACGACATCAACGGATCCTCGTGTGATTAGTATCGCTTCATCTTTCATCATCCTTCGTGCCGACCCCGTGTTATGCTCCAAAACCCGAATGCAAAATAGACATCCACCCCCCGAATACTCGGGGGTTAGCAAAACTCCACTGTTTTGCTAGTGCAAGAACAAAGTGCAAATACGAGCCATACAATTCACATTCCACGAACGATAATAATTCGGAATCCTCAAAGGTTCAAATACAACAAGATGAACACTTCCCGAGGCGAGAGTTTGAGTAAAGACTTCCCAAAATTTCAAGATCAAAATATCAAGGGAAACAATCTATAAAATGATTTGAAATACCATCGGGAGTTTTAATAGAAAATGATTTAGGATTATCAAATCCTACTTTTCAAAAACCCAAAATACGAAAGGGGTCACCGCCCCAAAGGTTTACTTTTCCAAAAAACGACCTTTACCAAACCGTTGGGATTTTAGCCCCAAATCCGTAAAATGACTTTTACAAGACCATTGGGATTTTAGCCCCAAATCTCATCAACTCACAGTACACAAGAACGACCACAAGGTTCGTCTCCCAACATCAAAATCCACACAAACAACAAAATACTCCAGTGCCATCCTAGCCAAGTAAGCCAAACGAACACTTACCTCTTACACACTTAGTCGTTGCATGCAATCATGAAAACCGTTCGAAAACACTCATTTCCGGAAATGCCATAATCAAATCACATTTGCAAAATGCACCACAATTAACCGTGGATCCACCCCTCCGTGGACCCCTACCGAGACCCCGTCGGATCTAACCCATAGTGGTTAAAAGCAAGCTCGCGGATCCACCCTCCGTGGACCCCTACCGAGACCCCGTCGGATCTAACCCGTAGTGAGCATACACACACACACGTTACTCATGCAATACTAATATGCTAAGAATGTAAGTTCATCAAGAATACTTACTAGAGATAGCCACTTATCCGACAACATTATCAAACTCTTCAAAAACACCATAACAAGATTAAATACGGAATACACGATCCCATAACTTTAAACATAGGAGTATCATCATCAAAGACTTCAACGTTCAAAATAATCAAATCATAATCAGTTCCCAAATCAGTTCCCAAAACACATCGTTCACAAAACACACGCGTTTTGAAAGAAAGCCTTTAATGAGGCCAAACCGAAATCTTTTGAAACTTCATTTCAAACAACCAAACAAACACACCAAGACGATCACCGATCATCATATCCATAAAATAAGAAAAATATGGGCAAGGTACTTGCCTCGATATCACGAGCAATGGAAAAGTGAACGGATACGGCCGGGTAGCCCTCAAATTCCCGAACACTATCTAGAACGCGATAGCACCGAAATTACTATGGGAAAACACCACATGAATCATCAATCACCAACGGAATTCAACATCGGAATCATCGAGCACCTATAATCCTCCGTAAGGAATAATAAAACATGATTACGACGAGAATCAAGGCCGAAAACAACGAAAATCCCAACAAACTATCAAAGGGAACTCATTCGAACATTTAATCGAACATTAAATGTTCAAGACCCTTCAAGAACAAAGAAATCACCCCTCGGGTTGAACGAACCAAAGATACGAGTATCCAATCCGTAGAACAAGTTCAAAACAACGTTTATACAACAATTAATTGATTAAAAACGGATTGGAATCGAAATCAAAAAGGAAAATCCCCAAATCTACAAAAACAAGGGTTCAAGCCAAAAATACCTTGATTTGGATGAAGGATTCAAGTAGAGGCCGAAAATCTACAACAAGACTTGAGGTAGATGATATCTACAAGTTTTGAAGCACTCAAATCGCCCAAAATCGCCATTGAAATCGCTCTAGATGGGAGGAGGAAGAAGAGAGGAGAAAAATGAAGTTTTCTCCTCGAAAATCTGCTAAAAAACGCAGAAAAAGCCCGTGTGCCGCGGCACAGGACATGTGTGCCGCGCCCGGGGCCACCAAAACGCCAGAATCAGCTTAGTGCCGCGGCACACTGAGTGTGCCGCGGCACACGCATGTACCCCTTCAACACCAAAAAGGCACACCGTGCAGTCTTGGCTATTTCGACCATAACTCCTTCGTCTGGACTCCGATTGACTCACCGTTTGAACCATTGGAAAGCTAACTTGATGCTCTATAATGTTGCAAAGATTTAGAATTTTTGGAGTTTCCAAGAATTAATGGTGACTTTACAAAGTCGAACTCCCACGTGAAAAAGTCGATTAAGGACACGGAACTCGACAAAACGACACCGAAACGAACTCGAATGACAAAAAGTGCAGAATTAATCATTCTCGGAATGAAGAAACGGTCAGGAGCGAGTCGTCAAAATGAACTTCCACCGAAAAAAGAAAATTACCGAAATTCGAAATTGCGGATATTACACTTACTTGATGGTCTGTTTCCTTTAAATTCTCCTAGGACTTCTTTTGCAACTTCCTTTATGTTATGCTCCAACAAGTTCCACATCGAATCTATATCCATCTCCGTGCAATCAGACCAAATACCACTATCAACAATCTTAGCCACAAAAGTATGTCGACTCTCCCCTTGGAGTTTCCACCACTTAATTCGAGGGTCAACTTGTGGTCTTCTCTTTCTTAAGTGCCTCTTACCTCGAAAGTCAAGCACCACAACCCTATGCTGTGTTGCAGCACTCTCACCGGGTATCACCTTGCAATTAGTAAAACTTTTCCTCCAAACATTCCTTACTAAAAAGAAATCAATCTGATTTGCATTACCTCCGTTTCTATATGTCACCAAATGAGAGTCCCTTTTCTCGAACCAAGTGTTCATAATACCCAAGTAATGAGCTAATGCGAAATCCAATATACCATTTCCTGCTTCATTCCTGTCCCCAAAACCAAAGCCACCATGAATGCTCTCAAAGCCATCTCTGCTAACACCGACATGCCCATTGAGGTCACCACCAATGATCAATTTCTCACCCATAGGAATTCGTTCGACAACCTCTTCCAAATCTTCCCAAAATTCTTGTTTGATCGATGCATCCAATCCTACTTGTAGTGCATAAGCACTTATGATAGTTAGAAACTCATCCCCTATCACAAGCTTAATACTCATTATTCTATCGCTCTTTCTTGACACTTCTACCACATCATCAATGAATTCTTTATCAATGACGATACCCACTCCATTTCTACTTCTATCCTTTCCAGAGTATCAAAGCTTGTAACCCCAAGGAGCTAACACTCTTGCCTTCTTGCTAACACTTAGTCTCTTGTAGACACATTATGTGAATTCTCCTCCTTTTCATAACCTCCCCCACTTCTGCTGATCTCCCCGTCAAAGAGCCAATGTTCCAAGTTCCAAACCGCACCTTACTACCCTTACTAGCCGCAAGAACTAACTTCTCTGTCTGTCCCCGTCCACGCTGCAAGGATTCTTGCACATTTGACACCACACCCATACTTCGAGGTGGCGCGCCGCTTCCGGGCGACGACCTAGCAACCCTTGCATATTTTCCACTACACCCGGGCCTATGAAGTGTAGTGCATCCTTACTCATTTGACACCACCCTCAGATGTAAAGGTGGCGCGCCGCTTCTGGGCGACGACCTAGCAACCCTCGCATACTTATACCTGCAAAATCTCAAAAAATAAAAAAATTCCTTATATTGGTTTCCTTTTATGCGTTTTATCCTACCCCCTCTAGCAATTCATGGTATTGATCTCGATTTAGTCTTTTACTAATCGCAGGTTATCGTCAAAGCCTTCACTAGTGGACATCAAAGGCTTTGAACTTCCACAGTACATTCTCCACATAATATGATTAAGTTAGTACTGTACCACTTAAACTCATCACAACATTTATTCATATGATCTCATTGGCTTGACCCAAATCCTTCATGTCAAAATTATCCTTCTAACGTGTTATTTGTCCTCATGATCAATTCACGGGTGATTCCCATTATCAACATGTCATCAACCTATGGACATGCGATGCTAAATGAGTTAATTGTGCCTTTTGCGTAAACACACTTTACATTCATTAAACGAAAGCTGGTTGACATCATCACTGTATCAAACTTGATATGTCGTTATTTTACAAACATTCCTGATGCCATACTGCAGCTCGTTTTAGATCGAATGAATCAATCGAATCAATCGAATCGAATCAATTGAATCGAATCAATCGAATGGATTCGAATCGAATCGAATCGAATCGAATCGAATGGACTAATCGAATCGAATTGAATCAAATATATATTAATGGTAAATAATAATAATAATGGTAAATAATAATAATAATAATAATAATAATAATCAACAACAACAACGATAATAGTAATATTATTAGTAATAATAACAATAATAATAATTAAGATTAATAATAATAATAAGAAGAAGAACCGAATCAATCAAGCCGAATCGGCCGAATCGAATCAATCAATCGAATCGAACGGACTGAATCGAATCGAATCAAAATCAAAAATAAGTCCAAATGAACAGGGCCTTAGTTCCTTAAAATTATTAATTTATAATGTTCATTCAAAATTATTAGAACAATCGTTTTTTTTAATTTTACTTAATTATTTTATTCTGTTCGTTTCTTAAAATTATTAATTTTAATTAATTAAATTTTAATTAATTGTTATCCTTTTTTTTCAGTTTATCATGGGATTGTTACATCTAAAATCATATATATATATATATATATATTAAAATATTTTTACATATGTCGTATCCCCCGCACCCGAATTCTCATATTTTCAAATTTATCGAATCCCCGTATCCAGGTACTACGCACCCGCACTCCCGCACTCGTGCTTATTAGCTTTTCTGTTTCTTAGGATTGGACCTCAACTTGAATAATATTGCAATTTTGTTTGAAGGGCTTCTAATTTCCAGCAAATTATATCCTACAATTTTCTAACTGGGATGCTACTCCATCACCATCATGATCAATGTTTGATGCAGACCCCTGCTTGTTTATTATTATAATACTCCTGTGTTTGTTACTTCTCTCCATCTAGTACAAAAGAACTCCTTTGATTCTAAGATATTTTTGTTTATTGCTGCTGTTGTTTAAATTCGAATATGGGTATGCAATCTCGAACCATAAGATAAGATGGTCCTACACCACAAGACTTTTTGCTTGTCTAGAACCATAAGATGGGTATTCAAGATATGTTTATTTAAGGGGGGAAGGGTAGGTGGTCCAGTGGTAGGACGCCTACTCCCAAGACACTCCTTTGGAGAGGTCTTGGGTTCTAACCCCACCAAAAGAGGTGAAAGAGGAAGTTTTTCTCTTTATGATCCTCTAGCTCTCCTAAATTTCAAGAACCGCTAATCAATGTTTAATCTCGCGTCAGCGGCAGGTGGGAGTATTTCGCTTTGGGAACCGGAGGTGCCGACTAATCGGTGCATTCTCCTTAAGCTGTCTTTGAACTCAAGCACCGCTTAAGCGCTTCTCGTACGCAGAAGTGTAGAAAAGCGTTAGGAACCCTGGAATTGCTCGAACGACTCGCGATTTACTTCTCTCAATGAGTTAGGAGTGGGTTCATTGAGGGACTAGGATTAGTCCGGCTAAGCTGGGATCACCTAGTTATCAAAAAAAAAAGATATGTTTATTTAAGGAGATACAATTTTACGTAATTCTACTGCTACTTATTATACAGAAAATTGAAACAGTAAGAAAATTATAATGCTTAACATTGGAAAATATATTCCAATTTTGCATTATTATCCGAAATAGGACAATTAAGAAATACGGAGGGAGTAGAGCGATAAATTAGTTGACGTTGATTATAGTTAATATTTCAAAGAATGGAGCGTTGGCCATTGACGTGAAGCTAAAGAAAAGTACTGAACAAATCAAATACTTGCTTTAATTTCATATGGGTGAAACCACTACTATGAAAATACAATTTCACATCGATTTTTTTGTACGATTCACATCGGTTTTAAAATTGATGTTGTACCCACCAATGTAAAATTCACATCGGTTTTAAAACCGATGTTAAAACTTGTTATTCACATTGGTTTTAACCAATGTTAAAATTTGTAATTCACATAGGTTTTTAAACGATGTTAAACTTTTATTCACATAGGTTTTTACTCGATGTTAAAAACTTGTTATTCACATCAGATTTTGTAAGAATCGATGTGAATTGCTCACAGAATTTAACATCGATTGCTTAAGAACCGATGTCTTACTCCCTCATGCGCATTTTGCCGTGAGGTTTAGAAGATAGAAAGAGAGAGATACGAGGGTGCAGAAGTGTAATGAATAGCGTTCGATCCATTGTTAAGGGTTTTTATACCCTTTAGTTTTAGGTTAATTCAATTAAGCCCTCATTTTTTCAGTAACTTTTCAATTTCACCCTAGACATTCAAATTCTTTAAATTGACCCCATTTAGCTTTTAATTCCTATAGTTTATCCCGAATCAGTTTTAGTAATCTTAATTCAGCCCTATTTTTTGACCCAGTCATTAATAATGTTAACCCTTAAATTAATATTAATAATCAGTTCAATTTTATGCATTGTATTTTTATTTTCAGTCATTATATCATAATATTTTATAATGATTAAAATTATAATTATATATAGACATTAACAAGGATTTACGGGCTTAGGACTGTGAGTCAAGCATCTTCATATTCAAGTTCAAGCAGCATCATTTTATTCAGGTGAGAATTTTCACTATCACTTTAATTGCTTTACTTGGATTGCGATGTGATATTCTATTTATGTTTAAAATTTAGGATACATGTTGTAAATCAGGCTCACTTGTGTACGTGTAATGAGGCTATCTTAAGATATATATTGTGTGGGGACACCTGCACAACCTCAATATTCACATGCGTGCTAGATTCATGTTATATGTGATATTATGTGTATGTATTCATATTGAGGAAAATATTATTGATAGAATAATCATTTAATTACTTTCCATGAATTTGTATATTATTGTGATATGTGTGATTTCCACGAGCTGAAGGAAGCTCAATCCCACCTATATTGATCCAACAGGTTAAAGCGAGCCGGATGGATGAAGGAGCGAGCCGAGAGGACATACGATGATAGTTTTTATTTAAAACGATGTTTTCCTTTATGTCTTATGCATTGAAATATATATTTTATGTGGGGAAATTATTGATTAGTAATAATAGTTTTCAAATTTCTTTCGCCGTAATTATGACCTCTTAATTATGACATGTCGTTGCCTTAATTAATAGGTATTTATTTTAGTTAGTGTAGCGACTCGACTTTGTAGGCGAGAATTTTAATATTCTCAAAGGAATTTATTTTTTGTCAAAATTCACCTTTTTACTTATTTCCCTTTTAATTATTCCTAGAAAGTCGGGGTATTACAACAACAGCCTTTTTCTGCATTTTCCCACTTTCCTAAACCTAAACCGACGAGAGAGCACGAGGGAGACGACTTGAGGCGATTTGGGGCAATCTTTCATCATCTATCACCATTCTTGGGTTGATAACGAAGATTATATAACTTCTAATTCTTTTCTCCCTTCCAAATCAAGGTAAATGTTCCTAAAACCCTACCTTAGGAATTTTGGGGGTTGTTCTTAGATTTGTCCGTTTAATCCATTGTGAAGCTTGGAATCCTCGAGATTATGAAGCAGCTACTCCGTAACCGCATTTTCCTACGAGTTTACGAGTACTTTCGTACATTACTCAGATTTGAGAGCGTTTAGATGATTTTCAACCTCTACATGAATATCCTTGAATTATTATAAATCGTAGGTGGGGTTTCTGGAGTTCCTCTTGTGAATTGAGTATTAATTGTTGACAATCATATTCCTTACAAATCGTTTAGGGGCTGAAGGTGCGTTATTTGACCAACCGAGCTTAAATACCATTTCCCTTAGATTTAAATATGTCTCAAAGGCAAGTATACATTTATGATTATATGTTCTTGACTTTGAAGTAAAGTATATGTGTTGTGTGCGAGTATATGTTCACTCTGAGACGAGCCGATTGGTCCTCTGAGGGTCATTGCTTCTGGTGCGATCCACAAACATCTTTGGGTTAACCACTCTAGGACGGGCCTAGGGGTCCTCTAAGGGGTCGCTGCTTCTGGTAGGGGTGAGCAAAATCGAACCGAGAAATCGAGAAACCGAAAAAACCCGACAAAACTGAAACCGAAAAGCCGAAACCAAATCAAAACCATCGATTTGGGTTTAGAATTTTTAAAAACCAAAAACTCGGTTACAGTTTATACACTAGAAATCGAACCATTAAAACCGAACCGAACCGATATCATTTAATATATATGTATTTCGTAAATTTTATATGTTTATATGCATTATGAAGAATAGACAAAAACAGTATCCTGATCTGGTGATTAGGACGCTGGTAGTCCGCGCGTTGGTCCCAGGTTCGATTCCTATCCAATGCACATTTTAAGTTTTTTTTTTTTTGAAGAATAGACAAAAATCAGTTTGGTTGGGTTTAAACCCGAAACTAACCCGTAAAAAACCGAAAAACCGAGAAACTTAACCTATTGGGTTGGTTTCGGTTTGGATTTGATTTTTTGGTAACCGAAGCTTGTTGGCTTGGGTTCGGTTTTAGCCTAAAACTGACCCAAACCGACCCATGCTCACCCCTAGCTTCTGGTACGATCCACGGTTGATCACGTATATGTTTGAAATGTGAAATTATGAGATTTAGTTATTCCGGAATACTAGTCTCGTGTTTGATGAAATTGATGTTATGCTTACTTTGTCGTTCGATAAATATTATTTCATATTCGATATACTTGCACTAGCTATTCCATGGCTAACCCCATTCGGGAGAAATACGTTTCATGTATTTCAGGTTCTTGGCGAGTAGACGAGTGGGTACCAGGTCGACGTGTAGATGATGGGAAAGAGTGATGCTTTGTAATTTTCTTTTCTGTATTGGTTATGATCTCTGTCCGAGATATTGTACCTTAAATGATATTTGGTACTCGAGTACTACGGGATGTTGTCTTGTTGTTCTATTTTCTTGTTATGGATTTAATCCCTGTTGACTTTGTCCATTGATCCTTAATATTATGCAGGATATCAATTTTTATTGCCTTCTATTTAGTCCTGTCTAGACCTTGTCGGTCAAAGTTCATGGTTACGTATACGTATAGCCTTGGGACCCACGGAGAAGCTCACGGTGTGGGGTTTTCTAAGACGTATTATGCAGAGACTGGGCTTCGATGATAGATGGATTAATCTCATTACGCTTTGTGTGACTACAGTTCATTATCGAGTTCTTGTAAACGGGACTCTTGTCGAACCAATCATTCCCACGCGCGGACTTCGTCAAGGGGACTCTCGGTCCTTATTTATTTGTATTATGTGCCGAGGGACTTTCACTATTATTACGAGACGCTGAGCTGTGTGGTTGTCTGCATGGGGTGTGTGTTACGAGAGCACCACCACCGATTTCCCCTTTATTTTTTGTGGACGATAGCCTTTTATTTCTTAAGGCAATGAAGGATGAGGCAATTGAGGTAAAACGTTGCCTATCCGAGTATGAACGTATTTCAGGACAAGCAGTTAATTTTCATATATCCAGTATTTGTTTTATTCTGAATACTCCTCGTTTGACTCAGCAATGGCTGACTAATTTCTTTGGAGTGGTCGAGGCACCTGATTTTGGAAAATATTTGGGATTGCCATCATTCTTGCGAGGATATAAGACGACAGTGTTCCATATATCGCTGATAAGATTCGACAAAGGATTGGAGGATGAGATAAAAAATTGTTATCTAAGGCCGGAAAAGAAATACTCCTCAAAACTGTTGCTCAAGCGATGCCCCAATACGCCATGAGCATCTTTTTGTTACCCAATCCTTGTGCTTGAGTATTGAAAGGATGATGAATAATTTATGGTGTAGGGAATGTGGCTTCGGTTCAAATGGGATACACTAGTTGTCCTGGGAAAGAATGATTGTGCCCAAGAAGTTCGGTGGCCTCGATTTTAAACAAATCCATAAATTCAATCTAGCCATGCTCGGGAAGCAGGAACGGAGACTATTGACAAATCCAACGATGCTGGTTTCTCGGGTTTTTAAGGCACGATACTTTTCTACTTCTGAATGCAACTTTGGGGGGCACTCCAAGCTACTATTGGAGGAGCATATTAGCGGCACAAAATCTGATCAAAGAAGGTCTTCGAAGGCATGTCGGATAGGAGGAACCACTACAAAAAAATAATTTTTACCGACGCCATTTACCGACGCCCGTACCCGCCGTTGTTAAATTTATAATTTGCCGACGCCATTACTGACGCCCGCTATTTAATTGATTTACCGACGCCATTGCCGACGGCCGGTTCGCGGACTTATTCGCGCCAGATTTACCGACGCCATTACCAACGCCGTAAGCCGTTCTTAATGTTTAACTTTTTTTCTTTTTTTATTTTTTCACAATTAACAACGCCGTTTACCGACGCCATTTACCGACGTCATTTCGGCGTTGGTAATTTTTTTTATTATTTTTTTCACAATTAACGACGCCGTTTACCGATGGTAATATTTACTGACGCCTTTACCAACGTCGAAATGGCGTCAGTAATTTTTTCACACTATCCCACATTGGAAAAACAGTAGTGTATTTTGTGGTTTATATACCAAAATCTTACTCAGCCATTTAAAATTAAATGAAGATCAGACTTGACCCGCCTGAGCCCGGATCTGACCCGCCTGAGTTCCGCCTGAGTCCTGACCAGACTTTTTTAGATTTTTTTATTTTTAATTTAACAAGGCCAAAAATGGCATTGGTAAATAGAGGCGTCAGTAAAAAATTACCGTCGAGCGTTTTTCCAACGGCGGTTTGCCATCGGTAAATCGATTACCGACGCCATTTTCTGTTTTACCAACGGTCTTTGACGTCGATAAAAACTGTTTTTTTTTTTGTAGGGAACATGCTGATTTGGGGTTCGCCGTGGCTACTACATGAAAAATCCTACCATTGATATGGCATTACCACTGAATTTGGGGAATCAGACGGTGAGAGCTTTGATCAATTTTGCGAGTGGTTACTGGAATATGGAATTGCTTAGGTCCTGTTTAGTTCAGGAAAATTATTCCACTTTTCCAGAATAATATTCTAAAATACAAGAGAATTTGGAAAACATGTTCACAAACAGTTCATTTGGAATAATTTGGAATAAGCGGTATTCCAATATTTCATTTTTCTGGAAAACAAGTCAAAATTTGGAAAACAATCTCAGCTTGTTTTCCAAATTTGAACTAGAGTATTCCAAAAATTTGGAATATTGGAATACCGCGTATTCCAAATTGGAAAACTGGACTGTTTCTGAACATGTTTTCTCCAATTTTCTATATTTTTCTGAAAACGGAATATTTTGGAATACTCTTGAAAAATTTAGAATAGAATAATGGAATAATTTTCCTGAACTAAACAGGGCCTTAATAATTTATTCATCACCTGAGATGCAGATTTAATCCGAAAAGTCCCACCTGCTTCTCTGCTTTCGGGCTGTTGGTATTGGAAAGGGGACTTGCTGTTAGGAATATGCCTCGAATGTCACTCAGAGGATGAGAGTGTGAGAGCATTGTATTGTATTTATAAATATTTATTAAATAAGACATTTATTATGACTATATTATTGTATAACACTGGCATCGTGATTTGGTATATAGAATAATAAGTCCCTGCATACGAGAGCAAACATTCCACTCCTTGTGGAGATAAGGAAATATGCACTCAAAGTGTTTTAGGGCTTGAATGCTTAACTGGTTCACAAGTCGATAAAACTTAACTGGGCAGTAAGTTTAGGCAAGACTTGTATAACGTGTACTTTGACATTTAAAGTGCATGTCTTCACTAAAGTTAGTGGAAGCACACGTTATAGGTATGCTAATGGGATTAGTATACTCGAACACAACTCACCTCGACTCGGTCATATAGATATCACTCAGGGATTGTCAATGACTGAATCGAAATGATGTGATAGGTATTAGGGGTGGCATTTCGGAACCGAAAATCCAAAACCGAACCGAAAAAACCCGAAAAAATAACCGAAAAACCGAAACCGAAAAAGACCGAACCGAAAAACAAAAAAACAGAACCGAACCGAACTAATTTGGTTCGGTTCTCGGTTCGGGGTAGAGCGGAACCGAACCGGACCGAAATGAACCGAAGTCAAATTTCAACATACTAAAATGACTTTGTTTTTGTGATTTTGGTGTGTTTCGAATTTTAGTATAATTCGTTTTCCTTTTGTAAGACCCTCATGGGTCCAAGAAGGACTGATAATATGCTCATGAATGTGTGATTCAATTAATTTAGGTTCAGAGAATGAGCTACTGTGATTTATGATTGTTATATATTTTGAGATATTTGGAAACTTGCTATGCAACTCTATCTTTTATCTTGAACATATATATATATATATATAACTCTTGTTGGCTTGTTGTTATATATAACTTATTCTATTGCATATAATATTTGAATTTATATTGTGAAGAACTGAAAAAACATCAAACCAAATCGAAACCGAACCGAATATTTATAAAACCGAACTTAACCGAACCGAACTTCAAAAAGAACCGAACCAAACCGAAACCGAATATTTGGTTCGACTCTCGGTTTCGGTCAAAAACCGAACCGAATGGAACCGAGTCCACCCCTAATAGGTATATGTGGACCTTTAACTTGAGATTTCAGTAGGACATGTGCGTGTGACATTAAGTTAGTCATTAGAGTAGTTCGATCCAATCGCGGTTGGTGGGATCAACCTCGAAATGCAACTTAGTGGGCAAGTAGCAGTCTCTACTGAACACCAAGAAGGATTCTTTCTCCTCTTAGTGAGTAGGTAAATGTCCTACGCGGTTAATGACAAATGACATCATAAGTTTTTTGCCAAAGTAGTTAGTGTTAACTGTATTTGATATACAAGAGCTCGATGATCTCGATTTGCATTAACAAAATGGATAGAGTCAAGTTACAATAGGATTTGACTTTACCGTGACCCTAATACTTGACCGGGACATATGATTGTAGGGTTTATACGTATGCGATATTCACGACATAATGGTTTTGGAATGACCCTATCATTCGTTCTCAGTTAGGTTACGGTGTGGGCCACGAGACTGGCTAAGTGGTGCTAACACTTATTTGATCCTCCCAATACTAATGGAGACGAACCTACAAAGTCGCGGCACAAGAATTGACGACGGATTATATTTAGCTTATTCTCTCTTGGTTAATATTGGACATTGGATGTCTAAATTAATTTATTGGATAAATTAAATCGGCCGCGTGAATTAAATAAATTTCTGGGTAATTTATTTATTTATATAAATTCTCAGAGAATTTATGTTTAATATAATTAATTAATTAGATTAATTAATTGTATTAATATTGAAACGTATCAAGATTTATCTATCTGATTAGATACACGAGGGCCCGTTTTACAAACCAAAACGAACCAACTTCTTTTTCTCCTTTCTTGCCCCCTTCCCCACCACTCCCCTAACATGGTGTATTATCATCAATTTTGTCTTGATGATTTATTTATTAAGTGGAGACTTTAATTATACCCTTGGTGTATATGTGGTGAATCTTCTATATATCATATCTATTTCATCATCAACATTAAACGTGAGATTCAAGAGAACTTGGCCGTCAGTTTTGTGGGAGGAAAGAGAGGAAATTCTAAAGTTTTATATATTTGAGTTCTAAGTATATTTTGAGAGAAAACAATTTCTATAAAATACTTAGAATACTATAAAAATATATATAAGCTAATTCTATCAATTTCTATCCGTATACTTAGAGTATAAATTGATAGAAATATTTTTCGATCATCTTCCGGCACGTGATATGTAGAGGCACGGTGCTTTTGGTGCTCAGGAAAATTCCAGCCGGCAGGGGCCGCGGCCCAGAGTATAGTCCCGACCACCATGCAATTTTGAATCCTATGTTTCGGAAACGAATCCTACATGATGTATATTTAGTGGACTGCATGAAGAGAGAAACATGTTTTTTTTCGAGTGCACTTCTGCTCATGGGATTCACTAGTACAAAAATGAGCAATGGTCACACAAAAAAAATGTGACCATATGCCTTTAGTCACATATTTTTTTTCATTGAAAGTGTGACCAAAGGTCGTGTCATTTTAGGCAACATACGGCTACATTAAAATTAAGTGGTTGTATCAACTGAAAAACTGTAGCCGTAGCATAAAATCGTGGCCATTGGGTAAGAAATTTTGTTGTTGTAATCGTGCATTTTATCTTATTTTGTGGCCATAAACTCTTTCTAGACACAATTTTATTTGTTTAGTGACCATTGTTCACCCAATAGCCACATGAATTTATTTTCAAAGTGGCGCTTGCTATTATTTAGTCACAATAATATGTATTTACTATGACTATTGCCTATCTTTTAAAGACATAGAATTAATCAAACAATGGCCAAAAGTATTTTAAAGACACACAATTTTTTTTTTAACTATGGTTATCATATAACTTACAGCCACATACATGTTATTTACCATGACTGTTTTTATCTTTCAGACATACAAATACTTGTAAGTGTGACTATTTTATATTTTTTTGAAATAGAAAATCTAATAAACAATGACTATATTTAATTTATAGACACAAAAGTGTTTGTAACTGTGGCCAATATTAACTTTAAGACTACAATAATTGTTTTCAATATGACCTATTTTATCATTTAGACACTTAAAAATTGTTGTGTGTGACTATTGTTTGTATTATAGACACTGAGAATTACTTAAACCATAGTTGTAAATATGTTATGGTCACATAATGTATTTATACATGTGACTGTTGTAGAAATTATTGTCACATGCATGTTTGAATCCGTGACGATTGTTATCAATTTGACACACTATTATCCATTATCAATACTATTATTTAGTTTTTAGTCATGTATATTAAAAAAAACATGACTATAAATTCATTGTAAACACACAAATACTTTTTTAACATGGCTATTGTTCACAATTTAGCCACATGAACTTATGTTAACCATCACATTTGTTATCCTTCAGACACATCAATATTTGTCAACGTGGCTATTGATTATAATTTCTATGTCAGAAGCAAATAAATTGTAGCCGTAATGGTTCTTTCGACACATAATTTTATTCACCATGACTATCATTTACCATATTGCCACATTAATTTATATTATCATGTCCTTTTTTTAGATTATGGCACACAATTCTTTTTAAACTGTGACAATAGGGTACATTTTAGTCACATGATTATGTAATAAAGTGACATGTGCTATCATTTTGACACACTAACAATTTAATAAA
The DNA here is from genome assembly GCA_033398695.1 of Orobanche coerulescens. Classification (NCBI taxonomy): domain Eukaryota; kingdom Viridiplantae; phylum Streptophyta; class Magnoliopsida; order Lamiales; family Orobanchaceae; genus Orobanche; species Orobanche coerulescens. The sequence continues at coordinate 85,408,662 of CM065809.1, forward strand.
ATATGACCATATATATGTTTTAGCCACATTTGGTTTATATTATATCAGGTCCTCTGTTTAGATTTTGACATAATTGTTTTATTAGTGTAACTATTTAGTACACTTTAGTCACATGAAATTGTAATAAAGTGACATATGCCATCATTTTGACACACTAAAAATGAAATAAATTGTGACCATACGTATTTTGTGGACACATAATTTAATTTACTGTAAATAATGTATATACAATAGCCACATGAAAATATTACTAAGATGACGTTATTTTTCATTTTAAGACAAAAAAATTTTGTAAAGTGACCACTGTGTACGTTTTAGTGACCAATAACAAATTTAAACGTGGCATCAGTTGTTTATTGTAGATACACAGATTATTTTGAGCGTGGCTTTTGTCTACCCTTTAGCCACATTAATTAATTTTTACTATTACATTTGCTATGTTTTAGACACGTTAAAAATCAATGTGAAGTGATTGTAAACAAAGCCGACAATGTGAAATAATAAATGAATACCAATATTAAAAATAAAAGAGATTCCATACATAAGTTCTGAAGATAAATAGCAAAGCAAAAACTTCTAATCCAAACGAATCTACGAAATATCCAAAGGGAATTGCAAAAAAAAAAACATAAACAAAGAACTAGATGTTTTTACTCTTGATCTTGTTCATATTGCTCCTTGTCTTGACAATGCCTTGTAATGTTGTAAATCAAGCTTTCGCTTCTTGGGATTTTGAACTTCGTTCTTTTGATTTGATTTTGTATGTGGTTCCTGTAGTAACATTGAATCAAATATGAAAAACACGTTGGTAAGAAACATTGAACCAAATATGAAAAACTAGGTAATTTATAGAATAGTTTATGAAAAAAATGTAATGCATTATGAAATTAATTCAAGGAACAAACCTTTAAATCACATTTGACAAGGAATTTTGGCCAACCAACAAAACTTTTATGTGCATCCCCAACTGTCTTGTGCACACTAGTTTCTATTGGTAAAAATGATGCTGCCTTTATCACTTTCATCAACGGACACTTTATAGCAGTCATCTTGAAGTGGAACTCCATGAATGCTCTGTTTTTATGATGACAAGTAAATGGTACCACGAGCTACGATATTTCTGATATCCGGATACGACAAAGTATACTTGATTGACTGTAATGACTTATGGCATATTAGCATCATAAAAGCTAAATGAAAATATACATATATATGAGCATGGCGAAATAAATACATGTGCGACATTTGTTGATTGTGTGTTGTGTATCTTTGGTTGTGAATCGTTATTCAATGGCATCGCAGGATTTGTAGTCAAATTCTTAAGTCCAATGGCTTTTTTGCTGGTTTTCACAAATTCCTAAAAAGAAAAATAAAAGCCATATGCTTTCTGTTATGCACCCGTAAGACTATGATTAATGCAAAACTAAACTGAAAAGAACACCTGAAACTCCGGCTACCAGACGATAAGCAATGAAACATGTAGAGTGTGGATTTCAACCTAAATCCTCTCGATTTCTCATAATTCAAGAATTTAATCATCAATTTGTAGGAGAATAACATCTACACATAATAGAATAATCATATGCAAAATGATTGTACACACAAAACGGATTGAAACACATGATTTATCAAAAAAACCCAAAGTACCAAAATCAGGTTTGGTTTGCTAACAGCAGTACTGCTGTTCAGCCCAAAACGACGAGAAAAATGCAACTAGAAAGGAGATGAAGCACTTACGATGACAATCCATAAACGAGTCTAAGCGCTAATCAGAAACGCGAGTATGACAAGCTGAAGGTGCGGAAAAACGAATACTAAACTAAAAGTCCAGAATATCAAAATTACGAAATAGTCCCAAATATTCGAAAATCATAATCGCGACATTTGTTGACTGTGTGTTGTGTACCTTTGGTTGTGAATCATTATTCAATGGTATCGCAGGATTTGCAGTCGAATTCTCAAGTCCAACGGCTTTTTTGCTGGTTTTCACAAATTCTTAAAAATAAAAATAAAAGACATATGCTTTCTGTTATGCGCCCGTAAGACTACGATTAATGCAAAACTAAACTGAAAAGAACACCTGAAGCTCCGGCTACCAAACGATATGCAATGAAACATGTAGAGTGTGGATTTCAACCTAAATCCTCTCGATTTCTCATAATTCAAGAATTTAATCATCAATTTGTAGGGGAACAACATCTACACAGAATAGAATAATCATATGAAACATGATTGTACAGACAAAACGGATTGAAACAGACGATTTATCAAAAAAAACCAAAGTACCAAAATCAGGTTCTGTAGAATTTACCAAAATCAGAGTTTGCTAACAGCAGTACTGCTGTTCAGCCCAAAACGACGAGAAAAATGCAACTAGAAAGGAGATGAAGCACTTACAATGACAATCCATAAACAAGTTTAAGCGCTAATCAGAAACGCGAGTATGAAAAGCGAAAGGTGCGGAAAAATGAATACTAAACTAAAAGTCCAGAATATCAAAATTACGAAATAGTCCCAAATATTCGAAAATCATAATCGCGACATTTGTTGACTGTGTGTTGTGTACCTTTGGTTGTGAATCATTATTCAATGGCATCGGAGGATTTGCAGTCGAATTCTTAAGTCCAACGGCTTTTTTGCTGGTTTTCACAAATTCCTAAAAATAAAAATAAAAGCCATATGCTTTCTGTTATGCGCCCGTAAGACTACGATTAATGCAAAACTAAACTGAAAAGAACACCTGAAGCTCCGGCTACCAAACGATATGCAATGAAACATGTAGAGTGTGGATTTCAACCTAAATCCTCTCGATTTCTCATAATTCAAGAATTTAATCATCAATTTGTAGGGGAACAACATCTACACAGAATAGAATAATCATATGAAACATGATTGTACAGACAAAACGGATTGAAACAGACGATTTATCAAAAAAAACCAAAGTACCAAAATCAGGTTCTGTAGAATTTACCAAAATCAGAGTTTGCTAATGCAAAGATCATTGCTCACCAAAACGACGAGAAAAATGCAACTAGAAAGGAGATGAAGCACTTACGATGACAATCCATAAACAAGTTTAAGCGCTAATCAGAAACGCGAGTATGAAAAGCGAAAGGTGCGGAAAAATGAATACTAAACTAAAAGTCCAGAATATCAAAATTACGAAATAGTCCCAAATATTCGAAAATCACAATCGCGTCCAAGCGCCAACATACAAGTCCACAATATGACTGGAAACATCAAGCGATTTTGCAGAAACTATGATCCAATTAATATAGACATTATTAACGAGAATCAAGCACAAAAGAGAAAAATCGTATTAATCCATGTACCACTCCAAACAGTCTTAAAACTAGCTCGAATGACAAAAAAGTGAAAAATAAAATAAGTTCAAAACATGATAACAGATACAAGTGAGTCGTCAAAAGCAAAAAAGTACGAAAAAAGTACAAATATTACACAAGGCACAACCACGGATACTTCAGCGCAAATTATATATATAAATTGATACTAAATTAAAAGTATGGATGCAAATTGTAGGTAATTAAAAATTAGTGGATGTATTTTTGTAAGTTCACCCTTTGTCAGAGGAGCAATCAGAACCGCTCTGCATCAAGCTACCGGTTAACAAACAAGCCTGAAAATTTCCATAGTTTAAAATGCACACTGGCTGAATTTGTTTCAGCAGGATGTATAATGCTACACATTTTCAAGCCAGCTATATGTGTCAAGGGGACCCCTTCCAACATGGTATTTTCTGGTATTGCTCCCATTTTGGAGAGGTCGGGCCCCTCCAAACCCATAAAATATTAAAAGCAAATATATTGTCAACTACATGACTTACCGGCGTTACGTCTTCCTTTTGCAGTACTTTAGATGTGTTAACATTAGGAGTGTCCTTAGATCCAACATTACTGTACACTAAAATCACCTGCAAAATGTAAGGAAAAAAGGATAATTGATGTAATAATTGCATTTTGCTGAAATTTGGACAATTTCTGTAATTTTCCAAATATTTTGTTGTGTTGTTCACACTCATCAATCTATGGCACATAATATCGAGTGTACATCAGTTTATGTTGTGCTGTGAGGAGTTGTTTCTTTATTAACATAATATCTTACTTGTTTATCATTTTAAATAACATATTATCTTTTATTTTCCTATTATAAATAAATATTAAAATAAAACAACTACAAAATAACTTGCTTCTTTTGGAGACATTTCATTTGTAGGGGATGTGAGCTCTGCTAACGCCAAGCAAGATGAGCTAATACCATATTTAGTGTGTTATTTTATTTCGTCACCTGGGTGGACAACTCCTTAAGTTGTTCATCTTTCTTCGCATGCTCATGTCTCTAATTCTGTAGTTGAAAGTTAAGGTCTGCAATTACTTCTTTTGATGATCCTTTTGTTCGAGGAAGATGCCAATATATTGTAACACCCCGAGATATTCGGAATAATTACAGCGCCGTAAACCTTTTAAATAAGGATTTACAAGGCTTATTAAAAAGGAAAGTGAATATAAGACGTCAATACTGCGAGAATTCGAGTTTATGAAAACGTACAACTGATTCAACGGTAATTAATACAACCATATCGAATTAATATCAAAGGACCCACGTACTCGAGTACAGAAACCAAACCAAGACAACAAATCTCCAATAACAATAAACATCATGAACCCTTCGCCGTCACGTCGATCGGGTCGCTTTCCTGCTCCTTGGCTACCCGAACATCAAAACAAATGTCCACCCTGAAGGGGTTAGCAAACAATGCTAGTACAAGTATCGTATTAAAACAATTCGAATATGCATCAACAATACACAACGAGACATATCACACGGGCTTCCGCTAGGAACCCGACAATGCGAATCTACAAGATTCCATTACACGGCATGGGTATTCCAATGATCCAGCGCCTCAAAGATAGATCCCAAGATGATCCGTCGGACCAACACGAGGTGGAAATAACCCGTCCAATGATCCAGCCTCACCTAGATCCCAAGATGATCCGTCGGATCAACACGAGGTGGACATCCGATCCAGCGCCTCAAAGATAGATCGTACAACGATACAAACACAACTCATGCATACACATATGCCAAATCATTATGTTCATCAACATGAACATATAAACAATATACAACGAATATCATGACAAATCAACGAAGTAAATATCATGTTCAACAACATGCATAATCATACGTATACTCCAAAATACCGATATTAACATATCACGATACTTGCCTCGTAGATGGCAAGAACGATATACTTCAATGCTCTCGACGCACTCAAAGGCCGCCTCCGATCAACGTAACAAGCTCGAACCTTAACAAAAGGAACGATATACAAATCATCTCGAGTCGTACAAATGGCCTAACAATTCAACCTACGGCCGAAAAGCTCAAACTAAACAAGTGCTGGATTGCTTAGCGCGCGCTACGTCTTATACGTAACGTGCGCTAAGTCAATCGGCTATTAGCGTCTGTTGTCGTATAAGACTAGCGTGCGCTAGCCACAAGCGCGATCTAACTCGGGCCGCCTCATAACGTACGCTACGTCGTTGCGTGCAACCGAACCTCGATAGCGCACGTTAACTCACACATGTTAGCGTGCGCTACTCTCGCATGGCGTAATACGCAAACCGAGTTGAAATGATGAAGGACTCATGAATCCTATGGTGATATTACAAGTTATCCTCGGGCATATCATGCTAATAAGGTTTCGGAGGATTTCTATGATCATGAGATACAAATATGCGGATAGTTATCTCGATATCACAATTCCTCTACGATCTTCAAGAAATAATCTAAATTCCATCGTCTTACGTTCCAAAACACATGATTCCAACGTATACAACGTATCAAGGGTAATATCCGATTACTTGATCATAAATCGATTTAAACATGCTTAGGAGTCCTTATAATAAGATGGTTCAAAGGTTCATTCGACATCTAGTACCGATACGTCAAAAGTATCCTTCTAACATGTGATGACCGATAAAAACGAGATACTAGCTATCCAAACATGATTCAAACTTCCTCATGAACATTACTAATCATTGGTGAAGAATCACCTACCTCAAAGTAGTGAAGAACAAAAAATGAAGCAATCCAACACCCAAGGCTTGAACACCAATCTCCAATGATATATGGTCTTCAATCTCGAACTAGGAGGTTGATATGGAGTGTTTGAGACGAAAGGAGTTATGTTACAAGTGCAAGAGTTCGGGTTATTGGGGGAAGAAAGGACTGAAATCACGAATAGGATGCTGTCCTATTTATAATAAAAGGGTTATTAGCGCGCGCTACACCCTGTTCGTAGCGTGCGCTAACGGCTCACAGTCTAAACTGTACTCGGCACTTAGCGTACGCTACGCATATTCCTGTAGCGTGCGCTAAGGCGTTGACCCGGCTTTTCCCGAAAGCCGTCCAGGTACATCCGACAGGATCCGACAGGGGTCCCCCGGCCAGATCTCACCTACCGCACGTCTCAATCGGTCTGACTACGCATAGCGTGCGCTACTTACACTCGGTAGCGTGCGCTATAAAACCATGTTAGCGTACGCTACCCTTAGCCTGTAGCGTGCGCTACAATGCACAGAATTTCATCCTTTGAATCACATTCACGAAATTATATGCTCGACGACATCGGATTATGAAATACGGAGAATAATACTCATTCAAAAGTACAATCATTACAACATCACAAGTTCCAATTATATAACAGAAATCTCGGGTATTACATCCTTCCTCCCTAAAAAGAAGTTTCGTCCCGAAACTTAGGATGAAAACAACTCCGGATATATAGCCTTCATACCGTCCTCCGTTTCCCAAGTGGCCTCTTCGACTCCATGTCGTGACCATTGTACTTTAACCAAATGTATTGGTTTATTCCTCAATTGTTTGATCCGGCTTTCAAGTATCTTGATTGGTCTTTCTTCGAAGGTGCCATCATTAGCTATCTCGATCTCGTCGAAATCAATAACGTGATCGGGTCCTATATACTTCCGTAGTTGGGATACGTGAAACACATTGTGAACATGACTTAGCGATGGCGGTAAGGCCAACTGTACGCTAAATCCCCAACTCTCTCTAGATTTCAAATGGTCCGATAAATCTTGGACTAAGCTTACCTCTTCTCCCGAAACGGAAAATCCCTCGTGTAGGAGACACCTTCAATAGTACGTGGTCCCCAGCGTCGAACTCTAGAGGGCGACGACGTACATCTGCATAAGACTTCGCCGACTGGGCGTCAACAGTCTCTCTCGAATCACGGCTATCTTCTCTTGAGTCTGAATAATCAATTCCGGTTCCGTCGATCAAATCCAAGAATCATCCCAACACAGGGGTGATCGGCATCTCCTCCCGTACAAAGCTTCAAATGGTGCCATTCTAATAGAAGCATGCCAACTATTATTGTAAGTGAATTCGATCAAGGGCAAGTGAACTTCCCAATCAGTTGACCAATCCAACGCATGTGCTCTAAGCATGTCTTCCACAGTTTGGATAGTCCTTTCTGACCGACCGTCTGTTTGGGGATGATAAGCTGTGCTAAAATTTAGCTCAGTCCCCAAAGCCTTATGAACTGCTTTCCAGAAGTGCGACACGAAACGACCATCTCGATCCGAAACAATGGTCTTTGGCGTCCCATGCAATCTGACTACCTCCGCAATAAATACTCGCGCCAATCTTTCGGGTCCCCAAGTGTCTTTGATCCCTAGGAAATGAGCTGACTTGGTTAGTCGATCAACTATAACCCAAATCATGTTCATTCCCGATCTAGTCCTTGGCATACCGGTGATGAAATCCATCGAAATGTCCTCCCACTTCCATTCGAGGATCTAAGCGACTTTAACATCCCTGCAGTCGCGATGTTCAATCTTAACTCTGTGACAAGTCAAACACTTCAAACGTACTGCTACGTCCTTCTTCATATTCCCCACCGGAAGTTTTGTTTTAGATCCTTATACATCTTATCACGCCTAGGGTGAATAGAATAGGGCGCGCTATGAGCTTCTTTCGAATAGTCCGTCTCAAATCATCATCATCGGGAACGCAAAGTCGACTTTGAAATCTCAGAACTCCATCATCCCGTATCACGAATCCTGGGGCTTTTCCTTTCTTTACTTCATCACATAATCGAAGGATCGGGAATCGTCCAACCGCTGACTTGATCTGCTCGACTAGTGATGAAGTCGATTCCATCACATAAAGTCACCCTTGGATTCCTGGTGCCCATATCTCAATCCCTTCGCGGATCGGTTCTCGTTGAATCCGGTGCAGGCGTAAGAGCTTCCAACACTCGAAGAGAAACAGGTTTACGGCTCAATGCATCAGCTACTACATTTGCTTTCCCCGGATGATAGAGGATCTCCAGGTCGTAATCCTTGATCAATTCCAGCCACCTTCTCTGCCTCATGTTTAATTCCTTCTGACTGAAAATGTATTTGAGGCTCTTATGATCCGTAAAGATCTGACAATGAGTGCCGTACAGATAATGTCTCCAAATTTTCAAGGCAAAGACCACAGCTGCTAGCTCCAGATCATGCGTCGGATAATTAACTTCGTACGGTTTCAATTGCCGAGAAGCATAAGCAATTACTTTATCCTTCTGCATCAACACACAACCCAAACCCTGATTTGAAGCGTCGCTGTATACCATGAATCCATCAGTTCCTTCTGGCAGCGCTAAAATAGGTGCTGTCGTCAGTCTCTTTTTAAGTTCATCAAAACCAGCCTGGCATTTCTCATTCCACGTGAACTTTTGAGTTTTCTGTAACAGCTGAGTGAGCGGACGAGCAATTTTGGAAAATCCCTCTACAAAGCGGCGATAATATCCTGCTAGTCCTAAGAAGCTTCGGACTTCCTTCACGTTCTTAGGAGCTTCCCATTCCAAGATTGCTTCGACTTTCTTCGGGTCCACCTGAACTCCATCGGCGGATATCACATGCCCAAGGAAGGTTACTTCCTTAAGCGAACTCGCATTTAGCAAATTTCGCATATATTTCCTTTCTCAAGATGCTCAAGACCACACGTAAATGATCGGCATGCTCCTCTGCGTCCTCGAATATATCAAAATGTCGCCAATGAAAACGACCACAAATTTATCCAAGTATTCCAAGAATACCCGATTCATCAATTGCATGAATACCGCAGAGCATTGGTAAGTCCGAATGGCATCACCACAAATTCATAATGCCCGCATCGGGATCTGAAAGCGATTTCGGTATGTCCGATTCCTTAATTCTCAATTGGTGGTATCCTGATCGCAAGTCAATCTTCGAGAATACCCTCGCCCCTTGCAGTTGATCAAACAAGTCGTCGATCCGAGGTATAGGATACTTATTCTTGATCGTCATCTTGTTAAGCTCCCTGTAATCAATACACAATCGGAGGGATCCGTCTTTCTTCCGGACAAAGAGCACAGGCGCTCCCCAAGGGGAAACACTCGGTTGAATATAGCCCTTCTGTAACAATCCCTCCAGTTGCTTCTTGAGTTCATACATCTCGGTTGGCGCCATGCGGTATGGTGCCCTGGAAATAGGGGTTGCTCCAGGCTCTAATTCGATGGTGAATTCCACTTCTCTTTGCGGGGGTAATCCGGGTAGCTCGTCAGGAAATACATCTGAGAACTCATTCACAACTGAAATAGACGAGAGCTCTATTCCTTCCTCTTTCCTCATGGAATAGCACCAAAGTCCGTGACATCCCTGCTTCAGTAATTTCACACTTTCATTGCCTTGATCAATTTCCCGAGCTTCCGGTCTCCATCCTCGGAATAAGTGTTCGATCCGTCATCGCAATAATGGAAATGACTCTCTCTCGGTAATTCAACACGGCTCCATAGCGGTTGAGCCAATCATCTCCGAGAATTAAATCGTCACCGCATATGTCAACTACAATAAGATTCGATGGCCAATCTCTCCCTTCTATAGATCTGGGAAATCCCTAGCTTCTAGTGTTCCCACAATTTTCTCTCTCGGTAACCCCACAACATAAGGTTCACAATTATACAAGCACGAGATGTTTAAACGATTAATACGGTTCAAAGATATAAAAGAATGCGTAGCTCCCGAATCGAACAAGACACTAATCTGGTTGCAAAAGGATCTCGAATCGTGCACGATGCAACGGCGGTGTTCGATCGTCGAGATCTCCTCATTTAAATGCGTAGCGGAGGAACGGACCCAAGATCGGATGTCTCTCTCTTCCCGCGTTACTGCTGCTGAAATCCACTCTGCGTCTCGGTTCACACTCATCTCTTTAGGAACCGGTCTGGAGTGCGGGTGCCAACAGATCTAGTAGCGGCTCCACGAAGGGCCGCGGTGCCCTTCTTGCCCACAATCGTAACAAGTCACGAGAAAATGCGGCAATCTCGTCGAATATGCCCCGCTCGACCACAATTGTAGCATTTCCTTGATGCGTCCAAACCGCCGATCCGTCAGGAACTTCTTTCCGCCTTTAGAAGGATGTGGAGGTTTCTAGCCGAATAAAGGAAGATTGGCCCTTGCGGGCCCCACCACTCTTGTTTTACGCAAAGTGCCGGTCACCTTCTTCTTTGCCTCTACCGATTTCTCCACCGCCGCCTCTTTCATGTCGTAGGCCGCGCTTTGTCTTGGTACTGCGCAACGTAGTACACTCGAACCGGACATATCTCTTGAATCTCCGGCTTCATCCGCATATCAAAATGGAAAATCTTTTCTGCCTCCGTTCTGACCAAGTGTCGCACACAAGTCAGCTGATGATTAAAAGTTTTAATTACATCTGTCACAGATGCCTCCGAACTCTGTGGTGAGAAAAACTCTCGGATCTTCGCCTCTCTAACCGGACGAGGACAATACTGTGCTTCCATCATTTGTTTGAATTCCGTCCAATCTGCATTATGGTTCTCGGGTCGAATGGCCTCCCACTCAAAGGCCTCCCGGTCGGAAAATACCGGGCAATGGGAACCTTCCGGTCCTCGGGACAATTAAGACCCGCGAATATCTTCTCCAACTCCTTGAGCCAGTGATCCCAAGTAAGTGCCTCAGCAGATCCGTCAAATTTTGGCGGGTGCAATTTAACCACCTCAGCAAGCCATCTGTCTCCCCGGTTATCCTCATGGTGCTTCTTGTCCCATCGCTCGCATGCGATCAACGACACTGGCGAATCGGTTTATCTGCGCCACCACTGTTGAAGCACTCCGGCATGTTCGGATTTGCGTCATCATTCGCTGATCCTTGCGCCCTCGAATGGGAATCGGTTCGACTAGCCGATATTTCTGGGGTAGTTGCGGAATCCTCATGTCTCATGTTACCACGTCCGCGTCCACGACCGCGTCCGCGTCCACGACCTCCTCTCAACATACCGTAAACGAAATTTCTCAATATACAGAACAAAATTTTTGAAATAAAGTCCGTCAACACTCACAAAACAGTAATTAAGTAAAACGGTAGTATAAGAGATCAAGAGACTTACAACCACGGTCCACATGACGACTTCGGCTGAACAGTGATGTTACAAACGACCCGTAAATCAAATAACGTAAACAGACCCAAATAAGACCCGACTGCCAAGATATCCATAAATCTTAGCTCTGATACCATATTCTGTAACACCCGAGATATTCGAATAATTACATACCGTAAACCCTTTAAATAAGGATTTACAAGGCTTATTAAAAAGGAAAGTGAATATAAGACGTCAATACTGCGAGAATTCGAGTTTATGAAAACGTACAACTGATTCAACGGTAATTAATACAACCATATCGAATTAATATCAAAGGACCCACGTACTCGAGTACAGAAACCAAACCAAGACAACAAATCTCCAATAACAATAAACATCATCAACCCCTTCGCCGTCACGTCAGATCGTGGTCGCTTTCCCCGCTCCTCGCTACCTGAACATCAAAACAAATGTCCACCCCTGAAGGGGTTAGCAAACAATGCTAGTACAAGTATCGTATTAAAACAATTCGAATATGCATCAACAATACACAACGAGACATATCACACGGGCTTCCGCTACCGGAACCCGACAATGCGAATCTACAAGATTCCATTACACAGCATGGGTATTCCAATGATCCAGCGCCCTCAGCATAGATCCCAAGATGATCCCGTCGGACCAACACGAGGTGGAAATAACCCGTCCAATGATCCAGCGCCCTCAGCCTAGATCCCAAGATGATCCCGTCGGATCAACACGAGGTGGACATCCGATCCAGCGCCCTCAGCATAGATCGTACAACGTATACAAACACAACTCATGCATACACATATGCCAAATCATTATGTTCATCAACATGAACATATAAACAATATACAACGAATATCATGACAAATCAACGAAGTAAATATCATGTTCAACAACATGCATAATCATACGTATACTCCAAAAATACCGATATTAACATATCACGATACTTGCCTCGTAGATGGCAAGAACGATATACTTCAATGCTCTCGACGCACTCAAAGGCCGCCCCCTCCGATCAACGTAACAAGCTCGAACCTTAACAAAAGGAACGATATACAAATCATCTCGAGTCGTACAAATGGCCTAACAATTCAACCTACGGCCGAAAAGCTCAAACTAAACAAGCTGCCTGGATTGCTTAGCGCGCGCTACGTACTATACGTAACGTGCGCTAAGCTGAACTGTTAGCGTACGCTGTCGTATAAGACTAGCGTGCGCTAGCCACAAACTGGCAGTCTAACTCGGCTGCCTCATAACGTACGCTACGTACGTTCTGTGCGAAAACCGAACCTCGATAGCGCACGTTAACTCACACATGTTAGCGTGCGCTACTCCTGCATGGCAGAATACTGCAAACCGAAAACTGAGTTGAAATGATGAAGGACTCATGAATCCTATGGTGATATTACAAGTTATCCTCGGGCATATCATGCTAATAAGGTTTCTGGAGGATTTCTATGATCATGAGATACAAATATGCGGATAGTTATCTCGATATCACAATTCCTCTACGATCTTCAAGAAATAATCTAAATTCCATCGTCTTACGTTCCAAAACACATGATTCCAACGTATACAACGTATCAACTGGGTAATATCCGATTACTTGATCATAAATCGATTTAAACATGCTTAGGAGTCCTTATAATAAGATGGTTCAAAGGTTCATTCGACATCTAGTACCGATACGTCAAAAGTATCCTTCTAACATGTGATGACCGATAAAAACGAGATACTAGCTATCCAAACATGATTCAAACTTCCTCATGAACATTACTAATCATTGGTGAAGAATCACCTACCTCAAAGTAGTGAAGAACAAAAAATGAAGCAATCCAACACCCAAGGCTTGAACACCAATCTCCAATGATATATGGTCTTCAATCTCGAACTAGGAGGTTGATATGGAGTGTTTGAGACGAAAGGAGTTATGTTACAAGTGCAAGAGTTCGGGTTATTGGGGGAAGAAAGGACTGAAATCACGAATAGGATGTCTCTATTTATAATAAAAGGGTTATTAGCGCGCGCTACACCTGTTCGTAGCGTGCGCTAACGGCTCACGCCTAAATCAGTACTCGGCACTTAGCGTACGCTACGCATATTCTCCGTAGCGTGCGCTAAGGCGTTGACCCGGCTTTTCCCGAAAGCCGTCCAGTACATCCGACAGATCCGGAGGTCCCGGCCAGATCTCACCTACCGCACGTCTCAATCGGTCTGACTACGCATAGCGTGCGCTACTTACACTCGGTAGCGTGCGCTATAAAACCATGTTAGCGTACGCTACCCTTAGCCTGTAGCGTGCGCTACAATGCACAGAATTTCATCCTTTGAATCACATTCACGAAATTATATGCTCGACGACATCGGATTATGAAATACGGAGAATAATACTCATTCAAAAGTACAATCATTACAACATCACAAGTTCCAATTATATAACAGAAATCTCGGGTATTACATATATTGTGGAAGTGACTCCCGTGCCAACCCACAGCGCTGCAGACCCTCTCCGTGAGGATCTACCAGGCTAAATACAAAAAACACAACAACACAATACATGCCAACATGGCTAAATAACGAACCAATAGACCGATTTGGTCTTTTACCACAATATACACATCAACCATACATTACTCTTTCTCACAACTCATACCCACGCAGGGGCTAACATAAATCAACATTCCCGTAAAATGGAAATAATGGACACAATGGAAGGACAAAATAACAAGACATCGCCAAAATACTCAACACCGGTCTCCATGTGATTAGTACCGCCGTCTTCCATCATCCTTCATAACGATCCTGTGAATTGCTCCCCAACAACCTGCAAATACCTGGACGCAAAACAGACATCCACCCCCGAATACTCGGGGGTTAGCAAAACTCCACTGTTTTGCTAGTGTAAGTATAAATGCAAAGACAAGCCATACATATCATACTCCAAGAACATAGAAATCGTGAATATACTTCCCGAGATAATTCACTTGATCAAAACAATTTGAATTACGAAAGATAAGAATAAAACCATTTTACAACTTACAAAATATTTTATGATCTCGGGAGTTTTTGAAAACATTTGGGGTTTAAGAAGCCTCAAGCTTTCCGAAGCATTTAGGGACACAGCCTAAAAATCATTTATTTCAAAATACGATTCCGATAACAAAATACGGGGTCCACGACCCAATCATAACATTCCAACCACAAACACGGGGGTCCGTGAATCAATTTATTCGCATCACATACTCACAAGAATAATCCGGCATAAACTACACCGTATCAAACATTACCATGACAACAGTCTCACGGAACGACATCAGAGAGCAAAACTTTGCAACTTGACCATACGGTCGAATGCAACACACCACAGAGCTACAATACACAGAGCAACCACAGAACTCACGAAAACATACTAAATTATCGCAACCAAGAGACGAATTCACACACAACACTTTTTCTGGTGCCATTCCAGCCAAGTACGATACCATTTGGACTGCCATTCTAATCAGACGAAATATGCGCCAAAAATCACAGTTCTCCAACAAAACATTTCAAAGTTAACCGTTGGTACGAGACTCACGGCCGTCGTACCCCGCAGAGCCCCGTCGGACATCCCTGGGTGGTTAACCCTAGTTCGTGATATGCACACACATGGCAATACGTATCCCTAGAGGCCTCGTCAGACCGTCCCTAGGTGAACATACACATATCATCCACAACGCCACGAGAAGCCATAATTCAAATACTAGAATATGCATACAAATGCTAGGTACTTCGCTAGAATGGCTACTTTAGTCGACGTAGACTCACAACTAATGTCACACAACCATAAGCAAATACCAATACCAAACAACACCAAGCGTCACAACCTCCTCACGAAGGAATAACAACTAATATCACACAACATCATATATTCACCGAACAATTACACATATCAATATATAATCCTCGAAAAATAATTACGGTCTACTAAATTCACTAAATATGTTTAACATCTTCCAACATATGAAACTAACGCACATATTCCGAAAGCACATTAATCCTCGAAGCATACGAGTTATCTTTTGAAAGACAATAATTATCGAGAACATACCGATCTTTTTAAAAGTTCATTAAAACATTCGGATTGCACATAAAATCATTTATCAATGATTCCGTCTACGAAACATGAAAAGTATGGGCAAGATACTTGCCTCGATACCACGAGCAACGGGAAACAATGAACGGATACGATCGGTTAGCCTTCGAACCTCCAAAAACGACCAAGACTTCGACAACTTCACGAAGGCTATGAAAATAACATCACCACGCATAAATAACGCTAAATAGAATTCGAATCAACCGGAAAAACGACAAGAATCCAAGGGTTTTTCAAGGAAACTGGAAATCAAGTTCCGGGTGGTGAAAATCAATAGACGAGTTTACAAAAATCCAAAGATTATGGCCAAGACAACAAGAATATCATAACCAAATCATGAAAATCGGACAAATCGATGAATCACGAAGAAAACCCCCAAAAATCATACAAGTAGGGTTCTAAGCAAGGAAATACCTTGATTCGGACGAAGAACACGGATTGGATGATGATATAATCAACAAGAATCTTCCAAAACGTCTTGGAATTGATTAGAATCGGCCAAGAACTCGATTTCCCGAGCCTCCCGTCGCCAGCCGCCGAAAAAGAGAGAAAAACGAGTAAAAAATGAAGTCTGGCCGAGCCCAGGCTATATATAGCCGGCAGGGTTACGACCGTAACTGGCAGTGCCTTACGGCCGTAACTGGCATTCGTCCAAACCTGCCCAGCGCCTGCCGATCGCTTACGGCCGTAACCGACAGGGCCTTACGGCCGTAACTCACTCTGGCCGTACCGCAGTCCTTACAGTAATCGCATCCGTCAACACCGCACAGCACCCGTCTGGTAACTGACAACCCTTACGGCCGTAACCGGCATTCATCCAGCCATGTCTGCCGAGCACGTACGGCCGTAACCGGCACCTTACAGCCGTAACTCGGCCAGGCCAGGCCCTGCTCCGGCCGTGGCCACTCCGACGGCCCGGAAAACCCCGAAACCCGAACCTGAATATAAACCGAAGATACGGTTACGAAGTACTCGCAAAGACGAATCTAATAGTTAAGAGAACACACGATTCCGACCATCCGAAGTGTCGTAATTCAACAACAGAAGTAATTACCCCAAACTTTGAGAAATTACGAAAACGGCCCAAAACGTCCGAAATACATGATACACGATCGAAACACCAAACCAAAGCTCGCAACATGAATAATAACATTAAATGAACTTATTAGAAACTCGAAACAATAGTTTCGGACGAGATTCGCAAGAATCGAACTCAAGTGCGGAAAAGCCGCTTAAAAACACGGAACTCAATAAAATGATACCGAAACAAACTCGGATGACAAGAAGTGCAGAATTAATCATTCTCGGAATGACGAAACGGTCATGAACGAGTCGCCAAAATGGACTTTCGCCGAAAAAAAAAGAAATTACCGAAAATCGAAATTACGGGTATTACACACTACCCTCCTTAAAAGAAGTTTCGTCCCGAAACTTAAAACAAGTAGGGAGAAGCAATATCCCGCCAGGAAAACTCAACGAGATACACAAGAAACGCGTAATTTACGCCCATCGGCGAAACGTTACAAGCAGCGCAAAGGAATATACGGCGTGAAAACACGCTCCACGACGACCAACACAACGCCACCGGTAGAAACATAATAAAACCAACAAGTGACAAGCGTCATCAAACAGATAATACAATCAAGTCGATTATCCGAACAATCACAAAACACAACGAACGAAAATCAATACGATTGACCAACCCAACGGTACATCAATCAAAATGCGAGCCAATCGCTGAACAAATACGGAATTCCACCTCCCAAGGGTTGTAAGATCGAAAACGAGCCTAATTTCCTGAACTTAAGGGAATTACGAAGGAGTCTGAACGTTCAACAATCACGAAACGAGATCAACAAAAACCGAACAATCAAACAATTGAATTACAACGATCGAGACAATGACAGTCGATCAATCATGTACGAATCATAACGAATAACGAAAATCGAATAGCATCCCCATAGGTCACAGCTCGACTCAAGACAATATATACGATCCGGTGAAAACGACAAGATATGCATTTACATAAGATTCACATGAGCGAAACTGAATTCGGAAAAAGTCACAACGACAATTGGATTAACCCAAAACAACACCGCAACTTGTTCAAACAACAAAAAGTGAAGCGTAGAAAAAGTCCAGAAAATATCGACGAACGCAAACGAGTCGATAGAGTCGAATAAAACGAAAGCGAAAAATATGGGTATTACACCATATCACCTTTAAAAGAGGTTTCGTCCCCGAAACCTAAACAACGAGAGCGAAGTGCTAGAATAGCAACCTTCCCGAAAATCTTCTCTTGGTCCCGCATCTAATCTCCATGACTGCCTGTACCGTGGTCACGACCGCGCCCTTTGCCCCTCGGCATATTAAGCGGATACTCTCTCAATACAATGGTACAACATCGCAAAATAATGTACCAAATTGACAACTCGGCTTGATATATCACATAAGACAACTAATAGCAACTCGATAAGAAGATCCACGAGGTATCCTTTTGAATGATGTTATTTGGAAATCTTTGGATTTGCATGATTATTCAAAATAAAACTTTGAAAGTATTTTTGGTACCTCGGTTTGAAATTAACTTTGTCAAAACTTATGAATTTTAATTTTCCACAACTTGCTCAAGTTTATAAAATTTTCAGAAAAGCATTTTCGAACACACACAACAGATATAATTTACCACTATATCAAAATACGATCCATTACCATCAAATCCAATCACACTTCAACATCATTTGTCCACGTAATTACAGTATCACACAAGCGACCGTCATAAGATAATTAACATCTAAAACTGAAATCCTACCTCTCTCAGTAATGAGGACTCTCACAACAAGTGCATTTAGGACGACTTAACGTTCACACCACCAACTTAATCACAATTTTGAGCATTATTGACCAAATAATAATGCCGACATCACTACATACCCCCGAACCGATGATCATGAAATCAAAAGGTCGAAAGCAAGAGCCACGTTTCGAGTAAATTTTTGGTAGACCTCATTTGAGTTTTTTTTTAAAATCAAATTTTGAAAACTTGCAAGGCAAGATGAAAATAAAATATAAGTAGTTAAGCTCTAAAAAAAATTTCGGTCTCGAGGTCATCATACGAAATCAAAAATTTTCCTTTCTAGAAGGATGTTTAAAAATAAAATTTACGTGACTCTTCAAAATAATTAAACTTTGAAATATCACATTGACAAACTTTCCTTCCGGGATCACACCAAGTCATTACTTCAATAAAACGATTCACACAATATATACACACATTTATACATCGGTACCACTTTTCATTCTAGCACAATACGAGAATCAAACAAATATGGGGTACGTATTCACCAGGCACATTTAAACTCCACATAATAACATATAATCACACAAGCTCGTATAACACGAGACGCAACAAAGTAGGGAGACTTACATCCACAAATCGCACGAAGATGATGGCTGCACCTCGATACTAATCACGACCGACACCTCAGACGACGCGTCACGACACGACTCAGTCAGACAAAATCTGACAAGACAAGACAAGACCCGACAACACACAACTCGACCCGACAGCCTAGGTTTCCGCAACCTAAGCTCCGATACCATATTCTGTAACACCCCCAAACCGTTCGGGAATATTACAGCACCGCAAACCCTCTCCGTGAGGAACTACCAAGCTAAATACAGAAAACATAACAACACAATACATGCCGACATGGCTAAATAATGAACCAATAGACCAATTTGGTCTTTTACCACAATATACACATCAACCATACATTACTCTTTCTCGCAACTCATACCCACGCAGGGGCTAACATAAATCAACATTCCCATAAAACGGAAATAATAGACACAATGGAAGGACAAAATAACAAAACATCGCCAAAATACTCAACACCGGTCTCCATGTGATTAGTACCGCCGTCTTCCATCATCCTTCGCAGCGATCATGTGAATTGCTCCCTAACAACCTGCAAATACCTGGACGCAAAACAGACATCCACCCCCCAAATACTCGGGGGTTAGCAAAACTCCACTATTTTGCTAGTGCAAGTATAAATGCAAAGACAAGCCATAGATATCATATTCCAAGAACATAGAAATCGTGAATATACTTCCCGAGATAATTCACTTGATCAAAACAATTTGAATTACGAAAGATAAGAATAAAACCATTTTACAACTTACAAAACATTTTACGATCTCGGGAGTTTTTGAAAACATTTGGGGTTTAAGAAGCCTCAAGCCTTCCGAAGCATTTAGGGACACAACCCAAAAATCATTTATTTCAAAATACGATTCCGATAACAAAATACGGGGTCCACGACCCAATCATAACATTCCAACCACAAGCACGGGGGTCCGTGAATCAACTTATTCGCATCACATACTCGCAAGAATAATCCGACATAAACTACACCGTGTCAAACATTACCATGACAACAGTCTCACGGAACGACAACAGAGAGCACAACTTTGCAACTTGACCATACGGTCGAACGCAACACACCACAGAGCTACAATACACAGAGCAACAACAGGACTCACGAAAACATACTAAATTATCGCAACCAAGAGACGAATTCACACACAACACTTTTTCTGGTGCCATTCCAGCCAAGTACGATACCATTTGGACTGCCATTCTAATCAGACGAAATATGCGCCAAAAATCACAGTTCTCCAACAAAACATTTCAAAGTTAACTGTTGGTACGAGACTCACGGCCGCCGTACCCCGAAGAGCCCCGTCGGACATCCCTGGGTGGTTAACCCTAGTTCGCGATACGCACACACACGGCAATACGTATCCCTAGAGGCCTCGTCAGACCGTCCCTAGGTGAACATACACATATCATCCACAACGCCACGAGAAGCCATAATTCGAATACTAGAATATGCATACAAATGCCAGGTACTTCGCTAGAATGGCCACTTTAGTCGACGTAGACTCACATCTAATGTCACACAACCATAATCAAATACCAATACCAAACAACACCAAGCGTCACAACCTCCTCACGAAGGAATAACAACTAATATCACACAATGTCATATATTCACCGAACAATTACACATATCAATATACAATCCTCGGCAAATAATTACGGTCTACTAAATTCACTAAATATGTTTAACATCTTCCAACATACGAAACTAACGCACATATTCCGAAAGCACATTAATCCTCGAAGCATACGAGTTATCTTTTGAAAGACAACAATTATCGAGAACATACCGATCTTTTCAAAAGTTCATTAAAACATTCGGATTGCACATAAAATCATTTATCAATGATTCCGTCTACGAAACATCAAAAGTATGGGCAAGATACTTGCCTCGATACCACGAGCAACGGGAAACAACGAACGGATATGGTCGGTTAGCCTTCGAACCTCCAAAAATGACCAAAACTTCGATAACTTCACGAACGCTATGAAAATAACATCACCACGCATAAATAACGATAAACAGAATTCGAATCAACCGGAAAAACGACAAGAATCCAACGGTTCTTCAACGAAATTGGAAATCAAGTTTCGGGTGGTGAAAATCAATAAACGAGTTTACAAAAATCCGAAGATTATGGCCAATACAACAAGAATATCATAACCAAATCATCGAAATCGGACAAATCGATGAATCACGAAGAAACCCCCCAAAAATCATACAAGTAGGGTTCTAAGCAAGGAAATACCTTGATTCGGACGAAGAACACGGATTTGATGATGATATAATCAACAAGAATCTACCAAAACATCTTGGAATTGATTAGAATCGGCCAAGAACTCGATTTCCCGAGCCTCCCGTCGCCAGCCTCCGAAAAAGGGAGAAAAACGAGTAAAAAATGAAGTCTGGCCGAGCCCAGGCTATATATAGCCGGGAGGGTTACGGCCGTAACCGGCAGTGCCTTACGACCGTAATCGGCATTCGTCCAAACCCGCCCAGCGCCTTCCGATCGCTTACGGCCGTAACTCGGCACTTACGGCCGTACGCGGCAGGTCCTTACGGCCGTAACCGGCATTCGTCCGAACACTGCCTGGCACCCGTACGACCGTAACTGATAGCCCTTACGGCCATAACTGGTATTCGTCTAGCCATGTCTGCCGAGCACGTACGGCTGTAACTGGCACCTTACGGCCGTAACTCGGCCAGGCCAGGCCCTGCTCCGGCCGTGACTCGGTCGTGGACACTCCGACGGCCCGGAAAACCCCGAAACCCGAACCTGAATATAAACCGAAGATACGGTTACGAAGTACTCATAAAGACGAATCTAATAGTTAAGAGAACACACGATTCCGACCACCCGAAGTGTCGTAATTCGACAACGGAAGTAATTACCCCAAACTTTGGGAAATTAAGAAAACGGCCCAAAACGTCCAAAATACACGATACACGATCGAAACACCAAACCAAAGATCGCAACATGAATAATAATATTAAATGAACTTACTAGAAACTCGAAACAACAGTTTCGGACGAGATTCGCAAGAATCGAACTCAAGTGCGGAAAAGCCGCTCAAAAACACGAAACTCAATAAAACGATACCGAAACAAACTCGGATGACAAGAAGTGCAGAATTAATCATTCTTGGAATGACGAAACGGTCATGAGCGAGTTGTCAAAATGGACTTTCGCCGAAAATTTTTTTTACCAGAAATCGAAATTACGGGTATTACAAGTGTGAGGGCATCCATGCCCGGATCAAGCTTCAGGCCTCCATCATTGATTTGTTTTTCATGATCGATCTGTATACATAAGATGTCAAATAGATGTACTCAATGGTTATTTAACAAGTTTCACAATTATTATAGTAAAACAACATACAAGAAAGTTTCTTTAAACTTACTATTTTCTCTGCAATGACCTTAACGGCATCATCTACCAATTCGCCATTTTTGTTTTCACGTCCTTGTATGGAGCGCCTCGGTATAACGCTTCCTCAATAACCTTAAAAATATTGACCAAATATCAATAACATGTATATTTAATGTAGATTTTACAAGATTAATATCGTTTCAGTATAATTTTTACTTATAAAGAGATACATATCGTGTCCTTGTATGGAGCGCGAGTTGTTTTTCGTTATGGATTAAAATGGATGATTTAGTTGTTCTGTGCCATCCATCATGACTCCTACATGCATATACGAGAAAAATTACCATACAAGGTGATTCAAACTGTCGTGAACCGCCGGTTCGGGCCCGAACCGTGGTTCCTGCTCACGTAAAAGGTGAACCATAACCGCCCCGGTATTCAGAAGGGCCGGTTTCTAGGTCCGAAACCGCAGCCAGGTCGGGCCGAAACCGATGGTTCCGGGCGAACCGGCAGCTCATCATTTTTTATTATTTTTTATGTTTGAATGAAATTATATGAATTGTGTAGTTGTGTTGAAATTTCGAATGTTGAAACTATTTATGTTGTGTTTTTATGTAATTTATAATTAATTGTAATATTTTTTATATCTTTTTTTTTAAATTAAATGATTAGTGATTTTAGTGTTAAAATTTCTAAATTTTATAATTTACAAGTGTTGAAATTTTAAAATTACTTAAGTTAATTTAATAACATGCCTTTGACGATGAATTTGAAACACTCTTTTGAGGAATGATTTGTTAAGGTTATCACATGTGTTGGATGAATTTAAGAAGATAAATGTAGAGGATGTTCTTCGAGTATAGTTCATGATTTGTAGAGGTTTCTTGATGTGATAATCTTCATATTGATGGTTAGAACGAAGTGATTAGTTTGGTGATAATCTTAGAGATGAACTAATCTAGAACTCGGTTGGAATGTGTTAAAATAACCGAACCAAGTACTGGAATTGATAATCAGAATTGTAGTATGGATTTGTGAGGATTTGAATGAAATTACGAGTGTTTTTTATTTTATTTTATGTAATAACTGCAGAAGGGCCGGTTCCGGGCCGAACCACCGGTTCGGACCGCAGATTAACCGGCCCAGAAAGTTCGGCCCGTAACCGGACCGTGCTTAATACCAATTCCGGTTACGGATTCAGCCCGCGGTCAATGGTCCGGATCGGAATCGTTGACCAGGGGTCGGTCCGTGCCGGAACCGTCGGTTCCGTTACAATGTGGCAACACTAATTCAAACGTATTTTAAAATGGTGGTCAAATAGATAGACATGATTGATGATCAACTATTCAATGTAGAAGTTATGTAAATTGAAATTGAGAACTTAATAATTGATTGATCATCATTTTGAAATTATTTTGAATCACCTTGTATGATATTTTTCACTCGTGTACACATGTAAGACTCATAACGGATGGCACAGAACAACAAAATCATCAATATTTACGATAAATAACTCGTGCTACATATGAAGACACGATATGTATCTTGTTATAACTAAAAATTATATCGTTATGTGTATACCGTAACGACTTTAAAAGTTCATATCCTAAGATAATTCAAAATTATTTGTAATATTTTTTTTTTACCTATAATGGATTTAAGATCCTTATTTGTATATAGTAACAATTTCAATCTCGTTAAGGATAAAAATGTCATTTGAAATATTAATATATTTTTTCTTTTTATTTTATATTGCTATTTTGGTCAAAGACTATTTAAACAAATGTTTTGTATGTGAAGACTATTCGAGTGGTGGAAAAAAATACTGAAATACCGAAAAATCGTCTTTACCGTACCGAAAATATCAAAATTTTTGGTATATCGTAATTTTCGGTACGGTACGGTATGATACCGTACATGATCGGTACAATATCAGTATGAAATTCAAAAGAAAATGATTTCTGTATACCAAATAACGAACTACCGATAATATTTTATATTTTGTATTTTTCATGGGCTCTATTTTCGGATATCCGAAAGTTCGGATATCCGAAACTTCGAATTTTTGGATTTTCGGATCGAATATCGAATATTGAATATTTTTGAACACCCCTACTATTTATTACATCCTTTGAGCCCAATACCCATAACCCCTAACTAAATGATGGATCGCCCACAACCCATAACTAAATTATGGATCGATCTGACATTTTTATCCACCACCATATCATCCGGCCATTATTCTTTTGTCTCTGGCCACCATCTCCCCCGACCACCGAACCGATTATGCCAATTTCTTCTTCGATTTTGGTCGGCGCTCCTCTTCGATCTTGCTCGCCGACGACACCAAATCTACTCTTATTTTTTGTATTCGAGTTGCCTTACCTTCTAGATAGGTCAGTCTATTTTTGGATGCCAAGACTACAGGTTTGAGGAATAGATGTCTTTGCTTGCTTAAATCTTATGTTGCTTACAAAATTGTTCCTTGAAGTTTTGGCTAATAATAGAAAAACCCGTAGCTTTTTGAAAATTGCAAAATTGTTCCTTGAATTTTCAAACAATGGAGGCCATCGTTTTCACTCACCCTTCTTAATTTTATGTGATCCGTTTTCTTAGTTACTTAGGGGGCGTTCTGTTTGTATTTTGTTTTGTATTTTCATTTTGCAAAATATTTTATGTTTTCTGTTTTTATTTTTGTTTTCAAAGTTGTTGAAAACACGTTCTATTAAATTTATTTTGCAAAATATTTTTTTTGTAATATTAATATTAAATTCATAAATCTTTATTTTAGACTTAGTTTCAAATTAGGATAATCCAAAAAAAGAAAAAAACTCAAAATGCATTTTGAGCATTTTGAAGATTTTTTGTTGAAATACACACAAAACGCTCAAAACGAGGTTTTAAGTATTTTGCGTTTTGTGTACAAATATTTTTTTTGTTTTCCAAAATGCATTTTCGAAAATGATAAAAAGAACGCGTTTTTAGTGTTTTCGAAAATAAAAACAGAAAATGACCTCAAAACATCAAAGAGAACAGGGCCTTAGGTTTTATTGTTTTGGGATCATATGTTATAGATATATAACCACTGTGGTTTCACAAGGAGGCAGGATAGTGTCTTAATACATCAAGTTGTGTTTTCTGGTTTAACCCATTTAGACATTATTTTGCTAATTAATTCAAAAGGAAACAATCATGTATAGCTATCCGGATTAAGTAATTAACCCTTTAAGTAAAAAAGAACACGGAAAATTTGACAAAAATCCTCATTCAGTTTTGGAATTTGAAAATTAATTTTGAAAGTTCTAATATGATAAACTGAAGAATTATTATAGATATAATTTTAAGAAATATCTATTTTTCATATATGATTTTTGTGGGTGATTTTTTCTTAAGAAAATCATTTTTTTTATACAAAAACATGAAAACCTGAAAATTAATTATGATATTTTGAAAAAAAAAAATCACCCTTAAAATTCATATATATAAAAAGTATATTTTTTGTTTAGAATAATTTCTACAAGAATTTTTCATTATCAAATGAATTCAGAATTAATTGTTAGTTTCTTAGCTGATAAAATAGATTTTTTAATGATAAAATCATTTTTCTAAAAAAAATCACCCCTAAAAATATTTTAAAATCATATCTACAATAATTTTTCAGTTTTTCAAATCAAAATTTTAATATTAATTTTCAGATTTTTTAGAATATCAAACCCCCCTAAAAAATCTAATTTAAACAATAGTAAAGTGCTCATTTTTTTATAGTGCAGGGGGTATTTTGTGAAATTTATTAAATCTAGGGGCAAAGTGATCTCCCCAAAGTTTATGGGCTTAGCATTGTTTCAGTTTACGAGAGAAACTGAAAGACTCTCTGTTGGAGAACCTCTTCTCGACTTCTGCCAATCCCTAATCCAGCAAAAAGTCCAGGCAGCGGCGCCGCAACGATCTCCGACTCTCTAGTCTTCGACGAGTCAACGTCTCAGGTGGGTTCTTTTCTTTGGCAATCTTCTTTTATAGCTTTCCTTGTGTCTATGATTTAATCATTTATATTGTGTTTGTGTTTTATCTGTATAATGTTTTTGAGCCGAGCGAGTGAATAAATTATCTTCAACTTCTGAAAATTTGTATTCGTGTTTAGTTTATCAGTTTGCTACCAACTAATTGTCAGTGCAATATGCTTATTTTTGTTAAAGATTTTCTTGGCCCTATTGTTCAGATTGAAGTTCATTTTTTTTGGTTGAAATTACTCAATTGTGAAGCTTTAGGCTTGAGTGCTTAAGTATAAATAATCATATACATGTATATGTTATATATACATACATAACATAAGAGTGGATAGACATTCTTGTGCCGTTCTTTTTTACTGTGTAATATGCGGCTTGGTTTTGCAGACTATGGTGTGGCATTGCCATTTCAAATGCTGATCAGTTTAGGTTTTATTGTTTTGGGATCATATTTTGTACATATATAAGCAATGTGTCTTCACGAGGAGGTAGGAGACACATTTATTCTGTTCATAAATAACCTGAATAGTAATTGATAAACACTATGGAAATAACACAGTTGAAGCTTCAATAAACTATTATATAAAGCATTCTGATAACCAAACAATAGCATAGTTTTATCTATAAACATTAGTTATACATATGTATATGTGTCCCACTTGTATTGAACGATGTGACAAGTTATTTTCATCTTTAAAAGTACTTATAGATACATGTCTGAATTTTCACTATTGTGACAAACATATGGACAAGTCTTGGATGGTAACTGATAAACACAAAAAGCCTTATGTAGATGGAGTTGCAGTATTTATAGATTATGTGGTCCTTAATTTGAAAATCTTAAGGAATATGGACCCTCTAAAAACTAGATAAAAAATAAAAATTCCATGTCCGTGTACCAGATGTCTAAACCACATTTCTCTTCATGTGGAGGAGGTAGATCATCACTTATTCAGATATGAAATATATCAAAACTATACCAATTGGATTAAGCATGGAGAAAAAGAGGACCCACCGAAACGTGTGCTTTTTGAAGACAACTATGCAATGCACACAACAGACTTTGTTGCATCTACGAATTTCACAATAGGAATTCCAACAGATGCTGCTGAAACGGTAGAGATGGTTGAAGCTACAGAAGAAAATTTCACTGAAGACCTTGAAAAATTTCAAAAACTAATTGAGGATGCTGAGAAGCCACTTTATGAAGGGTGTCGTGACTTCACAAAGTTGTCTGCAATTGTACAACTCCTCAATTTGAAGAGTAAGTTTGGAGTTTCAGATAAGTGTTTTACTGAAACACTAGTTTTGTTAAAGAAGATGCTGCCTAAAGGTAACGAAATGTTCAGTAGTACATATGAGGCCAAGAAAGCAATGAAAGCAATGGGTTCAAGGTATACAAAGATACATGCATGTATCAACAACTGCATTCTTTACAGAAATGAGTATAAAGACGCGAAACAATGTCCCACTTGCGGAAAATCAAGATGGAAGATGGATGAGGCA
The DNA here is from genome assembly GCA_033398695.1 of Orobanche coerulescens. Lineage (NCBI taxonomy): Eukaryota > Viridiplantae > Streptophyta > Magnoliopsida > Lamiales > Orobanchaceae > Orobanche > Orobanche coerulescens. The sequence goes on from CM065809.1 coordinate 85,436,592, forward strand.
AAAAAGAAAATTTACGAAAATATTCCTGCAAAAGTACTGTGGTATTTTTCCATTATTCCGCGTATGAAACAACTATTTCAATCAAAGACCATAGCACAAGATTTAACATGGCATGCGACCGGTATAAATGACGGTGTTTTACGTCACCGAGCAGATTCACCCGCATGGGCTACCATAGATGACAGATATCCAGAAATTGCTAACGATCCAAGAAATCTACGGCTAGGCATTTCAGTTGACGGAGTCGACGTGAATAGTGGAAATAGGCATCACAGTGTATGGCCACTTTTAACTGTCATTTACAACCTGCCACCATGGTTGTGTATGAAAAGAAAGTTTATCATGCTTTCATTATTGATATCGGGAACGCCAGGAAATGATATTGATGTTTTCTTAGCACCTTTGATTGATGACCTGCAACTCTTATTCAAAGTTGGAGTCGAAACATATGATGCATTTGCACAAGAGAAGTTTACTCTACGTGCAGTTGTGTTATGGACGATAAATGATTACCCGGCACTTGGTACACTATGTGGATGTCCTTATAGCGGATACAAAGGTTATGTAGTGTGTGGTAAACAGACACACTGTATTAGACTTCCTAAATCGAAGAAACAGAGTTATGCTGGCCACAGACGATATCTACCCTATAACCATCCATTTAGAAGTCAAAAGAAGGGTTTCAATGGAGAACAAGAGTTCGGACATGCTCCTGAACCTATGAATGGGGAAGAAATATATAACGAGGTTAAGTATATTATAAATAAATGGGGAAAGGGAGATGAGAATAAGGAAGCAGACATCCAACAAACTTCGATTGGAAGAGGTGGGGAGATGAAAAGAAAGAGGAGAACATCAAAAGAAGTGGGTTGTTCAGACGTTGGAAACAAAGAAACCACATATTGGAAGAAATATAATGTATGGTATCGACGTCTTAGGTATTGGCGATATAATTGTGTCCAACATTGTATAGATTTTATGCATATCGAGAAAAATGTGGCTGAGAGTATAGTCGGAACATTGCTAAACGTCACCGGAAAGACGAAAGATGGATTAGAGGCTCGATCAGATTTGGCACATTTTGGGTTGAGACCAGAGTTACAAGCTAAGATAGAAGGGAACATAACCACACTTCCGGCAGCAAGTTACACATTAACAACAGAGGAAAAAGACAAGTTTTGTGAATCATTATACAATTTAAGGGTTCCACAAGGGTATTGTTCTAATTTTTCTAATTTGGTGAGTCTAAAGGATAGGAAGCTTATCGGACTAAAATCACATGACTATCACATGATCATGCAACAGTTTTTGCCCATTGCCATACGATCTATTATGCCGAAACCCACTAGAAATGCAATTATTAGGTTTTGTTTCTTTTTGAAATCAATATGTAGCAAAGAAATCAAAGTGGAGAAGATCGATAAGTTACAAGAAGAACTCTGTGTGACATTGTGCCTGCTCGAAAAATACTTTCCTCCATCCTTTTTTGATGTTATGGTGCATTTAACTGTTCACCTTACTAGGGAAGTAAAATTATGTGGTCCAGTATGCTTTCGGTGGATGTATCCATTCAAAAGGTGTATGAAGATTATTAAGGGGCACATGCGAAACAAAAATAAACCAGAAGGATGTATTGCTGAAGAGAATGTTGCAGAAGAGACGATTGAGTTCTTCAGCGAATTCCTAAAAAGCTTGAAGACTGTTGGTATTCCACCTGACAAGCAAAATAGATTTGGAAGAGAGAATGCTGAAGATAATATTTCTCTTAGGGATGGAACTCCACTATCAGCGGGTAAATCGGTTCACGTTTCTCCAGAGCTCTTCATTAAAGCACATTTCTATGTCTTGAAAAATACACCTGAAGTTGTACCCTATATCGAGTAAGTATTATTTACATGCATGTTGTTGTTTTATATTTTACAATATGGTGTATCAAGTATAATACTAGTCGCACATGAATATTTAAAAGGCAGGTAATCAATATCAACTGGACATGAATATATTGAAATAAGGACTAGGAACCAATTATATGCTTAGCTTTATTGAGCTGCAGCTTCACTATTGGTAAATATGGCAGAAATGTTATAGTACTCTTGCTCCCTCTGATTTTGTTTGACTGGAGTTATCATTTTCATGGACCTTTTCTTTCAATTGGGAGCTGCATTTTTTTTCTTTGTACTACATTAACAGATTCAGCAGCTGTGCTGCCACTCCTTTTCGAGTGATGACTCAAAGCACCCATTTTTCCTAGTGAGAACATTAACAGATTCAGCAGCTGTTTATTCTAGTGTGTTGCCTTCAAGACCGCCTAGCATCTTGCTACATTAAGCTGCACCACTGGTTACTATACTTCATATGCTCGGTGTGGTGCGGAATGATTGATCATGCATGTTTTCCTTGAACGTATACTTACCATCGTGCATTAGTTTCTAGTGTAAACTACTCTCTATAATGTATTACATCAGCTACACATTTAATAGCACCCCACAATTTGGAACGATAAATTAAATTTTTAGGTTAGACAAATCTTCATTAATGTGCTGGTAGTTATCTCGTATCTGTTTTGCCTAAGAATCACATCATATGTTGTAGCAAATAGGGGTGGACTCGGTTCCATTCGGTTCGGTTTTTGACCGAAACCGAGAGTCGAACCAAATATTCGGTTTCGGTTTGGTTCGGTTCTTTTTGAAGTTCGGTTCGGTTAAGATCGGTTTTATAAATATTCGGTTCGGTTTCGATTTGGTTTGATGTTTTTTCGGTTCTTCACAATATAAATTCAAATATTATATGCAATAGAATAAGTTATATATAACAACAAGCCAACAAGAGTTATATATATATATATATATATATATATATATGTTCATGATAAAAGCTAGAGTTGCATAGCAATTTCCAAATATCTCAAAATATATAACAATCGTAAACCACAGTAGCTCATTCTCTCAACCTAAATTAATTGAATCACAAATTCATGAGCATATTATCGGTCCTTCTTGGACCCATGAGGGTCTTACAAAAGGAAAGCGAATTATACTAAAATTCGAAACACACCAAAATCACAAAAACAAGGTCATAATTTGACTTCGGTCCATTTCGGTCCGGTTCGTTCCGCTACTCGGCGAGAACCGAACCAAATTAGTTCGGTTCGGTTCTGTTTTTTTGTTTTTCGGTTCGGTCTTCTTCGGTTTCGGTTTTTCGGTTATTTTTTCGGGTTTTTTCGGTTCGGTTTTGAATTTTCGGTTCCGAAATGCCACCCCTAGTAGCAAAGGATATACAGAAAGGTCCTTATATGATAAAGTCACTAATTCATGTCCAGTTGACATTATATCAAGTATTATATAATCCATATATTCATGTCCATGTTGGTTCCGAGTCCTTATTTCAATATATCCACGTCGAGTTGACATTGTATCAAGTATTATATTTACATGTATGTTATTGTTTTTACAGTCGTCACATGGTGTTTCTGAAAAACCAACATCCTTTTAAAGGAATAGCATAGCTAGAGAAAGAGCACAGTAAAACATTTGGTCAGTAGTTACGAGAGGAGGTACACTATTTTTATATTGGCGTTAAGTACTCTTTGTTGTATTTATCTTGAGTTGAAGCTCATCCTTGTAATAAATGCCAGGTTGAGAGAGAGTTAGCATTCTCCAGAGAAAGTATTTCAGAGAGTGTTAGGTGGACTTCACATGGACCAAACAGCAACGTACTGAAATACGATGTGTATGACATCAATGGATATACATTTCGTATAAAATGTCGTGAAGGTAAAGTTCACCAGAACAGTGGAGTTAGTGTAGTGGCAACTGACATGCACATTTCTAAGGAAGTTGTAATGTATGGCCAAAAAGCTTATTATGGTGTTTTGCAAGAGATATGGGTATTAGATTATTATTTTAGAAATATTCCTCTTTTCATGTGTGACTGGGTAGACAATAAATATGGGGTCAAGAAGGATAGTCTTGGTTACACATTGGTTGAACTTAATAGATTAGGCCATAAGGATGATCCCTCCATATTTGTAATATCCGGATTTATTACTGTGTATTTCATCTGTATTCAGACCCTGTATTATTCGGATTTGTGGTTTTGATTATCGGAGTATGATATTTCTTGCATTGGCATCCTTGTACTTGAGTATAACAACATGCAAACTCGTGATAGCGCACGCTAAGAATGTAGCTTAACGCGCGCTATCGGCTATTACTAGTGCATGCTACGTATGTAGGAGTTGCGTGCGCTAGACACTGAATTATTGAGGTAGGTGGCTAGCACATGCGCCAGCCGGGACATGGGTCCGGGATAAGATTCCCGCGGACGAACCTGGACAGATTTGGAGTCAACTCTTATTAGCGCGCGCTAAGTATGTATTGTAGCGTGCGCTAATTAGCTAAAGTGCAGAATATTATAAATGAGACAACCACCCGTTTTGGCTTACATTTCCTTCGTCCATTCTTCATTCTTGAGAGGCCAGAGAGCTATAATCATCCTTCTAACACACTTAGAACACATCTTAGTGATCCTTGAATATTGGTTATCACTTGTGAGTGATCATTGAAGAGAAGTAACACCTTGGAGTGGCACATAACCAACCGGAGTCGGATTCTACCTCATGGTTCAGTAATTTCGTGATATTAAGGTATGTTGATTCTATCTTTAACTCTAGATTCGTGTTATGGAGAATAAGGTGATCATGTTAATGAGATATTTAATTTCATTAGTGAATTATTCAACAACACCATGTTTAGAAGATTGGAATGTCTACGATTACGATATTATTGTTGGAACCTTGAAGTCGGAACCCTAATACTTCAAATGATGAGATAAACATTCTGAAGTTAACAAACCGTATGATTTATGTTATATTTGTAATCATGAATTGGAGGTGATATTATTTCGGTTATAAGAGCTTAAAGGAAGAATCATCTTCAAAAATATTCTTTCGTATAAGTTGGAATTGGTAGTTCACCTCAAGATGAAGTCTGAATAGGTATTATGATAGTAGAATCTAATACATCAACTGGAGATCACCACCTTCGCATGAGAATTGTAATCAAGACGGATTATGGTGTTATGATGATTATACGTATACTTGCACCTCGAAGTTGTTATTATCCATGAGATCATTCATAAAGGTTATGAACATATCATGAAGCCGGATAACAAACATTAATTACTGAGGAATTCACTTACTTCATCACCATTTGTATAATTTGCTGCCCTCCAGTAAACTGCCATGACTCTTAGCGTGCGCTAAGCTACGTGAAGTAAAGTGCGCTATCGAGTACATTTAGCGTACGCCACGATTGGGACTTAGCGTGCGTTAAGTCATCAGCTGAGTCAGTCGGCTGATCAGTGAGGCACTGACCACGCCTGATTAGCGTACGCTAGGCTGTGTGTACTGCGTGCGCTAACGAGTAGCATTAACGTACGCTACATAGGATTCGTAGCATGCGTTAAGCTATCCAAACAGATTGCATATTAAGGACTTTCTACCGTAATTGTTGAATTGTTAGACGTTCGTTCGGCATGAAATGAATTCTATGCTATTTATTTTGTTATGGTTCGAGCTTAACACGTGATTGATCGAAGGGGACGACCTTCGAGTATTTTGATATTCGTGGAAGTTTATTCTTGTCAACGAACCGAGGCAAGTACTCTAATTAGAATTGTCTATATTATGACAAGTATATTGTGATTGTATTGTGTATTATGTGTTGTGATTAAATGTCCACCATGCTTTGATCCGACGGGAATCATCATGGGAATCTATAGCTGTGTGCGCTGGATCGTTGGACAGGTAGTTCCACCATGCTTTGGTCCGACGGGATCATCATGGGAATCTATAGCTGTGTGCGCTGGATCATTGGAATACCATCAGTATGTTGAAACTGTTATGATATGATATGTGTTGTGAATATTTCTCGTTGGAGAAACTTGTTATGATATAATTGTTGATTATATCACTGTTGTATGATTATTGTACTTGTACTAGAATCGTTGTGCTAACCCCTTCGAGGGTGAACATTTGTGTATGTTCAGGATCCAGGAGAGCGGGGAAACAACCACTGGAGATGCATGACGACGAGGGTGCAGAGTGATGTTCCGGCCGGGTTTACTGTCTGTTGTTTGATGGTTATTTCAATAAGTACTCGAGTACGTCGTCAGTTTATAATGTTTGGATTTTAATGATGTAATAATAATAACTCTTCATTGGATATTTGTATTCTCTGTTTTGAACAGGACGGTTGTATTTTATTTCAGCAATTTCATAAATTGGTATCTGTTATTGTCGTTTCCTTTATTCAGCCTTGTAAATTCTTATGTAAAGGATTTACGGCGCTGTAATATTCCTGAATATATCGGGGGTGTTACAATATTGGCCTCACAAGCACGACAAGTCTTTTACATGACAGACCAACTGGATAAAAAAAAATATCTATTGTCTTCATGACACCTCCCAAAAATTACAGAGATGCATATGACGATGTCGATGAGGAATTTAGTACTGTAGTTCTTCCTAACAATGATAATAAGTTTCCACGTGTGGACCCACTTGACTTGTGTAGAGAATCCGGAAATGATTATTTTCGGGCCGACTGTCGGGGTATAGTTATACATAATGTATGACTTTATTATTCATACATTTGTTTATTTTATTTCAATAGTGAACATGCCATGATTTAAATTTGGACAAATAATCTTTTCGCTTTATTTACAATAGTCTAATGATTATATTTGTTTGTATTAGACACATGGGAACCCTTGATCCCAGCATTATTTCAAGAGGGGATTATAAGCAGTATCTAATTTTAAGGTAATTTTAAAACACCCCCTAGACCCTTTTGGTTATTTTGAATTGGGCAGTTTGATCTATTTAAACAGGTACAAAGGAACGCATTAGGACCGTTTGGGTACTTTTGATCATTTAAACCTTATCTTGTATTTTTTTTTAGAATGATCATTTGGGTCATTTTGGTGATTTAATCCGGTATAACAGAATAAAAAGATTATTTTTCTGATCTGAACCTTGGCATTACAGATTCAAAATTAAGCATTTTGACCGTTTTCGTCATTTTTACCATTTAGGTCCATACTTGGCATGTTGCTCAAAATGACCATTCTGGTCATTTTGCTCATTTTCACCACCTAAATCAGAAAAATATAATTAGTATTTTGCTTATTTGAAACTACGCATTTCAAGTTTTCACTCAAAATGACCATTCTGTTTTTGGTTTAGCAGCACGTCTTTTTTTTTGCTTTATTTGGTTTATTTTGCTTTTCCCGTATTTGCTTTATTTGATTTATAGGCATCAGTTTTTTTTGGTGAAATATGAGGCAACCATTTTTTTTCCTTTCTCCGATTCCGAACCTTATTGGTCCGATTTGATAGATAGAAATAAGGTGACACCCTTGTGGGGTTCCTCCTTCACAGTCAAAGCGGAAAAGCTTTGGGGTTGATTTGCTTTTACAAATGGTGTATTATTCACATTTAACGATTCACCCATTGACATTATATATTAAGCTTGGATAGCTGCGAATCCTAATACGATGTTGAGGAGTATTACCCATATTGATAATGTACCAGTTAAAGAATGGCTTGCTAAAAATCATGTACCTGTTTTCAATGACGATCAATATTGATTAGTTGTCTTTGATAGCATGAATCGTACTGGCAGTATAGGTAATGGGCTTCCTACTATGGTTAAAAGAATAATACCCAATTGGAAGTTCACAAAATTGAGTTTATTTTGGAAACTTGATCACATTTTAATCCATCATACAGTTCTACGTTACTTTGTGATCATAATAAACTAATTAACTAAATACTTTTGTAAGCACATTGCTTTATATTCCTACAGTTCTTAGTTAAATACGTCTTATTGCAGCCAACCTACATAGAATGAGTATAGAATGAATCATATTTAAACACTGCCTTAAGCTTCGACAGGGCTCCTTTTATCGCTGTCTTCATGCTTCTATAGTCGAAATTTTAATAGTGGCCTCAACAGCTGTAGTCGTCATCGCCTTTTGAACTGATCTATCAATGTGTATATATGTAGGTGTTGCTAAATGCAATAAATTTCTGCTTTGTTATCTGTATGACCACCGTAGTGCCTTTGATTGCTTTTGCACAGGCATCCTTATTTGGGCACAGGTTTCCTTCTGCCATGGGGGAATATTTCCGCGATAATGGATAACTCGACCTAGACCGCTCATCTACTTGTAAGGTTAGTCTGTAATATATTACAATTGAATAGCATGCGATTTTTTTATTGAGAATCCATTTTCTATGTGCCAATAAAAGAAAATTGTTCTTTTCTCTCTCTCTCTCTCTCATTTTTTTTTTGAATTTGTGTGTGTCTGTGTTTGTGTCCATCTGTGTGCACATGTGTCTTTAATTCTGTTTTATGATGCTATCTTGGTTGCATTAGAAACAAGACTACCCACACTTATATAGAAATTTAAAAATATTCATCCTTGAACAAAAGAGGATGAAACATTGTTTAACCTTTCTAAACCAGCGGTCGGCGATTTGTCTGACTAGCTTAAGTTACTCATCCTTTTCGACCAGAAAATGATCCAAATTGGAGATTGACAACTTTTCACTGATATTGTGTTATTGACTGCCTATGTAATTCAAAGTGTAATATCTTTAGTTTTTGGAAATTCCAACGTATGCTTGATAACATTATATAGTATGATCAGATACGTATCACGAATTTTTATAGCTAAAAGAAGTTGAATTGTGAGGAGATAAGTATTTCCAGTTCCTTATTTCCTTCTGCTGTCCCACTGTGTGAGTTCGTGTTTCTCATTTTTTGCTCGTTTTCTCAGGCGTGCATCGCGTTTTATGTCTTGGGGGTCGGGACATTTTCCATGCTGTTTTTTTTTAACGTGAACGATTTTGATTCATCAAAAGGAGCTTAACAATTTTTCCCAAAGAACACCCATTACAACTAGATGATACACGTGAAGAACTACATTGTATCAATTTATTTTGCCTAAGAGAATCAACTATATTAGCGCCCGAGTGTCCCAAGCGTTGATGCCATAAAGACCAATAAATTGTAGCAAATGCCGAAGGTGAGTTGGAAAATTTTGGTGTGGGGATAGGATAGATCTCGCCCTTACTATCACATCTCATTATGTGCCTCCCCGTCTTGTTCGGCAGTCATATGGTTAGTGGCTCTTGTATCCATAAGCTAGTTAACCTCTAGTGGAGGTTGAATGCCGAGGGTATGCATGGCTGCTGTAATATCAGTTGGGGACGGAGGACTAGTTTTTGCAGTGAACGCCTGAGAAGGATGGGACCCAAGAACTCCTATTTGTTGTCGAGGCTGTGGGTAGTTGCGCCGAGCCCAATTGGGTGGAGTCGAAGGATACGGACAGGTAGGAATGGCCCATGGCCAGTTCCAACTTGGATTCCACTGTGGATTAAGGTTCCATTCTGGTGAAGCATTTCCGCCCCATGGTTGCTGCCACGACAAGGACTGTCCAGATGAAGGTTGTGCACCATTACCTCGTCCACCAGATGTCTGTCCATGCTGGTTAATGACCCTACAAATACTTAAAAATACAACTAATTAGAATCATCCAAGCGTAATTGAATCCAATAAATCATAAGCATACTAATATACTTTACTACACATACAAGAACACTAGTTAATACATATGGACATAGTTCCTAAGTGAAACAAGCTCTCTCTATATATTCTCAATTGTTGCTTGTTTCTTTTCCTCAGCAGTTGCTCACCAAGTTCTCATGGGCTCACCATCGTCTCCTCTACTACACTATTGAGCTCACCCAAAAAAAAATGAAAAAGGAAAGGAATCTCACTAGTTTTGGTCTCAAATGCATTTTAAATTACTAGATACCGATGATCCCATTTTAAATTCACTTTGACATTATAATCTTATTTTTTTGTTTGAGATGATATACCCTATTTTATGCATTTTTATATTCGTTACATTGGTGTAATTACTGAGTAATTCAAAACATTACTATTTTGGCTATGTTCTTTTGTTAATGATAAAGCTTCTATTATATATAAATATATATTTTTATAAAAACTGAGGCTTACGCCTTGGTACGCCTCGAGACTTATGCCTCGCCTCATTTTTTGAGAACGCCTCAAACACGTCTCACGCCTTTTAAAACATTGCTTGTATGTTTAAAGAGAAAAAATTGTTTCTTGGAAGTTTGATTGGAAGTGCAGGCTAGTAGCCAACGTTTCCCCCCCCCCCCCAATAAATTGAAACTACTTTGTCTCATTGGTGGTTTGGCCCCAAATTGACAATATTACCCTTATTGTTTAATTTTTTTTTTAACAAAATTATGTGGAACTATAATTATACGATAATGGTCAAAGTTTCTCTCCTTGTAATTGTACTACTCCAAGCTGCCATTCGTATTTAATAAAATTGGTTTGTCATTTAAATAATATGAATTTGTATTATTTTCTTTCATGCTAACACATGGGCATTTTATGTAAATTTAAATTTACACACATGGTCATACACTAATAACAAGGGGTGTTCAAAACCGGATATCCGGACTTTCGGATATCCGTAAGTTCGGATAGTAGATTTTGATATCCGGAAAAAATATGAATTTTATTCGGATATCCTTATATTCGAAAAAAAAATATTAGGATTTGGATATCGGATATCCGAATATCCGAAAAAAACTTCGGATATGGATATCAGATATCCGAATATCCGAATACCTTCTATTATTTAAAATATAAAAAAATAAAAAATTTAGGATTTTTCGCATATTTCGGATATCCGAATATCCGATTTTTCTGAAAAGTACTATCCGATATCTGAATCCGAAGTTCCGGATATCTGAACTTCGGATATCCGGAACTTCGGATTTTCGGATATTTCGGATCGGATATCGGATATTTTTGAACACCCCTACTAATAACATACCCTTACCTTCAATTAGAGTAATTATTATCTTGTTGACACATGTAATCAATTAAACCATTGCTATAACTACTTTTGCTATTTTACAAAATATAGAGTTCAACTATTACCAAATAAGTATCAGTGACCAGAATATATTATAGTAACATGTTTTTTCTGTTCTCATAACGATTATTTACGTTTAGACACACACTATAAACTACAATGTTACTATAAAATAATTATATACACGAGTTTTAATTTATTTTATCATGAAAATTCTTCAAGTTTAGATACACATAAGAATCAAACTGTAGATAATTAAATACTAATAGTAATACTTTTGTTATTTTGTCATGCCCATTGTGTACTTTTAGTCACACATAATAGTAAAGCTGTTACCATAAACCACTTAGTCCAACGTTTTTTCATTAAACTGTGACCATAGAAAGCTTATAGACCTATGTTTTTTTAAGCCGAGAAACCAGAAATAATAACATATTTTTTATTTTATCATAACGATTATTTACATGTAGACACACAATAAACTACAACAAGACTATAAATACTTATGTACAAATATTTTAATATATTTTATCATGATAATTCTTCACTTTTAGACACACATAAGAATTTAACTGTGTCCATCAAATACCAATAGGCATATGTTTATTCTTTTATCATGACCATTGTGCACGTTTAGTCACACATAATAGTTAAATTGTTACCATAAATCATTTGTAGTCCAGAGGATTTTTTTTCATTATATCGTGACCATAGAATGCTTATAGTCCTAGTTTTTTTCCTGAACCGTGACTATAGAAGACTTAAATTCACACATTTTTTCTTTTATCATTAATATTTTTTAATTTAGTACCGTGACCATAAAACAATAAAAGTCATATGTTATTTATTTTATCATGACTATTATTTACTATTATACACACATAAAAAATTACATAGTGACCATAAAACACTTATATTCACATGTTTTCTCAAATATGACCATATAATACATATAGTCACATTTATATTTATTTAATCATAAATATTTTTGAATTTTACGCACCCATAATTAATTAATAAGTCACCACTAAATACTAACAGTTACATATTTTCCTTCTTATTGTGACTATTTTTCAAATTTAAACATACATCAGTAAAGAGAGACCATAATATAATTATAGTCACACGTTTTTCCATTTATCAGGAACATAATTTGCTTTTAGACACACATCAGACATCAAACCGTGACTATAATATTCCTACACACACTATTTTTTTTCTTTTATCATGACAAGTATTCATTTCTAGACACACATAATAAAATAAAACATGACCATAAAATAGATATAGAAACTTGTTTTGTTGCTTTTACTAAGTGGCTAATAGCGCTACCATATAGACACACAAATAATTATTGTGGCCATATATATATTAGCTTTTATCTACATTAGATTAATGTGTCTAAATAAGCCCTGTGATACAGACACATAAATAATTGCTTCATGTGATTATATATTTATTTATCGTCTCTTATACAAACCATCACAAATTTTTTCCATTTGTCAAACAAAACACGTGGCAGATGGTGATATTTGGCCACACTGTTCGACTGTGGCTCGTAATTGTCACATTTGTTATATTTAAGTGTGTCTAGAGTTTTCGATTATCTATCCAATGGTCACGAAATTCAACTTAAAATGTGGCTACAACAATGACAGAATTTTATCAATAACCTTTAGCCACAGTTTTAATAAAAAATATGACTGGGTTATTTTGGCAAAAGTGTGACCATAAGTCATTTTTGTACTAGTGATTTAGGTGGAAAGTTTTTATTGATTTTGGATGCCGATCGTGATACACTGGTGTTGTAACTGGTTCATACAATTTGCTTGGTCTCAGAAATAATTTGGTGTTGTAATTGGTTCTTCTTGCTTATTTGTATTGAATTAGATATGTAGGCTTTGGTGGGGATGTTTTTATGTTTTGTGAAGTTAATATTTATCTGTCAGTTTTCGTATCCATGCTGGGCCACCATGATTGATTTGGGTTCCATCAAGTAAGAAGTTCGTCTTTGATGGATTTGATTAGCATCGACTAATTTTCTTCGAGTTGTGTTGTGGTAAAAAATAATGGAGTTTGTGTTAGTTATAAATGTATGTTCTGATATTTCAACAAATTCAAGTTTGAAAAGGAACTTAGAAGTTCAATTTAGTTTATTTGACTATGTGAAATTTATAATTTTATTTGTGGCTATGGTTGAAGAGAATGTTTCCATGTAGAGATTGGAATTCGATTGACATCGTTATAGTAAATGTTTTAGAAATTGATGTTTTACTATTATTAATTGAGATCATTACTACACAAAAGTAGAGGTGGCTATGGTTTCGGTTCGAAATCGAACCCCCGGTTCTACGGTTCCGGAAACGGGAACTGGAACCGAACCGGTAACATAATGTCACGGTTCGGTTCGAACCGAGAACCGGCGGTTCCGGTTTCAGTTCCGAACTGGCGGTTCTCGGTTCGAACCCTCCGGGCCGTTTTTTTTTAATCTTCACTTTATTTTTTTTTTGTTTAAATGTATTTTTGTATAAGTTAATGAAATAATCGATAATAAAATAAAAGAAACAATAACCTTAATAGAGAGAGACGAAAGAGAGAGACGAGAGAGAGAGAGAAGAGATAGAGAAGAGACATAGAAGATTATGACAACTATTTCTTATTAATCCTAAGATAATAATTTGTGGTATTTATAACTAAGCCCTGTCGTTTCAATAAGGCGTCATGAGAAAGAACCGAAAAGAAAACCCATGAAGAAAAAAGTAGATATCAAATCTGCCACAATATGCCAAAGTCGGTCCTGCCGGTTCCATTTTTTTTTCACAGTTCCCGATTTGAACTGTGGGAACCGACGGTTCCGGACGGTTCGCGGTTCCCGATTTGAACCGTGGGAACTGGCGGTTCCGGACGGTTCGTGGTTCCACGGTTCGGTTACGGTTCCGAACTGGGAACCGTCAATTACATTTTTTGGTGCCGAAACTGAACCGTCTGGACACAGTTTCGATTCCAATTCAGAACCGTCTAACACAGTTCCAGTTCCAGAATCGTCCCATACGGTCCGATTTCACGATTCAGTTCTCGGTTCCAGTTTTTTTGGCCACCTCTACACAAAAGAGCTGAGAGAGTGTGTGTGTAATAGCTAATATTAGTGTTTTAATTAGCGCCACATGGCGTGTTTCATAGCACGCTACAATATTATATAGCCCATGTAGCGTTCGGACAGCTTTCTATTCGGTGAGAGAGATTGAGTTATTTTTTATTATAGTGATCAGTAATTATAGTTTTACGGTTAATTATTTTGTTTAGTGAGAATCAATTTTTTAATACCAAACCGTAAAATTGATAAGTTATATATTCTCATTTATAAGAGTGTAAGTTATTGATACCATTTTGCTTAAAAAGACTAAAATGTCCTCCAAAAAGGTGTTGATGTTGACTTTTCTTTTTTACCTTTTAGTGATAGATTTAAGGGTATTAATGTCTGTTGGTATCAAAAACTTATACTTTTATGAATGAGGATATATAACTTGTTACTTTTATGGTTTGGTATTATAAAAAATAGAACCCTTTTGTTTATGTACCATTATAAGTACTTTTTATTTTTTCAATTGACATGCTCGATTAGTTTAAACTATACGCTATTTATATTATGCTATGATGGAATTAAAATGCTATATAAAAATACTATTTAATATATTAGCTAAGGGTTCTATCTTTTATAATACCAAACCACAAAAGTAACAAGTTATATATCCCCATTCATAAGAGTATAAGTTTTTGATACCAACAGACATTAATACCCTTAAATCTATCACTAAAAGGTAAAAAAGGAAAGTCAACATCAACACCTTTTCAAGACATTTTACTTTTTTAAGAAATTGATCAATAACTTATACTCTTATGAGTGAGGATATATAAATTATTAATTTTATGATTTGGTATTAAAAAATTGATTCTCACATTAACTAATATAGTTAAAGGAGCATGTCTGATTATCACTTGTAATATTTATATTCTCATCCAGTACCATTTCGTTTCTTTATTAATTCTTACCAGAAACACTTAACCATCCTTATTAGGAGTGTTCAAAAATATCCGATATTCGATATCCGATCCGAAATATTCGAAATATCCGAAAATTCGAAGTTCTGGATATCCGAAAATTCGGATATCCGATTCGGATTCGGATATCGGATAGTAGTTTTCAGAAAAATCGGATATTCGGATATCCGAAATATCCGAAAAATCGTAAATTTTTTATTTTTTTATATTTTAAATAATAAAAAGTATTCGGATATTCGGATATCCGATATCCATATCTGAAGTTTTTTTCGGATATTCGGATATCCGATATCCAAATCCGAATATTTTTTTCGAATATAAGGATATCCGAATAAAATTTTTATTTTTTCCGAATACGGATATCGGATATCAAAATCTACTATCCGAATTTTCGGATATCCAAAATTTCGGATATCCGAAAGTCCGGATATCCGGTTTTGAACACCCCTAATCCTTATCCATATACCAGTACCACTTGTCTTGTCATATTTATATTTTTCACTATTTTACTTAAGTTTCTTGTATAGTAGTGTATATTCATTAATCACTTTGGTTTCTCATTTGGTTTAGACGAAACATCTAGAGGGGGTTCTTTTTTTATATATAAGGTAGTCTAGTTACTTATTTTTTCAATTATACATGGATAAGGTGTTGTACAAATCTATTTTGATGATATATTATATCAAAACATTTAAAAAGAAAAACACTAAAGGCCCGATCAGATATCAAAACGACGTTCATTCTATCATAAAACAAAAAGGTTCAAAAACAAGTCTCATTAGCGCACGCTATGAACTAATATTAGCGCACGCTACACAAGGAACTTGGACATATTCTAAAGCAGCTTAAGGCACGCTACCTGCCCTCCGATATGCTAAATAGCGCACGCTATTTATATAAGTAACACACGCTACCTGTTCCGTATATTAACAAAACAGAAAGGTCAGTGGAGTCTGCCAGCCGCAAATAGCGCACGCTACGATATACTTAACGCACGCTATGAGGAAGTGGTAACACATGTCACCGACAATATTAACGCACGCTACCTGATAGTTTATGCAAGACAGTGAGCTCTGGACTTCAAACAAAGTAGCAGTTAATGCACGCTAAGTATATGGCTAGCGCACGCTACATAAAGCATTTTCAACGCATATTCATAGAAAGTTAGCGCACACTAACTGACTTAGCTAGCACACGTTAAAAGTTGAAATTACTACAATTGGACAAAGATCTGTTGCATTGATCTTCTAGAACGTGTAAACCACGCTCAATCTCAAAAGGATCTGGACTACTCGCTAGTGCACGCAAAAGGAAAGACTAGCATGCTATATTCAAAATTCCTACAATTTGACGTATTTGTCAAACTCAACTGCCATATTTGACTTGGAATTAGCGCATGCTAGAAGGAAGATTAACGCACGCTAATAGCCTTATGCAGTAACGGCTACAATGTAATATCCGGAGGCAATTTTTTTCATCTCACTGTTGAGTTGTACGTATTCATTTGGAATTGTACAAATGTTGTTGTATTATATCATTCGTGTTTGTTTAGGTGCTTGGATCGTGCTCGTTCATTCGGGTTGAACTTGTTGGAAATTCCTTGTGTTGTCTGTGCTACTTACGTACGCTACGGGTGTACCTTAACGTACGTTAAGCTCCTAAGCTTACGTATGTTACGGTTGTCATGTTATGTACGTAAAGGGGAACAGACAGGGGGAACCTTCCTTGTAGTCAACTTTCGGCTGGTAGGGCCGGGTATCTTTCGATCAGATCTCACTATTGCAGTCAACGGGGGCTTACGTACGCTATGTGAGGGGATTTACGTATGTTAACTGTGACTAGATAACGTACGTTAGAGATTTTCAATTACGTATGTAATGCAGGTCCCATTTCGAGGAAGTGAGTTCAATTACGTACGTTAGAGATTTTCACTATTGGCGTATCGTACGCTATACAGGGCTGGTAGCGTACGTAAGGCGGCTTAACGTACGTTATGTATTGAGGTTAACGGTCGTAATGAGCTTGTCAGGTTATATATTTTGGTTCCATATTTCATTTCTTCACGAACCAAAACCTTTCTTCTCTCCCTAGAATCATCCCTCTGGACTTGTTCTTGATATTTAGCCTCTTCCAACGTGTTTTTGATCATCATAACTTGATTTGAAGCTTGGATTTGGATGCTTTTCTTGCTCTTGGTGTTTGGAGAGTTCATCTTGTTCTTCTGGGTAAGTTCTCTTAATCTTTTGTTCTTCAAGTGATTTTCGAGTATGTTGTTGTTGTTGTTGTTTACTTTGTGTATTGATTTATTGTTGGAGTATATTATGATTCTTGATTAGTTTTTATAACTTATGATGAAGAACATGATGATTGTGTCTTGAGGAAGAGTTGTTCTTGATGTTTTAGAATGTTTGGAGGTTATAATCATGTCTAGGAAGGATTATGTTAAGGTTGTCATATGATTAACATAGTCTTGATATGACTGATGTTGTTGTTTGTGTTTCTTGGGGAGATTATAACCGTTTTAGTATAGGATTATGATGAATTATGTGATGATTGTCATAATCTTGAAATGGTTGAGTTGATCTTGTTGATTAATTCGAATTCATGATGAATTGGTGATTGATTATTGTTTAGACATCATGTTTGTTGTGTTGATGATGTTCTTGAGGTGATAATGATAATATTTATGATATTATCATTGTAGGAGGATCAATTTGATGTTGTTCTTAAGTGATTCTTGTTGAATTGTTTTTACAAGTGTTAAGAACATTTGATCATATCGATTATTGAGGTGTTGGAACATGTTGGAATTCATAGTTGGGGACTATGATATTCGTTTGTGGAGTTTAACCCATTCGGGATTGAATCGGGATCGTCTTTGGTGTTGTTTTCTATTGATTTTGTGTTATTGACTGAATTTATTTCATTTCAGGTTGTTCGAGTGCTTGTAACTGTCGGAGGATGCCGTTCGTCGTTTTGTGGGAGGACGTTGATTGTGGAAGGACTTTCTCGCCTTCGGTTTGAGGCAAGTTTTATACTTGTACTAGTCAATGAGATTAATGTTATTATGTATGTGTATGAATGTGTGTATCATTTCGAGGCTTGGTCTCTTTATTATTTTATTGATATCAGGGGATTGTTTGATACGACACCCTTCGGCAAATTATGCCAAATGTTATTGTTTCGTAAATGGCCGGTTCAAGGCATTGCGATACTTGTTGGTAATATTGTTGTCGATAGCCGGTTCGCGGCATCGATGTATCGATTGTTGTTGTTGATATTGATGTCGATTTAAGACATAGTTGTGATCATTGTTATTGATATTGGTGCTTCGTTATTAATGTTGTATTGGCCGATTGAAGGCACTGACATATTCGATTATCATCTTCGTTATCGGTAACCGATGAAAGGTGACGAGACATCTGTTGAGTCGTTGTTATCGATTGACCGTTCTAAGGTAATCGGTGTATTGAATTGGGACTGTCGAGGATATTTCCCATCCGTTGAGTCGTTGTTAACGATTGACCGTTCTAAGATAATTGATGTATTTAATTGGGATTGTCGAGGACATTTCCCATCCGTTGAGTCGTTCTTATCGATTGACCATTCTAAGGTAATCGACGTATTGAATTGGGACTGTCAAGGACATTTCCCATCCGTTGAGTCGTTGTTATCGATTGACCGTTCTAAGATAATCGATGTATTGAATTGGGACTGTCGAGGATAGTTCCCATCCGTTGAGTCGTTGTGATCCATTGGCCATTCCAAGACAGTCGAGGTATTTAAATTGGGACCGCCGAGGACGGTGCCCATCTGTAAGTTATTGCTATCGTGTTGGCCGACTCAAGGAAGCACCCTATTATTCTTGTGAATTCGGTAATTTTGGGATCGTTGTCGTTTGTGATTAATTGTGTTTTGGAGGCTAGTCTCGGCTAGTGCTCGATGGGTAAGTTTGGGGCTTGAACCTTCGCGGTTGGTTTCCCAACACCTACAATTCAGTAGGTCACGGTCACTGGGTGATCTCATTATGGGTAAGTCTAGGGCTTGAACCTTTGCGGTTGGTTTCCCAGCACCTACAATTCAGCAGGTCACGGTCATTGGATGATCTCATTGTGATATGGCTTTGCGCCGTGGCTTCGGCCCTCATTGTGATACGGCTTCTTACCGTGGCTTCGGCCCTCATTGTGATACGGCTTCGTGCCATGGCTTCGTGTGATACGGATTTGCGCCGTGGCTTCAGCCCTCATTGTGATATGGCTTCGTGCCGTGGCTTCGGCCCTCATTGTGATACGGCTTCGTGTCGTGGCTTCGGCCCTCATTGTGATACGGATTCGTGCCGTGGATTCAGCCATCATTGTGATATGGCTTCGTGCCATGGCTTCGGCCCTCATTGTGATACAGATTCGGGCTGTTTGGCTTCGGGCCATTGTGATGATTGGCAGTTTCGGCTGAGTGACTTTCAGGCCATTATGATATTTTGGTATTTCCGTTGGAGCCTTCGGGCAGTGTGATTCATGTTTATTTCAGCTCTGGTTTGGTTTACCTTCGGGTAATTCGTTGTTGTATTATGTATTGATGATTCGCCGTTGGGCACATGTATTCTAACATGTTGAGCACGTACCGATCGTATGCCGTGGGCATAGTGTCTCACGAATGCTCGATTCTTACTTTGGTTTGTGAGCATCTCGTATTACCATTGTTGTACTGTTTATTCTGCCATTGGATGCATATCATCTTGTACATATATTTGATATTCATTATCTGTATGACTGACCCCGTGGGGGCGGAGCATGTTTTCATGTTTTAGGTGCTTGCGAGGAGAGAGTTGAGACACAGGGGCATGACGATGGCGACGAGGCATTCGAGTGATACTAGTCCGAGTTGTTTTGGTGTTCATGTTGGTCAGACAGTTTGGAGTACTCCAGTTTTGTTCAGTCGTGGTCTTTTATATTATCCGAGCAAGGCTCGTGGATGTTGTTGTATTTTTATTTTGACCATGTAGGCCCACTTTTGTCGTTGAAATTCCATATCGGAATATTATGTTGGATATCATGGTAGGGACTGTGATGCTCCCTTTTGGCCAGTTTGTTGTATTTTGGTCGTGTTCGCCTGGTGGATCTCCTAGTGTGGGGTCTACGGCACTGTAATAACCCAATGAGATTTGGGGGTGTTATAGAGATGGTATCAGAGAAATTGGGTTATGAGATATCCTGATATGTGAGTTATATGGTTCTACCGACGCGGTAGTAGTGGTGCTGTCAGGTCATGGCAATCAGGATAGTCGGGTTTTGTGAGTCGTGATAGTTGGACGACTGTGTGAGTCATTCTTTCATCGAGTCGTCAGTGAAGATTAGTATCGCAAGACCTCTAAGCTTCGTATAACCTGTGTAAAGACTCGATTCTCTTTATGTTCATACATTCACTATGTCATTGATTGCACATGTTTTGTTGAAACCTGTATGTAACATTCGTGTTACGATTGATGCATGATTATTTGTTTTGGAGCGTGCGGGCTCTGTATTGGCTACGATTAGCATGATTGATATTATGGTTTATCTGTTGAGTATGTATACTCATATTCGGCTATTGACTTAGCATTATGGATTGGCCGTTGAGGCGTATTTGAGTTACGATCAAGACCGAACGTTATTCATTTAGTATGGAAAGAGGAATCCGAGGACGTGACAGAGGGGGTAAAGGCCGCAGAGCGATCCAGAACCCAGAATCTCATATTTATATGCATAAGGATGCCGAGATGGATCAGAGTTCGGCCGGCGGTGTTACCTACACGACCAATTCTCCTTCGGGACGTCATACTTGAGGAGTCGATCAGACTGAGAGTGGACACATCAACCCTTTCTTGCTTATGAGGGGAATGATGGCTAAGATGACTCAGATGACGCAGATAATGGAAACCATGAAGACCTCAGTGGTTCGTGGTCCACCGCAGCAGGGATCCCAGGTGCCATTTTATGGACAGGCCAGAGAGTGAGTCAGATTGTCGGCGATATCTCTCGTCAGAGGCCGCCTACTTTTGAGAGTTCGCCGGAACAAGCTGATATTGTGCGTTAGCTTGAACATTTTGATAAACTCTTCGATATGGTTCAGTGCCCGGAAGAGAGTAAGGTGGTAGTAGCGGCTTACTACTTGAGTAAGGGTGCTTATTCTTGGTGGCTTTCTGTGAAACCCACCGATCGTGATTGTGCTTGGAGTGAGTTTAAGACTCTCATGTTGGAGAGGTATTATCCGGCTCCACTTCGTGAAGCCAAGTTGTCAGAGGTTTTGAGCCCCGAATCCGTCAAGGATGAGGGTGTTTTGTCATTGCTGAGAAGTTTCATGGACTCATTCAGTTTGCTTCGTCTGTTATCCGTACTGAGGTGTATAAGATCAAGTATTTTAGCAAGAGGCTAAAGCCGCAGTTGAGGATGCATTTGTTCAATCATAATTGTAATTCACTTGGTGAATTCATCGAGGAGGCTCTTGGAGCAGAGCTTTTGATCAAGGAGCTTGCTCGGAAGCACCATTCAGTTCTTTCTGGTGAGAGGACTAGGATGCCGGTTCGTTCAGAGGGACACCGGGCTCCGAAGTGCAAGAGCTCATTTTCTAGTCGTCTTCGTGTTGGAAAAGCATCTTCTTCTCAGACACCGAGTTCGACTATTATTTGCTTTAACTGTGATTTAGCGGGGCATGTTAGCAGTCGTTGTATGGTGCCAGATATTGTTTGTTTTCTGTGTGGGAGGCAGGGACACCTTCAGAAATACTGCAGGAGCTCTGGTGTCAGTAAATCTCAAGGGAACTCACGGGCCTCGAGAGATTTTATTACTCCAGTCCTTACTTCATCCAAGGGGTCCTATCAGGCTTCGGGAGCCAGAAGTAAGGACAACCGAGAAGGGGCAGTGAGTTCAGATTTGGGTCTTCCTCGAGTCGATTAGATCGAGAAGATAGACGAGCCGGAGGATATCATTGTGCGGTACATTTGAGATGTATCCTTGATTTGTATTTTCCCTTCCTATTGTTTTTCGGATTAATATTGAACTTAATCTGTATTGTAGTATTGTGGTTGTGAAACATTTGTTGTTAATCTATCTTGTAATGATATCTTTTGAGAATCTTGAGATTTGAGGTCGTCTGATACGTTTTTCTTTCCTTTTGGTGTTGTCCCCAAGATTTTTGTGATGATCTGGGTAATTGTTCATGGTGATTCGAGACGTCACATCGTGGGGACTTAGGCGTGAGATTGATATGGTCCGGAGGACTATGTCTGTGTTGTTATCTTTGCGTGGCGTGAGTCAGTGTTTACATGGGCGTCTGATGCCGACGAGAACGGGGAGTATACTCCGATGATTGTATACATGTACAATGGGTGGCTCCCGCAGGGTGTGTACGCCGGTGTTACGAGTCATGCGGGTGGTACGACTTTATGACTGGTCTCTGGCGTAGGAGTCATGATTCGACTGATCTCGCACTTGGTTGAGTGTTTTTATCACTTGACTTTCACCGTGTTCAGGCAGAGGAGATGCGGGGGACCAAAGGGGTTAGCCCGATTACTCAGATGGAGTTGTTCGTATTGAGGAGTATTCCTGGAGATGTTGTTTTCAGATCCTGATGGATAGTTCGTACCCCGAGTTGTGCACCTTGAGTTTCGGAGACGAAACTCTTTTTAAGAGGGGGAGTATGTAATATCCGAGGGTAATTTTTTTCGTTTCACTGTTGAGTTGTACGTATTCATTTGGAATCGTACAAATATCATTCGTGTTTGTTTAGGTGCTTGGATCGTGTTCGTTCATTCGGGTTGAACTTGTTGAAAATTCCTTGTGTTGTCTGTGCTACTTACGTATGCTACGGGTGTACCTTAACGTATGTTAAGTTCCTAAGCTTACGTATGTTACGGTTGTCATGTTACGTATGTAAAGGGGCACAGATAGGGGGAACCTTCCTCGTAGTCAACTTTCGGATGGTAGGACTGGGTATCTTTCGATCAGATCTCGTTATTGCAGTCAACGGGGGCTTACGTCCGCTATGTGAGGGGATTTACGTACGTTAACTGTGACTAGATAATGTACGTTAGAGATTTTCAATTACGTACATAATGCAGGTCCCATTTCGAGGCAGTGAGTTCAGACATGGCATAGCGTACGCTATGCTGGGCTGGTAGCGTACGTAAGGTGACTTAACGTACGTTAAGTATTGAAGTTAACAGCCTTAATGAGCTTGTCAGGTTATATATTTTGGTTTTGTATTTCATTTTTTCACGAACCAAACTCTCTTCTCTTCCTAGAACCGTCCCTCTGGACTTGTTCTTGATATTTAGCCTCTTCCAATGTGTTTTTGATCATCATAGCTTGATTTGAAGCTTGGAGTTGGAAGCTTTTCTTACTCCTTTGGTGTTTGGAGAGTTCATCTTGTTCTTTTGGGTAAGTTCTCTTTATCTCTTGTTCTTCAAGTGATTTTCGAGTATGTTGTTGTTGTTGTTTACTTGGTGTATTGATTTATTGTTAGAATATATCATGATTCTTGATGAGTTTTTATAACTTATGATGAAGAACATGATGATTGTGTCTTGAGGAGAAGTTGTTCTTGATGTTTTATAATGTTTGGAGGTTATAATCATGTCTAGGAAGGATTATGTTAAGATGTTTATATGATTAACATAGTTTTGATATGATTGATGTTGTTGTCTGTGTTTCTTGGGGAGATTATAACTGTTTTAGTATAGGATTATGATGAATTATGTGATGATTGTCATAATCTTGAAATGGTTGAGTTGATCTTGTTTATTAATCCGAATGCATGATGAATTGGTGATTGATTATTGTTTAGACATCATGTTTGTTGTGTTGATGATGTTCTTGAGGTGATGTGCTTGCGAGGAGAGAGTTGAGACACAGGGGCATGACGATGGCGACGAGGCATTCGAGTGATGCTAGTCCTAGTTGTTTTGGTGTTCATGTCGGTCAGACAGTTTGGAGTACTCCAGTTTTGTTCAGTCGTTGTCATTTTGTATTATCCGAGCAAGGCTCGTAGATGTTGTTGTATTTTTATTTTGACCATGTAGGCCCACTTTTGCCATTGAAATTACAAATCGGAATATTATGTCGGATATCATGGTAGGGACTGTGATTCTCCCTTTTGGTCAGTTTGTGTATTTTGGTCGTGTTCGCCTGATGGATCTCCTGGTGTGGGGTCCACGGCACTATAATGACCCAATGAGATTTGGGGGTGTTACATACAAGGCCTAAAATGCCTATAAATACCATCCTACTTGGTGTGGATGGACACACAACTTCAAGCAAACATACATACTAGTGAACTCTGATTGAATTGTTATATGTTCTCTATTTAAGTTGTGACAAGAAAGATACGAGTGTTATTCTCATATTGTATTATTTCATATACATCGTATCTTCAATTGTTGTGAGTGTTACATCACTCACGAGCTTGAGAGAAAGAGCTCGTTCGATTTAATTTGTGTTCGTACTTGGAATCAAGAAGATATTATCAAAGGTCTACGAGGGTATGACTTCTCAATTTTATCTTCGTCAATTTATATATTCGTTTATACGATGCTTGATCGATCTATTTAGGGGTTCTATTTTTATCCGGTTAGACCGGTTTATTTTTCCGCTGTGTAACTCGTTTTTAATCACCGAATCTCAACAGTGGTATCAGAGCGAGGTCCATGCGATCGTATACTCTATATTTTCCTTTGGAATGCTTGGTTATTTTTTATGATTTAGAATCATAATCATTTTAATTGTTAATGTTTAATTGTTCATCTAAAAATTCATTTTTCATGATTTTATGTTATAATATAAATCTATTTTTCTTTTGAAAACCTGATTTATATGTGTAATATAAAAATTAAAAAATATTATTTTTGGATTCGGGATGAAAAGACGAAATTGGAAAAGTGGCTGACCCGAGCCGTTTGGGTCATTGACCGCCGGCAAAGAAGTCTGTCGCAAGCAGCGGCCGAGGCACTGTGCAACACCACTCGACCAGGGCTGGGTAGCCCCTGCCGGGCCGCGGGCTTGACCCGGGCCTTGTGTTTTTCTACTCCATTTTTATATTTCATTCGGTAGATTAATTTTTCACAAATTAAATAGGATTTAATTTGACTAAAATCTAATTATGGTACTTTTATTTTTAAGGGAATTAATTTAATGGAATATTTATTTTTGTTGGGAACAAATTAATATTAACGGTTGTGTGAATCAATTGGATAATTATATATTGATTTGATCAATATTTATATTAATTAAATTTGCCATTTATTTTAATGTAATGGTTGTATTATTATTTGAATGGTGATGTAGTTCATGGAACTAGTTTATTAAATATTTATTCGATGTGGTTGTAATAGCCGTTTTGAGCCGATTTATTTGTTTACTAAATTTGTATAGGATGCAAATTTTATAAATATAATAAATTAGCTATAACGAAGAGCCGAGGACGAACCGCCATGAAGACGAAGATTCAAAACTTGTAACTAAATTACTTGTATTTTTATCATGTCGATGAAGACTCGGTACTTAGGAACGGTCCATGAACTGCATGTTGTTAGATTTAGGTTGTGTATGTTTTCATATTGTATGACAAATAAACAAACCGACAAACTGCGCTTATAAATGGGTTAATGTGCAAAGTGTAACATATAATCGCGTTAAACTCACACTTACAAACACTAAGTTATAAATGTTACGAGGTTTCCTACCCTCCGTCAAACTCATGGAAAATTGAAATCTAAACCGAAATATTATTCTTCGGAGTATGTCGAGATAATATTTTTGGGGAAGGTTGATAAATCCATAAAGTGCATTGGATGTCTTTGGTTGTGACAAATCAAACCCTTAGAAATCGTATGGGTTGCTGGGAGAGATTTAATTGTCAGACTAATAGGAGTTGACAGTTTAAACTTAGATAGTTCAACGAGCCATAGAAACCTTTTGGGTTGAGGGCAAGTGAACTAGGGGTAAAAGAAGATATAATTAGATGGGTTGATATTAGGCACCACTTGTAATATCCGCAATTTTCGATATTCGGTAAATTTCTTTTTTCGTCCGGAGTCCGTTTTGTCAACTCACTCATGACCGTTTCGTCATTTCGAGAATGATTAATTCTGCACTTTTTGTCATCCGAGTTCGTTTCGGTATCGTTTTGCTGAGTTCCGAGCTTTTTAGCGACTTTTCCGCACTTGAGTTCGATTCTTGCGAATCTCGTCCGAAACTGTTGTTTCGAGTTTCTCGTAAGTTCATTTAATGTTATTATTCATGTTGCGAGCTTTGGTTTGGTGTTTCGATCGCGTATCGTGATTTTCGGACGTTTTGGGCCATTTTCGTAATTTCCCAAAGTTTTGGGTAATTACTTCCGTTGTCGAATCGAGCCTTCTGGTCGGAATTGTGTGTTCTCTTAGCTCTTAGATTCGTATTTGCGAGTAGCACGTCGTAACCGTATCATCAATTCGTATTCGTGTTCGGGTTTCGGGTCGTTCGCCGCTGAGTTGGCCCGGCCGACATGGCCGGCAATCTGGGCCCAGCCGCAGATCGCCGAGTCACGGCAGTAGTGATCGGCAGCTTCCGGCCGAGCAGGTGCCGTGCCATAGGGCCGCGGCACATGCCAGGGCCGCGGCACACTCTGTGGCATTTTTCGGCCAAACCGATCAGACGGTGCCGCGGCACACGCCGGCCGAGCCGCGGCACACCGCCGACCACCGGGAGCCATTTTTGGCCCCGTGCCGCGGCACACTCATTGGCCGCGGCACACATGCGGCACTTATTTAAGGCCCAGCAGACGTTTTTCTTGCCATTTTTCTCCTTCTTCCACTTCTCCCCCGCGGCTGGAGTTGCTCCTATCATGGAGAGATGTTGTTTGTCAACAAATCCATGAAGTTTTGGAGTTCATATCATCAATCATCCATTTTATAACATCCCTTGATCGAGCGAATCCAGTCAGATTTTCTAGAAATCTAATTTTGGGGATTTTGGGTATTTTGTTCGATTTCGCCCGTTTAATCCGATTTAACTTAAGATTGTGATGGATTGATGATTATTAGGATGTATTGTATCATTTCCCTTGTTAACCCATGGTCGGATCATATCGATTCGTTATTTTGGTCGAGTTCTTGACCGACGCCTTGAAGGTGTCCGGTAAAATGTCATAGAGGGGTTTTCGGGCGTTCTACGATTATTCTTCCTCGTATGATCGATGATTTATTGAATTTATGTTGTTAGGGTCGAATTCTTGTGAAGAACTCGAGTCAAAACCCTTCCGTTCATTGTCTTCTTCGGGGTCCGAGCTTCCCGGTCAAACCGTGTTCTTCGGAGCGTTTAATAGCGGTTATTAAGGCAAGTATCTTATTATACGACTTGTATCTTGTGAATATTAATTACGTATGATATGTATGACGATTTTGCTTGCCTCCGTAAATATGTTCCGTTTGAGTTGGTTGTATTTTCCGAAATTTGAAGGCTTTGTGATAGTAGTGATATATTGGTATACGTGTTAGGCGTTGTGCCATTTGTGCAGGATTGCGATGTACATATGAGATGGTTGTACACGTGTTTGTTTAATGTATTGTGTACCGAATGTGTGTTATGTTGGTTAAGAGTCGTTGTGATGATCATGATGTTTGTGTTGTTTTGGTTTACATACTTGATTGTACATTTCGGTGTAATGTGGAATGGCTTGACATTTAATGATTATGAATTGTGTCGTGTCGATGTGTGTGTGTTCCAGGTAGGGTATGACGAGGCCTCTGGAGTTCGGTACATGATGTGTACGAACAAGGTGTGTGATCCAGGTAGGGTCTGACGAGGCCTCTGGAGTCCGGTACATGACGTGTACGGACAAGGTGTGTGATCCAGGTAGGGTCTGACGAGGCCTCTGGAGTTCGGTACATGATGTGTACGAACGATGTTGTGGCCGGGTAGGGTCCGTTGAGGCCTCCGGAGTTCGGTACATGATGTGTACGAACAGTGTGTGTGGCCGGGTAAGGTCCGTTGAGGCCTCCGGAGTTCGGTACATGATGTGTACGAACAGTGTGTGTGGCCCGGGTAAGGTCCGTTGAGGCTTCTGGAGTTCGGTACATGATGTGTACGAACAATGATCGTGTAGCAGTGATTGTTCGGGTAACATTTTAAATATGGATCTCGGACTCATAATGATATATTATTTAGTATGCTTTAAAACGAGAATCGGGCTAAGGCCCTAATTTTTACGAAAAGGTTTTGTAAATTGGGACTCGAGGTCCAAAAGAATTTCTGCTTTAAAAATCCCCGAGATGATGTGTTCCTTTTCAAATATCTCTTACTTGAGTTCGAAATTCTAAAACTTCTCGGGAACATTTTGATAATTGATTTACGTATTAAATTCGTAGTTGCTATTTGCTTGTTACATTTCGTATGGTTTGATACTTGCAGTAGTAAAACAAAGGAGTTTTACTAACCCCAGTATTCGGGGTGGATGTCTGCTCAAGGCCTGTACATGCAGGTTCAGGGGAGCAGTCACAGGATTAGCACAAGGGGATGACGAGCTGCGATACTAATCAAGAGTTGAGAGTTGGTAGAGTTTAGTTGTATTGTTAGAGTTGATTCAGTCTTCCGCTGTATTGTATTTCGACCCCTGTGTGGGTACTGTTGTTAGTCAGTCCTGTTGATAGAGTGGTGTGATCTCATCGGTCTGTGTGTTTATGTGTAAGTGACCTTAACGGTCTGTATTATTATATTGTTTGACCCTGGCCGGGCAAGCATTTGGTTGTTTATGGACGTTTAGCCTGGTAGATCCTTGCGGAAAGGGTTTACGGCGTGTAATATTCCCATACGGTTTTGGGGGTGTTACACCACTTTATAAAGAATGATAGAATAGAAACTGAATGGGTTATCCTCTAGTAAACTTTGTAAAGAACTCGATCACCACTATCAAGTCAACTGTGACTTTTGGATTTCACACAGGGAGTGTGTAAATACCGATAAGATAATGGGAGCCGAGTTATGAATAAAGAAAGTCCTTAAATTCTTTACTCGGATCATAATTAACAACCACTAATGAATCTTAAATTATTCTCTGCAGTTAACAAACATCTCTTCAAATGACAATGAACCCACTCGCAATACTTCTTGAAAAGAACACCCTGACTGATCCGAACTATGTGGACTGGCTTCAAAACTTTAGGATTGTCCTCACTATGGAAATTCTGGGATACATCTTGGAGGCATACATCCCAGCGGCTCCTGTAAGAACCCAATCCAATCAGTAAGAAGTCGATGTCCATGAGAAATGGGTAAAAGACGATGTAAGAGTGCGTGGATACATATTAGGCTCAATGACTAATGAGCTTCAATGTGCCCATGAAAATACGACGTCTTCGAGATCCATCTTAGTGCACTTGACTGAGCTCTATGGGAAGCATAGTCGAACTGCTAGATATGAGATATCAAAGCAGTTATTCGGCGCAAGGATGAAAAAAGGAGAGAGAGTTGGGGGTCATGTCCTCAAGATGATCTCGATGATTAGAATCTCTTGATTTTCAGATGCATGCATCTCTTCAAACTGACCTTATCTTGCAGTCACTTCCTGACTCCTTTTCCTAAACTATCATGAACTTCAGCTGCAATGAGATTGCATGTAACTTAGATGGGGTAATGAACAAACTGACGACTGCCCAATCTTAGATGAAGACAAAGGGAAAAGAAGTTGTACTTGTGATTTCTTCTGGGACTTAGAAGTCCAAGAATAAGAACAAAAAGTAGTAAGATCCAATAGCCAAGATCGATAAGGGAAAGGGCAAAGCCCCAATGGTTCAAAGAGCAAGGGGGCCAAGAAAAGGGATGCATGCCTCAACTGAGGTGAGATAGGCCACTGGAGGAGGTACTATTCAAAACTTGACCGAAATACACCTTCAGATACGGAACTACTGGTTTTAGAAACAATTTGTTTTGTAACTGTATATTATACTTCTTGGATACTTGATTTTGGTGCGAGTTCTCACATTTGTACAATGAATCAGGATCTGGAACGAAGTTCATGGATTCTGGATTCAAGTGCCACTTCTGATATTTATATTATGAATCAGGATCTGGAACGAAGTAGGAAACTTGAAGCTGGGGAAATAATGATCACTGTCGGAAGCGGACAAAGTGCCTAGGCAACCGATATTGGATCAATCCTACTGGTTTAGAATCCGGTTTTATTTTAACATTAGATGAAGTACTTGTTTTGCCCAAGGGGCATAAAAACATTGTATCCATTCCAGTCTTGGATCAGAAAGGATTTTGTTTCTTCATTGGCAATGGTAGTTGTAAAATTTATTTTCGAAATAAATTGGTTGGCACATCTACATTGCTGAATGGTTTATATCATCTGAACATGCAAAATAAAATAGCAGTGAACACTATAACTAGGAAACATGGCAGGCAAGATACTAATCAAGCTCTTAAGTGGCACCTTAGACTTGGTCATGTTGGTCAGACCAAGGTTCAGAAAATGGATAAAGATGGACTTTTAAGTCCATTGGGTGTAGAACCCTATTCAAATTGTGAATCTTGCCTTAGAGGCAAAATAACTAAGTCCCCCTTCACAGGAACTTTTGAAAGGGCTGCCGATAAACTTGGATTGGTACATACTGACGTTTGTGGTGCTTTAGAAGTAGCCCGAGATGGATATCAATAATTCATAACGTTCACAGATGATCATACTAGGTATGGGATTGTGTACTTAATGAAACATAAATCCGAAGCCTATACTAAATTCAAAGAATTTAAGGCCCTAGTTGAAAAATAGACTAGATATCATATCAAAGCACTTCGGTCGGACCGAGGTGGCGAATATATGAGCACAGAGTTTGATGAGTTCCTCAAGGAACATGGAATAGTTTCACAATTCACGCCGCCAGGAACTCCACAGTTAAATGGTCTTTCAGAAAGGAGAAATCGGACTTTGTTGGACATGGTTCGCTCCATGTTAAATTACACTGATTTACCAATTTACCTATGGGGGTATGCCTTACTAACCGCTGCCTATATCCTTAATAGATGTCCTTCCAAATCTGTTCCTATCACTCTGCATGAGATGTGGAAGGGTAAGAAACCAAGCCTTAATCACATAAGGATTTGGGGGTGCCCAGACTATGTCAAGAAGACTAAGGTGGACAAACTGGAAGCGAGGTCCATCAAGGGACGTTTCATTGGATATCCAGAGGACTCGGTGGGTTATCTATTCTACATGTTAGAAGACCATAGGGTCGTTGTGGCTTTACAAGTGCACTTCCTTGAGGATGAGTTCATTCAGGAAGGTGGCTCGGGTAGAAATATCTCTTTGGAAGAGCATAATGAAAGTCCTAAGGAGACATCTGATCAGGGATCAGGAACGGAACCTATTGTAAAACAACCTCCACTTCGAAGGTCTGATAAGGTGTCTCACTTACCTTAGAGGTATGGCTATACACATGTCGAGGAACTGGATCTCCACGATGCACCTGATAGCCGTGAGGACGACCCCTTCGATTTGATGAAGCAGTCAGAGGACTTTGACTTCGTACGAAATGATGAGGAACCATGTGTTTACAAAAGGGTCAGTGGGAGCAACATTGCGTTCTTAGTACTATGTAGATGATATTCTACTTATAGGAAATAACGTAGCAATGCTCAGCACTGTTAAAGCTTGGCTTTCTAAAACGTTCTCCATGAAAGACTTGGGAGAAGATTCCTACATTCTAGGGATCCGTCTTTACAGAGATAAACCGCGAAGAATGATAGGACTTTACCAAGACCTCTATATAGATAAAATCCTGAGAAGATTCAAGATGGATGAATCTAAAAGAGGGTTCCTTCCCATGCGATATGGAATTCATCTCACCACGAAAATGTATCCTCAAAGTGAAGAAGACAAGAGAGAGATGAGTAAGGTACCCTATGCCTCGGTAGTGGGTAGCCTCATGTACACTATGTTGTGTACGAGACCAGACTTAGCCTACGATGTGAGTATGGAAGGTTGATTTTAAGCAAACCCGGGAAGGGAACATTGAACTACCGTAAAGAACATTCTTAAGTACTTAATAAGATATAGAGATTTGGTTCTTACTTATGGTGGTGGAGAACTGAGGGTGATTAGATTCACCATTTCTAGCTTTCAGGAGATAATGACGACTCTAAGTCGACATCTGGGTATTTGTTTACTCTCAATAAGGAGCAGTATCTTAGAGAAGCTCCAAGCAAACCGCTACTGCAGATTCCACCTGCTAAGCAAAGTACCAAGCTGCCTCAGAGGCTAGCAAAGAATCATTTTGGATGTAGAAGTTTGTGCAAGAACTTCAAGTGGTGCCTAATGCGAGCTGCCTATATCACTATTCTGTGATAATGATGGAGATGTCGCCCAAGTGAATGAGCCTAGGGATCACCAGAACACCAAGCATATAGAGACAAAGTATCACATCGTTCGAGAGATGGTTGAAAAATGATATATTTCGTTGCAATGAGTAGACTCAAAAGACAATGTCTCTGACCCACTGACTAAGCCATTATCTCAGGCAGTCTTGGAAAGACATCTGAAGAACATGGGTATTGGATACCATGATGTGTGGCATTAGGTGAAAGTGGGAGGTTGTTAGGAATATGCCCTCGAATGCCACTCAGAGGATGAGAGAGTAGGGGCATTGTACTTGTAATAATGGAATAATTAATAAAAACGCAATTCGATTCATTCACTGTTTATTGTATTTCAATTGCATTATTGACTTGGTAAACATTGAAGTGAAGTCCATGTAAATAAATTGAACATTCCATTCTCATTATGGGATAAGAGAAAATACACTGGAAGTGTTTAAAGTTTATTTACGTAAATCGTTCGCAAGTCAATAAACTTAAATGGGCATTAAGTTTTAATAAGACTTGTATAACTGATGATAGGACATGTGCATGTCTTGATAGCATAGTTATAAGTATATTGGTGGGACTAGTATACTCGAACATGACTCATACTCGATTCAGTCACACGGTATTTACTCTCGGAGAGTCGATGACAAATCTAAAGGTTGTGATAGTATACGTGGACCTTTGACTTGGGGGTTCAGTAGAAGATGTGTCTCTGACGTTTAGTTTGTCATTAGAGTAGTTAGACTCATTTTCTTAATTGCTGAGTCAACCTCAAAGTGCGGACTATACGGGCAGGTAGCAGTCTTTACTGTACGCCAAGAAAGGATCCTATCTCCTATTAGTGAGCAGACGAATGTCCTATATGGTTAATGACAAATAAGATCATAAGTCTTTGGCCAAAGCGTTCTGATATACTCGTATTAGATACACTATTAATCAGTCAGTCTTGATTTGCATTAACACATGTATAGAGTCTAGTCAACAGTAGGTTTGACTTTACCGTGACCCAAAGACTTGACTGGGACATCTGATGAAGGGTCTATACATATATGGTATTCACGACATAATGGTTTTGGAATGATCCCTTCATTCGCTCTCAGTCGGGGTTTACTGTGCGGCCCGCTAGGCTGGCTAAGTGCTGCCCGCACTCATTGGTTCCTCCCAATGCCGGCTGAGACGGACCTACGGAGTCGCGCATCAGGAACGTTGATGGATAAATGTGAATTTATTATCTCTCTAATTAATATTAGATATTGGATATCCAATTATGATTTATTGGATAAATCAAATAGCGGTCTTATGAATTAAAATTAAGTTACCGGGTAATTAATTTAACTCATAAATTATATTTCTTAGAGAAATATATTTGTATTTGATATAATTAATTAATTAGATTAATTAATTAATTAATATAAATACATTGATGATTAAACAGAGTGTATTTAACGGAGTCGTTTGACGAACGTCCGGTACACGAGCCGAGTGGCTCGACTCGATTCTACGAAACTTCCTACATGGGCCGCCCTTCCCCACATCACATGGAATAATTTCCATGCATGTGTTGTGTTGTGTTGTGTTGTCTTGTGTAATAATTATGTTGAGATTCTTTCTCAAATAATTATTACATTATTAGTTGTTATATGTATACATATGATAACCAACTCATTCATATAAAAAAATAAGACTTGAAAACACACACACATATACCTGCTGTTCTGGCCAAGAGAATAAGTGAGGGAAGAGAGAAATTTTTCTCAAGTCATTTTTCATCTTAGGGATGAAAGAAATTTAAGAAAAATTAGAGATATAAATTCCTACGGTAACTTTCTAGCCATGTTCTTGGAGAACGGAGTTACGTCGAATTTTCCGGGAAACTTCCGACGCATTTGAAGTAGAGGCATTGAAGTTTCGGTGCTTGAAACGAAGAGATTTCGTGTTCGTGACGGGGTTCGTGATCATCATCCATTTTTACGAAGATTTATTTCAAAGGCTTCAAGGGTAAAATTTTTATCTTCGTATTTATTTTTCGTATATACGTTACTTGATCGATCCTGTTTGGGATTCATTTTTATTTTCCGCTGCGTATTTCGTTTTTATTTCGGAATCCCAACATTTTCATCGTCGACCACTCACAGTAAAAAATAAAAATATTTCGAGCGGCAATTGTCGGTGGTCGACAGACAGTGGGCTGTCGGTAGCAGTCTAAAGATCGTCAGTGGATGGCCGGCCGATCGATCTCGGTGGACGGCCGACCGACCAATGGTCCACCTGTATAAAATATCCCATTATATTTTCAAATTTAAAGCAAGGTTATAAATGGAATATTTAAAATAACATTATTTTAATTATGTGTCTTAATAAGGACAAGACTAAGGCTTTGAGTAAGAAAATTAAAGTTATTGCGTTTTGGAAAAAATTTATTAAGCTTGTACCTTTGGGACATTCCCCCATTAATTATAACCTAACGTTCGACAATAGGACTTTTGAATTTCTAGGAAATTAAATTTTAACTATCTGAATGAGATTTGAGGGCCAATGTCGATTCCCGGCCCTCACTAGACAGTCTCTGACTTTCCGATTCCCAACCATACGATCCCCACTAGGCATACCCATTAAAAATGGATAACACTCGAATAAACAATCAATACCAAGGCGACGAATACAGTTCAATGCAATAAAAGAATGGGTGGCACCCGAATCAAATAACACCAGAACTGGATGAGAAAGGATCTGAGTGGTACCTGATGTCACTGGAGCGTCTGTCTCCTATGCGCATCTCATCTGATATAGACTGTAACACCTCCGTGATTTACAAAGATATTACAGTGTCGTACATTCTTTTTGGAGAATCTACCAGGCTGAGAACAACATAGATCCACACACATTGACAGTACTTAACTTTAAACCATATACATTACAACACTCAACAATACACTTCATGTGGGACTCCAACTGACACAATAACATCAACAAAATGAGTGAACCACAAACAAACCATATTACCCGACAGTACACGCGCGAGCACAAGGCAAAACACAACTCGGTTTGTAACAGGACGACCACATACTCAAAATAGGGCATGATATCTGTAACACCCCCAAACTAGGCGGATATTACAGTGCCGTGGACCCCCGACTGGGACCCACCAGGCGAATGAAAATGAGTGAATTACGCAGGGTAAATGTAGTACCGAACCACATTACAACGATTAATTACTCCGATGAGGAGTTTCATACAACACACCAAGGATAATACAGAATACATGTATATTTTATATGAAGATAAAATACACAACACTGAATAAGATGAGTATTCAAACGGAATGTCTGCAGCGGAATAAATGAAGGAAACATAAATGACTGAATAAATGACTGAAGAGACTGGGGCCCCCTACTAGTATCACTGGGACTCCTCGACATCATCGTGCTCTCCCCGTGCTTTAGCCTTGCCATGACCTGAAAAACAATATCCCCCAACGGGGTCAGTTACACAGAACAACAATCCTCAAGGGTTGAAAACATACAATCATGATATATCTGAAGTTATGAATTATCCTGTCGAAACATACGCAATCAAACATGCTATATGAATCAACTATCAGTACGGCTCAAAGGAATGGCGCCACACTACGTCCGGGATGGAAATGTGTCCGTGCACAAGCCACCAACGAGTATCGATCGAATACAGGCGTGGTCTTGTACCTAATCAGTCTCACGAAGCCATCAACTCGTGTGCACAGTCCAATGTGAGGCCACCAACCAACACACGACTACAATGTGCCCGACATGAAAATCCCACACATACCAACTGGCACGCTAGTATGACCCAGAATGCCACGATATAAAAAAAGTGACAACGAAAATGAATAATGACTCACCAAGATGAAATGATGGTGAAATGAATGACAGCTCAATGAAATGATTGGAACCGTCGTTCCTTATGACTAAGGTGATTAATTGACAATGACAAGTTTTGATGCGGTTAATACAATGATGAATGAGTCACGATTATGAATGAACAACAACAAAAGGAATGAATATCCTTTTAACCGAGTAAGAATTAACTTACACAACACCGATGAAGAATGTCCGTCCACGAACAACGTCCTAAATGAAATGTCGGTCGCTCGAACAACCTTGAATAATATAATTACCAATAATTCGATCATTAAGCGAATCAAATACGATCATAACCGACTCAAACGTCGATACAACAATATCCTAACTCGAATATATCGAAACCAACTCCAAGATGAGTATTTCAAACCATCAAAACACCTTCAATGATATCAATAATCCCATAGGAATCCACAATTCAAGATTACAACAACGTCAATCGGAAATCCCCAAATTAACCGAAGTCAACACCAAGGGTTCTTGATATAAATCCCCAAAATAACCATTTAATCCGTAGGAATATATTTATCCAAGATAGATAATCCATATCTAACATATTCCAACAATAATCCAAGCTTACACGAAGAAAATCGGAAGGAAAACCCAAAAATCCGAGATTCTAGATCCAAGAGATTAATACCTTTGATTTGATGTCAAGGAGGTTATGAAGTGATGATTAATCCGAATGATGAGCTTGAAGATGATGATTGATGATTACACCTCGAAGGATACTCTCCAAAACGCCCGAAATCGCCGAAAACCGATGAGGGAATGAGAAATAATGATAAATGACGAACTCGGGCTAACTGTCTAATATATAGTCATTCCAGGTTAGCGTTCGCTAGCCCTTGTGCGTAGCGTGCGCTAACGGGTATTTTGGGTAGTCCAGTACCCACTGTCCGAGGACGGTAGCGTGCGCTACGTACCTTTTGTAGCGTGCGCTACAACCATATCATTAGCGTGCGCTAATACCCACGGTTAGCGTGCGCTAACGAATTATTGGATGCCCAGTACTGAAATCCAGAAACCGTCTGTCCTCTGATCTGACCTCGGTAGCGTGCGCTACAACCAATATTTAGCGTGCGCTATAATATCGATTGAGTACGCTAAAAACAACTCATAGCGTGCGCTATGAATTAATCCAGTGCAGTCCAGTAGCTACTGGAGTCAACCTGATCCGTCCTTAGCGCGCGCTACAACAATCATTAGCGTGCGCTACTACAACCCACTAGCGCGCGCTACTTACCACTCGTAGCGTGCTCTACTAATAACTCACCTGCAGTCCAGTACCTTCTGGACTGCAGCCAAGGTAACATTAGCGTGCGCTAATGCTGAGTGGTAGCGTGCGCTACCTGTACTCAATTAGCGCGCTAGAAAGAGTACGTAGCGTGCGCTACTCCTCACGCACAGCCCACAATGAAAACGACAATGACGACAAACACGGCACGAAACTCCAATTAGATTGATGATGGATGACGATTGATACACGATACAATTACTCTGAATACCATGATTGAATATGAGTGACAAATGATCATTAATGAGTGAAATTACTGAGTGACAAATACTGAATGATATTAACTGAATTACAACCGGGTATTACATACACCCCCCCTTAAAAGAGTTTCGTCCCCGAAACTAAGGGTCAAACAACTCGGGATAACTCTCCCGCATACTATCCTCGGTTTCCCAAGTAGCCTCTTCGATTCCGTGCCTAGACCACTGAATTTTTACCAAAGGAATCGTCTTATTCCTCAACTGTTTGATTCGCCGCTCTAAAACTCGTATAGGATGCTCCGCATATGAATGATCATCGGCGATCTCAATTTCGTCGAACTGAAGTATGTGACTCGGGTCGGCAATATACTTCCGAAACTGTGAGACATGAAACACATTATGAATTTGGCTCAACGCCGGAGGTAGAGCCAGTCGATAAGCTAACTCGCCTACTCGATCCAAAATCTCAAACGGTCGAATGAATCTCGGACTCAACTTCCCCCTCTTCCCGAAACGGAAGATACCTCGACTCGGGGATACTTTGACCAAAATGTGGTCACCCATCTCGAACTCTAGTGGTCGACGACGATTGTCTGCATAAGATTTCTGTCGACTCTGAGCGGTCAACAAACGACTCCTGATCAAAGCTACCTTCTCACGGGCGGCTATAAGCATATCGGGCTCGGTGCCGATTGATTCTGATAAGTCATCCCAACATAAATGAGATCGACAACGACGACCGTATAAGGCCTCGTAAGGTGCCATCTTAATCGAAGAATGCCAACTATTATTATACGTGAACTCGATCAATGGTAGTTGGGCTTCCCAATCGTCTTTCCAATCGAGGACGCATGCCCTCAACATGTCCTCTAATGTCTGAATAGTCCTCTCTGACTGCCCGTCGGACTGAGGATGAAAGGCGGTACTGAGGTTAAGCTGAGTTCCCATAGCACGATGAACTAATTTCCAAAAATGCGACACAAACCGTCCGTCACGATCGGAAACGATACTTTTAGGAGTACCGTGCAGTCTCACTATCTCCTTGATAAACAACTGGGCAAGTCTCTCGGGACCCCACATATCCTTAATCTCAAGGAAATGAGCCGATTTAGTTAAGCGGTCCACAATTACCCAGATCGTATTCATGCCACGATGACTCGTCGGCAAACTCGTGATGAAATCCATAGAAATGTCTTCCCACTTCCATTCTGGAATAGGGAGAGGTTTCAGCATACCCTTGATCGATGTTCAATCTTAACTTGTTGACAGGTTAAGCATCTCGAAACAAATTTTGCGACTTCTCGCTTCATATTACTCCACCAGTAATTTTGTTTCAAGTTCTTATACATCTTGCTAGACCCCGGATGAACAGAATAAGGGGTAGCATGAGCTTCTCTCAAAATCGAGTTTTTCAACTCGTCATCCGCCGGTACGCACAACCGATTCTTAAATCTCAAAAGTCCATCCTCGTGGACCACGAATCCAGGGGCTTTCCCCTGAGCCACATCCTCACGGATGCACAACAATGAGGGGTCTGAAACCTGCTTCTCTCTGATTGCCTCCTCAAGTGACGATGAAATCTCTAACATACAAAGCTGTCCCTGAACTCGCTGAAGCCAGACCTCGATCTCGGGTCTAAGGAATTCCTGCTGAAGCTCCTTCTGAATTGTTAAACGAGCAAGCATCTGCTCCTGGACGGACTTACGACTCAAGGCGTCGGAGACAACGTTCGCCTTGCCCGGGTGGTAAAGGATCTCGATATCGTAATCTTTGATTAGTTCCAACCACCGTCTCTGTCGCATATTTAACTCCTTTTGAGTAAATATATACTTCAAACTCTTGTGATCAGTGAAAATTTGACAGGTGACGCCATAAAGGTAATGACGCCAGATTTTCAAAACGAACACCACGGCTGCTAGCTCCAGGTCGTGGGTCGGATAATTAACCTCGTAAGGTCTCAATTGTCGTGAAGCATAAGCAATAACTTTCCCGTTCTGCATGAGTACACATCCGAGACCTTGCCCGGACGCATCACTATAAACCACAAATCCTTCCGTCCCTTGCGGTAAGGAAAGAACAGGTGCTGAAGTTAACCGGCTCTTGAGTTCCTCAAAACTCTGTTGACACGCGTCAGACCACGTGTATTTCTTATCTTTCCGTAAAAGATTCGTCATGGGTTGAGCGATTTTAGAAAATCCTTCAACAAACCGCCGATAATAACCGGCTAATCCGAGAAAGCTCCGGATTTCCTTAACATTCTTCGGAGGTAGCCAATCTCGAATAGCCTCCGTCTTCTGAGGATCGACACGAACTCCGTCTGAAGAAATTACGTGTCCGAGAAACGTCACTTCGGACATCCAGAATTCACATTTGGCAAACTTCCCATAAAGTTGCTCTCGTCTCAACACGTCGAGAACCTGATGAAGGTGAAACTCGTGTTCCTCCCGGTCACGAGAATAAATCAAAATGTCATCAATGAAGACAACCACAAATTGATCCAAAAAGTCGATGAAAACCCGATTCATTAACTCCATGAATACCGCTGGTGCATTAGTTAATCCAAACGGCATTACCACGAATTCATAATGACCATAGCGTGTTCGAAACGCCGTTCTCGCGATATCCGACTCTCGAATTCGCAACTGATGATATCCAGATCTTAGGTCGATCTTGGAAAATACTAAAGCTCCCTGAAGTTGATCTAAAAGATCATCGATACGGGGTAGAGGATATTTATTCTTGATCGTCACCCGGTTCAATTCTCGGAAATCAATACACAAGCGGAACGAACCATCCTTCTTCTTGACAAATAAAACTGGTGCTCCCCACGGGGACGCACTCGGTCAGATATAACCTTTCTCGAACAACTCCTCAAGTTGGTTCTTTAATTCCTGCATTTCGGTCGGGGCCATCCGGTACGGTGCCTTCGATATCGGGACGCATCGGCTCCAACTCAATCGTGAATTCCACATCTCTCTGTGGAGGCAAACCAGGTAACTCGTCTGGAAAAACATCGGCATATTCCTTCACTACCGGAATATCCGTCAACATTACTGATGATTTCTCGTTTTTGGTCATATAACACCAATAACCAACACACCCCTGACTGAGTAATCTCACTGCTTTCATCAAGTTAATGACTTTACCATAACAGCCGGGATTACCTCCCTGAAAAACACATTCAACCCCATCGTCTGAAATGATAGTGACCATACGCTTACGGACACTAATGATGGCATCATGACGATCCATCCAGTCAATTCCCAGAATGACGTCGTCTCTCGGAAAATCTACTACGATTAGGTCTGCTAGCCATACACGACCATGAAGCTGAATCGGACAATTCTGAATCTCATGATTTCCGATAATTCTTCTACCGTCAGGTAGACCAATGACATAAGGCTCACAACTAGTAGAACTACCCAGACGTAGTCTACGCAAACATGACTCGGAAATGAATGAATGCGATGCACCAGTATCAAAAAGGGTACACACAGGTTGAGATAGAATATCGAGTATACCTGATATCATCCGGGCCTCTGGATCGTCGGTCTTCTTCATCTCATAAATTCGGGGCTTGTCGGCCCTCGAACCGGACGCTCCCGTCTGATAGCTCTTAGCTCCGCCTTTAGCTCCTGTCGTCTTGAACGACGCTGACTGAGTGGCCTGATTCTGCACCGCTAAATGTCCTGGGGCCTGAGAGGACGCCGGAGTGGGTTTAGAGTCCCTTCGGCAAAAATGGGCCCTATGCCCAGCAATCCCACAGTTGTG
This sequence comes from Orobanche coerulescens, assembly GCA_033398695.1. Lineage (NCBI taxonomy): Eukaryota > Viridiplantae > Streptophyta > Magnoliopsida > Lamiales > Orobanchaceae > Orobanche > Orobanche coerulescens. The sequence continues at coordinate 85,478,167 of CM065809.1, forward strand.
GCACGTGACAGACTGCTTCGGACATTTGGTGCTGAAATGACCCTGTTCCTCACAGTTGAAACAGGTGATGGCCGAACTGGCCGCTCGTGACTGAGATTCCGCGGGTTTAGACACCATGGGAGGTCGCTCAGAAGAAGTAGAGCCCGCACGTGGTTTCTTGAAAGTGGCCTGACTCCCGTCAGACTGATTACGGTTCTTGGACTTCTTGCTAGCAGATGAAGGTTGCTGCTTAGCAATCTCCTTAGCAGTAAGCTCATAGGTAAGAGATTTCTCAATGAATTCGGCCAACGTGGTGCAATTATGATTAAGCAGCTGTAGTCTCATACGGGGTTTCAACCTCTTGCTGAAATACTTGATCTTGTCCTCCTCAGAGTGAATGATAGACGAGGCGAACGGAAGAAGTTCCTGAAATTTTTCGGCGATGGCGAGAACATCATCATCTGCCGAAAGGTCAGGAGTGAGTAATTCCGACAACTTGGCCTCCCTGAGTGGGGCCGGATAGTACCTCTCCATCATGAGAGTTTTGAACTGATCCCAAGTACATGATCCGTCTGTGGGCTTCAACGATAACCACCATGAATGAGCGCTCTTACCAAGATAGTAAGCCGCAACTGAAACTTTATGCCCTTCAGGGCAATCCACCATAGCAAATAACTTCTCGAAATGCTCAAGCCAATGAACAATATCCGCCGGCTCAGATGAGCCCTCAAAGCTAGGTGGTCGCTGGCGAGAGATATCGCCAATGATATTGCTTACACCCCTCTCTTGCCTCTGAGGTGGCGGCGGAGGAGCCTGTTGATTTTGAGTAGTGGAGTTATGCATCGCCTCCATTAGCTGTGCCATCTGAGTCATTTGGGCCATCATGCCCTGCATAAAAGACAGTGGGTCAACTCGAACACCCTCTGACTGAGCTGTGTCCCGGGTGCGACTCCCTGATAGCGAATGATCACGTCCAGGCGAATGAGTGGCAGCGTCACTGCTCGATGAGCTAGCATTATTCCTGGCATTCGCATGTGTATTCACACGAGTCCTCGGGTTTCGGCCTGCACCACGGCCTCTTCCCCCTCGTCCTCTGCCATCTCTTTCCATACTGAAGTGGAAAGTCACATGATGATTATATCTCTCACATGAATATCACATTATGACTATGACATGAGATGATGAAAATGAGCATACGCTCTAACACAGTGGTTACATGAATGATTAACTGAGGTGACATGATTATCTGATGAAATTATTGAAATGATTATCTTGAACAAGTTAACAAGATAAATGATATGATCTTCCAGATCAACAACTGAGTAATGAAATGAATTGAGTGATTAATGAGTTAACATGACCGTCCTGGTCAAAATGAAAATGATGATTGAGGATTGTTAACTGATAAATTATGAATGAATGATTATTGCCAGAAACCATACCATGGCGTTAAAAATATTACCGTTCTTGGTCTGATTGGCTCGGAATTTGCACAGGTCACACGTGACGCAAAAGTCCAGTGATACTAGTCCGATGATGATGATTTCAAATGAGACATGACTTGGAGGGTAGTATTCAAAACCACGCTCCGATACCAACTCTGTAACACCCCCAAACTAGGCGGATATTACAGTGCCGTGGACCCCCGACTGGGACCCACCAGGCGAATGAAAATGAGTGAATTACGCAGGGTAAATGTAGTACCGAACCACATTACAACGATTAATTACTCCGATGAGGAGTTTCATACAACACACCCAGGATAATACAGAATACATGTATATTTTATATGAAGATAAAATACACAACACTGAATGAGATGAGTATTCAAACGGAATGTCTGCAGCGGAATAAATGAAGGAAACATAAATGACTGAATAAATGACTGAAGAGACTGGGGCCCCCTACTAGTATCACTGGGACTCCTCGCCATCACCGTGCTCTCCCCGTGCTTTAGCCTTGCCATGACCTGAAAAACAAGATCCCCCAACGGGGTCGCCATACGTAACAACAATCCTCAAGGGTTGAAAATACACAATCATGATATATCTGAAGTTATGAATTATCCTGTCGAAACATACGCAATCAAACATGCTATATGAATCAACTATCAGTACGGCTCAAAGGAATGGCGCCACACTACGTCTGGGATGGAAATGTGTCCGTGCACAAGCCACCAACGAGTATCGATCGAATACACGCGTGGTCTTGTACCTAATCAGTCTCACGAAGCCATCAACTCGTGTGCACAGTCCATTGTGAGGCCACCAACCAACACACGACTACAATGTGCCCGACATGAAAATCCTACACATACCAACTGGCACGCTAGTATGACCCAGAATGCCACGATATAACAAAAGTGACAACGAAAATGAATAATGACTCACCAAGATGAAATGATGGTGAAATGAATGACAGCTCAATGAAATGATTGGAACCGTCGTTCCTTATGACTGAGGTGATTAATTGACAATGACAAGTTTTGATGCAGTTAATACAATGATGAATGAGTCACGATTATGAATGAACAACAACAAAAAGAATGAATATCCTTTTAACCGAGTAACAATTAACTTACACAACACCGATGAAGAATGTCCGTCCACGAACAACGTCCTAAATGAAATGTCGGTCGCTCGAACAACCTTGAATAACATAATTACCAATAATTCGATCATTAAGCGAATCAAATACGATCATAACCGACTCAAACGTCGATACAACAATATCCTAACTCGAATATATCGAAACCAACTCCAAGATGAGTATTTCAAACCATCAAAACACTTTCAATGATATCAATAATCCCATAGGAATCCACATTTCAAGATTACAACAACGTCAATCGGAAATCCCCAAATTAACCGAAGTCAACCCCAAGGGTTCTTGATATAAATCCCCAAAATAACCATTTAATCCATAGGAATATATTTATCTAAGATAGATAATCCATATCTAACATATTCCAACAATAATCTAAGCTTACACGAAGAAAATCGGAAGGAAAACCCAAAAATCCGAGATTCTAGATCCAAGAGATTAATACCTTTGATTTGATGTCAAGGAGGTGATGAAGTGATGATTAATCCGAATGATGAGCTTGAAGATGATGATTGATGATTACACCTCGAAGGATACTCTCCAAAACGCCCGAAATAGCCCAAAACCGATGAGGGAATGAGAAAGAATGATAAATGACGAACTCGGGCTAACTGTCCAATATATAGTCATTCCAGTTAGCGTGCGCTAGCCCTTGTGCGTAGCGTGCGCTAACGGGTATTTTGGGTAGTCCAGTACCCACTGTCCGAGGACGGTAGCGTGCGCTACGTACCTTTTGTAGCGTGCGCTACAACCATATCATTAGCGTGCGCTAATACCCACGGTTAGCGTGCGCTAACGAATTATTAGATGCCCAGTACTGAAATCCAGAAACCGTCTGTCCTCTGATCTGACCTCGGTAGCGTGCGCTACAACCAATATTTAGCGTGCGCTATAATATCGATTGCGTACGCTAAAAACAACTCATAGCATGCGCTCTGAATTAATCCAGTGCAGTCCAGTAGCTACTGGACTCAACCTGATCCGTCCTTAGCGCGCGCTACAGCAATCATTAGCGTGCGCTACTACAACCCACTAGCGCGCGCTACTTACCACTCATAGCGTGCACTACTAATAACTCACCTGCAGTCCAGTACCTTCTGGACTGCAGCCAAGGTAACATTAGCGTGCGCTAATGCTGAGTGGTAGCGTGCGCTACCTGTACTCAATTAGCACGCTAGAAAGAGTACGTAGCGTGCGCTACTCCTCACGCACAGCCCACAATGAAAACGACAATGACGACAAACACGGCACGAAACTCCAATTAGATTGATGATAGATGACGATTGATACACAATACAATTACTCTGAACGATGAATACCATGATTGAATATGAGTGACAAATGATCATTAATGAGTGAAATTACTGAGTGACAAATACTGAATGATAATAATTGAATTACAACCGGGTATTACAATATCAGTGTTGCTCGCCATCCTCGTTTCTTTCCTGCGTCGGTTCGCCACAAAGACCTGCACCTGAATACACAACAAGTATATTCACCCTGAAAGGGGTCAGCAAACAGCCGGTGCGAGTACAACGATTCATGAATATGTACTACAAGTGAATAAACATCCAAATCACAGTGCCATCACATATGTTCTGGAATACAACACCACAATCATCATTATTGTATGTGCAATGCAATGCAACTCCCATGCATGCCATGACTCACGCACACGGGCCCATTCCGCTCGGCTCTTTTGGCCAACCCAAGTCGCTTACTTGGATTTTTCCACTTTCTGCAATGCATGTTTATGATATATTATTTCATGTCAATGCGCAATGATACTGAATATCCGAAAATTTACATTTCCGCTGATTACACATGTCAAAAACCACAGAAATCACCACTTTCTTAAATCACATATTCTGATATTCCCACATTTCACAGAAAATACATTTTTCACATATTCATTCACACGAAGTACATCAAATGTAATCAAAGTACTTACCTGTCATTCCAGCGAATGGAAAAGGTTCGATTGACAAGGAAAATACACTGAGCGATTAGCCAGACCTTCAACCTAAAACGTATCATATTATATAATTAACGGGTTAAAATTTATATAACCATTAGAACTCTACTTTCTAATTTAGCCGAGTCTGGGTGAGACATAGTTACTGACACACTCTGCACGTTATTGGGGTGTACGAATATTGTGTTTCGAATTAGCAGGCATTTGAAATTCGTTTGACCCATTTTGGATTGAAACCAAGAAGGTTATACACTTTTCCAAGAAAATATTAAAGTTTAGCGTCAAATTGAAGATTTAGAAAACTTCAAATCAAGTCCAACTTTATTTCTAATTCTCAAATAGCATAGCCCTGGATTTTCAAAATTTATGTTTTCCACCCCAAAACTTTCTACGACCACCTAATCCTCGTTTAAACTTCTCCCGTGTATCGTAACCTCACCGGCAGCTTCTTTAACACCGACTGACACTATTTTTACATGTAAAAACACGCCGACATCCCTAGTCGGCAAGACCCGAAACTTGGATACACACACCAACACACAAACACACACACACCCGTGCGCACACACAAACACACACACACCAGCACACACAAACACACACGCACACATTAACACACACACACACCATAATACACGGCCAAATCTGAAAACTAAGACTAGTGGGATGAAGTTCGTCACGAGGGCTTCCTAACGGTGTAAAAAGTTTCAAGTTCTGGCAGCTTGAACAGCCGTACGGGGACCCGATGTCGATGTTGACCCCAACCCTACCACGACTCGAATTTTGCACGGTCTGAGAAACTTGGGCCTTCTGGTTGACACTTAACTCTTTTGATGTTGTAGTTGTCCTTGGAGTTCTGGATATTCTGGCAACAATCTCACAGTGGACTGCACGATGTCGGCTCTGACCACATGAATAAGAGGTAAGTAGTGGAAGCGGATAATCTTTCACAATATGCTCACTCTGGCTACAATTAAAACAAACTTTGTCACCAGAAATGGAAGACTGAACCGAACATTTACCACGGGAGCTTCCGACATGGTGAAACGGTCTCCCACCCGAAGCATGGGCAGATTGTGACTTAGGAAATCCACCATTTTTACTGCTGAGAAGTTGCCAACAGTCTTTTGTTTCTTAGATTTAGAAACAACCTCAGATGCTGGAATAGCCATTTTAATCACTGAAGCACGATCCTGATATTCTTTTAAGGTAGTACACATGAAAGGTGCCATACTCTGTCGGATATTTTCGGCTTCATATGCAGGTTGAAATCGCGGATCTTATCCGCTTCAGTTCTCACTTGATCTCTCACATTCCTCAATTGCTGATTGTAGGTGATAATAGCCTGGGATATCGGCACGTATTGTGGTATAGCTGTAAAGAAGTCGACAATTCTATGCTCTCGAACTGGCAACGGATAATATTCCACCTCCTTGGCGATTTTAAACTCATCCCAAGTGGCTATACGGTCTCTAGGTGCCACTGCCTCCGACCAATCGACGGCTTCCTTATCGAGGAGATATTAGGCAACAGGCACCCTCCTATCATTTGGACAAGCTACAACAGTAAAAGCTCTGCCTAACTGGAGTAGCCAATTTTCCCATCCCAAGAAATCGGTAGAACCGGAAAAATGAGGGGAGTGCATCTTCGTCGCCTTCTGAAGCCATTTGCTGGTTTCATCTTTCAAAGTCGGGGTGGATTCTAGTGCCCATCCTGAGCAATCTAAGCCAATTGAGCTACCAATTGCTGAAGAATAGTGGGCGGTAGCTCCAGTTTTGGTGTTATTACCCGATGGTTGGTCCTGGCTAACTGAAAAGTCCTGATGCCCATCAGAACTCAAAGGCTGAGTATTCGACACCATATGTGATGTCGAATTAGTGGCTGACTAGGGAGGCATAATTCCTTCAACAGCAGCACCATGACCACTGCCTTGGCCCCGTCCTCGAGCTGGTCTACCACGACCTCGCGACATACTGAAGAAATAAGAAAGTAAATGAAACGAGATCAGCATAATTCACAATTTACGACGTCAAGTACCTCAACTCACGATTCTAATTTACATAAGGAATAGTACATGAGTATAACAGTTTGATAAGGCTTACAGTCACTAGTCGCACGAAGATATGATAGCACGATGATGTTAGGCTCAACAACTGACTCTTACGACTCAATTGACATACTGAACTTAACCGACAGTCTAGGTATTCACAACCTTTATCCGTTACCGTAAATGTAACACCTCAAATAACTCAAGGGTCATAACATGTCGTAGAACCCTCCTCAAGGCCTACTACACCAACCATTCACATACTCATACGTCCCTTAAACATAAAACAAGAAATAATTTAAATTAGGTCGTGGCCTCTGCCAAAACATTTGAATAAAGATAAGGTACGATAGAAAGTAAACTAAAACCATTACCCACATAGATGACTTCGACAGCAGCTTATAAATAATAAAAGTTTATTTAACTGACTCTATCAGACAATAAAAGAAAATGGGAATAAACTTCGGAGACTCGAGCCTAATAACATCATGGTTGACCATCATTTATGTGTGCTTCCTGTGCCTGCTACTCGTAATGGGCATCATCTGAAATGCATAAAAGGCATTTCCCTCATTTATGGGGTTAGCGTTCGAATAGCTAGTGCAAGTACACAATTGCACAATATCATATACATGTACATTTCAAGTTGCACATTCACATCCTTGAAAACATTATAAGACAATATTCTGGTATTATATCATGTCAAAAAAATGTCATCAATCAACACGTCACAACACATCATCATCACCAATAACAACGCATAAGGTAACCCGCGGCCATGCCTCTTAGCATCAACCCCCATAGATCCCGTTGAACCGTCCCCAGGTGAGAAACCACGTTCGTGATCCAGTGCCCTTAGCATGGATCCTTAGAGGCCCCGTCGGACTCATTCCCGTGTGGACGAAAAACTCACACACACTTGATATTTTCATGGATCATCAATCATGTCGAAATAACATCATATATAACATAATATAATATATGTACTTGCCTTGATTATTATGACGTAAAGGAATGGTGAACGGATGGGCCTTCAGTCCAAAATTTCTCCAAAGATTCAACTCTAACACATAACGATATGCAATCAACCTTAATGCTACTGAAAAAAATAGGGGATCGCACTAAAGTCTACCCATTAAAACCCTTTACCGAACTCCCACGAGGATAATCGACTATAATCAATTAATGGTGAAAATCACGAAAATCAATCCACAAAACCTCAAGAAAAATAATGGATTATGATTACACAATCATAATTTATCATCAATCTAGACTAAATTTGATTAAAAAGATAAAATCATAAGAAAACCCCAGAAATCCCCAAAACTAGGGTTCTAACCTCAATTGGGACAGTGAAGGAGGACCAGGTAGTGTTAAATGTGCACTAGGAACTTCAAAATGTTGTTAGATGATGATATCTAGTCAAATTACATGTGCTAACACTCAAAATCGCTACTGGTCGCCGAGCAGAAGGAAGAGGGATGAAAAATAGCGAAGGTTGACTGCTGCCCGCCTATATACAGAGGCGGGCTTTAGCACGCGCTAGGTGAATGATTAGCGTGCACTAACAGGCTGTAACAGCCGAGTGTTCTGACACAATATGCACTTAGATCTATAAGTGATTATTATAGCCTGCGCTACCCAAAAATCCGAGTGTTCTGTTCGGGACTTCAAATCCTGAGTGTTCTGCCCAGATTTGTTAGTGTGCGCTATTGTAATACATTAGCATGCGCTAACCCCTCTGTTCAGCGGTACATCTGTGAGACGTGATCAGTTCGAGCCCATCGTGAATGATACAAAACTGAAGGTTATAATTAAACAACGAAGCTCTTTTGAAGAGTACCAACATACAAGATCAAGCGCTAAATAAACACATGATTCAACCACCTGCCGATACAGAAAAATAATTACAAAAATCAAATAACCAATACTTTGGGAAATTACAAAATGACCCAAACTTTCGAGAATCACGATTCGAGGTCGGAAAGCAACACTCAAACTCATAACAGATCTAAATATATTAAAGAAACTCATAAAAACAAAGAAACAACAATTTTGAACAAGATTTATGAGAATCGAACCTAAATGCGGAAAAGTTACACCAATATGCGGACTCCTATAAAACAAAACCGGAACACATTTGAATGGCCAAAAGTGCAGAACAAAATAGTTTCAGAATACCAAAATAACTTAAAATGAGTCGCACAAAATATAAATACACCAAAAATAGAAAATACTAAAATAGAAAATGCAGATATTATATTCTCTCTCTCCAAAAAGTAGTTTCATCCTGAAACTTACAAAGTGAATAAATCGGGGTATCTCGACTTCATATTTTCTTCTGTCTCCCACGTGGCGTCCTCCGGTTCATGTCTCGACCATTGCACCTTAACCAAAGGAATGGTTTTGTGCCTAAGTTGTTTTACCCGATGTTCCAAAATCTTAATCAGTCTTTCTTCAAAGGTGATGTTGGGGCCCAGCCCAATATCTACAAAATCGATAATGTGACTAGGATCTGGTACATATTTCCTCAATTGGGAGACATGAAATACGATATGCACGTGACTCAAGGACGACAGAAAATACAAACAATATGTAAGATCTCCGACTCGCTCTAAATTTAAAAAGGTCTTTTGTATCTCGGAATAAGTATCCCCTTCCAACCAAAGTTCTAAACTCCCCGAGTCAGCGACACCTTTAGCAACACATGGTCCCCAACCTCAAACTCTAATGGCGGCAACATATATCATCATACGACTTCTGTTGACCCTGAGCAGTCAACAGTTTATCACGAATCAGGCGATCTTCTATCTCGTCTCGACTAGTAAACTCGGTTCAGTACCAATCAATTCGGATGTCATCCCAGCAAAGTGGCGATCTACCTATTAAAACCTTTTACCAAACTCCTACGAGGGCATAATCGACTATAATCAATTAATGTTGGAAATCGCAGAAACTCAAAACCTCAACAAAACCAATGGATTATGATTACACAATCATAATCTAACATCAATTTAGACTAAATCAGATTAGAAAGAGAAAATCATAAGAAAACCCCCAAATTTCCCAAAACTAGGGTTTTAAGAGATTTACCTCAATTAGGATGGTGAAGGAGGATTAGGCAGTGTTAAATCCGCACTAGGAACTTAAAAATGTTAGGTGATGATATCTAGTCAGATTACACATTCTAACACTCAAAATAGCCATTGGTCGCCGAGAGGAAGGAAGAGGAGTGAAAAATAATGAAGGTTGACAGCTGCCCGCCTATATATACATGTGGGCTTTAGCGCGCACTAGGTGAATGATTATTGTGCTCTAATGGGCTGTAACAGCCTAGTGTTCTGACACAATATGCACTTAGAGCCAGCTAAGTGATTATTATATCGTGCGCTAACGGACCCAAAACTCTGAGTGTTCTGTCTGGGACTTCAAAATCTGAGTCTTCTGCCCAGATTCATTAGCGTGCGCATTAGCATGTGCTAACCCCTCTATTAAGCAGTACAACTATGAAACCCGATCAGTTCTAACACATCCCGAATGATACAAAACTAAAGGTTAAAATTAAACAATGAAGCACTTTTGAGGGGTAGAAATATACAAACTCAAGCGCTAAACAAATACATGATTCCAACCACCCTACGGTACGGAAAAAAATTACAAAATCAAATACCCAGTACTTTAGAAAATTACAAAACGGCCCAAACTTTCAAAAATTACGATTCGAGGTCCGACAACAACACCCAACCTCATAACAGGTCTAAATATATTAAATGAACTTGTTGAAACAATAAAACGATAGTTTCGAACAAGATTTATGAGACACAACCCGAAAGATTCAACCCTAACACATACTGATATGCAATCAATCTTAGTGCTACTAAAAAAAAAAGGGGTTGAACTAAAGTCTACCCATTAAAACCCTTTACCTAACTCCCACGAGGGCATAATCGATTATAATATATTAGCGATACAAAACACAAAAATTAATCCACAAAACCTCGAGAAAAACAATGCATTATGATTACACAATCATAATCTATCATTAATCTAGACTAAATCGGATTCGAAAGACAAAACATAAGAAAACTTGAGTTCTAAGAGATTTATCTCAATTGGGACGATGAAGGAGGACCAGGGAGTGTTATCCGCAATAGGAACTTGAAAATCTTGTCAAATGATGATATCTGGTCAGATTACACATTCTAACACTCTCACCGAGGGGAAAGAAGAGATGTGAAAAGTAATGAAGGTTGACAGCTGCCTGCCTATATATACATGTGGGCTTTAGCGCGCACTAGGTGAATGATTAGCGTTTGCTAATAGGCTGTAACAGCTGAGTGTTCTGACAGAATATACACTCAGATCCAGCTAAGTGATTATTATGTCGTGCGCTAACGGACACAAAAATCTGAGTGTTCTATTCGGGACTTCAAAATCCGAGTCTTCTGCCCAGATTCATTAGCGTGCACTAATGATAGAATTAGTGTGCGGTATTGTAACACATTAGCATGTGCTAATGATACAATTAGCGTGCACTAACCCCTCTGTTCAGCAGTACAGCTGTGAAACCCGATCAGTTCGAACACATCCCGAATGATACAAAATTGAAGGTTATAAATAAACAACGAATTGCTTACCAGCATACAAATATCCATTGAATCCTAGGGGCAGATCAGTATTTCCCTCTTTCTGTGCTTCTTTCTCGGGAATTTACCCATCATCACCGGACCACATTTCTCATTCTCCAGTTCTGTCTATATGGCTTTCTTTCTTCTTTTTCTTCCGATGCTGAGACGCTCTTGGAAAGTGTTTTCGAACTCAAGCGCTAAACAAACACATAATTCCAACCACCCAACTATACAGAAAAATAATTATAAAAATCAAATACTCAATACTTTAGAAAATTACAAAATGGCCCAAACTTTCGAAAATCACGATTCAAGGTCGGAAAACAACACCCAAACTCATAACAGGTCTAAATATATTAAATCAACTCATAGAAACAACAAAACGACAGTTTCGGACAAGATTTACGAGAATCAAACCTAAACACGAAAAAGTTGCATCAATATGTGAATTCCCAAAAAACAACCCCGAAATTGCTAAAGGTACAGAACAAAATAGTTCATAGTACCAAAATAATTGCAAGCGAGTCGTCAGAAATGAAAATACACCAAAAATAGATATTCTCCTCCATTGTTCTTCATAAAGAACTTTGTATTCCTAACTTAAATTCAAGTCCATATGCAAGTAATTAGCTCATCTTCAATTCCATCCAAGTAGAAATGATTTTTAGCTCTCTTTAGAATTTGAAAATTTTGGATGAACTTAGGTTTTAATATCTAAGATGATTGTGAGGCACATGTGAGTAGTTAGAAAAAATTTATTCATTTATTCTAGTTTTCGAACCAAGGAACATGAAAGGGAATCGAGTGTCGGTAGTTGTTTGTTAGTAATGCGATGTGGTATGTGGTCAAGTTGGATTCTCGGTGAGACCCATAGCTTTTCTCATTAAACTGAGATTGAATGCAAAGACCTAGAGTACAAACTTGTTAATCGAGTATGTTGTTCGTTAAACTTCATTTGGCTCAATCGACAACCAAAACTTAATTGTTTACGATGAAAGGTCGAGCAGCAGAGCGAAGCGTAAACAAGAGTCTGGAATGATTTTGCTTGTGATTGTTGATTTTCCAGGTGGGCTTTGTATACGAAACTAACTTGATCTTTGCCCTATTTTGGTGAAATCTTTTACAAGCAATTTACGATTTAAATGATTATCATGCATAAAACTTTTATGTGGATTCTTATGAACCTATCACCATTGGCTTGCCACCTAATGATCATATCTTGAGCTAGACAAAGGTTGTTGTCTAGGGTTAGTGTACACAGTACTCGGTACTGTAAGCTCTCTGTGGGTGGTCAATCTTGAGGAGTCACGTCTGCAGGAGGTAGTCACCTTCCCCGACGTATTTATGGATACGGTAAATCTAATGATATATGGAATAAAATAAAATGATTTAGTAAATATGGGCTTTTCCTAAAACCCCCGTATGTTACTTCTTATATGCATGATGACAAGTGAGAAAACAAAATTTATCTTTTAACAATATGTTCATTGAGTATGTTATACTCAACCCTGTATATCTTTTAAAATGTGTAGGTCGAGCAGGGGTAGACGGAGGGTGTTGAATAAAAGTGTTTTGACTATAAATGATGTTAAGCCCTAGTTACATATCTTCATATATGTAACCAACCATGTTTTTCCACTGCGATAAGTCTTTTATGACTATGCTTTCTATGTCACATCGTTTATAATTAACTATGAAACCTTTCTTAAACTTCAAGGTTAAGATTCGTATTATATGTTCCTACATTGTATTCTAAATCATTCATACGGGATTGATCCCCCTTTATGATGCCTTATTAGGTTATTCATGAAAATACACCCCTCCTTCTTATCGAATGCATGTTTCCCCTTTTTTCCCTGCTTCTTATTTTCTCTCCCGAGTCGCGCCCTGGTTGTGCCATCCTTAGAGATAAGGGGTCGTGATAGAATAGTATCAGAGAGGTTCAATCACTATGAGTTTATTTTTTTCAAGTGAATTTTAGTTTGATTCTTTAAACTAATATAAGAATTAATTGTCAACTCAACATCCCTTCATGTTATGCTCAACCGAAGAGAAAGGTAAATGATCTAAAAGTTTTTATGATTTAAACTTTCTTTTGCAAGGAAAAATATATCCCTTTATGAGCTTTTATGAGATGTTAATTACGAATATCATTGGGACGATGTGTATGACAAAGTGTATAATGTACGAAGAAAACCTAGAAGCTTCCTTAGGATCTTCTGTTGCACGAACGAGAATTCAAGTACCTTAAGTATTTCAGCATGTACATGAACGTGAAGAATTAACGATGATAATGTAATGACGAGGAAAATGATGCAATGACATATCAAAATGAATATCACTTACATATGAGTGACGAGTATAGTTTTCCTCTACCGGGATGTCCATTTTTGTCTGGCCCCCAATAATTTTCTTAATGTACCATGTTAGCGAGTTATTTTTTATGTGCTAGGTGATTCTGAGAGTCCAAAGTTTGAGTCGAGAACTTAGGATGAGATTTGTATTCTTCTTATAAAAACCCTTTAGCAGAGTTCCTCTATTATCTCGAGATGTTGATGTATTATACCAACATCTTCTTCATAGCATGGCGACCATGGAGATGACACCACATAAGCTACTGAGGAGAGACTGGACATGAGGTGACCTTATGGAAGCTATTCGCGGCACATACTGAGGCTCCAGTGTCACTATATCCCAGCATGTGGTGGGTGTAAAGGCGACCTGGCGCCTAGCTGCTCCTCATGGTATCTCAAACTTTGGTGGCATCCGGTGCCTCATTGACCTCCTTCCGATCAAGTGGAGGGAATAGGCTGCTGCAGTCCCATGGTACTACATCTATTTGCGTGAGCCTACTTTAATACCGACTCGCAATTTTCCGGCCTTTGCTATTCAGATCACCACTCAGTACCTCCACCACCATGTACCTTCCTTTGGACCTCGTGTGCACCGACCGTATGCTAGAGGAGCTTTGCCAGAGAGGCCATCCACACATTCATCCAGCCATATGGTTCTTATTGAACCTCCTCATGCTCATGATAGATTAAACCTTGAGGTAGGGACCTCAGGACCTCGTTGTAAGGATATGATCACCATATTTATTCTTAGGAGGATGTCTCCACCACTGCAACCTATGCCATCCGCCGGTCCAGTCCACACACGTCTGATCATGGATGATGCTCATCTGCTTCTTCTAAAGAAGCATAAAGTCGTTGAATACCCAGTTGCAGCCGTGCCAGTTGCAGATAAGGACCCGGAGGAAGATTCGGATGAGGATCTAGAGGAGTAATCTAAGGGAGACAATGCAACCGCTGAGTTCAGAGTGAGTTGAGGCATTCCAGGATGGTGCTATACAAAGTATATTACATAAACATAAATAAAAAATTAGATAATGACAATAGTTTAATAAGTGTTCCCAAGACTTAATCACATTCAAAAAATAGTTTAAAATTTTGAAAGCATCTCAGAAATCTTGGAAGTTTTAGAAATTGAAAAGTCTTGAAGATCAAAAGTCCTTACTTCATGGAATAACTTCAAAATTGTTTGGGTCTCGACCTAAAAATCATCTTCCATAAAACTTTCTTTCACAATTCTTAAACAACATATCTTGCTCGTGACCCCATAATCTCTTGTCACGTGTATCGGTAGGCTTGACAACCCGCATGGACTGAGCCAAACATCATAATCAGAACATTCATAAACACAAATTCTCGATCCCACGATCTCCTGCCATGTGTATCCTTAGGTTTAATAACCCACACGGACGGAACCAAACATCATAGTTACAACAATCACAAACTCATATTTTTGACCTCATGATCTTCTGCCATGTGTCGTCGTAGGCCCCATCAAATCCACACGGTTGAACCAAGTACCACTCTTAGTTTATGACCACATGATCACTAGCCATGTTTCATCGTATGCCCCATCAGACCAACACGATTGAACCTGAATATCACTTATTGAGCTCTAATCTCATAGTTTTTGTTATTTATCCTCACAGATACTGGCGAACCCATATAAGTGAACTTAGCAACCGCAAGATACCACATTTATAAGCAATTAATTCCACAATACATACCATCGACATCACAATCGTCATCATGAGACAATACACGATATATACAACATAATGACCCGATCAAGTTTACAATACCATACACATCCAAGTGTATAAACAAACCAATACATTCATCACAAGATCAAGAACACAGTACAAATCAAAGTGTATGACTATTCAATCAATCACATTTATCATTACAATCTCATGACAAGAGACATTAAAGAACAACATCAAAGTAACAAGGCATCAATACCTATCATTCACGGTAATTCCACAAACCACATTCAAACAAGAAATAACAATCACAACCCAACACACAACTTTAATCAATCCAGCACACAACTTTAATTTAAACATTATAAATCATATAGGCAAGATACTTGCCTCAAAAATCAACGCACGAATGATTCCATGAATAGACTCCATCGCACGGATCTGATTCCTTAAAGTTCGACAAACACACAAAAACACAAAGGTTACTATGAGCATAAAAATCAAACATGATAGCAAAGATGCCCAAACCGAGCTTAACCCGCTAAACAATAATTGACGCGACTAAGGTTCAATGGTTCCTAAGAACACCCAAAATCACAAATTTGGTCAAACAAAGCTGAGTAATATGGTCATATACTATGTATTACAATTTGCAATACAAGATAATACAAATATATTGAACAATTTTGGATTAAAAGTCCAAAATCCAGAAGACCCGCATAATATTTCAAGAAGCATTTTGGGAGGAAGTACCTTTGGTCCGGTGAAAGAGATGGAATTGAATGGTGATATCCACATATCAAGCCTCTCAAGTTGATGAGTATCATTCCTAGTATCTCAAGTCCCAAACTCTCACCCAAAATCGCACACAAGGACGAAGAGAAACAAAGGAATGGCAAAAAAAGAAATAAACACACAACTATTGTTATTCGTGGCCTAAAACCGAAGGTGCATCATAATAATATTGATCCAATCAATAAACCGAACTCATAAACAAGATCGATCAAGCTTCGGATATACTAATAAAATAATTCAAAGTGTGAATTTAGAAATCATACCTTGAAGACCTTTGATTAAATCTTGATGATTGAGAACACACTCGAAATTGTCGAAGCTTTATAAAATCCTGAGCACCAGAAACATTGTGCCTCTATGTATCACACATCGGAAAGATGACCAAATAAATTTTTTCTTCTTGTTCTACAAGAACACAGCTAGAAGATGATAGTAGTAGTTTTCTATATTATTTAAATTACACTTAAGTAAATAATAGATATTTTTCTTTCTCACAAAATACACTTAAGAACAAAGCTTAAGACTTGAAGAAAATTCTCTCCCTCACTCTAGGATGCCCACGGCCAAATGCTCAAGTTTTTTGAGGAGGATGAAGTTTGATGATATAGAAATCAATCATGCTTCATTCTGTACAAAAAGCCCCACTTAATAAAATACACCTATGTATAAAATAATGTCCCACATTATATTATCTGTAGGTCACAAGTCGTCAGAAATAAGTCTAGAGGGGGTGAATAGACTTATTGAAACTCTTTTTCCAAGAAGTAAGGATTAAGGAGTTTCTCAGCTGATGCTACAGATGACTTAGAGTCGTCTATATACAATATAAGTGCGGAAGAATATAATGAAACACTATGTATGAATGCAGCAGTTAAGTATGATGCTAAAACAATAAAGTACGAAGGCAATTTATAGTGGTCTCAGAGGTGGGGTAATCCTCTACTAATCCACTTTCTCCAAACCAGTTGGAGATGAATCCACTATAATTTTCAACCAGTGATAAATATTACAGTGATTCTACAACTTAGCTACAACAACTTCCAACCAGTGGAAATCCTGTCGTTGCAACTCCTTTCTGACTGCCTAGCACCACTCGATCTATAAATACTTGGATGTCTATCAGTCGCGTAACTTCAACCAGTGAAGTACCCCGTACTCAGGTTTTAAGTCAAGAGTGTTTTGTCTTCTCCAACTAAGAGCTTTCTTCGTATATGAACTTGTGAATTCTTCTATTCACAATGCTATGGATTTCTTGATCACTTGATTGCTTTAATTGCTTGAGAGTATAGTTCGCATCGTACTTTGCTCTTTCAAATCTTCAGATATTAATATCTTGTCAATCCTTAGAGCTTTTCGTCATAGCCATTGCAAATCTGTAACAAATCCTTTCGTTGGAGAAGTAGACTTCTTTGTTTTTCTTTTTGAGCATTGCAAGGCTGGATTCTCTTTTTAATCCATTTCCGACTGTTGTGAAGACTTTCACATGGAAGCGCCGGATCTTTTGATTTTAATATGCCTAAAGTCTTCAGAGGTGGGTCTGGATGATTTATTTAATTCATATCCTTTCGGGAATCTCTCCAATCTATCCCTTATCGCCCACATGTGACTTTCTGTAATTATTAACTTTTCAACTCATGCTGACGTGGACAGGTTTACTTGGACGATGACTTATCTGATCTCACTAAGTCAATTTGTCTGATGTGCAGTCAAACTTCTCTGTCGTCGGACTTCTATGACGATGACTTCTCTAATGTCCTGACGAGACTTCTCTGATCTGTCGATTTGTCTGAAGTCTTCTAACCTGATGTACTTGACTGGTCTGATGGTCAAATTTTAGATGACTTGGGCTCCGTCTGATCACTTGACTACAGTATGGTCAAACTTCTCTGATAAAAATTATTGACCAGCACTTCTCTATTTTTAACTTGACTGAGACTCGGCTTTCTGCAGTGTTTGGTCAAACTTCTCTGATGTTGCCTGTCTGACCGAAACTTCTCTGATGTACTTATCTGCACTTTGTACTTAGCCGATTTTAAGCCTAACTTAAATGGCCTATAGAAGATACTCATTTGGTTCTTCTTTACATTTTGCTAAGTATCTAACTTAACATAATTTGGCCTATGGAAGATACTCATTTGGTTCTTCCTTATATTTTTCCAAGTAATAAGCATACATTTGAATAAACAAGTACAATGATGACATCAACAAAATCTAACAAGTATTCCTAACAAATTCCCCCTATTTTGATGATGGCAAAACTTTAAGCAAATTATTCAAATGAGGAACAGGTGTGCACATAGTCAAGTGCAAGATACAAACTAAAACCAGTCTTGTTTTGAGACAACTAGAGGTTGTCGTTCAAATGACTGTTTATATTAATTTTCTACATTGTTTACAAGTACATAGCTTTCATGATAAAGCAAATACAGAAAAATTAAAAGTACTTGAAAACAAAAAATTACATGAAAAAGTACAAGTACAATAAATCATATCCTATCTGCCTCTGCGGACAGTTTGCTTGGGAGGCCTATATAATTTGGCTCCAATAGGCCTCTTACAGACAAGTTCAAGTCCGTACTTCCTTTTAATGATCTGAGATGCAAAGTTCTGCTCGCCTGTGGTTGAAAAATTATTCTTCTCGCATAGTGCTCTGATTTCTTCTTGCAGCTCTAGCTCATCCAATTCTCCGTCCAATCTGGTAGGAGCTTCTTCTGCTCTGAATTCCGGGATCATGGGAATAGCATCCCAGTTGGATGCATATTTAAGTGCGAGCTTCCAAAGAGTAGGCCATCTGGTGTTCATATAATTTATGAAAATTTGTTGAGGGGAGCTTTCCTTGTCCTGGAGTATCTCCCAGAGATAATACTTCTCTGAGAACTCTTTCCTGGCATCCACCCAAACAGTCATAAACTCTGATGGTAAAAATGCTCATCTCCTTGCCTTGTTCTTTTCTTCTTCAGATCAGGCTGGTCTTCAATATGCTCAGGATCAGCTACTTCCTTTCTTTTTAGGCTTGATGGTCTGGCTTCAAGTAAGGGGATATCTTGCCTCTTTTTGGATCTGAGCTCCTGTCTAACTGTCTCAGCCTGTTTCTGACCTGTTACTTCCCTTGATTCCCCTTGCTTACTCCCTTCCCCCTTTTTGCCAGCATCAACTAGCATAGTCAACTGCTGCTCAACTCTTATCATCCAGTCTGACATGCCAAGAGGCATCCTGGAGTTTATGGGAGGGGGAGGTACACCTATCTGTATTAAGGTGTCCAGCTTGGAGTTTAGGGTGTGTATAATCTGCAGGTCAGGTTTGACTTCTGCAGCAAGTTGACCCCCAACAGTTTCTTTGACAATTTTGCGGATCAGGTCAACCATCACACGTGAGATGGGTGATGCCTGAGGAGAGTGATCACCTGAGCTTTCTGTGCCTGTAGGTATGTTTGCGGTAGATAGACCTGGCAAAATAGGCCCAGGCCCGCGGGCCGGGCCAGCCCGCCCGTTTTTGGGCGGGCATTGGGCTTCATATTTTTGGCCCAAAAACCGGGCCTTTTGGCCCTAGATTTGGCCCGCCTGTTGAGGCCTGGCCCAGGCCCGCCCGGCCCAATTTTTTTTTTTTTTTTTTTTTTTTTATATTTATGTTATATGTAATTATAATATTTAAATTTTTTCCTTATTTGTTAGATTAGATTACATCTATATGTTAATTATTGATGTAGTTTTATTTTTTATGGGACTTTGTGATTACTTTATAGTATCTCATATCAATAATAATATTATTTTATGATTTTTATAAGAAAGTAGTAGTGATAAATGAAATGATGATCAAATAAAAATATTTATATATTTGTCTTTTCATTGTGGTAGTGTAGTAAATAATATAATTATCAAATAAAAATAATTCTACATTTATTTAATTGATTGTGATAGTATAGTGAATAATATAATAATTACGGATCAAAAAATATTTCTATAATTATTCAGAAATAATATTTCAAAAAAAAAAAGTCGAGGCCCGGGCATGGGCCGGCCCGCCTGCGCCACGGCCTAATATTTTTGGCCCAAAAAAAACCGGGCCTTTTTGGCCCGGCCCAGATTTGGCCCGCCCGTTTTTTGCCCGGCCCGTTTGGGCCGAGCCCGCCCGTTTGCGAGGTCTAGCGGTAGACCTACCTATCTGAAGACTCCTATCTGCAGGTGGCTGATCAGATGGGGTATTGTCTGGAGTCCCCGATCTGTCTTCTTGATCATCTGAGCTAGGGTTTTGGGCAGGTGCCCCAGCCTTATCTTCTCTGTCTTCTTATTTGTCTTTTTTTTTCTACCTCTTCTTCTTCCTTCTCTTTTTCCTCCTTTTCTTCTTCTTCTTGTTCTTTCTCTTCTTCATCCTTCTTTTCCTCCTTATCATCATCATCATCATCTTTTCCATCTTTTTCTTCCTTCTCAACTTCTTCTCCTTCATCATCTTCTTCTTCCTACTCCAATTCTTCTGTCTTTTCCTCTTCTTCTTCACAAGTTTGTTTTTCAACTTCATTATTTTCTTCCTCTTTTTCATCTTCTTTCTCTTCTCTCACTTCTTTTCCTTTTTCTTCAACTATAATTTTTTCTTCGTTTTCAATTTCTTTCTTTCCAGACTCTTCTCCTTTTTCTACTTATTCAATCCCAATGCTCTTCTCTCCACTCCCATTCCCATCACCAGAAACAGTGCCAGCCAGGACACTTTCCAGTATTAGAAAAACACATTTGTCCATGTTGGTTTTAAAATTGGACAAAAACTAATTGGGTTTGAGCATTTAAAATATGTCAGTCTCATGACAAAAATCCATAAGAAGCTCCTCTGTAGCCTGGGGAAGATCCCAGCTACTGTTTTCTATAAGGATTTGCAATTAAGAGAATGGAAGTGATTTAAAATATTTCCATTCATAATAGACATTTATGAAAGATACTTGAAGAGATTTTTGTTTTACCTCTTGAAGTTGTTCCACTGTTAGCCCCAAAGTATCGATGTCCAACAAATTGAGAGAATATCCTGCACCAGGTATGTTGATCACAAGATCAGCTTCTTCTTCAGTCATATCTGGCAGGGTGATCCGAGGGATCTCTTCAGCAATGAGGTCTGATTGGTCAGGAATAAGAACTAGTGAAGGGATGATCTGCATATGATCTGTATGGGCAGGTTCATGTGCAGATTAGTGATCTGATTGCTCTTTCTCTTCAAAGATTAGACGCCTGGGCCTCTTGGGGGAGGGTTCCGGTGAGGATTGGATCAAAACTGGCTCTCCTGGGGCTGGTCCCCTTCTCTTGAAACGAAGGGCTATTGGAGTGTTGTCTGAGTCTGAGTCAGACGGATCTGCAGGTAAGTCGCGGGCTGCAGATTGGTCTTCATCAGACTCGTCTGAACTAGAGGGGTATCTGTAAGGTGTAGGCTTTATGGGCATTTCCTCCAGAATTTTTGTTGCCTTCCTTACACTTCCCAATCTTCTCAAAGTTTCTTGGTCTAGGTGACCAAGTCTTTTGTTAACGTGGAAGGGATCTGCATTTCCCTTCGCCAGACCCAAGTGTTCCAAAATCCAACTGACCTGCATCCCAAAGGCTAATTTGGTCTTGAACCTCTTCTCATCATCTAGCCATTGGGCTTTATTTACTTCACACACCAATTGTCTGAAGATATAGTCAGCCCAGTCAATCGGCTAATCTTGAATCAGGGCTCCCATAACTGTAAACTTGGCTAATGATAGCTGATCGTAGCTGCCAGCCATAACCATCACTATCTTGTTGGTAATATCCAATGCATAGCGATATTCCTTTCGCAGCTCTCTCCTCTTTGCAGTTAACTTCAGTTTTGACGGCCGGCCAACAGCCTTGATCTTCAGCCAGATGTCAGCTGCATTCTGCTTCAATGCCTCTACGGCCACGCCTTGATATTTCATCTCGAAAGCCTTTTCGACTGTTTGTGGATTGATTTCCACTTTTTCTCAAAATATTGAGATCTTGATGCCCTATTCTAGAACTCTAGCTTCCTTATAGAATGCGATAACAGCCTCTTTGTAGAGAAATTTGGGGCTGATACTCAGGAATGGGTAAATCTCATTCATCTTCATGGATCTGATGATGTCGTACACTTCGTTGTCCAGATTTGTTTCGAGAAGCCCCTCGAAATCCACC
This sequence comes from Orobanche coerulescens, assembly GCA_033398695.1. Classification (NCBI taxonomy): domain Eukaryota; kingdom Viridiplantae; phylum Streptophyta; class Magnoliopsida; order Lamiales; family Orobanchaceae; genus Orobanche; species Orobanche coerulescens. The sequence goes on from CM065809.1 coordinate 85,500,398, forward strand.
ACCAGACTAAAAATAATATGGTCCTTCACAGCCTTTAGATTTACTCTTTCGAAATACGATTCCATTTCTGCACAAGAAAATTTTTCTGAGTGTATTGAAAATTCGAAAGGAATTCTGCTTTTGAAAACAAGGGTTTGAGTGTTTTGAAGAAGGTAAAGTTGTGAGATGATTTTTCTCATCTTTAAATAGAAAAGTGAAGAGACGTTTGGAATTTAATATTCATTTATTTAAATGGTGGTCCACCTTTTGAGATTTTAAAATTTAAATTAAATTAATCGGTGGTCCAGCTTTTGAAAATTTAAAAAGTGACGGTTGGATTTAATTGGTCATTGTGGAGGTCATGTGGACGTGTAGTTGCCACGTGTATATAAACAATAATTTAATATTCTAGAGTCGGTCAGGGATCGAGAACTTAGCTGGTTGACCATTTGACTTTTTTGACTGATCTGCATCAGGTGAGTTGTATTGCCTGTAGTCTCGATCAGCTAGGTTTCTTCGTCTAGCCTTCGTCTTCTTGTCTGATCTGCTCAGCTAGCTTTTTCATCTATACTAGATTCCCAATCTAGTAATCCAAGTTCCCTGCTCAGCTCCAAAAACCTATCTTCTGGAAAGGTTTGGTGAATATGTCAGCAACCTGGTATTCTGTGCTGACTCTTTCTACTCTGACTCTCTTGTTAAGCACATGGTCTCTTATGAAATGATGTTTAACATCAATGTGCTTCATCCTGGAGTGCAATACTGGATTGTTCGTGATTACAATTGCACTGTTGTTGTCACACCATATTGGGACTTCATTTGTAATGATGTTGTAGTCCCTTAGCTGTTGTCTGGTCCATAAAATCTGGGCACAATAGCTACCTGCAGCTAAGTATTCTGACTCTGTTATTGATATAGAGTTAGATACCCGCTTCTTGCTAAACCAGGATATCAGTTTGGTTCTTAGGAAATGGCACGTTCCACTGGTGCTCTTCCTATTAATTTTGTATCATGCGAAATCTGCATATGAGTATCCTGATAGCTCAAAGTTATCATCCTTAGGGTACCATAGTCCAACATTGACTGTAGACTTAAGTTATTTGATTATCCTCTTAGCTTCATCCCGGTGAGACTGCTTTGGCTTGGATTGAAATCTAGCACATACTCCCATGGCATATGATATGTCTGGTCTGCTTGCAGGCAGATAAAGAAGTGATCCAATAAGTCCTGTATAGTGGGTTGGATCCACTGATATGCCTCCTTCATCTGCATCTAGATGTGTGCTTGTGCTCATAAGATTCTTGCTAGTTTGGCTGATTCCATTTCAAATCTCTTGATTAAATCTCTGGTATATTTAGCTTGATTGATGAAAATTCCATTTTCCATATGTTTAACTTGCAAACCTAGAAAGAAATTCAGTTTGCCCATCATACTCATCTCAAATTCTCCTTGCTTGAGATTTGAGAATTTCTCACACAGCTCCGGGTTGGTTGAGCCAAATATGATATCATCCACATATATTTTAACTAATAATATGTGGTCTTCATGCTCCACTCTGAATAAGATCTTGTCCACCTTTCCTTTGCTGAAACCATTCTTCTCAAGAAACACATAAAATGTTTCATGCCATGCTCTTGGTGCCTGCTTAAGTCCATATAGAGCTTTTAGAAGCTTGTAGACTTTGTCTCCTTTGACAAATCCAGCGGGTTGCTCCACATAGACTTCTTCTTCTAGAATTCCATTTAAAAAGGCACTCTTCGCATCCATTTGGTAGACTTCAAAATCCTTGAATGCTGCATATGCAAGGAATAGTCTGATGGCTTCTAATCTTGCAACAGGTGCATAGGTTTCATCAAAATCTATTCCTTCACATTGTGCATAGCCTTTAGCAACAAGTCTGGCTTTATTCCTAACAACAACTCCATCTTCATCGCATTTGTTCTTGTACACCTATTTGGTGCCAATAACCTTCTTGTGATCTGGTCTGTCTGTTAGTTCCCAAACATTGTTCCTTTCCATCTGGTTGAGCTCTTCTTGCATTGCATTGATCCAAGAGTAGTCTTCCAATGCTTGTTCTGTAGTCTTGGGTTCTATTTGAGACATAAAACATGAAAACATTGCCATTCCTGCTGGTAGAGTGGACTGTTGGTCTTGATTCCATCAGTTAGGTTTCCAATAATCTGCTGAATGGGGTGATCTCTAAGCCACTTAGGAATGTCTTCTTCTTCAGGGTCTGTTCCCGCTGTAGAGTTGCTTTGGTGAACTCCTTCTCTTTCTGATTCAGCTTGGTTCTGGCTTTCTTGGTCTGCCACTGGATCAGCTACAGTCTTGTCATATGCAGGTGGGGGTCCTGTCTGATCTGTAGATGCGTCTTTATCAGCTACAGATGGGTCTTTATCAGCAGCAACTGGATCAGGTAGGTGTTGAGGTCCTATCTGATCTGCAGTTGGGTCTTCAGGCTGGTCTGCAGGTGAGTCCATCATTCCTGTATCATGGATGATGACTTCTTCTAAGGTTGCAGATTTGAGTTTATTCTCAATTAATTCCACCTGTTTCCTGTATTCAGCAGTAGATTCATCAAATACCACATGAGGTGTTTCCTCCACAACTAAGGTTCTTTTGTTAAAAACTCTATATGCCTTGCCTCTTTGTGAATATCCCATAAAGAGACCATCATCAGTTTTAGCATCAAAGGCATTTAGTTGGGTTTTACGATTGTTGTGGATGAAACACTTACAACCAAAAATATGGAAATAAGCAACTGTAGGTGTTCTGCCATTCCAAACCTCATAGGGAGTTTTGCCATGTCTCCCTACTATCATACTCCTGTTTTGAGTGTGACATGCTGTGTTGACAGCTTCAGCCCAGAACCTTTTGGGCAGGTCTGCTTCTTCAATCATGGACCTGGTTGCTTCCTTCAAGGTTATGTTTCTTCTTTCGGAAACACCATTCTGCTGTGGATTCTTGGCTGCAGAGAGATCGTGCTGGATCCCATCCTGATCACTGTACTCAGTGATTGCTTTGTTGAGAAATTCTACTCCTCTATCTGATCTGATCTTGATGATTGAGAGAGATTTCTCATTCTGGATCCTTCTCAGCAGCTCAGGTAGCTTTGTTAAGGTTTCACTCTTCTTATATAGAAAGACAATCCAGGTGTACCTTGAGTAGTCATCTACTACTACTAGAGCATGCTTTCTGCCACTTAGGGTCCTTGGCTTGATAGGACCAAATAGATACATGTGAAGTAGATCTAGGATCCTTGTTGTGAAAGTGGTAGGTTGGACTGGCTTGAATGATGCTCTGGTCTGCTTCCCTTTCTGACATGCATCACATGCAACACCCCCAGATCGAACCGGGAATATTACACGCCGCACACCCTCTCCGTGAGGATCCACCAGGCTAGACATCAAAACAACACATTACATCACATACCGACGAATCAAAATAACGAACCAATAGACCGATTTGGTCTGTCGTCACTGACTTACAAATCAAAATACATAAACTCATCCAGACTCATACCCATGTAAGGGTAAAATACTCGCAACAATGAACAATAAGACAGCGGAAAAGACAATACAATGGACTCCGACTAACTGAACCCAAAACTGGCCTTCGTGTGATTAGTATCATTCGTATTTCATCATCCCTCGCACCGATCCTGTGTCTTGCTCCCGAAAACCTGCATGTACCTGGACACAATACAGATATCCACCCCCCGATTACTCGGGGGTTAGCAAAACTCCACTGTTTCACTAGTGCAAGTATAAAGTGCAAATACGAGCCATACACAACATATTCCGAGAATATAACGAAAGACTTCCCGAGATATATTTAGTTAAAAAATAGTTCAAGTCTTGAAAGCAGAAACGAAGCAAGTAAGCATTTTGAAAACATTTCCAAATCTCGGGAGTTTTGAAAACATCAGAAATTGAAAAGTTCTTAATTCCTCAAAAGCCATTTAGGGTCACAACCCCAAAGTTCAATTTCCAAAATACAAATTCGTTTAACAAAACACGGGGTCCACGACCCAACTGTTCCGGTCACAAAACATAGGGTCCCCGACCCGGTCATCCACTTCAATTCACTTACAAGGACACATTACACGTAACACATTATTCTTATGCGATTCTAGCCAAGCACCAAGACTCGATATATAATGTCTCTCGACCCCGAGCACAAAGCATTGTGATACTCCGGACAATATCACAATTAACGAAAACATCGTCATCCTCAAGATGAAAAACCACAACTGGTAACCCGCGGTCGTACCCCTTAGTATCGACCCCCAGACATCCCGTCGGACACTCCGGGTGGGAAACCACTTCCGCGGCCGTACCCCTTAGTATCGACCCCCAGACATCCCGTCGGACACTCCGGGTGGAAGTTCATCCACACACGCACCCAAGTCCACTTCCGTGGCCGTACCCCTTAGTATCGACCCCCAGACATCCCGTCGGACACTCCGGGTGGAAGGAACAACACACACACACGTTCCAAAATCACAGTTGCAAACCACAAGACTCGAAGGTCAATCACAGTATATATAGTCGAAGTACCTTACTAGAATGGCCAGTTCATCCAACATATACTCACGACCAAGTAATGATACGATTCACAAGGAAGCACAAGATTTCAACAGCACCGAACGACACAACTAATATCACACAAACTCACATATTCATCCATAAACACGTGACTCCAAGCACATAATTTGACAAAAGAATTACACTTTACATTTACCCACGACATAATCATACGCAATGACATCACAAGAAAGTAAGGTGATTCTTTACTCGACACTAGCACACATATTCAACTAAGAACATTAATTCCCTACACACACGGGTCACCTTTACAAAAACCATGATGATAAATATTCCGATTCTTTTGAAAAATGGTTATTAATATTTATTTAGCACATATCGATGATTAACAACCATAATATCCACAAAACACGTAATGTATGGGCAAGATACTTGCCTCGATAATCGATTCCGGACACTCCTACAATCACGGCTCAGTCGGGACACCTCGTGTAATATCCGGTTGTAATTCAGTCATTATCATTCAGTAATTTCATTCGGTGATTGTCACTCAGTGGATTTTCACTCATTTATAATCATTCATCAATCATGTTCATTCACCCGTGTTCACCGTTCGGAAAAACTTCGAGTTGTGTATCGTTTTTGTTCATCGTTTCAACTTTCCTCTTATGAGTTCGACTTTGTTAGATCACCATTAATTTTTGGTAACTCCAAAAATTCTTAATCTTTGCAATATTATAGATCATCGAGTTAGATTTCCAATGGTTCAAACGGTGAGTCAATCGGAGTCCGGACGAGAGAGTTATGGTCGTTTTAGCTCCCCCGCTCATTTCTCAGTTATTGGCCGATCACTGCCGACCGAACTCGGCCGTGTCGTCCGACACGTGCCGTTCCGTACTAGTCCGGAAATGCCGAAGTTTCTGCCACAGGACCCGACCGTGTGGTGCAGCACGGCAGTCGAACTCTTAGGATAAGCGAACCGATCGCCCGACGCCCGACCGTGTTCCAGGACACGGTCGAGTCATGCCGAGTCGCTGTCGGACGGGTCACTATCGGCAGGCCCTCCGCGCCGCGACCGTGTCAAGCAGGACACGGTCGAGTCCCTGTCGTCCAGTTGCGCGCCACGACCGTGCCGATCGGCACGGGCCGTGTCGATCGGCACGGGCCGTGTCCGGCAGGGCAGTCAACCCCTATAATTCATTTTTTTTTTGAGCATTTCAACTCATTTCTTTCCCATTTCTTCACCTACAACCGAGAGAGAGAGCTTGAGGGAGGGATTTCCTTCACAAATCATTTGAGTGTTTGATTTTCTTCATCTCCTTTCGATCGGGAAGCCCGGATAATCGATCTAACGCGTGTTCCTTGGATCATAGAGCTTGGATATTCAAGAGTTAATTTCTTCGACATCTTGACTTCTCGATTTTGTGTGGGTATTGACGTTTTGGATGATTAAATCATGGTGTATGGTGTGATATATGCGTGATTATGGACATGTTTGAGTATTCACCGGATTATTGAAAGATTATTCAAGAACACTTTGAATTTTGTGTTGGATTTTGGGGGTTTTCGTAGATTCGTCCGTTTTGTCCGATTGAAGCTTGAGAACCTTGAGATTTTGATATATATCTATACCGTATGAGTGTTTTCTTCCGATTTTACGGGTTAGATTGTGCCATTTTCGGACTTTTGAGAGTTTGGGCGATTTCCCAACCTTTAGTTATCCACTCGTATATTTTCTTGAATCGTAGACGAGTTTCGGGAGTCTCTTCGTGTAATTCGAGTATGGATAATTAATTGTCATATTCCTTGCGAATCGTTTAGGTGCCGGAAGCGCATTCTCGGACCTACCGAACTCATACCTTTCCTCCGTTCGATTTATCGATGTCTCAAAGGCAAGTATACATTTATGATTGTACGTTCTCGACTTTGAAAGTATGAAATATTGATGGTATGATTATTTCTAGCCACTCCGGGACGGGCCTATGGTCCTCTGAGGGTTTCGTAGCCTCTGGTGCGATTCCATGGTTGATATGAACGAACCGTTTATACGGCATTCATATGAAATAATGTTGGCATGTAATGAACGAACCGTTTTGACGGCATTCCTACATGTAACGGCGTATGATATGAACGAACCGTTTCTACGGCATTCACATACGTCTTGAGATTTTAGTCATTCCGGAATACTAGTCTTGAATTGATGCATTGACGGTTACATTTACTTTATTGTCGAGGAGTATTGTGTTTCATACTTGATATACTTGCACTAGCTATTCGACGGCTAACCCCTTTATGGGGGAAATACGTTTCATGTATTTCAGGTTCCAGGAGAGCGGACGGGCAGGTATCGGGTCGGCATAAAGATGGTGGGCAAGTGTGATACTGTGTCTTTCTTCCAGTTTTATTTCTTTGGAGATCCCCGTTCAGTGTTGTTGTACTGGATTGGCTATTGAATACTCGAGTATTGTTTTCCTTTTTCCTTGATGTTCCGGCCTGTGTTTGCCGAAGTATTGAATTGAGTTGTGATGTTTGTAAATACATTGCTTATATTTCGAATACCTTTGTATTGTTTTTCATTCCAATGTGTGTAGACCTTATCGGTCAAAAATTATGGTTCCGCGTATGTTTAGCCTTGTGGGTCCCACGGCGGGGCTTACGGCGCTGTAATATCCCTGAATAACTTGGGGGTGTTACAGAATATGGTATCAGAGCTTAGGTCTATGGATACCTAGGCTGTCGGTCTTTTGGGTCGATCGAGTCGTTAATTGTCCACAGTATCACAACTCAGCCATCATCACAGTGCGACCGGTACTTGTAAGACCTCTCACTCTTCTGGTGTTTCCTTATTCGTTTTGCTTCCTTTTATCGGTATTCTTGAGAATCGGACACTTTGTTGATGCGTGATTGAATTGTGCTTACGTGACTTGTGTGTTCTTCAGTATGTCAGCTGGTAGGGGCCGTGGCCGTGGTCGTGGCCGTGGGCGAGGAAGAGGTCGTGGCGCGGCCGTTTCCATCAGTTCAGTTGCGGGGTCGACCAACCCCAGTTTGTCGAACTCGGTGCATCCCGACACCGAGAGTCAGCACGACCAGTCAGATGGTCAGGGGAACAACGCAGACGTTGGAGTGGCGAATGCACTTCAACAATTGGCTACTCAGATGACTATTTTGGCCCAAACTGTTCAGCTGAATAACCCGAACCCAAACACGGATGCCCTGCTTCAGAATGTAATCCGTATGCACCCTCCACAGTTTGGCGGTGCCACAGACCCGTTAAGCTGGGAGGATTGGCTAGCAGAATTGGAGAAGATTTTCGAGGCAGTTGATTGCCCGAGGTGAGGAAAGTACCGATTGCCCAGTATTTCTTCACTAAGGAGGCCGCTACCTGGTGGAAGGTCATCAAGCCACAGGATCGTATTGCCTCATGGGATGAATTTAAGGAGCTCTTGGAGGCCGAGTTTTGTCCTTGGCCGTGCAGAGCCGAATCCGAGCCTTCTTCGAGGCTAAACCACAAGATATTCCCGTTTCGCAGGCGATCGTGGAGTATAACCAACAATTAATCCATGTGAAGGATCAAGTACGTAACGAGCGCGATAAGATCCGTTATTTTGATATGCGGATGAATTTGGACTTACGGCGGTATATGGCCGGATTTGCTTGTACCACACTGAAAGAGTATCAGGACAGAGCTTTAGCCCATGATATGTTGAGCCCCGACAATGATACCGTTGAAGAACCGAAGAAGCAGAAAGTCGGGGGAAATTTTTATGGCCCTAAGGGTGGCAACTTTCAGAAGTCACAGACGACTAACCGTTTTGCCGGACAGTCGTCACGTTCTAATAAAGGGAAGAGGGGTTACCGTCCCACTTCGGGTACCTCAAATCGCGCGGTGACTTGCTATAATTGTGGCCGTTCAGGCCATATTAATTTGGAATGCCACTTTCCACCGTTGAAGTGTCACACGTGCGGACAGATGGGACATAGAGCGACTTATTGTTCCGAGCCGAATCAGACTTTGGACACTCGGGCTTCTGCCCCAGCTGGTCAACCTCAGCATAATTTTGGCAGGGGCCGGGGACGGGGTCAGAACGCTGGAGGGGGGAACTCTAGCGTCGGTTCGGTACAACCACGAGTTTATGAGATGCGTCGAACAGACGAGCCCGACGCGACGGTGGCTTCAGGTACCATCCATATTTTATCTTATCCAGTCCGTGTGCTTTTTGATTCGGGTGCTACACATTCTTTTATTTCTTTGGAGTGTGTACGCCGTTTGAATATAACTTGTCTGACTGTTTGCGATCCCTTCATCGTGAGACTGCCGAGCGGGGATAGAATCGTGGGAAACCGGGAGATTAGAGATTTTCCGGTGATTATATCCGGTATGGATTGGTTATCGAATTTAATTGTAGTTGATATGGAAGGTGAGGACGTGATCCTCGGCGAGGATTGGCTTGATAAGCATCAAGCGATTATGAACTACCGTACCAAGGTTATCACCATGATGACTAAAGACGGATCTGAGTACTCGTTTTTGGGGCGTAAGTTGGGCCAATCCAAGTTACTTATCAGTTCCATGAAGGCCGTAAAACTTTTGAATAAAGGTTATGCGGGCTATTGGTGTTATGCGTTGAAAGCGGAAGGAATTGAAGTCGATTTCTCTTCGATTAGGTCGTTAATGAGTATCGATGTTTTTAGGATGACCTCCGGGATTACCGCCAAATCGAGAGATAGATTTTTCCGTGGATTTAGAGCCGGATGCGGCCCGATTTCTAAAGCACCTTATCGGATGGCACCTTCCGAGATGCGGGAGTGAAGACTCAGTTGGGAGAACTTTTGGAAAAAGGGTACATCAGACCGAGCGCTTCGCCTTGGGGCGCGCCCGTTCTTTTCGTCAGGAAGAAGGATGGTTCACTACGTTTGTGCATTGACTACCGTGAGCTGAATAAAGTAACCATCAAGAATAAATATCCTTTGCCTCGTATAGACGATCTATTTGATCAATTGCAAGGAGCTGCGGTTTTCTCGAAGATTGATTTAAGATCCGGGTATTATCAACTCAGGGTGAGGGAGTCCGACGTTCCGAAGACGGCGTTTCGGATGAGATATGGGCATTATGAATTTGTAGTTATGCCTTTTGGGTTGACGAATGCGCCGGCAGTATTCATGCAATTAATGAATAAAATATTCATCGAGTACCTCGACAGGTGTGTAGTCGTCTTTATTGACGACATCTTAATCTATTCTCGAAATAAGGAGGAACATGCCCGACACTTGCGTTTGGTTTTAGACATTTTGAGAACCGAGCACCTCTATGCAAAATTCTCGAAATGTGAGTTTTGGTTGGAATAAGTTATGTTTCTCGGCCATGTGATTTTGGCCGAAGGGGTTCGTGTAGACCCGCAGAAGATCGAGGCAGTGTTAGGCTGGGCACCGCCTAAAAATGTTAAGGAGGTTCGTAGCTTTTTGGGCCTTGCTGGGTATTACCGTCGGTTTGTCGAGGGGTTCTCGAAACTCGCTCGACCGCTTACGAAATTACTCCAGAAGACCGAAAAGTTTATTTGGACGGATGAGAGACAACAGAGCTTCGATGAACTGAAGAGACGATTAACTTCAGCGCCGATTCTAACTTTACCACATGGTAGCGAAGGCTTAACGGTTATAGTGACGCTTCGGGTCAAGGCCTGGGCTGTGTTCTTATGCAGCATGATAAGACAATAGCTTTTGCATCACGACAATTAAAACCTTATGAGATGAATTATCCTACTCACAATTTAGAGTTGGCCGCAATTGTCTTCGCACTCAAGATTTGGCGGCATTATTTGTACGGTTCACCGTGTCGGATTTATACCGATCACAAGAGCCTGAAATATATTTTCAGTCAGAAGGAGCTAAATATGAGGCAGAGACGTTGGTTAGAATTGATAAAGGATTATGATTTGGAGATTCTTTACCACCCCAGAAAAGCCAATGTCGTTGCGGATGCTTTGAGCCGCAAATCGGCATCTCTTCAAATGCTTGAGGTTCTTACGTCTCAGACGAAGATTCGTCAGGATTTAATTGAACAAGGGATCGAAGTTTGGCTTCTGAGTACGGGACAGTTGTGTACTCTCGAAATTACTTCGTCCTTGGTTGATGATATCAAAGGGAAACAGTGGAGTGACCCGATGATTTCTCAACTGAAGGAAGATGTAATTAAAGGAAAAGCTCCAGGCTTTATGGTACACGAGGATAGTATTTTGAGATTTCAGGGCAGGCTTTGCGTTCCGAATGATTTGGAATTGAGACAGAGGATTCTCCGAGAAGCTCATGCTACGCCTTACTCAATCCACCCCGGAACGAGTAAGATGTACAAAGATTTGAAGCGCAATTTTTGGTGGAATAACATGAAGAAGGATGTTACGGAGTTTGTACTACGGTGATTGACGTGTCAACAAGTCAAGATCGAACATCAACGACCAGCGGGATTGTTGAAACCACTCCCCATTCCCGAGTGGAAGTGGGAAGACATCTCGATGGATTTCATCACTGGCATGCCGAGAACTCGGACTGGAATGAATATGATTTGGGTAATTGTCGATCGGTTGACCAAGTCTGCACACTTCTTGAGTATTAAGGATACTTGGGGACCGGATAGACTGGCTCGAACCTTTATTGCTGAGATCGTGAGGTTACACGGTACCCCCAAGACCATTGTTTCTGATCGAGACGGCCGTTTCGTATCGCATTTTTGGCAGGCCGTTCATCAGGCTCTGGGTACGGAGTTGAGATTGAGCACTTCCTTTCATCCTCAGTCGGACGGTCAGACAGAGAGGACGATTCAGACATTGGAAGATATGTTACAGGCTTGTGCCTTGGATTGGAGTAATGATTGGGAGCTTCACTTTTCGTTGATCGAGTTTGCTTACAATAATAGTTGGCATGCGTCGATCAAAATGGCACCCTTCAAGGCACTCTATGGTAGGCGATGTAGGTCGCCATTATGTTGGGACGAGGCTTCTGAGCTAGTTGGGACGGAACCGGATATGTTATTGGAGACCAAGGAAAAGATTTCTATTATCCGAGATCGACTACTGACTTCCCAGAGTCGTCAGAAATCTTACGCTGATACTCGTCGTCGAACCTTGGAGTTTGAAGTGGGGGATCACGTCTTGCTCAAAGTATCACCGACCAGAGGAGTTTTCCGCTTCGGGAAAAAGGGAAAACTCAGTCCAAGGTATATCGGACCTTTCGAGATTTTGGACAGAGTTGGAGATTTAGCTTATCGCTTGGCGTTGCCTCGACTTTGAGTCACGTCCATAGTGTTTTCCATGTGTCCCGATTGAGGAAGTACGTCGGATCCGAGCCACATTATCGACTACGGTGAGATTGGCGTAGCCGAGGATATTACCTTTAGGAGAAACCCGTGAAGATTCTTGAGCGCCGTGAGAAACAACTTCGGCATAAGACCATTCCACTGGTTAAAGTACAATGGTCGAGGCATGGAGTCGAAGAGGCGACTTGGGAGACGGAAGAGAAGATGCGAGTTGAATACCCCGAACTATTTATTTCTTAAGTTTCGGGACGAAACTTCTTTTTAGAAGGGGAGAATGTAATATCCGGTTGTAATTCAGTCATTATCATTCAGTAATTTCATTCGGTGATTGTCACTCAGTGGATTTTCACTCATTTATAATCATTCATCAATCATGTTCATTCACCCGTGTTCACCGTTCGGGAAAACTTCGAGTTGTGTATCGTTTTTGTTCATCGTTTCAACTTTCCGCTTATGAGTTCGACTTTGTTAGATCACCATTAATTTTTGGTAACTCCAAAAATTCTTAATCTTTGCAATATTATAGATCATCGAGTTAGCTTTCCAATGGTTCAAACGGTGAGTCAATCGGAGTCCGGACGAGAGAGTTATGGTCGTTTTAGCTCCCCCGCTCATTTCTCAGTTATTGGCCGATCACTGCCGACCGAACTCGGCCATGTCGTCCGACACGGCCCGTGCCGTACTCGTCCAGAAATGCCGAAGTTTCTGCCACATGACCCGACCGTGTCGTCTGGTACGGCCGAGTCGAACTCTTCCGGATAAGCCAGAACCGACTGCCCAGACGCCCGACCGTGTTCCAGGACACGGTCGAGTCATGCCGAGTCGCTGTCGGACGGGTCACTATCGGCAGGCCCTCCGCGCCGCGACCGTGTCAAGCAGGACACGGTCGAGTCCCTGTCGGCCAGTTGCGCGCCACGACCGTGCCGATCGGCACGGGCCGTGTCCGGCAGGGCAGTCAACCCCTATAATTCGTTTTTTTTAGCATTTCAACTCATTTCTTTCCCATTTCTTCACCTACAACCGAGAGAGAGAGCTTGAGGGAGGGATTTCCTTCACAAATCATTTGAGTGTTTGATTTTCTTCATCTCCTTTCGATCGGGAAGCCCGGATAATCGATCTAACGCGTGTTCCTTGGATCATAGAGCTTGGATATTCAAGAGGTAATTTCTTCGACATCTTGACTTCTCGATTTTGTGTGGGTATTGACGTTTTGGATGATTAAATCATGGTGTATGGTGTGATATATGCGTGATTATGGCCATGTTTGAGTATTCACCGGATTATTGAAAGATTATTCAAGAACACTTTGAATTTTGTGTTGGATTTTGGGGGTTTTCGTAGATTCGTCCGTTTTGTCCGATTGAAGCTTGAGAACCTTGAGATTTTGATATATATCTATACCGTATGAGTGTTTTCTTCCGATTTTACGGGTTAGATTGTGCCGTTTTCGGACTTGTGAGAGTTTGGGCGATTTCCCAACCTTTAATTATCCACTCGTATATTTTCTTGAATCGTAGACGAGTTTCGGGAGTCTCTTCGTGTAATTTGAGTATGGATAATTAATTGTCATATTCCTTGCGAATCGTTTAGGTGCCGGAAGCGCATTCTCGGACCTACCGAACTCATACCTTTCCTCCGTTCGATTTCTCGATGTCTCAAAGGCAAGTATACATTTATGATTGTACGTTCTCGACTTTGAAAGTATGAAATATTGATGGTATGATTATTTCTAGCCACTCCGGGATGGGCCTATGGTCCTCTGAGGGTTTCGTAGCCTCTGGTGCGATTCCATGGTTGATATGAGCAGACGTTTCTACGGCATTCATATGAAATAATGTTGGCATGTAATGAACGAACCGTTTTGACGGCATTCCTACATGTAACGGCGTATGATATGAACGAACCGTTTCTACGGCATTCACATACGTCTTGAGATTTTAGTCATTCCGGAATACTAGTCTTGAATTGATGCATTGACGGTTACATTTACTTTATTGTCGAGGAGTATTGTGTTTCATACTTGATATACTTGCACTAGATATTCGACGGCTAACCCCTTTATGGGGGAAATACGTTTCATGTATTTCAGGTTCCAGGAGAGCGGACGGGCAGGTATCGGGTCGGCATAAAGATGGTGGGCAAGTGTGATACTGTGTCTTTCTTCCAGTTTTATTTCTTTGGAGATTCCCGTTCAGTGTTGTTGTACTGGATTGGCTATTGAATACTCGAGTATTGTTTTCCTTTTTCCTTGATGTTCCGGCCTGTGTTTGCCGAAGTATTGAATTGAGTTGTGATGTTTGTAAATACATTGGTTATATTTCGAATACCTTTGTATTGTTTTTCATTCCAATGTGTGTAGACCTTATCGGTCAAAAATTATGGTTCCGCGTATGTTTAGCCTTGTGGGTCCCACGGCGGGGCTTACGGCGCTGTAATATCCCTGAATAACTTGGGGGTGTTACACCTCGAACACCTACGATTCCCCGGCGAAGGAAAAGAATACACCCACGATCGAGAAGCTTGAAGAAAACGACGAACGGAAGGGTTCCGACTCGAGTTCTTCACAAGAATTCGACCCTAACAACATATAATCAATAAATCATCGATCATATGAGGAAGAATAATCGTAGAACGCCCGAAAACCCCTCTATGACATTATACTGGACACCTTCAAGGCATCGATCAAGAACTCGACCAAAACAATGAATCGATACGATCCAACCATGGAATAACAATGGAAACGATACAATACATCTAAGTAATCATCAATCCATCAAAATCCTAAGTTAAATCGGATTAAACGGACGAAAACGAACAAAATACCCAAAATCCCCAAAATTAGATTTCTAGAAAATCTGACCTGATTCGGTAGATCGGAGGATGTTATAGGATGGATGATTGATGATATGAACTTCAAAACTTCATGGATTGATTGTCCAACAACATCTCTCCATGATTAACCAAGCTCCATCCGCGGAAGGGAAGAAAACGAGTGAGAAAAATGGCCAAAAACCCATCTGCAGGGCCATAAATAAGTGCCACAGGTGCCGCGGCCCGGGAGTGTCTTTGCGGCACGGGGCCAAAAATGGCTCCCGGTGGTCGGCGGTGTGCCGCGGCTCGGCCGGAGTGTGCCGCGGCACCAGTCTGATCGGTTTGGCGAAAAAATGCCACAGAGTGTGCCGCGGCCTGCCCGGCATGTGCCGCGGCCCACGGATCGCTCGGCGAAGCTGCCGAGCACCGCTGCCGTGACTCGGCGAAGTGCCGAGCACTGCGGCCGTGACTCGGCAGTGCCGGCCCAGGCCTGTTGCCGGCCATGACTCGGCCGGGGCCAACTCCGACGGCCCGAACGACCCCGAAACCCGAACCTGAATACGAATCGATGATACGGTTACGACGTACCCGCAAAGACGAATCTAAGAGCTAAGAGAACACACAATTCCGACCACCCGAAGGCTCGGAATTCAACAACGGAAGTAATTACCCAAAACTTTGGGAAATTACGAAAATGGCCCAAAACGTACGAAAATCACGATACGCGATCGAAAAACCAAACCAAAGCTCGCAACATGAATAATAACATTTAATGAACTTACGAGAAACTCGAAACGACAGTTTCGGACGAGATTCGCAAGAATCGCACTCAAGTGCGGAAAAGTCGCTAAAAAGTTCGGAACTTAACAAAACGATACCGAAACGAACTCGGATGACAAAAAGTCCAGAATTAATCATTCTCGAAATGACGAAACGGTCATGAGAGAGTCGTCAAAACGGATTCAGGCTGAAAAAGAAATTTACCAAAAAATCGAAAATTGCGGATATTACATTCTACCCTCCTTAAAAGAAGTTTCGTCCCGAAACTTAAAACAAGTAGGGAGAAGCAATATCCCGCCAGGAAAACTCAACGAGATACGCAAGGAAACGTGTAACTTACGCCCATCGGCGAAACGTTACAAGCAACGCAAAGGAATATACGGCGTGAAAACACGCTCCACGACGACCAACACAACGCCGCCGTTAGGGATATAATAAAACCAACAAGTGACAAGCGTCATCAACTGGATAATACAATCAAGTCAATTATCCGAACAAACACAAAACACAACGGACGAAAATCGATCACGATTGACCAACCCAACGGTACATCAATCAAAACGCGAGCCAATCGCTGAACAAATACGGAATTCCACCGCCCAAGGGTTGGAAGATCGAAAACGAGACTAATTTTCCGAACTTGGAAAGGTCACAACGATATATAGATCAATTTGGGACAATATCAGAACTCGTTCGAATGACAAATGTGGGAAACAACACCAGGTCAGAAGCATCAATGAACACAGTCGAGTCGATACGATTGGACGAAACAGAAGAGAAAGAAAGAAAAATGCGGGTATTACATCATATCACCTTTAAAAGAGGTTTCGTCCCGAAACCTAAACAACGAGAACGAAGTGCTGGAATAGCAACCTTCCCGACCATATCCTCTTGGTCCACATCCGATCTTCACGGCCATTAGTATCGTGGTCACGACTGCGTCCTCTGCCCATCGGCATACTAAGCGGATTCCCACTCAATACGATTGCACAACTTCGCAAAATATTATACTAAGGTACCAACTCAGCACGACATATCACATGAGGTAACCAATAACAACTCGAAAAGAAAATCCACGAGGTATCCTTTTAAAGGAAATCTTTTGAAAATCCTTGGATTTGTATGCTATTTAAAATAAACTTTAAAAGTACTTTTGGTACCTCGGGTTGTTTCATCAAAACTTATAAACAACATACTTTAACCGTCTCATTTGAAATCATTTTAAGTCATCATGCCTCTACGTATCATCATCACCGTTAACAACTAACAAGTTAACCACGCAAGATCATCAAATCATTCTTACATACTCTAACATTTCCAAATCCGAGTTTGAACTTTACATCGAGTGAGATTTTTCATCTTTCACTATATATTTTTGAAAATAAAAATTGCATTGGTTTTTGAAATAAAATATTTTTATGGTGTGAAAGATTTTTGAAAATCATTCACTCGAATTATTTGAAAATGCAACAATACATTAAAATTATTTTCGAAAATTCTCCCAACACTTCACAACATCAACGACGGTAATATTTTACAAAATGTTCAAGGTACTTTAAAACAACTCTTTCAAATACCGTCGAGGTTTTATTTGAGAATCCTAGGCCGGCTCGCAAATTTCAAACAATTTCCAAAGTTCATACGAAGCCGCCGGCTAATCGCACTTGCACAAACTTATGAAAGTTTTAGAAAAGCGTGTTCGAACACACTCGCAGCAGACATAATTTATCAATTCATCAAACACAATCAAATATCACCTAGCAATACGAAAAGTCTTAACACACATTCACGCACAACAGTTGTTATCACTAGACACCACGTAGAGAATACAACTACAGGTGATTGGACGCAAAAGTTAGACCTAACGGCTATAATGCGGTTCCATAGCCTCTGCCCAGACTGACTAACGCTCGCTACAACACATATTTAGCATGCGCTACCCATGCTGCATTAGCGCGCGCTAGCCTTACACTTAGCGTGCGCTAACGGTTCTATTTTAGAAACATGATTGCGAACATATATACGACATTACTGGAATCGAAGGTCACAATTAAACAACAACAATATTCGAATCTCAAAGCCATCGATTCACATAATTACAACACATCATGAGCAACCATCAAAAGGCAATTGTCATTCAAAACCAAAAAGTTAAAAGCAAGGGTCACGTCTTGAGTATATTTTGTAGAACTCATTTGAGTCCAAAACTCGTGTTTTGAAAACTTATAGTACACAGTGGAAAAGAATTATCAATAATTCGAGTTTTCAGAACTTACAGCCTTGTGGTCAACATACGAAAATCAACTTTTTCCTCCCTTGGAGGGCATTTTAAAAAATTTACGTGACTCCCCGAAAGGATTCGAAAACTTAAAATTCCAAGGTTTATACTCTTGCAAGAAAAATGATTTATACAAAGATACATTCAGCAATATCATTCTACATTTTAGCGCAAGACGGGAATCAACAAATATATGTCACTTACTCACGATGCACCTTCAAATATTAACTACATAACACAAAATCACACAGGCTCGTATAGCTCATGGTACAACCTGTAGTAGGGAGACTTACATCTACAGATCGCACGAAGATGATGGCTGCACCCTGATACTAATCACGACCGACATTCCAAACGACGCGTCGCGACACGACATCAGTCAGACTCAATCTGACAAGACAAGACCCAACAATACACGACTGGACCCGACAGCCTAGGTTTCCGCAACCTAAGCTCCGATACCATAAATGTAACACCCCCAGATCGAACCGGGAATATTACACGCCGCAGACCCTCTCCGTGAGGATCCACCAGGCTAGACATCAAAACAACACATTACATCACATACCAACGAATCAAAATAACGAACCAATAGACCGATTTGGTCTGTCGTCACTGACTTACAAATCAAAATACATAAACTCATCCAGACTCATACCCATGTAAGGGTAAAATACTCGCAACAATGAACAATAAGACAGTGGAAAAGACAATACAATGGACTCCGACTAACTGAACCCAAAACTGGCCTTCGTGTGATTAGTATCATTCGTATTTCATCATCCCTCGCACCGATCCTGTGTCTTGCTCCCGAAAACCTGCAAGTACCTGGACACAATCTGAATATCCACCCCAGATTACTCGGGGGTTAGCAAAACTCCACTGTTTCACTAGTGCAAGTATAAAGTGCAAATACGAGCCATACACAACACATTCCGAGAATATAACGAAAGACTTCCCGAGATATATTTAGTTAAAAAATAGTTCAAGTCTTGAAAGCAGAAACGAAGCAAGTAAGCATTTTGAAAACATTTCCAAATCTCAGGAGTTTTGAAAACATCAGAAATTGAAAAGTTCTTAATTCCTCGAAAGCCATTTAGGGTCACAGCCCCAAAGTTCAATTTCCAAAATACAAATTCGTTTAACAAAACACGGGGTCCACGACCCAACTGTTCCGGTCATAAAACACAGGGTCTACGACCCGGTCATCCACTTCAATTCACTTACAAGGACACATTACACGTAACACATTATTCTTATGCGATTCTATCCAAGCACCAAGACTCGATATATAATGTCTCTCGACCCCGAGCACAAAGCATTGTGATACTCCGGACAAGATCACAATTAACGAAAACATCGTCATCCTCAAGATGAAAAACCACAACTGGTAACCCGCGGTCGTACCCCTTAGTATCGACCCCCAGACATCCCGTCGGACACTCCGGGTGGGAAACCACTTCCGCGGCCGTACCCCTTAGTATCGACCCCCAGACATCCCGTCGGACACTCCGGGTGGAAGTTCATCCACACACGCACCCAAGTCCACTTCCGTGGCCGTACCCCTTAGTATCGACCCCCAGACATCCCGTCGGACACTCCGGGTGGAAGGAACAACACACACACACGTTCCAAAATCACAGTTGCAAACCACAAGCCTCGAAGGTCAATCACAGTATATATAGTCGAGGTACCTTACTAGAATGGCCAGTTCATCCAACATATACTCACGACCAAGTAATGATACGATTCACAAGGAAGCACAAGATTTCAACAGCACCGAACGACACAACTAATATCACACAAACTCACATATTCATCCATAAACACGTGACTCCAAGCACATAATTTGACAAAAGAATTACACATTACATTTACCCACGACATAATCATACGCAATGACATCACAAGAAAGTAAGGTGATTCTTTACTCGACACTAGCACACATATTCAACTAAGAACATTAATTCCCGACACACACGGGTCACCTTTACAAAAACCATGATGATAAATATTCCGATTCTTTTGAAAAATGGTTATTAATATTTATTTAGCACATATCGACGATTAACAACCATAATATCCACAAAACACGTAATGTATGGGCAAGATACTTGCCTCGATAATCGATTCCGGACACTCCTACAATCACGGCTCAGTCGGGACACCTCGAACACCTACGATTCCCCGGCGAAGGAAAAGAATACACCCACGATCGAGAAGCTTGAAGAAAACGACGAACGGAAGGGTTCCGACTCGAGTTCTTCACAAGAATTCGACCCTAACAACATATAATCAATAAATCATCGATCATACGAGGAAGAATAATCGTAGAACGCCCGAAAACCCCTCTATGACATTATACCGGACACCTTCAAGGCATCGATCAAGAACTCGACCAAAACAACGAATCGATACGATCCAACCATGGAATAACAAGGGAAACGATACAATACATCTAAGTAATCATCAATCCATCAAAATCCTAAGTTAAATCGGATTAAACGGACGAAAACGAACAAAATACCCAAAATCCCCAAAATTAGATTTCTAGAAAATCTGACCTGATTCGGTAGATCGGAGGATGTTATAGGATGGATGATAGATGATATGAACTTCAAACTTCATGGGTTGATTGTCCAACAACATCTCTCCATGATTAACCAAGCTCCAGCCGCGGAAGGGAAGAAAACGAGTGAGAAAAATGGCCAAAAACCCGTCTGCAGGGCCATAAATAAGTGCCGCAGTGTGTGCAGCCCGTGAGTGTGCCGCGGCACGGGGCCAAAAATGGATCCCGGTGGTGGCGGTGTGCAGCGGCTCGGCCGGAGTGTGCCGCGGCACCGTGCATCGGTTTGGCCGAAAAAATGCCACAGAGTGTGCCGCGACCTGCCCGGCATGTGCCGCGGCCCACTTGCTCGGCAGAAGGCTGAAACGCTGCCGGCCGTGACTCGGCGGAGCGCCGAGCACTACCGGCCGTGACTCGGCCGGCCTGGGCCCAGGTTGCCCGGCCATGACTCGGCCGGGCAACTCCGACGGCGAACGACCGAAACCCGAACACGAATACGAATCGATGATACGGTTCTGACGTACTCGCAAAGACGAATCTAAGAGCTAAGAGAACACACAATTCCGACCACCCGAAGGCTCGGAATTCAACAACGGAAGTAATTACCCAAAACTTTGGGAAATTACGAAAATGGCCCAAAACGTACGAAAATCACGATACGCGATCGAAACACCAAACCAAAGCTCGCAACATGAATAATAACATTTAATGAACTTACGAGAAACTTCAAAGCAGCTTTGACGAGATTCGCAAGAATCGCACTCAAGTGCGGAAAAGTCGCTAAAAAGCTCGGAACTTAACAAAACGATACCGAAACGAACTCGGATGACAAAAAGTGCAGAATTAATCATTCTCGAAATGACGAAACGGTCATGAGCGAGTCGTAAAAACGGATTCCGGCGGAAAAAGAAATTTACCAAAAAATCGAAAATTGCAGATATTACATCACAGAGAGCTTCCTTTCTGAAAACTTCTTCTGAAAGTCCTCTGACCAGCTTCTGGGAACTAATTTTGTTGATGGCTTTGAAGTTTAGGTGACATAGTCTCTTGTGCCACAGCCATCCATTTTCTGCTATTGTCTTGGATAGAAAGCAGGTGTTGGGAGTTCTTGTTTTCCACTCTATCATATAGACATCTCTCCTTCTGAATCCTTGTAGCTTCACTTCTCCAGATAGAATATCTATCACCATACATTTCCAAATGGTGAAGACTACTAGATTCTTCTCATCACAAAATTGGCTTATGCTCAAAAGGTTGTATTTGAGCCCTTTGACATAATGAACTTTTGATATAGTGATGTTTCCTCTGTGCAGCTCTCCAAAGCCTTTAGTCTGACCTCTAGAGCTATCTTAAAAGGTTACGTCTGGACCTCTTTCTTTGATATAATTTGATAGCACCTTCTTGTTCCTGGTCATGTGCCTTGAGCATCCAGAATCTACAAACCATTCTTCACCTCCAATATTTGAATTTGTAGAGATGTGGTAGTAGTCCTTCCACCTTTTCTGCAATCAAACAAGCAGAGATTTAGGTACCCAGATCTGTGTGGGTCCTCGGGGGTTAGTTGGTTTCCTGGAGAAATGATTTCTCTTGGGATTGTGAAAGTTGTTGTTATTGCCCCTAAATGGTGTGTGTTGTCTGGGCCTGTATCCTCTATTAGGATTATGTATTGGATATGCCTCATAAAATTGATGTGGGCCATTTCTGAATCTTAGCTGAGACCATTTATACAATCTTTGGGGTCTCCATATCTGTTCATTTTGAAAATTTGGATAACCTTGAGGTTTCCATTTGCCCCTCCCATTTTGAAATCTGTTTTTGGGGAGTCTTTGATAATAATGGGCATGTTGTCTGGGCTGCTGCTTCTGCCTTGGCCATTGCCTAGTCTCATGTCTAGGTGGCTGCCTTGTATACCTTGGCTGCAGCCTAGACCTGTGACTTGGCTGCGGCCTATTTTGAAACACTGGTTTGTAATGAGGCTCAGCAGACGGGACAAGTGTTTCTCCCTTGATGAAAGTAGTTGTAGAACTAGAGGGAGTGTTGGGGTCATATCTAAGGCCTGATCTGGAATATAGTGGCCTTTTGTTCATACACAATTCGTCCAAAGTTAGAGACGCCTTCAGGGAGGTTATTTCCTTCGCCTGAGTTTTACTTAGCTGAGTCAGTTTAGTAAACTCAGCTTTGACATGAGCAAGTGCAGCTGATTTTTCACTATTCAAAATAGTTAATCGTTTTATCTCAGCTGTAGTGATATCAGCCTGGTTTTTAAAGTTGTCTGCACCCTGTTTTTCAAGATCAGATTTGGTTTTATTCAACTCTAGGCTGAGTTTTTCAAAATCATTTTTCAGCTGCCTATTCTCATCTTGCAGCTGAGTCTTCTTGGCTGATACAGATAGGTGTGCAGTTTTTAATTTCTCAAAATCTTTGAGAAGCTGATTTACAGATTCATGCAAGTCCATATATTGTGACATGTCTGAAGTATTATTTGAATTATAGGGTTTTGATGTTACCTCTTCATCAGCTAGGTTGGCCATCCGACAGTCATATTCCTCATTGTCATCAGAGCAGAATCCGCTGCTTGATTCCACTTTCTCTTGGTCTTCTCCAATGAGGGCTTTTCTTCGATCTTCTTTTCTGCTCACCTCCTTCTTGCTCTCGCCCTTCTTAAGATCAGGACAATCGATTTGAATGTGTCCTGTCTTATGACAATTATAGCATTACACCTTCCAGCTTCCGGCTTTTTGATTTCTCCTTGGATTCTCCTTATAATTCTTCTTATATTTGGAGTAATTCTTTCGGAAATTGCTGAATCTTTGCATTATAAACGCCATCTCTTCTTCGAAATCAAGTGGATTTAGAGGTTTGACATCAGATAGGTTCTTGGCGGGGGACTCGGATGCAAATGCTATTCCCTTCTCTGCAGGCTCGTTTGATGATGAACTTGGGAGTTCGAATTCATAAGCCTTCAGGTCAGAGAATAGTTCTTGAATCTTTATTTTATTAAGGTTTTTTGATTCCTTTATGGCCACCGCCTTCATGCTCCATTCATGGTTAAGTGATCTCAACACCTTCAAGGCCATCTACCTGATGCCATAAGTTTTTCCAATGGAGTTTATTTCGTTGATGATCTCTGTGAACCTTGTGTCTGTAACATCCCCAATCCGCTCAGGGATATTACACGCCGTAGAACCTTTCCTCAAGGATCTACCAGGCTGGTAACAATATATAACAACTCAACCATACCTTTAAGGCTAAAATGACTCAGTAGACCGATTTGGTCTTTCAATAAAAACTTACAACTCGAATACAACTCATGCCCACGCAGGGGTCAAAATACAACCGCACCCGTACAACGGAAAAAAAATATAGCAGCGGAAAATAAAGTACAACTAAACCAATACGACATCAACGGGTCCTCGTGTGATTAGTATCGTTCATCTTTCATCATCCTTCATGCCGAACCTATGCTATGCTCCAAAACCTGAATGCAATACAGACATCCACCCCCCGAATACTCGGGGGTTAGCAAAACTCCACTGTTTTGCTAGTGCAAGTATAAAATACGAAAACGAGCCATACATATCATACTCCACGGAAACAGAATAATCGCGAATATACTTCCCGAGAAAATTCACTTGATCAAACCATTCAAAACGTGAAAGGTAGGAAATAACCCAATGTCCATATTACAAAACATTTGACGATCTCGGGAGTTTAGAAAACATTTAGGGACACATCCCAAAAGTTATTTTCCAAAATTCAAGTTCCGGTAACAATACGCAGGGTCCACAACCCATTTCACAAAACACGGGGTCCGTGACCCAAATCACAAATCACATGTTCCTAAGGATTATTCGTGTCTCGTGCTAACAAGCCACGAACCTCAGATGCTCCCGAAGAACAAATCCGAGTGAATAACCCAATAGGAAAAACATATCAAATCACATGTCTCCACGACACGAATATCACAACCAAACCACAACCATAAGTTATCCCGGCATCGCGCTAACAAGCCACGAACCTCGGAGTCCCCATAAGACATACCCGATGATAACCCCACAAGTTATCCCGGCATCGGGCTAGCAAGCCCCGAACCTCGGAGTCCCCGCAAGACATACCCGTATTGGATAACCTTACGGTTTCGCCCGACCCATACTAGCAAGTATGGATACCGGAGAATAAACAAACCAACCCGGAGGCACATCACATACATCAAGCACACAACAATAATCACTTATCAATCCAAACAACATTAAGCATCACAAACTCCTTTCAAGGAGTAACAACTAATATCACACACATTACGTTCTTACCGAACAAGTACATAATAACAATACGTAATCCCCGACAAAGGATTACGGTCTATCAAACTCACTCGAAAAGATCATATTATCTTTCAACATACAAAACCAACACACATATTCCGAGAATACATATTCACGAAGTATACGAATTATCGTTGAAAGACAACATTTATCGAGAACATACCGATCCCTTTTTACGTTCATTAAACATTTGGATTTCGTATAAAAATCATTTATCAACAATTATGCCTATGAAACATGAAACGTATGGGCAAGATACTTGCCTCGATACCACGAGCACGGAACCACGAACGGATACGGCTCAACCGGGAAGCTTCGGAACGCCCGATGCTAACGAAAAGGAAGACGACAACGAACGGAAGGGTTCAACACGGTTTCTTCGCAAGAAACACGACCCTAACATCATACAATCACTAAATCATCGATCATACGAGGAAGAATAATCGTAAAACGCCCGAAAACCCCTCTAAGACATTTCTGGACACCTTCAAGGCGTCGGTCAAGAACTCGACTCAAACAACGAATCGATACGATCCAACCATGGAATAATAAAGGAAATGATATAATACATCTAAATATTCATCAATACATCATAATCCTAAGTTAAATCGGATTAAACGGATGAAAACAACCAAAACACCCAATTTCCCCAAAACTAGATTTCTAGGAAATCGACGGTCGGTAGATCGAGAGGATGTTATAGGACGGATGATTGACGATATGAACCTCCAAACTTCATGGATTTGTTGACCAACAACATCTATCCATGATAGGAACAACTCCACCGCGGAAGATAAGTGGAAGAAGGAGAAAAATGGCGAGAAAAGCGACTCTGGGCCTTAAATAGGTGACAGACTCGACCGTGTCCGTGTCCGCGACACGGTCGTGGCGCGCAGCTGACCGGCGAGGACTCGACCGTGTCTCGCTAGACACGGTCGCGGCGCTGAGGGGCCTTCCGATAGTGACCGTCCGGCGGCTGACTCGGCATGACTCGGCCGTGTCACGAACACGGTCGGCGTGTCAGCACGGTTCGCTTATCCGGAAGAGTTCGCACGGCCGTGTCGACGACACGGTCGGGTCTGAGACGAAACTCCGCATTTTCCGGACGAGTACGGCACGGGCCGTGTCGGACGACACGGCCGAAGTTCGGCCGGGCAGTGATCGCCAATAACGAGCGGGTGAGCTAAACGACCATAACTCTCTCGTCCGACTCATTGACTCACCGTTTGACCCATTGGAAAGCTAACTCGATGCTCTATAATATTGCAAAGATTCAGAATTTTTGGAGTTACCAAAAATTAATGGTGACTTTACAAAGTCGAACTCCCACGTGAAAAAGTCGATTAAGGACACGGAACTCGACAAAACGACACCGAAACGAACTCGGATGACAAAAAGTGCAGAATTAATCATTCTCGGAAATGACGAAATGGTCAGGAGCGAGTCGTCAAAACGAACTTCCGCCGAAAAAATAAAATTACCGAAATTCGAAATTGCGGATATTACATTCTACCCTCCTTAAAAGAAGTTTCGTCCCGAAACTTAAAACAAGTAGGGGGAGCAATATACGTGCCAGGAAAACTCGACGAGATACACAAAAATAGAAAACTCGCGCCCAACGGCGAAACGCTGCAAGAAACGCAAAGAGACATACGGCGTGAAAACACGCTCCACGACAACCAACACAATGTCGCCGTTAGGGATACAATAAAACCAACAAATGACAAGCGTCATCAAACGGATAATATAGTCAAGTCGATTATCCGAACAATCATAAAACACAACGAACGAAAATCAATACGATTGACCAACCTGACGGTTCATCAATCTAAACGCGGGTCAAACGTTGAACAAATACGGAATTCCACCGCCCAAGGGTTGGAAGATCGAAAACGAGACTAATTTCCCAAACTTAAGGGAATTAGGAAGGAGCCTGAATGCTCAACGATCAAGAAACGAGGACAAAAACCGAACAAACAAACGACCGAACCACAACGGTCGAGACAACAAAAGCGAACAATCATGTTCGAATCACGAAGAACAATAAAATTCAAACAACAACTCCAAGGTTCACATCTCGACTCGAGACAATATATGATCCGGTGAAAACAACAACGTATGCATTCACATAAGATCCACATGAAAGGGAATAGAAATCGAAAAGTCACAACGACAAACGAGTTATTCCGAACAATACCACTCTCGTTCGATCAACAAAAGCATGGTGCTATACAATCTGAGAAAATGTTAACGAACATAAACGAGTCGACAGAGTCGAAAATACGGAAGTTCCAAATCCGATCCACTTCGAATAAAAGAACTAGTAGAACCAAAAGATGTTACTTCCGAACAAGGTTCACAAGAATCGAACCGAACTCGGAAAGTTACAGCGATAACCAGATTAACCCAAAACAAGATCACACCTCGTCCGATCAATGAAACCGAAATACAGAACAAGTTCAGAAAGTGTCAACGAACACGAGTGAGTCGATAGACCTGAGAAAGAGGAAATGCAGGAGTCCAAAAATAATACGGGTATTATATTCGACCCCTTCTAAAAGAAGTGTCGTTTCCGAAACTCACAACACGAAATCAAGGTGACAACACAACAAGCAACTGACAGAAACATCTTTCAAAGGCCTCTCAAGGCCGATTCCGATGACTGTGCTGAAGCGCGAACTCCAAAAGTCTCGGTAGCCAATTCGCAAAATTGAATTCGGTGTCCCTCGAGTCCACACTTGAAATGTGTTACCGACGAGAAGGACAATATACACGTGCATGCCCCGGCACATTACGGTTGAAACGTCTCGGCTCGGCATACCGAAAATACAAATGCTCGATACAATGGATCAAAACACCGCAAAACAACATACCGGAGATGCCAACTCAGCATAACATATCAACGCATACAAAAATCACAACAACAACGGCATCATTCGACGATTACAACATCCCGAACGACAGCCATCACACAATCACAAACATCATGAAACAATCACCCATGTGTATAACGCACAAAAATCCAGGCTTTAACAACTCACACTAGTGCGACAACACGCAAATCACCACGAGGCGATAAACAGAAAAAAAAAAACACCAGTTCACACCTCTCACAGAGGGCCAACAAAACATATGCCTGGCGAACGACTCGACGCTCACGCCACCAATTCAATCACAATTCGGGGTTGACACCGTAACGAAAGTTCGAAAACCATACACGCATTTCCGGTCCGCAAACAGGAATGATAGGTTTTAAAAACGAAAACCACCTTTGAAGACAGTTTGGAAACACCAGTTGATCTTGAGTATCATTTTACAAAAAGTTGAACAAACATTATTTTCGAGACTTTGAAAATCATCTTGCGTTTGAACAAAAATGAGGACACCTTCTCGTAGTGAAAAACTTTCAGAATAATCGACACTTGGGTCTAAGCAACTGCATTTCTAAAAGTAATTGAAAATATCTCAAAATATTTTGGTCCTCAATTAGAATGATTTTGAAACATATTACGGTACTAGAAGGCACCTTGAAAGTACTGCGAGAAAATAATTCGTTTTAAAAGTACGTCTCGAATTTTAATTTTCTAAGATACTCAAGGTTTTCAAAAATAATTCAATGGGCTAGAATGCCCAAAAATTTCAGGTAATTACACAGAACATTATAGCGCCGTGGGTCCCACGCCGGAACCCACCAGACTAAAAACCATTTACAAAAATGCCAAAAAGGCCGATGACGGTAATGTTTCAAAAACTCACAAAAGCCATTTTACAACATGCTAAATACCGTCATAAGAATTTCGCCAAAGCGATCAAGGCCATAATGCCAAAAACTCGGTTAAGGAATTGGTTTTCAAAATAAAACTCAGTCGGTAAAATACCGAAAGTCATTGCAAAAGAACTCACGCAGCGGATAAAAGAAATACGGTTCAACATACACAATCGAGCAACACTACTCCTCATATGAACGAAATATGAGAGTCAAATAACTACATATCACAAAATCAAAATCCATAAGAGGATTCCGTCACTTAACAAATAATCATAAAAATAGCTCGTGTCACACGAGGCACAACACAAAGAAGGGAGACTTACATTCACAGGTCGCACGAAGATGATGATCGCCCACGATACTAATCACGACCAACAAACTCAGACGACGCGTCGCGACACGACTTAGTCAGACAAAATCCGACGAGACAAAAACTCAATAGACACCACTGACCCGACAGCCTAGGTTTCCACAACCTAAGCTCCGATACCATTCTGTAACACCCCCAATCCGCTCAGGGATATTACACGCCGTAGAACCTTTCCTCAAGGATCTACCAGGCTGGTAACAACATATAACAACTCAACCATACCTTTAAGGCTAAAATGACTCAGTAGACCGATTTGGTCTTTCAATAAAAACTTACAACTCGAATACAACTCATGCCCACGCAGGGGTCAAAATACAACCGCACCCGTACAACGGAAAAAAAATATAGCAGCGGAAAATAAAGTACAACTAAACCAATACGACATCAACGGGTCCTCGTGTGATTAGTATCGTTCATCTTTCATCATCCTTCATGCCGACCCTGTGCTCTGCTCCAAAACCTGAATGCAATACAGACATCCACCCCCCGAATACTCGGGGGTTAGCAAAACTCCACTGTTTTGCTAGTGCAAGTATAAAATACGAAAACGAGCCATACATATCATACTCCACGGAAACAGAATAATCGCGAATATACTTCCCGAGAAAATTCACTTGATCAAACCATTCAAAACGTGAAAGGTAGGAAATAACCCAATGTCCATATTACAAAACATTTGACGATCTCGGGAGTTTAGAAAACATTTAGGGACACATCCCAAAAGTTATTTTCCAAAACTCAAGTTCCGGTAACAATACGCAGGGTCCACAACCCATTTCACAAAACACGGGGTCCGTGACCCAAATCACAAATCACATGTTCCTAAGGATTATTCGTGTCTCGTGCTAACAAGCCACGAACCTCAGATGCTCCCGAAGAACAAACCCGAGTGAATAACCCAATAGGAAAAACATATCAAATCACATGTCTCCACGACACGAATATCACAACCAAACCACAACCATAAGTTATCCCGGCATCGCGCTAACAAGCCACGAACCTCGGAGTCCCCGCAAGACATACCCGATGATAACCCCACAAGTTATCCCGGCATCGGGCTAGCAAGCCCCGAACCTCGGAGTCCCCGCAAGACATACCCGTATTGGATAACCTTACGGTTTCGCCCGACCCATACTAGCAAGTATGGATCCCGGAGATTCAACAATCCTACCCGGAGGCACATCACATACATCAAGCACACAACAATAATCACTTATCAATCCAAACAACATTAAGCATCACAAACTCCTTTCAAGGAGTAACAACTAATATCACACACATTACGTTCTTACCGAACAAGTACATAATAACAATACGTAATCCCGACAAAGGATTACGGTCTATCAAACTCACTCGAAAAGATCATATTATCTTTCAACATACAAAACCAACACACATATTCCGAGAATACATATTCACGAAGTATACGAATTATCGTTGAAAGACAACATTTATCGAGAACATACCGATCCCTTTTTACGTTCATTAAACATTTGGATTTCGTATAAAAATCATTTATCAACAATTATGCCTATGAAACATGAAACGTATGGGCAAGATACTTGCCTCGATACCACGAGCACGGAACCACGAACGGATACGGCTCAACCGGGAAGCTTCGGAACGCCCGATGCTAACGAAAAGGAAGACGACAACGAACGGAAGGGTTCAACACGGTTTCTTCGCAAGAAACACGACCCTAACATCATACAATCACTAAATCATCGATCATACGAGGAAGAATAATCGTAAAACGCCCGAAAACCCCTCTAAGACATTTTACCGGACACCTTCAAGGCGTCGGTCAAGAACTCGACTCAAACAACGAATCGATACGATCCAACCATGGAATAATAAAGGAAATGATATAATACATCTAAATATTCATCAATACATCATAATCCTAAGTTAAATCGGATTAAACGGATGAAAACAACCAAAACACCCAATTTCCCCAAAACTAGATTTCTAGGAAATCTGACCTGATTCGGTAGATCAGAGGATGTTATAGGATGGATGATTGACGATATGAACCTCCAAACTTCATGGATTTGTTGACCAACAACATCTATCCATGATAGGAACAACTCCAGCCGCGGAAGATAAGTGGAAGAAGGAGAAAAATGGCGAGAAAAACGACTACTGGGCCTTAAATAGGCTGACAGACTCGACCGTGTCCGCCTGACACGGTCGTGGCGCGCAGTTGACCGGCAGGGACTCGACCGTGTCCTGCTAGACACGGTCGCGGCGCGGAGGGGCCTTCCGATAGTGACCCGTCCGACAGCGACTCGGCATGACTCGACCGTGTCCTGGAACACGGTCGGGCGTGTCGGCGATCGGTTCGCTTATCCGGAAGAGTTCGGCACGGGCCGTGTCGACGACACGGTCGGGTCCTGAGACAGAAACTCCGGCATTTTCCGGACGAGTACGGCACGGGCCGTGTCGGACGACACGGCCGAGTTCGGCCGGCAGTGATCGGCCAATAACGAGCGGGTGAGCTAAAACGACCATAACTCTCTCGTCCGGACTCCGATTGACTCACCGTTTGAACCATTGGAAAGCTAACTCGATGCTCTATAATATTGCAAAGATTCAGAATTTTTGGAGTTACCAAAAATTAATGGTGACTTTACAAAGTCGAACTCCCACGTGAAAAAGTCGATTAAGGACACGGAACTCGACAAAACGACACCGAAACGAACTCGGATGACAAAAAGTGCAGAATTAATCATTCTCGGAAATGACGAAATGGTCAGGAGCGAGTCGTCAAAACGAACTTCCGCCGAAAAAATAAAATTACCGAAATTCGAAATTGCGGATATTACATTCTACCCTCCTTAAAAGAAGTTTCGTCCCGAAACTTAAAACAAGTAGGGGGGAGCAATATACCTGCCAGGAAAACTCGACGAGATACACAAAAATAGAAAACTCGCGCCCAACGGCGAAACGCTGCAAGAAACGCAAAGAGACATACGGCGTGAAAACACGCTCCACGACGACCAACACAATGTCGCCGTTAGGGATACAATAAAACCAACAAATGACAAGCGTCATCAAACGGATAATATAGTCAAGTCGATTATCCGAACAATCATAAAACACAACGAACGAAAATCAATACGATTGACCAACCTGACGGTTCATCAATCTAAACGCGGGTCAAACGTTGAACAAATACGGAATTCCACCGCCCAAGGGTTGGAAGATCGAAAACGAGACTAATTTCCCAAACTTAAGGGAATTAGGAAGGAGCCTGAATGCTCAACGATCAAGAAACGAGGACAAAAACCGAACAAACAAACGACCGAACCACAACGGTCGAGACAACAAAAGCGAACAATCATGTTCGAATCACGAAGAACAATAAAATTCAAACAACAACTCCAAGGTTCACATCTCGACTCGAGACAATATATGATCCGGTGAAAACAACAACGTATGCATTCACATAAGATCCACATGAAAGGGAATAGAAATTGAAAAGTCACAACGACAAACGAGTTATTCCGAAACAATACCACGCTCGTTCGATCAACAAAAGCAAGGGGCAAGACAAGCTCAGAAAATGTTAACGAACATAAACGAGTCGACAGAGTCGAAAATACGGAAGTTCCAAATCCGATCCACTTCGAATAAAAGAACTAGTAGAACCAAAAGATGTTACTTCCGAACAAGGTTCACAAGAATCGAACCGAACTCGGAAAGTTACAGCGATAACCAGATTAACCCAAAACAAGATCACACCGCGTCCGATCAATGAAACCGAAATACAGAACAAGTTCAGAAAGTGTCAACGAACACGAGTGAGTCGATAGACCTGAGAAAGAGGAAATGCAGGAGTCCAAAAATAATACGGGTATTATATTCGACCCCTTCTAAAAGAAGTGTCGTTTCCGAAACTCACAACACGAAATCAAGGTGACAACACAACAAGCAACCGCGAAACATCTTTCAAAGGCCTCTCAAGGCCGATTCCGATGATCAGGTCAAGCGCGAACTCCAAAAGTCTCGGTAGCCACCCGCAAAATTGAATTCGGTGTCCCTCGAGTCCACACTTGAAATGTGTTACCGACGAGAAGGACAATATACACGTGCATGCCCCGGCACATTACGGTTGAAACGTCTCGGCTCGGCATACCGAAAATACAAATGCTCGATACAATGGATCAAAACACCGCAAAACAACATACCGGAGATGCCAACTCAGCATAACATATCAACGCATACAAAAATCACAACAACAACGGCATCATTCGACGATTACAACATCCCGAACGACAGCCATCACACAATCACAAACATCATGAAACAATCACCCATGTGTATAACGCACAAAAATCCAGGCTTTAACAACTCACACTAGTGCGACAACACGCAAATCACCACGAGGCGATAAACAGAAAAAAAAACACCAGTTCACACCTCTCACAGAGGGCCAACAAAACATATGCCTGGCGAACGACTCGACGCTCACGCCACCAATTCAATCACAATTCGGGGTTGACACCGTAACGAAAGTTCGAAAACCATACACGCATTTCCGGTCCGCAAACAGGAATGATAGGTTTTAAAAACGAAAACCACCTTTGAAGACAGTTTGGAAACACCAGTTGATCTTGAGTATCATTTTACAAAAAGTTGAACAAACATTATTTTCGAGACTTTGAAAATCATCTTGCGTTTGAACAAAAATGAGGACACCTTCTCGTAGTGAAAAACTTTCAGAATAATCGACACTTGGGTCTAAGCAACTGCATTTCTAAAAGTAATTGAAAATATCTCAAAATATTTTGGTCCTCAATTAGAATGATTTTGAAACATATTACGGTACTAGAAGGCACCTTGAAAGTACTGCGAGAAAATAATTCGTTTTAAAAGTACGTCTCGAATTTTAATTTTCTAAGATACTCAAGGTTTTCAAAAATAATTCAATGGGCTAGAATGCCCAAAAATTTCTGGTAATTACAGTAACATTATAGCGCCGTGGGTCCCACGCCGGAACCCACCAGACTAAAAACCATTTACAAAAATGCCAAAAAGGCCGATGACGGTAATGTTTCAAAACTCACAAAAGCCATTTTACAACATGCTAAATACCGTCATAAGAATTTCGCTAAAGCGATCAAGGCCATAATGCCAAAAACTCGGTTAAGGAATTGGTTTTCAAAATAAAACTCACTCGGTAAAATACCGAAAGTCATTGCAAAAGAACTCACGCATGGATAAAAGAAATACGGTTCAACATACACAATGAGCAACACTACTCCTCATATGAACGAAATATGAGAGTCAAATAACCACATATCACAAAATCAAAATCCATAAGAGGATTCCGTCACTTAACAAATAATCATAAAAATAGCTCGTGTCACACGAGGCACAACACAAAGAAGGGAGACTTACATTCACAGGTCGCACGAAGATGATGATCGCCCACGATACTAATCACGACCAACAAACTCGGACGACGCGTCGCGACACGACTTAGTCGACAAAATCCGACGAGACAAAAACTCAATAGACACCATCGACCCGACATTAGGTTTCCACAACCTAAGCTCCGATACCATTCTGTAACACCCCCAATCCGCTCAGGGATATTACACGCCGTAGAACCTTTCCTCAAGGATCTACCAGGCTGGTAACAACATATAACAACTCAACCATACCTTTAAGGCTAAAATGACTCAGTAGACCGATTTGGTCTTTCAATAAAAACTTACAACTCGAATACAACTCATGCCCACGCAGGGGTCAAAATACAACCGCACCCGTACAACGGAAAAAAAATATAGCAGCGGAAAATAAAGTACAACTAAACCAATACGACATCAACGGGTCCTCGTGTGATTAGTATCGTTCATCTTTCATCATCCTTCATGCCGACCCTATGCTATGCTCCAAAACCTGAATGCAATACAGACATCCACCCCCCGAATACTCGGGGGTTAGCAAAACTCCACTGTTTTGCTAGTGCAAGTATAAAATACGAAAACGAGCCATACATATCATACTCCACGGAAACAGAATAATCGCGAATATACTTCCCGAGAAAATTCACTTGATCAAACCATTCAAAACGTGAAAGGTAGGAAATAACCCAATGTCCATATTACAAAACATTTGACGATCTCGGGAGTTTAGAAAATATTTAGGGACACATCCCAAAAGTTATTTTCCAAAATTCAAGTTCCGGTAACAATACGCAGGGTCCACAACCCATTTCACAAAACACGGGGTCCGTGACCCAAATCACAAATCACATGTTCCTAAGGATTATTCGTGTCTCGTGCTAACAAGCCACGAACCTCAGATGCTCCCGAAGAACAAATCCGAGTGAATAACCCAATAGGAAAAACATATCAAATCACATGTCTCCACGACACGAATATCACAACCAAACCACAACCATAAGTTATCCCGGCATCGCGCTAACAAGCCACGAACCTCGGAGTCCCCGCAAGACATACCCGATGATAACCCCACAAGTTATCCCGGCATCGGGCTAGCAAGCCCCGAACCTCGGAGTCCCCGCAAGACATACCCGTATTGGATAACCTTACGGTTTCGCCCGACCCATACTAGCAAGTATGGATCCCGGAGATTCAACAATCCTACCCGGAGGCACATCACATACATCAAGCACACAACAATAATCACTTATCAATCCAAACAACATTAAGCATCACAAACTCCTTTCAAGGAGTAACAACTAATATCACACACATTACGTTCTTACCGAACAAGTACATAATAACAATACGTAATCCCCGACAAAGGATTACGGTCTATCAAACTCACTCGAAAAGATCATATTATCTTTCAACATACAAAACCAACACACATATTCCGAGAATACATATTCACGAAGTATACGAATTATCGTTGAAAGACAACATTTATCGAGAACATACCGATCCCTTTTTACGTTCATTAAACATTTGGATTTCGTATAAAAATCATTTATCAACAATTATGCCTATGAAACATGAAACGTATGGGCAAGATACTTGCCTCGATACCACGAGCACGGAACCACGAACGGATACGGCTCAACCGGGAAGCTTCGGAACGCCCGATGCTAACGAAAAGGAAGACAACAACGAACGGAAGGGTTCAACACGGTTTCTTCGCAAGAAACACGACCCTAACATCATACAATCACTAAATCATCGATCATACGAGGAAGAATAATCGTAAAACGCCCGAAAACCCCTCTAAGACATTTTACCGGACACCTTCAAGGCGTCGGTCAAGAACTCGACTCAAACAACGAATCGATACGATCCAACCATGGAATAATAAAGGAAATGATATAATACATCTAAATATTCATCAATACATCATAATCCTAAGTTAAATCGGATTAAACGGATGAAAACAACCAAAACACCCAATTTCCCCAAAACTAGATTTCTAGGAAATCTGACCTGATTCGGTAGATCGGAGGATGTTATAGGACGGATGATTGACGATATGAACCTCCAAACTTCATGGATTTGTTGACCAACAACATCTATCCATGATAGGAACAACTCCAGCCGCGGAAGATAAGTGGAAGAAGGAGAAAAATGGCGAGAAAAACGACTACTGGGCCTTAAATAGCCGACAGACTCGACCGTGTCCGCCCGACACGGTCGTGGCGCGCAGCTTGACCGGCGAGGACTCGACCGTGTCCCGCTAGACACGGTCGCGCGCGGAGGGGCCTTCCGATAGTGACCCGTCCGACGGCGACTCGGCATGACTCGACCGTGTCACGGAACACGGTCGGGCGTGTCAGCGGCTCGCTTATCCGGAAGAGTTCGGCACGGCCGTGTCGACGACACGGTCGGGTCCTCGAGACAACTCCGGCATTTTCCGGACGAGTACGGCACGGGCCGTGTCGGACGACACGGCCGAGTTCGGCCGGCAGTGATCGGCCAATAACGAGCGGGTGAGCTAAAACGACCATAACTCTCTCGTCCGGACTCCGATTGACTCACCGTTTGAACCATTGGAAAGCTAACTCGATGCTCTATAATATTACAAAGATTCAGAATTTTTGGAGTTACCAAAAATTAATGGTGACTTTACAAAGTCGAACTCCCACGTAAAAAAGTCGATTAAGGACACGGAACTCGACAAAACGACACCGAAACGAACTCGGATGACAAAAAGTGCAGAATTAATCATTCTCAGAAATGACGAAATGGTCAGGAGCGAGTCGTCAAAACGAACTTCCGCCGAAAAAATAAAATTACCGAAATTCGAAATTGCGGATATTACAGTTTTCACCTGGTCTATTAATTCTCCGGTCTTCATCTTGAAGTTGTCAAACTTCTGGGTAGCGATTGACAACTTGTTTTCATTTATCAGCTCTGTACCAACACATCACAACAAGGGTATCCCAAATTTCTTTGGCATTTTGACAATTCTTGATCTTGACCATGGTTGACTTGTCAAGAGTTTGATATAGCACATCTTTGGCCCAGTTGTCAAGGTTGGCTAGCTTCCTTTCTTCAATGGTCAGCTCCGTCCTCTTCTTGGGGATCTTTTTTAGCTTCCCGGCTGCAATATCCTCAGGTGTGTTGTCCTTCTCAAAGATGAAGGGACCATCTTCAATAATGCACCACATGTCGTCATGGATAGAAGATAAGTGTGCCTGCATCCTTATCTTCCAAAGGTCATACTCGTCAACTGAAAAAACAGGTAATCTAGAATGCATGTGTTCCATTCTTAATGAGAGATAAAATATATATCCTCGATATGCGGATTTGGTTCTTGTAAAATTGAACCAACCTCTCTAATACCACTTGTAGGTCACAAGTCGTCAGAAATAAGTCTAGAAGGAGGGTGAATAGACTTATTGAAACTCTTTTTCCAAGAACTGGGAATTAAGGAGTTTCTCAGCTGATGGTACAGATGACTTAGAGTCGTCTGTAGATAATATCAGTGCGGAAGTCAGGTGATGACGAATACAGAATATAATGAAACACTAAGTACGCAGGCAATTTGTAGTGGTCTCAGAGGTGGGGTAATCCTCTACTAATCCACTTTCTCCGAACCAGTTGGAGATGAATCTACTATAATTTTCAACCAGTGATAAATATTACATTGATTCTACAACTTAGCTACAACAACTTCCAACCAGTGGAAATCCTGTCGTTGCAACTCCTTTCTAACTGCATAGCACCACTCGATATACAAATCCTTGGATGCTTATCAGTCGCGTAACCTCAACCAGTGAAGTACCCTGTACTCAAGTTTTAAGACAAGAGTGTTTTGTCTTCTCAACTAAGAGCTTTCTTCGTATATGAACTTGTGAATTCTGCTCTTCACGATGCTATAGACTTCTTGATCGCTTGATTGCTTGAATTGCTTGAGAGTATAGTTCGCATCGTACTTTGCTATTTCAAATCTTCAGATATTTATATCTTGTCAATCCTTAGAGCTTTTCTTCATAGCCATTGCAAATTTGTATCAAATCCTTTCGTTGGAGAACTAGACTTCCTTGTTTTTCTTTTTGAGCGTTGCAAGGCTGGATTCTCTTATTTTAATCCATTTCCGACTGTTGTGAAGACTTTCACATGGAAGCGCCGGATCTTTTGATTTTAATATGCCTAAAGTCTTCAGAGGTGGGTCTGGATGATTTATTTAATTCATATCCTTTCGGGAATCTCTCCAATCTGTCCCTTATCGCCCGCATGTGACTTTCTGTAATTATTGACTTTTCAACGCATGCTGACGTGGACAGGTTTACTTGGCTGATGACTTATCTGATCTCACTAAGTCAATCTGTCTGATGTGCAGTCAAACTTCTATATCGTCGGACTTCTATGACGATGACTTCTCTAATGTCCTGACGAGACTTCTCTGATCTGTCGATTTGTCTGAAGTCTTCTGACCTGATGTACTTGACTGATCTGATGGTCAAACTTGAGATGACTTGGGCTCCGTCTGATCACTTGACTGCAGTCTGGTCAAACTTCTCCGATAAAAATTATTGACCAGTACTTCTCTGTTTTTCACTTGACTGAGACTCGGCTTTCTGCAGTGTTTGGTGAAACTTCTCTGATGTTGCTTGTCTGACCGAAACTTCTCTATTGTACTTATATGCACTTTGTACTTAGCCGATTTTAAGCCTAACTTAAATGGCCTATAGAAGATACTCATTTGGTTCTTCTTTACATTTTGCCAAGTATCTAACTTAACATAATTTGGCCTATGGAAGATACTCATTAGGTTCTTCCTTACATTTTGCCAAGTAATAAGCATACATTTGAATAAACAAGTACAATGATGACATCATCAAACTCTAACAAGTATTCCTAACGTTATCAAATCACCATGAGATAAAGAAAAATATCACACCATGTGAGGTGAGAGGAGGTGGGCAGCCACGAGAGGAAAAAGGAAGATTGGTTCATTTCGGTCCGTTAAATGGATCCTCGTGTGTCTAGTACACTAGATACACTTCGAGATATTTCAATATCGATACAATTAATTAATCCTATTATATTAAATATAATTTCTCTAATAAATAATATGAATTATATTTTATTACCCGGTAATTTATTTAATTTTTTAGACCAATGTAATTTATCCAATAAATTAAATTAGACATCCAATATCCAATATTAACTAAAAGATAATAAGCTCAATTTAGTATGTCATCTATCCTGTATGCGCGAGTATGTAGGTTCATCTCAGTTAGCATGGGAGGATCCAAAGTGTTAGCACCATCTAGAGAGTCCTGTGGCCTACATTGTATCCCAAATGAGAAAAAATGATAAGAATCATTCCAAAACCTTTACATTATGAATATCGTATATGTATAAATCCTTCAATCATATGTCCCTTTCAATTATTAAATGTCAAACCCTGTTGTAACTTGACTCTATGTACTTGTAAGTGCAAATCGAGACCACCGATCTCTCTTGTATCAAATATAACTTGCTCTAATTGCTTTGGCCACAGACTTACGATCTCATTTGATACTAACCGCATAGGACATTTACCTGTTCATTTACAGATAAAAGGATCCTGTCTTAGTATTCAGTATAGACTTCTACTTGAGTAGTCACAAGATTGGCACAGGAGGATGACGAGTTGCGATACTAATCAAGAGATGAGAGTTGTTTTGATTTTCGTTGTGTTGCCAAAGTCGATTTTAGTCTTCCGTTGTATTGTATTTCGAACCCTGTGTGGGTAATGTTGTTTTAGTCAGTTCTGTTTAATGAGTTGTGTGACCTCATCGGTCTGTGTATTCACGTGTAAGTGACCTTAGCAGCCTCAGATATTTTATCGTTTGACTCGGCCGGCAAACATTTGGTCGTTTTGTAAGGTTTAGCCTGGTAGATCCTCGTGAAAAGGGATCTACGGTGTGTAATATTCCCATATGGTTTTGGGGGTGTTACATTTATGGTATCAGAGCTTAGGTTGCGGAAACCTAGGTTGTCGGGTCGAGTCGAGTCGTGATTTGTCGAGTATTATGTGGTTTTGTCATTCGAGATGTCGGGTGACAAGTTGAGTTGTGCGTAGTCACAACGTGTCGGATATGTTGTCAGATGAGATTAGTATCATGGGCGACCGTCATCTCCGTGCGGCCTGTGGACTTAAGTCTCCTCTTTTATGTGAGGTACCTATGTATCATGATTTTATCTTAGTGAGTTAATTGCGGTGCATAATTTTATTTGCGCGGTGTTGTATAATATTGTTGTATTTAATACTTGTGACACATAGTATATGTATAAAACTGGGCGTATTGTTGTTTTACCTTTGAACCACCAGGTGGGGTGGAGTACTGCGAAAGTTGTGAACCTTGATGGGTTTCGAAAAGGTATCGACGGTAGAGTTTGTGAGAAACTCCGATGAATGATTTTGTTGTGTGTTTAAACTTGGTGCCACGAGATGCATTTGATTGTATTGGCGACCCGGGTTGCCATTTGAGCATGTGGTTTTAAATTCGACTGTTTTTGGAATGTTGTAATTTTGCCCGCTACGGGTAGGTTTGAGAACATTTTTTTTCTGAAGAACTTTACGGTTTGAGCATTTTTGTAGAAATCAATTTTTGGAAAATATTTTGGTGGTGCGGTCAAACCACGGTTTGTATGGATTTTAAAATCGGTTAAATTTTGCCAAATGGGTCGTGTATTTTCAAATGACATCATCAGACGGTATTTGAAAAATGTGTTTTGAAGTACTTTGGACATTGTAAAATATTACCGTCGTTTTGGTTATGAACTAAAGGATTTTGGAAAATTTTATTTTGCAAAACGATATGGGTTTTTGGAATTTTAAGCGTTATGTGTTTGTATGTTGGGACTAGTAGTTGCGGTAAGTTTTTTGTGTTGTTGTGCTCGCCGGAGAATGTTGTAGTATTTTCTAGATGTTGGGATATGTTGTTAGGTATCGTTTCCTAACTCTCGGAGCCGTTTCGGGGCTGCTGGGTTACTTCAGTTGTCTAACAGCCAGTAGTTACGGCCGTACGAAATCAGTGTTACGGCCGTAAATTGATTAGTGTGATGGCGTATATTAATAAGGTCATTTTGCTGACATCGTTTCAAAGTATTGTTGTACAAGTGATTTCAAATCAAAGCAGTTTTGATAATGGGTCCATGGTTTTGGTTAAATGACCGAGGTATTTAACAAATCGTTTCCAAAATTTCATCCCAGCAAAATATTTCAAACTTGCGAATTTTAAAATATTATCATTCGAACAAATACATCTAAAAAAACTTGTTTTTAAGAATATTATCCATGTTGGACCACAATGGTATGCTTAATGTTCTAATCGTGTATACTGAGGTATAAGTCGTACATCTCTGTCGATGTGA
Organism: Orobanche coerulescens; assembly: GCA_033398695.1. Taxonomy (NCBI): domain Eukaryota; kingdom Viridiplantae; phylum Streptophyta; class Magnoliopsida; order Lamiales; family Orobanchaceae; genus Orobanche; species Orobanche coerulescens. Next base: position 85,541,941 of record CM065809.1, read on the forward strand.
ACGTGTGAATTACTTTTAAATTTAAGTTCTATTATTGCAAGTGTTAGTTCGTGTATTCGAGTAGTGAATTGGTGTGAATATTATACTGTGCTGCTGTTTGTGGGCTTATGTTGATTATGTGAGGTTCGTTTTATCCTGTTATTATGAATGGTTGTCCATTCAGTATGCTGAGGGGTCGAGGCCGAGGCCGTGGTCGTGGCGGTGGTCGTAATCAGGAGCATGAGAAGGCGACTCACTCCTTGTCGAGTACCAATCAGCTCAGTACAGATGGTCGTGATGACCAATCGCGAGATCAGGGGCAATCAACCAGTGTTAATGTTGACGTTGGCGCCGCCACCATCCTTCGTCAGGTGGTTGATCAGTTAGTGCAGATGAATCAGGCCGTACATCGGAATGAGAACCCAAATGGGGATAACGGGGCTAGTTAGTGGTTACGAGATGTGATGAAGATGCAGTCGCCCCGTTTTGTAGGTTCTTATGACTCGTTAGGTTGGGAGAACTGGCTCTTCCAGTTGGACAGAACATTTGATGCCATAGCTTATCCCGATGAGAGAGGAGTGCCTATTGCTCAATACTTGCTCGACGGGGAAGCTGCAGACTGGTGGGAGGCCATAGCGCCTAGTGATCACACCACTACTTGGGTTGAATTCAAGACTGCTATGGAGGCCGAGTAATGTCCGCCGCCTGTTAAGGAACGTAGAATTGTCGAGTTTTTCTCGGGTACACCCCGAGATGTGTCAATATCTCAAGCAATATTCGATTACAATCAACAGCTATGTTACGTTCGAGATCAAGTGCGAAGTGAGATAAATAAGGTTCGTTACTTTGATATGCATATGAAACCTCAGGTTCGGCAGTATATGGCCCCTTTCATGTGTACAACGTTGAAGGACTATCAAGATCGAGCCTTAGTATTTGAAATGGCTATGATGTCTATAGAGTCTGTATCGGTAGCGAAGAAGCAGTCCGATGATGCATTGGGAAGTGAGGGAATTGGGATTCCTAAACCTCGACCCTCATATCAGTCGAGTATGGGACCTTCTCGGTCAGCTAGAGAATCTAAAAGACCCAAGCCGGTGTCTTTGAGTTTTGGTAATGCTCCTAGGTGTTTCAACTGTAACGTTCTGGGCCATGAACGCGCGCATTGTAAGAAACCGCCGGTGACTTGTTATAATTGTGGATGCGAGGGGCATCAAGTTCAGTATTGCGAGGTTGTTGCCAAGATGGTAGGGAACAGGAGTTCCATCCCTATTTCTGGAGGGTCCAGTGATGTCCAGTGATGGTGTTTTCGTGCTCGTTACGCGGATTGTTTCTCGTGTTGAGATGTATTTTGTGATGTTTTTATGTTTGGAGCTTGATGACTGATATTTGTTTTGAATAAGTTTCCGTATGGTTTCTGAACCTACGGAGACGTAACAGTGGACCATGGAGTCATGAAATTAGTAATTTATTATGTGCCGTTGTGTTGTTATGTATCATTGTGATAACCTTGTTTTAAGTTTCGAGACAAAACTTAATTTTAGTGGGATAGAATGTAATATCCGGTATTTTTGTTTTCCGTTATCTTGGATTGGTTGTGTTTTGACGCCGGACATTTTCTTGTTGATGAGAATCGGAATGACTTCTATCGTGATACTCTATTTGTTTCTATCGCATAACCGTTTTAGTCGGGTGCAACTTGTTGTTGCGTGCGTTTCTTTGATTAAATGCGTGCATGTGATGTGGTATGTGCTGCATCGTTAATATTTTGAATCATAGCCGGTGGCGTTGTGTTGGTCGTCTTGGAGCGTGTTTTAACGCCGTATATTTCTTTGCGTTGCTTGTAACATTTCGCCGATGGGCGAAAGTTACGCGTTTCTTATGTATCTCATTGAGTTTCTTATAGTATGTAATATCCGCAATTTCGATTTCCGGTAATTTTCTTTTTTGGCGGAAGTCCATCTTAGCGACTCTGTTGTGACCTTTTCGTCATTCCAAGAATTATTAATTCTGCACTTTTTGTCATCCGAATTCGTTTCGGTATCGTTTTGTTGAGTTCCGTGTTCTTAAACGGCTTTTCCGCACTTGAGTTCGATTCTTGCGAATCTCGTCCGAAACTGTTGTTTCGAGTTTCTCGTAAGTTCATTTAATGTTATTATTCATGTTGCGAGCTTTGGCTTAGTGTTTCGATCGTGTATCGTGTATTTCGGAAGTTTTGGGCCATTTTCGTAATTTCCCAAAGTTTGGGGTAATTACTTCCATTGTCGAATGTCGAGCCTTCGGGTGGTCGGAATCATGTGTTCTCTTAGCGACTGGATTCGTCTTTGCGAGTACTTCTTAACTGTATCTTCGATTCATATTCAGGTTCGGGTTTTGGGGTTGTCCGGGCCGTCGGAAGTGGCCACGGCCGAGTCACGACCGCACTTATTGGAGCAGGTACTGGCCCGGCCGAGTTACAGCCATAAGATGCCGGTTACGGCCGTAAGTGATCGGCAGGCACAGGCTGGACGAGTGCCGGTTACGGCCGTAAGGGGGTGTTAGTTATGAGCGTAAGTGGTCGGCAGGTGCTGGGCAGAATCTCGACGAATGCCGGTTACGGCCGTAAGGACCTGTCGGGTACGGCCGCAAGTTGTACTTCGAGGTTGACTCCACCATCACGTAATTGGATTATGTTAGGGTAAACATTCTTGTTTTAATAACTGCCAACATACAGTAAACAAGTCTCAAAGAAGTCGGTATGTCGTCAAGTATGGAAGCTGTTAAGACTCTCCATACAGCTTGTACATACAACAAAGATATGTTCATACAGAGTCCATCCTATAGAGCCTACTTCATAGAGCAAAGAGATATAGTGCTTTGGATACAACAGTCAGACTGTAGGTGTTTTACTTGGGAAAAGTAAAACACATCCAACAGGACTGAATAGAAAAAGCTTTAAACCGTTGTGAAATAAACATTGTTTATTCATAAAATATTCATGGTTAAAGCAGCATTTATTGTTGATAGGACAACATTTAATGCAGCTGGACAGAGACAAGTCTGAACGCTCTGAAGAGCATTTAACACGACAATAGAAAGGATGTTCGAAGCATTAAATGTGATCTGCTTTAGTTCAAACATTCAGCAGCCGCCAATCAGAAAAGGGTACATTTGTAACAGATACATCTCCAAGGTTATAAATAGACCCGAGTAAGAGGACTTCGACATATAAGCATTATTCATTCTCGCGTAAACTTTGATAGTTTACTCTGACAATCTAACTGTACAAAGCATACAGCAGTATTCAAACGAAGAAATATACCAATTCCTCAATGCAAACAGCACAGCATACAATGAATGTTCGCCAAAGATCTAGCTGTTTTTTGGAATTGTTCTACCCTTATCGTTGAGATTATGATTAGCCCTGTGTGGGCTAAAGATCCTTGCGTATTCCGACATGTGTGGGAATAATAACATTGTAGATGAAGCTTCAATCTGTGTGAGAAGAAGCAAGTTAGAAAGAGCTTGAAGCCAATCTATGTGAACAGCGAAAGCTACAGTCCCTGTATCAATCTCTGTGAACGATACAGAGACAGGTTTAGTTAAAGTCATGTAGTTGTGTATGCAGTGCTTTTATTAAACTATTTACTCCTGTGTGGAGGACCAGTGGACGTAGAGGGATTTACCTAGAACCACTTTAAACTGTGTGTTATTTACTTTCAGGCTTTACTGTTTTCATTCTACTGTGGTTTATTAGTATACATTGTAAAACCCTGTACGCATCAAGCATACGGAAGAACATTCAGTTGCTATATTTACAACAACTCACTAAATAGACTTCCGCTATGCAACTAACTTCGAAAATCATACAGCTTATTATGTTTTTCCCTTCTAAGCTGTTTATTGTATACTCTTTGGCCAACAAGTGGTATCGGAGCAGTTGATTCTAAAAATAATCAGTCTATTTTTAACAGAATCAGATCCACAAATCACAAGCTTTTGAAAACCGTATCATATTTTCATTATCTTTCCTATTTCTTAAATGGATACCTCTATGATAAAAAAGTTCTAATGTTTTCCATTAATGAGTTGGTGACTGGAGGATATGGAGGCTCATCTTGTAGCCATGCACGAGGAAATGATATTCGTCATCCAGGAAGGTCCTATAAAGATAATGAAGGTTAATCCTTTCGCGATGATAGAAGGGCAACCTCATTCTGAAATGCTCGAGAAGGAGCATGAGTAATGGATAACTGATGATCTCAAGCATGCGAACCTCGAAAATGCAGCTAAGAATGCGTTGTTTGTCACTCTCAACAAAGGCACATTCTCAAAGGTAAAGAGCTGTAAGACGGCTAAGGAAATCTAGGAGAAACTCAAGCTAATTTGAGAGGGTACTGAGCTCTCAAAAGAAAATAAAATTTCTAAACTTACTCAATAATTCGAATCTTTTGAAATGAAATCTTCCGAAACGCTTGAGGATCTTGACCTCAGATTCACTGGCATTGTCGGTGAACTTGAAGCATTGAGTAAAGTGTATACCAAAAGGATAAAAATTTAAAAATATTTAGATCACTCTCTGCCCGATGGGACATTAAGACTTTTATGCGAATATCATTTAATCTAAACGACATTTCTACTTTCGATCTCTACTCTGACCTCAAAGCTTTTAAGTATGATATTGACAGGAGAGAGAAGGCAGAAGAGTCACTTACCAAGACTACAACAGTTGCTGCTGTGTCTGACAGGAGACACAGCCCTGCACCCAGCACATCCAATTCCGCACACAAGACTATAGACAGTGATGATGACATCCTGTCACAAGATGAAATGGCCCTGCTAATACACAAGTTCAAAAGGTTTATCAAACATTCCAGAAAGACTCCCTACAGGCCCAAGCCTTTTCACAAGGTAAGTGCTGAATCCCCTTCCTCTGGTGATTCTAACTTATGGTATAACTGTAGGAAACCTGGACATTATGCAAATAAGTGTCCAGACTTGAAAGTACAAAAGTTGCTAGAAGCCAAGCAATAGGAAAAGGATGAAAGAAGGCGTGTCTGGAAAAATAAGCTCAAGGACCTGGTTGGTGAATCAGAAGCCTCGCCAGCACCTAACAAGACCGAGGAGTGCCTTCAGGCAATCACTGACAGTGACTCCTTCGATGATGAGATCGAGGATAAAGCATATATGTGCTTTGTGGCTAAAGAAATACAAAACGATAAGGACAGGGATGATGGAGTAAGCTCAACTTCAACTATTCATATAAATGCATCGCATACCTTTGAAAATATGATGAATAAATTCAAAAATATTCAAAAAGCCCATTAGACTCTAAAATGAGAAAACTTACAGCTTGAAATTTCAAACTTAGAGCTGAAAGAAAAAAATGACTTGCTCAATCATAATTACGAAAACATGTCGCTTGATTGCAAGAACAGCAAGGTCACATTTGAAAAACTCATGGAAAGCAGTCATCAACTTGCCAAAGAACTTTAAGAGGCTAAGTCTCATACTAAGTGCAAGACAAAAGATTATGCTTTACTCGAAGCAAAAGTTAAACTCTAGAAAAACGAGAAGGAGAATTAGAGACCATACTGAAATCATTCGAGAAATTTTCTAGATGGATGGAAGAAATTTTAAGCACTAGGAGCAGATGAGACTCGCGCCGCCCAACAGGAGGATTCAGTCCTTTCTAAGGAACATGCGGTAGCTGAGAGACATCAGGAGGACACAATCCTTCCTGTACCCCATGCTACAGAACCATCCAAGAGACAAGAGGAATTAGTCCCCTCTGTATCCCCAACAGTGCAACCAGTGGAACCATCCGAGGTTCCCACCCCGTAACTATAATATTCGTACCTTTCCATTTTTACCAGTTTATATTATTTGATGCATGTATATTTTCATCGACTCTGTTGTAACCATTTTGACGTTTTGAATCTATTTTGTTCTTGGAGTTTTTCCATTTGGACGAGTTTCGGAGATGATTTTGCGTGATTTTGTTTTATGTTATGTTTTGTCGCATGTATGTTCGATTCTCGTAAACTCACTCGATTTCGTGGTTTATTTGCTTACATGAGTTCGTATGATTGAGTTGTTCATGTTGTAAGTCTTGTTTTGTTAATCCGATGTTGTGTTGTGATTTTCGGACATTTGAGCCATTTTGTAATTTTCTATAAGTTTAGGGTATTTTATCTTCTTTGTCGTATTTCGGATTCCCCGGTAGTCGGAATTGTATTTTCTTTCATCACTTAGCTTCGTCGTCGTAGATATTTCGTGTCTACGTTTTGGGTCCTGCTCTTGTGTTGTATCTCGATTTCGTACCGTCCTGTGCAACAAACTGTGTTCAGTAGTGTTGAGCTGCTGCATGCATAACGTACATTATGCATGCTCTCTTGCATGCGCTATCGACACCTGCATAATGTACGTTATACCTTAGTGTTAGCGTACGTTATGGCCTTCAGCGTTTTGGACAGTGGGTTCTGCCTAGTTTTTGTCAAGCTCTTACTACGTTAACTCGATAGTGTTACGTACGTAAGCTCCTCATAGCGTACACTAACTGTTTGGCGTAGCCTACGCTATCGGCCTCGGCAAATTGGGCAGATTGTTCTGCTTATCCATTACATATGCTAACACCTGAGTGTTACGTACGTAACAGGCATAGCGTATGTTAGCATTAGCATGTTAACGTACGTAATTAGAGGTCAGGTTTTATAAACCTGAGTTGACCTGCATCGCGTCATTTCTTCTTTTCCTTCTTCGTCCGCAAGTGAGTCCCCCAGGCGATTTCGAGCTATTCTTCAAGTTTTGTCTACGGAGTTCCTTGAGAGATCGATTGTTGTGTTCCAAGTGAAGTTTACCATCATCGTAATCATCTTCCTCCATCCTAATCCAAGGTATTTGGCTTAGAACCCTACCTTTATCCATTTTGGGGGTTTTTTGAGATTTGTCGAGATGTAACTCGAATTGTTCGTTTATGTTGTGATATTTCTTATCGATTATTGTTGTTGGGTGATTCCCAATCCGTTTCCGTCATGTTTGATCCGTGGATTGTTGTTTCAGTACTCGAGTACTTCCTTCGTGTGAGCATTGTAACTGTCGTGTACTCGATTTGGGGTTGATTTGATGATCGAATTGCACTGTTGAATTCGGTCTATTTATTTGATATGTCTTAGATTTACAAATTGTCCATATGTTGATGATGTATATCACTATTGTCTCATCGAGTTTGTGTGTTAGCCTGGTAGATCCCAAGAGGTGGGGTCCCCGACGTTGTAATATGCCCTGATCTTCTTGGAGGTGTTACAGAATATGGTATCAGAGCTTAGGTTTATGGATACCTAGGATGTCGGTTATTTGGGTCTAGTCGAGTGTCGTTTTTGAATAGTATCACTACTACACCATCATCTCAGTATGCCGGTGCTCGTAAGTTTTTCCTAACTTGGCTCGTTGCATTATCCTGTTCTGTTCCTTTCTTAATGTCGTGATGTGTTTTGCGTTTGAATTGTACTCACCCATTACTTCTTCAGAATGCCTGCTGGTAGAGGTCGTGGACGCGGTAGGGGACGTGGCGCAGCCGGTGGGGCGTCCATGTTCGATAGCTCAGGGTCTGGTTCGGCAACGCCTTCCTTGTTGAACAGTATTCCACCAAGTGCCGAGGGCCAGCAGGATCAGTCTGCTAGCTTCGGCAATGTTAATGATAATGTTGGAGTAGCGAATATTTTGCAGCAAGTAGCAACCAGATGACGCTACTGACTCAGGCAGTTTTGGTCAGCTAAGCTAATGCCAACCCGGTTCCGCCTACTCCCGATCAAGTTATAGGGTCACGGTCAGTCAAACCCTATCTGTACTTGACGTTAATGCAAATCGAGATCATCGAGCTGTCTTGTATCTAATACAACTAGCTCCAATGCTTTGGCCAAAGACTTATGATCTCATCTGCCAATAACCGCATAGGACATATAACCCGCTCACTAACGAGAGAAAGAATTCTATCTTGGTATTCAGTAGGACTTGCTACTTGCCCGTCAAGATGTACGTCGAGGTTGACCCCCGCCTTCCAGTTTACAGGGTTGAACTACTCTAATGAAAATCTTGACGTCACAAGCATATCCCTGCTAAATCCTCAAGTCGAAGGTTCACGAATACCTATCACAACCTTTCGATTCCGTCATTGACTGTCCCAGAGTGAAATTCATGTGACAAATCGAGGGTGAGTCGGTTCGAGTATACTAATCCAATTAGCATACCTATAACGTGTGCTCCCACTAACCATTAGTGTTCGACAGGCACTCTCAATGTCAAAGAACACGTCATACAAGTCTTCACATAAACTTAATGCCCAGTCAAGTTTCATCGACTTGCGAACGATTAAGTATTTGAGCTATAACCTTTCCAGTGCCGACCCCCTTATCCAATAAGGAGTGGAACGTTTTGCTCTCAAATACACGGACTAGTTTCTATATGTTTATTTACGAGTTAGGAATGCCAGTAACTACCAGTAAATAAAGAAACATTCATTTGCCTTATATAAATGTTTTACATAATTACAAGTACAATGCCCTCACTCAACAACCTCTGAGTGGCATTCGAGGGCATACTCCTAACAGAAAAAGGATGGGTCACTTCGTCTATGTATCGACTATCGAGAGTTGAACAAGGTGACCATCAAAAACAAGTATCCGCTCCTGAGGATTGATGACTTGTTTGACCAATTGCAGGGCGCTTCGTCTATGTTTTCAAAGGATGGGTCACTTCGTCTAACAGAAAAAGGATGGGTCACTTCGTCTATGTTTTCAAAGATTGATTTGAAATCGGGGTATTACCAGCTCCGAGTGAAGGATTCCAACATTCCGAAGACGGCCTTTCGGATGAGATACGGACATTATGATTTTGTGGTTATGCCGTTCGGGCTAACCAATGCCCTAGTCGTGTTCATACAACTAATGAACAAGGTCTTTATCAAATATCTCGATAAGTGTGTAGTCGTCTTTATCGACGATATCCTGATTTACTCGAGGATCGAGGAGGATCATGCACGTGATTTGCATATCGTGTTAGGAATATTGAGAACTCAGCACCTTTATGCGAAGTTCTCAAAGTGTGAGTTTTGGTTGCGGGAGGTTGTGTTTCTCGGCCACGTGATCTCGGTCGAGGGTGTTCATGTGGACCCACACAAGATAGAGGCAGTGTTGGATTGGGCACCGCCCAATAACGTGAAGGATATCCGTAGTTTTATAGGTTTGGCCGGGTATTATCGTAGGTTTGTCGAGGGGTTCTATAAACTCGCTCGACCGCTTACTCAGTTGTTGCAGAAGTAAGAGAAGTTTGTGTGGACCGACGGGAAGAAAAAGAGTTTTGAGGAGTTGAAGAAGAGATTGACCACCGCTCCCATCTTGGCTTTACCGAGGGGTGATAAGGGTTTTTCAGTTTATAGTGATACCTCGGGCCAAGGACTTGGATGTGTGCTCATGCAGCACGGGACGACGATTGCCTATGCTTCCCGTCAGTTGAAACCGTACGAGTTGAATTATCCTACCCATGATCTTGAGTTGGCCGCAGTTGTGTTTGCGTTGAATATTTGGCGTCATTACCTGTATGGCTCGTCGTGTCAGATTTTCACCGATCATAAGAGCCTGAAGTATATTTTCATACAGAAAGAACTGAATATGAGATAGAGAAGGTGGTTGGAGTTGATTAAGGATTACGATCTCGAGGTCCTTTATCATTCGGGCAAGGCAAATGTGGTGGCAGATGCCTAGAGTCGGAAATCGGTGTCACTTCTGGCACTTGAGTTACTCATGGCCCAGCCTGGGCTCCAGCGAGAGTTGATGGGGTTGAGCATTGAGATTGGGCTACAAGGGAGTGCCGGACAGTTGTGCACTATTGAGCTCTCTTCGTCTTTAGTCGATGACATTAAATCGAGACAGTTAGAAGATCTGATGTTTATTCAACTCCGTGAGAGTGTGATGAAGGGGGAGTCCTTGGGATTCATGATTCATTAGGATGGTGTGTTGAGATTCTAAGGTCGACTGTGTGTTCCGAATGACTTGGAATTGAGGCATGGTATTATGCGCGAGGCACATGCTTCACCTTACTCAGTCTATCCGGGCTTGAGTAAAATGTATAAGGATTTGAGGAAGAGTTTCTGGTGGAATGACATGAAGAATTAGGTGGTACAGTTTGTGGCCAAGTGTTTGACTTGTCAGCAAGTCAAAATCGAGCATCAGCGGCCAGCTGGGTTGTTGAAACCACTCCCCATCCCGGAATGGAAGTGGGAGGACGTCTCTATGGATTTTGTCATGAATTTTCCGAGGATAAAGACTGGAATAAACATGGTGTGGGTGATCGTGGATCGACTGACTAAGTCGGAACATTTTCTGGGCATCAACGACACTTGGGGTCCAAAAAAATTACCTCGTATTATTATTGCGCAGATCGTGAGACTTCGTGGTACGCCGAAGACTATTATTTCGAACATAGATGGTGGGTTTGTATCGCATTTCCGGCAGGCGGTACATAAGGCATTGAGGACACGTTTGCCTTTGAGTACATCTTTCTACCCTCAGACCCATGGACAGTCCGAGCATACTATTCCGACGTTCGAGGATATGTTGCGCGCGTGTGTGCTAGACTGGAGTAGTGATTGGTAGGAACATCTGGCCTTGATCGAGTTTACTTATAATAACAGCTAGCATGCATCGATTGATATGGCACCGTATGAGGCGCTTTATGGCTGAAGGTGTCGATACCCGATATGTTGGGATGAGCCGTCCGATTTAGTTGGCACCTAGCCGGATCTTGTGTTGGAGACAAGGAAGAAAGTCGAGTTGATTAGAGAGAAGATGTTGGCGGCTCAGAGTCGACAAAAGTCTTATGCGGATGTTAGGCGATGACCTTTAGAGTTTGAGGTAGGAGATCATGTCTTGTTGAGAGTGTCTCTATTGAAGGGAGTTTTCGGTGTTGGGAAAAAGGGGAAGTTTAGTCCAAGGTATATTGGACCTTTCGAGATATTGGAACGAGTTCGAGAGTTGGCCTACCGTTTGGCATTGCCTCCGTCGTTGAGCCATGCACATATTGTATTTCACGTTTCTCAATTGAGGAAGTATGTTCCAGACCCGACTCACATTATTGACTTCGGGGATGTGGAGATCGACAAGAACGTTACGCTTGAGGAGAGGCCGGTAAGGATTTTGGAACGACGAGATAAATATTGGTCGAGGCATGGATTGGAGGAAGCAACATGGGAATTGGAGGAGGATATGCGTGCGAGGCACCCTGAGCTTTTTAATTCTTAAGTTTCGGGACGAAACTTCTTTTTAGAGGGGGAGAATGTAATATCCGTACCTTTCTATTTTTAGCAATTTCCATTTTTTGGTGCATGTCTATTTTTATAGAGTCGATTGTAACCGTTTTGACTTTTGGAATCTATTTTGTTCTTGTATTTTTTCCATTTGGACGAGTTTCGGAGATGTTTTTGCGTAATTTCATTTTAGGTTATGTTTTGTCGCATGTATGTTCGATTCTCGTAAACTCGCTCGATTTCGTCGTTTCTTTGCTTACGTGAGTTTGTATGATTGAGTTGTTCATGTTGTGAGCCTCGGTTTGTTAATCTAATGTCATCTCGTGATTTTCGGACGTTTGAGCCGTTTTGTAATTTCCTATAAGTTTATGGAGTTTTATCTTCTTTGTCGTATTTCGGATTCCCCGGTAGTTAGAATTGTATTTTCTTTCAGTACTTAGCCTCGTCGTCGTGGATATTCCGTGTTTACGTTTTGGGTCCTGCTCTTGTGTTGTATTTCAACTTTGTATCGTCCTGTGCAACAAACTGTGTTCAGCAGTGTTGAACTGCCGCATGCATAACATACGTTGTGCATGCTCTCTTGCGCGCGCTATCAACACCTGCATAACGTATGTTATACCTTAGTACGTTATGGCCTTCAACGTTTTGGACAGTGGGTTCTGCCCAGTTTTTGCCAAGCTCTTATGTACATTAACTCGATAGTGTTATGTACGTAAGCTCCTCATAGCGTACGCTAACTGTTTGGCGTAGCGTACGCTATCGGCCTCGGCAAATTGGATAGATTGTTCAGCCGAGCCATTACATAAGCTAACACCTGAGTATTACGTACGTAATAAGCGTAGCGTACGTTAACATCAGCATGTTAACGTATGTAATGAGAGGTCAGGTTTTATAAACCCGAGTTGACCTGCATCGCGTCACTTCCTCTTTTCCTTTTTCTTCGTCCGCAAGTGAGTCCCCCAGGAGATTTCGAGCAATTCTTCAAGTTTTGTCCGTGGAGTTCTTTGAGAGATCGATTGTTGTTTTCCAAGTGAAGTTTACCATCATCGTAATCATCTTCCTCCGTCCAAATCCAAGGTATTTGGCTTAGAACCCTACCTTTATCCATTTTGGGGGGTTTTCGGGATTTGTCGAGATGTAACTCGCATTGTTCATTTATGTTATGATATTTCTTATCGATTGTTGTTTTTGGGTGATTCACAATCCGTTTCCGTCGTGTTTGATCCGTGGATTGTTGATTTGGGGAGGTTTTGTGAAAATCCTCGCCCATATTCGTCGTCCGTGTATGTTTATGATTATTAGTCGGGGTTGTGGGCGTATTCCATTCGATTATTGTTATCGTGTAGGACTGAGTTGTGTTAATCCTTCATTTAGGAATGGTCGTGTTCCCTTTGGGTCATTCCTAGTCGTTGGTCGTTCCCGTTTCATCGAAGATGTCTCAAAGGCAAGTACTTTACATTTGTTTGCATATTCTGGTATTTGATTATGGCTTCTCGTGTATGTTGTGGATGTGAATGCGTATGTTCACCCAGGGATGGTCTGATGGGGCCTCTGGGGATATGTAGTGCCGTGTGTATGCGTATCGTGAACTGGGGTTAACCACCCAGGGATGGTCCGACGGGGCCTCTGCGGGGTGCGGTGGCCGTGAGTCTCGTACCAACGGTTAACCTTTGAAATGTTTTGTTGGAGAAATGTGTTTTGTGCTCGTGCACCGTAATATTCCGAAATATAAATGTTTTCTAAATTATTTTGGCGCATATTTCATCTGATTAGAATGGTAGCTCAAATGGATTATACTTGCACTAGCAGTTGTCGCTAACCCCTTAAATGGGGGAAATATTTGTGTATTTCAGGTGCAGGTTTTGGAGGCGAACGAGCATGCAGGCAGTACGAGGATGATGGGCAAGAGTGATTCTGTCCCATGGTCGTTCGTGATGTTATGTCGTTTATATTTTTATTAATCATGTTTTTGTTTCAGTACTCGAGTACTTCCTTCTTGTGAGCATTGTAACTGGCGTACCCGATTTGGGGTTGATTTGATGATCGAATTGCACTGTTGAATTCGGTCTACTTATTTGATATGTCTTGGATTGAGAAATTGTTCGCATGTTGAGGATGTATATCACTATTGTCTTGTCGAGTTTATGTGTTAGCCTGGTGGATTCCAAGGGGTGGGGTCCACAGCGCTGTAATATGCCCTGATCGTCTTGGGGGTGTTACAGTAACAGGTATCAACTCCTTTCTCTACAAGATCCCAATCCGAATCAGAAGAAATTTCGTAGCTGATGACGAACCTCAGAGGCCCCGTCACTACATAATTCTTAAATGGCTTGGAGAGCCATATGATTCCAAGATCGCTCACCCCAACTCTCCGCACACAAAAGCCCGCATCGAGCAACTACAGCAAATCAGTCGCCAAACCGTCTTCCTATTGGACACTATCAAATCCCTGTATGATGTTGGTTAGGAGCTCGACTGGATGCATGAGACCGCTCAGGACGACTTCTGAAGCTGCAAAGGGATATACAAGATGTGGAAGAGGCTTCCAGCCTCATGTCCAATGCATTTTGGCAAGCCCTTAATCAACTGAAGCAGCATCAAGAGTGCATCCTGAAGCCAGAACAAGAAAAGTTGCGAGTTGGTGAAGCCAAGACAATATCCGCCCTCGAAGTCACTGGATCAAAACTATCTGCTCATGATCAGAAAATTGATGAACTGATAGCAGTGGTTGTGAGTCTGGTAGACTGCATCACAGATCTAGAGAACAAACAGATAAAATCCCTAGAATTCTTCGGGATATTCACAGTAAGGTATCTGATCTTGATAACACCAAAAAGGGGGAAGAGACGAGAGAGGCTAGTAGGAGGTGACGATTGGAAAAAGAGAAGGAGATGGAGACCATTTTAGATGACAATGTTGCAACCGCAATTGGAAGACTAGTCGGACCCGGGCTAGGTCAAGGAGCCAAAGGATACATGGTATTTCATTCTCGTCCCGAGTTCCAGGATCCCAACTTCCCATGGAAGAACACTGTGCAGATGTAATATCCGTATTTTTCTTTCCCTTGTATTTTCGTTTTTGGTGTATTTCTCGATCGTAGTGACCCTCGTGTACTTTTCAACGTGTCCTTCATGTCAAACCGTTGAACTGTATTCTCATTGTTGTTGTGCGGAACCGCCGTTTCGGGGTTGTCGTGGATCCATTTCGTGTTATTAGTCCCCAAATATTGATTCCTATCGTTTTATTCTCTTTCGGGATCATTTTTATCATTTTGGGACCCAAAAGGGGGTGTGGGCCGCGGCACAAGGTGTGTGCGCCGCGGCACACAAATTCCTTCAGTTGTTGGTCGAACCAACTGTACTGTGTGCCGCGGCACACCCATCCGGTGCCGCGGCACAGTGCCAGGCCAGTGCCGCGGCTCACCTGTCCGGTGCCGCGGCACACTCGTGTGTCTTCCGCGACCAAAACCCAACTGTATCGTGTGCCGCGGCACACGCAGGCTGTGCCGCGGCACACGCAGGCTGTGCCGCGGCACAATGCCGAAACCTGGGAGTAATTTGTTGGCCTGTGCCGCGGCACACTTCGGCTGTGCCGCGGCACACAAAGCGGTAATTGTGCAGTCTCGTCCTTATTAGACGAGATCGGTCGTCTTCTCCCTCATTTTCACCTGCATCGCGAGAGAGAGTGAGAGAGAGGGGGAGAGTTCTTCATCCTTATACATTGGGGGGGTTGATTTTCACCATTTTTCTTCGGTAGTGAAGCCCGGGCAATCAATCTAACGCGTGTTCTATGGATCCTAGTACTCGAATCTTCCAAGGTAATATTCTAAAACCCTATTTTCGATTAATTTGGGGGTTTTGGGATTTTCTTCCGATTAGTTCCGTTTTGTTGGTGGATTCATGATGTATACGATTAATATTGTTAGTATCTTTAGTTTTCCTACGGATTCATGGATATTTTGTGGATTTTTACGGAATCGAGAGGGTTTGGTTGTGGTCCGCCCTCGTTGTTATTTTTGTACGAATATACATGAATCGTAGGCGGGTTTCCGGGTGTATTCCATTTCCGTAATCGTCTAGAGTTGGTTGTGATTGTGTTATTCGAATCGTTAGGTTCATTTTCGTCGGTTCCTCGTGGGTGTGCTTGATTCTTCCGTTCCGTTCATGTCATCGTCTATTTAATCGAGGCAAGTATCCTTATGAACTTACGATCTTGACATAGTAGTTTTGTATGAGAAATCGTGTGTGTGTGTATGCTCACTGCGGGTTAGATCCGACGGGGTCTCGGTAGGGCTCCACGAAGCTGTGGAACCGCGAGCTTGCTTTTAACCACTGTGGGTTAGATCCGACGGGGTCTCGGCAGGGATCCACGAAGCTGTGGGTCCGCGGTTAATTGTGGTGCATTTTACAAATGTGGTTTGATCATTGGCATTTCCGGAAATGAGTATTTTGGAACTATGTTTTCTTGAATTGCATGCATTACTATATGTGTAAGATGTAAGTCGTTCATCTGGTTACTTGTACTAGCATAATTGCTAACCCCTCTGGGGACCCGTCTTGGGGAAATTCGTTTTATGAATTTCAGGTCAGGTTCATCGGGACGAGCGGGCGCTGGACCAGTACACGGATGATGGCCATGCGTGATGATTGTGCCTAAGTGACGTCTTAATGTCTTTTTGTCTTTTCATCTTTTGTGGCTTTTGAACTAATAAGTTGTACTCGAGTACTTAAGAGTTCTTGTTCGTCCGGATTGTATTGTTGCCTATATGTTTGTGTTGATTGATGATGTTATGTTTGACCGGTTGAACCGGGTGGATTATTCTGTTTTGCGTCTTTATGGCATGGTGTTGTTTTGTCGTTTATGTTAGTCGATGGGTATGATGCTGTTCAGCCTAGTGGGTCCCATATAGGGATTCACGGCGCTGTAATATACCTCGAATATCTTGAGGGTGTTACAGAAAATGGTATCAGAGCACTAGGTTTATGGATATCTAGGCTTGTCGGTTTATTGGGTCTTGTGGTGTTTTGTTTTGCACATCATCGTCACGTTGCCATGATTCCGGTACTGCCAGTGTCCGTAAGTTTTCCTACCTCTGTTCATTATTTCCTGGTACCGTACCTTTGATTCTCGAATTGTGATTGTTCTTTTCTCGTACTTACCCTCGTATGGCTTTTGCTACTTATTTAACTCCAGTATGGATGCTGGAAGAGGTCGTGGTCGCGGTCGTGGTCGTGGACGCGGCCGGGGACGTGGGGCAGCCGGTGGCGGCACGTCGCGATCTTCGAGGCCGGCGATCTGACGACCGTCATAGCCATGCTTCTTCTCGGGAGCGTGCCGACCTCGGTATTGCGGCCGTTATCGGCAAATGGTGAATCAAATGGCGGCGATAGCTCGGGCGGTTCGAACCGGATCGAGGCCACGCTAATCGGGCGGAGCGGATCGTTGGCTCCAAGATGTTATCAAGATGCATCCTCCTCGGTTTCGGGAGCTTGAGACCCGATTGGGTAGGAAGGGTGGATCAAGGAGATATCTAAGGTCTTCGTTGCCACTAATCGTCCCGAGGAACGTAAAGTCCCTATTGCCCAATACTTTCTCACGGGGACGCTACGGGTGGTGGGAGGCCGTTGGGCCCAAAGATCATCTTTGCTTCGTGGTGAGTTTCAAGAGTTGATGGAGGTGAATATTGCCCGTGGCGATCGAGCTCGGGTACATGCTTTTATGATGCTCAACCGCGGATATCCCCGTATCTCAAGCTATTGCTGATTTTAATAAGGAGTTGGGTTATGTGAAGACCCAAGTTGTCGAGAGAGCGACAAAATTTTCCATTTCTCCAGACGGATGAAGTTGCCGATTCGGGACTATATGTCGGGGCTTGTATGCACTACCTTGAAAGATTACCGAGCGGGGCCCTTGCTTACGATATATGCCGTGACGGCGAGTGAGGCGGCCCGCGAGTAAGAAACAAGTCCACGCAAGAATTTTTCGGGCCACAAAGGTGGGGGTCGGCAGAAATTTGATCTGCTAACTTTTCCATTGGTGGTGGCCCGGCTCGATCTACTGGGTTTCCCGTAGGCTGCCAGTGCCCCTTCTCGAGAGGTGAAATGCTTTAGCGTGGCCGGCAGGCCACATCGGTCGTATTTGTCCGAACCCTTTGCCGACGTGTAATCAGTGTGGCGGTCGGGTCACAAGGCCGCTACTGTCCGAGAGGAGAAAATCCTTGGTGCCGGGCTTCCATTCCAGCGCCTAGGGAACCAAGTATGAATCGAGGATCGTTTGCTCCTCAATCCCGCCGAGTGCTAGTTGGGGAGAGGTCGTGGTCAGCCCTCTAAGGGGAGCTTCGGTGTTAGCTCCGCCCACCCGCGTGTCTATGAGATGCGGAGAGCCGATGACCCGGCTACCGTGGCGGCAGTACCGTTTATATTCTTTCTCATCCTGTCAGTGTGCTTTTCGATTCCGGTGCTACGCATTCGTTCATATCTCTGGATTGTGTGCGCCGTTTGAGTCTCGACCATTTGACGCCTTGTGAGCCCTTCATCGTTAAGCTTCCTAGCGGTGATAGGATCGTTGGTGATCAGGAGGTTCGAGACTGTTCTGTGTTTATTTGCGAGAGGGCTTGGCCCTCTAATCTTATTGTTGTAGGTATTGAGGGTGAGGACTTAATTCTCGGGGATGATTGGCTCGAGCGGCATGGTGCAATTATGAACTACCGCACGAGAATCATCACCATGTTAGCCGATGATGGCACCGAACACTCTTTCGCCGGGCGAAAGAGGGGGAACCAGAAATTCGTTATTAACGCCTTGAAGGCGATAAGACTCCTGCGAAAGGGGTGTACCGGCTATTGGTGCTACGCCTTGAAGGTGGAGAGTGGTGGAGTCGAGCTTTCGTCGATTCCAATCGTTAATGAGTTTCCTGATGTTTTTCCTAACGAGTTACCGGGACTGCCACCGGATCTTGAGGTCGAATTCGCTATAGAGTTAGAGCCGGGTGCGGCTCCTATTTCGAAGGCACCCTATCGCATGGCACCTTCAGAGATGTCCGAGTTGAAGAAGCAGTTGAGTGAGCTTCTTGAGTCGGGGTATGTTCGACCGAGCGCCTCGCCTTGGGGCGCAACGGTCCTGTTTGTGCGGAAGAAGGATGGTTCACTACGTTTGTGTATCGACTATCGCGAACTAAACAAGGTGACCATCAAGAACAAGTATCCTTTGCCGAGAATTGATGACTTGTTCGATCGATTGCGAGTCTGCGGTATTCTCGAAAATTGATTTGAAATCGGGGTACTATCGGCTCCGGTGAGAGAGTCCGATGTGCCGAAAACAAACCTTCTGGACGAGGTACGGACACTATGAGTTCGTAGTCATGCCTTTCGGGTTAACTAATGCGCGGCGGTGTTCATGCGATTGATGAACAAAGTTTTTATCGAGTATTTGGATAAGTGCGTCGTCGTCTTTATTGTGATATTCTTATTTATTCGAGGAATAAGGAAGAGCATGCCCATCATTTGCGGATAGTGTTAGACATTTTGAGGGCCGAACAACTCTATGCGAAGTTCTCGAAATGTGAGTTAAGGTGGAAGTGATGTTTTGGGTCACGTGATTTCGGTAGGGGTTCGTGTAGATCTGCGAGAAGATCGAGGCGGTATTGGATTGGGCACCGCCCAAAAATGTGAAGGAGGTCCGTAGTTTCTTGGGTTTGGTGGCTACTACCGTAGGTTTGTCGAGGTTTCTCGGCGGCTCGACCACTTACACGATTGCTCAATCCGAGAAGTTAAATGCGGAATGACGAGAGGCGATTCGATTTGAGGAGTTGAAGAAGCGTTTGACTTCAGCTCCGGTCTTGGCGTTGCCATGTGGAAACGAGGGATTCGCCGTTTATAGCGATGCTTCGGGTCAGGGTCTTGGGTGCGTATTAATGCAGCACGGCAAGACCATTGCCTTTGCGTCGAGACAGTTGAGGTCGTATGAGCTTAACTACCCTACTCATGATTTGGAGTTAGCGGCAGTCGTTTTTGCGCTCAAGATTTGGCGTCACTATCTTTTCGGATCTGCATGTCAGATTTTTACCGATCATAAAAGTCTGAAGTACATATTTACTCAGCGGGAGTTGAATATGAGGCAGAGGAGGTGGTTGGAGTTGATTAAGGATTATGACCTCGAAATCCTTTATCATCCGGGCAAGGCGAACGTCGTGGCCGACGCCTTGAGTCGGAAACCGATTGCATTGCGATCGCTTGAGATCCTTACGTCTCGGTCGAGCTTGGCGATCTTTAATCGAGTTAGATGTTGAAGTTTTGTTGCACGGAGCCGTCGGGCAACTTCGTGCTTTAGAGGTTTCGTCGTCTTTGATCGATGAAATTAAGTCAAGGCTAGAGGATCCGATGATTACTCAAATCCGAGAGAACGTTCTTAAAGGAAAGTCTCTGGATTTGTGATTCACGAGGATGGTGTTTTGAGATTCAGTCGGCTTTGTGTGCGAGCGACTCGAGTTGAGACAGAGTATTTTGCGGGAGGCCCATGCTACACCTTACTCCGTTCATCCCGGTTCGAGTAAGATGTACAAGGACTTGAGAAGGAACTTCGGTGGAATGACATGAAGGATGAGGTCGCACGGTTTGTAGCGAGATGTTTGACTTGTCACAGGTCAAAATCGAACATCGGCGACCGGTGGGCTTTTGCGGTCACTTCCGTTCGAATGGAAATGGGAAGATATATCGATGGATTTCATTACGAGTGCCGAGAACGAGGTCCGGCATGAAAATGGTATTGGTGATTGTCGATCGTCTGACCAAGTCGGCACACTTTCTGGGCATCAAGGACACTTGGGGCCCGGAGAAGTTAGCTCGTGTGTTTATCGCGCAGATTGTGAGACTTCACGGTACTCCGAAGTCTATTGTTTCGGATCGTGACGGCCGTTTTGTATCGCACTTATGGCAGGCGGTGCATAAGGCGTTGGGTACCCGGTTGCGTTTGAGTACCTCTTTTCATCCCCAGTCAGATGGACAATCGGAATGCACTATCCAGACGTTCGAGGATTTGTTGCGTGCCTGTGCTCTCGATTGGAGTAATGACTGGGAGGAACATTTGCCACTGATCGAATTCACGTATAACAATAGTTGGCACGCGTCGATTCGGATGGCACCATATGAGGCACTTTACGGGCGGCGATGTCGATCACCGATTTGTTGGAATGAGGCGTCCGATTTGGTCGGGACCGAGCCGGATGTCGTTTTAGAGACGAGGCGGAAGATAGAGTTAATTCGAGAACGGATGTTGACTGCCCAGAGTCGACAGAAGTCGTATGCCGACGTCCGTCGTCGACCTTTGTAATTCGAGGTGGGAGACCACGTTTTGCTAAAGGTGTCGCCGACGAAGGGAGTTTTTCGTTTCGGGAAGAAAGGAAAGCTGAGTCCGAGATTTATTGGACCCTTTGAGATTCTCGAGCGAGTCGGTGAGTTGGCGTACCGTTTGGCGTTACCTCCAGCCTTGAGTCATGTTCATAGCATTTTTCATGTTTCCCAGTTGAGGAAATATGTCCCGGATCCTAGTCACGTCATCGATTATGGTGAGATTGATGTCGCCGAGGATATTACTTTTGAAGAGCGCCCTTTTAAGATTTTGGAGCATCATGAGAAACGATTGAGGCATAAGACCATACCTTTGGTCAAGGTGCAGTGGTCGAGACACGGTGTCGAGGAGGCAACTTGGGAAACCGAGGATAGCATGCGTGCTAGGTACCCCGAGTTGTTTGTTTCTTAAGTTTCGGGACGAAACTTATTTTTAGAGGGGTAGAATGTAATATCCGTATTTTTCTTTCCCTTGTATTTTCGTTTTTGGTGTATTTCTCGATCGTAGTGACCCTCGTGTACTTTTCAACGTGTCCTTCATGTCAAACCGTTGAACTGTATTCTCGTTGTTGTGCGGAACCGCCGTTTCGGGGTTGCCGTGGATCCATTTCGTGTTATTAGTCCCCAAATATTGATTCCTATCGTTTTATTCTCTTTCGGGATCATTTTTATCATTTTGGGACCCAAAAGGGGGTGTGGGCCGCGGCACAAGGTGTGTGCGCCGCGGCACACAAATTCCTTGAGTTGTTGGTCGAACCAACTGTACTGTGTGCCGCGGCACACCCATACGGTGCCGCGGCACAGTGCCAGGCCAGTGCCGCGGCTCACCTGTCCGGTGCCGCGGCACACTCGTGTGTCTTCCGCGACCAAAACCCAGTATGCCGTGTGCGCGGCACACGCAGCCGTATCGCGGCACAATGCCGAAACACAGGAGTAATTTGTTGGCCTGTGCCGCGGCACACTTCGGCTGTGCCGCGGCACACAAAGCGGTAATTGTGCAGTCTCGTCCTTATTAGACGAGATCGGTCGTCTTCTCCCTCATTTTCACCTGCATCGCGAGAGAGAGTGAGAGAGAGGGGGAGAGTTCTTCATCCTTATACATTGGGGGGGTTGATTTTCACCATTTTTCTTCGGTAGTGAAGCCCGGGCAATCAATCTAACGCGTGTTCTACGGATCCTAGTACTCGAATCTTCTAAGGTAATATTCTAAAACCCTATTTTCGATTAATTTGGGGGTTTTGGGATTTTCTTCCGATTAGTTCCGTTTTGTTGGTGGATTCATGATGTATACGATTAATATTGTTAGTATCTTTAGTTTTCCTACGGATTCATGGATATTTTGTGGATTTTTACGGAATCGAGAGGGTTTGGTTGTGGTCCGCCCTCGTTGTTATTTTGGTACGAATATACATGAATCGTAGGCGGGTTTCCGGGTGTATTCCATTTCCGTAATCGTCTAGAGTTGGTTGTGATTGTGTTATTCGAATCGTTAGGTTCATTTTCATCAGTTCCTCGTGGGTGTGCTTGATTCTTCCGTTCCGTTCGTGTCATCGTCTATTTAATCGAGGCAAGTATCCTTATGAACTTACGATCTTGACATAGTAGTTTTGTATGAGAAATCGTGTGTGTGTGTATGCTCACTGCGGGTTAGATCCGACGGGGTCTCGGTAGGGCTCCACGAAGCTGTGGAACCGCGAGCTTGCTTTTAACCACTGTGGGTTAGATCCGACGGGGTCTCGGCAGGGATCCACGAAGCTGTGGGTCCGCGGTTAATTGTGGTGCATTTTACAAATGTGGTTTGATCATTGGCATTTCCGGAAATGAGTATTTTGGAACTATGTTTTCTTGAATTGCATGCATTACTATATGTGTAAGATGTAAGTCGTTCATCTGGTTACTTGTACTAGCATAATTGCTAACCCCTCCGGGACCGTCTTGGGAAATTCGTTTTATGAATTTGGTCGGAGTTCATCGGGACGAGCGGGCGCTGGACCAGTACACGGATGATGGCCATGCCTGATGATTGTGCCTAAGTGACGTCTTAATGTCTTTTTGTCTTTTCATCTTTTGTGGCTTTTGAACTAATAAGTTGTACTCGAGTACTTAAGAGTTCTTGTTCGTCCGGATTGTATTGTTGCCTATATGTTTGTGTTGATTGATGATGTTATGTTTGACCGGTTGAACCAGGTGGATTATTCTGTTTTGCGTCTTTATGGCATGGTGTTGTTTTGTCGTTTATGTTAGTCGATGGGTATGATGCTGTTCAGCCTAGTGGGTCCCATATAGGGATTCACGGCGCTGTAATATACCTCGAATATCTTGAGGGTGTTACAGCAGAAGCCCGCTGAGACCCAACTCCTGCCCTACAGACAACCATCAGCCAAAGACTTGAAGGCATGGAAGCAAAATGAATTGATGAGATATTTTTGCACTCTCATCATTGAATCAACCATGTTTAATCACTTCAAAACACTGGAAAATACTGCCAAGGAGTTCTCAAGGCTCCTAGCGGAAGGAAAGCTCCCACTTCAAATAAAGCTGAAATCCAAAATTTGGAATGGTGAATGGGTAACCCACGCAGAAGACCTCTCATATGGTGTATCCAGTAAGAAAGAAACATCTACAGGGATCAAGGAAGAGACTCCCTAGTCAACTGGTGGAAGGGAACCGAGCATGATCCCTCTAGGAGGACTTGGAAACATCAGTATTATAGGGGATAAACTTCTATTAGTTGCATTTAATTGTCTCATGTTTGCTTCCGATGTAAACTTTAAATTCAAAACAGCATTATAATCCGTTTATCAATAAAATACCTTTTTAATTCGAAATATTACAGCTCGTAATCTAATGTTATTACTTTGATTATGCTTTATGTTGAAATGGTTTCCTAAGTATAAAACATTAAGCACTTGGTCGTTTTGTAAGATATAGCCTGGTAGATCCTCGTTAAAAGGGGTCTACAGCGTGTAATATTCCCATATGGTTTTGGGGGTGTTACACTTAGTGCCATAAAAGGTGATCGGCTCGTCTTCGGAACACCTCAATGTCACCTACTTCTCGCGGCAGTTTATATCGGCATCATGTCTATCAGCCAGTCCATACCAACGATCACGTCAAAATACATCGATCTAATAAAATATAGGTTAGCGTCAAATTATCTTCCTCCTATCTCAATACTCTCGTCAATCATTCTATTAGTGAGTGTCTTATTTTCTGATGGTAAGCTAACCTCAAGAGACTCAACAGTTCTAACGCTTCTATGACCAATGACATGATGAAACTTTGCAGACATAAAAGAGTGTGTGGCACCAGTGTCAATGAAAGTGAAAGCAGGCACATTGAAGAGACTCCGAGTCCCGTGAAGGTTACACATGCCCCTCCTCGTACAGCGAAGGCTGCGATTCCGCCTCCAAAGTCATATCACAAACAGCAAAAACCTCGGCCTCCAAGACCTGTAAGGCATGAAAAACAGCATGTCCCCCGAGCATATCATAAGCGCCAGCAGCTATTCAAACAGAAGACTGTTCTCAAATATTAAAGGCAAGAACCGCAGTACTTCCAACAGTACAGTGGGCCTAGATATTGGATACAGGAGCCCTGTTATCAATCTAGAAAGCAGGTCGCCTTATTATCAACAACAGATCTGGGAATCCAACTGGAGACCCAGAAGACAAGCTGTAAGGCCAAAGAAAATGGCCCCACCTCCAAGACGGCAATCGTACTGGAACAATAACCCTATACCTTACATGCATATTAATCAAGGTTACAGCGACTACGTTCTTGCCCAATGTAGACATCGCAAAACTGGACCAAA
Organism: Orobanche coerulescens; assembly: GCA_033398695.1. Taxonomy (NCBI): domain Eukaryota; kingdom Viridiplantae; phylum Streptophyta; class Magnoliopsida; order Lamiales; family Orobanchaceae; genus Orobanche; species Orobanche coerulescens. The sequence continues at coordinate 85,566,358 of CM065809.1, forward strand.
AGTAACCTAGAGCAAACCAATTGTTGTCAGACATATTTGGGTACGAAAAGGCACTAACACATATGGACCCAATAATCAAAGGGGACCTTAATCTACTTAAATTGTTTGCTTACAGGATACCAAAGAGAAGGACATCTGATACTTTGACAGTAGATGTTCTCGACACATGACAGGTGATATCAGCAAGCTGTCAGATTATGTAGAAGGTCGCGGTCCAAAGGTATGTTTTGGTGATAAGTCCAAAGGAAGAACAAGAGGGAAGGGAACCCTGCTTGTAGAAAAGTTCAAAGTAATCAATGTAGCCTATATTGAAGGCTTACAGTACAACCTACTTAGCATTAGCCAGTTCTATGAAAAACAGTTCTTGGTTAAATTCTATGTAGACCACTGTAGGGTGAAGGATGTCAAGACCAAAGAAATAGTCCTCACAGGAAGCAGATCAGGTAATATGTATATTGCTGACTGGAAGCCTACGAGCTCCACTATTCTGTGTTTTGTTGCCAAAGGCACTGCAAATCAAAGCTGGCTATGGCACAAGAGGATGTCTCACATCAACTTCAAGACAATTAACAAACTCGTCAGATAGAGAATGGTTAGAGGTTTGCCTGATGTGTCATTCCATAATGACAGCGTCTGCAAACCCTATCAGAAAGGCAAAACAAATCAAAACAACCATGAAAATCAAATCATACCTGTCCACCCACAAGGTTCTGGATATGCTACACATTGACATCTATGGTCCTGTAGACCCTATAAGTTTGGGAGGTAATAAATACTATCTCGTTATTGTTGATGATTTTTCTAGGTATGCTTGGACAATCTTTCTAAGCAAGAAGAAAGAAACCACAATGAAGTTGCCAGAGCACCTGAGAAAGCTTCAGAATGACAAAAGGGTTGAGTATGGTGTCCATTAGTTCCGACAGAGGTACTAAATTCACAAATCGCTTTATAGATAAATACTGTTTGGACAATAGAATACAGCACGAATACTCAGCAGCCCGGACTCCTCAACAAAATGGTGTTGTCGAGCGTAAGAGTAGGACATTCATGGAAGCAACAAGAACCATGATTGCCGCAAGCAAGTTGCCACAGCGGTTCTGGGGCGAAGCAACAAATACAGCATGATATACACAAAATCATTGTATCATCAACAAACATCACAAAACAGCATATAAGGTATGGAAAACAAAACTCCATTAGTTGCATACTTTCACATCTTTGGATGCAGGTGCTATGTTCTGAATAATGGGAAGACCAACTCAAGACCTTCGACAAAAAGTCAGATGAAGGAATATTTGTAGGATATTCCTCTATCATCAAAGAATTCAGGATCTTTAATAAAAGGAAGCTGACCATAGAGGAATATGTCCATGTAGTATTCGATGAACCTTATTTTGATCCTACACGAGTAGAAGACTTAACCCAGAATATCCGAACACTTTCCATAAGTGACCCTCAAACTCCAATAGAGCCTGTCGTAGATTTAGAAATCAATCTCGTAGCTTTAAGATCACAAGTAGTCGAAGCTAATGATGTACAAGCTGAAGCCGAGACTACAACACCACAAGATACAGTACGGGATGCTGAATTAGAACCTGACAGAGGATGGTTGAGAGATCACCCACAGGAGTTAATTATAGGAGACATTTATGGTGGTGTATCTACCCAAATAAGAATACAGAGTACACAAGGAATTGTACTATGTGCGCAAGAAGAAACCAATTCTGAGAAATCTCCATTTCTTGTATGGAAATCTCAAGTTGATCTTAGGAGGCTAGCCATGTACACCCTAGCTGTATTCTTAGCTCAATCCGAACCTGTTTCGACCAATGAAGCTTTGAACAATTCTCACTTAATCACTTCTATGGAAGAAGAACTTAACGATTTCAAAAGAAACAATGTATGGTATCTAGTACACAAGCCAAAATATTAAGCTGTAATTGGAACCAAATGGGTATTTAGAAATGAGAAGGATGAGAATGGACATTTTCTCAGGAACAAATCTTGTCTAGTCACACAAGGATACAAATAGGAAGAAGGCATAGATTATGATGAGACTTTTGCCCCTATAGCCAGACTAGAAGCCATCAGGATATTCCTAGCTTTTGCTGCCCTTAAGAGCTTTATAGTATATCAAATGGACGTTAAGAGCGCATTCCTGAATGGAGATCTTGCCGAAGAAGTCTATGTTGAACAACCACCATGGTTTGTCAACACCGAAGGCGGAGACCTAGTATACAGACTATGGAAAGCTCTATATGGACTTAAGCAAGAACCTATAGGTTGGTATGAAACCCTGTCCCTGTACCTTACCAGTAATGGATTTGAGAAAGGTGTTGTGGACAAGACCCTATATAAGATACAGGAAGGAGATGACCTATTAATGGTACAAATATATGTCGATGATATTATATTTGGTTCTACTAACCTTGCTTTATGTCAAAGGTTCTCTCATCTTATGCAAAGTAAATTTGAAATGAGTATGATGGGAGAACTTAGTTATTTTCTAGTATTGCAGGTTAAGCAACTGCCTACAGGAATCTTCATCAACCAGGAAAAAGTACAGCAAGGAGCTACTCAACAAGTTTGGGATGAACAAATCCAAATCCTCGTCAACCCCCATGAGCACTTCTATGCAAATTAGTGCTGATGATGCTGGAAAGCCTGCTGATCAATCACTCTACAGGATGCTTATAGGCTCACTCCTATACCTAACATCTAGTAGGCCCGATATCCAGTTTTGCTGTAGGAGTGTGTGCTCGGTATCAAGTAGTACCTAAGGAGTAACACTTCACGACAGCCAAACGAATCCTTAAGTACGTGAAAGGAATAGTTGATGTAGGATTGTGGTATCTTAATGAAGGAGGATTCGATTTGGTTGGCTACCGTGACTCGGATCTTGGAGGCTACAAGTTGGATAGGAAGAGTACAAGCGGTACTAGTCACTTTCTTAGACCTAGACTTGTGTCATGGTTCAGTAAGAAGTAATTGACCAACTCGTTTTCTACAGCTGAGTCGGGATACTATGCCGCTGGAAGTTGTTGTATGCAGATTCTCTGGATGCAACAATAATTACAAAATTATAGAATCAGTACCAAAGAGACGTCAATTATGTGCGATAGCAGAGTGCAATTGCAATAATGCAACCATGTATTGCACTCGTGAACTATGCATATATTGATATGAAACATCATTTTATCAAGAATCATGTTGAGAATAAAGATGTTTGGATCGAGAATATTCATACAAACATTCAGTTGGCCGACATCTTTACAAAACCTCTGAGCACATCTAGATTCGGTATGCTTCGTCAAGAATTGGGAATGTTACAGACTGACTCCCTGTAAGTTTTTATGCTTTTACTCATCAATTGTGGGGGAATGCTGTAAGACCCAAGAATATAGTATCCACATTAATTAACTGTACACTCAGAACAAGTAATATCTTACTGTAGGAAAAATGAGGCTTAAGAACTTCCTACAACTGACGTGTGCATTAGTTAAGGGAGGATACAGTACGACCCTTGAATACATTATTAGTCCAAAAATTGGTGTAAGATTGAATCCTGTATATACCTTTTAAGGGGAAAAGCTGTATTGTTTGCGGATACAGCATATACACTGTGGGATATCAATTAATATTATAATACTATGTTGTTCGTACAGAAAGTATTTTAAGTCTACGTGCCATGTTTACATTTCAAACGTCTTACCCTTTAATAGTTTTAAAGACACCTGGACTTTATTCCCTCAAATACCGTGATTTCAATAATTTCAAATCGCCATTTCATGCAATAAGAGAAAACAAACTGTCAGAAGTGGGACCGGTCATTATTTCAAAAACAGATGGATTAGACATACAAGTTACTCTGAATCCATCCTCGACGTTCTTTAAAAAATAGGTTCCCATCCCTTAAATCTGACTGTTCGCTGTATAAACCCTAATCTTCCCCGCACCCTATAAAAAGGAGTGTGATTTGCTCCCTTAGACTCTTTATGCTTTCAGTAAATTAAACGAGTCTTAAGAAAACAGTCTACATACTCTCTGCATTTTTCTGCATTTCTCCGTGTATTTTCCCAGTTACTTCAAACTTTCCTTCTGCAAAAATGTCGACTTGTCAGACATCTTCACTCTCCATGAAGAAGAAGTAATCAATCATCAACGGACGCATCTTCTCCAGATCTGTGGTGATGGATAGGATCAACCTCGAAGGAGAATGTTTGTTGGGATGGAAGTGGTTGTTTCTAGGGTGAAACAGCAAGGGTTGTGCCGCCTTGCGAGCCACAATACCGAATGGTATGGTGAACATATAGTGGAAGAATTTTACTTGGATGCCTCGTTCAAGTCCTCATCTCAAAGGAGAAGAGGTGACATTTCTGAGATCTCTGCGATGGTTAAAGGGATCGAAGTATCTATGAACAAAGAATTATTGGCTAAATTGTACAGGTTGCCATCTGATGGCCTGAAAATGGAAGATGGGAGACCTTCGGGTCAAAAGTTTGCTGACAGCCTACTGGAGGTTGTTCACTGGTGATGAGATTACTAAGAATGTCCACCCCTCTTGCCACAAGAGAAACTTCACACTACCGTACGTGTATCTGCACGACTTCTATTGCCGGGTCGTTGAGAACCGGACAGGAGATTTGGAAATGTGCACCAACTTACGCTTTATAATGATGGTGATCATGTCTGTAGAGAAGGTACTGGTGTCAAATTCTGTTGAAAAGGATTCAGGAAGAAGCTGCCAAACCTGAAACTACAAAGAAATCCTTCGGCCTCATCCTGAACTACATCCTCACTCACTGTGGAGTAAAACAATTTGCCGATGCCAAGAAGATTGGCCCTGAAAAATTTATTAGTGGGATGACTTCCACCGTTTTCAAAAAGTCTCCCTTGATTGCTAATAGGTCGCACCCTCAAAGCATGCCTATCTCAAGTGACCCGAGGGATGTCACTGTAAGGATCTCCATCGAGGAGAATAAGAGAAAGTGAAGTGTCTCTGACAGCCGTTCGTCTCATGCCGTCGAGAAGAAGAAGAAGAATAAGAAGAAGAAGAAGAAGAAGAAGAAGAAGAAGAAGAAGAAGAAGAAGAAGAAGAAGAAGAAGAAGAAGAAGAAGAAGAGGAAGAAGAAGAAGAAGAGGAAGAAGAGGAAGAAGAGGAAGAAGAAGAAGAAGAAGAAGAAGAAGAACAAGAACAAGACCAAAGAGTCCTCTAAAGTTGAGCCTACAGTGACTGCAGCGGTCACTGTAGAGGCCCCCTCTATTACTATAGTTGAACCAACCCCACAGGGCGCAACCCCTCTGGAAGAAGCAGTTGTTGCTGAAACAATAAATCATGAGCCTATAGCGGCTATGACAGATGACCAACTGCTTGTCAAGTTGGAAGGATCTGGCGAGTCGGATGCCCGCTGGAGCCGAAAGCCATTACTCCTAACAAGGTATCCACCCTAGTACGGAGTCCCTCTCCCCACAGGGTACCATCCCCTATTCGGGATCCCTCTCCATAATAGGCTTCCATACCTATTGAGGATCCCATCCGGACGGTAGACCTAATTACTGTGTAGAGTCCCTCCCCAACTGAGATAATAAACAATACTCTCCTCCAGGTTCAAATCGAGCAAGCCTACAAATGATTTAAAATTTGGAAGTCCTACAGGATCGCCCCATACGACACCCTATACCAATGGGCCGACTGGAAGGATGAGGAATTATTTGCTCTGGAGGTCACGAACACCCACAACGTCGAAGTCTTGATCCGTTGGGAGGATCACTTTTTCCAGGAGATAATCTGTGACTACTACATGGAAAAAGAGAAGGCTAGAATCAAAGGGAAGTCACAATCCAGTGACAAAGCTCCATCAAACAGCAACCACTCCGACCTGACTCGGATGACAATGACGATGCCCTGCAGGACGGTCTAAGGATCAGCCATGAAGAGGCCAGGAAAAGAGAAAAGGTCAAACTCCAAAACCACATGGTCAGGGGACATCTGACAAACAATAGTCCCCTCCCCCACAACAGAAAGTTGCTCAAGAATAGCAACAGAAGGAATCAGTCCCTCCTGTCACCTCTGAAGAGCAAGCTACTCCCCAATTGGACGCCCAACCTGTCCACAACCTGAAGATGCCGCCCGCACCATCCGCCAAGAGTATTTAGTCCCTACTTTACTTCCGACTACATACGAGCAACCTAGACATGAGGAATCAGTCCCTTCTGCCTTTGGGACTGAACAGAAAGCACTACCTTCCGAAGCCCCTGCTTCTGAAGCTACTACTCAAGATGCCCCTGCATCTCCTATCCCTGTCAGCTAAAATCAGATTCCGGTGATGGTTTCTTATCAGAAGATAGAACATGACGACCCCATCATCATGTGGTTCTCCGTCAACTTGGAGAACATGAGGATTTAAAAATCACGCACCCTAGCTCCCCGCGCATCGAAGCCCGCATCGAGCAACTCCATGCCATCGGTCAACAGACAGTGTTCTTGCAAGATGCCATAAAGGCACTATATGACGTCGTAAAATAACTCGACTGGATGTGAGAGACTGCCCAGGATGAGCTCCCCAAACTGAAATCCGCTATCAATGATGTGGAAGACGCGTTCCGCCTATTGCCTACATCATTGTGGCAGGCGCTCAACCAACTCAAGCAGCATCAGGAGAAAATCTTAAGGCAAGAACATGAGAAGCTCAAGATCACCGAGGCCAAAAGAGTTGCTGCCCTCCAATGTACCAGCACCAGGCTAACTGAGCACGACCATAAAATAGATGATACATCCTTGGTGCTCAGTACACTGGTTGCAAGCGTGAATGATCTGAAAAACCAACACGCCGAAACTATGAAGGTCCTTCAGGACATTCAAACTAAGGTGACAGATCTTAATGGTGCCAAAATAGGGCAAGAGTCGGTTGCCCGGAGATGGAGAATGGAGAGAGAGAGAGAGAGAGAGAGAGAGAGAGAGAGAGAGAGAGTGAGTGAGTGAGAGAGAGAGATGGATGCATCACTGAAAGAGGATGTTGTTGCTGTTATTGGATGACTGGACTAACCCGGGTCTAGTCAAGCTTCAAGAGGACACAGGATATATGGCTCTCGACCTGAGTTTTGGGATCCTAACATCCCCTTGAAGAACAATGTGCGTAAGCCTGCCGATATTTTGCTATCCACTGACCGTCAGCGTTCAGCTGATGATCTGAAGAACTGTAATAAAAATGAATTGATGAGATACTTTTGTACGCTCATCATGGATTATATTATGTTCAACAGATGCAAGACACTGGAGGATGACGCAAATGAGTTCTCGAGGTTTTTAGTAGAAGGAAGGCTCCCCCTACAGATGATGTTAAAATCCAAACTCCAGAAAGGTGAACGGCTCACCCATCTGGAATACTGGTCCTTGCTTACGATCAATCCCCTAAAGGAAGAAGTATCTGTAGGGATCGAGGCAAGGACTCCCTAGTCAATTGGTGGAATGGAACTGTTAATGATCCTGACCAGAGGCCCTGGAATCATTCTCAGTATAGAAGTTAACTTGTTAGCCTTTAAGCTGTATTTGTTTCTTCTGTAAGATTACCGATATAGTAGGTAGTATTTATTTTGCATCATTATCAAAGACTTGTAATTTTCCCATATTATCAATAAAATTTGATCTCTTGAAAGATTACAGCTCATAATCTATGTTTACTGCTTTACTGTTTGATTACGAAGTTTTGCTATATTTGAACAAGTACAAACTTGTTAAGTTTCTAAGTTGTAAGAACTTGTCTGCGAAGAGTTCATAGATTAAGTTGTATTCAACCTAGACCACATTCTATAAGATTGTGCCTATGCGTCAATCATAAGTTCAATTGTAATACAATTAGTCATGTAGGATTTGTCATTTTAGAACTTGCCTGCGAGCAGTTCATATTTCTAGATTAAGTATTGAAGATCAGATCTATTTTACAGAAGACTCGAAGACAGCCTCTCTGTATCTATAATAAGTCATCTAGGGAGTTTTGGCATTATCAAATAGGGAGAAATTGTTGGGATAAATATTCCTGTTTTGATAATTGCCAACATACAGTAAAGAAGTCTCAAAGAATTCGGTATGTCTTTAAGTATGGAAGCTGTTAAGACTCTCTATACAGCTTATCCATACAGCACAGAGATCTTCATACAGAGTCCATCCTACATAGCCTACTTCATACAGGAAAGAAATATAGTGCGTTGGATACAGCAGTCAGACTATAGGTGTTTTACTTGAGAAAAGTAAAACACATCTAACAGGACCGAAAAGAAAAAGCTTTAAACCGTTGTGAAATAAACATTATTTATTCATAAAGTATTCACGGCTAAAGCAGCATTTATTGCTGATAGGACAGAATTTAATGCATCTGGGGAGAGACAAGTCCGAACGCTCTGAGAGCACACTACGAAAAAAAACACTTTCTCAATCGGGTAAAATAGACATTCTAAATCGGTTAAATAACCATTATAGATCCATACGATGTAGAAAGTCTGGACTTTCTACATCGATTTTCAGAACCGATCTAGAAAGTCTGCTTTCTACATCGGTTATTTAACCGATCTATAATGTCTATTTGAACCGATCTAGAAAGTCTTTTTTTCAAAAAAAATGACATTAACCCAGCTCGGGTCCGACCCGACCACAGCCCAGCCCCGACCCGACAACAACTGGCCCGGACCGAGACCCGACTCAAGACCGGGCCCGACCCAATCTTGAAATATCAATATATTTCAATTTATTGCCATGAGGGTTTTAACCCTTGACCTTGTGGTTGGGGAGTGAAGTCTTAACCACTAGGCTAAGGTGAGTTGTTTGAGAAACTTGCATATATAATATTTAAATATAATTTCTCGAGTGGGTTTTAAATCAGTTCTAAAATAACCGATCTAGAAAGTGTACTTTCTAGATCGGTTATAAAATAACCGATTTAGAAAGTCCACTTTCTAGATCGGTTCTAAAATAACCAATTTAGAAAATGATCATGTCACTTTCTAGATCAGTTATTTTAGAACCAATCTAGAAAGTGGACTTTCTAAATCGGTTATTTTAGAACCGATCTAGAAAATGGCTGCATCACTTTCTAAATCAGTTATTATATAACCGATCTAAAATGTCCGATGTGAAATGATATTTTTATACTAGTGGCATTTAATGCGAAGACAGAAAGGATGTTCAAAGCATTAAATGCGATCTGTTTTAATTCAAACATTCAGCAGCCGCCAATCATAAACGCCAATATCTCACCAACCGGCAATGGGTACATTTATAGCGGATACATCTCCAAGGTTATAAATATCCCCAAGCAAGAGGACTTCAACATACAAGCATTATTCATTCTCGCGTAAACTTTGACAGTGTACTATGAAAATCTAGCTATATAAAGCATACAGCAGTATTCAAGCAAAGAAATATACCAAGTCCTCAATGCAAATAGCACAGCATACAACGAATGTTCGCCAAAGATCTTGCTGTTGTTTGGAATTATTCTACCATTACTGTTGAGATTATCATTAGCCCTGTGTGGACTAAAGATCCTTGCATATTCCGACCTGTGTGGGAAGAATAGTATTGTAGATGAAGCTTCAATCTATGTGAGAAGAAGCAAGTCCGAAAGAGCTTGAAGCCAATATGTGTGAACGGCGAAAGCTACAGTCCCTGTATCAATATGTGTGAACGATACAGAGACAGGTTTAGTTAAAGTCACGTAGTTGTGTACGCAGTGATTTTAATAAACTCTTTACTCTTATGTGGAGGACCAGTGGACGTAGAGGGGTTTACCTCAAACCACTTTAAACTGTGTGTTATTTACTTTCAGTCTTTACTGTTCTCATTCTACTGTGATTTATTAGTATACATTGTAAAACCATATACGCATCAAGCATACAGGAGAACACGCAGTGGCTGTATTTACATAAACTCACTAAACAGACTTCCACTATGCAACAAACTTCGAAAATCGTACAGCTTATTGTGTTTTTACCTTCTAAGTTGTTTATTGTATACTCTGTGGCCAAGAGATTGAACTACTCTAATGACTAACTTCATGTCACAAGCACATATCCTACTGAATCCTCAAGTCAAAGGTTCACGTATACCTATTATAACCTTTAGATTCAGTCATTGATTATCCTAAAGTGAAATCCATGTGGTCAAATCGAGGTGAGTAGAGTCCGAGTGTACTAATTCTAATAACATACCTATAATGTGTGCTCCCACTACCCTTAGTAAAGACAATCACTCTCCATGTCAAATTATACGTTATACAAGTCTTGTCTAAACTTAATGTTCAATTAAGTTTTATCAACTTGCAAACCAATTAAGCATTTGAGCCCAAAACACTTCCACTGCCTATATCCTTATCTTATAAGGAGTGGAATGTTTACTCTAAATGCAAGGACTATTAGTATATATGCCAAATTATGATGCCAATTATATACAATAATATAGAAATAATAGATATCTTATACGAAATATTTTCAGAATTATAATACGATGTTCTCACTCTCTCATCCTCTGAATGGCATTCGAGGGCATATTCCTAACAATCTCCCACTTACACTTGATGCCACAAGCTATGGTATCTAGTACCCATACTCTCCATATGTCGCTCTATGACTATCTGAGACAGTAGCTTGGTACTTCACCATGGGGAGACGCGTTTTGATTGGCACTTCTCCAAGAAACTGCCCCACCATTCAGAATAAAGATATACCCTGAAGTGGACATCTTCGCATGCATGTCTCCTAAAAAATCCAAGTCCATGTAACACTCCACTTTTAGTTCTCCACCTCCGTATGTAAGTACCAAATCTTTAGTCCTTTTAAGGTACTTAAGAATGTTCTTTACAACAATCCAATATTCCTGTCCTGAATTTGATACCGACTTACCATGCTCACAGCATAAACAATATCCAGTCTAGTGCAAATCATAGCATACATGAGGCTACCCACAACCGAAGTATAGGTACCTTACTCATTTCCCTTATATCGTCCTCACTTTGAGAACACATGTCTAACGCAATTTTTATACCATGTCGCATATCCAAGAACCCTCTTTTAGAATCTTCCATCCTAAATTGCTTTAAGATCTTTTCTATATAAAGGGCTTGGGGAGATATATCATTCTTTTCTCTCTATACTGGTAAAGACGAATTTCTAGAATATAGGTAGCTTCTCCCAAGTCTTTCATTGCGAACTCACTCAAAAGCCAAAATTTCACAGAACTGAGCATTCCTACATTATTTTCTATAAATAGAATGTCATCCACATATAGTATTAAGAACACAATTTTGCAAACACTAACCTTCTTGTAAATACAAGCCTCCTCTTTATTTTGGATAAAATAAAACTCTTTGACTGTCTCGTCAAAATAAAGATTCCAACTTCGTGAAGCTTGCTTCAGCACATAAATGGCACGCTGAAGCTTGCACACTTTATGAGTATCGGTTTCGGATATGAATCTCTCATGCTGCTCCATATATATCTCCTACTTGAGGAATCCATTTAGAAACACTGTTTTCATATATTTTTCATATTTCATAATCCAAGTGGGGTTCTATGGCAAACATCATATGAATCAACTTGCCATGACTACAGGCGAAAAGGTCTTGAAGTAATCGAATCCTTCTCTTTGAAAATAACCCTTTGCCACAAGTTTAGCGTTATAGGTATCAAACTTGCCATCTCCATCAGTCTTTCTCTTATAGATCCACTTATTTCCAATAGACACTATGCCTTTAGGATGATCTACTAAAGTTCAAACCTGATTAACATGCATAGAGTCTATCTCAACTTCCATATCTTCTCGCCACTTCACGGGTTCCACATCTACCATCGCTTGTCATACATAGAGGGATCATCCTCTTGGCTACTTTTTGTCTTTTCATGGAGACCTATTATCTCTTGATACAGATAGCCATACCTCGCAGGTAATTGAGAAGCTCTACTTAACTTGTGAAGTTGTGTTTTTATTTTTGAAGGTTTGGTTCCAATATCTTGTACATGTGTCTCATTGGGTATTTTTTTAGTTCCTCCAAAAAAATATTTATACATGTGCCCTCTTCCTGAATGAACTTGTCTTTGATAAAGTGTGTTTATAAAACAATAATGATCATGTGATCTTCATGCATGTAGAAAACATATCCCATGGAATCTCCTGGGTATCCTATGAAACACCTTCACATACCAAGCTTCCAACTTCTCCACTTTAGTCTTCTTGACATAAGCATGACATTTCCAAATCGTAATGTGATTAAGAGTTGGGTTTCTACCTCTCCACATCTCATGTGGAGTCCTAGGAACGGATTGGAAGGACATCTGTTCAAGATATATGCATAATTACAATACAATGCTCTTACTATTTCGTCATCTGAGTGGCATTCGAGAGCATACTCCCAACATAATGACCCGATCAAGTTTAGAATACCATATACATCCAATTGTAAAGACAAACCAATACATTCATCACAACCCATGAAACATATAAAACGATCAAAAGCACAGTATAATACATATCAAAGTGCATAATTATTCAATCAACCACAATTATCATCAAAATCCCATGACAAGGGACATTAAAAAACAACATCAAAGTAACAAGGCATCAATATCTATCATTCACGACAATTCTCACGAACCATATTCGAATAAGAAATAACAATCACAACCCAACACATAACTTTAATTTACACGATATAAATCATATAGGTAAGAAACTTACCTCTAAAATCAACACATGAATGATTCCATGAAGCGACTCAGCAGCACGGCTCTGATTCCTCCAACTTCGGAAAACACACAAGAACCTCCTGATAAGTCTTGATTGATTCGACAGGCATGAGGATTACTATGAGCACAGAAACCAAACATGGTAGCAAAGATGCCCAAATTGAGCTTGGCACACTAAATAATAATTCACACGACTAAGGTTCAATGGTTACCGAGAACACCCAAAATCACAATTTGGGTCAAACAAAACCGAGTAATATAATCATATACTATGTGTTAGAATTAGAAATACTAGATAATACACATACATTGGATAATTTCGAATTAAAAGCCCAAAATTTAGAAGACCCACAAAATATTTCAAGAAGCATTCTAGGAGGAAGTACCTTTGATCCATTGAAGGATATGTAATCGAATGATGATATCCACATATAAAGCCTCTCTAGTTGATGAGTAATCACTACTAGTATCTCAATTCTCAAACTCTCACCCAAAATCGGACACAAGGACGAAGAGGAACTACGGAATGCAAACGAAGAGAAATAAACATGCAACACGTTATATTCTGGACAATAGTTACGTATGTAGCATGCAGATATTACGTACATAACATAGCTTAATAACGTACAAAAAAAAAAAAAGCGTACTTAGTAACGTATGAAAAGGGTCATGTAGAGTATTTTGACCTATTATGACAAATAGTAGATTACTTATAGTTGTGTACTAACATACATTACCTTAGAGGAAAACGTATGTAACTATTTACACAGTACAGTTATGTTGCTGCCATCTTCTTCTCATGGCAACACATTAACGCAGCACAACAAGTACGAGTAAAAATGGATGGAAAATGGACAATACCCCATCCAACTTACAACCAATCAATCATGCACTCTGATCATGCAAACGCATTGCTAATGAAATGAAACAAATAAAAATTGACTATCGAAACACAACATGCAAGGGAACATACACATGTGCGCAACGTAACAATATTAGAGAATTCTTTGAAATTAAAGACATCGAGGCTTGAATTATGCATGGAAATGCTTTCCTTATAGTATTTCTTGCATCCCGAAATTTGTCTTAAGGTTATGAACAAGAATACCGCAGGATACGATAAGCCTTAGTTTCGGACTGCACTAAGACAGAGTGAAATCCGCAAATAGGCAAGAACGATTTTCTGGATAAATTATTTTTAGAGAGAATGAGAATAGTAGGTTCAAAACCCAGTGTCGATTTGTGAAACTGAACTCGGTTTATAAAGAAATCGTACCTATTCGCGAAAAGCTTCGAAGAACAGGAGCACTATTTCGTTCAAACGACACGACCGTTGGCTAAACAACCGTTCATTTCGAAACGAAATGACTGTCCATTCAAACAGCAACAAAAAATAACCACCAATTGAGGAGGCGCGACCTTTGGTAAGAATCGCCGCGAGAATCTCGCGGACTGTGCCGTTTCGCCGGACTCGCCTCGAGCCCACGTGACTGGCGTGCCAAAGTTCCCCTACGAAGCACCACTAAAGCCTCTAAACCCGAGTCCGAGCCGGATCCGGAGCCAGATCCAGACGCTGCTGTCGCCGGTGGCGACACCAGCGAGCAGCAATGTGAGAGTGAAAAATGGCATAGATTTGCCACCACACCTCCACCTCACATCCACATGGCATAGTCCCTCCACTACCACATGTTTATTAATGGTTATTAAATACTACACATATAAGTGCTCAAATTCTTTGTGTTTGTTAACAAAACACACTCTCTCAACAACATCACACTATTTTATCTTTTAGTGAACAATCAAATAAAAGCTTTAAATAATTAAATCCCTAATTTAATTTTAGCTTTTCCAACAATCCCCCACTTATTCAGAAAAAATAAATAGAATCCAGAACAAAAATAAAGAGTGTTGGTACAGATAAGTATCTTTCGATTTGAACTAATCCTTAGTACAAGTAACATGAGACTTTATCGAAAATTAGGTAGCTAGGCTTTGAACCTATTTTCCTTATGATAAAGTCGGTGTTACTCAACATACATCCTTTAGTGTTCTTTGCCTACATCTCATGCTTAGCACCGTTAATGGCCATGTGCTTATCCTATCTCGTGAACATCCAAATCAATGACTTGTTCTTGTCCATTGAACCTAATGTTAGTCAATTCCTAATATTAGGTTCGGTTGTCATCATCGTCGGATCACTACTCAAGGAGTTTAAAGACCCATTCCTCTCGAGGTCGATTTCACTAAATCTCTTGCAAGAGGTTTAGTGAATGGATCAACAATGTTAAAGCTTGATCTCACATATGTGATTGAAATGATTCCACCTTTGATTAATTTCCTCACATATTTATGTCTAAGACTACTATGTCTAGACTTCACTGTATGCTCTTTCTAAGGTTGATTGACACAATGTATCGACACGGTTGATATATTGGCTTTAGACAATGGAACTTCTAAAAGAAGATCCCTTAACTATTCAGCCTCTTGACCTACGGAAGCCAGAGCCACGGACTCTGATTCCATGGTCGAATGAGTAATGCACGTTTGTTTCTTTAATTTCCATGAAACTGCTCCTCCGGCAAGTGTAAACACCCATCCTGTCATAGATTTGTTATCTCCGACACTCGATATCCAACTTGCGTCAGTATGTCCTTCTAGTACGGCAGGAAACTAACCATATTGAAGTCCAAGATTCTTTGTTTTTAAAAGAAATCCAAAAATTCTTTCAATGGCCTTCCAATGCTCGGCACTTGGATTGCTAGTAAATCTGCTCATTTTACCACCGGAGAATGCTATGTCTGGTCGAGTACATTGCATCAAGTACATAAAACAACCAACAGCACTAGCATATTCCGATTGAGCCATAGCTATTCCACCATTCTTTTCAAGTTTTACACTTGGATCAAAAGGGGTATTCACCTCCTTGAACATTAAATGTTTGAACTTGTCAAGCACTTTTTCAACATAGTGTGATTGACTAAGTTCATAACCCCCACTGGTTCTACGAACCTTGATACCTAAAATAGTATCAACTTGTCCAAGACCTTTCATTTTGATAGTGGAAGATAGAAGCCTCTTCATTTCTAATATTCTATTCATCCCGTTGCTAATGATCAACATATCATCAACATAGAGACATAGGAAGATCACAAGGTTACCACGCACCTTTGTGTACAAACACTAGTCACAAATGTTAGGAACAATCCATTCGAAAGTATGACCGAGTCAAACTTTTGATGCCATTGTTTGGGTGCTTGTTTTAATCTATATAAAGATTTGACAAGCTTGCAAACCTTTTGTTCATTACCTGAAGCACATAGCCTTCTGGCTGCTCCATGTAAATCTCCTCATCGAGATCTACATTTAGAAATACCGTCTTAACATCCATTTGATGAACATTCAGGTTATACAAAGAAGCCAAGGCAAACAACTCTAATTGTGGTTGTTCTTGCTACCGGTGCATATGTGTCAAAATAATCGATTCCTTCCCGTTGTCGAAATCCTTTGGCTACCAATCTAGCCTTGTAAGTGTTAAGAGTACCATATCTGTGATATTTCTTTCGAAACACCCACTTACACCCAATGGGTCTCGACCCTTTGGGTAGATCGACAATCTCCCAAGTGTGGTTTGATATAATAGAATCCATTTCATCTTGGATAGCATCCTTCCAAAAAGCAGAGTCCCGAGAAGCCACTGCTTCATTATAAGTCTTAGGATCATCTTCAACAAGAAGAAGAATCGAAATCTTTTGGGCAAAATTCTCTCTATTTCCTTATACTAGGTAAAAAGAAATAAGTTGATAATTTATTTCATCAGGTCCTAAATCCTTAGTCCTACGGACTCTCTTGCTAATCTGAGGTTCTGGTTGTTCTACAAAAACCCTAAAAAACTCTCCTCTCGAAGTTCTTCATTTGTGGAATTTTGAGATTCCTTTTCCTTAGAATTAGAGTTCTCAAAGAATTCCACAACTCGGGATTCTACTATGACATTAGATTCTAAATTTAGAGGTCTATATGCCTTGCTATTCGTAGCATAGGCAACAAAAGCACTTCGTATCCCTCGAGGACCCAACTTGGTCCTTTTAGGATCTATGTTTTTGTAGTAGGCTAGGCACCCCCTGTAACACCCCCAAGATATTCGAGGTGTATTACAGCGCCGTAGACCCCTACCTGGGATCCACCAGGCTAACACAAGAAAACACCTCTCGACTAACCGTCTCGGTTAGCAAGAAAACAATTGTTAACAACAAGAACATAAAACAACACGTCCGGTACAACCGGCATAATAAACATCAACCGACAAATACAGTAACTCCAACAAAGACCAATCACAATCTGAGAGGAAAAGCCTAAGTACTCGCGAGTACAATCTATAAGTTTACAATTTGGAAAACATCCACATCACAAGAGACAGTAGGAAATAACAAGACTCAATTGCACATGTCAACAACCTTGGCCGACATCCTCGTACCATCCAGTAGCCGCTCGTGCATTTGAACATAACCTGAAATCCATAACAAGAATTTCCCCGACAACGGGTCCCCAAAGGGGTTAGCAATTACGCTAGTACAAGTATTCGAGGCAAACCAATTGCTTACACATTTCATAGTACATGCACCAATATCATTTTCAAAAGCCAAAACTAGACATGTCTTTTTCCGGAAATAAACAGTCAAACAATTTGCCGTGGGAACAGGGCTATACCATTGATCCCGCTCCGTGATCCCTAAGGACCCTCCCGAGCTGGCCATATTATAAAACAAATCACGCACACGCATCGCCTTGGAAACAGGGCTATACCATTGATCCCGCTCCGTGATCCCTAAGGACCCTCCCGAGCTGGCTAGCGAAACAAACTCGTGAATCCAGGGCTATGCCATTGGATTCCCTCCGTGATCCCGTCGGACCCTCCCGAGGTGAGCAATCACACACAATATACATTACTATTTCACGTTAAGCATAAAGGTTTCCAAAAATACTTGCCTTGAATTATTGACGACGCAACGAACGGAAAGGAAAGTCACCGACGAATGCTAGGAACCAATGAAACCGAACCTAACGATTCGAAGAATACAATCACAACCATTTCTAAATGAATACGGAATTGGAATACACCCGAAAACCCGCCTACGATTCATGTATATTCGTATATAAACAACAACGAGGGCGGACCACAACCAAACCCTCTCGATTCCATAAAAATCACGAAATATACCATGAATCCGTAGGGAAACTAAGAATACCAACAAGATTAATCATATTCATCATGAATTAATCGACAAAACGGAACAAATCGGACAAAAACGCGAAAACCCCCAAATCTACCCAAAAGTAGGGTTCTAAAGATCTAACCTTGATTCGCTGGATCGAAGGATGTTATAGGATGATTGATCAACGATATAACCTCAAGAACTTCATGGATTTGTTGTTCAACAACATGGTTTCGTCTCCTCCGAAACCCCAGCCGCGGACCGAAGAGAAATGAAAAATGACGGAGAAAGTCGCTGGTCTGTCATTTATATACTGGGCCGGAACTAGCGTGCGCTAGCCTTCCCGGCCTAGCGTGCGCTATCGGCCAGTATCGGCCGAGCACTCTCGGCCATGGCCCGCACGACCCGGCACCACCGACCACCCCGCCGACCGTGACTCGACCGCCCGACTCCCGCTAGCGTGCGCTACGGCCGCGCGCGCTAGCCGACCTGGCCCAAAGAGCCACCGGACTAACAAACTCTTCCGTAACGTACGCTAGTCGGCCGCGGCGCTACCCCCGCCGGTTAGCGCGCTACGACCGGCGAAGCGTGCGCCACCGCCGATCCCGACCGAGTCCGTAACCTCGTAATCCTCCGCCTGTGCCCGAGAAGGCACGCTGGCCGACTTCGGCAACAGGCGCTACATCGCTGAAGAAGGCGCGCAGAAGGCTCCCGGCCAGGGCGTGCGCTACGCGGTTCTCGCTGCTGCTCGCCGATGTCAAGACTCGTCCGGCTGGGCCCCGCAACTGTCCGGCCACCGCCACTCGCCACGACCCGACGCCTCGATTTCAAAACGCACGAACGGACAGACGAAAAGTTCGCGGACAACGTCAACGACTCGAGATGAAAACGTAATGCAATAATTAATCATACGCGACCAAGAAAAGGGTCAAGACGACAAATACGAGATATGGATACCCGTAACTTTCAAGAAATTACAAAATGGCCCAAAACGCCGGAAATCACGATACGTGATCGAATAACCAAACCGAAGTTCACAACACGTCTAACAAAGTTAAACGGACTTGCGGAAACTCAAACAATAGCTTGACGAGATTCGCAAGAATCGAACTCAAGTGCGGAAAAGTCGCTAAAAAGCACGAACTCAACAAAACAACACCGAAACGAACTCGGATGACAAAAAGTGTAGAATTAATCATTCTCGTAATGACGAAGCGGTCATGAGCGAGCCAAAACGGACTCCGGCCGAAAAAAGAAATTCACCAAAAATCGAAAATTGCGGATATTACATTCTACCCTCCTTAAAAGAAGTTTCGTCCCGAAACTTAAAATAAGTAGGGAGAAGCAATATCCCTTGCCAGGAAAACTCGACGAGATACACAAAACCGAAGACTCGCGCCCGACGGCGAAACGCTGCAAGGAACGCAAAGAGACATACGGCGAGAAAATACGCTCTAGGGCGACTAACGCAACGTCACCGGTAGAGACATAATAAAATCAACGAGTGACAAGCGTCATCAAATAGACAATACAATCGAGTCGATTATCCGAACAATCACAAAACTCAACGAACGAAAATCGATATGATTGACCAACCCAACGGTTCATCAATCAAAATGCGAGCCAAACGCTGAACAAATACGGAATTCCACCGCCCAAGGGTTGGAAGATCGAAAACGAGACTAATTTCCCGAACTTAAGGAAATTACGAAGGAGCCTGAACGCTCAACAATCACGAAACGAGAACAAAAACCGAACAAACAAACGATTGAGACAACAAAAATCGAACAATCATGTCCGAAACACGTAGGATAATAAAATTCAAACAACAATTCCCAGGATGACCTGGTGAGAACAGCAAGACGTGCATTCCCACAATATCTACAGGAAAGGGAATAGCGATTGAAAAGCCACAACGACAAACGAGTTATTCCGAAACAATACCACCCTCGTTCAATCAACAAAAGCAAGGGATAGGGAAAGTTCAGAAATGTTAACGAGCATAAACGAGTTGATAGAGCTAAAAATACAGAAGTTCAAAATCCGATCCACTTTGGATAAAAGAACTATTAGAACCAAAAGATGTTACTTCCGAACAAGATTCACAATAGTCGAACCGAATTCGGAAAAGTCACAGCGATAACCAGATCAACTCAAAACCAGATTACCGCTCGCTCGAATGATGAAACCAATGTATAGATCAAGTTCAGAAGGTATCAATGAACACGAGCGAATCGATAGACTGGAGAAGGAGAAGATATAGAAGTCAAAATAGTACGGGTATTACCTTTGACCTCGCCCCCGAAACTCGTAACAACGGAACTAAGGTAACAATATAACAAGCAATCGACACAACGCGGAACAATCACCGATGCACACAATCATACCAACCCGATCTCTAACAGCTCGCATATATGCGATAACGCATAAACCGCTACGAGGCGACAACATCCAATACCAATATCACACCCCTCACAGAGGCTACCACGACAACTGTGTGGCGAACGACTCAACGCTCACACCACCAATTCAACAACAACTCGGGGTTAACACCCTAACGAGAGCACGAACATCACACATATATTCCCGGACCACAAATAGGAATGATAGGTTTTAAAAACGAAAACCATCTTTGAAAATAACTTGCAAGCACCAGTTGATCTTGAGTATCATATATCAAAAAGTAGTACAAACATCGTCATCGAGACTAAGAAAAAAATCATCTTGCGTTTGAAAAAAAAATGAAGACACCTTTCATTAAATTAAAACTTTTTAGCTATCTTCGACCTTCGGGTCTAAGCAAATGCATTTCTAAATCATTAGAAATATTTCAAAATATTTTGATCCTCAAAGTAGAATAATTTTGAAACATAGCGTGGCACTAGTAGGCATCTTGAGAGCACTGTGAGAAAATAATTTATTTTAAAAGTACGTCTCGAGGTTTATTTTCTAAGATACTCAAGGTTTTTCAGAAGTACAATAGGCCAGAATGCCCAAAATTCGCACGTATCAACATTTACTTAAACACATCATATCACACGCATCAAATCGCTCAAAATCACGCATGTTGATATACAATCCTCGGGATATGTTTAACAACATCGTTAAAAAACAATCGGTTTATCAAACCGGATGGAAAACGATATCAAGAACAAAACTCCAAAAAGTCAACTCTAGGGATTCAAGAAAATACCTAGATTCGGCGAAGAACAATGGATTAGATGATGTTAAAAATCATCTAGGATACTCCAAAACACCTTTGGGTGGAAGAAAAATCAGCCCAGATGCGAAACCGAGTCGCTACGTCTCAACTCATGGAGGAAGGAGAAGAAATGAAGAAAAAATGCAACTTCTAGACCGTGTCCAAAGATTTATATCGACACAATTAGCGTGCGCTAATCATTAAGGTTAGCGTGCGCTATCACGGCACCAAACAAAACTCCCGACCAAAAATACACCGTTAGCGTGCGCTAACCCCAAGTGTTAGCGTGCGCTTACTAGAACTTCAGCACTACCCGGTAGCTCTGGATCGCTCGAACTACCGGGTAGCGTGCGCTATCCTCCCCTTAGCGTGCTACCAACGCACTCTTGCGCGCGCTTAGCCGCAGCGTAACGTGCGCTAACGACCCACGAGACAACAACGAACACATCAGAAAAATTACATGCCGTAAACCTTTCTCACAAGGATTTACCAGGCTAAGCACAATTTCACATGTCATTTCGAAAATGCTAAAAAGACCAATGACGGTAATACTTTTCCAAAGCTCACAAAACCATTTGTCAAACCATCATGAAATATTCAAGGCCAAAATGCCAAAACTTGATTCAAGGAATCGGTTTTACGAAATAAAACTCAGTTTGCAAAATACCGAAAGCCGTTTGAAAGAACTCACGCAGCGGATAAAATACGGTACGAAAATACATCAAGAAGGATTTACACTCCTCGTATAAACCAAATACGAGAGTCTAATAAACACATATCGTGAAATCAAAATCCACCGAAGGATTCCATCATTTAACGACTAATCATACAAATAACTCGTGTCACACGAGGCACAACACAAGGATCGGAGTTTAACATCCATAGGTCGCACGTAAGTGACGACCACCCCTCGATACTAATCACGACCAATGATCTCAAACGACGCGTCGCGATGCGACTAAGTCAGACAAAATCCGACGAGACAAAACTCAACAAACACAACTTGACTCGACAGCCCAGGTTTCCCCAGGCTAATCTGATTTTAAAATCGTATACTCTAGTTATTCGAAAATAAAACCGATAAGTTAAAAATCGTTTTCAAGACCCTTTCAAATAAGACAAGGGCTTAACAGCGGTGGCATTTTATAAAATGTCCTAAAACACTTTTAAACACGACCTTTAAATACCGACTCAAGGTTTTATTTGAAAATACAAGGCTGGCTCGCCCAAATTCATGTCATTTTCAAAAACCCACAATACGATCAAGTCTAAGAAATTTTCAAGCATGCACGCCGCATGTATTATTATTAATAGAAACACATTGGTTGTAAATAACAATAATTAGCCAAGTACCAACAATTTCCGAACACACGCATATACGGCATCCAAAAATCACCAGTTCAAAAAGCGCAACTCGGAAATACTAATTCCAAGCATATGTCAAACTATCTCTTCAAGTTTGACAACAGAACTAAAGATCACCGATTTGGACGTATGTCGAAACCGGCTATGTGAGTTTCTCAACAAACTCGCCATCAATACCTATACCGAACATATCAATGTTCAAAACTTCTACATCATACCGCACCCTTCGGTGTCCAACCCATCAAGACATTCGGCTCAACATACATTTAGTATATCGCAATTACCAAACAGATTCCATCATACAACAAAAGACTAGAGAGTCAAGCCCTCTCACAATATACCACGGAGCAAAATTTGGATCTTTCGATCACCAACGATCCCACCAATGCTAGGAAGTTTAGCGATGGAAGGCTCGCAAAAACGACAAACGGTCAAGCCTTAACGGCGCACATACTCCGAGAGAGATAAAGGATCGCGCAATACTAGAATCAAAAGTACACAACCGGATTGATCGAGAAACAACTCGACGATAAGTACGAGAGAGGCAATCACGCTTCAAGAAGTGGAATTTCAATACGAGAAAACAAGAGAATTGAGTAAGGAAAACTTACGAGCACCGGATGTACCGAGATGCGCGAATGTGTGACAATGTGCAAAACAAAACACAACTAGACCCAAATAACCAACAAGCCTAGGTATCCATAAACCTAGAGCTCGATACCATTTTCTCAGAACACCCCCAAGATATTCGAGGTGTATTACAGCGCCGTGGACCCCTACCTGGGATCCACCAGGCTAACACAAGAAAACACCTCTCGACTAACCGTCTCGGTTAGCAAGAAAACAATTGTTAACAACAAGAACATAAAACAACACGTCCGGTACAACCGGCATAATAAACATCAACCGAAAAATACAGTAACTCCAACAAAGACCAATCACAATCTGAGAGGAAAAGCCTAAGTACTCGCGAGTACAATCTATAAGTTTACAATTTGGAAAACATCCACATCACAAGAGACAGTAGGAAATAACAAGACTCAATTGCACATGTCAACAACCTTGGCCGACATCCTCGTACCATCCTAGCGCCCGCTCGTCTGGCTGAACATAACCTGAAATCCATAACAAGAATTTCCCCGACAACGGGTCCCCAAAGGGGTTAGCAATTACGCTAGTACAAGTATTCGAGGCAAACCAATTGCTTATACATTTCATACTACATGCACCAATATCATTTTCAAAAGCCAAAACTAGACATGTCTTTTTCCGGAAATAAACAGTCAAACAATTTGCCGTGGGAACAGGGCTATACCATTGATCCCGCTCCGTGATCCCTAAGGACCCTCCCGAGCTGGCCATATTATAAAACAAATCACGCACACGCATCGCCTTGGGAACAGGGCTATACCATTGATCCCGCTCCGTGATCCCTAAGGACCCTCCCGAGCTGGCTAGCGAAACAAACTCGTGAATCCAGGGCTATGCCATCGATTCCTCCGTGATCCCGTCGGACCCTCCCGAGGTGAGCAATCACACACAATATACATTACTATTTCACGTTAAGCATAAAGGTTTCCAAAAATACTTGCCTTGAATTATTGACGATGCAACGAACGGAAAGGAAAGTCACCGACGAACGCTAGGAACCAATGAAACCGAACCTAACGATTCGAAGAATACAATCACAACCATTTCTAAATGAATACGGAATTGGAATACACCCGAAAACCCGCCTACGATTCATGTATATTCGTATATAAACAACAACGAGGGCGGACCACAACCAAACCCTCTCGATTCCATAAAAATCACGAAATATACCATGAATCCGTAGGGAAACTAAGAATACCAACAAGATTAATCATATTCATCATGAATTAATCGACAAAACGGAACAAATCGGACAAAAACGCGAAAACCCCCAAATCTACCCAAAAGTAGGGTTCTAAAGATCTAACCTTGATTCGCTGGATCGAAGGATGTTATAGGATGATTGATCAACGATATAACCTCAAGAACTTCATGGATTTGTTGTTCAACAACATGGTTTCGTCTCCTCCGAAACCTGACCATGGACCGAAGAGAAATGAAATGAAAAATGACGGAGAAAGTCGCCGTCTGTCATTTATATATCTTGGGCGAAACTAGCGTGCGCTAGCCTTCCCGCCTAGCGTGCGCTTATCGCCAAGATCGGCCGAGCACTCTCGGCCATGGCCCGCACGACCCGGCACCACCGACCACCCCGCCGACCGTGACTCGACCGCCGACTCCCGCTAGCGTGCGCTACGGCCAAGCTCGCGCGCGCTAGCCGACTCCCAAAGAGCCACCGGACTAACAAACTCTTCCGTTAACGTACGCTAGTCGGCCGGCGGCGCTACCCTGCCGGTTAGCGCGCTACGACCGACAAGCAGCGGCGCTACTCGCCGATCCCGACCGAGTCCGTAACCTCGTAATCCCTCGCCCGGGCCCGATAGCGTCTGGCCGACTGACTCGGCAGCGTGCGCTACATCGCTGAAGCTAGCGCGCGGCCCCGGCCAGAAGGCGTGCGCTTACGCGGTTCTCGCGTGCTGCTCGGCGGTCCAAGACTCGTCCGCTGGGCCCCGCAACTGTCCGGCCAATGCCACCCGCCACGACCCGACGCCTCGATTTCCGAAAACGCACGGAACGGACAGGACGAAAAGTTCGCGGACAACGTCAACGACTCGAGATGAAAACGTAATGCAATAATTAATCATACGCGACCAAGAAAAGGGTCAAGACGACAAATACAGATATGGATACCCGTAACTTTCAAGAAATTACAAAATGGCCCAAAACGCCCGGAAATCACGATACGTGATTGAATAACCAAACCGAAGTTCACAACACGTCTAACAAAGTTAAACGGACTTGCGGGAAACTCGAAACAATAGCTTTGACGAGATTCGCAAGAATCGAACTCAAGTGCGGAAAAGTCGCTAAAAAGCACAGAACTCAACAAAACAACACCGAAACGAACTCGGATGACAAAAAGTGTAGAATTAATCATTCTCATAATGACGAAACGGTCATGAGCGAGCCGTCAAAACGGACTCCAGCCGAAAAAAGAAATTCACCAAAAATCGAAAATTGCGGATATTACACCCCCATACTTTGAAATACCCAATATTCAGCTTTTTTCCTTTCCATACCTCGTACGGAGAAACTTGGGTTTTCTTTAAAGGAATACGGTTTAAAATATGACATGCAGAAAGTAAAGCTTCACCCCACAAACTAAAAGGTAATTCAGAATGCATTAACATGGCATTTGTCATCTCTTGAAGTGTCATATTTTTGCGTTCGGCTAAACCATTTTGCTGTGGTGTACGTGGTGCGGAACATTCATGAACAATACCATTTTCTTCACAAAATGGATTAAAATCACTAGGAAAATATTCACCACCTCTATCACTTCTAAGAACTTTAATATTAATTACTAATTTATTTTAAACTTCAGCCTTATACATTTTAAAAGCATTAAAAGCATCATCTTTATGTTTCAGTAAATACACATATGTAAATCTAGAGCAATCATCAATAAAGGTAATAAAGTACTTATTTCCCCCAAGGGTTAACATGCCATTAAATTCAATAAATCAGAATGTATAAGATCTAACAACTTAGAATTTATCTTTACACGTAAAAGGGTTTCTTTATCATTTTATATTTCACACATATTTCACATTTATCTAATTTATCAAATTTACACGAAATTAAACCACATTTAATTAATCTTTTTATAGTGTTAAATCCTATATGTGCTAATCTACTATGACATAAAGAAACGGAATAAACCATATAAGCAGAAGGAGAAATTTTATTGATAACATTGTCAATAATACATAATTTGACCATCCCTTCACTAGAGTAGCCCTTTCCAACAAATGCACCATTACGGGTCAAGATAAGCTTGCCGGACTCATACAGATTTGATCCCTGGTTTGCCTAGGAGATCACCACTAACAAGGTTCCTACTCATTTCCGGGACATGGAGAACATTGGTCAAAGTGACCTTCTTCCCGGATGTGAAGTTGAGTTCCACATTTCAGATGTCGGTG
Source organism: Orobanche coerulescens (assembly GCA_033398695.1). Classification (NCBI taxonomy): domain Eukaryota; kingdom Viridiplantae; phylum Streptophyta; class Magnoliopsida; order Lamiales; family Orobanchaceae; genus Orobanche; species Orobanche coerulescens. The sequence goes on from CM065809.1 coordinate 85,592,946, forward strand.
ACTTTTGAGCGTTGCTCGTTTCCCATATGAACTTCTTATCCTCTATCGACTTCGGAATAGGTGTTGAAAGAAGCCCTATCGTAGGATACGTGGAATGTAGCCCAAGTGTCATACCACCACCCTTGAACCTTGCCCTTGACCGCCATAAGTTCGCTCACCGTAGCGATATATTCCCATCGGCCATAGTTGTGGTGTCGATAATCTCGAGCATAGTGACCGGGTTTGCCACACACATAGCAGCCCCCGTTGCACCCCTTGGACACGGACTTGTTGCCGGACTTGACTTTTCCAGAATGCTTGAATTTCCTTGAATCCTTTTTGGGACCCGGAGAACTTCCTTTTTTATTCCACTTCCTCTTTCCTTTTGCGCTCACCGCGTTGGCCTTGAAAGTAACAGCATCCGTCGTCTTCTCTCTCATCCTCGATTCCTCCTCGATTCGAAGATGTTTCTGGATTTTCTCCAAAGAGAAGTCCTCGGTATTATGAAGAAGTTTCTTCCGATAACTTTTCGAGGAAGGGCAACTTCGCAATAATTGCACCAACTTGGAAAGTCTCCGGAATATCAATATTCACAGCCCTCAATTTGTTGACAATAACTTGCAATTCATGTACTTGAGCAAGTATAGGCTTATCGTCAAACATCTTAAAATCAAAATAACTAGAGACAAAGAACTTTTTGGTACCTTCTTCTTCGGTCTTGAATTTGTACTCGAGTGCCTTCCAAATCTCTATCGCCGATGGATTATCGGTGTAGAGATCGTAGAGACGGTCGGACAGAGTGTTCAAAATATGGCCATGGCACAGCAACTCGTCCTCTTGACTCTTCTTCCGTTTCGCCTTGAGTTCTTCAGAATCCTCCTCCGTCGGCTCCGGGATAGGCTCCAACGTCGGGTCCAGCACGTAGAAGACCTTCATGGCAGTGAGGAAGAAATGCATCTTGTCCTGCCAGCGAGTGTAGTTGGTTCCATCGAAGCGGTCCAACTTGACGAAGTCTTGGTTCATCACCTTCAAACTCGAAACAGTAGCCTCGGTCGCCATTGCAATAAATACTATAAGATTGTTAGAGAATTCTTCGAAATTGAAGACATCGAGGCTTGAATCACGCATGGAAACGCTTTCCTTATAGTATTTCTTGCACCCCGAAATATGTCATAAGGTTATGAACAAGAATACCGCAAGATACGACAAGCCTTAGTTTCGGACTGCACTAAGACAAAGTGAAATCCAAAAACGCAAGAACGATTTTCTGGATAAATTATTTCTTAGAGAGAATGAGAATAGTAGGTTCAAAACCCAGTGTCGATTTTTGAAACCGAACTCGATTTATAAAGAAATCGTACCTATTCACGAAAAGCTTCGACGAACATGAGCACCACTTCGTTCAAACGACATGACCGTTGGCCAAACGATCGTTCGTTTCGAACGACACGACTGTCCATTCAAACAGCAACCAAAAATAACCACCAATTGAGGAGGCGCGACCGTTGACGAGAATCTCCGCGAGAGCCCGCGGACCGCCCCGTTTCACCGGACTCGCCCCGAGCCCACGTGACCGGCGTGCCGAAGTGCCAAAGTGCGCCTACGAAGCACTGCCCGAGCCGGGGCCAGATTCGGATGTCGCTGTCGCTGGTGGCGACACCGGCGAGCGGCGATGTGAGAGTGACAATTGGCATAGATTTGTCACCTCACATCCACATGGCATAGTCCCTCCACTACCACATGTTTATTAATGGTTATTAAATTCTACACAAATAAGGTGCTCAAATTTTTTGTGTTTGTTCCATATGAGACTCTTTTCCACTCACAAAACACACTCTCTCAACAACAACACAATATTTTGTCTTTTAGTAAACAATCAAATAAAAATTTTAAATAATTAAATCCCTTATTTAATTTTAGCTTTTCCAACAAACAACAATAGTAACAAAAGAGTCACATTCGAGAAATACCATGATATGAGAATTGAGAAGTACATAACGTACAACAAGAAGTAACCTTTCGTAAAAGTCAAAATGAGAAATACTACAACTCGAATACCAAATATGGTATATAAGTAAAATTAAGCTTTTGGGTCTGAGACATAAACCTTCGAACTTTTTTCTCCAACAACTGATGAAAAAAAGGAAAGCAATTATTTGATGACAGCGCCGAGCGAAGGTTTGATTGGCACTTTATTTTCTCTCATTTATGGAGACTGGAGAAACAGTAGAAGAAACGAGAACAACAACAACAATTCAATAGAAGTAGCAGAAGACAATAGAGGGAAACGACAATTGTAGAGAGAAATGAACTTTCTGGCTCATGAAGACAACGTGACCACGAGAGCAGAAAAGTGTAAACTTTTGATAAAGGTGAAGGATGAAGGTGAAGTGTAGGGCTGTAAAGGAACCAATCCATATATAGTTAGAAAAGGCTCAGGTATTCGGCTCCAAAATGCTCCGTTCGAGGCTCGGCTCGGAGGTTCAAATGTAGAGCCGAACCTTTAATATTGGCATTCGGCGAGCCGAGCCAAACCGTCCGGAAAAGCTCGGCTCGACCCCCTCTTTTTTCCTTTAATTATATATATATATATATATATATATATATTGATTCTGGACATTTGGTCCATTAATATCCCTGCCCAAAGTCCTACTTGGCCCATTAATATATTGCTCGGTCGATTAATATCTCCATTCCCCTTCGCCGACTTTCATCCCTAAATCTAACTCTCAAATCTCTCATTCTCCTCGTTCTCTCTTCTTTCTCTCTCGTTTCATTTACAAGGTTAATTAAACGAAATGTTAAATATAATCCAACAATACCACAGAAATTCAAGTTACAAAACCGGTTCCAACTGATCCATTGAGTTCATTAATACAACCATATCGAAATGATAATAATAAGACGCGCGTACTCGAGTACTGAAAATGAACCAAGAAGACACATCTCAAAAGCAACAAACATCACTGAGCCCCTTCGTCGTCACGTCGGTACTGTGGCTGTTTTCCCGCTCCTCGGCTACCTGAACATCAAAACAAATGTCCACCCCGGAAGGAATTAGCAAAACGATGCTAGTACAAGTATCATATTAAACAAATCAAATATGCATCAACAATACATAACAAGATACACCACACGGACTTCCACTACTGGAATCCGATAATGCGAATCCACAAGATTCCATTAACACAGCATGGGTATTCCAATAATCCAGCGCCCTCAGCATAGATCCCAAGATGATCCCGTCGAACCAACACGAGGTGGAAAAACCCGTCAGCGCCCTCAGCCTAGATCCCAAGATGATCCCGTCGGACCAACACGAGGTGGACATCCGATCCAGCGTCCTCAGCATAGATCGTACAACATATACAAACACAACTCATGCATACATATATGCAAAATCGCTATGTCCATCAACATGAACATACAAACACTAGATAACGAATATCATGACAATTCAACGAAATAAATTCCATGTTCAACAACATGAATAAACCACATGTATGCTCAAAATACCAATATTAACAAATTACGATATTTGCCTCAAAGATGGCAAGAACTAATCACTCCGATGATCTCAACACACTCGAAGGCCGCCTCCTTCGATCAACGAAGCAAGCTCGAACCTTAACAAAAGAATAATATAGAATTCATCTCAAGTCGTACGAATGTCTAACAATCCGGTCTACGGCCGAAAGCTCTAAAAATGTAATCTGCCTGAACTACTTAGTGTGCGCTACGTACTCTACGTAACGTGCGCTAAGCCTGTTCGTTAGCGTACGCTAACTATGTACTGACAGTCCTCTCTGATCAGCCGACTGACCCGCCTTATGACATAACGTACATTACGTACCAAACGTAGCGTACGTTACTCATTCCCGATAGCGCACGTTAATATATACATCTTAGCGTGCGCTAACCGTTCATGACAGTTTACTACTGGGCAGAAAACTTAATCTAATGGTGATGAAACTCATGAAATCTTCAGTGCTAATACATGTCATCTCCATGCATATCATGCTCATACGGTTTGTGAAATATATTTACGGATTAAACGACTACGAGATACAAGGATACTTATAATCATCACAACACCATAATTCATCTTGATCTTCAAGAAAATATCCTAAGTTCAATCCATTTCATGTCCCAAAACGTATGATTCCATTATGTAAAGACATAAGAACTTGAAAATCTCCATATACTGGTCATAATCGGTTTGAAGCTTCATGAATATGCTAGGAGTTCAAACACTAAAAGGTTCAATGGTTTATACGATGAAGAAGTACCGAAACATCGAAAATATCCTTCTAACACATGATGTTTGACTACTTACGAATTTAACTGACTAGATAATCCCAAATCATGATCAAAACATCCTTCAGAATACTACTAATATTGGTGAAGAATCACCTACCTCAAAGTAGCGAAGAACACGAAGGAACTTAAAGAAATCCAACACCGAGGGCTTGAACACCAATCTCCAATGATCTACAATCTTCAAACTCGTGCTAGGAGGATGATATGAGAGGTTTAGGATGGAGGAAGTAACTCTCTAAGCTCAAAAATTCAGATTTGGGAAGTGAAAAGATCTGAAAAAATGAAAAAGTGTGTTGTCCTATATATAGAAAAGGTTTATTAGTGCGCGCTAGTCCATATACATAGCGTGCGCTAACGGTCATACGAAGCTTACTGACTTCACTGTACTCAGCATTTAGCGTGCGCTATCCTCATATCATTAGCGTGCGCTACCGCGTTGACTTGGCTTTTCCCGAAAGCCGTCCAGGTTCATCCCGACATAATCCGACAAAGATCTGTGGTTGATCTCACCTACCACCCTGTCTTAATCATACTGACTACGTATAGCGTGCGTTAAGGTACATAAGTAGGGTGCGCTACGAATCCAGTTTAGCGTACGCTACGCTAAGTCGATAGCGTGCGCTATATGCGCAAAATCACCACTTAGAACACATTCATGCAATCATACGCTCAACAACACCGGATCATGAAATACGGAGAATAATACTCAGATCAAAATGCAACAAATACAATATCACAAGGTTCAATTACACATCAGAAATCTCGGGTATTACATCATTTCACCCTCAAAAGAAGTTTCGTCCCGAAACTTAAGATGAAAACAACTCCGGATATCTAGTCTTCATATTGTCCTCTGTTTCCCAAGTGGCTCTTCAACTCCGTGCCGTGACCATTGTACTTTAACCAAGGGTATTGGTTTATTCCTCAATTGTTTGATCTGACTCTCAAGTATCTTGATTGGTCTCTCCTCGAAGGTGCCGTCATTAGCTATCTCGATCTCATCGAACTCAATGATATGACTGGGATCCGGTACGTACTTCCGTAATTGGGATACGTGAAACACATTGTGAACGTGACTCAGCGATGGCGGTAAGGCCAACCTGTATGCTAAATCCCCAACTCTCTCGAGAATCTCAAATGGTCCGATATATCTCGGACTTAGCTTACCTTTCCTCCCAAAATGGAAAATTCCTCGTGTAGGAGACACCTTCAATAGTACGTGGTCCCCAATGCCGAACTCTAGAGGGTGACGACGCACATCTGCATAAGAATTCTGTCGACTCTGGGCAGTCAACAGTCTTTCCCGAATCAAAGCTATCTTCTCTTGAGTCTGAACTATCAATTCTGGTTCCGTCCCGATCAAGTCCGAAGAATCATCCCAGCACAGGTGTGATCGGCATCTTCTCCCGTACAAAGCTTCAAATGGTGCCATATTAATAGAAGCATGCCAACTATTGTTGTAGGTGAATTCAATCAATAGCAAGTGAACTTCCCAATCAGTTGACCAATCCAAAGCACAAACTCTAAGCATGTCTTCTACTGTTTGCATAGTCCTTTCGGACTGACCGTCCGTTTGGGGATGATAAGCCATGTTAAAGTTTAGATCGGTCCCCAAAGCCCTGTGAACTGCCTTCCAGAAGTGCGACACGAAGCGACCATCTCGATCTGAAATAATGGTCTTCGGCGTCCCATGTAATCTGACTATCTCTGCAATAAATACTCGTGCCAATTTCTCGGGTCCCCACGTGTCTTTAATTCCTAGGAAATGAGCCGACTTGGTTAGTCGATCAACTATAACCCAAATCATGTTCATTCCTGTCTTGGTCCTTGGCATATTGGTGATGAAATCCATCGAGATATCCTCCCACTTCCACTCAGGGATCGAAAGCGGCTTTAACATTCCGGCAGGTCGCTGATGTTCAATCTTAACTTGTTGACAAGTCCAACACTTCGAAACGTACTCTGCTACGTCTTTCTTCATATTTCCCCACCAGAAGTTTTGTTTTAGATCCTTATACATCTTACTGCTGCCCGGGTGAATAGAATAGGGCGCGATGTGAGCTTCCTTCAGAATTGTCCATCTCAAATCATCATCATCGGGAGCGCAAAGTCGACTCTGAACACTACACCAAAATCCCAGTTTTGTGACTGTCAAAAACTGTCACAAATGGCAAAAACAGTCACAAATGACTGTCATAAAATCACCAGTCACAAGTTTTTGTGATCACAAAAAAATACTTGATGACAAAACCTCATTTATATGACTTTACAATAGCACTTTCCATGGCAGTCATAAATATCATTTATGACTGTCATTGCGATCCACAATTTCATCTTTTGTATTTGTCATTGGCGATCCATAATTTCATCTTTTGTGAGTCATTAGCGATCACAATTTCAACTTTCGTGACTTCCATGGACGATCACAAAAATCATTTTCTTATTTGTCTTGTAGTATTTTAGAAGTCACAAATGTTGAAAAAATAAAAAAAAATAGTAAAACCCCAATTTTCTCTGAATGCAATCTAATTATTATTCGGAATTAATTCATAATACAATCCAAACATATTTCTCAAAGTATTCACACAACACTCTAATTAATTTTTACAAGACATATAAAAATCACAATGTAATGCTGAAATTAACACATGTAAAAAAAAACTCCGAACCAACCCATTGAGAATAGAATAAGTACGGAGTATTAGTTATATATTGAAAAATATCAACAACTAACAAGTTAAACTAATAGAATCAAAAGCTTCATCCATGGAACACACGGGTGGAGCAACGCCTGCTAAAATAACGGTTTCAGGAGCACCTTTTGCCTGAACAACAAAATAAAATATATAAATAAGTCATTAACCAAAATAAATAAAGATAAAAAATTCCTTGCTGTGCAGTACTACATTAAGATATAATTTGGGAATACAAAGAGCAGCACTAACTATTTAGTTCATTTGAATTTGAGAAAATTGGTGACTAGTTTGAAAAATTTCAACTCAGAGGACGTTGAAACTAAAAATATAAACGAGAAAGTAACATAATATCAACTACCAACAGTAATATTATGTTATAATTATAGAAGCAGAACTCTCTTTGCCTGTGGAAAAGATGTTGTTTATCTTTGATAATAAATCTAGATGCCGTGGAAAAGATGCTGTTTATAATTATAGAAGCAGAACTCACTGCACTGCTAATCCAAAAGTTGACAGATTGTAGCATAAAATAATTGATCTATATTAGAAGCATTAGCATATGAAAAAACAGGTAGGAAAACAAACTAAGAAAAAATATATAACCGACAATAATTAGTGTTGGGATATGGAGAGACTCGAACTCTCAGCTCTTATAATAAGAGCAACAGTAATCAACACCATCCGTCAAACCTTCTGACAACACTCCTAAAAGCTGTTAAAGAAAGGATTATTTATCGGGATGCCATTGTAACACCCCCAAATCCTATTGGGTTATTACAGTGCCGTGGACCCCACGCCAGGAGATCCACCAGGCGGACATGACTAAAATACATTAAATTAAACAACAAGGGAAAATCATAGTCCCTACCATGATATCCGACACAATATTCCGATAAGAAATTTCAACGACAACGATGGGCCTACATGGCCAAGGGTAAAAATACAACATTCACGAGCATCTGCTCGGGTAATACATAATGACAATGACTGACAACTGAAGAACACTCCAACTGACTGACCAACATGAACAACTCGGACTAGTATCGCTCGAATGCCTCGTCGCCATAATCATGCCCCTATGTCTCAACTCTCTCCTCGCAAGCACCTAAAACATGAAAACATGTTCCGCCCCCACGGGGTCAGTCATCCAGATAATGAATATCAAATACATGTATAACATGATATGCATCCAAAGGCAGAATGAAACGGTACAATGATAATAATACGAGATGCTCACAAACCAATGTAAGAACCGAGCATTCATGAAACACTATGCCCACGGCATACTATTAATACCTGCTCGACAGGTTAGAACATAAGTGCCCAACGGCGAATCATAATCACAGAATACCACAATGAATTAAACGACATGAACCAAACCAGAACTGAATTAATATGAATCATAATGCCCAAAGGCTCCAATGAAAATACCAAGACATTACAAAAGGCCTGAAAGCCGTTCAGCGGAAATTAACAAATATCACAAACACCTGAATTCAAAACAGCCCGAAGCTGTATCAATGAGGGCCGAAGCCACGGCACGGCCGTATCACAATGAGGGCGAAGCCACGGCATCGGCCGTATCACAATTAGGGCGAAGCCACGGCACGGCCGTATCACAATGAGGGCCGAAGCCACGCATCGGCCGTATCACAATTAGGGCGAAGCCACGGCATCGGTAGTATCACCATTAGGGCCGAAGCCACGGCATCGGCCGTATCACAATTAGGGCGAAGCCACGGCATCGGCCGTATCACAATTAGGGCGAAGCCACGGCATCCGGCCGTATCACAATTAGGGCGAAGCCACGGCATCCATCCGTATCACAATTAGGGCGAAGCCACGGCATCGGCCGTATCACAATTAGGGCCGAAGCCACGGCATCGGCCGTATCACAATTAGGGGCGAAGCCACGGCATCGGCCGTATCACAATTAGGGCCGAAGCCACGGCACGAAGCCGTATCACAATGAGTGATAGTGTGCTGCCTTGAGTCGGCCAACACGATGATAGTAACGCACGGATAGACACCGTCTTTGACAGTCCCAAATTAACACCTCGATTGCCTTAAAACGGCCAACCGACAACAATGATGCAGCGGATGATTCAATACCTCGATTGCCTAAAACGGTCAATCGACAACAATGATACCATAAATGATTGAACACTTCGATTTGCACGAGAACGGCCAATCGATAACAATGACACGATGAATGAGTGAATACCTCGATTGCCTTAGAAAGGTCAATCGATAACAATGATGCAGTGAATGATTGAACATTTCGATTTGCCTGAGAATGGCCAATCGATAACAATGACACGATGAATGAGTGAATACCTCGATTGCCTTAGAAAGGTCAATCGATAACAATGATGCAGTGAATGATTGAACATTTCGATTTGCCTGAGAATGGCCAATCGATAACAATGATACGATGAATGAGTGAATACCTAGATTGCCTTAGAAAGGTCAATCGATAACAATGATGCAGTGAATGATTGAACATTTCGATTTGCCTGAGAATGGCCAATCGATAACAATGATACGATGAATGAGTGAATACCTAGATTGCCTTAGAAAGGTCAATCGATAACAATGATTTAGTGAATGATTAAACATTTTGATTTACCTGAGAACGGCAATTCGATAACAATGATATGAAGGATGCCTCGGCACCTTTAATCGATTCTGAAGCGGCGAAGGCGAGAGATGAATAAGCCAATGCCTTTAATCGGCACATGCGGTTTTAATGACAATCAACAGAATAACAATGATCTCAACGATGTCTTTAATTGACATCTATATTAACAACAATCGATACATCGATACCGCGAACCGGCTATCGACAATGACATTAATAATGAGTATCACAATGCCTTGAATCGGCCGTTAACGAACAACAATAAACATTTGGCAAAATTGCCGAAAGGTATCGTATCGAACGATCTCTTGATATCAATGAATTCATGAAGAGACTAAGTCTCGGAATGATACAACACATTCATACACATAAATGATAACATTAATCTCATTGACTAGTACAAGTATAAAACTTGCCTCAACCGAAGGCGATGAAATCCTTCAACGAACAACGAACGGCGTCCTCCGATAAACACAAGTACTCGAACCACCTTGAATGAAATACAATTCATTCAATAACACAATATCAATCGAAAACAACATAACGACCGAAAGAAACTCTTTGAGGCATTTAATCGAACACTAAATGTTCAAAGTTTCTCAAGAGCCTAAAAATCATCAATCGGGTTGAACGAATCGAAAATATGGATATACAATCCATAGAACATGATTAATAATGTTTACTAACATCAACCGATTCATCAAAATCGGACTAGAATCGAAAATCAAGAACAAATCTCGAAAATCCAATCTAGGAGATTTCAAGAAATTACCTCGATCCGACGAAGAACAATGATTTGATGATGATATAATCGATAAGGATCCTCAAAACGCTTAGAAATCGAGTGGAATCGACCAAAAACTCCATTTCCGATTTTCCCCGCCCGGCCCTTTTAGAGTGAAGAAATGTGATAAAAATGAAGTGGGCGGTCGCTTGCCTATATATGGCCGGCAGTTCTGGCCGTAACCGGAGCCTTACGGCCGTAACGGCATTAAATCAAACTCGCCCAGCGCCGGCCGACCGCTTCTGGCCGTAGCAAGCGGGGCCTTACGGCCGTAACTCGACTTCTGGCCAGAATCGGCAGTCACTTACGGCCAGAATCGCATTAAATCCACGGCAGCACAGCACCCGTCTGGCCGTAACTCTCGGCCCTTACGGCCGTAACGGCATTAATCGAGCCATGCTGCCGAAACACATCTGGCCATCGCACCTTACGGCCGTAACTCGGCGAGCCGGCCGGCTCGTAGTGGCCACTCCGACGGCAGCGACCCGAAACCCGAACCTGAATACGAATCGAAGATATGGTTACGACGTACTCGCAAAGACGAATCCAAGCCTTAAGAGAATACACGATTCCGACCATCCGAAGTGTCGGAATTCGACAACGGAAATAATTACCCCAGACTTTGGGAAATTACAAAAATGGCCCAAAACGTCCGAAAATCACGATACGTGATCGAAACACCGGACCAAAGCTCGCAACATGAATAATAACATTAAATGGACTTGCAAGAAACTCGAAACAACAGTTTCGGACGAGATTCGCAAGAATCGAGCTCAAGTGCGGAAAAGTCGCTAAAAAGCACGGAACTCAACAAAACGACACCGAAACGAACTCGGATGACAAAAAGTGCAGAATTAATTATTCTCGAAATGACGAAACGGTCATGAGCGAGTCGTCAAAACAGACTTCCGCCAAAAAAAAAAAAAATTACCGAAAAATCGAAATTACGGGTATTACATACTACCCCCCTTAAAAGAAGTTTCGTCCCGAAACTTAAAACAAGTAGGGAGAAGCAATATCCCTCCAGGAAAAATTGACGAGATACACACGAACAAGAATGATCACAATGAATGATAATGAATCGAAATCCAACAAGAATCAAGAATGACTCACCGTTGTGAAATGATAAACGAGTGACAGCTCAAATGAAATGATTGGAACCATAGTTCCCCGTGAATTGAATGATTAGTTTGATAATTATAAATCTCAACGTGTTTAATATATGATGAGTGAATTATATGAATGAATGAGCAGCGATGAAATGAATGATTATCCTCTTCTTAGAGCAAGAATTAACTTGCTCAAAACCGGTGATGATCACGGTTAAAGCAAACAACGGTCGAACTCATCGTGCGAGATGAAGATGCTCTCCCGGCACGAAGACGACTAGAAAACAATCTCTTGGACGTCGGAGTCCGATGTCCTTCTAACGACTCTTTCCATTCCGAGGCGGGAAAGTCACGTGATAATTACAGATCTCGTATGAAGATCGCATTATGATTATGAGACGGAATGATAAGAATGAGCATACACGCTCTAACACAATGAATGCATTAATAATGCAATGAAATGATCGTCGACATGACGCCGAGAATATGATAAGATCGCATGAAAGATCAAGTGAGGTAACATGATTATACGATGAAATTCTGAAATGATTACCTTGAACAAGTTAACAAGGTTGAAAATTCGATCCACAAGATCAACAATTGAACCGTGAGATGGATTGGATGATTAATGAATTAATCGAACAATTAGATAGGTGAGTGATGAATGAATTAAGCGAGCAATGAGATTGGTAGTGACGAATGAATTAAGCTGAACAATGAGATTGTGAGTGATGAATGAATTGGTGAGCGATGAGATTGATTGGGTGATGAATGAATTAAGCGAATGATGAGATTGGTGAGTGATGAATGAATTAAGCGAGCGATGAGATTGGTGAGTGATGAATGAATTCTTGAGCGATGAGATTGACCGAGTGATGAATGAATTAAGCGAGCGATGAGATTGGTGAGTGATGAATGAATTAAGCGAATGATGAGATTGGAGTGATGAATGAATTAAGCGAGCGATGAGATTGGTGAGTGATGAATGAATTAAGCGAGCGATGAGATTGGTGAGTGATGAATGAATTCTTGAATGATGAGATTGGTGAGTGATGAATGAATTAAGCCGAACAATGAGATTAATCGAGTGATGAATGAATTAAGCGAGCGGTGAGATTGGTGAGTAATGAATGAATTGACGGAACAATGAGATTGGAGTGATTAATGAATTAATATGAACAATGAGATTGACTAAGTGATGAAGGAATTAAGCGAGTGATGAGCGAATTAAGCGAGTGATGAATGATATTATCGAGTAATGATAGTGGTGAGTGATGAGCGAATTAGCGAGTGATGAATGATATTATACGAGTAATGATAGTGACTGAGTGATGAACGAATTAACTGAGTGATGAATGATATTATCTGAGTAATGATAGTGACTGAGTGATGAACGAATTAACTGAGTGATGAATGATATTATCTGAGTAATGATAGTGACTGAGTGATGAACGAATTAACTGAGGATGAATGATATTGACTGAGTGATGAATGAATTAATTGAGTGATGAATGATATTAACTGAGTGATGAATGAATTAACTGAGTGATGAATGATATTAACTGAGTGATGAATGAAGTAACTGAGTGATGAATGAATTAACTTGATCGACAAGATCAAAATGATGATTGAGTATTATTAACTGGTGAATGAGTTGATCCTTAGCACTTATACAGGTCACACGTGCTCCAAAACAATTAATCATGAATCAATTATAGCACTAATATCACATATAGGTTTCAGCAAAGCATGAACGATTAATGACATGATGGATGTATGAACATAAAGAGAATCGAGTCCTTACACAGGTCATACGAAGCTTCGAGGTCTCGCGATACTAGTCTTCACTGACGACGACTCGATGAATGAATGACTCGTGCAGTCGCACTAATATTACGACTCACAAAACCTGACTGACTAGATTGTCATAACCTGACAATCCCACTACTACCGCGTCGGTAGGACCACATAACTCACATCTCAGGGTATTTCACAACCCAACGCTCCGATACCATTTCTGTAACACCCCCAAATCCTATTGGGTTATTACAGTGCCGTGGACCCCACGCCAGGAGATCCACCAGGCGGACATGACTAAAATACATTAAATTAAACAACAAGGGAAAATCATAGTCCCTACCATGATATCCGACACAATATTCCGATAAGAAATTTCAACGACAACGATGGGCCTACATGGCCAAGGGTAAAAATACAACATTCACGAGCATCTGCTCGGGTAATACATAATGACAATGACTGACAACTGAAGAACACTCCAACTGACTGACCAACATGAACAACTCGGACTAGTATCGCTCGAATGCCTCGTCGCCATAATCATGCCCCTATGTCTCAACTCTCTCCTCGCAAGCACCTAAAACATGAAAACATGTTCCGCCCCCACGGGGTCAAATACATGTATAACATGATATGCATCCAAAGGCAGAATGAAACGGTACAATGATAATAATACGAGATGCTCACAAACCAATGTAAGAACCGAGCATTCATGAAACACTATGCCCACGGCATACTATTAATACACCTTTCGGCGAGTTAGAACATAAGTGCCCAACGAATCATAATCACGAGAATACCACAATGAATTAAACGACATGAACCAAACCAGAATGAATTAATATAAATCATAATGCCCAAAGGCTCCAATGAAAATACCAAGACATTACAAAAGGCACGAAAGCCGTTCGTGGAAATTAACAAATATCACAAACACTGAATTCAAAGCGGCCGAAGTTTGTATCAATGAGGGCGAAGCCACGACGCGGCCGTATCACAATGAGGGCGAAGCCACGGCATCCACCGTATCACAATTAGGGCGAAGCCACGGCGAAGCCGTATCACAATGAGGGCGAAGCCACGGCATCCGGCCGTATCACAATTAGGGCGAAGCCACGGCATCGGCCGTATCACCATTAGGGCGAAGCCACGGCATCGGTAGTATCACAATTAGGGCGAAGCCACGGCATCGGCCGTATCACAATTAGGGCGAAGCCACGGCATCCGGCCGTATCACAATTAGGGCGAAGCCACGGCATCGGCCGTATCACAATTAGGGCCGGGCCCACGTGATCCGTATCATCACAATTAGGGCGAAGCCACGCACGGCCGTATCACAATGAGTGATAGTGTCGCCTTGAGTCGGCCAACACGATGATAGTAACGCACGGATAGACACCGTCTTTGTGATCCCAAATTAACACCTCGATTGCCTTAAAGCGGCCAACCGACAACAATGATGCAATGGATGATTCAATACCTCGATTGCCTAAAGCGGTCAATCGACAACAATGATACCATAAATGATTGAACACTTGATTTGCACGAGAACGGCCAATCGATAACAATGACACGATGAATGAGTGAATACCTCGATTGCCTTAGAAAGGTCAATCGATAACAATGATGCAGTGAATGATTGAACATTTCGATTTGCCTGAGAATGGCCAATCGATAACAATGACACGATGAATGAGTGAATACCTCGATTGCCTTAGAAAGGTCAATCGATAACAATGATGCAGTGAATGATTGAACATTTCGATTTGCCTGAGAATGGCCAATCGATAACAATGATACGATGAATGAGTGAATACCTAGATTGCCTTAGAAAGGTCAATCGATAACAATGATGCAGTGAATGATTGAACATTTCGATTTGCCTGAGAATGGCCAATCGATAACAATGATACGATGAATGAGTGAATACCTAGATTGCCTTAGAAAGGTCAATCGATAACAATGATTTAGTGAATGATTAAACATTTGATTTACGAGAACGGCAATTCGATAACAATGATATGAAGGATGCCTCGGCACCTTTAATCGATTCTGCAGACGAAGGCGAGAGATGAATAAGCCAATGCCTTTAATCGGCACATGCGGTTTTAATGACAATCCAAACAGAATAACAATGATCTCAACGATGTCTTTAATTGACATCTATATTAACAACAATCGATACATCGATACATGAAACCGGCTATCGACAATGACAATGACATTAATAATGAGTATCACAATGCCTTGAATCGGCCGTTAACGAACAACAATAAACATTTGGCAAAATTGCCGAAAGGTATCGTATCGAACGATCTCTTGATATCAATGAATTCATGAAGAGACTAAGTCTCGGAATGATACAACACATTCATACACATAAATGATAACATTAATCTCATTGACTAGTACAAGTATAAAACTTGCCTCAACCGAAGGCGATGAAATCCTTCAACGAACAACGAACGGCGTCCTCCGATAAACACAAGTACTCGAACCACCTTGAATGAAATACAATTCATTCAATAACACAATATCAATCGAAAACAACATAACGACCAAAGAAAGAAACTCTTTGAGGCATTTAATCGAACACTAAATGTTCAAAGTTTCTCAAGAGCCTAAAAATCATCAATCGGGTTGAACGAATCGAAAATATGGATATACAATCCATAGAACATGATTAATAATGTTTACTAACATCAACCGATTCATCAAAATCGGACTAGAATCGAAAATCAAGAACAAATCTCGATAAATCCAATCTAGGAGATTTCAAGAAATTACCTCGATCCGACGAAGAACAATGATTTGATGATGATATAATCGATAAGGATCCTCAAAAACGCTTAGAAATCGAGTGGAATCGACCAAAAACTCCATTTCCGATTTTCCCGTCGCTTGGCCGCACTTTTAAGTGAAGAAATGTGATAAAAATGAAGTCTGGGCGGTCCTTTGCCTATATATGGCCGCAGTTCTGGCCGTAACGGCGAGCCTTACGGCCGTAACGGCATTCGTCAAACTCGCCCGGCGCCCGGCCGCTACGGCCGTGCAAGCGAGGGCCTTACGGCCGTAACTTCGCACTTACTGGCCAGAATCGGCAGTCACTAATGCCGTAATCGCATTCGCAGAAGCCGCACGGCACCGTGGCCGTAACTCTCGGCCCTTACGGCCGTAACGGCATTAAATCAGGCCATGCTGCCAGCACGTCTGGCCGTAATCGGCACCTTACGGCCAGTAGTAACTCGGCCGGCGGCCGCCTCTCGGCAGTAGCGGCCCGACGACCCCAAACCCGAACCTGAATACGAATCGAAGATATGGTTACGACGTACTCGCAAAGACGAATCCAAGCCTTAAGAGAATACACGATTCCGACCATCCGAAGTGTCGGAATTCGACAACGGAAATAATTACCCCAGACTTTGGGAAATTACAAAAATGGCCCAAAACGTCCGAAAATCACGATACGTGATCGAAACACCGGACCAAAGCTCGCAACATGAATAATAACATTAAATGGACTTGCGAGAAACTCGAAACAACAGTTTCGGACGAGATTCGCAAGAATCGAGCTCAAGTGCGGAAAAGTCGCTAAAAAGCACGGAACTCAACAAAACGACACCGAAACGAACTCGGATGACAAAAAGTGCAGAATTAATTATTCTCGAAATGACGAAACGGTCATGAGCGAGTCGTCAAAACAGACTTCCGCCAAAAAAAAAAAAAAAAATTACCGAAAAATCGAAATTACGGGTATTACAGCCATGTCGCCAAGAAAGCTGACAGTGGCATTACCCATAATCCTCCTTTTTCCGCTCGGTCTTTATCATATCGAACAATATAATCCAAGAAAATATACAGACCTGAAGTCGTAGTCGGGATACATGTGATGGAGAGTTAGAAGAAGATAAATCGTCGTCTTCCGGCTGCCAAGTTATTATCATTATAATTTACAAAAAAAAAGAGAGCAAGAGATAATACACAAGACAATGAACAGATGAAAGGCTTTTGGATTGATCTACTAAATAGATATTCATTTGGTGAAGAGTCGGTGTCGGATGACTTCCCCAGCTGATCAAGAATCTGGATTTGGAAAAAGAAAAAAGGAATAAGGAAAGGACAAGAAAGAATGAACTTAGCATTATATGCAGCAAGAAAATCAGAGATTGATATGGAAATATAGCATTATGACATAATGGTACAAGCCAAAACTTCATGATACACAAATGGGCTAATATTCAAAATTGCCCCTGAGGTTTGATCCCACAAAAAAAAAAGAAAAAAAAAAGGATCTTTCAGCTAAGATATAGTAGAGCCTCCAATAATACTCCATGCATGAATAAACGACATAGGAACAAAAATTACATCCCAACTCGAGTATGTTAAAAATGGAAACAACAGCCACTTAGGAATAACCTCTATATAGTAATATTTTTTTCTGGTCCGGAGGATATGACATTAGAGAAGTTGTAGTGTATCACCAGTGACTAATATATGAGAAGAAAACAAATTAAAAGCAATAAGCACCTAAACTGTTGACCAAGCAGAGCTTTGATCGATCATAACTGATTACAAAACCACAAATTAAAAAAAATACCTCGTTCTCGAGGCGAGAGACTGACTTCTTATGCATTCTGCATGTTTACCTAAACTAGTCATTTTTTTTTTTTGCATTCTATTTCCAATACAATGGGGAAGGGTGTGGGGCACAAGGATAATAGATATGCAACGGAAGAATCTGGCATATATACCCAAACTATAGAACTGTCCTTGGGATGAGGATGACTAACATAGGCCCCAAAGATCATGGTAGGCTGATCATATTAAACCAAGAATGGCATTCCTCTGCATAGTGCATTTTCTAAAGTATTTTGCCCTCCAACCTATTCAAAACAGATCACAAAAAATCATATAAGGTTACCGGTGAAGACTCCATAATATCTAAAAACTTTGAAAAATTAATTTCGTACAGACCTTCAAATTCATATTTAGAGCGATGTTCAACATGTAACGTTTCTCGTCTTGTCATCCCCAAGACGACAAAAACATAATCATATATACTAAATAAATGTTCTATGGTTTTATGTTAGGTTACCAAGTTCAGAGAGTATTAATAACCATAACAAGTATCGACATCAACATCAGGCAGAATAATAATAAACAAATTGAGTCGGCCTCTACGTATAGGAATGTTATATAGAGACTCTCGATCTCATAAACACCAGCCAAGTGTGTAGGGATGATATCACTCTTGCAAAACTGAACCATTTCTGAATTTAGTTTTATGTGGTCAGGATAATCGATAATAGATTAAGTGAAACATGTCGCCAATTTAATAAACACAGTTCCGATGAATTAATAAACCATATTGCTAATCAATGTATTCCTTTATTCTAAATTTAGACTGAGAAATTAAAATGAAATTCATGCAATAACAGCAACTATTGACAAAATAACGACAATGGTTCCAACCATTTAGACCCCATCCCCTCTAAAAGTATGTTTTAGGCACCTAAGATTTAAAGTACTTGAAGAGGAAAAGGGACTATAGCAAAACACAAACATGAAGAATAAAATGAACGTTCAACCTCCGGTAACGAACAGAAAAAAAATTATTGATTCAACAATAACCAATAGGAGAAGCAGAATGAGTATATAGCCATTCCAAAAGGCAAAGAAAGATAAAAATCAAAGTCATCAGCATGGTATCAAAATATCAATACTACCTTTGTATTGATAAAATCGGATCGGGCCTCCATTCCCAGTTCACCTTCATGAGCTTCACCTGAAACCTGTTGATAAACGAAACCCAAATCATATGCGACACTGAGCCTCCACCGCAAGTTTTGTGACTAACCTTTGCCATCGATTCCGAAAACCAACAGTAACCGCTGATTCACCACCGGATTTGCCGAAGCCCATACACGACTGGAGCTGTAACTATATCGTGTCCATGTTCTAAACATACTGTAAACATCGCATGTGCTAGTGGTTCCCCTACCCACTAATTGAAGGGGAATTGGTGTGGATTGTGTGAAATAGATTGAGCATGTGATATGTACGGAGAGAGTAGAAGGAGCAGAGATATTACAGTGTGGATCACAAGGATTGTTAGGACTGTTTTAAAAAGCATGCATTAACAAAGTTCTAAAGATATTTATAATGAAAAAGTGTTCATCAAAGTGTTATCCCAATTCAGAAAAGAAATAATTCCAGTCGTATGCAATTTTCAAAGAATGACATGGAACCAAATAAACGGATGAAATTCCTTATGCATCAAATGTTGGGAATCCAATGTATGCACAGACTTGTATGAGGACGAGGCTGAACATCAGTTTCATTGTTAGAATGTATGGCCAATATCAGAGTAATCTAGGAATGGATAACTAAGAAGCAGCAAAGAAAGTGTGGAGGTAATTGCAACGGGCAATAGACCATATGCTTAGTTGCTTACATGTCGAAGGTCTGATCGTCTTAAGGTGACTGAATATTAATATTCGGATTATGTTGCATGTGCTGATACTAGAAAATCCACATTAGGCTATTCATTCTTATTTGTGTTGAACATATGCAGCATGACAGACTGCTTCGTCTTGTTCCAAGATATTGCTATTGAAGGAAGGACATTGGCTACGAAATTTTAAATAGAACACAAAAACTGGTCTTCTCAAAGTCCCCACATCAACGTAATCATTTACTGCATATACAGTGTTCTTCTGATGTCTCTGCTTTGTGAATGCCATGACAATCAACGTAATCGATTCGCATATACGGTGTTACGATGTTTCTGCTTTGTGAATGCCATGACAAGCACAAAGCATCATTTGACTCAAGACGATCTTAATCATCTTGAAAAAATGATTTATACTCATGCTGAAGCAGAACACCAAAAGAACATATGTGAGTGAGAAAATGTCGATCTCAAACGTCAAAATCTTATACATAACGACAACTCACCATATCAACTTAAACAGTCTCATATAATTCAATTGATAGTGTTTGATATAGTTATCACCTTTCTTTAAATCTGCAATTCCAAGAAGCTCAACAAGCTCGACATGATTCTTCAGCTTTGGTTCAGTCCGCTTCTCTCCCCATGAACGAATGATGGCATTGTTATCCTAGAGAACATCTCATCAGTTATAACAGAACTAATCACGGGATCACCAAAAATCAAAGAATGAGAAGAACCTAAGACACACCTCATTATTGTTGATAGGTACTGAATCATGTACTAGGTTTCAAATGATAGCCAATTTAGACTGCACATCTGTTAGGGCTTCCTGCACCTCTGCCTCCTTCGTTGCAGCCAGTTCTTTGTTCTCCTCAGTAGAGGCAATCATTGTACTTGCATCTTCTTTCACATGAATCCATAAAAGAATTCAGTACAAAGTTCAACACATAAACAAGAAAAGTGTTACATATCAGCTCCCTTGATATTTTGATCTATAAATCATATGTTAGTTAAGATGCATCTATAATGAAATTAATACATAGCATCTTCAAGATAGATTCTGGAAGAAACAAGGCCCACTTTCACAATCTAAACTGGCAACGTATTGAAGTAAGCATCTATAGCATATGGCAAATTTCATTTGGGATAACTCAGCTCGTAACCATTGGATTTTATTTCAAACAACAAACCATATAACTCGGAATAACTCAAATTTCAGCTACTCGATATCGACGGCAATGACATCTCAACTGTTCAATCAATAAGCCTTCACAATCATCAAAACGGATTAAATCAAAAATCATCACGTTCCACACTACCAGAATCTTACCCGTATGCTAATCAAATCGAACAACTCCAGGAAATAGGAAACCTTGTTCATAAACATTGAAACATTAAAATAACAATAGAGCAGCAACTAGCAAATAAAGAAGAGCAGCAACTCTATATAAACACAAATTAAACAAGGTAGAGCAACAACTAGCAAGCAATGGAATAAGGATTATACTAATTATCATCAAATTCAAAAGAGAAGCCTAGAAGAGGAATAAAAGCGATCTCACCTTAACAGGGTGGTGGTGCTCCGTCGCTCAGGGGTGGTGTGGCGTGGTGTTGAGCGGAGCGTGAGTGAGCAACGGCCAGCGGTGGAAGCGAGGCATAGCGTGGCGTTGAGAGCAGCAGACCAACGGACCAGCAGCGAGTGAGCAGCGAGCAGCGTGCGGTGCGAGTTGAGAGAACGGGGAGTGGCGGCGTGGTGAGAGACAGAGAGTCGAGGGAGATTTGAGACTTGAGAGAAGAAAATTAGGGGCTTAGGTATTTTAACAGCGTGTTAGTTTTTAGGGAATAAGGATTAAAAATAATAAAATTTAAATATATAATTATAATTATAATAATTTGTGGGGAGATAGAGGGTTATCATCGTTTAACCTTGAAAAGTTTATGACTGTTCAAGACAGTCACAATTTTATGATGATCGATATGATCACAAATATTTGGATTTATTCTTGTTTGGTCTTTGTATTTATTATTAGCGATCATAAAATTGTATGTCATTGTGATCACAAATCCAGGGAGTCTCAATGTCACAAAATCCTGTTTTTGGTGTAGTGGAAATCTCAGAACTCCATCATCTTGTATCACGAATCCTGGGGCCTTTCCTTTCTTTAATTCGTCACATAACCGAAGGATCAGAGAATCGTTCAACTGCTTAGATTTAATTTCCTCGACTAGCGACGAAGTCAGTTCCATCACATATAGTTGCCCTTGGATTCCTGGTGCCCATACTTCAATCCCTTCGTGGATCAGTTCTCGTTGAATGCTGGTTTGGGATGTAAGTGCTTCCAACACTCGAAGAGAAACAGGTTTACGGCTCAATGCATCGGCTACTACGTTTGCTTTACCCGGATGATAGAGAATTTCCAAGTCGTAATCCTTGATCAATTCCAGCCACCTTCTCTGCCTCATGTTTAATTCTTTCTGACTGAAAATGTACTTGAGGCTTTTATGATCTGTAAAGATCTGACAATGAGTGTCGTATAAATAATGTCGCCAAATTTTCAAGACAAAGACCACAGCTGCTAACTCCAGATCATGAGTCGGGTAATTAACTTCGTACGGTTTCAACTGCCGAGAAGCATAGGCGATCACCTTATCCCCTTGCATCAACATACATCCCAGACCCTGATTTGAAGCGTCGTTGTATACCATGAATCCATCAGTTCCATCTGGTAATGCTAATATAGGTGCTGTCGTCAGTCTCTTCTTAAGTTCATCAAAACCAGCCTGCCATTTCTCATCCCATGTGAACTTTTGAGTTTTCTGTAATAGCTGAGTTAGCGGACGAGCAATTTTGGAAAATCCCTCTACAAAACGGCGATAATATCCAGCAAGTCGTAAGAAGCTTCGAACTTCTTTCATGTTATTAGGAGCTTCCCATTCCAAGATTGCTTCGACTTTCTTCGGGTCTACCTGAACTCCGTCAGCTGATATCACATGCCCAAGGAAAGTTACTTCCCTAAGCCAGAACTCGCATTTGGAAAGCTTCGCATAAAGCTGTTCCTTCCTCAAGGTGCTCAAAACCACACGCAAATGCTCGGCATGCTCCTCTGTGTCTTTCGAATAGATCAAGATGTCATCAATGAAAACGACCACAAACTTATCTAGGTATTCTAAGAATACCCGATTCATCAATTGTATAAATACCGCAGGAGCATTGGTAAGTCCGAATGGCATCACCACGAATTCATAGTGCCCGTACCGGGATCTAAAAGCAGGTTTTGGTATGTCCAATTCCTTAATTCTCAACTGATGATATCCTGATCGCAAGTCAATCTTCGAGAATACCCTTGCCCCTTGCAGTTGATCGAACAAGTCGTCGATCCGAGGTATAGGATACTTGTTCTTGATCGTCACCTTGTTTAGCTCCCTATGATCAATACATAATCGGAGGGATCCATATTTCTTCCGGACAAAGAGAACGGGCGCTCCCCAAGGAGAAACGCTAGGTTGAATATAACCCTTCTGCAATAATTCCTCCAGTTGCTTCTTTAGTTCATACATCTCGGTTGGCGCCATACGGTATGGTGCTCTGGAAATAGGAGCGGCTCCAGGTTCTAATTCGATAGTGAACTCCACTTCTCTCTGTGGAGGTAACCCAGGTAGTTCGTCAGGGAATACATCTGAAAATTCACTCACAACTGGAATAGATGAGAGCTTTATTCCTTCTTCTTTCTTCATGGCATAGCACCAAAGTCCATGACATCCCTGCTTCAGTAATTTCACTGCTTTCATCGCTTTGATCAATTTTCCCGAGCTTCCGGTCTCCATCCTTTGAATAAGTATTCAGATCCGTCATCAGCAATGATAGAAATGACTCCTTCGGTAATTCAAAATAGCTCCATAACGGTTGAGCCAATCGTCTTCGAGAATTAAATCGTCACCATGGATGTCGACTACAATAAGATTCGACGGCCAATCTCTCCCTCCTATAGACACTGGAAAATCTCTAGTTTCTAGGGTTCCCACAATTCTCTCTCCGCTCAGCAAACCCACAACATATGGTTCACAATCAAATAAACCCAAGATTTTCAAACGATTAACACAGTTCAATGATATAAAAGAATGTGTAGCTCCAGAATTGAATAAGACACTAACTGGTTGCAAAAGGATCTGACCTGATGCAACAGCAGTGTTCTGATCGTCAGATTTCCTCATCTCGTACAGGCGCGGAGGAACGGATCCAGCACTGGATGTCTCTCTTCCCAACAT
The DNA here is from genome assembly GCA_033398695.1 of Orobanche coerulescens. NCBI lineage: Eukaryota > Viridiplantae > Streptophyta > Magnoliopsida > Lamiales > Orobanchaceae > Orobanche > Orobanche coerulescens. The sequence continues at coordinate 85,616,995 of CM065809.1, forward strand.
TCTGCTGCTGAAATCCACTCTGCTGCGTCTGGTTCACACTTATCTCCTTCGGAACTGGCGCTGCAGTGCGAGTACCAAATGATCTAGTCGCAACTCCACAGAAAGCCGCACGGTGCCCTTCTTGCCCACAATCGAAACAAGTCACAGAAGATGCGGGACAATCACGTCGAATATGCCCTGCTCGACCACAATTATAGCATTTCTTTGATGCGTCCGAAACTGCTGATGTTGTCCGGAACTTCTTTCCACCTCGAGAAGGATGTGGAGGTTTCCTAGATGAATAAAAGGAAGATTGGCCCTTGCGGGGCCCACCACTCTTGTTTTCTGAGAAGTTTCCGGTCACTTTCTGCTTCTTTGCCTCCATCGATTTTTCCACCGCCGCCTCTTTCATGTCGTAGGCCAGCGCTTTGTCTTGATACTGTCGCAACGTAGTACACTCGAATCCGGACATGTACTGCTGTATCTCCGGCTTCATCCGCATATCGAAATGAAAAATATTTTCTGCCTCCGTTCTGACCAAGTGTCGCACACAAGTCAGCTGATGATTAAAAGTCTTGATTATATCTGTCACAGTTGCTTCCAAACTCTGTGGTGAGAAAAAATCTCGGATTTTTGCCTCTTTAACTGGACGAGGACAATACTGTGCTTCCATCATTAGTTTGAATTCCGTCCAGTCAGCATTATGATTCTCGGGTCGAATAGCTTCCCACCAGTCAAAAGCCTCCCTAGTCAGAAAATACTGGGCAATAGGAACTTTCCGGTCCTCGGGACAGTTAATACCCGCAAATATCTTTTCTAACTCCTTTAGCCAATGATCCCAAGTAAGTGCCTCAGCAGATCCGTCAAATTTTGGCGGGTGCAATTTGACCACTTCAGCAAGCTATCTGTCTCCCCGGTTATCCTCATGGTGCTGCTGTCCCATCGCCGTCTGCATGCGGTCAACTACTTGAGCGAACTGGTTTATCTGAGTCACCACCTGTTGAAGCACTCCCGGCATGTTAGGATTCGCGTTGTCATTCGCTGATCCCTGCTGTCCTCCAGAATGGGAATCGGTTCGACTAGACGATAATTCTGGGGTAGTCGCGGAATCCTCCTGTCTCATGTTACCACGTCCGCGTCCACGACCGCGTCCGCGTCCACGTCCTCCTCTCAACATACTGTAAACACAATTACTCAATATCCAGGACAAAATTTTCAAAAATAAAGCCCGTCAATATTCACAAAACATAAATTAAGTAAAACGGTAGTATAAGAGATTATGGGACTTACAACCACGGTCCACATGACGACTTTGGCTGAACAGTGATGTTACGAACGACCCGTAAATCAAATAACGGAAATAGACCCAACTAAAAATCCGACTGCCAAGATATCCATGAATCTTAGCTCCGATACCATATTCTATAACACCCCGAGATATTCGGAATAATTACAGCGCCGTAAAGCCTTTAAGTAAGGATTTACAAGGCTATTTAAAAGAAATGTGAAATATAATCCAACAATACCACAGAAATTCAAGTTATAAAACCGGTTCCAACTGATCCATTGAGTTCATTAATACAACCATATCGAAATGATAATAATAAGACGTGCGTACTCGAGTACTTAAAATGAACCAAGAAGACACATCCCAAAAACAACAAACATCACTGAGCCCCTTCGTCGTCACGTCGGTACTGTGGATGTTTTCCCGCTCCTCGGCTACCTGAACATCAAAACAAATGTCCACCCCCGAAGGGGTTAGCAAAACGATGCTAGTGCAAGTATCATATTAAACAAATCGAATATGCATCAACAACACATAACAAGATACACCATACGGACTTCCGCTACCGGAATCCGATAATGCGAATCGACAAGATTCCATTAACACAGCATGGGTATTCCAATGATCCAGCGCCCTCAGCATAGATCCCAAGATGATCCCGTCGGACCAACACGAGGTGGAAAAACCCGTCCAATGATCCAGCGCCCTCAGCCTAGATCCCAAGATTATCCCGTCGGACCAACACGAGATGGACATCCGATCCAGCGCCCTCAGCATAGATCGTACAACATACACAAACACAACTCATGCATACATGTATGCAAAATCGCTATGTCCATCAACATGAACATACAAACACTAGATAACGAATATCATGACAATTCAACGAAATAAATTCCATGTTCAACAACATGAATAAACCACATGTATGCTCAAAATACCAATATTAACAAATTACGATACTTGCCTCAAAGATGGCAAGAACTAATCACTCTGATGATCTCAACACACTCGAAGGCCGCCTCCTTCGATCAACGTAGCAAGCTCGAACCTTAACAAAAGAATAATATAGAATTCATCTCAAGTCGTACGAATGTCTAACAATCCGGTCTACGGCCGAAAGATCTAAAAATGTAATCTGCCTGAACTACTTAGCGTGCGCTACTTACTCTACGTAACGTGCACTAAGCCTGTTCGTTAGCGTACGTAAACGACGAAGTCGAGCATACGCCAACTATGTACTGACAGTCCTCTCTGATCAGCCGACTGACCCGCCTGATGACATAACGTACGTTACGTACCAAACGTAGCGTACGTTACTCATTCCCGATAGCGCACGTTAATATATACATCTTAGCGTGCGCTAACCGTGCATGGCAATTTACTACTGGGCATAAAACTTAATCTAATGGTGATGAAACTTATGAAATGTTCAGTGCTAATACATGTCATCTCCGTGCATATCATGCTCATACGGTTTGTGAAAGATCTTTACGGATTAAACGACTACGAGATACAAGGATACTTATAATCATCACAACACCATAATTCATCTTGATCTTCAAGAAAATATCCTAAGTTCAATCCATTTCATGTCCCAAAACGTATGATTCCATTATGTAAAGACATAAGAACTTGAAAATCTCCATATACTGGTCATAATCGGTTTGAAGCTTCATGAATATGCTAGGAGTTCAAACACTAAAAGGTTCAATGGTTTATACGATGAAGAAGTACCGAAACATCGAAAATATCCTTCTAACACATGATGTTCGACTACTTACGAATTTAACTGACTAGATAATTCCAAATCATGATCAAAACATCCTTCATAATACTACTAATATTGGTGAAGAATCACCTACCTCAAAGTAGCAAAGAACACGAAGGAACTTGAAGAAATCCAACACCGAGGGCTTGAACACCAATCTCCAATGATCTACAATCTTCAAACTCGTGCTAGGAGGATGATATGAGATGTTGAGGATAGAGGAAGTAACTCTCTGTAATATCCGAAATTTCTACTACCATTGTTTAATATTATTTTATCCGAGTTATATTGTACAGCGTGGAATCTGTACAGTATAGATAAAATAAATGAAGGACTGAGATGTCAGTATTGGTATAATTGTCGTACTTGGTCGACAATTGCAATTGAGGATATTATGTATCATATGAGAATATTATGGAATTAAGTATATGTATTCAGTGTGTGAGTGTACGTATCCAGTATGTCGAGACAGACGAGAAGAGTTGGAAATGGCTAAGGATAGCCTGACTAGCGCGCGCTAATGGTCAAGTATAGCGCACGCTATCGTTCATGGTTAGCGCACGCTAGAGGCAGAATGTAGCGCACGCTAGTGCAGTCAGATCAGAAGGAATCTACGTGTGGACCAAACCACTTTCGGCGCACGTTCTGGTAAGTCAACGGATGTTGTAATGTAGTGTTAGCGCACGCTAATGCATGATGGTTAGCGCACGCTAACTGTATATCGGACAAAAAGGAATCTTATCCTCGTCAGCACTTTCGGCGTGTGGACCAGTCTTCGGAGCATACAGACAAACGAGTCAACTGATGTTAGCGCACGCTAAAATGCAAAGACTTGCGTACGCTAGATGGTTTAAGTTACGTACGCTAATGCATGGGCATTACGTACGTAAGCTCATGTACGAAGCCAGACAGTAGTCTCTGGACTGCGATAGTGCACGCTAACAAAGGTCAGCTAGCGCACGCTAAGGCCGTAGCGCACGCTAAAACATAAGATTTAGCACACGCTAGTAATGTATTCTATATAAGGGACAGACGGGTATTATGAAGCATTTCATCCATTCTTTCACCTTCAGTCGATAGAGAGAGTTTTGGGAGGTTCTTGAGGTTCCCAAACACGGTGAGGTGGTGATCTTTAACAAGATTAAGATAGAAATCATGGATTAAAGTTTTGTTCTTGAAATCATTGGTGATTCTTGGAAATGGATTCAACCTTGGAAATCAATCCATTCCTTCATAAAGGTAATCACTCTTCATCTTTGGATTTCATTTTGGATTGAATGTTGATGTTCTTGAGTTGATGATTATTACATAAACGAGTTGATAAGCATGATTATGAGATGGATTACCGGATTATGATGATGTTATTGTTGATATGAAGATATTGATATGATTCTTGTGGTTTAAATTGTGTTGTTCGTTTTCTTGAGATAAGTGGATTAATCCTTCTCCTCAGTTTCGGATGTTGATGTTATTGTCGATGATTACTCTCTGTAATGGAAGATTAAGGGAGTGTTGTTACGTTCTTGATGTTTCATGATGTTGATATTGAGGAAGATGATATATGGATATAGGACTTGGATTATAAGTTGAATGATTGTTTGTATGTTAAAGGATATCGAATTTCGTTGTTTGATAACTATGAACATGGTTTAGAATCACTTAGTGTTCTTGATAATCGCCATGTGTTGATCGGTATATGAAATGCATGCAACTGCATGTCATTAGCGCACGCTAGTGTTACTGTCTAGCGCACGCTAACGGGAACGTCTTAGCGCACGCTACGTTAAGTAATTAACGTGCGCTAAGTCAACAGGCAGGGTAGTATATTCTGTTTCGATTATGAATTCGTGATCGTTTAAGTTGGCTTGATCAGACTTATGGTTAACCGAGATATTGTTGAGCCGTGGAGATTGTGAATTGGTTTTATCGATTGTTGATTGTTGTCGAACTTGTTGTTTATCGATTATTGTAATAGGTTGAGATTATTGATCGGTGTTTATAACCGTATGTTGCGGTTGTGTTCGAGTATGTTCGTGAATGGCGTTGGTCAGGGCCGAGGAGCTGGTAGACGAAGACAATGAAAATGGTAGCGGCTTTATCATCGTCGTATCGGTATCGAGTAAGTTATTACTTACTCAGTTTATAGTATTTAATGAATGGTTTCCGTTTCATTCGTTTATAATTCATATAGCAATGTTTATAATCGTAATCACATGAGACTTGGGATTATAAATCATATTCGAGTTTTGGGAATCTAAATCATAATGTATATGATTTACTTTTGTTATTGGTATACTTGTATATCGAGGATATATCGTGATAAAAACGGAGATATGAACTATCTGCAATCCGTGATACTTTGGACCGTCGAGTATTGAGGATAATGGTTCGGGATGGTTTAGACATTGAGATCATTCTCGAAGGACTCGGGGCAAGTACTCTAATCATTTTTATCATTTGAGTCGATCATGTTATGATACATTCGTGTATCGTTGTTGTCATGCAGTTGTGCATTGTTGTTGTCGTGTTTTGTGTACTGTTGTTTTGTGCAGTTGTGCATTGTTGTCATATGTCCACCTCGGGTTGGTCCGACGGGATCATCGGGGGATCTATGCTAGCGTGCGCTGGATCGTCGGACGGGTTTTCCACCTCGGGTTGGTCTGACGGGATCATCGGGGGATCTAGGCAGTGAACGCTGGATCATCGGATTGCCATGTATGTTAGGCGTATTTTTATACGCTTATTCATCATTATTTTGTAGTGTTTTGGTGAGTGAAATCATCTAAATGAGCTTTTAATGCCTTAATTTTGTATGATTGACAGGAAATTGAAGTCCGGAAGCTAAAACGAGGCAAAACGGGCGAAGACGGCAAATCGGACTCGAGCCGCGGCACAAGGAATCGAGCCGCGGCACAGGAAGACACCGGCCGAAGGGCGAGTAGTCAGACTGCGTGCCGCAGCCACGGCCAGTGAGCCGTGGCACGAAGGATTAATTAACGCCTGGGCATTGACTTTTTGTGATGTGCCGCGGCACGAGTTGATGAGCCGCGGCACACTTAGCGGGTTTTATACGTCTGCGCGGATTTTTGGGCCGTTTCAAAGCCAGTTTTCGACCGATTGAGACGGACGCATTTTACTGATGTGCTGAGCTATAAATAGGGTTTAAGACCCTAATTTAATTATCTGGAAATCATTGAATCTAATACCTAGGAGAGCTTAAGCTTGGAGACGGCAGAAGAGGAGGAAAGCAGAAGAATTCAAGGGCAGAAGGTGGGAGCTGAAGAACGGAGGAATCCGAGCTTAATCTGCGTTTGAATTTTATGCTTTCGTTTATTTATTCTGTATTTTCAGTTTTTAGTATGTCAGGCTAAAGCCCTAATCTAGGGTTTTGATGAAACCTTTGTTTTGACGAATTGATTAAGATTATCCAATTTATTACCTTTTTATTGAGTTTTCCCAATTATGTTTAATGCTTGCAATTATCTGGCCAATAGTTGTATTGATTTAATCATTCACTTCGAATCGGGAGAGGAGATTTGGTGAGGAACTATTGGTGAGGACCGTTTTATTCTGTGAGATAGGAATATACTCATAGGAACTACGTGGCCTTTAGGAGATTTCATGCTTTTTGCCTATCGACGAGATAATTCACCTAGGTATAGAGTGCGTTAGTCGCCGTTAGATAAATCTATTGACCTCGGGAGAGGCGGTAGAATATATTAGCAATCTCCGCCTTCAATAAATTGGGAAAATTATTTATTACGGATAATCGAGATTAAATTCGGATAAATTAAGGTGGATTCAGAACCCTAGACTTATTCACCATTTGATTTCCTTTAATCCAAGATATTGTTTTCTACTGCTTAGTATTTTAGTAATTCTTTTAGTTATTAATCCAAAAACCCAACTTCGATTGTTCAAATAAAATTGGAATACGAAAACATCGGTAGTTAGAGATTCAGTCCTCGTGGGAACGATACTCTACTTATCACTTTATTACTTGTAAACGATGACGTGCACTTGCGTGTAGGAAATATCGCAACAAGTTTTTGGCGCCGTTGTCGGGGAGTGAAATTTTTCTAATATCGATTTAAGTATTTCCAGTCTTAATTTGAACGTTTTTATTTTTATTTTTGTGTATTTAATTTCATTTATTTGTTTTTCCTTTCAGGACCTTTTGTGTAGTGCATGAAAAGACTCGGTAACGAAGGCCTACTACCTTTGGACACCGAGCTCGAGCGCACTCTAAGAAGGAACAAAAAGGAGAAAAGAGAGTTGCAGACGACGGTCAACATGGCCGAGAATATTGAAATCCAAGGAGGAGACAACCAAGTGCGGCAAGTTCAACCGGAACTCGCTCTTCGAGATTATGCCATGCCGCAGGTCAACGCTAATTTTTCGGGAATTCGGCGTCCCACTATCCAAGCAAATAATTTTGAGATCAAGCCCGCCATTATTCAGATGGTGCAAGCGAGCCCATTCTGTGGACTGCCGAAGGACGATCCGAATGCCCACATTGCTTCGTTCCTTGAGATATGCGATACTTTCAAAACTAATGGTGTCACCGACGATGCCATCCGATTGAGGCTTTTCCCTTTCTCTTTGAGGGACAAAGCAAAATTCTGGTTAAATTCCTTACCGCCGGGGTCGATTACAACATGGGAGAGGTTAGCGCAAGCCTTCCTTGCCAAATTTTTCCCACCAGCTAAGACGGCGAGGTTGAGAAACGAGATAACCACTTTTGCCCAGTACGATATGGAAACGCTCCACGAGGCGTGGGAGCGATATAAAGAATTGCTTCGAAGATGCCCTCATCACGGCATTCCTGATTGGCTTCAGCTTCATACTTTTTATAATGGTTTGAGTGCTTCTACACGCACTCTTGTGGATGCAGCCTCTGGAGGAACATTCATGGGAAAATCTATGGCCGAGGCACACGTGCTTTTGGAAGATATGGCCGAAAACGCATACCAATGGCCATCGGAAAGATTGACACCAAAGAGAGTCATGGAAGTTTCAAGCAATGACCCGATTTCCACTTTGACAGCTCAAGTCGCCACTTTGACACAACAGCTCCAGACATTTTCGCACGCACCAACCCCTGTTACCATAGAGACATGCAATTGGTGTAACGGATCACACCCGAGCGCGGAATGTCTAGTTGGAAATCCGTTCGAGCAACATCAGATGGAGCAAGCTCAATTCGTAGCCAATGGAAATTGACAAAGCAATTTTTACCCCAGCACTTATAATCAAGGGTGGAGGAATCAACAAAATTTTCCATGGAGAAATGGGCAAGCTATGAAGGCTCCACAACCTCACTTCGTGCAACCCCAGCAGCCCCCTCAATCACCAAAGGTATCTTTGGAGGATGCTCTTGCTCAATTGGCGGCTAACACAAGCCAATTCATGATCCGCACCGAGACGACTCTCCAAAATCATTCGACCTCCATCCGAAATCTAGAAACACAAATGGGGCAGATTGCTAATTTATTGTCTTCTCGGTCCCAAGGTGCAGCCCCCAACGCAGCCGAAGTGAAATCCAAGGAAAATGTGCAAGCGATCGAATTACGAAGCGGAAAGGAGTTGAAAGGCGATATTAATGACAAAGAGCAGCCGATCGAGCAGAATGAGAAGGAAAAGGATGAGACGCCTAAGCCAAAGGAAGTATCGACTACTCAGCCCACTCCTCAAATTCCATTCCCACAGCGTTTCCAAAAGCAAAAACTGGACAAGCAGTTTTCAAAATTCCTAGACGTCTTCAAGAAATTGCACATAAACATTCCGTTCGCCGACGCATTGGAACAGATGCCGAGTTACGTCAAGTTCATGAAAGAGATCTTATCCAATAAACGAAAGCTCTAGGAATATGAGACGGTCGCTTTAACGGAAGAGTGCAGCGCTATTTTGCAAAAGAAACTCCCACCTAAATTGAGAGATCCGGGAAGTTTCACCATTCCTTGCATCATCGGAAATTCATCTTTTGAGAGAGCCCTATGCGATCTCGGGGCCAGTATAAATCTTATGCCCCTTTCTATTTTTAAAAAGTTGGAGATTGGGAAGCCAGCCGACGGCAGATCTCTCTGATTGGCGATAGATCCATCAAATATCAGGGGTGTGATAGAGGGCGTTTTAGTCAAAGTGGATAAGTTCATCTTTCCGATTTCATCGTACTTGATATGGAAGAAGACCAAGATATCCCAATTATTTTGGGAAGACCATTTTTGGCAACAGTTAACGTTGATTGATGTGGAAAAGGGAAAGCTGACTTTGCGTGTTCAAGAGGAACAAGTAACATTCAATATTTTTCGATCCGTAAAATATCCAAGTGACGCTGAAAATTGTTTCCAAGTTGACGTCATTGATTCGTGCGTGAGTAGAACTTTTCGAGAAAATTATCCACCCGACCCATTGGAGTCCGTTTTGATTGGGGCTGTTTCCGAACCAAATGGAGAGCATGCCGCCTACGTACGACACATGGATGCTTCCCCGCCAATTTTTATTCGTAAACCATTCGAGGAGCTAGGAAGTTCACTAACTCGACCGACCCCATCCATTGAAAAACCTCCAAAATTGGAACTCAAAAAGCTGCCACCTCATTTGAAATATGCATTCCTGGGGCCCGACAACTCCCTTCCAGTTATTCTCTCGGCCATTTTAGCAGGAGATCAAGAGGCAAAATTATTAAGAGTTTTGAGGGAGTACAAATCTGCTCTTGGATGGTCTATTGCGGATATCAAGGGGATCAGCCCATCGATTTGCATGCACAAGATTTTGATGGAGGAAGACTACAAACCATCCGTGGAGCATCAACGTCGGTTGAATCCTAACATGAAGGAGGTGGTAAAAGTCAAGGTTTTAAAACTCCTCGACGCAGGTATGATCTTTCCAATTTCTGATAGTAAGTGGGTAAGTCCGGTTCAAGTTGTGTCGAAAAAGGGTGGGATAACAGTTGTTCAAAATGATAATAATGAATTAATTCCCACCAGGATTGTTACGGGGTGGCGTATGTGCATAGATTATAGGAAACTAAATAAGGCACTAGAAAAGATCATTTTCCCTTGCCTTTTATTGATCAGATGTTAGATAGATTAGCCGGACATGATTTCTATTGCTTTCTTGATGGTTATTCGGGGTATAATCAGATTTACATAGCCCCCGAAGACCTAGAGAAAACGACGTTTACATGTCCTTACGGCATTTTCGCTTATAGGCGCATGCCGTTTGGATTGTGTAATGCGCCGGCGACTTTTCAACGGTGTATGATGGCTATTTTTTCTGACATGGTAGAGCAGTGTATTGAGATTTTCATGGATGATTTTTCTGTTTTTGGAGATTCTTTTGACATTTGTTTGGAAAATTTGCAGAAGGTCTTGCGAAGATGTGAAGAGACCAATTTAGTCTTGAATTGGGAAAAGTGTCATTTTATGGTGCAGGAGGGCATTGTGCTTGGCCATCGAATATCCTCACATGGAATTGAAGTCGACCGAGCGAAAATTGAGACAATTGAGAAGATGCCTCCCCACTTCGGTCAAGGGATTAGGAGTTTTCGGGACATGCGGTTTCTATCGCCGATTTATTAAGGATTTTTCAAAGATCACGAAGCATTGCAATTTACTCATGAAAGATGTCCCATTTACTTTCACGAGTCTTGTAAAGAAAGTTTTGAGTTGTGAAGAGAGCTCTAAGCACGGCACCGGTGATAGTCGCTCGGATTGGGACCTTCCGTTCGAACTAATGTGCGATGCTAGCGACTTTGCCATTGGGGCTGTTTTGGGGCAGAGACGAGGGAAGGTGTTTCATGTCATATACTATGCGAGCCGAACGCTCGATGACGCCCAAAGAAATTATGCCACAACGGAGAAGGAATTGATGGCGGTGATATTTGCATTTGATAAATTTCGGGCTTATCTACTAGGAACGAAGGTGATAGTGTGGACCGATCATTCGGCGATAAAATACCTTTTGGAGAAGAAGGATGCCAAACCAAGGTTGATTCGGTGGGTGCTACTCCTTCAAGAATTCAACTTGGAGATTCGGGACAAGAAAGGGACAGAAAATGTTATAGCCGATCACCTTTCACGGTTAGAGAGTTCCCCCGAGAAGGAAGAAAGTCAGCCACAAATTATAGAAACCTTCCCCGACGAGCAGCTCTACAAGTTGGATTCAACACATGCGCCTTGGTATGCTGATCTAGTGAACTACTTAGCAAGTAAAACAATTCCGAACGACCTCTCACGTCATCAAAAGAAGAAGCTAATCTCGGACGCTAAGTACTATTTGTGGGACGATCCTTTTCTTTTCAAGCGATGCCCCGATCAAATTATCCGAAGATGCATTCCGGATGAGGAAATCCACAGTGTGCTGAACCATTGCCATGCATCGCCCTACGGTGGACACTTCAGTGGAAATAGAACAGCAGCAAAGGTCTTACAGTCGGGATTTTATTGGCCGTCCTTATTCAAAGATGCTCACTCCTTTGTGTCTACATGTGATCGGTGTCAACGGACAGGAAACATCTCAAGACGAAATGCCGCTGAACACCATACTTGAAGTCGAATTATTTGATGTATGGGGGATCGACTTCATGGGTCCATTTCCCCCATCAAACAAGAATCTCTACATTTTGGTGGCCGTGGATTATGTCTCCAAATGGGTTGAAGCGGTGGCACTACCTACGAATGGGTCCAATGTCGTAATCAAGTTTATTAAACAACATATCTTCTCACGCTTTGGGACTCCACGTGCTATTATAAGTGATGGTGGGTCACACTTCGACAACAAATTTCTTGATGCGGTTTTGAGAAAATACGGAGTCACTCATCGTGTTGCCACAGCATACCATCCGCAAATGAGTGGTCAAGTCGAGATATCAAATCGAGAGATGAAGTGGATTCTAGAAAAGACGGTCAGCTCGTCTCGAAAAGATTGGGCATTTAAACTCGATGATGCACTTTGGGCGTACCGGACTGCGTATAAAACACCTATCGGAATGTCGCCCTACAGATTGGTCTATGGAAAAGGTTTCCATCTACCCGTAGAGATGGAACACCGTGCTTATTGGGCGATAAAGAAACTAAACTTTGATCTAAAATCCGCGGGGGAAAAGCGTTGTTTGCAGCTGAACGAGTTGGAAGAAATTCGCCACAACTCATACGAAAATGCAAAACTTTATAAGGAGCGGACAAAAATTTGGCATGATAAGCACATCACGCAGAGAGAATTTGTCCTGGGTCAAGAGGTGTTGCTATTCAATTCGCGCTTAAAGTTATTTCCCGGGAAATTGCGTTCACGATGGTCGGGACCGTTCACCGTAGTTCAAGTGTTTCCACATGGTGCAGTAGAAGTTCAAAGAGATGGCCGAAAATTCAAAGTTAATGGACAGCGGTTGAAGGCGTACTTGGGAAATCCAATCGACACGCAGAAAACGAGTGTCACCTTATCCACCGCCGGATGAATGCGAGAAAAGTCCGGCTGAAGACTATAAACTTAGCGCTCCTCGGGAGGCAACCCGAGTATTAGTTGTAGATTCTTTGTTGTTTGCTTGCATTTTTTTTTAGTCTCTCTTTGTCTTCTTTCCTCTTTGATCCATCCTTCCCTCTCGTCTTGATGTTTTCGTGTTAAAATTCTGTGCAGGAATCAGCAAAGGGGAGGAATTCAATGATGGGCCGCGGCACAGTCCAGGTGAGCCGCGGCACATCGGTGATGAAAAAGGGCGATCAAAGCTGTACCAGGCCGCGGCATGATCGTCTTGAGCCGCGGCACACCAGCCGAGCCGCGGCACTGGCAACCGAGCCGCGGCACACTAAATGATCAAGAAACGCCAGTGGAGCAGACTTTGTGCCGCGGCACACTAAAGTGGCCGAGGCACACGAACATACCGAGCCGCGGCACACAAAATCTGAGCCTCGGCACCGACGACATATCAAAACGTCCCGGTCATTGTACTTTGGGCCGCGGCTCACTTATATTGTGCCGCGGCCCCCGTCGCAAAATAAGAACAGCCAGGTAAGGCTCATTCAGTCGATCGGCCTGCATAGGATACTTCTTCCCTCCCTTCCTTCCTTCTTGCACACGATGAGGTTAGTTGGTTCCATTCTATTAGTCTCCTTCTCAAATTCTTCAGGTAATTTTTGATCATAAGGGATTATTGATGTGAAAAGATTTGGAGTTTTATACTGTTAGTTGTTCTTCATTGTTGCTTCTAAAATGGAGTTGGAATATGGGGAATTTGTTATTGTGATGGAATTGATGTTTATGAACGAATTGTTGATGATGGTTTTTGTAATTCTGGGTTATAATCTGTGTTATTATTTTGGGATTTGGAATTAACCATAAAAATTCTTGTTCTTCATTTTAACTTGTGCACACAAGGTGTTTGATAAATTGCAGCAATGAAAAATGGGTAAGCTAGGCATTTTCAAACTTATATGCAATGAATCATGTTGTCACATTATCCCCAACCTCTACATCATGTTCAACTTGAGAGCTCGTACTTAACTTCCTTTTTGATGATGCAAGCTCGTTTATTCACATTCCGCATGATGTAGTCAAGAAGCATGCAAGCTCACCTGACGATGCCGCACACCGGCTCTGACGGAGGGGAGTACTTGACCTTTTATTTTTCTTGCATATCATTTTTTTGTCCATTGAGGTCAATGTACGTCCTAAGTTGGGGGGGGGGGATTTACATTCAGTCTACATTCATTGTTGTACTCTATTTTCTTGCTGTACATTATATTTTGTTGCACTTTTCTTTTCTTTGCGAAAATTTTTTTTATAGATAGCCTTGCTTGCCGTAGTTTTCCTTATTCGTGAATTTTTGTGCTTCTATTTGTGTGATACTGATGTTACGACACTGTCTTTCTCTCTGAAGAAACGGGCGAGTTCTAGTCGACTTGTAGTCAGTTATTTCTGTTCTGCTTAGTATTCAATTAGGTCCGAAATTTTTCGTGATTGTAGAGGTCTTGGCAGATAAGAGACGATACATACTTGTTTAAAATCCCCATCAATACGTTTTGCTACATTTTCCCGGATAGTGAGTCGTACTGTTTCTTCAGTCGTGTTAGCACTTAAATTGAGTTTAGAGTCGGTCAGTTTTTCCCAAAAGTCGAGATAAAGTGTTCTATGAAGGGAAGTCTAGTAACCGGGGGTATTCGCGTGACCCGTTGTTTACTCTCGCGTAAAGCAGCGACTCCCGATTAGACTAGTGATTTAGTAATTTCACATGTGCCAATGATAGGAAGCCAATGAATCGGGGTATTCGCGTGACCATTGTTTACTCTCGCGTAAAACGGCAACCTTGATTCGGACATGCGGAAATTATGTATTCGAGTTGTTTCTCCGCTGTAGACGGGAACTTAGTAACTAGAAACATCCATGTGCCCCATGAGTGTCTTTTACGTCAAACGGTTTCCTAATACATGAGAATGGAAGTTCCACCCTAGGATTATCCCGATGAAACATCCCGAGATCCTAACCTAGTGGTCAACTCGAATCGAATTCTTGAGCATATATATAAGGGGATACTGTCCGAGGTTTATTTGTTATGAGACTCGTGAAAATTGTGCTTTTAGACTGTGGAACACGACGAACTAGCTTGTTTATGTTAGCCTTTCATGTTGACGGTCGATTTGACTCATGTTTTGTTAATCTTTGAGCTGAGTTTTCTTCATGAACGAATGATTAGGACTGAACTTGATTACTTTGCGGAATCATTATTCTGAGTGCAGCTCGCTTTTATGACACTCGTATTATTTAGAGAGAATGGCAGGATAGTATTGATTAGGTTGAACACTATGAGTTGCTCGATGATTCACGACATTCTTTTATTGACTTTAATTCTTTTTGCTTGAGGACAAGCAAAGGCTTAAGTTTGGGGGTATTTGTTAGGCGTATTTTTATACGCTTATTCATCATTATTTTGTAGTGTTTTGGTGAGTGAAATCATTTAAATGAGCTTTTAATGCCTTAATTTTGTATGATTGACAGGAAATTGAAGTCCGGAAGCTAAAACGAGGCAAAACGGGCGAAGACGGCAAAACTGGACTCTGAGCCGCGGCATAAGGAATCTGAGCCGCGGCACAGGAAGACACCACCGAAGGCGAGTAGAGTGTACTGCGTGCGCGGCACGGCCAGTGAGCCACGGCACAGAAGGATTAATTAACGCCCAGGCATTCAGCTTTTTGTGATGTGCCGCGGCACAGGTTCACTAAGCCGCGGCACACTTAGCGGGTTTTATACGTCTGCGCGGATATTTGGGCCGTTTCAAAGCCAGTTTTCGACCGATTGAGACGGACGCGTTTTACTGATGTGCTGAGCTATAAATAGGGTTTAAGACCCTAATTTAATTATCTGGAAATCATTGAATCTAATACCTAGGAGAGCTTAAGCTTGGAGACGGCAGAAGAGGAGGAAAGCAGAAGAATTCAAGGGCAGAAGGCGGGAGCTGAAGAACGGAGGAATCCGAGCTTCATCTGCGTTTGAATTTTATGCTTTCGTTTATTTATTCTGTATTTTCAGTTTTTAGTATGTCAGGCTAAAGCCCTAATCTAGGGTTTTGATGAAACCTTTGTTTTGACGAATTGATTAAGATTATCCAATTTATTACCTTTTTATTGAGTTTTCCCAATTATGTTTAATGCTTGCAATTATCTGGCCAATAGTTGTATTGATTTAATCATTCACTTCGAATCGGGAGAGGAGATTTGGTGAGGAACTATTGGTGAGGACCGTTTATTCGTGAGATAGGAATATACTCATAGGAACTACGTGGCCTTTAGGAGATTTCATGCTTTTGCCTATCGACGAGATAATTCACCTAGGGATAGAGTGCGTTAGTCGCCGTTAGATAAATCTATTGACCTCGGGAGAGGCGGTAGAATATATTAGCAATCTCCGCCTTCAATAAATTGGGAAAATTATTTATTACGGATAATCGAGATTAAATTCGGATAAATTAAGGTGGATTCAGAACCCTAGACTTATTCACCATTTGATTTCCTTTAATCCAAGATATTGTTTTCTACTGCTTAGTATTTTAGTAATTCTTTTAGTTATTAATCCAAAAACCCAACTTCGATTGTTCAAATAAAATTGGAATACGAAAACATCGGTAGTTAGAGATTCAATCCTCGTGGGAACGATACTCTACTTATCACTTTATTACTTGTAAACGATGACGTGCATTTGCGTGTAGGAAATATCGCAACAATGTATTGTTGTTGTGCATATGTATATTATGGGTTTGCCATAAGTATACATTGTCGTTATTGTTGTGATCATATTGACGTTGTCATATGAGTATGCATTTGTAGGTCTTGTGTTAGGACCATGTCCGTATGTTGTGTTGATCTGATCTCGGATTAGACTGACGTGATGGTAATGGTATTTCGTATCTTGAGATATGTTCCGTATTTCCTTGGTACTTGTTTTTGATGGACAATCGATTATCGTATTGGAATTGTCGATGTTATCCGATGGATTGAATTCGCCAGAGTTGGTTTAATTTCCGTATCGCGAGTTATGATAATGTTTTGAGAACCTTGAGTATTGTTGAGATACCGTACAGATATTTCGGTATTATTTTAATGTGTTGTTAAGGCTGCGAATCGTGGATTCTCGTAAAAATTCTGACGGTAAGAGTACACTGGTCGTATTCTTACTTAGTATTTCCATTGATATGTAATTATTGTCGAGATGTGATGGTTATCATTGTTGGATATTTTGGCTGACCCCGTCGTGGGCTTTCTTTTTAGGTTCTTGGATTATCAAGTTTGTAGCGGTCATGGAGAGATGAACTTCCCGGAGGATACTGGCAAGGGCATGTATTTGTGTTTTGAGTTTCTGATCAGTTGTTGTATTCCGCTGCTAAAGTATTTCAATTGTTTGTCTTCATCCGCTGCGTGAGTATTTTTAAATGGCCTTTTTTGTATCCGGTAACTTAGGTTACTTTGACAATCATTTTCTAAATCTATTATGTCGGTACGTGTAAGCGATAGCTTAACATATGTTTTTAAACTGTTGAGTTTTGGCATTTTGGGCCTTGTGGTTTCAAATGAGTTTTTACGACGGTTTGATAAACGAGCTTTGTAAATCTTCGAATGTTTTTAATAGATAATACCGTCGTTAGCCTCTTGGGCGTTTGTAAATGTTTGCAAAAATTTCCTTCAGCCTTGTGGGTTCCATCTCGGGGCCACGGCTATGTATTCCCGGTCGGATCTGGGGGTGTTACAGAATATGGTATCGGAGCCTTAGGTTGAGAAAACCTAGGCAGTCGGGTCGAGTTGGGTCGTGTTTCTATCGCGTCATTTGAATTGTTGATTGAAAAATATTGGAGCCGTGAGTTTTTATTGTTCACTCGGGCTTGTGCTTATGTGATTTACCAGTGTGGTACTGGGATTGTTGTAACTTTTTCAAATAGTGTTAACGTGTTTCTTCAAATAGAGCTGTGTTGTTTTCTCGAGTGAACTGAGTTTGCAAAATGTGTGTTTTGAAAATATCTGTGTCGAGTATTTTCTTGAGTCGAGACATGTGCTAGTATCACGGGGAATCGTCGGCTTCACGATCTGTAAGTATTTGGATTTTTAAATTTCATCGAGATTTATTGCCGTTCTAAGTTGATATGCTTTGAGATTCAGCAGAATATTATTCATTACAGTATAAGGTGACAGAGTTGGGATAGAATTGATGATCTTGAGAAGTTATGATTTTGGAAATCAATATGTCGATTACGTTTTGGAACGGAGTTTTGCATTTGGGAGAAATATTGTGGATTGTTCAGGAGAACATGTAGTCATGTTAGTTCATTTTGAGATATATGAACTGTTTTTGAGCATTTGAAAATGATACTTTTCAAAATGAATGTTTTACGGATGTTTTACCGTAAATGATTTTTGGGCCGAGACCCAATAGATTTTTTGAAATTGTTTTATAACTCAGGGCTTAGGGTCCGAAAAAGAGTTTCCTACTTTTTTTAAACCTCTTGTAATGCGGAACGAGATACGGGCTGAGACCCTAATATTTCAAAAGACTTTTCTGTTTTCTTAAAAAAACTCCCGAGACTTGTATAACAATTTATAAATCATTTACCTATTTCGTTTACACTGTCAGATTTTGATCTATTTGTTCAAATGAAACTTCTCGGGAAGTCTTTCGCTCTGTTGATTTGTTTCAAGGCATTGCCATAGCATAATTGAGGTGATCCAGGATGAAAAATGGTTGACGTTGTGAGTCATATGTGGAAAAAGGAGTTTTTGTCGGAGTCTATACATTGAGATTTTGGATTCTATCGTGTAGTTTTCTGATGGCATATCAGTGGGATTTGTGATGAGCCGGATTGGTATATAGGAGTACGGATGTGGTCAATCATTTGCATAGTTTTCATTTTAAAACTTCGAAATCGTGTGGATTCGAAGGAAACTGTTATCAAATACTTGGCACCAGCGAGCCAGTTTATTTTTCGAGAATTGATTTGGTGGTCTTACCAAAATTTATGTTTTGAGTTTTGAAATTTTTGAAAGAACTTTCGAAAATTTGTCTCCTTTGTTGTTACCCAAAATATTATCCGGAGGTAATATTGCTGGAATGGTCGAGTAACAAACAAATGCGAGAACACTTCCGTGGGAAACTAAATAACACAAGATTTGCCGGGGTTGTTAATCCCGGGCTTGAATGCTCTCGCGAGATATTATTAATAAATATCTTGTCAGTACAAATATTAATGTTAGAAACTAATACAAGGAGTGTAAAGATTTCTAGTTATCTAGGCTTTAGAGCGCGTAGATTCTTAGGAAGAACCAGATAGATAGATCTGAGTTCTTGCTTAGGAGATAAGATGGATATGTATGAATATCACTATAAATCTGTAGGCAGTTACTGAGAGAGTCTTTGATTTTCTCTTTTGTGTGTATTTTGCACTGAATCTGTAGTCAAAAAACCGTGCCCTTGCTGCTGCGGTGAGTTCCCTATTTATAGGGGACAAGGTGGTTGGGATCCCTGAGGCGATCACCGGCGACCGCCGTTTTTTATATTATAATAAGGTGGCCGATCGCTCCGTCACATGGGGCTGTTCCCTTAAAGTTAGGAGCTGCTGCTGGAGTCAACTGTGTGAGCCAATGAGAGGCCAACGCGCGTCCTGGGCAGCATGTGAGGGGAGGACCCACTTTGTACCTTTCGGCGGCTTTGTCGGTAGGTGAGGGGAGGACCCACTTTGTACCTTTCGGCGGCTTTGTCGGTAGGTGAGGTAGGTGACAAGATGAGGACAAAGGTCTTTATCTGCCGGTATCTCTGAAGATCCGCATGTGGGCCACCGTCCAAGATTCGGTCTTTGATGACTTTGACGGATGTCGGACCCATACGTGGTCATGAGATGATCGTCTCTGGTCCGCTCATTATAGACGATCGTCAAATATCGAAAGACGATCGCTGGGTGCCAAAAGACGATCGCCGTATTTCGCCGAATTCTAGGAGTTTGTCCAGAGTGCGTCTTCGAAGAAAGGCTTCTCTGGTCATGATGCCGATCGCCTATCGAGGCGTATGAATCGCCGCACAACAATTGCCCCCCAGCTCGCCTCGATGTTGAAAACACGGGGTGAGGTGGCACTGTAGCCGATCGTCAATGTTTAAACGATCAGCCGATCTGAATTCAAATATGGATGACCCTCTTTTACGTCGGGAGCAGCGGGAAAAGAAGGCGGGCTTTTTAGAGTGGCAAAGACACGCGTCGCGCCGCGGTTGGGGAAGTCTGACGGTTTGTCAGACTTGTCGGCTGGCGTGCCCTCGAAAAAGCGCGTACGCGGGATCCGAGGACATTTTTTAATGCGTCCTCACGTGACGGTTGCGATCCAGCCCTTGGGGTTTCTCCTATTTGCATATAGGCCCTCGTCTCCGTCTATAAAAAGGGCAGGGCTTCTTTTCTTTCATTTTTTACGCGTCCTTGGTATTCATAGCCGAAATTCTGCAGAAATTTCTGGAGCTTTTTGTGCCGATCTCCTACTTTTTTCTCGGTAAGAACAAATTAACCTTCTTCCTCTTTTTACTTTCTAATATGTCGGGAGGATCAAAAGCATTCGAGACGGAAGCTCTTCCGCCGCCGTCGTGTCGCCCGAACGGGAGGATGTTCCGTTGGAGTGGATATGGAGACGGCCGCGAAGCTATTCGGCGGGGATTGCACTGCGGAACTTGAAGAGCTTTTCAACGAAGCCGAGGTGGCGAGGACGGCGGTGACGGCGGAGCGGGGCTCGCCGGCGGAGGAGGATGATTTGGTGAGGAGGCACGGGAACGAGAGAGTAGATTCGGCCCCTCCTACATGGCTTTCGCTCGAGATGATGGAAGCGATTGCGGACCGTCCGGAATTCGATTTCAAAGCCTACACCGCCGCTCACCCTTACGAACATGTGAATCGGACGGTCTTTCGGGCCGCCGTCCCGTCTCCGTGGACTCTCGGACAGATCCGGAGTACGGCGACCACGAAAGACCTGAGCCGTTGGAGGGCCAAATATCACATTCCTTCTGACGTCTCCCTTCACGTGCCCTCGGAGAACGAACGTGCCGACCAACCGCCTGAGCACATGGTTGCCGTCAACGAGATGATTATGGAGGCGGGTCTGCGATTCCCATTGCCATTCGCCGTCTCCTACTTGCTGATCGCCTGGAATTTGGCGCCTCTTCAACTGACGCCAAATGCTTGGCTGCAGATCATCTGCACGTTGACCTTGTTCGGTGGTCATCGGTTATTCCGCCTCCTTTCTGCGTTGGAGATGAATTATTTGTTTAAGTTGGCCGTGCAGAAGGGGTCAATCGGCGGTCATCATATTCAAGGCCGACTCGGGAGAGTGGTCCTTGGTGTGCCGAGTAAGACCAGGGGCGACCTGGCTAAATGGTTTTGGGTCGGCGGGGCATGGCGATCGGCATCGAGCGACAGGCCGAATGAGGAGTTGGAAATCCCCACCACTTTCCGGGAGAGGAATCCGAGTAAGGATTTTAACTCTCCCTTCGCTTGAGCTTGTCTTGGACTGATCTAATTTCGTCTTCTTTTTGCAGGACCTCTTGTTCCAGCGATCGTCGACCTTCCATTCGATTTCTTGATCGTTTGGGAGCGGATCCGAGCTTTGCCTGATTCTTTTATCGACGTTCGTTCTCTTGGTACCGAAGCTCATCGGTTGGGAGCTCGATTGTTTTGCTACCCCCGTCACTTGAAAGTTCCAGGTATGAGCTTAAGTGGTGCTTCCTTTCTTGACGATCGTTTCCATGAGGTCGTTTTGCTTTGTCTAATTTGTTTGTGTTTCTCTTTTGTCAGAGGTTTATTTTCCCGAATTTCCGAACCATTGCAGAGAGATCGCCATGTCGAACCGGGACTCATCGGTCGCCTTCACTTGGGCAAGCGGATGGTCGCGTTCTGCGACAACGTCTCGCCTGCCCGTGTGAGCTCTTGAGGTACCGATCGGCCGAACCTAAGTCCACGATGAGAGCAGCTCAGCCGCAAGAGGCGGAGGCGGAGGAGTCCGTCGATTTCGAGGCGGGTGTATCAATTCTAGAGCCTCGGTCGCTGCGGCTCCTATCTCTGCCATCCCGATGACGGAGCGACCGGGCTTCAAACCACGGTCCCGGCCCCGGCCACCCGTAGCTCGGCGAAGAAAGTGGCGATCGCCGATGTGGAAACCTCCTGTGGCAAGCCTTATTTCGGGCGCGATCCCGAATCTGGTCAATAGGTAAGAAAAGATCAAACTTTTCCGAGCTAGGCAATTTGAGCATGGTATGGGCTAACTCCTTGATTTCCTTGGTTTGCGACTGCAGGTTCGTCTCGCCGACCCGGATGTCGCCCCATGGTGCCGGACTTCTGTCGAGCAAAGCTCCGCAAACTTCTCTCGAAGTCCCCGCTATGTTCGGCGGCTATCACTTCTCTGCCCAAGGCTTGGGCGACCGACCTTGATGCGGTCGCTCGTCGGCGATCTGGAGACGCCATGCGGCGGCCGTCGCCCTGGCTCTTCAGACGGCGACGATGGCCGTCCAGTGCTCGGGATTTTGAGGGGCGACCCTCCACCGCTCATCTCCATCGTGAACTTGAGACCGCCGGAGCAATATTGAGGATGCCAACGGATCCGGTCTATGGAGAAAGAGTATGAGAGGACGGCCAAACGGGCTAAGCCGGACGTGGATCGTTTGAAGCGAGCCGAGCCGCTCAAGGAGGATGCCGATCGATCTGTGCTAAGGAGAAAGAAACTCGCGAAGCTCGAGGCTTCGCAGAGGAGGCGGCCGGGTTGAAAGGCTGCGATGGATCGGCTCGGCAGTGCCGGAGGCGGCGAAGAGAGCCGGAGCAGCCGGGCGAGAATGTTGCCAAGGCGGCCCAACCGCGGAAGTCGAGAAGACGGCCGTGGATTTGAAGGGGCGGTGAAGGCGATCCAGCGATCCCTACCTCAACGTTGCGCTCGTCGGCGAATTCGCTTATCGGTTGGCCTTTGTCTTTGTTCGAGCCGCTAAGAAGGCGAGGATCGAGATAGGTCCCCTAATGGAGAACTTCAAATCCTATGTCCTTGAGCATCCTCTGCACCCAGAATTCTCCTTGCCGATCCTTGACTTCGTCGACTTTGGGATCAACTTGAGTTGGTATACCGGCAAACTCATTCATCCCGAGGCCGATGGGGGTGCCCAAGCCGATCCGCAACCCGAGGCGAAGACGGCGGCGGGGCCTTGAGAGGCATTTTGTTTTCCTCCGTAACTTGTACTTTTGTTGTAAGGCCTTGGGCTTCAAATGTATGAAGCTTGTGTTTATGAATAAAATACTCCTTTTCTCCTTCGCGTAATGCATTATATGCGATCGCCTTTGATTTGCGTGCAATTTTACGAGTACGTGTATATTTTGTCTGCTCGCCGATTGTCCGAGTGTTGAAAGCATTGATGTGTTTTGAATTTGAATTCTTACTTGTGATTTTCGTAAATGCGACCTCGATCGCCCTGCATGTTTTTTAGCGAAGCCGATCGGATGTGGTTGCTCTTTGTTCGATCGTATTTGAGAGTAGCTCGACCTATCCCTGCCCCCTTGTTTTTGTTCACTTATTGTAAGTAAGGAAACAAAGACTAGTCTGTCTGGCGAGCTATCTTCATTTCGCCGATTCTGAAGAGTCATGTGTGGTTGGGGTGTTCGATGGACCGATCTCCCCAATCGTGTCTTCGTGTGCGAGGGATATTGTGTATCCTGCGACTCACTTTTTGTGAGGGTCCTCCGTTAGGATACGCCTGCCTTGTTTTAAAACGAAAGGCGGGCGATCTCGGTCTGGAGGAGTCCTTGCGCGGAGTGTTGTCGGCTTATTTGACTCCACGTCCGCGGCTTGTCAGCTCTGCTTCCACCTCGGCCCGCCATGAAGATGGCGATCCTCGACGGTGTACGTTGAGACGGGGGTAATGGAACGTTGCATTGTTCGGGTTCACCATGTTAGATGATGTACCTTGAGAACGTGCGATCGTGTCCACTGATTATTTTGGAGGGTCCTTCGGCTACGCCGGCCTCGTATTTAAACGAAGGGCGGGCGATCTCAGTCCAAAGGAACCTTGCATGGGCGAAGCTGTCGGTTCCATCGACCTCCAGGACCATGGCTGCATTAATTTTTCCTAGGATCGTCGTGATCAGCGATCGTCGGTGATGTGCGATGCCTGGTGGGGCGATCGCCATAATAGATGGGATAACAAAAAATCTCATTATATTCCTTGTACATCATTGAAATCGAATACAAATTTATCACTGATAGTATTTTTGGATGCACGGCGTTCGAAGTGCTGGTCCGAGTACCGTCGGGATGTTCCACCGTAGGCTCCTTTAGTTAGCCATCTGGATACTCCGAAAGGTCCTTCGATTCGGACCAAAGACGCTGTATGGGTTTGGATCTTCTTGAGGACGAGATCGCCCACTTGAAATCTTCTTTCTCGACCTTTGAATTGAAGAACTTCTCGGCTCTCCTTTTGTGGATTGTGTTCTTCATTTCGAGGTCACCGTCTTTCTTCAAGCATGTCTAGGTCGATTCGCGGGCTACATCGTTGTCGGTCGTCATCTCTGCTCGGTTCGATGGCGAGGACGGCGATCTCCGAAGGAATCACCGCTCATTAGAAGGTAAGGGCGAAAGGGGTTTCACGGTTGAATTGCGGGTCGTCGTTCGGTAGGACCATAAAACGTCTGGGAGCTCGCTCGCCCATCTTCCTTGCTCGGATTCGAGTCGTGCTTTGATCGTGTGTTTGAGGATCTTATTCACCGCCTCTACTCGCCCGTTCGTCCGAGGGTGATAGGCGCCGAGAATAACCTTTTGACTCCCCACTTTTCAAAGAATTGCATGACTTCTAAGCCGTCGAACTGTTTCCCGTTGTCGGAGATGATGGCCTGGGGCAAACCGAATCGGCAAATTATGTTTTTCCATATAAACTTGATCACCTGCTCTTGGCCGATCTTGTTGAGTGGTTCGGCCTCAGCCCATTTGGTGAAATAGTCGACCCCAACGATGGCGAACTTACAGCCCCCTGGAGCCGTCGGCAAGGGACCTATAAGGTCGATGCCCCATTGCGCAAATGGCCAAGGGCTATACATGGAGGTGAGCTGTTCGGGTGATAGCTTAATGTTGGGGCCCATTATCGACATCTATGACAAGATCTCGGCATAAGCGATCGCATCTTTCCGAAGTGATGGCGAGAAAAACCCTTGTCTGGTTGTTTTATGGATGAGGGCTCGCCGCCCGCGTGGTTTCCACAAACCCCGTCATAGATCTCGGCCAAAACCACCGACCTTCCTCCGGTGTAATACACTTGAGGAGGGAAGGTGAAGGCTCGCTTGTAAAGCCGATCGTCGATAGGGTATACCCGGTCGCACGAAGCCGGAGTTGGCGAGCTTTAACACGGCCGTCGAGGACCGTTCCGTCCTTTAAGTATTTGATGAATGGAGTCATCCATTCTCTTCGTCGATGGCGACCGTGGTAACCAAATTCTGTCGATCACGCCTTGCTGATTTTGTGATTTGGATATTGGAGAAGTCGGTCCGCCCATCCGATGATGCTAGTTTGGAAAGAGCATCGGCCTGGGAGTTATGCTCTCTGGGGACTTGTTCGATTAGTACTTCTTCAAATTTAGTGCACATTTCGGCGACCAGCTCTTGGTATTTGACCATTTGTTCCCCGCGTGCCTCATATTCTCCCTTGACTTGGTTTACGACCAGAAGGGAGTCCATGAAGATATGGAGGCGACGAACATCTAGGGCGAGGGCTAGATCAAGCCCGCCTACCAGAGCTTCGTACTCGGCTTCATTGTTGGTCGCACGAAAGCCGAAACGCACAGCATTTGTGAAACTCTGACCGTCGGGGCTGATGAGGACAATCCAGCCTTTGCTCTCGCATTGGTCGCTGAGCCATCCACGTATAATTTCCAGGCAGGTCTGCCGACCTGAGTCGGACTGTGAGGGAACGTTAATTCCACCACGAAGTCCGCCAGAGCTTGGCCTTTGATCGCCGTGCGAGGAGCGTAAGTGATACCGTATTGGGCGATCTCCAGCGACCACTTGAGGAGTCGCCAGTTGGTGTCCGGTCGGTGCAGGACTTGTCTTAGAGGTAGAGTTGTTAGGACTTCCACTTGGTGATCGAAGAAATAAGCCCTCAGCTTACGTACACTCATGACAAGGGCATAGGCGATCTTCTCCAATGGTGTATAGCGTGTCTCAGCGTCGTGGAGCGCCTGGATAACATAGTAGATTGGCAAGTGGACCTGCCCCTCTGCTCGCACTGAACGGCACTCAGCGCGACCTCCGAGGCCGCCAAGTAAAGGAATAATTTTTCATAGGATCGGCTTTGCCAGGATCTCGGGGTTAGATAGATATTCCTTTATTTTGGCGAATGCTACTGGCTTTCTTTCGTCCATGCGAACTTCTTGTTCTTGATGGTCGCGAAGAAAGGCTTGCTTTATCGCGAGCCGTGAAATGAAACGGTTGAGGCGGCTAGACAACCCGTGAGGCGTTGCACTGTTTGATGTTTCGTGGTTCCCGCATGTCAAGGACCGCCCGTATCTTGGTAGGGTTCGCCTCGATCCCCTTTGGCTCACTATGTGCCCCAGAACTTCCTGAGCCCACCCCGAAGTTGCATTTCTTGGGGTTCAGCTTCATGTTAAACTTCTCAAGGATGGCGAACGTCTCGGCGAGATCGCTGAGGTGATCTTCCTTCTTGAGGCTTTTGACTATGATATCGTCAATGTAGACCTCCATGGTCTTGCCGATCTGATCGGCGAACATCCTGTTGACTAATCGCTGGTAGGTTGCCCTGCGTTTTTCAAGCGAACGGCATTCGACCCAAAAGTATATGTCTTTTTCGTGTGGAAGGATGTGTGTTTTATGTCTTCCTCGCCATTGGGATTTGATGATATCCGGCGAAGGCATCCATAAACGACATCATTTCGCAACCTGCCGTGCTGTCGACCAGGTGATCGATATGAGGCATTGGGAAGTGATCTTTTGGACATGCCGCGTTGAGGTCGGTAAAGTCTATGCATAATCTCCAGGAGCCAGTTGGCTTTTTGACGAGAACCGCGTTGGCGACCCACTGTGGTTAAATGCATTGCTACTCCGATCAATTTGTTGTTGAGTAACTTCGGACTTCTATGTCGAGCGCCGCGTAGTTCTCGGGACCGAACTTCCTACGCTCGGTGAACAGGCTTCATCGCCCGGTCGATCTTCAGATAGTGGCAGGCGTGTTCGGGACTTATGCCAACCATATCTTGATGCGACCAGGCAAAGACACCGATGTTCTTACGTAGCAAGTTGATCAGATCTCCCTTTAATTCGCGGTCGATGCTTGCGCCGATCTGTACTTCCCGCTCGGATGATCCGGATCCATCGTAATGTTTTCCAACTCTTCGACAGAACTGCCGCTCTCGCTTGGTACGATCTTCGGACTCGGTCCTTGGATCGATGTCGAGACTTGGCTCGAAACCGATCCTTGGCTCGATGTCGTCCGTCGATCGATGAGAGATGGCGTCCTCTGAGTTCGGTTGGTACGAAGTGTTAGGCCCGTCGATCTCCATGGGTTGATCGTTGGTCGCTTCAATGTTACATATAGCATGGGAAATAGCGAAATAAGTAGCAACACAGGAGTAACTCAAACATCTCTTTGCCATTAGTTGATCTCCCTTTCTGATGCAAGACCGTCCCATCGGCGGTGGGAATTTGATACTGATAAAAAGAAAGATGAGGCGACCGCCTCAAAGGTTTCCAAAAAGGGCGACCTAGGAACCCATTATAGATCTTGGGCCTATCTATGATTACAAAGCTTAGGTTCCTAGTAATCCTAACCTTGGGATCATAAAAGCATACTAGCTCAACAGAGAGCTTGATCCTCCCATAGGCTTGGACGGTGTTGTCGCCGAACCCTTGAAGCACGGTGTCGAAAGGCTTGATGAATTTGATTAGGTTGCCGAGTTGGTCTAGGCGGTTTTGAATATGATGTTGCAAAAACTCCCATTGTCGACCAACACGCGATCGACCGTCTTCCCAAGGATGCATGCGGAGATCACTAGTGCATCCTCTTTGGGACATTGCACTCCTTCCTGTCCTTGTTGGAAAAGGTGATGAGCGCGTCTCTAGAGATGGTCGGCTCGGAGGAACTACAACATGGACTCGGCGAATGCCCTCAACTCGGCCTTTCGCTTCTGTTCGACATGGTGGAAACCGGGGAAAGACCTCCGAGGTTTCCACCCGGCTTGAAGCATGTTTATCCGACCGCGAGTTGATCGGCGGGACCGATTCATCGAGTATTCCGGCTCATGCTCGATCTGGCGGCCGGATTGGGGAGTTCTTTCGCGTTGTCGGCGTTCGCGCCCTCGGTCCTTCGGTCCTTGGCTCCGGCTTGGTGATTAGATTGTCGGCTTGCCTTCTTCAAACGATCGCCATAGGCATGCGAGGAGGTCGCGGCAGCTAGTGTTGTGGCGGGACTCTTATGATAGGCACAGAATTTGCTACGGTCTAGGTGACCGTGGTCTCTTATTGGTTTTGGCTTGAAAGCCACTCGCGACCCTTGATCGCGTTGAAGATGTGTCTGAGATAAGTTGAGGTTGTGAAGAAGGTGGACCTCCACATCCTCGAAGGCTTTGAATTCGCCAAGGCGGCTTGGCGACCGCCTTTCTAGGCTTGGCGACCGCCTTCTTACGGACATGGGAAGGTGCTTTTCCTTCTTGGTGTCCCTCGTCCAAACGGAGTGAGCATCTTCGCCCGGCGAGAAAATCGGCGCTCGGCGGAACGCTGTATAGGTCGGTGGGAAATCCTTTGTGAGGTGCCTGAACATGGGTGAGCGTCCGTGGAATCCGTTCAGGACTGCGTGGTGAGCGATCTCGTCGCTGACGGGTTCACCGGTGAGGACTATCTCGTCCACCCGATCGATATAATCCTCATCCGATTCGTCCTTCCCCTGCCTGATTTTCATCATGCGGTGGGGGCCTTCCGGGCGAGCGACTTTGGCGGCGAAGTACGACGTGAAGTCGTTCGCCAGCTTCTCAAAGCAATTGATTGAGCGAGATGGTAGCGAGGTGTACCACCTGTGGGCGATATCGTCCAGAGTTAACGGGAACATACGACATTTCGTCGCGTCTGAAGCTCCGCATCCAGTCATGTAGATCCGGAACCTACTTAAGTGGGTTCCCGGATCCGTTCTCCCCTCATATAGAGGTGTTTGTGGGGGATTAATCGTTGGTTGGACTGGGGCGAGCTCGATCTGAGTCGCGAGTGGCTCGCTTGACCCAACGATTGGTCTCCTGGCGCCGCCCCATTTTCCAGGAGCGCCTTCATCTCGTCGAGTGGCGTTGCATGGCGGCCATCGCCGTCGCTTTGGCCTTTCGCGAATGGCTCTCGGAGCGTGCACCGAGGCGATCGTGTGCGATCCCCAGCCGGGGTGAATGACGAGCTCCTGCCAGTGGGTTCCTTCCTTGGGCGAGCAGGGGGTCGCCGACCGACTGTCTCTTGGGGGTCGGATATGCCGAACTCTGGTAAAGGATTCGAGATACCGATGTCTCATTTGGGCCTGAGTGCCCAGTTGCCATGAGGATCGCTTCTGGCGGCGAAGACGGAATCGTCCCGCCTTACGAGAGCCTTCCCTGCGGCTCGGGACTTTCTGTTGATTTCTCAACATAGATCCCCTTGAGCTTCCTTTTGCTTGCCCGGCGGTTAGCCGACGGGGTGATGGTAGGCGTATCGCGGGCCCTCTGCCGTTCCCTGAGGATGGCTATAGCCTCCTCAATCTGTTCCGATGTCTGGAACTGGTCGAGTGAGAGGCTAGAACCGTCCCTCGGGGGCGGGAGTGAGAGCCTAGCGTCGCCACGCTCGCCCTCCGTCGTGGGCTGTGATTCGGTCCTCGCCGGAATAAGATTTCCGGCAGATCTCAGGGTGGCTCTTTTGGAGGTTGTTGCTGATGTCATTTTCTGAAGGTTTTTCTATTGAAGAACAGTGAGTGTTTCTCCAAGTATATGTCCGGAGAACAGTGAGTGTTCTTCGAGACGGTAGGAATAAAAATGAAGGTTTAGATCCCCTTCTTCTAGCGCCAATTGTTGTTACCCAAAATATTATCCGGAGGTAATATTGCTGGAATGGTCGAGTAACAAACAAATGCGAGAACACTTCCGTGGGAAACTAAATAACACAAGATTTGCCGGGGTTGTTAATCCCGGGCTTGAATGCTCTCGCGAGATATTATTAATAAATATACTGTCGAGTACAAATATTAATGTTAGAAACTAATACAAGGAGTGTAAAGATTTCTAGTTATCTAGGCTTTAGAGCGCGTAGATTGCCGGAAGAACCAGATAGATAGATCGTGAGTTCTTGCTTAGGAGATAAGATGGATATGTATGAATATCACTATAAATCAGTGGCGATTCTTGAGAGAGTCTTTGATTTTCTCTTTTGTGTGTATTTTGCTGAATCGTAGTCAAAAACCGTGCCCTTCTTTGCTGCGGTGAGTTCCCTATTTATAGGGGACAAGGTGGTTGGGATCCCGAGGCGATCACCGCGACCGCCGTTTTTATATTATAATAAGGTGGCCGATCGCTCCGTCACATGGGGCATTCCCTTAAAGTTAGGAGGCTGCTGCTGAGTCATGTGTGAGCTAATGAGAGGCCAACGCGCGTCACAGGCGGCATGTGAGGAGGACCCACTTTGTACCTTTCGGCGGCTTTGTCGGTAGGTGAGGGGAGGACCCACTTTGTACCTTTCGGCGGCTTTGTCGGTAGGTGAGGTAGGTGACAGGATGAGGACAAAGGTCTTTATCTGCCGGTATCTCTGAAGATCCGCATGTGGGCCACCGTCTAAGATTCGGTCTTTGATGACTTTGACGGATGTCGGACCCATACGTGGTCATGAGATGATCGTCTCTGGTCCGCTCATTATAGACGATCGTCAAATATCGAAAGACGATCGCTGGGTGCCAAAAGACGATCGCCGTATTTCGCCGAATTCTAGGAGTTTGTCCAGAGTGCGTCTTCGAAGAAAGGCTTCTCTGGTCATGATGCCGATCGCCTATCGAGGCGTATGAATCGCCGCACAACATCCTTGACAAGATTATATGATTTCAAATTGGTTTTGAAAATGTGATTGATGTACATACGCATTTAATGCATAATGCATATCGTGGTGAAGTTCTGAATGAGATTCACGAACTGGATAAGACATCAGTATGGTATGAGGAAAAGAGATTCGAACTTTAGTATGGTAGTTTGATTATCCAATGATGATCGGTTGATTTATCGGATAAGAGAAATATACTGCGTGTTGCAGGTTCGGGTACATCATGTAATTTTGGAACTATGGGTTTTATGAAACCGGGACATATGTGCTATGTGATGGTAGTAGCGCGATTTTACCAGTGATTTTGAATGATTTCTTTTGTAAGTGTAGATTTAGGGATGGTGACCCCATGCTGGTTGTTTTGGATATTGAGTGGTCGTTCCCACTCCATGTATGATTGGATATGTTCGTGGGTTTGTGATTGGTTGTTCGTATGCCGAGGAGTATGTTCGACAATCAGGTGTGTTTATTGAGATCCACTGTATGTGATTGGTTTGTCGTTTTGAGAATGCTATTCTTTCGTGGTTCTGTGTTGACCGTGTTGGAGTTTATCATGGTGATGACATTCTCGATTGCGTTTCGACCTTTGGATTGGTCATATTAGAGTTCATCATGTCAATGATATTCTCGATTAATTTATGGGTTGATCATTGCTGGTGATCATCTGAGCGTTTAGATTTTGTGTTGATATTTCGGGATTCGTTGCCATTGTGTTGGGCAGTTGTTTCACAGATGTATCGTGTATTATTGATTTGTATCAGGAATTGGACTTGATTGTGTAATCAAGCAGACAGGATTTGAAACGGATAGATTATTTCTTCCGAAGATGTTATATTTTTGTTGAGATCCATGGAATTGTGATCGTAAGCGTGTTGAAGCTTTACAGTGGAGTCACTTGCTAGGATCTCAGGAGATCGTCGACTTTGCGCATTTGTAAGTGTGCTGTTTCGGTTATTCGTTAATGATGATGACTGATCGTCGTCGTGATGGTTTCGGAATATCTTGGTCGAACGGTTTGTTTGTTTTTATGTGACGGATTGCAAGTTTCGAGGACGAAACTTATTTTAAGTGGTGTAGTATGTAATATCCGAAATTTCTACTACCATTGTTTAATATTATTTTATCCGAGTTATATTGTACAGCGTGGAATCTGTACAGTATAGATAAAATAAATGAAGGACTGAGATGTCAGTATTGGTATAATTGTCGTACTTGGTCGACAATTGCAATTGAGGATATTATGTATCATATGAGAATATTATGGAATTAAGTATATGTATTCAGTGTGTGAGTGTACGTATCCAGTATGTCGAGACAGACGAGAAGAGTTGGAAATGGCTAAAGATAGCCTGACTAGCGCGCGCTAATGGTCAAGTATAGCGCACGCTATCGTTCATGGTTAGCGCACGCTAGAGGCAGAATGTAGCGCACGCTAGTGCAGTCAGATCAGAAGGAATCTACGTGTGGACCAAACCACTTTCGGCGAACGTTCTGGTAAGTCAACGGATGTTGTAATGTAGTGTTAGCGCACGCTAATGCATGATGGTTAGCGCACGCTAACTGTATATCGGACAAAAAGGAATCTTATCCTCGTCAGCACTTTCGGCGTGTGGACCAGTCTTCGGAGCATACAGACAAACGAGTCAACTGATGTTAGCGCACGCTAAAATGCAAAGACTTGCGCACGCTAGATGGTTTAAGTTACGTACGCTAATGCATGGGCATTACGTACGTAAGCTCATGTACGAAGCCAGACAGTAGTCTCTGGACTGCGATAGCACACGCTAACAAAGGTCAGCTAGCGCACGCTAAGGCCGTAGCGCACGCTAAAACATAAGATTTAGCGCACGCTAGTAATGTATTCTATATAAGGGACAGACGGGTATTATGAAGCATTTCGTCCTTTCTTTCACCTTCAGTCGATAGAGAGAGTTTTGGGAGGTTCTTGAGGTTCCCAAACACGGTGAGGTGGTGATCTTTAACAAGATTAAGATAGAAATCATGGATTAAAGTTTTGTTCTTGAAATCATTGGTGATTC
This sequence comes from Orobanche coerulescens, assembly GCA_033398695.1. Taxonomy (NCBI): domain Eukaryota; kingdom Viridiplantae; phylum Streptophyta; class Magnoliopsida; order Lamiales; family Orobanchaceae; genus Orobanche; species Orobanche coerulescens. The sequence continues at coordinate 85,649,640 of CM065809.1, forward strand.
TTGGAAATGGATTCAACCTTGGAAATCAATCCATTCCTTCATAAAGGTAATCACTCTTCATCTTTGGATTTCATTTTGGATTGAATGTTGATGTTCTTGAGTTGATGATTATTACATAAACGAGTTGATAAGCATGATTATGAGATGGATTACCGGATTATGATGATGTTATTGTTGATATGAAGATATTGATATGATTCTTGTGGTTTAAATTGTGTTGTTCGTTTTCTTGAGATAAGTGGATTAATCCTTCTCCTCAGTTTCGGATGTTGATGTTATTGTCGATGATTACTCAGTAATGGAAGATTAAGGGAGTGTTGTTACGTTCTTGATGTTTCATGATGTTGATATTGAGGAAGATGATATATGGATATAGGACTTGGATTATAAGTTGAATGATTGTTTGTATGTTAAAGGATATCGAATTTCATTGTTTGATAACTATGAACATGGTTTAGAATCACTTAGTGTTCTTGATAATCGCCATGTGTTGATCGGTATATGAAATGCATGCAACTGCATGTCATTAGCGCACGCTAGTGTTACTGTCTAGCGCACGCTAACGGGAACGTCTTAGCGCACGCTACGTTAAGTAATTAACGTGTGCTAAGTCAACAGGCAGGGTAGTATATTCTGTTTCGATTATGAATTCGTGATCGTTTAAGTTGGCTTGATCAGACTTATGGTTAACCGAGATATTTTTGAGCCGTGGAGATTGTGAATTGGTTTTATCGATTGTTGATTGTTGTCGAACTTGTTGTTTATCGATTATTGTAATAGGTTGAGATTATTGATCGGTGTTTATAACCGTATGTTGCGGTTGTGTTCGAGTATGTTCGTGAATGGCGTTGGTCAGGGCCGAGGAGCTGGTAGACGAAGACAATGAAATTGGTAGCGGCTTCATCATCGTCGTATCGGTATCGAGTAAGTTATTACTTACTCAGTTTATAGTATTTAATGAATGGTTTCCGTTTCATTCGTTTATAATTCGTATAGCAATGTTTATAATCGTAATCACATGAGACTTGGGATTATAAATCATATTCGAGTTTTGGGAATCTAAATCATAATGTATATGATTTACTTTTGTTATTGGTATACTTGTATATCGAGGATATATCGTGATAAAAATGGAGATATGAACTATCTGCAATCCGTGATACTTTGGACCGTCGAGTATTGAGGATAATGGTTCGGGATGGTTTAGACATTGAGATCATTCTCGAAGGACTTGGGGCAAGTACTCTAATCATTTTTATCATTTGAGTCGATCATGTTGTGATACATTCGTGTATCGTTGTTGTCATGCAGTTGTGCATTGTTGTTGTCGTGTTTTGTGTACTGTTGTTTTGTGCAGTTGTGCATTGTTGTCATATGTCCACCTCGGGTTGGTCCGACGGGATCATCGGGGGATCTATGCTAGCGCATACCGGATCGTCGGACGGGTTTTCCACCTCGGGTTGGTCTGACGGGATCATCGGGGGATCTAGGCAGTGAACGCTAGATCATCGGATTGCCATGTATTGTTGTTGTGCATATGTATATTATGGGTTTGCCATAAGTATACATTGTCGTTATTGTTGTGATCATATTGACGTTGTCATATGAGTATGCATTTGTAGGTCTTGTGTTAGGACCATGTCCGTATGTTGTGTTGATCTGATCTCGGATTAGACTGACGTGATGGTAATGATATTTCGTATCTTGAGGTATGTTCCTTATTTCCTTGGTACTTGTTTTTTATGGACAATCGATTATCGTATTGGAATTGTCGATGTTATCCGATGGATTGAATTGGCCAGAGTTAGTTTAATTTCCATATCGCGAGTTATGATAATGTTTTGAGAACCTTGAGTATTGTTGAGATACCGTACAGATATTTCGGTATTATTTTAATGTGTTGTTAAGGCTGCGAATCGTGGATTCTCGTAAAGTTACGACGGTAAGAGTACACTGGTCGTATTCTTACTTAGTATTTCCATTGATATGTAATTATTGTCGAGATGTGATGGTTATCATTGTTGGATATTTTGGCTGACCCCGTCGTGGGCTTTCTTTTTAGGTTCTTGGATTATCAAGTTTGTAGCGGTCGTGGAGAGATGAACTTCCCGGAGGATACTGGCAAGGGCATGTATTTGTGTTTTGAGTTTCTGATCAGTTGTTGTATTCCGCTGCTAAAGTATTTCAATTGTTTGTCTTCATCCGCTGCGTGAGTATTTTTAAATGGCCTTTTTGGTATCCGGTAACTTAGGTTACTTTGACAATCATTTTCTAAATCTATTCTGTCGGTACGTGTAAGCGATAGCTTAACATATGTTTTTAAACTGTTGAGTTTTGGCATTTTGGGCCTTGTGGTTTCAAATGAGTTTTTACGACGGTTTGATAAACGAGCTTTATAAATCTTCGAATGTTTTTAATAGATAATACCGTCGTTAGCCTCTTGGGCGTTTGTAAATGTTTGCGAAAATTTCCTTCAGCCTTGTGGGTTCCATCTCGGGGCCCACGGCGCTGTAATATTCCCGGTCGGATCTGGGGGTGTTACACTCTCTAAGCTCAAAAATTCGGATTTGGGAAGTGAAAAGATCTGAAAAAATGAAAAAGTGTGCTGTCCTATATATAGAAAAGGTTTATTAGTGCGCGCTAGTCCATATACATAGCGTGCGCTAACGGTCATACGAAGCTTACTGACTTCACTGTACTCAGCATTTAGCGTGCGCTATCCTCATATTATTAGCGTGCGCTACCGCGTTGACTTGGCTTTTCCCGAAAGCCGTCCAGGTTCATCCCGACATAATCCGACCAAGATCCGCGGCTGATCTCACTTACCACCCTGTCTTAATCATGCTGACTACGTATAGCGTGCGTTAAGGTACATAAGTAGCGTGCGCTACGAATCCAGTTTAGCGTATGCTACGCTAAGTCGATAGCGTGCGCTATATGCGCAAAATCACCACTTAGAACACATTCATGCAATCATGCGCTCAACAATACCGGATCATGAAATACGGAGAATAATACTCAGATCAAAATGCAACAAATACAATATCACAAGGTTCAATTACACATCAGAAATCTCGGGTATTACAACCCCCCCCCCCCCTGAATAATGATGTGGAGATGGGTTCTGAATCAGATTATGAGCCAAATGGTGATTCAGAATTGGAGATGGCTGAGCTGGAGGTGGGTTCTGGGTCAGTCCCTAAACCAAACGAGGGAGTCCCTGAATCAAATGAGAGAGTTGAGCCAGTTGCCTCTCTTGGGGGAACTGAGGGAGATCCTGAATCAAACAAAATTGGTGGCAGCAGTATTGTTTGGGATCATATGGAACCTATTACAGTTCCTGGTGGAAAAAAAAAGAATAAGTGTAAGCATTATAATAGAGTTCTTTCTGATGAAAAAGGGGGTACAACATCTCATTTAATAAGTCACTTGAGACTAGCATGCCCTGCTAGACATAAAATCTTCACCAAATATGTTGATGTTGTGCTGGTAGCAAATATGTGCAATCCCAGCTTCATAGAGTTGTGCTTTATGAAGGTGAGAGTTTTATACAAACTTTCATTTTTGGCTTTGAAAGAGTTAAACTCCTGGCTGCACATATGATATTAGCTCATGAGTATCCATTTATGATAGTTGAGCACAAGGTATTCAGTGAGTTTTTGAGGGCATACTCCCTCTATTACAAAAATATCAGTAGGTACATGGTTAGGAAAGAATGTTTTGCTATGTTTGATACGGAAAGAGAAAAAATTAAGGTGTTTTTGGGAAAGGTTAGTAGAATAAGTTTGACAACTGATTGTTGGTGGTCTGGTGTCCAGAAAATAGAATATATAGAAACTGGAACCTGCAGAAAAGGGTTATCTCTTTTGTAAATGTACCTCCACCCCATAATGGAGTTTCATTGGCTAAAGAGGTTCACAGAGTATGCAATGTTTATGGAATTAGTGACAAGATTTCATCTGTGACAGTTGATAATGCTAGTGCTAATGATGTTTGTATTGATATCTTGAAAAGAGATTACAATTCAATCTCTAATCTTGTGTTGGATGGTAAACTGTTCCATGTTCAGTGTTGTGCCCATATAATTAATTTGTTGGTTAAAGATGGATTGAAAGAGATTGAAAAGGTGGCTGATGTTATTAGAGAAGGTATTAAGTATCTCTTTGGTTCTGAAAACAGATTGAATTCCTTCAGTGATCATAGGCTCAATTTGCAATTGCCACCTAATATGTTAGTGTTAGACAATAACACTAGGTGGAATTCAACTTATATGATGTTGTCGACTGCTTATAAGTATAGGTAATGTTTTGATAAATTTGCTGATGATGATGAGGCTTTTTTGAGGTATTGTCCTACTACTTTACAATGGGCATAGGTGAATGAGGTTTGGGAATTCCATGAGGTGTTCCTTGATGTTACAAATTTGATTAGTGGGAGTAATTATCCCAATGTGAATCTGTTCTTGTTGGAGTTATGTAGAATTAAGAAACTAATCAGTGCTCAATTGGACAATAATTCTGTTAAGCATATGCAGAACATGGCAATGAGAATGTCCCTTGAGTATGACAAGTATTGGGAGGAATGTGACTTGTTGCTTTGTTTTGGATCAATTCTGGATCCTAGATACAAGAAGGGGATGATTAAGTTTGGTTATGAATCAATGTACCCTATTGGCTTTGAATCTAGGATTGAACATGTTGAGAGATGCTTCAATGACCTCTTTGATCAGTATGCCAAAATATATGGTAATGAAAAAGGGAAAGGTCCAGAAACTTATAGTGCATATTTGAAACCACCTCCATCTTCAACGGTTGGCAAAAGAAAGTTTGGTGAGTTTATGATGAAAATGCAATGTCAATGGAAGGAAAAAACAGACTTGGGATGTTACTGTGAGGAATTTTGTTTTCCAAATGTTGCCAATTTTGATGTTCTAGCATGGTGGAAAGGGAATGAAGGGAAGTTTAAAATATTGTCTAAGATGGCAATGGATATTTTATCAATTCCCATAACCACAGTTGCATTAGAGTCAACTTTTAGTGCTGGTGATAGGGTTATTGATAAGAAAAGAGCCTCAATGAGAAGAGACACAATTGAGGTTCTTCTTTGTGGTGGAGATTGGATAAATGAAGCTTATGGGATTAGAAGTGCCAAAGAGTTTCTGCTTCATCTTTTTTCTGCTTCATCTTTTTTTTATCTTTAGTTTATCATTAATTCATTTTCTAGTTATGTTAGGAGAATAATGATCCAATTGAATTAGAATTTGAAAAAGAATTTCAAATGGAAGATCTTAAAACCAATGCCCTTGGTAAGAATTTATGATTTGAGTTTATTTTTTGGTTGTTATTTAGGCATTTTTCATAGTTTACTCACTTGTTTTTTTGTTTTTTTGTAGTTGTTGTTGCTTCTAATGTACCTGATGAGGCTCATGTTGGCAGTTCTAATTATACAACTGCAACCCCCACCCCCCAACGGCCCCAACACATAAGGGCAGCAGTAGTGGCAAGCCACCAAAGAAAAAGCAAAGAAAGACCAGAAGAACATGAACACATGATTCATGCAATTGTGTTACTTCATTTGGCACATTTCTGCTTCATCTTTTTCTGTTGTGTCCCTTCATTCCCCGAATTGTTACCTTTCGACTGTTAGTTCTGCGTTTGTGTTGCCTGTTGTTACCTTTGTCCTCTATTCAGGAACTCATGTTGTTTAAAGGCGATGATGATATTTTCTTAGCTTATAAACAGACAAATGATCCGACATGTATCTTGGCATGGCAACTCCATGGTTGTTGCAACCATGGCGTGTCGAACAATTTGGTCTGACACGTATCTTGGTATGGCAACTCCATGGTTGTTTGCAACCGGCATGTCGGACATTTTTTATTGATGAAAAAAGCTTAATCTGAGCCTAATGGTATTTTACATTTTCTCATTTCAAGTTAAGAACTGTAATAACTTTGGTATTTAGTTAGATGTCTTCATTTTGGCTTTTGGAATGTAATTTTTGGTACTGGAGTAACTTTTTTTAAATTGTTATCTAATTCAGTTGGAACACTTGTAAATACGAGCCGAATATTAAATTAAAAATTAACCTCGAACTCGAGCCGAATATTAGATTTTGAGGTTCGGCCAAATTGAGCCAATCCGAACCTATATTTCAAAACTTCATGAGCCGAACTCGAATCCTTAGATATACGGTTACGTTCGGCTCATTTACATCCCTAGTGAAGCGACTAAATACTGAATAGTGTTTCTCTTGTCTTTGATCAAGGCTTCAATTGTTTGATAAGAGACATAGAGGAGTGGGCCATCTCCTTTAGGCCTGGGTTTTATCATCAATAACCAACATGATCCATAAAACAAAACAAAACAAAAAAGAGTTGTGTGGGTGTCGGGCCATTTTAGCCCATAAATATTGGGCTTTTTCTGCCATGGGCCATTAATGCGTGTCGGGCCATCTGGGCTGAGTAATTTTGGCCAAATTATTTTGGGCTGGCAGAATGCAGGCCAAGCCCAGGTCAAATTTCGACAACCCTAACTATTGCTATTTAAATCTTACAACACTTGCTTAACCTTAATTAAATTGTTCAATAAGAAACAAATTAATAATTAGTTTATATATCAAGATTTAAAGATAGTGAAAAAGATGTGGGGTTTATGGTTAAAAAAAAAAAAATTGTGTTTATGAATGAAATGCAACAAGGTGATAATTTCGCTATCACTATCTCCAATGAACAAAAAGATGTTGTTCTCTACGCTTCGCAAGCAAACAATTGTCTCGTCGACGTGGTTCAGCAAAGCGAGAGGTAGACCTGGCAAAATAGGCTCAGACCCGCGGGCCAGGCCAGCCCGCCCATTTTTGGGCGGGCATTGAGCTTCATATTCTTTGCCCAAAAAAAGGGGCCTTTTTGGCCCGACCCAGATTTAGCCCGCCCATGGAGGCCCGGACCTCGGGCAGCCCGTCCGGCCCAGTTTTTTTATGTTATATGTAATTATAATATTTAAAAAAATTCTTGTTAGATTATATTACATCTGTATGTTACTTATTGATGTAATTTTATTTTTTTTATGGGACTTTGTGATTACTTTGTAGTATCTCATATCAAAAATAATATTATTTTATGATTTTTATAAGAAAGTAGTATTGATAAATAATATGATGATCAAATAAAAATATTTATATACTTGTCTTTTGATTGTGGTAGTGTAGTAAATAATATAATTATCAAATAAAAATAATTGTATATTTATTTATTAGATTGTGATAGTATAGTGAGTAATATAATAATTAAGGGTCGAAAAATATTTGTATATTTATTCAGAACTAATATTTCAAAAAAAAAAAAGTTGAAACCCGGTCCAAAGTAGGCCTGCCCGTTTTTTGCCCGGCCCGTTTGAGTCAAGTCCGCCCGTTTGCCAGGTCTAGCGAGAGGCAGAGAGAAAATCATCTTAGTAAGGTTCATGTATTTACTCTCTCTCGTCACATCCAAACGCCATGACTTGAATCGACTTAGTCGAGTTTCGGTCCAAATTGTGAAACAAACAAATGTAAAGCACTATAACATTTTATAGGTATAGAAGTAAAGTTTATATTTTATTAATATGATATATAAGGAATTGAGAAAGAAACTGTATAGAATGCTAAGTGATTAAATTGTTTCAATGGTATATTAGAGTAGAAAGGACCAAAACATCAAATCTAGAGTTAGACACTTTTTGAGGCAACATGGAATCTGATCGGATCACATGCCTATGTTATTCATATGATTTTTGAGAGGAAGGGAGAAGAGGGGTCCTTTCAACAGGAACAATCGGAGAAAGGGTTATGTTAACCAGACCCCCCCCCTACGAACCCCCCCTACGAACCCTCCCCCCCCCCCTCCCCACCCCACCCCACCCGCAAAACCCTCTCTCTATAATAATTACCCCCTACGAACCCCTCCCTACGGACCCCCCCCCCTCCCCCCGCGCAAAACCCTCTCTCTCTATAATAATTGCATGGGACCCTCCCCCTATTTTTTATTTGTGTAGTGGCGCCGAAAGTGAGGTTGGTGGAGGGTTCTTTATTTAGTGACCTCTTTTTTATTTGTTTTCTTTCTTGCATGCGTGTACTATATATATATATATATGTATTATATATACATATGGGAAAAGATGGAGAAGTGGTGCAGAACGAGAGAAAAAAAAACACGGACAGAAAGAAGGTGAAGCAGAGGAAGGGGACTTCGGTGTTGAAGTACTACATATTTCGACAAACATATTTCGCAAACACTACTAGCGGAGATTTTTGGTTTTGAAATATGGCGGATGCATCACCATTTTACACGGAAGAGGTACTAAATTTTACACTATTACATATATTACTTTTAATATTACATGCAAAAATATTTATAATATATATATATATATTTAATTTCAAAGACAAAAAAAAAGTTGAAAAAAAAAGTTGTAACAAAAAAGTATTTTTTTTAAAAAAGTTGTAACAAAAAGTTATTTTAAAAAAAGTTGTAACAAATAAAAATATTTTTTTGTTTGGTTCGATTAATTTTTTATTATATTTAGTACGGGTGGTCACGATTTGGTTCGCTTAATTTTTTGTAAAAGTTGTAATGTATTTTCAGGTGTTCAGTTCTCCCGAGCAACTAACTGATTGGCTGCAAAATATAGCTCGAGGGATCGGTTTTGTTATTGTTAAAAGAAGAACCAAATCAGAGAAGGGGTATTTGTACGAAATCAATTATGGGTGTTCAAAAGGTAGGAAGTATGAACGTGAAGGTTTAGAAGATGAAATTCAACGGCAAACCAATACCTCTAAAACCGATTGTCCATTCAAATTAGTGGCAAAATATTCTAAAACACAAATATTTTGGAGGTTGAGGATGAAGTTTGATAGGCATAATCATGATTTTGCAGAGTCGTTGCATGGTTTCCCATATGCAATGCGATTAAAGGATGATGAGTTCTGTTTGGTGCAACAATTGACAGAGTATCACGTACCACCATGTCATATACTTTCGTCAATAAAGAAGCGTAATTCGGATAACGTGTATAGCGTTAGAACTATATATAACGCACAAAATAAGATACGTGGAGGCATAATAGGTGATAGAACTCCAATCCAAGTCCTTTCGTCACATTTGATGCGTTTAGGTTATACATATTACCCGAGGGTAAATGAGGTCACTGATGAGCTTGAGGAACTATTTTTTGTTCATCCCACGTCATATGCGTTATGGTGTACATTCCCAGAATCATGCTAATGGACTCCACATACAACACCACGTTGTTTAAATTGCCGTTTTTTGAAATTGTTGGAGTTACTTCAACAAACAAAACATTTTCAATGGTGTTTTGCTTTTTAGACAAAGAAAAAGGACTTATTTTTCAATGGGTATTGCAATGCGTGAAGGAAGTGATAGACGAAGAATATTACCCGCGTGTTATCATCACTTACAGAGATTTAGCATTGGTTGGGGCATGCAGAGAAGAATTCTCGAATGCTAACAAATTACTTTGTCGATGGCATATTTCACAAAATGTGCTTCAGTATTGCAGAAATAGATGCAGTACGCTAAATGAGTATGAGTCCACTAAAGGTGTAACACCCCCAAATCCTATTGGGTTATTACAGTGCCGTGGACCCCACGCCAGGAGATCCACCAGGCGAACATGACTAAAATACATTAAATTAAACAACAAGGGAAAATCATAGTCCCTACCATGATATCCGACACAATATTCCGATAAGGAATTTCAACGACAGAAGTGGCCTACATGGCCAAAATGAAATACAACAGCATCCACGAACATCTGTTCGGGTAATACAACACGACAACAACTGACAAGACTGGAGTACACTCCAACTGGCTGACCAACAATGAACAACTCGGACTAGTATCGCTCGTATGCCTCGTCGCCATCGTCATGCCCCTGTGCCTCAACTCTCTCCTCGCAAGCACCTAAAACATGAAAACATGTTCCGCCTACGGTCACCATCCAGATAATGAACATCAAATACATGTATAACATGATATGCATCCAAAGGCGTAATGAAATGGTATAATGATGATAATAATACGAGATGCTCACAAACCAAGGTAAGAACCGAGCATTCGTGGAAATACTATGCCCACGGCATACTATTAATACTGCTCGACAGTTAGAACATAAGTGCCCAACGGCGAATCAAAATCACGAATGCCACAATGAATTACACGACATGAACCAAACCGAGCAGATTAAATATGAATCACAATGCCCTGAGTCTCCAATGAAATTAACAAGACAATCACAAGGCCTAAAACCACTCGGTAAAATCACAAATATCACAATCACATGAAGCCAAAAATTAAGTCAAGTATTGATTAGGGAAGCCACGGCATGAAAGCCGTATCACAATTAGGGCGAAGCCACGGATGAAATCCGTATCACAATTAGGGCGAAGCCACGCATGAAAGCCGTATCGCAATTAGGCCGGGCCACGCATGAAAGCCGTATCACAATTAGGGGAAGCCACGGCATGAAAGCCGTATCACAATTAGGGCCGGGCCACGCATGAAAGCCGTATCACAATTAGGGGATGGTATCTTTGTCTTGAGTCGGCCAAAGACCATCCTCGATGGGCCCCAACTCAACACCTCGATTGCCTTAGAACGGCTAACCGATGACAATGATGCAGCGGATGATTCCATGAATGCTTGAGCGCTTCGATTTCCTTATAATGGCTAATCGATGTGAACGATATGATGAATGATTGAATACCTCGATTTTCCTGCGAACGGCAATTCGATAACAATGATATGAAGGATGCCTCGGCACCTTTAATCGGTTACGATTTACGAAGGTGAGAAATGAATAAGCCAATGCCTTTAATCGGCGTGTACAGTTTTAATGACAATCCAAAAAGGAATAACAATGATCTCAACAATGTCTTAAATTGACATCTATATTAACAACAATCGATACATCAACCCCGTGAACCGGCTATCGACAATGACATTAATAATGAGTATCACAATGCCTTGAATCGGCCGTTAACGAACAACAATAAATATTTGGCAAAATTGCCGAAAGGTATCGTATCGAACGATCTCTTAATATCAATGAATTCATGAAGAGACTAAGTCTCGGAATGATGTAACACATTTATACACATATATGATGACATTAATCTCATTGACTAGTACAAGTATAAAACTTACCTCAAACCGAAGGCGAGGAAGTCCTTCCACGAACAACGTCCTTAATAGGGAATACCGGCCACTCGAACAACCTTGAATTACACAAGCACCAACAATTCGCTTAATATACGAATCAAACACGAATATAACGAACTCGAAACGTCGATACGCTTAAACTAAGTTCATTGGGGCATTATATCGAATACGTTGTGGCCAAACTCCGATTGTTTACAATCAAATCTCAATATATCAATATCAAATCCTCCAAGAAGTGTTTCAAACCAACAAACATCTTCCAAATGATCAATAATCCAAAATGAATATCCGAAAACGTGATTTCAACAACAATTAATCGAAAACCCCCAATTTCAACTCGATATTCAAAGTGTTCTTGAATAATCCCTCAATAATCCAATGAATCCTTATACAAACTCATAATCATATACATATCCCTTCATATAACATGATTATAACGTCCAAAACATCATATCTCAACACAAAATCGAAGTCCAAAGTGTTGAAGGAATTACCTCTTGAAGATCCAAGCACTTCGATCCGAAGAACACGAGTTTAATCGAGTATCCAAGCTTCACGATCGAAAGGAGATGAAGAAAATCAAACACTCAAATGATTTGTGAAGGAAAATCCCTCCCTCAAGCTCTCTCTCTCGGTTGAAGGTGAAGAAATGGGAAAGAAATGAGCTGAAATGCTCAAAAAAACGAATTTATAGGGTTGACTACCTGCCGGACACGGCCCGTGCCGATCGGCACGGTCGTGTCGCATACCGGCCGACAGGACTCGACCGTGTCCTCGCTTAACACGGTCGCGGCGCGAGGGCCTTCCGATAGTGACCCGTCCGAGCGACTCGGCATGACTCGACCGTGTCCCGGAACACGGTCGGGCGTGTCAGCAATGGCTCAGCTTATCCGGAAGAGTTCGACTCGGCCGTGCTGCACGACACGGCCGGGTCCCGAGGCGAAACTTCGCATTTCCGGACGAGTACGGCACGGGCCGTGTCGGACGACACGGCCGAGTTCGGCCGGTAGTGATCGCCAATAATCGAAAAATGAGCGGGTGAGCTAAAACGACCATAACTCTCTCGTCCGGACTCCGATTGACTCACCGTTTGAACCATTGGAAAGTTAACTCGATGCTCTATAATATTGCAAAGATTTAAAATTTTTGGAGTTACCAAAAATTAATGGTGATTTAACAAAGTCGAACTTATATGAGGAAAGTTGAAACAATGAACAATAACGTTACACAACTCGAAGTTTTTCCGAACGGTGAACACGGTGAACGAACATGATTGATGAATGATTATAAATGAGTGAAAATCCACTGAGTGACAATCACCGAATGAAATTACTGAATGATAATGACTGAATTACAACCGAGTATTACATACACCCCCCTTAAAAGGAGTTTCGTCCTCGAAACTCAGGGTAAACAACTCGGGATATGAACTATCCATCAAGATCTGAAAACAATAATGCACATCTAGTCCTCGGGACCAAATCAATCGCACGCCCAAGTCCCCAAGACTTGACGTCTCGAATCTCAGTGAATGATTTCCCAAATTATCAAGAAATCTTGAGCACAACGCCGAAGGGGTGAACTCCCAACAGTTGATCCAAATCTCAAGATTCTCAAATATGATCATAATAAAATAGATCAAGAATAAATGATCCACAGTCACGATACATTACTACGGATTGAGTTACACAGTCATCCAAAAATAAGGTTACATCTCAAATGTAGTCAACATCGTTATCCTTCCATGTCATCGATCTCCTCTATCTCAACGATTTAAGGTATATCCGCAGATGAACTCGCCGCTAAATATGATCTCGGAAGGTCATGAGAATGAAAGTGACTAAAATGAATGATGAATGATAAATGACTACAAATCCGACAAGGATTTGGAATGACTCACCAAGGTGAATTAATAACGTCATGAGTGATAGCATCTTCGAAGTGATTGGAACCGCCGTTCTCGTGAATTGAATGATTAATCGATAATTATGAGTCCCAACATGATTGATATATATGATGAATGAATTAGATGAATGAGCGAACGACAATGAAATGAATGATTGTCCTACTACCGAGCAAGAATTAACTTGTTCAAAACCGGTGATGAATGTCCTTACCTCGGGTTCTCGAAGCACGATAGGACCCCTTGGATGAAGTACGGACTGGAGTAACAAAATCCCTCGAGGCTTGTGAGCCCTCTCGAGATCTAGCGGCACGGAACTCCCGCAGTATTTCGAAGGTGTCCCGGTTCCCACACGTAAAACAAACAATAGCCGCACCGTACACCGAGTATTAACGTGTCCTCGCCGATTCACGATTAAAGCAAACAATAAATAACTCGCTGCTCGAGAGGAAGAAGCCTTCTCAAAGACGAAGACGATCGGAAAACGACCTCTTGGACGTCGGAGCCCGATGTCCCTCAGACGAATCAACATCCTAGTCCTCTCACCCAAGGAATCGAAGGATGTTTCCGAGTAAGCTCCTTGATCAAAAGCTCTGCTCCAAGAGCCTTCCCGATGAACTCACTAAGTGAATTACAATTGTGGTTGAACAATCGCATCCTCAATCATGATTTAGCCTCTTGCTAAAATACTTGATCTTATCTCGCTTGAAGACGGATAATCGATGAAGCAAATCAAGTAGTCCCGAAACTTCTCAAAGAATGACAATAACACCCTCGTCTCGACGGATTCGTGGTTCAAAACCTCTAATAACTTGGCTTCCGCGGTGGGGCCGGATAATACCTCTCTATCATGAGAGTCTTGAATTCGCCCCAAACACAATCTCGATCGGTGGGTTTCACGAAGCCACCAAGAATAAGCACCCTTACTCAAGTAGTAAGCCGCTACCGCCACTTTACTCTCCTCCTGACACCGAACCATGTCGAAGAGTTTATCAAAATGCTCAAGCCAATGAACAATATCACCGGTTCCGACGAACCCTCAAAAGTAGGCGGCCTCGACGAGAGATATCGCCAACAATCGATTCACTCTCCCGATCCGTCCATTAAATGGCTCCCGAATTCTGTTGCGGTGGACCACGAACCATCGAGGTCTGCATGGTCTCCATCATCCGCGTCATGTGAGTCATCTGGGCCATCATGCCTGCATAAATATGAATGGGTCAACCCGAGCACCTTCCGAGTGAGATGCCTCTCGTGTACGACTCGACGGCGACCGATTATCTGGCGATGAATGAGTAGCCTCGCTATTTGATGAATTAATGATACCACTCGCATTCGCACGGGCATGCACACGAGATCCCGGGTTTCGCCCGCACCGCGCCTCCTCCCTGCGTCCTCCGATGACTCTATCCATCTTGAAGTAGGAAAGTCACATGATGATTATAGATTCCGCATGAATATCGCATTATGATTACGTTACAGAGTGACAATAATGAGCATACACGCTCTCGCACAATGAATGCATTAATGATTTAATGAAATGATCGTCGACATTATGTCGAGTATGATAAGATCGTATGAAACATCAAATGAGGTAACATGATTGCACGATGAAATTCTGAAATGATTACTTTGAACAAGTTAACAAGGTTGAAAATTCGATCCTCAAGATCAACAATCAACCGTGAGATGGGTGAATGATTAATGAATTAATCGAATAATGAGATCAATCGAGTGATGAATGAATTAACTGAACGATGAGATTGGTGAGTGATGAATGAATTATGTGAGTGATGATATTGATCGAGTGATGAATGAATTAATCGATCGATGAATGAATTATCCGAGTGATGATATTGGTCGAGTGAGGAATGAATTAATCGATGATGAATGAATTATCCGAGTGATGATATTGGTGAGTGATGAATGAATTAATCGAGTGATGAATGAATTATCGAGTGATGTTATTGATCGAGTGATGAATGAATTAACTGAGTGATGAGATCAAAATGATGATTGAGAATTATTAACTGATAAATGAGTTGATCCTTAATGCTTACACAAGTCACACGTGCTCCAAAACAATTAGTCATGAATCAATCATAACACTAATATCACATATAGTTTTCAGCAAAGCATGAACAATTAATGACATGATGGATGTATGAACACAAAGAGAATCGAGTCCTTACACAGGTCATACGAAGCTTCGAGGTCTCGCGATACTAGTCTTCACTGACGACGACTCGATGAATGAATGACTCGTGCAGTCGCACTAATATTACGACTCACAAAACCTGACTGACTAGATTGTCATAACCTGACAATCCCACTACTACCGCGTCGGTAGGACCACATAACTCACATCTCAGGGTATTTCACAACCTAAAGCTCCGATACCATTTCTGTAACACCCCCAAATCCTATTGGGTTATTACAGTGTCGTGGACCCCACGCCAGGAGATCCACCAGGCGAACATGACTAAAATACATTAAATTAAACAACAAGGGAAAATCATAGTCCCTACCATGATATCCGACACAATATTCCGATAAGGAATTTCAACGACAGAAGTGGCCTACATGGCCAAAATGAAATACAACAGCATCCACGAACATCTGTTCGGGTAATACAACACGACAACAACTGACAAGACTGGAGTACACTCCAACTGGCTAACCAACAATGAACAACTCGGACTAGTATCGCTCGTAAGCCTCTTCGCCATCGTCATGCCCCTGTGCCTCAACTCTCTCCTCGCAAGCACCTAAAACATGAAAACATGTTCCGCCCCCACGGGGTCAGTCATCGAGATAATGAACATCAAATACATGTATAACATGATATGCATCCAAAGGCAGAATGAAATGGTATAATGATGATAATAATACGAGATGCTCACAAACCAAGGTAAGAACCGAGCATTCGTGAAATACTATGCCCACGGCATACTATTAATACCTGTTCGACAGGTTAGAACATAAGTGCCCAACGGCGAATCAAAATCACAGAATACCACAATGAATTACACGACATGAACCAAACCGAACAGGATTAAATATGAATCACAATGCCGGAGGCTCCAATGAAATTAACAAGACAATCACAAGGCCTAAAACCACTCACCAAACTATCAAATATCACAATCACATGAAGCCAAACACTTAAGTCATATTGATTAGGGCAAGCCACGCATGAAAGCCGTATCACAATTAGGGCGAAGCCACGCATGAAAGCCGTATCACAATTAGGGCGAAGCCACGGCATGAAAGCCGTATCACAATTAGGGCGAAGCTACGGCATGAAAGTCGATCACAATTAGGGGTTGGGCCACGCATGAAAGCCGTATCACAATTAGGGATGGTATCTTGTCTTGAGTCGGCCAAAGACCATCCTCGATACCCCAACTCAACACCTCGATTGCCTTAGTACGGCTAACCGATGACAATGATGCAGCGGATGATTCCATGAATGCTTGAGCGCTTTGATTTCCTTATAATGGCTAATCGATGTGAACGATATGATGAATGATTGAATACCTCGATTTGCCTGCGAACGGCAATTCGATAACAATGATATGAAGGATGCCTCGGCACCTTTAATCGATTACGACTTAGCGAAGGTGAGAAATGAATAAGCCAATGCCTTTAATCGGCGTGTACAGTTTTAATGACAATCCAAAAAGGAATAACAATGATCTCAACAATGTCTTAAATTGACATCTATATTAACAACAATCGATACATCGACCCCGTGAACCGGCTATCGACAATGACTTTAATAATGAGTATCACAATGCCTTGAATCGGCCATTAACGAACAACAATAAATATTTGGCAAAATTGCCGAAAGGTATCGTATCGAACGATCTCTTAATATCAATGAATTCATGAAGAGACTAAGTCTCGGAATGATACAACACATTTATACACATATATGATGACATTAATCTCATTGACTAGTACAAGTATAAAACTTGCCTCAAACCGAAGGTGAGGAAGTCCTTCCACGAACAACATCCTTAATAGGGAATACCGGCCACTCGAACAACCTTGAATTACACAAGCACCAACAATTCGCTTAATATACGAATCAAACACGAATATAACGAACTCCAAACGTCGATACGCTTAAACTAAGTTCATTGGGGCATTATATCGAATACGTTGTGGCCAAACTCCGATTGTTTACAATCAAATCTCAATATATCAATATCAAATCCTCCAAGAAGTGTTTCAAACCAACAAACATCTTCCAAATGATCAATAATCCAAAATGAATATCCGAAAACGTGATTTCAACAACAATTAATCGAAAACCCCCAATTTCAACTCGATATTCAAAGTGTTCTTGAATAATCCCTCAATAATCCAATGAATCCTTATACAAACTCATAATCATATACATATCCCTTCATATAACATGATTATAACGTCCAAAACATCATATATCAACACAAAATCGAAGTCCAAAGTGTTGAAGGAATTACCTCTTGAAGATCCAAGCACTTCGATCCGAAGAACACTAGTTTAATCGAGTATCCAAGCTTCACGATCGAAAGGAGATGAAGAAAATCAAACACTCAAATGATTTGTGAAGGAAAATCCCTCCCTCAAGCTCTCTCCCTCGGTTGAAGGTGAAGAAATGGGAAAGAAATGAGCTGAAATGCTCAAAAAAACGAATTTATAGGGGTTGACTACCCTGCCGGACACGGCCCGTGCCGATCGGCACGGTCGTGTCGCACAGCTGGCCGACAGGGACTCGATCGTGTCCTGCTTGACACGGTCGCGGCGCGGAGGGCCTTCCGATAGTGACCCGTCCGACAATTCGGCATGACTCGGCCGTGTCACGGAACACGGTCGGGCGTGTCGGCGATCGGTTCGCTTATCCGGAAGAGTTCGACTCGGTCGTGCTGCACGACATGGTCGGGTCTGAGGCGTAAAACTTCGGCATTTCTGGACGAGTACGGCACGGGCCGTGTCGGACGACACGACCGAGTTCGGTCGGCAGTGATCGGCCAATAACTGAAAAAATGAGCGGGTGAGCTAAAACGACCATAACTCTCTCGTCCGGACTCCGATTGACTCACCGTTTGAACCATTGGAAATTTAACTCGATGCTCTATAATATTGCAAAGATTTAAAATTTTTGGAGTTACCAAAAATTAATGGTGATTTAACAAAGTCGAACTTATATGAGGAAAGTTGAAACAATGAACAATAACGTTACACAACTCGAAGTTTTTCCGAACGATGAACACGGTGAACGAACATGATTGATGAATGATTATAAATGAGTGAAAATCCACTGAGTGACAATCACCGAATGAAATTACTAAATGATAATGACTGAATTACAACCGGGTATTACAAAAGGAACATGGGATTGGATGGTTAAAGCTCCGACACGCGCCATATTCACGCATTATTATGAACACATACAACAGTTATTGGTCAAACATGCAGGTACTTACTTATTAATTCATTGTTTTTTTTATTTAATAAATAAGTACCCGAATGACTTTTTATTAATTCATTGTTTTTTCCAGATATTTTTTCGTATCTGAATAACTAGCTGCAAGGTTATTCAGACATGTTTCTCTCGTTTATTACCGATCAATATCGCAACTACGGCGAGTCAACAACATGCAGATGAAATTATACTTGGGCACCACACAGTCCAACTTAGACATGTTGTTGAGTTCGATCGATAAGATTATCATTGCGCAAGAAACTGCGATAAAAGAAACTTTTAATAGAAGCAAAAATGAGCAAATGCATAAATGTAATATACCACTATTTACAGAATTGTGGTATAAAGTTTCCAATTATGCTTTGGAACTTATTTTCGAAGAACTCCAACGGTCGATCACCCCAAAAGAATGTGGTGACCAGTTGCGGTCAATTTATGGGCTACCATGCTTTCACGAACTGATTTACTATCGAATTCATAGTAAGTATATTAAATTTATGACTATCAAGTTATTTTCCCCATTAATATCAGTAATTTATATGAGTCACTTTTAATGAATGCAGAAATGGCCATTCCACTGGAGAGAATTGGTATTTTTTGGAGAACCCTAGCTGTTCCGTGGCCTAGTATCAGTACTCCTACGCCTTCTTGTGAAACTGACATACGACAATTCAAGAATGTTTTTGGCAAAATGTCGTCGTTTGTCAAGAAAAATATGTTAAAGAAGGTGAGAGGGATATACGATCCTGAATCTGTTGATATACGTGAACCTTCTGTTCACAAAAGTACTCGTGGACGTCCCAGCACAAAAGACAAAAAATCCCAGGCTACAAAAGTCCCAGACTTGAATAAAGAACCAACCGTAAATCACCGAAGAAGCACAAATTCAAGATCTACAAAAGTCCCAAACTTGAACGAAGAACCTACAAGACATAGTTCATACATGGGTCCCAGAGTTGAACAAAGTAGAAGACATAAGTTATACATTCGAGATGGAGTTAGCGAATATTTGATGGAGCAAATTCCAGAGCTTTTCCATCGATACATCATAAGTATTTATAATATGCTAGGTGATGGAAATTGTGGGTTTCGGTGCGTTGCCGTAGGTATTGGTTACCAAGAAGATAGGTGGTCCGAAATTCGAGCTCTTTTAATCCAAGAGTTAGACACTCACAGGGATTATTACACAGGAATGTGGTGGTATGATGGCTTTAACCAAATTCGGAGCTCGGTGTCCTAGATTTGCACCTAGGGCCTACTGGATGAGTATTCCAAACACGAGGTTTGTTATTGCTTCACTGATTAACTGGCCAGTTGTATCTATATCCCCACAACAAAGTTTTACGTGTTTTCTGCTTTTGTCCGGTCCAAAATTATCAGAATAAAGTGCCCCCCTTGTGATTGCCCGTGTGGGGGACGACGACTGTGCTCACTATATATATGTGACGCTGGATAAAAATTCACCACTCCCCATTACTCACCCACAATGGGGTGCGTACAGACTTCCCAATGCATCCGCATGGGAAACTTTATATTCCAATCGACAACGTATATATACTGAAATTATTGAGAATATAAGAGCACAAACATAGTAAATGATTACTGATTTATGTTGTAAATATAAGAGCACAAACATAGTAAATGCACTACATTTGATGGTGGTGTTTTTAAATAATGTGTTAATATTGTTGTTGTTGTTTAATTGAATAATAACAGTTGTTGTAATTGTTAAATGTGTTAATGTTTAACGTGTTATTGTTGTTGTTGTTTAATTAAATAGAAATACATTAGACGAATACAAAAAACATAGCACAAAAAACATAATAAATAAATACTAAAAAAAATATCACAAAAAACACATAACAAATAAACACTAAAAAAACATAACACACACAAAAAAACAACAAAAGGACAAAAATAACTACAACAAAAAAGGACACCCTCCCTAGGGAGGATTTACTTTATAATGTAGGGCGGTCTTAATAACCCCCCTTGGAGAAAGGAGCAAAAAGGCTTTGTTTTTTTATTGTAATTTATTTACTAATTTATGGACGTCAAAAGTCAAAAGAAATTGCGCGCCTTTTATAGATTTCTCATGTCTTTTTTTAAAGAAATCACCGAAGAAGCACAAATTCAAGATCTACAAAAGTCCCGAACTTGAACAAAGAACCTGCAAGACATAGTTCATACATGGGTCCCAGAGTTGAACAAAGTAGAAGACATAAGTTATACGTTCGAGATGGAGTTAGCGAATATTTGATGGAGCAAATTCCAGAGCTTTTCCATTGATACATCATAAGTATTTATAATGTGCTAGGTGATGGAAATTGTGGGTTTCGGTGCGTTGCCGTAGGTATTGGTTACCAAGAAGATAGGTGGTCCGAAATTCGAGCTCTTTTAATCCAAGAGTTAGACACTCACAGGGATTATTACACAGGAATGTGGTGGTATGATGGCTTTAACCAAATTCGGAGCTCGGTGTCCTAGATTTGCACCTAGGGCCTACTGGATGAGTATGCCAAACACGAGGTTGGTTATTGCTTCACTGATTAACTGGCCAGTTGTATCTATATCCCCATAACAAAGTTTTACGTGTTTTCCGCTTTTGTCCGGTCCAAAATTATCAGAATAAAGTGGCCCCCTTGTGATTGCACGTGTGGGGGACGACGACTGTGCTCACTATATATATGTGACGCTGGATGAAAATTCACCACTCCCCATTACTCACCCACAATGGGGTGCGTACAGACTTCCCAATGCATCCGCATGGAAAACTTTATATTCCAATCGACAACGTATATATACTGAAATTATTGTGAATATAAGAGCACAAACATAGTAAATGATTACTGATTTATGTTGTAAATATAAGAGCACAAACATAGTAAATGCACTACATTTGGTGGTGGTATTTTTAAATAATGTGTTAATATTGTTGTTGTTGTTTAATTGAATAATAACAGTTGTTGTAATTGTTAAATGTGTTAATGTTTAACGTGTTATTGTTGTTGTTATTGTTTAATTAAATAGAAATACATTAGACGAATACAAAAAACATAATAAATAAATACTAAAAAAAATATTACACAAAAAATACATAACAAATAAACACTAAAAAAACATAACACACACACAAAAAAACAACAAAAGGACAAAAACAACTACAACAAAAAAAGGACACCCTCCCTAGGGAGGATTTACTTTATAATGTAGGGCGGTCTTAATAACCCCCTTGGAGAAAGGAGCAAAAAGACTTTGTTTTTTTATTGTAATTTATTTACTAATTTATGGACGTCAAAAGTCAAAAGAAATTGCGCGCCTTTTATAGATTTCTCATGTCTTTTTTTAATTTGATGATTTTTTCAAATAATTTTCACTTGAAAAAATGTGAGAAATAAATTCGTTTCTATATTAGTCTTATTTTCTTATATATATAACTATAGTATAACAAAATTTTCATCTTATTTTGTTCTACTCTTATAGAACATTGATTTATTTTTTATTTGAGAAACATAATATTGTTTATGTGGAAAATTAATAATACCAAACAAAATATAGTCCATTGCCGTTCACATTCTTATCAATTTAGTCATGCAATAACTTTATATGGCTCGGTCCGATCCAGTCCAGTGTCGATAAAAAGAAAGAAATTTGTGTAATTAATGAAGAGATTAAAAATGAACTTGTTGATTTTTTAATTTAATATTCCTAATATACCGTTTCGATATTTTATATTTCTAATATACTGTCCCGATCTTTGCCGGTCCGAGCCAAATAGCACTTCTTATAATCCTATTAGTTTATGAAACCGCCATTACTCCGAATGTTAATTACATTGATAAACTTATTCATACCTCTATAATGGTATAAGGCTCTGTTCTTTTGGAATGAATGAATCTGAACTGAACTGAACTGAATTGAACTGAACGAAATGGATCTAAACTGAACTCAACTGAACTGAATCCGACCGTGTGCAAGGCAGACCATGCTAGAATATTATTTGCTCAGTTTTCTGAATAGTTATTCATCTTTTTGTAATCAAATGTCATGGCAGCGTATTTTGATATATCACGATGGTCATTGGGAGCGATCGACATATGTAGACGGGGATTCCTTTTTTTTCTATATCGACACGAGCAAAGTTAGTCGTGAAAACCTCGTGGGGGTTATCAGATAGGGTTTGGGTGGTCCAAATGAGTCCGATTACAAATAATGGTACTTGGCACACATGGCTAAAGAAAACAAAATAAAGTCCTATTACAGGCGATACCGAGATACTTCGATTAGTAGTAGGATACAAAGAGTATCTTGAGGTCTATGTTGTTAACATGAGATGTAGCAGCTCGAGAGTAGAGCCCGGCAACATAAATTATGATATGTCTTCTAAAGATAAATATAAATACGAGGAATATGAGGAAGACGAGGAAGATGAGGAAGGTGAGGAGATGCATACATCCGAAGATGAAGATTATTGTAAAGACTTGCTTGAGTCACTAGATGTGGAGTTTCTTGCTTGGGTTCGCCAACCTGCCCAAATGGATATGAATATGAGTTGTCGGGACTTCTCATCCGACCATCAATCTGCGAGCGAGCATGAGCATCAATGTTCAATGGGTAATTGGATCATTCCATTTCCGGACCCCGTTAGTGCCGGGACTTTGGGTTGAGTCGATCAGCCTCCACCTGTCACCGGTCAGCTAGAGGTGGGGCCCACATTTCGGTCCAAGATAGAGTTGAGCATAAATGTAGGAATGTATCATTTGGAAAACATATTACAGTGTATCATTGATCGTTCCGCCGATAAACGTATAGTGTTTGTTTGTAAGAGTGGGAGAAACAATTGTCAGTTTATGTTGTGTGCCATTGAGGGTGCAACCATTTGGAGAATTACTAAGTTGACCTTGGAGCACAGGTATACCCTGACTTGAACCGTGCTGCCACACGGTCAGTCACTTCTGAGGTTGGCACCCATTATTTTGCTAAAAGATTGACCAGTGAGGGGGTCACTTTGAGGCCAAATGAGATGATTGCAGAGATGCGCATGGAGTACGGCATCGACATGCTATATAGTTTTGCTCTCCAGACGAGGAATATAGCGATAGAAAATACATACGGCGGCTTTGATGAGTCGTATCAGAGGCTCCCATCTTATCTGTATTTGTTGAAACAGCGTAATTCAGGGATGATTTTATGATTTGCAGATGACTCGTGAGGGAGTACTTTGCCACATGTTCGTTGCACACAAAGTATTGGGGCATTTGATACGTGCCTTCGGCCGATGATTATAGTTGATGGGACCCACCTGAAGGGAAGGAATAAAGGAACTTTATTTGCAGCCGTCGCATTTGACGGGAACGAACAAGTATTTCTTCTTGCAGTTGGTCTCAGTCTTATAGAGAACGACAAGTCGTGGACTTATTTTCTGTATAACCTGCACAGATGCTACAATCCTATGGAAGATTTACTGATTGTGAGTGACCAATATAAGAGCATTCAGAATGCTGTTCGATCCGTCTATCCAAATGCAATCCACGGGTTGTGCTATCACCATATTGCAAAAATTCTGACCTCCTACGGTGCTCATGCTATAGGACTCTTTAGAACTGCAGCCTACACGCACGTGAAGAATTTTTTGAAAACTACTTTTATAAACTACATATTAAAAGCCCTAATGGGGCTCACATGCGCCTTTCTGAAATTGGGTCAGAGAGGTGGGCTAGGTCGAAGTGTCTGGTACGATGTTATAACTTCTTGACATCCAATGATGTTGAATGCTTTAATAATCATATGTTGTAGGCGAGGCGTTTACCTGTTTGCTCGTTACTTGAGATATTTCGCCTAGTTTTAAAGAATTGGTTTGATGAGAAGCAGGGAGAAGCTGCATCAAAAGACCATTAGTTGATGATGCACACTTTTGTAAAGCTCCCTAACTCTGTGCAAGCCAGTCTGACTCTTACTGTTTGAGCTACCACCCCACTTGTTTATAAAGTCGAAGAAAATAAAGTTTCTTATGAGGTCGACCTTTAAACCTAGACATGTTATTGTCGGGAGTTTGATTTGAATCATGTTCCATGTTTTCATGATGTTTCCGCTATAAGGTAATTATTTTGCTCTAATGTGCACATCATCAATGTTTTTGTCTATGTGTGTGACATAATTGCTTATGTAACGGCGCGCTGGTAATGGTTTGTCTGTATATGATTTCGTTAGTCGTTATTTCACACAACAAGGCCTTAAAGAGACTTATAAGGAGCATATGAATCCTACCCCACATCCTGATGAGTGGAATGTCCCACCGGAGATCTCATCCATCGTTTGTTTACCTCCAGAGGAGGTACGACAAGCCCGCCGACCAAGGATGAGTCGTGCATGGTCCGCTGCTGAAAATTTGGTCGCAGGTAGACGGGCCCAGGTGTGCGGTAGGTGTAAGGGAACCGACCACAATAGAAAATATTGCAAGCATTCATTCCCATAAGTGGTGTGGATTGAATATCCCTCCAGAAGAAACTCAAGAAATGGATGAACTAACGAGGCAAAGGCACCGCCAGAAGAATAGATGTAGCATTTGTCGTAATGATGACCATGACATAAGGGGATGTCCATACCATGAAACTTAATTGCTTATGTATTTTGAAAAAGGTGGGGACCCATGATGGCCTTTTATAATAAACAGAATTTGATGCTGCCTCTGTAGTGCACATGATGGTGACCCACGATGGGCACGATCGTGTGCTCCGATCGTGTGCCACACTGGCAACTATGTATTACAGTGTCCACGGTGTCACCATGTCACTGTGTCCACGTCTGCACACGATGTGGCACACGATCGTGCCCACGATGGGACTAGCCACCGTGTGCACAAGAACATCAACATTTCTCACTAATTTCTAAAATTACTCGTCAATTTACGTGTTGTTACTTATATATTATCAAGTATTTGTTAACAATATACTTATTTAAAAAGTTATAGATTGAATTAACATAATCTATTACATATCATGTGTAGTCTGTATGTTCTCAAAGTATTAGTTCGTATATATAAGTTCATCATCTGCATGAAATATCTCATATACTAACAAAATAACAAATATGAGTTTGCATAAGAAGTCATGTAGTAATTAATGTTTGAACAAGAAATTTTAGAATCACAAAACATCCTTCTAGATAACACATTAAATCAAATTGAAAAAAGTACCAAAAGTTTATGTGCACACAATGGGGCACACGATCGTGCCCATGATGTGACTAGCCATCGTGTGCACAAGAACATCAACATTTCTCACTAATTTTGTCTAATATTACTCATCAATTTACGTGTTGTTACTTATATATTAACAAGTATTTGTTAATAATATACTTATTTAAAAAGTTATAGATTGAATTAACATAATCTATTGTATATCATGTGTAGTCTATATGTTCTCAATATATTAGTTCGTACATATAAGTTCATCATCTGTAAGAAATATCTCATATAGTAATGAATTACACGAAATAACAAGTACGAGTTTGCATAAGAAGTCATGTAGTAATTAATGTTTGAATAAGCAATTTTAGAATCACAAAACATCCTTCTAGATAACACATTAAATCAAATTGGCAAAATACCAAAAATTCATGTACACACGATGGGGCACATGATCGTGCCCACGATGGGACTAGCTATCGTGTGCACACGGTCATGGCAGCCGTCGTGAGCACACGACAGTAGCAGCCCATGACCGTGGGAAGGATGCACACGATCGTAACCCACGAAGGGCATGATCGTGTGCAGCCATCGTGTGCAACACAGAGCTGGTCAGGATTTACCAACTGCACCATAAACCAGTTTTTTCTAGATTTAACAACACAACACATCAATCTTGCCAAAATATATCTGAACTAAAATTAAAATACATACTCATTAGTAGCAAAAATACATTATCTTACACTACATCCAACGACAAAATAAATATTTTAGCAGTTAAACCATATTGATATTTCTTAATATCTTTCTCATTCATTTCCTTGATTTGGTGCCTTCCTACTGGGTTTGCAAAGATGAGTCGATCCGAGTACAAGCACACGAAGGGGACACAATTGTGATTGTCGGTTTGTATGAACTTCAGTTCTCGTGGCATAATTTTGAAACTCATCTCCGTGTCATACTTTTTTTCGATTGGTTGTTCAGCCAATATCCAGATTGAGCTAGCACATGAGGCATCAGACGAGTAATTGATCGCAGTTGGTTGAATCGGTATTGAGCATCTTGGTTTTGGTGTGACAAGGAATTGTACAACTCAACGGTCCATGTTATGATGTTAATCTTGATAGTCACTCAGTGGCTTTGGTCGAGGCAGTAAATGGCAATAATCTGTTGAAACAAAATATGTAAATATATAAGATCACCACATGAAACATAGTGAATCATTTATAAATATCAATTTCAAACTTACTTCATCGCAATTTAATCATAAAACTGCATTTGGTGTATCAAGACCTGTCATGAAGTCCTCTATGGTTTTAGGCATTTTCCAACCTTTGTAAACCGGCTTCCCTATCACTTTGATACCAAGTGGATCACCTGGATGGAGTTTTGCAAACTCGTTGGCCATAACTAACTACAAAAAGGCAAACCACAAAATTAAAAAACTTCCACATCACACCAATGATATATAGACGAGTAATTTATAGGACTTACATAAAATTGGGAACCGGCAAGTACAGTGCCAACTCTACCGACACTATAATATCCGGGGATAATTTTTTTCGTGTTACTGTTGATTTGTACGTATTCATTTGGAATTGTACAAGTATTATTGTTTTGGACTGATACAATGAATATTGTATTGGAATATTTCGGGATCGAAATATTATCCTTGTCGTCGGGTTGGTTTCGTCGTTTGAATGTTAGTTGGAGAGTTTGGATTTTTTGGCTAAGTTCATAGCCTTAGCGTACGCTACGGGTGTAGTATTACGTACGCTAGCATGTTGCCATTACGTAGGTTATGCCTGTAAGGTTACGTATGTAATGCTTGGTAGGTGGCAAGAACCTTCCTCGTGGTTACTTTCGGCCGGTGGGTCCCGAGCATCTTCCGATCGGATATCACTATTGTAGTCAACGGACCCTTACGTACGTTAAGAGGTGAGCTCTACGTACGTAATGCAGGTCTTGTTAACGTACGTAATAAGTTTTTGTTTATGTACGTTAAGCCCTTCGTATTTTAGTCCAGTTAGTTCTGGATTTAGCTTTGCGTACGTTAATGTTTTTACATAGTTTACGTAAAGGCCCTTACGTATGTTAGCATGGGCGTATAACGTACGTAATGGACTTGTCAGCCTATTTATCTTGGTTTCGTATTTCATTTCCTCACGAACCAAAACACATTTTCTCTCCCTAGAATCGTTCAATTGGACTTGTTATTGATGTTTAGCCCCTTCCAACTCGATCTTGATCATCCTAGCTTGGATTGAAGCTTGAAGTTGGAAGCTTGTTGGTGCTCCTTTGGTGTTTGGAGGCTTCTTCTTGTTCTTCTTTGGTAAGTTCCCTCAATCTCTTGTTCTTCAAGTGATTTTCGAGTTTTTGTTGTTGTTTTCTTCGGGTATTGTTTGATTAATGGAGTATATCATGATTCTTCATGGTTTTGGTAAACTTTTGATGAAGAATATGATGGTATTGCTTGAGTTGGATTATGTTCTTGATGTTTTAGATTGTTTGGAGGTTTTAATCATGTCTAGGAAAGATTATGTTAAGATTTTTATATGATTAACATAGTCTTGAGATGATTATTGTTGGTGGTGGTGTTCTTGAAAGATTTTAACCATTTTAGTAAGGATTTATGATGATTAGGAGGTGATTATCATAATTTGAAAATGGTTGAGTGAATCTTGTTGTTTAATCCGAATTCATGATGTATTGATGAAGGATTTTTGTTTCAGACATCATGATTATTGAGTTGATGATGTTCTTGGGGTGATAATGATAATATTTATAATATTATCATTGTAGGAGGATCAATTTGATGATATTGGTGATATTATCATTTTGAGATGTTTGTTTTGATGATTGTTCTTAAGTGAATCTTGTTGAATGGATTTCACAAGTGTTAAGAATGTAATGATCATGTTAATTGATCATCGAGGTGTTGGAGGATGTTGGAATTCATAGTTGAGAACTATGATATTCGTTCGTGCGGTGTGATCGATTCGTGTTTGAATCGGGCTTTGTCCTTGTCATTATTTTTTATTGATTTTGTGTTTTTGAATGAATCGTTTTCATTCAAGGTTATTCGAGTGTTTGTGATCGTCGGGAGGCGCCGTTCGTCGTTTCGTTCCAAAACATTGATCGTGGAAGGACTTTCTCGCCTTCGGTTTGAGGCAAGTTTTATACTTGTACTAGTCAATGAGATTAATGTTATCATATATATGTATGAATGTGTTGTATCATTTCGAGACATAGTCTCTTCGTGATTTATTGATATTTGGGAATTGTTTGATACAATACCCTTCGGTGATTATGCCAGATGTTGTGTCGAGAATTATACTCTCCGACCGGAGATCGCCTCGGAGATCGGGCGACCTAGCCATTGCCGAGCAACCAAGGCAAAACTGTCGACCAGGAGACCAAGCCTTACCCCAGCAGACAAGATAAATCGGCCAACCGAAGGTCCCAGGACAAGTCCCGGTGCCGAGCGATCAACATCAAAGACGATCGTCTCTCGGTACTCGGCGATCGATTCCTGGCGACCGACTAGCGGACGATCATCTCTCTGCACCTGGCGACCGACCCTTGGTGACCGACCGATGCCGACCCTCAGTGACCAGCTAGAGACGACCGCCTCAAGCTGATAGTCATCCAGTTGGCAAAGGCCGAGCCTCAGGACTGAACCCACGTGTAGAGCCGAGACAAGATCCGCATATCACGGATCGTTGACCACAGCCTGTCAGCATCCGTCCACCAGCCGACAGGCCCGCCGAAAGGTGTCAGTAGGACCGCATGTGGCAGTGACTCCGGACGCGTGCTGGCTTCTCATTAGACCGCACAGCTGGCTGCCAGCATCTACCTTGGACTTTAGGCCGACAGCCCGTGTGACTTAAGGACGATCGCCCCATTATTATAATGGCCGGAAGGCGATCGCCCGCCAGAAGACAAGGCTTCTCTGCCCCTATATATAGCAGGCTCCCTGCACTTGGACAGCTCTCGGATTCCCATCGAGTTCTTACTCCCTAAAAGGCTTCAGAACTTCAATTCCCACGAGATTTCACACAGCACTTGGCTATCTCCTACTCTTGGAAACAGCTATCTTTTGGTTCTTTCTTCTCTCGGCCTCTCTCATCAAGAATACGATCGGCAGGGACGAAGAACACCGAGCTTCGCTCAAGAGCTGGATTAACAGAGTCTTTTTACACTCATTGTATTTAGATTTCTCACATTAATACTTGTATCCACGAATATTTATATTAATAACATCTCGCGAGAGCATTCAAGCCCGGGCCTAACAAACCCGACAAATCTTGTGTTTATTCATATTCTCTCGGAAGTGATCCCGCAATTGTTGTTTGTTGTCCGTTCATTCCAGTAGTATTTAATTTTCGGATAAATATTTTGGGCAACAACAATTGGCGCTAGAGGAAGGGGATCTAACCCTCAAATTTTTATTCCTACCGTTTCGAAGAACACTCACTGTTCTCGTGGCATATACTTGAAGTGACACTCACTGCGCTTCAAAGAAATCTTTCAGAAATCATGTCTTCCGCCTCCACGTCGAAGAAAGCCGCCAGCCAGCCCGCCAGATGCCTCGTTCCGTCTCAATCCGAGCCACAGCCGATGGCGGAAGGTAGCCGCCGCGGTCAGAGACGCTCGATCCCGCCCCCGAGGTCCGGCCCAAGCCTCTCGCTCGATCAGCTCCGAACCAAGGAACAGATCGACGAGGACATGGCCGTCCTACAGGAGCGACGGAGTGCTCTCGACGCGCCTCCCGATATC
The DNA here is from genome assembly GCA_033398695.1 of Orobanche coerulescens. NCBI lineage: Eukaryota > Viridiplantae > Streptophyta > Magnoliopsida > Lamiales > Orobanchaceae > Orobanche > Orobanche coerulescens. The sequence goes on from CM065809.1 coordinate 85,680,193, forward strand.
ACCCCCTCGGCCGTCCGCCGGAAATCCAAGCGGAAGCTCAAGGCGTTACTGGCCGAGCGATCGCCCGGAGGCTCTCATCCGCAAGGATAGGCGCTCGCCAGCCGGGGCACCTCTGTCTTCGATCGCCTGGGCAGTGACCTGTCTTGGCGACCGGGGCAGTCCGGCCCCAGCTACGAGATGACGGAGTTCGAGTCCGTCACAGGAGCTCGGCCTACCCGACTCCCAAAAGGCAGCCCAGCCGTCTGGCTCCCCCTCGCCAAATAGCCGAGGTCGGCAGCAGCGGAGTCTGGAGATCGGTACACGATCGCCTCGGCTCCCGCTCCCAAAGCCGATCCGCAAGCGACCGAGCCACGGCGATGGCCGCGATGCAACGTCAGCTCGACGACATGAAGGCGCTCCTGGAATCCGGGTCAGGCGCCAAGAAGATGATCGCCGAGCCGAGCGAGCCACTCGCGGTCAACGTTGAGCTCGCCCCCGTGCAGCACAAGATCGCTCCTCCGCAAACACCTTTGTACGAGGGGAGATTGGACCCCGAAATACACCTGAGCAAGTTCAACATCTATATGACCGGGTGTGAGGCATCTGACGCGACCAGGTGCCGAATGTTCCCCATGACGCTGGATGACCTCGCCTACAGGTGGTACACCTCATTGCCACCTTGGTCCATTAGCTCCTTTAACGAACTGGCGAACATCTTCACAGCGTACTTCGCCCCCAGGGTCGCTCGACCGGAAGGTCCCCTTCGCATGATGCAAATCAGGCAGGGAGAAGAAGAGTCCGACTCGGACTACATCGACCGAGTAGACGTAATCATCCTCAACGGCGAACCCGTGAGCGATGAGGTCGCCCTCTACGCGGTCCTAGGAGGATTTCATGGTCTTTCGCCGATGTTCAGGCATCTCACGAAGGACCAACCCACGACCTACGCGATCTTCCGAGCTAAGGCCGCAGATTTCCTGGCCAGGCAAAGGTTTCTCCTTAACCTATGAGCAGCGCGATCGGCGCCCAAACGACGATCTCCCGCCCGATCGCCGATATCAACTTATGAATAATGCGATCGGCAGCTGAGCGATGATCACCAGTCTTCCAGCCCGATCGCCGATCATCAAGCTACATCATCCAAAACCCGGAGGACACGATCGCCATCGACAGTTCACCATTTAACATGATGGACTAAGGCATCAGATCGCCTCCACCGCACATCATAAAGCCATGGTCCTGGTAGTCGATGGAACCGGCTGCTTCGGCCATGCAAGGTCCCTTTGGGCCAAGATCGCCCGCCCTTCGTTTAAATACGAGGTCGGCGTAGTCTGAGGGCCCTCCAAAATTAATCAGTGGACACGATCGCCCGCCCTCAAAGGATCATCATCTAACATGGTGAACCCAGACAATGCGACGTGCCACAACCCCCGTCTCAACGTACACCGTCGAGGTTCGCCATCTTCATGGTGGGCCGAGGTGGAAGCAGAGCTAAACAAGCCGCGGGCGTGGAGTTGAATCATCCGACGCTGCCCCGCGCAAGGACTCTTCTAGACCGAGACCGCACGCCTTTTGTTTAAATACGAGGCGAGGCGCAGCCTAACAGAGGACCCTCACAATAAAATGAGTCACGAGACACTCAATGTCTTCGCGCACCAAGACACGGTCATGGAGTCGGTCCATCGAACTCTGCGACTGTGCACGATTCCTCAAACGACGAAACCATCAAGTTTCTGAGGGGAGATCGGCCAATGTTGTTTTTGCAGGTACAAGACCGAAAGATAGCTAGCCAATCGACCAAGATAGCCCAAGTCCGAATCCAAAGTCAGCTCAGCGGTTCGCCCGTCCTCATCTTACACGATCGCCAGTAAGAACCACCTCGCCCCATGTCTTCAACATCGGATCAAGCTGGGGGGCAATTATTGTGTCGAGAATTATACTCTCCGACCGGCGATCGCCTCGGAGATCGGGCGACCTAGCCATTGCCGAGCAGCCAAGGCAAAACTGCCGACCAGCGACCAGGCGACCAAGCCTTACTCCAACAGACAAGATAAATCGGCCAACCGAAGGTCCCAAGACAAGTCCCGGTGCCGAGCGATCAACATCAAAGACGATTATCTCTCGGTACTCGGCGATCGATTCCTGGAGACCGACTAGCGGACGATCATCTCTCGGCACCTGGTGACCGACCGATGCCGACCCTCAGTGACCAGCTAGAGACGACTGCCTCAAGCTGATAGTCATCCAGTTGGAAACGGCCGAGCCTCAGGATTGAACCCACGTGCAGAGCCGAGACAAGATCCGCATATCACGGATTGTTGACCACAGCCTGTCAGCATCCGTCCACCAGCCGACAGGCCCGCCAAAAGGTGTCAGTAGGACCGCATGTGGCAGTGACTCCGGACGCGTGCTGGCTTCTCATTGGACCGCACAACTGGCTGCCAGCATCTACCTTGGACTTTAGGCCGACAGCCCGTGTGACTTAAGGACGATCGCCCCATTATTATAATGGCCGGAAGGCAATCGCCCGCCAGAAGACAAGGCTCCGCTGCCCCTATATATAGCAGGCTCCCTGCACTTGGACAGCTCTCGGATTCCATTCGAGTTCTTACTCCCTAAAAGGCTTCAGAACTTCAATTCCAACGAGATTTCACACAGCACTTGGCTATCTCCTACTCTTGGCAACAGCTATCTTTTGGTTCTTTCTTCTCTCGGCCTCTCTCATCAAGAAGACGATCGGCAGGGACGAAGAACACTGAGCTTCTCTCAAGAGATGGATTAACAGAGTCTTTTTACACTCATTGTATTTAGATTTCTCACATTAATACTTGTATCCACGAATATTTGTATTAATAACATCTCGTGAGAGCATTCAAGCCCGGGCCTAACAAACCCGGCAAATCTTGTGTTTATTCATATTCTCTCGGAAGTGCTCCCGCAATTGTTGTTTGTTGTCCGTTCATTACAGTAGTATTTAATCTTCGGATAAATATTTTGGGCAACAACACCAGATATGATTGTTATTCGTTAACGGACAGTTTAAGGCATTGAGATTCTTGTTGTCGATAGCCGGTTTGCGGTATCGATGTATCGATTATTATTGTTGATGCTAATGTCGTTCTGAGGCATCGTTGAATCGTTATTATCAAATTGCAATTGTTGCTATGATGTTGCATTGGCCGATTGAAGGCATTTGATATATTCGTTTATCATCTCTATTTCGGTGGTAGGTTTAAGGCGCCAGGACATCTATTCTATCGTATCATTGGTCATCGATTGACCGTTCTAAGGTAATCGAGGTATTGAATTGGGATTATCGAAGATAATTCCCATCCGTCGTATTATTGGTTATCGATTGACCGTTCTAAGGTAATCGAGGTATTGAATTGGGATTATCGAAGATAATTCCCATCCGTCGTATTATTGATTATCGATTGACCGTTCTAAGGTAATCGAGGTATTGAATTGGGATTATCTAAGATAATTCCCATCCGTTGTATTATTGGTTATCGATTAACCATTCTAAGGTAATCGACATATTGAATTGGGATTATCTAAGACACATTCCCATCTGTTGTATCATGTTATCGATCGACCGTTCTAAGGTGATCGGTGTATTGAATTGGGACTGTCAAGGATAGTTCCCATCCATTGAGTCGTCGTGATCGATTGGCCATTCCAAGGTAGTCGAGGTATTTTGAATTGGGATCGCCGAGGACGGTGCCCATCCGTGAGTATTTTTTTATCGTGATGGCCGATTCAAGGCAGCACACTATTATTCTTGTGAATTCGATAATCTGGTAATCGTTGCCGTTTGCGACTAATTGTGGAGGTAGTTCGGCTAGTGCTCGATGGGTAAGCTTGGGGCTTAAACCTTCGCGGTTGGTTTCCCAACACCTACAGTTTAGTAGGTCACGGTCATGTTAATGATCTCATTATGGGTAAGCTTGGGGCTTGAACCTTCGCGGTTGTTTTCCCAACACCTACAATTCAGTAGGTCACGGTCATGTTAATGATCTCATTATGAGTAAGCTTGGGGCTTGAACCTTCGCGGTTGGTTTCCCACACCTACGATTGATGAGGTCACAGTCATGTTAATGATCTCATTATGGGTAAGCTTGGGGCTTGAACCTTCGCGGTTGGTTTCACAACACCTACGATTCGAGAGTCACGCCACCGGGTGATCTCATTATGGGTAAGTCTGGGGCTTGAACCTTCGCGGTTGGTTTCCCAGCACCTGCAATTCAGCAGGTCACGGTCATTGGATGACCTCATTGTGATACGGCTTCGTGTCGTGGCTTCGGCCCTCATTGTGATATGGCTTCGTGTCGTGGCTTCGACCCTCATTGTGATACGGCTTCGTGCTGTGGCTTCGGCCCTCATTGATACAGCTTCGGGCTGTTTTGGCTTCGGGCCACTGTGGTGATTGACAGCTTCGGCTGAGTGATATTCAGGGTATTGTGATGATATACAGCTTCGGGCTGTTCGGATTTCAGGCCATTGTGATATACAGTTTCGGCTGAGCGGCTTTTCAGGCCTTTGTAATATAATGGTATTTCCATCGGAGCTTTCGGGCATTATAAATTCGTATTTACTTCAGTTTTTCTTTGGTTTACCTTCGAGTAATTCTTGGTTGCGTTCTGTATTGATGATTCGCCGTTGGGCACTTGTGTTCTAACCTGTTGAGCAGGTACTGATCATAGGCCGTGGGCAGAATGTTTCACGAATGCTCAATTCTTACTTTAGGTTGTGAGCATCTCGTATTACCATTACTATACTGTTCATTCTGCCCTTTGGATGCATATCATGTTGTACATGTATTTGATATGCATTATCTGGATGACTGACCCCATGGGGCGGAACATGTTTTCATGTTTTAGGTGTTTGCGAGGAGAGAGTTGAGACACAGGGGCATGACGATGGCGACGAGGTATTCGAGCGATACTAGTCCGAGATGTTTTGGTGTTCATGTCGGTCAGATAGTTTTGAGTACTCCAGTTTTGTCAGTTAATGTCATTTCGTATAATCCGAGCAAGGCTCGTGGATACTGTTGTATTTTATTTTGGCCATGTAAGCCCACTGTTGTCATTGAAATTCCATATCGGAATATTATGTTGGATGTCAATGTAGGGATTGTGATTCCGCTTTTGGTCAGTTAGTTGTATTTTTGGTCGTGTTAGCCTGGTGGATCTCCTGGTGTGGGGTCCACGGCACTTTAATGACCCAATGGGATTTGGGGGTGTTACAAAAGATGGTATCAGAGAATTGGGTTGTGAGATATCCTGATATGTGAGTTATGTGGCTCTACCGACGCGGTAGTAGGGGGACTATCAGGTTATGACAATCTGGACAGTCGGGTTTTGTGAGTCGTGGTAGTTGGACGACTGTATGAGTCTTTCTTTCATCGAGTCGTCGTCAGTGAAGACTAGTATCGCAAGACCTCGAAGCTTCGTATGACCTGTGTAAGGACTCGATTCTCTTGTATGTTCATACATTCATTATGGCATTGATTATACATGTTTTGTTGAAATCTGTAGGTAACATTTGTGTTATGATTCATTCATGATTATTTGTTTTGGAGCGTGTGGGCTCAGTATTAGCTATAATTAGCATGTTTGAGGTGACTATTTATCTGTTGAGTATGTATACTCGTGTTTGGCTAATGACTTAGCATTGTGGATTGGCCGTTGAGGCATATTTGAGCTTTGTTCATGATCGAGCGTTATTATTTCAGTATGGAAAGAGGAATCCGCGGATGTGGCAGAGGGGGTAAAGGCTACAGAGCAGGCCGAAACCCCGAACCTCGTGTTTATGCACGTACGGATGCCGAGATGGATCAGAATTCGGCTGGAGATGTGACTTATGCGATCGATTTCCCTTCAGGACGTCATACTCGAGGAGTCGATCAGACTGAGAGTGGACCCGTCGACCCTTTCTTGCTTATGAGGGGCATGATGATGCAGATGACTCAGATGACGCAGATAATGGAGACCATGCAGACCTCAGTGGTTCGTGGTCCACCGCAGTAGGGATCCCAGGTGCCGTTTTACAGACAGGCTGGGAGAGTGAGTCAGATTATCGGCGATATCACTCGTCAGAGGCCGTCTACTTTTGAGGGTTCGTCGGAACCAGCTGATATTTTTCATTGGCTTGAACATTTTGATAAACTCTTCAACATGGTTCAGTGTCCGGAAGAGAGTAAGGTGGCAGTGGCGGCTTACTATTTGAGTAAGGGTGCTTATTCGTGGTGGCTTTCCGTGAAACCCACCGATCGTGACTGTGTTTGGGGCGAGTTCAAGACCCTCATGTTAGAGAGGTATTATCCGGCTCCACTTCGTGAAGCCAAGCTGTCGGAGGTTTTGAACCCCGAATCCATCGAGGACGAGGGTTTTATTGTTATTGCGGAGAAGTTTCAAGGACTTATTCAATTTGCTTCTTCTGTTATCCATACTGATGCGGATAAGATCAAGTATTTTAGCAAGAGGCTAAACCCGCAGTTGAGGATGCAGTTGTTCAATCATAATTATAACTCACTTGGCGAATTCATCGAGAAGGATCTTGGAGCAGAGCTTTTGATCAAGGAGCTTGCTCGGAAGAACCCTTCAGTTTCTTCCGGTGAGAGGACTAGGATGCCGGTTCGTTCAGAGGTACATCGGGCTCCGACGTCCAGGAGGTCGTTTTCTAGTCGTCCTCGTGCTGGGAAAGCATATTCTTCTCGGGCGATGAGTTCGACCGTTGTTTGCTTTAATTGTGATACAATAGGACATCGCAGTACTGTAACACCCCAAACTAGGCGGATATTACAGTGCCGTGGACCCCCGACTGGGACCCACCAGGTGGATGAAAATGAATGAATTACACAGGGTGAATGTAGTACCGAACCACATTACAACATTAATTACTCCGATGAGGAGTTTCATACAACACACCCAGGATAATACAGAATACATGTATATTTTATATGAAGATAAAATACACAACACTGAATGAAACGGAATAACCAAGTGAAAATCTGCAGCGGAAAATAAATGACAACAATAGGAATGACTGAAAGGATTTTGGGCCCCCTACTAGTATCACTAGGACTCCTCGACATCAACATGCTATTCCCGTGCGTTTGCCTTGCCATGACCTGAAAAACAAAATCCCCAAACGGGGTCAGTTACAAAGAACAACAATCCTCAAGGGTTGAAAAATACACAATCATGATTTAACTGAAGTTATGAAATATTCTTAGTTATGAATTACGCTGAAGAGGAGTATCATAGTACGCCCGTAATGTTCTGTGCAAGTGTACAACACCCGTCCGTGTACCTAATTAGTCTCACGGTGTAACGCTTTCCCGTGTGCACGGTCTAATGTATCGGTGAACCCAATACATAACCATCGTGTGCCCGACTAAAAATTCCACACAGCCACACCCGGCCACGCAATATGAACCCAGAAGGTCATATGAACGAGAATGACCACACTGAATATCAATGAATAATAATTCGACAAGGCCAAGAATGACTCACCGAGATGAAAATAATAGTGAAGTAAATGACAGCTCAATGAAATGATTGGAACTGTCATTCCTTATGACTGAAGTGATTAATTGACAATAACAAGATTTGATACGGTTAATACAATGATGAATGAGTTATGATTATGAATGAACAACAATAAAAGGGATGAATATCCTTTTAACCGAGTAAGAATTAACTTACTCAACACCGGTGATAATTATCCTTCCACGAACAACGTCCTAATTGAGATACCGGTCGCTCGAACAACCTTGAATTATACAATATCCAACAACCCGTTCAATATACGAATCAAACACGAATCTAACGAACTCAAAACGTCGATACGATTAAACTAAATCCATTGAGGCATTAAATCAAACACGTTGCGGCCAAACTCCGATTGTTTACAATCAAACCTCAATATACCAATATCAAATCCCCCAAGAAGTATTTCAAACCAACAAAATATCTTCAATATGATTAATAATCCAAGACGAATATCCGAAAACGTAATTACAACGACAATTAATCGAAAACCCCCAATTTCAACTCGATATTCAAAATGTTCTTGAATAATCCCTCAATAATCCAATGAATCCTTATACAAACTCATAATCATATACATATCCCTTCATATAACATGATTATAACGTCCAAAACATCATATCTCAACACAAAATCGAAGTCCAAGGTGTTGAAGGAATTACCTCTTGAAGATCCAACCAATTCGATCCGATGAAAACGTGTAAAATCGACTATCCAAGCTTCCCAAATGATTGAAGGTGATGAAAAATACACACTCAAATGATAATTGATGAAGAAATCTCTCCCTCAAGCTATTCTCTCTCGGTTACAGGTGGAAGAGATGGAAGAAATGAGCTGAAATGCTCAAAAAACGAATTTATAGGGGTTGACTCGGTGACAGACTCGACCGTGTCCGCCTGACACTGCCGCGCGCGCACTGACGGCAGGGACTCGACCGTGTCCTGCTTGACACGGTCGCGGCGCGGAGGGCCTTCCGATAGTGACCCGTCCGACAACGACTCGGCATGACTCGACCGTGTCCTGGAACACGGTCGGGCGTGTCGGCAGTTGGTTCTGGCTTATCTGGAAGAGTTCGACTCGGCCGTGCCAGACGACACGGTCGGGTCCTGAGATAGAAACTTTGGCATTTCCGGATGAGTACGGCACGGGCCGTGTCGGACGACACGGCCGAGTTCGGTCGGCAGTGATCGGCCAAAACTGAAAAAAATGAGCGGGTGAGTTAAAACGACCATAACTCTCTCGTCCGGACTCCGATTGACTCACCGTTTGAACCATTGGAAAGCTAACTCGATGCTCTATAATATTGCAAAGATTTAGAATTTTTGGAGTTACCAAAAATTAATGGTGATCTAGCAAAGTCGAACTCATATGAGGAAAGTTGAAACAATGAACAATAATGATACACAACTCGAAGTTTTTCCGAACGGTGAACACGGGTGAATGAACATGATTGATGAATGATTATAAATGAGTGAAAATCCACTGAGTGACAATCACCGAATGAAATTACTGAATGATAATGACTGAATTACAACCGGGTATTACATACACCCCCCTTAAAAGAGTTTCGTCCCCGAAACTAAGGGTCAAACAACTCGGGATAACTCTCCCGCATACTATCCTCGGTTTCCCAAATAGTCTCTTCGACTCCGTGTCTGGACCACTGAATCTTGACCAAAGGGATCGTCTTGTCCCTCAACTGTTTGATTCGCCGCTCCAATACTCGTAAAGGATGCTCCTCGTACGAATGATCATCCGCGATCTCGATTTCGTCGAACTGAAGTATGTGACTCAGGTCAGCAACATACTTCCGCAACTAAGAGACATGAAACACATTATGAATTCGGCTCAATGCCGGAGGCAAAATCAATCGATAAGCTAACTCGCCTACTCGATCCAAAATTTCAAACGGTCCAATGAATCTCGGACTCAACTTCACCCGTTTTCCGAAATGGAAAATACCTCGACTCGGGGATACCTTGACCAAAACGTGGTCACCCGTCTCGAACTCTAGTGGTCGACGACGATTATCTACATATGATTTCTGTCGACTCTGAGCTGTCAACATACGACTCTTGATCAAAGCTACCTTCTCCCGAGCGGCTATAAGCATATCGGGCTCGGTGCCTATTGATTCTGACAAGTCATCCCAACACAAAGGAGATCGACAACGACGACCGTACAAGGCCTCGTGAGGTGCCATCTTAATGGAGACATGTCAACTATTATTATACGTGAACTCGATCAGTGGTAGTTGGGCTTCCCAATCGTCCTTCCAATCGAGGACGCATGCCTTCAACATGTCCTCTAATGTCTGAATAGTTCTCTCTGATTGTCCGTCGGACTGAGGATGAAAGGCGGTACTGAGATTGAGCTGAGTCCCCATAGCACGATGAAATGATTTCCAACATGAGACACGAATCGTCCGTCACGATCAGAAACGATACTCTTAGGGGCACCGTGAAGTCTCACTATCTCCTTGATGAAAAACTGGGCTAGTCTCTTGGGACTCCACATATCCTTGATTTCAAGGAAATGAGCTAAATTAGTAAAGCAGTCCGCGATCGCTCAGATCGTATTCATGCCACGACGACTCGTCGGCAATTCGTGATGAATTCCATAGAAATGTCTTCCCACTTCCACTCCGGAATAGGGAGAGGTTTCAGCATACCCGTCGGTCGCTGATGTTCAATCTTGACTTGTTGACAGGTTAAGCATCTCGAAACAAGTTCTGCGACTTCTCGCTTCATATTACTCCACCAGTAATTTTGTTTCAAGTCCTTGTACATCTTGCTGGACCTTGGATGAACAGAATAAGGGGTAGCATGAGCTTCTCTCAAAATCGAGTTTTTTTAAACTCATCATTCGCCGGTACACACATCCGATTCTTAAATCTCAAAAGTCCATCCTCGTGGACCACGAATCCAGGGGCTTTCCCCTGAACCACATCCTCACGAATGCGCAACAATGCTGGGTCTGAACCCTGATTCTCCCTGATTGCATCCTTAAGAAATGATGAAATCTCTAACATATAAAGCTGTCCCTGAACTCGCTGAAGCCAGACCTCGATCTTGGGTCTAAGGAATTCCTGCTGAAGCTCCTTCTGAACTGTTAAACGAGCAAGCATCTGCTCCTGAACGGACTTACGACTCAAGGCGTCGGCGAAAACGTTCGCCTTGCCCGGGTGGTAAAGGATTTCGATATCAAAATCTTTGATTAGTTCCAACCACCGCCTCTGTCGCATATTTAACTCCTTGTGAGTAAATATATACTTTAAACTCTTATGATCGGTGAATATCTTACAGGTAACGCCATAAAGGCAACGACGCCAAATCCCCAACGCGAAAACCACGGCTGCTAGCTCCAGGTCGTGGGTTGGATAATTAACCAGCTAATCCGAGGAAACATCGGATTTACTTAATATCTTATGGAGGTTGCCAATCTCGGATAGTCTCCGTCTTCTGAGGGTCCACACGAACTCTGTCAGATGAAATTACATGCCCGAGAAAGTCACTTCGGACCTCCAGAACTCACATTTGGAAAACTTTCCATAAAGTTGCTCTCGTCTCAACACGTCGAGAGCCTGAAGAAGATGAACCTCGTGTTCCTCTCGGCTAAGAGAATAAATCAAAATGTCTTCGATGGAGACAACAACAAACTGATCCAAAAAGTCGATGAAAACCCGATTCATTAACCCCATGAATACCACAGGTGCAATAGTTAGCCCGAACGGCATAACTACGAACTCATAATGACCATAGCGTGTACGAAACACTGTCCTCGCGATATCCGACTCTCGAATCCGCAACTGGTGATATCCAGATCTTAAGTCGATCCTGGAAAATACTGAGGCTCCCTGAAGTTGATCTAAAAGATCATCAATACGGGGTAAAGGATACTACTCTTGATCATCACCCTGTTCAACTCCTGGTAATTAATACACACACGAGACGAGCCATCCTTCTCCTTGACAGATCACACTGGTGTTCCTCACGGGGACGCAATCGGTCGGAGATAACCTTTCTCGAACTACTCCTCAAGTTGAATCTTCAACTCCTGCATTCAGTCGGGCCATCCGATACGGTGCCTTCGATAAAGGGGACGACTGGCCCAACTCACTCCCGAATTCCCCTACTCTATGTGAAGGCAACCAGATAACTCGTCTGGAAATACATCTTCAATCGATGACAATGATACCACGAATGATTGAACATTTCGATTGCCCTAGAATGGTCAATCGATAAAAAGAGATACCAATAATGATTGAACAACTCGATTGCCTTAGAAAGGCCAATCGATGGAAATGATGAAATGAATGATTGAATAACTCGATTGCCCTAGAAAGGTCAATCGATGAAAATGATACTAGGAATGATTGAATAACTCGATTGCCTAGAAAGGCCAATCGATGAAAATGATACAATGAATGATTGAATGACTCGATTGTCTTAGAAAGGCCAATCGATGGAAATGATGCAATGAATGATTGAATAGTTCGATTGCGGAATTTCTCTCGCTTTCGTCATAATAATACTTCTTACGAACAACGGGATTACTTCCTTGAAGCACACATTCGACAACTAACGGCGGAAGATAGCGACCAAACGCTAACAAACATCGAAGATAGTATCAATACGATCAAACCAACTAATACCGAAAATTAAATCGTCCTAAGATAAATTCACCACGATTAGATCCATCAATCAATCGCGGTCGTTAAGCTCAATTCGGTATGATTAGAAAATTCTTCCATCGTCGGGTAGGCCGATGGTATGAGGTCCACAAGCAATAGGACTATCCCGAAATAAGTCTATTCAAGCATGATTCGAAAATGAATGAATGTGGTGTACCAAAGATCAAAAGGTACACACAAGTTGAAATAAAATTACGAGTATACGAAATCAATCGGGCCACGGATCGTCGATCCTCCTCATCATATGAATGCAGGACTTGCCGCCCCGAACCGGACGCTCCGTCTCGATAAATACGAGCTCCAACTCTATTTGCTTCCATTGTCTTAAACGATGACAAAGCGATCGATTCTCAAACGCTTGGTTGCTTGGGCTGAGATGACGCCGGAGCCGACTTAGAGTCCTTTCGGCAAAAACGGGCCCTATGCCCCGCAATTCCACAGTTATGGCATGAGACAGTCTGCCTCGGACACTTAGCACTGACATGACCCTGTTCTCCACAGTTGAAACAGGTGATGGCCGAACTGGCCGCTCGGGATTGAGATCTCGCACGATTATGCGCCGAAGGAGGTCGCTCAGAAACGATAGGACCCACACGAGGCTTCTTGAAGGTTGACTGACCGCCTTCGGGTTGATTACGCTTCGTTGATTTCTTGCTGACAGATGAAGGTTGTTGTTCAGCACTTTCCTTAGCAGCCGTCTCATACGGGAGAGTTCGCTCGATTAATCCGGTCAGAGTGGCGCAATGATGATTGAGCAACTGCACATGGGTCATCATGGCCTGCATAAAACTGAGTGGATCAACCCGAACATCTCCTGATCGAGCCGAATCCTGGGCACGATTTCCCGACAACGAGTGATTATTTCCCGGGTTTCGGCCCGCACCGCGGCCTCTCCCCGTGCATCCCCTGACAGCTCTCCCCATACTGAAGTAGGAAGGTCGCATAATGATTATATTTCCCGCATGATTAGCACGTTATGATTATGTCATGAGATGATGAAAATGAGTATACATGCTCTAATTTAGTGATTATATGAATGATTTACTGAAGTTACATGATTATCTGATGAAATTCTTGAATTGATTAACTTGAATAACTTAACAAGATTGATAATATGATCATCCAGATTGACAACTAAGTAATGAAATGAATTGAGTAATTAATGAGTTAACATGATCGTCCTGATTATTAACTGAGTAATGAAATGGATTAAGTGATTAATGAGTTAACATGATCGTCCTAATCACAATGAATGATGATGTTTGAGGATTGTTAATTGATGAATGATGAATGAATGACTATTGCCAGAAATTATACCATGGCGTTAGAAATCTTACAGTTCTTTCGGTCTGATTGGCTTGGCATTTGCACAGGTCACACGTGACGCGAAAGTCCAATGATACTAGTCTGATAACGATGATTTCAAATGAGACATGACTCGGAAGGTAGTATTCAAAACCACGCTCCGATACCAACTCTGTAACACCCCAAACTAGGCGGATATTACAGTGCCGTGGACCCCCGACTGGGACCCACCAGGCGGATGAAATTGAATGAATTACACAGGGTGAATGTAGTACCGAACCACATTACAACATTAATTACTCCGATGAGGAGTTTCATACAACACACCCAGGATAATACAGAATACATGTATATTTTATATGAAGATAAAATACACAACACTGAATGAAACGGAATAACCAAGTGAAAATCTGCAGCGGAAAATAAATGACAACAATAGGAATGACTGAAAGGATTTTGGGCCCCCTACTAGTATCACTAGGACTCCTCGACATCAACATGCTATTCCCGTGCGTTTGCCTTGCCATGACCTGAAAAACAAAATCCCCAAACGGGGTCAGTTACAAAGAACAATCCTCAAGGGTTGAAAAATACACAATCATGATTTAACTGAAGTTATGAAATATTCTTAGTTATGAATTACGCTGAAGAGGAGTATCATAGTACGCCCGTAATGTTCTGTGCAAGTGTACAACACCCGTCCGTGTACCTAATTAGTCTCACGGTGTAACGCTTTCCCGTGTGCACGGTCTAATGTATCGGTGAACCCAATACATAACCATCGTGTGCCCGACTAAAAATTCCACACAGCCACACCCGGCCACGCAATATGAACCCAGAAGGTCATATGAACGAGAATGACCACACTGAATATCAATGAATAATAATTCGACAAGGCCAAGAATGACTCACCGAGATGAAAATAATAGTGAAGTAAATGACAGCTCAATGAAATGATTGGAACCGTCGTTCCTTATGACTGAAGTGATTAATTGACAATAACAAGTTTTGATACGGTTAATACAATGATGAATGAGTTATGATTATGAATGAACAACAACAAAAGGGATGAATATCCTTTTAACCGAGTAAGAATTAACTTACTCAACACCGGTGATAATTATCCTTCCACGAACAACGTCCTAATTGAGATACCGGTCGCTCGAACAACCTTGAATTATACAATATCCAACAACCCGTTCAATATACGAACCAAACACGAATATAACGAACTCAAAACGTCGATACGATTAAACTAAATCCATTGAGGCATTAAATCAAACACGTTGCGGCCAAACTCCGATTTTTTACAATCAAACCTCAATATACCAATATCAAATCCCCCAAGAAGTGTTTCAAACAAACAAAATATCTTCAATATGATTAATAATCCAAGACGAATATCCGAAAACGTAATTACAACGACAATTAATCGAAAACCCCCAATTTCAACTCGATATTCAAAATGTTCTTGAATAATCTCTCAATAATCCAATTAATCCTTATACAAACTCATAATCATATACATATCCCTTCATATAACATGATTATAACGTCCAAAACATCATATCTCAACACAAAATCGAAGTCCAAGGTGTTGAAGGAATTACCTCTTGAAGATCCAACCAATTCGATCCGATGAAAACGTGTAAAATCGACTATCCAAGCTTCCCAAATGATTGAAGGTGATGAAAAATACACACTCAAATGATAATTGATGAAGAAATCTCTCCCTCAAGCTATTCTCTCTCGGTTGCAGGTGGAAGAGATGGAAGAAATGAGCTGAAATGCTCAAAAAACGAATTTATAGGGGTTGACTCGGCTGACAGACTCGACCGTGTCCGCCTGACACGGTCGCGGCGCGCAGCTGGCCGGCAGGGACTCGACCGTGTCCTGCTTGACACGGTCGCGGCGCGGAGGGCCTTCCGATAGTGACCCGTCCGACAATGACTTCGGCATGACTCGGCCGTGTCACGGAACACGGTCGGGCGTGTCAGCGATGGTTCAGCTTATCCGGAAGAGTTTGACTCGGCCGCCGTGCGACACGGTCGGAGTCTGAGACAGAAACTTTGGCATTTCCGGACGAGTACGGCACGGGCCGTGTCGGACGACACGGCCGAGTTCGGTCGGCAGTGATCGGCCAAAACTAAAAAAAATGAGCGGGTGAGTTAAAACGACCATAACTCTCTCGTCCAGACTCCGATTGACTCACCGTTTGAACCATTGGAAAGCTAACTCGATGCTCTATAATATTGCAAAGATTTAGAATTTTTGGAGTTACCAAAAATTAATGGTGATCTAGCAAAGTCGAACTCATATGAGGAAAGTTGAAACAATGAACAATAACGATACACAACTCGAAGTTTTTCCGAACGGTGAACACGGGTGAATGAACATAATTGATGAATGATTATAAATGAGTGAAAATCCACTGAGTGACAATCACCGAATGAAATTACTGAATGATAATGACTGAATTACAACCGGGTATTACAAGTACTCGGTGCTCGATGCAGTCTATTGCTTGTTTTCTGTGTGGGAGGCAGGGACACCTTCAGAAATACTGCAGGGGTTCTAGTGTCAGTAGATCTCAAGGGAGCTCACGGGCCTCGAGAGATTTTGTTGCTTCAGTCCGTACTCCATCCAAGGGGTCGTATCGGGCTTCGGGAGCCAGAGGTTTGGAC
The DNA here is from genome assembly GCA_033398695.1 of Orobanche coerulescens. NCBI lineage: Eukaryota > Viridiplantae > Streptophyta > Magnoliopsida > Lamiales > Orobanchaceae > Orobanche > Orobanche coerulescens. The sequence continues at coordinate 85,696,407 of CM065809.1, forward strand.
ACTTTAGGAAGAGCGGCGAGATCAGATTTGGGTCTTTCTCGAGTCGATGAGATCGAGAAGTTCGATGATCTGGAGGAGGTTGATTTCGGGTACATTTGAGATGTAGTATTGATTTGTATTTTCCTTGTTTCTCGGATTGATATTTGACTCAGTCTGTATTGTAATATTGTGGTTGTGAACCATTTATTATTGATATATCTTGTTATGATAGCTTTTGAGAATCTTGAGATTTGACGTCGTCTGATGCGTTATTCTTTTCCTTTCGGTATTGTACCCGAGATTTTTGTGGTGATCTGGGTAAATGTTCATTGTGATTCGAGACGTCAAGTTGCGAGGACTTGAGTGTGCGTTTGATATGGTCCCGAGGACTATTCGTGCATTGTTATTTTCTTTTGTGGTGCGAGTCCGTGATTACATGGGCGTCCGACGCTGACGAGAATGGGGAAGTGTACACCAATGGTTGTAGGCATGTACAATGAGCGGCTCCCTCGAGACGTGTATGCCGGTGTTACGAGTCATGCGGTCAGTACGACTTCCTAGCTGGTCTCTAGCGGGAGAGTTATGATTCGGCTGATCTCGCAGTTGGTTGAGTGTTTTTATCTCCTGTTTTTCGCCGTGATCGGACAGAAGGAGATATGGGAACTCGTGGGGTTGAGCCGATTACTCAGTTGGAGTTGTTCATATTGAGGGGTATTCCTGTAGATGTTGTTTTCAGATCCTGATGGATAGTTCGTACCCCGTGTTTTGTACCCTGAGTTTCGGGGACGAAACTCTTTTTAAGGGGGGGAGTATGTAATATCCGGGGATAATTTTTTTCGTGTTACTGTTGATTTGTACGTATTCATTTGGAATTGTACAAGTATTATTGTTTTGGACTGATACAATGAATATTGTATTGGAATATTTCGGGATCGAAATATTATACTTGTCGTCGGGTTGGTTTCGTCGTTTGAATGTTGGTTGGAGAGTTTGGATTTTTTGGTTAAGTTCATAGCCTTAGCGTACGCTACGGGTGTAGTATTACGTACGCTAACGTGTTGCCATTACGTACGTTATGCCTGTAAGGTTACGTACGTAATGCTTGGTAGGTGGCAGGAACCTTCCTCGTGGTTACTTTCGGCTGGTGGGTCCCGAGCATCTTCCGATCGGGTCTCACTATTGCAGTCAACGGACCCTTATGTACGTTAAGAGGTGAGCTCTACGTACGTAATGCAGGTCTTGTTAATGTATGTAATAAGTTTTTGTTTACGTACGTTAAGCCCTTCGTATTTTAGTCCAGTTAGTTCTGGATTTAGCTTTGCGTACGTTAATATTTTTACATAGCGTACGTAAAGGCCCTTACGTATGTTAGCATGGGCGTATAACGTACGTAATGGACTTGTCAGTCTATTTATCTTGGTTTCGTATTTCATTTCCTCACGAACCAAAACACATTTTCTCTCCCTAGAATCGTCCGATTGGACTTGTTATTGATGTTTAGCCCCTTCCAACTCGATCTTGATCATCCTAGATTGGATTGAAGCTTGAAGTTGGAAGCTTGTTGGTGCTCCTTTGGTGTTTGGAGGCTTCTTCTTGTTCTTCTTTGGTAAGTTCCCTCAATCTCTTGTTCTTCAAGTGATTTTCGAGTTTTTGATGTTGTTTTCTTCGGGTATTGTTTGATTAATGGAGTATATCATGATTCTTCATGGTTTTGATAAACTTTTGATGAAGAACATGATGGTATTGCTTGAGTTGGATTATGTTCTTGATGTTTTAGATTGTTTGGAGGTTTTAATCATGTCTAGGAAAGATTATGTTAAGATTGTTATATGATTAACATAGTCTTGAGATGATTATTGTTGTTGGTGGTGTTCTTGAAAGATTTTAACCATTTTAGTAAGGATTTATGATGATTAGGAGGTGATTATCATAATTTGAAAATGGTTGAGTGAATCTTGTTGTTTATGATTATTGATGAAGGATTTACTGATACAATGAATCTTGATTCGAATTCGTGATGTATTGATGAAGGATTTTTGTTTCAGACATCATGATTATTGAGTTGATGATGTTCTTGGGGGTGATAATGATAATATTGATAATATTATCATTGTAGGAGGATCAATTTGATGATATTGGTGATATTATCATTTTGAGATGTTTGTTTTGATGATTGTTCTTAAGTGAATCTTGTTGAATGGATTTCACAAGTGTTAAGAACGTAATGATCATGTTAATTGATCATCGAGGTGTTGGAGGATGTTGTAATTCATAGTTGAGAACTATGATATTAGTTCGTGCGGTGTGATCGATTCGTGTTTGAATCGGGCTTTGTCCTTGTCATTATTTTCTATTGATTTTGTGTTTTTGAATGAATCGTTTTCATTCAAGGTTATTCGAGTGTTTGTGATCGTCGGGAGGCACCGTTCGTCGTTTCGTGCCAGGACGTTGATCGTGGAAGGACTTTCTTGCCTTCGGTTTGAGGCAAGTTTTATAGTTGTACTAGTGAATGAGATTAATGTTATCATATATATATGTATGAATGTGTTGTATCATTTCGAGACATAGTCTCTTCGTGATATATTGATATTTGGGAATTGTTTGATACAATACCCTTCGGTGATTATGCCAGATATGATTGTTATTCGTTAACGGCCGGTTTAAGCATTGAGATTCTTGTTGTCGATAGCCGGTTTTGCGGTATCGATGTATCGATTATTATTATTGACGCTAATGTCGTTCTGAGGCATCGTTGAATCGTTATTATCAAATTGGAACTGTTGTTATGATGTTGCATTGGCCGATTGAAGGCGTTTGATATATTCGTTTATCATCTCTGTTTCGGTGGTCGGTTTAAGGCACCGGGACATCTATTCTATCGTATCATTGGTTATCGATTGACCGTTCTAAGGTAATCGAGGTATTGAATTGGAATTATCGAAGATAATTCCCATCCATCATATTATTGGTTATAGATTGACCGTTCTAAGGTAATCGAGGTATTGAATTGGGATTATCGAAGATAATTCCCATCCGTCGTATTATTGGTTATCGATTGACCATTCTAAGGTAATCTAGGTATTGAATTGGGATTATCTAAGATAATTCCCATCCGTTGTATTATTGGTTATCGATTAACCGTTCTAAGGTAATCGACATATTGAATTGGGATTATCTAAAACACTTCCCATCCGTTGTATCGTGTTATCGATCGACCGTTCTAAGGTGATCGGTGTATTGAATTGGGACTGTCAAGGATAGTTCCCATCCGTTGAGTCGTCATAATCGATTGGCCATTCCAAGGTAGTTGAGGTATTTTGAATTGGGACCGTCGAGGACGGTGCCCATCCGTGAGTATTTTTTTTTATCGTGTTGGCCGATTCAAGGCAGCACACTATTATTCTTGTGAATTCGATAATCTGGTAATCGTTGTCGTTTGTGACTAATTGTGGAGGCTAGTTCGGCTAGTACTCGATGGGTAAGCTTGGGGCTTGAACCTTCGCAGTTGGTTTCCCAACACCTACAGTTCAGTAGGTCACGGTCATGTTAATGATCTCATTATGGGTAAGCTTGGGGCTTGAACCTTCGCGGTTGGTTTCCCAACACCTACAGTTCAGTAGGTCACGGTCATCTTAATGATCTCATTATGGGTAAGCTTGGGGCTTGAACCTTCGCGGTTGGTTTCCCAACACCTACAGTTCAGTAGATCACGATCATGTTAATGATCTCATTATGGGTAAGCATAGGGCTTGAACCTTCGCGGTTGGTTTCCCAACACCTACAGTTCAGTAGGTCACGGTCACTGGGTGATCTCATTATGGGTAAGTCTGGGGCTTGAACCTTCGCGGTTGGTTTCCCAGCACCTGCAATTCAGCAGGTCACGGTCATTGGATGACCTTATTGTGATACGGCTTCGTGCCGTGGCTTCGGCCTTCATTGTGATACGGCTTCGTGCCGTGGCTTCGGCCCTCATTGTGATACGACTTCGTGTCATGGCTTCGGCCCTCATTGATACAAATGGGCCGTTTGCCGGCCACCTGTGGTGATTAATGACTTTACCGAGTGACATTGAGGTATTGTGATGATATACTGACTTGTCATTTCGGCTTTCGAGCCATTGTGATATCTGATTTTAATGAGCGGCTTTTCAGGACTTTGTAATGTAATGGTATTTCCATCGGAGCTTTCGGGCGTTGTAAATTCGTATACTTCAGTTTTTGTTTGGTTTACCTTCGAATAATTCTTGGTTGTGTTCTGTATTGATGATTCGCCGTTGGGCACTTGTGTTCTAACCTGTTGAGCAGGTACTGATCGTATGCCGTGGGCATAATGTTTCACGAATGCCCGATTCTTACTTTGGGTTGTGAGCATCTCATATTACCATTACTATACTGTTCATTCTGCCCTTTGGATGCATATCATGTTGTACATGTATTTGATATTCATTATCTGGATGACTGACCCCGTGGGGGCGGAACATGTTTTCATGTTTTAGGTGTTTTTGAGGAGAGAGTTGAGACACAGGGGCATGACGATGGCGACGAGGCATTCGAGCGATATTAATCCGAGATGTTTTAGTGTTCATGTCGGTCAGAAAGTTTGGAGTACTCCAGTTTTGTCAGTTAATGTCATTTCGTATAATCCGAGCAAGGCTCGTGGATACTGTTGTATTTTATTTTGGCCATGTAGGCCCAGTGTTGTCATTGAAATTCCATATCGGAATATTATGTTGGATGTCAATGTAGGGATTGTGATTCCGCTTTTGGTCAGTTAGTTGTATTTTTGGTCGTGTTAGCCTGGTGGATCTCCTGGTGTGGGGTCCACGGCACTGTAATGACCCAATGGGATTTGGGCGTGTTACAGACACCAACAATGCGGACTCCCCTCTGAAGCCTCGCTCGAGTGGCAAGCACATAACAATCTATCACCTCGGCATCAGAGTCTTCACGGCTAGACTCTACCTGGTCAAAAAATGCCTAGGTGAGAACATGCCCAATCTCCAAACACCGCACGATAGCATCACGTGGTTGCTCCCTAAACTGTAGGTACAACTTCTTCAGAGAGCCTCACTATTTCTTGGAGGCTCTACCACAAAAGGCTCATAAAGAGTAGCAGATGGTCGATTCACTCGCGTTGGAAGACTACGCTCACCCAACTGCTGCGGCCCGGCACTCTCATTAGGGCTGGCAATTTTCGGCACGACACGAAAACACGACACGAACCGACACGAAATTAATGGGTTAGTGTCAAGCCTTATTGGGTTCGGGTTCTTATCAGGTTGACCCAATAAGGACACGATAATTTCGGGTCGGGTTCGGGTTGGGTTCGGGTCGGGTTCAGGTAACCCGTTATGATTTATTTTTTTTAATAAATATTTATTAAAAAATAAATATTTAATAAATATTTAATAAATAATTTTTTAATAATTTATTTCTTCTAGACTTTTATTTGAGGTTTATAATTCTTATTGTTTTTTATCATTTTTTTTGTTAGTATTTATAGGTTATCAGGTTGTGATCGTGTTGAAACAGGTTTTTAACGTGTCGTGTCGTTATCGTGTTGCTATCGTGTCGGGTCAACACGAATCCAATCGTGTTTTTATCGTGTTCGTGTCGTGTCCGGATCGTGTTCGGGTTTGACCTTATCAGGTCGGGTTCGTGTTCGGGTTTAGAGAATCCTTATCAGGTCGTGTTCGGGTTTGACCTTAACAGGTCGGGTTGTTATCAGGTCAACCCGATAACGACCCGACCCGCACGATTTGCCACCCCTAACTCTCATCAATTTCATCATCCTCAGCATCCCTCTCACAACTATAACGATCAGAGACCTGTACAATTAGCTGCTCGATCTGAAAAACTGGCTGCTCAATCTAAAATAGATGCTACTGCTAAGAACTACTACTCTGGCCGGGAAACATCATACTATAATGACGCTCGTCCTGAAACCAATCGAATATCATACCATACTGCTGAGACGGCTCGTCAAATGGCTAGTACTGATGCTCATAATCCAGAAAACATAGAGTCGGCTGAAGGGGCTGCTCAGTCCGCTCAAAAGAATGCTGAATCTGAAAATGATGACTGTGCTAGATCTGAGAATGGTGGCTAGGCTAGCTCTGAGAATGGTGATTGTGGGCTGCACCAGAGACTGAGTGACGTAGAGGGTCAGGAATCCTCCGCTGGGTGCTGCTAATAGATGCAGAATGACGAGGCTGATCGAGAAACCTTTCATGGCTCCTAGCAGAGTGTGCATCGGGCTCCTAGAATGCCTATGCGTAGGTCCAAAGAAATCCACGATCTCATAAAGCATCCGGCGAGAAACTCGAGCAATAAATCCTGTCTCAGACTTGTCGTACAAGATCGCCTTCATACGGTGATCGAAGTACTCATCCTTGCTCGTGTTCTGGGTGTGGTTCGGAAAAAGAAGTCCGTGGATACAACACACCCTATCTGGTTGCATCTTCCGATCAGATGTCTCTGCACCATCTACTGGTGGGATACTCTCTCGGTGTCACTTCGACACTTTATGTGCCGACTCATGTGTAATCAATTTCCCAGCAGCCTTATTCAACCTATCCATAACTTTCTTTCTCGGCTTCGGAGGCTCATCCTCCTTGTTCTTCACAACTATTTGTATAGGCTTTATGAACTTAACATCATATGGCAAGCAATTCTCAAAACTCGGGTAGTAATACTCATCCTCATCCTTCTGCAGATGCGGTAAAGAGGGAAGTACTTTGTGCTGCAAAAAAAATCAGTAAAGCATCCCATTAGAGTAAAATCACATAACGTTGAAGAGATGAGTGAAGTCACAAGAAATACTTTTATAAATTTATGTACCTTTTCATCGAAGAAATGAGTGAAATCACATTACATCTTCCTCATAGTCCACATCAAACACCGGGTAACTTGGACAGATTTATTTCTAATTCCACACAATTCTCCCAACGAATGAATTATCTCGTACGACCATCTGTAAAGCCCAAACCAGACCATAAAAGTGATAGTCCTTATGTTCCTATCCCTCCTTCATGGCAACATTGTCTATGTAGTAGGACCCAAAGCCATAAGAACCCCAAGGAAACATATCCAACTGCTCGAAATCATCAACTAATGTCCATGCCCATGTCTCGTCCATCATGTCGTCACGGCATAAGATAAAATAGTAGTATATCAGCAAATTGGCAACCTTCACATAATCTCTTATGTCTCTACCAAAATCTCGAGCATTGAACTTCTTCGGCAGAACACTAACCTTAATATTTTTGCCATGGAGTTTTCTGTGGAAAATACCGCCAAACCGAAGCAGATGGTTGTCCTGTTGATGGAAGGTAGAGTTTTCAAAATGCAGTCTAGTGATCATGGTAAAATCACGGGCCGTAAAACGAATGGTTCTCCCGCAAACTTGGAACCACGACTCATAAGGGGGATTTGATCACCCTCCAACTAACGGGCAATCAAGTGATGCAGGGCAATATTTGTACTCCTATTTCTCCTAACTTTAATCAAACGCCCCAGGACCCTCTCGGTCAAGCTCTCGATAGCTCGATCACCAATTGCAAAATTGTGGCCCACACTTCTTAGTGTCTCAATTATCTCTTTAAATACCGCCTTCTGTATGTAAAGATTAACTTTCCGTGTAGCAAAGCACAATGTAGGTCTCTTCCATATGCAACCAGTCTGTAATATAGACATACAAACCATAAGAACCATGATAGAATGCTTAAGAAAACGAACAAAAAAATGTCACTGCTTGCACATGATGGCATGCACACGATTAACGCCCGTCGTGTGAAGACCAGCATGTGCAACACGACGGCTCACACGATCGAAGCCCGTCGTGTGTAGACCATCGTGTGCAAGGCAGAAGCCTTTGGTCTTCTTGCCCACGATAGATCACACGATCGACGATCGTCGTGTGTAAACCATCGTGCCCACGAAAGACCATCATGCACACGATGGTGTCATCTTCTTCAGCACCATCGTGAGACGATGAACAACCATCATGGCACGATCGTGTGTGAATAAAGTGCACTAATCGGCGGCTCATTGACGAAAGCCTCTTCAGTTGGAGTGTCACTAGCGTGTGAGAAACTTCTACCGTATTCAGATTCTCTGTCGTAGTTAGAGTTCGACATTTTCTTTCCGGTGATAGGGTTTCATTGGGGACCTTCGGATTTTGCGAGGGAGAGAGTTTTTTTTTGGAAAAGAGAGAAAGATTGGGTTGTTGGACCGTTTAGATTATTGTTGTTTGATTTTATTAGTTTTTTATTTTTTATCTTTTTTTTATCTTTTAGTGGTAGACCTAAGGGTAATAATGTCTTTTAACACATTTTAGTATCAAAAATTTATAATTTTAGAAATGAGGATATATAACTTGTTATTTTTATGATTTGGTACAAATAAATAGAGATCCTAATTTTATTAGCTGGCCTAGCGAGATGCAGTGTGAGGAGGCTGCATAGGGAAGAATGTAGTGAGAGAACTTCCTCTTACCCTTTCTCTCTCTCTCTAGAAAACTTCTAGTGTTCCATGGAGCCTCCGCAGATCTCTTCACACCGTAATGTTGAATAAAAAGGAAGTCTCCCAGAAGGCCAAAACCCTCTAAGAAAAGCACCACCCACTTCATTATATGTTTATTTATTGAATAATAAGTGAATATTCAGTCACTAAACCTTGCACCCTAGAAGCATAAAAAAAAAAAAAAAAAATCCTTTCCACAATCTCTTGTAATTTTTGTTGCTCCTAAGGATATGCTTCCTCATGGCTGCATTCTCTTGTTTTGCCTATTTTTCACTTCTCTCTCTTCTTTTAATGGGGATACAGCAAGTTCCTTGAATCTCACTCTCTCTCTACGTCATCAGAACCCAAACCCTGAATTTGTGGTTCAAGAAGTAAAAAGGTAACTTTACATTGTTGTGTTATTTCTCTTCAAAAAGAATTGAAAACCCCCTTTTGGGTTTTTGCTCATTAGGCATTATTTTTATTTCTGGACATATCTCTGATTTACCAGAGAAAAAAAATTGTTGAAATTTTCCATCTGGGTTTTGCTTTTGGCAGCTTTCTATTTCTGCATGATTTTGCGTTTAATATACCTGGGAAGTAATCTGGACTATAATCTTTGTAGCATATTAGCATTTCAAGATCTGTATCTCATTTAAATTCCGGTTTTACCCTCCACCAGTATTTTCCCTCTGATTTAGTTCATTTCTTAATCTAATTTACTGTTTTTGTAATTAATTTTTGGCAAATGTACTGTACATCATAAATCATTCACATTTATGAACTATCTTACTTTTGGCCACATTTATTGGTAAGCACACATTGGTCTCGAATTTTTGTTTAGGAGAGTAAATGAATCAATATCAAGAAGACGACGGATTTCGTCCACGTCATCATCATCATCCAACACCCAACCCCAATGCCTGACCGGAAACCCGATCGACGACTGCTGGCGGTGCGACCCCAAATGGGCCGCCAACCGCTACCGCCTAGCAGAATGTGCCGTCGGCTTCGGGAAATCCGCCGGCGGCGGCAAAGATGGCCGCATTTACGTCGTCACCGACTCCTCCGATCGAGACGTGGTGAAACCTACGCCCGGCACCCTCCGCCACGCCGTCATCCAGGACGAGCATCTCTGGATCGTTTTCAAATCTAGCATGGCCATCAAGCTCAAGCACGAGCTGATCGTCAACAGCCATAAGACCATCGACGGCCGTGGGGCCTACGTGCGGATAACGGGGAACGGATGCATCACTCTGCAGTATATCAGTAATGTGATCATCCACAATGTGCACGTGTATGATTGTAGGCCGTCCGGTAATACCGATATAAGGTCCAGCCCCACGCATTTCGGATACAGGGGAAAATCGGATGGGGATGGGATATCGATATTCGGGTCGAGGAATATATGGATCGATCATTGTACTCTTTCGCACTGTACTGATGGCTTGGTGGATGTGATTATGGGGTCCACGGGTATTACTATATCGAACAATTATTTTTCACATCACAATGAGGTTATGTTGTTGGGGCACGATGATAACTACTCGCCCGACTCGGAAATGCAGGTTTAGCTTCTTTGTTTGTTTGGTTTGGGTGGTCTGAAATGTGCATTGTAGTTGCCTAGTTCTTTTATGCTAGTTATTTGTACTTGGTGATTTTTTTCTTTTTTTTTTTGCATGAAATTAGGTGACGATAGCTTTTAATCGATTCGGGGAGGGATTGGTGCAGAGGATGCCTAGGTGCAGGTTGGGTTATGTACATGTGGTGAACAATGATTATATCGAATGGAAGATGTATGCAATTGGAGGGAGTGCGAATCCTACGATCAATAGTGAGGGTAATCGGTATACGGCTTCTACCGATCCTAGTGTCAAGGAGGTCATTTCTTACATTGTGCAATTTATATATTTATTTGTGATATATATATATATATATTGGTTTACAAACACAAATTTGTTTGGCCGATAGGTGACTAGACGCGAGGATACGAAAGTCGGGGAGTGGTCCGACTGGAACTGGAGGACGAACGGTGACATAATGTTAAATGGTGCATTTTTTGTGCCATCAGGTGAAGGGGCCAGTTTGCAGGCCTCTAGTGTCGAGCCCAAATCTGCTAACTACATTGACCAGCTGACCATGAATGCCGGTGTTATTGGCGGCCCAAGGTACATGCACATACAACACAATTCTTTATAGTTCCGGGGAATTCTTACCTACATTGTTTGTAGGACCTCCGTATCCGCATGATCACAAACACACGCAGAAACATGTGTGTGTGTGGATCAGGCGGTCGGGAGACTTCTACAAGCACTTTATTCTTGTGAGTTATGTCTCAATTGGTGAATCTTTGCATCCTCTGTTTTGCATTATCTTTCAATCATTAGGTTCAAAGTAACTTACTTAATATTATTATGAGGGGAGAAAAAAAGAATTCGCCTAAGATACCAAGTGAGAAAATTTATTCTGTTTTTTTTTTTTCCAATTTGAAATGAAAAAATTTACTTACATTCTTCATTTTCATCTGAAAATAGATAAAATTAATGTCCACTTTTGAACCAATGTCAATATCAACATCATGTAGTAATTCCTCTCAAGTCAAACTCGGCACTTTATATATTAAGAGTTGGTCCATCCTCCCCTTAAGAGGCCTTATTTATGGGTTGGGTCAGTGCACATTCCTCACGTAGTGCGATTTCACGTCTGACGCACTACACGGGCACAGATGCAGATCGATGCTCCATCTAGTGCATCAACCTGCGCTGTCCATGCACGCTACGTATAGTGCATCCGACAGGGGAGGCACTACATGGGGGTGTACCATGGACGGTATCTTATTTATGGGTATAGAATCTTTACCAAGTCTTTATGGGACAACATAACTCAACATTGTACACTCTCCCATTGAGACCATAAGTTATGGTGACCAAAATAACCCATGGTCATGGTGACGATTCAATATTGGGTCACCAAGTGAGATTTGGTGAGCCGATACTCGGTCATCAAAGTATTTTCTTATTTTAAAAGGGACGACGTTGTTTAAAAAGCTACAAGCGTCTCAGTTTGGTTGTGATTTTAGTTACCCAACAGCCAAAATTATTTTGGGTCGAGTAATGTGACTCAATATTAGGTCACATAATGTATTGTGACCAAAAATTAGGTCACAATTTTAGATTGATGGGATGGGACCAAAATTTTGGAACGCCCGCGAGTGACACCGACAAATCTCTAGGCGCGTGACATCATGGTCAAGTCTGGAGCCAAAGTGTTTGTTGTTTTAGTTAAAAAATAGGGCCCCACCAAATTTGTCCACCAATGATGTTCAAAAAATAAATTAAAAATGCATATTATCCTGTTTCATGCTTTCCAGCCCATGGATGTGGGCCACTAAACCTTTCTGGATCCCCCCCCCCCATAGAGCCAGCTTATTGCCGGTGCTTTTGTACTGTAAGGTAAAGGAGGGTCATTCTTTTCTTGCAGTGCATGTATAATCAAATGGGTGTCGTTGGTGAAAAAAATACTTTTCTTTTTAAAAATTTCAAATGCTTTTACCACTCTTTGGGGCGAAAAGACAAAAAACATGCTGGGACATATTTGTAATTTTAAAAAGATAAGAGGTTTTTGTGATTTGGCTATGAAGTTTAGAAAGTTTTGTTGTCCTATTTTACGTGTTTGGTATCAACTCTCGGACTTCCTAGTAATTTGGCTAAGCCTTTGGGTAAATTTTGTAGTTTACAAAAAATTAGGGCTATTTACTACCACTTTTTGGATATTCAAAGAGTATTCTTGATAATTTGGAAATTTGGTTCCATCTTAAAAGTAAATACAAATAGAGTACATCTCTTGCCATAATAAAAATATCACAATTGCCCCCTTTATAACTAAAACACAATCAGGAAGATCTAGGGGGTTCTTTTTAATTTTGAAACTTCAATGGTTTTTTGTTTTGTAAATATCCAAAACCCCAGGGATTGTCCGGTAATTATCTTACTTTGTTATTGTATTTGTATGATTAAATAAACACAGGGACAACAGTGGTGGTAGCTCATTTGATGGCGTAGGAACCATCATCGGAACAAGCAGCGATAGTGGTGGTGGTGGTGGCGGCGGTGGTGATGATTTTGGAATGATATTTGCGAGCGAGGCTGCTCAGCCACATTCATTATTACCACCAAACATAATTATCTTGTCTTTCCTAACTACTACTTGTATAATTTTGTATGTTACCGCCAACCGTGGTGGTTTACAATGATTATTATGGTTAATCCCTTTTGTTTCCAAAAACCAAATCAAACCAAACATACCCAGTATATCCCGCTTAGAACAGGGTCTGGGGAGGGTAAGATGTACGCATACCATGCCCCTACTTATTACGGTAGGGAGACTGTTTCAAGTGAACCAGAACAGTGCGTGAGAATCTAGTGTGATAAATACAAAGGAAAATATATGATTCGAAAAAGCTCGAGATCATACTTGAGCTTATAGCTTTATCCACATTGGTCTTACCTAAGCGGAATTTGGCTACTTCACTCCCGATGAACGCTGCTCCAACAAAAGAGAGGTTGACTCTGCACATAGCTTCCTGTCAAAAATGCACCATACGCAAAGACAATAGGGTAAAATATACAATAAAAGTAAAAAAAAAAATACAATGCTCTAGGTCAAAGTTAACCGAGACAATCCAACCCTGAGGCTCTCAACTACAGCACTGCTCTTTACAAAAGAATTCATAACTCTGATCTGACGCCTCCAAGTGCACCTATCAACAGTTATGGTCTCGGAAAAGTTTAAGACCTTTTGTTTCCAAATGATATTAAAGGAAATATAAAGGGACAGAAATAGTTCCAAGTTAGCTGGGCCACTTGCATAGATCTTTGTCTGCAGATATTGTTTGCTATCTAAAAAAAATCAAAGCCAGAAAGAAAAAGGAAAGGAGAGAAAAGACATGGTAATAAATTTATTCCCTTCGTCCAAACTATTTTCACAACTCATAAAGTAGAAAAACAAAACTTGAGGTAAATATAAGGGAAAGTAGTGTAAAGACTAGAGAGATAAATAGACAAGGAGAATAGAGATTTTTCGTTCATAACATACTACAATATAATATCTCTATTTTTAGGCTACAAAGTTGCAACTTACAAGGTAGAATCAATGGTTAATAATACCTAGTTAATAGCCTTGTTAATTGATGATTGTTATTATTTTGTTAATTGATGGAAATTCATATTTTTCATAACACTCTCCCTGGGATGTTTATTCGTTAATAACATGTCTCGTTAAAACCTTACTAAGAAAAATCATTTGGGATAAAAAGTTGGTGAAGGAAAAAAGAGTGCATTATTCTTAACTATATACATATTATGTTGCCTTATTAAAATCTTGTTAGGAAAACTTAATGGGACAACTTGGTTGAAGGAAAAATAACACAAATACTTCCCTGAAATCGATCATAGTAGATCTTTGATTTGACGCATATCGATCTTGTGTGCCATACTTCTAAATGTTGATATTAGTAATGCCTTTGTGAATAAGTTTGCCACATTATCACTTGAGTGAATCTGCTGAATATCATTTTGCCATCTTCTTGGAGGACATGCCTATAGAAAGGCTTGGGGGAATATGCTTTATTCTATCACTCTTTACCTTGAGTTGTGTAATGCATGCATTGTTTTCATACAATGCAATTGGATTCTTCTTTGTCGTCGTTTATATGCTTGACTTTTCTATGTGATGCGCCAGATTTCTCAACCATACACATTCTCGATTTGCTTCATAGATTACAATTATTCCAGAATGATTTGAAGTGTTGCTGTTAGTTGTTCGCTTCACATATTTTCAAGATATAGCAGTTTCTCCATATGTGAATACATAGCCTATTTGAGATTTGCCTTAAAGCGGGTCCGAAAAATAGCATGCATCTACGTGTCCTAGCATAAAGCATCTAGAACATTCCATGTCATGAGATTTACAGAAAAGCCATGCCTGGTCTAGTGCGTTTGCAAGATAAGTTAATGCACCAATTGCACTAAGATATGGTACTTCAGAATCAAGTATCGTTTCTCCATCTTCAAGTGGTCGAAATGGATCTTTAATTGCATCAATTATTCTAACGACCATGGGTAATGTCAGTGGATGAGCTTTATCCATGTAAAAACGCTTTAACACCTTTCAGTATAAGAAGATTGATGAACAAATAGTCCTCCATGGACATGTTCAATTTGAAAACCTAAACATAACTTTATTTTTCCTAAATCTTTCATCTTAAACGCACACCCCCAATCCCGCATAAAATCTAAAAAATTTGCAATACGACACCAATATTCGCTAGAAAAAAAAGGAAAGAAGAAGAAATACATAGAGACAAAGAGAAAAGGAGAGCCTGTTGTTGCACAAAATAACATAGTGATCGAACCGACTACTTCATCCTCAACCTCCAAGGAGTTAGGGGTAAGATTAAGTATCCATACCTGCGATTGCAGAAATATGTGCTTCAGAAGAGAGGCGTCATTCAGCTGTAAGAAGTTCATAAGAGATGAGAAACGCTAGCATAAAATGAATACGAGCAGAGCAGAGGCCTAGCAGTAGAAGGAGGCGGATAAATGAAATGAAACTCTACATAAATTCTTTTTGATTATATATATAGTATTTAATTTATTATATTAATTATATTATATGTAAACACTAACGAATAAAATATTCATTAACAAAACGAATGGAATATCGTCAAATGCATATTCTAAAACTGTATTTCAGCGAATATATAATAGAATTCGAATTCGAATTTGAATTCGAAATAAACGAATACACATCAAACTAAATAAATTCGAATCACGAATCGAATAAAAAAAATTGATTCGTCAACAACCCTAAGTAAATGTATCTTACCTTATGCAAAATTCTCATTATTTTTATTCTAAATGTTTAACTTTTAAAGGTAAATGTCCATCAATTTTCTGCTAAATATTCATCATTTTTCTGATAAATGTGAATTACGTTTCTGCTATATATTTATCTGGTATATTAAATGTTCATCATTTTTGTGATAAATATACATCACTTTTAATAACGAGGCATTACGACCCGTGCGATGCACGGATTTTGTTTTTCGATAAAATTTTTTAACTTTTTCTTATGTCTATAACTCAACCTTTTGTATCTGTTATTGTAATTAACAAACCGCTTTGAGCTAAAAGTATGTACTTTTTCCTTTTATTCCATTATGCAAGGTCATACAAAAGAGCGTAAATATTGATTTCTCACTAAAAAAAATTTGTGGGTTATTAGTAAAAAATAGAAAATGACAAAGTAATACTAATGAACTAAATTTTCTTTCAAGGCCAAAATTTCTGAAAACCCATAAAATGGTAGAAGCGGCCGTACTTATTAAACCATCAACATTGACGTGAATAATGTCCGCATGTGTTGGCAATTTTATCTAAATTTTTTTCATGATTTGTATTCATCTTTGTTTGTAAAAACCTTCTTGTAATATATGAAGCCCTCTTGTCTAATTGTTTTCTTTTGTTGTTCAATGTACAACACTCCCCGTAAATTATCCATTAATATCAATGAACTAATATTGTTTTCTTTTGCATTAGTATTATTTTCGTTTGTATTAATATTGTTTGATATGCAAAGTAAACTATTTATACACAGAATATGTAGTATGTAATCTTCCATAAGGATATGAACGGCCTATTTTAATTACTTGCAAAATGAAGCTATTTATGAAAAAGAGTTAATAAATGAGTTCAAAGAATTTTGCCACCGTTTGGGTTTTGTTTGAGTTTTAGTATAAATACTAACAAAGCTTTAATGAAGGTGTTTGTAAAAGTTGAGAAAATTAACTTATTGCTATAGTTATGGCAAATGTTATTACAAAATTCATAAAGATTTAAATCATGAATACTGAACTTAATTCAATTAGTTGGACAATAAAATGAGATGAAGCCAAAAAGGTTTGTAACGATTTTTATGAAAATGAAGTGATGGGCATTCAAGTAAATGAATTTAAGTCGTAAAGATTTAACATGAAACTCAATTTTTAAATAAATGATAGCTAATTAAATTATAGGATTTTAATTAATACTTTAAGACGTGAAACATTTAAGAGATGGATTGAATACTTAATATTATTTAATATATTAAATTAGAGGAAATAATTTAATGTGAACTAATATTAAATGTAAAAATATTCATTAATTAATATCATTATGACTCCACAATAAATTTAAGGACTCAATCTTTATATATACTTCCTTCGTTCTTTTATTATTGCAACGTGTTGACTATTACACTGTTCACATACTCTCTTTTGACCATCTTTTGTGATTTATACATATGAAAAAATATAGTCATATGAGATCTTGTTAGATTCATCTCGAAATATACTTTCAAAATATCAACTTTTTATAATTTTTAAAAGTAAAGAATTGAAGATATTAATAATCAAAGTTGTGCATTGGCAAGCATGAAAGTCCAGATGTTGCAGTTATAAGAGAACGGAGGTACTATAAGATAAACAAATAAATAATTATGTTTCTTTCATCCCAAAATTAAGGGGGTATGTTAACCGGACCCCCCGCATCCTACGAACCCCCCCCCCCTCTCTCTCTCTCTCTATAATAATTACCCCCCTACGAACCCCTCCCTACGGAACCCCCCTGCAAAACCTTCTCTCTATAATAATTACATGGGACCCTCCCCTGTGTTTTTATTTGTATAGTGGCGCCGAAAGTGAGGTTGGTGGAGGGGTTTTTGTGTAGTGACCTCTTTTTTATTTATTTTCTTTCTTGCATGCGTGTACTATATATATAGGTATATGTATTATATATATATGGAAAAAGATGGAAAAGTGGTGCAGAACGAGAGAAAAAAAAACACGGAGAGAAAGAAGGTGAAGCAGAGGAAGGGGACTTCGGTGTTGAAGTACTACATATTTCGACAAACATATTTTGCAAACACTACAAGCGGAGATTTTTGGTTTCGAAATATGGCGGATGCATCACCATTTTACACGGAAGAGGTACTAAATTTTACACTATTACACATATTACTTTCAATATTACATGCAAAAATATTTACAATATATATATATATTTAATTTCAAAGACAAAAAAAAAGTTGAAAAAAAAATTGTAACAAAAAGTTATTTTAAAAAAAAGTTGTAACAAATAAAAATATTTTTTTGTTTGGTTCGATTAATTTTTTTGTTATATTTAGTACGGGTGGTCACGGTTTGGTTCGCTTAGTTTTTTGTAAAAGTTGTAATGTATTTTCAGGTGTTCAGTTCTCCTGAGCAACTAACTGATTGGGTGCAAAATATAGCTCGAGGGATCGGTTTTGTTATTGTTAAAAGAAGAACCAAATCAGAGAAAGGGTATTTGTACGAAATCAATTATGGGTGTTCAAAAGGTAGGAAGTATGAACGTGAAGGTTTAGAAGATGAAATTCAACGGCAAACCAGTACCTCTAAAACAGATTGTCCATTCAAATTAGTGGCAAAATATTCTAAAACACAAATTTTTTGGAGGTTGAGGGTGAAGTGTGATAGGCATAATCATGATTTTGCAGAGTCGTTGCATGGTTTCTCATATGCAATGTGATTAAAGGATGATGAGTTCAGTTTGGTGCAATAATTGACAGAGTATCACGTACACCACGTCATATACTTTCGTCAATAAAGGAGCGTAATTCGGATAACGTGTCTAGCATTAGAACTATATATAACTCACAAAATAAGATACATGGAGCCATAATAGGTGATAGAACTTCAATCCAAGTCTTTTCGTCACATTTGATGCGTTTAGGTTATACATATTACCCGAGGGTAAATGAGGTCACTGATGAGCTTGAGGAACTATTTTTTGTTCACCCCACATCATATGCGTTATGGTCTACATTCCCAGAAATCATGCTAATGGACTCCACATACAACACCACGTTGTTTAAATTGCCGTTTTTTGAAATTATTGGAGTTACTTCAACAAACAAAACATTTTCAATGGTGTTTTGCTTTTTAGACAAAGAAAAATGACCTAATTTTCAATGGGTATTGCAATGCGTGAAGGGGGTGATAGACGAAGAATATTACCCGCGTGTTATCATCACTGACAGATCCTGTGAATTGATCCCCAACAACCTGCAAATACCTGGACGCAAAACAGACATCCATCCCCCGAATACTCGGGGGTTAGCAAAACTCCACTATTTTGCTACTGCAAGTATAAATGCAAAGACAAGCCATACATATCATACTCCAAGAACATAGAAATCGTGAATATACTTCCCGAGATAATTCACTTGATCAAAACAATTTGAATTACGAAAGATAAGAATAAAACCATTTTACAACTTACAAAGCATTTTACGATCTCGGGAGTTTTTGAAAACATTTGGGGTCTAAGAAGCCTCAAGCCTTCCGAAGCATTTAGGGACACAATCCAAAAATCATTTATTTCAAAATACGATTCCGATGACAAAATACGGGGTCCACGACCCAATCATAACATTCCAACCACAAGCAAGGGGGTCCGTGAATCAACTTATTCGCATCACATACACACAAGAATAATCCGGCATAAACTACATCGTGTCAAACATTACCATGACAACAGTCTCACGGAACGACAACAGAGAGCACAACTTTGCAACTTGATCATACGGTCGAACGCAACACACCACAGAGCTACAATACACAGAGCAACCACAGGACTCACGAAAACATACTAAATTATCGCAACCAAGAGACGAATTCACACACAACACTTTTTCTGGTGCCATTCCAGCCAAGTACGATACCATTTGGACTGCCATTCTAATCAAACGAAATATGCGCCAAAAATCACAGTTCTCCAACAAAACATTTCAAAGTTAACCGTTGGTACGAGACTCACGGCCGCCGTACCCCGCAGAGCCCCGTCGGACATCCCTAGGTGGTTAACCCTAGTTCGCGATACGCACATGGCAATACGTATCCCTAGAGGCCTCGTCAGACCGTCCCTAGGTGAACATACACATATCATCCACAACGCCACGAGAAGCCATAATTCGAATACTAGAATATGCATACAAATGCTAGGTACTTCGCTAGAATGACCACTTTAGTCGATGTAGACTCACAACTAATGTCACACAACCATAAGCAAATACCAATACCAAACAACACCAAGCGTCACAACCTCCTCACGAAGTAATAACAACTAATATCACACAACGTCATATATTCACCGAACAATTACACATATCAATATACAATCCTCGACAAATAATTACGGTCTACTAAATTCACTAAATATGTTTAACATCTTCCAATATACGAAACTAACGGACATATTCCGAAAGCACATTAATCCTCGAAGCATACGAGTTAGCTTTTGAAAGACAACAATTATCGAGAACATACCGATCTTTTTAAAAGTTCATTAAAACATTCGGATTGCACATAAAATCATTTATCAATGATTCCGTCTACGAAACATGAAAAGTATGGGCAAGATGCTTGCCTCGATACCACGAGCAACGGGAAACAACGAACGAATACGGTCGGTTAGCCTTTGAACCTCCAAAAATGACCAATACTTTGACAACTTCACGAACGCTATGAAAATAACATCACCACGCATAAATAATGCTAAACAGAATTCGAATCAACCGGAAAAACAACAAGAATCCAAGGGTTCTTCAAGGAAATTGGAAATCAAGTTCCGGGTGGTGAAAATCAATAAACGAGTTTACAAAAATCCGAAGATTATGGCCAAGACAACAAGAATATCATAACCAAATCATCAAAATCGGACAAATCGATGAATCACGAAGAAACCCCCAAAAATCATACAAGTAGGGTTCTAAGCAAGGAAATACCTTGATTCGGACGAAGAACATGGATTGGATGATGATATAATCAATAAGAATATTCCAAAACGTCTTGGAATTGATTAGAATCGGCCAAGAACTCGACTTCCCGAGCCTCCCGTCGCCAGCCGCCGAAAAAGGGAGAAAAACGAGTAAAAAATGAAGTCTCGCCGAGCCCAGGCTATATATAGCCGGCAAGGTTACGGCCGTAACCGGCATTCGTCCAAACCCGCCCAGGGCCTGCCGATCGCTTACGTCCGTAGCCGGCAGGGCCGTAACTCGGCACTTACGGCCGTACCCGGCAGGTCCTTACGGCTGTAACCGGCATTCGTCCGAACACTACCTTGCACCCGTACCGCCGTAACTGACAGCCCTTACGGCCGTAACATGCATTCGTCCAGCCATGTCTGCCGAGCACGTACGGCCGTAACGGGCACCTTACGGCCGTAACTCGGCCAGGCCAGGCCCTGCTCCGGCTGTGACTCGGCCGTGGCCACTCCGACGGCCTGGACAACCCCAAAACCTGAACCTGAATATAAACCGAAGATATGATTATGAAGTACTCGCAAAGACGAATCTAAGAGTTAAGAGAACACACGATTCCGACCACCCAAAGTGTCGTAATTCGACAACTGAAGTAATTACCCCAAACTTTGGGAAATTACGAAAACGGCCCAAAACGTCCGAAATACACGTACACGATCGAAACACCAAACCAAAGCTCGCAACATGAATAATAATATTAAATGAACTTACTAGAAACTCGAAACAACATTTTCGGACGAGATTTGCAAGAATCGAACTCAAGTGCGGAAAAGCCGCTCAAAAACACGGAACTCAATAAAACGATACCGAAACAAACTCGGATGACAAGAAGTGCAGAATTAATCATTCTCGGAATGACGAAACGGTCATGAGAGAGTCGTCAAAATGGACTTTCACCGAAAAAAAGAAATTACCGGAAATTGAAATTACGGGTATTACACACTACCCTCCATAAAAGAAGTTTCGTCCCGAAATATAAAACAAGTAGGGAGAAGCAATATCCGCCAGGAAAACTCAACGAGATACACAAGAAACGCGTAATTTATGCCCATCGGCGAAACATTACAAGCAACGCAAAGGAATATACGGCGTGAAAACACGCTCCACGACGACCAACATAACGTCACCGGTAGAAACATAATAAAACCAACAAGTGACAAGTGTCATCAAACAGATAATACAATCAAGTCGATTATCCGAACAATCACAAAACTTAACGAACGAAAATCAATACGATTGATCAACCCAACGGTACATCAATCCAAACGCGAGCCAATCGCTGAACAAATACGGAATTCCACCTCCCAAGGGTTGGAAGATCGAAAACGAGCCTAATTTCTCGAACTTAAGGGAATTACGAAGGAGTCTGAACATTCAACAATCATGAAACGAGATCAACAAAAACCGAACAATCAAACAATTGAATTACAATGATCGAGACAATGACAGTCGATCAATCCATGTACGAATCATAACGAATAACGAAAATCGAATAGCATCCCCATAGTTCACAGCTCGACTCAAGACAATATATACGATCCGGTGAAAACGACAAGATATGCATTTACATAAGATTCACAGGAGAGGAACTGAATTCGGAAAAAGTCACAACGACAATTGGATTAACCCAAAACAACACCGCAACTTGTTCAAACAACAAAAAGTGAAGAGTAGAAAAAGTCCAAAAAATATCGACGAACGCAAACGGGTCGATAGAGTCGAATAAAACGAAAGCGAAAAATATGGGTATTACACCATATCACCTTTAAAAGAGGTTTCGTCCCCGAAACCTAAACAACGAGAGCGAAGTGCTAGAATAGCAACCTTCCCGAAAATCTTCTCTTGGTCCCGCATCTAATCTCCATGACTGCCTGTACCGTGGTCACGACCGCGCCCTTTGCCCCTCGGCATATTAAGCGGATACTCTCTCAATACAATGGTACAACATCGCAAAATATTGTACCAAATTGCCAACTCAACTTAATATATCACATAAGACAACTAATAGCAACTCGATAAGAAGATCCACGAGGTATCCTTTTAAATGATGTCATTTGAAAATCTTTGAATTTGCATGATTATTCAAAATAAAACTTTGAAAGTATTTTTGGTACCTCGGTTTGAAATTAACTTTGTCAAAACTTTATGAATTTTAATTTTCCACAACTTGCTCAAGTTTATAAAATTTTCAGAAAAGCATTTTCGAACACACACACAACAGATATAATTTACCACTATATCAAAATATGATCCATTACCATCAAATCCAATCACACTTCAACATCATCTGTCCATGTGATTACAGTATCACACAAACGACCGTCATAAGATAATTAACATCTAAAACTGAAATCCTACCTCTCAGTAATGAGGACTCTCACAACAAGTGCATTTAGGACGACTTAACGTTCACACCACCAACTTAATCACAATTTTGAGCATTATTGACCAAATAATAATGCCGACATCATTACATACCCCTGAACCGACGATCATGAAATCAAAAAGTCGAAAGCAAGAGCCATGTTTCGAGTAAATTTTTGGTAGACCTCATTTGAGTTTTTTTTTAAAATCAAATTTTGAAAACTTGCAAAGCAAGATGAAAATAAAATATAAGTAGTTAAGCTCTAAAAAAAAATTCCGGTCTCAAGGTCATCATACGAAATCAAAAATTTTCCTTTCTTGAAGGATGTTTAAAAATAAAATTTACATGACTCTTCAAAATAATTAAACTTTGAAATATCACATTGACAAACTTTTCTTGCGGGATCACACCAAGCCATTACTTCAATAAAACGATTCACACAATATATACACACATTTATACACCGGTACCACTTTTCATTCTAGCACAATACGAGAATCAAACAAGTATCCCTAGAGGCCTCGTCAGACCGTCCCTAGGTGAACATACACATATCATCCACAACGCCACGAGAAGCCATAATTCGAATACTAGAATATGCATACAAATACTAGGTACTTCGCTAGAATGGCCACTTTAGTCGATGTAGACTCACAACTAATGTCACACAACCATAAGCAAATACCAATACCAAACAACACCAAGCGTCACAACCTCCTCACGAAGGAATAACAACTAATATCACACAACGTCATATATTCACCGAACAATTACACATATCAATATACAATCCTCGGAAAATAATTACGGTCTACTAAATTCACTAAATATGTTTAACATCTTCCAACCGAAACTAACGCACATATTCCGAAAGCACATTAATCCTCGAAGCATATGAGTTATCTTTTGAAAGACAACAATTATCGAGAACATACCGATCTTTTTAAAAGTTCACTAAAACATTCGGATTGCACATAAAATCATTTATCAATGATTCCGTCTACGAAACATGAAAAGTATGGGCAAGATACTTGCCTCGATACCACGAGCAACGGAAAACAACGAATGGATACGGTCGGTTAGCCTTCGAACCTCCAAAAACGACCAAGACTTCGACAACTTCACGAATGCTATGAAAATAACATCACCACGCATAAATAACGCTAAACAGAATTCGAATCAACCGGAAAAACGACAAGAATCCAAGGGTTCTTCAAGAAAATTGGAAATCAAGTTCCGGGTGGTGAAAATCAATAAACGAGTTTACAAAAATCCAAATATTATGGCCAAGACAACAAGAATATCATAACCAAATCATCAAAATCGGACAAATCGATGAATCACAAAGAAAACCCTCAAAAATCATACAA
Source organism: Orobanche coerulescens (assembly GCA_033398695.1). Taxonomy (NCBI): domain Eukaryota; kingdom Viridiplantae; phylum Streptophyta; class Magnoliopsida; order Lamiales; family Orobanchaceae; genus Orobanche; species Orobanche coerulescens. Next base: position 85,720,520 of record CM065809.1, read on the forward strand.
GTAGGGTTCTAAGCAAGGAAATACCTTGATTCGGACGAAGAACACGGATTGGATGATGATATAATCAACAAGAATCTTCCAACACGTCTTGGAATTGATTAGAATCGGCCAAGAAATCGATTTCCCGAGCCTCCCGTCGCCAACCGCTGAAAAAGGGAGAAAAACGAGTAAAAAATGAAGTCTGGCCGAGCCCAGGCTATATATAGCCGGCAGGGTTACGGCCATAACTGGAAGTGCCTTACGGCCGAAACCGGCATTCGTCCAAACCCACCCAGCGCCTGCCGATCGCTTACGGCCGTAACCGACAGGGCCTTACGGCCGTAACTCGGCACTTACGGCCGTAACCGGTATTCGTCCGAACATTGCCTGGCACCCATACGGCCAGAATCGGCCACTTACGGCCGTAACGCATTCAATCCAGCCATATGCGCCCGATCACGTCTGGCCGTATCGGCACCTTATGGTAACTCGGCCGAGCCAGTTCTCGGCCGTGACTCGGACGTGGCCACTCCGACGGCCTGGACAACCCCGAAACCCGAACTTGAATATAAACCGAAGATACGGTTACGAAGTACTCGCAAAGACGAATCTAAGTGTTAAGAGAACACACGATTCCGACCACCCGAAGTGTCGTAATTCGACAACGGAAGTAATTACCCCAAACTTTGGGAAATTACGAAAACGGCCCAAAACGTCCGAAATACATGATACACGATCGAAACACCAAACCAAAGCTCGCAACATGAATAATAACATTAAATGAACTTACTAGAAACTCGAAACAACAGTTTTGGACGAGATTCGCAATAATCGAACTCAAGTGCGGAAAAGCCGCTCAAAAACACGGAACTCAATATAACAATACCGAAACAAACTCGGATGACAAGAAGTGCAGAATTAATCATTCTCGGAATGACGAAAAGGTCATGAGAGAGTCGTCAAAATGGACTTTCGCTGAAAAAAAGAAATTACCGAAAATCGAAATTACGGGTATTACAATGCAGAGAAGAATTCCCGAATGCTAACAAATTACTTTGTCAATGGCATATTTCACAAAATGTGCTTCAGTATTGCAGAAATAGATGCAGTACGCTAAAGGAGTATGAGTCCATTAAAGGAACATGGGATTGGATGGTTAAAGCTCCGACACGCGCCATATTCACGCATTATTATGAACACCTACAACAGTTATTGGTCGAACATGCAGGTACTTACTTATTAATTCATTGTTTTTATTATTTAATAAATAAGTACCCAAATGACTTTTTATTAATTCATTGTTTTTTCCAGATATTTTTTCGTATCTGAATAACTGGCTGCAAGGTTATTCAGACATGTTTCTCTCGTTTATTACCGATCAATATCGCAACTACGGCGAGTCAACAACATGCAGATGAAATTATACTTGGGCACCACACAGTCCAACTTAAACACGTTGTTGAGTTCGATCGATAAGATTATCATTGCGCAAGAAACTGCGATAAAAGAAACTTTTAATAGAAGCAAAAACGAGAAAATGCATAAATGTAATATACCACTATTTGCAGAATTGTGGTATAAAGTTTCCAATTATGCTTTGGAACGTATTTTCGAAGAACTCCAACGGTCGATCATCCTAGAAGAATGTGGTGATCAATTGCGGTCAATTTATGGGCTACCATGCTTTCACGAACTGCTTTACTATCGAATTCATAGTAAGTATATTAAATTTATGACTATCAAGTTATTTTCCCCATTAATATCAGTAATTTATATGAGTCACTTTTAATGAATGCAGAAATTGCCATTCCACTGGGGAGAATTGATATTTTTTGGAGAACCCTAGCTGTTCCGTGGCCTAGTATCAGTACTCCTACGCCTTCTTGTGAAACTGACATACGACAATTCAAGAATGTTTTTGGCAAAATGTCGTCGTTTGTCAAGAAAAATATGTTAAAGAAGGTGAGAGGGATATACGATCCCGAATCTGTTGATATACGTGAACCTTCTGTTCACAAAAGTACTCGTGGACGTCCCAGCACAAAGGACAAAAAGTCCCAGGCTACAAAAATCCCAGACTTGAATAAAGAACCAACCGTAAATCACCGAAGAAGCACAAATTCCAGATCTACAAAAGTCCCGAACTTGAACAAAGAATCTGCAAGACATAGTTCATACATGGGTCCCAGAGTTGAACAAAGTAGAAGACATAAGTTATACGTTCGAGATGGAGTTAGTGAATATTTGATGGAGCAAATTCCAGAGCTTTTCCATCGATACATCATAAGTATTTATAATCTGCTAGGTGATGGAAATTGTGGGTTTCGGTGCGTTGCCGTAGGTATTGGTTACCAAGAAGATAGGTGGTCCGAAATTCGAGCTCTTTTAATCCAAGAGTTGGACACTCACAGGGACTATTACACAGGAATATGGTGGTATGATGGCTTTAACCAAATTCGGAGCTCGGTAGAATGGTTTCGTCCTGGATTTGCACCTAGGGCCTACTGGATGAGTATGCCAAACACGGGGTTGGTTATTGCTTCACTGATTAACCGGCCAGTTGTATCTATATCCCCACAACAAAGTTTTACGTGTTTTCCGCTTTTGTCCGGTCCAGACTTATCAGAAGAAAGTGGCCCCCTTGTGATTGCCCGTGTGGGGGACGACGACTGTGCTTACTACATTTATGTGACGCTGGATGAAAATTCACCACTCCCCATTACTCACCCACAATGGAGTGCGTACAGACTTCCCAATGCATCCGCATGGGAAACTTTATATTCCAATCGACAACGTATATATACTGAAATTATTGAGAATATAAGAGCACAAACATAGTAAATGATTACTGATTTATGTTGTAAATTAGGGGTGGACACAAAAAATCAAAATCCCGATCCCGTCCCGGTCCCGTTCCAAAATTACCCGGGATGGGACGGGATCCAAAATTAAAAACACTAGGCCCGTCCCGTCCCGTCCCATTAGAGTAACTACGGGACGGGACACGGGACAAAAATCGAGGCCGTAAGGCCGTCTTGTCCGCTAAATTTTTAACCTTTTTTAAAACCATATATTTTTATTATTTGTAACCCTTTTTTAATTAATTTTTAATAATAAACTATTTTTATTTTTTACTATCTATATTTTATAATTATACACAAACCTAATCAACCGATATAAAATTAGTAACTGATATTTTTTCAAAAAAAAAATGAATATGTTGTATTCAATGTTAATAATTGTTATTTTAAAAGTTTAATTTAGGTTATTAAATTAGTTTGTTGAATATTTTTCCCGAATTTAGATGTATAAAATTATAGATTTTCTTACTTTTTTCTAATTTATATTTTGAACTTTTTTATGCGGGACTAAACCCGTCCCGTCCCATTCCGTCCCAATTGGGATAAGACCCGCGCGGGATGAAATTTTGAAATCACCAATCCCGTCCCGTCCCGTCCCGCTTGTTATAACACTGGACGGGACGTGGGATGACCCCAACCCCGTCCTATCCCGTCCCATGCCCACCCCTATTGTAAATATAAGAGCACAAACATATTAAATGCACTACATTTGGTGGTATTGTTTTTAAATAATGTGTTAATGTTGTTGTTTAATTGAATAATAATAGTTGTTGTAATTGTTTAATGTATTAATGTTTAACATGTTATTGTTGTTGTTGTTTAATTAAATAGAAATACATTAGACGAATACAAAAAACATAACACAAAAAACATAACAAATAAATACTAAAAAAAACATTACACAAAAAACACATAACAAATAAACACTAAAAAAAACATAACACACACAAAAAAAAAAAAAAAAAAAAAAACACCCTCCGTAGAGAGGATTTACTTTGTAATGCAGGGGTCTTAATAACCCCCCAAATTAAATTCCCAAAAGACCGCCGCCATCATTTCTGCCAATAAAACACTGTGCCACCATCTTCTCCGCCTGAAAACAAAAAAACACATTCCAGATCCACTTTGCAGCTCGGTCGGGATCGTCTGATCGAGCCTAGTCTGCCGCCGTATTGATGTGACTCCTTGGCCTTTACGCACAGGTTGCGGATATTATGTGAATTTAGATGTGTTATGTGCGCGAAGTTGCAGAGAAAATTAAGAAGATAAAAAATTGAAGGAAAAGGAAATATACGTGAATAAAGAAGGCAAAACACATGTGAGATTCCTGGGGTACTCTTCGGTATACCGAGGGTTACCATCCTAGGTGCACATGGACCTGTAAACAATTTGATCGAGGTTTTTTTTTTTTTTTAGTATTTCGAGCTCGATTTGAAAAAAGCTCGACTCGATACTCGATAATTCGAGTTCGAACTCGAATCCAAACATATATTAGAGATTGATATATTAATTGAGCCGAGTTCGAATATATATATACTCGGCTCGAAAGCTCGACGAGTTGCTCGATATTTATTAATATACATTAATAAATATATATTTATTAATTTATATATATATATATATAAAATGTAACTTTATTTCAGAACTCTGTTAAGTGCGAGAACTGCGACCCTTAAACCGTTAGATTATTTGATCAATGGCCATAATTAAGTGTGCCATTAATGTAACTAAAATTTAAGGCATCATGTGAAAAGTTAAAACGGTACTATGGACATTTCAAAAGTCATTTTTTTTATTAGATCCAATATTTTAGGGCCTTTTATCATTTAACACCCTAACCACCAATCTGCCCTCTTTCACACAACAAAACAACCACAGATCTATAGATCTGCCTCCTCCTCCCATGTACCAACGGCCCACTCCCGTTTTTTTCTTGGCCGTCACAAATAAAACTAACAAGATCCGGCGATATGCACATTTGTTTATGAAAAATAATGAGTATCAAAGACACATTTATTCGATCGATTCGTCCTTGTAAGTTTTCAGTCCAATTATAATTTCTTCTTGTTGTAAATCAAAAAAAAAAAAAAAACTTACAACCAATAGTTCCTATAAGAACAACTTTATTTCATAAGTTATTTTTCTGTAAATCAAGAAAAAACCAAATGTGCATATAAGTTTTCATCGCTCAATTAAAGTTTTTTCTTGTTGTAAGTTATTTTTTTGTTTATAATTCGTGTTTTTGCTTTAATATGTGTAGATCATATGTTTTTTTTATCTGAAAAAAATATAGATTTCGATCTGTGAAAAAGGGGTTTCGATCTGCGAAAATAAAATAGGGGTTTAGTTTTCGACCTGAATCTATTTTTTGGTTTTCGATATGTGAAAATAAAATACGGGGTTAGTTTTCGAATTATAAACAAAAAAATAAAATAGGACTCCTTGACCAGTTGGTCTATGAAATGTAGTTGTTACTTCGTATATTTTATGAAATTAATTATAGTCCTTGACCAGTTGGTCTATGAAATGTAGTTGTTATATTTTATGAAATCAAATATAGAACCAGAGATGAATTCAAAAATTAAAGCATAGTTACACGGCTGTATTTAGAAGTGTATTTTAGAAGTGTATTTTGTTTTTTAAATGGGAAAAGAATAATATTAAGGAACAGTGCATACATGTTTAAAAAATGGTGCATACGTGTTTATGGCTGGTAAAAATCAATTCAAAGGGTGCATATATGTTTTATGGCTGATATAAATCAATAGAAGGGTGTGCATATATGTTTCAAGGTTAATTTAAAATTAGTGAAATAGTGCATATGTGTTAAAGGTAAATACAAAACCAATAAAATGTGCATATTGTTTGAGGAGAAAGTAAAAGACAGTAAATCAATTGTATTGATAACAATGAATAGAGGGGCCCTTATATAGGCATTACAAAGAGAGTCCTTCCATACATAGGATTCCTAGTTAAGGTAAGACATCTAACATGATCCTACTACTTATGGAAGAGTCTAGAACCTTCCATAACTCTATCCCCCTACAACTAGAGATGTTAAACGGGCTCGGACCCGTAGGGATGGTCCGTTTAACCCGCCAAAAAACCGGGTTAGGGTCGATATTTCCTAGCCCGTTTAAATCCGGACCTTTTTTGCCCGAACCGTTTAGCCCGAAGCCCGCTAGGGTTAACCCGAAGCCCAATATATATATATATATATATACACTATATTAATATTATATATATACACACTATATTAATATTATATATATATAATATATATTAATATTATATATAATATATATTATTACTGTATTTGTTAATATAGTGTATATATATATATATATACATAAAAGTGTATTTTTTGTTATATTTATTATAGTATAGTTGTTACTATATATATAAATATATTGTTATTTTTTTTTCTTTTGACTTATAAAAAAATAAAAAATAGATTTTTAAAATATTTAACCCGTTTAGCCCGAAACCCGTTAGGGTTAGGGTTAGGGCCAATATTTCTTAGCCCGTTTAAATCTGGGCTTTTTTAGCCCGGACCGTTTAGCCCGAAGCCCGCTAGGGCTAGCCCGGAACTGCTAGGGCTAGCCCGTTTAACATCTCTACCTACAACCAGTATTAGGTAAGACACCAATACAGGAAAGATTTCCTGGAACACTCCCCCTGTGTCGAACACTAATACTAACATGGTGCATAAGGTGTTGCCTCGGTAAAAAACCTTTCCAAGTCAAATAAAACCCCGTGGGAAAAACAAAGACTTTGGTGAGGAAAAAGAGCACAACGCACCAACTACAAATGTCAGAATCATGTGAAGTATACTCCCCCTGAGGTATACATGACAGCTCATTCCGTCGAACTATCATTAGTTGAGCTCGGATAATCGACACATGACGATGCTTCTCACATGTTTCTCAAATGTAGATTTCGGCAGAGACTTAGTGAACAAGTCTGCGATATTCTCACCGAAACTCACTTGTTTCACTTCGATATTCAGCAATTTCTGCTGCTGCTGATTATAAAAGAACTTCGGCGCAATATGCTTGGTATTGTCACCCTTTATGAAACCTAACTTCATCTGCTCAATGCATGCCGCATTGTCCTCAAAGATGCAAGTAGGAGTTGCTGTAGTGGGATCTAATCCACACGTTCCTCGTAAATGGTCTATGACTGACTAGAGCCAAATGCACTCCCTTACGGATTCGTGCAGTGCAATTATCTCTGCATGGTTCGAGGAAGTAGCAACCAGGGTCTGCTTGGTAGATCGCCAAGATATCGCCGTATTCCCAACGGTGAACACATAACCAGTTTGGGAACGTCCTTTATACGGGTCAGAGAGATAACCGGCATCAGCAAATCCAACTAACGTGTCGTTAGGATTCTCTGCATAAGGGGTAAGCTTGCTTGCATTAGCACTTCTGGTAGTCAAGCTACCATGCTCAGCTGCAATATCAGAGGAAGATCGATGGTCGGTATGCATCGTCTTAACCTCAACAATTCCTTTCGGAATATCGCTCTCTTTTGCGTAGGGAAAGAACAATCCAAGATCACTGGAGCCTTTCAAGTATCGAAAGATGTGTTTTACTCCATTCCAATGTCTTATCGTGGGAGCGGAGCTAAATCTCGCTAATAGATTCACAGAGAATGCGATGTCTGGACGAGTACATTGAGCCAGATACAACAACGCACCGATTGCGCTAAGGTACGGTGTTTCTGCTCCAATGACCTCTTCATCCTCCTCTTTGGGACGAAATGGATCCTTGTTTATTTCCAGACTTCGACCAATCATGGGGGTAGCAAGAGGATGTGCCTTGTCCATACTAAATCGCCTGAGCATTTTGTGGACATAGGCAGACTGATGAATGAGTATGCCATCATCTCGATGTTCTAGCTCTAAGCCCAAGTAGAATCGAGTCCTCCCCACATCTTTCATCTCGAATTCGGATTTAAGGTAGCGAGCCGTTTCATCGACCTCATCTATGGTACCGATAACATTCATGTCATCTACATAGACGGCTACAATCACGAATCCTGTATCTATTCTTTTCACGAAGATGCATGGACAGATGTCACTGTTCTCGTATCCCTTCCCAACCAAGTATTCACTTAGGCGGTTGTACCACATCCTTCCAGATTGTTTTAACTCATACAGTGAACGACGTAATTTCACAGCGTAAGCGCTCCGTGGTTTAGAGCTACTTGATTTGGGCAATGAAATCCCTTCGGGGACTTTCATATAGATATCCGTATCTAGATCCCCATAAAGATACGCTGTAACCACATCCATAAGCTGCATGTTCAGTTTTTCGGACACTACCAAACTGATTAAGTAGCGGAAAGTGATGATGTCCATAACGGGAGAATACGTCTCCTCGTAGTTAATGCCAGGGCACTGCGAGTTGGGCAACTAGTCTCGCTTTGTAACGCATGACCTCATCCTTATCATTGCATTTACGAACAAAGACCCACTTATGTCCAACTAGTTTAACGTCCACGGGTATTGGCTCGATACGGCCAAATACCTCACGTTTAGCCATTGAGTCTAGTTCAGCCTGCATTACATCTTTCCATTTCGGCCAATTGGCTCGTTGTTGACATTTAGCAACCGAGCGCGGCTCAACGTCGTCGTCTTCAATAATTTCTTGAGCAACGGAGTAGGCAAAAGCATCATCGACTAGCGTGGACGACCTGTCCAATAGTACGTATTCACTCGTACATTGCATCGAGATTTCTTTATTTTCTGATATCAACAAAGTTTCCGACGCGTCCATCGATTGTTTCATTGTTGATTCGAGGACATATCTGTAGTCAGAGATAATCTCATGTGACAAAGTCACTGTGTCGATGATGAGAGGATTTTGTGCCTCCATTCCTCTTCTCTTTCAAAGTTCGGTATCCTTTCTACCCACTGGCCTCCCCCTCTTTCGATCAGGGATAAGAGCAGCTGAAGCAGCCGTCCCAACACTAAGGTTGACGCCTGGGGCATCATTCCTTTGGGCGACTGAACCTTGCCCTATAACTGGGACTTCTAACCTTGCAGGAACATTCGCAGCGGGAATGGTAGATCTTGTCACTTTCACAGTATCAGTAAAGCTGTCGGGCATCGAATTCGCAACTTTCTGAAGACTGAGAATACGTTGCACTTATAGCTCGGATTGAGCTGTACGGGGATCTTGATGAGGCAAGGAGGGAGTACACCAGAAAATTTCCTGGCGTTCAACTGGAATCGTTTGATTCCTCTCTCCCCCTAACGACGGGAAGTTTGTCTCATCAAAGTGACAGTCTGCAAATCTTGCAGTAAACAGATCTCCTGTCAAAGGTTCCAAATAGTGGACAATTTTAGGCGATTCATAGCCAACATATATACCTAATCATCTTTGCGGACCCATTTTAGTACGCTGTGGAGGCGTAATTAGCACATAGACTGCACAACCAAAAATGTGTAAGTGTGAAATATCAGGCTCATATCCAGTTATCAACTGGTACACACTAAACAGTTGATTGGCAGTGGGTCGAAAGCGAATAAGTATAGCTGCATGCAAAATTGCATAACCCCAGACAGAAATCGGCAAGTTGGTGCGCAATACCAATGCTCGGGCGATAGTCATCAAAAGACTTTGATGTAAACTCACCATCATTGTCCAATCTTAATGATGAGATTGGAAAGTCGGGGTGGTTAGCCCGTAACTTGATGATTTGTGCTAGGAGTTTAGCAAATGCAGCGTTTCTTGTGGATAGAAGAGCGACGTGTGACCATCGCGTCGATGCATCAACCAGAATCATAAAGTATCTGAATGGTCCGCACTCTGGCTGAAAAGGTCCACAAATGTCCCCTTGAATTCTTTGTAAGAAGCGAATGTTTTGTGTTGAGTCTTTAGCAAAGGACGGAGAGGGTATAAACTTTGCTAGTGAACAGGCTTTGCAAAACGATTTATGGGCATTAGAAATTGCCACGGAAGCCTCGGGATTTACGAGAGATGCACCGTCAACCTTATCAGGGCGTGCGATCTTTAGTCCCGGTGATACGGTATCAAGCTCACTCACATCAATGCCGATATTGAGTGGTGCTTCCAATCATTTTCTGGACTTGAAAAACGGATGATCATGTGAGTTTTTCAAAATGCGAATCATCATGTCGAGTCCAGGGTGACCGAGTCGGTCATGCCATAGTTGGTATGCTTCGGAATCACACAGTTCGTGACTCACAGCATAGGATTCAATAACCCTTATTGTAGTCTGGTATAAACCACTACTTAGACTCATTAGTTTCTCGAGAACGCGGCGTCTTCCGCATTCTGCTAGAGTAACACACAAAAATTCTGTCCCATTCTCACAATGTGTATCAAGGTGATAACCGTTGGCACGGATGTCCCTAAAACTTAGCAAGGTTCGGTTTGCTCTTGGGGCATAGAGAGCATTTGTGATATTAATATGCGTACCATTAGGTAGCAAGAAATAAGCAGGTCCCCTCCCTTGAATTACTTAGGAGGAACCAATCATTGTTGTCACTGCGGATATATATGGCACAATATCCTTAAATAATTGCCTATTCCGAAAAATAGTGTGGGTTGTTCCACTATCAGCAAGGTACTCAATTTCACCACGAGACATCTACAATGAAACTCGATTAGTCTTGTGATGAAATACATAGCGAAAACTCATTAACTTCGAGTTTGGAGAAATTCGACCAAGTTGGTTAGGATCAAAGTTAGCACAATCGCTGGAAATAATTTCCGCGTAGCTTGACCTTTGTTCACTAAAACAGCAATAACTTCTTCGTTAAGAAGGCTATGGATGAACGGTCAGTTGTTCTGGAAACTAGACTTCCGTATCTTTGTGTCCATAGGTCGTACACTTTCTGGATCATTACACTCAGATCTCATTGCTCATTTCAAGTTGCTATTTTGGTATTTCCCTATTGTTGAGTGATAGAGCAAGGTTGAAGCCTTTTTCAAAGGCATTATTGTTGATACAATACTATGGTAATATGGCCATAGGAGCGTTTAAATACTTCAAAACGAATCGTGGTGTTCGATTTATATCTCGACTAATGATCCTTTTGGAAACTTCAATTTGGTAGACTTGCAGAGAAAGTAGGAATGTCGGTACAACTAGGGCTGTTTAAAAACCACTGATTCCGTTTGAAATCTCAAAGCATAAACAAATACCAAGGAGGATGCGCCTAGTCTTGATCATAAGTTTTGATGAAATCCATTAATGTATCAAATTTAACCAAGCAATTCATTTACTGAGCAATTATTTTGTGATAAACCAAACATGCTTTCGAAGGGAAAATAAAATTCGTCTTTGCACAATCACAGCAATTAAAAGAATTTTATTCATCACGGCCAACTTTATTACATTCATGAAAATCGAAGTAGTTCTCGGAAACTAGAAACAAGACAAAACATAACCAAAGCGTAAAACTAGTCAAACTATAATGATCTAGTCAAAGTCGGCAACATCCATATGTTGGTCTTTGTCTGCAATGGTGAGAGGAGGGATCTCAGTATGGATCACAGTATGGTTCACCTCCGTATTCTCATTATCTTCCTCCATGTAATTTGACTCTTGAGTCAAATACTGTTTATAGTGCTTGTAGTAAGCTTGGATGTTCTTTGGCACCTTGCAATTGCGGTAAGTATGCTTCTTCGATCCGCAAGTATAGCAATTCCGGCCTTCCTTTGGAGTGGTTCCATTCCCGGCGGCAGGAGGCGGTCCACGTGGTTAGGTTCCACTGGGTCCTGTGGCCGATCCACCTTGCCTCTTCCACACATTGGAACGCCGACCTCGTCTTTTCCCTCGCTTGCTCGAGTCATGCACCCGTGGTGTTTGCAAAAACTGAGTAGCGTTGCCTTTTCTATTTTGTCGTTGTGCCTTCCTGTGGGTAGCCTGATTCACTTCCGGAATCGGATTCGTACCAGCTGGGCGCGCATTGCTATTGAGAATAATCTCATGGTGCCTTTCTTTTTTCGCGAGGTGGGAGATAAGGTCACTAAAGTTTTTAATTCTCCCTTCCTCATAGGCAACGCATAGCTGATGAGCAATCACACTTGCTCCCACGGGAAACGTGTTACGAGTCTTCTCGATCAAATCTTGATCAGACTTCTTGACACCACAAAAACCAAGGTCAGCGCGAAGATCAAGGATGGCTTGGTTATAGGCCTCCACGTTCGCATAATCTAAAAATCGGATTTGCTCCTACTGAAGTTGCAATTCGGGGAAGCGCTGATCATGCACATTATTAAATCGTTGTTCGAGTGTATCCCATAGTTCTTTAGGGGTTTGCAAATTCATATAACACTTTTTCAACAACGGATGTATATGTCTACGCAAGTACATCAGTGCATTAGCCTTGGTTTCCTCGCTCGGTTCTTGAGCGGTAGGATCGTTAGAGGGAAAGATGGTGGTGGTAAATCTCTTACCGACGAACGCCAAGCGAACATCTGAGACCCACCTATGGTACTCCTTACCAGCATGGTCAAGGATGTCGAACTCTGGATGAACATTGGAGCTTTGTGCCATCTACAAGATATAAACAAGAGGAAGTTAGTCTTGTTGGATTTTCAGTGACAATATAAACGGTCACAATCGATGCTTTTAAAAGCGTGTAATATAACCGTTACTCGATGTACTTCCCTTAATTGTTGTTTTAGTAAAGTCGACAAAAACGGCGATATCAGATCGCACCCAGATATGTGGTGTATGTAACAACCACAAGTATCGACTTTTCAACAATTCCGTGACTCCTCCAGGACCTTCACACAGTTTTCTTCGACACGCAGAGATACCGACTTCTCTCGCGGTCTCATCCACCGCAAAGTAGCGTGGGAGATAAAGAACCCAATGACCCATGTCTCCAAAAGAAAAATTCCCAAAAGGAGAGAATTGAAATAGGGACAAGTCAGATAATTACCTCGATTATAAAATTAGGCACGTTCTGAATTTGTGGTGTGCTTCGATCTACCAGTTGGTACTCGATGCGACGACGTGAAACTGGAGGCGCAATTTTGGCGGCTTCCAAAGATAAGTTGATGTTCGGGTTTTGGTCCGAGAGTCAGAACCGGGTCGAACTTGGCTGGGCTGGAGCTGGCCGGCGGCGGTGGTCAGCGGAGGTCGGCGGTTGGCGGCGGTCCGGCGGTGATGTTATGGCTGCACTGGATCGGCGGCGGCTTTCCGGCTGCAGCTGCATCGGCGGTGGCTTTCCGGCTGGAGCGGTGGTCCGGCGGTGGCGCTGGGCGGCGACGGATGAGAAGAGGCGGCGGCGCTGGGCGGTGGCACTGGGCGGCGGCTGGGCAGCTGGCGGTGGCTAGCAGAGGTGGCAATGGGCGCGGCGGTGTGGCAATGGCGGGTCGGCATGGTGGGCTGGCGCAGAATCGGGCAATGCATGGCGGTGGCAGGGCGGCGGTGGTTGGCGGGCTGGCAATGATGGCTAGCGGGCGGGCATTGGCCGCATTTGCCGGGCGGTGGCATTGGGCGCGGCTGGCAATGGTGGCATGGCAGGGGGCATGGCGGTGGGCGTAGTCGGAGGATGGGTAGCGGCAGCGGTGCTGGGCGGCGGCGGAGGGCTGGCCGATTTTTTTTTTCGTTCGAGCTACGTGCTGATAACGTATTTGAGGAGAAAGTAAAAGATAGTAAATCAATTGTATTGATAACAATGAATATAGAGGCCTTTATATAGGCATTACAAAGAGAGTCCTTCCATACATAGGATTCCTAGTTAAGGTAAGACATCTAACAGGATCCTACTACTTATGGAAGAGTCTAGAACCTTCCATAACTCTATCCCCTACAACCAGTATTAGGTAAGACACCAATACGGGAAGTATTTCCCGGAACACATATGTGTTTATAATAGTGCATATGTGTTTGTTAGTTGGTTTAAAGTAAGTGAAAAAAGATTGTGCATATGTGTTTTATAGCTGGTATAAAATTAATGTAGGGGGTATGCATATGTGTTTTAAGTTTGATATAAAGTCAAGGAAAGAGTTATACATATATGTTTTAAATTGTGCATCTGTGTTTGATAGTTGTTTATGATTAAAAAATATGTTTGATATATACAAGATTGTGCATATGCGTTATGATAGTTATGATTAATTTTCGTTTCTTATTTATTTGTGGTTTAATTATTTTTTGTGCATGCTTGTTCAGATTGATGAAGATGATGATATTATTGAAGATCGAGAAGTGGATGAACACAAATATACATGAAGATAATTTGCGAATTTTGAAGATATACGATTATTGCATATGTGTTTTTTGTACTTGTAATTAAGTGAAATGTAACATTTAAGTATATGAATCTTGTTTTTTTTTTTTTATAATGGTTTGATTTGTGTTTCAAACTTCCAAAAAAATAATAGTTAGGCAAAAATATTAGTAGGTTGATAGAAAAAGCATAAACAATCACATACTAGAAACATATTTATATTTACATTATTTAAAAAATATACACGCACCTCATCTTTTTTTAAAAAAACATATATGCACATCTAATATTCTGGAACCATGCTAGCAAAAAAAAAAATTCCGAAAATTTAGGAATATTTCAAGTCAGGATTTAACAAAAAAATTCAAAAAGAATATAAAAATTGTATTTCACTATAATGCCCTTTTAAATTAATAATAATTTTTAATATTTAAAAAAATTTCATTAGTTTAGAGGAGTTCTCGCAGTCCTCGCACTTAAGAGAGTTCTGAAAATAAAGCCCTCTCATATATATATATATATATATATATATATGACCCTAACCCTAAAAAATAAGTAGCAGCCATCGAGCTCACGGGCCGAGCTAATTCGAGCTTGGTAATTTTCGAGCTCACGAGCCGAGCTCGAATAGGAAATATTTATGTCGATCTCGAGCTCGAACTCGAGTGGTGAAGCTTGATCGAGCTCGAACTCGAGTTCGAGCCACTATGTTTTAATAACGAACCGAACTTTGTGAAAGTTCGACTCGGCTCGACTCGTTTACAGGCCTAGGTGTACCTAATAAATTATCGTTAACTTTATTATTATATAGGTGAAAATATGCATTCTCCTTTTAAATATAACATAATTATTTTCTATCCCAAGTTTAATAATAACTCTTTTTGCTACTCAAATTTTTAGATTTTTGGCATTTACTTGAATGCATTCGAGTCATATATTGCACTTTCGAGTAACAAAAATTATTGTAATCTTGCTAAAATATACAATACGAGTAAGGTCAATCTTCGAGTAACACGATTTGGAAAATCGAGTAACACGATTGGCCATCCGATTAACTCGACTGAGTAACTCGAGGGATAGTGAGTAACTCGATTAAGTAACACGAATATCCATTTTGGTAACTTGAGGGAGTAGATGAGTAAGTGAGTAACTCAACTGGGACTTTCGAGCAATTCGTGCGGATATACGTGCAACTCGAATGGATATACGAGTAAATCTAATCTGTAATTCGAGGGACTCGAGAAACATTCGAGTCATCATTTTCGAGTCAGTTTTCGAATCACTTTCGAGTCAAATTTTGAGATACCATTCGTGTTACAAATTGAGTAACTCATGTTGATATTCGAGTAACTCGAACGGGTATACAAGTAGCTCGAATGGATAATTCGACTGACTCGAGAAATATGCGAGTCATCATTTTTCAGTCTGTTTTCGAGTCACTTTTCGATTCAAATTTCGAGAGATCATTCGTGTCACAAATCGTGTCACGTTTACTGTCGGTTTCGAGTAAATTTTCGAGTCATATGTTGCCACGAGTGCTATTGAAAAAATAGATAAATACCATGCTCGAGTAACTCACAACATCCATTCGATTGTCTCTCACCAATATTTTACCCTTCTTTCCTGAAAAAATATCTCGCATCAGGAGTTGTCTCTCTCACCTCGAAAAGCAATGATTATTTCGACTGCACAAAATAAGAAGTATATTTATAGCTTAATTTCAACTAATGTTTCTGCTTGAAATATTAGAAAATATTCAAATACTAATTAATTTGTGTAAATATTATAAGTTTTGGTTTCATGTAGTCTAATTAAAATTTTTCAAATTTATT
Organism: Orobanche coerulescens; assembly: GCA_033398695.1. Taxonomy (NCBI): domain Eukaryota; kingdom Viridiplantae; phylum Streptophyta; class Magnoliopsida; order Lamiales; family Orobanchaceae; genus Orobanche; species Orobanche coerulescens. The sequence goes on from CM065809.1 coordinate 85,736,416, forward strand.
TGGCAGATGAGTTTTTGAAAAAAAGTTACCATTCGTTTTAATAGCAAGTGGCAAGATTTAGACTATCGCGGTGGAGAAAAACAAATATTACCTGTACCCGTTGGTGTGAACTATGCAACATTGATAGATAATATTCATTGTGTTATGTTGTGTTATATTCTCAATTGATTGTGATGGAAAAAAAAGAAGAAAAATGAAGATAAAGAATGATTCTGATGTAAATTACTTGCTCCAATTCAATGCAGAACCTGTGATATTTGTGATCCTTTAGAATGCAACTACCGATTATATTAACACACGGGTCAAAAATACTACTGCCAGCTTTAATTTTCCTCAATTCCAAAATATTCCTCCAATAGTTTCCTCATTTGCTCCACAGTCTGACATACCTGAATGTAGCTCCTTCTGAGTACCTTACAATTCCAATCGTAACTATATGACTGGGTGGGGTTCAAGCACTATGCGAATGCCTTAGGAATTAGTTCTCAATTTGATGGTTGCGCTCCTTCAAATAATGTATTTGATGTTGGTGGTAATGGTGGTGCTAGTGGTAGTGCTGATAATGGTTGTAGTAGTGATGATAATGAAGACATAAGTACGATGATATCGATCTTGAAGATGCCGAGGTTCAGAAACATCGGTTTGAGAAATTTTGTAAATAGTGTGAGAAAAATGTATGTTTAACAAATGATTTAGAAAAGAGGCAGAACCAGAACCAGAACCAGAATGGAGACGCTTTGATTTCGATTAATTTGTAGCGACCACTTTTCTAGAAAAATAATTCTTCTAATTTTAAGAAGAATAAATAAAATTTTTGCAGCGGAAATATATTTTAAAAAGACAAACTTAATAATCGCAAGTAATATTCCCGAGTCATCGTTAAAACCAAACATACTTTAACGTGAAAATAAAACAAATCGAACAATTGTTCGTAAAACATAGTTTGAGAGAAATAACATTAAATAAATAAACATCTAATCATAGGCTTGATCATCCCACACTCAAGCGCATGCCACATCGAGCTCCTCAACCTTAAAGGGGTTAAATAGTGGGATGCGCTTCCAACTCGCTCGGTGTGGAGAGTACGCAATATGTCTACGTTAATTACTAAATATATTAGCAAGTATAAACAACATGACTGGTAAATTCTGAAGCCCGTCGGCTAGCCCGAAGGCTTTATGCACAATTAAGTGCTTCTGACTGATTTGCACATTTAAGTGCTTCTGACTGATTGCACATTTCAGTGCTTCTGACTGATTGCACATTTAAGTGCTTCTGACTGATTGCACATTTAAGTGCTTCTGACTGATTTCACGTGCATATATGAGACAATATATAAAGCAATTAAAATAAACAAAAGCGTAATAAATTCCCACACCTAGATAAAATGCAGTTCTTGACTTAAATGTGATGAAGATGCTTGACTCGACAATTCTAGGCCCGTAAATTCTTGTTATTATCTACAATTAATAATAATAGAAAATTATTATTATTATTATATGACTGAGAATTAAATTATGAATGAATAATAATATCAATTGAAAAGTTCAACATGTTAAAAGCTTGGCCAAAAGGGACTGATTTTTAAAATATTGAATCTGATTAGGGGAATTAAAAAGGATTGAAAAATTTTGGAACTGAAATTGAAAGAGTTATCAAGCTGATTCTGGTTAATTTGCAAGAACTAAAAAGGGCAAAATTGAAAGAACTGACAACGGGAAGGCTGGATCTAAATTTGCCTAAAGTTAATGAATATTAATATCCCTCTTGCTCGATAAAGTCGGCAGAAGCATCATTTCTTATTCTCCCTCGGTTCAACACTTTCTCTCCCTCCTATAACACTGCTGCGACAAAATTATCAATCTCTCTCACTCTCGATCTCTCCCTCGGGTCTCTGCTAAAAGAAAAACACACACACACAAAGTTACACAGGCACAGGACACACACACATAAATACATACACGCACACACAGTCACACAAGGACACATGAATTCACACACACACCCGCCCAGATTTGCACTGCCAGATGCAGCGATGTGGTGGCGGAAGACCTGGTGGTGGTCGGCGATTTAGCAACGACGACCTACGGTGGATAACTCGCGGGCGGAAGTTCGATTTTTGTCAGGTAAGTTCGATTTGGGTTCAGGCTCGGTGATTATGAGGTTTCTATTTCTGGCCATGAAGTTCAGCCACGGATTTTAATTTGGGATGGTTTCTTGGTGTTTCATGTCAAGCTGTTGGGTGAAGAGTTTGGGCTCGATTTCGAGCCTCTGAATAAGGTTCTGGCTTGCGGATGAAATTCGTGGGTTCGGGATTATTGGTGTTTGATTTTTGAAGCTTCAGGGTTAAAATCAAAAGGAGTTTCTTGGTTTGGGGTTTCTGTATGAGATTTGAGGCTTATACGGTGTTTGACCGGGATGCGGCTGGTGAATCACCACTATTTGTGAACTGATTCTGTGAAGTAGAGGGTAAGTTCGAATCCAGTTGAAGTGTGTTTTTATTTTGGGAAATCAGATCTGATTTACATGTCGTGGTTGAAATTTGGGTTCTGATGGATTATAGTTGGAGAGTAAAGAGATGAGACTTTGCAGAAAAGCTCGAATTGTTGCTGGATGATCGACAACAACAGTAATAGAGAGTAATTGTAGAAAGATGTTTACCTCTGGAGAAACTGATGAGTTTGAAGAAGGTGAGAGAGGAAGCAGATGATTTGCAACTCCCGTGAACAATTTTGTCTTGCTGTGAACTTTTTGTGTAGTGTATAGGAGAATTATTTTTTGGGTAATAAATTGTAGTTATAGGTAAGTGTTTTAGTTGAATTTGGATTGTATATTGATATATTTCAAGAATTTTTGATGAATTGAGGAACTGTGATGAGAGGAACGATAGACTATAATGGAGTTCTTAATTATGGTTAATTTAGTTTAATCACGATTAGTTTAATTATACACAAGATTAAATATAATTGATACATTAATTATAATAGTAATAATAATAAATGTAAAAATAATAAGTTGGTAATAATGATAATAATATCGGAAAATGATAAAGATAATAATAATAATAATATTAGTACTATTAAAAATAGTAATAATAATATTATTAATAATTTTAATAATAGCGATAGTAATATTAATAAAATATTTTGGGTAACAATTAATATTGTTTAAAATTGCCGCCTAGAAATGACGAGATGAAATGATGAATTAAAATGAGAAATGAAACGAAATGGATCACATGACTTGTCATGTATAGTAATGGTATAAATGAATTTGCATGATCATGAGAAAGAAATGGATTAAATGACAAAATTATCCGGGCATTGATTTAATAAAATTGAACATATTTTCTATCTCATAATAAATGTATATGCGAAATCGGGGTGTTACACAATTAGTAGAGGAAGAAGGTGCTCCATCTCTTCCCTCCAGTTCTGGGTGGAAATTCCAGACAGACCTCCATATATGTCACCTTCTAGAGTTGATGAGGATATGGATGAAACACTTGATCCTGCAAATGTAATACCTTTACATAGAGGATCTGTATGTTTCTCAAAATATAGATTGAAGATTGTTGTTGTGCGGTATCATTTGAAAAACAAATCTGACTATCGTACTCTGAAATCTGATAAAAACTGCTATTCTACCGCTTGTACAAACGAAGCATGTAATTTTTTATTGAGCGTCTCGGGGAGTGGTGGATTTTGGAGAGAGCACTCATTGAACGAACATACCTGCCATTTTAACCCAAATCACAAGGCACATAAGCACTTGCCTTCTAAGATGTTAGTTAATTATATGTCCAACAAACTGTTGGTTGATGGTCAGATTATGACTTCGAAACTAGTGATGGCTCAACTTAAGAAGGAACATTATTTTAAAGTCCATTATGGCATGGCATTGAGCATTCGCAACCATGCTATCTCGGTGATATATGGAGACCATCAAGATTCTTTCAGAATGATCCCTTCGTACTTGCATATATTGGAGGTGATGAATCTAGGTACAATAACTGATTACGTGGTTGATGCTAATACTGGAAAATTCAAATACATGTTCTTTGCTTTTGGGGCTTCTATATCTAGATTTCGTTATGTCATTGTTGTTGATGGAACACACCTTAAGGATAAGTATCGAGGAGTATTGTTTGTTGTTGTTACAAAAGATGGTAACAGTCATATTTTCCCACTTGTTTTTGGGATTGGCGACATCAGGTGCGAAGAGTCGTGGAAGTTTTTCATGTACAAAATGAAAGAAGCCTTTGATTCTCCATGGAACATCTTGATTATGGACACAAATCCATAGCAAATGCTATAGAAGAGGATATGTTGTTACCATATTCAGAAGAATTCAGCTAAGTATGGTCAACATGTGGTGGCAATTTTCAATACTGGAGCTTATAACTATCGTATTGAGGACTATAATAGGCATATGAAAAGTTTAGAAATAGCATATCCAGCTGCAGCTGCCCACCTAAAAGAAGTTATTGGTGAAACTAGATGGGCTTTTGTGAAGTACCCAGTCCGACGATTTGAGGTTATGAACTCAAATGTCATGGAAATATGAACAACCGTATTCTATGAGCCACAAGGCTGTCCATTTCCTCACTCATCGCGTTTTATCGAATCGTGGTAGAAGAATGGACATCTGAGCGACATAAAAATGAGAACGAGTGCCCTGGACCTCTAACGAATCATGCTTACGAGACATTGATGAAGGCGGTTGGAGTTAGATCTTGTAATATCCGTAACTTTCCATTTTTAGCAGTTTCCATTTTTGGTGTATGTCTATTTTTATCGACTCTCTTGTAACCATTTCGACATTTTGAATCTACTTTATTCTTGGAGTTTTTCCATTTGGACGAGTTTTGGTGATGTTTTCACGCGATTTCATTTTTTGATATGTTTTGCTGTATGAACGTTCGATTCTCGTAAAACTCGTTCGTTTCCATTGTTTCTTGGTTTGTACAAGTTCGTATGATTGAGTTGGTCGCGTTGAGACTTTCGGTTTGCAAATCCGACGTCGTATCGTGATTTTCGGGCACTTGGGCTATTTTCGTAATTTCCTATAAGTTTAGGGAATTTCATATTCGTTGTCGTATTTCGGATTCCCGGGTAGTCGGATTGATGTTTTCTTGTGATGGTTAGACTCGTCATCGAATATTCTTCGTAGTCGTATTTTTGGTTCGATAGCAGGTCCGGGTTTGGGTCGTCTGAATCGTTTGACAAGAAATGCTTGTCGATAGGTGTTACGGCCGTAACACCCAGAGGTTACTGCCGTAAGTTGGCCATGTTACGGCCATGTGACCCTGCTTTAAAGCAATGCGAGGTCAACACCTCATTTTCTATCTCTTTTCTTTCGTTTTCTTCTCGGGGCGACTCCAGAGGCGATTTCCTTCAGTTTTGATCCGAGAATTCTTCGTGTTCCATCACCGTAGAATCGTATTAGCATATCACCATCAGCATAATCATCCTCCATCGTCCGAATCCGAGGTATTTTCTTCAGAAACCCTAACTTGTCTAATTTGGGGGTTTTTCGGGATTCTAGGGATTAGTTCCGAATTATTCAATTATGTTATGATATTCCTTACCGATTGTGGTTATTGGGTGATTCCAAATCCATTTTACTTGATTTTAATTCGTGAATTATCAATACGGGGAGATTTTGCGTAAACCCTCGCCCGTATCGATTGAACGTCTATTTTCGTGAATTGTAATCGGGGTTATGGGAGTATTCCTTTCGATTTTTGATGTCCGTTGGGACTGAGTTATGTTAATTCTTCGTTAGGAACCGTCGTCTTCCACTCGGATCATCCGTAGTCGTTTTTCACTTCCGACTCTTCGAAGATGTCACAAAGGCAAGTACTTTACATTTGTTTACATGTTCTAGTATTTGAATTATGGCTGTATCGTTGTTGTTGTGGATGGATATGTGTATGTTCACATAGGGACGGTCCGACGGGGCCTCTAGGGATACGTATTGCCGTGTGTGTGCGTATCACGAACTGTGGTTAACCACCCAGGGATGTCCGACGGGGCTCTGCGGGGTACGGTGATCGTGAGTCTCGTACCAATGTTAACTTTGAATTATAATTGTTGGAGATAATGTGTTTCGTGATTGTACATCGTAAATATTCCGGAATATAAAACGTTTTCTAAAATGACTTTTGGTGCATATATTCATCTGATTAGAATGTAGTTCAAATGGATTGTACTTGCACTAGCAGTTGTCGCTAACCCCTTAAATGGGGGAAATACTTTTTGTATTTCAGGTATTGATCGTGGGGACAAGCGAGCACCCGAGCCGTATGAGGATGATGGGCAAGCATGATATTGTCCAGTAGTTGATTATTGGTGTTCTGTCTGTCAGTTATTATTGATGTCTGATTTTGGGATTTCTGTAATATAAAATTGGTTTAAGTACTCGAGTACTTCCTGTTTGAAATTGTTAATGTTGTGTTCCCATTTTGGGAAATGGATTTGATGTCAGATTTTATTTGTCGGTTTGTAGTCTTTTATTTGAATTGTCGTTTTATTGATGATTGCTTGTCGTTGTCGAATGTCGTGTTTGGTACGTTAGCCTGGTGGATTCCATAGTGTGGGGTCCACGACGCTGTAATATGCCCTGAATATCTTGGGGGTGTTACAAATCTAACATGAATGTTCAATTATTTAGGTATGGGGTGTTCAAGGTGACCTCTAACTGATTATATTATGTTGTGGACTTGACAGAGCAAAAATTGTTAGGGATATGCCCTTAAATACCACTCAGAGGATGTATGAGAGAGGGAATTGTACTTCTTATTATATAAATTCTTATCAGAAGACAATTATTTATTTCTTTATTTACTGGTAGTCACTAGTATTCATGACTCGTAAATATATATAGAGAAACTAGTCCATTTATTCGAGAGGAAACATTCCACTCCTTATTGGACAAGGGAATCGGCACTTGAAAGGTTTATGGCTCAAATACTTAATCGTTCGCAAGTCGGTGAAACTTGATTGGGAGTTAAGTTTATATGAAGACTTGTATGACGTGTTCTTTGACTTGGAGAGCGCCTGTCATCACTAATGGTTAGTGGGAGCATACATTGTAGGTATGTTAATGGGATTAGTACACTCGAACTGAGTCACCCTCGATTCGTCACACAAATTTCACTCCTGGACAATCAATACAGAATCGAATGGTTGTGATAGGTATTCGTGAACCTTTGACTTGAGTATTTAGTAGGGATGTCTTGTGACGTTAATATTTTCACTAGAGTAATTCGACCTGGAAATCCGTAAGGTGGGGGTCAGCCTAGACATGCATCTTGATAGGCAAGTAGCAGGTTCTATTGAATTCTAAGATAGGATTCGTTCTCTTATAAGTGAACAGGTATATGTCCTATGCGGTTATTGGCAGATGAGATCATAAGTCTTTGATCAAAGCATTGGAGCTAGTTGTATCGGATACATGAGAGCTCGTGATCTCGATTTGCATTAACTCAAGCATATCATCAAGTACAGATAGGGTTTGACTGACTGTGACCCTATAACTTGATCGGGGCATATGAAAGAAGGGTTTATACGTATATCGGTATTCACGATAAAATGGTTCTTGAATGATCCATGTCATTCGTTCTCAGTAAGGTTACAGTGTAGGCTGCCAGGCTAGCTAGGTAGTGCTATAACTCTTTGGTTCCTTCTATTGCTTACTAAGACGGACTTATCGAACCGCGCATTAGGGAGACGTCGGATAAATTTGAGCTTATTCTCTCTCAATGATTTTTTGGACATTGAATGCCTAATTTAATTTATTGGATAAATTAAATCAATTTGCTGAATTAAATAAATTAATGGGTAATTAATTTAATTCATAAATAAATTATTTCTTGGAGAAATAATATTTTAATATAGTTAATTAATTAGATTAATTAATTGTATTAAATTAGTTTGAGACGTACCGAGGTGTATATATATGACTAGACACACGACAGTCCATTTCACGGACCGAAACGAACTAACTCCTTCATTATTCCATATAGCCCCCCATTAGTTATCATAATATTTTGGTTTTTTGTTAGTTATGATAAGATAATGTGGGGAAGAGAATTATACACTTGGTGTATAATTAAAAGAATAGCTTTTGTAACTTAGTGAGAGACTTTGGAGATAAAAAGCACTTCATCATTCCTACATTTAAGATACCTCACAACAGCCACAGAGAGAGAGAGAGAGAGAGAGAGAGAGAGAGAGAGAGAGAGAGAGAGAGAGAGAGAGAGAGAGAGAGAGAGAGAGAGAGAGAGAGAGAGAGAGAGAGAGAGAGAGAGAGAGAGAGCTTTGTTTATTTTGTTTCTTCATCATTTTCTTTGAGAATTGAAGAGAAAAATTGAGAGAAAAGTATATTTGTACACTTAGAGTGTTATAAATAATCTTAATAAGCTCCTCTTATATATATATATATATATATATATATATATATATATATATTTCTAGCCGTATTCTTAGAGAATAAATATATATAAATTTTTCCGGTCATCTTCCGACACGTGACTAATGGAGGCACAATATTTTTGGTACTCAGGAATTTTTCGAGAAGGCTTGCAAAATTCGATTTGTGGCAATACCATTGACCAATATTTAATCAAAGGACTCTTGCAAGAAGGTATATTTTTAATTACTTTACTTTTGTTAATTTATATTCGTATATACGTTGCTTGATCGGTCCTCTTTAGAGATTCAGTTTAGTTATTGTTTTTATTTCCGTTGCGCCTTCGATTTAGGCAACAAATCTCAACAGTGATATCGGAGTGAGGTCTTGCGATCATATATACGATATTTAGCATTTGGAATGCTTGATTAAATATTTTGTGATTGGAATCACAACTGTTTAGTTCGTTGATGTTTAATTGTTCGTCGAAAATTTACTTTTCATGATTTTATGTTACTTGGTACTTTATTTTGAGAAAATTAATTAATGTAAGATATTTAAAATCGTTCTAATCATACGAACGAATTAAAATTACCGTGTTTGTGAATTAATTAGATTAATTATATTAAATAGTTAATTTTATATTGGTTAATATATTGAATTAATCATTTATTTTATGTTTCGATAAATTAATTTTTGTCAATTTAAATTGGATTTAATTTGACTAAAATAAAATACTTGGTACTTTATTTTGAGGAAATTAATTAATCATTCGAATCATACAAACGAATTAAAATTACTGTGTTTGTGAATTAATTGGATTAATTCTATTAAATAGTTAATTTTATATTGGTTAATATATTAAATTAATTATTTAATATAAAATCTATTTATTTAGTATTTATTGGATGAATGCTTGTGAATAGTGATGTAGTTCATGGATCTAGTTTTGAATCGTTTGTTTTATTCGATTGGGTTGTAAAGTCCGTTTTGAGCCTATTTATTTTGCTAGAAAATTTTTTATGATAGGATGCGATTTTTCAATGTAAAATTTATATGTAACGATGAAGACCGGAGGAAGACTCGTTCGAGAAGATGATTCAATACTCAATACATGTAATTAGATTATGATGTTTTTTTGTTCTAGGAACAGTCCATGAACTGCATGTTGGTAGCAACTAGGTTGTGAATATTTATTCACATGGTATGAATGCCCACAAACACGCTTAAATTAATTAATTTGCAAAGTGTAACATTAATCGCGGAAATTATCCCACGAAAAAATATTAAGTTTAAAAGGTTTCAACTTCTTTCTTCCCTCCATCGAACTCTCGAAAAATTGTAATCCAAATCGGATGTGCTACCGAGTTATCAGGGTAGTCGTTCGGGGAGGGTCGATAATTTTTGGGAGTGCATTGGATGCCTCCGGTTGGAGCAAATTTTATCCCTAGAAACCTGTTCAATTGCCAGATAAGATTCAATTGTGAAACTGATCAGCATCGATGGTATAAACTTAACTTGTTTACGAACTATAGAAACCGTATATGTTGAGGGGAGTGAACAAGGGGGAAAAAGAAGATCGAATCATCCATTAGATGGGTTGGTGTTGGACATCACTTCATAAAGATTAATAGACCAGAAATCTGTTTGATTGCCCTCTATTAAAATTTATAAAGAACTCGATCACCACTGAAGTATAGCGACAAATACTTCCAGATTTCACAAGGGAGTGTGTTATTCCGATAAAAATAGTGGGAGCTACGTTAGATGAATAGAAAAGTCCTTAATGCTAAACTCAGACCATAGTCAAACGGGTCACTAATCTGTGATACTTAATGTAGATAAACAAAATATCAACTCTCAAAATTATAATGAACCCACTTGCAATTCTACTCGAGAAGAACATTTTAACCAGACCAAACTTTGTGGACTGGCTCCACGATCTGATGATTGCCCTTAGTATGGAGGTGCTAGGATACATCTTATAGGCGGACATTCCAGCGGCTCCTGTGCGGAATAGGGCCATTCAGGAAGATGTTGAAATCTACAAAAAAGTTGGTTAAAAATGACATTAGAGTCTGTGTCTATATGATGGGCTCTATGTCTAATGAGCTTCAGAGAGCTCATGAGAAAATGACTTCTGCTAGGTAGATCTTATCTCACTTAATCGAGCTTTATGGTGAGCACAGTCGAACAGCTAGATATGAGATATTTAAGCAGCTCTTCGGTGTCAGGATGAAGGAAGGTGAGAAAGTCGGGAACCACGTCCTCAAAATAATCTCTATGATCGAGAGATTGGAGGCTCTTGATTTTTGGATGCATGCTTCTCTCCAAACTGACCTTATCCTGAAATCTCTTCGTGATTCCGTCTCTTAGTTTGTTATGAACTTCAACTACAATGAAACTGCTTGCAATTTAGCAGGATTGATGAACAAACTTGTAACCGCTCAGTCTCAGATGAAGACTCTGCAGGTGAAGGAGTCTGCCCTTGTGATTTCTTCTGGATTGGAGGTCCAAGAATAAGAAGAAAAAGACCAAGAAGCAGATGGGCTCACAAGGTAAGGCTTTTAAGGGTAAGGGCAAGGCCCCGATGGTTTCTAAGAGAAAAAAGGTGAAGACAGACGCATGTCTCAAATGCGATGAGCTGGCCACTGGGTAAGAGACTGTCCGATCCTTCATGGGGATTCAGGTATGGAGGTTTTAGTTTTTGGAAATGAATTATTTTGCTACCATATTTTGTACTTCTTGGATAATGGATTCATGTGTTAGTTCTCATATTTATATCATGAATCAGGATCTGGAACAAAGTAGGAAGCTTAGAGCTAGGAAAGTGATGGTTAATGTCGGAAGCGCACATAGTGTCACACAAACTGATATAGGATCACTTCTTTTGGATTTGAAACCCGGCTTGATGTACTTGTTTTGCCCAAGGGGCATAAAAATATTGTATCTATTCCGGTCATGGATCGGAAAGGCTTTTCATTTTTTATTGGTATTAGTACTTGCAAAATTTATATTGGAAATAAATTAGTAGGCACTACTACATTGATAAATGGACTGTTTCATCTAAACCTAAGTAACAAATTCATTGTGAACACTATGACTAGAAATCGTGGTAAGGATGAAACTAATCAAGCTTTGAAATGACATCTTAAACTTGGTCATATTGTCAGACCAAGGTTTACAAAATGAAAAAAGATGGACTTTTTGGCCTATTTGGATTAGATCCCTTTCCAACTTGTGAATATTGCCTTAATGGCAAAATGACTAAGCCCCTTTCACAGGGACTTTTGAAAGAGCCACTGATAAACTTGGTTAGTCCATACCGATGTGTGTGGTGATTTAGAAGCAACATGTGACGAATATTAGTATTTCATTACATTCACGGATGATCATACTGGGTATGGTTATGTGTACTTAATGAAACATAAATCCAAGGCCTTTGAGAAATTCCAGGAATTTAATGTTAGAACATTTTATTCCACACATTCAATTTAGAGGTTTTGATGCTAAGTTGCTAAACAAAGAAAAATAACAATTAATCAACAAAAAGTCGAAGACGCACGAGAATGACATAAAAGAAGTAAATCTTACTGAAGCTAACTTACGCTATAACCAAAGTATAAAGTACGCAACATATCAAGCCAGTGAGTACCGCATTCTGCATCGAAGCAGATAACGCATGCTAATACAAAGATTAGCGCACACAAGGAAGAAGGCATTACGTACGCTACACTGGGAACTTAACGTACGCTATGCAAGGTGTATTTCGAATTCAAATGAAATCAATCCATTGGATTGATTCTAGAAGGTCAAAAAGCATGCAACGTATCTATGTTAGTTAACATATGCTACAGAGATATGATAACGTATGCTAACAAAAGAGGCAGAAGATACTGGACTGTTTTGTGCAACATATAACGAACGTAACATATTATGTTAACATACGTAGCTGGCCTAACGTACGCTATGGTGACATATAGTGTATGCTATGAAGGGGACAATCAGCAACGGCTAGTTTAGGCTTTGAATCCTATAAATACCACTTCATATGGTATTCACCATACAACAACTTCAAGAAAATCATATACACGTTTGATATTGTTATATTCATTATTGTTGTTGTAATCGAGCTTGATTGATAAGAGTTCGAGCATTTAATCCACTCAACCAAACACGAGAGAAAAGAAAGGATTATAGATTTGATTCGGTGTTATTAGGAACGTGGATCCAGCATTGTTAGAATCATAATATAAATCTAAGTGAGGTTTTTCTAGTACCGATGGAAATCTAGAAAAGTTGATTCCTTATCCGATAGAAAAGGAAAACAGTTTAACTTGGACCAACATAAAGACAAGATTGTAATAGTTATCTTGGACCGATATAAGACAAGATTGTAATGATTTCACTCGGACCGATAGAAGACAAGGCGTAAAGGTTTATCTTAAGCCTATAGAAAAAGATACGAAGAGAGGACGTAGGCACATTGCCGAACCTCTATATACCACTGTGTCATTTACATTCTGCACTTAATTGATTCCGCAATCACAAAAGAATTCTATATTCTTAACCGTACTATCTAACCCTCCTTCTAGTGGCGGTACCAAACCCAACATTTAAGGACCTATCCCAAAAGCAAATCGGTAATCATATCAAATCACTTCGGTGGGACTGAGGTGGCGAGTATATGAGTATAAAGTTTGATGAGTTCCTAAAAGAGCACAAAATAGTGTCACAACTTACACCTCCAAGAACTTCTCAGTTAAATTCTGTGTCGGAAAGAAGGAACCGAATCTTGTTGGACATGGTTCGTTCCATGCTTAGCTACACCGACTTACCGATTTACCTATAGGGTTATGCGCTCCTTACTGCTGCTTATATATTAAACAGATGTCCCTCCAGGTCTGTTCCTAAGACTCCACATGAGATGTGGGAGTTTAGGAAATCAAGTCTTAATCATATTAGGATTTGGGGATGTCCCGCCTATGTCAAGAAGACTAAGGTGTAGAAGTCGGAAGAAAGGTCCATGAAGGGGCATTTCATTAGATTCCTATATGGGAAGATGCGTTATCTATTCTACATACTCGAAGATAAAAATATCATTGTTGCTTTGCAAGTACACTTTCTGGAAGTTGAGTTCATTCAGGAAGGGGTAGCAGGTAGAAGTACTTCTTTGGAAATATAAAATAAAACTCCTCCGGAGACACCTGTATAAGAAGTTGGAACCAAACCTTCTGAAACACAAGTGCAGCCACCTCGCAGGTCTAGTAAGGTGTCATTTACCCAAGAGTTATGGCTTTATGCACTTGGAGGAACTGGGTCTCCATGAGGTTCCATGTGATAGCCAAGAGACCGACCCCACAACCTATGACCAAGCAATGGTAGATGTAGACTCCGCAAAATGGCGGGAAGCTATGAAAGTTCAGATAGACTCGATGCATGTCAATCAGGTGTGGACTCTAGTAGACCGCCCCAAGGACATAGTGCCCATTGGGAACAAGTAGATCTATAAGAGAAAGACTGATGGGGATGGCAAGATTGACACCTATAAGGCCAGGCTTGTAGCAAGGTTATACCCAAAAAGAATGGATCGATTACCATGATACCTTCTCGCCCGTAGCTATGATCAAGTTTATTCGAATGATGCTTGCTATAGCTACCTACCATGATTATGAGATATGGCAGATGGACGTGAAGACAACTTTCCTTAATGGATTCTTCGAGAAGGAGATCTATATGGAGCAGCCTAAAGGCTTTGTGTCCGAGATCATTATCCATAAGGTGTGCAAGCTTCGGCGTTCTATTTATAGACTGAAGCAGGCTTCCTGTAGTTGGAACCTTTATTTTGACGAGGCTGTCAAAGAGTTTGACTTCGTGCAAAATGAAGAGGAATCTTATGTATACAAGAGGGTTGGTTGGAGCAAGATCGCATTCTTAGTACTATATGTAGATGACATTATACTAATATGAAACGATGTAGGAATGCTCAATTCTATCAAGGCTTGGATTTTGAGTAGGTTCTCCATGAAAGACTTGGGAGAAGCTACCTATATTCTTGGAATTCGGCTCTACTGGGATAGAGTGAAGAGAATGATCGGTCTTTTCTAAGCCCTCAATATAGATAAAATCTTAAAGCGGTTTAAGATGGATGAATCTAAAATAGGGTTCCTTCCGATCCGACATGGTATAAAACTCACCTCTAAGATGTGTCCTCGAAATGAGGAACAACGAAAGGAAATGAGTACTATACCATATGCTTCGGCCGTGGGTAGCCTTATGTATGATATGTTGGCCACAGAGAATACAGTAAACAACTTAGAAAGGGAGAATCCAATAAGCTGTATGTTTTTTGAAGTTAATGCGTAGAGGAAGACTAAATTGAGTTCCTGTAAATACAGTAACTAGGTATTCTCCTGTTTGCTTGATGCGTACAGGGTTTTCATAATGTATACTTTAAATCACAGTTATAAATAAAAATAGTAAGGACGGAACATAAATAATACACATATATGAGCGGTTCGAGGTAAACCCCTCTATGTCTACTTATCCTCCACACAGGACTAAAACGTTTATTAAATCACTACGTACACAACTACATGAGTTTAACTAAACCTGTATTTGTATTTTTTACACATATTAATACAGTGACAACAACTTGGGCTGTTCACACATATTGGATTTAGCTCTTTCGGCTTGATTCTTCTTACATAGGTGAATCTTCATCTTCAATGCTATTCTTCCCACATATGTCATAACTAGCAAGGACTTAGTTCACACAGGGATAAGATTGATCTCAATGGTAAAAATGGTAGAACAAGTTCAAATAGCAGTTGTATGCTGACGAGCGATTGTTGTATGCTGTGCTATTTGCATTGAGAACTGCATATTTCTTCGCTTTGATAATGTTGTATGCTCCGAAAATATACCGCTTTTTCTTATCTTGATATTATGATTGTTAGATGTATTGTGCGAGATTCAGTAGTTGAGCAATGTCCTCTTGCTTGGGGCTATTTATAACCTTGGGAGTAGATCTGTCATAAAAATAGTCATGGACTGGTTGGTGAGATTTAGACTTCTATGATTAGCGGCTGTAGAATATTTGACTAAATACGATTCGAATTTAATGCTTCAAATATTCTTTATGACTTTGCATTAAATACTCTTCAGCGCATTCAGACTATTGTCTCTTTCGTCCGTATTAAATGCCGTCCTATCAGAAATAAATGCTTCTTTAACCGTGAATACTTTATGACTAAACAAAGATTATTTCACAACGGTTTAAAGCTATTCTTCAGTCCTGTTATATGTGTTTTACTTTTCCTAAGTAAAACTCCTACAACAATATTGCTGTATCCCACTCTCTTCACTTCTGCTGTATGATGATATATGCTCTGTAGGATCGGACTCTGTAGAAAGATCTCTTGCTGTATGGATAGACTTTTTGGAGTTTCCTAACAACTTCCATACTTAACGAAATGCTGACTCTGAAGACTTATTGCTGTGTGATGGCGATTATCAAAACAGGCTATAATTATTCTAACAATTTCCCCTTTTTGATAATGCCAAAACTTCCTAGATACAGAGAGACTGTCTTCAAGTCTTCTGTTTAAACGATCTGATCTTCATGACTTAGTCTACAGAATTTGAACGGATCGCAGGCAAGT
This sequence comes from Orobanche coerulescens, assembly GCA_033398695.1. Lineage (NCBI taxonomy): Eukaryota > Viridiplantae > Streptophyta > Magnoliopsida > Lamiales > Orobanchaceae > Orobanche > Orobanche coerulescens. Next base: position 85,752,495 of record CM065809.1, read on the forward strand.
TCTAAAATGATAATCCTACAGGAGTAAGTGTATTACAACTTAACTTATGATTGACGCGCAGGCACAATCATATAAGATGTAATCTTGATTGAATACAACTTAATCTATGAACTATTTGCATACAAGTTCTTACAACTTGTGGATTTAACAAGTTTGTACTTGTCAAATATTTCAGTACTTTGTAATCAAAACAGTAAAAACAGTAAAAGTAGATTACGAGCTATAATATTTTAAGAAACCAAAAATTTATTGATGATTGAAAATTACATGGCTTGACAAATAAAAGATAAATACTTCATCGAAGAGCATACAGTTGGATACAACACAATATATAACTAACCGAAGCTAATACCTATAATGAGAATGTTTCCAAGTCTTTCGGGAGAGATCATGATCGGTTCCTCTCCACAAGTTAAATAAGGAGTCTTTGCCTCGGTCCCTGTAGATATTTCGTCCTTCGTAGGATACATCGTAGGCAAGGATCCAATCTTCCGGATGAGTTACCCGTTCACCCTTCTGGTGTTTAGACTTGATCTTTAGCTGTATGGGAAGATTTTCTTTTGCTAGTAGCCTCGAGAACTCATTAGCGGCATCCTGAAGAGTTTTAAATCTGTTGAACATGGCAGCATTTCTGATGAGAGTACAGAAGTATCTCATCAGTTTATTATTCTTCCAAGCTTTCAGATCCTCTGCTGATGGCTGTCGGTCTGTTGGGAGAAAAATCTCAATAGGCTTTCATACCGTACTCTTCCATGGTAAATTGGGATCCTGGAACTCAGGTCGAGAACTAGTTACCCTATATCCTTTCGCACCTTGACCTGGCCTGGGTCCGGCCAGTCGTCAGATGGTAGCAGCGACATTTTCTTCTAGTGCAGCCTCTATCTATCGTTTTCTCTCCAGCCTCCACTTCCTGGCAGCCTCTCTAGGCTCTTCCCCCTTTTTAGCATCATCAAGATCCGAGACCTTTCCGTGAATATCCAGAAGGAGTTTTATTTAATTGGCTTGTTGGGTCTTTAGATCATTGACACTATCGACCAGCTTCCCTACCACTACTGTAAGATCGGCGATCTTGTGATAGTGGTCAGTAAGTTTGGAGATGGTGCATTCAAGGGCGAAGACAGTATTGGATTCGGCAATACAAAGCTTCTCTTGCTTTTGCTTCAGGATCCACTCCTGATGCTGTTTCAATTGATTCAGGGTCTGCCACAGTGCGGTTGGCATGAGGCGAAAAGCCTCTTCCACATCGTTGATGGCCCTTTTTAGCTTCGGGAGATCGTACTAGGCTGTTTCATTCATCCAGTCTAACACTATTCTGACGTCATACAGGGCCTTGACGGCATACTGCAGAAATACAGTTTGGCGACCGATGGTTGGAGTTGCTCAATTCGCTCCTCTGTGCGCGGAGAGCCAGGACGCGCAATCTTTGAGTTTGAAGGTTCTTCGAACTATCTAAGAACCATGTTGTGATGCGGTTTCCATGGTCTATCGTCAGGAAGGAAACCCGTCATCATATTCATAGTGGGAACATGTAGATATAGGATATTCAACCTATTAGAAGCAGGATCTTCTGAAGGTTGAGCTGCAGGGGCTTTCTGGGAGACAAAAGGGACTGATTCCTCCTGCCGACTCTCAACTTCCGCCTATTCCGGAAGAGGGACTGATTCCTCTTGGCGGACGATGCGGGTGGATTCTTCTTGTTCCTCTGTCTGGTGGACAGATACAAGCTTCCTGTATGAGAGAAGTAGTGGGCTCTTCATGGATGACAGGAGGGACTGATTCCTCCTGAATCTGATCGTCATGGGCTACTTCATGTTGCATGGGCGGGAACTGATGTTTTTCAGAAGATGTCCCCTGGCCCTATTGGGATTGCATGTTGGCGAGTTCTGCTTCCCTAGCCTCTTATCAGCTTATCTGAAGACCTACCTGTAAGGCCTCATCATCTTCAGAGTCTAGGTTGGAGTGGTGGCTTGGTGATGGAGCCTTGTCACTGAACTGTGACTTCCCTTTGAGTCGGGCCTTTTCTTTTGCCATGAATTAGTTTGTGATAAGCTCAAAGCAAAAGTGATCGTCCTATCTGATCAGGACCTCAATGTTGGGGGTGTCTGTGACCTCCCGAGCAAATAACTCCTCTTCTTTCCAGTCCTTCCAGTTGTAGAGGGTGTCGTATGGGGAGACCCTGTAGGATTTCCAAACTTTGAAGTGCTCAAAGAATTTCATCTATTTGGACTTAAAGGAGATTGTTATTTATAATATCCGTCGGGGAGGGACTCCACACAGTAGTGGGTTCTACTATTCGGTTGGGATTATCTACAGGTAAGGAGCCTAGTGTGAAGCGGGATCCCTGATAGGGGTAGGTACCCTGTTGGGAGTGGGACTCTGTACAGGGGTGGTGCCCTGTTTGGAGTTGCGGTTTTCGGCTCCAAAGGGGCAGCCGATTTGCCAGATCCTTCCAACTTGACAAACAGCTGTTCATCCGTCATAACCATCACAAGCTCGGGAGCTACTGTACGAGCAACTACTGTTTCTTCCATAGGGGTTGCGCCCTATTGGAGAGTTTCAGCAATAGGAGTAGTCGATGGGACTTCTACAGTGACCGTTGTAGTCACCATAGATTCAGTCTTAGAAGACTTCTTGGTCTTCTTTCTTTTCTTATGGACAACTTTGGGGGAGCTGCTACCAGGAATACTTCTTTTTTTATTTCTTCCCATCACTCGAGCTCTTCAGAGTGACATTCCCAGGTCACTAGAGGTTAGCATGCTGAGAGGGTTGGGCCTGTTAGCAATGAGGGGTGTTTTGTTGTATACGGTGGGTCTGATTCCACTAATAAGCTTCCCGATTCATATTTTATTGGCATCTGCTGATTGCTTCACTCCGCAATGAGTGAGGATATGATTCAGGATTGGGCCAAATGGTTTCTTGGAAGACTCATGCTTAGATGCCTCTTCTTGGAGACATTTCAAGAGAATTGGGCACCAATTAACTTTCTCCGATACCACTTGTTGGCTACAGAGTATACAGTCAATAACTTTAAAAAGGAGAATACAATAAGCTGTATGTTTTTCGAAGTTAATGCATAGTGGAAGACTACGATTAAGTTGTTTTAAATACAGCTACTAGGTATTCTCTTGTTTGCTTGATGCGTACAGGGTTTTCACAATGTGTACTTTAAATTATAGTTATAAATAAAAATAGTAATGATGGAATGTAAATAACAAATAGATATAAGTGGTTCGAAGTAAACCCCTCTACGTCCACTGGTCCTCCACGCAGGAGTAAAATGTTTATTAAAATCACTATGTACACAACTACGTGACTTTAACTAAACATGTCTCTGTATCGTTCACACAGATTGATACAGTGACAACAGCTTGGGCTGTTCACACAGATTGACTTTAGCTCTTTCGACTTGCTTTTTCTCACATGGATCGAAGCTTCTTCTTCAATGCTATTCTTCCCACACAGGTCGGACTCACAAGGACTTAGTCCACACAGGTCTAAGGTTGATCTCAACGGTAAAAATGGTAGAACAAGTTCAAACAACAGCTGTATGCTTTGACGAGCGATTGATATATGTTGTGCTATTTGTGTTGAGGACTGTATATTTCTTCACTTTGATAATGCTGTATACTCAGGAGATATACTACTCTTTCTTAGCTTGATATTCTGATTGTCAGAGCTATTTGTCAGATATATTGCGTGAGATTTAGTAGTTGAGCAATGTCCTCTTACTTGGGGTTATTTATAGCATTGGAAATAGATCTATCATAAAAATAGTCATGGACCGATTGGTGAGATTTAGAATTCTATGATTGGCGGCTGTAGAATGTTTGAACTAAAGACGATTCGCATTTAATGCTTCAAATATTCTTTCTGACTTTGCATTACATACTCTTCAGCGCGTTCAGACTATTGTGTCTTTCGTCCGCATTAAATGCTGTCCTATCAGAAATAAATGCTGCTTTAACCGTGAATACTTTATGACTAAACAAAGTTTATTTCACAACGGTTTAAATCTATTCTTCAGTCCTGTTAGATGTGTTTTACTTTTCCTAAGTGAAACTCCTACAACAATATTGCTGTATCACACTCTCTTCACTTCTGCTGTATGATGATATATGCTCTGTAGGATCGGACTCTGTAGAAAGATCTCTTGCTGTATGGATAGACTTTTCGGAGTTTCCTAACAGCTTCCATACTTAACCAAATGCTGACTCTGAAGACTTCTTGCTGTGTGATGGCGATTATCAAAACAGGCTATGTTTATCCTAACATGATATACTGTGTATGAAACCTGACATTGCACATGCTGTGAGTGTGGTAAGTAGGTTTCAGGGAAACCTAGGAAAGGAACATTGGACCACCATAAAGAACGTTCTCAAGTACTTAAGAAGGACTAGAGATCTGGTTCTTATGTATGGTGGTCGAGAACTAAATGTGATGGGCTTCACTGATTCAGACTTCCAAGGACAGAAAGACGACCTGATGTCTACTTCTGGTTTTTTATGCTTAATGAAGGAGCAGTATCTTGTCAAAGCGCTAAGCAAAGCACGACTGCTAATTCCACCTGTCAGGCTGAGTATCACGCGGCCTCAGAGGCCTCTAAGGAAGGGTTTTGGATTAAAAAGTTTCTGAGTGAACTTCAAGTGATACCATATGTTGAGTTGCCGGTTCCGATTTTATACGATAATGGCGGAGCTGTAGCACAGGCCAAGGAGCCAAGGTTTCACAAGAGTACAAAACATATTGAGAGAAAGTATCAGCTCATTACAGAATTTATTCGCAAAAGATACATTGTGCTGCATAGAGTAGACTTAGAAGACAACGTCGATGATCCACTGACCAAGCCACTTTCTCAGATAAGCTTAGAATGTCATCTGGAGAACATGGATATTAGATATCAAAGTGTGTGGCATTGCGTGAAAGTGGGAGATTGTTAGGGATATGCCATCAAATGCCACTCAGAGGATGTATGAGAGAGGGCATTGTACTAGCTATTATGTAAATTCTTATCAGAAGGAAATTATTTGTTTATTTATTTACTGGTGGTCACTGGCATTCCTGACTTGTAAATATATATAGAGAAACTAGTCCATATATTTGAGAGCAAATATTCCACTCCTTATTGGATAAGGGAATCGGCACTGGAAAAGTTTATGGCTCAAATACTTTATCATTCGCAAGTCGATCAAACTTGACTAGGCATTAAGTTTATGTGAAGACTTGTATGACGTGTCCTCTGACTTGGAGAGTGCCTGTTGTCATTAATGGTTAGTAGGAGCATATGTTGTAGGTATGCTAATGGGATTAGTATACTCGAACAGACTTACCCTCGATTTGTCACATGGATTTCACTTCGGTATAGTCAATGACGGAATCGAAAGGTTGTGATAGGTATTCGTGAACCTTCAACTTGAGGATTTAGTAGGGATGTGCTTATGACGTCAAGATTTTCACTAAAGTAGTTTGACCCAGAAAACTGGAAGGTGGGGGTCAGCCTCGACATGCATCTTGATAGGCAAGTAGCAGGTTCTACTGAATTCCAAAATAGGATTATTTCTTGTGTAAGTGAACAGATATATATCCTATGCGGTTATTGGCAGATGAGATCATAAGTATTTGGCCAAAGTATTGGAGCTAGTTGTATCGGATACATGAGAGCTCAGTGATCTCGACTTGCATTAACTCAGGCATGGAATCAAGATAGGGTTTGACTGACCGTGACCCTATAACTTGATCGGAGCATATGAAAGAAGAGTTTATACATATACCAGTATTCACGACAAAATGGTTCTTGAATGATCTCGATTATTCGTTTTCAGTAAAGTTATAGCGTAGGCTGCCAGGCTGACTAGGTAGTGATATAACTCTTTGGTTCCTCTCATTGTTTACTGAGACGGACCTATCGAGTCGCGTATTAGGAAGACGTCGGCTAAATTTGAGCTTATTCTCTCTCAATGATTTTTTGATATTGGATGTCTAATTTGATTTATTGGATAATTAACTAGGTTTGGTGAATTAAATAAATTACTGGGTAATTAATTTAATTCATATATAAATTATTTCTTGGTGAAGTAATATTTTAATATAATTAATTAGATTAATTAATTATATTAAATTATTTTGAGACGTACTGAGGTGTATCTATCGGACTTGACACACGACGGTCCATTTCACAGATCAAAACGAACCAACTCCTCCATTATTCCATGTAGGCCCCCTCCACGTTTATTATAATGTTTTGTTTTTTTCTTAGTTATGATAATATAATATGGGAAAGACAATTATACACTTGGTGTATAACTTAAAGAATAGCTTTTGTAACTTCATTCCTACATCTAAGATACCTCACGGCACCCACCGAGAGAGAGAGAGAGAGAGAGAGAGAGAGAGAGAGAGAGAGAGAGAGAGAGAGAGAGAGAGAGAGAGAGAGAGAGAGAGAGAGAGAGTTTTGTTCATTTGTTTCTTCATCACTTTCTTTGAGAAAAATTGAAGAGAATAATTGATTTATACACTTAGAGTGTTATAAATAATTTTAATAAGCTCCTATATATATTTCTAGCCGTATTCTTAGAGAATAAATATATATAAGTTTTTTCGGTCATCTTCCGATGCATGGCTAGTGGAGTCATGGTATTTTCGGTGCTCGGGGATTTCTCAAGAAGGCTTGCAAAATTCATTTGTGGCAAACTCCTCACCAATATTTAATCAAAGGACTACAATGGTATGCTTTCAATTACTTTACTGTTGTCAATTTATATTTGTATATATGTTGCTTGATCGGTCCTCTTTAGGGGTTCGATTTAATTATAGTTTTCATTTCCGTTGCGCGTTCGGTTTAGGCACTGAATAATGCAGTTGTATGAAGCTCCAGCAGGATATGATCTCATATAAGCATGCTGCTGCAGCTATAAGGTACATCAATCATGACCAAACTGTGTATATACATGATTACTACAAAGTGTCCACACTTCGTGAAATATGGGTACGGTTTGTGATTTCAGTACCTTACCCCAGTGAATGGTTCATTCCTGCTAACATCAAGGTGAACATTTGTGAGGCACCAGACAATTCGAGGCAGGCAGGGTGACCAAAGGAAATGAGATACACATCAGTGGTTGAGTCCTCGACTCATACTCGTAAAGTTCAAACATGCCTTAAATGTGAAGGTACAGGGAATAATAGAAAGACTTGTATTGCAATTATTCCCTAACTATTTGAGGATCTAACAACACAACCAACTCCGTCTAAAAATGGACGTGCAAAAAAAGAGTGCAGTGTATGTAACTCTGATGAACACACTGCTTCAAAATGTCCAACTAAGCATCGTTTCAACTAAATGAGCCCCTGATATAAAAGTAGTTACATTTATTTATAGTCGAAGTATTTCCATTATGAGTCAACTATACTGAACACCAGAATAAGTAGTTGCATTTTTAATATCTATTATTTTGCATTTATTTAAAATTGAAGTACTTTTATTGTGTTTTTATTTTACCGAACAAGAGATTAAGTATTATAGGTTGGAGAATTGGCACCTCACTTAGAATGTTGGATAATATCACGGAGTAGAGTTTTCAAACTCTTTTGCATTGATAAAGCGTAATTAAATTACGGAAGGTAAATGACACAAGATTTATAGAGATTCGGCCAAACGTGCCTACGTCCTCTCTTTGTATCTTTTTCTATAGTCTCAAGATCAACCTTCTACACCTTGTCTTCTATCGGTCCGAGGTAAAAAGTTACAATCTCGTCTTCCATCGGTCCGAGATAAACCATTACACTCTTGTCTTTATGTCAGTCTAAAATAAACCGTTTTCCTTTTCTATCGGACAAAGAAGCAACCTATCTAGCTTTCTATTGGTACTAGACAAACCTCTCTTGGATTTAGATATGATTCTAATAATGCCGGATCAACGATCCTAATAACACCGAATCAATCTACAATCTGTATCTTTTTTCTATGTTTTCGTGTATGAACACTCAAACACTTATCAATTAAGCACAATTACAACAACAAAAATGTATACAATGATATCCAATCAATATGTGAATTGCTTGTAGTTGTTGTGTAGAATGATACCATATGCCTTGGTATTTATAGGCATAAAGCCTCAACTAGCCGTTAGCTTCTGCATCATGCATTACGTACATTAGCCTTCATCTATAGCATACGTTATACATGTTACGTTATCCTCCTCCTATTACGTACGTTAGGCTTCATACGAAATAGTCCAGTAGCATTCAGTCTCTTCGATTACGTACGTTATCGCATACTATTACGTATGTTAAGTGCATTGAGTTGTGTAAGTTAAGTAGGCATTGTAGCGTACGTTAAACTCATGTATCCGTTGCACGCCTTTTTTGAATTTCCACCGAATCTTCCAACGGTTCAGTATTTGAACTCAGATTCAAACTGCATTACGTACGTTAGTAACTATGTGCTACGTACGTTAAGGTCTTCCGATTGCGTACGTTATATTGTTCCGGTTATGTACGTTAAATCATCAGGTGACATCACGTAAGTATTTAGGTGACTTATCATTACGTACGTTATACGTAGTACATTATGTATGTTAGCTTCATTAAAAATGAACTTCTTTGCTTTTCAGACCGGTTCGAGCGTCTTCGACTTCTTTGTTGTTTTGCTTCGTTCTAATGTTGTTTTCTTTGATGGATAACATCATCAACTCATCATTAGCTCATCATCAACTAATCATGAAAACCAATTTATGATTATGTGGAATAGAATATTCCAACAATCTCCCCCTTTTTGACGATGACAAAATAATACTCTTCGATGGGATTTTATACCTGCAAAATTAAAGCAATTACAGATCAAAGTTTTCGGCTTTGTCCATTTCGTTAGTTTCTATCTCCCCATCTTTTCTTTTCTTTTTTTCAACTTCTTCATATTATTTTCTTTTCAACTTTTTTCGTCATTTTCTCGATTTTCTTCTCCTTCATTTTTTCTCCCCCTTTCATGATCGGGATATTATTTTCATTTTTCTCGTCATTCTTCCATGACTCGTAATCTCCTTCTCCTATCATTTTTATCGACTTTCTCCTTCCCCTTTTTGTCATAATCAAAAGTGCATAATAGATTAAAAAATTGACACAATTAAGTATTAACGGGTAAAACTCCCCCTGAAAAAATAGATTTCCCATTTTTTTAAAATAGTAACTCTCCCTGAGTTAAACATCAATTGTTAAAAATATAAATTATCAAAATACCAATTGATGGAAATATATTAATTTTGATTTTTGGGGATCCAACCGAGTTTTTTTTGTTTTAAAACCTAGACGATATTCGGTATAATGGTTCCTTTTGGAATCCAAACTTTTTTAATTTTAATCGTTCGTCTTGGGCTTTTGTAAATCGAAATATGATGCCCAAGTTTTAAACATTTCTCACATCGGGGTATTTTAAAATTAAGGATTCAGTTTGAATCCTAACCCCTGTTTATTTAATGAAAATTTTTGAACGGAAAGCATTTGTTCAAATTTATCATTTCCGCAAGAAAATTTGTTCTAAATTTTTAAGTTCGGTTTGAATTTTCAAAAGATCATCTATTAATTTATTTTCATTTTCAGAACATATAGGATGATCGATTTCAATAAATTTCCCTTTTTCATTTATTTTGGAAATTTCGATTTCCAATAATTTATTTTTCGCTTTTAGGGATTTATTGTCAATTAAAGCATTTTGAAAATCGGTATATAAAAGTTCGAATGCTTCAAATAATTTGTCGTGGGACGAGGTACTAACCTGGCTTTTGACGTCGCTTTCGTCGAATGAACTCCTTGTAATATCCGCATTTTTTCCTTTCCCGGTATTTTCATTTTTGGTGTATTTTTCATTTTTAGCAACACGCTTGTAACCGTATTGGAATTTCGAGAATACTTAATACTGGACTTTTTGTCATCCGAGCTTGTTTCCGATTTGTTTTACTCAATTTTGTGTTTATTATCTTTTCTATCGCTATTTCGTTCGATTCCCGTGATCATTGTTCGGAACACCATCTCGGGGTTGCCGCAGATCCATCTCATGTTATTATGCATGTTGTGAGCTTTCATATGTTGTTTCGATCATGTTGTGTGTTTCATATGTTTTGTGCCGTTTTGTAATTTCCCAAAGTTTTGGGGCGATTACTAATGTTGTCGTTTTCCGAACCTTTGGGTAGTCGGAATCGTGTTTTCTTTTAGCGCTTTGGTTCTGACTCGATCTTGTTGTTCGTGTGTCTTCTTCGGTCCATTGTTTGGTGTCGGATGCACGTTATTTTCATCCGAGGTGGAATTTGCTCTTTCCATCTTTGGATGTTGTCTGTACTGCTGTCTGAACTTGCTAGCGCGCGCTATTCCTATTGTCTAGTGCACGCTAGTGTTGTTGAGTAGCACACGCTACATTTGTTTTGTAGCGCGCGCTAACGACTCGAGCACAACAATGGCAGTAGGTTATTTCTGCTCTCTGTCATCTGGATGAGCAGCTTAGCGCACGCTAAAATTATATATTAGGGCACGCTACGATTGAGACTTAGCGCACGCTGGGTGTCCGGTAGCGCGTGCTAACTCGGTAGTCCAGACTGGGCTGAATGTTTCTGGACTCGGACTGGTGTCCACGTAGCGCACGCTATGGACCGATAGCGCGCGCTATCGAGGGGCTGTTTGTAATATCCGCAATTTCGATTTCTGGTAATTTTATTTTTTTCACGGGAGTCCGTTTTGACGACTCGCTTCAGACCGTTTCGTCATTCTGAGAATGTTTAATTCTGCACTTTCCGACGTCCGAGTTCGTTTCGGTGTCGTTTTGTTGAGTTCCGTGCATTTAGCGTTTTTTCCGCACTTGAGTTCGATTCTTGCGGATCTTGTCTGAAACTGTTGTTTCGAGTCTCTTGTAAGTTCACTTAATGTTATTATTCATGTTGCGAGCTTTGGTTTGGTGTTTCGATCGTGTATCGTGTATTTCGGACGTTTTGGGCCATTTTTGTAATTTCCCAAAGTTTGGGGTAATTACTTCCGTTGTCGAATTTCGAGCCTTCGGGTGGCCGGAATCATGTGTTCTCTTAGTGCTCGAATTCGTCTTTGCGAGTACTTCGTAACCGTATCTTCGATTCATATTCAGGTTCGGGTTTCAGGGTCGTCCGGGTCGTCGGAGTTGGCCACGGCCGAGTCATGGCCGGGCATCTTGGGGCCAGGCCACACCTGGCCGAGTTATGTACGTAAGTGTCCGACAGTTACGGCCATAAGGCCTGTTACGTACGTAAGGCCTGGCCGGTAACGTACGTAACACTGCCGGCAGAATTGGACAGTGAGTTCGGCCATGGCCGGTTACGTACGTAAAGCCATGGCCGGTTACGTACGTAAGCGCCCGACAGGGTCCGACTAATTAAGGCCTGGACGACGGGTTTTGCTCATTTTTTTTCCATTTCTTCACTTTTCTTGCGGCTATCGGACTGGTGCGACGGGAAATAGAGTTCTCGGTCGATTCTACTCAATTCCAAGGTGTTTTGGAGATCTCTAGGTGATTGTAACATCATCTAATCCACGTTCTTCGTCCGAATCAAGGTATTTTGACTTGAACCCTTGTTTTTGAAGATTTTGGGGATTTTCCTTTTGATTTCGATTCCAATCCATTTTTGATCAATTAATTATTGTATAAACGTTGTTTTGAACTTGTTCTACGGATTGGATACTCGTATCTTTGGTTCGTTCGACCTGAGGGATGATTTCTTTGTTCTTGAAGGGTCTTGAACATTTAATATTCGATTAAATGTTAGAATGAGTTCCCTTCGATAGTTTGTTGGGATTTCTGCTGTTTTTGGCCTTGATTCTCGTCGTAATCATGTTTCATTGTTCCTTACGGAGGATTATAGGTGCTCGATGATTCCGATGTTGAATTCCGTTGGTGATTGATGATTCGTGTGGTGTTTTCCCGTAGTAATTTCGGAGCTATCGCGTTCTTGATAGTGTTCTACAGTTCGGGGCTATTCGACCACTTTCCATTCGTCGTCTTATTACGATCATGGTTCCTAGGCAAGTACCTTGTCCATACAATTCTTGTTTTGTGGATATGATAATTAGTGATCGTCTCTATGTGTTTGTTTGATCGTTGATTTGAACTTTCAAAAGATTCGGTTTAGCCTCGTTAAGGGCTAACTTTCAAAACGCGTGTGTTTCGTGAATAATGTGCTCCGTGAATGGTTAAGTGAACTCTATGATTTCGCTTGTTGTTGTTATTATGCTTTGATAATATATTTACATATATTATCTCTTTTTGGTGCGTTGTGATTTGACAATTTTGTCATGCTTTGCGTTTGTTGCCTCTGGGTGAATTGTTTGGATATCCTTGGTGTGATATGTTATTTGTGCATGATTGTTTTGCTAGCCAGCTCGGGAGGGTCCTTAGAGGCCTCGGGTGGGATTTGTGGCTTCGTCCCGGTCCTAGGCGATGCCTGTGCTTGATTGTTTCGCTAGTCAGCTCGGGAGGGTCCTTCGAGGCCTCAGGTGGGATTTGTGGTGGTGTCCCGGTCCTAGGAGATGCCTGTGCGTGTATGTTTTGTGAATGTGTTTCCTCACCTCGGGAGGGTTCGACGAGTCCACGGAGGGAGTCCAATGGTATAGCCCTGGATTCACGAGTGAAACTTTACGAATGCGTGTGTATGTTTTGTGAATGTGTTTGCTCACCTCGGGAGGGTTCGACGGGGCCACGGAGGGAGTCCAATGGTATAGCCCTGGATTCACGAGTGAAACTTCACGAGTGCGTGTGTATGTTTTGTGAATGTGTTTGCTCACCTCGGGAGGGTTCGACGGGGCACACGGATGGAGTCCAATGGTTTTGCCCTGGATTCACGAGTGAAACTTCACGGGTGCGTGTGTATTTTATGTCCGTCGAGGATGCCTGACGTGGGTTTTAACCTTGTGTATTGTTGTTCGTTTCATTTGTGAAAACAAAACCTTTGGGCTGTGACCCCTGTTGATTTTTGAAAGAGAAGGATTCGGTAATCCTAAATTGTTTTCTATTAAAACTCTCGATGGCATTTTAAACCGTTTTATAAATTGTTTCCCTTGATTTGTGATCTTTCGGTTTTGGAATGTTTTACCCAAACTCTTGCCTCGGGAAGTACTTTTTGTTACGTTTGGATCTTTGAGGATTCCTGATTATTGTTATTCGTGGAATGTGAATTGTATGACTCGTATTTTGCACTTTGTTCTTGCACTAGCAAAACAGTGGAGTTTTGCTAACCCCCGAGTATTCGGGGGGTGGATGTCTGTTTTTGCATTCAGGTTTTGGGAGCATAACACAGGGTCAGTACGAAGGATGATAAAAGATGATCGATACTAATCACATGAGGGACCGTACGTTATATTGGTTCATTTGTATTTTAATTTCGCTGCAGTATAATTATCCCGTTGTACGGGAGCATTTTGTATTCGACCCCTGCGTGGGCATGTATTATGTTCGAGTTGTATGTATTTATTAAAAGACCAAATCGGTCTACTGAGTCATTTTAGCCTTAAAGGCATTGTTGAGATGTTCGATGTTGTTTACGAGCCTGGTAGATCCTTGAGGAAAGGGTCTACGGCGTGTAATATCCCTAAGTGGATTGGGGGTGTTACATAAATGGTATCAGAGCTTAGGTTGTGGAAACCTAGGCTGTCGGGTTTAGTGATGTCTGATGAGTTTTGTCTCGTCGGATTTTGTCTGACTGAGTCGTGTCACGATGCGTCGTCTGAGTCTGTTGGTCGTGATTAGTATCGTGTAGCGATCATCATCTTCGTGCGGCCTGTGGATGTAAGTCTCCCTTCTTTGTGTTGTGCCTCGTGTGACATGAGCTGCTTGTATAATTATATCGTTGATTGATTGAATCCTTCTGTGGATTTTGATTCCGTGATATGTGGGTATTCAACTCTAATATTTTATTTATATGAGGAGCAGTGTCATTGCTAATGTATTTTTGAACTGTATTTTATCCGCTGCGTGAGTCCTTTCAAAATGACTTTCAATATTTTGCAAACTGAGTTCTAATTCGTAAAATCGATTCCCTAAATCGAGTTTTGGCACTTTGGCCTTGAATGTTTTATGACGGTTTGATAAAGGATTTTGTGAGTTTTGGGCATTCTGGCCTATTGACTTTTTGAAAACCTTGAGTATCTTAGAAAATTAAATTTCGATACATACTTTTAAAACGAATTATTTTCTTGTGGTGTTTTCAAGGTGCTTTCTAGTGCCGCAATATATTTCAAAAATTTTTCCAGTTGAGGACCAAAAATATTTTGAGATATATTCGAATTTAGAAATGCTTTGCTTAGACCCGAGGGTCGAATATTTCTGAAAGTCTTTCACCAAAAGGGAAGTGTCCTCGTTTTATCAAGCGCGAGATGGTTTTCAAAGTCTCGATAATGGTGTCTGTGCTACTTTTTGAAGGGTGATACTCAAGATCAACTAGTGTTTCCAAAATCATTTTTTTTCAAAGGTGGTTTTCATTTTTAAAAACCTATCGTTCCTGTTTGCGGTCCGGTAATATTTGTATGATGTTTTGTGATTATGTGCTGGTTATCGTTCGGGCCGTTGAGATCGCCGAACTATACCATCGTTGCTATGATTCTGTGTATGTGGGCTACCTTACGTTGATATGTTGTGTGGAATTGACATCTCTGGTTTGTTGCTTTGTGATGTTATGTTCCATTGTATCGAGCATTTGTATATTCGGTATGCCGAGCCGAGGTGTTTCAACCGTGGTGTGCCGGGGGAATGCACGTACCAATTGTCCTTCTCGCCAATAATGCATTTCAAGTGTGGACCCGAGAGACACAGGATCCAGTTTTGCGAGTTGGGTTTTGAGTATTTCAGGGCACGAATTTCAGCACAGATATCAGGATCGGCTCTAAGAGGCCCATGGGGAATGTTTCCGTCAGCTGCCTTTGTGTTGTTGCCTTGTTTCCGGTTGCGGGGACGACCTTCTTTTATAAGAGGTCAAATGTAATACCCGTATTGTATTGGACTTCTGCATTTCCTCTTTCTCAAGTCTATCGACTCGCTCGTGTTCGTTGATACTTTCTGAACTTGTTCTGTATTTCAGTTTCATTGTTTGAACGAGCCATGATCTTGTTTTGGGTCGATCTGATTTTCGCTGTGACTTTTTCGAGTTCGGTTCGATTCTTGTGAACCTTGTTCGAAAGTAACACCTTTTGATTCTACTAGTTCTTTTGATGTCTTGAGTTGAAGTGTGAACTTCGGAGTCATTGTTCGTCCGTTGTCATTCGATCATTGTTGTTCGATCGTTGTTGTTTGATTGTTGTTACTCGATCATTGATTTTTGATCGTTGTTGTTCCGATCAATTGTTGTTCGGTCATTGTTGTTCGATCGTTGTTGTTCGGTCGTTGTTGTTCGATCGTTGTTGTTCAGTCGGGGTTGTCTGACTGTTGTTGCCTGATCTCGTACCGCGAAGAATTGTCGTTCACTGTTAGTCAGCTGTTTTGAGTGTGGCCAGGTGGGTCACCAAGCCGTGCACTGCGAGATGGCAGCTGAGAGGTTGGAGGATCGAGTTGCGTTTCTGCTCCTAAGGGACATGTAGATGCCTAGTATGGTTTTGAGGATTTCGGCGTAGTCCGAATTGTTTGTGATTGTCCTTGTGGATCGTTTGCGTGTTTATTTCTGTTTTCTTGATTGTGCGTGTTCCTTGTAACAGGTGCTTTGTGTTTTGTGATAGTTCGGATAATCGACTTGATTGTATTATCTGTTTGATGACGCTTGTCACTTGTTGGTTTTATTATGTCTCTACCGGTGGCGTTGTGTTGGTCGTCGTGGAGCGTGTTTTCATGCCGTTTGTTCCTTTGCGTTGCTTGTAGCGTTTCGCCGTTGGGCGCGAATTATGCATTTCTTGTGTATCTCGCTGAGTGTTTCCTGGTAGGATATTGCTCCTCCCTACTTGTTTTAAGTTTCAGGACGAAACTTCTTTTAAGGAGGGTAATATGTAATATCAGCGATTTCGATTTCCGGTAATTTTATTTTTTTTGCGGGAGTCCGTTTTTGACAACTCGCTTCTGACCGTTACGTCATTATGAGAATGTTTAATTCTGCACTTTTCGACGTCCGAGTTCGTTTCGGTGTCGTTTTGTTGAGTTCCGTGTATTTAGCATCATTTCCGCACTTGAGTTCGATTCTTGCGGATCTCATCTGAAACTGTTGTTTCGAGTCTCTTGTAAGTTCATTTAATGTTATTATTCATGTTGCGAGCTTTGGTTTGGTATTTCGATCGTGTATCGTGTATTTCGGACGTTTTGGGTCATTTTTGTAATTTCCCAAAGTTGGGGTAATTACTTCCGTTGTCGAATTTCGAGCCTTCGGGTGGCCGGAATCGTGTGTTCTCTTAGTGTCCGGATTCGTCTTTGCAAGTACTTCGTAACCGTATCTTCGATACATATTCAGGTTCGGGTTTCGGGGTCGTCCGGGTCGTCGGAGTTGGCCACGGCCGAGTCATGGCCGGGCATCTTGGGGCCAGGCCACACCTGACCAAGTTACGCACGTAAGTGTCCGGCGATTCGGCGTAAGGCTGTTCGCACGTAAGGCACGGCGTGCGTACGTAACACTCTGCAGCGAGTGGGCCAGTGAGTTCGGTCATGGCCGGTTACGTACGTAAAGCCATGGCCGGTTACGTACGTAACCGCCCGGCAGGGTCCGGCTATTTAAGGCCTGGGCGACGTGTTTTGCTCATTTTTTTCCATTTCTTCACTTTTCTTGCGGCTATCGGACGGGTGCGACGGGAAATAGAGTTCTTAGTCGATTCTACTCAATTCCAAGGTGTTTTGGAGACCTCTAGGTGATTGTAACATCATCTAATCCGTGTTCTTCGTCCGAATCAAGGTATTTTGGCTTGAACCCTTGTTTTTGAAGATTTTGGGGATTTTCCTTTTGATTTCGATTCCAATCCATTTTTGATCAATTAATTGTTGTAAAAACGTTGTTTTGAATTTGTTCTACGAATTGGATACTCATATCTTTGGTTCGTTCGACCCGAGGGATGATTTCCTTGTTCTTGAAGGGTCTTGAACATTTAATGTTCGATTAAATGTTCGAATGAGTTCCCTTCGATAGTTTGTTGGGATTTCCGTTGTTTTCGGCCTTGATTCTCGTCGTAATCATGTTTCATTGTTCCTTACAGAGGATTATAGGTGCTCGATGATTCCGATGTTGAATTCCGTTGGTGATTGATGATTCGTGTGGTGTTTTCCCGTAGTAATTTCGGTGCTATCACGTTCTTGATAGTGTTCGGGAGTTCGGGGCTGTTCGACCGCTTTCCATTCGTCGTCTTGTTACGATCGTGGTTCCTAGGCAAGTACCTTGTCCATACAATTCTTGTTTTGTGGATATGATAATTAGTGATCATCTCTACGTGTTTGTTTGATCGTTGATTTGAACTTTCAAAAGATTCGGTTTAGCCTCGTTAAGGGCTAACTTTCAAAATGCGTGTGTTTTGTGTATAATGTGCTCCGTGAATGGTTAAGTGAACCCTATGATTTTGCTTGTTGTTGTTATTATGCTTTGATAATATATTTACATATATTATCTCTTTTCGGTGCGTTGTGATTTGACAATTTTGTCATGCTTTGCGTTTGTTGCCTCTGGGTGAATTGTTTGGATATCCTTGGTGTGATATGTTATTTGTGCATGATTGTTTCGCTAGCCAGCTCGGGAGGGTCCTTAGAGGCCTCGGGTGGGATTTGTGGCTTCGTCTCGGTCCTAGACGATGCCTGTGCTCGATTGTTTCGCTAGCCAGCTCGAGAGGGCCCTTCGAGGCCTCATGTGGGATTTGTGGTGGCGTCCCGGTCCTAGGCGATGCCTGTGCGTGTATGTTTTGTGAATGTGTTTGCTCACCTTGGGAGGGTTCGACGAGGTCACGGAGGGAGTCCAATGGTATAGCCCTGGATTCACGAGTGAAACTTCACGAGTGCGTGTGTATGTTTTGTGAATGTGTTTGCTCACCTTGGGAGGGTTCGACGAGGCCACGGAGGGAGTCCAATGGTATAGCCCTGGATTCACGAGTGAAACTTCACGAGTGCGTGTGTATGTTTTGTGAATGTGTTTGCTCACCTCGGGAGGGTTCGACGGGGCCATGGAGTGAGTCCAATGGTTTTGCCCTGGATTCACGAGTGAAACTTCATGGGTGCGTGTGTATTTTATGTCCGTCGAGGATGCGTGATGTGGGTTTTAACCTTGTGTATTGTTGTTGGTTTCATTTGTGAAAACAAAACCTTTGGGCTGTGACCCCTGTTGATTTTTGAAAGAGAAGGATTTGGTAATCCTAAATTGTTTTCTATTAAAACTCTCGATGGCATTTTAAACCGTTTTATAAACTGTTTCCCTTGATTTGTGATCTTTCGGTTTTGGAATATTTTACCCAAACTCTTGCCTCAGGAAGTACTTTTCATTATGTTTGGATCTTTGAGGATTCCTGGTTATCGTTATTCGTGGAATGTGAATTGTATGACTCGTATTTTGCAATCTGTTCTTGCACTAGCAAAACAGTGGAGTTTTGCTAACCCCCGAGTATTCGGGGGGTGGATGTCTATTTTTGCATTCAGGTTTTGGGAGCATAACACAGGGTCGGCACGAAGGATGATGAAAGATGATCGATATTAATCACATGAGGAACCGTACGTTGTATTGGTTCAGTTGTATTTTAATTCCGCTGTAGTATAATTACCCCATTGTACGGGAGCATTTTGTATTCGACCCCTGCGTGGGCATGTATTGTGTTCGAGTTGTATGTATTTATTGAAAGACCAAATCGGTCTACTGAGTCATTTTAGCCTTAAAGGCATTGTTGACATGTTCGATGTTGTTTACCAGCTTGGTAGATCCTTGAGGAAAGGGTCTACGATGTGTAATATCCCTGAGCGGATTGGGGGTGTTACGCTGTTAGCGCACGCTATTCTCTGGTAGCACACGCTAACGGGCCAGAACTGTAGGTTCTGGACTGGTTTTTGGCTGGGTAGCACACGCTAACTGTGGATCTTTAGCGCACGCTAAGCTCTCTGGTTATATATATGTAACACATCCAAAACCGACCTGGAATATTACAGCGCCGTGGGCCCCACAATGGAACCCACAAGGCTAAAATCATTTTCGCAGACGTTTAAAAATGCCAAAAGTCCGATGACGGTAATGTTTTAAATACTTAAATATTTTTCAAAACATTGTTCCCAATTACCGTCAGAAAATACCATTTGAAAGCACAAGGCAAAGACGCCAAAAGGGCATTTAGAAAGTACGCACGAGTTGCAAAAATACTGAAAGCCATTATAGAATTACACACGCAGCGGATAGAGACATAATTAAATACATTTGCAGTGGAATCATAAAAACCATAAAAGAATACACAAATCCCAACAATCATGCCATAGCCAGTATCACCGGAAAACTCATCTCTTCACGACCGCTACTAGCTCGAATTCCGAGTATCTAAAAGATAAAGCCCACGACGGGGTCAACCGTAATACTCAATAATGGTAACGATCACATCACATAAACAATTACATATCAATGTAATTTATAAAGTAAGAACATTCCCCACGTAATCTTACCGAAGTAACCTTACCAACCATCACAATCCATATCAAATCAACCCTTACCATAATCCACATCTCGTGTCCTTAAGTGACGAATAAATTCCAATGTAACCATCTGTACTGTATCCGAAACGATACCAAGATTCGCAAACATAAACATATCTCCAATATGGAATAATCTAGCCAAGTCCGATTCTATTCGCTGGATCGCACAATCGGATCCCAATTCTGATAAAACCGATATCACACGGCACATCTATAAACCAACTGTCCCGAGACAATGGCAAGTCACGGATATCAATACAAAGCATGAATGCTCACACAATCAATAATGATAAACAACCAATGCATCAAAATGGGAATATCAATGACATGATAACTCCACAGAAGATAGACAAAGGATCAACCACGAACGAGAATACCATGATGTGGTGATTCCAACAAGATCAATGAAGGACTAACAACCGGGAATACGAACAATACGGTAAACCCCAACAAGATCAATAAAGGATCAACAACCGAGAATACCAACGACACCGTAAACCCCAACAAGATCAATCAAGGACCAACAACCGAGAATACCAACGATATGGTAAACTCCAATAATATAATTAAAGGATCGACAACCAAGAATACCAACGATATGGTAAACCCCAACAAGATCAATCAAGGACCAACAACCGAGAATACCAACGATATGGTAAACTCCAACAAGAGCAATAAGGGATCAACGACCGACAATACCGACGATACAGTAAACCCCAACAAGATCAATCAAGGACCAACAACCGAGAATGCCAACGATATGGTAAACTCCAACAAGAGCAATAAGGGATCAACGATCGAGAATATCGACGATACGGTAAACTCCAAAATAGAATCAAGGATCAATAACGAACGAGATTACCAATGATAGGGTGAACTCCAAACGAGATAATAAAGGGTCGATGACAACCGAGTTGACCATCGATATGGTAACTCCAAATGAGATTAATAAAGGGTCAATGGGGACAGACACACGAGAGAATAAAATCGTCAACCATATACAAATCATATATACGGGATTTCAAAGACAACCCGACTATCGAACAGATACAATTATACATGAACTTTGAACGACCAATCAATAAGACTCAAGATGGACGTCACGATACGCCTGATCTGGACATGTGTCCATATACAATCCAACCACGGGTATTGATCAGATACACGTCTGGTCTCATACCGAATCAGCCTCACGAAGTATGTCTCGTGCGCACGGTTCAATATGAGGTTGAAAACAACATATGCTACACGTACCCGCCCTGAAAATCCTACACATGACTGATCAGAACGTATCTGACTCTAGATATGTCACGATACAACATAACAACGAATCTCAATGAAATGCATATCCAACAAGGATCATAAGACTTTCCAAGAGGGCAACGATAACTCGATCATGAAAGACCGACATGACCACAATGTCGTATTCTGTCAGACAATAGTTCACAGCATGCTCAACAATGCATATGATAATAACACATAAACTCCCAAGGTCGCAACCAAGGGTCACGGAAGCATCTACTCAGGAATACTCCGGACAATATCACACAAACTCCCAAGGCAGCAGCCAAGGGTCACGGAAGCATCTACTCAGGAATACTCCGGACGTGGGTACCATTCAGATTTATCCCCTAACACACCGGCCCAACAGATTACAGCTCAAAGAAAGAGCACGTCACAAAACGTAACAAACAATGGTGCACACTCACCACATGAAATATCAACACACACATGCAATAATGCAACAGGATGATTATCATAATCTAACAATATTAATTTACCTCAAGCTGGAGACGCTAACCTTTCCACGACCAACATCCCTGAACGAATACACAGTTATCCGAATAATCTAAAATGAAGTATAGCCCATTACTAACACCAACCCACCATCTCGAGTTCAATCTCGGCATGATAACTAATCTTGGTATCTAACTTCTCATATAGTAGACCAAATATAATTCACGTCTCCGTTTCCAATAGACATCTTTAAAATCATACACATTATGATTTATCTCAGTCCAAGCATAATATACATACCATTATCCCGACAATTCATATTCCATGATATCATTGCTATATGAATCATAAATGAAATGAAAACGAAAGTATTTATTAAACATTATGAACTGAGCAAGCATAACTTGCCTCGATACCGATACGATGAAATTGTGACCAATCCCATTGTCTTCATCTACAAGTTCCTCAGCCCGGACCAAGGCGATCCATGCATTCTCCAATCTCAACCGCAGCACAATGGTTAATCATCAACGATCACTTAACGCAACCTAATGCAATAATCAATTAACAATACGTTCGATAACAATCAACAACCGATATAACCGACCAATCAACTTAACGGTTCCACAATATCTCGAATAAATACATATCCAAACAACCTACATCAATCAATCATGAATCCATAACCATACTACGATTCCGTACACCGATGATCATATCAACGATCAATTCATCTCGATATTAAGGATTTCATAACATACTCGATTCCAACTATGTACGGATCAAATGTTCTTATGCCCAACAAATCTGAAGTCATACCTTCAATTCAATCTCATAATCCGGTGATCTCAATAACAGTTGATTCGAGCATGAAGCAAGTTTAATCAACGTATTCAATTCCGAATTCAAACTTAAATTCAACATGATATGATTATCCTTTGTTTATATATATCAATCTCATGCCAAACTACACTTATGATCATTCGACTCATATGAATACATATCCTCAAAAAAGATAATATTATTGTCAAATTCATAATCACGATTCGTATATCATCAAGACCATACGGAAGATCAAGCCACCATTCACATAACTTGTCCCTTAACATCCATAATCATCATCACTTGTTCTAAATATCAACATTCTATGTTCATATCTAAAACATAAACACTTGAAACATATACTCATCATAATCATCATCTTCTTCAATATACACCTCATATATCATCACGAAGTACAACAATAATACCATAACCATCATCATATGAGGAAGACATCAACAACAACATCAAAATCCGAAATAGAAGAGAGGGATTATCCAACATACCTCTTGAAGATGAATAATATAATCAAACACTTCAACAATCATTAACATCTTCATATCCAAGCCTCAAATCCATGCTCCCAAGCTCATAACCAAGTTAAAAGTGTCTAGAACACACTTAGAAGTGAAGAAGGATGGATATGGAGAGGAACACCTCTTTGGTTCGTGAGGAAATGAAAGACCACTTCTTAATATATAACCTGCACAGCTTGCTACGTACGTTAAGACTCAACCTTAACGTACGTAAGACTCTTTAACGTACGCTACATGTCCTGTATAGCGTACGTAATCGGATGTAGGGCTCACTGTCTTATTTCGTACCTTGTGTTACGTACGTAACAACTTCGCTACAGCGTACGTAATACACAGTTGACTTGCTACAGTAACACACCTTCTTAGCGTACATAATGATACATCCTTAACGTACGTAAGACTCGAAGTTGACTCGCCTATCCACATTCGGGCCGAAAGCTTCCGACATCGGGCCCACCTGCCGACCAAAGCTCGATCCTGTCCGATTCCCTTTGTTACGTACGTAATGCCTTACGCATAACGTACGTAAAACATGTAATTTAACGTACGTTAGTCCTTAACGCTAGCGTACGTAATGGCCTTCTATACTTGGCCAAAATCCAACTGTTCCTGTCCGTCTCGACATATCGGATACGAACATACGACATACTAAATACATATGGTCGTTCCGATAACATTCTCATATGATACATCTGATGCACGATATCCTCAAATACAACAGTCGACCAAGTACGACAATTGTACAAATACTCATACAGTATATCCGACATCGAAAAACATACCAAGCATGTAATATCCTAGAATTAAATATAGCCACGATAGATATACTGTCACGTCTGTCACAGTTCCCAAAATTATCCACCCATACTGTATCAGTCCAACTCTGTACAGTATAACTCAGATAAAATAATGCGAAAAATCATAGCGGAATTCTTGGATATTACATATCTTCCCACTTAAATAGGTTTCGTCCTCGAAACCTAAAATCCTGTCATAATCAGTATCTCAATCCCGAAATATCCCAAAATCATGTCATCATGCTCAAATAATTATCATCAAAACCAAATAACTGAAAGAACATACTTGCAGGTCCGTGAAGTCGATGACCTCCCGTGATACCAGCATACGACTCCCATACAAAGTCTCAATACAATAACAACACATCGGCATCGCAAATATAGCAAATTGAAAATATTTCAAAAATTTTGGAATCTCCAAAAATCAGTTTGACTCGAAAGTCAGAAAAATTATTTTCAAAAGTCTCGCTACTACCGCACCGGTAGAGCCACATAACACACATGCCCGGGTTTTACGAAACTTAAGCTTCGATACCATCTTCTGTAACACCCCCAAAACCGACTGGGAATATTACAGTGCTTGGGCCCCACAATAGAACCCACAAGGCTAAAATCATTTTCGCAAATGTTTAAAAATGCCAAAAGGCCGATGGCGGTAATGTTTTAAATACTCAAATATTTTTCAAAACGTTGTTCCCAATTACCGTCAGAAAATACCATTTGAAAGCACAAGGCAAAGATGCCAAAAGGGCATTTAGAAATTACACACGAGTTGGAAAAATACTGAAAGCCATTATAAAATTACACACGCAGCGGATAGAGACATAATTAAATACATTTGCACTGGAATCACAAAAACCAGAAAAGAATACACAAATCCCAACAATCATGCCATAGCCAGTATCACTGGAAAGCTCATCTCTTCACGACCGCTACTAGCTCGAATTCCGAGTACCTAAAAGATAAAGCCCACGACGGGGTCAGCCATAATACTCAACAATGGTAACGATCACATCACACAAACAATTACATATCAATGTAATTTACAGAGTAAGAACATTCCCCACGTAATCTTACCGAAGTAACCTTACCAACCCATCACAATCCATATCAAATCAACCCTTACCATAATCCACATTTCGCGTCCTTAAGTGATGAATGAATTCAAAAGTAACCATCTGTATTGTATCCGAAACGATACCAAGATTCTCAAATATAAACATATCTCCAATATGGAATAATCGGGCCAAGTCCGATTCTGTCCGCTGGATCGCACAATCGGATCCCAATTCTGATAAAACCGATATCACACAGCACATCTGTAAACTAACTGTCCTGAGGCAATGGCAAGTCCCGGATATCAATACAAAGCATGATTGCTCACACAATCAATAATGATAAACAACCAATGCATCAAAACAGGAATATCAATGACATGATAACTCCACACAAGATCGACAAAGGATCAACCACGAACAAGAATACCATGATGTGGTGATTCCAACAAGATCAATGAAGGACTAACAACCGGGAATACCAACAATACGGTAAACACCAATAAGATCAATACAAGATCAACAACCGAGAATACCAACGACACCGTAAACCCCAACAAGATCAATCAAGGACCAACAACCGAGAATACCAACGATATGGTAAACTCCAATAAGATCAATAAAGGATCACCAACCAAAAATACCAATGATATGGTAAACCCCAACAAGATCAATCAAGGACCAACAACCGAGAATACCAACGATATGGTAAACTCCAACAAGAGCAATAAGGGATCAACGACCGACAATACCGATGATACAGTAAACCCCAACAAGATCAATCAAGGACCAACAACCGAGAATATCAACGATATGGTAAACTCTAGCAAGAGCAATAAGGGATCAACGATCGAGAATACCGACGATATGATAAACTCCAAAACAGAATCAAGGATCAATAACGAATGAGATTACCAATGATATGGTGACCTCCAAACGAGATTAATAAAGGGTCGATGACAACCGAGTTGACCATCGATATGGTAACTCCAAATGAGATTAATAAAGGGTCAATGGGGACAGACACACGAGAGAATAAAATCGTCAACCACATACAAATCATATATACGGGATTTCAAAGACAACCCGACTATCGAACAGATCCAATTATACATGAACTCTGAACGACCAATCAATAAGACTCAAGATGGACGTCACGATACGCCCGATCTGGACATGTGTCCATATACAAGCCAACCACGGGTATTGATCAGATACACGTCTGGTCTCATACCTAATCAGCCTTACGAAGTATGTCTTGTGCGCACGGTTCAATATGAGGTCGAAACCAACATATGCTACACATGCCCGCCCTGAAAATCCTACACATGACTGATCAGAACATACCTGACTCCAGATATGTTACGATACAACATGACAACGAATCTCGAAGAAACGCATATCCAACAAGGATCAGAAGACTTTCCAAGAGGGCAACGATAACTCGATCATGAAAGACCGACATGACCACAATGTCGTATTCCATCAGACAACAGTTCACAGCATGCTCAACAATGCGTATGATAATAGCACATAAACTCTCAAGGTCGCAACCAAGGATCACGGAAGCATCTACTCAGTAATACTCCGGAGAATATCACATAAACTCCCAAGGCAGCAACCAAGGGTCACTGAAGCATCTACTCAGGAATACTCCGGACGTGGGTACCATTCAGGTTCTATCCCCTAACACATCGGCCCAACAGATTACAGCTAAAAGAAAAAGCACATTACAAAACGTAACAACAATGGTGCACACTCACCACATGAAATATCAACACACACATGCAATAATTCAACAGGATGATTATCATAATCTAACAATATTAATTTACCTCAAGCTGGAGACGCTAACCTTTCCACGACCAACATCCCAGAACGAATACACAGTTAGCTGAATAATCCAAAATGAAGTACATTCCATTACTAATAACAACCCACCATCTCGAGTTCAATCTCTGCATGATAACTAACCTTGATATCTAACTTCTAATATAGTAGACCAAATATAATTCGCGTATCCGTTTCCAATAGACATCTTTAAAATCTTACACATTATGATTTATCTCATCCAAGCATAATATACATACCATCATCCCGACAATTCATATTCCATGATATCATTGCTATATGAATCATAAATGAAATGAAAACGAATTCATTTATTAAACATTATGAACTGAGCAAGCATAACTTGCCTCGATACCGATACGATGAAATTGTGACCAATCCCGTCGTCTTCATCTACAAGTTCCTCAGCCCGGACCAAGGCGATCCATGCTTTCTCCAATCTCAACCGCAGCACAATGGTTAATCATCAACGATCACTTAACGCAACCTAATGCAATAGTCAATTAACAATACGTTCGATAACAATCAACAACCGAAATAACCGACCAATCAACTTAACGGTTCCATAATATCTCGAATAAACACATATCCAAACAAACTACATCAATCAATCAAGAATCCATAACCATACTACGATTCCATATACCGATGATCATATTAACGATCAATTCAACTCGATATTAAGGATTTCATAACATACTCGATTCCAACTATGTGCGGATCAAATGTTCTTATGCCCAACTAATCTGAATTCATACCTTCAATTCAATCTCATAATCTGGTGAGCTCAATAACAATTGATTCGAGCACGAATCAAGTTTAATCAACGTATTCAATTCCGAATTCAAACTTAAATTCAACATGATATGATTATCCCTTGTTTATATATATCAATCTCATGCCAAACTACACTTAGGATCATTCGACTCATATGAATACATATCCTCAAAGAAATATAATATTCTTGTCAAATTCATAATCATGATTCGTATATCATCAAGACCATACAGAAGATCAATCCACCATTCACATAACTTGTCCCTTAACATCCATAATCATCATCACTTGTTCTAAATATCAGCATTCCATGTTCTTATCTAAAACATAAACACTTGAAACATATACTCATCATAATCATCATCTTCTTCAATATACACCTCATATATCATCACGAAGTACAACAATAATACCATAACCATCATCATACGAGGAAGACATCAACAACAACATCAAAATCCGAAACAGAAGAGAGGGATTATCCAACATACCTCTTGAAGATGAATAATACAATCAAACACTTCAAGAATCATTAATATCTTCATATCCAAGCCTCAAATCCATGCTCCCAAGCTCATAACCATGTTAAAGTGTCTAGAACACACTTAGAAGTGAAGAAGGATGGATATGGAGAGGAATACCTCTTTGGTTCGTGAGGAAATGAAAGACCACTTCTTAATATATAACCTGCACAGCTTGTTACGTACGTTAAGACCCAACCTTAACGTACGTAGGACTCTTTAACGTACGCTACATGTCCTGTATAGCGTATGTAATCCGCATCCAGGGCTCACTGACTTATTTCGCACCTTATGTTACGTACGTAACAACTTCGCTGTAGCGTACGTAATACATAGTTGACTTGCCACAATAACACACCTTCTTAACGTACGTAATGATACATCCTTAATGTACGTAAGGCTCGAAGTTGACTCGCCTGTCCTCATCTGTGCCGAAATCTGCCGACACCGGGCCCATCTGCAACCACAGCTCGATCCTGTCCGATTCCCTTTGTTACGTAAGTAATGCCTTACACATAACGTACGTAAAATATGTAATTTAACGTACCTTAGTCCTTAACGCTAGCGTACGTAATAGCCTTCTATACTTGGCCAAAATCCAACTGTTCCTGTCCATCTCCACATACCGGATACGAACATACGACATACTAAATACATATGCTCGTTCCGATAACATTCTCATACGATACATCTGATGCACGATATCCTCAAATACAACTATCGACCAAGTACGACAATTGTACAAATACTCATACAGTATATCCGACATCGAAAAACATACCAAGCATATAATATCCTAGAATTAAATATAGCCTCGATAGATATACTGCACGTCTGTCACAGTTCCCAAAATTATCCACCCATACTGTATCGGCCCCACTCTGTACAGTACAACTCAGATAAAATAATGCGAAAAATCATAGCGGATTCTAGGATATTACATATCTTCCCACTTAAATAAGTTTCATCCTCGAAACATAAAATCCTGTCATAATCAGTATCTCAATCCCGAAATATCTCAAAATCATGTCACCATGCTCAAATAATCATCATCAAAACCAAATAACTGAAAGAACATACTTACAGGTCCGTGAAGTCGATGACCTCCCGTGATACCAGCATACGAATCCCATAAAAAGTCTCAACACAATAGCAACACACCGGCATCGCAAATATAGCAAATTGAAAATATTTCAAAAATTTTGGAATCTCCAAAAATCAGTTTGACTCGAAAGCCAGAAAAATAATTTTCAAAAGTCTCGCTAATACCGCACCGGTAGAGCCACATAACACACATACCCGGGAATATTACAATGCCGTAGGCCCCACAATGGAACCCACAAGGCTAAAATCATTTTCGCAAACGTTTAAAAATGCCAAAAGGCCGATGACGGTAATGTTTTAAATACTCAAATATTTTTCAAAACATTGTTCCCAATTACCGTCAGAAAATACCATTTGAAAGCACAAGGCAAAGACACCAAAATGGCATTTAGAAAGTACACACGAGTTGGAGAAATACTGAAAGCCATTATAAAATTACACACGCAGCGGATAGAGACATAATTAAATACATTTGCAGTGGAATCATAAAAACCAGAAAAGAATATACAAATCCCAACAATCATGCCATATCCAGTATCACCGGAAAGTCATCTCTTCACGACCGCTACTAGCTCGAATTCCGAGTACCTAAAAGATAAAGCCCACGACTCAGTCGTAATACTCCACAATGATAATGATCACATCACATAAACAATTACATATCAATGTAATTTATAGAGTAAGAACATTCCCCACGTAATCTTACCGAAGTAACCTTACGAACCATCACAATCTATATCAAATCAACCCTTACCATAATCCACATATCACGTCCTTAAGTGATGAGTGAATTCAAAAGTAACCATTTGTACTGTATCCGAAACGATACCAAGATTCTCAAACATAAACATATCTCCAATATGGAATAATCTGGTCAAGTCCGATTCTGTCCGTTGGATCGCAGAATCGGATCCCAATTCTGATAAAACCAATATCACATGGCACATCTGTAAACCAACTGTCCCGAGACAATGGCAAGTCCAGGATATCAATACAAAACATGAATGCTCACACAATCAATAATGATAAACAACCAATGCATCAAAACGGGAATATCAATGACATGACAACTCCACACAAGATCGACAAAGGATCAACCACGAACGATAATACCATGATGTGGTGATTCCAATAAGATCAATGAAGGACTAACAATTGGGAATACCAATAATACGGTAAACCCCGAAAAGATCAATAAAGGATCAACAACTGAGAATACCAACGACACCGTAAACCCCAACAAGATCAATCAAGGACCAACAACCGAGAATACCAACGATATGGTAAACTCCAATAAGATCAATAAAGGATCGACAACCGAGAATACCAACGATATGGTAAACCCCAACAAGATCAATCAAGGACCAGCAACCGAGAATACCAACGATATGGTAAACTCCAACAAGAGCAATAAGGGATCAACGACCGACAATACCGACGATACAATAAACCCCAACAAGATCAATCAAGGGCCAACAACCGAGAATACCAACGATATGGTAAACTCCAACAAGAGCAATAAGGGATCGACGATACGGTGAACTCCAAAACAGAATCAAGGATCAATAACGAACGATATTACCAATGATAGGGTGAACTCCAAACGAGATTAATAAAGGTTCGATGATAACCGAGTTGACCATCGATATGGTAACTCCAAATGAGATTAATAAAGGGTCAACGGGGACAGACACACGAGAGAATAAAATCGTCAACCATATACAAATCATATATACGGTATTCAAAGACAACCCGACTATCGAACAGATCAAATTATACATGAACTGTGAACAACCAATCAATAAGACTCAAGATGGACATCGCGATACGCACGATCCCGACATGTGTCCATATACAAGCCAACCACGGGTATTGATCAGATACACGTCTGGTCTCATACCTAATCAGCCTCACGAAGTACGTCTCGTGCGCACGGTTCAAATTGAGGTCGAAACCAATATATGCTACACGTGCCCGTCCTGAAAACCCTACACATGACTGATCAGAATGTATCTGACTCCAGATATGTCACGATACAACATGACAACGAAACTCGAAGAAACGCATATCCAACAAGGATCAGAAGACTTTCCAAGAGGGCAACGATAACTCGATCATGAATGACTGACACGACCACAATGTCGTATTCCGTCAGACAACAGTTCACATCATGCTCAACATGCATATGATAATAGCACATATCATCTTCTTCCAATCAACTCTGATACCATTTTCTGTAACACCCCCAAGATATTCAGGGTATATTACAGCACCGTGGACCCCTACATGGGACCCATCAGGCTAATTAAGAAATACCACTCGTCCAACTATCTCAGTTAGCGAGAAAACATACATCACCAGGACGAAATTAAATGAAACGCCCGGTATAACTGGCAAAACAGACATCACTGACAATCATAAATAATATTTAATAATACAAACCATAATCCCAGTAAAAATGCCTAAGTACTCGCGAGTACTATATATCAGTTCACAAGTTTAAAAACAACCACATCAAAAAGGACAACGGAAATAAGGAGACTCATTTGCATACGTCATCAACCGTGGCCAGCATCCTCATACCGGGCCATAAGAACTGGGAGTGTCCTCGTCCGCCTTTGACTTGTCATACTTGTGGTCAGTCGGCCCACACGGCTTCTTTTTTGTGAGTGTTTAGGGCAGACTCTTGGTGCCCAGGATTCTTTTCCAGCACCTAAGGATCTGAGTGTGAACCAGGGGTTGTTTGCTCCGCAGAGTGCCAGTCGAGGGATAGGTCTGGGCCAGCCCATTAGAGGGGGAGCTTCCAGCGTCGGCTCTGCTCATCCGCGTGTTTACGAGATGAGGAGGGCTGATGATCCAGCGGCTACCATGGCTACATGTACCGTTCATATTCTTACTCATCCTGTCAGTTGCTTTTCGATTCTGGTGCTACGTATTCATTCATCTCTCTGGAGTGTGTGCGTCGTTTGAGTCTCGACTGCTTGTCGTCTTATGAGCCTTTCATCATTAAACTTCCTAGCGGTGATAGGATTGTTGGTGATCGAGAGATCTGAGACTGTTCTGTGGTTATTGGTGAGAGGGCTTGGCTCTCTAATCTTATTGTTGTGAATATTGAGGGTGAGGATTTGATTTTCGGGGATAATTGGCTCGAGCGGCATGGTGCGATCATGAACTACCACACGAGAATCATCACCATGTTAGCCGAGGATGGCACTGAGCACTCTTTCGTGGGGCGAAAGAGGGGAAACCAAAAGTTCGTAATTAACACCTTGAAGGCGATGAGACTCATGTGGAAGGGGTGTACTGGTTATTGGTGCTACGCCCTGAAGGCGGAGGATGGTGGAGTCGAGTTTTCATCGATTCAAGTCGTTAGTGAGTTCCTTGATGTCTTTCCTGACGAGTTACCGGGGTTACCACCAGACCATGAGGTAGAGTTCGCTATCGATTTAGAGCCATGAGAGGCTCCAATTTCGAAGGCGCCGTATCACATGGCACCTTCAGAGATGACTGAGTTGAAGAAGTAGATGAGTGAGCTTCTTGAGTCGGGGTATATTCGACCGAGCGCTTCGCCTTAGGGCGCACCAGTTCTGTTTGTACGGAAGAAGGATGGTTCACTGCATTTATGTATCGACTATCGCGAGCTTAATAAAGTAACCATCAAGAACAAGTATCCCTTGCCGAGGATTGATGACTTGTTCGATCAGTTGCAAGGAGCTGCGGTATTCTCGAAGATCAACTTGAGATCGGGGTACTATCAGCATCGGGTGAAGGAGTCTGATGTTCCAAAGAGATACGAACATTATGAGTTTTGTGGTTATGCCCTTCGGGTTAACTAACACGCCGGCAGTGTCTATGCATTTGATGAAAAAGGTCTTCATTGAGTATTTAGATAAGTGTGTCTTCGTCTTCATTAACGACATTCTTATTTATTCGAAGAACGAGGAGGAGCATGCGTATCATCTGCATGTGGTGTTAGATATTTTGAGGACCGAGCGACTCTATGCGAAGTTATCGAAATGTGAGTTCTGGCTAAAGGAGCTGATGTTTCTGGGTCACGTGATTTCAGCCGAGGGGGTCCGTGTGGATCCACAAAAGATTGAGGCAGTATTGGATTGGGCACCGCCTAAGAATGTGAAGGAGGTCCGTAGTTTCTTGGGTTTGGCTGGCTACTATCGTAGGTTCATCGAGGGGTTCTCGAAACTGGCTCGTCCACTTACACAGTTGCTTCAGAAATCTGAGAAGTTCGTCTGGAATGATGAAAGACAGTTGAGTTTTGAGGAGCTGAAGAGGCGTTTGACTTCAGCCCCGATTCTAGCGTTGCCGTGTGGCAATGAGGGTTTTGCTATTTATAGCGATGCTTTAGGTCAGGGTCTTGGGTGCGTGTTGATGCAACACGACAAGACTATTGCGTTTGCATCGAGAAAGTTGAGGTCGTATGAGCTTAACTACCCTACTCAAGATCTAGAGTTAGCGGCAATTGTTTTCGCACTCAAGATTTGACGCCACTATCTTTTTGGCTCTGCCCGTCAGATTTTTATCGATCATAAAAGTCTGAAGTACATTTTCACTCATCGGGAGTTGAATATGAGGCAGAGGAGGTGGTTGGAGTTGATTAAGGATTATGACCTCGAAATCCTTTATCACCCGGGCAAGGCGAATGTCGTGGCCGACGCCTTGAGATGGAAACCAGTTGCGTTGCAGACGCTTGAGATCCTTACTTCTCAATCGGAACTTCAGCGGGATTTGATCGAGTTGAGTGTTGAGATTTTGTTGCCAGGAGATGTCGGGCAACTTTGCGCTTTGGAGATTTCATCGTCGTTGATCGATGAAATTAAACTAAAGCATTTGGAGGATCTGATGATTACTCAAATCCGAGAGAATGTTCTTAAAGGAAAGTATCCTGGGTTTGTGATTCATGAGGATGGTGTGTTGAGATTCCAGAGTCGGCTTTGTATACCGAATAACTTGGAATTGGGGCAGAGTATTTTGCGTGAGGCCCATGCTACCCCTTACTCAGTTCATCCTGGTTCGAGTAATATGTACAAGGACCTAAGGAGGAACTTTTGGTGGAATGACATGAAGGAAGAGGTCGCACGGTTTGTAGTGAGATGTTTGACTTGTCAGCAGGTCAAAATTCAGCATCAGCGACCAACCGGGTTATTGCAGTCGCTTCCCATTCCAGAATGGAAATGGGAAGATATTTCGACGGACTTCGTCACGAGCTTGCCGAGATCGAAGTTTGGTATGAATATGGTTTGGGTGATTGTGGATCGTCTGACCAAGTCGGCACATTTTCTGGGCATCAAGGATACTTGGGGTCCGGAGAAGTTGGCTCGTGTGTTTATTGCGCATATTATGGGGATTCACGGTACTCCGAAGTCTATTGTTTCGGATCATGATGGCCGTTTTGTATTGCATTTTTGGCAGGCGATACATAAGGCATTGGGTACTCGCTTGCATCTGAGTACTTCTTTTCATCCTCAGTCAGATGGGCAGTCGGAGCGCACTATCCAGATATTTGAGGATATGTTGCGTGCTCGTGCTCTTGATTGGAGCAGTGATTGGGAGGAGCATTTGCCGTTGATCGAGTTCACGTACAAAAATAGTTGGCACGCATCGCCGTATGAGGTGCTTTATGGGCGGCGATGTCGATCGCCGATTTGTTGGAACGAGGCATCCGATTTGGTCGGAACCAAACCGGATATCACCTTGGAGACAAGGAAGAAGGTGGAATTGATTCGAGAGAGGATGTTGACTGCTCATAGTCGACAGAAATCCTATGTTGACGTCCGTCGTCGATGTTTGGAATTCGAGCTGTGAGACCACGTTTCGCTAAAGGTGTCGCCGATGAGGGGAGTTTTCCACTTCGGGAAGAAGGAAAAGTTGGGTCCGAGATTTATTAGGCCCTTTGAGATTCTCGAGAGGGTCGGCAAGTTGGCATACCGTTTGGCGTTGCCTCCGGCTTTGAGCCACGTCCATAGCATTTTCCATGTTTCCCAGCTTAGGAGATATGTTCCGGATCCTAGTCACGTCGTCGACTATGGTGAGATCAATGTCGCCGAGGATATTACCTTCGAGGAGCGTCCTTTGAAGATTTTGAAGCACCGTGAGAAGCGATTGAGGCATAAGACCATTCCTTTGGTCAAGGTGCAGTGTTCGAGGTATGGTGTCGAAGAGGCAACTTGAGAAACCGAGGATAGCATGCGTGCTAGGTACCTCGAGTTGTTTGTTTCTTAAGTTTCGGGACGAAACTTATTCTTAGAGGGGTAGAATGTAATATCCGCATTTTTTCCTTTTCCCGGTATTTTCCTTTTTGGTGTATTTTTCGGTTTGAGTGACTCACTTGTAACCATATTGGTATTTCGAGACTACTTAATGCTGTACTTTTTGTCATCCGAGCTTGTTTCGGACTTGTTTTACTCAATTCCATGTTTATTGTCTTTTCCGTCGCTATTTCGTTCGATTCTTGTGATCGTTGTTCGGAACTGCCATCTCGGGGTTGCCGTAGATCCATCTCATGTTATTATGCATGTTGTGAGCTTTCGTATGTTGTTTTGATCAGGTATCGTGTCTTTCGGATGTTTTGGGCCGTTTTGTAATTTCTCAAAGTTTTAGGTGATTACTAACGTTGTCGTTTTCCGAACCTTTGGGTAGTCGGAATCGTGTTTTCTTTTAGCGCTTTGGTTCTGACTCGATCTTGTTGTCCGTGTCTCTTCTTCGATCCGTTGTTTGGTGTCGGATGCGCGTTGTTTTCATCCGAGGTGGAATTCGCTGTTTTGTAGCGCGCGCTAACGAATCGAGCACAGCAGTGGCAGTAGGTTGTTTTTGCTCTCTGCCCTCTGCACGAGCAGCTTAGCGCACGCTAAAATTGTATATTAGCGCACACTACAATTGAGACTTAGCGCACGCTGGGTGTCCGGTAGCGCGCTAACTCGGTAGTCCAGACTGGGAAGAATGTTTCTAGACTCGGACTGGTGTCCAGGTAGCACACGCTATGGCCCGATAGCGCGCGCTATCTAGGGGCTGTTAGCGCATGCTATTCTGTAATAGCGCACTAACGGGCCAGAACCCTAGGTTCTGGACTGGTTTTTGGCTGGGTAGCGCAAGATAAATGTGGATCGTTAGCGCACGCTAAGCTCTCTGGTTATATATACCAGAGAGTTGACCCAAATTCATCACTTTATTCATTTCTTCTCCTTCTCCGCGGACAAGCGTGTTGGAACAATATTTTTCATAATGCATTTTATATGTTTTGATGATGGGTTACTTAAACAAAATCTACTTTCCATACTTTTCTATACTTAACATGCATAACGTACGTAATGAGCTTCCTTTAACGTACGTAAACTTAACAAATTTGGTAAGTGTTTTACTGTAGGTAACGTATGTAATACAATATGTATAACATACGTAAGGTTCGAATTTTGCCCGTTACCAATCAACACCTTAAGTCATCAGTAGACGTGCTGCCGGGCCGAAACCGCCGGTTTCGGGCCTCGAACCGGCGGTCCTCGGTCCCCAAAACAAGGGACCGAGCCCGGACCGTAAACTAGCCCGACCGCCCGTGCCGGGCTAGAAACCCGCCGGTCCAGAGCCGGGCTAAAACCGGCGGTCCCGGGCCGGGCCGCCCAGTTTTTTTTTTAACTTTTATTATTATTTTTTTTATTTTATTCTTGTATATTTATTACTTTTATGAATAGAAAATGATAATTCTTAATGTTTTGATTTTTTTTTAAATATTTAATAACTCATTAAATTGTTGAAATATGAATAAGGAAAATTATAACAAATAAGTTTGCATTAAGAATGAGGAAAATTACAAATGAATAAGGACACAATAATTTTGCAAATAAATAAGGATACAATAATTTTGCATTAAAAATGAGGAAAAATACAACAAATAAGTTAAGCACAATTTAAGGAGTTTTACACTTGAATTCTTGAAATGAAAAAATAATAATAATAAAGGACTTGAGCTCTCTACTCCACATCCGATCGATCCGTCTCGGTGAAGGCTTCATCTTCGCTCTCATTTGCATAGTCCCATTCCGGTTCTTGAGCTCTAAGGTCGGCCCTACACCAATCATCGAGCAACATGGTAGCTTCAATGTTCGCCGGCTTCATCCTTGATCTTCTTTGATCTAGCATAAGTCCTCCGATGCTAAAGGCTTGTTCTACGGACACGGTGGATGCCGGGACGGCAAATAACTCCTTTGCAATGATGGAGAGTATTGGGTACTCCTCTCTCTTCGACCACCACTTTAATACATCGATCGACGGACCACTATCTTCAACACCAAATACAAAACGAGTTTGCAAGAACATATCTAATTCACTATTACCTTGCCCCATTGGAAGTTCATTGCTTCTATTTTACATCATTCCATGCATTTGTTGAACTAAAGGATCACTTTCATTCATCTCAAAAGGAAAATCACATGAAGGCATCATAGATGGAGGCATTGTAGAAGAAGGAAACTCACTACCATGTTTTAATCTATATTCTTGAAAAATAGATCTCAAACTCCTATCAAGATCTATCTTGATTTGTGGCACGGAAGGAAGATCAAAGAAGACCCTTCACCATCAATTACAACATCACTCAAGTCCATTTGAGCAAAAGCATCATAATAAATACCAAGCATTTGACACACACCATCATACTTCCATTTAGGATCTAAGCACTTAGCAAGTAAGAAAACCATAGGAATCTCCCTAAAATACTTGAGCCATTTTTGAACCATAAAATAAATCACACCTTGCATGTTTGGCCTACTAAAACAACTCTTAAAAGACAAGGCAATATACATGAAATGTTCCAACACTTTAACGGAAGTACAATAATAAACACCCGATAATTGTTTAGTAGCATTATGAAAAACTTTTAACAAACGATACAAATCCATACATGAATCCCAATGACTCTCATTAAGAACTAATTGCATGTTTGAGAACTCTTTCCTAAAAAAATCGCATAAATAACTCTTATACTCTATTGTACTATTAATCATCTCATAAGTAGAGTTCCAACGATGAGATACATCTAATTTGAAACAAGTATAAACAATACCCTTTGCACGACAATATTTTTGCCATTTTTCCCCAAAGTTTTTGATTTGTGCAAATACTTAACGGCATTTTTAATAGGAACAATGGAATCTTGAAAAATACTAAGCGCATCTTGAACACATAAATTTAAAATATGAAAAATGCATCTAGAATGAAAATATTTTCCTTCAAATGATGGTGCACATGCTTCAACAAGTTCCGGAATACTAGCGGTGTTCGCCGATGCATTATCAAAACCAACGGAAAATACCTTGTTAACCAAACAATACTCATTCAAAACCGTAATAATAATTAAAGCAATATTTTGAGCCGTGTGAGGCTCTTCAAACTCCCTAAAGGCAATCAAATGTTTTTGCATAATCCATTTTGCATCAATCCAATGACAAGTAATTTCCATGTAACTATTTTTATTATAAGCATCGGTCCAAACATCGGCACAAATAGAAACTTTTTGAGACAAACGAACTAAATATTTCATTAAATCTTGTTTTTTGTCAAAGCATTGTCTCCTAATTATCTTAAACATTTGAGTTCTAGCTACCTTGCTAACATTAGGCCCCAAACCATCTTTATAAGAAGCTTCATACGTTATTCTATCCGCATAATTAAAAGGTTGTTTTTCCATGGCACAATATCTAGCACAAGCATCTTCATATCGACTTTTTTCAAATTTAAATAAAGCGGAAGAAGACATACCCGTCACCGAATTTGAACTAGTAGTACCTCGAATTTGCGTTTGAGTAGTAGATATTCCATACTCGAATGGATGAAACCCCTCCATGTGCCTTTGTAGTGTTCCGTAGCCTCCCTTCTCGATCCATTTGTAGTGCTTTGTGCAATAGTTGCAATAAGCAATGAATCTCTTTCGACCATCGGATAAAGGAGGTTCTCCTTCGTTGATAGGAGCCAATTCTCTTTTAAAATGTTTAACGAAGATTTCGGACTTGAGAGGCTTAGGCTTACTTGTTGGCGGAGGAGGAGGTTGGTTTTGTTCGTCTTCTTCGTGCTCTTCGTCCTCTTCATGTTCATCATCATTTGTTGAGCCACGAAATTCGTATCCCGTGCTCTCCATCGTATGAACCATTTCTTCAAATCGGGCATCTTCTTCGGCTTGAATTCGTTCGGCGACTTGTCTAGAAATTTCCTCCGCCAAATCGGCCCTTCTAGGCCTTTGAGTTTGAGGTTGAAAATTTCCTCCTCCACTTCGTTGGCCAAGTTCAATGGCCTTGCCCTTGCCCTTGTTAGTGTTGTTCTTTGAGGTAGACATGGAGATAGTAGAATAGAGAGTATAGTAGAGAGAGTAGAGATTGAATTTTTAGAGAGAATTAGAGTGTGATTATTGGTGATTTTTGAGTTAGGAAGATGTAGTATTTATAGTGGGGATGGGTAGGGAAAAGGGGGGATTAATGGGGAAGTTTGGGGGTGGAAAGGTTGCTGCCAACGGCTCCTTGAAGGAAATAGCCGTTGGCAATGGTTGGCGGCCGATCGATCATTTGGGCTTTGCCATTTACGAAATAGCCGTTAGGCCCGTCGGTCCGGCCCGGCCCGCAGGGCCTGAACCGCCGGTCCGCGGTTCCAATTCCCCCGACCCTAGCCCGGCCCTAGCTTTTCGGTCCCGGTCCGGTTCGGGCCCGTTGACCGGCGGTCCCGGGCTAAAACCGTTGACTTAGGGCCGGTTTAGGGCCAAAACCGGCGGGCCTGAAAGCCCAGGTACGTCTAGTCATCAGCCGTTACTCAAAAAGTCATCTCATCCAATGGACCTATGACTAAAGCATAACGTACGTAATGGCTCCTACGTAACGTACATAACGTAATCTCAGCCTATGCTACTGAAATGTTTTAAGGGTTTTGTTACGGCCGTTATACAAGAGGTGTAACGTACGTAAAGTGCATAACCTATGTAACTGATGTGCTTTAACGTATGTAAGCCACTCCACTGCTCCGATGGGAAACTTGCTCCAAGAAGGCTATAAATAGCTTCATTCATTGAGTTGGAAGACACACAATTGATCTGAGCTTACAAGCATACTCAAGCAATATCAAGCATACATTTTGAGAGATATATATTCCATATTGTGATATTAGAAGAATTGTTCTATGATTTCTATATCTATATTCTTGTATCAACAAGCGATATCTTTTGTAAAGTCGAGTTTTCTACTCGCAACTATTTATCGTGAGGTTGTCTTGTATCCTGAAAAACAAGAGTGTTTAAGTGAGGTTGTTCTTGAGTCCGGAAATCAAGAAATTATAAAGTTAGGCACTAAATTTGAAAGTGCAATTGTAAGAGTTGGCACTAAACTAGAAAGTGCATTGAAGGTTTCTAGAAAAGTCCTAGTCGACAAAACTAGGTAGGGGACGTAGGCTTCGTTAATA
The DNA here is from genome assembly GCA_033398695.1 of Orobanche coerulescens. Classification (NCBI taxonomy): domain Eukaryota; kingdom Viridiplantae; phylum Streptophyta; class Magnoliopsida; order Lamiales; family Orobanchaceae; genus Orobanche; species Orobanche coerulescens. The sequence continues at coordinate 85,792,752 of CM065809.1, forward strand.
GCCGAACCTCTCGAATAATTTCTTGTGTTCTTTCTTTTCCGTATTTCATTTACGCCGATATTTAGCTTTCGCACAAAAAGAGTTCAAAACTCTTTTCCGCACTATTCAAACCCCCTTATAGTGGCGGCACCAATCTAACAATTTGTATCGGAGCAGTCTCTTTTGGACGGATTAACACCCGCTAGAGAAAAGATCCAAAAATGGCCTTTATCCAATCTTCTCTTGAAGGCAACGCTCTCAATCGCCCTCCATTATTCGATGGTTCAAACTTTATGACATGGAAGAAGAAAATGTCCATTTTCAACCGAGCTCACTCATAACACTCATTTTTACACATGTTTTTGCAAAGCTTTTCCGGATTTTAAAATCCTAAAATGTGTAGAATTGTGTCGTTTGTGCTCATATTTTGTTTATTGGACTTGAATACGCTTGGGTACTATTGTTACCCAAAATATTATCCGGAAGGGATTGCTGGAACGGATGAGAAACAAACAAAATGCGAGAGCACGTCCGTGGGAAAGTAAATAACACAAGATTTGCCGGGGTTGTTAGTCCCGGGCTTGAATGCTCTCGCGAGATATTATTAATATGAATACTTGGGAGTACAAATATTAATGTTAGAGTACAATTACAATGAGTGTAAAGACCCTAGTTATCTAGCTCTTGAGTGCTGATGATTGCCGGAAGAACCAGAGATGATGCTCTGTGAGTTCTTGTAACAACGATGGAGTGCTTCGTTTTTAACTGAGTTTGTGAACTTCTATAAGAAACAACAGTTTTTTGTGAACTCCTGAACCTTTTCCAGTTGCTGGAGGTCTCCCATTTATAGGAGTGGAGGTAGCTGGGCGATCGCCTCTGCTGTATTATAATAAGCGGACGATCGTCTTTAGCACATGGGTTGGTCTCCTCAGAGTCCGTAGCAGATGCTGGCAGCCAGATGCACGAACCAATGAGAAGACAACACGCGTCCAGAGTCGCTGTCTTGGGAGGTCCCACCTAGGACCTTTCGGCGGGTCTGTCGGTAGGTGAGGCAGTCCTTGTCGTTGACAGCTGTTGATGGGCTGGAGTCAAAGATCCTTATTCTGCGGCACTATTCTCGGATCTGCAGGTGGGTCTTCACTCCGAGGTCCGATCTTCGTATATAATGACGGACGATGGCCTTACACGTGGCAAAGGACGGTCGTCCTTGGTCGGGAACCAGAGTCGATCACTAGGTGCCAAGAGGCGATCGCCCTAGACGTCGATCGCTCGATACCTTATCTCGGTTTAGACTCTTTCCTTGGCAAGTCTGCCTTGGATTATTTGATGCTGGCTCGGTCGCTCGGCCCTTATGCCGATCGCCGTCGAGGCGTGTAAATCGCCACACAACAATTGCCCCCCAGCTCGCTCCGATGCTGAAGACGTGGGGTGAGGTGGTTCTACTGGCAATCGCTTGGCTTAGACGAGCGACTCAGCATTTTATGGAACAGACGATCGTCTCTCGAACGGACTGATTTTAAATTTGGACGACCTGGTCGATCGCTAAAATGAGCGGGAAATGACAGCGGTTGTGAAGACGTCACCGGGGCACGTGCTGGGCTCCAATTGGGGGAGTCCGACGCTTTCGTCAGACTATCCTTTGGCGTTCCCTCAAAAAGATGCGCACACGGAATTCAAGGGCAGCATTAAATGCGGCCTATCTGACGGTTGCACTTCGATCCTCGGGACTTCGCTTATTTGCTCAGAAGCCCTCGCTCCTGCCTATAAAAAGGACTGGGGTTACAAGGTGAAAAACCTTATGCATTTCTGCCTGAGAAGAAGACATAGCCGATTTCCCTCAAAGCTTCGTGTTACGATTGTCGTTCGGCTCAGATTCTTTAGGTAAGAACAAAAACTTCTATTCCTTCTCTTTCTTCTGAACATGTCCCGAGGAAGACCAGATGCGTATGAGGTGGGTAGTACTTCCACCATCAGGGCTCTGACCGCCCGGGATGAACCTTCTGCGGAATTTCATGTGGACACCGCTGTCGAGGCCATCCACGCCAGGATTGAGCCCGCGTAGGTCGAAGAACTTTTTAATGAGGCTGACGCAGCCAAGTTGGCGGAGTCCGAGCAGATTCGTTCACTGAAATGGGAGGATATGGATGCGACAGCGCACTGGTAGCAGAAAAGCGCGCTCGGCAAAGTCTTCACAGATTTTGCCGATCTCATGGAGAGATTGGCCGGCCCACTCCCCAAATTTAACTTCACTGAATACTCGATCGCCCATCCTTATGAGCCTATAAGGTAGACGTTGTTCCGGGCTGCTCGCCATTCTCCGTGGACCCTTGGCCAGATCGGGAGCTCGACGACCAGGAAGGATCTGGACCGTTGGAGGGCGAGGTTCCATGTTCCTTCTGATGTCTGCCTCCACGTGCCTGCCGAGAACGAGCAAGCCGACTAACCTCCCGAGGGCATGGTCGCCGTCAATGATGCGATAATTGAGGCTAGACTGCAATTCCCATTGCCATTTGCTGTTTCCTATATGTTGACCGCCTGAAACATGGCGCCGTTTCAATTAAAGCCGAACACCTGACTGCAAATTATCTGCACCTTCACTTTGTTTGGTGGCCATCGGTTGTATCGTCTTCCCTCGCCATTGGAGATGAACCATCTCTTCAAACTGACGGTTTAAAAAGGTTCCGGAGGTGGCTACCATATCCAAGGTCGCTCAGGTCGGGTGATTCTTGGAGTCCCGAATAAAGTAAGTGGTGATCCGTCAAAGTGGTTTTGGGTTGGCGGCGCTTGGAAGTCGCCAGCGAGCGACAACCCGACCGATGAGTTGGATATTCCCACCAGCTTTCGGGAGAGGAGTCCGAGTAAGGATTTAGACTCTCCCTTTGTTCGGATACATTCTGAACTGATCTGATTTTGGCCTTTTTTTTGCAGGTGTCATTGTTCCGGCGGCGGGCGACCTTGCTTTTGATTTCGCGATCGTCTGGGAGAAGATACGGTGTCTTCCTGACGACCATATAGACGCGCTCCAAATTAACAACGAAGCCTACTGGTTGGCTGCTTGGCTATTTCGCTTCCTTCGCCATCTAAAGGTTCCAGGTACGAACTTTCGCGGTCTTCTTTGACAAGTCGATCGTCTTGACTGAGGAAGATTACTAACTTTGTCGTTTGTTTTCTTTTGCAGAAATTCACTTCCCTTGTTTCCCAGAGCCCCCTGCTGCGATTGCCATGTCTAATCCGGGGGTCATGAACCGTCTTTGCCAAGGGAAAAAGGTGAGCCGATCTCCTTCTGCTTCGCCGCGACGGACCCCGGAGGCAAGACCTCTCCAAGAGCCTGTCGTCGAAGGGCGGGAGCCTCGGGAGGAGGAGCAACTTCGGCTCATCTGCAAGAAATAGAGGGTTGTGGAGCCCTCAGTCCCTGCCACTGCTGACGAGCCGCCGATCTCAATGCCTCCGCTTTCCGTGGTTCCTCTGGTGGAGGGGTCCACGCCATCTTCGGCTTTCCTTCAGTCCATGGCGGCTGCTGAGGCCGAGACTTCGCATGGCAGGCCGTTCTTCGGTCGTGACCCAGAGAAGGTCGAAAGGTAAGCCTAGTTGCTTTGTTGAGTTATGAAACTTGTGTAGGAAACACGCCTAACTCTTTTGCCATTGTGCAGGATCCGCCATTCCGACCCGAATTGCTCGCCGATGGTGCTGGACTTCCTGTCGAGCAAAGCTCCTCGCGAGGTCAGCGATATACCCTCCTATGTTGCTCGGGCTACCACTTCCCTCCCGAAGGCCTGGACAACCGATATGGATGCGATCGCGCACCAGCGATCTGCTGATGCGATGCAGGCTACTTTTGTGCTGACCCTCCAGACGGTGACGATGGCTGCCCAGGCCGTGCGGGACTATGAGGGGCGACCGTCCACCGCCCGTCTCCATGTGGATCTCGAAACTGCACGGAAGCAAAATATTGAGTTTGCCGACAAGCTCGCGGCCATGGAGAAGAGCTCAGTGGAGGCGGCTAAGCAGGCGAGGCAGGATGTTGACTGGGCGCGGGCAGCGACTGACCGGATGCGGGACCAAATGACAGAAGCCCGCAGGATGCATGCGGCCGCGCATAAGGAGGCCGACCAGCTGAAGGTGACTGTTGCCTGACTAACTAGCGAGCTGGCGTCCTCGAACGAAGAGGTGGCCGCCAAAACTGCCGAGATCGAGGGCTTGAGCCAAACAGTTGTGGAGTTGAAGGAAAAGCTGAAGGCGACTGAGGCCGATCCCTTTGTTAACATGGAGTATGTCAGCGAATTCGATTACTATATGGCTTATGCTGAAGCGATCCGCGCCGCTAAGAAGGGAGGGCTCGAGGTCGGCCCTTTGGCTGAAAATTTCAAAGCCTATGCGCTGGAGCATCGTATGAAACCTGACTTCACCATTCCAATCCTAGACCTTTCCGCGGATCTCGGAATCGACTTGAGCTGGTACCTGCTGCCGGACAACCTTGTTCATCCGGGTGCCTCGGAGGATGGGGGTTCAGAGCCTGCTGCTGGCGATGGAACGGGCGCCGATCCTTGAACTTTTCTGCTTTGTACTTGTAATTTTTTGTAGCTTTCATTGTACTTTTGCCTTTGGGCGACCTTGTTTGTATTTGTATTCCAAGTGATGAAATAAATATGTTTCTCTAATTTCTTGCTTGCATGATTTTATACAAGTGTTTGAGGATCGATCTTTATGTGTACAGCTCCAAGCGAATTGATAAATTCATACTGGTAACTTTAGGACAAAGTCGATCGCTGCACATACATCTGAAAAATGCCCATCGTCATATGTGTACTTGAGTAAAGATGATCGTGGTATACATAGCTCCGCCCTTCCCTCTTGTTTTTGTTTACTTGGTGAAAGTAAGGGGACGAAAATAAATCGTTTAGTGAGCAGTCTTCGATTTTGCAGATTCCTCGAGGAAGGCCGACCATCCCGGCCTAGAGGAACCATGCACAATCGCGGAGTTCGATGGAACCGACCTCCGCGAACATGTCTTGTGCGCGAGCGACATTTCGTCTGATGGCCAACTTCTCGCGACTCACTTAATTGTGAGGGTCCTCCGTAGGGTGCGCCTGCTTCGTATTTAAACGAAGGGCGAGCGGTCTTGGTCTGGAGGAGTCCTTACATGGGGCGTCGTCGGATTAATCGACTCCACGACCGCGGATTGCTAGCACTTTTCTACCTCGGACCGTCATGTTAGATGGCGACCCTCGACGGTATACGTTGTGACGGGGGGAGGGACGCGTCGCATTGTCCAGATCCACCATGTTAGGTCATGGACCTTTGAGGGCGGGCGAACGTGTCCACAGATCTATTTTGAAGGGCCCTTTGGCTACCCCCGCCTCGTATTTAAATGAAGGGCGAGCAATCGCTGCCCAAAGGAACCTTGCATGGTCACAGAGAACGGTTCCATCGTCCTCCAGAACCATGTCGGCACTCTTCTACCTTGGACCGTCATGTTAGATGACGATCCTCGACGGTATACGTTGTGCAAGGGGAGGTGATCGCCTGCCTAGGTCTTTCATCTTGATGACGAACTTTAGAGGGAGAACGAGTCATCCTTTGATTTGTTTTGGAGGGTCCTTCAGCTATGCCCGCCTCGTATTTAAACGAAGGGCGAGCAATCGCTGCCCAAAGGAACCTTGCATGGATGGATCATCGGTTTCGTCGACCTTCGCGACCATGGCGGCACTCTTCTACCTCAGACCGTCATGTTAGATGGTGATCCTCGATGGTATACGTTGTGCTGAGGGAGGCGATCGCTTGCCTAGGTCCATCATGTTAGATGACGAACTTTAGAGGGCGATCGAATCATCCTCTTTTTCGAGGCGTTGCTCAGGCAGTAACCTTTGGTTTGACGTGGTGGGAATCGGGGAAAGACTTCCGAAGTTCCCACCTCTTGATTGAATCATATAGATCCGGCCGCCGAGGTTGATCGGGGGGGGGGGGGGGGTCGACTCGTATGAGCCTTCTGGCCTGTCGCGTTCGACTCTGGTGACCAGTTTGGGAGATTGATGGGGCTCCGGCTAAGCTAATAAACTGTCCAGCTTGCCCTCCTCGAACAATCTCCAGAGTTGTCTGAGGAGGTCACGGCATTGGTTGGTGCTGTGACCGGGAGTCTTGTGGTAAGCACAATATTTATTGTGGTCCAGATGACCATTGTCCCTTATTGCCTTGCGCTTGATTAGCGGTTCGCGCCCCTTGATGGCGTAAGAAATATGAGCCGGAGTTCGGTTGAACTTGTGGAGGAGATGGGCTTCCACCTCCTCGAAGGCCTTGAAATCGTCGGGTGGCTTGGCGACCGCCTTGTTGGATCTGGCGATCACCATATTTTAGACGGTAGGCGGCGTCTCCTCACCTAGGCAAAGGGTGAGGAGCCTTTGCCTGGCCAGAAAATCGGCAGCCTTGGCGCGGAAGATCGTGTAGGTCAGAGGGATGTTCTTCGTGAGGTGCCTAAACATGAGCGAATGACCATAGAATCCTCCCAGGACCGAGTAGAGGGCGAGCTCGTCGCTTATGGGCTCATCGGTGAGGACTATTTCATCCACCCGGTCGATGTAATCTGCATCGGACTCGTCTTCCCCTAACTGATTTTCATCATGCGGTAGGGGCCTTCTGGTCTGGCGACCTTGGCGGCGAAGTATGTCGTGAAGTCGCTCGCCAGTTTCTCAAAGGAATTGATTGATCACGGTGGCAGTGAGGTGTACCACCTATGGGCCAGTTCGCCCAATGTTAACGGGAATATTCGGCACCTGGTCGCATCAGATGCCCCACATCCGGTTATGTAGATCCGAAACTTGCTCAACTGGGTCTCGGGGTCCGATCTCCCCTCATACAAAGGTGTTTGAGGAGGAGCGATCCTTGGTTGCATGGGGGCAATCTCGATCTAGACCGCGAGTGGCTCACTTTCTCCGTGACCTTTCTCCTGGCGTCTGCCCCAGTTTCTATGAGCGCTTTCATCTCGTCGAGCTGGCATTGCATAGCGGCCATCGCCGTGGCCTAGCAGCTCGCGACTAGGCGCTCAGAGCGGGAGCCGAGGTGATCAAGTACTGATCCCTGGCTCCTCCGTCGATGATGTCTTTGACGCGGGGCTCGATTCTTCGGCGTATGGGAGCCAAACGGCTGACCTGTTTTTGATTGGAAATTGGGTATGCCGAACTCCTGGTGACAGATTCGGACTCCGTCATCTCGTGGTTGGGGACCAAATGCCCCGGTCGCCATGATGGATCGCTTCCTAGGCGGCTGAAGACGGAACCGTTCCGCCTTGCAAGAGCCTTTCCTCGTGAATCGGGGCTTTCTAACGATCGCTCGATAAGTAACCCCTTGAGTTTCCGCTTGCCCGCGCGGCGGATGGCCGAGGGGGTTATGGCGGGCGCTTCGCATGCTCTCCGTCGCTCCCTTAGGATGGGCATAACCTCCTCGATCTGTTCCGCGGTTTGGAACTGGTTGAGTTAAAGGCTGGGGCCGTCCCTCGGGGGCGGGATCGAGAGTCTCATGTCGCCGCGGCTACCCTGTACCGTAGGTTGGGGCTCGGATTGAGCCATAATATGACGTCCGGCGGATTGAAGAATGGCTCTCTTCGATGTGGTGGCAGACTTCATGACTCTGAAGGTTTTTCTTTGAAGAACAGTGAGTGTTTCTTCAAGTATATGCTCTGGAGAACAGTGAGTGTTCTTCGAAACGGTCGGAATGAAAACGTTCGGAGGTTTAGGCCCTCCTTCTAGCGCCAATTGTTGTTACCCAAAATATTATCCGGAAGGGATTGCTGGAATGGATGAGTAACAAACAAAATGCTAGAGCACGTCCGTGGGAAAGTGAATAACACAAGATATGCCGGGGTTGTTAGTCCCGGGCTTGAATGCTCTCGCGATATATTATTAATACGAATACTTGGGAGTACAAATATTAATGTTAGAGTATAATTACAATGAGTGTAAAGACCCTAGTTATCTAGCTCTTGAGTGCTGATGATTGCCGGAAGAACCAGAAATGATGCTCTGTGAGTACTTGTAACAACGATGGAGTTCTTCGTTTTTAACTAAGTTTATGAACTTCTGTAAGAAACAACAGTTTTGTGTGGACTCCTGAACATTTTTCCAGTTGCTGGAGGTCTCCTATTTATAGGAGTGGAGGTAGCTGGGCGATCACCTCTACTGAATTATAATAAGCGGGCGATCATCTTTAGCACATGGGTTGGTCTCCTTAGAGTCCGCAGCAGCTGCTGGCAGCCGGATGCACGAACCAATGAGAAGACAACACGGGTCCGGAGTCGCTGTCTTGGGAGGTCCCACCTAGGACCTTTCGGCGGGTCTGTCGGTAGGTGAGGCAGTCCTTGTCGTTGACAGCTGTTGATGGGCTGGAGTCAAAGATCCTTATTCTGCAGCGCCATTCGCGGATCTGCACATGGGTCTTCACTCTGAGGTCCGGTCTTCGTAGATAATGACAGACGATGGCCTTACACGTGGCAAAGGACGGTCATCCTTGGTCGGGCACCAGAGTCGATCGCCCTAGACGTCGATCGCTCGATACCTGATCTCGGTCTGGACTCTTCGCTTGGCAAGTCTGCCTTGGATTATTTGATGCTGGCTCGGTTGCTCGGCCCTTATGCCGATCGCCGTCGAGGCGTGTAAATCGCCGCACAACAGGTACATTTTATTGATTTTATAGGTATTTTATGGATATTAGTCAAGCAAGAACAAAGTCTCAACCCCCAATATATATCAAGCAATGCGGAAACGAAAGATCAAGCCGAAAACGGAGTTAAAACGGACCAACACGGGCTCGGCGTGTCATTTGACACGGGCCGTGTCACTTGCTCGGCCGTGTCAACTGACACAGTCGAGTTCCTTATCCATGACTTTTGTTGTTTCTAGAGCACTATGACACGGGCCGTGTCACTTTTCGGTGCAAAATCACTTTTTTGACATTTTTGCATGATTTGAACAAGAAAAATGGTATTATGGCTTTATAAAAAGGATCTTTGGCTGGACTTATGGACATATTCTGATTTAGAGAGTCTTGGAGAGTTGGTGAGTGAAGAAAAACACAAGATTAAGAAAGAGACCTACCAAAAGAAGGAGACTTGGAGGAAGAAAAGGAAGAACTCTTGAAGAACATTTTGAAGACCTGATCCTACATCCACTCAAGACACCATCCGAGTTTTATCTTCTCCCTATCTTTTACTTATTTTTTTTGATTTATTTAGCATGAACATAATATTTATTGAGATTTCTTTCATTATCATGTCCGGCTAAACTTGTAGATTCCGGGCATGGGAGTACGTTGATTCATTTTGTTTTTGAGGGATTGATGATTATATATATCTAGTGTGATTTCTTTATCAAATGCTTGGTTTTAGTTCATGTTAGAGCACTTGATCAATGTTTTTACATGTTTATCTTAATTTCTCATAATTCGAGGGAAGAGGGCATTAATAGGTTTCGAGTATTTGACGTAGTAAATTTCGAGATTGAGAAATTGGTGATGAACTATGATGATATTTAATCTTATGAACATTTTAGAGTTAGATAATTTATAAGATATGGAGACGTTGTTATAGGTTGTTTAATCTATGTTTTAATGCATCTCGAGAGAGACTTTAGAATATTGTTGTGATTATCATTTTGGAGACGCACTTAGAACCCTTCGATATCAATCCCGACTAAACTTAGTGATCAACGGAAACCTAGCCTTGGAATCTATCTTTTAAAACTCTTACAATTCTATTTAATTCGGATATTTTCTTTTATTGTCATCATTTTATTTTATTTCATTGACCATCTATTCACCTTTCGATCGTCTAGATAAAACTGAGAATATTATAATCTAGTACTCGATACAATACCAATATTTAGTCTATGTGGAATACGACCTTGCTCGCTGCTGTCTACATTTACTCCATACACTTGCGGATTATTTAAAAATATAGCGAACACTCACGATATTGAAATTTGGAAGGTCATTGCTCTTGGACCTACCATTCCAAAGAAGACAGATGGCTCACTCAAAAGATTTGAAGAGTACGACTATGCCGACTGGAAGAACGATTATTTCAATAGTAAAGCTACTCAACTGCTTTACTGCTCTTAATACAGAAGACCACAACAGAATTTCTTCATGCGAGACGGCCAAAAAAATTTGGAAAATGCTCGAGATTACCCACGAAGGTACGAGTCAAGTGAAAGAGACAAAAATCAATATGCTTCTTCACGATTATGAACTCTTCACTATGAAAGAAGAGGAATGCATTACTACTATGCTTGACCGTTTCTCGACTATCACAAATGGGCTATCTTCCTTCGGGAAACCAATATCAAGTAGTGATAAAGCCAAGAAAATCCTTCGATCTCTACCAAGAGAATGGGACGCTACTGTTACTGCTATCATGGAGTCGGAAGATCTCAACACCATAGAATTCAGTGCTCTCATTGGATCTCTTATAAATTTGAGATTGTCATTAAATCTCGAAGTTCGAAACCAAAGTCCAAGGAGAGAGAAAGGACGATTGCCTTCAAAGCCAAAGAAGATAGCGATCTAGAAGATGAACCTACCGAAGAAGAGGATGAAGAAACGGCCTTTTATGCCAAAAATATAAAGAAATTCAAAAATCTTTTACAAAGGCGTCGGAGAGATATCAAACAGAAACCCAGTGATGAATCCAAAAAGGTTCTTCACTTCCCACAAAACAAAAGGTTCGACAATACTTGTCGAAGGTGCGGCGTTCCAGGTCATTTTGCTAAAGATTGTCGTGCTGCTGTGCCTATGAGTTCATCAAAACCACCTCATGAGAAGTTCAAAAAGAAGGAAGTCTATGCTACTAAATGGATCGACGATGATGAGGATGATGAACCACAAGTTCAAAATGATGTTGCTCTAATGGCCCGTGCATCTGAAGATAGCGATGAAGAAGTCGAGGTAAGTGATTATTCTCATGAAGAACTTCTTGATGCTTTCGAATATCTAAATGATGAATACGAAAAAGTTTGCAATATTAATAAAGATCTGAAAAAGAAAATAAAATCCCTTGAAAATGAAAATGCAAAATTATTGAAAAACAAGGACGTGTCGGTTGATCATACAAATTGTCTGGAAAACGAGAAAATTCTGAGAGATGATTTACACAAAACTCAGAAAGAATTGAAACTTTACGTTAGAAAATTCTCGTGTGGTAATGACAAATTTTAACAACTCTTATTTAGTCAAAAATTTTCTCTTTCAAAATAAGGACTCGGGTATAATTCATTTCCAATGAAAAAGTCCTTAGAATTTACCACGAAAGATTCGGACATTTTAAAAACGAGAATTCCATCATGTCCAAAATGTTTAAAACCGTGACATACCGAAACTTACTGTAGAAGTTCTAGACGAACTATAAAAGTCAAACAAATTTGGGTACCTAAAGGGACCATTGTTCAAAAACAAGTTTTTATGTCTAACTCTACAGGACCCAAATTAGCCTGAGTACCTATAAAACGGAAGAAAATTGTTTTTGTAGGTACAAGCAAGGAAGATAACATTATCAAATAAATGTTATGTTGATAGTGGATGTTCAAATCACATGAGTGGGAATGAACATCTCTTCACGGAGCTGAAAAAGGAAGATCGTGGTTGTGTAACATTTGGCGATAATAAAAAGTGCCAAATAAAAGGGACAGGTAAGATAAGTAAGAAACCTTTACCCACTATTAAAAATGTTCTCTTTGTTGATGGTATTTGCCATAATCTTCTAAGTGTTTCCCAACTCTGTGACACTGGTCTTAAATTAATTTTTGAAAGTACGCATTGCACTGCAATGAGAAAAGACCAAGTTGTTTTTATTGGATTGCGATGTGGAAATATTTATATTGTTGATCTTCAAGATGAATCTTTTTTCAATGAAAAATATTTACTTTCATTCGATGAAAATGCCATTATTTGGCACCAAAAATTGGGTCATGCCTCTTTACCACTTCTTTCAAAATTGGCCAAAAACGATATTGTCCGTGGTCTACCAAAATTAAATTTCAGAAAAGACCACATCTGTGAGGCCTGTATTAAAGGTAAACATGCTAGAGGCTCGTTTAAACCAAAAATGGAAATTTCCACTAGTCGCATTCTTGAATTAATTCATATGGATTTGATTGGTCCATCTCGGCATGCTAGCTTAATAGGTAAACTATATGCTTTAGTTCTTGTTGATAATTTTTCGAGATTTACTTGGGTAAAATTCTTAACAAATAAAAATGATGCATCCAACGAGTTTGTTAAGTGGTGTAAGGTTACCCAGAAGGAAAAAGAATTACCAAATATCGCCATCAGATCCGATCATGGTGGAGAATTTGATTCAAATGTTTTTGAAGATTGGTGCGATAATTATGGTATTGGGCACAATTTTTCAGCACCTCGGACACCTCAACAAAATGGAGTTGTCGAGAAGAAGAATCGCTCTCTAGAAGAAATGAGTCGAACAATGCTCAATGAATATGGGCTTTCTAAATATTTCTGGGCCGAAGCCGTTAACACCGCTTGCTATGTTATTAATCGAGTCCATCTTCGGAGGAACAAAATGATGACTCCATATGAGATATTTAAAGGTAAAAAGCCCAACTTATCTTATTTTCATCCATTTGGTTGTAAGGTATTTATTCATAATAATGGTAAGGATAATTCGGGAAAATTTGGCTCTAAATCGGATATTGGAATATTTCTTGGTTATTCGACTAATAGTAAAGCTTATCGTGTATTTAATTGTAGAAGAGGCTCGGTAGAAGAGTCAATTCATGTAAAATTCGATGATACAGTTTTACCCCCGAGAAATGTTGTTTTTGATGATGATGCAGGTATGGTTCCGGCTAAATAAGTGTCAGAAGCGTCAAAAAAATTGGAGAAGCTCGACTTAAGCCCGGACAAGTAGGAGGAAAATTCTTTCAACCTTCCAAAAGATTGGGCTAATGTGAAAGATCATCCTATGGAGCAAATTCTTGGGAAAATCGATGAAGGTGTGCGAACTAGGAGAAATATAATGATTGTACTAACAATATTGTATTCATTTCTCTTACAAAACCAAAGAATATTGATGAAGCCATCAGTGACGAGAATTGGGCTATTGCTATGCAAGAAGAGCTAAATCAATTCGAAAGAAATAATGTTTGGGAATTGGTTCCGGCACCGTTAGACAAAATGATTATTGGTACTAAATGGGTTCATAAAATTAAAACCGATGATGATGGTCTCCCAATAAAGAATAAATCAAGATAGGTCGCCCAAGGATACAATCAAGAAGAAAGTTTGGACTATAAAGAAACTTTTGCTCCTGTTGCTCGTCCTGAGGCTATTCTCCTTCTCTGTGCTTTTGCCGTGTACAAGAAAATCAAACTCCATCAAATGGATGTAAAGAGTGCATTCCTAAATGGAATAATCTAGGAGGAAGTGTATGTCAAGCAACCGCCGGGCTTTGATGACTATGATCATCTAGATCATGTGTACAAGCTTCATAAAGCTCTCTATGGATTGAAACAAGATCCGAGAGCATGGTATGATCGTCTAAGCTCTTTTCTTATTTCAAATGGGTACAAAAGAGGTAATGTTGATAATACCCTATTTATTAAGAATTTAGGTGATGATATGCTTATTTGCCAAATCTATGTGGACAATATTATTTTTGGTGCAACTAACGAATATTTGTCCCAAGAATTTTCAAATCTTATGAAGGGAGAATTCGAAATCAGCATGATGGGAGAGTTGAAAAACTTCCTCGGACTCCAACTTAAGCAACTCAATGACGGAATATTCATTCACCAATCAAAGTACGTCAATGAGCTCTTAAAGAAATTTAAGATGGAAGAATGCAAAGAAATATCTACTCCTATGTCTTCCACTCTTAAACTCGACAAAGATGAGAAAGGTAAGTCTGTTGACCAGAAACAATATCGAGGTATGATTGTGTCTTTACTGTATTTAACTGCTTCCAGACCTGATATTATGTTTGCTACCTGTTTATTTGCTCGTTTTCAAGCAAATCCTAAAGAATCTCATTTCATTGCATGCAAACGGATTTTTTGTTATTTAAAAAGTATTGCTGGTTTAGGTCTGTGGTATCCATCGAGCATTGATTTTAAACTTTTTGCATATAGTAATGCTGATTTCGGTGGATGCAAAATTGATAGAAAAAGCACCACTGGAACTTGTCACTTCATGAGTTCTTTTTTAATTTCATAGGGGAATAAGAAACAGAGTAGTGTCACTATTTCCACAGCTGAAGCAGAATATGTGGCTACGGGAAGTGCATGTGCACAAGTTCTGTGGATCAAAAATCAATTACTAGATTATGGCATAGAGCTTAAAAATACACCTATTTTTTGTGATAATACTAGTGCCATAAATTTGAGCAAAAATCCCATATTGCATAATATGACAAAGCATATTGAAATTCGTCACAATTTCATTCGTGATCATGTTCAAAACGGGAATGTGCGTCTCCAATTTGTTGGTACAAATGAACAATTGGCGGACATTTTTACAAAACCATTACCCGAAGATGCATTCAATTTCATTCGCATAAATTTAGGGATGGGTCATGTCGATCATTTTTAATTCTTTCATATCTATCATATACAGTAAAAATGGTCATTAAAAATCGGATATCATCTGAAGAGGTTCACTATTCATATGGTTAGTCTTACGGCCGTACCGCTCAGCAGATTACGTACGTAACACCGGAAATGACTACGGACATTACAGATGGCAGGTTTTTGGATAGAAACTTTTGGACATCTCCTTACGTACGTTACATAGAATATAATGTACGTTACTTAACCCATATTACGGACGTAACAGGTATTACATACGTAACGCCTTATAACCTAATTCTTATAAACCCGTTTCTGATTTTTTCTCCTTCACTTCCCCCAAATTTCTGAACCTTCCACCGCCTCTCTCGCAACAATAATCTGACCATCCTCCATTATTTCCGTCCAATTTTCCTCCATGGCAACCAGGTCAAGCAAGAAACGAAGAGGAGAAACCTCCCAAACCTCATCCACACCTTCTAGAGAACCAATATTCCGAAATCCACAAGCCGCGAAGATTTTCAACGAAGTATTAATCGACGAATAGGTAACTTCGAGACACCATTTCGACTTCGAATCTTTAAATTCAGTGGGTATTGGAATTGAGGAATTTTTTGACATGATTGGTATAAACCGGTTCGTTAGCCTTGCTCGCCTGGTTTTTGTTGATTGCGTTCGGGAATTTTATGCAAATTTCTTTATCACGTATGACTCTGATGGTTTAGCTACTGTTAATTCAATTGTTCGTGGTAAACCAATTGTTGTATCGAGATTTATTCACCTCGACAGGCGATCGACTGCAAGGCCGAGCGACCGAGTCCACACCAATCAAACTATGGCTAACTCGCCTAATCGAAGATACCAGCCCACCATCAAGTACCTAGCGATCGACTCCCAAGGCGATCGCCCTTTGGCATCTGGCGATCGACTCTGGTGCCCGGCTAAGGACAACCGACCTACGCCCCGAACAGAGATGATCGTCCATCAAAGTCTACGAAGACTGGATCTCAAAACAGCACCCATGTGCAGATCCGAGACAAGATCCGCATTTCACGGATCATTGACCACCACCAGCTGTCTCTGACAAGGACGGCTTTACCTACCGACAAGCCCGCCGAAAGGCACGAGGTGGGACCGCCGTGGCAATGACTTCGAGGCGCGTGCGAGCTTCTCATTAGACCGCGTGGTAGCGCCCGGCCAACTCCGCGGACTTTAAGGGGACAAGCCCATGTGCTAAAAGACGATCGCCCGCTTATTATAATACAGCAAAGGCGATCGCCCGGCGTTTCCAAGTCCTATAAATAGAGAACCTCCTCCTACTGGAAGAAGGTTCCCCCATTCGTTCACTGATATTCCGAATTCATTTAGGGAAATACAGAAGAACATACATACCATCAAGCTCCCAGCCTTCTCTCCGGAATCTACCTCAGGATTTCTCTCTCAGAACCTCTCATCCAGAAGACGGTCAGCAGAGGCAAGAAATCTACACAGTGCAGATTCAAAGAGATTTATAAGCCCAGGAGCTCAAGCATACAGCTAATACACGCCGTGAGAGACTGTCGATCTCTCACCGCCGTCATAGTTCATCTCCGTTGTTACAAGAACTCACAGAGCGTCATATCTAGTTCTTCCAGCAATCTACACGCTCATTAGCTAAGATAACAAGAATCTTTACACTCATTGTAATTGTATTCTTACATTAATACTTGTATCCCCGAATATTTGTATTAATAATATCTCGCGAGAGCATTCAAGCCCGGGACTAACAACCTCGACAATTCTTGTGTTATTTACTTTTCCCACGGAAGTGTTCTTGCATTTGTTTGCTATCCATCCATTCCAGCAATATCTATCTCCGGATAATATTTTGGGTAACAACAATTGGCGCTAGAAGGAGGGCAATCTAACCCTCATTTTTATTCCTATCGTCTCGAAGAACACTCACTGTTCTCCGGGACATATACCTGAAGAAACACTCACTGTTCTTCAGAGAAAGCTTTCAGAATCATGTCTTCCGCCTCCACATCGAAGAAAGCCGCTGGCCGATCCACCAGACACCTCCTTCCATCTCAGTTCGAGCCACAGCCGATGGCAGAGGGTAGCCGCCGCGGTCCGAGACTCTCGATCCCGCCCCTGAGGGACGGCCCAAGCCTCTCGCTCGATCAGTTCCAAACCGCGGAACAGATCAAGGAGGCCATGTCCATCCTACAGGAGCGACGGAGTGCTCTCGACGCGCCGCCCGCTATCACCCCCTCGGCCATCTGCCGCATGACCAAACGGAAGTACAAGGCGTTACTGACCAAGCGATCGCCAGGAGGCTCCCATTCGCAAGAAGAGGCGTTCGCCAGCCGGGGCACCTCTGTTTTCGATCGTCTAGGCAGAGACCCATCTTGGCGACCGGGGCAGTCCGTCCCCAGCCATGAGACGACGGAGCTCGAGTTCGTCACCAGGAATTCGGCGTATCCAACTCCCAGAAGGCAGGCCAGCCATCTGGCTCCCCCTCGCCCAAGAGCCGAGGTCGGCAGTAGCGGAGTCAGGATATTGGCACACGATCGCCTCGGCTCCCGCTCCAAAAGCCGATTCACGAGCGACCAAGCTACAGCAATGGCCGGGATGCAACGCCAGCTCGGCGACATAAAGGCGCTCCTGGAATCAGGGGCAGGCGCCAAGAGCAAGATCGCCGGGCCAAGCGAGCCGCTCGCGGTCCACATCGAGCTCGCCCCCGTGCAGCACAAGATCGCTCCTCCGCAAACACCTTTGTACGAGGGGAGATCAGACCCCGAAACACACCTGAGAAAGTTCAACATCTACATGACCGGGTGTGGGGCATCAGACGCGACCCGGTGCCGAATGTTCCCTCTGACGCTGGACGACCTTGCCCACAGGTGCTACACCTCATTGCCGCCTCGATCCATCGATTCCTTCAATCAACTGGCGAACGACTTCACAACATACTTCGCCACCAAGGTCGCTCGGCCAGAAGGTCCCCATCGCATGATGCAGATCAGGCAGGGGGAAGAAGAGTCCGACTCGAACTATATCGACCAGGTAGACGAGATCATCCTCAACGGCGAGCGCATAAGCGATGAGATCGCCCTATACTCGGTCCTAGGAGGATTCCATGGTCTTTCGCCTATGTTCAGGGATCTTACGAAGGACCAACCCACGACCTACGCGATCTTCCGGGCTAAAGCCGCAGACTTTCTGGCCAGGCAAAGGTTTCTTCTTAGCCTATGAGCAGCGCGATCGGCACCCGAACGACGATCTCCAGTCTTCCAGCCCGATCGCCGGTATCAAGCAACATCATCAAGTCCGGTGGACTCGTTCGCCATCTACAGTTCATCATCTAACATGGTGGACTACGGCACGAGATCGCCTCCACCGCACGACGTACACCATCGAAGGTCGGCATTTAACATGACGATCTGAGGTGGAAGAGTGCAGCCATGGTCCTGGTGGTCGATGGAACCGACTGCTTAGTCCATGAAAGGTCCTTTTGAGCCAAGATCGTCCGCCCTTCGTTTAAATACGAGGCCGGCGTACTCTGAGGGCCCTCCAAAGCTAATCAGTGGACACGATCGCCCGCCCTCAAAGGTTCATCATCTAACATGGTGAACCCGGACAACGCGACACGTCGCTACCCCCGTCTCAACATACACCGTTGAGGGTCGCCATCTTGATGGCGGGCCGAGGTGGAAGCAGAGCTAACAAGCCGCGGAAGCAGAGTTGATTAATCCGACGACGCCCCGCGCAAGGACTCCTCCAGACCAAGACCGCACGCCCTTCGTTTAAATACGAGGCGAGGCGCAGCCTAACGGAGGACCCTCACAATAAAATTAGTCACGAGACAGACGATGTCACTCGTGCACAAGACATGGTCATAGAGTCGGTCCATCGAACTCCGCGACTATGCACGGTTCCTCAAGATGGACGATCGTCCTCGAGGATTCGACAAAGTTGAAGACCGCTCACTCGACTAATTATTTTCATCCCCTTACTTTCACTAAGTGAACAAAAACAAGGGGGAAGAGTGCGGAGATATACATGACGATCGTCCCTATTCAACGACATACGAAGATCGGCATTATTCAGATGTTTGTGTAGCGATCGAATTTGTTGTAAAAGTTATCTTTATGAGTTTATCAATTCATTTGGAACTACACTCGCAACGATCTCTCCTCACATATTTGTACAAAGTCAAACAAAGACTCAAAAATAGCAACCATTCAAGTGATAAACCGGAGAATCAAACATTCATTTCATTGCTTGAAGTTTCATAAGTACATACAAGGTCGCCCGAAGGCCTAAGTACTACAAAAAGAAAGCTACAAAACTATGAGACAAAAAGCTAAAGCAAACAAGAGTGAAGAGCCTCACGCCCCCGCCTGGCCTTCGCCTTCAACTGCCGGATCGACCTGCGGCCCTTCCCCAGCTTCCGGAGCGGCCTCCCCGTCCTCCGGAGTGTCAGGATGAACGAGGTTCGCTGGAGTCGGATACCAGCTCAAATCCACGCCAAGCTCCGAGAGATCCAAAACGAACCTCTAGAAATGAACCTCTAGAAATGAGAACAATCAAGCCACAATTAGTCATATTCCTCCAAAAGGACGATCGCCCAGCAAATGGAGATTGTAGAAATTCGTACCTGATACCGAGAGATGTCTCGGAAAATGTAACAGGCGAGCGGACAACCAACAACTCTTCTTATTGATCTGGCTAGCGTTCAGGTCGTCGTCCGACACACTTCGTATCTGCTCCCAGACAACCAGGAAATCAAAAGGCAACTCCTCGATCGCCGGAATGTGGAAACCTGCAAAAACAAAATCAAATTAGATCAGTTCAGAACATATCCGAACTAAGGGAGAGTCTGAACCCTTACGGGGATTCCTCTCCCGAAAACCAGTGGGAATCTCCAGCTCGCCAGTGGGATTGTCGCTCGCTAAGGCTTTCCAGGCACCGGCGACCTAGAACCACTTCGCCGGATCTCCCCGCGCCTTGTTCGGGACTCCAAGGATCACCCGACCAGATCGGACTTGTATATGGTAGCCTCCGACCGACCCTTTATGAACCGTCAGCTTGAACAGGTGGTTCATCTCCGACGGCGAAGGGAGGCGGTACAGTCGGTGACCACCGAACAAGGTGAGGGTACAAATTATCTGGAGCCAATCATTTGGCATCAGCTGGAGAGGCGCCACGTTCCAGGCAGCCAACAGATGGGAGACAGCGAACGACAAAGGAAATTGCAACCCTGCCTCCATGATCGCTTCGTTCACAGCGACCATCCCCTCCGGAGGCTGATCGGCTCTCTCATTCTCGGCCAGCACAAAGAGATCCACGTCTGAAGGGATATGAAACCTCGTCCTCCAGACGGCCAGATGCTTCCTGGTCGCCGAACTCCTGATTTGGCCAAGCGACCACAGAGATCGCTAAGCAGCCCGAAATAGCGATCGCTTGGGAGGTTGATAAAGGTGAGCGATCGAATACTCCCGGAAATCAAATCTTGGAGACGGACCGGCCAACCCCTCCATAATCTCAGCAAATGCCTCATAAGCCCGGCCAAAGGCACTGTGCCGCTCCCAGTAGGCCCTAACCGCAAGATCTTTCTCCATCTGCGAGCGCCTGTGTTCGACGGCCGCCTCCTTAGCCACGTCGGCCTCGTTGAACAGCGCCTCGACCTCCGCAGGGTCAATTCCGGCCCGAATAGCCTCAGCGGCCGTCTCCAGAAGGAATTCAGTGGTGGATCCTACCCGGACATCAGAAGTCCCAGCGGCGGAGGAAGTGCCCGCTCCATGTGAAGAAGGTGTTCCAGCTATTTTTGAAGAAAAGAGGAGAAAAGGAGTGTTCATTTTACCAAAGATGAAATCGACCGACGATCAGCAATAAGATCTTCAGAAAAATCTTCAGCAAATCCTTCTTTCTCCAGTAAATGCACGTAGGAATGAACACTGCAACACTACGCCTTTTTATAGGAGATGGCAGGGACTCGTTGGCAATTAAAGAGAATCTCAGGGGTCGGATCTCAACCGTCGCAATTAATACTCCCTTGAAACCCGCGTACATGTCTTTTCAAGGACGCGTCAGTCGAGGAGTCATAAATGACTCTCGGTCTACCCCAACAGGAACCCGATATGTGTCCCAGAGACTATTCCGCATCCGCTGCCATTTCCCGCTCATTTCAGCGACCTACCAGATCGTCCAAACTCAGAATCTATCAGCTCAAAGACGATCGCCAGTTCAGTGAAACGCAGAGTCGCTTGTCGAAAGTTCAGCAATCGCCAGCAGAACCACCTCACCCCACGTTTCCAACATAGGAGCGAGCTGGGGGGCAATTGTTGTATCGAGATTTATTCACCTGGACAGGTGATCGACTGCAAGGCCGAGCGACCGAGTCCACACCAATCAAACTATGGCTAACTCGCCTAATCGAAGATACCAGCCCACCATCAAGTACCTAGCGATCGACTCCCAAGGCGATCGCCCTTTGGCATCTGGCGATCGACTATGGTGCCCGGCTAAGGACAACCGACCTACGCCCCGAACAGAGACGATCGTCCGTCAAAGTCTACGAAGACTGGATCTCAAAACAGCACCCATGTGCAGATCCGAGACAAGATCCGCATTTCACGGATCATTGACCACCAACTGTGTTGTCTCGACAAGGGCGACTTTACCTGCGGCAAGCTGCCCGAAAGGCACGAGGTGGGAGTGCTGTGTGATGGCTGAGGCAGCGTGCGAGCTTCTCATTGGACCGCGCGTGTGCGCGGCCAACTCCACGGACTTTAAAGGGACAAGCCTATGTGCTAAAAGACGATCGCCCGCTTATTATAATACAGCAAAGGCGATCGCCCGACGTATCCAAGTCCTATAAATAGAGAACCTACTCCTACTGGAAGAAGGTTCCCCCATTCGTTCACTGATATTCCGAATTCATTTAGGGAAATACAGAAGAACATACATACCATCAAGCTCCCATCTTTCTCTCCAGAATCTACCTCAGGATTTCTCTCTGAGAACCTCTCATCCAGAAGACGGTCAGCAGAGGCAAGAAGTCTCCACAGTGCACATTCAAAGAGATTCATAAGCCCAGGAGCTCAAGCATACAACTAATACACACCGTGAGAGACAATCAATCTCTCACCACCGTCATAGTTCATCTCCGTTGTTACAAGAACTCACAAAGCGTCATATCTGGTTCTTCCGGCAATCTACACGCTCACTAGCTAAGATAACAAGAATCTTTACACTCATTGTAATTGTATTCTTACATTAATACTTGTATCCCCGAATATTTGTATTAATAATATCTTGCGAGAGCATTCAAGCCCGAGACTAACAACCCCGACAATTCTTGTGTTATTTACTTTTCCCACGGAAGTATTCTCGCATTTGTTTGCTATCCATCCATTCCAGCAATATCTATCTACGGATAATATTTTGGGTAACAACACCAATCATTTTTGATGCTGCAAAACTATCTGAGTTATTTGGACTCCCAAATGAGGGTTTTTGTTGTAAGGGAACATTTGCCGCTCCCCGATAATTTTTCTGATCATGAAAGTTATGGTGTGCATGAATTGGTTGTTCGTGATTTCTTGAAGTCTAAAGCTGTGCTTGGAATGAATACCGGTCGTTTTGAAAATAATGATTTTGGTATAAATATACGATTACTCCATGATGCAATTACTAGGTGCCTAATGCCTAAACTCAATGCCCATCAACGCCTAGTAAATATTGACATGGAAATCATATATCATATTTTGAAAGATTACCAGGTGAACTTTGCTTCTATCGTGATGAAATGGTTCGTGGAAAAGGGATGATTTTCCACAAGAAGGGTTATGCCAAAGTTACTCGTCAGCGAAAATCTGGGATGCCATTTGGATCCATTCTGACGGAGATCTTCGAGAATTATGAAGTTGACTTATCGGGGCTGCACGGGGTAGCCATTCCGAGGGGGAGTCTGGTCCACGAAGGTACGATTAGGACTATGAAGTATCTTCAAACTAGGAACCGAGGTTGGGTGTACTTTGCTTATCTCCAGGACGGGGATCGTTTGGTCGATGGTGGAGCCTTACCTCGCCCGTAGGAGAGAGTTTTGTCCAGAGGTATAGCTCATGAGAGGCCTCGTTTGCATATTCAGCCTAGTTCTTCTCGACCAAGTAGGCCGAGCTCTTCCTCTCAAATAGTTGCTCGTTTGGATAAGCTAGAGAAGGACATGAGTGAAATAAAAATCATGGTCAAAGGTCTTTGCTCTCACTTCGGAGTTCCTCTTACGCCTTCTGAGGCCGACCTGGATTAGTGGACTTTTCCTCACCATGATGATCATCCTGGTTTTTTCTTTTAAGACCAAACATTTCATGCATTTCATTTCCTTTTGTTATGAACACTTGCTACTACTATTTTGCTTGGTGTGATTGTACTTTTCGTATATTTTCAGTATTCTAAAAATCCCCGCCTAGACCGATTAATCCTCCGATTAATCCCTAGAAGGTTCTCTGCCATTCCGATTATGGCCTAGGCGCTTGTACTAGCGTTTGGGTAAGGAATCGATCGTCTAGGCTGGCTGCGGGGACCTATGAAGGCAATCTAAGATACTATGGACTACTTTATACCTATATCAACGTTTCAAATTTCCTAGCTACTTGGGCGACTAGGCGGATGCCTAGGCGGTTATACTTTTTTTTTTGTTCTAATAGTACTATAAATTCCTAAACTGAGATATCATGGATAATATGGACTCATTATCTATATCAGTATTTCAAATTTAATATATAATTGATTATATATATGTTTAAATGGTTAAATTTTAATTATTTTTAATTATTTTACATATATATAATTTTTATATATAAAAATGATTAAAATAATAATAAAAAATAAAACCGCCTAGTACGATTAGTCCCCGAGTAATCCTCTGGGTGCTAGGCGTTAGCAATCCGAACGCCTAGCGCCTAGCGTTTTTTAGAACCATGTATATTTTGTGCTTTGGCGATTTCATTCGTTGGATATTTCTGTGTTATTGGCTTTCTATTGCAGGATCTCTTATATTTTTGTTAATGACAAAAAGGGGGAGAAAAATATATTTAGTTTTTGAAATGTTTTATCCCTTGTTCGTTTCAGGGGGAGTATTATTCAAGGGGAGCTTTCTTAAAAAAATTTATCGACCCTCCAAAACTCTTTTTCAAAAACTCCCATATAAATTTTCTCATCATCAAAAAAGGGGGAGATTGTTGGAACAATATTTTTCATAATGCATTTTATATGTTTTGATGATGGGTTACTTAAACAAAATCTATTTTCCATATTTTTCGATACTTAACATGAATAACGTACATAATGAGCTTCCTTTAACGTACGTAAACTTAACAAATTTGGTAAGTGTTTTACTGCAGGTAACATACGTAATACAATATGTATAACGTACGTAAGGTTCGAATTTTGCCCGTTACCAGTCAACACCTCAAGTCATCAACCGTTACTCAAAAAGTCATCTCATCCAATGGCTCTATGACTAAAGCATAACATACGTAATGGCTCCTAGATAATGTACGTAACGTAATCTCAGCCTATGGTACTGAACTGTTTTAAGGGTTTTCTTACGGCCGTTACACAAGAGGTGTATCGTACGTAAAGTGCATAACGTACGTAACTGATGTGCTTTAACGTACGTAAGCCACTCCACTGCTCCAACGGGAAACTTGCTCCAAGAAGGCTATAAATAGCTTCATTGAGTTGAAAGACACACAATTGATCTGAGCTTACAAGCATACTCAAGCAATATCAAGCATACATTTCGAGAGATATATATATTTCATATTGTGATATTAGAAGAATTGTTCTATCATTTCTATATCTATATTCTTGTATCAACGAGCGATATCTTTTGTAAAGTCGAGTTTTCTACTCGCAACTATTTATCGTGAGGTTGTCTTGTATCCTGAATAACAAGAGTGTTTAAGTGAGGTTGTTATTGAGCCCGGAAATCAAGAAATTGTAAAGTTCAGCACTAAACTTGAAAGTGCAATTGTAAGAGTTGGCACTAAACTAGAAAGTGCATTCAAAGTTTCTAGAAAAGTCCTAGTCGATAAAACTAGGTAGGGGATGTAGACTTCGTTAATAGCCAAACCTCTCGAACAATTTCCTGTGTTCTTTCTTTTCCGTATTTCATTTACTCCAATATTTAGCTTCCGCACAAAAAGAGTTCAAAACTCTTATCCGCACTATTCAACACCCCTTCTAGTGGCGGTACCAATCTAACAGAGCGATCCTTTAGGTGATTCGGAGGCGATTTCTTCTTCCAATCACTTCAGATATCATTTTCCTTGAGTTCTTGGTGTAGAGTAACAACATCTACTCGTGTTATTCGTCTTTAATCCAAGGTAATCTCCTAGAACCCTATTTTTGGAAATTTTTGGGGGGTTTTGAGTTTTGTCCGATTCGTTCCTTATTGTTGATTAATCCACGATGTATATGATTAATCTTGGTGGTATTCTTGTTTTCCCTATGAGTTCATGGTAAGTTTCGTGATATTTGTGAAATCGAGAGGGTTCGGTTGCGATCCGTCCTCGTCATTGTTTTTGTACGAACTTATATGAATCTTAGGTGGGTTTTTAGGTGTATTCTATTTTTGTACTTGTTTAGAAATGGTTGTGATTGTGTTCTTCGAATCGTTAGGTTCGGGTTTATCGGTTCCTAGCGATCGTGGTTGATTTTCCTTTTCGTTCGTGTCGTCGTCAATTACTCAAGGCAAGTACTCTTGGAAACTTTTACGCTTAACATGAAATGGTGATGTGTTTGTGTGTGCTTTTCTCCCTCCGAAAGGGTCTGACGAGGCCTCGGAGGAATCTATGACTTGACTCTGGATTCACGAGCTTGATCTGCTCGCCAGCTCGGGAGGGTCCTCAGAGTCCTCGAGTGGGATCAGTGGCTTCACCCCGGTCTTGGGAGATGCCTTTGCGTGATTTATTTTATGATATGGCCAACTCGGGAGGGTCCTTAGAGGCCTTGAGTGGGACCAGTGGCTTCACCCCGGTCCTAGACAAATTGATTGTTGACTGTTTGTTTCCGGAAATGACATGTCTGGTTTTGGTTTCTGAAATGAATTGATGCATGTACTATGAAATGTGTAAGCGAATGGTTTGCCTTGATTACTTGTACTAGCGTAATTGCTAACCTCTTTAGGGACCCGTTTTGAGGAAATTCTTGTTATGAATTTTAGGATGTGTTCAACCAGATGAGCGGGCACTGGGGCAGTACGGGGATGCTGGCCAGGGTTGACGATGTGTGCAAATGAGTCTCCTTATTTCCGTTGTCCTTTTTGATGTGGTCGTTTTCAAACTTGTGAACTTATAGATAGTACTTGCGAGTACTTAGGCATTTTTACTGGGATTATAGTTTGTATTATTAAATATTATTTATGATTGTCAGTGATGTCTGTTTTTGCCGGTTATACCGGGCGTTTCATTTAATTTCGTCCTGGTGATGTGTGTTTTCTCGCTAACTGATATAGTTAGACGAGTGGTATTTCTTAATTAGCCTGGTGGATCCCATGTAGGGGTCCATGGCGCTGTAATATACCCTGAATATCTTGGGGGTGTTACACTCCTTGCACATCGCTAAATAATATAGAAAGACAAGATAGAAAATACATCTCTGCTGGAAGAGGAGTAGCATAATCATCAAATGGGATAGGGCTCACATGTACATTGTGGTAATGTAAAACAGCATCTTTTGAGACCAACGTTTGAAGTCGGAGCCCGAGAAAACAGGAGGTTTCTCGGCGATAGGCATTAGCCGAGCAGCAGTGTGAACGGGAGCCATTGAAGAGCTTGAAGATCTAATAGTTCCAGAACTGGTGGATTGATTAGTGGATGCGCCGGTACTTGCATTGAGCGACATTTTTCTCCAGCAAAAGTTTTCGGATGACACGAACAAGTATGGTCGAATATTCTCGTCTTGCGATTGTTGGAATAATTCGATACTTGCACGTGTATTACAAATAGAATTCTGAACTTAACTAAAATAAAGAACAGAAAGAAAATATTACAGTTGAAACTAACAAACAATTTTAATAAACTACAAAGGATCGTTGAAGCTAGAGCTTACGCATGAGACGAGAATACGCCCGGTAGTGCTCACGGTGAAGCGGCTCATCCCCAAAGGTTAAAACGACACGACGTTTGGCAGATGCAGCATAATGGCCAGAGCACTGCTGACTGGAATGAAAGTGAGGCTGTATATGATATGCTAAAATGCACTGTTTTTCGTGTGTTTGCAATGAACAGAATGATGACATATATATAACACTCCTTGATCATGTGAAGGAACTCATAGCCGTTACGGATTTGGGCCAAAAAGATAAGTCCAAAAACCAGCCCAAAACACCAATTGCCAAGATCCTATTCCCGGGCCCGGGCCCGACCCGACCCGGACGGTCGGTCGATCGGCGGCGGCGCGTGTGTGTGTGTGTGTGTGTGCGCGAGGACACCCATACACACCAACCCACTTGTTATTAAGCCCATAAAGTCAAAGACTTTAAATACAAGTCAAAACATCCATCCACAATCAATGTGGGATAACTAACATCATGTTAGTTCCTACTCCAACATCCAACTTTAATATATAATATCTCACTCACCAGAAATCGGTTTAGAAATATTAAATATACCACGTTCATCTACTCATGACGTAGATTAACATTCAATAAATATTTTAATTAAATAATAATTATTTAATTAACAATATTTATTCTTAATAAATGATTAATTACTAAACCATTTCCAACAAATGGAGGACGGAACGGGCTCACCTTCAAAATGTAGTCTGCTCTCGAGTTCCCCTAGAAGATGGTAAACGGCCAAATCCTCCACATTTGTTAGTCTTTTGAGGACTAACCAAGCTGATCATGGAGCATTGTAGACTTGTTCATACGGATTTTGAACTTGATAGTACCTCGTTTGAGCATTTGACCAAATCCAGTAGAGCATTTCGACCTGGCCGGTTTTATTTTCGGAAGCATACAACATCAATGAAGTGTTGGCGCATTTAGATCCACTCGGAAACTCCCCATTGTAGTCTTAACAAATCAATGAATAAGTTTTGGGTGCTTTTCATTTCTGATGGCCAGGTTGGTGGAAACATTTACTCACGCCATGGCAAGATGTTCGTCTTTGGTCGTTGTCAAATGCTTCCAATGACTAAATTGATTTTGGGAGAAACCGGTCGAAATTGATTTTTGGGAGAACCCGGTCGAAATCGAGATGAAGGCAATTGAGATCTCCATTGTTAAATGATTCATTGTGGAGGAGCCTAGTAGAGAGGAGGGTGTCATTGCCGTTCGTTAGGGCGATCCAAGACATGTACTCTCAAGCTAGGACGTGCGTTAGGACCCCAGTTGGTGACACCGAGTATTTTCCGGTTGAGATAGGGCTACACCAGGGGTCGGCGCTAAGCCCTCTTCTCTTCGCTCTAATCCTTGACGTCATTTCGCGAGGGATTCAAGATGGCATCCCGTGGTGCATGCGTTTTCTTGTGACATTGTGTTAGTGGCGGAGTCGAGGAGGGAGGTGAACTCGAAGTTGGAGCTTTGGAGGGCTAAGTTAGAATCCCAGGGCTTGCGTGTGAGCCGGTCTAAGACCGAGTATCTCTGGTGTAACTTTAGTGGTGAGGCCAACGAGGAAGATGTTGAGGTAATGATTGCGGATCAGATCGTACCCCGTACGGATAAGTTCAAGTATTTGGGTTCGATCATTCAGAAGGAAGGTGAGTGTGAAGATGATGTCACGCATCGCATCAAGGCGGGGTGGCTAAGGTGGAGAGCAGCGACAAGGGTCCTGTGCGACAAGAAAGTCCCTCTAAAGTTGAAGGGTAAATTCTATAGAGCGGCAATCCGACTGCAATGTTGTATGGCTCCGAATGTTGGGCGATGAAGAAGTCGCTTGAGAGCAAGTTGGAAGTGGCTGAAATGAGAATGTTACGTTGGTCGTGTGGTCGCACAATGTTAGATAGAATCGCAAACGGGGTTTTCAGGAACGCGCTGGAAGTGGCGCCCATTTCAGCAAAAGTTAGGGAAGGGAGATTGAGATGGTTTGGCCACGTCCGCAGGATGCAGGCATCTGCTCCGGTGAGGAGGGTCGATAGTTTATTGGTTGTCGGGGAGAGGAGGAGAGGCAGACCGAGGAGGACGTGGGAGGAGCAACTGAGATTAGATTTGAAGGCCTTAAACCTTTCCGAGACCATGACTGTTGATAGGTGCGCTTGGAGGCGTCAGATCAGAGTTGTGGATTCTTTTGTAGGGAGCGGTGTTGTTGTTAGGAGCCTCAAGGTTGGGTTGTCTCGGTTAGCTTTGACCTAGAGCATTGCATTTTTACTGTTATTGTATATTTTATCCTATTGTCTTTGCGTGTGGTGTATTTTTGACAGGGAGCTGTGCGCAGAGCCAACCTCTCTTTTGTTAGAGTAGCGTTCATCGGGAGTGAAGTAGCCAAATTCCGCTTAGGTAAGTCTCATGTGGATCAAGCCATGGGCTCAGGTATGGTCTCGAGCTTTTTCGAATCAATTGTTTTTCTTTGTATTTATCACACAAGATTCTGCTGTGCACTAAGCTGGGGGTCTTCGTACATGAGACCCTGCTCTGAGCGGGATATAATGGGTATGTTTGGTTTGGTTTGGTTTATTGTGAAGTGAAATTACAATGCAAGAAGAAATACAATTATCATATGAAATGGAGAGCGAACCATATTCTTCTGTGCCAAAAATGAGGTGAGGATGCTGTTGATTTATAGAGTTTCGTGGTAAAAATTTAAAAACTACCCGTTGTTTTTCCAGATTTAATTTTTTTTTTTTTAAATTCTACAATGTTTTTCTGCTTCTTTGAGAAGTTATACTTGACAATATTTATTGCCTTTCCTTTTAATCTTGTTTATTTTGGAAGGAAAAATGCGAAAAAATATTTGGCAAAATGAGAAAAAACTAGTGCAATTGGATACATTATTGACATGTGATGTCGATAACTAACTTGATGTTTATATCGAGCAAGCGATCCATAGAGCTTTTCCAACGACTGCGTTCTTAAAAAAAATCCACCCAAAATATCTCTAAACCGAGACCATCTCGTCTCCACTATTAACCTGCGAAGCAGCAAATTCTTCAAGTCTCTTCCAATTTAACTCACGTTGCTCTTCCTTCTCACCGGCCATCGCTTCATTTTCCTCGTGTTGCCTTTGACACTCTTCAAACAGCTCAGAGTCCATCTCCATAAACATTCTTCTGACATTGGAGCTCAAACCGACAATCGCCTGATTCCAATGACATTGAATATTCTTTTCTAATGCATCAAATATGATCGGTAAAATAAAACGACGGTTCTCTGCAATCAGACCAACTATGTGCTCGTTGTTCCACCAGAAAAGAGCACGCTCTGCCACCTGATCATGCAGAAAAAGATAATTATAGAAAGTTGATAAAGATAAAAGGAGTTTACATCCTACAGAAAAATGAGAACTCAAAGTCCCATTAGCCGCTTCGCAATCGAAGGAGACAAATTTAAATTTGAATAAGAATGCTTCATATGTACATTTGTCTCATGAAAAGCATTCTGGAAAGAAAGCTCGACAAGCTCTCAAACAAGACAGGTCATTCTACAATGTATATGCTTCTCAATAAAGACATAAAAAAAACCCTGCACCTCAACACAGTTGTCTTACAGAGGAAACAGGCGTTACAGCAATATTTACTCGACTCACCAAGAATACCAGTAAAAATTACACTAAATTTGGCAATGTATGCCAAGTATAATCGTGAATCCTGCCAGAAATGCATCGAGTGTAAGTGTGCAACATATGCTTATCATGAGATGGATATCATGCATATACGGTTCAACTGTAAGCCCTAATGTTTATCTTTCCTTCAATTAATCATATTCTCTTCCTCTATCCCCTTTTTGCATTCATATACTTATCTTGCTGTGATGATTATCATGATTTTATTCACTTTTGACTCCCAACCCAAAGCTGTTGTATTTATTGTAATTGTCACACTTCTCGGACAATATTTCAGAGAATCACCATACAAGAAAGAACCATTGAGTAATTTGTCTTTGCACTACTCCTAGGCTCCTAGCAACTCCCATCTCAACTGAGTCTTCACATCTGGAGAAATGCATTACATCGTTTTTACGTGACAATCTCTCAAGTGAGCATTAGAAGCTTGACATGCTCTAATATAAGACTCAGTAAACCCAAATGGATCGAAGCATATATTGCTCCACTGGGTATGGAAACTTACATAAGTAAACCGACAAATCCTCATTTTGAAATCAAGGATGAATGTTAATCGATGAAAAGAAATGAACTGATCTCAGAAACAGGTATCTCTTTTCTAATGAAGCCAAACAATCACTCACAACGTTTCTGTTTTCACGGCATTATCTGATAATCAACCTTGTTACAGTAAGTCTGGAAAAAGAAACCAAATTATCCAATACTTGACTCAAACTCGATCAGTAAAACCTAGACTAAGCCAAGTTCGTTCTATATAAAAAAGCTTGATCAAGTTCTTTGGTTAAATAGTAAACTCGGACAATAAGGGAAAAGGAAACGTGCAAAAAAAGATCTAGTGACTTGAGTTCATTCATCCTAACTCAATCAAAACTCATTTATACACGATTAACAATTAAAATAAGCTTCCGGGTTCAGGTGTATACCATAAACCACATTTTCAGGTCCTACAGTACTTAGATAGCTAAATGGGTTGTGGGGATGCATGAGCTTGCACCAAGTACTGTTTAGCTTTCAAGCTCATGCACTTCAGCACATTTTGATTCAAAACATATTACCTAAAGAAAGTTCTACATGACCAGGTGCAATAGTAATATAAGGAAATAAAAATGCCTGCAATTAGTAGTCAAATCAAAGATGGCACACATTAAGCTGCAAACTTGTTGCTGCATCACAAGTGTGGCATTAAGTTCGTGACACCCTATAAGTAACATAAATTCCTGTCCTTTTTATTTCAACATATTAATAAACAGAACTACAGGAGAAGAAAGAGAGGAAAACCAAATCTCAAAGTACTTCATCTGAAAAACATGAAGGTTCTCGATAATTTGAGAATTCACACAAACATAATGAAAAATTTGTGACAACGAAAAGTGATAAAGTACGTCAACCAATGATTAATATTTAAAGTAACATTAAATAAAATAAATAAATAGATATAAAGTGCTAAGTGGCAAAAGGCCAAAAACCAACTCAACGTGCAAGAGATTAAAGATAAACGATGTTTTACAACTTTTTAAATATATGAGATAATATATCTACTCCTTAAACCTTAGTTTAGCAATTGTGGTTAGTAATTAACTACCAAATTGATCCTTCCAGACTTTTCTTGCGATATCGAAGCTCTAGATAAAGCGACATATATATTCAGAAAAGTGATACATTAACTGAAGAAAAGGATCTAACTGCAAACATAATTGTTCAGATAAACTAACTATTACATTTTAAGTACCAATGGAAGCGAATTCTCAAACCTGGAAATGTGAGCTGTTAATGCTTCGTCCAATTTGCCTAAACAGAGGAACCATGCAGCGCCTGAACTCTGCAGATTGTGTAACCTCCAAAACCTCTTCCAGCTCTCCAAGAAAAAGAACCTCCTTCCCGCAGTTTGTGACAGGCCAATACTTCAGCACTCCCCTGATGACAGTATCGGCCAACCTATAATCTTTCTCGACAAACTGTGTTATACAATAGGACAATTGCTGATGGTATGATGAAATACACTTAGGTTTGTGCAACGGAATTAGTACTCGCACAAGGAACAACTTGTGCTCTTCTTTCATTGGCAACGCAAACCCATTTATTATACTTCCAAGAATCTCTAGTAACTCGCCAATCCCATTGTACCTTTCAGTCTCAAATATAAACCGATAAAATATGTTGTTTATTGCATTCCGTATAAAGGGTCGATGCACCATAAATCTCCCATATATTCGATGAAGAATTGTTTTCAAATACTCTCGCTCCCTCATGTCTTCAGAATCAAACAAATCAAGCAATTTCAATACAAATGAGTGATCAAGATACTTCTTGGCAATTTTGGTGTCTGTCTCTGACGACACCACATATTTCAAGAGTAACTCATATACAAGTTGCAGATGGGGCCAAGCAGGGTCCATGAACATCTCATCCTCCTCAGGATCTCCACCATCCAAACCAGTATTCTCATGCAATGCAGGTGGCAAGCACCGGAAAATATTAAAAGAAATCATCCTGATTAACTCCTCCTGCATTATGTCATTCATTTTACACGATCCTGACTGCACCAAATCAACAAGCTCTGCAAGGGTTTGTCTCTTGATCTCCCTCTCACGTACGTTCTTCATAGCGTTGGAGAAATCAAAGAGAAAACAACAGATCTGAAGTTTACGAATGAATAAATTATGTCGCTCGGACAATGGGACATCTCTCAACAGTGGCAAGACCTCAACAGTTCCAGGATTTTGTGGAACAGTCGCAAGAGTCACAGGAGGTGGTGAAGCAGCAGCTAGCCGTGATGCGTGATTTACAGTCACATTAGAGACTGATGATGCGGGCATTGGAGGCTCCATTGCTTCAGATTTAGAGGGCTTTCGATGCCCTCTTTTCATAATTTTGTTCAACATTTTTATTTTTATCTACAAAATAAGAACGAGAAACCCCCAAAAGAGAACAGAACAGATAAAAAACACAAATACGTTACTCTATTCTCCCACTGATCCTCAATTTACAGAACTTGTCTGTTCTTCCTTAACTTCACCAGAGTTCCAATCAAGAGCAGTTGGGAGAAAAAGTTAAGAACACTGCAGTGCGACAAACTAATAAGGAATAATCAGTTAACAGTATGTATCGTAGATACGCACATCTCCACCACATATTGAAAAAACAAACAACTGCTCGCGCTAAAAAAAAAAAATCGAGCAATACGTTAATACCTGAAAAATGGTGTCGATATTTTAAAAAATCATATTGGGAATCCAGAATAATATGGCCATCAGTGAGGTATTTTTGCGTGTTTGGGTTTGAGATTACAAAGATCTGAAGGGAGTGGAGAGGAATGACATGTAGTATCACCAAATTCGCCAGCAGCGAACGGTGCTCGGACGAACCCAGCCCTGAATTGCCGCGCTTGAATCTGCTAAATCGCGCTCTAATCAACCTCAAATTCTCGCCGCAAAGACTGCCAATAAAAGCAAATAAATTGGACAGTCTAAGGAGAGGGATACGTGGATATGCAGAAATTAGCCACCGCCGACCAGAGCGCGCGAGCGAGAGAAAGAGAGAGAGGATTAGGGCTGCTTGCTAATTTCTGGAAGTTCGGTGTGTGTGATCGGATATGTTATACCAACCGAAGATAGAGGTGATGGTGGTGTTTCGCAGTTCTCACAGCCAAAATCTATTAGCTATTTTCATTTTTATGAACTTTTCAATGTAGTGAATCAACTAGGGTGGACTCGATCGAATTCTTACGGAGAATTAGTTTACATTCTAATTTATAAATAAAAATTTTAAAAATAATTTAATTTTAATCTAAAATTCGGTCATTTAGAGTAGTTGATCATAGTAGAACACGGATGAATCGAGATGAAGAGGCAAGGATTTAGTAATACGAATTTGTTCATATTTTTTTTATCAGTAAAAGAAATTTTTATTAATCTCAACGACTATAAGGAATACTTCATAAAGTACAGTACACACAACCCAAGACAATATCACCAAGCAAGTATCTCTACAACTACATAACACAAGAACAAATTTGGGATTTTCAAACCATACAAAATAGAAATGCGCATCTTTGTAACTTGATTGCAAATCAACTCCACAATGTAGTTTTAAGTTCTTCCAATATATT
This sequence comes from Orobanche coerulescens, assembly GCA_033398695.1. NCBI lineage: Eukaryota > Viridiplantae > Streptophyta > Magnoliopsida > Lamiales > Orobanchaceae > Orobanche > Orobanche coerulescens. The sequence continues at coordinate 85,827,176 of CM065809.1, forward strand.
ACTCATACCACACCCTCATTTTCCTCCCTTTTTCTCCTCCCTAATAAAGCTATTAAAGTGTAGTAAATTTATCATAGTATTGGAGGATAAAACCAAACACACTCCAAGCCATCTTACATATTCCATCCATAATTTACACGAAATGGAACAGTCAAAAAACACATGCCTCACAATCTCCACCTTGCTCCCACATAACAGTTTAGACCATCAGTTGCATGGAGATTTCCTTTACGAAAGAGCTTAGATTTCAAAGGAAGTCATTATCTGAGAAACCTCCATGCATGAATCAACATCTTGCTTGGTACAAAGTTGTTCCAAATCAGATTATAACCTACTACCTCTCTTCTGGTTGACTAACTCATATCTCTTGTTGTCGTATCCATTCGTAGATTTTTTTTTGATAACTCAGTTTCTAGGCTTACACCTAATTATGTTTGAGGGTAACAGCTCCGCTTTCTCATTACTGCCGCCAAGTTAAATCGCGGGATGTGCACGAACTGATCAGTGTCTAGTCGGGTTCTGCTGACGTACAACCAGATTCTCTCAGGTAAAGAGAACATGAAGTCCTCCCCCGAATCGAACCCACACGGATAATATTCAGTATGATGTCCTGTCAAAGCCTTAATTAGAACGTATATGCCCCGGGAAAGATTTTGAAGTTGAGGCAAGAGAGATAGAACCCCTGCCTCTACTCTTCATCAATCCATTCCCCAAGTCCCCCACACTTCCCCTTTTATCCAAAACCAAGTTGAAATAACCTAGGAAAATCGTCTTAAGGCTTCTCTCACCACACCAATTCTCTTCCCCAAAAAACAGCTTCCTTCCCGTCCCCCAATCTCTTCTCCACTCCCCCAACAACCAAATTTCCCTCACACCCCGCCACCTTCATGATGTCTCTCCACCAACCACCCATGTCCCTTCCCCTCACCTCACTCTAACCCATCACTTACTTCCCCCACTCCGCCCCAAATTTAAATTCCACCATCATTTGCCCATAAGTTCTCCCCTCGTTCAAATCTCCAAGCCCATTTACCCGATAGAGCTCCATTAAATCTCCCAAAATCTATCACTCGTTCTTTCGGTTGATAAATAGTACCCCACTTTACTGGGCTATTTTATTGAGATTCTCACCCCCCTCCCCCCAAACAAAAGATCTTTGAAAGAAATCAATCTCTCCAAAAACACATTCAGGAGCAAGATAAGTGACAACTAGTAGATTGGAATAGACGAGAGAACCACGTTAATCAAAGTAAGACGCCATCCACTCAAGAGTTTCAGGTTATCCCATCTCATTAATCGATCCTTAATCTTCTTCACATGTTATCCAATCGACTGTATTTTTACATGCTGACCCAACTTTAATTCCAAAATGGAATTTTTCCCACTTTCATGCCAAGGACCGCAACCAACTCATCCATCTTTCCACTCGAAACACCCACCCCATAAATGAAGCCTTTGACATAGTTTACTTTGAGACCTGAAGTAACCTTCCAAATATGAAGAAAATGAATCAAATACCTTGCATTATCTACCCTGGCAGTTCCCATGAAGATCGTATCATCCGCAAATTATAAATGTGACACTTTTACTTTCCTCTTTTTGATCTCAATTGGTTTAAAAAGCCCCGATTCAAGTGCTTTAACCATCATTATACTCGGTCCCTTTATTGCAAGAAGGAAGAGAAACGAAGATAAGTAATATAACCATATTCATCTCAAATATGATTAAAATTGTCATTTTGTAATCTGCCCGATCTCAAATGCATATAATAATACCTGAAACGATGAAATTAGGGTTCATCCACTGGACTCGTTTAGAAATTATATGTTCGTGCCCCCAAAACTGATTAAAAGGTGATTCTATAATTGGTTTCCATCTGAAACTCGTATAGTTATAACCACTAATTACCCCAAAGTAAAAAATGAACGGACCGAAAAGGGCAAGTCAAGTGCTCATATTGCTGAACATGCTCTTGCGTTGGAAGAACTCAATGATTTTGAGATGTGTGTAATGGTGTTTGAAGCATCTAATCATAATGCATAGTATATAAGCGGTGTACCGAAAACAAGTATTGATGAGATTGCTTCTACTTCTACGTATGTGCTTGAATTTTCTTATTTACGTCATGTTAAATTAGGATATATAAATCTAAATGTTATAAATGGAATTGCTTCTAACTTCTAAAATTGATTCACAAAAAAAGATGTGAAATCTGTGTTGAAGCTAGGGTAGCTAAGGAATCAAACAAAATTTATTCGATTCGTGATTCGGATTAGTTTGGCCCTTCATTTTCTTCGAATTCGAATTCAGATTCTACTTTACATTCGTTGAAATATCAAATCAGAATACGAATCTGATGGTATTTGATTCATATGTTTTTACATATAAGATAATTAATACAACCAATTATTTGTATATATTTAATATATTATACATATAATCAAAAATAAATTTTGTAGGATTTCATTTTATTTCTACGCATCCTTCCTCTACTGTTAGGCCTGTGCTCTGCTAGGGTTCATTTTACGCTGGTGCTTTTCGTCTCTTTGAACTTCTTACATATGAACGTCGCCTTTCTTTTGAAGCACCTGTTTCCGCATTCTCAGATATGGATTCTTACTCTTACCCCTAACTCCATGGAGGATGAGGCTGAAGTAGTCAGCTCAATCACTATGTTATTTTATGCAATAACATACTCTTCTCTCTCTCTTCTCTCTATGTATTTGTTCTTCTTTCCTTTTTTCCAGCGAATATTGATGCCGTGTTGCCAAATTATGGATTTTATTTGGGATTAGGGATGTGCATTTGACCAGTATGCAATTTTGCATTTTCTGTTAAATACATTGGGTTCTTTACAAATGATGAGACTTTCTTAATTGTTGAATCATTTCTTTTTCACATGAAGCCTGATACATTTTATTTCAATTATATTCATATCACAATATGGTGTAAATTTTATTTTATTTTTATTTTTGCACTTTTGGGGGTTTTTCAGATTATCTTTTTCAATTATTGGGTTATTGATGGTGTAATAGATAAGATTTATTTGCATTATGTGGATCGGGGATATCTCATTTTCTAAATCTCTACCTGCATTTACTCAATTTAAGGTAATTCTGCACTTTATTTTTATAATTTGATGATTGGTTAATGGATGACCTTACATATTTTTAAATTATCCAAGTAACTTTTTTCATAATTTGATATGGACCCCTCAACACAGTGGAGAAATTACCTGAAGTATATGACCTTAGATTGGAAAATATAAATAATGATGGAGGAAATAATATAGAAGTCAAGGGCAATGATGTTCAAGAAATTCGAGATCTAAATTTTGAAGATGAAGGGGTGTTGATGATGAGCTATGTTGCACAGGTGCGGGGGGTGGGTGTGGGTGCGGGCAGATACGGGTGCGGGGATACGGTTTTTTGAAAATGTTAGGGTGCGATACGGCAAGGATACGTCTGTTTATTTTATATTTTATTATATATAACACTTGTTAAATATAAAAAACAACAATTCAAATATCACCATAAAATTAATTCAAATACATAAAACAAGTCATACAAAAAACAATTCAAAATGGCTTTGAGCAGCGGAGCTTTCTAATGTTGTCCGTGAATACTGCTAAAGGTAAAAATAATTACTTATTAAATGATTTACTTTTTGTATTTTAATTTATTTGATTTACTTTTAAAAATTATAAAAAAAAAAAAAAATATAAAAATTTGGACTCGCGTATCTGGCACGGGATACGCGTATCTGTGCCAGGATACGCGAGTCGAATTTTTTTTTGCACGGATTCGCCACGTGGCGAATCCCGTGCGAATCCCACGCGAATCGCACCCGCACCCGCACCCATGCAGTATCCGATACTGCATACTGCCCAATTTTGAAGAATCCGTGCATTATAGATGATGAGTAGGATAGTGACAATGAGGATGGCAAAGGTGGATTCGGTAAGAAGAAAGAGAAAAAAGAATTCAAGAGTTCATGAAAATTTAGTTGGAGCAATTTCAGCTAATGGGATTCCAAAGTTTCAATTGTCTACATTGTAGAGCTTTTTTTTGTAGGCCACTTTCTGGTAAAATAAGCCATCTTTTGAATCATTTGAATATGTGTTTACAAAATAACACTACTAGAATTTACATTATTAATGACAAAGTAATAACGACATATTGAAATTTGAGACGTTATAAGTATATATATCACACTATCAACAAGGAATTTTAGTTTGGGTCGTAACAACCAGCCCATTACAGCCCAAAATGTAGAAGCCTGTCGTTAATGAAGGAAAAAAATGCGATATTACTCCAAATTGGAATTCGACTCTCGGCAGAAACAAATAAATTTCACAATAAATAAAAAACCCTCTTTCACCGATTTCTCTCACACTTGAGACCTCAGAACTTCATATAGTGCTTACGGATCTTTCAACTCCTCCAGGCTCTGGTTCTCTCGATCTCGAACCTGATTTCTGAGCAATTTGTTTTTCCTCAACCAGTCGCTCTCACCGGTTACTTATTTTTCCTGTTTAACCACACTACTCCCATTCACCAAAAGTTGCTTGTGGAGAAGGCTTCTGCTGCGGCATAACTCTGAAGTATCTATAAGTTCGAAGTGGATCTTGTAAGCTCCCGATTTCTAGTTTTTTGATCATAAATTCCTTATAAATTTTTTAATTTTTAATCTTCAGTTGTTAGTTTTTTATGAAGCAGGAATTGGATTTCAGTTTTTTCTCATGATTTTTTATTCCTATTTTACCTAATTCTTTGTTTGCTCCAATTGTGTTTTTGCTGCATAGATGCTAAATTATGTGTTTTAAGTTGTTACTTGTTGTTGCTCCATTTACTTTCTTTGTTGTTACTAGTTATGGTATGCTTCATCTGATGTTTTGTGTAAGTAAAGAGATGTCATTTTTTTAGCAACTTGTCTTTTGCATCATATTAGTTTATAATTCAGGTGCATGCAAGATGTGGAAGTCTGTTGTTATCACCAATATGATTAATTATCTGTTAGAAGATATTTAAGTAAAATTACCACCAATTGCATTATTAACACCATATTAGTTTATAATTCAGGTGTATGCAAGATGTGGAAGTCTGCTGTTATCATTTGACAATATGATTAATTATCTGTTAGAAGATATTTAAGTAAAATCATCACCAGTTGCATTATTCACACTCACACAGTCACACATGAGAAGAGATCAACAAAAGCTCTAGTAAGAGGCCAAAGTTATTTAGCAAAAAAAAGGCCAAAGTTATACTGCAAAATATTAAGTCAGAACACTCATTCAGCTTATAGTACACGTGTGTTTCACTGAATTTGAAGACATTCAAAATGATCCAGAATCTGAAATCCTGGACAATGGACTACTAGACTTGTAGCTATTACCATAACAATGAATGAGCTTTTCAAAGTCATTTTTCACTCCCCATATCATTTCTAACCCTTCTTTTTGTAATATCCGGATTTGTTATTGTGTATTTCATCTGTATTCGAACACTGTATTATTCCGATTTATAATCTCGATAATGGAAGTATGATATTTCTCGTATTGGTATCTTTGTACATAAGTATATCGTCATGCAAATTTCGCATGCAAACTCGTGATAGCGCACACTAAGAATGTAGCTTAACGCACGCTATCGGCTACTACTAGCGCATGTTAGGCGTATTTTTATATGCTTATTTATCATTATTTTGTAGTATTTTGGAGTGTGAAATCATCTAAATGAGCTTTTAATGCCTTAATTTTGTATGATTGACAGGAAATTGAAGTCCGGAAGCTTAAACGATGCAAAACGGGCGAAAACGGCAAAACTGGACTATGAGCCGCGGCACAAGGAAGCTGAGCCGCGGCAAAGGAAGACACCAGCCGAAGGGCAGAGTGGGCTGTACTCTGTGCCGCGGCACATCCCTTGTGAGCCGCGGCACAGAAGGATTTAATTACGCCCAGGTATTCAGATTTTGGCGATGTGCCGCGGCACAGGTTCAGTGAGCCGCGGCACACTTAGCGGGTTTGGTACGTCTGCGCGGATTTTGGGCCGTTTTGAAGCCAGTTTTCAACCAACTAATACGGACGCGATTTATGGAAGTGCTGAGCTATAAATAGGGCTTAAGACCCTAATTTAATCATCTTGGAATCATTGAATCTAAACCTACAAGAGAGTTTAAGCTTGGAGACAGAGAAGAGGAGCAAAGCAGAGGAATTCAAGGGCAGAAGGCGGAAGCTGAAGAACGGAGGAATCCGAGCTTCATCTGCGTTTGAATTTTATGCTTTCGTTTATTTATTCTGTATTGTCAGTTTTTAGTATGTCAGGCTAAAGCCCTAATCTAGGGTTTTGATGAAACCTTTATTTTGACGAATTGATTGAGATTATCCAATTTATTACCTTTTTATTGAGTTTTCCCAATTATGTTTAATGCTTGCAATTATCTGGCCAATAGTTGTATTGATTTAATCATTCACTTCGAATCGGGAGAGGAGATTTGGTGAGGAACTATTGGTGAGGACCGTTTTATTCTGTGAGATAGGAATATACTCATAGGAACTACGTGGCCTTTAGGAGATTTCATGCTTTTTGCCTAGCGACGAGATAATTCACCTAGGGATAGAGTGCGTTAGTCGCCGTTAGATAAATCTATTGACCTCGGGAGAGGCGGTAGAATATATTAGCAATCTCCGCCTTCAATAAATTGGGAAAATTATTTATTACGGATAATCAAGATTAAATTCGGACAAATTAAGGTGGATTCAGAACTCTAGACTTATTTATCATTTGATTCCTTTCATTCAAGCTATCGTTTTCTGTTTAGTCTTTTATTAATTCTTTTAGTTATTAATCCAAAAAACCCAACTTCGATTGTTCAAATAAAATTGGAATACGAAAACGTCGGTAGTTAGAGATTCAATCCTCGTGGGAACGATACTCTACTTATCACTTTATTACTTGTAAACGATGACGTGCACTTGCGTGTAGGAAATATCGCAACAAGTTTTTGGCGCCGTTGCCGGGGAGTGAAATTTTTCTAATATCGACTTAAGTATTTCCAGTCTTAATTTGAACGTTTTATTTTTATTTTTTGTGTATTTAATTTTGTTTATTCGTTTTTCCTTTCAGGACCTTTCGTGTAGTGCATGAGAAGACTCAGAACGAAGGCTTACTACCTTTGGACACCGAGCTCGAGCGCACGCTAAGAAGGAATAAAAAGGAGAAAAGAGAGTTGCGATTTACGGTCAAGATGGCGAAAATATTGAAATCGAAGGAGGAGACAACCAAGTGCGGCAAGTTCAACCGAACTCGCTCTTGGGATTATGCCATGCCGCAAGCCAACGCAAATTTTTCGAATTCGGCCCCACCATCCAAGCTAATAATTTTGAAATCAAGCCCGCCATTATTCGGATGGTACAAAGCAGCCCTTTCGTGGATTGCGAAGGGCGACCCGAATGCCCACATTGCTTCGTTCCTTGAGATATGTGACACATTTAAAACAAATGGTGTCACCGACGATGCCATCCGATTGAGGCTTTTCCCTTTCTCTTTGAGGATAAAGCAAAGTTTTGGTTAAATTCCTTATCACGGGTCGATTACAACATGGGAGAGGTTAGTGCAAGCCTTCCTTGCAAAATTTTTCCCACCGGCTAAGACGCGCGGTTGAGAAACGAGATAACTACTTTTGCCCGATTCGATATGGAATCGCTCCACGAGGCGTGGGAGCGATATAAAGAATTACTTCAAGATGCCCTCATCACGGCATTCTGATTGGCTTCACCGCATACGTTTATGGTGGTTTGAGTGCTTCTACACGCACTCTTGTCGATCGACCTCGGAGGAACATTCATGGGAAAATCTATGGCCGAGGCTCACGTGCTTTTGGAAGATATGGTCAAAACGCTTACCAATGGCGGCAGAAGATTGACACCGAAGAGGGTAATGGAAGTTTCGAGCAATGATCCGATCTCCACCTTGTCACTCAAGTCGCCGCTTTGACACAATGACTCGAACTTTTCGCATGCACCAGCCCTGTTACCATTGAGACGTGTAATTGGTGTAACGGATCACACCCGAAAGCGGAATGTCAATTTGGAAATCCGTTCGAGCAAAATCATATGGAGCAGGCTCAATTCAGGAAATGGGAATCGATGAATAACCCGTACTCCAATACTTATAATCCGGTGGCGCAATCATCCCAACTTTTCATGGAGAAACGGATGTAACGCACACCACCCACTTTCGCGGAATCAACAGCAGCCCCCTTCCGCTCCCAAAGTGTCTCTCGAGGAAGCGCTTGCAAAATTAGCGGCAAATACGAGTCAATTTATGACTCGGACGGAAGCTACACTACAAAATCATTCTGCTTCCATTCGGAATTTGGAGGTTCAGCTGGGCCAAATAGCGAATGTGTTGACAGCTCGTCCGGAGGGAGCATTGCCGAGTACAACAGAGACTAATCCTAGAGAGAGTCTAAACGCAGTTAGCTTGAGAAGCGGGAGAGAGTTGCTGGATCAGCCCGAGCAGGGTAAAGAGGAGAAGGTGATTGAGGAGTCGAAGGAATTAAAGCCAGAGGAGTCGAAGAACTTGAAGGCGGAGATCTCGAAGACATGTGTTCCCCTGCCCGTTTCCGCAGACTACTGCAAAGGAGGCGGACAAACAATTTTATAAGTTCCTTGATTTGTTCAAAAAGCTTCACATAAATATTCCGTCGCGAAGCATTGGAGCAGATGCCGAGTTATGTCAAGTTCATGAAAGAGATATTATCTAAGAAGAGAAAACTTGAAGAGTTTGAAGCGGTTGCCTTGACAGAGGAGTGCGGTGCAATTCTTCAAAAGAAGCTCCCACCTAAATTGAAAGATCCGGAAGCTTCAACATACCGTGCACCATGGGGAATCTTTCGTTTGATAAGGCACTATGCGATCTTGGTGCAAGTATCAACCTCATGCCTCTATCGATTTTCCAAAAGTGAATATTGGGAAGCCAAGCCAACCACGTCTCCTTACAATTGGCGATCGCTCGATAAAGTATCAGGGAGTGATCGAGGATGTTTTAGTTAAAGTCGATAAGTTCATCTTTCCTACTGATTTCATCGTACTAGACATGGAGGAAGATGAAAATATTCCGATCATCTTGGGACGACCATTTCTAGCTACGGGCCGCACCCTTATAGACGTGGAAAAGGGGAGTTAACTCGAGGGTCCAAGGCAGGCAAGTCACTTTTCAAGTGTTCAAATCGCTCCCATGTCCGGAAGTGCTGATAAAGAGTCTCAAATTGAAAGCGTGGATGTTGTTGAAAGAGGAAAGCACCGAAAACATCGTCGGTGGAAAATTGATTTTGTGTTGAATGGCCCAAGTTTTAAGAAGGATGTTGAGCGAGTGGCATTCCTCGAGCATGAGGAAAAATGCATTGCGATCGTGAGTTCGTTGGCAAAGGAGGAGAGTGAGCCGAAAGCCAAGAGAAAAATTAGTCATGGAGAAACCGGGTGTTTCGGGAAGTTTTCAAGTCGAAACCTCTTCGCAAACAACAATTGATTACCGAACCGAGAATCTAACAGCAAATGACCAAAGATCATAATTTTAACCAAAATATAAACGGTTCGATAAACGGGCGGAAGCCAAATGGAGTTTGCAGCGAACTAACGTGTTCAATAGGTCCTATGAAGACTATAAACTTAGCGCTTCTGGAGGCAACCCGAGCTCGTAGTTGTAGAATTTTTCATTTGTTTTTTTTTATTGTTTTTCGTTATTCTTAGTTTTCATGATTTTTGTGCTTCTATCTCGCTTCTTCCTCTCGTTTTTAACGTCTTCTTTTCAAAATTCTCAGGCAGAAAGTCCTGTGGGAGAAATCGGAGTATGAGCCGCGCACGCTTATTGTGAGCCGCGGCACACATCAATAGCAAAGGGAGGCAAACCGATCGTACCTTGCGCCGCGGCACGACATAAATGAGCCGCGGCACACTTGAGCAATGAGCCGCGGACACGGAATTTGAGCCGCGGCACACGACAAATCGAGACACAGTGAAAAGGATCGTACCTTGTGCCGCGGCTCACCTTATCTCGTGCCGCGCACACTATGCGAGAATCCTAAAGGCCGTAGCTTATAACATGCATTCGCCGCATTTATCAGGTACGATTTTCCTTCTCCTTGCCTTCCCTCCCCAGTGCGACCGGCCGAAGAAATTCCTTCATCTTTTCCCTGCGATTCTTCTTGAAATCTCGAAAAGGTATGTTTCAATCTTGCGATTTTACTTGCTTATGGTTTATATTTGGAAGTTGGGTATGTGTTTGATGATTGGAACATGTTTATTTTCCTTCAAATAGTTTTGTGATTGTTAGAGAATAACAAGATGGTTTTATCGAATTTTCTTGATTAAATTGGAATATCAATGAATTGATTGTGTTAAGTTGTTCATGATTGAATTGTATTTCTGTTTTTGGGGGTTGATTCGAGCTAGAACTATGTTTATTTTTCAAGTAAACATGCGCCCTCAAGGTGTCTGATAAATTGCCCCAATGAAAGTTTTCTTTGAAAAAGCACTCGTTTTGAATTTTCGTGCAACGTATTCGTTTTCAATCTACAGCAAGCCCAACCCTTACATCCAGTGTCAATGTTTAAGTCCAAATTCATCTTTCTCTCTCGTATGCGCTAGTGTCTTAATTTCGGAATTCCTGGTTTGATGTCTTTAGCCACGCATATATCATAGTTACTATTGTTTCTTATTTTAACCCTCGTTTTGTACTTCTCGGATCGATTATGGCGCGCACGAAGAAGTTGACCAAGCGTGCTAGGACCGAGTCATCCCTACGCGAGGAGACCTCTGGGTCGGGCCGAGGCGGAGGGGCACCAATTTTCGGACCCGAGATCCACAAGATATTCAACGAAAAGATCCGTCCGCGTCCCACTTATTCCCGAGAGAGGTTTTACTCTAGCTCCTCGGGACGGGAGTTCTTGATGATGATTGACGAGATGGGATGGGCTAGATTTACCGCACCTCCCGAGCGGCGGTCATTTCGATCGTCCAGAGTTTTATGCCGCCGCTCTGTGAAGCACATCCGGCAGGCATACGTTGCCATCTCTAGAGTCTCGGACTCAGTCGACGTCCGAGGGTCACATTGATTTCTCCCGACCGCTATTCGAGGCTTTTTGGGTTTCGGCGGTTGACGAGACACTTATGACCGCGTGATGACCGGCCTCACTAAGGAGGCCCCGCTTGAGACGATTGCGCGGCCGATCGGCCGGGAGCTGAGCACAGAGCTCATCTACTTTTCACTTTAGGAGCTCGCGCCTCGCCGGCTCTAAGAGCACAGCTTTACTTTATTTGTGCCCGCATTGATCCCACCTCCCAGATCCGTATGCTTTTCTCTCCCGCGCCCGGATACTTTTTGCTATCACCTCCGGTTGCGTTTTGATGTGGCCCCCATTCAGTTCGATCTATCTTCCAGAGTATCCAGGGGGCCAAGACGGGTTGAAGCACCCCTCCCTCATCTCGTGCTTTATGCCGGCAAATGGGCCGACATGGTCCGACGAGCCGATGCTTGCCCCGAGCCCCGATCGACCACCGCATCATATCGCACTTTGAGCGGTGGGGCGGAGCGCGCACACGCCGGGGGCGAGGATTTTTGCACGAGGAGGCTCACGAGGATCCCAGAGCCACTTTTGTTGACGCACGGAGAGGCGGACCGCGGCCGCAGAGCGAGGTTGGAGGAGCTGTTTGATGGGCTGCGGGAGGATATGAGGAGACAGAGAGAAGAGCATAGGGAGGACCTGAGGAGAGAGAGAGAGGAGCTGAGAGAGGAGTTGAGGAGAGAGAGAGAGGATATGAGGAGAGAGAGAGAGAGCTGGATGGCTGCCTTGCGAGAGGAGCAGCGGGCGGCGCGGGAGAGTGTTGTTGCTGCCGCCAGAGCCGAGATGAGAGAGCAGGCCCGACGGACCAGCCGACGAGCGGCGAGGCGTCTTGCTGCGAGGGAGGCTTATCATCAGGAGCACCTCGCCGCATGGACGGCCCACATCATGCATCCCGACGGGCCATTTATTGCGCCCGCCCGGCCAGCCACACCACCCTCCTCACCGGACGATGCCGGCACCAGCTCCTGAGCAGACTGGAGGGGAGTACTTGACCTTTTTACTTTTATTGCATCTCATTTTTTGTCCATTGAGGTCAATGTACGTCCTAAGTTTGGGGGGGGGTTTACTTTCAGTCTACATTCATTGCTGTACTCTATTTTCTTGCTGTACATTATATTTTGTTGCACTTTTCTTTTCTTTGCGAAATTTTTTTTTTTAGATAGCCTTGCTTGCCGTAGTTTTTCTTTATTCGTGAATTTTCGTGCTTCTATTATGTGTGATACTGATGTTACGACACTGTCTTTCTCTCTGAAGAAGCGGGCGAGTTTTAGTCGAGTTGTAGTCAGTTATTTCTGTTCTGCTTAGTATTCAATTAGGTCCGAAATTTTTCGTGATTGTAGAGGACTTGGCAGATAAGAGACGATACATACTTGGTTTTTAAATCCCCATCAATGCGTTTGGCTACATTTTCCGGATAGTGAGTCGTACTGTTTCTTTAGTCGTGTTGGCACTTAAATTGAGTTTAGAGTCGGTCAGTTTTTTTCCCTAAAAGTCGAGATAATGTGTTCTATGAAGGGAAGTCTAGTAACCGGGGGTATTCGCGTGACCCGTTGTTTACTCTCGCGTAAAACGACGACCCCGATTAGACTAGTGATTTAGTGAGTTCACATGTGCCAATGATAGGAAGCCTAGTAACCGGGGGTATTCGCGTGACCTGCTTACTCTCGTAAAACGGCAACCTTGATTCGGACATGCGGAAATTTTGTATTCGAGTTGTTTCTCCGTCAGAACGGAACTTAGTAACTAGAAGCATCCATGTGCCCCATGAGTGTCGTTTACGTCAAACGGTTTCCGAATACATGAGAATGGAATTTCCACCCTAGGATTATCCCGATGAAACATCCCGAGATCCTAACCTAGTGGTCGACTCGAATCAAATTCTTGAGCATATTTATATAAGGGGATACTGTCCGAGGTTTATTTGTTATGAGACTCGTGAAAAATTGTGCCTTTAGACTGTGGAACGCGACGAACTAGCTTGTTTATGTTAGCCTTTCATATTGACGGTTGATTTGACTCATGTTTTGTTGATATTTGAGCTGAGTTTTCTTCGTGAACAAATGATTAGGACTGAACTTGATTTCTTTGCGGAATCATTATTCTGAGTGCAGCTTGCTTTTATGACACTCGTATTATTTAGAGAGAATGGCAGGATAGTATTGATTAGGTTGAACACTCTGAGTTGCACGATGATTCACAACATTCTTTTATTGACTTTAATTCTTTTTGCTTGAGGACAAGCAAAGGCTTAAGTTTGGGGGTATTTGTTAGGCGTATTTTTATATGCTTATTTATCATTATTTTGTAGTATTTTGGAGTGTGAAATCATCTAAATGAGCTTTTAATGCCTTAATTTTGTATGATTGACAGGAAATTGAAGTCCGGAAGCTTAAACGATGCAAAACGGGCGAAAACGGCAAAACTGGACTATGAGCCGCGGCACAAGGAAGCTGAGCCGCGGCAAAGGAAGACACCAGCCGAAGGGCAGAGTGGGCTGTACTCTGTGCCGCGGCACATCCCTTGTGAGCCGCGGCACAGAAGGATTTAATTACGCCCAGGTATTCAGATTTTGGCGATGTGCCGCGGCACAGGTTCAGTGAGCCGCGGCACACTTAGCGGGTTTGGTACGTCTGCGCGGATTTTGGGCCGTTTCGAAGCCAGTTTTCAACCAACTAATACGGACGCGATTTATGGAAGTGCTGAGCTATAAATAGGGCTTAAGACCCTAATTTAATCATCTTGGAATCATTGAATCTAAACCTACAAGAGAGCTTAAGCTTGGAGACAGAGAAGAGGAGCAAAGCAGAGGAATTCAAGGGCAGAAGGCGGAAGCTGAAGAACGGAGGAATCCGAGCTTCATCTGCGTTTGAATTTTATGCTTTCGTTTATTTATTCTGTATTGTCAGTTTTTAGTATGTCAGGCTAAAGCCCTAATCTAGGGTTTTGATGAAACCTTTATTTTGACGAATTGATTGAGATTATCCAATTTATTACCTTTTTATTGAGTTTTCCCAATTATGTTTAATGCTTGCAATTATCTGGCCAATAGTTGTATTGATTTAATCATTCACTTGAATCGGGAGAGGAGATTTGGTGAGAACTATTGGTGAGGACCGTTTTATTCTGTGAGATAGGAATATACTCATAGGAACTACGTGGCCTTTAGGAGATTTCATGCTTTTTGCCTAGCGACGAGATAATTCACCTAGGGATAGAGTGCGTTAGTCGCCGTTAGATAAATCTATTGACCTCGGGAGAGGCGGTAGAATATATTAGCAATCTCCGCCTTCAATAAATTGGGAAAATTATTTATTACGGATAATCAAGATTAAATTCGGACAAATTAAGGTGGATTCAGAACTCTAGACTTATTTATCATTTGATTCCTTTCATTCAAGCTATCGTTTTCTGTTTAGTCTTTTATTAATTCTTTTAGTTATTAATCCAAAAAACCCAACTTCGATTGTTCAAATAAAATTGGAATACGAAAACGTCGGTAGTTAGAGATTCAATCCTCGTGGGAACGATACTCTACTTATCACTTTATTACTTGTAAACGATGACGTGCACTTGCGTGTAGGAAATATCGCAACAGCGCACGCTGCGAATGTAGGATTTGCGTGCGCTAGGCAATCAATTATTGATCTAGGCGGCTACCACATGCGCCAGCTGGGACATGGGTCCGGATAAGATTCCCGCAGACGAACCTGGACAGATTTGGAGTCAACGCTTATTAGCGTGCGCTAAGAATGGTATGTAGCGTGCGCTAATCAGCTATTGTGCAGAAACTTTATTTAAAGGACAACACTCCATTTTTACCTATTCCCTTCATTTGTTCTTCGTCCCTTGGAAGTCCATAGAGCTTTTCTTACTCCTTAAGCTCATACAAATCCGCTGTACTTGATCATTAAATATTAAAGAGAGCTTACACTTGATCATTGAAGAAGAATTCACTTTGAAGTGACACTCAAGCAACCAGAGCTGGATTCTACCTTTTTAGATCAGTGATTTCTTCTTTAAAGGTATGTTAATTTTATCTCCAACTTTATATTCGTGTTACGAAGAATAAGATGATCATGCTAGCAAGATATTGAGTTCCATTGGTGAATTATTCAACAAACATCATGTTTAGAAGATTGGAATAATTACACTTATGATATTGTCGTTGGAACCTTGTAGTTGGAATCCTAGTACTTCAAATGATGAGAGGAACATTCTGAAGTTGATTATCCATATGATTTATGTTGTCATATTGATCATAAATTGGAGGTGATATCACTTTTGGTTATAAGAACTTAAGGAAAGAAATCATCTTGGGAAGTATCCTTTCGTATAAGTTGGAATTGTTAGTTCACCTTCAGGATGAAGTCTGAATGTGAATAATGATAATTAAATCTAGTGCACTAACCGGAGATCACCGAACTGCGCATGAGAATGATAATCGAGGTTGAATATAAGAGTTGTGATGATATTCTTTTCCTTGAACCTCACCGATGATTAAATCCATAAGATCATTCATAAGTTTATGAATATGACATGTAGACGGATGTTGTGAGGAAATCCCTCACACTATGCCGCAAGTGCACGGTGTCAACAAGTAATAAAGTGATAAGTAAGATATCGTTCCCTCGAGGACTGATTTCACTAAGTACCAAAATATAGTCAACTCGTAATTTTATTTGAAGAACAATTATATGGAATTTATTTCTAAACTAATTGCAGAAAAATAAATGGAAAATAAAATAAAAATAGTAATAATAATAATAATAATAATAATAATAATAATAATAATAATAATAAGGGCGTATGATTATGATTTTCACCTCAAACAATCAGGAATGATTTTTATGTAATTCAATTCACTTTTATTCAATTGATTGTAAGCCAGAAATTCCTAAATTATTCTAAAGCCTTTCCCAAGGTCGATAGAAAATACTAAGAATTATTAACTCGATATATCCCTATTCGAATTAGATAATTAATAGCTAAAACAGTTCATGAATTCCCACAATAAAAAGGCTTCACAATTCCCATGAGTATATCCCTATCTCATGAAAATCATGATTTTTATCACAAGAACTATGCCTAAATTTTATCTCCCGAATCCATAAAGACATTCAAAACAATTCAACTGTTGGCCAGACAATTAAAAAGCATCAAGAACAATGAGAAAAATCCAACTCAATACGAATAACGAGTGAATTGAAATAAAAATAAGTAAATCAAACCGTCATATAATCGACTACAATCACAATCCTACTCGAACAGATCTAGAAAATAAGATGCGGAAAAATTAAGAAAAACCGTAAGGGATCCGTGGTCTTGTCGCCGACCCACAAATCTCTTCGTTTCTGCTCCTCTGGTGTCTCCGCTCTATCTATCGATCCATTCCTCCTTTCTTCTGACCTTCAATGTTTATTTATAGTTGTCCTTGGCCTCCAAAACGCGTCCGTGGATTAGGTCGAAAACAGGCTTCAAAAACGACCCAGAAACGCGGAAGACTCAGCAAAACCGCCTCGTGGGCCGCGGCTCACTTAATTTGTGCCGCGGCCCTTACTGCCCAGCGCCCCACACCTGGGCGCATTTTTCTTCATGGGCCGCGGCTCAGCATCCTTGTGCTGCGGCCCCCGGTACAACGTGCTCGGGCTCTCTGTGTGCCGTGCGTGTGCCGCGACTCGCTTTCCTTGTGCCGCGGCTCATGACCATAAATCGCCGTTTTCGCCCGTTTTTCATCGTTTAGGCTTCCGGACTCCAATTTCCTGCAAAACATATAAGAATAGTGCATTAAAAGCTCACTTATGCAGATTTAGGCTCAAAATGGCTATAAAATAATGATAAATAAGCGCATAAAAATACGCCTAACAAATACCCCCAAACTTGAGCCTTTGGTTGTCCTCAAGCAAAAATTAATTTCCAAATAAAAAGTATCATGAATGATCGTGCAAATCCATAGTGCTCAACTTAATCAATACTACCCTGAAAATCTCAAAGAATAATACGATTATCGTAATAGTGAGTCACATCAAGGACACTGATTCCACAAAGTAACCATTTTTAGTGCTAATCGATCGTTCATCCGGAAAATCAAGCTCAAAGATTAACAAGCATAAATTTAACCGATCGCCAATATGAAGGATTAGAGTAAACAAGCCAACTCGCCCAGTCCCACAGTCTAGTGGCAAAATTTAAGAGTTTCATCATCAAAAATAACCCTCGGACAGTATTCCCTTATATATGATCAAAAAGATGATTCGAGTTAACGACTAGGTTCGGATCTCGGGATGTTTCATCGGGATAATCCTAGGGTGGAATTCCATTATCATGTATTGGGGAACCGTTTGACGTAAAAGACACTCATGGGGCACATGGATGCTTCTAGTTACTAAGTTCCTCTCCACAGCGGAGAAACAACTCGAATAACTATTCCCGCACTTCCGATCCAAGGTTGCTGTTTTACGCGAGAGTAAACAACAGGTCACGTGAATACCCCCGGTTACTAGGCTTCCCATCATCGGCAAATGCGATATTTCTAAATCATTAGTCTAATCAGGGTTGTCGTTGTTAGGAATATGCCCTCGAATGCCACTCAGAGGATGAGAGAGTGAGAGCAATTGTATTGTAATTATGAATATTATATTTAATAAGGCAATTATTATTTCTATATTATTGTATATCACTGGCATTGTGATTTGGTATATAGAATAATAGTCCTTGCATTTGAGAGTGAACATTCTACTCCTTATGAAGATAAGGATATAGGCACTAGAAGTGTTTAGAGCTCGAATGCTTAACTAGTTCGCAAGTCGATAAAACTTAACAGGACATTAAGTTTTAATAAGAATTGTATAACTGATGCTAGGATGTGTGCACGTCTTGATAGCATAGTTATAAGTATATTGGTGGGACCAGTATACTCGAACACGACTCATACTCGATTCAGTCACACGGTATTCACTCTCGGAGAGTCGATGACGAATCGAAAGGTTGTGATAGTATACGTGGACCTTTGACTTGAGGGTTCAGTAGAAGATGTGCCTGTGACGTTTAGTTTGTCATTAGAGTAGTTAGACTCATTTGCTTAATTGCTGAGTCGACCTCGAAGTGCAAACTATACGGGCAGGTAGCAGTCTTTGCTGTATGCCAAGAAAGGATTCTATCTCCTGTTAGTGTGCAGGCGAATGTCCTATACGGTTAATGGCAAATAAGATCATAAGTCTTTGGCCAAAGCATTTTGATATAGTCGTATTAGATACACTATTAATCAGTCGGTCTTGATTTGTATTAACACATGTACAGAGTTTAGTCAACAGTAGGGTTTGACTTTACCATGACCCGAAGACTTGACCGGGACATCTGATGAAGGGTCTATACGTATATAGTATTCACGATATAATGGTTCTGGAATGATTCGTTCATTCGTTCTCAGTCGGGGTTCTGATGCGGCCCGCTAGGCTGGCTAAGTGCTGCCCGCACTCATTGGTTCCTCCCAATGCCGGCTGAGACGAACCTACGGAGTCGCGCAATAGGATCATTGATGGATAAATATGAATTAATAATCTCTCTTATAATATTAGATATTAGATATCTAATTTTGATTTATCGGATAAATCAAATAGCGGTCTTATGAATTGTAAGTAGTTTACTGGGTGATTACTTTAATTCATAAATTATATTTCTTAGAGAAATATATATTTGTGTTTGATATAATTAATTAATTGGATTAATTAATTAGTCCAAACACATTGGAAATAAAACGGATTCGTTTGACAAACATCCGGTACACGAGGGATTCGTTTTGTGAACATCGATTACGAGCCGAGTAAATTCGACCCGTCTTCTTGGAAATTCCCCTTAAGGCCGCCCCCTCCCCCTCTTGTCTCTTTTATACTTATTTTATGTCACTATGTGACATATGTGAGGTGTATTTGATACCCTCAATCATGTGTTAAAGGTAGACTTTTATTTTTTTATAAATAAAAGTCTTTAAAAAGGAGAGAGGACAACTTCTTCTTGTAAGAACTCAAAATCACGAATTTGAGAGAGAGTGTAAGGTTGAAAACTTCATCTTGATCTTAGAGACAAGATATAAGAAGAATACATTGAGAGAGAAAATTCCTACAGGCTTCCCTAGCCGCATTCTTGAAGAAAGGAAGCTTGTCGATTTTTCCATCAAGTTTCGGCGTGTGAAGTAGAGGCATCTTGCTTTAGGTGCTTGGAACGAAGGGCTCTTCATCATCATCATCATCATCATCATACGAAGGTTTTTCAGAGACATCATAGGTATGGGACTTTAATTTCTTGATCTTCGTATTTTTCTTTTCGTATATACGTTACTTGATCGATCCTCTTAGGGATTCCGTTTATTCTTCCGCTGTGTTTATTTTCTGTGGAATCCCAATAGTGGTATCGGAGAGAGGTCAAATATATCGTATATACGATCATCTTTGCATTTGGAATGTTATTTGATGATGTTTATGATTTAGAATCATAATAGATATAATCGAAGAAATTTAATCGTTCGTAGTAAGTCAAGTTTCGACTATTTTATGTGAATTATAAATCTGAAAAATTTGATTTTTGTTGATTTATAAGTTCTTCATGAAGTTAAGAAACTTTTTCGTTTTGGAAGCGAGTCGAAAAAATGAGAAAAACGAGGGTTAAACATGAATACCGCACGAAGACGCATTGCCGTGGCGGCTGCTCGGATCGCTTGCTGGCGGCCGAGAGTGACTCGGTAGGCTCAGTAGCTGCTCGGCGGTGCCGCAGCGATGGCCGAGAGTGACTCGGTCGGCGGTTCTCGGGTTTTTGGCCCGATTTTGAATCGGGCCGTGGTGGGCACGTCTAGGATTTTAGGGACTCCATTTGTGTGTTTATATTTCGTTGTAATAATTTCCGAAATTTAAATTGGATTTAATTGGATTTAATAAAATATTTGGAATATCTTTTTATTAAGGGAAATTATTAGACGAGAATATTGTTTTGGCCGGATTACTTTGAACGGATTAAAATGACGATTATAAATATTAATTTGATTAATATTGTAGAAAATAAATAGATTAATTTTTATATTAATTGGATTAATATATTAATTGATTATTTAATTTCATTTACCGTTACATGTTGTATGGAATGCCTTATGTGATGGTGATATAGCTCGTGGACTTAGTTGTTGATTTGTTCGATTCGATATGGTTGTAAAGGCCATTTTGAGCCTATTTATTTTTACTAGAAAATATGTATAATAGGACGTATTGTTCAATGATGTAATTATTCATATGGCTATGACGAAGACCGACTAGAAGACGAAGAATCAATACTGTATTTTTCCTTTCTTTATTTGGCTTGGCCCAATACTTAGGAAAAAGTCCATGAGCTATCTGTTGGTAGTAACTAGGTTGCTATTTATTGTTTTTCATTTTGAATGATTGACAAACCATAAACCGCGCTTATAAACGGATTAATGTGCAAAGTATAACATATAATCGCGTTAATACTCCCACTTACAAACACTAAGTTATAAAGGTTACGAGGTTTCATACCCTCCGTCAAACTCATGGAAAATTGAAATCTAAACCGGAATATTATTCTTCCGAGTATGTCGGGGTAATATTTTTGGGGAAAGTTGATAAATTCCTAGAGTGCATTAGATGCCTTTGGTTGCGACAAATCAAACCCCTATAAACCGTATGGGTTGCCGGGTAAGATTCAATTGTCAGACTAATAGGAGTTGACGGTTTAAACTTAGATAGTTCAGCGAGCCATAGAAACCGAATGGGTTGAGGGCAAGTGAACTAGGGGTAAAAGAAGATCAAATCATCCATTAGATGGGTTGGTATTAGACACCACTTTATAAAGAATAATAGAATATAAACCGTATGGGTTGCCCTCTATTAAACTTTGTAAAGAAATCGATCACCACTATGAAGTCACCCAAGACTTCCGGATTTAACATGGGAGTGTGTAAATGCCGATAAAATAGTGGGAGCCGAGTTATGAATAAAGAAAGTCCTTAAATTCTTTGCTCGGATCATAATTAAACAATCACTAACGAATCTCAAATTATTCTCTGCAGTTAACAAAACTCTCAATATGACAATGAACCCACTCGCTATACTACTTGAAAAGAACGTCCTGACTGGTCCGAACTATGTGGACTGGCTTCGGAACTTGAGGATTGTCCTAACTATGGAAATGCTGGGATACGTCTTGAAGGCGGACATCCCAGCGGCTCCTGCAAGAACCCGAGCCAATCAGGAAGATGTCGATGCCCATGAGAAATGGGTAAAAGACGACATAAGAGTGCGAGGGTACATGTTAGGCTCAATGACCAATGAGCTTCAACGTGCCCATGAAAAGATGACGTCTTCACGAGCCATCCTAGCGCACCTGGCTGAGCTCTATGGAGAGCATAGCCGAATTGCTAGATATGAGATATCAAAGCAATTATTCGGCGCCAGGATGAAGGAAGGAGAGAGGGTTGGGGACCATGTCCTCAAGATGATCTCGATGATTGAGAGATTGGAAGCTCTTGATTTTTAGATGCATGCATCTCTCCAAACTGACCTTATCCTGCAGTCACTTCCTGACTCCTTTTCCCAATTTGTCATGAACTTCAACTGCAATGAGATTGCATGTAACTTAGCTGGGCTAATGAACAAACTGACGACTGCCCAGTCTCAGATGAAGACAAATGGAAAGGAAGCTGCACTTGTGATTTCTTCTAAGACTTGGAAGTGCAAGAATAAGAAGAAAAAGAACAAGAAGAAGTTAGGTCCGATAGCCAAGATCGACAAGGGAAGGGACAAGGCCCCAATGGTTCAAAAGAGCAAAGTGGCCAAGAAAACGGATGTATGCCTCAACTGCGGTGAGCTAGGCCACTGGAAGAGGTATTGTCCAAAGCTTGACCGTAATACGCCTTCAGGTACAGAACTACTGGTTTTAGAAACAAATTGTTCTGTAACTGTATATTCTACTTCTTGGATACTTGATTCCGGTGCGAGTTCTCACATTTGTACAATGAATCAGGATCTGGAATGAAGTAGGAAGCTGGATTCAGGGGAGGTGATGGTCACCGTCGGAAGTGGGCATAGTGTCGAGGCTTCTGATATCGGATCCCTTATGTTGGATTTAGAATCTGGTTTTATTCTCACTTTAGATGATGTACTTGTTTTGCCCAAGGGGCACAAGAATATTGTATCAATTCCGGTCATGGACCGAAAGGGATTTCACTTCTTTATTGGAGATGGGTCCTGTCGTATTTATTTCAGAAATAAATTGGTTGGTACTGCTACATTATTAAATGGTTTATACCATTTAAATTTAAAGAATAAGACAACTGTGAACACTATAACTAGAAAGCGTGGTAGGAATGAAACGAACCAAGCACTTAAGTGGCATCTTAGACTTGGTCATATCGGTCAGACCAAGGTTCATAAAATGGAGAAAGATGGGCTTACGGGTCCATTGGGATCAGATCCCTATCCAACTTGTGAATCTTGCCTTCAAGGCAAAATGACTAAGTTACCCTTCGTAGGGACTTTTGAAAGAGCTGCTGAAAAACTTGGATTGATCCATACCGACGTCTGTGGCCCTTTTGAAGTGGCACGAGATGGCTTTCAGTATTTCATTACATTCACTGATGACCGTACCAGGTATGGATTCATGTACTTAATGAAACATAAGTATGAAGCTTTTGATAAATTCAAGGAATTTAAAGCCCTAGTTGAAAATCAAACAGGTAACCGTGTTAAGACTCTTGATCGGAGGGGTGGTGAGTACATGAGTACCGAATTTGATGAGTTCTTAAAAGAACTAGGAATAGTGTCACAATTCACTCCTCCAGCTACTCCACAATTAAATGTTGTATCAGAAAGAAGGAACCGAACCTTGTTGGACATGGTTCGCTCCATGCTTAACTATACTGATCTACCGATTTATCTGTGGGGTTATGCGCTCCTTACTACTGTCCATATCTTGAACAGATGTCCTTCCAAATCCGTTCCTAAGACTCCCCATGAGATGTGGAGAGGTAGGAAACCAAGTCTTAATCACATTAGGATTTGGGGATGCCTTGCTTATGTCAAGAAGACTAAAGTAGAGAAATTGGAAACTAGGTATGTGAAAGGTCGTTTCATAGGATATCCAGGGGATTCCATGGGATATCTATTCTACATGCACGAAGATCATAGGATCATCGTTGCTATACAATCACACTTCCTGGAAGATCAGTTTATTCAGGAAGGAGGGGCAGGTAGAAATATTTATTTGGAAGAAATAAAAGAAACACCAAATGAGACACCTATGCAAGATATAAGAACCGAACCTTCTGAAATACAAATACAACCTCGCAAGTCTAGTAGAATTTCTCAATTACCTGAGAGGTATGGCTATCTGCATCAAGAGGAACTAGGTGTCCATGAGATGACAGAAAGTAGTCAAGAGAATGATCCTTCTACATACGACCAAGCGATGGTAGACGTTGACTCCACCAAGTGGCAAGAAGCTATGGAAGCTGAGATAGAATCAATGCATGCTAATCAGGTCTGGACTTTAGTAGATCGTTCTAAAGGCATAGCGCCTATTGGAAACAAATGGATCTATAAGAGAAAGACTGATGGAGATGGCAAGGTTGATACCTATAAGGCCAGGCTTGTGGCAAAGGGTTATTCCCAAAGAGAAGGAATCGATTACTTCGAGACCTTCTCGCCTGTAGCTATGATTAAGTCTATTCGCATGATGCTTGCTATAGCAGCCCACTTAGATTATGAAATATGGCAAATGGATGTGAAAACGGCATTCCTAAATGGATTCCTCGAGGAGGAAATTTATATGGAATAGCCTAAGGGATTCATATCTCAAACCAATATTCATAAAGTATGCAAACTTCAGCGTGCCATTTATGGACTGAAGCAAGCTTCACGGAGTTGGAATCTTCGTTTTAACGAGACAGTCAAAGAATTTGATTTTGTCCAAAACGAAGAAGAGCCCTGTATTTACAAGAAGGTTAGTGGGAGCAAAATTGCGTTCTTAATACTATATGTAGATGACATTCTACTTATAGGAAACAACGTAGGAATGCTCAGTTCTGTGAAAGATTGGCTTTCTAAAGAGTTCTCAATGAAAGACTTGGGAGAAGCTACCTATATTACAGGTATTCGTCTCTCTAGGGATAGAGCGAAAAGAATGCCAGTCTTTCCCAAGCCCTCTACATAGAAAAGATCTGAAGCGATTTAGGATGGAAGATTCTAAAAGAGGGTTTCTACCTATGCAACATGGTGCAAAACTTTCCTTAGAGATGTGTCCTCAAAGTGAGGAAGATAGAAAGGAAATGAGCAAGGTACCTTATGCTTTGGCAGTAGGTAGCCTTATGTATGCAATGATTTGCACTAGACCGGACATTGCCTATCTTTGTGAGCGTAGTAAGTCGGTTTGATCAAATACAGGCGGGAACATTGGGCTCTTTGTAAAGAACATTCTTAAGTACCTAAGGAGGACTAAAGACTTGGTTCTTACATACGGCGGTGGAGAACTAACAGTGATGGGTTATACAGACTCAGATTTTTCGGGGGACATGGATGCTCAGATGTCCACATCAGGGTATATCTTTACTCTGAATGGTGGGGCAGTTTC
Organism: Orobanche coerulescens; assembly: GCA_033398695.1. Taxonomy (NCBI): domain Eukaryota; kingdom Viridiplantae; phylum Streptophyta; class Magnoliopsida; order Lamiales; family Orobanchaceae; genus Orobanche; species Orobanche coerulescens. The sequence continues at coordinate 85,851,932 of CM065809.1, forward strand.
TTGGAGAAGTGCTAAGAAAAGTTCGACTGCTATCTCTACATGTCAAGCTGAATATCAGACAGCCACGGAGGCTGCTAAAGAAGCTTTTTGGATAAAGAAGTTCACTAAGGAACTTCAAGTGGTTCCTAACGCAGAGAAGCCCGTGACACTGTTTTGTGACAACGACGAAGCTGTTGCATAGGCTAAGGAGCCTAGGGCTCACCACAACACCAAACATATTGCGAGAAAATATCATTTTGTTAGAGAAATGGTTCGGGATGGGAATGTTACATTGCAGAGAGTAGACACAACAAATAACGTTGCTGATCCGCTTACCAAGCCACTATCTCAGAAGGTCTTAGAGAGACATCTGGAGAGAATGGGTATTAGATACCATAGTTTGTGGCATTGAGTGCAAGTGGGAGATTGTTAGGAATATGCCCTCGAATGCGACTCAGAGGATGAGAGAGTGAGAGCAATTGTATTGTAATTATGAATATTATATTTAATAAGGCAATTATTATTTCTATATTATTGTATATCACTGGCATTGTAATTTGGTATATAGAATAATAGTCCTTGCATTTGAGAGTGAACATTCTACTCCTTATGGGGATAAGGAGATAGGCACTAGAAGTGTTTAGAGCTCGAATGCTTAACTAGTTCGCAAGTCGATAAAACTTAACAGGACATTAAGTTTTAATAAGACTTGTATAACTGATGCTAGGATGTGTGCACGTCTTGATAGCATAGTTATAAGTATATTGGTGGGACCAGTATACTCAAACATGACTCATACTCGATTCAGTCACACGGTATTCACTCTCGGAGAGTCGATGACGAATCGAAAGGTTGTGATAGTATACGTGGACCTTTGACTTGAGGGTTCAGTAGAAGATGTGCCTGTGACGTTTAGTTTGTCATTAGAGTAGTTAGACTCATTTGCTTAAATGCTGAGTCGACCTCGAAGTGCGGACTATACGGGCAGGTAGCAGTCTTTGCTGTACGCCAAGAAAGGATTCTATCTCCTATTAGTGAGCAGGCGAATGTCCTATACGGTTAATGGCAAATAAGATCATAAATCTTAGGCCAAAGCATTCTGATATAGTCGTATTAGATACACTATTAATCAGTCGGTCTTGATTTGCATTAACACATGTATAGAGTTTAGTCAACAGTAGGGTTTGACTTTACCGTGACCCGAAGACTTGACCGGGACATCTGATGAAGGGTCTATACGTATATTGTATTCACGATATAATGGTTCTAGAATGATTCGTTCATTCGTTCTCAGTCGGGGTTTACAGTGCGGCCCGCTAGGCTGGCTAAGTGCTGCCCGCACTCATTGGTTCCTCCCAATGCCGGCTGAGACGAACCTACGGAGTCGCGCAATAGGATCATTGATGGATAAATATGAATTAATAATCTCTCTTATAATATTAGATATTAGATATTTAATTTTGATTTATCGGATAAATCAAATAGCGGTCTTATGAATTGTAAGTAGGTTACTGGGTGATTACTTTAATTCATAAATTATATTTCTTAGAGAAATATATATTTGTGTTTGATATAATTAATTAATTGGATTAATTAATTAGTCCAAACACATTGGAAATAAAATGGATTCGTTTGACAAACATCCGGTACACGAGGGATTCATTTTGACAAACATCCAGTACACGAGCTGAGTAAATTCGACCCGTCTTTTTGGAAATTTCCCTTAAGGCCGCCCCCTCCCTCTCTTGTCTCTTTTATACTTATTTTATGTCACTAGGTGACATATGTGAGGTGTATTTGATACCCTCAATCATGTGTTAAAGGTAGACTTTCATTTTTTTTATAAATAATCGTTTCGTATATTCGCCCGAAGGCGATCTGAAGGCGATCTGAAGGCGATTCTTCGCCCGCGTCAAAAAACCCGCTCGCTCAACCAAAATTCCCCAAAATGTTGCTCCAAATCCCAGCGCCTGACTAATTTCCGCGATTCCTAAACGATTCGTTGTCTTTAATTTCAATTCCCGTTCGTTTTTTGGTAGTTTTCGTTTTTTCTTCGTTAGCGGCATTTTCGAACGGAAGTCAGTCGCCGGTCCTCCGGCGCCTGTCAAGTGGGCGACAACTCCTAGGACGACCTCCTTAGAGTCCCGCGGCACTTTCCCCTCTATTATTTCACGATTTTAGTATTTTAATTTTTGCATCTGAATTTCTCTGGATCTAGGTTTGTTGCCTTTTCCAGATCTGACTTGTTTAGTTGGTATTTGTTGTTTTACAGGAATTTCCTTTGGATTCATATGGCTGACAATCCCGAGCAACCAGACTTGGGTCCACCGGTCGTTTCTGGGCCATCTCCGGCCGAAGTCTCAAAAAGCCAAACACCTCCAATGGAGGCTACGACCGCCGCGACTGTCATTACACCAAATACCTCGCCCAAAAAAGTTGAAAGGATTCCTAATCCTTCAATCACAAACACCAACAAACGTTCTTATGCTCAGGTAACACAAAAACCTATCTCTGACCACCAGCTACTTGATAGATCTGTTCTTCAGCCCATTGGCTCTGTTTCACATGTTGATGGCCAAACAGTGTTGGTGTTTTCTGAGGAAGAAACACAGAAATTGGCTGAGCCACTGAAATGGGCACTTGTGGGCAAGTTTTCCCATGGGATCCCACCAATTAGTGCAATCTGGAAAATGATTGAGGGGTTAAAATTGGTGGGAAGTTTTAAAGTTAGGATGATTAATAATAGACATGTTCTAATTGTGCTGCATAGTGATAAGGATTACTCTAGAATGTGGCTTAAACCTATATGGCATGTAAATGGAATTCCTATGCGTATTTTTAAATGGTCTCCCAGGTTTAATGTTCACTCTGAATCTTCAGTGGTACCTGTCTGGATTAAATTGCCTGCTTTGCCTGTGCATCTTTATGATAGGAGTGCTTTGTTGACAATAGGGAGTGCTATTGGCAAACCTTTACAGGTTGATGAAGCCACTGCATCTCTCTCTAGGGCCAATTTTGCTAGATTATGTGTGGAAATTGATTTGCTGAATGACAGACAAGAATTTGTGTTACTTAGCATAAATTCTGAAATTATTAAACAAAAAGTCATTTATGAAAATGTGCCTAAGTATTGTGTTGATTGTAGGCATTTAGGACATTTTGAAAGTGAATGCTATGTGTCTGGTAAAGCTCCTAAACCGGTTAAAGTTGATGAAACCAAAAATGTAGAAGTCCCCTTGAATGATCAGCCCCTGGTCAACCCCGTTCCTCTTAGTCAAAACATAAGTCCTAAAAAAAGCCCTACCCAGAATGTATCTGATGAGTCTGAAAAAGCAGCTGCTCTTAGGAAACTTAAAGGAAAAAACATTCTTCAGGTAGAGGAAGAATGGATAGAGAAGGCCCCTAGAAAAGGAGGAATTAGGATCTCTGATAGTCCTAAAGCCTTGAGGAAAAATTCTGAGAGCTCTAAATTCTTGGGGAAAAACCAAATTTCCCCTACAACTGAGGCCAACAGATTTGCTGGCTTAGCTGAGACTGACCCTGAGCCTCCAGACCCCATTGTGATAGCTCCCATAATTGAAGTGAATGATGATATCACAACCCTGCCTGTACCTCAACCTGTTGAATCTGAAGAGTCTGTAATTGCCTTTGGAAAAGTGCAATACTCTGAAGCTTCCCACTATCCTGAAACTGAATCTGAACGGTTAAACCCAGAATTTGTTAAAGAAATGATGGCTATTGATAGGGAACATTGAGAGATTAACCACCCACCCCCTATTAACATTCCAACAATCCTTACCAAATCTGCATCCCTTAAAAGAGATTCTGATTCATCTGATGAAGTTACTCAGGCTGCACACCAAAGAAGCCTATCTTTGGAACCTAATATTGAGGAACCTAACCAAGGGCTGACATCAGTAAAAGGACCTGTTCCCAAAAAACCAAAAAACAACCCAGCCAAAGGGAATTCTGGTAGAAATACCAGATCCTCCACCCATAAATGAATTGTAACATGCTGGTATGGAATGCTAGAGGAGTGGGCAATCCCCCAACCCAAAGGCATCTCCATCATTTGTGCTGGCAGCACAAAATTAAGGTTCTTGTCATCATTGAACCTATGATCCCATTAGAGCCTTTCTTCTTTTGTAGAAGGTTTGGTTTTAATAAAGTGGTTAGGAATGTTACTAATCATATTTGGTGTTTCACCAAAGAGAATCTGAGCATGGAGGTAATTAGAGATCATTCTCAATTTCTCCATGTCAAATTAGCATCCAACTTGTTTCCCCAACCTGTCTTCCTTACTTGTGTTTATGCTGGTCATAGCAGACAAGTTAGGAGAGAACTTTGGCTCGCTTTTCATGAGCTAGCTGAAAGTTGTATGGATAATCCATGGATTGCTGGAGGAGATTTTAATACCATCATATCAAATTCTGAAAGAGATGGTTATACCTCAAATAAAAGACTTGATATGATGGAATTTGCTGATATGATTGTGAATTGTGGACTTATTGATGCTGGTTTTGAAGGTGATATATTTACCTGGGCTAGGCAATCCCTAAGAGAAAGGTTAGATAGAGTCTTATACTCCTCTGACTGGTCTAGTTCTATACCTTCAACAAAAGTGGTGCATTTGCCTAGAGTGTGTTCTGACCATGCCCCTCTCTTAATCCTTGTTCAATTTTCCCAGAGTCCCAGGAACTCACCCTTTAGATATCTAAACATGTGGAGCCACCATCACACTTTCATGGAAACTGTCAAAACCTGTTGGTCTGAATCCACTGGAGTACAAGGCATGTTAAACCTTGAGGCTAAGCTCATAAGACTCCAAAATACACTCACTAAATGGAATAGGAACACATTTGGTAATGTGTTCCACATCTTAAAACTTGCTGATGAAGCTGTAGCTAATGCAGAGAAAATGTGGAATGCCAGACCTTCTGAGGAGGCTCTTTCCAACCTCAATAGGTGCATAGCCAATTTGACACATGCTGAGATATTGGAGGAGTCTTATTGGAAACAAAAGGCTGCTGTCAAATGGCTGGCTGAAGGAGAAAGAAATACTAAGTATTTTCATGCACTTGTTAAGAAAAAAAGAAGCAAGAGTATTATTCACTCTATTGAAGATGAGGGAGTTTTGCTAACTGATAACCTTGAAATCCAAGAATCTGGAGTTAATTTTTTCCAGAAGCTATACACTAATGATATAGAACTTGAGGACCTCAGTCAAATCCAAGGCATTGTGCAAATCCCACCCTGGGTGGATATTAATACTCTCTGTGAGTATCCATCACCTGAGGAGATAAAAAATACTGTTTTTGGAATTTGTGGAGACAGTGTGGCTGGGGCTGATGGATTCCCAGCCTCCTTTTTCCACCATTGTTGGGAGATCATTGCTGAGGATGTAGTTGAAGCTATCTTAGACTTCTTTGATGGCAATCCCATGCCTCATAGCTTCCTAGTCACTACTATCATCCTCATCCCTAAGGTTGATAACCCAAGAGGCTGGACTGAATTTAGACCAATAAGCCTCTGTAATGTTACCAACAAGATCATCTCTAAACTCTTGAATGCTAGATTAGCCCCTCTACTCCCTGACCTGATTGCACCTAACCAGAGTGGTTTTGTTAGAGGTAGGCTCATCAGTGAGAACATTCTTCTTGCACAAGAAATGTTCCACTCTCTTGGGAATGGAACTTCTAGTGTGAATGTGGCACTAAAATTAGATATGGCCAAAGCTTATGATAGGGTGCAATGGCCTTATCTCTGGCATGTGCTCAAACTCATGGGATTCCCTGAAAGATGGATTGACTTCATGAAAAATTGTTATGAACAATGTTGGTTCACATTGCTTGTGAATGGTGAACAATCTCACATGTTTAAATCCACTAGGAGCCTTAGGCAGGGAGATCCCCTTTCCCCATCCCTTTTTGTACTTGCAGCTGACTTCCTGTCCAGAGGCATAAATCAGTTGTTCTTTGATCATCCTGCTATGTATTATAGATGCCTTAGAGGTGAATCTGTCACTCATCTGAGTTATGCAGATGACATCCTCATATTCACCACTAGCAGGGCTGCTGGCTTAAAAAGGCTTCTGGAATACCTTAAACTCTATATGGGTGTATCTGGTCAGGCACTCAACTCCCACAAAAGCACTTTCATCATAAGTGCTAAATGGAGGGGTAGGATTGGGGTCCAAATACAGAACATTACTGGTTTTCAACAGGCATCTCTTCCTGTAATTTACCTTGGGGCTCCCATGTATTCTGGATATATGACTGTCAATCTTTTTGATAACCTTATCCAGAAATTTAAGAATGCAATTCAAGCATGGGAAAATAGGCACTTATCCTTTGGTGGTAGATTGCTTCTAATCAAAAGTGTGCTGAATTCATTTACCTGTCATTTATTTCAGGTTATTCCCCCCCCTAAATCTGTAATTCACACTTTGCATCAGATTATGGCTAGGTTTTTTTGGGGGTCTTATGGGGGAAAAAAAAAGACACACTGGATCTCCTGGGATAAGTTATGTAAACCTTACTTGGAAGGTGGCCTTAACCTCAGAAACCTCAATGATTGTGTGAATGCATTTTCTTATAAACTGTGGTGGAACTTTAGGAAACAGGAGTCTTTGTGGTCTCAATTGATGTTACACACTTATTGCTCTAAATCTTGTCCACTGATTGCTAAATGTGTGTACAATGCTAGCCCTATTTGGAGAAGAATGTGCAAAGTTAGAGTACAAATTCATGAACATATATTTTGGAATTTGCATGGGGGGAACATTAGTTTTTGGCATGATCATTGGTTGCCACTGGGATTTTAAATAACCTCATAGGAGGTGAGAAAGACCTGGAGGATTCATTCCAGTCAATTATTTTTGGGAAAATGGTAATTGGAACATTGTTAAACTTCTTCTTGTTCTAACCCCTAATTGGGTGAACCAAATTGCTAATGCTCCTTTTCTTTGGAACGGGAGGGATACTCCTTTATGGAAACCTGCTCCCAATGGTAATTTTTCAGTGGCATCAGCCTGGAGCATAATTAGAGAACACTCAATTCACCAAAGACATTTATCATCACTTGTGGAACAGAGCATTTACACCCACCATGTCCATTTTTTTCTTGAGACTCTTCCTAAATAAACTATAGGTGGATACTAAGCTCCAAACTCGGGGTCAGTCTTGCTTCCAAATGTTATTCTGTGGACACAGGTATGGCTTTTCAAGTACTCCTATTTTCCATATTGAGTCTTGAACACCTTTTTTGGAAAGTAGTCGGGCTCGGAACATTTGGCAACACTTTGCTAATATTTTTGGTTTTGCTAGACAAAATACACAAAAGTTGAGGACCATGTTTCAAGTCTGGAAAAGCTCTACCCCCAAACCCTCTAAATTCCATATCACCATGGTTATTCCTTGTCTTATATTATGGTATATATGGTGTGCTAGGAATGATAGCAAACATAGAAATAAAAAATTTGTGGCTGAGTGTATTATTAGTCAGATTTACTCTCATTTACAAAATCTCTCTGCATATAAAGCCTTTGGATATAAAGTTTGGAAAGGGTTTAGTCATTTGGCTGCTCATTTCCAAGTTCGTGTGGCTGATCGACCCCAAATTAAAATCACCACTGTTAAATGGATTGCACCAGAGGTAGGATGGCTTAAACTTAATTGTGATGGTTCAGTGTGTGGTCATTTGGCTGGTGGGGGTGGTTTAATTCGGGATTCAAGGGGAAATCTTGTGTGTGCATATTATCTGCCATTACAGGTTAATGATAGCTTCTCAGCCGAAGTTCAAGCTTTAGAATATGGCACTAGCATGTTAGAAGAGATTGGTGGGCAGCAATGGTGGATTGAATTGGATGCTCAGGTGGTGGTTGATGTCCTAAACCAAGGGTCTGGAGGTAATTGGCAGTGCCAAAATGCATTGGGCCGTATTCGGGCTCGTTTCAGGAACCGCCAGATCAGGATTTCACACATCTTACGCGAGGGGAACAAACCTGCAGATTATTTAGCTAATTTGGGCCGGCTGGCCCACCGCAGTACACGCATGAACAGCCCCGAAATCCCTCAACAGTTAAAGGGCCTTATTCATTTGGACAAATTGGGCTTTCCAAACTTCCGCCGCGCTGGAATAGGCTAAGGGATGATATGTGGGCCTAAGATGGGACATTTGATTTTATTCTATTTTGAATCTGTAATTTGGAAGTAATTCGATCTGTATGTAGTCTTTAATAGGGTCAAGGTGTATTTCGGTAGACCATGATAGTTAATATCAGTAGGTTCTATGTCCTGTATTTGAGTCGGAACTCTGTAATTTTTCTCATTTTATAATATTCCCCCGGATGAGGGTTTGATTTAAAAAAAAAAAAAAACTCAAAATCATGAATTTGAGAGAGAGTGTAAGGTTGAAAACTTCATCTTGATCTTAGAGACAAGATATAAGAAGAATACATTGAGAGAGAAAATTCCTACAAGCTTCCCTAGCCGCATTCTTGAAGAAAGGAAGCTTGTCGATTTTTCCATCAAGTTCCGGCATGTGAAGTAGAGGCATCTTGCTTTAGGTGCTTGGAACGAAGGGCTCTTCATCATTATCATCATCATACGAAGGTTTTTCAGAGACATCATAGGTATGGGACTTTGATTCCTTGATCTTCGTATTTTTCTTTTCGTATATACGTTACTTGATCGATCCTCTTAGGGATTCCGTTTATTCTTCCGCTGCATTTATTTTCTGTGGAATCCCAACAGTCGTTTTACGCGAGAGTAAACAACGGGTCACGTGAATACCCCCGCTTACTAGACTTCCCATCATAGAACAAATAATATCTCGACTTTTTCTTGGGAAAAACTTCCCGACTCTAAACTCAAATTAGGTGCCAACATGACTCATGTTACTGGATAACTAGCTACGCGAAAAGTGTAACCAAACATATAGACAACGATTTGAAAACACGTATGTCTTCTTTCTTATATGCTAAAATTTCTACAAAAATGAAAAAAATTTCGGACCTAAATGAATACTCAACGGAAACAGAAATCGCTGACTGCAACTCGACCAAAAGTCAACCATTTCTTCCAAGAGAAATCAGTATCGTAATATCAGTTTTACACACGGAAGCACGAAAAATTCACGAAAAATTCACGTTTTTAACCATCAACAGCATGCAACAAAAATAAAGCAATGATGAAATCGCAATTTATAACCAAGAAAAATCAAGAAAATATCGCATGCTTCAATTTATTCCACTACACATAAAATCATCAATAATAAAACTCATGTGAAAATAAAAGAGATAAGGAAAAGTGAATCTTATTCCAAATGTCTTCTTGAACGTCAGCACATGTCTGAGTGGAATCGTCTGTCAATCCATACTTCAAGTAATGCCCAACATCACCAAGGACCCCCAAACTTAGTCTCTAGTCATGAAATAACTGTAGACATTAAGTCAAGAAATACTAGAATATGAAGAATAATAACTCATTGGGGTTATATAAAAAATATTAGAGAAATAAGGGCCAACAAGAATACACGAATCCAAACGAAATAAAAAAATAAAGAAAAATTATTAACGAAAAATCAAATAAAAACAACTAACTAGAAAGCAAGTAAAAATGATGGGTTGCCTCCCATCAAGCGCTCTATTTTACGTCTTGAGCACGACATGGCAAAAAAATTTAACGTGGCTTCTTTCTAGGGAGATTGCCAAACACCCCCTTCTTGCAATCTATAAGCCTCTTATTCCACAAGGGAGGCTTTGGTTCATGCCTGGTTGCCAAAAATAATGAGTAAGAATAATTATGCGGACAACCAAAAAATAATGGAAGAATATAATAATTATAAGGTATGAAAAAATAAGCAGAGTTCGAATGGGTAAATAATGAAGACATATCATGAACAACCTTATTAGAACTCAAAGAATCAGCCTCAACAAAATCAAAAGTAATGGGGTCAATCTCTCCCAATATGGATTTAGGAAAAATTATGCGTGGCACCATTAATAAAATTTTAGGCACAAAAGTGTTCACCTAATTATTGGAAGTTTGATGACAATTTAATGAAATTTCTTTAGAAACATCATCAATGGTAACTTCTTCTACAAGCTCATCACACTTTATGTAATTATCAGGTGCTGGGGGATCGACCCTAAAACTCAGCATATCTTTCTTCTCAACCTTCCCCTCTACTTCACTACTAAATCGATGAGCTGGAAAATAACCATAGTGAATCTCAAGACCACGACTTGCACATTCTCAGCATGTATTTCTTCTCAACCTTCCCCTCTACTTCACTACTAAAAATCATAGTGAATCTCAAGACCACGACTTGCACATTCTCGCTCAAGAGGGGTACTATCAGGATTTTTGAGAGTGTCTACACAATGTTCAAGCATGGTCTTTTGTTTTGGGGGAGGGGGCTGACTGACCTTATTAGGCAAATTATATAGATCATCGAAATTTATGAAATGCCAAGGGTCACGATAATCAAAGGAAAACATAATGAAAATATAGAAACTAAAGAAAAAGAACTTCAAATTAAAATTAGAGTCGCTTGGTAATGATATTAGCAAAAAATCAGTCCCCAGCAACGGTGCCAAAAACTTGTTGTGAGGAAATCCCTCACACTATGCCGCAACTGCACGGTGTTAACAAGTAATAAAGTGATAAGTAAGATATCGTTCCCTCGAGGACTGATTTCACTAAGTACCAAAATATAGTCAACTCGTAATTTTATTTGAAGAACAATTATATGGAATTTATTTCTAAACTAATTGCAGAAAAATAAATGGAAAATAAAATAAAAATAGTAATAATAATAATAAGGGCGTAGGATTATGATTTTCGCCTCAAACAATCAGGAATGATTTTTATGTAATTCAATTCACTTTTATTCAATTGATTGTACCAGGAATTCCTAAATTATTCTAAAGCCTTTCCCAAGGTCGATAGAAAATACTAAGAATTATTAACTCGATATATCCCTATTCGAATTAGATAATTAATAGCTAAAATAGTTCATGAATTCCCACAATAAACAGGCATCACAATTCCCATGAGTATATCCCTATCTCACGAAAATCATGATTTTTATCACAAGAACTATGCCTAAATTTCATCTCTCGAATCCATAAAGATATTCAAAACAATTCAACTGTTGGCTAGACAATTAAAAAGCATTAAGAACAATGAGAAAAATCCAACTCAATACGAATAACGAGTGAATTGAAATAAAAATAAGTAAATCAAATCGTCATGTAATCGGCTACAATCACAATCCTACTCGAACAGATCTAGAAAATAAGATGCGGAAAAATTAAAAAAACCCATAAGGGATCCGTGGTCTTGTCGTCGACCCACAAATCTCTTCGTTTCTGCTCCTCTGGTGTCTCCGCTCTATCTATCGATCCATTCCTCCTTTCTTCTGACCTTCACTGTTTATTTATAGTTGTCCTTGGCCTCCAAAACGCATCCGTGGATTAGGTCGAAAACAGGCTTCAAAAATGACCCAGAAACGCGGAAGACTCAGCAAAACCGCCTCGTGGGCCGCGGCTCACTTAATCTGTGCCGCGGCCCTTACTGCTCAGCGCCCCACACCTGGGCGCATTTTTTTTCATGGGCCGCGGCTCAGCATCCTTGTGCCGCGGCCCCCGGTACAGCGTGCTCGGGCTCTCTGTGTGCCGTGCGTGTGCCGCGACTCGCTTTCCTTGTGCCGCGGCTCATGACCAGAAATCGCTATTTTCGCCCGTTTTTCATCGTTTAGGCTTCCGGACTCCAATTTCCTGCAAAACATATAAGAATAGTGCATTAAAAGCTCACTTATGCAGATTTAGGCTCAAAATGGATATAAAATAATGATAAATAAGCGCATAAAAATACGCCTAACAACGGATATCACACGTTAATTACTGAGGAGTTCGTAAATTTCATCACCGTTAGAACTAGTCTGCTGCCCGACAGTGAACTGCCATGCACGCTTAGCATGCGCTAAGCTTTGTGAATTAACATACGCTAATGGGCTTATTTAGCGTACGCTACGATTGAATCTTAGCGTGCGTTAAGTCATCAGGCGAGTCAGTCGGCTGATCAGTGAGGTACTGACCGTACATGGTAAGCGTACGCTAGGCTGTGTGTAATTGCATGCGCTAACGAGTAGCCATAACGTACGCTACATAGGATGCGTAGCGTGCGTTAAGCAATCCAGACAGATTTCTTTTAAGAACTTCCGACCGTACTTTGGATTGTTAGATGTTCGTTCAACGTGAGATGAATTCTATGTTATTTCTTTTGTTAAGGTTCGAACTTGCTACGTGATTGATTGAAGGGGAGACCTTCGAGTGTTTCATTTTCGTGGAAGTATTGTTCTTGTCTTCGAATCGAGGCAAGTACTCTAATTAGAATTGTTTATATGATGACAGTTATGTTGTGATTGTATTGTGTATATGTGTTGTGATTATATGTCCACCATGCGTTGATCCGATGGGAATCATCATGGGAATCTATAGCTGTGTGCGCTGGATCGTTGGACAGGTAGTTCCACCATGTGTTGGTCCGACGGGATCATCATGGGAATCTATAGCTGTGTGCGCTGGATCGTTGGAATGCCATCAGTATGTTGAGACTGTTATATTTGTTGTTGTTATTTCTTGTTGGAGAAACTTGTTATGATATAATTGTTGATTATATCACTGTTGTATGATTATTGTACTTGTACTAGCATCGTTGTGCTAACCCCTTTGGGGGTGAACATTTGTTTATGTTCAGGATCCAGGAGAGCGGGGAAACAACCACTGGAGTTGCATGACGACGAGGGTGCAGAGTGATGTTCCGGCCGAGTTTAATTGTCTGTGTCTGGTTATTTTTAATAAGTACTCGAGTACGTCGTCAGTTTATGATGTTTGGATTTTGGGGATGTATTAATAACTTTTCATTTGGATATTTGTATTCTCGATATTGAACCAGAATTGTTGTATTTTATTTCAGTGATTTCATAAGTTGGTATCTGTTATTGTCTTTTCATTTCTTCAGCCTTGTAAATTCTTATGTAAAGTATTTACGGTGCTGTAATATTCCTGAATATATCGGGGGTGTTACAGAATATGGTATCGGAGCTAAGATTATGGATATCTTGGCCATTGGGTTAAAATAGGGGTCATATACGTCTTTTGAGGTAACCGGTCGTGAATGACATCACTGTACTACCCACGTCCTCATGCGAACGGTGGTTGTAAGTTCCTAAACTCTATCTCGTTCTTTACATGTTGTATTTATTTATACTTGAATATTAGAACGATCTTGTTTCCTGCATATTGAGTATTTATGCTTACAGTATGTTGAGAGGCGGACGTGGATGTGGTCGCAGTCATGGACGCGGACGAAAGAATGCCGAAAGAGAAGCTTCACCTTCTAATCAGGCCAGTCATAGCTCAGGCGAGCCACAAAGATCTATCAATAATGAACCGGAACCTACTGTACCAGAAATCCTTCGTCAAGTGGTGAACCAGATGACTCAGTTTGCCCAAGTCGTGGACCGAATGCAGGTGGCGGTGGGATTACAGCAGGGAGAGAGACAGCAAGGGATCCCAGACATGGGAAATCGAGGTGACCGATGGCTGCAAGAGGTGGCAAAGATGCAACCACCCAAATTCGACGGCTTTTCTGAGACTCCCACATGGGATCATTGGTTGAAAGAATTGGAGAAATTTTTTGTTGGAATTAATTACCCAGACGACAGGAGAGCTTCTATTGCTCAGTACTTTCTGATAGGTGAAGCATCCGAGTGGTGGGAAGCTATCCGACCTGCAGATCATGATGCTGATTGGACATAATTTAAATTGATGATGGAAGCTCAGTACTGCCCTCGTCCTGTGAGGGAAGCCAAAGTTCGAGAGTTTTTCTCCGCTCAGCCGTCAGACGAACCTGTATCCCAGACAATTAAGACATTTAACCAGCAGCTGGAATTTGTTCGACATCTGGTCAGAACAGATGCAGAAATGATGATCCATTTTGATATGAGGATGAAACCAGAAATCCAGAGGTACATGCCCGGTTTTGAATGTACCACTCTCCGTCAATACCAGGATAAGGCATTGGCGTACGAAATCAAGGAAGCAGCAATGGAGAAGTTTACGGAGTCCAAAAAGCATAAAGTCTCTGGTACTTTTACAGAGCACTAGAGCAGCGGGCCCCGCAAAGCCCAGTCATCTTTTCATTCTTTCAAGAAACCTCCGCACCCATCTAAGAGCGGAAAGAATTTCGGAACAATGTCAGCCACGACGGATACAGCTAGGAGGTGCTTTAACTGTGGTTGCCCAGGTCACCTTTGGCATGATTGTTTGCGCACTCCAGTTACATGTTTTGATTGCGGACAGGAAGGGCACCGTGCGACGTTTTGCAAGGATGCCACCAAGTTCAATGGAACCCGTAAATTGCAGCCAGTTCAGAAGGAAGCTAGTATCCAACAGACGCAGCAAAGTGTTCAGATGCCTCAGAATTTTGGCCGCGGACGAGGCAGAGGACAATGGGACCAAAAGGGGACATCGAGTTCCGGATCTGTTCCCCCACGTCTGTACGAGATGAGGAGGACAAACGATCAGGATGCTGCTGTCGCATCAGGTACCGTTCAGATCCTTTCCCAGCCAGTTAGCGTTTTATTCGATACAGGAGCTACGCATTCATTTATATCCTCATCTTGTGTAAATCGTTTGAATATTTCTGGTTTTCATTACTTTGAACCTTATGTTGTTGGTTTACCGAGTGGAAAGAGGATTGTTGGGAACTTAGAAACTAGAGATTTCCCTGTATCATTTGGAGGTAGAGAGTGGCTCTCAAATCTGATTGTGAAAGAAATGCAAGGAGACGACCTGATACTCGGAGACGATTGGTTTAATCGATATGAAGCTATTGTAAACTACCGAAGGAGAAATATCTCACTAATCGCTGACGATGGCTCCGAAATACTATTTGAAGGATGGAAACCAGGAAGCTCAGGAAAGTTGATCAAGGCGATGAAATATATCAAATTGTTGAAACAAGGCTGTACCGGATACTGGTGTTATGCAATGAAGAAAAAAGACGAAATTGTGGAACTTTCATCCGTTCCTGTTGTGAACGAGTTTCCGGATGTATTTCCTGACGAGTTACCTGGACTACCTCCACGACGGGATGTAGAATTCACCATTGAGCTGGAACCTGGAGCTACACCAATTTCTAAGGCGCCGTATCGTATGGCACCTACTGAGATGTACGAACTGAAAAAGCAGCTGGAGGAGTTACTGGACAAAGGCTATATCCAGCCAAGCGTTTCACCCTGGGGAGCGCCAGTTCTTTTTGTCCGGAAGAAGGATGGATCGCTTCGATTGTGTATTGACTATCGAGAGCTAAACAAGATGACGATTAAGAACAAGTATCCGTTGCCACAGATTGATGATTTGTTTGATCAGTTGCAAGGAGCAACAATATTTTCTAAAATCGATTTGAGATCAGGATACCATCAGCTGAGGATTAAGGAATCTGATATTCCGAAATCAGCATGCCGAACTCGCTACGGACACTATGAATTTGTAGTGATGCCGCTTCGTCTCACTAACGCACCTGATGTATTCATGCAATTGATAAACCTAGTATTCATCGAATATTTGGATAAATTTGTCGTTGTGTTCATTGATGACATTCTGGTGTATTCTAAGAGCCCGGAAGCGCATGCACAGCATTTGCGGATTGTATTAGAACTTTTGAGAAGCGAGTAACTATACGCCAAACTCTCTAAGTGTGAATTCTGGCTAAAGGAAGTAATGTTCCTCGGTCATGTGGTATCAGCAGAAGGAGTCCGAGTAGATCCTCATAAGATTGAAGCGGTTATGGATTGGAAGCCTCCAAAGAAAGTGAAAGAAGTCCGAAGTTTCTTAGGACTTGCTGGGTATTATCGTCGGTTCGTGGAAGTGTTTTCCAAAATTTCCCGCCCACTTACTCGACTACTGCAGAAAACACAAAAGTTTGAGTGGAACGAGTTGTGCTAGAATAGCTTTGATGAATTGAAGAAGAGATTGACGACGGCACCGATTTTATCACTCCCACAGGGAACTGGAGGATATATAGTTTACAGTGATGCTTCAAACGAAGGACTCAGATGTGTATTGATGCAGAATGAAAAGGTGATCGCTTATGCGTCACACCAGCTGAAACCTTATGAAGTGAATTACCCAACGCATGATTTGGAGCTAGCAGCAGTAGTTTTTGCTTTGAAAATCTGGAGACATTATCTGTACGGGACTCACTGTCAGATCTTTATGGATCACAAGAGTCTCAAATACATTTTTAGTCATAAAGAGTTGAACATGCGGCAAAGAAGATGGTTAGAGCTGATTAAGGACTACGACTTGGAAATTTTGTATCATCCAGGCAAAGCGAATGTAGTGGCCGATGCACTCAGCCACAAGCCTGTTTCTATCCGAATGCTGGAGAGTCTGACCTCCCTGCTCAGCATTCAACGAGATATGATTCGAGAAGGAATTGAATTATGGTTACAGAGAGTCCAAGGACAACTGTGCGTAATAGAAATAACTTCATCGTTAACCGAGGAAATCAAATCTAAGCAGGCAGATGATCCTCTGATGATTCGGTTACGTGATGAAGTGATCAAGGGGAAGGCCCCCGAATTCGTAACTCATGATGATGGAGTTTTGAGATTTCAGAACCGACTTTGCGTTACCGATGTCGATGTTCTGAAACAAACAATTATGAAGGAAGCTCACAACTCATCCACCCAGGCACCAGTAAGATGTACAAAGATTTGAAGCAGAATTTCTGGTGGGGCAACATGAAGAAAGATGTAGCGGACTATGTTTCGAAATGCTTGACTTGTTAGCAAGTTAAGATCGAGCATCAACGACCTTCCGGAATGTTGAAGCCGCTTCCGATTCCTGAATGGAAGTGGGAGGACATATCGATGGACTTTATCACTAGTATGCTGAGAACCAAGACAGGAATGAACATGATTTGGGTGATAGTTGATCGTTTAACCAAATCAACTCATTTTCTAGGCATTAAGGACACGTGGAGACCAGAGAGGTTGGCACGAGTATTTATTTCAGAGATAGTTCAACTGCATGGCACGCCGAAGACCATTATTTCTAATCGAGACTGTAACACCCCCAGATCAAACCAGGAATATTACACGCCGCAGACCCTCTCCGTGAGGATCCACCAGGCTAGACATCAAAACAACACATTACATTACATACCGATGAACCAAAATAACGAACTAATAGACCGATTTGGTCTTTCGTCACTGACTTACAAATCAAAATACATAAACTCATCCAGACTCATACCCACGCAAGGGTGAAATACTTGCAAAAACGAACAATAAGACAACGGAAAAGACAATACAATGGACTCCGACTAACTGAACCCAAAACTGGCCTTCGTGTGATTAGTATCATTCGTCTTTCATCATCCCTCGTACCGATCCTATATCTTGCTCCCGAAAACCTGCATGTACCTGGACACAATACAGATATCCACCCCCCGATTACTCGGGGGTTAGCAAAACTCCACTATTTCGCTAGTGCAAGTATAAAGTGCAAAAACGAGCCATACACAACACATTCCGAGAATACAACGAAAGACTTCCCGAGATATTTTTAGTTAAAAATAGTTCAAGTTTTGAAAGTAGAAACGAAACAAGTAAAACATTTTGAAAACACTTTCTAATCTCGGGAGTTTTAAAAACATTAGAAATTGACAAGCTCTTAATTCCTCGAAAGCCATTTAGGGTCACAGCCCCAAAGTTCATTTTCCACAAAACAACCTATACAGAACCGTTGGGATCTCAACCTGAAACCTCATCAACCACAATACATGAAACAATATCCATTTTCGTTTTCCAACAACAAAACTCACAGTCAAGGAGTTAAACACTTAAGACACATATCCTAGTGCCATTCTAGCCAAGTACCAAGATTCAATACATAATGTACATCAACATCGAGAACCAAAACGTTATGATATTCCGAACATATCACAATAGTCATCAAAGCAGTTTATCAAATCATCACGATATCACCGAATCACAACTGGTATCCTGTGGCCGTACCCCTTAGTATCGACCCCCATACATCCCGTCGAACACTCCGGGTGGGACACCACTTCCGTGGCCGTACCCCTAGTATCGACCCCCAGACATCCCGTCGAATGCTCCGGGTGGAAGTTCAACCACACACGCACCCAAGTCCACTTCCGCGGCCGTACCCATTAGTATCGACCCCCAGACATCCCGTCGAACGCTCCGGGTGGAAGGAACACAACTCACGCACCCAAAAACCACGATTTAACATAGTTGCAAACCACAAGCCTCGATAGTCAATCACAGTATATATATAATCAAGGCACTTGCTAGAAATGGCCAATTATCCGACGCATAGCTACGATCGTCCTAGCTACAACCTAACAATCATAAGGACATCCCTACACATCAACGGTATAACAGGTGGTCAACCAATACGACTAAGCCAACTCATAACACACACATTAACCAACACAACCAGGTGATCACCAAAATATTATAACACATTTCTAAATGTACTATCTACCCAGCACTACGTCTTATTGACATATCTTTAAGACAAGCAACAAGCCGATTTCTAATTTAACATAATATCTACAACGACCCATATAATGAGAAATCACAATATAAACAACCATCACAATTTCATCCATAACCACGTGACTCCACACACGCATATCTTAACAAAAGAATTACACTTTACATTTATCGATCCTTTTGAAAAATGGTTATAAATATTTATTTAGCACATATCGACGATTAACAATCATTATATCCACAAAACACGTAATGCATGGACAAGATACTTGCCTCGATAATCGAAACTGGACACTCCTACGAACACGGCTCAGTCGGGACACCTCGAACACCTATAATTCTCCGGCGAAGACAATGAATACACTCACGATCGAAAAGCTTGAAGAAAGCGACGAACGGAAGGGTTCCGACTAGAATTCTTTGCGAGAAATCTGACCCTAACATCATACCATCAATAAATTAACGAACGAACGAGGAAGAATAATCGAAGAACGCCCGAATCCCCTTTGTGACAATTTATCGGACACCTTCAAGGCGTCGATAAGAAACTCAATAAAACGACGAATCCTCGGCGATTCAACCGTGGAACAGCAAGGAATTCGACATAATATTGTTTAACAATCATAAATACATCACTATTCTGAGTTAAAACGGATTAAACGGACAAATCGAACAAAATCCCCAAAACTAGATTTCTAGAAAATCTGACCTGATTCGCTCGATCAAAGGATGTTATAGGACGGATTATTGATGATATGAACCTCAAAACTTCATGGATTCATTGTATAACAACATGCCTCCATGATTGAGCAAGCTCCAGCCGCGGAAGGGAAGAAAACGAGTGATAAAATGGGTGAAAAACCCGTCTGTTTTGCCATATTTATACTGCTGCCGGACACGGCGCAGCAAACGGCCCACACCAGCGCCGGGTGTCTCGGCCATGTCTCGGCTGCCGGTCCCGCCGACCGGCGCAGACACGCCGCCGCGCGCCATGCTGTGGCCGTTTCGCCCAGATCAGGCCATCAGCCTCCGGGCACAAAATGACGAATTACAACGACGATCCAAACGACCCCGAAACCCGAACCTGAATACGAACCGAAGATACGGTTACGAAGTACTCGCAAAGACGAATCTAAGAGATAATAGAACACATGATTCCGACCACCCGAAGTGTCGGAATTCGACAACGGAAGTAATTACCCCAAACTTTGGGAAATTACGAAAATGGCCCAAGACGTCCGAAAATCACGATACGTGATCGAATAACCAAACCGAAGTTCACAACACGTCTAACAAAGTTAAACGGACTTACGGGAAACTCGAAATAGTAATTTCGAATGAGATTCACGAGAATCGAACTCGAGTGCGGAAAAGTCGTTAAAAAACACGGAACTCAATAAAACAATATAGAAGCGAACTCGGATGACAAAAAGTGCAGAATTAATCATTCTCTGAATTATGAAACGGTCCCAAGCGAGTCGTCGAAACGGACTCTCGCCGAAAAAAAGAAAATTACCGAAAATCGAAATTACGGATATTACATTCTACCCTCCTTAAAAGAAGTTTCGTCCCGAAACTTAAATCAAGTAGGGAGAAGCAATATCCCGCCAGGTAAACTCAACGAGATACACAAGAACCGAAAAAATTGCGCCCAACGGCGAAACATTACAAGCAACGCAAAAGGTATACGGTGTGAAAACACGCTCCACGACGACCAACACAACGCCACCGGTAGAGACATAATAAAACCAACATGTGACAAGTGTCATCAAACAGATATTACAATCAAGTCGATTATCCGAACATTCACAAAACACAACAAACGAAAATCAATACGATTGACCAACCCAACGGTACATCGATCAAAACGCGAGCCAATCACTGAACAAATACGGAATTCCACCACCCAAGGGTTGGAAGATCGAAAACGAGACTAATTTCCCGAATTTAAGGGAATTACGAAGGATTCTGATTGTTCAACAATCATGAAACGAGATCAACAAAAACCGAACAATCAACGATCGAACCACAACGATCGAGACAACAAAAGTCGAACAATCATGTTCGAATCACGAAGAATAATAAAATTCAAACAACAACTCCAAGGTTCACATCTCGACTCGAGACAATATATGATCCGGTGAAAAAAACAAGATGTGCATTCACATAAGATCCACAGGAAAGGAAATAGCAATTGAAAAGTCACAACGACAAACGAGTTATTCCGAAATAATACCACACTCGTTCGATCAACAAAAGCAAGGGGCAGGACATGCTCAGAAAATGTCAACGAACATAAATGAGTCGATAGAGTCGAAAATATAGAAGTTCAAAATCCGATCCACTTCGAATAAAAGAATTAGTAGAACCAAAAGATGTTACTTTCGAACAAGGTTCACAAGAATCGAACTGAACTCGGAAAAGTCACAGCGATAACCAGATCGAATCAAAACAATGTCACAGCTCGTTCGAACGATGAAACCGAAAGACAGAACAAGTTCAGAAAGTATCAACGAACACGAGCGAGTCGATAGAATTGAGAAAGAGAAAATGCTGAAGCCAAAAATAATACGAGTATTATATTCGACCTCTTCTAAAAGAAGTATCGTCCACGAAACTCACAACAACGAAATCAAGGTGACAATACAACAAGCAACCGATAGAAACATCCTTCAAAGGCCTCTCAAAGCCGATCCTGATATCTGTGCTGAAGCGCGAACTCCGAAAGTCTCGGTAGCCAATTCTCAAAACTGAATTCGGTGTCCCTCGAGTCCTCACTTGAAACGCGTTACTGACGGGAAGGACAATTTACACGTGCATACCCCGGCACATCGCGGCTGAAACACCTCGGCTCGGCATACCGAAAATACAAATGCTAGATATAATGGGACATAACGTCGCAAAACAAAATAGCGGAGATGCCAACTCAGCACAACATATCAACTCATACAAAAATCACGACAACAACGGCAACGTTCGAAGATTACAACGGCCCGGACGATACCCAGCATATAATTACTAAACATCACGAAACAAGCACGTATGTACACAATCATACACACCTTCTCCGACCACAAGCAGGAAATGATGGGTTTTAAAAACGAAAACCACCTTTTGAAAATAATTTAGAAAAACACCGGTTGATCTTGAGTATCACCTTTCAAAAAAAGTACAAACGTGAAACATCGTTATCGAGACTTTGGAGAACCATTTCGCATTTGATAAAAATGAGGACACTATCTCTTAGTGAAAAACTTTCAGAATGTTCGACCCCCGGGTCTAAGTAAAAGTGTTTCTAAATAATTGAAAATATCTCAAAGTATTTTTGGTCCTCAATTGGAAATTTTTTTGAAATATATTGTGGCACTAGAAAGCACCTTGAAAACACTGCAAGAAAATAATTTGTTTTAAAAGTACGTCTCGAAATCTAATTTTCTAAGATACTCAAGGTTTTCAAAAATCCAATAGGCCAGAATGCCCAAAACACACGCATACCGACGTACACTAAAACACCTCCTAGTACACGCATCAAAACGTTTAAAGTCAAGACAATACATGTCTTTTAACGGAAAATAAACGGTAAAATACCACAGTCGAAGACCGCCTAGGATTCAGGACAAAACCACTGACCCCATTCAAGGCCTCTAAGGACCCTCCCGCACTGGCTAGTGAACAAGTCGAATGCGTATAAGCACAAAGCTTCCACAAGAGAACTTGTAAAACGAGCAAATCGATTCGAAAATCATAAGCAACGGACAAAAACAACAGTAAAAAGACATTAGCAGCGACGACACTCCTCGTATAAACCAAATACGAGAGTCAACTAAATACATATCGTGAAATCAAAATCAACAGAAGGATTCCATCACTAAACAAATAATCATAAAAATAGCTCGTGTCACACGAGGCACAACACAAGGAAGGGAGACTTACATCCACAGGTCGCACGAAGACGATGATCGCCCCACGATACTAATCACGACCAACAAACTCAGACGACGCGTCGCGACACGACTCAGTCAGATAAAATCCGACGAGACAAAACTCAACAGACCCTACTTGACCCGACAACCTAGGTTTCCACAACCAAAGCTCCGATACCATAAATGCAACACCCCCAGATCAAACCAGGAATATTACACGCCGCAGACCCTCTCCGTGAGGATCCACCAGGCTAGACATCAAAACAACACACTACATTACATACCGATGAATCAAAATAACGAACCAATAGACCGATTTGGTCTTTCGTCACTGACTTACAAATCAAAATACATAAACTCATCCAGATTCATACCCACGCAAGGGTGAAATACTTGCAACAACGAACAATAAGACAGCGGAAAAGACAATACAATGGACTCCGACTAACTGAACCCAAAACTGGCCTTCGTGTGATTAGTATCATTCGTTTTTCATCATCCCTCGTACCGATCCTGTATCTTGCTCCTGAAAACCTGCATGTACCTGGACACAATACAGATATCCACCCCCCGATTACTCGGGAGTTAGCAAAACTGCACTGTTTCACTAGTGCAAGTATAAAGTGCAAAAATGAGCCATACACAACACATTCCGAGAATACAACGAAAGACTTCCCGAGATATTTTTAGTTAAAAATAGTTCAAGTTTTGAAATTAGAAATGAAACAAGTAAAACATTTTGAAAACACTTTCTAATCTCGGGAGTTTTAAAAACATTAGAAATTGACAAGCTCTTAATTCCTCGAAAGCCATTTAGGGTCACAGCCCCAAAGTTCATTTTCCACAAAACAACCTATACAGAACCGTTGGGATCTCAACCTGAAACCTCATCAACCACAATACACGAAACAATATCCATTTTCGTTTTCCAACAACAAAACTCACAGTCAATGAGTTAAACACTTAAGACACATATCCAGTGCCATTCTAGCCAAGTACCAAGATTCAAACATAATGTACATCAACATCGAGAACCAAAACGTTGTGATATTCCGAACATATCACAATAGTCATCAAAACAGTTTATCAAATCATCACGATATCACCGAATCACAACTGGTATTCCGTGGCCGTACCCCTTAGTATCGACCCCCAGACATCCCGTCGAACGCTCCGGGTGGGACACCACTTCCACGGCCGTACCCCTTAGTATCGACCCCCAGACATCCCGTCGAACACTCCGGGTGGAAGGAACACAACTCACGCACCCAAAAACCACGATTTAACATAGTTGCAAACCAAAAGCCTCGATAGTCAATCACAGTATATATATAATCAAGGCACTTGCTAGAAATGGCTAATTATCCGACGCATAGCTACGATCGTCCTAGCTACAACCTAACAATCCTAAGGACATCCCTACACATCAACAGTATAACAACTGGTCAACCAATACGACTAACCCAACTCATAACACACACCTTAACCCACACAACCAGGTGATCACCAAAATATTATAGCACATGTCTAAATGTACTATCTACCCGGCACTACGTCTTATTGACATATCTTTAAGACAAGCAACAAGCCGATTTCTAATTTAACATAATATCTACAACGACCCATATAATGAGAAATCACAATATAAACAACCATCACAATTTCATCCATAACCACGTGACTCCACGCGCATATCTTAACAAAAGAATTACACTTTACATTTATCGATCCTTTTGAAAAATGGTTATAAATATTTATTTAGCACATATCGACGATTAACAATCATTATATCCACAAAACACGTAATGTATGGACAAGATACTTGCCTCGATAATCGACACCGGACACTCCTACGAACACGGCTCAGTCGGGACACCTCGAACACCTACGATTCTCCGGCGAAGACAATGAATACACTCACGATCGAAAAGCTTGAAGAAAGCGACGAACGGAAGGGTTCCGACTCTAATTCTTTGCGAGAAATCTGACCCTAACATCATACCATCAATAAATTAACGAACGAACGAGGAAGAATAATCGAAGAACGCCCGAATCCCCTTTGTGACAATTTATCGGACACCTTCAAGGCGTCGATAAGAAACTCAATAAAACGACGAATCCTCGACGATTCAACCGTGGAACAGCAAGGAATTCGACATAATATTGTTTAACAATCATAAATACATCACTATTCTGAGTTAAAACGGATTAAACGGACAAATCGAACAAAATCCCCAAAACTAGATTTCTAGAAAATCTGACCTGATTCGCTCGATCAAAGGATGTTATAGGACGGATTATTAGTGATATGAACCTCAAAACTTCATGGATTCATTGTCAACATGCCTCCATGATTGAGCAAGCTACAGCCGCGGAAGGGAAGAAAACGAGTGATAAAATGGGTGAAAAACCCGTCTGTTTTGCCATATTTATACTGCTGCCGGACACGGCGCAGCAAACGGCCCACACCAGCGCCGGGTGTCTCGGCCGTGTCTCGGCAGGATGCCGGTCCTGGCTGACCCGGCACAGGACACGGCGCTCGGCAGCACCGTTTTCAGGGCCGTTTCGCCCAGATCAGGCCAGCAGCCTCCGAGCACAAAATGAAGAATTACAACGACGATCCGAACGACCCCGAAACCCGAACCTGAATACGAACCGAAGATACGGTTATGAATTACTCGCAAAGACGAATCTAAGAGCTAATAGAACACATGATTCTGACCACCCGAAGTGTCGGAATTCGACAACAGAAGTAATTACCCCAAACTTTGGGAAATTACGAAAATGGCCCAAGACGTCCGAAAATCACGATACGTGATCGAATAACCAAACCGAAGTTCACAACACATCTACCAAAGTTAAACGGACTTACGGGAAACTCGAAATAGTAATTTCGAACGAGATTCACGAGAATCGAACTCGAGTGCGGAAAAGTCGTTAAAAAACACGGAACTCAATAAAACAATATAGAAGCGAACTCGGATGACAAAAAGTGCAGAATTAATCATTCTCTGAATTATGAAACGGTCCCAAGCGAGTCGTCGAAACGGACTCTCGCCGAAAAAAAGAAAATTACCGAAAATCGAAATTGCGGATATTACAGAGACGGTCGTTTTGTGTCTCACTTTTGGAAAGCAGTTCATAAGGCCTTGGGGACCGAATTGAACTTCAGCACAACTTATCACCCGCAGACTGACGGACAATCCGAGAGAACCATTCAAACGGTGGAAGACATGCTAAGGGCCTGTGCCTTAGATTGGTCAAACGATTGGGAAATTCATCTACCGTTGATTGAATTTACCTACAACAATAGTTGGCATGCTTCCATTAAGATGGCACCGTTTGAGGCATTATACAGGAGGAGATGCAGATCGCCCCTATGTTGGGACGATTCATCAAACTTAATCGGGACAGAACCAGAATTGATCGTACAGACTCAAGAGAAGATAACCTTGATTCGTGAAAGGCTGTTGACCGCCCAGAGTCGCCAGAAATCTTACGCAGACATACGTCGTCGCCTATTGGAGTTCAGTATGGGAGACCATATACTTTTAAAGGTTTCTCCTACTCGGGGAATCTTTCATTTTGGAAGGAAGGGAAAGCTGAGTCCGAGATATATCGGACCATTCGAGATCCTTGAGAGAGTTGGAGAGTTGGCATATAGATTAGCATTGCCGCCGTCGTTGAGCCATGTTCATAATGTGTTCCACGTATCCCAGTTATGGAGATATATACCGGATCCTAGTCATGTCATTGATTTCGGCGAGATCGAAGTCGCTCAGGATGGAACGTTTGAAGAAAGACCAATCAAGATACTCGAGAGTCGAGTTAAGAAGTTGAAGAACAAACCAATCGTTTTGGTCAAAGTTCAATGGTCACGCCATGGAGTGGAAGAAGCCATATGGGAAATGGAAGATGACATGAAGTGCAGATATCCAGAGTTATTTTCGTCTTGAGTTTCGGGACGAAACTCCTTTTTAGTAGGAGAGTATGTAATATCTGGATTTGTTATTGTGTATTTCATCTGTATTCGAACCCTGTATTATTCGGATTTGTAATATCGATAATTGAAGTATGATATTTCTCGTATTGGTATCTTTGTACATAAGTATATCGCCATGCAAATTTCGCATGCAAACTCGTGATAGCGCACGCTAAGAATGTACCTTAATGCGCGCTATCGGCTACTACTAGCGCACGCTACGAATGTAGGATTTGCGTGCGCTAGGCAATCAATTATTGATCTAGGTGTAACACCCCCAAATCCTTTTGGGTTATTACAGTGCCGTGGACCCCACGCCAGGAGATCCACCAGGCGAACATGACTAAAATACGTTAAATTAAACAACAAGGGAAAATCATAGTCCCTACCATGATATCCAACACAATATTCCGATAGGGAATTTCAACGACAAAAGTGGCCTACATGGCCAAAATGAAATACAACAACATCCACGAACATCTGTTCGGGTAATACAACACGACAACAACTGACAAGACTGGAGTACACTCCAACTGACTGACCAACGATGAACAACTCGGACTAGTATCGCTCGAATGCCTCGTCGCCATCATCATGCCCCTGTGTCTCAACTCTCTCCTCGCAAGCACCTAAAACATGAAAACATGTTCCGCCCCCACGGGGGTCAGTCATCCATATAATGAATATCAAATACATGTATAACATGATATGCATCCAAAGGCAGAATGAAACGGTACAATGATAATAATACGAGATGCTCACAAACCAATGTAAGAACCGAGCATTCGTGAAATACTATGCCCACGGCATACTATTAATACCTGTTCAACAGGTTAGAACATAAGTGCCCAACGGCGAATCATAATCACAGAGTACCACAATGAATTACACGACATGAACCAAACTAGAACTGAATTAATTATGAATCACAATGCCCGAAGGCTCCAATGAAATTACCAAGACAATCACAAAGGCCTTAAAGACACTCAGCCGAAGCTGTCAAATATCACAATCACATGAAGTCGAAACAGCCCGAAGCTGTTATTGATTAGGGCCGAAGCCACGGCATGAAAACCGTATCACAATTAGGGCCGAAGCCACGGCATGAAAACCGTATCACAATTAGGGCCGAAGCCACGGCATCCAGCCGTATCACAATTAGGGCCGAAGCCACGGCATGAAAACCGTATCACAATTAGGGCCGAAGCCACGGCATCCAGCCGTATCACAATTAGGGCCGAAGCCACGGCATGAAAACCGTATCACAATTAGGGCCGAAGCCACGGCATGAAAACCGTATCACAATTAGGGCCGAAGCCACGGCATCCAGCCGTATCACAATTAGGGCCGAAGCCACGGCATGAAAACCGTATCACAATTAGGGCCGAAGCCACGGCATGAAAACCGTATCACAATTAGGGCCGAAGCCACGGCATCCAGCCGTATCACAATTAGGGCCGAAGCCACGGCATGAAAACCGTATCACAATTAGGGCCGAAGCCACGGCATGAAAGCCGTATCACAATGAATGATAGTGTGCTGCCTTGAGTCGGCCAACACGATGATGGTAACACACGGATAGACACCGTCCTTGACAGTCCCAAATTAACACCTCGATTGCCTTAAAACGGCCAACCGACAACAATGATGCAGCGGATGATTCAATACCTCGATTGCCTAAAACGGTCAATCGACAACAATGATACCATAAATGATTGAACACTTCGATTTGCCTGAGAACGGCCAATCGATAACAATGACACGATGAATGAGTGAATACCTCGATTGCCTTAGAAAGGTCAATCGATAACAATGATGCAGTGAATGATTGAACATTTCGATTTGCCTGAGAATGGCCAATCGATAACAATGATATGAAGGATGCCTCGGCACCTTTAATCGGTTACCGACGACGAAGGCGAGAGATGAATAAGCCAATGCCTTTAATCGGCCTGTACAGTTTTAATGACAATCCCAACAGGAATAACAATGATCTCAACGATGTCTTTAATTGACATCTATATTAACAACAATCGATACATCGATACCGCGAACCGGCTATCGACAATGACATTAATAATGAGTATCACAATGCCTTGAATCGGCCGTTAACGAACAACAATGAACATTTGGAAAAATTGCCGAAAGGTATCGTATCGAACGATCTCTTGATATCAATGAATTCATGAAGAGACTAAGTCTCGGAATGATACAACACATTCATACGCATATATGATAACATTAATCTCATTGACTAGTACAAGTATAAAACTTGCCTCAAACCGAAGGCGATGAATTCCTTCCACGAACAACGAACGGCGTCCTCCGATAAACACAAGTACTCGAACCACCTTGAATGAAATACAATTCGTTCAATAACACAATATCAATCGAAATCAACATAACGACCGAAAGAAACTCTTTGAGGCATTTAATCGAACACTAAATGTTCAAAGTTCCTCAAGAGCCTAAAATCATCAATCGGGTTGAATGAATCGAAAATATGGATATACAATCCATAGAACACGATTAATAATGTTTACTAACATCAACCGATTCATCAAAATCGGACTAGAATCGAAATCAAGAACAAATCTCCAAAAAGTCAACTTGAAAGAAAATCAAGAAATATACCTTGATTCGACGAAATACTCGGATTAGATGATGATATAATCGATAAGGATCCTCAAAACGCTTAGAAATCGAGTGGAATCGACCAAAACTCCATTTCCGATTTTCCCGTCCGCCACCGCACTCCGAGTGAAGAAATGTGATAAAAATGAAGTCTGGGCGGTCATTGCCTATATGGCCGACAGTTACGGCCGTAATCGGCAGGGCCTTACGGCCGTAACCGCATTCACAAACTCGCCCGGCCAGCCGACCGCTTACGGCCGAATCGACAGGCCTTACGGCCGTAACTCAAGACTTACGGCCAGAATCGGCAGTGTCCTTACGGCCAGAATCGCATTCGCCAGAAGCCGCCTCGCACCAGACGGCCAGAATCTCGGCCCTTACGGCCAGAATCGCATTCGCTGTGCCATGCTCGCCGAGCACGACGTCAGAATCGCACCTTACGGCCGTAACTCGCCAGTTCGGCCCGGCCCGGCCTGGCCACTCCGACGCCCGACGACCCCGAAACCCGAACTCGAATACGAATCGAAGATATGGTTACGACGTACTCGCAAAGACGAATCCAAGCCTTAAGAGAATACACGATTCCGACCACCCGAAGGCTCGAAATTCGACAACGGAAAGTAATTACCCCAAACTTTGGGAAATTACGAAAATGGCCCAAAACGTCCGAAATGCACGATACACGATCGAAACACCAAGCCAAAGCTCACAACATGAATAATAACATTAAATGAACTTACGAGAAACTCAAACGACAGCTTTGACGAGGTTCGCAAGAATCGAACTCAAGTGCGGAAAAGCCGCTTAAGAACACGGATCTCAACAAAACGATACCGAAACGAACTCGGATGACAAAAAGTGCAGAATTAATCATTCTCAGAATGACGATACGGTCATGAGCGAGTCGTCAAAACAGACTTCCGCCAAAAAAAATAAAATTACCGAAAAATCGAAATTACGGGTATTACATACTACCCCCCTTAAAAGAAGTTTCGTCCCGAAACTTAAAACAAGTAGGGAGAAGCAATATCCCTCCAGGAAAAATTGACGAGGTACACACGAACAAGAATGATCACAATGAATGATAATGAATCGAAATCCAACAAGGATCAAGAATGACTCACCGTTGTGAAATGATAAACGAGTGACAGCTCAAATGAAATGATTGGAACCATAGTTCCCCGTGAATTGAATGATTAGTTTGATAATTATAAATCTCAACGTGTTTAATATACGATGAGTGAATTATATGAATGAATGAACGACGATGAAATGAATGATTATCCTCTTACCGAGCAAGAATTAACTTGCTCAAAACCGGTGATGATCACAGTAAAGCAAACAACAGTCGAACTCATCGTCTGAGATGAAGATGCTCTCCCAGCACGAAGACGACTAGAAAACAATCTCCTGGACGTCGGAGTCCGATGTCCCTCTAACAGCTCTTTCCATACCGAGGCAGGAAAGTCACGTGATAATTACAGATCTCGTATGAAGATCGCATTATGATTATGAGACGGAATGATAACAATGAGCATACACGCTCTAACATAATGAATGCATTAATAATGCAATGGAATGATCGTCGACATGATGTCGGGAGATGATAAGATCGCATGAGACCTCAAATGGGGTAACATGATTGCCTGATGAAATTCCTGAAATGATTACCTTGAACAAGTTAACAAGGTTGAAAATTCGATCCTCAAGATCAACAACTGAACCGTGAGATGGGCTGAATGATTAATGAATTAACTGAACAATGAGATTGACTGAGTGACGAGTGAATTAGCTAAACGATGAGATTAATTGAGTGATGAATGAATTAGCTGAACGATGAGGTTAATTGAGTGATGAACGAAGCAATCGAGCCATGATATTGATGAATGATGAATGAATTAATCGAGTGATGAATGAGTTAACTAAGTGATGAATTAACTGACTAATGATATTGGCTGAGTGATGAATGAATTATCTGAGTGATGAATTAATTAACTGAATAATGAGATTGACTGAGTAATGAATGAATTGACGGAACAATGAGATTGACTGAGTGATAATGAATTAACTGAGCGATGAGATTAACTGAGTGATGAATAAATTGACTGAACAATGAGATTGACTGAGTGATTAATGAATTAATCTTAACAATGAGATTGACTAAGTGATGAAGGAATTGACTGAGTGATGAATGAATTAACTGAGCAATGATATTGACTGAGTGATGAATGAATTGACCGAGTGATGAATGAATTATCTGAGTAATGATATTGACTGGGTGATGAACGAATGAACTGAGTGATGAATGATATTGACTGAGTGATGAACGAATGAACTGAGTGATGAATGATATTGACTGAGTGATGAACGAATGAACTGAGTGATGAATGATATTGACTGAGTGATGAACGAATGAACTGAGTGATGAATGATATTGACTGAGTGATGAATGAATGAACTGAGTGATGAATGATATTGACTGAGTGATGAATGAATTAACCGAGTGATGAATGAATTAACCGAGTGATGAAT
This sequence comes from Orobanche coerulescens, assembly GCA_033398695.1. Taxonomy (NCBI): domain Eukaryota; kingdom Viridiplantae; phylum Streptophyta; class Magnoliopsida; order Lamiales; family Orobanchaceae; genus Orobanche; species Orobanche coerulescens. The sequence continues at coordinate 85,883,585 of CM065809.1, forward strand.
GAATTAACCGAGTGATGAATGAATTAACCGAGTGATGAATGAATTAACCGAGTGATGAATGATATTGACTGAGTGATGAAGGAATTAACTGACTGATGAATGAATTATCTGAGTGATGATATTGACTGAGTGAGGAATGAATTAACTGAGTGATAGATGAATTATCTGAGTGATGATATTGACTGAGTGAGGAATGAATTAACTGAGTGATAGATGAATTATCTGAGTGATGATATTGACTGAGTGACGAATGAATTAACTGACTGATGAATGAATTATCTGAGTGATGATATTGACTGAGTGAGGAATGAATTAACTGACTATTATCTGAGTGATGATATTGACTGAGTGATGAATGAATTAACTGAGTGATGAATGAATTATCTGGGTGATGTTATTGACTGAGTGATGAATGAATTAACTGAGTGATGAGATCAAAATGATGATTGAAAATTATTAACTGATAAATGAGTTGATCCTTAATGCTTACACAAGTCACACGTGCTCCAAAACAATTGATCATGAATCAATTATAGCACTAATATCACATATAGGTTTCAGCAAAGCATGAACGATTAATGACATGATGGATGTATGAACACAAAGAGAATCGAGTCCTTACACAGGTCATACGAAGCTTCGAGGTCTCGCGATACTAGTCTTCACTGACGACGACTCGATGAATGAATGACTCGTGCGCCGCACTAATATTACGACTCACAAAACCTCGATCGACTAGATTGTCATAACCTCGACAATCCCACTACTACCGCTTCGGTAGGTCCACATAACTCTCATCTCAGGTATTTCACAACCCAACTCTCGATACCATTTCGTAACACCCCAAATCCTTTTGGGTTATTACAAAGGTTGTGGACCCCACGCCAGAGATCCACCAAAGAACATGACTAAAATACGTTAAATTAAACAACAAGGGAAAATCATAGTCCCTACCATGATATCCAACACAATATTCCGATAGGGAATTTCAACGACAAAAGTGGCCTACATGGCCAAAATGAAATACAACAACATCCACGAACATCCTGTCGGGTAATACAACACGACAACAATCGACAAGACCGGAGTACACTCCAACCGATCGACCAACGATGAACAACTCGGACTAGTATCGCTCGAATGCCTCGCCGCCATCATCATGCCCCCGTGTCTCAACTCTCTCCTCGCAAGCACCTAAAACATGAAAACATGTTCCGCCACTGGTCGGGTCATCCATATAATGAATATCAAATACATGTATAACATGATATGCATCCAAAGGCGTAATGAAACGGTACAATGATAATAATACGAGATGCTCACAAACCAATGTAAGAACCGAGCATTCGTGAAATACTATGCCCACGGCATACTATTAATACCTGCTCAATGTGTTAGAACATAAGTGCCCAACGGCGAATCATAATCACAGAGTACCACAATGAATTACACGACATGAACCAAACTAGAACCGAATTAATTATGAATCACAATGCCCAAGGCTCCAATGAAATTACCAAGACAATCACAAAGGCCTTAAAGACACTCACCAAGTCACAAATATCACAATCACATGAAGTCGAAACACCCAAGTGTTATTGATTAGGGCGAAGCCACGGCATGAAAACCGTATCACAATTAGGGCGAAGCCACGGCATGAAAACCGTATCACAATTAGGGCCGAAGCCACGGCATCCACCGTATCACAATTAGGGCCGGCCACGGCATGAAAACCGTATCACAATTAGGGCGAAGCCACGGCATCCACCAGTATCACAATTAGGGCGAAGCCACGGCATGAAAACCGTATCACAATTAGGGCCGAAGCCACGGCATGAAAACCGTATCACAATTAGGGCCGAAGCCACGGCATCCACCGTATCACAATTAGGGCGAAGCCACGGCATGAAAACCGTATCACAATTAGGGCGAAGCCACGGCATGAAAACCGTATCACAATTAGGGCGAAGCCACGGCATCCGGCCGTATCACAATTAGGGCGAAGCCACGGCATGAAAACCGTATCACAATTAGGGCGAAGCCACGGCATGAAAGCCGTATCACAATGAATGATAGTGTGCCGCCTTGAGTCGGCCAACACGATGATGGTAACACACGGATAGACACCGCCTCGAGTCCCAAATTAACACCTCGATTGCCTTAAAACGCCAACCGACAACAATGATGCAATGGATGATTCAATACCTCGATTGCCTAAAACGGTCAATCGACAACAATGATACCATAAATGATTGAACACTTGATTTCGAGAACGCCAATCGATAACAATGACACGATGAATGAGTGAATACCTCGATTGCCTTAGAAAGGTCAATCGATAACAATGATGCAGTGAATGATTGAACATTTCAATTTGCCTGAGAATGGCCAATCGATAACAATGATATGAAGGATGCCTCGGCACCTTTAATCGATTTACTTACGAAGGCGAGAGATGAATAAGCCAATGCCTTTAATCGGCCTGCACGCTTTTAATGACAATCCCAACAGGAATAACAATGATCTCAACGATGTCTTTAATTGACATCTATATTAACAACAATCGATACATCGATACCGCGAACCGGCTACCGACAATGACATTAATAATGAGTATCACAATGCCTTGAACCGGCCGTTAACGAACAACAATGAACATTTGGCAAAATTGCCGAAAGGTATCGTATCGAACGATCTCTTGATATCAATGAATTCATGAAGAGACTAAGTCTCGGAATGATACAACACATTCATACGCATATATGATAACATTAATCTCATTGACTAGTACAAGTATAAAACTTGCCTCAAACCGAAGGCGATGAATTCCTTCCACGAACAACGAACGGCGTCCTCCGATAAACACAAGTACTCGAACCACCTTGAATGAAATACAATTCGTTCAATAACACAATATCAATCGAAATCAACATAACGACCGAAAGAAACTCTTTGAGGCATTTAATCGAACACTAAATGTTCAAAGTTCCTCAAGAGCCTAAAATCATCAATCGGGTTGAATGAATCGAAAATATGGATATACAATCCATAGAACACGATTAATAATGTTTACTAACATCAACCGATTCATCAAAATCGGACTAGAATCGAAATCAAGAACAAATCTCCAAAAAGTCAACTTGAAAGAAAATCAAGAAATATACCTTGATTCGACGAAATACTCGGATTAGATGATGATATAATCGATAAGGATCCTCAAAACGCTTAGAAATCGAGTGGAATCGACCAAAACTCCATTTCCCGATTTTCCGTCGCCACCGCACCCGAGTGAAGAAATGTGATAAAAATGAAGTCTGGCCATCGCTATATATGGCCGATGTGTTACGGCAGAATCGGCGAGCCTTACGGCGTAATCGGCATTCACAAACTCGCCTGGGCCAACGCGACCGCTTACGGCCAGAATCGACAGGGCCTTACGGCCGTAACTCGGCACTTACGGCCAGAATCGGCAGTCCTTACGGCCAGAATCGCATTCGTCGTGAAGCCGCTCGCACCCAGACGGCCAGAATCGAATTCGCAGCCATGCCTCGCCGAGCACGTACGGCAGAATCGCACCTTACGGCCAGACTCGCCAGTTCGCCCGGCCCGGCCGTGGCTACTCCGACGGCCCGACGACCCCGAAACCCGAACTCGAATACGAATCGAAGATATGGTTACGACGCATCGCAAAGACGAATCCAAGCCTTAAGAGAATACACGATTCCGACCACCCAAGGCTCGAAATTCGACAACGGAAAGTAATTACCCCAAACTTTGGGAAATTACGAAAATGGCCCAAAACGTCCGAAATGCACGATACACGATCGAAACACCAAGCCAAAGCTCACAACATGAATAATAACATTAAATGAACTTACGAGAAACTCGAAACGACAGTTTCGGACGAGGTTCGCAAGAATCGAACTCAAGTGCGGAAAAGCCGCTTAAGAACACGGATCTCAACAAAACGATACCGAAACGAACTCGGATGACAAAAAGTGCAGAATTAATCATTCTCAGAATGACGATACGGTCATGAGCGAGTCGTCAAAACAGACTTCCGCCAAAAAAAAAAAAATTACCGAAAAATCGAAATTACGGGTATTACACTAGGCGGCTAGCACATGCGCCAGCCGGGACATGGGTCCATATAAGATTCCCGCAGACGAACTTGGACAGATTTGGAGTCAATGCTTATTAGCGTGCGCTAAGAATGGTATGTAGTATGTGCTAATCAACTATTGTGCAGAAACTTTATTTAAAGGACAACACTCCATTTCTACCTATTCCCTTCATTTGTTCTTCGTCCCTTGGAAGTCCAGAGAGCTTTTCTTACTCCTTAAGCTCATACAAATCTGATGTACTTGATCATTAAATATTAAAGAGAGCTTACACTTGATCATTTAAGAAGAATTCACTTTGAAGTGACACTCAAGCAACCGGAGCTGGATTCTACCTTTTTGGATCAGTGATTTCTTCATTAAAGGTATGTTAATTCTATATCCAACTTTAGATTCGTGTTATGAAGAATAAGATGATCATGCTAGCAAGATATTGAGTTCCATTGGTGAATTATTCAACAAACATCATGTTTAGAAGATTGGAATAATTACACTTATGATATTGTCGTTGGAACCTTGTAGTTGGAATCTTAGTACTTCAAATGAGGAGAGGAACATTCTGAAGTTGATTATCTATATGATTTATGTTGTCATATTGATCATAAATTGGAGGTGATATCACTTTTGGTTATAAGAACTTAAGGAAAGAAATCATCTTGGGAAGTATCCTTTCGTATAAGTTGGAATTGTTAGTTCACCTTCAGGATGAAGTCTGAATGTGAATAATGATAATTAAATCTAGTGCACCAACCGGAGATCACCGAACTTCGCATGAGAATGATAATCGAGGTTGAATATAAGAGTTGTGATGATATTCTTTTCCTTGAACCTCATAGATGATTAAATCTATAAGATCATTCATAAGTTTATGAATATGACATGTAGATGGATATCACACGTTAATCACTGAGGAGTTCGTAAATTTCATTACCGTTAGAACTAGTCTGCTGCCCGACAGTGAACTGCCATGCACGCTTAGCGTGCGCTAAGATTTGTGACTTAACGTATGCTAACGGGCTTATTTAGTATACGCTACGATTGAAACTTAGTGTGCGTTAAGTCATCAGGAGAGTCAGTCGGCTGATCAGTGAGGTACTGACCGTACATGGTTAGCGTACGCTAGGTTATGTGTAATTGCGTGCGCTAACGAGTAGCCTTAACTTACGCTATATAGGATGCGTAGCGTGCGTTAAGCAATCCAGACAGATTTCTTTTAAGAACTTCCGACCGTATTTTGGATTGTTAGATGTTCGTTTGACATGAGATGAATTCTATGTTATTTCTTTTGTTAAGGTTCGAGCTTGCTACGTGATTCATCGAAGGGGCGACCTTCGAGTGTTTCGTTTTCGTAGAAGTATTGTTCTTGTCTTCGAATCGAGGCAAGTACTCTAATTAGAATTGTTTATATGATGACAGTTATGTTGTGATTGTATTGTGTATATGTGTTGTGATTATATGTCCACCATGCGTTGATCCGACAGGAATCATCATGGGAATCTATAGCTGTGTGCGCTGGATCGTTGGACAGGTAGTTCCACCATGTGTTGGCCCGACGGGATCATCATGGGAATCTATACCTATGTGCGCTGGATCGTTGGAATGCCATCAGTATGTTGAGACTGTTATATTTGTTGTTGTTATTTCTCGTTGGAGAAACTTGTTATGATATAATTGTTGATTATATCACTGTTGTATGATTATTGTACTTGTACTAGCATCGTTGTGCTAACCTCTTTGGGGGTGAACATTTGTTTATGTTCAGGATCCAGGAGAGCGGGGAAACAACCACCGGAGTTGCATGACGACGAGGGTGCAGAGTGATGTTCCGGCTGGGTTTAATTGTCTGTGTTTGGTTATTTTTAATAAGTACTCGAGTACGTCGTCAATTTATGATGTTTGGATTTTGGGGTTGTATTAATAACTTTTCATTTGGATATTTGTATTCTCGATATTGAACCATAACTATTGTATTTTATTTCAGTGATTTCATAAGTTGGTATATGTTATTGTCTTTTCATTTCTTCAGCCTTGTAAATTCTTATCTAAAGGATTTACAGCGCTGTAATATTTCTGAATATATCGGGGGTGTTACACTTTTTCCACTTGTCTCCGAACATTCCGATACTCGAACATTTCCTCTTCCCATTTCCAAAACCATCATCTGACTCGTTTGAGGGTGTTACTCATTTCTCTACCGTTGTTACTGGTATTTGGAGTTCTTGGAGTTCCTTTCATGATCTGCAGTCAGATGAAGACACACTTCTTGGTTTAGTTATAAATGACATTGGAAGCTCTGGCAAGGCTAACAAATTTGCAATAATTTATGGTAGAAACATTCCAACCCCAGGTCATTCTAATCATCTATTTATCAGATAACTATATATGTATGAGCTGTTTGTTCTAAATTTGAATTCCCAAACTAATGCCATGCCCAACAAGGTAATAAAAATCTCATATAATATTACCCCGTTAAAGTATGTGCAAGGTTCTTTAGGGAGTTGGAAGGCCTAAAAATATCTTTGTAATTAATTCTTGATGTATGATGAAATTTTCCTTGGACATACTGGTGTTGTGATCGTAGAATAAGAATATGTATTTGGATCTCTATTTGAATATGTAAAATAAGTAGAGATTGTAAGAAAAGTGAGAACTTTGTCAAAGATCAAACTGCAAATTTTAATTGATGAATGGAAACTTGCATAAGTTGAAATTTTATATATTAAAAAGTGAGTTTCATGGAGTTCAACAACACTGAGTTGACTTATAAAGCATTATCGCAATCCCAATAGTCGAAACTCAGAGCACTCTTCTTTGGTTTCTATTGCCTTCCATTGACGTATGATCATCCTATGGGATTTGTACTTCTTTGTCCTAACAGTTTACATTTGTTAGTATTGAGTGTGGCGATTTTTTACTTTCCGCTGTTGATTTAGTTTCCAGTTTCCATCATCGTAGGTATGAATGTTTTCTAAAAATTATAATTTTTGACAGGTGTATAACTCAAGTATTCTATTATCATATACTTTAAAAATTATTCCTGATTCCTTCTGGATGGCTAACCTTCCCCCATAATGGTATTCTGCTTCAGGATTTACAATAAAGAATTTTGCATGTTTTGATGAAAAAAACATTATAGAGCTTCTGATAAGTGATAAGCAATAAGATCTATGGCGAAACCATTTGAGTTGGAATCAGTAAGATGTAGTCGTGATTTTACACTCACTTCTCTTGCTGTTTGTGGACTCTCTTATTGACCATATCTAATAGAAAATTCTTATTTGTGTAGTAGTAATACTACATACCCAGTTCAGGAACACTTAGTCATTCATGTAATCAGTGTTGAATGGGTACTGATAACATTTTCACTGAAAAATTGTTCATGACTCCCCACTCAAGTTTAATTTATTGTCTAGGCACTAGCCTTATGATTGAGATTTCTATACCGAAGAGCTAGCCTGCTTGATAGTAACGTATTGGATTCTGTTCAAGAACCAATCATGTCCATCGGTATCTTGTATCCTGTTTTTTATCCGATGAGAAATGAGGGACTAAGCCCAAAAGGAGAAAAAACAGTAAGCTAAGCATCAGCAAGCACAATCCTGGGAAAAAGAACACCACTCTCATCATCCGCCATAAACCTCAACGCCTCCGTGGGAGGTTCTTCCACAACCTCACCTGCCCACTAAAAACATGCGCCACTTCCACCCCCTATCCCGACTCAACAACTCCAGACAATCTCTTAAAATGATGTAGTTACTAAACTAAACCTATACCAACATTGTAACACCCCAAAAGGCAGCTATTACAGTGCCGTGGACCCCACACTGGGACCCACCATGCGATATCAAAATATAGATTAAATAAGTATTATTTTGTGATACCGAACCACAATAAATAGTCATTACTCCGATTAGGAGTTTATTAATAGTATGGCCAACGGCCTTATGATACACAGGATCCGAAATACAAGTACAAACCATATGGAGATGGAATAAACTTCAAATACAATCAGATAATAATGTAAATAAAGGGGAATTAAAGTAACATTACACGGTTTGAACAATAACCGGATAAAAGACATGGCCCCCCCGAACTAGTATCCCTCGAATCCTTCGCCGTCACCGTGCTCTTCCCGTGCCTTGCTTTTGCCTCGATCTAAAATACAACATAAGTATTTCGCCCAAAACACAGGGTTAGATATACATGATAAATGATTCTCCCGACATTATACAATTCACATATATTAGATCTCAAGGAAAACATCCCGACTATTGAACATACCCCTCGGGCGTATGAACAATCAATCCCAAAATCATCGAACATATCCAATCATACATGGACTATGAACGATTAAACAATATGGCTCAAGATGGACATCACAGTACGCCCGATCCGGAAATATGTCCGTGTACATGTCCACCCCGTATACGGAATCCAGAATATACGTGTGACAATGTACCTAATTAGCCTCACGAACTACGTCTCGTGTGCACAGTCCAATATGGAAAACATCCACATATGACTATATAAGTGCCCGACTAAAAATCCTACACAATAACCAATCGACACACAGATATAATTCCAGATATGTCACGATACAACATGACAATGAATTCAAAAATTCACATATCCGATTAAGGATCAAGAAAAACTCACCGAAGTGACAGCGAGGACCAACGAGATCAACGATTCAAAGTGACATACTTGGGAATACAATCCCATGATGAAAAATGGAACAACGTCAAGGACAATATAAAAATACGAGTCACAATTCATAAACATTTCATATACATAAAACGTATAAACATCACAAGAATCTAATCATCATTATAACCAAGCAAGATAACTTGCCTCAACTCCGTAGGCTAAAAATAGTCCTTCTCCAAATGATCGAACGGACGGTATCCTCGGTTAAACACTCAATCAAACAAGCAACCTTGAATGAAACATAATTCATTCAATAACATATTCACATAATATTAATATCAATTCATAGGAAACGACGCCCGCAACCTACTCGAATAATTCATTCCATCCTAATGAATGTTCTATCGATTATTAGAAGGGTTCCAATACATATAGTTCGTCTTCCACAATCAGATTACTACACAAAATGTCCTTTAATACTCCGATTACCACTTATGAATGATGTATACATTGTACCTCTACAATTTACCATCATTAATCGGTTTTAAACAAAGTTCTTACGGTTCTTCACCGATTACTATATCTTTTCACAAAGATTAAACGTGAAAGAATTGGACCACTCATCTAATTATGGTTTTAGCCTTTAATATCGTTGGAACTCTAGAAGGATATTATTAGCTTATGAAACAAGGTGACTAACACATTCTTAAGTCATCAAAGCCTCCGATCACCTTGAATATATATATATATGAATTGTAATTGTGTTCATCATGAAACCGTTTATACATCATAAGGCATTCGTTAACTCTCAAAAGTGTAAGGTTATAATCATAAAAATGTTCAACACCACACACCTGCTCGGTTTATCATTCGAAAACAGTAGATTCTTTACCATATTTCCTATGAATCGTTCACCAATCGAGCTACCTTAACCAACGAACGAGTTCAAGGAATAAATGTTATGAATATCATTATGTTCTTCATAAAGTTGTCATAATCTTCATGATTATCAGATTATACTGGACTAAATTATCATCTCAGACAAGAAATCCTTCATATCAATACGAAATTAACACAAGTTAGACAACCAACCTCTTGAAAATGAAGAGCAACACCAAGGTTATCAAGAACACACTCCAAGTTCTCAACCAACAAGCTTCAATCCAAGATGCAAGCTCCAAGATAAGATGGAAATGTGCAAGTTTGGTCTAGGGAGGCAGAAGGGCGATATATGGAGAGAAAAGTCGGGTTGAAGTTGTGAAGAAATGAAAAACAGGTTGTGTCTTTAAATAGACTGTACAACCTTAACGTACACTATCGAACAAACTTAGCGTACGTTAACACTGTTACATATGCTAACCAGTTGGTGTTACATACGTAATCGACTTACAGGGGCTACTGTCTCGATTTCACAGGCCATTAACGTATGCTAAAGAAAAGGTATTACGTACGCTAAATAGGGTTGACTCTGACCGACACGACAGCCCAATCACCCTTCACGTGCATGGCAACGGATACAAATTCATGTGCGGAAGTCAACTGATGTCATATTTCTTCTTAACATACGCAACAGATAACGAATTTTGTACATTTAAACTGGAGCTTAACGTACGTTAATCAAACCATGTAGCGTATGTTACACCACCAGAATGGGTCAAAAAATGCAACTCTCCAATTAACATTAAACCAACAAACATAAACTGAAATACAATGATAACTAACTCAATTCCTTAATATCTCGACATTAGTCATATAATAATGCAACGTGATTCAACGATAGTCAAATTATCTCAACAAAACAACAGTAAGGATGAAGAATTACAGTCGGATATTACATACTCCCCCCTTAAAAGGAGTTTCGTACTCGAAACTAAGGGGCAAATAATTCGGGATATCTTATTCGCATGCTATCCTCGGTTTCCCACGTAGCCTCCTCGACTCCGTGTCGTGGCCACTGAACCTTCAGTAGGGGAATCATCTTGTTCCGCAACTGCTTGATCCTCCTTTCGAGTATCTGTACAGGATGCTCCTCGTACGAATGATCCTACGCTATTTCAATCTCTTCGAACTAAAGTACATGGCTCGGATCAGCAATATACTTCCTCAACTGGGAGACATGAAACACGTTGTGACTCCGACTCAAAGCCGGTGTCAAAGCTAGTCGATAGGCCAGATCACCCACACGGTCCAAAATCTCAAATGGCCCAATATACCTCGGGCTCAGCTTGCCTCTCTTCCCAAAACGAAAAACACCTCGAGTAGGAGACACCTTCATTAGCACATGGTCACCCACCTCGAACTCAAGCAGTCATCGATGGTGGTCTGCATAGGACTTATGTCGACTTTGAGCCGTTAACAAATGACTCCTAATCAGATCGATCTTCTCACGGGCTGCTAACAACATATTGTAATATCCGCAATTTCGATTTCTGGTAATTTTCCTTTTTTGGCGAAAGTCCATTTTAGCAACTCTGTTCTGCCATTTCGTCATTCCGAGAATGATTAATTCTGCACTTTTTGTCATCCGAGTTCGTTTCGGTATCGTTTTGTTGAGTTCCATGTTCTTAAACGACTTTTCTACAATTGAGTTGGATTCTTGTGAATCTCATCCGAAACTGTTGTTTCGAGTTTCTCGTAAGTTCATTTAATATTATTATTCGTGTTGCGATCTTTGTCTTAGTGTTTCGATCGTGTATCGTGTATTTCAGATGTTTTGGGCCATTTTCATAATTTCCCAAAGTTTGGGGTAATTACTTTCATTATCGAATTTCGAGCCTTCGGGTGGTCGGAATCGTGTGTTCTCTTAGTGATTAGATTCTTGTGATGTTTATACGTTTTATGTATATGAAATGTTTATGAATTGTGACTCGTATTTTTATATTGTCCTTGACGTTGTGTTCCCAAAGTTTGGGGTAATTAATCCTCCTTATCGTTGACTATCGTTGTATAATAATGCAAACGCTAAGAGAACACACGATCGTGATTCAATCGTGTGTTCTCGAAGCGTGTTGGTTACTTCCGTCTTGATCGCCTTGTATTTATACCTTTAGATCTTCTAGAGTATGATCCGCCTTGAACCGAACGTTGTGTGGGCAACGAGCTACCGGATCTTGTTTGGACAACCTTGAGATCGGCCGATTTCACCTTTGTATGTGATCACTATATTTTTCTTTGCTCTCTAGTATTTTATGAAGACTCTAAGCAAATTAATTGTGTTATCTAAATTGTAGAATCAAAGACACAAGTCTAGATCTACAATTAAACACAAGAGGAAAAAATTGATCACACAACCTCACTAAACATGTACAAAAATCGGCCAACCTCCCCATATGTCCTATTTATAGGCTCTTGGACTACTACTAGGGATCTAAAGGAGGATTATGGAAGAACTCCCAATTAATTCATCTTACCTTATTAGGACTCTTCCTAATATATGATGAATCTATTAATATCAACTTAGTCCACTAAAAAGTTGATATTGCACTTCCTACCAAAATCCCGAATTACGAAATTGGGCTCCTTATTAAATATATTATTTCCCGTGTTTAAGATATCGAATGTCCATTAATTAATTATAAGCTACTGACAGCTTTAATTAATTAATATCTTATCCAAGAGTAGTACCACTCGAACTTCATTATTATATCGGAATTAAATCCACATGCAGGGTTTAATATAATAATCATTATCGAGCTCCTCAAGGGGACATCATCAACCCGCACGAGTCGGGACACGATTTCTAGTAATAATAATAATTGTCCTATAAACAATATTATTGCCCAAGATACGAGGTTTATTGAGTCGATCATTTTGACTCTCACCTATGATAAATCAAAGCAATAATTATTATAAATACACAATTAAATAGTATATACTTAGAATTAAAAAATAATAATTATCCGAGATTTACGTTCTTCTTACAGTCAGTACAGAAGACAATATCTCACCTCGATCATGTTCAACGTATGCAAATACGCTAATGTATGCTAATAGTCAAGACCAACTATTCTCAAGCATACACTACAACCCTTTATATAATTTGTCTAATAATTATATAGGTTGTGAACTATTATATTGTTTTATAAGGCACCGATAATGTGATCTTCCGTGTGACACCAACACACCACATTATCTACAATATAAAATAATTAGACATTTCATTTGCATAACCATAACGTGAATAAATATGCAAATCATGTGATTAAATGTAATTAATATCCTCATAGGTAGTAACAGGGAAATTAGGTAGTGCAAGCATAAAGTATGCTTTGCAGTATACAATCCTAACAATCTCCCATTTATACTCAAAGCATGCTTTTAAGTATACTACTCTATTACATAGTCTCTTATTTCCCCCACTTATACTCAAAGCAATGCTGCCATACACCGTAATCCCATTCCTTCCACATGCCTTTCAAAAATTTTTGAAGGTAAGCCTTTCGTGAAAGGGTCAGCAAGATTATCTTCCGATGCAACCTTGGCTACAACTACGTCTCCTTCCTTTACGAAGTGTCGTATGATGTGGTACTTGCGGTTGATATGTTTACTTACGTGATGGGCTCGTGGTTCCCTTGAATTTGCGACTGCACCAGTATTATCACAATAAAGTGTAATACCCTCTGGCAAATCGGGAATCACATCTAAGTCCTGCAGGAAGTACTTGAGCCACACTGCCTCCTTGGCTGCCTCAGAAGCTGCCACGTACTCGGCTTCCATGGTAGAGTCCGAGATGCATTTCTGCTTCACACTCCTCCAACTAATGGCTCCACCTCCCAGGCTAAACACATAACCCGAAGTAGACTTGGACTTTTCTTTATCCGATGAAAAATCTGAGTCAGTGTAACCCACCGGAAATAGGTCGTCTGATTGATATACAAGCATGTACTCCCTAGTCCTTCTCAGGTACTTGAGTATGTGCTTGACAGCAATCCAGTGTCCTGGTCCTGGGTTTGAGTGATATCTAGCAGCCATGCCCACGGCATGACAGATATCTGGTCTAGTGCAAAGTATAGCATACATGAGACTTCCCATAGCAGATGCATACGGGACCATCTTCATGTCATCTATCTCCTTTTGTGTCTTAGGACACATGTTCTTAGATAGTTGAATTCCATGTTTGTAAGGTAGAAAACCTTTCTTGGAATTCTCCATGCTAAACCGCTTCAGCACTATATCGATATATGATGCCTGGGATAAGCACAACATCATCTTCTAATCACGAAAGATCCTGATTCCAAGGATGTGTCCTGCTTCTCCTAGATCTTTCATATCGAACTGCTCAGATAGCCATACCCGTACGTCCGACAATTCCTTCATGTTGTTTCCAATCAGAAGGATATCGTCTACATACAGTACAAGAAACACCAACACGTTTCCATTACATTTCTTATACACACAACTCTCACTCGGACATTAAACGAATCCATATGACTGGACAACTTTGTCAAAACGAGTGTTCTAAGATCTAGATGCTTGCTTAAGTCCATAAATAGATTTCTTAAGTTTGCACACCAAGTGCTCTTCTCCTTCAGCAATGAATCTCTCTGCTTGGCGCATATAGATTTCCTTGTCTAGACTCCCATTCAAGAATGCAGTCTTGACATCCATCTGCCAAATCTCCATATCCAAATGTGCAGCTATAGCTAAAAGAATCCGAATTGACTTAAGCATGGCTACCGGCGAAAAGGTTTCATCATAATCGATACCCTTTTTCTGAGTGTAACCTTTTGCAACAAGCCTCGCTTTGAAGGTTTCAACCTTCCCGTCATGTCCTTTCTTTCGCTTGTAGACCCATTTACTCCCAATGGCTTGTACATCATCAGGTAGCTCTACTAGCTCCCACACTTGATTGGAATCCATAGATCCCATTTCTGATTCCATTGCTACTCGCCAGGAGTCAGCATCTTTATCTTGGATTGACTCCTTATAGGTCCAGGGATCTGATTCATCTTTGCCTGGGATTGAGTCCGAAGACTTTCCCACGTCTATGAATCATTCGGGCTGACGAACAACCCTCCCACTACGATGAGGCAAATCCTGAGTTGGTGTAAAAGTATCAGAATCGATACGTGGTGTAGTGTCAGTTGGCGCTTGTACGATTGGTATAGACGGAGTCTCGCCCCTCAGCTCTTCCAGAATTATCTCGCTCATGGGCTTGTGACCAATCATATAATCCTCTTCCAGAAATCGGGCATTGGTGCTAACAATGACCTTCTGATCCTGGGGACTATAGAACAAGCCACCCTTCGTTCCCTTAGGGTATCCTACAAACACTCGTACTTCTGTACGAGATGCCAACTTATTAGCTTCCTTATTCAGCACATGTGCTGGAGTACCCCAAATCCGAACATGTCCTAGACTGGGCTTACGCCCACTCCACAGTTCTGTGGGTGTTTTTGGAACTGATTTCGAAGGCACCAAGTTTAGAATGTACGCCGCTGTTTCTAAGGCGTATCCCCAAAACGAAATAGGTAAATCTGAATAACTCATCATTGATCTAACCATTTCTAAAAGAGTCTTATTCCTTCTTTCAGCCACACCATTTTGTTGTGGAGTTCCCGGCGCGGTGAGCTGGGACGAAATCCCCTCATTCGCCAAGAAATCCAAAAACTCTCCACTAAGGTATTCGCCACCACGATCAGATCGTAGCGACTTGATACTCTTCCCATGATGCTTCTTCATTTCAGCCTTGAAGTCTCTGAACTTGTCAAAAGCTTCAGACTTACGTCGCATCAAATAGATGTATCTATATCTCGAATGATCATCTATAAACGTGATGAAGTATTCGAAACCACCCCTAGCCTGGATATTCATTGGACCACATACATCCGTATGAACCAATTCTAACACATTCTGAGCACGGTTTCCCTTGGTTTTAAAAAACCTTTGGTCATCTTACCTTCCAGACAGGATTCACAAATTGGAAATGACTCAACTTGGAGATCATCCAATGGGCCATCATCTACCAATCTTTGAATCCTTCCAAGGTTTACATGTCCTAACCGTAAATGCCACAGATATGTTTGGTTTATGCTTGAAGGTTCTTTTCTCTTTTTCAGTTTAGACAAAGAGTTAAGTGATTTATGCATAGGAGTTTGCGCAGTATTAACGACATATAGTCCATCATTAAAAGTACCTTTGCAAATATATTCACCGCTTCTTTTCTTAATAATGGCATCATCATCAAAAGAAACTGAATAACCACCGCTTTTTAATTTAGAAACCGAAATTAAATTCATTCTAAAATCCGGTACTAATAATACATTATTGAGAACTAATAATTTATCATTAATCTTCAACTGCACGACTCCCACCGCAACAGCCATAAGCCTGGAATAATTGCCCCAGTTGATGGTAATCTCGCCCGCACTAAGCTGCTTGGTTACCTGAAAACCATGCGAGTCAAAGCAAACATGATCAGTGGAGCCTGAATCAACTATCCACGAGACATACCTTTCTTAAGAGCAGGGCTGTCCGATTTAAAATGTCCTTTCTGACCGCACTTGTAGCACTTTCCCTTTGGCTTTTTGTTCGCCTCGAGGTGAGGAGCCTTGCTTTTCACCTTAAGGGTTGCCACTTGCTTCTGGCCAACCTGCTTCTTCTTCTTTCCCCATTTTGGTTTGGAAGAAGTAGCACCAGTTGCCGCAAGAATCTGATGATAACCTTGTTTGAAGAGACCTTCAACAGACTGAAGCGCTGTCATAAGTTCCGCCAAACTATATGTCCTACGGTTCATATTGTAGTTAAGGCGGAACTGCTCAAAGCTTCTAGGTAAGCTGCCTAAGATAATATCGACCTGCGTTTCCGCATCGATAGTAGCCCCCAGAATGCTCAGTTCGTTCAAATGAGACATCATTTTTAGAACATGATCCCTCACTGGAGTCCCTTCAGACATTTGGGTTGTCATCAATACCCTCATTTTATTTTGTCTAGCCGCCCGGTTCTGATGACCAAACATCTCAGTGAGATTTTTCATCATTTCCGCGGCCGAGCCCATCGTCTGATGCTGATGCTGCAATACATTTGTCAGTGAAGCCAAAATGTAATAGCGAGCCATCTCATCAGACTTTTTTCATTTTCGGAATTCAGCCAACTCTTCGGGAGTGGCATCCGGTTCTGGTTCTAGAGGGCTCTCCTCGATTAAGACAAATTTATGCCCCTCAGCAGTCAGGACAATGTCGAGATTTCTTTTCCAATCGGCAAAGTTAGTGCCATCAAGTTTATTTTCTTTGAGAATAACAGCTAGTGAATTGAAAGACATCTGAGATAAATTAAAAACATCTATCACATATTGCATAGCAAAATATATCGAAAAACCTCAAAACACAATATATATGCTAGCAACCAACACCTCGAAAAATCCGCACATACAAGCCACGATCGTGTGGACGTTTACACACACATTTCTCAAGTAGAGTTTTACGTCTTTAATTTTACTATCTAGTCAAATTACGTTATGACAAGTAAAATTACTAGTTGGTTCCTCTTGGCCATGTATTAATTAACATAGACTCCGATGGGGAGCTTATTAATTAATACACCTAAGTGAACACCATAATTTAACATCCTTAAAATATTATCTTTTAAATAATAGTCCTACAGATGGAGAGGTCCTATCATAAAAAGTAATATTTACCTTATGTTATCATTTTGAAATTTAAAACTAGTGAACCTATAATTAGCACATCCGATATGGAGGAAGACTCTAATGTCAACGCGCATGCTAATTACTTCACAATTTAAATTAATTATGAAGGCCAATTTGATTTTATTTAAAATTAAATCAATTTAATCACTTAGTTATTTTAGCCTTAAGGTTTTTAATTTTCTCGTCCTAACATGCAAGGAAACATATCACGCATATATCCATACATGCCATACATCAAAACAATAAAAACCAAAAATAAAGCATGGATAATTATTTATCCAATTATCATGGTCTTCTTCCTTGAGTTGAATCCGAGAAAATCTTCGACTCAATCTCTCCGACTGAATCAAGCATCTCGTCGCTCCTCCCTGGCCGGGCCGTGGATTTTCAAAATTAAAATTTCACTTTTATGCAAAATTAATTACATAAAAATAATATTTAATTTTAAATCCCGACTTCACGATGGGCCTTGACGAACGGCGAAACGGACCGGACCAAAATCGACGACCGGCCCAAACCCGAACTTGCCGGACAGTGCCGCTGCACTGGTAGCCGCTTCGCTTTCAGTGACGGCAGTGTCTTGCTCAGGCTACTGCTCTGTAACACCCCCGATATATTCAGGAATATTACAGCGCCGTAAATCGTTTACATAAGAATTTACAAGGCCGAATAAAGGAAATGACAATAACAGATACCAGTTTATGAAATTTCTGAAATAAAATCCAACCGACTGGTTCAAAACCGAAATTAAAAATATTCCAAGAAGAGTTATTATTACATCACTAAAATCCAAACATTATAAATCGACGACGTACTCGAGTACTTAATAAAATAACCAACAATTAACAGATAAAGAAACCCTAGGAACATCACTCTGCACCCTCGTCGTCATGCATCTCCAGTGGTTGTTTCCCCGCTCTCCTGGATCCTGAACATACACAAATGTTCACCCCCGAAGGGGTTAGCACAACGATGCTAGTACAAGTACAATAATCATACAACAGTGATATAATCAATAATTATATCATAACAAGTTTCTCCAACGAGAATATCCACAACACATATCATATCATAACAGTTTCAACATACTGATGGTATTCCAACGATCCAACGCAAACAGCTATAGATTCCCATGATGATCCCGTCGGACCAACACATGGTGGAACTACCTGTCCAACGATCTAGCGCACACAGCTATAGATTCCCATGATGATTCCCGTCGGATCAACGCATGGTGGACATATATTCACAACATATTTACACGATACAATCACATCATAATTGTCATAATATAAACAATTCTAATTAGAGTCCTTACCTCGGTTCGTTGACAAGAATAAACTTACACAAATATCAAAATACTTGAAGGTCGTCCCCTTCGATCAATCACGTGTTAAGCTCGAACCTTAACAACAGAAATAGCACAGAATTCATTTCATGCCGTACGAACATCTAACAATTCAACAATTACGGTAGGAAGTCCTTAATATGCAATCTGCCTGGATAGATTAACGCACGCTACGCATCCTATGTAGCGTACGTTAATGCTACTCGTTAGCGCACGCAATACACACAGCCTAGCGTACGCTAACCATGCACAGTCAGTACCTCACTGGTCAGCCAACTGACTCGCCTGATGACTTAGCGCACGCTAAGTTGCAAATGTGGCGTACGCTAAACATACACGATAGCGCACGTTAATTAACGTAGCTTAGCGCACGCTAAGAGTGCATGGCAGTTCACTGGAGGGCAGCAGATTATACAAATGGTGATGAAGTAAACGAATTCCTCGGTGGTTTGATGTTTGTTATCTGACTTCATGTTATGTTCATAATCCTTATGAATGATCTCAAGGATAATAACAACTTTGAGATGCAAGTATACGTATAATCGTCATAACACCATAAGCCATCTTGATTACAATTCTCATGCGAAGTTGGTGATCTCCGGTTGATGTATTAGATTCTACTATCATTATACATATTCAGACTTCATCTTGAGGTGAACTAACAATTCCAACTTATACGAAAGAATATTTCCTAAGATGATTCTTCCTTTAAGTTCTTATAACATCACCTCCAATTCATGATCACAAAGATAACATAAATCATACGGATTGTTAACTTCAGAATGTTTCTCTCATCATTTGAAGTACTAGGATTCTGACTTCAAGGTTCTAACAATAATATCGTAATTGTAGACATTCCAATCTTCTAAACATGATGTTGTTGAATAATTCACTAATGAAATTCAATATCTCGTTAACATGATCATCATATCCCTTGGAATCCAAATCTAAGACTGGTGATAGGTTGAACATACCTTAATATGCCGAAATCATTGAACCACAAGGTAGAATCCGACTCCGGTTGGTTATGTGCCACTCCAAGGTGTTACTTCTTTTCAATGATCACTACTACAAAATACCCATTTAACAGCGGACAATTAACAGCGGTTATCGTAAAACCGCTGTTAAATTTGTGCGGTGGCACGGTTCGTAAATACTATGAAACATTAACAACGGTTATTACAAAAACCGCTGTTAATTTAAGGCAATTAACGGCGGTTTCTTGTAAACCGCTGTTAAAATCCGCCAATTAACGGCGGTTTCTGTAAGAACCGTTGTTAATGTTTCATATTTTACGGCGGTTACTTTAAAACCGCCGTTAATGGGCGGGTTCTAACAGCGGTTACTTGAAACCGCTGTTAATCTTCCATTTAATTACACCCGTTCCTTTCTTTCTTTCTTTCTTTCTTTCTTCTTTTTTCCTTTCTTTCTTCCTACGCTTGACTCCGCGACTTTTCACAGGCGACCCGCGACCTCCGGCGACCTCGTGACCCCCGCGACCTCCGGCGATCTCGTGACCCCCGCGAACTCCGGCGACCTCGCGACCCCCGCAACCTCCTCGGCGTTTCGCAATCGACCACCGCGAATTATTTTGTAATTATTCCGAACTCTCTTCTTTGTTCCTATTTGGTAATTTTATCTAGTCTTTTAAGGATTGTTGTGTGATGTTTAATGTGTGTGTTGTGTGTGTATGTGCATGTATAGGTGTGGCAGTGTGTGTGCGTGCAGTGTGTGTGTGTATTGTGTGTGGCAGTGTGTGTGTGTATTGTGTGTGTGTGTGTGTGGCAGTGTGTGTGTATTGTGTGTGGCAGTGTGTGTGTGTGTGTATCGTGTTTGTTTGTGTTGTGTGTATTGTTTGTGTGTAATGTAGTTTTACATGTTATTTTCTTCTTGTTTGTCGTATAATTTAATCGATTTAGTTGAGTGTGCGTGTTTAATTATGTGTGTTGCTTTTGACAACACTATTTTGTGGAACACGAATTATTTTGGGATAGCTTTGGTTAACTTCTTAAGGATCTTCTTCCTTTCGGATAGATGTTAACTTTCGTCTTAAGGATCTTCTCCCAACAGTTCGTGCAGATAGAGTTAGCAATCTTGACAAAGCCATAAGTTGACGTAGTATACGCTAATTCTATTTTGACAACCGCTGCTCATGTTTCTATTGTAAACAACAATTATAGGACTACCATACCTTTGTCATTCTCTCTCACAAAACAATTTTCAAAAAGTTATTAATCATATAGAAATGAAATTCTTCCCCTTTATACAAAACAATAGAAAATTGATGAACATGGTATGTGTATGTAAAAGAAGAAATGGATCGAAGTTGGATGAATGCAAGTCGTATGCGAGTGCGGAGTATGACAATGGAATTGAGCAATTTCTTAAATTTGCTCGAAAACATCGCTTGGAACCCGATGAACGATACTTTTGCCCTTGTGTGAAGTGTATGAATGGGAGACGACATGAGGTGACACAATTCGTGAACATCTTGTTTGTGAGGGGATAAACACCAACTATACAAAGGTGGATATGGCATGGCGAAATAGTAGATGTTCCAACCGGAAACACTCATGTAGATATAGATGGTGATCAATTTGAAGAAATGATTCGTGATGTCGGACAAGAATCATTTCAAAGAGCTCATGTTTATGATGCGTTGAAAAGTGATTCGAGACTCCATTGTATCTGGGGTGTGAAAATTTCACACGTCTATCTGCCGTGTTGAAGCTGGTTAATTTGAAGGCAATAAATGGGTGGAGTGACAAAAGTTTCACCGAATTGCTCCGATTGATGAATGAGATGCTACCAACAGGCAATACATTGCCTAAGCGTACCTATGAGGCGAAGAAGGTTTTGTGTCCGATGGGTATGGAGTATAAAAAAATACACGCTTGTCCCAATGATTGCATACTGTACAGAAAAGAGTTTGAAGAATTGCATAAGTGTCCTAGGTGTGGGGTATCACGATACAAAGTGAAGAATGATGGAGAGAACACACAACAAGGACCTCCCGCGAGGTGTTATGGTATCTTCCGATTGTTCCAAGGTTCAAGCGATTGTTTGCTAATAGAGATGATGCAAAGAATCTCACATGGCACGCAAATGAGAGAAAATGCGACGGGCTAATTCGTCATCCGGTGATCCGCACAATGGAAGAAAATAGATCATTTATTTCCGTGATTTCGGGAGTGACGCAAGAAACCTTAGGCTTGGACTTTACGGATGGAATGAATCATTCGTAACTTAAGCACCAAGCATAGCTCTTGGCCTGTTTTACTTGTGATATATAATCTACCTCATTGGTTATGTATGAAACTAAGTACGTTATGTTGTCAATGATGATTTCAGACCAAAACAACCAGAAATGACATAGATGTTTATCTAAGTCCGTTGATTGATGACTTGAGAATGATGTGGGATGAAGGGATTTACGTGTTTGATGGTTACCAAAGAAAGTTTCAAGTTGCGTGCAATGTTATTTTGTACGATTAATGACTTTCCTGCATATGGAAACTTGAGTGGATATAGTGTGAAGGGACATCATGCATGTCCTATATGTGAAGAAAACACAAGCTACATCCAGTTGAAACATGGAAATAAAACAGTTTACACTCAACATCGGAGGTTTCTCAGTCGCCATCACCCGTATCGTAGATTGCGAAAAGCTTTTAATGGATTCCCAGAAAATGGACTTGCGCCGATGCCCTTAACAGGTGAGCAAGTGTACGATCGTGTGAAGAACATAAATACTATATTTGGAAAAAAAGAAGGCTGCTACGACAAACATTTGGAAGAAGAGGTCAATATTTTTTGATCTTCCTTACTGGAGACATCTAGATGTTAGACATTGCATAGATGTTATGCATGTCGAAAAAAATGTTTGCGATAGTGTGATCGGCACACTTCTCAATGTTAAACACAAAACAAAGGATGGTGTCCAGGCTCGTCAAGACTTGGAGGAAATGGGTATACGTCCTCAGTTGCATCCGCAAGTAGTCGGTAAACGAACTTATCTTCCCCCGGCATGTTATACTTTATCCAGAAGAGAGAAAATCAGCTTTTGTAATTGTTTACAAGGCATTAAAGTGCCACAAGGTTATTCGTCGAATATTAAGAGTCTTGTATCGATGCAAAATCTGACATTGGCCGGCTTAAAGTCTCATGACTGTCATGTCTTGATGCAACAACTTCTAGCTATGGTTATACGTGACGTCTTGCCTAAAAAAGTGAGAAATGCCATAACTCGCTTGTGTTTTTTCTTCAATTCTATATGTAGCAAAGTGATTGATCCTTTGGTTTTGGATGAGTGGAAAAACGAGGCTGTTGTTATCTTGTGCCAATTGGAGATGTATTTTCCTCCTTCTTTTTTTGATATTATGGTTCACTTACTTGTCCATGTAGTTAGAGAGATTGAAGAGTGTGACCCCGTTTATTTGCGTTGGATGTTTCCGATTGAGCGATACATGAAGATTTTTAAAGGGTATAGTAAAAACCCATTTCGTCCAGAAGCATCTATTGTTGAGAGGTATATTGCAGAAGAAGCAATCGAGTTTTGCATGATTACATGTCACAAACACCATCCGTAGGGCTTCCAAGTCTCGACATGATGGGAAACTTAATGGAAAGGGTACACGGGGTGTTAAAATATTAACCAAGAATCGCGATGAGGTGCTTCAAGCACATTTGTACGTTTTGAATAACACTGATGAGGTTCTTCCGTACTTGTCTGCTCACAAGAATCTTTTGAAGACAAAGAATCCCCGAATGAGCGAGAAATGGTTGTTGATTGAACATAATAAGACTTTTTTGAGGTGGTTTAAGGTACAAATCTCTGAAAGTGATAGCGCATCTGAAATGTTAAAATGGCTAGCTTACGGGCCGAATTCCGATGTCGTAACTTGGAATGGATATGATATCAATAAGTACTCATTCTATACAAAGTCACAAGATGACAAAAGTTCGGTTCAAAATAGCGGAGTTACTCTTTAAGCCGAGTCCATGCACTTTTCAAGCTCGAAAGATAAAAATCCAGTTATGGCATCGACAAGTTACTATGGAGTTATTGAAGATATATGGGAACTTGATTATGTTAAGTTTAGAGTGCCTATTTTTAAGTGTAAGTGGGTTGATAATAACACGGGTGTGGTAATCGATGAACTGGGCTTTACATTGGTAGATCTTCATAAGATAGCTTACACTGACGAGCCTTTTATCATGGCATATCAAGCTAAACAGGTGTTTTATGTCAAGGATCCATGCAATGAAATATTGTCAGTGGTCATTCCGGGTAGAAGTGTGGATATTAATGAAATCAAGAGTCAAGTTTTGACATTTGTGAGTTTATTCCTTTATCAACACGGATGCCGACTATCGTTGAAGAAAATGTAGCAGATTTACATACATGCCATTCGAGATGATCATGATGAAGGCATATGGGAAAACGTTGTTATCTAGAGTCAAGTTAGATAGTTGATGATGAAGGCATAGTCGATTATGTTGAATTGTAGTATTAATGTTCAATTTTGTGACATTGTTAATGATAAAGTTGTTTTTGTTGAATTTTAGTATTAATGTTGAACGCTCTATGAAGAATCAAGTATTTATATTTTAGTAATTAAGATTATTTCATTATTTGTTATTAAAAAAATGTGTGTGTGCGTGTGTATATGCACTCTGTGTAGTGTGTATAGCAATGTTTTAAAAACGATCACCAGCATTTAGTCGACTCGCGAGTCGCATACAATAAAACTTACATATTAATAACACAATAAAAGCTCATAAGATAACTAATGACAATCGAGAATGGTCCAAAATAAAATTTTATTAATAAAATTTTACATATTAATTCAATTGTACCTTCCATGCCTAGACTTTCAACTTCCTTCTCGCTTCAACTTGACGTACTTAAGATGAAAGTAATGGGGACACACTGTCATAATACACAGAAATGTTTCTTTTGTCGGTTGAACGCATGTTATCTATACTTATTGAGAACTATAAGGGGAAATGGCCTCGTGGCTTAGTCCACGTCAAGCTATTGTTTGCTCAAGTCCGATAAATCACAAGCATATGCCGTATGTGTTGTGTTCATCTTACCGTGTTTTTATGTTCTATTGTTTACCCGCAACTTCTCTATATTTGTATTGTCTAATTTGGGAGTTGCAATAATGCCAATACGGAGGAAGCACAGATTGAATGTGTTTCCTACTTAACTAAGGTCAAAATGAAAAGTTAAGATTTAACCAAGAGATTTCATCCGAGTTTTCCCGCCAAAATTGTGATGTAATATATAACTTATTTAACGACTTATATTATATCATTGTTAGAAAAAATATGTTTTTTTTTTCTGTTCGATTATATCGAGATATTACTGATCTCTCCTATGTAACTTTTGATAGGTAAAGGAGGAGATTCATGAAGCTGGATATTATGTAGATGTTGATATAAGTGATAAGACCGTGAAGAAGAAGGTGATACAAATTTTGCTCCAGTGCTTAATACCATGTTGTAGTTCTTCATATAACTACGTACATAGATATTACTCTTGTTCCACAAAAAGGAGTCCCATTTGAAACTGTGTTTGTTACATAAGAATGAGTTGACTATTTATTAACGGTATTAAAATGTGATACATCATCGTCAAGTTTATTAGTCATGTCTTCCTGTCGATCTATATATTACAAGTACCTATACTTGGGTTGGAGTAATCATGGAATAAAGGTACATCTTTAAGAAGTTTAAGTTGGAAAGATGACTGTTTTACATGAAATTATGGGGGCAATATCTACTCTGCTTTAACAAAAGCGTTGCCAGAATTTGGCTTTCGTTATATTTAAACGGAAAACCAAATGCTTACAAGCAGTGACTATCAAGAATATCTTGTGGTTAACTTGTGTATGTGGTCGTTGATATATATTTGGCTGCAGGTCTGGGAAGCTCAAGATAAACTCTCATTTGTGGCTGTAGATCACTTATAGTGTACCGTTTTCATATCACTGAGCCGATCCGATTCAGGAGGTGGTCAAGGTGTGTAAACTGTATTTTTCTTTTCTCGTGCTACTTCAATTTTTTTCTCTTTTTTATTTTTATTTTTGGTTTCATCCTAAATGCTTTGTTTTTGTTCAGGATCGCGATCGGAGTCCTAAATCTTGCCATTGTAATACCTCGTAGTTAGAGTCATGCTTCTCTATTGTTATCCTTGCTTAATTGTAATGACCGATTACATGTAACTACCCTTAAGGTTAATATATTTATAGAAAACTCCATTTATCTTTTAAAATTACAAGTACCTTCGTAAAGTGTTACAAGCACCACCTTGAGTGAATTTCCACAATGACTATCACCGAGATGCAATTTGTAAAAAGAGAAAACAATTATTAAGGGGTATTGCAATTTTTAAAGAAAACTTCAGGTTTGTTTTCCTAATTAAGCCCTTCAAACCGTGTTTTATTAATGCAGCACATGGCGTCTCCTTCTCGTTCCTCACACTCCTCCCGCTCGTTCTCCTCATTCCTCCCGCCTCCCGATGCTCATACATGTACTTCTACATCGAGAAATCCCACGCGATGTAGAAGTATGTCGAAACGCCGTGTTGACGGAAAAAAATTACCTCTTCACATTGATCCAGTACGGGGAAAGATCAAATACGAACACAAATTGAAGTTAAGTACGTACTTGGGAAAACTTGCCAAAGATCATGTCTCGACATCATAAGAGTTGGAAGCAAGTACGACAAGCCGGATAAAGAAATGTTGTGGCGGGGATATATTGGTACATGACTCTCTTTTGCAACCATGCTTCAAATTAAATTAATATACTTTAATTTACTGAAAATCACAAATTATTTTATTGAAAATCACAATTTCTTTCTCTATTTCACAATTATTATACTAGTATTTAATATAATATAATGATGAAATTGTGATTTTCAGCAAAATAATTTTCAGTAAAATAAAGCATATTATTCTTCTGCGGAAAGATCCTGAGGGGATAAGGTCCCCGCCCTGTTTATTTCCTTCTTCTGTTTCCTGTTCTTTTATCCAAGCACCACATATGCATTGCCAATCTGAATAGTGTTATTATCCATTTTTGGTACTGGTGCCGTCTTTCTAGGAATCTGCCAATCCTCAGTATGTTGGGCTTCACTAGCATTCTTTGGCTCAATCTTCTTATTTTCTGCACTTGCTTTAGGCACCCATTTTGTAGTCTGGATTGTGATTCTAGGTTGCTGTGGTTGAGGTGGTTTTGGAGCTGGCTTTCTAGCACTATCATGACCTGCAGCTTTACATGATTTACAAAATGGTGGCAGCCAATCATACACTGCTTTTGGAAATCAGATGTATATGGAAACTAATTTGAAAATATGTTAAAAACAGGATTGAGCACTGCTTTTGGAAATCAAAATTTAAGAGTTGGAAAATGTTTGATCTTGGTATATGTTGAAGCTTGCAATATGAACTAACCCTAAATGCAATATCAAGTAATTTAAAAAACTAATGCTACCCTAAATAACCCCTAGATCAGGTCTACTTAAACTGGTTCTAAGGTTTATTTTGACTTTTTGTTTGCAACTTAAGTTTGACTAATCTGAGTTTCAGCAGATCAAATCTCACCCTAGATGTAATATTAAGCTGTTTAAACACAAGATTACCCTAGATATGCCCTAAATCTACCAATGCTTAAGGCCACATATTCACAGAACACATATTAAGCCCAGATTTGCAAATTTAAAGAACTTTTGACTTTTAGCTATATAACCTTATGTATTTTATGTTGGTTTTGACTCAAATATACCTAAGTGAGCCTAAGTGCGCAGAAAACTCAAAGATAAAACAACAAGGACACAAAGAACAGGCATGATCCAAACACCTCTTTAATAGGGAGATTACACTATCTTTTTAAGTTTCAAGCTAAAATCTACCAATTTCATGCTCAGAACAGATTACTTAGCTACTTTAAAGTCTAAATGAACAATTTAATTTATCAACTAACAGCAGGAACACAGAAATGCATATTTAGATATTCAAGGCAGTAAACTGATTATTCTAATTAACTAACTTCTACAACTGATCAAGTTAGCTAACAAATAAGGATCTAAAACAGATAATAACAATAAACAGAAATGTAGAGGGAGATTTGGTAGTTGAACCCAGAGTGGCAGCATTCGTTTTTTTACATCACTCATTGTGTGGCTAACTCTAGTTTTAATTGTCAATATGTAGGCCAATTTTGATGTTAGCCAGATTAGCAATCTTGGTCATTTTCAAAAGACGTGTTTACAGTCCATTGGCGTAAAATGGAGGCAGTTTAAGTCTGATTTGACCGGTGAGTACATATATGGTCCAAGCAAAGAAAAATCTCCTTGTGACAAGTATGGTATCTCCGAGGAGGACTGGAGAGATTTCAAAAGGATTCGTGAGGACTCCGCTTGTGAGGTAAAACCGAATACAATGTTTTAAGTTTTTTTTTTAAGTTCAATGCTGAAAATAATGAACGCACAATCAAATAAAATAATTTCTAATTAATAACATAAAATCTGAAATAAAAATGTTTTAAGGTTTTTTTAAAGTTCAATGTGAAAATAATGAACGCACAATCAAATAAAAAATGTTTTAAGTTTTTTTAAAGTTCAATCTTGAAAATAATGAACGCACAATCAAATAAAATAATTTCTAATTAATAACATAAAATCAAATAAAAAAATGTTTTAATTTTTTTTTAAGTTCAATGTCAAAATAATGAACGCACAATCAAATAAAACAATTTCTAATTAATAACATAAAATCGAATAATTTTACAAGAATCAAATAAAATAATTTCTAATTAAGAACCTATTTCTAATTAAGAACATAAAATATGAAAAAATGTTTTGAATTTGAAAATATTTATAAAATTGTTTATGGATTATTTGATACTTGTATCAGAACAAAGAAGTAAGAAACAAGAATTAGCCAAAATGAACATTCCGCATTATATGGCTCGAGGAGGGTACGACTTGGTGGATATACGGAGATGGAGAGGAAGATGAAGGAGCGTCGAGAAGTATCCAAATCAAGAAGATATTGTTATTGATCCTCCGTCTCCACCTACGCGTCATCAAAGGTGGAAGCTTGGTCATACAAAAAGACGGAGGGTACGTCATCCGATGCCACGGGAGATTGTCGAGAGGATTGTAAGTTCTTTTTAAGAATTATTTTTCTTGTAAGAAAAAGAAAAAGCTCCCCTTTTTTGTTGCTAAGTGTTAGCAAACATTAAAAATTTTCAAGATGAAGTATTTGATCTTTTCTATATTCATGTTAGTCGAGGGAATAAAATGTTCTCGGTATTGTAATTGAATTAAAATGGAATTCTATGTAATAAACAGAAAAAATCAAAAAGATCACAAGTACTTATATTTGTTTTACCCACAAATTTAAACATTTCTCTTTACTATTTTCTTTTTAAATATCAAGTCCAGTGGTCACTCCACAAACAGTGGAAATGAAAGGAACTATGATTACACCCGAGAAGCGGCTACACTACACTAACAGGGTGGTCGTAAGGTCATTCGAATATGTCGGGATACCGTCCCAATTATGTTTCTCCCTTGTCTCCCAATATCCACCCATGTACTTATAACAACCGTCCTCATCCTTTTGAAACCATCTCGGTTGCCACCCTCTGCCTTGCAGCCTTCCTTGCTCGCAAATTTTTTCATCTCCTAATTTGAATAAAAGATCTCAAAATAATCTGTAGTTATAACATCCAACTTTCGCACACTAAGGGGGTATTTTTCATTTTGAGAGATATCTGAGGTTTTTATAATTATTAGGATAATTACAAATAAACCCCACGGGTTTAGGCTAATTACACAAAAACAAAGGTTTGTGAAAAACTACCTCCAAAAAAGATCATTCAGGTTTAATTTTGTATCATACTTTATTCCTTTCATAAGCAAACACAATCCAAAAAGCCCCCTTATATTTGTAACACAACAAACCTTGAATTTTTTTTTTTTGTGATTTTCAAAAGCCTCGAGATTTTTAGGTAAATACCTCAAACAATATCAGGGGTTTATCTTGAACTATCCCAAATTATTAAACCTCTGTGGCAGTTTTGTAATATTATTTGCTTTATTAAATGTAAATAACCACTTTTCTACCCAATTATTTTTATCTACATTCTTGTATTGTTTTTTCTCCTTCATCAACTTGTATCAGTTGTTTGCAAATTTCAAAATTTTGTAATATGGTGCCAAATTAAATTTTTGTAGGATGATTTGGAGAAGCAGTATACACAAGGTACCTTCATTCCTGAGGGACGACAGGATATATTGGCGGCTGCCATTGGTAGACCCGAGCACCGGTCGTGTTCGTGGCATTGGTTTTGGTGTGGGTATTCGCGATTACTTTGGACGATCATGTGGATTGACGTCTTAGTAAGTAAAGATGTGTTGGAGCGATTAAGGAAAGAGATCACCCTTGATGTCACAAAGAATTTGAGGAAAGAGTTCGGCCGGACAATGGGTGCTAGTTCCCGGCTGTTGATATTCATATACCGGATGAGGTTACTCGTGTTAGCACGAAGGGGAGTTGTCTTGATGCTATTTCCGGCCCTTCCAGAGAGAGGCTGTGATTTGGAGACACTCATCGAGTTGGATTTTATGTGGACGAGCATCCTCCCCGTCTAGTTGCTATCGGTAGGGTTATTCAGGGCGATTCGACCCTACATTGTGCTCCTTTACCAGCTCATTTGGTTAAGGTAGTGGTTGAGGAGGCCGTAGATGCGTGCTGAAGTCCCCGTGGCGATCGATGAGGTGAGAGTCGTGGGGAAGCTTTAGGTGGATTTATTGCATGGCCACGAGATTTTATTTTCTCCGATTTTTCAAAGGTAAAAATTTTCTTTTTCTTTTAGTAACTACCAAACATTATTGCAAAGTCAATCCAATATAAATTGATTATGATTTCTAATATGGAAAAGATTAAACGCAACCAATATGCGTAGTAACATCCCAAAGGAATGGAAACATGTAGGAATAATAATAAATAAAAATAATAAGCCCTATTCTTTTTTGTTTTATTGACTTTATTGGAGTATATATTTAGATAGTATATATATAAAAATATTTTAACCCCGACATGTATTGACATGTAGAATGGGACTCTCTTTATTTTCGTGATTAATCGGTTCTTTAAAAGATTTATCGACTATGGAGTGAATGATTTGATGAATGAATATTCTTTATTCAATATACAAGAAATTCGCACCAATTCTACTCTTTTTAATATTCAAAAAATAGATATAGGTTCGGGTCATTATTAATGAGTTTATATAGTATTCAATAGATACGTTTATCCTTCATCCTTTCTGAAGTTACAATGGAAAGAAAACAAAATAAATTATTTCAAATTTACTTGTATTTTACACTATACTATATGAAATAGGATATTCAGCGACCAAAGAAGCAGGCTCGTCAGAATGACGGGTCGAGGACCAAAGATGACATCATGAGAGACTTACTTATGGCTGCGTCGAGTATGTACAATAGTCCGATATCAGTGCCGTGGGATACATCTATCTTTGATTGTGGTGGTGATGATGTTCCATTGTACATCTCTCACACTGATATTTTAGAGATCGTTCAAGGAAAGGAGTGGCTTAGTTTATCAGTTTTACAGCTTTGGACTATGTGAGTAATTTTTTTTATGGAATCTTTCTACATTCGTAGTATGTGTGTGTGTACAGTGTGTGTGTGTGTGTGTGTGTGTGTGTTTGTATGTGCTGTGTGTGTGCAGTGTTTGTGTGTGCAGTGTGTGTGCGTATGTGCAGTGTGTGTGTGTTTTTATTGTGTGGCAGTGTGTGTGTGTGTGAAAAGTGTGTTTGTGTGTGTTTGTGTGCAGTATGTGGAGTGTTTTTTTTATATTAATATTTTGCTTAACAAATTAGGTATTTGTCAACTATGAATGTGGGCACGATGGACGAGGTTTTGTATGGATATTTTGATCCTCAATCCATACAAAATATGGGACAGAGGGGAGAGGAGATCTCGAGATATATATCGACGCGTATGCTTGAGTCGAAGAAGCAAATATACATGGGAGCTTACCATCATAAGTAAGATAAAAGATTGTAAATTTCAAAATATTTTCTTTCTAACAAAACTATTTCCTTTTTTTTACAACATACTGTAGTAATATGTTCTTTCTTTCAAATGCATTTATCTATGTAGGCATCATTGGCAACTTCTGGTCATTGTGCAGGCCAAGAGGAACTATTATATGGTTTTGCTCACTACATAGAATGCCAGACACTCGCATTAAGGCCATACTCCAAAAGTAAGATTTTATTTATAATATATTTGCTTTAAAATTTTATATCAACGACTCAATATATTATTGTTACTTTTAAGCAGTGCCGTGACCGCATTCAAGACCATGGATGGTATGCATACAAGTAAATCAAAGCAGGCGGTTAGTTGGATATATCCCAAGGTAATACATTTAATTACATGAGTGTAAATATGTGTGTTTGTGTGTATGAATATTTGAGTGTGTACGACAATATTATTTTTGGAAACACGAATTATTTTGGGATAGACGTGGTTAACGTCGTAAGGATCTTCTCCCTTTGGGATAGATGTTAACTTTCGTCTTAAGGATCTTCTCCCAACATATCGTGTATGAAGTGTCCATTTGTTTGTGTTGGTTTTTTTTTTCTATGCAGTGTTTTTTTTTCAGATCTTTTTATTCATTGGAACTGTCTGTCACAAACCAACCCATATTTATTTATAGACACATGTTTTTCTTTGAAATGATGTACGTGTTGATTTTTGCAATAATTATCACGTAGTGTGACATGACTATACCAATTATCTCAATTCATCGTAGTCTATGTAACTGAAAAAACCTGTGCTGGAATTCACGTGGTGTAATTTGCCACTTTGTTTATTGAATGAATTTGTAGTGTTAATTAATTTTAGACAACTAATTGACACTATAATCTTCATGTCACCGACCTCAATATAGTTGGGA
Source organism: Orobanche coerulescens (assembly GCA_033398695.1). NCBI lineage: Eukaryota > Viridiplantae > Streptophyta > Magnoliopsida > Lamiales > Orobanchaceae > Orobanche > Orobanche coerulescens. Next base: position 85,916,360 of record CM065809.1, read on the forward strand.
TTAAGGTGCAATTGATGATGATGATGATACTTAGTTACATAAATTTTGCCTTACAACTTCATTGCTCACCATTATTATGGTCAGGGTTTAAACCCCCAGTCTTTCAATTACTCATCCCTCCTCTACCCCAACTCACTGAAGAAAAACTTCATAGTTGCTGCATTTGGTTGGCTGGTTAATTAAGACAGCGAGCCCTTTCATCTGTAAGTATTCCATAGTGAGGAAATGAAGAAACTGAATAGAACATGTCAGTATGAATGTGGTATGATCTATGAATATTTTAGCAAAAGCCGAAAAATGAGGAATTAGATTGGTGACTGTAATATATGAATATTCTGTCGACATACATGATTATCCAGGTCTTGTTCAAATTTTGATTTGCTCATTTAATGTGGTTCATTGGCTTGTAACAAAAACACACAATAAAACAGGTGCTGGATTTAGAATGGGTATAACAAATACTGACCTGTAGTTAATATAATATAAGGAGTGTGAAGAAGAATTTGAGTCAACATGTTAAGGTTCTTCACTTTCACGCTATTGTTTTTCCGAATGATGGCACTGAAAAAGCGGTTTTTTCAAGTTGCCCAGTGCTTGAAGATTTGGTGCTATATGGATGTGTTTTCAGTAGGGTTTGTGTCAAGTTCGATGTTTTTAATCAGAACCTCAAACGACTCACATTGATGTGTATCAGTCCAGGAGAGCAAAAACGGCCTGTTGTGCAGTGTGTGTGTTTGGGTTGTTTTTTTTTTCTTTTTTCTGTTTGTGCAGTGTGTGTGTTGTGTGTGTTTATGTTTGTGTTTTTTTTTTTATGTTTGTGTGTGTATTGTGTTTATGCTGTGTGCAGTGTGTGTGTGTTTGTGTTGTTGTTTTTCTTTTTTTTTTTCTGTTTGTGCAGTGTGTGTGTGCTGTCTGTGTTTTTTTTCTTTGTGCATTGTGTGTTTGTGTCAGTGTGTGTTTTTGAACTGTGTATGTTGTGTACGTGTTGATTTTATTTACTGAAAGCGACTCATATAATTGTGTCTTATTTTGTTTTAGTGTAATAAACAAAATGGAGGTTGGGAGTGTGGTTATTATGTTATGCACTGGATGTCGACTATCGCCCGAGCGCGTATTTTGGATGGTTGGATGGAGGTAGTATATTTTTTACTTGAAGTGGTGATAAAACTGTTTACTCTTTTACATTTAAAGTTTGTTTATTATACGTTTATATGTGCAGATGTTTGATGATGTTGGAGCACTGTCTGAAGATGTTTTTGATAAAATTCGAGTTGATTGGGGACTTTATTTCTTGGAGGTGCGAAATCGTCTCGCGACATGATTTTGGTGTTTTTGTGTGAATACATTGGATATTTGTATGAATTATTTGGGATGAATTGGGATTTTTGTATTATCTTTTTCAATGTATCGGTGGTTCAATGAATTTGGTGTTGGTTATTGGATATGTGTATGAATTATTTTTGGATGAATTGGGATTTTTGTATTATATTTTTCAATGTATTGGTGGTTCAATGAATTTGGTGTTGGTTAGTTCTTTTCGGTGTGTTTGGATTCGATGAATTGGTGGTTTATTGATTAGTTTGATCCGATTCAGGTACTGGATTGTGCAAAATAGGCCAAAAACTGGATAAAACGATTTATATTTTAACAGCGGTTCCTCATAACCGCTGTTAATTCTTACACTTAACGGCGGTTTGATAACCGCTGTGGAGTGTCAGATTTAACAGCGGTTACCTTCAACCGCTGTTATTTCTCACATTTAACAGCGGTTTAATAAAACCGCCGTAAGATATGATAAAATTCAACGGCGGTTCTAGAACCGCCGTTAAGAGCAAGTTTAACGGTTAATAAAACCGCCGCACTGGCAAATTCAACGGCGGTTTTAAAAACCGCTGTTAATATCAACGGCGGTACATATAACGGCGGTTTTTAAACCGCCGTTAATTAGGCATTTTAACCGCTGTTAAAAGCCAGTTTTGTAGTAGTGGATCACTCACAAGTGATAACCAATATTCAAGGATCATTAATATATGTTCTCAGTGTGTTAGAGGGGTGATTAAAGCTCTCTGGCCTCTCAAGAATGAAGAATGGGCGAAAGAAATGAAAGCCAAAACGGGTTGTTGTCCCATTTATAATGATCTGCATTTTAACAAGTTAGCGCACGCTACTAAGCTATCCATAGCCTGCGCTAATAAGAGTTGACTTGAATCTGCCCGTGTTCATCCGCGGAATCTTATCCGACCCATGTCGGCCGGGCGCATGTGCTAGCCGTCCTGCTCAATAATTGAGTTCTTAGCGCACGCAACTCCTACATGCATAGCGTGCGCTAGTAGTAGCCCGATAGCGCGCGTTAAGCTACATTCTTAGCGTGTGATATCACGAGTTTGCATGAGAAATTTTGCATGATGTTATACTAAAGTACAAGGGTGCCAATGCAAGAAATATCATACTCCAATAATCAAAACCACAAATCCGAATAATACAGGGTTCGAATACAGGTAAAATACACAGTAATAAATCCGGATATTACATACTCTCCTACTAAAAAGGAGTTTCGTCCCGAAACTCAAGACGGAGATAACTCGGGATATCTGGACTTCATGCCATCTTCCGTTTCCCATGTGGCTTCTTCCACTCCATGGCGTGACCATTGAACTTTGACCAAAACGACTGGTTTGTTCCTCAACTGCTTAACTCGACTCTCGAGTATCTTGACTGGTCTTTCTTCAAACGTCCCATCTTGAGCAACTTCGATCTCGCTGAAATCAATGACATGACTAGGATCTGGTATATACCTCCGTAACTGGGATACGTGGAACACGTTATGAACATGGCACAATGACGGCGGCAATGCCAATCTGTATGCTAACTCTCCAACTCTCTCAAGGATCTCAAATGGTCCGATATATCTCGGACTCAGCTTTCCTTTCCTTCCGAAACGAAAGATCCCTCGAGTAGGAGAAACCTTCAACAGTACGTGGTCTCCAGTACTGAACTCCAATGGGCGACGACGTACGTCTGCGTAAGATTTCTGGCGACTTTGGGCGGTTAACAGCCTTTCATGAATCAAGACTATCTTCTCTCGAGTCTGTACGATCATCTCTGGTTCTGTCCCGATAAAGTCTGATTCCCAACATAGGGGCGATCTACATCTCCTCCCGTATAATGCCTCAAACGGTGCCATCTTAATGGAAGCATGCCAACTATTATTGTAGGTAAATTCAATCAACGGTAGGTGAACTTCCCAATTAGTTGACCAATCTAAGGCACAAGCCCTCAGCATATCTTCCACTGTTTGAATAGTCCTCTCTGACTGTCCATCAGTCTGTGGTGATAAGCTGTGCTGAAGTTCAATTCGGTCCCCAAGGCCTTATGAACTGCTTTCCAAAAGTGAGACACAAAACGGCCGTCTCGATAAAAAACAATGGTTTTCGGCATACCATGCAATCGAACTATCTCCGAAATAAATACTCGTGCTAATTTCTATGGTCCCCATGTGTCCTTAATGCCTAGGAAATGAGCTGATTTGGTTAAACGATCAACTATCACCCAAATCATGTTCATTCCCGTCTTGGTCCTCGGCATATTAGTGATAAAGTCCATCGATATGTCCTCCCACTTCCATTCAGGAATCGGGAGCGGCTTCAACATTCCGGCAGGCCGTTGATGCTCGATCTTAACCTGCTGACAAGTCAAGCATTTCGAAACATAGTCCGCTACATCTTTCTTCATGTTGCCCCACCAGAAATTTTGCTTCAAGTCCTTATACATTTTACTGGTGCCCGGGTGGATACAATAGGGCGAACTATGAGCTTCCTTCATAATCGTCTGTTTCAGAACATCGATATCAGGAACGCAGAGTCGGTTTTGGAATCTCAAAATTCCATCATCATGAATTAGGAATCTGGGGGCCTTTCCCTTGATTACTTCATCACGTAACCGAATCATCAGAGGATCATCCGCCTGTCTGGATTTGATTTCTTCGGTTAATGATGAAGTTAATTCCATTACGCACAGTTGTCCTTGGACTCTTTGTAACCACACTTCAATTCCTTATCGAATCATCTCTCGTTGAAGGCTAAGTTGGGAGGTCAGCGTTTCTAGCATTTGAATAGAAACAGGCTTGCGGCTGAGTGCATCGGCTACTACATTCGCTTTGCCTGGATGATACAAAATCTCCAAGTCATAGTCCTTAATCAGCTCTAACCATCTTCTTTGCCGCATGTTCAATTCCTTCTGACTGAAGATGTATTTGAGACTCTTGTGATCCGTAAAGATCCGGTGCTGAGTCCCGCATGCATAATGCCTCCAGATCTTCGAAGCAAAAACTACTGCTGGTAGCTCCAAATCATGTGTTGTGTAATTCACTTCATAAGGTTTCAGCTGCCGTGAAGCATAAGCGATCACCTTGTCATTTTGCATTAATACGCATCCGAGTCCTTGGTTCGAAGCATCACTGTAAACTATGAATCCTCCAGTCCCCTGTGGAAGTGATAGAACCGGTGCCGTCGTCAATATCTTCTTTAATTCGTCAAAACTAGTCTGACACGACTCGTTCCACTCGAACTTTTGAGTTTTCTGCAGGAGTCGAGTAAGTGGGCGGGAGATTTTGGAAAACCCTTCCACGAACCGACGATAATACCCAGCAAGTCCTAAGAAACTTCGGACTTCTTTCACTTTCTTTGGAGGTTTCCAATCCATAATTGCTTTGATTTTCTACGGATCTACTCGGACTCCTTCTGCTGATACCACATGACCGAGGAACATTACTTCTTTTAGCTAGAATTCACACTTAGAGAGTTTTGCGTACAGTTGCTCGCTTCTCAAAAGTTCTAGTATAATCCGCAAATGCTGTGCATGCTCTTTCGGGTTCTTAGAATACACCAGAATGTCATTAATGAACATGACCACAAATTTATCCAAATATTCGATGAACACTTGGTTCATCAACTGCATGAATACAGCAGGTGCATTAGTGAGACCAAATGGCATCACTACAAACTCATAGTGTCCGTAGCGAGTTCTGAATGCTGACTTTGGAACATCAGATTCCTTAATCCTCAGTTGATGGTATCCTGATCTCAGATCGATTTTAGAAAACACTGTTGCTCCTTGCAACTGGTCAAACAGATCATCAATCCGTGGCAACGGATACTTGTTCTTAATCGTCATCTTGTTCAGCTCTCGATAGTCGATACACAGTCGAAGCGATCCATCCTTCTTTCGGACAAAAAGGACTGGCGCTCCCCAGGGTGAAACACTTGGCTGAATATAGCCTTTGTCCAGTAACTCCTCCAGTTGCTTCTTCAGTTCATACATTTCAGTAGGTGCCATACGATACGGCGCCTTAGATATTGGTGTAGCTCCGGGTTCCAGCTCAATGGTAAATTCTACATCCCTTCGTGGAGGTAGCCCAGGTAACTCGTCAGGAAATACATCTGGAAATTCGTTCACAACAGGGATAGATGAAAGTTCCACAATTTCGTCTTCTTTCTTCATTGCATAGCACCAGTACCCGATACAGCTCTGTTTCAACAATTTGACAGCTTTCATTGCTTTGATCAACTTTCCTGAGCTTCCTGGTTTCCATCCTTCAAACAGTACTTCGGAGCCATCATCAGCGATCAGCGAAATATTCCTCCTTCGGTAATTTACAATTGCTCCATAACGATTAAGCCAATCGTCTCCGAGTATTAGGTTATCTCCTTGCATTTCTATCACAATTAGATTTGAGAGCCACTCCCTACCCCCAAATAATACAGGAAAATCTCTAGTCTCTAAGTTCCCAACAATCCTCTCTCCACTCGGTAAACCAACAACATAAGGTTCACAAGTATGAAAACCAGCAATATTCAAACGATTTACACAAGACAAAGATATAAAAGAATGCGTAGGTCCTGTATCGAATAAAACGCTACCGGCCAGGAAAGGATGCGGGCCGGTGCACTGATGCGACAGCAGCATCCTGATCGTCTGTCCTCCTCATCTCATCAGACGTGGGGGAACAGATCCGGCACTCGATGTCCCCTTTCGGTCCCATTGTCCTCTACCTCGTCCGCGGCCAAAATTTTGAGGCGTCTGAACACTTTGCTGCGTCTGTTGGATACTGGCTTCCTTCTGAACTGGCTGTGATGAACGTTTTCCATTATATTTGGTGGCGTCCTTGCAAAACGTCGCATGGTGCCCTTCCTGTCCGCAGTCAAAACATGTAACTGGGGTGCGCAAACAATCGCGCCAAAGGTGGCCTGGGCGACCACAATTAAAGCACTTCCTAGCTGTATCCGTCGTGGCTGAAACTGTTCCGTAATTCTTTCCGCTCTTATATGGGTGCGGAGGTTTCTTGAAAGAAAAAGAAGACTGGGCCTTGCGGGGACCACTGCTCTTGTGCTCTGTAAAAGTACCAAATACTTTCTGTTTCTTCGACTCCATAAACTTCTCCATTGCCGCTTCTTTTATTTCGTACGCCAACGCCTTATCCTGGTATTGGCGGAGTACATTCAAAACCGGACATGTACCTCTGGATTTCTGGTTTCATTCTCATTTCAAAATGAATCATCATCTCCGCATCTGTTCTGACCAGATGTCGAACAAATGCTAATTGCTGGTTAAACGTCTTAATAGTCTGGGATACGGGTTCATCTGATGGCTGAGCGGAGAAAAATTCTCGAATTTTGGCTTCCCTCATAGGACGAGGGCAATACTGAGCTTCCATCATCATTTTAAATTCCGTCCAATCGGCATCATGATCTGCAGGTCGGATAGCTTCCCACCACTCGGATGCTTCCTATCGAGAAATCTTGGGCAATAGGAGCTCTCCTGTCGTCCGGGCAATTAATTCCAGCAAAAATTTTCTCCAGTTCCTTCAATCAATGGTCCCAAGTGGGAGTCTCGGAAAAGCCGTCAAATTTGGGTGATTTCATCTTTGCCACCTCTTGTAACCATCGGTCACCTCGATTTCCCATTTCTGGAATCCTTTGTTGTCCATCTCCCTGCTGAATTCCTGCCGCCACTTGCATTCGGTCCACGACCTGAGCGAACTGAGTCATCTAGTTCACGACTTGACGAAGGATTTCTGGTACACCAGGTTCCTGTTCGTTATTGATGGATTGTTGCGGCTCTCCTGAGCTATGACTAGCCTGATTAGAAGGCGACGCCTCCCTTTCAGCATTCCTTCATCCGCGTCCACGACTGCGACCACGTCCACGTCCGCCTCTCAACATACTGTAAGCATAAGTACTTAATATACATGAAACAACATTGTTCTAATGTTCAAGTATAAAAAGTACAACATGTAAAGAACGAGATAGAGTTTAGGAACTTACAACCACTGTTCGCATGAAGACGTAAGCAGTACAGTGATGTCATTCACGGCCGGTTACCTCAAAAGACGTAAATGACCCCTATTTTAACCCAATGGCCAAGATATCCAAAATCTTAGCTCTGATACCATATTCTGTAACACCCCCGATATATTCAGGAATATTACAGCGCCATAAATCCTTTACATAAGAATTTACAAGGCCGAATAAAGGAAATGACAATAACAGATACCAGTTTATGAAATTTCTGAAATAAAATTCAACCGACTGGTTCAAAACCGAAATTACAAATATTCCAAGAAGAGTTATTATTACATCACTAAAATTCAAACATTATAAATCGACGACGTACTCGAGTACTTAATAAAATAACCAACAATTAATAGACAGTAAACCCGGCCGGAACATCACTCTGCACCCTCGTCGTCATGCATCTCCATTGGTTGTTTCCCCGCTCTCCTGGATCCTGAACATACACAAATGTTCACCCCCGAAGGGGTTAGCACAACGATGCTAGTACAAGTACAATAATCATACAACAGTGATATAATCAATAATTATATCATAACAAGTTTCTCCAACGAGAATATCCACAACACATATCATATCATAACAGTTTCAACATACTGATGGTATTCCAACGATCCAGCGCACACAGCTATAGATTCCCATGATGATCCCGTCAGACCAACACATGGTGGAACTACCTGTCCAACGATCCAGTAGCAAGCGACTATAGATTCCCATGATGATTCCTGTCGGATCAACGCATGGTGGACATATATTCACAACATATTTACACGATACAATCACATCATAATTGTCATAATATAAACAATTCTAATTAGAGTACTTACCTCGGTTCGTTGACAAGAATACACTTCCACAAATATCAAAATAATCGAAGGTCGTCCCCTTCGATCAATCACGTGTTAAGCTCGAACCTTAACAACAGAAATAGCACAGAATTCATTTCATGCCGTACGAACGTCTAACAATTCAACAATTACGGTAGGAAGTCCTTAATATGCAATCTGCCTGGATAGATTAACGCACGCTACGCATCCTATGTAGCGTACGTTAATGCTACTCGTTAGCGCACGCAATACACACAGCCTAGCGTACGCTAACCATGCACAAGGTACCTCACCGTCGCCAATCGACTACTTTGATGACTTAGCGCACGCTAAGTTGCAAATGTGGCGTACGCTAAACATACACGATAGCGCACGTTAATTAACGTAGCTTAGCGCACGCTAAGAGTGCATGGCAGTTCACTGGAGGGCAGCAGATTATACAAATGGTGATGAAGTAAACGAATTCCTTGGTGGTTTGATGTTTGTTATCTGACTTAATGTTATGTTCATAATCCTTATGAATGATCTCAAGGATAATAACAACTTTGAGATGCAAGTATACGTATAATCGTCATAACACCATAATCCATCTTGATTACAATTCTCATGCGAAGTTGGTGATCTCCGGTTGATGTATTAGATTCTACTATCATTATACATATTCAGACTTCATCTTGAGGTGAACTAACAATTCCAACATATACAAAAGAATATTTCCTAAGATGATTCTTCCTTTAAGTTCTTATAACATCACCTCCAATTCATGATCACAAAGATAACATAAATCATACGGATTGTTAACTTCAGAATGTTTCTCTCATCATTTGAAGTACTAGGATTCTGACTTCAAGGTTCTAACAATAATATCGTAATTGTAGACATTCCAATCTTCTAAACATGATGTTGTTGAATAATTCACTAATGAAATTCAATATCTCGTTAACATGATCATCATATCCCTTGGAATCCAAATCTAAGACTGGTGATAGGTTGAACATACCTTAATATGCCGAAATCACTGAACCACAAGGTAGAATCCGACTCCGGTTGGTTATGTGCCACTCCAAGGTGTTACTTCTTTTCAATGATCACTCACAAGTGATAACCAATATTCAAGGATCATTAATATATGTTCTCAGTGTGTTAGAGGGGTGATTAAAGCTCTCTGGCCTCTCAAGAATGAAGAATGGGCGAAAGAAATGAAAGCCAAAATGGGTTGTTGTCCCATTTATAATGTTCTGCATTTTAACAAGTTAGCGCACGCTACTAAGCTATCCTTAGCGTGCGCTAATAAGAGTTGACTTCAGAACTGTCCAGGTTCATCCGCGGGAATCTTATCCGGACCCATGTCCCGGCTGGCGCATGTGCTAGCCGTCCTGCTCAATAATTGAGTTCTTAGCGCACGCAACTCCTACATGCATAGCGTGCGCTAGTAGTAGCCCGATAGCGCGCGTTAAGCTACATTCTTAGCGTGCGCTATCACGAGTTTGCATGAGAAATTTTGCATGATGTTATACTAAAGTACAAGGGTGCCAATGCAAGAAATATCATACTCCAATAATCAAAACCACAAATCCGAATAATACAGGGTTCGAATACAGGTAAAATACACAGTAATAAATCCGGATATTACATGCTCATCTTTGCCGGCCGCGGCCGATCCGGCGATCCAGTTACGCTCTATTTCTTCGCGATCCCGTCTTTTCCGAATTCGATTACAATTTTATACAAAATAAAATACATAGAACTTACATCAAGATTTACACGAAAAAATAAAACCACCTAGAACTACCCGCGGATTTTCTCACAGGAAAAACCATTACATGCCTCAAAAAACGGGCCAAACCAACAATTGCATAATTAATAAAATAAATAAATAAATACACCATTCATATAAACCATGATAATTAGATCATATCACCTGTAAGAACACATTTAGCAAAATATTCCAACATCAAAATATATGAATATTTAAATTGTTATCAATTAATCACTAAAATTAATTAAAATAGCAAAATCCTAAAAATCCGGCTCCGATACCAATTGTTGGGAAGTAAAACGCAGCGGAAGCGAAGTTTGGGAAAGTTGATGATAGCGTTTTACGCATCTACGAGCATTAGATCTATTTAGGCATGCTAATTAATTAATTACTAAGACTAATAAGCAATTTAAATATTATTTATTATTTATTAATTAAATATGTTGATAATTAAAATATCCTAATCTAGATCCAAGATCATAGGATATTACCTTTTGAAGCGTGTTGGTTACTTCTGTCTTGATCGCCTTGTATTTCTACCTTTAAATCTTCTAGAGTATGATCCACCTTGAACCGGACGTTGTGTGGGCAACGAGCTACCGAATCTTGTTTGGACAACCTTGGGATCGGCCAATTTCACCTTTGTATGTGATCACTATATTTTTCTTTGCTCTCTAGTATTTTATGAACACTCTAAGCAAATTAATTGTGTTATCTAAATTGTAGAATCAAAGACACAAGTCTAGATCTACTATTAAACACAAGAGGAAAAAATTGATCACACAACCTCACTAAACATATACAAAAATCGGCCAACCTCCCCATATGTCCTATTTATAGGCTCTTGGACTACTACTAGGGATCCAAAGGAGGATTATGGAAGGACTCCCAATTAATTCATCTTACCTTATTAGGACTCTTCCTAATATATGATGAATCTATTAATATCAACTTAGTCCACTAAAAAGTTGATATTGCACTTCCTACCAAAATCCCAAATTACGAAATTGGGCTCCTTATTAAATATATTATTTCCTGTGTTGAAGATATCGAATGTCCATTAATTAATTATAAGCTACTCACAACTTTAATTAATTAATATCTTATATATCGGAATTAAATCCACCTGCAGGGTTTATTATAATAATCATTATCGAGCTCCTCAAGGGGACATCATCAACCCGCACGAGTCGGGACATGATTTCTAGTAATAATAATAATTGTCGTATAAACAATATTATTGCCCAAGATACGAGGCTTATTGAGTCGATCATTTTGACTCTCACCTATGATAAATCAAAGCAATAATTATTATAAATACACAATTAAATATTATATATTTAGAATTAAGAAATAATAATTATCCGAGATTTACGTTCTTCTTACAGTCAGTACAGAAAACACTATCTCACCTCGATCCTGTTCAACGTATGCAAATACGCTCATGTATGCTAATAGTCAAGACCAACTATTCTCAAGCATACACTACAACCCTTTATATAATTTGTCTAATAATTATATAGGTTGTGAACTATTATATTATTTTATAAGGCACCGATAATGTGATCTTCCGTGTGACACCAACACACCACATTATCTACAATATAAAATAATTAGACATTTCATTTGCATAACCATAACATGAATAAATATGCAAATCATGTGATTAAATGTAATTAATATCCTCATAGGTAGTAACAGGGAAATTAGGTAGTGCAAGCATAAAGTATGCTTTGCAGTATACAATCCTAACATTGTAGGTGTTCGAGGTCTATCGGAGGATCCGTGTTCATAGGGGTGTTCGGTAGCGGTTAAAGAGGCAAGTATCTTGCTATATGAATTGTGTTTTGTGGATAGAAACTTTGTGTTAGGTTTGTGATGAATTGTTCTGCCTTCGTGAATATGCTTCATATGATTTGATAAGTGTGCGCAATTGATGGTAGTGATGATGTTTGTCACTTGGTTAATGTCGTGTAATGGTCTTGGTTGTGTTAATCATGTGGTTGATGTTGTGCGTGATTGGTCATGGTTGAGTTATCGTGATGATCGTGACATTTGTGTCGGTTTGATTACATATTTGAATATGTATTACGGTGTATTGTTGATTGGTTTGATTTATTGATGACAATGTTTGTTACTTGCGGTGATGTGTTGAGTTGATCAATATGAGTTGGGTCGTAATAATGTGTGTTCCAGGTAAGGTCCGACGAGACCTATGGAGTTCGGTACATGATGTGTACGAACAAGATGTGTATTCCAAGTAGGGTCCGTCGAGGCCTCTGGAGTTCGGTACATGATGTGTACGAACGATGTATGTTGTCCAGGTAGGGTCCATCGAGGCCTCTGGATTTTGGTACATGACGTGTACGAGCAACGCGTGTGGGTCAGGTAGGGTTCGTCGAGGCCTCTGGAGTTCGGTACATGATGTGTACGAACAATGATCGTATAACAGTGATTGTTTGGATAACGTTTTAAAACATGAGTCACGAACTCATGATGATATCTTAACTAGTGTGTTTTGAAATGAGAATCGGGCTGAGACCCTAACATTATCGAAAAGGTTTTGTAAATCGGGACTTGAGGTCCAAAAGAATTTCTACTTTAAAAAAATCCCTGAGCTAATGAGTTCCTTTTCAAATATTGCCTGCTGGAATTCGAAATTCTAGAACTTCTCGGGAATATTTTGATAGTTGATTTCCGTGGTAAATTCGTAGTTGCTATTTACTTGTTGCATTTCATATCGTATTATACTTGCACTAGTAAAACAGTGGAGTTTTACTAACCCTCTTATACACAACAACCCACATTCACAACTCATCTCACATGAGAGATGTCTTTCAAGTCATTGTCATCTATTATAAAATGGAAACAAAAGACCAAAAGGAAGGTGTGTGGAAGGAGGGCGGCCATCATGGAATAATCAGACGAGTTCGGTTCGTTTGGGACTCCTATGAGTCTAAACAGATAAACTCCGATTCCGTTCCAATGTATTTATATCAATTAATTAATCCAATTAATTAATCATATCAAATACATTATAACATAATTATTTTCTCCAAGAAATAATTATATACAAGAATTAAATTAATCACCACTAATTTATTTAATTCATTAGGCCGTAAATTAATTTATCCAATAAATCAATTTAGACATCTAATGTCCCAAATTAGATATCCAATATCTAATATTCATAATGTGAGAATAAGCTCGATTCATTCCGTCGTTAATCCTATTGCACGACTCGGTAGGTCCGTCTCAATCAACAATGGGAGGAACCAAAGAGTAGTAGCACCACCTAGCCAGCCTGGCGGCTTACACTGTACCCCAACTGAGAACGAATGATTGGGATCATTCAAGAACCATTCTGTCGTGAATACCAGTATACGTATAAACCCTTTTCTCAAATGTCCCGATCAAGTTATAGGGTCACGGTCAGTCAAACCCTATCTGTACTTGACGCTATGAATGCGTTAATGCAAATCGAGATCATCGAGCTCTCGTGTATCTAATACAACTAGCTCCAATGCTTTGGCCAAAGACTTATGATCTCATCTGCCAATAACCGCATAGGACATATAACCCGTTCACTAACAGGAGAAATAATTCTATCTTGGTATTCAGTAGACCTGCTACTTGCCCGTCAAGATGCACGTCGAGGTTGACCCCCACCTTCCGGTTTACAGGGTCAAACTACTCTAATGAAAATCTTGACGTCATAAGCACATCCCTACTAAATCCTCAAGTCTAAGGTTCACGAATACCTATCACAGCCTTTCGATTCCGTCATTGACTGTCCCGGAGTGAAATTCGTGTGACGAATCGAGGGTGAGTCGGTTCGAGTATACTAATCCAATTAGCATACCTATAACGTGTGCTCCCACTAACTATTAGTGTTCGACATGCACTCTCCATATCAAAGAACACGTCATACAAGTCTTCACATAAACTTAACGCCCAGTCAAGTTTCATCGACTTGCGAACGATTAAGTATTTGAGCTATAAACCTTTCCAGTGCCGTGGAACGTTTTGCTCTCAAATACACGGACTAGTTTCTATATGTATATTTACTAGTTAGGAATGCCAGTAACTACCAGTAAATAAAGAAACATCAATTGTCTTATATTAATGATTTACATAATAACAAGTACAATGCCCTCACTCAACATCCTCTGAGTGGCATTCGAGGGCATACTCCCAACAATCTCCCACTTGCACTCAATGCCACACACTATGGTATCTAATACCCATGTTCTCCAGATTATTCTCCAAGCTAATCTGAGAATGTGGCTTGGTCAGTGGATCAGCGACGTAGTCGGCTGACTCTACTCTATGCAGCAAAACGTATCTCTTTGCGAACAAATTCTCTTACGAGATAATACTCTCTCTCAATGTGTTTGGTACTATTGTGAAACCTCGGCTCCAAGTCATGTGCTACTGCTCTGGCAGCGCAGCACAAGGTGTCACGTGAAGTTTACCCAGTAACTTCTAAATCCTTCCTTTGGAGGACTCCGAGGCCGCTTTATACTCAGCCTAATAGGTGGAATTAGCAGTCGCGCGATACTTGGCACTATGCCAAGATACTGCTCCTCTATTAAGAGTTAATGTAGCCAGAAGTAGACATAAAACCATCTTTCTGTCCTTGGAAGTCCAATACAGTGAATCCCATTACATTCAGTTCTCAACCGCCGTATTTAAGAACCAGGTCTCTAGTCCTTATAGAGTACTTGAGAATGTTCTTTTATGGCAGTCTAATGTTCCCTAACTGGGTTAGCCCGAAACCTACTAACCACGCTCCCAGCATACGCAATGTCAGGTCTCGTACACAATAAAATATATATAAGGCTACCCAAATTCCGAAGCATATGGTATATTACTCATTTCCTTTCATTGTTCCTCACTATGAGGACACATCTTCAAGGTGAGTTTTATTCCATGTCGCATCGATAGGAACCTTCTTTTAGAATAATCCATCTTAAATCGCTTTAAGATTTTATCTATATAGAGGGCTTGGGAAAACTTATCATTCTCTTCGATCTGTCCTAGTAGAGTTGAATCCCAAGAATATAGGTTTCTTCTCCCAAGTCTTTTATGGAGAAATTACACGAAAGTCAAACTTTCACAGAACTAAGCATTCCAACATCATTTCCAATTAGTAGAATGTCATCTACATACAGTACTAAGAATGTGATCTTGCTCCCACTAACCCTCTTGTATACACAAGGTTCCTCTTCATTTTGCACGAAGTCAAACTCTTTGACTGTCTCGTTAAAACGAAGGTCCCAACTACATGAAGACTGCTACAGTCCATTTCATGGAGTCTACATCCACCATTGCTAGGTCATTGGTCGCGGGTCGGTCTCTTGTTTATCACCTGGAACCTCGTGGAAACCCAGTTCCTCTAAGTGCATAAAACTATACCTCTTAGGTAATTGAGACACCCTACCAGACCTACGAGGTGGTTGTACTTGTGTTACAGAAGGTTCGGTTCCAATTTCTTACACAGGTGTCTCCTGAGGAGTTTCATTGTATTCTTCCGAAGAAATATTTCTACCTGCTCTGCCTTCCTGAATGAACTCATCTTCCAGGAAGTGTGCATGCAAAGCAACAATGATCTTTTGATCTTTGGGAATGTAGAATAGATAACCCATCGCCTCAGATGGGAATCCAATAAAATGTCTCCTCACGGACCTCGCTTCCATTTTGTCCACCTTAGTCTCCTTGACATAGCCGGGACATCTCCAAATCCTAATGTGATTAAGACTTGGTTTCCTGCCCTCCCACATCTCATGTGGAGTTTTAGAAACAGATTTGGAAGGACATCTGTTCAAGATATATGCAACATTCAGGAGTGTATAGCCCCATAGGTAAATCAGTAAGTCAGTATAGCCTAACATGGAACGAACCATGTCCAACAAGGTCTGGTTCCTTTTTTCTGACACACCATTTAACTGAGGAGTGCCTGGAGGTGTTAGTTGTGACAATATTCCATGTTCCTTCAGGAACTTGTCAAACTCTGTACTCATATCCTCGCCACCTCGGTCCAACTGAAGTGCTTTGATATGATTTCCAGTTTGTTTCTCGACTAGGGCCTTAAATTCCTGGAATTTCTCAAAGGTCTCGGATTTACGTTTCATTAAGTACACATAACCATACCTAGTATGATCATCTGTAAATGTAATGAAATACTGATATCCATCACGTGCTGCTTCCAAAGCACTACAAACGTCGGTAAAGATTAATCCCAGTTTATCAGCGGCTCTTTCAAAAGTCCCTGTGAAGGGGGACTTAGTCATTTTGCCTTTAAGGCAAGATTCACAAGTAGGAAAGGGATCCAATCCCATTGGACCCATAAGTCCATCTTTTTCCATTTTGTAAACTTTGATCTGACGAACATGACCAAGTCTAAGATGCCATTTCAAAACTTGATTGGTTTTATCCCTAACATGTTTTCTAGTCATAGTATTCACAACTATTTGTTGCTGAGATTTAAATGATACAATCCATTTAACAATATAGGATTACCCACTAGTTTATTTCTGAAATAAATTTTGCAGGAACCATCACCAATGAAAAATGAAAAGCCTTTTCGGTCCATGACCGGAATGGATACAATGTTTTTGTGACCCTTGGGCAAAACAAGTACATCTTCTAAAGTCAAAACAAAGCCAGATTCTAAACCCAAAAGAAGTGATCCTATGTCGGTTGCCTCGACACTATGCCCGCTTCCGACTGTGATCATAACTTCGCTAGCTTCAAGCTTCCTACTTTGTTCCAGATCCTGATTCACGGTACAAATATGAGAACTAGCCCCAGAATCCAATATCCAGGAAGTAGAAAATACAGTAGCAGAACAATTTGTTTCCAAAACTAAAAGTTCTGTACCTGAAGTGCCATGAAGAATCGGACAGTCTCTAGCCCAGTGGCCCATCTCACCGCACTTGAGACAAGCATCCGTCTTCTTAATGTTCTTCGGAACCGTTGGGGCCTTGCCCTTGCCCTTGAAGTCCTTGACATGTGGTCCAGTCTGCTTCTTGGTCTTTTTATTCTTGTTCTTACACTACACCAGAATCCCGGTTTTGTGACTGTAAAAAACTATCACAAATGGCAAAAACAGTCACAAATGACTGTCATAAAATCACTAGTCACAAGTTTTTTTTGTGACTGTCAAAAACAGTCACAAAACAGTGGCAAAACCTCATTTATATTACTTTACAATACCACTTTTTATGGCAGTCACAAATATCATTTATGACTGTCATTAGTAGTCACGAAATTCATCTTTTGTGACAGTCATTAGCAGTCACGAATTTTAACTTTCATGACTTCCATGGCCAATCACAAATATCATTTTTCTTGACTATCTTGTGACTGTTTTTAGAAGTCACAAATATTGAAAAAATACAAAAAAAAAAATAATAAAACCCCATTTTCTCTGAATGCAATCTAATTATTTTCACAATGAATTCATAATACAATCCAAACATATTTCTCAAAGTATTCACACAACACTCCAATTAATTTTTACAAGACATAAAAATCACAATGTAATGCTCAAAATTAACATGTACTGAACGGAATGAAGTCAATAAAAAGAGAATTCCGTCTTATAGTTAATAATGTACTTCTATCGTAAATCTCAGCTACATGCTTCCGACCTTCCTGCGCGATGGTTTAAAATATCAGTGTGGGAATATTTTAAGCATTTTGGCAGTGAAAATGTTTAAATGTTTCCTATGCCTATTATAGGCCTTTGTCCTGCTGATGAAATTTGTACAGCTTTCTACATCTCGTTCACGTTCGTAGGGCTGCTGTATTATCCGAATAAAAAGAGCGATGAAGAAACATTCTTTGTCTATTATCAAATCTGTCCGCAACAGATGTTCAGCTGCAAAAGAGGGGATTAGATTAACCAAGTATTTATTCAAGGGATTGAAATAAATTACAATGTTTCATTTATTAAGCATTATGTACTATGTTTTAACTAAAGATTTTTCTTTAAGTCGTCTAGAGAGACATCTCCTTCAAGGGCACGCACAATCTGAATAAAATTAAATCCCCAGTTATTATATCTATTCAAATGTATAGAATTCGACTATCGAGCACTAAGAACCTTTATAAATGCTGCCCGTAGAATTTAGTTTAGTTATGATAAATACTCAATAATATAATTTATTGTATTTGTTTCAAAAATGATCTCCGACGCAATATGTGGAATAGAAATATAATTAAGATAAACTAATGTACTTTTTTGTGATGAAAATCAGGTTAAAACTGAGAAAGCAATCATATATCTTGAATCCAATCGGCCGGTTCGACCCGTTGGAGTAAGAATCAGTCGACTCATTAGTTCGGTTCTATTTAGGAAATGCATGCCCAAAGAAATCAATCGAGAACCCATCGTACCGGTCCAAAACCGGTTAAACGGGCAGGTTTGTTTGTTTTTATTCTTTAATGTGATTTAATACATGTAACACTTACAAATATACATACATCCAAGTAGGCAAAAGATGTAGTCATACCCGCCTCATTTTAGGGCGTCTCCTTGCAGAATGCCTAATGCATGCAGCAGCAGAAAGCACCATGCGGAGCATCTCCTGGTGATCATAGTTGTTTCCTAGCCGTGGATCCACCAACTCCTCAAAGCTTCCTCCTTCAGTAGCTCCAACCAGAATAGGCCTAGCCTGTATATATAAGAATAATTTTCCTTTTTTAACAAAATGAAATTAAAGAACAAAACAAATAAATAAATAAATAAATCACATATCAATTGGTTATTAGGACCCCACCATGAATCTCCAATTACGCAGAAAATAATATTTAGAATAAATTACAGTAAAGCACCCTGTACTATTGAGTCTTTTATTTCACTCTAACATTCTACCCTCTTGAACTATATGTTTACTTCGTCTTCCCCCCTAAGGCAAATCAAAAGCGGACACATTTCCGAGTATGATAAAATGCTAGATGGTCCGAGGGGGAAATATGAAAGAAACACATGGTTTAGGGGGTAAAGTACAACAAAAAAGTTTAGTGGGGAAAATGCAAAAATAAACAGATGTTCGGGGTTTAATGTAATTTACTCTATATATCTAATCAACCAATGTTTTCTAGCTTGACATGTTATATTTGCTAATGAAGATAGATGGAGGGCTGGAACTGATGTGTAGGATACTTGTGGCCCCAGCAAGTTCGACAGTATAATTCAGGCGCTTAACCCTTTCCTCGTCAAGTTCACAGGCTACAATCTTTCCCCTGCCTTTCATGAGAGAGGCAAGGTGCACAGTTTTGTTCCCAGGAGCTGAACAAGCATCAATGACCTTTAAATTAAAAAAAAAAACATATTAAGCAACAAAAAATGTGAATATTTATTTATTTTTTAAAAAGGACTAAATAAAATGTATATCATGCTTTACAAGAACCAGACCTCCCATCCAGGCTTAGGTTCAAGAGCTACAGCTGCCATATAACTTGCTTTTCCCTGAAAACCAAATAGACATCCAACTCCCAATTCATTCCAAAAATTCCTCTCTTTTTTTTGGGAAATAATGAATTTGGAGATATAAAACCTGCAAGAAAATACTTCCATTTATGACCAGAGGATTCTTATGTAGATCAGCACCTGGTGGGAGGATCAACAAGTCTGGCACCATGTCATCTTTTTGGACCTGGTTAATAGTATAAACTACATCCATAAATGTAATATGTGATCCGTTTACGGTCAGAAGTTACATTCATTTACATATCTCATAGATTGTTACCTATGTCTTTTTCGTTCCTAGTTTGAATATAATCGTAAAGGGTTCATTTCATTTATGTTCTCTACGGAAGCATTTCACAGTTGTATTTTGTTCCTCATTGACAGGTTTGCATGCATAAAGTGAAGGAGGTGGGCAGTAAGGTATACATACTTATGGAACATACCTCATACTCTTGTCTTAATTCACGTATGGCATATTCTGCATCTATCTTTAGTGTATTAACACGAACATAACGAGGCTTTCGAAATTTTATACAGAAATGAAAAAATATTCAGAAAATAAAAAATCAAGAGCTGCATAATACATAAATTCTGAGCAGTTTAAATGTGTGATAATTTTGTCACACATGAAAATAAATGTTTCAACCCAGCAAATCATTTCTATCATTACATACCCTCAGCTCGGTTAAGGCATAAATATTGTTGCTATACTATCATCAGAAGGGCATATATAAAACCGAATAAAACTACAAATAAAAACGTTGAAAGACCCCAACAATGTCGTGCTCCGAAAACTAACAGAAGCAGAAAATTATAAAAGAGTACAGACCGGTAAATGTATCAAGAGCCATCAAGTCTTCTACATTTTTCACTCCCTTGCAACTCAAAATTCTGGACAGAGCTGATCATAATGCATCTTTTTTTAGCATGAGATACATTTCAGCATCGCCAATTGATGGAAATTCCTAATAAAAGATATTACTCAGTAATTTAAATGAACATAAGAATAGAGTTATGTTTTGTCTATCAGTTGTAGAATCTGAGATATGCAGGACACAAACCTAAACCCTCGTGAGTTAAAATAAAAAGGAAGAATGTGTTTCCAGCCCAAACAGTAGATCATATGCGAGGATATCCATTAATTCAATCTGCAGCCTCTGTATTCCAAAAAATAAAATGCCTTTGAACTATAACCGAGGCATCAAACACAACTTTAAACTTACACAAAAAGTTAGCTGAATAGAACGTATTTCTGTAGTAGAGAAACTAACAAGAGTAGTTTCAAGAAAAGAAAGTATATCTGTAGTAGAAAAATAGACATAACACCGGGAATAATCCTGTGCAAGCCTAATGGCTGAATCTTAGGGAAAATGTTCAGTCCCAATCCGAAGCCATAAACAAGGATCTTCAAGATAGTCCCACTAGGATACATAAAGACACTATATAACAGCAAGCTGAAGCCATAAACAAGGATCTTCAGCAAAATAAAACATGAAAAGCCACACTCAAGGCCAAAATAACCGCAACCATTTCAACAAAGATGATAGCTAAGTAAGTGACTAAAAACGAACTGAGAAACATAAATGTTCCTTTTCACATTACCTTAGTCAGCTTGACCAAACATTTTTCAAATATAAAAATTGAATCAATTCAATAAATTATGCAATTCCCCAACATTTTCAGAATACAGAATATGTAAAATCTCACCTAAATTTTAGCAGACCAAGCAAATGATCACGCTACCACTGCAAATACTACAGAAAGAAAATAATGGAAAAAATAATAACCTCTACATACCGTAGCCTAGAACACCACCAAAAAAAGATGATGTAATATTTTTTTAATTATCTTTTTAGTCATCCAACAGAATTAGTTTTCTGAATCTTCCCCTTCCTTTTCAACATTGCAAAGCAATAGCTTTTGGTGCATGTAATAGTTTCATTTAAGACCAGCCCAAATACCCAATTATGAATTTCCAACAAAACCCCAGAGACAAACATAATCAGCACAATACCAAGCAAAGAAACAATTAGGTTGCAATTGGAAACACGGGAATTTTCATTTTTGTTCCGACGAGTTTTTTTGTAACCTCAAAACGAGATTGCTGAATTTTTTTCAAAGAACACAATATTCACTCACTAGAATCGAGACCGCCTATTCGGATAACAGCCTGTCGTCGCCGCCTCCGTCTAGCTCTAACCATTCCCGCCGAATCGAAGTGTCCGTCACTGCCACCATGAATCAAAAACTTCTGTTCGTCCTCACCAGAGAGACGAAACAAGAATCGCTGGTTCACAGCCACCCACCACCATCCCTTATCTGTGCTGAAATCTCAGATAAATGGCAGCGTCGCTACTGTTGCCCGCAACCAGAATAGCCTTCCTCCTTCCGGCCCATGCTTTGTTCGGGCTGTCGCTACGCTGTACTGGTATATATGTGCGTATGTTTTAAGTTATGAGAAGAGGTGCTGTGATAGTGAGATCGGGGCCGGGGGTGAGATCGAGAGAGAAGATAGAGATGTAGAGGACTAGAGAGAGGAGGAGCCGAGGATAAGAAAGAAGATGGAGGGCATGAGCATCGGGTAGAGAGAAAGAGAAGACAGATGTGGCCGTCGCATGTGCTAAGGGTTTGCCAAAATTATTTATACATAAGACTGAAAAGTTTATGACTGCTCAAGACAGTCACAAATATGTAAATTTGTGACTGCTAAAGACAGTCAGAACACTTGTGACAGTCATTAACAGTCATAAATATTTGGATTTATCACTATTTGGTCTTTGTGACTGTTATTAATAGTGATAAAGTTGTGACTGTCATTGATAGTCACAAATCCAGCGAGTTTCAATGTCATAAAATCCTATTTTTGGTGTAGTGTTAGACCTCCGAGGTCCAGAAGAAATCACAAGGGCAGACTCCTTCATCTGCAGAGTCTTCATCTGAGACTGAGCAGTCACGAGTTTGTTCATTAGCCCAGCTAAGTTACATGCAATTTCATTGCAGTTGAAATTCATAACAAACTTTGAGAAGGAATCAGGGAGAGACTGTAGGATAAGGTCAGTTTGAAGAGAAGTATCCATCTTAAAATCAAGAGCCTACAATCTCTTGATCATCGATATCATTTTGAGAACGTGGTCCCCAACCTTCTCATCTTCCTTCGTCCTTGCACCGAACAGTTGCTTAGATATCTCATATCTAGCAGTTCGACTGTGCTCACCATAAAGCTCGGTTAAGTGAGATAGAATCTGCCTAGCAGAAGTCATTTTCTCATGAGCACTCTGAAGCTCATTTGACATAGAAGCCATCATGTAAGCACGGACTTTTATGTCATCCTTAACCACTTTTCGTGGTTTTCAATCTCTTCTTGATTGGCACTGGTCCACACAAGCGGTGCCAGAATGTCCGTCTCCAACATATCCCAGTGCCTCTATACTGAGGACGATCATCAGATTGTGGAGCCAGCCCACAAAGTTAGGTCCAATCAGGGTGTTCTTCTCGAGTAGAATTGCGAGTGGATTCATTGTCATATTGAGAGTTATGTCTGCATTAAGTATGATAGATTAATTAGTAACTCGTTTAATTATGATTAGAGTATAAAATTAAGGTCTTTTCTATTCTTGTTACCCAGATCCCACTATTTTTATCGGAATAACACACTCCCATATGAAATCCGGAAGTATCGTCGCTTTACTTCATAGTGATGATCAAGTTCTTTATAAATCTTAATAGAGGGCAACCGAACAGGTTTCTAGTCTATTAATTTTCATAAAGTGGTGTCCAACACCAACCCTGTAACACCCCAAACTAGGCGGATATTACAGTGCCGTAAATCCCCAACTGGGACCCACCAGGCAAATGAAAATGAATGAATTACACAGGATAAATGTAGTACCGAACTACATTACAACAATAATTACTCCGATGAGGAGTTTAGTTATAACACACCAGGACAATACCGAATACTAGTGTATTTTATATGAAGATAAAATACACAACACTGAATGAAATTACTGAATGATAATGACTGAATTACAACCGGGTATTACATACACCCCCCCCCTTAAAAGAGTTTCGTCCCCGAAACTAAGGGTCAAACAACTCGGGATAACTCTCCCGCATACTATCCTCGGTTTCCCAAGTAGCCTCTTCGACTCCGTGTCTGGACCACTGAATCTTGACCAAAGGAATCGACTTATTTCTCAACTGTTTGATTCGCCGCTCTAAGACTCGTATAGGACGCTCCTCATAAGAATGGTCGTCGGCGATCTCGATTTCGTCGAACTGAAGTATGTGACTCGGGTCGGCAACATACTTTCGCAACTGAGAGACATGAAACACATTATGAATTCGGCTCAAAGCCGGAGGTAAAGCCAATCGATAAGCTAACTCGCCTACTCGATCCAAAATTTCAAACGGTCCAATGAATCTCGGACTCAACTTCCCCCGTTTTCCGAAACGGAAAATACCTCGACTCGGGGATACCTTGACCAAAACATGGTCACCCGTCTCGAACTCTAGTGGTCGACGACGATTATCCGCATACTATTCCTGTCGACTCTGAGCTGTCAACATACGACTCTTGATCAAAGCTACCTTCTCACGGGCGGCTAATAAGCATATCGGGCTCGGTGCTGATTGATTCTGACAAGTCATCCCAACACAAAGTAGATCGACAAAGACGACCGTACAAGGCCTCGTAAGGTGCCATCTTAATGGAGGCATGCCAACTATTATTATACGTGAACTCGATCAGTGGTAGTTGGGCTTCCCAATCGTCCTTCCAATCGAGGACGCATGCCCTCAACATGTCCTCTAATGTCTGAATAGTTCTCTCTGATTGTCCGTCTTTGAGGATGAAAAGCGATCTTGAGATTAAGCTGAGTTCCCATAGCACGATGAACTGATTTCCAACATGAGACACGAATCGTCCGTCACGATCAGAAACGATACTCTTAGGGGCACCGTGAAGTCTCACTATCTCCTTGATGAACAACTGGGACAGTCTCTTGGGACTCCACATATCCTTGATTTCAAGGAAATGAGCTAAATTAGTAAAGCAGTCCGCGATCGCTCAGATCGTATTCATGCCACGACGACTCGTCGGCAATTCGTGATGGATTCCATAGAAATGTCTTCCCACTTCCATTCTGGAATAGGGAGCGGTATCAGCATACTCGCCGGTCGCTGATGTTCCATCTTGACTTGTTGACAGGTTAAGCATCTCGAAACAAATTCTGCGACTTCTCGCTTCATATTACTCCAGCAGTAATTTTGTTTCAAGTCCTTATACATATTGCTAGACCCCGGATGAACAGAATAATGGGTAGCATGAGCTTCTCTCAAAATCGAGTTTTTCAACTCATCATTCGCCGGTACACACATTCGATTCTTAAATCTCAAAAGTCCATCCTCGTGGATCACGAATCCAGGGGCTTTCTCCTGAGCCACATCTTCACGGATGCGCAACAATGAAGGGTCTGAACTCTGATTCTCTCCGATTACCTCCTC
The DNA here is from genome assembly GCA_033398695.1 of Orobanche coerulescens. NCBI lineage: Eukaryota > Viridiplantae > Streptophyta > Magnoliopsida > Lamiales > Orobanchaceae > Orobanche > Orobanche coerulescens. The sequence goes on from CM065809.1 coordinate 85,941,278, forward strand.
AAGTGACGATGAAATCTCTAACATACAAAGCTGTCCCTGAACTCGCTGAAGCCAGACCTCGATCTCGGGTCTAAGGAATTCCTGCTGAAGCTCCTTCTGAACTGTTAAACGAGCAAGCATCTTCTCTTGAACGGACTTACGACTCAAGGCATCGGTGACAACGTTCGCCTTGCCCGGGTGGTAAAGGATCTCGATATCAAAATCTTTGATTAGTTCCAACCACCGCCTCTGTCGCATATTTAACTCCTTGTGAGTAAATATATACTTCAACTCCTGTGATTGGTGAAGATCTGACAGGTGATGCCATAAAAGTAACGATGCCAAATTTCCAACGTGAAAACCACGGTTGCTAGCTCCGGCCGTGGGTTGGATAATTAACCAGCTAATCCGAGGAAACATCGGATTTACTTAATATCTTTTGGAGGTTGCCAATCTCGAATAGTCTCCGTCTTCTAAGGGTCGACACGAACTCTGTCAGATGAAATTACATGCCCGAGAAAGTCACTTCGGACCTCCAAAACTCACATTTGGAAAACTTTCCATAAAGTTGTTCTCGTCTCAACACGTCGAGAACCTGATGAAGATGAACCTCGTGTTCCTCTCAGCTACGAGAATAAATCAAAATGTCGTCGATGAAGACAACAACAAACTGATCTAAAAAGTTGATGAAAACCCGATTCATTAAGTCCATGAATACCGCAGGTGCAATAGTTAGCCCGAACGGCATAACTACGAACTCATAATGACCATAGCGTGTACGAAATGCTGTCCTCGCGATATCCGACTCTCGAATCCGCAACTGGTGATATCCAGATCTTAAGTCGATCCTGGAAAAATACTGAGGCTCCCTGAAGTTGATCTAAAAGATCATCAATACGGGGTAAGGGATACTACTCTTGATCATCACCCTGTTCAACTCCTGGTAATTAATACATACACGAGACGAGCCATCCTTCTCCTTGACAGATCACACTGGTGCTCCTCACGGGGACGCAATCGGTCGGAGATAACCTTTCTCGAACTACTCCTCAAGTTGAATCTTCAACTCCTGCATTCTGGTCGGGGCCATCCGATACGGTGCCTTCGATAAAGGGGACGTACCGGCTCCCACTCACTCCTGAATTCCCCTACTCTATGTGAAGGCAACCAGATAACTCGTCTGGAAATACATCGTCAATCGATGACAATGATACCACGAATGATTGAACATTTCGATTGCCCTAGAATGGTCAATCGATAAAAATAGATACCAATAATGATTGAACAACTCGATTGCCTTAGAAAGGCCAATCGATGAAGATGATACAATGAATGTTTGAATAACTCGATTGCCTTTGAAAGGCTAATCGATGAAAATGATACAATGAATGATTGAATGACTCGATTGTCTTAGAAAGGCCAATCGATGGAAATGATACAATGAATGATTGAATAGTTCGATTGCGGAATTTCTCTGCTTTCGTCATAATAATACTTCTTCTGGAACAACGGGGATTACTTCCCTGAAACACACATTCGACAACCAACGACGGAAAGATAGCGACCAAACGCTAACAAACACTGAGGATAGTATCAAGACGATCAAACCAACTAATACCGAAAATTACATCGTCCTAAGATAAGTTCACCACGATTAGATCCATCAACCAATCGCGGTCATTAAGCTTAATTCGGTATGATTCCGAAAATTCTTCCATCGTCAGGTAGACCGATGGTATGAGGTCCACAAGCAATAGAACTATCCCGAAATAAGTCTATTCAAGCATGATTCGAAAATGAATGAATGTGGTGTACCGCATCAAAGGTACACACAAGTTGAAATAAAATTACGAGTATACGAAATCATTCGGACCACGGATCGTCGATCCTCCTCGTCATATGAATGCGGGACTTGACGATCCCGAACCGGACGCTCCGTCGATAAATACGAGCTCCAACTCTATTTGCTTCCATTGTCTTAAGCAGCGATGACAAAGCGATCCCGATTCAAACGCTGGTTGCTTCGGGGCTCGAGATGCCGCGAGCCGACTTGGAGTCCTTTCGGCAAAACGGGCCTTATGCCCAAAATTCCCACAATTATAGCACGTGATAGACGGTTTGGACACTCGGTGCTGAAATGACCCGGCGTTCCACAATTAAAGCAGTGATGGCGGGCGCCGCTCGGGAATGAGATCCGCACGATTATGCGCCGTAGGAGGTCGCTCGAAGCGATAGGACTCACACGAGGCTTCTTGAAGGTTATTGACCGCCTTCGGATTGATTACGCCGTTGATTTCCTGTTGACATATGCAAAGTTCTGCCGGCAATTTCCTTAGCGGTGGCTCAAATGCGGGAGAGTTCTCTCGATTAATCCGGTCAGTGGCGCAATGATGATTGAGCAAGCGCACATGGGTCATCATGGCACATAAAAGTGAGTGGATCAACCCGAACATCTTCGATCGAGCCGAGTCCTGGGCACGATTTCCGGCGTGGTGATTATTTCTCGGGTTTCGGTCCGCACCGTCTCTCCCCGTGCATCCCTGTGACTCTCCCCATCTTGAAGTAGGAAGGTCGCATAATGATTATATTTCCCATGATTATCACGTTATGATTATGTCATGAGATGATGAAAATGAGTATACATGCTCTAACTTAGTGATTATATGAATGATTCTTCAAGTGACATGATTATCTGATAAAATTCTTGAAATGATTATCTTGAATAACTTAATAAGATTGATAATATGACCATCCAAATCGACAACTGAGTAATGAAATGAATTGAGTAATTAATGAGTTAACATGATCGTCCTGATCATTAACTGAGTAATGAAATGAATTAAGTGATTAATGAGTTAATATGATCGTCCTGATCATAATGAATGATGATGTTTGAGGATTGTTAATTGATGAATGATGAATGAATGACTATTGCCAGAAATTATACCATGGCGTTAGAAGTCTTACAGTTCTTTCGGTCTGATTGGCTCGGCATCTGCACAGGTCACACGTGACGCGAAAGTCCAATGATACTAGTCCAATGACGATGATTTCAAATGAGACATGACTCGGAAGGTAGTATTCAAAACCACGCTCCGATACCAACTCTGTAACACCCCAAACTAGGCGGATATTACAGTGCCGTAAATCCCCAACTGGGACCCACCAGGCAAATGAAAATGAATGAATTACACAGGATAAATGTAGTACCGAACTACATTACAACAATAATTACTCCGATGAGGAGTTTAGTTATAACACACCAGGACAATACCGAATACTAGTGTATTTTATATGAAGATAAAATACACAACACTGAATGAAATTACTGAATGATAATGACTGAATTACAACCGGGTATTACAAACCCATCTAATGGATGATTCGATCTTCTTTTTCCCGTTGTTCACTCCCCTCAACCTATATGATTTCTATGGTTCGTGAACAAGTTAAGTTTATACCATCGACGCAAATCAGTTTCACAGTTGAATCTTATCCGGCAACCTATCAGGTTTCTAGGGATAAAATTTGCTCCAACCGAAGGCATCTAATGCGCTCCCGGTAATTTATCCATCCTCCCCGAACGACTACCCCAATAACTTGGAAGCATAGCACATCCGGTTTGGATTTCAATTTCCCGAAAGATCGATGGAGGGAAGGAAAACCTTGAAACCTTATAAACTTAATAATTTTTCGTGGGAGAATTCTCGCGATTAACGTTACACTTTGCACATTAATCATTTAAGCACATTTATGGCATTCATACAATATGAAACAACCATTCACAACCTAGTTGCTACCAACATGTGGTTCATGGATCGTTCCTAGAAAACAAAAACTCCGTAATCTAATTAGAAGTTTTTGTCTTGAATCTTCGTCTCCTCGAAATGGATCTTCCTACGGTCTTCGTCATTACATATAAATTTTACATTGAAAATTGCATCCTAGGTACAAATATTTCTAGTAAAATAAATAGGCTCAAAACGGCCTTTACAATCCAATCGAATAAAACCAAACGATTCAAAACTAAGTCCATGAACCATATCCCCATTCAAAAGCATTCATCCAATAAATACTATATAAATGGAAAGCGTAGAGATATATTGATCCAATCAACAATACGAACCGATCCAATCGATTCACACAACCGGTAATATGAAAAACGTTCAAACAATTCAGTCACCCATAAATATTCCAATTAATCAATGTTCCCTTATAAAATGAAATACCATAAATCATCTTAACCATATTAAATCCAATTTAATATGCGGGAGATTAATTTTCAAGAATACATGAAAAAATCGAGCCGGGGCGAAAATGGCCTGCCACGGCCAAGTCACCATCGGCAGCCTGCCAGCCAGACACGGCCCATGCCGAATGGCACGGTCGGGTCGTGTCGGTAGTGTCCTAGACATTCCTGCCAGACACGTCCGTGTCAAATGACACGGTCGAGTCACCTCCGGAAGCCTGCCGGCCAGACACGGCCGGGTCATCCTACCTGACACGGCCGGGTCGTCCTGCCTGACACGGCCGGGTCGTCCTGCCTGACACGGCCGGGTCTGCCTGGCAGTGGCTTGCAGACTGCCGGACACGGCCCATGTCACCCAGGACACGGCCGAGTCACCCTCGGCCAGATTTAACCCTTTGTCCAAAAAGTCGTCTGAGGACGATTCGGGGCTAGATTTTCGACCGGATATCTAATATCTATATTTTCCAACTTTCATATCTTCAATATAAATCATATTTCCCAGAAATTTAAGATTTATATTTCGACATAAACTTACGAAAAATACAACTATTACGAACGAAAAACATATACCACGATTATGCCTAAAATGATTCCAAATCATTCACCATCTAATCGAGCATTCCAAATGCCAATATCGTATATACGATCGCAAGACCTACGCTCCGATACCACTGTTGGGATTCAGTGCCTAAAACGAAGGCCCAGCGGAAGCGGTAAAATAAAAATTAATTCGATCTGAATCCCTATGAGGATCGATCGAGCTACGTATATACGAATATTATACGAAACACAAGAGATATAGAAACTCACCCTTGTAGTCGGTTGATTAAATGGATTCCTTCTCTTGAGCTATTCCCCAAGATTTAGATTGCTTTCCCTACGATCCAATCCACTCCAAGCTCTTGAATGATCCAACGTCGAAAGCACCGCATCTCTACTTGCCACGTGCCGGAGAAACGATCGGAATGACAATCACCCAAACCTCTAAGGTTACGGCTAGAATTGGATGATGAAGCTCTTGGATTTGATGAATATACTCCAAGTATGTTTATCAAAATTTCTCTCAATATTTTCTCTCAATTTTCTCTAAGAAAAATGAAGAAGAAGTGAATGAAGAAGATGAAGATGAGTGTTTAACTCAAAGTCACTCTCTCTCTCTCTCTCAATGTGAGATCCGTATGAATGCACCAAATTGAATCTTGAAGAGACAAGACTTCTTCAAATACTTTATACACAACAACCCACATTCACAACTCATCTCACATGAGAGATGCCTTTCAAGTCATTGCCATCCATTATAAAATGAAAATAAAAGACCAAAAGGAAGGTGGGTGGAAGGAGGGCGGCCATCATGGAATAATCGGATGAGTTCGGTTCGTTTCGGACTCCTGTGAGTCCAAACAGATAAACTCTGATTCCGTTCCAATATATTTATATCAATTAATTAATCATATCAAATACATTATAACATAATTAATTTCTCTAAGAAATAATTATATACAAGAATTAAATTAATCACCAAATAATTTATTTAATTCATTAGGCCGTAAATTAATTTATCCAATAAATCAATTTAGACATCTAATATCCCAAATTAGATATCCAATATCTAATATTCATAATGAGAGAATAAGTTCAATTCATTCCGTCGTCAATCCTATTGCGCGACTCGGTAGCTCCGTCTCAGTCAGCAATGGGAGGAACCAAAGAGTTAGCACCACCTAGCCATCCCGGCGGCCTACACTGTACTCCAACTGAGAACGAATGATTGGGATCATTCAAGAACCATTCTGCCGTGAATACCAGTATACGTATAAACCCTTCTCTCAAATTTCCCGATCAAGTTATAGGGTCACAGTCAGTCACACCTTATCTGTAATTGATGTTATGCATGTGTTAATGCAAATTATGATCATCGAGCTCTCGTGTATCTAATATAGCTAGCTCCAATTATGTGGCCAAAGACTTATGATCTCATCTGCCAATAACCGCATAGGACATATAACCCGTTCACTAACAGGAGAAAGAATTCTATCTTGGTATTCAGTAGGACCTGCTACTTGCCCGTCAAGATGCACGTCGAGGTTGACCCCCGCCATCCGGTTTACAGGGTCGAACTACTCCAATGAAAATCTTGACGTCACAAGCACATCCCTACTAAATCCTCAAGTCTAAGGTTCACGAATACCTATCACAACCTTTCGATTCCATCATTGACTGTCCCAGAGTGAAATACGTGTGATATATCGAGGGTGAGTCGGTTCGAGTATACTAATCCAATTAGCATACCTATAACGTGTGCTCCCACTAACCATTAGTGTTCGACAGGAACTCTCCATGTCAAAGAACACATCATACAAGTCTTCACATAAACTTAACGTCCAGTCAAGTTTCACCGACTTGCGAATGGTTAAGTATTTGAGCTATAAACCTTTCCAGTGTCGACCCCCTTAACCAATAAGGAGTGGAACGTTTTGCTCTCAAATACACAGACTAGTTTCTATATGTATATTTACGAGTTAAGAATGCCAGTAACTACCAGTAAATAAAGAAACATCCATTGCCTTATATTAATGATATACATAATAACAAGTACAATGCCCTCACACAACATCATCTGAGTGGCATTCAAGGGCATACTCCCAACATCGCTGGTGCTCAATCTTAACTTGCTGACAGGTTAAACATCTCGAAACGAATTCGGCAACCTCACATTTCATATTCCCCCAACAATAATATTGTTTCAAATTCTTATACATCTTATTAGACCCCGAGTGAATAGAGTACGGGGTAGCATGGGCCTCTCTCATGATAGAGTTCCTCAACTCCTCGTCTTCTGGTACACACGCTCAATTCCTGAATCATAATAATCCATCCTCGTGGATCACAAATACGGGGGCTTTCTATTGTGTTACTTCATCCCGAACTTGAGATAGGAATGGGTTTGTAATCTGCTTCGATCTGATTATATCATCAAGAGATGAAGAAATATCAACTGTGCAAAGTTGTCCCTGAATACGCTGTAACCAAACTTCAATCTCTGGTCTTATAAGATCCAACTGCAATTCCCTCTGAGCTGTCAAGCGGCTAAGCATCTGCTCCTGCACTGTCTTACGGCACAAGGCATCGGCAACCACATTTGCCTTGCCTGGATGGTAAAGGATCTCGATATCATAATCTTTGATTAATTCTAGCCATCTTCTCTGTCTCATGCTCAACTCCTTCTGAGTAAAAATATACTTCAGGCTCTTGTGATCAGTAAAGATCTGGCAGGTAACTCCATATAGATAGTGACGTCAGATTTTCAAAGCAAACACCACGACTGCTAACTCCAAGTCATGGGTCGGATAGTTAACTTCATAGGGTCGCAATTGTCTCGATGCATAGGCAATCACTTTCCCTTCCTGCATCAGTACACATCCAAGGCCCTGTCTCGACGCGTCACTATACACCACGAATCCTTCCATTCCTTTTGGTAGAACCAAGACAGGTGCTGAAATCAATCGACTCTTTAGCTCATCGAAACGTTGCTGACATGCTTTTGACCACAAATACTTCTTATCCTTCCTTAGTAGGTTAGTCATCGGTTGCGCAATTTTGGAAAATCCCTCCACGAACAGTCGGTAGTAACCTGCTAGGCCGAGAAAACTACGAACTTCCTTCACGTTCTTTGGAGGTAGCCAATCTCGAATGGCTTCTGTCTTTTGTGGGTCCACTCTCACCCCTTCGGCTGATATCACATGCCCAAGAAAGATAAATTCAGGCATCCAGAATTCACATTTAGAAAACTTCCCATAAAGCTGTTTCCACCTCAACGCATCGAGAACTTGGTGGAGATGACATTCATGCTCTTCGTGGTCACGAGAGTAAATCAGAATGTCGTCAATAAAAACCACTACAAAGCAGTCTAGATAGTTAATAAAAACCCGATTCATCAACTCCATGAATACAGCTGGTGCATTTGTTAATCCAAATGGCATCACCACGAACTCATAATGCCCATAGCGAGTGCGGAAGGCCGTCTTCGAAATGTCAGACTCTCGAATCCTCAATTGATGATAACTGGACCTCAAGTCGCTCTTAGAAAACACAGCAGCTCCCTGAATTTGGTCCAATAAATCATCAATACGAGGCAACGGATATTTGTTCTTGATGGTTACCCTGTTCCGCTCACGGTAATCAATACATAAACACATAGATCCGTCTTTCTTGCTGTAACGCCCCGACTTTCTAGGGTAATTATTGGGGAAAATAATTAAAAGGTAAATTTTGATGAAAAATAATTTTCTTGAGAATATAAAAATTCTCGCATACAAAGTCGAGTCGCTACAAGGACATAAAAACAAATACCATTAAATAAGGCAACATTTCATCATAGATACGAGGTAAAAATTTGCGGCGGAAGAATAATTCATCAATTATAAATTCCTAGTCAACGTTTCCCCAAATGAGTTTCCAAAAATTTGGCATAAAGAAAACATCATGTAATAAATCCTCTTTCATATGCCCTCTCGGCTCGCTCCTTCTTCCATTCGACTCGGTTTAACCTGCGGGATCAATAAAAGTGGGGGTGAGCTTCCTTCAGCTCGTGGAAATCACACTGATCACGGTAATATACAATCTCATAGAAAGCATAACATGAATAATCTATCACATTTCCTCAACGTCAATGCATACTCACAATATTACGTGTAGCATGAATCTAGCACGCATACACGAATATTGAGGTTGCGCAGGTGCCCCCGCAACAACATCAAACATAAACACAATACCACATAACATGAATCGAGCACGCATGTGAATATTGAGGTTGCACAGGTGTCCCCGCAACAACATATATCTTAAGATAGCCTCTTACACGAAAACAGGTTAGCCTGATTTACAACGTGCATAAAATTTTTAAACATGAATAGAACATCACATACAAAGTCCAATTAAAGCAATTAAAGTGATAGTGAAAATTCCCACCTGAATAAATGATGATGTCTGACTTGAAATGAAGATGCTCGACTCACAGTCCTAAGCCCGTAAATCCTCGATAAAGTCTACATATAATAATTATTATTATAATCCTTACAATTTATTATTTATATAATACATAAAAAGGCACAAATATCACTATATAATAACTAAAAATAAATTACTATTGCTTATTAATATTAATCGAAGAGTTAATATTATTAATGACTGAAATTAAAATATTTATGCAATAATTTCGGATTAGTTATTAATATTAATTGGAAGTCAATATTTTTATGTTTTGGGTCAAAATAGGACTGGAAGTGAATTTTAGAAGTTGACTGGGGTCAAATCGTAAAAGTTGAGAAGCTGACTGGGTTAAAAACCGAAGTAAATAGAAGTCTGGGGTTAAATTGAAAGTTTCTAAAAACTGGGAGGACTAAATTGCAAAACCCTAAATTTTAGCCGGTATATAGACCCTATCCTCTTCTCCCCGCTGACACCGCTCATTTCTCACTTCTGCACCTCGCCTCCCTCTCTCTCTCTCTCACCTCTCTTCCTCCCCCCTCTAACTCTCTTTCTAAATTTCTTCAGCAAAATCCGACCTCCTCTCACCTAAGCTCCATCTCGGCCGGAGCACAAAAGTCTCTCCTCTCTCTCTCTCCACCGAAAAACACACACAACCAGACCTCGCATCACTTCGCTGTGGAAATCCGGCCGGGTACCGAAAAGCATCAGACGACGGGCGGAAGTCGGAGCAACAACGATGGTGGTGGCAGGACCAAATGATTATTTTCGGACCCTGACCCGTACCATAAGGCAGCGGCGGCCTAATTTGTAGAATCCGACGGCGATTCCAGCGAGTCATAGGTGAGACTTCAGAGTTGATTAAATTCGGGATGTTTTCATAGGTTCGAGGTTGAAAATGGGAATGGAAAATCGTCGGAAATCGAAGCCCAAAAGTTGAAGCATGGAGGGTGATGTAATCGAGCTGATCGGTCACCAAGAACCGGGTTAATCTTAGAAGTTTAGCTAAGAAAACCCAAAATGTATGCAGTATTGTCTTTCTTTCTCTCTCTAAAATATGCTGTATTCTCAGAATGTCGCATTTTTGAGAAACCCCCTCTCTCCCTTTTATAGGAGGGGGGTGCCTTACTGTCTAAGATTTTCCCTGATTTCGAGAGAAAATCCCGGATATCCAGGGATTCAGGCTGCGATTTCCCATCCCTGGATTTCCGGGATTGCAAGGTATGTGCTCTCAATCCCTGGATCTCCGGGATTCTGTCAGGTGAGTCAGAATCTTCTTTCCCAAGTGTTCGACCTTCCTGAGCTCGGTGGTTTTAGGTCGACTCATATTTATAAAAGATTACTTAGGTCGGGTCATTCCAACTCAAATCCGTAGGTCGAGAGACCTTTTAGGTCGGCAACCTTTTATCAGATATCATAGGTCAGCGGGGCCTCCGAGGTCGGCGCCCTTCTAACAAATGTCACAGCTCAGCGGGGCCTCCGAGGTCGGCGACCTTCTAAAGGACCTTGAGGTTGGCATCCCCTTATCTAAGAACCTAGGTCGGACTTTTATTGGTCCATATTTTAAACCGGGTTTTCAGGGAGCGTACATTCGGCATCCTATCAACCAGTCCCCCCCTACTCTGGTCGAGCTGTAAGACCGAGTAGAGTAAGATTCGTTTATAATCGGTCGACCTTGACGCAATAATCCGTAGGACTCCCGTTCCCAGATAACGAGGCTCTTCGGACTTCGTGCGCTATAATAACCTGTCTTTTCCTTTCCCCGCCTCCCAAACGTCGCGTCGATGCTCAAAGCCAGGTGTCGACCTGCTATAGGTCGGATAAGGTGGTGCCAAATCCCAGCTGTTCTTTCGAATAAGGCATCGGACGCTCCAGATCGTCCCTATCCTTCTTGGTTTTCGCCCCTCTCTCCTATAAAAGGAGGTTTTCTTCTTCCATTGTCATTTCCGCGTTTTTATATCCTCAACCTCTGGTGCGAAAATTCTCAGGCGACACTAGCGATCACAGCTATCTGTCTCCGGCGACGCGCTTGCTCTATCTTTCTCCGGCGATCTTCCACCCAATCCCATGGGTATGTTCATCTAAACATCTCTTTAGTTTTTGATTTGTTTTACAGATATTTTCCTTTTCTTCTTCCTCCCTTTTCTTCCTTTTATTATGTCGTCTGCTTCGGATTCTCAAAATATTTCCGGTGAATTGGCCCTGAACTCTTTTTTAGAAGGTCTTTCCTCTTCTGATGGGGATTCAGGGGGTAGGTCGGGGCAAGCTACTGGTTCCTCCCTCTGTCTTAGGGATGAGCCCTTAGGTGATGTAGACTGGTCCGAGCTAGGTGACATCCCTCCCTCTGGAATCCCCCTAATCATTGTAGATCCTCCTTCCCCTCCTCTATGGACGAGGTAACTGTGACCGGCCTCTTAGTCGATCCATATCAGACGGTTGTAGGAGCGACTCGAGTTCTCCCTCCCTATCCTCTATCGAGGACTAGCCCAGCCGCGTTGGCTAGTTTTATAAGATTTCTTAGACTTCCCCCGGGGTGGGAATTTGTCACACCTCAGGCTAGTGACACCCCTGATCATCCTCCCCCGGGACATATTACCTGGTTCGTGGATTAGGTGAGCAGTGGTCTTCGCTTTCCACCCCATCCCTTCCTTGTCTCTCTCTCCGTTAAATACAATCTTCCCCTCAACCAGTTTTCTCCTAACTCTTTTCGCTACATGGTTGGTTTTCTCGTGCTGTGTCATTACAGACATGAGGAACCCGACCTAGGCTTTTTCTATTTTTGTTTTGGGCTAAAGAGTTTTAAAGTCTCCTTTTACTTGACTTCCCGAAACAATGCCCATTTCTTCACCCACCTCCCTTCTAATGTGAAGGACTGGAGGTCCCGCTTCTTTTTCCTCCGGCTCCCTACAGTTGATTCTTGGGGCTTTCCTACGGAATGGACGCAGGCTACTCCGAGCCAGGATCCTATTCCTAGGCGCAATTCCATCCGGGCTGCGTGGGTCGAGAAAGTTCGGGAATGGAATGCCATTCCCTATAATGCTTTCTAGCTGACGCAATTCCATGATCTCCTGTTCCATTGCGGGCTGAGCTCTAATCCTTACCCGTCTATCCCTGACATCGGTAGGCTTTATCTGTTTTTTCCAGATCTTTGTTATTTTGTTTTTTAGCTATTCCTCTGACCGTTTGTATTGTTTTTTGTAGATCGGTTCATACAGACCTGCTAGTCGGATGCCTCCAAGCCGGCTGAACCAGTGAAAGAGAAGGTTCCTAAGTCGACGAATCCCCCCAAGGAGAGGGCATAGGGCTCATCCAAAATTAAACGGAAGCTCCCTTATCGCCCCAAGTCTGGGGTAACTCTCCCCTCCGACCTGGCTCCTACCTTGACCACCGGACGGAGCCCTGCGAGCTCGTCTCGGCAGCTTCAGGTCACTCAAAGGGCCCCTTCTCCTAGCTCCCCTGCTTCCAAACGGCCGAAGACCGCGGGTCCCCCAGGTCCGGCTATGGAGACTCTTCTCCGTTGCAAGGAGTTTGAGAGATTTCTTCCCTATTTCAGCTCCATGGTCCCGGCTAAGGATAAGCTGGGATTACGAGATGCCGCGGAGGACCCTCGCTTTGATGCCATGATGATGTATTTTGGGAAGGTATTAACCTCTTTTGCCTTCCCCCCTTTTTGATTATTTTCACCTTTATTATTACCTCTCTGCCGACCTGATATAACTTGCTTTCTTGTGCAGTTCTTCGCCACCTTTGTAACCTTCGCAGAGGATCATAAGCTCGGCGCTACGTCTTCCTCCCAGCTCACCCAAATGCAAGCCGACCTGGAGGCTGCCCTGTCGGCTAATTCCGATCTCTCGGCTTAGCTTCAGGATAGGGAGTATCGCTTAGATGCTGCCCTTAAGAAAAGTTCTGAGCGGGAGGCGGTTTTGGAACGGGCTCAGATGGCCAATGTTCAGCTGAACCAAGAGCTGAAATTTTGGAAGACCCTGTCTACAGCTGAAACGGAGAAGGTGGGCCAGCTCGAGGCTCAGTTGTCGGAAGCTAGGGCCGAATCCGAGAGGATAGCTCAACTTGAGGCCCAGGCTAAGGCTGAGTTGGAGAAGGTCACCCAACTCGAAGCTCAAGCTAGAGCGGAATCGGAAAAGGTGACCCAGCTGGAAGCTCAACTAGCCGAGGCTAGATCCGAGGGATCGTCTTATGAGCGCGGGGCGACGGATGGCCGACGTCGATTTCGACCCGGTGACGTTGGTCACTCTTTCCTGGAGGCCTACCGTTCCGCCCTCCTGGCCCGGTATCACAATTCTACCGCTTTCCTGGTTAAGCTAGCCCCTGCCGCGACACAATATTTTGATTTTGCTCTAACTCGTGCTCGTGAGCAGCTAGCTTCTTTGGGTTCTACGGGCGAGCTGGACCGGGATGCTGCATTGGACGGGGCTCCCGTTCCTTCGGGTTGGTCCGGGGACGTGGAAGAATCTCGGAGGCGGCTCGGTGGAAGGACGCCCTTGAGGAGTCCATAAAGAAATCGGCCTGGATTTGGAGCCGCCTTCTACTCCTCCTAGCTCACTGTTAAGGCGGCCTCCTAATCCCGAGGTGGTTGGGACCGACCGTGATGCTTCTCCTCCGTTGCCTCCTCCGTCTTCAGAGCCTGTAGTTTAGTATAGACATGTATATGTATTTTCTTCTGTTTCTTCTTCCCCTTTTTTTTTATATTGTACTGGCACAGCTATTTTGAATGACAACTATTTGAGTTGAATATACTTGGGGTTTGTATGATAGTGATGTGCTTTGTATGACAAGTTAATATAGTTCGGTGTTGATTGTAACCTTGATGTATCTTGTGCCTGTTTGATTTGATATGATTACTTTCCAACATGGCCCGGCCTTTTTCTTAGTATAGTCCCGACTATTAAATTTCGAAATATCTTAAATGTAACCCGACCACCGATCTTTAGTGTAGGTTAGGTATTTACCTTAGTCATAGCTTCATAGGGTGGTTCACCCTTACTCGGATCTGAAGGCGTTTCGCGTGATCAGATGTCAGAGGGCGGTTCACCCTTACTCGGATCTGAAGGCGTTTCGCCTGATCAGATGTCAGAGGGCGGTTCACCCTTACTCGGATCTGAAGGCGTTTCGCCTGATCAGATGTCAGAGGGTAGTTCACCCTTACTCGGATCTGAAGGCGTTTCGCCCGATCAGATGTCAGAGGGCGGCTCACCCTTACTCGGATCTGAAGGCGTTTCGCCTGATCAGATGTCAGAGGGCGGTTCACCCTTACTCGGATCTGAAGGCGTTTCACCCGATCAGATGTCATTTCTAGTTTTACTTGATCAACACATTCAGAGAGAGATATTTTTGTAATAGACTTTTATTAAAACAACATAAGCTTTTTTCCACACCTTTTCACACAAAATACTTTTTTAAGTGACATATGTTCCAAGGTCTTTTGATGAGGTGCCCTTCCATATCCTCGAGCTCATAAGCTCCCCCTGCATAAATTCAGATTACCTTGTAAGGGCCTTCCCAGTTCGGCTCTAGCTTTCCTGTTTTTCTGAGGGCATCAGCTCGCCTAAGCACCAAATCACCGACCTGGAACTGTCTCTTCCTGACTCTTTTGTCATGAGCTGCTTTTGTCAGTCTTTTGTATCTTTCAGTTCGTGCTGCCTCCGCTTCCCTTCTTTCTTCTATGGTATTTAACGCCTCCTTCATTATTTCCTCATTCTCCACCTCGTTGAACCATCGAACCCGGTGGGACATTTCTCCGACTTCTACGGGGATGACGGCTTCGGACCCGTATACCATGCTGAAGGGTGTTTCTCCTGTTGACGATCTAGGTGTGGTCCTGTACGACCATAGTACCGAGCTAAGTTCATCCACCCATCCTCCTCCAACTTTGTCTAAGCGGGTTTTTATCGCCTGCAAGATTGTTCTGTTAGTTACCTCCACTTGCCCATTAGCTTGCGGGTGAGCAACCGCAGCGAACCTTTGCTTGATATGCATACCCTCGCACCAGGACTGGGTTCTTTTCCCATTGAATTGGGTTCCATTATCTGAGATGAGTATCTGGGGAGCTCCGTACCTGCAGCAAATGTTGTTAAACAGAAAACTTATGATTATTTGCTCGGTTATGGTGGCCACGGGCTCGGCCTCCACCCACTTGCTGAAGTAGTCTATGGCTACTACTAAGAACTTTCTTCCTCCCGAGCCAGCTGTAAACTGCCCCATGATATCAATTCCCCATTTAGCGAATGGACAGGGTGCTCCCATGGTGATCATATCCTCGGCTGGGATGTGAATTAAGGGTGCGTGCACTTGACATTTTTGGCATCGCCTAACCATTTCCACTGCTCTCTTGCTCATGGTCGGCCAAAAAAAACCAGCCCTTAGAGTTTTGCTAACCAGCGCTCTTCCTTTGGTATGGTCTCCGCAGCACCCTTCATGGATTTCTTCCAATATACTCCGCCCTTCTTCTTCCGAAACGCATCGTAGGTATGGACCGAGGTAAGACCTCTTGTATAGCTCATCATTAATGCAACAGAACCTCGCTGCTCTTCGCACAATTTTCATTCTTTCTTGCCTCTCCTTGGGTAGTTCTGCCCTTCTTAGGTATGCCAACAAAGTAGTTCGCCAATCTGCCATCTCATTCACCTCCATCACCTATTTCATGATGCTACTCCGGGCTGCTCCCAGAATCGTTACTATTCGCGAGCGGCAATCCACTAAGGAGCTTCCCATTTTTGCTAGGTAATCATCTTTTGCACTTTCCGCCCTAGGGATATGGATTAACTTCCATTCCCCTAGTTTTTTGGTAGCCTCTTTCACTTCCTCCACATACTTCTTCATCCGATCTTCATTTATCTCAAATTTTCCTTCTACCTGTTGTGTGACCAGTTGGGAAACAGAGTAAGCAATGAGTCGTCGTGCGCCCAAGTCTATTCCCAGCTGCATTCCCTTAACCAGGGTTTCATATTTAGCCTCGTTGTTAGATGCCCTGAAATTGAATTTTATGGCATACTCTAATTGCTCACCTTCCGGGGTAGTAAGGATTATCCCTGCCCCAGAACCACTGGTCGTTGCCGATCCATCCACATGTAACAGCCACTGTCCTTCTGGTGGCGATGGCATGGACTCCTCTTGGATAAAGCCTGATAGGGCCTGAGCTTTAATCGCCGTTCTCGGCTCATACTCCATGTCGTACTCCCCCATTTCTACCGCCCACTTCACCAGACGACCTGACAAATTAGGTCGCCCTAATATCTCTCTTAAGGGCAAGTTGGTTCGCAGTCTTATCCGGTGGGCTAGGAAATAGGGCCTCGCCGCCTTGGTCAGAACCACTAACGCCAGCGCCCCTTTTTCTAGCTCGGAGTAATTCCGTTCTGCTCCTTGCAAAATTCGGCTTGTATAATAAATGGGCTTTTGCTTATTCATCTCTTCTCTTAGCAAGACCGAGGTAATCGCTCCTTCTCCCACGGATAAGTAGAGGACAAGATCCTCTCCTGGTACTGGTTTGGTGAGCAGGGGCAGCTCGGCCAAATACTCTTTCAATTTTCCGAATGCTGTTTGCGCTTCTGGGGTCCATTCTAACTTGTTCCCTTTTCTTAAGAGTTTAAAAAATGGGAATCCCTTCTCGGCCGAGCGTGATATGAAACGGCTCAGCCCTGCTATTCTTCCTGTTAGTATCTGGATATCCTTGATATTTTTTGGAGGATTCATTTGCAGCACTGCCTTGACCTTCTCCGGGTTGACCTCGATTCCTTGTTCTGTGACCACATATCCCAGGAATTTTACCGATTTGACTCCAAAAGAACATTTTGATGGGTTGAGCTTCATTTCGTATGCGCACAGGTTTTCGAACGTCTCTTCTAGGTCTCTGATATGCTCTCCTGCCTTCACACTTTTCACTAGCATGTCATCCACGTATACCTCCATGTTTCTGCCGATTTGGGATCTAAAGATTCTGTCGACCATTTTCTGATATGTAGCTCCTGCATTTTTTAACCCAAAAGGCATGCGTACATAACAAAAAGGTTCCCTTTGAAACCACAAAACTAACTCTCTTTCTGTCCTCGGGTGCGAGAGGAATCTGATGATATCCCTGGGAAGCGTCCATCATACTGAGTAACTCGCACCCCGAGGTTGAATCCACTAGCTGATCTATGCGGGGTAACGGGTAGTGATCCTTTGGACATGCTTTATTTAGGTCTCGGAAGTCCATGCACATCCTCCACTTCCCCTGGCCTTTCCCCATCATCACAGCGTTGGATAGCCACTCCGGAAACTGGATCTCCATTATGTGTCAAGCTCGGAGGATCTTATCGACCTCTTCCCTAATTACCCCATCCATCTCCGGCCTGAAATGCCTTCTCTTCTGCTTTACTGGTCTTACGGTTGGGTCGATGTTCAACATGTGCTTGACAACTGTTGGGCTGATTCCCACCAGATCCTCAGCTGCGAACGCGAAAATGTCCACGAATCTCCTTAGCAGGCTGGTGAGGCTTTCCTTTATTCCATCGTCCAACCTACTTCCCATGCGAGTTTTTGTTTCTGGCTTTCCTGGAACCAATTCTATTTCTAGCAACTCCTCGTTGGGCTTGACGCCTTCTTCCTCAGCTTCCTCGGGCGTCTTCGATTGCTTATTCCTCTTAGACTCCGAATCTGGACCCCCGAGCTCGGATGTCCTCTTTCCACGCTGCACTCCCTGTTTTACCGTTGTCTGATAACAAGATCGGGCTACAAACTGATCTCCGGCTACTTCTCCTACCTCACCTCCTACGGGGAATTTTACTTTCATGTGTGCGGTAGAGGCCACTACTTCGAATTTGTTGAGCCCCGGTCGTCCTAGAATGGCGTTATAGGCCGATTTGGTGTCCACCACTAAAAATCTGAGTGTCTTGAGTAAAGTCAAGATTGATGTAACCGAGCTGATCGGTCACCAAGAACTGGGTTAATCTTAGAAGTTTAGCTAAGAAAACCCAAAATGTATGCAGTATTGTCTTTCTTTCTCTCTCTAAAATATGCTGTATTCTCAGAATGTCGCCTTTTTGAGAAACCCCCTCTCTCCCTTTTATAGAGGGGTGCCTTCTTGTCTAAGATTTTCCTCGATTTCAGAAAATCCAGATATCAGTGGATTCAGATGCGATTTCCCATCCTGGATTTCGGGATTGCAAGGTATGGGCTCTCGATCTGGATCTCGGGATTGCCGGTGAGTCAGAATCTTCTTTCCCAAGAGTTCGACCTTCCTGAGCTTGGTGGTTTTAGGTCGACTCATATTTATAAAAGATTACTTAGGTCGGGTCATTCCTACTCAAATCCGTAGGTCGAGAGACCTTTTAGGTTGGCAACCTTTTATCAGATATCATAGGTCAACGGGTCCTCCGAGGTCGGCGCCCTTCTAACAAATGTTACAGCTCAGCGGGGCCTCCGAGGTCGGCGACCTTCTAAAGGACCTTGAGGTTGGCATCCCCTTATCTAAGAACCTAGGTCGTACTTTTATTGGTCCATATTTTAAACCGGGTTTCCAGGGAGCGTACATTCGGCGTCCTATCAACCATTGGCACCGCCTTATCCGACCTATAGCAGGTCGACACCTGGCTTTGACCATCGACGCGACGTTTGGGTGGCGGGGAAAGGAAAAGACAGGTTATTATAGCGCACGAAGTCCGAAGAGCCTCGTAATATGGGAATGGGAGTCCCAAGGATTATTGCGTCAAGGTCGACCGATTATAAACGAATCTTACTCTACTCGGTCTTACAGCTCGACTAGAGTAGGGGGGACTGGTTTATATGACGCCGAATGTACGCTCCCTGAAAACCCGGTTTAAAATATGGACCAATAAAAGTCCGTCCTAGGTTCTTAGATAAGGGGATGCCAACCTCAAGGTCCTTTAGAAGGTCGCCGACCTCGGAGGCCCCGCTGAGCTATGACATTTGTTAAAAGGGCACCGACCTCGGAGGCCCCGCTGACCTATGATATCTGATAAAAGGTTGCCGACCTAAAAGGTCTCTCGACCTACGGATTTGAGTAGGAATGACCCGACCTAAGTAATCTTTTATAAATATGAGTCGACCTAAAACCACCGAGCTCAGGAAGGTCGAACTCTTGGGAAAGAAGATTCTGACTCACCTGACAGAATCCCGGAGATCCAGGGATTGAGAGCCCATACCTTGCAATCCCGGAAATCCAGGGATGGGAAATCGCATCCTGAATCCCTGGATATCCGGGATTTTCTCTGGAAATCAGGGAAAATCTTAGACAGTAAGGCACCCCCCTCCTATAAAAGGGAGAGAGGGGGTTTCTCAAAAAGGCGACATTCTGAGAATACAGCATATTTTAGAGAGAGAAAGAAAGACAATACTGCATACATTTTGGGTTTTCTTAGCTAAACTTCTAAGATTAACCCGGTTCTTGGTGACCGATCAGCTCGGTTACATCAGAGGGACTTCATCGGGCAGCTTGTCACCAAGGTGAAGGTGAGATTCGGGTTTCCGACTCGGGTTCAGATGTCAAATGGCATCAATGAGTTGTGATATTAAGAGTTGAATTCTGATTTTTTTGTAATTTCTGGATATGGGTTTGGGAAAAATATTTTAGTCGGACGGAATAAAGCTCTGTCCTAAGTTTTAGTTAGTTTTGGTTCATAGAATCTGAATTTGTAATTAGAAACGGGGTTCTATATCTAATATGAATTCGTGACGGTGACAAATAGGAGGAATTGTACAAATAACAATATAGATTTGCTCTGAAGATGATGTAAAGCGAAAGATGTAGGGGGATTACCTTCGTAAGATTTGACAGAGGTCGATAGGAATCGGCTGGAGACTCGATGATAGGCCGAAGCTACGCCTTCTTCTTCTTTTAGTATTGTAAAATTTTCTGTTCCGTTCTTCTTGAATGCCGAGTGATATGGTTGCTGGAGAAGTCTGTGGCTGGACCTCCAGAACTTGATATCGTGTATTTTCCTTTTTTTTTGTTTGGATGTAAAGAATGATGTAAAGGATTTTGTGCAGTAGAATCTGTATATTTATAGTTGAAATTTTTGAATGTTTAAGTTGGATTAGGATTTGTGTTGGATAAGTATTGAGGAGTTTGATGAAGTGAGGGGACTGGTAGAGGAACGATGGAACATGAAGAGTTCTTAATTATGATTAGTGTATTTTAATCATGGTTGGTTAATTCCTAACATATTATTAAATATAAATGATATATTAATAATAATAGTAATAATAGTTTGGTAATGTTGATAATAATAATCTGAAAATAATAAAGATAATATTAATAATATTAATACTTAATAAAAATGGCATTAATAATATTATTAATAATAATAATGATAATATTAATGATAGTAGTGTTAGTATTATACTTAAATAATTAATAAAACTATCGTAAAATAAGTAATGACCACTTAAATATATATCTGACGAAATGATTCGGGCTAGGACTTGTGATACGTCAAAATAAATGTTCAGGACCTCTAAGTGAAATTAAATAAAATGAAATGCATTGTAATATTATTATAAATAATAATAATGCATTATGAAAATAGCGGGTATTACACTTTTGTACAAATAACACCGGTCTCCCCAAGGGGACGCACTAGGTCGAATATAGCCCTTTTTAGTCAACTGCTCAAGCTGGTTCTTCAACTCCTCCATCTTAGTCGGAGCCATACGATATGGTGCTTTCGAAAGCGGGGACGTACCTGACTCTAACTCAATAATAAACTCCACCTCACGATGTGGAGGTAAGCCTGACAACTCGTCTGGAAATACGTCTGGGTAGTCTCGGACTACCGGAATGTCGGCCAATTCGACTGGTCGATCTTTTGTTTTGGTCATGTAGCACCAATAACCAATACACCCTTGATTAAGCAGTTTCACTGCTTTCATAGCGCGGATGACTCTCCCGGAATGGCTGGGATTATCACCTCGAAATATACACTCGAAACCATCATCAGAAGTGACGGTTACCATCCGCTTGCGGACACTAAGTATGGCATCATGACGATCCATCCAATCGATACCCAAGATTATATCATTCTTAGGTAAATCAACTACAATCAAATTTGACAACCACTCACGGTCGTTCATACAAATCGGACAGTCCTGGACTACACGATTTCCGATAATTCTTCTACCATCGGGCAGACCAATCACATAGGGCTCACAATTAATAACATGGTCTAGAGGCAAACAACTTAAACAAAAAGTAGATGTAAAGGAGTGTGAAGCACCGGTATCAAAAAGAACACACACCGGGTGAGAGTGGATCTCGAGTATACCTGCAATCATGCTCGCCTCGGGATCGTCATCTTTCTTCATCTCGTAAATCCTGGGTTTTGCAGCTCTGGCACCATGTGTACCACTTTGATTCCCACGACCCATTCCCCTGTTTGCCGCGGTAGTCTGATAAGAAGCGGACGGAGGCACACGGTCCTGGACAGAAGACTGAACTGGAGCATGAGACGCTACTGGTTCACATCCGGGTCCATTCCTGCAAAAACGAGCAGGATGCCCATTCTTCCCACAAGTATGGCACGCGACATCCGGCTTCGGGCATTTGGAGTTGATGTGCCCCTGGTCTCCGCAGTTATAGCACACAACAGATGAGGGGACCGCTCGAGAGTGCGATCCGGCTAGCTTCGACGCCATGGGTGG
Source organism: Orobanche coerulescens (assembly GCA_033398695.1). Classification (NCBI taxonomy): domain Eukaryota; kingdom Viridiplantae; phylum Streptophyta; class Magnoliopsida; order Lamiales; family Orobanchaceae; genus Orobanche; species Orobanche coerulescens. The sequence continues at coordinate 85,963,143 of CM065809.1, forward strand.
TTGGTCAGAAGGGTTTGGCAATGACTGGGGCTTCCTGAATGTCCCCCGGTTACTCTAAGTATGGTTCTGGTTCTGATATCTTTTGTTGTTGGGATGTGGTTGCTTCTTAGAAATCTCCTTAGCGGTGAGTTCTGTAATACCCGTAATTTCGATTTCCGGTAATTTCTTTTTTTTCGGCGGAAGTCTGTTTTGACGACTCGCTCATGTCCGTTTCGTCATTCTGAGAATGATTAATTCTACACGTTTTGACATCCGAGTTCGTTTCGGTGTCGTTTCGTTGAGTTCTGTGCTTTTTAGCGACTTTTCCGAGCTTGAGTTCGGTTCTTGCGAATCTCGTTCGAAATTGCTGTTTCGAGTTTCCCGTAAGTCCGTTTAACTTTGTTAGACGTGTTGTGAACTTCGGTTTGGTTATTCGATCACGTATCGTGATTTCCGGGCGTTTTGGGCCATTTTGTAATTTCTTGAAAGTTACGGGTATCCGTATCTGTAATTGTTGCCTCGACCCGTTTCTTGGTCGCGTATGACTAATTATGGTATTATGTTTTCATTTCGGGCCGTTGATGTTGTCCGCGAACTTTTCGTCGTGTTCGCCCGTGCGTTTCGGAAATCGGGTCGCCGAGCTCGCGCCGCGGATCGCCGGACGGTTATGGATCGCCGGACGATTGCAGGCACCGCCGGACAGATGCGGCAGAACCGCGAGCGACGCTACTTCCGGAAGGTCGCGCGCTAACCGGCAGTGTAAGCGCCGCTAGCTGGTCGACCAACGACGCTATCGGGCCGACAGTGGGGTTTCGAGGTTGGACTCGGTCGGATCGGCGTAGCGCGCGCCATCGCCGGTCCGAGCGCACGCTAATCGGCAGGGTAGCGACGCCGCCGACTAGCGACGTTACTGGGTAAGTTTGTTAGTCCGGTGGCTCTCGGATAGCCGGCTAGCGCGCGCAGGCTTCCGGCCGTAGCGCACGCTAGCGAGAGTCGGGTGGACCAGTCATGTCGGCAGAATTGGTCGGTGGTGCCGGGTCATGCGGGCCATGGACGAGAGTGCTCGGCCGGTACTGGCCGATAGCGCACGCTAGTCCGGGAAGGCTAGCGCACGCTAGTTCCGGCCCAGTATATATATGACAGAGCAGTCACATTTCATTTCGTTTTTCATTTCCTTCCTTCTCCGTCCGCGGGTGGCGATTCATGGGTCATGAAGCCATGTTGTTTAACAACAAATCCATGAAGTTCTTGAGTCCATAACATCAATCACTCGTCCGTTATCATCCTTTGATCCAGCGAATCAAGGTAATCTTCCTTAGAACCCTAATTTCGTGAATTTGGGGATTTTTGGCAATTTCGTCCGATTCGTTCCGTGTTGTTGATTAATTCATGATGGGTATGATTAATCTTGGTAGTATTCTTGTGTTTAACATCATTTAATCCATTGTTCTTCGTCGAATCGAAGTATATTTCTTGATTTCCTTCGAATTGACTTTTTAGGGGATTTGTCCCCGATCTCGTTTTTCATCCGTTTTCGATGGATCGATTATGGTTAAATGATGTTGTTAAACATATTCTATGGATTGTATATCCATATTTCAACATGGAATTCCATTTTTGGGTTTTGACGGAACGAATCGTGTTCTTGGCCGTTTTGGGGGGAAATCCTTGAACTTTCGTCATTTGTTCTTCGAATTCAGCGGCTTTGGGTCGTACTTTGGAATTCATTTTCGTTGTTATTGTTTTCGTTCGTAGTTCGTTGTTGTGGATTGTCGTTCGGTGGAGTCGGCGAGTTCGTAGTCGGTTCGTGCCAACCTACTTCGGCCGATTCTCCGCGTTATGGTTATTCGAGGCAAGTACCTTGCCCATACTTTTCTCGTTTTATGGATATGATGATCGGTGGTCGTCTTGATGTGTTTGTTTGGTTATTTGAAATGAAGTTTCAAAAGATTTCGGTTTGGCCTCGTTAAAGGCTCTCTTTCAAAACGCGTGTGTTTTGTGAACGTTGTGTTTTGGGAATTGGTTATGATTTGATTATTTTGAACGTTGAAGGATTTGATGATGATACTCCGATTGTTTAAAGTTTTGGAATCGTGTATTCCGTATTTAATCTTGTTATGGTGTTTTGAAGAGTTTGATAATGGTGTCGAGTTAATGGCCATCTCTAGTGAGTATTCTTAATGAACTTACATTCTTAGCATATTAGTATTGCATGAGTAACGTGTGTGTGTGTATGCTCACTACGGGTTAGATCCGACGGGGTCTCGGTAGGGCTCCACGAAGCTGTGGAACCGCGAGCTTGCTTTTAACCACTGTGGGTTAGATCCGACGGGGTCTCGGCAGGGATCCACGAAGTCAGGTCCGCGGTTAATTGTGGTGCATTTTTACAAATGTGGTTTGATTATTGGCATTTCCGGAAATGAGTGCTTTTTGAACGGTTTTCATGATTGCATGCATTGACTAAGTGTGTAAGAGGTAAGTGTTCGTTTGGCTTACTTGGCTAGGATGGCACTAGAGTATTTTGTTGTTTGTTTTAAATCCTTTATTTGTGGATTTTGATGTTGGAAGACGAACCTTGTTGTCGTTCTCGTGTACTGTGAGTTGATGAGATTTGGGGCTAAAATCCCAATGGTTTTATAAAAGTCGTTTCTGGATTTGGGGCTAAAATCCCAACGGTTTGGTAAATGTCATTTTCGGAAAGTAAACCTTTGGGGCGGTGACCCCTTTTGTCTTTGGATTTTGAAAAGTAGGATTTGATAATCCTAAATTGTCTTCTATTAAAACTCTCGATGGCATTCTAAACCGCTTTTATAAATTACTTCCATTGATTTATGATATTTCGATTTTGAAATGTTTTCTCAAACCCTTGCCTCGGGAAGTACTTTTCGTTTCGTTTGGATCTTTGAGGATCCTCGGTTATTGTTATTCGTGGAATGTGAATTGTATGGCTCGTATTTGCACTTTGTTCTTGCACTAGCAAAACGGTGGAGTTTTGCTAACCCCAGTATTCGGGGTGGATGTCTGTTTTGCATTCGAGTTTTGGAGCATAACACGTGGTCGGCACGAAGGATGATGAAAGATGATCGATACTAATCACATGAGGAACCGTACTTTGTTTATCGTTCGGTTGTACTCTATTTTTCCGCTGCTATATTTTCCCATTGTACGGGTGTGGTTGTATTTTGACCCCTGCGTGGGCATGAGTTGTATTTGAGTTGTATGTATTTGTTGAAAGACCAAATCGGTCTACTGAGTCATTTTAGCCTTAAAGGCATGGCTGAGTTGTTATATGTCGTTACCAGCCTGGTAGATCCTTGAGGAAAGGTTCTACGGCGTGTAATATCCCTGAGCGGATTGGGGGTGTTACAAGTTCGTATTCCAGAGCTTTCTCGATGAACTCCGACAGAGTCGTACAGTGGTGATTCAACAGCTGCATTCTCATTCGGGGTTTAAGCCTTTTGAGAAAATATTTTATCTTATCAGCCTCCGTTCGGACAATTGGCGAAAGGAAGAAGTGCCTGAAATTTCTCAGCAGCAGATAGTACATCATCGTCTTCAGATGGGTCTAGGTTCAGCAGTTCTGACAGCTTGGCCTCATGGAGTGGCCCTGGATAGTAACGGTCTAGCATGAGGTTATTAAATTCCTCCCAAGTGTATACACCATCAGTTGGCCTCATAGAAAGCCACCAGGTGTGAGCGCCCTTGCTAAGATAATAAGCTGCTATGGATACGCGATTCTCTTCGGGACAGTCCACCATCTCGAACAATTTCTCAAAGTGTTCAATTCAATGCACAATGTCAGCAGGCCTAGAAGAGCCTTCAAAGGTCGGGGTCGTTGGCGACAGATGTCGCTGATGATCCGACTCACGGGTCCGCCAAGCACAAGAGGTGGAGGATGAGGCCCCTGTTGCTGTCCAGTAGTGGCCCTCTGCATAGCTTCCATTAATTGACCCATCTGGGTCATCTGAGCCATCATGCCCTGCATCACAATGTAAGGATCGACACGCGCATTCTCATGCCCACTGTGGTGCGATTGGTCCCTAGAAGGCGAACCACTGTCTGCGAAACTATGCTCCGCATTCGCGCGTCTGTTGGCTCGTGGTATCGGGATTCGGACCCTTCCGTGGCCTCATCCCCCTCTGCCACGGCCTCTCAGAATTCTTTCCATACTGAAAGAATCAATCATAATGATAATCATAAGTATAGCTCAAGATACTAATCAAAATTCATGCTAAGTTAATAGCAACAAGGAATCACATATTCGAGAAAACAGTTCACGATGAATTATCGACACCATGAGTGTCACACAGAATATTACATCGACCTCGAGTCGAATAATTTCAATCATATAATCAATCCAGCATTTACCTCGAATTATCAATCAGATAAATCCTGCCATAGATCCTCGAAATAACAAGATCAACAAAGAGATCCATTCCAATATCAATATCATGCTAGTAATTAAATCATGGCTCGTAAAGTACATACCATATTTGGCTCGTAGGGTCAGGCGCTTTCACAGGTCACACGTGACACGAAGGTCTTTGGATACTAATTCATTCTACAACGACTCATAAAGAGAAAGCAACACGCTCTAATACCATCTTCTGTAACACCCCAAAAGGAGGCTATTACAGTGTCGTGGACCCCACACTAGGACCCACCAGACGATATCAAAATACAGATTAAATAAGTATTATTTTGTGATACCGAACCACAATAAATAGTCATTACTCCGATTAGGAGTTTATTAATTGTATGGCCAACGGCCTTATGATATACAGGATCCGAAATACAAGTACAAACCATATGGAGATGGAATATACTTCAAATACAACCACATAATAATGTAAATAAAGCAGAATTAAAGTAACATTACACGGTTTGAACAATAACCGGACAAAAGACATGGGCCCCCCGAACTAGTATCCTCGAATCCTTTGCCGTCACCGTGCTCTTCCCGTGCCTTGCCTTTGCCTCGACCTAAAATACAACACAAGTATTTCGCCCAAAACACAGTGTTAGATATACATGATAAATGATTCTCCCGACATTATACAATCCACATGTATTAGATCTCAAGGAAAACATCCCGACTATTGAACATACCCCTCGGGCGTATGAAGAATCAATCCCAAAATCATCGAACATATCCAATCATACATGGACTATGAACGATTAAACAATATGGCTCAAGATGGACATCACAGTACGCCCGATCCGAAAATATGTCCGTGTACATGTCCACCCTGTACACGGAATCTTGAATATACATGTGACAATGTACCTAATTAGCCTCACGAACTACGTCTCGTGTGCACAGTCCAATACGGAAAACATCCACGTATGACTATACAAGTGCCCGGCTAAAAATCCTACACAATAACCAATCGGCACGTAGATACGATTCCAGATATGTCACGATACAACATGAAAACGAATTCAACAAATCACATATCCGATTAAGGATCAAGAAAAATGCACCGAAGTGACAGCGAGGACCAACGAGATCAACGATTCAAAGTGACATACTTGGGAATGCAATCACATGATGAAAAACGGAAAAACGTCAAGGACAATATCAAATTACGAGTCACAATTCATAAACTTTTCATATACATGAAACGTATAAACATCACAAGAATCTAATCATCATTATAACCAAGTAAGATAACTTGCCTCAACTCCGTAGGCAAAAGATAGTCCATCTTAAATGATCGAACGGACGATATCCTCGGTTAAACACTCAATCGAACAAACAACCTTGAATGAAACATAATTCATTCAATAACATATTCACATAATATTAATATCAATTCATAGGAAACGACGCCCGCAACCTACTCGAATAATTCGTTCCATCCTAACGAATGTTCTATCGATTATTAGAAGGGTTCCAATACATATAGTTCGTCTTCCACAATCGGACTGCTATACAAAATGTCCTTTAATATTCTTGTTACCACTTATGAATGATGTATACATTAAACCTCTACAATTTACCATCATTAATCGATTTTAAACAAAGTTCTTACGGTTCTTCACCGATTACTATATTTTTTCACAAAGATTAAACGTGAAAGAATTCGACCACTCATCCAATTATGGTTTTAGCCTCTAATATCGATGGAACTATAGAAGGAAATTATTAGCTTATGAAACAAGGTGACTAACACATTCTTAAGTCATCAAAGCCTCCGATCACCTTGAATATATATACGAATTATAATTGTGTTCATCAAGAAACCGTTTATATATCATAAGGCATTCGTTAACTCTCAAAAGTGTAAGGTTATAATCATAAAAATGTTCAACACCACACACCTGCTCGGTTTATCATTCGAAAACAGTAGATTCTATACCATATTTCCTAAGAATCGTTCACCAATCGAGCTACCTTAACCAACTAACGAGTTCAAGGAGTAAATGTTATGAATATCATTATGTTCTTCATAAAGTTGTCATAATCTTCATGATTATCAGATTATACAGGACTTAATTATCATCTCACACAAGAAATCCTTTATATCAAGACGAAATTAACACAAGTTAGACAACCAACCTCTTGAAAATGAAGAACAACACCAAGGTTATCAAGAACACACTCCAAGCTCTCAACCAACAAGCTTCAATCCAATATGCAAGCTCCAAGATAAGATGGAAATGTGCTAGTTCGGTCTATCGAACAAACTTAGCGTACGTTAACATTGTTACGTACGCTAACCAGTTGGTGTTACGTACGTAATCGACTTACAGGGGCTACTGTCTCGATTTCACAGGCCATTAACGTAGGCTAAAGAAAAGGTATTACGTACATTAAATAGGGTTGACTCTGACCGGCGCGACAGCCCAATCACCCTTCGCGTGCATGGAAACAGATACAAATTCACGTGCGGAAGTCAACTGATGCCAGATTCCTTCTTAACGTATGCAACAGGTAATGAATTATGTATGTTAAAATAGGAGCTTAACGTACATTAATCAAACCATGTAGCGTACGCTACACCACCAGAATGGGTCCAAAAATGCAACTCTCCAATTAACATTAAACCAACAAACATAAAGTGAAATACAATGATAACTAACTTAATTCCTTAACATCTCGACATTCGTCATATAATAATGCAATGTGATTCAACGATAGTCAAATTATCTGAACAAAACAACAGTAAGGATGAAGAATTACAGTCGGATATTACAAACATAAATGACTATTGTGTTTTCTTTTGCAGATATTTTATATATAACATATATTTCCATTTTACTTGGTGGAAATGACTCCTAGTAAGGACTGGATGGCCATTGAAGACTACGTAAATGACCCATCATATGAAGTGCGAGTTATTAGTTTTATAGACTATGCATTTCAGAAGTTAGGAACTAATATTATTCGTTGTCCTTGTTGCAAATGTATGAATGGTGGGTCTGGTGATAGAGAGAAAGTGCGGGAACACTTATTAGTTTTTGGAATCATCAAAAGGTACAACTTCTGGTATCATCATGGGGAAAGGTTTAGTGAGCCTTCATCGAGGGATAATGTTGTAGAAGGAAATGAAAACCAAGATGAAGTGCTTGGTATTTTAAGGGATTTATATCCGGAGTACAATGATGTTGGTTCCTCCTTTGATGATGATGATGATGATCATGATGATATTGAGGAGCCAAACGCTGACACTAAGAAATTTTATAAATTGTTGAAAGATTCACAACATCCGGTTTATGAAGGTTGCAAGAGTTCTAGAATGTCTGCGCTCTTAAAACTTCTTCATTTTAAGACTCTTGGCCATTGGAGCAACGAGTCATTTACCATGCTTCTAGAATTCCTGAAGAATGATCTTCTTCCTGAGGGATCAAATTTGCCAGATTCTTATTATGAGTCCAAGAAGATCATGAAAGACCTTGGGCTATCATATCATAAAATTGATGCATGTATTAATGATTGCATGTTATATTAGAGGGAGAATGATAAGCTCGATGCATGTATATGTGGTACATCAAGATGGAAACTTGATAAACACAATGGGGAGAACAAGTGTGTAACACCCCCAATCCACTCAGGGATATTACACGTCGTAGACCCTTTCCTCAAGGATCTACCAGGATGGTAAACAACGTCGAACAACTCAAGAATGCCTTCAAGGCTAAAATGACTCAGTAGACCGATTTGGTCTTTCAATAAAAACATACAACTCAATTACAATTCATACCCACGAAGGGTCAAAATACAACAACTCCGTCTGATATGGGAAAGAATCTTTGCGTGAAATAAATACAACTAAACCAATGACATCATACGGATCCTCGTGTGATTAGTATCGTTCATCTTTCATCATCCTTCATGCCGACCCTGTGCTATGCTTCAAAACCTGAATGCAAAAATAGACATTCACCCCCCGAATACTCGGGGGTTAGCAAAACTCCACTGTTTTGCTAGTGCAAGAACAAAGTGCAAATACGAGCCATACAATACAAGTTCCAAGAACAAAAATAACCAGGAATCCTGAAAGATCTAAATGTAACGAAAAGTACTTCCCGAGGCAAGAGTTTGGGTAAAAGATTTCTAAAACCGAAAGGTCACAAATCAAGGGAAAACAGTTTATAAAACAGTTTAAAATGCTATCGAGAGTTTTAATAGAAAATAATTTAGGATTTACCGAATCCTTCTCTTTCAAAAATCAACAGGGGTCACGGCCCAAAGGTTTTGTTTTCACAAATGAAACCAACAACAACACACAAGGTAAAAACCCACGTCACGAGTCCTCGACGGACATAAAATACACACGCACCCGTGAAGTTTCACTCGTGAATCCAGGGCAAAACCATTGGACTCCCTCCGTGGCCCCGTCGAACCCTCCCGAGGTGACCAAACACATTCACAAAACATACACACGCACTCGTGAAGTTTTTACTCGTGAACCCAGAGTGAAGTCATAGATTCCCCCGAGGCCCCGTCGGACCCTCCCGAGGTGAGTAAAATACATTCACTAAACATACACACGCAGTGGTGAAGTTTCACTCGTGAATCCAGGACAAAACCATTGGACTCCCTCCGTGAACCCGTCTAGCCCTCCCGAGGTGAGCGAACACATTCACAAAACATACACGCACAAGCATCGCCTAGGACGAGGACGCCACCATGAATCCCACCCGAGGCCTCGAAGGACCCTCCCGAACTGGCTAGCGAAACAATCAAGCACAGGCATCGCCTAGGACCAGGACGCCACCATGAATCCCACCCGAGGCCTCGAAGGACCCTCCCGAGCTGGCTAGCGAAACAATAATGCACAAATAACATATCACACCAAGGATATCCAAACAATTCACTCAGAGGCATCAAACACTTAGCAAAACACCACGTCAAACCACAATGCACCGAAATGAAACCATATACGTACACACACATTACCAAGCGCAACATCAACGCCAAACATATCCATAAGATTCACATACTCGTTCGAGAAACACACCAATCCCAAAACACACACGGTTTTGAAAGAGGGCCTTTAACAAGGCTAACCAAATCTTTTGAAAACTCACTTCAAACAATCAAACAAACCTATAAAGACGATCACCAATTATCATATTCACAAAACAAGAATTTTATGGACAAGGTACTTGCCTCGAAACCGCAATCGCAACAAGACGATGGATGAAATACGGTTGAACGGCCCCGAACTCCCGAACACTATCAAGAACGCGATAGCACCGCAATTACTACGTGAATAATACCACACAAATCATCAATCACCAACGAGATTCAACATCGGAATCCTCGAACACCTATAAACCTCCGGAAGGAACAATAACACATGGTTACGACGAGAATCAAGGCCAAAACAATGGAAATCCCAACAAACTATCGAAGGGAACTCATTGGGACATTTAATCGAACACTCAATGTTCGATAACTCCCAAGAACACTCGAATCACTAATCGAGTTGAACAAACTCGAAATATGGATATACAACCCATAGAACACGATTAATAACATCATACTACACCAACCGATGTATCAAAATCGGACTAGAATCGAAATCAAGAACAAATTCTCCAAAAAGTCAAATTGAAGGAAAATCAAGAAATATACCTTGATTCGACGAAACACACGGATTAGATGTTGATATAATCAACAAGAATCTTCCAAAACGCCTTGGAATTGATTAGAATCGGCCAAGAACTCGATTTCCCGAGCCTCCGGTCGCCAGCCGCCGAAAAAGGAAGAAAAACGCGTAAAAAAAGAAGTCTGGCCGAGCCCAGGCTATATATAGCCGGCAGGGTTACGGCCGTAACCGGCAGTTCCTTATGGCTGTAACTCGGCCCTTACGGCCGTGCTCGGCAGGCCTTACGGCTGTAACCGGCATTCGTCAAAAAATCTGCCCAGCACCTATCGGACACTTACGGTCGTAACTGGCACACATTACGGCCGTAACCGGCCTTCGTCTGGAAGATGCCCAGCGCTCGTACGGCCGTACCCGATCACGCCTTACGGCCGTAACTGGCATTCGTCCGGATGCTGCCAGGCGCCATACGGCCGTAACTGTCGGCCCTTACGGCCGTAACTCGACCAGGCCAGGCCCTGCTCCGGCCGTGACTCGGCCGTGGCCACTCCGACGGCCCGGACGACCCCGAAACCCGAACCTGAGTATAAATCGAAGGTACGGTTACGACATACTCGCAAAGACGAATCTAAGAGCTAAGAGAACACACGATTCCGACCACCCGAAGGCTCGAAATTCGACAACGGAAGTAATTACCCCAAACTTTGGGGAAATTATGAAAATGGCCCAAAACGTCCGAAATACACGATACGTGATCGAAACACCAAACCAAAACTCGCAGCATGAATAATAACATTAAATGGACTTACTAGAAACTCGAAGCAACAGTTTCAGACGAGATTCGCAAGAATCGAACTGAAGTGCGGAAAAGTCGCTAAAAAGCACGGAACTCAACAAAACGACATCGAAACGAACTCAGACGTCAAAAAGTGCAGAATTAAATATTATCATAATGACGAAACGGTCACAAGCGAGTCGTCAAAACGGACTCCCGCCGAAAAAAGAAAAATTACCGGAAATCGAAATTACGGGCATTACATTCTACCCTCCTTAAAAGAAGTTTCGTCCCGAAACTTAAAACAAGTAGGGAGAAGCAATATCCCCGCCAGGAAAACTCAACAAGATACACAAGAAACGCGTAACTTACGCCCAACGGCGAAACGTTACAAGCAACGCAAAGGGATATACGGTGCGAAAACACGCTCCACGACGACCAACACAACGCCACCGGTAGAGACATAATAAAACCAACAAGTGACAAGCGTCAACAAACGGATAATACAATCAAGTCGATTATCTGAACAATCACAAAACACAACGAACGAAAATCAATATGATTGACCACCCCAACGGTACATCAATCAAAACGCGAGCCAAACGCTGAACAAATATGGAATTCCACCGCCCAAGGGTTGGAAGATCGAAAACGAGACTAATTTCCCAAACTTAAGGGAATTACGAAGGAGTCTGAATGTTCAACAATCACGAAACGAGATCAACAAAAACCGAACAATCAAACGATCGAACTCAACAATCGAGACAACAAAAATCGAACAATCATGTTTGAATCACGAAGAACAATAAAATTCAAACAACAACTCCAAGGTTCACATCTCGACTCGAGACAATATATGATCCGGTGAAAATAACAAAATGTGCGTTCACATAAGATCCACAGGAAAGGAAATAGCAATTGAAAAATCACAACGACAAACGAGTTATTCGGAAACAATACTACACTCATTCGATCAACAAAATCAAGGGGCAGGACAAGCTCAGAAAATATCAACGAACATACATGAGTTGACAGAGTCGAAAATACAGAAGTTCAAAATCCGATCCGCTTCGAATAAAAGAACTAGTAGAACCAAGAGGTGTTACTTCCGAACAAGGTTCACAAGAATCGAACTCAGAAAAGTCACAGCGATAACCAGATCGACCCAAAACAAGATCACAGCTCGTTCGAACGATGAAACCGAAATACAGAACAAGTTCAGACAGTATCAACGAACACGAGCGAATCGATAGACTTGATAGAGAGAAAATGCGGAAGTCAAAAATGATACGGGCATTATATTCGACCTCTTCTAAAAGAAGTGTCGTCCCCGAAACTCACAACAACGAAATCAAGGCAACAACACAAAAGCAGTCGACGGAAACATTTCCCATGGACCTCTTAGAGCCGATCCTGATATCTATACTGAAGTTCATGCCCCGAAAGACTCGGAACCCAACTCGCAAAAAATTGGATCCTGTGTCTCTCGGGTCCACACTTGAAATGCATTACCGACGAGAAGGACAGTTTACACGTGCATGCCCCAGCACATCGTGGTTGAAACGCCTCGGCTCGGCATACCGAAAATACAAATGCTAGATACAATGGGGCATAACGTCGCAAAACAACATAGCGGAGATGCCAACTCAGCACAACAAAGAATCATAACACATATCAAATACAACGATTACCATCGTAAAGTAATACACACACAAACACTACAGCAACGACGGTATCGTTCGGCGACCTTAACGGCCCGAAAAATAACCAGCACATAATTACAAACATCATGAAACAATCACACATGTACACAAACGTACAAACCCAATCTTTAACAGATCACACAGGTGCGATAACACGCAAGCCACCACGAAATGACAACATTAAAGATCGTCATCACACCTCCCACAGAGGGCTAACAAAACATATGCGTGGCGAACGACTCAACGTTCACACCACCAATTCAATCACAATTCGGAGGGCTAACACCCTAACAACAATACCAACATCATACACACCTTCTCCGACCACAAGGGGGAAATGATGGGTTTTAAAAACGAATACCACCTTTTGAAAACAGTTTGGAAACACCAGTTGATCTTGAGCATCATTTTACAAAAAGTTGAACAAACATCATTGTCGAGACTTTGAAAATCATCTTGTGTTTGAACAAAAATGAAGACACTTTTCTTTTAGTGAAAACTTTCAAAATATTTGACCCTCGGGTCTAAGTAAAAGTGTTTCTAAAATAATGAAAATATCTCAAAACATTTTGATCCTCGAGGTAGAAGAATTTTGAAACAGATAGTTGCGCTAGTAGGCGCCTTGAAAATACAATCCATTTAAAAGTACGTCTCGAATTTTATTTTCTAAGATACTCAAGGTTTTCGAAAAATCTATCAGGCTAGAATGCCTAAAAACTCACACGTAACAATATTCACTTACATACAATCATAATACACGCAACAACTCGCTCAAAATCAAGACAACACATCCTTTACGGAAGCAGCGATTAAATATCACAGTCAAAAGGACGTAAATAATGACAATACTCCTCATATAAATGAAACATGAGTAACATAACCGCAACACGAAACCGAGAATCTACATAAAGATTACATCACTTAATACAAAATCAAACAAATAGCTCGTGTCACACAAGGCACACTACAAATAAGGGAGACTTACATCCACAGGTCGCACGAAGATGATGATCGCCCCACGATACTAATCACGACCAACCAACTCAGACGATGCGTCGCGACACGACTCAGTCAGACAAAATCCGACGAGACAAAACTCAACAGACCATACTTGACCCGACAGCCTAGGTTTCCACAACCTAAAGCTCCGATACCATTTATGTAACACCCCCAATCCACTCAGGGATATTACACGCCGTAGACCCTTTCCTCAAGGATCTACGAGGCTGGTAAACAACGTCGAACAACTCAACAATGCCTTCAAGGCTAAAATGACTCAGTAGACCGATTTGGTCTTTCAATAAAAACATACAACTCAATTACAACTCAATTACAATTCATAACCATGCAGGGGTCAAAATACAACAACTCCCATACAACGGGAAAGAATACTGCAGCGGAAATAAATACAACTAAACCAATGACATCATACGGATCCTCGTGTGATTAGTTTCGTTCATCTTTCATCATCCTTCATGCCGACCCTGTGCTATGCTCCAAAACCTGAATGCAAAAATAGACATCCACCCCCCGAATACTTGGGGGTTAGCAAAACTCCACTGTTTTGCTAGTGCAAGAACAAAGTGCAAATACGAGCCATACAATACAAGTTCCAAGAACAAAAATAACCAGGAATCCTCAAATATCCAAATGTAACGAAAAGTACTTCCCGAGGCAAGAGTTTGGGTAAAACATTTCTAAAACCGAAAGGTCACAAATCAAGGGAAAACAGTTTATAAAACAGTTTAAAATGCCATCGAGAGTTTTAATAGAAAACAATTTAGGATTTACCGAATCCTTCTCTTTCAAAAATCAACAGGGGTCACGGCCCAAAGGTTTTGTTTTCACAAATGAAACCAACAACAACACACAAGGTAAAAACCCACGTCACGCGTCCTCGACGGACATAAAATACATACGCACCCGTGAAGTTTCACTCGTGAATCCAGGGCAAAACCATTGGACTCCCTCCGTGGCCCCGTCGAACCCTCCCGAGGTGAGCAAACACATTTACAAAACATATACACGCACTCGTGAAGTTTTTACTCGTGAACCCAGAGTGAAGTCAGAGATTCCCCCGAGGCCCCGTCGGACCCTCCCGAGGTGAGTAAAATACATTCACTAAACATACACACACAGTGGTGAAGTTTCACTCGTGAATCCAGGGCAAAACCATTGGACTCCCTCCGTGACCCCGTCGATCCCTCCCGAGGTGAGCGAACACATTCACAAAACATACACGCACAAGCATCGCCTAAGACCAGGACGCCACCATGAATCCCACCTGAGGCCTCGAAGGACCCTCCCGAGCTGGCTAGCGAAACAATCAAGCACAGGCATCGCCTAGGACCAGGACGCCACCATGAATCCCACCCGAGGCCTCGAAGGACCCTCCCGAGCTGGCTAGTGAAGCAATCATGCACAAATAACATATCACACCAAGGATATCCAAATAATTCACCCAGAGGCATCAAACACTTAGCAAAACACCACGTCAAACCACAATGCACCGAAATGAAACCATATACGTAC
The DNA here is from genome assembly GCA_033398695.1 of Orobanche coerulescens. Classification (NCBI taxonomy): domain Eukaryota; kingdom Viridiplantae; phylum Streptophyta; class Magnoliopsida; order Lamiales; family Orobanchaceae; genus Orobanche; species Orobanche coerulescens. The sequence continues at coordinate 85,978,190 of CM065809.1, forward strand.
ACACGCATTACCAAGCGCAACATCAATGCCAAACATATCCATAAGATTCACATACTCGTTCGAGAAACACACCAATCACAAAACACACACGGTTTTGAAAGAGGGCCTTTAACAAGGCTAACCAAATCTGTTGAAAACTCACTTCAAACAATCAAACAAACCTATAAAGACGATCACCAATTATCATATTCACAAAACAAGAATTGTATGGACAAGGTACTTGCCTCGAAACCGCAATCGCAACAAGATGACGGATGAAATATGGTCGAACGGCCCCGAACTCCCGAACACTATCAAGAACGCGATAGCACCGCAATTACTACGTGAATAATACCACACGAATCATCAATCACCAACGAGATTCAACATCGGAATCCTCGAACACCTATAAACCTCCGGAAGGAACAATAACACATGGTTACGACGATAATTAAGGCCAAAACAATGGAAATCCCAACAAACTATCGAAGGGAACTCATTGGGACATTTAATCGAACACTCAATGTTCGATAACTCCCAAGAACACTCGAATCACTAATCCAGTTGAACAAACTCGAAATATGGATATACAACCCATAGAACACGATTAATAACATTATACTACACCAACCGATGTATCAAAATCGGACTAGAATCGAAATCAAGAACAAATTCTCCAAAAAGTCAACTTGAAGGAAAATCAAGAAATATACCTTGATTCGACGAAACACACGGATTAGATGTTGATATAATCAACAAGAATCTTCCAAAACGCCTTGGAATTGATTAGAATCGGCCAAGAACTCGATTTCTCGAGCCTCCCGTCGCCAGCCGCCAAAAAAGGAAGAAAAACGCGTAAAAAAAGAAGTCTGGCCGAGCCCAGGCTATATATAGCCGGCAGGGTTACGGCCGTAACTCGGCCCTTACGGCCGTACTCGACAGGCCTTACGGACGTAACCGGCATTCGTCAAAAAATCTGCCCAGCACCTATCGGACACTTACGGCCGTAACTGGCACACATTACGGCCGTAACCGGCCTTAAATGCAGAAAGATGCCTGGCGCCATCTGGCCGTACCCGATCATGCCTTACGGCCGTAACTGGCATTCGTCCGTAAGCTTGCAGGCACCATACGGCCGTAACTCTCGGCCCTTACGGCCGTAACTCGGCCAGGCCAGGCCAGGCCCTGCTCCGGCCGTGACTCGACCGTGGTCACTCTGACGGCCCAGACGACCCCGAAACCCGAACCTGAGTATAAATCGAAGGTACGATTACGACATACTCGCAAATACGAATCTAATAGCTAAGAGAACACACGATTCCGACCACCCGAAGGCTCGAAATTCGACAACGGAAGTAATTACCCCAAACTTTGGGGAAATTATGAAAATGGCCCAAAACGCCCGAAATACACGATACGTGATCGAAACACCAAACCAAAACTCGCAGCATGAATAATAACATTAAATGGACTTACTAGAAACTCGAAGCAACAGTTTCAGACGAGATTCGCAAGAATCGAACTCAAGTGCGGAAAAGTCGCTAAAAAGCACGGAACTCAACAAAAAGACATCGAAACGAACTCGGACGTCGAAAAGTGCAGAATTAAATATTCTCAGAATAACGAAATGGTCACAATCGAGTCATCCAAACGGACTCCAGCCGAAAAAATAAAAATTACCAGAAATCGAAATTACGGGTATTACAAAGTGTAAGACAAATGGTAAACGAATACCTCATAAGACACTAAGATACTTTCCATTAAAACCAATGCTACAACGATTATATATGTGCTCTAAGACAACTTCTTTGATGAGGTGGCACCATGGTAAAAGAAGCTATATGGTACGCTGAGACATTCTGTTGATGGATCAGGTTGAAATTCTTTTGACAAAAGTAATCCTAATTTTTCTGCGGATCCTCGAAATGTTAGGCTAGGTCTTGATAGTGATGGTTTTCAAACCTTTGCATATTCAAAGACATCATATAGTATATGGCCAGTGATACTTATTCCGTATAACTTGCCCCCTAAACTTTGTATGAAGCAGTCTAATATGATTCTATCAATGCTTATTCCTGGTCCTAAAGGCCCCGACAATGCAATTGACATTTACTTGCAACCTTTAGTTGAGGAATTGAAGGAACTGTGGGAAACTGGTGTGGAGACCTTTGATGCAGCAGCCCAACATTATTTTCAACTATGTGCAGCTTTAATGTGGACCATTAACGATTTTCCAGCATATGGGATGTTATCTGGGTGGAGTACTAAGGTTTATTTGGCATGCCCTTGTTGTCTTAAAGATACACGATCGATGAGGCTATGTAATGGGGGTAAGGAATGCTTTATGGGCCATCGGCGCTATTTGCCAAAGAATCACAGATGGCGAAAGGATAAGGATTCATTTGATGGAGTTGTCGAGTGTCGTCTACCTCCAAAACCTTGTTCAATTGATGATATTCTTCGTCAACTTGAGGATCTCAAGAACATCAAATTGTCGAAGGATCCACGTGTGAAGACAAAAATATCTCATGAGCTTAGGGGGGACAACTGGAATAAAAGAAGTATCTTCTTTGAGCTTCCATACTGGAGGACACATTTATTACGACAAAATTTAGATGTGGTGCATATTGAGAAGAACATATGCGACAGTGTTCTTGGGACAATTATAAACACCAAAGAGAAGACCAAAGACACCTTAAATTCACGTCATGACTTGGAAGCTCTAGGGCTGAGGTCAATGTTGCATCTAGTCAAAGAAGGGGACAAATTTAAGATGCCTCCAGCTTCATATACCTTTTCTCCTTCTGAGAAGCGAACTTTCTGTAATTTTTTAAAAGATCTAAAAGTTCCTGATGGTTTATCATCAAATATTTCTTATTGTGTAAACTCCAAGGATGCTAAAATTTTGGGTTTGAAGAGCCATGACTGCCACATAATACTCGAGCATCTCCTTCCTTTAGCAATACGTGGTCTTCTCACTCTAGTTGTATGTGAAGCATTAATTGAGTTGTCAATGTTCTTTACTTCATTGTGTGCTAAAGTACTTAATGTGGATGACTTGGAGCAGCCAGAGTCTCAAATCCCGATCACTCTCTGCAAACTAGAGAAGATATTTCCTCCTTCCTCCTTTGATGTGATGATGTATTTACCTATTCATTTAACAAATGAAGCTAAAATTGGAGGTCCTGTTCAGTTCAGATGGATGTATCCCATTGAACAATACATGTATACACTTAAGTCATATATACGGAATAGGGGTCATCTAGAGGCTTCAATTGGGTAGGGATATTTAGCAGATGAGTGTATGACTCTTTACTCAAGGTATCTGCATGGTGTAGAGACAAGATATAATCGTCTTGGTCGTAATTATGAAAATGTATGTGGTGGTGGTGGAACATTGCCTATTTTTAATCATCCTGATCGAGAGTTAGGAGCTACAACTTTTAAAGATCTCCAAAAGCGTGATTTGAATCAAGCTCACATTTATATTATAAAGAATTGTGATGACGTTCAACCTTTTCTTAGGTATGAATCTAACTATTATCATTTTTTTCCTTCTATTTTTCTTAAGTTGCCAATTTTTAAGTACTTTCATTTTTTATAGAGAGTTTTATGAATCTCATGCATCGACGAATCTTGGAATCACCGAAGAGGAATGGATCCATAATTTTAAGAAATGGTTTAAGAATGAAGTAAGCAATTTACTTGTTATCATGTTTTTGGATGAATGAAATTCAAATAAATAAGTAAATGATAGGTCGCGCGATTATATGAAAATGTTTGATTATTGTCTTTCGCTAGGTCGCGCGGTTATATGAAAATGATAAGAGCATGAAAATGAATAATTTGCTCTCATTGTCACGTGGGCCAACACAATATGTGACATCTTACAGTGGTTATATCATTAATGGTTATAGGTTTCACACAGAAGATCGTGAAAAATCTTTGAGAACCCAAAATAGTACGGTGGTTGTGATTGGAAACATGGGGAATGGAGATGAGAACATAGATTATTATGGAGTAGTAACTGATACAATAGAAATCCAGTATATTGGGCGGAATCGAGTTGTGTTATTCCGATGTAAATGGTGGGATGTATATGATAAGTTAAGAGGAGTTAAAACTGATGAATATGGATATGTTAGTGTTAATTGCAACAAGCAATTAAAAACTAATGAACCATTTATCTTAGCTAGTCAAGCGAGACAAGCTTTCTATGTCAAAGACAACATTAATAAAGGTTGGCAACTCGTGTCAAAGACCCAACCGCGTAACTATAATGAGATGGCAGATGATGAAAATGATGGTAGAAATGAAGGTGGTCAATATCAACATGGTGAATTATTTGAACCTACATATGTCGCATCTTCCTCAAAAAAATGCAAGTGCTAAAATTTGTAGAAGCGAAGTGGGAATAGATCTGAGTATTTTAAGGATAATTTAAGTAGACGTCAAGAGCGAGGACATATGAAGGGGCGAAGAGGACTGATTCATTTATTAGTTGTTCTTTCCTTAGGCTTTTAAGTACTGGTGTATTAATCATTTTGTAGTTTTTGAACTTATTTATGTTTGTATTAATCATTTTGAGGACATCTCAGATTTGGATAATGTTTGTTCAGCCAAAAAGAAAAAAAGTGGAAGCTGGTGGTATACGTTACTAGCTTCTACAAGGAAAAAATGTTTGGATAATATTTGTTCTGCCAAAAACAAATAATTGGAATCTGCACTTTGTTTCGTAAAACCTTTTCGTATGGATTTGCTACTGTAACAACTTGAATATTGGAATCATAGTTGGTTGCAACTGCTATAAGAAATATAGTATAGTTCAGACTTATACCAACTTAGTTTGCAAATGTGTAGTGCATCAGTTAAAATGTGTGCTTCAAACATACTCAACACATTTATGTCTTTAGATTCATCGACCAACATAAAGTAAACTGCTCATTCTTACCCTGATGACCCTGAGCAAATTTCTCACCACATTTATAACACAAGTGATTATTCTTCCTATATTGAAATTCCTCACGAGTTATCTTCTTAAACATATTGGCAGTATAACCCCCTTCTTATCAGTCCAACTTGTGTTCTTAGTAGTAAATCTTGTGTCATATTTTCTATGTTGACTCTAATTTTCCTTATTGACTGTTCCAAAATTACTCTTCCCTTTTTCATTCTTCTTAATTATGAGATCAGCAGTTTGTTCTTGAAATTGGGCAATTTTCATAGCATCTACTAAGGTCTCATGCCTCATTAACCTAACTATGGGTTTCAATTCCCTTTTAAACCTAATTTAAAACTAAACACAAAGTAAGACTCTCCCAAACTAGCATTTTTACAAAGCAAAATTGCCTTCAGTTTTTCAAACTTATCAATATATACCATGACTGATCCTATTTGAACCAATTTGTTAAACTCCTCTTGAGCATCAATCCCCCCTTTTCTATCAACCTTTAAATCAAATCCTCACAAAATTCCAACCAAGACATACACCCTTTCACAGATTTATAACATGGAAACCAAGTATTTGCTTTCCCATCAAGATACATCTCTACTAAATCACATTTGAGATTGTCACTAACCTGGTGGAAGAGAGAACTTATTGCATTTACGAATCCAGTTTCTTGGTTCTTCTCCTCGGAAATAAGTCAATTCAACCTTGGGAATACTTAAACTCAACTTGCCCTGATTCTCTTTGTTAGACCTTTGCTGTACCGATGATGTGTTTGTGTTGTGTGATTATGTTGTAGTTTGTAACTGCGTCATGATTACCTACATTACATATTTATGATTGTGCTATAATCACATTCTAAAGTCAGTCTTCTAATAGATGTATTCTTATATGTTCCGTAATGTGTTTTATAATTATGTATATAACTAACATACTTTTAGTCTGTTACATGTAATCATTGTTCTGTTCTGAGATAATATTGCTTATTTGTCTTTGTTGTGTGCATTGTTATGTGTGTCTTTGATTTTTGTTTACCCGATTTTTCTAAAGTATTTTATTAATATATTTTTAATAATAAGGAAACTTGATAGAAATTTCAAGTCGTTACGAAACATACATTTTCTAAAAATATTTGCGGAATTTAAATTGAGTTCAAATCTCCAATATGACTGTAAATATTCAGGAGTAGAACTTGAGATGACGTGAATGCAAAATGCTTGAATATTTAACCAACAAAGAGAATAACCCACTTAATGAAATTTTGATATGCATAGATTTCGATGCATATTTCTTCCATTACTTTTCTGATCGGTAATCAATAAGTAATTTTGCTGATAATGTACCACTAAATGCACCTGATTGATTTACATTTTATGATTTTCAGGGAAAATGGTTCAGCCAGATGAGAAAGTGGTTCATCCTTATCAAAAAGTGGTTCGTCCAAATGAGGAAATGGTTCCTTCAAATGAGCCTGCACGTAAAAAACCTTATATGTTTGGTTCTAAAAGGCATTATGTACCACCTCAATGGTTGGCAAGGGGACCTGTATAGAGGTTAGCCGAGATTTATCCTTACAAAAGACAAGTTGGAGCTAAATCTTGCATTGGATCTGGCAGTGATGTATTAAAGTCAAATCAAGGTCAAAAGAGTCGTCCAAAAGGGCTTTTTACTAAGAATAATTCTAATGTCAATGTTCATGGGGCTTCCTTCAATCCATTATTTGCCCCCTCTCCTCGTGTAAGCAGTAATGTCATGGAAGATTGGAATTCATCATCAGAATCAATTCATGAGGATAATAATGATGACCATGAGCTGGATTCTTCATTTGAAGGTGCGGATATGCACATTCAACTAGGAAATGAGAATGTTGATGATCATGATCATGATTCGGATGATATTGAAAATGTTAATGACAATGACAATGTAAGGGGTAAATCTTTAGCAATTCAAGAAGATGTGCAAGGTAATGGTTTCACATCTTTCTTTCCTTTGATATGTCTTTTTAATTTTTACCAGTCAGTGATTTGAAGAATATTTTATTTTAGTTGAAGGTGGTGGCTCGTCTACTACTAAGAAGAAAAATGAGAGTGAAAAAAAGGGAAGAAACAAATGTCAGGCAATTGCAAAGCTTAAACCTAATGAAAAGTTAGAAATTGATTTCTACAATAATCGAGTTGTGGGGATGAATCACAAAGTATTTGCAAGACATTTGGGAATCATAGTGCGAGATACAAATATGTGTCCTCTGAGAGTGCAAAAGTGGAATGATATTGAAGAAAGAGAAAAGGAACACATGTGGAATGCAGTTACGGTAAGAAGTCACATAAGTAGATTTAAGTTTTTTCCCTTAAATTAATGCATAAACTATTTCAGCTTCCCCCTTTTGTATAAAATAAAGAAAGCTCTAAAAAGATTTAACTAATTTAAATATCAAAAGATGAAACCTAAAAAATATAAATTAAAACAAATAATGAACAGTCAGGCATAACTCTCCGTTCCTCTCTCTCTCTCTCTCTCTCTCTCTCTCTCTCTCTCTTTCCACTTGGTCTACATAGTCAGGTAGTTTAACTTTTTTCATCAAAGCATATCAATTATCATTATTATTATTGATATCCAAGTTGAATCTGAAAGATCTCACCGCTGGATTATTTATTGTATTATAGGATGTCTTTACTAATGAAAATATGGAAACTTACAAAGAGCATGTTCTTGCGCATATGAGAGAGTTATGGACGAATTGGAGAGCGGGCTTATTGAGGTATAACGTCACCAAAAAGAAAATCACCTTACAAGTTGCATACAAAGGTAAACCACCCAATGGATTCGACAAGGATGAGTGGAGGTGGCTCATAAAGGAGATATATTCAAGTGATGATTTTAAGGTAACTTGCACATAAACTGGGTACGACACTTTTTAGCAAAGAGTTGAATTTATGATGAGTATTTCTCCATAATCAAATATTGTTGAATCCTTGTATGCTCTTTCTATTGTATTTTATTGCAATAATAGTAGTTCTTTTAAATTTTAGGAAATAAGTGCAAGGAACTCCAATAACAGAGGTTATTATGCTAAAGGGCTAATGCATCGAACAGGGAGCAAGCCTTTCAGGCAGGTCATTTGGGATGATTTGGTAAGAAAGATAATATTTAGATTATTTTCTCGTTGTTGAGAAATTATATATGAATAAAAATTATTTTGAGAATTGATGATTTGTTTACGGAAAAAGGGAGCAAATAAGGGGAATAAACTAAATTTGTTTGATGTGTTCTATTCGACTCGCAAGAAAGGCACTGAACTTCCAAATGTCGAGACAACACAAAAATACGTGTGTCCATTGAATGCCTATGTAGAGTTGAACCAACTTAATTAGTTTAATTTTTTTAATATTAATAATTTGATTATGGTTATGTAGGATGAAATTCGAGACATAATGGAAAAAGAACCATCCCTTTCCCATGTTGAGGTGAGAAATACTTTTGTTATGTTTTTTTTGCACCTATATCAGGTATATATAATGGTTTGAAGCTGTCTTTTTTTAGAGTCAACTTCAATCTTTTAGGCATTTGTCATAGCATGTCTAATTCCTGTGTGTGAAAGTTGGATTTGTTAGATTTTTAGACCTCCTGGCTAATAATTTGACAAGTAATTATTACAAGTAATATTTACCACCCTACTAATTTGTGAAGAGAGAGAGTTGTTTCACAAGTAGTAATTAGTGCCATTAAACCTACTGTTTCTATTAATAGGCATAGGTAATTGCAAAGCCGTTGATGTCAGAAGCCTTACATTTATTAAGGACCGGTTTGAAGGTGTTGATGCTGAGAAACAACATTATATGGCAAGTAAATGTAATTCTTTTGAGGTTGGTATATAACAAATCACAATATATTGTCAGTCCACAATTTTTACTAGCTCGATGCACAAAAGTAAAAACATAACTCATGGTCAGATAAGAGGTATGTAAAGGGTTAATTATAATCTGAAAATAAGACATGGTATTTACAGTGGTGGAACCGAACCAGAATATCTTGCAAGGGGGAAAAAAAACAGATCAAAGAATCATTACACCTCGCCCACCCTGTGCTCCCGCCTGGATATTTACCTCCATCTATGTATGTCAGTGATAAATTTAGTTGGACAACTAGTTTATTAAAGGGTAGTTGTGTACTTAGATCCGTCTTAATTAAATAACTACTTCCTCTAGTTTATTACTTCTTCCGTCCCAACAATGTGAGTCGTTAAAATCTCTAATTTTTTTATGCAAAAAATCAACTTCGAAAAAATATTAGAGAGAAGCACATCCATCATACGCCTTATAGTACCTGCAAAAAAACAAATGTCTCGCATAATATGGGACGGAGTTAGTATTTAGTATATATCATTTAGAGGTATCCTTGAGTAGTTGGTAAACCATAGAGGGGAACCCCCACCAATCTGTACTATTGTTATAGCTAATCTGGCGGAAGGGAATAACAGCTCTTAGTGCATTTTTTCTTGGAAACAATCTTTTCTCACCAAACAAGCTTTCAGACTCGTTTTTCATATTGACATTGTTGATAGTACTAGTCGGTAACACTATAAGTGAGTAACTCTGAGAATATTACAAGTGCTAAAAGACTGTAGTTTCCACATATATTGGCATCCAAAGTTTTAGTGCTAAAACACTGTTTGTAATAGCCTTGGAAGCTATTTTAAACATGGCATTACTGAGGATAATGGGACGGAACCGGTTAACTTTTTCTGGTGTTTTGCAGTTGAGAATTAGGACAATATGGGTATAATTAAGCTACGGTCCAGAATTATATCATTTAAGAAAGCAAATTGTAATGTCTATATAAAGGCCCCCTCTTTGTACGCAATATGTACATGGTTCGATTCGAAGATCTACGCCCACTGGGTAGTTTCAGTATGAATAATTTTGTGTGTACAAAGTATGCAAGTATCCAAAATCTGGAACCCAGGGTATAAAATTTAACTTTATGAAAAAGTTAGTTTTCTTTGGTTAATTCTCTTATTTAATTCCCGTTGTTTCTTTTGTTGATGTTCTGTTCTTTTAAACTACTTAAAAATACTGATTTGTTTGTTCTTTTATGAAGGTAGCAAAGAAGGTTTTTAAGTCGAAGTCTCGTGATCGGGTTGTGGGTTTTGGAGGGGTAGTAACACTTAAAGATATAACAGGACCACAACCTTGCAGAGAGAAACTTGTATCTGAGTTGTCTGCTGCCAAAAAACAAAACCATGCTCTTATCAGTCAGGTGGAAACAATACAAGAAGAGAACAATGAACTTAAGGGACGTATGGGTTCATTTGAAGCTCAGTTGAAAATATTTAAAGATATATTGGTGCAACAACTTAATGTTTCCATTCCTTCAGAGAACATTTCAGGCTTATCTAATACTTGAAGATGAGTAATGGCGGCCGCACGTTAGTCCTCACAAGACTTTTATGTAGTAGTTTTTTTTGTTGAAAAACAAGAATTTGTCCGTACAAGACTTTGCATGCCGTAGTAATGGCAACTTTGGATGTTTGTGGTTTCAAGTAACTAGTACCGTTGGATTATTAATGTTTAAGTTACAAAAGTTAGTTTGACTTAGTTGTTTAAAGTTTTTTGATTTATGTGGAATAAAATAGTAAATTCAAAATATATCGAGGTAATACGGTTCTTGATATATGTAATTAGAATTAGCGATGGATTTTTTGGTCATTATAGTAAAAAAAATTAAAACAGTTAGCCGTTAGAATAGAATTTTACGAGGAACTATTTGGTTGTTATGGTGTAAGAGTCGTCGTTAATGGATCTTGAATCAACGATATATTGTGCCATCGTAAATAAATAAGGACAAGTTATTAAGTTGGTTGTTAATTGTTAACGACGAATACTTAGATTGTCGTTATTACTAAACGACAAATAATTAGGCCGTCGTTATTTGGTAACGATGAATGTCGTCGTTAAAACTTTTAACGTTGGAACCTATTACAATAACCCTACGACGAAATTATTTTTGTTGTTAAAACTTTTAAAGACCTTCTTTTGGTGATTTAGCGACGACTTTGTTCGTCGTTAAAAGATCTTTTTCTATTAGTGTAAACTGACACCGAGAAACAAAAAGTTTTACAATTTACGCCTGCAAAATCGAAGTTTGAGATGATTTTTTTTGTCACCATTCAAAGATAAGAGAAGCTATTGCCCATTGGATTCTAATGCATGAGTAGCTATTTAATTATGGGGAAAACTATGAATTTTCTTTTATGTTCAAAGTTAATCTCCTATATTTCGTGAAGATCTCTCATCCCACGACAAGTAGTGATGTCATTGGTGTCTATGAGATAGAGAAGAAAAAGTTGCACTCGACGTTGAAAGTATTGATAAAATTTCATTGACTACAGATATTTGTAAGTCAAAGATGCAAAAGATATCTTATATGTGTGTCATTAAGCACTTGGTTGATTCATAATGGTAACTCCAAAAGCGGGTTCGTAGCTTTATGTTTCTTCCTCCTCCACACACTCATAATTTTATCTTTGAAGATATCACTTCAATATGATCGGAAAAAAAATTATGAACATGTATATTTTTTGATGATACGTAAATGTAATATCCGGAATTTCTATTACTATTGTTTAATGTTATTTTATCCGAGTTATGTTGTACAGTGTGGAATCTGTACAGTATGGGTAAAATAATTAAAGGACCGAGACATCTGTATTGGTATAATTGTCGCACTTGGTCGACAATTGGATGTAAGAAGTATATGTATTCAGTATGCCGTATGTTCGTATTCTGTATGTTGAGACGTTGGACAAGAATAGCTGAAAATGGCTAAGTGTAACATTATTAGCGCACGCTAATAATCATGAGTAGCGCACGCTATCGTGCAGGTTTAGTGCACGCTACGGATATAAGATAACGCACGCTAATGTAGTCAGATCGGAAGGAATCTGCGTGTGGACCAGGCCACTTTCGACGCACGTTCTGATAAGTCAACGGATGTTGTAATGTAGTGATAGCGCACGCTAATGCATGTTGATTAGCGCACGCTAACTGTATATCGGACAAAAAGGAATCTTATCCTCGTCAGCACTTTCGGCGTGTGGACCTGTCTTCGGAAGCATACAGACAAACGAGTCAACTATGAGTAGCGCACGCTAAGGTAGGACACTTGCGTACGATAAATAGAGGCATTTACGTACGCTATTGCATGGGCATTGCATACGTAAATCACTTCATGCAGTAAGACAGTTGCCTCTGGACTTCGATAGCGCACGCTAACAAAGACAGTTAGCGCACGCTAAGTGTGTAACGTACATTAACTGAAGATGTTAGCGTACGTTAGTAATGTACAGTATATATATAAGTGCAGTTGGCCATTATTCGTCATTTCCGTCCATTTCTTCATGTGAACCGATAGAGAGAGGTCTTAGAGAGAAGTTGAGGTTCCAAACACTTGAGTTGATCATTCCTAACAACATTTGAAGCTTGGAAGTGATTGAAAACGGATTAAACCTTGGGATTCAATCCATTCCTTCAAAAAGGTAATTACTCTTCACTTTGAGATTTCGTTTTGGATTGTATATGATGTTCTTGAGCTGATGATTATCATATAAACAAGTTGATAAGTATGATTATGAGTTGGATTACAGGATTATGATGATGTTATGGTTGATATGAAGATATTGATATGAATTGGATGGTTTCGAATGTGTTGTTTATCTTCAAAGAGATATGTTGGCTAATATCTTCAAAGAGATATGTTTCTTCATATGATGGTGAACATGGCATGATTATGAGTTCTTGGTGTTTAGGTTGTTGATATTAAGGAAGATGAAATATGAATATATGACTTGAATTAAGAGTCGGATGATTACCTATATGTTAAAGGATATTAGATTTCGTTGTTTGATAGCTATGAACATGGTTTTGGATCACTTAGTGTTCTTGATAATCGTCATATATTGATCGGTATCCGAAATACATGCAACTGTACAGAATTAGCGCACGCTAAGCTTACTGCCTAACGCGCGCTAACAGGAGCAACTTAGCGCACGCTACGTTAAGTGATTAACGTGCGCTAAGAAGGCAGAAAGTGCAGTATTTTCGTGTTGTGGTTATGAATTCGTGCTGGTTTGAGTTGGAATGATCCGACTAGTGTTTAATCGAGATATTGTCAAGCCGTTGGGTTTGTGATTTGGTTTTATCGATTGTTGATTGTTATCGAACTTGTTGTCTATCGATTACTGTAATAGGTTGAGAATATTGATTGGTGATTACATCCGTGTGTTGCGGTCGAGCTCGAGTATGTTCGTGAATTGCTTTGGTCGGGATCGAGGGACTTGTAGATGACGGCAATGGAATTGGTAATAGCTTCATCGGTATCGAGGTAAGTTATTACTTGCTCAGTTTGTAGTATTTAATGAATGGTTTTCATTTCATTCGTTTATAATTCGTATAGCAATGTTTATAATCGTAATCACAGGAGATTTGGGATTATAAATCATATTCGAGTTTTGGGAATCTGAATCATAATGTATATGATTTACTTTTGTTATTGGTATACTTGTATATCTAGGATATATTGTGATAAAGACGGAGATATGAATTATCTGCAATTCGTGATACTTTGGACCGTCGAGTATTGAGGATAATGGTTCGTGATGGTTTAGACATTGAGATCGTTCTCGAAGGACTCGGGGCAAGTACTCTAATCATTTTTATCATTTGTGTTGATCATGTCATGATACATTCGTGTATCGTTGTTGTCATGCATTTGTGCATTGTTGTTGTCGTGTATTGTGTACTATTGTTTTGTGCAGTTGTGCATTGTTGTCATATGTCCACCTCGTGTTTGTCCGACGGGATCATCGGGGGATCTATGCTAGCGTGCGCTGGATCATCGGACGGGTTTTCCACCTCGGGTTGGTCTGACGGGATCATCGGGGGATCTAGGCAGTGAACACTGGATCATCGGATTGCCATGTATTGTTGTTGTGCATATGTATATTATGGGTTTGCCATAAGTATACATTGTCGTTATTGTTGTGATCATATTGACGTTGTCATATGAGTATGCATTTGTAGGTCTTGTGTTAGGACCATGTCCGTATGTTATGTTGATCTGATCTTGGATTAGACTGACGTGATTGTCATGGTATTTCGTAATCTTGAGGTATGTTCCGTATTTCCTTGGTACTTGTCTTTGATGGACAATCGATTATCGTATTGGAATTGTCGATGTTATCCAATGGATTGAATTGGCCAGAGTTGGTATAATTTCCGTATCGCGAGTTATGATAATGTTTTGAGAACCTTGAGTATTGTTGAGATACCGTACAGATATTTCGGTATTATTTTAATGTGTTGTTAAGGATACAAATCGTGGATTCTCGTAAAGTTACGACGGTAAGATTACATTGGTCGTATTCTTACTTAGTATTTCCATTGATATATAATTATTGACGAGATGTGATGGTTATCATTGTTGGATATTATGGCTGACCCCGTCGTGGGCTTTCTTTTTAGGTTCTTGGATTATCAAGCTTGTAGCGGGCGTGGAAAGATGAACTTCCCGGAGGATACTGGCAAGGGCATGTATTTGTGTTTTGAGTTTCTGATCAGTTGTTGTATTCCGCTGCTAGAGTATTTTAATTGTTTGTCTTTATTGTAATATCCGTAATTTTCCATTTTTAGCAGTTTCCATTTTTGGTGTATGTCCATTTTTATCGACTCGCTTGTAACCGTTTCGACATTTTGAATCTATTTTGTTCTTGGAGTTTTTCCATTTGGACGAGTTTTGATGATGTTTTCACGTAATTTCATTTTATGACATGTTTTGCCGTATGAACGTTCGATTCCTGTAAAACTCGTTCGTTTTCGTTGTTTCTTGGTTTGTACAAGTTCGTATGGTTGAGTTGGTCATGTTGAGACTTTCGGGTTGTAAATCCGACATCGTTTCGTGACTTTCGGTCACTTGGGTCATTTCCGTAAATTCCTATAAGTTTAGGGAATTTCATATTCGTTGTCGTATTTCGGATTCCCGGGTAGTCGGATTGATATTTTCTTGTGATGGTTAGACTCGTCATCGAATATTCTTCGTAGTCGTATTTTTGGTTCGATAGCAGGTCCGGGTTTCGGGGTCGTCTGACTGCTTGGACAAAGAAATGCCAATCTGCTTGTCAAGAGGTGTTACGGCCGTAACACCCGAAGTTACGGCCGTAAGTTGGCCATGTTACGGCCGTAAGTATCCCTATTACGGCCAGAATGACCATGCTTTAAAGCAATGCGAGGTCCAATACCTCATTTTCCATTCCTTCTCTCGTTTTTCTTCACGGGGCGACTCCAGAGGCGATTCCTTCAATTTTGATCGAAGAAACTTTCGTGTTCCATCACCGTAGAATCATAGTAGCATATCACCATCAGCGTAATCATCCTCCATCGTCCGAATCCGAGGTATCTTCTTCAGGAACCCTAACTTGTATAAATTGGGGGTTTTTCGGGTTTTTCGTGATTGACTCCGAATTATTCATGTATGTTGCGAAACTTATTATCAATTGTTGTTATTGGGTGATTCCCAATTCGTTTTTCCTCGAATTAATCCATGTATTGTTGATACGGGGAGATTTTGCACAAACCCTCGCCCGTATCGATTGAACGTCTATTGTCGTGATTTGTAATCGGGGTTTTGGGAGTATTCCTTTCGATTATTGATGTCCGTTGGGACTGAGTTATGCTAATTCTTCGTTTAGGAACCGTCGTTTTCCATTCGGATCATCCGTAGTCATTTTTCACTTCCGATTCTTCGAAGATGTCTCAAGGCAAGTACTTTACATTTGTTTACATGTTCTAGTATTTGAATTATGGCTGTATCGTGGTTGTTGTGGATGGTTATGTGTATGTTCACCTAGGGACGGTCCGACGGGGCCTCTAGGGATACGTATTGCCGTGAGTGTGCGTATCGCGAACTGTGGTTAGCCACCCAGGGATGTCCGACGGGACTCTGCGGGGTACGGTGGCCGTGAGTCTCGTACCAACGGTTAACTTTGAATTGTGATTTGTTGGGGATAATGTGTTTTGTGATTGTAAATATTCCGGAATATAAAATGTTTTCTAAAATGACTTTTTGGCGCATATATTCATCTGATTAGAATGTAGTTCAAATGGATTGTACTTGCACTAGCAGTTGTCGCTAACCCCTTAAATGGGGGGAATACTTTTTGTATTTCAGGTATTGATCGTGGGGACAAGCGAGCGCTCGGGCCGTATGAGGATGATGGGCAGGCATGATATTGTCCAGTGTTTGATTTTCGATGTCATGTCAGTCGGTTACTATTGATGTCTGGTTTTGAGATTTATGTATTATAAAGTTGGTTTAAGTACTCGAGTACTTCCTGTTTGAAATTGTTAATGTTGTGTTCCCATTTTGGGAAATGGATTTGACGTCGATTTTAATTGTCGGTTGGTAATCTTTTATTTTAATTGTCGTTTTATTAATGATAGTTTGTCGTTGTCAAATGTCTTGTCGGTATGTTCGCACGGTGGATTCCATGCAGTGTGGGGTCCACGGCACCGTAATATGCCCTGAATGTCTTGGGGGTGTTACAGATTATGGTATCGAGCTTAGGTTTATGGATACCTAGGTCAGCCGGTCATTCGGGTCTAGTTAAGTGTCGCTTTTGGGACAAGATCACCGCTATGCCATCATCTCAAGACGCCGGTGCTCGTAAGTTTTCCTAACTTGACTCGTTTCACCGCTCGTTCTATTCTGTCTTAGTATCTTTTGCGTTTTGCGTTTGAATTGTACTTACCCGTTGCTTCTTGAATTCCCGCCGGTAGAGGACGCGACGCGGTCGCGCGACGCGGTAGGGGACGTGGCGCAGGCCGGTGGCGGCCATGTCCGATCACTCGGGAACTGATTCGGCGATGCCCTCTTTGTCGAACAGTGTTCCCCTAGTTCCGGAGGTCACAGACTACCGCTAGCTCCTAATGCTCATGAGAATGTTGGAGTGGCCAACATATTGCAGCAAGTAGCGAACCGGATGACGCCATCGACTCAGCCGCTCGGGTCGGCCATGCTAATGCTAACCCGGTTCCGCCACCGGAGCCGGTAATGATAAGCTACCAGACGTGATTCGTATGCGTCCTCCGCAGTTTGATGGTGCTTGACCCTTCTGGTTGGGAGAATTGGTTATTCGAGTTGGAGAAAGTGTTTGAGGCTGCTAACTGTTCCGAGGAGAGGAAAGTACCCATTGCTCAGTACTTCCTCGCCAAGGAGGCAGCGACGTGGTGGCAAGCGGTGAAACCGCGTGACCGGGCAGCTACGTGGGCAGAGTTTCGAGATTTGATGGAAGATGAATATTGTCCTTGGCCAGTGAAAGAGGGGAGGATCCGAGCCTTCTTTGAGGCTAAGCCCCAAGATGTTCCTATTTCTCAAGCTATCAAGGACTACAATCAACAGTTACATTATGTGAGAAACCAAGTCCGCGATGAGCTTGATAAGATCCGCCACTTTGACATGCGGATGAAACCGAGAGTGCGCCACTACATGTCTGGTCTGGGGTGCACGACTTTGAAAGAATATCAGAATAAGGCGATGGCTTATGAGATGTCGTTTTCTGCGACAGAGACGGCAACCGAAGGAAAGAAACAGAAAACCGCCGGTCAGTTTTCGGGAGGCAAGTCAGGAGGGTATCCGAAGACTCACTGTTCGCGAGTCTTGAGTCGGGCCGCCATCGGTTGGTCGAGGAAACGGTTCTAGGTCTCGCTCGCTGGTTCCGTTCGTGGTCCTACGTGCTTCAACCGCAGCCGGCCACATGATGAGTGAGTGTGATAGGCCTCCGATTCGGTGTCTTGCTTGTGGTCGTATGGGTCATCGTGCTAAGTTTTGTACGGATGCGGCTCGGCCCCGATTACTCGAGATATCAGCCCCGCGGGAGAGCCGAGTGTGAATCGACACCGACGTTCCTCGGCCCGCAGCAGAGTTTTGGTAGAGGTCGAGGTCGTGGTCACCTTCTAGAGGGGAGCTTCTAGTGCGGGGTGCATTCCGCCCGTGTGTACGAGATGAGACGAGCAGAGATCCCGACGCGACGGTGGCCAGTACCGTCCACATCCTTGATCATCCTGTTTCCGTATTGTTCGATTCTGGTGCTACGCATTCTTTTATATCTATGGATTGTGTGCGTCGCCTGCATGTTGATTGCCTTGTTGCTTGTGAGCCTTTTGTTGTTAAACTTCCTAGTGGGGATAGCATTGTGGGGGATCGTGAGGTTAGAGATTTTCCAGTGAGTATCGCGGGGAGGGATTGGCTTTCTAATCTGATTGCGGTAGATATTAGAGATGAGGATTTGATTCTGGGTGAGGATTGGCTGGACCGTCATGGGGCGATCATGAATTATAGAACGAGGACTGTTTCGATGTTAGCCTCTGATGGTACCGAGCATTCTTTTGTGGGGCGTAAGCGGGGTAGCCAGAGATTACTGATCAGCGCTTTGAGGGCGGTGAGACTCCTTCGGGGAGGTTACACATGCTATTGGTGTTACGCTTTGAGATCGGAAGAAGGGGGAGTTGAGCTCTCGTCTATTCCGGTAGTATGTGAGTATCCTGACGTCTTTCCAGATGAGTTGCCGGGTTTGCCGCCGGGCCGAGAGGTTGAGTTTACCGTCGATCTAGAGCCGGGTGCATCACCTATCTCTAAGACGCCATACCGTATGGCGCCTGCCGAGATGCTTGAGTTGAAGAA
Organism: Orobanche coerulescens; assembly: GCA_033398695.1. Classification (NCBI taxonomy): domain Eukaryota; kingdom Viridiplantae; phylum Streptophyta; class Magnoliopsida; order Lamiales; family Orobanchaceae; genus Orobanche; species Orobanche coerulescens. The sequence continues at coordinate 85,996,848 of CM065809.1, forward strand.
ACAGTTGGGAGAGTTGCTGGACATGGGATATATTCGACCGAGCGCTTCGCCTTGGGGCGCACCGGTCCTATTTGTAAAGAAGAAGGATGGGTCACTTCGTTTGTGCATCGACTACCGAGAGTTGAACAAAGTGACCATCAAAAACAAATATCCACTCCCGAGGATTGATGACTTGTTTGATCAGTTGCAAGGAGCGACCGTGTTTTCGAAGATTGATTTGAGATCGGGGTATTATCAGCTCCGAGTGAAGGATACCGATATTCCGAAGACGGCCTTTCGGACGAGATACGGTCACTACGAGTTTGTGGTTATGCCTTTTGGGCTAACCAACGCACCAGCCGTCTTCATGCAGCTTATGAACAAAGTCTTTATCGAGTACCTCGATAAGTGTGTAGTCGTTTTTATCGATGACATCCTGATTTACTCGAGGAGCGAGGAGGAGCACGCCCGTCATTTGCATATTGTGTTAGATATTTTGAGGACTCGGATCTTTTGCGAAGTTCTCAAAGTGCGAGTTTTGGTTACGGGAGGTTATGTTTCTCGGTCATGTGATCTCGGCCGAGGTGTTCGTGTGGACCCACATAAGGTAGAGGCTGTGTTGGATGGGGCGCCGCCAATGAACGTTAAAGAGGTCCGTAGTTTTCTGGGATTAGCCGGGTATTACCGTAGGTTCGTCGAGGGGTTCTCTAAACTTGCTCGACCTCTGACTCAGTTGTTACAGAAGTCAGAGAAGTTTGTGTGGAACGATGAGAGGCAGAATAGTTTTGAGGAGTTGAAGAAGCGGTTGACGACCGCTCCCGTGTTGGCTTTACCGAGTGGTAATGATGGTTTCTCTGTTTATAGTGACGCCGGCCAAGGGCTCGGATGCGTACTTATGCAAAGACGGAGGACGATTGCCTATGCTTCCCGTCGCTGAAACCGTATGAATTGAATTACCCTACGCACGATCTTGAGTTGGCCGCAGATTGTGTTTGCGTTGAAAATCAAGGCGTCATTACTTGTATGGCTCGCCGTGTCGATTTTCACCGATCACAAGAGCACAAGTACATCTTCACGCAGAAGGAGCTTAATATGAGACAGAGGAGATGGTTGGAACCGATTAAGGATTACGATCTTGAGATCCTCTATCATCCGGCAAGGCTAATGTGGTAGCAAATGCCTTGAGCCGGAAATCGGTATCGCCGGGTGCTTGAGTTACTCACGGCCCGATCGGGACTCCACGAGAGTTTATGAGGTTGAGCATTGAGATTATCTTGCCAGGAGTTCGGACGATTACGTACTCTTGAGATTTCTTCATCTCTCGGTCGAGGACATTAAGTCGGGACAGCTTAGAGGATCCGATGTTTATTCACTTCGAGAGAGTGTAGGAAAGGGGAAAGCCCCGGGATTCGTTATTCATGAGGACGGCGTGTTGAGATTCCGAGGTCGGTTGTGTGTTCCGAACGACTCGGAACTGAGACAGAGCATTATGCGAGAGGCTCATGCGTCACCATACTCAGTCCATCCGGGCTCGAGTAAGATGTATAAAGATCTGAGGAAGAATTTATGGTGGAGCGATATGAAGAAGGAGGTAGTTCAGTTTGTAGCTAAGTGTTTGACTTGTCAGCAAGTCAAGATTGAGCATCAGCGGCCAGCCGGATTATTGAAACCACTTCCCGTTCCGGAATGGAAATGGGAGGACATCTCTATGGATTTTGTCACGAGTTTACCGAGGACGAAGACTGGTATGAATATGGTATGGGTAATTGTAGACCGACTGACTAAGTCGGCACATTTTCTGGGCATCAAGGATACTTGGGGTCCGGAAAAGTTGGCTCGTATTTTTATCACTCAGATAGTGAGGCTTCATGGTACGCCGAGGACCATTATTTCAGACAGAGATGGCCGATTTGTATCGCATTTTTGGCAGGCAGTGCATAAGGCATTGGGGACTCAGCTACGTTTGAGCACTTCGTTCCATCCCCAGACCGATGGGCAGTCCGAACGTACCATTCAGACGTTCGAGGATTTGTTGCGCGTGTGCGTTAGATTGGAGTAGTAACTGGGAGGATCATTTGGCCTTGATTGAGTTTACTTATAATAATAGCTGGCACGCGTCGATTAAGATGGCACCATATGAGGCACTTTATGGCCGACGTTGCCGATCACCGATATGTTGGGATGAGCCGTCCGATTTGGTTGGCACTGAGCCGGATCTGGTATTGGAGACGAGGGAGAAAGTCGAATTGATTAGAAAGAGGATGTTGGCTGCCCAGAGTCGACAAAAGTCTTATGCAGATGTTAGGCGTAGACCTTTGGAGTTTGAGGTGGGGATCACGTTCGTTGAGAGTATCTCCGACGAAAGGAGTTTTCCGATTCGGGAAGAAGGGGAAACTCAGCCCGAGATATATTGGACCTTTCGAGGTATTGGAGAGAGTTGGTGAGTTAGCGTACCGTTTGGCCTTACCTCCGTCGCTTAGTCATGTACATAGCGTATTTCACGTTTCCCAGTTGAGGAAGTACGTTCCAGACCCGTCCCACATTATTGACTTTGGGGACGTGGAGATTGAGAAGGATATTACGTTTGAAGAGAGGCCCGTCAGAATTTTGGAGCGTCGTGACAAGCAGTTAAGGCACAAAACCATTCCTTTGGCTAAGGTGCAATGGTCGAGACACGGAGTAGAAGAAGCGACGTGGGAGCTAGAGGAGGATATGCGTTCGAGATACCCCGAGCTTTTTGATTCTTAAGTTTCGGACGAAACTTTATTTTAGAGGGGAGAATGTAATATCCGTAATTTTCCATTTTTAGCGCTTCCATTTTTGGTGTATGTCCATTTTTATCGACTCGCTTGTAACCGTTTCGACATTTTGAATCTATTTTGTTCTTGGAGTTTTTCCATTCGACGAGTTTTGATGATGTTTTCACGTAATTTCATTTTATGACATGTTTTGCCGTATGAACGTTCGATTCCTGTAAAACTCGTTCGTTTTCGTTGTTTCTTGGTTTGTACAAGTTCGTATGGTTGAGTTGGTCATGTTGAGACTTTCGGGTTGTAAATCCGACATCGTTTCGTGACTTTCGGTCACTTGGGTCATTTCCGTAAATTCCTATAAGTTTAGGGAATTTCATATTCGTTGTCGTATTTCGGATTCGGGTAGTCGGATTGATATTTTCTTGTGATGGTTAGACTCGTCATCGAATATTCTTCGTAGTCGTATTTTTGGTTCGATAGCAGGTCCGGGTTTCGGGTCGCCCGACTCGTTTGGACAAAGGTGCCAATATCGCATCCAAGAGGTGTTACGGCCGTAACACCCGTGGTTACGGCCGTAAGTTGGCCATGTTACGGCCGTAAGTATCCCCTCACATGCAGAATAATGTACCGCTTTAAAACAATGCAGAGGTCCAATACCTCATTTTCCATTCCTTCTCTCGTTTTTCTTCACGGGGCGACTCCAGAGGCGATTCCTTCAATTTTGATCGAAGAAACTTTCGTGTTCCATCACCGTAGAATCATAGTAGCATATCACCATCAGCGTAATCATCCTCCATCGTCCGAATCCGAGGTATCTTCTTAGAACCCTAACTTGTATAAATTGGGGGTTTTTCGGGTTTTTCGTGATTGACTCCGAATTATTCATGTATGTTGCGAAACTTATTATCAATTGTTGTTATTGGGTGATTCCCACCTGCTTTTCCTCGAATTAATCCATGTATTGTTGATACGGGAGATTTTGCACAAACCCTCGCCCGTATCGATTGAACGTCTATTGTCGTGATTTGTAATCGGGGGGAGTATTCCTTTCGATTATTGATGTCCGTTGGGACCGAGTTATGCTAATTCTTCGTTTAGGAACCGTCGTTTTCCATTCGGATCATCCGTAGTCATTTTCACTTCCGATTCTTGAAGATGTCTCAAAGGCAAGTACTTTACATTTGTTTACATGTTCTAGTATTTGAATTATGGCAGTATCGTGGTTGTTGTGGATGGTTATGTGTATGTTCACCTAGGGACGGTCCGACGGGCCTCTAGGATACGTATTGCCGTGAGTGTGCGTATCGCGAACCGTGGTTAGCCACCTGTGGATGTCCGACGGGACTCTGCGGGGTACGGTGGCCGTGAGTCTCGTACCAACGGTTAACTTTGAATTGTGATTTGTTTGGGATAATGTGTTTTGTGATTGTAAATATTCCGGAATATAAAATGTTTTCTAAAATGACTTTTTGGCGCATATATTCATCTGATTAGCATGTAGTTCAAATGGATTGTACTTGCACTAGCAGTTGTCGCTAACCCCTTAAATGGGGGGAATACTTTTTGTATTTCAGGTATTGATCGTGGGGACAAGCGAGCGCTCGGGCCGTATGAGGATGATGGGCAGGCATGATATTGTCCAGTGTTTGATTTTCGATGTCATGTCAGTCGGTTACTATTGATGTCTGGTTTTGAGATTTATGTATTATAAAGTTGGTTTAAGTACTCGAGTACTTCCTGTTTGAAATTGTTAATGTTGTGTTCCCATTTTGGGAAATGGATTTGACGTCAGATTTTAATTGTCGGTTGGTAATCTTTTATTTTAATTGTCGTTTTATTAATGATAGTTTGTCGTTGTCAAATGTCTTGTCGGTATGTTCGCCTGGTGGATTCCACAGTGTGGGGTCCACGGCACTGTAATATGCCCTGAATGTCTTGGGGGTGTTACATTTATCCGCTGCGTGAGTATTTTTAAATGGCCTTTTTGGTATCTGGTAACTTAGGTTACTTTGGCAATCATTTTCTAAATCTATTCCGTCGATACGTGTAAGCGATAGCTTAACGTATGTTTTTAAACTGTTGAGTTTTGGCATTTTGGGCCTTGTGGTTTCAAATGAGTTTTTACTACGGTTTGATAAATGAGTTTTATAAATCTTCGAATGTTTTTAATAGATAATACCGTCGTTAGCCTCTTAGGCGTTTGTAAATGTTTGCGAAAATTTCCTTCAGCCTTGTGGGTTCCATCTCGGGGCCCACGGCGCTGTAATATTCCCAGTCGGATCTGGGGGTGTTATAGAATATGGTATCGGAGCTTATGTTGTGAAAACCTAGGCAGTCGGGTCGAGTTGGGTCGTGCTTTTGTCGTGTCATTCGAGTTGTCGGTTGACAAATGTTTGAGCTCTGGGTTTTTGTTGTTCACTCGGGCTTGTGCGTTATGTGATTTACCAGTGTGGTACTGGGATTGTTGTAACTTTTTCAAATGGTGTTAATGTGTTTCTTCCGATAGAGCTGTGTTGTTTTCTCGAGTTGAACTGAGTTTGCAAAATGTGTGTTTTGAAAATATCTGTGTCGAGTATTTTCTTGAGTCGAGACATGTGCCAGTATCATGGGGAATCATCGGCTTCACGATCTGTAAGTATTGGATTTTTGAATTGCATTGAGATTTATTGTCGTTCTAAGTTGATATGTTCTGAGGTTCAGAAAGATATTATGCGTTACAGTATAAGATGACAGAGTTGGGACAAGATTGATTATCTTGAGAAGTTATGATTTTGGAAATCAATATGTCGATTAAGTTTTGGAACGGAGCTGTGCATTTGGGAGAAATATTGTGGATTGTTCAGGAGAACATGTAGTCATGTTAGTTCATTTTGAGATATATGAACTGTTTTTGAGCATTTGAAAATGATACTTTTCAAAATGAATGTTTTACGGATTTTTTACCGTAAATGATTTTTGGGCCGAGACCCAATAGATTTTTGAAATTATTTTATAACTCAGGACTTGGGGTCCGAAAAAAAGTTTCCTACTTTTTAAACTTCTTGTAATACGGAACGAGATACGGGCTGAGACCCTAATATTTCAAAAGACTTTTCTGTTTTCTTAAAAAGTCTCGAGACTTGTAAAACACTTTATCAATCATTTATCTATGTCGTTCCTGCCTTTCGGGGTTCTGGATTACTTGTTCAAAAGAAACTTCTCGGGAAGTCTTTCGCTGTGTTGATTTGTTTCAATGCATTGTCATGGCATAATTGAGGTGATCCAGTATGGAAAATGATTGACGTTGCGAGTCATATGTGGAAAAGGAGTTTTTAGTCGGAGTTTATATATTGAAAATTTCGGAACTTTATCGTGTGGTTCTCCGATGGAATAGCGAACCGAATTGGTATACAGTAATATGGATGTAGTCCAGCATTTGCATAGTTTTCATTTGAAACTTCGAAATCGTGTAGAATCGAAGGAAACTGTTATCGAATACTTGGCACCAGCGATCCGATTTAATTTTTTTCGAAAATTGATTTCATGGACTTACAAAAAATTTATGTTTCGAGTTTTGAAATTTTTGAAAGAAGTTTCGGAAATTTGTCTTTTGACGAGACTATATGATTTCAAACTGGTTTTGAAAATATGATCGATATAAATACGCATTTAGTGCATAATGCATATCATGATGGAGTTATGAGTGTGACTCACAAACTGGATAAGGCATCAGTACGGTACGATGAATAAAGATTCGAACTTCAGTATGGTAGTTGGTTATCTAGGGATGATCGGTTGATTGATCGGATAAGAAGAATATGTTACAGGATGTAGAATTCATGCACAGGATGTAATTTTGGAACTGTGGGTTTTGTGAAACTGAGACATTGGAGATGGTGACCCCATGCTGGTTGCTTTGAATATTGAGTGGTCGTTCCCACTCCATATAGGATTGGATATGTTCGCCGATGGGTATGTTTATTGAGATCTACTGTACGTGATTGGTGTGTCATTTTGAGAATGTTATTCTTTCGTATATCTGTTTCCGTGGTTCTGTGTTGACCATGTTGGAGCTTACCGTGTGAAAGTATTCTCGAAGTGTGTTTTGACCTTTGGATGGTCGAATTAGAGTTTATCATGTTGATGATATTCTTGGCTAATTTGTTGATTGATCATCGTTAATGATCGTATGAGCGTTCGGACGTTATGTCGATATTTCGGGGTCTGTTGTCATTGTTTTGGACAGTTGTTTCACAGTTGTATTGTGTATTATTGATTTGTATCCGGATTGGGATTTGATTGTGCTATCAAGAAGACAAGATCTGACACGGATAGATTATTTCATCTGACGATAATATATCTGGTTGGGACTTATGGAATTGTTATTGTAAGCGTGTTGAGGCTTTTCAGTGAAGTCACTTGCTAGTATCTCAGGAGATCGTCGACTTGGCGCATATGTAAGTATGCTATTTTGGTTACTCGGTAATAATGATGACTAATCGTTGTCGTGATGGTTTTGGGATATTTTGGTTGAACGGTATGTTTGTTTGTTTTTATGACGGATTGCAAGTTTCGAGGACGAAACTTATTTTAAGTGGTGTAGTATGTAATATCCGGAATTTCTATTACTATTGTTTAATGTTATTTTATCCGAGTTATGTTGTACAGCGTGGAATCATGCAGTATGGGTAAAATAATTAAAGGACCGAGATATCTCAGATTGGTATAATTGTCGCACTTGGTCGACAATTGGATGTAAGAAGTATATGTATTCGATATGTATGTTCGTATTCTGTATGTTGAGACGTTGGACAAGAATAGCTGAAAATGGCTAAGTGTAACATTATTAGCGCACGCTAATAATCATGAGTAGCGCACGCTATCGTGCAGGTTTAGTGCACGCTACGGATATAAGATAACGCACGCTAATGCAGTCAGATCGGAAGGAATCTGCATGTGGACCAGGCCACTTTCGACGCGCTCGATAAGTCAACGGATGTTGTAATGTAGTGATAGCGCACGCTAATGCATGTTGATTAGCGCACGCTAACTGTATATCGGACAAAAAGGAATCTTATCCTCGTCAGCACTTTCGGCGTGTGGACCTGTCTTCGGAAGCATACAGACAAACGAGTCAACTATGAGTAGCGCACGCTAAGGTAGGACACTTGTGTACGCTAAATAGAGGCATTTACGTACGCTATTGCATGGGCATTGCGTACGTAAATCACTTCATGCAGTAAGATAGTTGCCTCGATTCGATAGCGACGCTAACAAAGGCGATTAGCGACGCTAAGTGTAACGACGTTAATCAAGATGTTAGCGTACGTTAGTAATGTACAGTATATATATAAGTCCAGTTGGCCATTATTCGTCATTTCCGTCCATTTCTTCATGTGAACCGATAGAGAGAAGTCTTAGAGAGAAGTTGAGGTTCCAAACACTTGAGTTGATCATTCCTAACAACATTTGAAGCTTGGAAGTGATTGAAAATGGATTCAACCATGGGATTCAATCCATTCCTTCAAAAAGGTAATTACTCTTCACTTTGAGATTTCGTTTTGGATTGTATATGATGTTCTTGAGCTGATGATTATCATATAAACAAGTTGATAAGTATGATTATGAGTTGGATTACCGGATTATGATGAAGTTATGGTTGATATGAAGATATTGATATGAATTGGATGGTTTCGAATGTGTTGTTTATCTTCAAAGAGATATGTTGGCTAATGTCTTCCTTCAATTCGGATCTTTGATGTTGTTGTTGTTGGTTTCTTCATATGATGGTGAACATGGCATGATTATGAGTTCTTGGTGTTTAGGTTGTTAATATTAAGGAATATGAAATATGAATATATGACTTGAATTAAGAGTCGGATGATTACCTATATGTTAAAGGATATTAGATTTCGTTGTTTGATAGCAATGAACATGGTTTTGGATCACTTAGTGTTCTTGATAATCATCATATGTTGATCGGTATCCGAAATACATGCAACTGTAAAGAATTAGCACACGCTAAGCTTACTGCCTAACGCGTGCTAACGGGAGCAACTTAGCGCACGCTACGTTAAGTGATTAACGTGCGCTAAGAAGGCAGAAAGTGCAGTAATTTCGTGTTGTGGTTATGAATTCGTGCTGGTTTGAGTTGTATTGATCCGACTAGTGTTTAATCGAGATATTGTCAAGCCGTTGGGTTTGTGATTTGGTTTTATCGATTGTTGATTGTTATCGAACTTGTTGTCTATCGATTACTGTAATAGGTTGAGAATATTGATTGGTGATTACATCCGTGTGTTGCGGTCGAGCTCGAGTATGTTCGTGAATTGCTTTGGTCGGGATCGAGGGACTTGTAGATGACGGCAATGGAATTGGTAATAGCTTCATCGGTATCGAGGTAAGTTATTACTTGCTCAGTTTGTAGTATTTAATGAATGGTTTTCATTTCATTCGTTTATAATTCGTATAGCAATGTTTATAATCGTAATCACAGGAGATTTGGGATTATAAATCATATTCGAGTTTTGGGAATCTGAATCATAATGTATATGATTTACTTTTGTTATTGGTATACTTGTATATCGAGGATATATTGTGATAAAGACGGAGATATGAATTATCTGCAATTCGTGATACTTTGGACCGTCGAGTATTGAGGATAATGGTTCGTGATGGTTTAGACATTGAGATCGTTCTCGAAGGACTCGGGGCAAGTACTCTAATCATTTTTATCATTTGTGTCTATCATTTCATGATACATTCGTGTATCGTTGTTGTCATGCATTTGTGTATTGTTGTTGTCGTGTATTGTGTACTGTTGTTTTGTGCAGTTGTGCATTGTTGTCATATGTCCACCTCGTGTTGGTCCGACGGGATCATCGGGGGATCTATGCTAGCGTGCGCTGGATCATCGGACGGGTTTTCCACCTCGGGTTGGTCTGACGGGATCATCGGGGGATCTAGGCAGTGAACGCTGGATCATCGGATTGCCATGTATTGTTGTTGTGCATATGTATATTATGGGTTTGCCATAAGTATACATTGTCGTTATTGTTGTGATCATATTGACGTTGTCATATGAGTATGCATTTGTAGGTCTTGTGTTAGGACCATGTCTGTATGTTATGTTGATCTGATCTCGGATTAGACTGACGTGATTGTCATGGTATTTCGTAATCTTGAGGTATGTTCCGTATTTCCTTGGTACTTGTCTTTGATGGACGATCGATTATCGTATTGGAATTGTCGATGTTATCCGATGGATTGAATTGGCCAGAGTTGGTATAATTTCCGTATCGCGAGTTATGATAATGTTTTGAGAACCTTGAGTATTGTTGAGATACCGTACAGATATTTCGGTATTATTTTAATGTGTTGTTAAGGATACGAATCGTGGATTCTCGTAAAGTTACGACGGTAAGATTACATTGGTCGTATTCTTACTTAGTATTTCCATTGATATGTAATTATTGACGAGATGTGATGGTTATCATTGTTGGATATTATGGCTGACCCCATCGTGGGCTTTCTTTTTAGGTTCTTGGATTATCAAGCTTGTAGCGGTCGTGGAGAGATGAACTTCCCGGAGGATACTGGCAAGGGCATGTATTTGTGTTTTGAGTTTCTGATCATGTTGTATTCCGCTGCTAGAGTATTTTAATTGTTTGTCTTTATCCGCTGCGTGAGTATTTTTAAATGGCCTTTTTGGTATCCGATAACTTAGGTTACTTTGGTAATTATTTTCTAAATCTATTCTGTCGGTACGTGTAAGCGATAGCTTAACGTATGTTTTTAAACTGTTGAGTTTTGGCATTTTGAGCCTTGTGGGTTCAAATGAGTTTTTACGACGGTTTGATAAACGAGTTTTATAAATCTTCGAATGTTTTTAATAGATAATACCGTCGTTAGCCTCTTGGGCGTTTGTAAATGTTTGCGAAAATTTCCTTCAGCCTTGTGGGTTCCAACTCGGGGCCCACGGCGCTGTAATATTCCCGGTCGGATCTGGGGGTGTTATAGTAAACATGTACAATCATTGATGATTTAAATTACGTTAGTGATACTTTTAGGTGTTGACATCTTTGATGGGCTTATGAAGTGCACAAAAGATTGGGGAATAAAACATAAAGTCTTCACTATATCAGTTCATAATGCTACAAATAACAATGTCGCATTTCGAATTGCCAAAGATACATCTCCAAGGGTCATGTTATCGTTGGATGGTTAGTTGTTCCATTTTAGGTGTGCTGCTCATATCTTAAATCTTGTTGTTCAAGATGATCTTTTTTATATTAAATGCAATATCGAAGATGTTAAAGATAGTGTGGGATTTATAAACCAATCAGAATCTGATCCGATCTCAACTTTCGGCATGGGGGCCATGCAGGATCTGTATATTTGGCCATTCGAGGCAGGCAAGTCAACGTACATTACGTATGCTATGCTTATACTATAACGTACGTAATGGAGTATGTGTTTTGAGGTAGTATTCTCTGGAGGCTTACTACGTACGTAACAACTTATATGTTAGCGTACGTAAAGATGCTAACGTACGTTAACTGTCTGCCATAACGTACGTAATGGAAATGCAGTTTATAAAAAGACAGGTCTTGTCTTTCATTTTGCACGATCTAAACTTGATAATTCTTCCAAGTTATCATCCCTCTACCTTCCTAGAATGATATAATCATCTTCCATCTTGTCTTTGAGCCTTGCATATTGGATTGGAGCTTAGTGTTTGGAAGTTTGGAGTGCATTCTTGTAGTTTTGGTAGTTTGTTATTCATTTCTTGAGGTATGTTGTATAATCTTACTCTATTTTCGTAGTAATGATGATATTAATATGGAATACTGCACATAGTGTTGATCTGATCAAGTAAAACATGATTGTAGTTAAGATTTTGAACACTTGTTGAAGAATATAGTAATTAAGGTTTAAAACGAGAAGGTCCTTGATGTTTAGATGATATACAGTTTGCTGGACTGATTAACATTATTGGGTGGATGATGATCATAGGTTTTAATATAATTAAGTTAAACTCGGTGGATTGAAGACATATGTTGTGTTAAAACATCATGTTAGATATTAACCAATACCTTGGGAAGACTTGATGAGTATTGAAGAATAAAATGATGTTCTTAAAGTTTCAGAAATCTTAAATGATAGAACTATGTTTTGAGATGACTTAGCAAATTCTTTAGGAGATAATAATGGATTATGAAGAACACAAATATAACTTTTATATATTCAAGTTAATTGGATGTTTTAATGACTTAAGAATGTGTTAATCATTGTATTCATAGGTTGATAGTGTTCTTGGCAAGATTATGATGATTAATGATGACAATGTCATAATAGAATGAGTGGTCGAATTCAATTACGATAATCCTTGTGTAATGGATGATGTAAATATTGAAGAACCTTAAGAACTTGGTAAATCCGATTCTTAAAGATGAATTTGGTGTATTGAAATTCGTTAATGAAACTATAGAATGTTTATTGGGATAGGATGAACTATTCGAGTAATATTTTGGGTGTCGTTTTCCTATGAATTGATATCATTATTGTATGAATGTGTTGTTGAATGAGTTACGTTTCATTCAAGGTTGATTGTTCGAATGAGTATTATTTGTCGAGGATATCGTCCGTTTGTTCGTTCGAAGTAGGACTATTCGTGTACGGAATTGAGGCAAGTTATCTTGCTTGATTATAATGATGATTGAATTCTTGTGAACGTTATACGTTTCGTGTATATGAAATGCTTTATGAATCTATGATTCGTAATGTGATATTGTTCTTGATAGTAGTACTGTTTCATTGTGGGATGTTACTCCCAAGTTCATCACCTTTGTCTCGTTGGTCTCGTTGATTACTATTGTCACTTCGGTGAGTTTCTTGATTGAATGTGTAATTTATTGAGTTTCGTTGTCATGTTATATCGTGACATATCTGGAATCATATCTGCGTGCCGATTGGTTATGTGTAGGATTTTTATCCAGGCACATATGGTCATACGTTGATGTTTCCATATTGGGTTGTGCACACGAGACGTAGTTCGTGAGGCTAATTAGGCACATTGTCTCACGTATATCCTGGATTCCGTATACGGGATGGACATGTGCACGAACACATTTCCGAATCGGGCGTACTGTGATGTCTGTCTTGAGCCATGTTGATTGGTCGTTCATATTCCATGTATGATTGGTTATGTCTGACGGTTTGCGACTAGTTGTTCATACGCCCAAGGGGTATGTTCAATAGTTGGGTTGTTTCCTTGAGATCCTATATATATGAATTGTATAATGTCTTGAGAATTATTATCATGTATATCTGATGTAACACCCCCACTCTGCTCAGGGATATTACACGCCGTAGAACCTTTCCTCAAGGATCTACCAGGCTCGTAACAACATATAACAACTCAACCATGCCTTTAAGGCTAAAATGACTCAGTAGACCGATTTGGTCTTTCAATAAATACATACAACTCAAATACAACTCATGCCAACGCAGGGGTCAAAATACAACCACACCCGTACAACGGGAAAAATATAGCAGCGGAAAATAAAGTACACTGAACCAATACACGATGTACGGTTCCTCATGTGATTAGTATCGATCATCTTTTATCATCCTTCGTGCCGACCCTATGTTATGCTCCAAAACCTGAATGCAAAAACAGACATCCACGCCCCGAATACTCGGGGGTTAGCAAAACTCCACTGTTTTGCTAGTGCAAGAACAAAGTGCAAATACGAGCCATACAATTCACATTCCACGAATAACAATAACCAGGAATCCTCAAAGATCCAAATGAAACGAAAAGTACTTCCCGAGGCAAGCGTTTGAGAAAACATTTCAAAATCGAAAGATCATAAATCAATAGAAATAATTTATAAAACGGTTTAGAATGCCATCGAGAGTTTTAATAGAAAACAATTTAGGATTATCAAATCCTACTTTTCAAAATCCAAAAGACAAAATGGGTCACCGCCCCAATGGTTTACTTTCCGAAAAAATGACATTTACCAAACTGTTGGGATTTTAGCCCCAAATCCGTAAAATGACTTTTACAAAACCATTGGGATTTTAGCCCCAAATCTCATCAACTCACAGTATACAAGAACGACCACAAGGTTCGTCTCCCAACATCAAAATCCACAATTAAAGGATTTAACACAAACAACAAAATACTCTAGAGCCATCCTAGCCAAGTAGGCCAAACGAACAACTTACCTCTTACACACTTAGTCAATGCATGCAATCATGAAAACCGTCCAAAAGCACTCATTTCCGGAAATGCCAATATCAAATCACATTTGCAAAATGCACCACAATTAACCGCGGACCCACAGCTTCGTGGATCCCTACCGAGACCCCATCGGATCTAACCCGTAGTGGTTAAAAGCAAGCTCGTGGTCCCACAGCTTCGTGGAGCCCTACCGAGACCCCGTCGGATCTAACCCGTAGTGAGCATACACACACACGCGTTACTCATGCAATACTAATATGCTAAGAATGTAAGTTCATCAAGAATACTTACTAGAGATGGCCATTTATCCGACAACATTATCAAACTCTTCAAAACACAATAACAAGATTAAACACGGAATACACGATTCTATAACTTTAAACAATAGGAATATCATCAAAGCCTTCAACATTCAAAATAATCTATTCCCAAAACACAACGTTCACAAAACACACACGCGTTTTGAAAGAGAGCCTTTAACGAGGCCAAACCGAAATCTTTTGAAACTTCATTCCAAACAACCAAACAAACACACCAAGACGATCACCGATCATCATATCCATAAAATAAGAAAAGTATGGGCAAGGTACTTGCCTCGAATAAGAACAACGCGAAGAATCGACCGAAGTAGGTTGACACGAACCGACTACGAACCCGCCGACTCCACCGATCGCCAACTCGCATTCATAAACTACGAAGGACAAATATAACAACGAAAATGAATTCCAAAGTACGACCCAAAGCCGCTGAATTCAAGGAACGAATGACGAAAATTCAAGGATTTTCCCCAAAACGGCCAAGAACACGATTCATCCCGTCAAAACCCAAAAACGGAATTCCAAGTTGAAATATGGATATACAATCCATAGAATATGTTTAACAACATCATTTAACCATAATCGATCCATCAAAAACGGATGAAAAATGAGATCGAGGACAAATCCCCAAAAAGTCGATTCGAAGGAAATCAAGAAATATACTTCGATTCGACGAAGAACAATGGATTAAATGATGTTAAACACAAGAATACGACCAAGATTAATCATACCCATCATGAATTAATCAACAACACGGAACGAATCGGACAAAAATGCAAAAACCCCCAACTTCACGAAATTAGGGTTCTAAGAAAGATTACCTTGATTCGCTGGATCAAAGGATGATATAGGATGATTTATTGATGTTATGAACTCAAGAACTTCGTGGATTTATTATCAAACAACATGGCTTCGCCACCCTCGAATCGCCAACCGCGGATAGAAGAGGAAGGAAGTGAGAAATGAATGAAAATGTGACTGCTCTGTCACATTTATACTGGGCCGGAACTAGCGTGCGCTAGCCTTCCCGGACTAGCGTGCGCTATCGGCCGGTATCGGCCGAGTACCCTCGGCCAGGGCCCGCACGATCCGGCACCACCGACCAAACCTGCCGACCCGACTCCCGCTAGCGTGCGCTACGACCAGAAGCCTGCACGCGCTAGCCGACCTGTCCAGTAACCTCTGAACTAAAAAGCTCGCCCAGGTAACGTACGCTAGTCGGCCGACAGCGTGTGCTACCCCTGTCGGTTAGCGTGCGCTACGACCGACAGTAGCGTGCGCTACCTGCCGATCCTGACCGAGTCCAGAACCTCAGAACCCCACTGCCTGCCCGGACGATGGCGTCGTTAAGTAAGCCGATAGCGTCGCTACACACCCGGTTAGCGTGTGCAGCCTTCCGGACGTAGCGTGCGCTACGCCGGTTCCTTCCGCACCTGTCCGGCCGGTGCCCGCAATCGTCCGGCCAGTCCCGCAACCGTCCGGCCAGTACCCGACCACCAGGGCTCGACGACCCGATTTCCGAAAATGCACGAAACGAACACGACGAAAAGTTCGCGGACGACATCAACGACCCGAAATGAAAACATAATGCAATAATTAATTATACGCGACCAAGAAACGGGTCAAGACAACAATTACAGATACGGATACCCGTAACTTTTAAGAAATTACAAAATGGCCCAAAACGCCCGGAAATCACGATACGTGACCGAATAACCCAACCGAAGTTCACAACACGTCTAACAAAGTTAAACGGACTTACAGGAAACTCGAAACAGCAGTTTCGAACGAGATTCGCAAGAATCGAACTCAAGTGCGGAAAAGTCGCTAAAAAGCACGGAACTCAACAAAACAACACCGAAACGAACTCGGATGACAAAAAGTGTAGAATTAATCATTCTCAGAATGACGAAACGGTCATGAGCGAGTCGTCAAAATGGACTTCCGCCGAAAAAAAAGAAATTACCGGAAATCGAAATTACGGGTATTACATTCTACCCTCCTTAAAAGAAGTTTCGTCCCGAAACTTAAAACAAGTAGGGAGGAGCAATATCCCCTGCCAGGAAAACTCAACGAGATACGCAAAAACAGAAAAGTCGTGCTCGACGGCGAAATGCTGCAAGAAACACAAAGAGACATACGGCGTGAAAACACGCTCCATGGCGACCAACACAACGTCGCCGTTAGGAATATAATAAAACCAACAAATGACAAGCATCATCAAACGGATAATATAGTCAAGTCAATTATCCGAACAATCACGAAACACAACGAACGAAAATCAATATGATTGACCGACTCAACGGTACATCAATTAAAACGCGAGCCAATCGCTGAACAAATACGGAACTCCACCGCCCAAGGGTTGGATGATCGAAAACGAGACCAATTTCCGGAACTTAAGGGAATTACGAAGGAGCCTGAACGCTCAACAATCATGGGGCGAGATCAATAAAAACCAAACAATCAACGATCGAACCACAATGATCGAGACAACAAAAATCGGACAATCATGTTCGAATCACGAAGAACAATAAAATTCAAACAACAACTCCAAGGTTCACATCTCGACTCGAGACAATATATGATCCAGTGAAAACAACAGGATGTGCATTCACATAAGATCCACAGGAAAGGGAATAGCAATTAAAAAGTCACAACGACAAACGAGTTATTCCGAAACAATACCACACTCGTTCGATCAACAAAAGCAAGGGGCAGGACAAGCTCAGAATGTCAACGAACATAAATGAGTCGACAGAGTCGAAAACACAAGAGTTCCAAATACGATCCACTTCGAATAAAAGAAATAATAACACCAGATGATATCACTCCCGAACAAGGTTCACAAGAATCGAACTGAACCCGAAAAAGTCACATCGATAACCAGATCGACCCACAACAAGATCACAGCTCGTTCGGACGATGAAACCGAAATACAGAACAAGTTCATGAAGTGTCAACGAACATGAGCGAATCGATAGACTGGAGAAAGAGAAAATACAGAAGTCAAAATAGTACGGGTATTACCTCCGACCTCATCTACGAAATTCACAAAAACAGGAGCAAGGTAACAAGACATTAAACAACCGACACATAACGGAACGATCACCGATGCACACGGTCATACCAAACCAAGCTCTAACAGCTCGCACATGCGCGATAACGCAGAAATCACCACGAGATGGCAACATTCAATACCAACATCCCACCTCTCACAGAGGGCTAACACAACAAATGTGTGGAAAAAAACTCAACGCTCACGCTGCCAACTCGATCATACTCGGGAGCAAACATCAAAATGACAATGCGAACATCATACATACATACCCAGCCCTCAAACGGGAATGGATAGGTTTTAAAAACGAAAACCTCATTTTGAAAATAATTTAGAAGAACACCGGTTGATCTTGAGTATCACCTTTCAAAAAGTACAAACGTGAAACATCGTTATAGAGACTTTGGAGAACCATTTCGCATTTGATAAAATGAGGACACTTTCTCTTAGTGAAAACTTTCAGAATATTCGACCCTCGGGTCTAAATAAAAGTGTTTCTAAAACATTGAAAATATCTCAAAGCATTTTGGTCCTCGAAGTAGAAAATTTTTGAAATATATTGTGGCACCTAGGATGTACCACAAGAAAATAACTCATTTGAAAAGCATGTCTCGAAATTTATTTTTCTAAGATACTCAAGGTTTTCAAAAATCCAATAGGCCAGAATGCCCAAAACTCACACATATCGACGTTCACTAAAACAACTCCTAGTACATGCATCAAAACGTTTAAAATCAAGGCAATACATGTCTTTAAACGGAAATAAACAAAAAAATACCACATTCAGAACAAAACCACTGACACCATTCGAGGCCTCTAAGGACCCTCCCGCACTGGCTACTGAACAAGTCGAACGCGTATAAGCACAAAGCCTCCACGAGAGAACTTGTAAAACGTGCAAATCGATTCGAAAATCATCAGCAACGGACAAAAACAACAATAAAAAGACATCACAAGCGACGACACTCCTCGTATAAATCAAATACGAGAGTCGAGTAAATACATATCGTGAAATCAAACTCCACATAAGGATTCCATCACTTAACAAATAATCATAAAAATAGCTCATGTCACACGAGGCACAACAAAAAGAAGGGAGACTTACTTCCATAGGTCGCACAAAGATGATGATCGCCCCACGATACTAATCACGACCAACAAACTCAAACGACGCGTCGCGACACGACTCAGTCAGATAAAATCCGACGAAACAAGACTCAAACAACACGACTTGACCCGACAACCTAGGTTTCCTCAACCTAAGCTCCGATACCATTTCTGTAACACCCCCAATCTGCTCAGGGATATTACACGCCGTAGAACCTTTCCTCAAGGATCTACCAGGCTGGTAACAACATATAACAACTCAACCATGCCTTTAAGGCTAAAATGACTCAGTAGACCGATTTGGTCTTTCAATAAATACATACAACTCAAATACAACTCATGCCCACGCAGGGGTCAAAATACAACCACACCCGTACAACGGGAAAAATATAGCAGCGGAAAATAAAGTACACTGAACCAATACACGATGTACGGTTCCCCATGTGATTAGTATCGATCATCTTTCATCATCCTTCGTGCCGACCCTGTGTTATGCTCCAAAACCTGAATGCAAAAACAGACATCCACCCCCCGAATACTCGGGGGTTAGCAAAACTCCACTGTTTTGCTAGTGCAAGAACAAAGTGCAAATACGAGCCATACAATTCACATTCCACGAATAACAATAACCAGGAATCCTCAAAGATCCAAACGAAACGAAAAGTACTTCCCGAGGCAAGCGTTTGAGAAAACATTTCAAAATCGAAAGATCATAAATCAACAGAAATAATTTATAAAACGGTTAGAATGTCATCGAGAGTTTTAATAGAAAACAATTTAGGATTATCAAATCCTACTTTTCAAAATCCAAAAGACAAAAGGGGTCACCGCCCCAAAGGTTTGCTTTTCGAAAAAATGACATTTACCAAACCGTTGGGATTTTAGCCCCAAATCCGTAAAATGACTTTTACAAAACCATTGGGATTTTAGCCCCAAATCTCATCAACTCACAGTATACAAGAACGACCACAAGGTTCGTCTCCCAACATCAAACTCCATAATTAAAGGATTTAACACAAACAACAAAATACTCTAGAGCCATCCTAGCCAAGTGGGCCAAACGAACAACTTACCTCTTACACACTTAGTCAACGCATGCAATCATTAAAACCGTTCAAAAGCACTCATTTCCGGAAATGCCAATATCAAATCACATTTGCAAAATGCACCATAATTAACCGCGGACCCACAGCTTTGTGGATCCCTACCGAGACCCCGTCGGATCTAACCCGTAGTGGTTAAAAGCAAGCTCGTGGTCCCACAGCTTCGTGGAGCCCTACCGAGACCCCGTCGGATCTAACCCGTAGTGAGCATACACACACACGCGTTACTCATGCAATACTAATATGCTAAGAATGTAAGTTCATCAAGAATACTTACTAGAGATTGCCATTTATCCGACAACATTATCAAACTCTTCAAAACACAATAACAAGATTAAACACGGAATACACGATTCCATAACTTTAAATAATAGGAATATCATCAAAGCCTTCAACATTCAAAATAATCAATTCCCAAAACACAACGTTCACAAAATACACACGCGTTTTGAAAGAGAGCCTTTAACGAGGCCAAACCGAAATCTTTTGAAACTTCATTTCAAACAACCAAACAAACACACCAAGACGATCACCGATCATCATATCCATAAAATAAGAAAAGTATGGGCAAGGTACTTGCCTCGAATAAGAACAACGCGAAGAATCGACCGAAGTAGGTTGACACGAACCGACTACGAGCCCGCCGACTCCACCGATCGCCAACTCGCATTCATAAACTACGAAGTACAAATATAACAACGAAAATGAATTCCAAAGTACGACCCAAAGCCGCTGAATTCAAGGAACGAATGACGAAAATTCAAGGATTTTCCCCAAAACGGCCAAGAACACGATTCGTCCCGTCAAAACTTGAAAACGGAATTCCAAGTAGAAATATGGATATACAATCCATAGAATATGTTTAACAACATCATTTAACCATAATCGATCCATCAAAAACGGATGAAAAACGAGATCGAGGACAAATCCCCCAAAAAGTCGATTCGAAGGAAATCAAGAAATATACTTCGATTCGACGAAGAACAATGGATTAAATGATGTTAAACACAAGAATACTACCAAGATTAATCATACCCATCATGAATTAATCAACAACACGGAACGAATCGGACAAAAATGCAAAACCCCCCAAATTCACGAAATTAGGGTTCTAAGAAAGATTACCTTGATTCGCTGGATCAAAGGATGATATAGGATGATTTATTGATGTTATGAACTCAAGAACTTCGTGGATTTATTGTCAAACAACATGGCTTCGCCACCCTCGAATCGCCAGCCGCGGATAGAAGAGGAAGGAAGTGAGAAATGAATGAAAATGTGACTGCTCTGTCACATTTATACTGGGCCGGAACTAGCGTGCGCTAGCCTTCCCGGACTAGCGTGCGCTATCGGCTGGTATCGGCCGAGTACCCTCGGCCAGGGCCCGCACGATCCGGCACCACCGACCAAACCTGCCGACCCGACTCCCGCTAGCGTGCGCTACGGCCGGAAGCCTGCGCGCGCTAGCCGACCTGTCCAGTAACCTCTGGACTAAAAAGCTTGCCCAGGTAACGTACGCTAGTCGGCCAACAGCGTGCGCTACCCCTGCCGGTTAGCGTGCCCCACGACCGACAGTAGCGTGCGCTACCTGCCGATCCTGACCGAGTCCAGAACCTCAGAACCCCACTGCCCAGACCCGATAGCGTGCGTTAGGCAAGCCGATAGCGTGCGCTACACCTGCTGGTTAGCGCGCGCAGCCTTCCGGCCGTAGCGTGCGCTATGCCGGTTCCTGCCGCACCTGTCCGGCCGGTGCCCGCAATTGTCCGGCCAGTTCCGCAACCGTCCGGCCAGTACCCGACCATCAGGGCTCGACGACTCGATTTCTGAAAACGCACGGAACGAACACGACGAAAAGTTTGCGGACGACATCAACGACCCGAAATGAAAACATAATGCAATAATTAATTATACGCGACCAAGAAACGGGTCAAGACAACAATTACAGATACGGATACCCGTAACTTTTAAGAAATTACAAAATGGCCCAAAACGCTCGGAAATCACGATACGTGACCGAATAACCCAACCGAAGTTCACAACACGTCTAAAAAAGTTAAACGGACTTACAGGAAGAAGTTTCGTCCCGAAACTTAAAACAATTAGGGAGGAGCAATATCCCCTACCAGGAAAACTCGACGAGATACGCAAAAACCGAAAAGTCTTGCCCGACGGCAAAATGCTGCAAGAAACGCAAGGAGACATACGGCGTGAAAACACGCTCCATGGCGACCAACACAACGTCGCCGTTAGGAATATAATAAAACCAACAAATGACAAGCATCATCAAACGGATAATATAGTCAAGTCAATTATCCGAACAATCACGAAACACAACGAACGAAAATTAATATGATTGACCGACTCAACGGTACCTCAATTAAAACGCGAGCCAATCGCTGAACAAATACGGAACTCCACCGCCCAAGGGTTGGATGATCGAAAACGAGACCAATTTCCGGAACTTAAGGGAATTACGAATGAGCCTGAACGCTCAATAATCATGGGGCGAGATCAATAAAAACCGAACAATCAACGATCAAACCACAATGATCGAGACAACAAAAATCGGACAATCATGTTCGAATCACGAAGAACAATAAAATTCAAACAACAACTCCAAGGTTCACATCTCGACTCGAGACAATATATAATCCAGTGAAAACAACAGGATGTGCATTCACATAAGATCCACAGGAAAGGGAATAGCAATTAAAAAGTCACAACGGCAAACGAGTTATTCCGAAACAATACCACACTCGTTCGATCAACAAAAGCAAGGGGCAAGACAAGCTCAGAATGTCAACGAACATAAATGAGTCGACAGGGTCGAAAACACAAGAGTTCCAAATACGATCCACTTCGAATAAAACAACTAATAGAACCAGATGATATCACTCCCGAACAAGGTTCACAAGAATCAAACTGAACCCGAAAAAGTCACATCGATAACCAGATCGACCCACAACAAGATCACAGCTCGTTCGGACGATGAAACCGAAATACAGAACAAGTTCATGAAGTGTCAACGAACATGAGTGAATCGATAGACTGGAGAAAGATAAAATACAGAAGTCAAGATAGTACGGGTATTACCTCCGACCTCATCTACGAAATTCACAAAAACATGAGCAAGGTAACAAGACATTAAACAACCGACACATAACGGAACGATCACCAATGCACACGGTCATACCAAACCAAGCTCTAACAGCTCGCACATGCGCGATAACGCAGAAATCACCACGAGATGGCAACATTCAATACCAACATCTCACCTCTCACAGAGGGCTAACACAACAAATGTGTGGAAAAAAACTCAACGCTCACGCTGCCAACTCGATCATACTCGGGAGAAAACATCAAAATGACAATGCGAACATCATACATACATACCCAGCCCTCAAACGGGAATGGATAGGTTTTAATAACGAAAACCTCATTTTGAAAATAATTTAGAAGAACACCGGTTGATCTTGAGTATCACCTTTCAAAAAGTACAAACGTGAAACATCGTTATCGAGACTTTGGAGAACCATTTCGCATTTGATAAAATGAGGACACTTTCTATTAGTGAAAACTTTCAGAATATTCGACCCTCGGGTCTAAATAAAAGTGTTTCTAAAACATTGAAAATATCTCAAAGCATTTTGGTCCTCGAAGTAGAAATTTTTTGAAATATATTGTGGCACCTAGGATGTACCACAAGGAAATAACTCATTTGAAAAGCATGTCACGAAATTTATTTTTCTAAGATACTCAAGGTTATCAAAAATCCAATAGGCCAGAATGCCCAAAACTCACACATATCGACGTTCACTAAAACAACTCCTAGTACATGCATCAAAACGTTTAAAATCAAGACAATACATGTCTTTAAACGGAAATAAACAAAAAAAATATCACATTCAGAACAAAACCACTGACACCATTCGAGGCCTCTAAGGACCCTCCCGCACTGGCTACTGAACAAGTCGAACGCGTATAAGCACAAAGCCTCCACGAGAGAACTTGTAAAACGTGCAAATCGATTCGAAAATCATCAGCAACGGACAAAAACAACAATAAAAAGACATCACAAGCGACGACACTCCTCGTATAAATCAAATACGAGAGTCGACTAAATACATATCGTGAAATCAAACTCCACATAAGGATTCCATCACTTAACAAATAATCATAAAAATAGCTCATGTCACACGAGGCACAACACAAAGAAGGGAGACTTACTTCCATAGGTCGCACGAAGATGATGATCGCCCCAAGATACTAATCACGACCAACAAACTCAAACGACGCGTCGCGACACGACTCAATCAGATAAAATCCGACGAAACCAGACTCAAACAACACGACTTGACCCGACAGCCTAGGTTTCCTCAACCTAAGCTCCGATACCATTTCTGTAACACCCCCAATCTGCTCAGGGATATTACACGCCGTAGAACCTTTCCTCAAGGATCTACCAGGCTGGTAACAACATATAACAACTCAACCATGCCTTTAAGGCTAAAATGACTCAGTAGACCGATTTGGTCTTTCAATAAATACATACAACTCAAATACAACTCATGCCCACGCAGGGGTCAAAATACAACCACACCCGTACAACGGGAAAAATATAGCAGCGGAAAATAAATTACACTGAACCAATACATGATGTACGGTTCCTCATGTGATTAGTATCGATCATCTTTCATCATCCTTCGTGCCGACCCTATGTTATGCTCCAAAACCTGAATGCAAAAACAGACATCCACCCCCCGAATACTCGGGGGTTAGCAAAACTCCACTGTTTTGCTAGTGCAAGAACAAAGTGCAAATACGAGCCATACAATTCACATTCCACGAATAACAATAACCAGGAATCCTCAAAGATCCAAACGAAACGAAAAGTACTTCCCGAGGCAAGCGTTTGAGAAAACATTTCAAAATCGAAAGATCATAAATCAATAGAAATAATTTATAAAACGGTTTAGAATGCCATCGAGAGTTTTAATAGAAAACAATTTAGGATTATCAAATCCTACTTTTCAAAATCCAAAAGACAAAAGGGGTCACCGCCCCAAAGGTTTACTTTTCGAAAAAATGACATTTACCAAACCGTTGGGATTTTCGCCCCAAATCCGTAAAATGACTTTTACAAAACCATTGGGATTTTAGCCCCAAATCTCATCAACTCACAGTATACAAGAACGACCACAAGGTTCGTCTCCCAACATCAAACTCCACAATTAAAGGATTTAACACAAACAACAAAATACTCTAGAGCCATCCTAGCCAAGTGGGCCAAACGAACAACTTACCTCTTACACACTTAGTCAACGCATGCAATCATGAAAACCGTTCAAAAGCACTCATTTCCGGAAATGCCAATATCAAATCACATTTGCAAAATGCACCACAATTAACCGCGGACCCACAGCTTCGTGGATCCCTACCGAGACCCCGTCGGATCTAACCCGTAGTGGTTAAAAGCAAGCTCGTGGTCCCACAGCTTCGTGGAGCCCCACCGAGACCCCGTCGGATCTAACCCGTAGTGAGCATACACACACACGCGTTACTCATGCAATACTAATATGCTAAGAATGTAAGTTCATCAAGAATACTTACTAGAGATTGCCATTTATCCGACAACATTATCAAACTCTTCAAAACACAATAACAAGATTAAACACGGAATACACGATTCCATAACTTTAAACAATAGGAATATCATCAAAGCCTTCAACATTCAAAATAATCAATTCCCAAAACACAACGTTCACAAAATACACACGCGTTTTGAAAGAGAGCCTTTAACGAGGCCAAACCGAAATCTTTTGAAACTTCATTTCAAACAACCAAACAAACACACCAAGACGATCACCGATCATCATATCCATAAAATAAGAAAAGTATGGGCAAGGTACTTGCCTCGAATAAGAACAACGCGAAGAATCGACCGAAGTAGGTTGATACGAACCGACTACGAGCCCGCCGACTCCACCGATCGCCAACTCGCGTTCATAAACTATGAAGGACAAATATAACAACGAAAATGAATTCCAAAGTACGACCCAAAGCCGCTGAATTCAAAGAACGAATGACGAAAATTCAAGGATTTTCCCTAAAACGGCCAAGAACACGATTCGTCCCGTCAAAACCTGAAAACGGAATTCCAAGTTGAAATATGGATATACAATCCATAGAATATGTTTAACAACCTCATTTAACAATAATCGATCCATCAAAAACGGATGAAAAACGAGATCGAGGACAAATCCCCCAAAAAGTCGATTCGAAGGAAATCAAGAAATATACTTCGATTCGACGAAGAACAATGGATTAAATGATGTTAAACACAAGAATACTACCAAGATTAATCATACCCATCATGAATTAATCAACAAAACGGAACGAATCGGACAAAAATGCAAAAAACCCCAAATTCACGAAATTAGGGTTCTAAGAAAGATTACCTTGATTCGCTGGATCAAAGGATGATATAAGATGATTTATTGATGTTATGAACTCAAGAACTTCGTGGATTTATTGTCAAACAACATGGCTTCACCACCCTCGAATCGCCAGCCGCGGATAGAAGAGGAAGGAAGTGAGAAATGAATGAAAATGTGACTGCTCTGTCACATTTATACTGGGCCGGAACTAGCGTGCGCTAGCCTTCCCGGACTAGCGTGCGCTATCAGCCGGTATCGGCCGAGTACCCTCGGCCAGGGCCCGCACGATCCGGCACCACCGAACAAACCTGCCGACCCGACTCCCGCTAGCGTGCGCTACGGCCGGAAGCCTGCGCGCGCTAGCCGACCTGTCCAGTAACCTCTGGACTAAAAAGCTCGCCCAGGTAACGTACGCTAGTCAGCCGACAGCGTGCGCTACCCCTGCCGGTTAGCGTGCGCTACGACCGACAGTAGCGTGCGCTACCTGCCGATCCTGACCGAGTCCAGAACCTCAGAACCCCACTGCCCAGACCCGATAGCGTGCGTTAGGCAAGCCGATAGCGTGCGCTACACCTGCCGGTTAGCGCGCGCAGCCTTCCGGCCGTAGCGTGCGCTATGCCGGTTCCTGCCGCACCTGTCCGGCCGGTGCCCGCAATCGTCCGGCCATTCCCGCAACCGTCCGGCCAGTACCCGACCATCAGGGCTCGACGACTCGATTTCTGAAAACGCACGGAACGAACACGACGAAAAGTTCACGGACGACATCAACGACCCGAAATGAAAACATAATGCAATAATTAATTATATGCGACCAAGGAATTGGGTCAAGACAACAATTACAGATACGGATACCCGTAACTTTTAAGAAATTACAAAATGGCCCAAAACGCCCGGAAATCACGATACGTGACCGAATAACCGAACCGAAGTTCACAACACGTCTAACAAAGTTAAACGGACTTACAGGAAACTCGAAACAGCAGTTTCGAACGAGATTCGCAAGAATCGAACTCAAGTGCGGAAAAGTCGCTAAAAAGCACGGAACTCAACAAAACAACACCGAAACGAACTCGGATGACAAAAAGTGTAGAATTAATCATTCTCATAATTACGAAACGGTCATGAGCGAGTCGTCAAAATGGACTTCCGCCGAAAAAAATAAATTACCGGAAATCGAAATTACGGGTATTACATCTGACCCTGTGGTTTTGGGAAAAATACTTGTGTTGTATTTTAGGTCGAGGCAAAGGCAAGGCACGAGAAGAGCATGGTGACAGCGAAGGATTTGAAGGATACTAGTTCGGGGGGCCCAAGTCTTTTGTTGTCCGGTTATGCGTAAACTGTGTAATGTTACTTTCCACTTCATTAAAATTATTGTCGATTATACTATTATTTTAAGTATATTCCATCTTAATATGGTTCATACTAGTATTTGGATCATATATATTCTGAGGCTAATAGTCGTACTATTGTAGACTCCTAATCGGAGTAATGATTATTGTTTTGTGATTGGCACTATAAGAATAAACGTCAAAGACTTCGGATAATATCTGAAGTAAAAACGTTATAATTACCGAAGTCTATGTTCGTGTAGTAAAAGGTGGTATACTTTTGACTTTGCTTTTTATGCGAAGTCTAATATCCTAATAAGCGAAGTCTATCTCGGTTTTTTTCTAATTATGATCCAAATATGGAGGGTAAGTGAAGTAAAAGAATGCCTTTAACTTCGGTTATTTTATAATTGGCGTAGTAAATAAAGAACTTCTAAAATTAACTTTACATTATAATAAATCATCAGCTTCACCTTATAACAAAATATAAATCGTATTCACAATGACAATATAAGAGCCAAAAATAATAACCACTTTCATAAATAATGGCCAATTGCCAATATTATTGTACAAAAAAGACAAGTAAACATACAATCAAATATATGTTGTCCATACCCAATAATAAACATACATCCACTATATACAATTCATAACCAATTGCATACAACCAAATATAAGCTCTTTTTTATGGCTGATTCTTTCACTGCAAAAGCTATATAAAGGAGTTTGTTGGTGACAGCTCGACATATTAGTATGGCACTATTTGGCGGGCAGAAATTCGTAGCAGTCACGACAATGGAGCCAGGCAAACACCATGAACCGTCGTTCACACACTTAATCTCGTAGGACGAACCGCAGCTCAAACCATTATTGAACAGGGCCGTACTCAGCGCAGCAGTGGTAGAGCCGTACCCCTGTTTGTATAGATTTCCATACCCACACGCACCACATGTTCAAGGACAATTACGGTATAATTACTGAATCTAACCCCTGAAGTTTAGTCAAATTCCAAAAAAACGCTAAATCGGTCAATTTTGTAATTAGGATAGAATCTGAGGGTGGTTTTACAATTACTATAAAATAAAAAAAGCAAACAGAGAGATCTGATATATGAAAGCACGTGTTCCTCTTTTTTTAGTGAAAACTGAAAACTAGTTAAAAACTGAATAAAAATGTATAATTATTAAAGCTACCCCTGAAGTTTAGTATAATTACAGACAATTTATGCGCACTCACTTAAGTTGAAAATTTAAAATGCATACCTTTCCAAATGATTTGTTTATGCTTGCATGAAAAGCGAGAGCAGGGTACTCCTTCGACAGAATTCTAAGCCATCCTTTGATTGCCCGAGCTGGAACCAGATCACACTATCGGAAGGGTGGAGTGGAAGGATATTAAATAAAAAACAGGAAGTTCCTTGCTAAACATTAAAGAACAAAGTGCTCCCAAACATATGCAAGTGCTACAGACCTTGTTCAATAGAAGAATCATGTGTTTATGCTTGCAATGCTCCTTCAAATGCCTCTCCAAATGGTAGCATCTTGTACCTTGTGGATCCCTGGCATCTAAAACCTGCCATTAAAAATTGATGAAGGCTAAATACCATCACGAAAGACTTATAAAACGTTGCAAAAACTGAAGTGGAAAAGTTGATCAAAAACTCCCACATTTCTTTTCTTCTGCACATCACAGCAAGTCGGAAATCAAGTTTCTTGTGAAACTTGAAAAAAGAAAAAGAAACTCCAATCCATATTATGTCAGATAGTAATCAAAGTCAAACTAACCAAACCAAATAGCGCGATGTATAATAATATCATATCACAGCAAGTAGGAGATCAAGTTTCTTCTGAAACGTTGAAAAAGAAAAGGGAACTCCTATCCAATTTTTGCCAAACATTAAGAGAAGTCAAACTAATGAATCATATAGCAACATGAGTAATAATATATAGTTCACTCATCTGAATGATCGGTTAAAATTTTAATATGTTTTTTCCAAGAAAAATGTTTCAAACCCTTCAAAAGCAGAAACTCCCCGTGTAACATCTTGAACTGTTTATATCCAGCATCACCGCTGCATGTCATAGTGCAAGTACTCCAGGCTAAAAGCCATTTCATTTAATATAACGAAGAAAGATAAATCATTTAGAAGATGCGATTCAAAGGGAGGTAAAACTACAGGAATTGCATTCTCGTTTCCAAAATCAACCTGGACAACAGCATCCGAAGAGTCGTTTCTAATATTCCTTATAGCAACCTAAAAAAAGGAGCATTCTGCACAACAACAAAAATAGAGGAGATATTATGTTGAAGGTGATCATAGAAAAAAATATTGCAAGAATATGAATCTCATACACATGAATTACATTGTATGGGGGTGAATTGAGAGGAATACCAATAGCTCAATAAGAACAGGAACCCCAACTTAAAAGCTGATGGCAGCCAACTAATACAAGAACAAACAAATTATCTAAATTTCATAGTGCTACCATTTATAAAGTGTTTCGCCGTATTTTACAAATATTTCACAAGCAATAACTAGTTTTCAATTAAAAATCAAAACAGATAGCTAGATAAAGATTACCTAAAGGGAGTGGGTAGTAATGGTCATCATATAGTGATAATGTAGAGTACTTGACGATTGACGAAACCTGCAACAACTTTTTTCCAAATAAACAAAAATCATGAATCATGAAAGTAAAAAATTAGACCCCAATTTGTACTTAACATGAGGCCATTACAGTTGCTCATAAATACAGGATCAGACAAACAAATATAGTCAATAGGAAGTCACCCTCTTTGACAAATATATAGACCTCAATTGTACTAAGGCTGCAAGTTTTATATGTATCATACATCTCTTTTCATTTAACAAGCATAAGAGGACACACGATTTAAATTACAAATTTTCGCAATAAGAACATAAAAATAAACTAAATCCATAAATTATTGTCCTCCCCGTGAAATTACACTACTCTCTATCTGAAATTACACTGATCTCTCTCCCCGTCCCCGACATATATATCTCAGTAAATAAAAACACTATTTTCGAGCAAAAAAACAATGTCTTTGATTAATCCCATATCATATGACACATGAATAATAATAATAGTAATAATAATAAAAACAATTCACAATTAACACATTCCCTGTAATCCCGAACCGATTGTAAAAGAAAATTAAAAATATGGACAAAAAATAGAGCTTCCGACGGGCGATTGGAAATTTGGAAAACTCACTTAAAAGGGCGCTAGATGGCGGCGAGTCGATGAGGCATGCGACGGCGACGATGAGGCGTGCGACGGCGATGAGTCGATGATGATGAGGCGTGCGACAGCGACGAGTCGATATTGAGGCGTGCGAGGGAGACGCGTCGATGATGATGAGGCGTGCGACGGCGACAAGTCGAGAGAGAGGAAGTGAGGAGAGGAAATGAGAAGAGAATAGAGAGAAGATATGGAATGGAGCGGAGAGAAGAGAAGAGAAGTGTTAGAGACTAGGGTTACTGACTTGTTGGGTTAGTAATAAATATTGGCTAAAATCCCGGTTCTTCTATACACTTCGCTATTGTTCAGATTTTTTATTTTGAAATTTTATTTTGGATTTTTTACCTGATTCGGATGGTGGGTTGCGCGGTGTTGCAGCACGCTGCGGGGTGGATGTGCATGTGCTGCGGCGATTTTGGGTTTTGAACTTGGTTTTGGGTTCACGGCATGATTTAATTCTATTTGGCACTGGAAATCTCACTCTCTCTAAATTCGGCACTGCAAATCCTAGATTTGCTGAAAACTCTCTCTCTCCTCTCTCTCTCTCTCTCTCTCTCTCCCCCTCTATCTCTCTCTCTCTCTCTCACACACACACACACACACACACAGGTGGGTGGGGTTAAGCGATTTAGCTAGCTCATTATAGCACGGAGCTCTGCTCAGTTTTAGATTCAATCGCTCTTGACGAATAATATTTGCGTTTCTTCTGTTGTAGTGTGTTTGTGAATTTCTTGTGGGATTGATTTGTGGACAGTGGCAGAAAAAAAACCTTGATTCTGTCGTAGCCCTTGTTTGCGATTTAGGGTTTTGATTCCGTCGATTTTCTGATCGTAAGGGTTCTAATTGACAGTTCCTGTCTGTGCAAATCGGTGCGGATTTGTTTGTGATTTTAGAGGAGGAGCATATTTTCAGCTCTCTCTACTAAAAGCTCCACCTGAGGTTGACCGCTGTCATATCCGGTTTCCGGATACCGTTGCTGACCATTTTGGCCTAACTTGCGCTTGCGCCGCGTCGGGCTGCTGGTCATCTCTGGCCGGAATATCACCAGAATAATAAAATTTCACCACTGCATTCATCCCTCCCCGTCAATCTAACAGTAGTATTGCATTTTAGCGATTTGTTTTACAGGTTTCCCAGCCGTATTTTCCTGCTCCCAGGCGTCGTCGGCCTGTCGTTCACCTTTTCCCACCCAAGAGACAAGCTCGAGTCTCAAGAGGTGCAGAATCGAGCTGGGTTTGGTTTAAGAGCCGATCGGTTGCCAGCTTCCGCGGCTTTTCCTGTCGAAGTCTGGTATCATTGTACTTTTCTGTTAAATTTTATTTTTCGTCAGCCATATACCTATTATTTTCTGTGATTTTTATGCGGCTTGCTTGCTTTTAAATTATCTTTTGCATTCTCGTCATATTTTCATTTTTGGCTACACAACCTTTTTTTTATTTGTCGTAGTGCGTTTGTATTTTGTGTTGGTCTATGTCACGCTGTTGGGTTGGTAGTTGGAATTTGGGTACCTTGACGGGTAAGCTTTTGGAGCTCGTGGATGTATTGGATAAGAGAAGGGTTGATGTGGCTTGTATTCAGGAGACTATGTGGAAGGGGGCACAGTCCAGGGAGGCGAACGGTTATAAATTGTGGTATTCAGGCCTTGCGAACTCGAGTAATGGTGTGAGTATTGTTTTGTATAAGGAGCTTAAGGATAACGTCGTGTAAGTGAAGAGGTGTAACGATAGGATTATGGCCGTTAGAGTGGTGGTTGGGGAGAAGATGGTTAACGTGGTTTGTGCGTATGCCCCATATGTTGGTTTGGGGGTGCTTGTTAAGGAAGCTTTTTGGGTCTGTTTAGATGAGTTGGTCGGGTGTATTCCGGACGATCAATTTATTGTTATGGGGGGAGATTTCAATGGGCACATTGGTGAGGAGGTGGATGGTTACCATAGTGCGCATGGGGGTTTCGGCTTCGGAGTTAGGAATGCATGAGGTTCCGCACTGTTGGAGTTTGCCACTGCGCATGAGTTGGTAATTGCGAACTCTGTTTTTCAGAAGAGAACTGAGCACCTCATCACCTTCGGTAGTGGGGGGAATAACACACAAATTGACTACCTTTTTTTGCGCAGTCGTGATGCTAGGGCGTGCATGGACTGCAAGGTGTTCCGGAGCGAGGCCTGTGCTTCGCAACACCGGCTGCTGGCTATGGATGTATCCATGGGAGGTCGTGTTGTTAGCATGGTTAGAGAAGCTAGACCAAGAATTCTCTAGAAGGATTTTAAGGGTGAGAAGGTGACATAATTCAAAGAGTCTCTAACCCGCGAAGGAGGTTTTTTGCGAGGGGGCGATGCTAACCTTATGTGGACCAGCATGGCCAATGCTATTAGGAGTGTGGGTGAGAAGGTGGTAGGGGTTTCTTCGGGCAGGTCTACTAGACCGAAGGAGGCATGGTTGTGGAATGAGGAGGTCCAAAAGAAGGTTCAGGCTAAACAAGCGCTATTTAAGGAGCTTTTGTCGGTTAGTGTTGGGGAGGAGAGAATCTTGAAGATTGTAGCGTACAAGGTGGCGAAAAGAGAGGCTAAGAAGGCAGTGGCTAAGGGTAAAGGTGAGGCATCGAGGAGATGTACAAGTGCCTAGACACCAAAGAAGGTGCGAATGTTATTTTTAAACTAGCGAAATCTAGGGAAAGAGGGTTGCGCGACCTGGGTCCCGTTAAATATATTAAGGATGATTTGGGCTAAGTGGTAGTGAACAATGTGGCTATTAAAGAGAGGTAGAATAAGTACTTTTTTGAACTTTTCAATAATGCTAGTGGAAGCGACTCAGTGGTGCAAGGAGTTAGTCTATCTTCTGCTTGTTCGTTTAGTTCATGTGAGAGCATGAGCAAGGAGGAAGTAAAGGGAGCCCTAATGAAGATGGGTAGAGCTAAGGCTGTAGGCCCGGATCAGATCCCTATTGAGGTGTGGCTTTGTCTGGGAGAAGTTGGAGTTCATTGGCTAGCAGAGCTATTCAACATCATCCTCAGAGGTTCTAAGATGCCGACGGAGTGGAGGCGTAGTTTTTTTGTGCCGTTTTTCAAGAACAAAGTCGATGCTCAGAGTTGTAGTAACTATAGGGGTATTAAACTCCTCAGTCATACTATGAAACTTTGGGAAAGAGTGGCGGAATGCAGGGTTAGAAGAGAAGTTGAGATCTGAGAGAACCAATTTGGCTTCATGCCGGGGAGGTCCTCGACGGAGGCCATTCATCTCGTCAGACGCCTTATGGAGAAGTTTAGAAAGCGGCTTAAGGACCTCCATATGGTGTTCATGTTGGAACATTTTGTTCTATACATGCTATAATAATGTTTTGATGATTTAAGTTGATACACAAAACAAAACAACAAAAGGACGAAGCAAAGCATCGAAGGAAACAAGTGCAAAAAGCTGGAAAATACATACTTAACGTATGTAAGAAGGATATCTTAATGTACAAAATATTGTTACGTTAACGTACGTAAAACATGAGTGACAACGTGTGTAACCAAGTGTTCGGTGTTCAAACAAGAAGAAAGTTGGAAGAGTCAAAGTCAGAGGCAACAGATATATGACGTCAGCAATGACGTAAGCCTAACGTACGTAATGAAGATTAGCTAACGTACGTAACACGGGAGAAGGATTCTAGTGGACTGAATCTGGGCGATGTTAACGTGCGTAACCCTTTGAGGTTAACGTACGTAAAATAACTTACGTACGTAATATAGTGAATATAGCATACGTAATGCAGTCTGAAGAGCCTAACGGCATGAATATAGTAAGGCTTTGGAGCCTATAAATACCATTCCTATGGTATTTGTTTCACTACAACAACTTCAAGCAAAACATTCATTGATCTAAGATTCATATACACTCTATTGTTGTTGTAATATTGAGCTTATATTGTTAGTTTGAGTGTTTATACATTCAACACATACATGAAAGGTAAAAGAAAGAATACGATGGGATTCGGTGTTATTAGGATCAAGGATCCGGAATTATTAGTATTGCAATCGATATCTAAGTGAGGTTTATCTAGTACCGATAGAAAGCTAGAGTGGTTGATTCCTTGACTGATAGAAAAGGAAAACGGTTTAACTTGGACTGACAAAAAGACAAGTACAAGTAGTTTATCACGGACCAATTGAAGACGTGATTGTAACGGTTATCGCCCGACCGATAGAAGAGAGGTGCAGAGGTTTTATCTTCAACCTATAGAAAAAGATACCGAGAGAGGACGTAGGCTCATTTATAGCCGAACCTCTATAAATCCGTGTGTCGTTTAATTTCCGCACATTTATATTCACACTTCCGCACAACGGCATAAATACTGATCTTGCTCCAACAGTTCATTGATCTAGAGAAGGCTTATGATAGCATTCCGCGCGATGTTATTTGGAGGAGCCTAGAAGAGAGGAGGGTGTCATTGTCTTTCATTAGGGCGATCCAAGATATGTACTCCCAAGCTAGAACTTGCGTTAGGACCTATTGTTACCCAAAATATTATTCGGAATGATTTGATGGATATGGCTACGGGTGAGTAACAAACAAAATGCGAGAGCACGTACGATGAAATGTAAATAACACAAGAGTTGTCGGGGTTGTTAGTCCCGGGCTTGAATGCTCTCGGGAGATATTATTAATAAGAATACTTATTTAGAGTACAACTATTAATGTTAGAGTATGATTACAATGAGTGTAATAAACCCTAGTGTCTAGCTCTTGAATGTGATGATTGCCGGAAGAACCAGAGTTAATGCTCTGTGAGTTCTTGTTACAAAGATGAAGTTCCAAAATTCCCTTCCAAATGCTGGAAATCTTCTATTTATAGGAGAGGAGTTGGGATGCCTCGATCCCAAACGGGCAATCGCCTTTCCTGCATTAAATGCTCATTTAATGCTTCTGACACGCTATTAAGGGCGACCGGGGTGATCGTCCCACCACGTGGGTTGGTTTCCTTAAAGTCTGCGGCTGCTATAGGTAGCCAACCGTGCTAACCAATGAGAAAACAATACGTGCTCCGAGACTCAATCCTTGGAGGTCCCACCTAGGGCGCCTTTTGCGGGTCTGTCGATAGGTAAGAGTTTGTTCTTGTGACTAACAGGTGGTGATGGGCTGGAGTCAAAAAGCCTTCTCCTGCTGCGCTGTTTGCAGGTCTGCACGTGTGCCTTCTTCCCGAGATTTAGTCTTCGTAGACTTGACGAAGGTCGGCTTTACATGCGGCATAAAACGGTCGTCCTTGGTCGGGCACTAGATACGATCGCTAGGTACCTAAAGACAACATCTTCGTTTAGTAAGACTGCTTCGATCGCTCGGTACTTGATTTATTTGACACTTAACTTGGGCCGGCCGACCTTTGTGCCTGTTGGCGGGCTGTTGATGCTTCTTGGCAGCCGATCGCGGTTGAGGCAATCACCTCTTCCGAGGCGTATTAATCGCCGCACAACAATTGCCCCCCAGCTTGCTCCGATGTTAAAGACGTGGGGTGAGGTGGTTCCAGTGGTGATCGCTTGAATGTACTACGAGTGACTCGTCACTCTATGAGATAGGCGATCGTCTTCTCAAGTGGATTTCGATTTTGAATTCGAACGACCTACTTGGTCGCTGAAAAGAGTGGGAGGCAAAAGTTGACTTGAGACGTCATTGGGACACGTGGCACGCTTCTGTTGGGAGAGTCCGACTGTTTGTCAGGCTTATCCTATAGCGTGCCCTCGAAACGACGTGCATGCGGGACTCGAGGGCGGAAATAAATTCGGTCTTGCCCGACCTTTGCGCTTAGACCCTCGAGACTTTGCTTATTTGCCCATAAGCCCCTGCCTTCGCCTATAAAAAGGGGTAGGGTTTCTGGGTTAAAACTCTATTTTCACTTTCGTCTGAGAAGAAGATATCGCCGGATTCCATTGAAGCTTCGTGTTGCTGAGCGTCGTTCGACTCAGACTTTTCAGGTAAAAAAAACTTTCTCTTTTTCTTTTCTTTTTGAAGATGTCCAGAGGAAAACGAACGATGTATGAGATGGGTAGCACTTCCGCCGCCGGGACTTCGACCGCCCGGGATGAAATCTCTGCGGAGTTCCACGTGGAGACAGCTATCGAGGCTATTTGCACCGGGATTGAACCCGCGTAGGTCGAAGAACTCTTTAACGAAGCCGATGCAGCCAGGGTGGTGGAGGCTAAGCGAATGCATTCACTGACCGAAGAGGAGATGGAAGTGAAGGCGTAGTGGGAGCGAAAAAGTGCGTTCGGCAAAGCCTTTTCAGACTTCACCGAACTTATGGAGAAAGTGGCCGGCCCAATTCCCAAGTTTGACTTCCACGAATACTCAATCGCCCATCCCTATCAACCCGAATGGCGGACGCTGTTCTTGGCCGCGTGCCGCTCCCCGTGGTCCCTTGGCCAGATTAGAAGCTCGTCAACCAGGAAAGATTTGGACCGCTGGAGGGCGAAGTTCCATGTCCCCTCTGACGTTTCCCTCTATGTGCCCGCCGAGAATGAACGTGCCGACCAACCTCCTGAGGGCATGGTCACTGTTAATGAGGCGATCATGGGGGCCGGACTGCGGTTCTCACTGCCGTTCTCCGTGTCCTACTTGCTGACCGCCTGGAATGTGGCGCCGCTTCAACTGACGCCGAATGCCTGGCTGCAGATCATCTGCACCGTAACTTTGTTCGGTGGTGACCGGCTGTACCGTATTCCTTCGCCGCTGGAGGTGAACTCTCTCTTCAAGATGATGGCTCAGAAGGGTTCTGTTGGCAGCTACCACATTCAAGGTTGCTCGGGTCGGGTGATTCTTGGGGTCCCGAACAAGGTCTGGGGCGATCCGACGAAGTGGTTCTGGGTCGGCGGTGCGTGGAGGTCGGCCGCGAGCGACAATCCTAATGACAAGTTGAATATCCCCACTGACTTCTGGGAGAGGAATCCGAGTAAGAGTTTTGACTCTCCCTTCGTTCGGATATATTCTGAACTGATCTAATTTAGCCTTCTTTTTGCAGGTGCCCTTGTTCCGGCGGCAGGCGAGCTAGCTTTTGATTTCGCAATCGTTTGGGAGCGGATACGCAACCTTCCCGATGACCATACAGATGCTCGCTAGATCAACAACGAAGCCTGCTGGTTGGCCGCTCGGCTGTTTCGTTTTCCTCGCCACCTAGGGGTTCCAGGTACGAAATTTCACGATCTTTCTTTTTTTGACGATCGTCTTGACTGAGGAAGGTGACTAACCTTTGTCGATTGCTTTCTTTGTAGAAATCTGTTTCCCTCGCTACCAAGAGCCCCCGGCCGAGATCGCTATGTCAAACCCCAGGATTATGAGTCGCCTTCGCCAAGGGAATAAAACGAGCCAAGCTCCTATTGCGATGCTCCGACCTATCCCGGAGGCGAGGCCTCTCCTGGAGCCGGTCGCTGAAGAACAAGACCCTCGAGAAGAGGGGTAACTTCGGCTTAATCGCAAGAAGCGGGGGATGGAGGAGCCCTCGGTCTCTGCTACTGTTGATGATCTGCCGATCCCCGCGCCTCCGCTTTCCGCGATTCCCCTGGTGGAGGGGTCCACACCCTCTTCGGCTTTCCTGGAAGCCATTGCGACCGCTAATGCTGAGACCCCGCGCGGGAGGCCGTTCTTCGGCCTTGACCCAGAGAAGGTTGCAAGGTAAGCTTGGTCGCTTTGCTGGGTTATGTCACTTATGTAGGAAATATACCAACTCTTTTGTTCTTGGCACAGGCTCCGTCGCAGCAACCCGAACTGCTCGCCGCTGGTGTTGGATTTCCTTGCGAGCAAAGCTCCTCGCGAGGCTTGCGATGTCCCCCACTAATTCGCTTGGGCTGCCACCGCCTGCCAAAGGCCTGGACGACCAACTTGGATGCGATCGCACGCCGGCGATCTGCTGATGCGATGCAGGCGACCTTCCCTTTAGCCCTTAAGACAGCGACGATAGCTGCCCAGGCTGTGAAAGACTATGAGGGGCGGCCCTCCACTGCTTGTCTCCATGCGGACCTCGAGGCTGCGAGAAAACAGAATGTCGAGCTTTGCGATAGGCTCGTGGCAATGGAGAAGAGCTCTATGGAGGCGGCCAACAAGGCGAGCCATAACCTTGAATGGGCCCGGGCGGCGAACGACCGGATGCGGGATCAGATGACGGATGCCCACAAGTCGCACACGACCGCACAGGAAGAGGTCGCTGAGCTGAAGGCGATCATCGATCGGTTGACCGGCGAGCTGAGATCGTCGAAGGAATAGGTGGCTGCCAAGGTTGCCGAGCTCCAAGGCGCGAACCAAACACTTGCGGGGCTGAGGGAGAAACTAGAGGCGATCGAGGCCGATACCTACCTCAATGTGGAATATGTCAGCGGATTTGCCTATTATATGGCTTATGCTGACGCAATCCATGCTTGTAAGAAGGTAGGGCTCGAGGTTGTTCCTTTGGTTGATAACTTCAAAGCCTACATGCTTGAGCACCCTCTGTAGCCAGCCTTCTTTGTGCCGATCCTCGACCTCTCCTCGGATTACGAGGTCGACTTGAGTTGATATCCGTCGCCGGAAAACCTTGTTCGCCCGGATGCCCAGAGGATGGGGGTGCAGTGCCCGTTGCTGGCGAGGGAGCGGGCGCCGATCTCTGAGCTTTTTTTGCTTTTTACTTGTAATTTTCTAGGCTTTTGTTGTATTTTTTCCCTCGGACGA
Organism: Orobanche coerulescens; assembly: GCA_033398695.1. Classification (NCBI taxonomy): domain Eukaryota; kingdom Viridiplantae; phylum Streptophyta; class Magnoliopsida; order Lamiales; family Orobanchaceae; genus Orobanche; species Orobanche coerulescens. The sequence goes on from CM065809.1 coordinate 86,036,089, forward strand.
CCGTGATTGTACATCAGATCCAAATGAAATGAAATGAAAAAATATTTTGTTTATATGATTTCTTGTGTTTGTATGTTTGTCTTTCCAAATCACTCGCATTGACCTGGCATCGATCGTCGTGTGTATATCTGAACAAAGCTGATCGTCGTATGTATAGCTCCGCTCTCCCCCTTGTTTTTGTTTACTTGGTAAAAGTAAGGGAACGAAAATAAATCGTTTAGCGAGCGATCTTTGGTCTAGTTCTTGCGATCATCAATTTTGCAGATTCCTCGAGGAAGGCCGACCATTTCGGCCTAGGGGAACCTTGCACGATCGTGGAGTTCGATGGAACCGACCTCTGCGACCATGCCTTGTTCACGAGCGACATTCCGTCTGATGGTCTACGTCTCGCGACTCACTTAATTGTGAGGTTCTTCCGTAGGCTATGTTTTGCCTCGCACTGTAGCGATGGGGCGGACGATCTCAACCTGGAGGAGTCCTTGCAAGAGGCACCATCGGATTAATTGACTTTGCGACCGTGGCTTGTTAGCACTTTTCTGCCTGGGACCGACATGTTAGATGACGGACCTTCGAGGGCATATGTTGTGACGGGGGGCGGGACGCGTCGCATTGTCCGTGTCCACCATGTTAGATAATGGACCTTTGAGGGCGGTCGAGCATGTCCACATATCTGTTTTGGAGGGTCCTTTGGCTACGCACGCCTCGTATTTAAACGAAAGGGCGAGCGATCTCCGCCCAAAGAAACCTTGCATGGACGTGCTGTCGGTTCCATCGACCTCCACAACCATGGCTGCACTTTTCTACCTGGGACCGTCATGTCAGATGGCGATCGTCGACAGTATACGTTGTGCTGGGGGAGGCGATCGCTTGCCTAGGTCCATCATGTTAGATGACGAACTTTAGTGGGCGAGCGAGTCATTCTATTTTTGAAGGCATTGCTCAGGCAGTAGCCTTTGGTTTGTTTTGCCAAAGCAAATCACTTGGGGAGAATTGGAAAATCTCGTTAAGCACTTTGCACATTGAGTAAATGAATACAGGGTGTTTCTACTGATAGTACTTCTTCAAATGGACGGCGTTCCAGGGCGCCGTCTTGGTGTTGGAGCTCGTAGGCTCTTTTGGTTAGCCACTTGGATATCCTGAAGGGGCCCTTCTAGTTCGGACCAAATACTCTCTGTGGGTCTGGATCTTCTTTAGGACTAGGTCTCCTACTTGGACTCGCCTTTCTTTGACTTTTGAATTGAAGAACTTTTCGGATTTCCTTTTATGGATCGTGTTCTTCATTTCCGAGGTCAGTCGTTCTTCGAGCATATCCAAGTCGATTCGCCGAGCTACATCATTGTCCGTCGTCATTTGTTGTGCAGTTCGGTGGCTGAGGATGGCGATCTCTGATGGGATCACTGCTTCTGTTCCGAAAGCGAGGGCAAATGGGGTTTCACCGGTTGAATTTCTTGTCGTCGTTCGGTAAGACCACAAAAAATTCGGGAGCTCGCTCACCCAGCTCCCTTGCTTGGATTTGAGTCTGGCTTTGATCGTGTGCTTGAGGATCTTGTTTACAGTCTCTACCTGCCTGTTTGTTTGAGGGTGGTAAGGGGCCGAGAACAACTTTTTTATTCCCCATTTCTCACAGAATTGCATAACTTCCAAACCATCGAACTACTTTCCGTTGTCGGAGATGATAGCCTGAGGTAGACCAAAACGGCAGATGATGTTTTTCCAAATGAACTTAATTACTTGCTCTTAGCCGATCTTGTTGAGTGGTTCGGCCTCTGCCCATTTTATGAAGTAATCGACCCATACGATGGCGAATTTACATCCCCCCGGTGCTGTTGGCAAAGGACCAATGAGGTCGATGCCCTATTGGGCGAACGGCCACGGACTATACATAGAGGTGAGCTGCTCGGGGGAGAGCTTGATGTTCGGGCCAATTATTTGACACCTGTGACAAGATCGGGCGTAGGCGATCGCGTCCTTCGCAGGGTAGGCCAGAAAAACCGTTGCCTGGTCGTCTTGTGGATAAGGGCTCGCCCTCCCACATGATTTCCATAGATCTCGTCATGGATTTCGGCTAAAACAAGTCGGCCTTCCTCCGGCGTAATGCATTTGAGGAGAGGAAGGCTGAAAGCACGCTTGTAAAGCCGGTCGTCCAAGAGGGTGTATCTGGTCGCTCGGAGCTGAAGCTGGCGAGCCTTGACCCGATCTGTGGGGATTGTTCCGTCCTTCAAGTATTCAATGAACGATGTCATCCAATTCTCTTCGGCGATGGAAACTGTGGCGACCAATATTTTGTCGATCGCCGATCTTGCGAATTTAGTGATTTAGATGTTAGAGAAATCCGCTGCCCCATCCGACGATGCGAGTTTGGATAGGGCATCGGCCTGGGAGTTTTGCTCTCTCGGGATTTGCTCGATAAGCACTTCTTCAAAATTTGTGCACATTTCGGCGACCAACTCTTGATATTTGATCATCTGTTCACAGCACGCCTCATATTCTCCCTTGACTTGGTTCACGACCAAGAGGGAGTCCATGAAGACGTGAAGGCGACGAATGCCCACGGCGAGTGCTAGATCGAGCCCGCCTACTAAGGCTTCGTACTCGGATTCATTGTTGGTCGCTCGGAAATCAAAATGCACAGCATTTGTGAAACTTTGGCCGTCGGGGCTGATGAGGACAATCCCCGCCCCCGCTCGCGAGCTGGTCGACGAGCCATCTACGAACAGTTTTCAGGCGGGACGGCCGACTTGGGTTGTGCTAGGCGGGAAAGTTAATTCCATCACAAAATCCACCAGCGCTTGGCCCTTGATCGCCGTGCGAGGAGCATATGTGACACCATATTGTGCGATCTCCAGTGACCACATGAGGAATCGCCCGTTGGTGTCTGGCCGGTGCAGAACTTGCCTTAGAGGGAGAGTCGTCAGAACCTCCACTTGGTGTTCAAAGAAATAGGCTCTCAGCTTGCAAACACTCATGACAAGTGCATAGGCGAGCTTCTCCAGAGGCGTGTAACGTGTCTCCACGGCATGTAGAGCTTGACTAACGAAGTAGATCGGCAAGTGAGTTTGTCCCTCTGCTCGCACTAATACTGCGCTCAGCGCGACCTCCGAGGCTGCCAGGTAAAGGAACAGCTTCTCGCCGGGGATTGGTTTTGCCAAAATTTGGGGGTTGGAAAGATACTCCTTGATTTTGGCGAACGCCATTTGACTTTCTTTCGTCCACGCAAATTTTTTATCCTTTATGGTGGCGATGAAAGGCTTGTTTTATCTTCGAGCCGCGAAATGAAACGATTAAGGGCTGCCAAACACCCCGTAAGGCGTTGCACCTGCTTGACATTCTGTGGCTCTTGCATGTCGAGGATCACCTTGATCTTTGTGGGTTTCGCTTCGATCCCCCTTTGGCTCACGATTTGCCCCAGGAATTTTCCGGAGCTTACTCCAAAGTTGCATTTCTTGGGTTTCAGCTTCATGTTGAAACTCTCGAGGATGGCGAATGTCTCGGCGAGGTCTATGAGGTGATTTTCCTTTTTAAGGCTCTTGACCACAATGTCGTCAATGTAAACCTCTATGGTTTTGCCGATTTGATCGGCGAACATCCCATTGACTAGGCGTTGATGGGTCGCCCCCGCATTTTTCAGACCGAATGGCATTCGGACCCAAAAGAACACATTTTTTGCTGTGTGGAATGATGTGTGTTTTACGTCTTTCTCCGCCATTGGGATATGATGGTATCCGGCGAAGCCGTCCATAAACGACATCATTTCGCAACCTGTCGTGCTATCGACCAGGTGGTCAATGTGAGGCATTGGAAAATGATCTTTTGGACAAACCACGTTGAGGTCGGTGAAATCGATGCATAACCTCCAGGAGTCGCTCGCCTTCTTGACGAGCACCGCGCTGGCCACCCACTGTGGCTCGTCGGTAGCTACCCCGATCAGTTTATTGTCGAGCAACTCTTTGACTTCTGCATCTAGCGCAACATATTTTTCTAGACCGAATTTCCTACGTTTTTGGTAAACAAGCTTCCTTGCCGGGTCGATCTTAAGATAGTGGCAAGCATGTTCAGGATTGATTCCGACCATATCTTGATGTGAGAAGGCAAAGATTCCGATGTTCTTTCATAGTAAACTGATCAGATCATCTTTTAGCTCGGGATCGACACTCGAGCCGATCTGCACTTCCCGCTCTGGGTGAGCCGGATCGATTGTTATACTTTCCAATTCTTCGGTGGGGACGGTCGCTTATCGTTTGGAGCGATCGTCGGACTCGATCCTTGGATCAAAAACGAGGCTTAGCTTGAAGCTAATCCTCGGTTCGATGTCGTCCGACGATCGATGTGAGATGCCGTCTTCTGAGTTGGGATGGCATGAGGTGTTTGGCTCGTCGATCTCCATTGGTTGGTTGTCGATCGTCCCAGTGTTACAAACAGGACAAGAAACGTTTAAAGGAAAAGCTACAACACAAGAGTAGTTCAAACACTTCTTTGTCATTAGTTGGTCTCCTTTTACAGTACCGACCATCCCTTCGGTAGTGGGGAACTTGATACAATAAAAGAAAGAGGAGGCGACCGCCTCAAGGGTTTCTAAAAAGGGGTGACCCGTAACACCCCCAAATCCCATTGGGTTATTACAGTGTCGTGGACCCCACACCCGTAGATCCACCAGGCGAAAACAACTGAAATATAATAAATTAACCAATAAGGGAAAATCATAGTCCCTACCATGATATCCGACACAATATTCCGATGAGGAATTCCAACGACAAAAGTGGGCCTACATGGCCAAAATGAAATACAATGACATCCACGAGCCTTGCTCAGATAATACAACATGACAACAACTGACACGACTGAAGAAAACTCCCACTAACTGACCAACATGAACAACTCGGACTAGTATCGCTTGAATGCCTCGTCGCCAACGTCATGCCCCTGTGTCTCAACTCTCTCCTCGCAAGCACCTAAAACATGAAAACATGTTCCGCCCCCACGGGGTCAGTCATCCAGATAATGAACATCAAATACATGTATAAAGTGATATGCATCCAAAGGCAGAATGAAACGGTACAATGATAATAATACGAGATGCTCACAAACCAAGGTAAGAATCGGGAATTCGTGAAACACTATGCCCACGGCATAAGATCAATACCTGCTCAACAGGTTAAAGTATACATGCCCAACGGCAAATCAGCGATACAGAACACCACAATGAATTATACGAAGATGAACCAAACCAGAACTGAATTAATTATGAATCACAATGCCCGAAGGCTCTAATGAAATTACCAAGACATCAGAAAGGCCTGAAAGCCACTCAGTCGAAGTTGTCAAAGATCACAATCACCTGAAGTTAAAACAACCCTAAACTATATCAATGATGGCCGAAGCCACGGCACGAAGCCGTATTACCATTAGGGCCGAAGCCACGGCACGAAGCCGTATCACAATTAGGGCTGAAGCCACGGCACGATGCCGTATCACAATTAGGGCCGAAGCCACGGCACGAAGCCGTATCACAATGAAACCGTCCAATGGTCGTGACCTACTGAACTGAACCGTAGGTGTTGGGAACCAACCGCGAAGGTTCAAGACCCAAGCTTACCCATAATGGAATCACCGAGTGACTGTGACCTACTGAGTTGTAGGTGTTGGGAACCAACTGCAAAGGTTCAAGCCCCAAACTTACCCATAATGAAATCACAAACGGAAACAATCCAAAGATTACCGAATTCACAGAAATGATAGTGTGCTGCCTTGTGTCGGCAGTAACCCACGGATGGGAACTATCCTCGACAGTCCCAATTTGATACCTCGATTGCCTTAGAATGGCCAACCGATAATAATGATGCAGGGAATGCCTCGGCACCTTTAATCGGTTACCGACGATGAAGATGAGAACGAATACGCCAATACCTTCAATCGGCCAATACAACATGAATGACAGGACGCCAACATTAATAACGATGATTACAATAATGTCTTAGATCGACATCAATATTAACAACAATCATCGATAAATCGATACCGCGAACCCGATATCGACAATAACATTAACAACGAGTATCCCAATGCCTTGAACCGGCCATTAATGAACAATAATAAACATTTGGCATAGTTGCCGAAGAGTATCGTATCGAACGATCCCCTAATATCAATGATTTCATGAAGAGACTAAGTCTCGGAATGATACAACACATTCATACACATATATGATAACATTAATCTCATTGACTAGTACAAGTATAAAACTTGCCTCTAACCGAAGGCGAGAAAATCCTTCCATGATCAACGTCCTTAATGGAAATGCCGACCGCTCGAACAACCTTGAATAACACAAGTACCAATAATACGCTTAATATACGAATCAATCATGATCACAACCAACTCAAAAGTCGATACAACACTACCCGAAACTCATTGGGGCCTTCTAACAACCACGTTGTAAACAATTGAAATTGTTTACAACCAAAACTCAATTATACCGGCAACCAACTTCCAATGAATGATTTAATCCAACAAAACCTCATTCATATCATCAGTAATCCCATAGGAATACTTAAATCGGGATTTCAACAACATCTAGTCGAAACCCCCAAAATTCCAAAGTCAACACCAAGATTTCCTTGAAAAAATTCTCAATGATTCACAAATTCCGAAAATTACACCAATGAACCCATAAGAATACAAGTATCCAAGATAGATAATCCATATCTAACATATTCCAACATAAATATCAAGCTTACACAAAGAGATCGGGAGGAAAAACACAAAAATCTGAAATTCTAGATCCAAGAAGTTATTACCTTTATTTGGAGTGATGAAACTGATTAAATGATGATTAATCCGACTAAGGAGCTTGAAGATGATAATAGATGGATTCAGCTAGAAGAAATCTCTCCAAAACGTCCGGAATCGCTCAAAACCGACGAAGGAATAAAGTGAAATGAAAAAATGACGAATCTGAAATGCACTGGCCAATATATACTGGTCCCAACTTAGCGCACGCTATGACCTGATATGTAGCGTGCGCTAACGGGTTAACGGGACAGTCCAGTGAGCTCTGACTGCCTCGTTAGCGTGCGTTAACCCAAAAAGTTAGCGTGCGCTAACTGATATCTGATGCCCGATGTAAGAGTCCGTAACCTCTGTTCTCGATGCATTCGCGATAGCGTACGCTACACCCAAAACTCAGCGTGCGCTACTACATCATTAGCGTACGCTAATATCCATTCATAGTGTACGCTATGAATTATTCCAAATCAGTCCAGTACCCACCGGACTCTGCCTGATCGACCTTAGTGCGTGCTATATTGCTAGCATAGCGTGCGCTATCCGAACTCACTAGCGCGCGCTACTTACCATTCGTAGCGTGCGCTACTACAACTCAACTACAGTCCAGTACCTTCTGGACCGTCTGCCTGAACCACGCTAGCGTGCGCTACTTATGATTACCTAGCGTGTGCTACCTGTACTTGATTAGAGTGCGCTAACTAAGGTATGTAGCGTGCGCTACCTTACACACAAATTACCAAAACATAATGATTATGATGATACTCCCATCTCAATCTCGAACAATGATGAATGACGAATAACAACTTACATGCGATTCCAAAGTACGCCTAACGGTGAACACAGTTGAATGAATATGACTGATGAATGATTATTACTTAGTGAAGAATTTCTGAGTGAAAATTACTGAATAGAAATAATGAATTCACATCCGGGTATTACATACTCCCCCCCTTAAAAAGAGTTTCGTCCCCGTAACTAAGGGTAAACATCTCGGGGTATGAACCACCCATCATGATCTGAAAACAGTACAGTACAATTATTCCTCGGAACCATATCAACCGCACGTCCTAGTCCCTATGACTAGACGTCTCAGAACTCAATGAACGATTACCCAGATAATCACGAAATCTCGGTTGCAATACCAAAGTAACGCAACAAATGATCCCAAATCTCAAGATTCTCAAATACGATCCTAAAAAAAATAGATCAACCATAAGTGATTCACAAAAACGATATACTATTACGGATTGAGTTACCCAGTCATCCGAAAAAACAAGGCCACATCTCATATGTACCCCATATCAATATTTTCCATATCATCGATCTCCTCGATCCCATCGATTCAAGGGAGACCCAAATTTGCACTCATCGCTTAATCATGATCCCGGGAGGCCACAAGAACATGAATGATCGTAATGAATGATAATGAATTGAAATCCAACAAGGAGCAAGAATGACTCACCGAGGTGAAATAATGACGCAATCACATAAAAGTATATTCATTCCTTACGTTGTTGAACAGTTTACAACAATCACATAAATGAATTAATGAATTAAGTTGAATGATGAGCATCGATATACGCCCGAATGAAATGCGTAAGAGCATAAATAGCCGAGTGTCCGGAATCCCGCATATACACCCGCTATTGGCCTAATTAGTCTCACGGTCCAATCTGTCCGGATTCCCGCGTATACACATTACCATGCGCACAGTCCAATGTGTCCGGAGTCCCATGTATACACATGACCATAGTGTGCCCGACTAAAATTTTACACATGCACCAACCGGCCATGCAATATAATTCCGGAAGATCATCAGAACAAAAATGACCAAGGTGAGGAGTAATGAATAGAATCCGATAAGGATTAAGAACGACTCCCCAAGATGAAATAATGATACAACGAGTGATAGCTTCAATGAAATGATTTTGGAACCGTCGTTCCTCGTGAGTTACATCATGAGTTGATAAATACAAGTCTCGACATGAACGGTATATTATGAATGAATTACATGTATGAATGAATGAACGACAAATGGAATGAATGATTTTACTATTACCGAGCAAGAATTAACTTGTTTAAAACCAGTGATGAAGGTCCTTACCTCTGGCTCTCGAAGCCTGATAGGACCCCTTGGATGATGCATGGGCTGGAGTAACAAAATCTCTCGAGGTTTGCGAGCTCACTCGAGATCTATTGGCACTATAACTCCTGAAGTATTTATACCCGTGTCCCTACCTCCCGCACAGAAAACAAACAATAGCTGGCACCGTACACCGAGTATTAACGTGCCCTTCTGAATCACAGTTAAAGCAGACAACAGTCGAACTCGTCGTATGAGATGAAGATGCTTTCCCAGCACGAAGACGACTAGAAAACGACCTCTTGGACGTCGGGGCCCGATGTCTTTTCAGAACGATCCGGCATCCTTGTCCTCTCACCAGAAGAAACTGAAGGGTGTTTCTGAGTAAGCTCCTTGATCAAAAACTCTGCTCCAAGAGCCTTCTCGATGAACTCACCAAGTGAATTACAATTGTGATTGAACAACTGCATCCTCAACTGAGGATTTAGCCTCTTGCTAAAATACTTGATCTTATCCGCCTCAGTACGGAAAACTGACGAAACAAACTGAAGTAGTCCCTGAAACTTCTCAGCAATGACAATAACACCCTCGTCCTCGACGGGTTCGGGGTTCAAAAGCTTTGATAACTTGGCTTCACGAAGTGTAGACGGATAATACCTCTCTAACATGAGAGTCTTGAACTCACTCCAAATACAATCACGATCGGTGGGTTTCACAGAAAGCCACCAAGAATAAGCACCCTTACGCAAGTAGTAAGCCGCTACTGCCACTTTACTCTCTTCTGGACATTGAACCATGTCGAAGAGTTTATCAAAATGCTCAAGCCAATAAACAATATCAGCTGGTTCCGACGAACCCTCAAAAGTAGGCGGTCTCTGACGAGAAATATCGCCGATAATCTGACTCACTCCTCCAGTCCATCCATGAAACGGCACCTAGAATCCCTGCTGCAGTGGACCATGAACCATCGAGATCTGCATGGTCTCCATCAGACGTGTCATCTGAGTCATCTGGACCATCATGCCCTGCATACATATGAATGGGTCCACCCAAACACCTTCAGATTGAGCTGCATCTTGGGTACGACCCCGTGATAGTGAATGATTATCTGACAGTGAATGAGTAGCATAGCTAACTAATGAACGCCTGATATCCCTCGCATCCGCGTGGGTATTCACACGAGATCATGGGTTTCGGACCGCACCGCGGCCTCTTCCCCTGCCTCCTCTGACATCTCTGTCCATACTGAAGCAGGAAAGTCGCATGATGATTACAGATCCCGCATGAAGATCGCATTATGATTACGTTATGGAATGATAATAAAGAGCATACATGCTTATCACAATGAATGCATTAATAATGCAATAAAATGATCGTCGACATTATGTCGGAATACGATAGGATTGCATGAATGATCAAGTGAGGTAACATGATTATATGACGAATTTCCTGAAATGATTGTCTTGAAAAAGTTAACAAGGTTGATAATTCGATCCACAGGATCATAACTGAGCAATGAGATTGACTGAGTAATTAATGAATTGACATGATCGATAAGATCAAAATGATGATTGAGGATTATTAACTGGTGAATGAGTTGATCCTTAGCACTTACACAAGTCACACGTGCTCCAACACAATTAGTCATGAATCAATCGTAACACAAATGTCACATATAGTTTTCAACAAAGCATCTATAATTATTGACATGATGAATGTATGAACATAAAGAGAATCGAGTCCTTACACAGGTCATACGAAGCTTCGAGGTCTCGCGATACTAGTCTTTACTAACGACGACTCGATGAATGAATGACTTGTGCAGTCGTACAAATTTCACGACTCACAAAACCCATTGTCAGTTGTCATAACACGACGGTCCACTACTACCGCGTCGGTAGAGCCGCATAACTCACATATCAGGGTATCTCACAACCCAAAGCTCTGATACCACTTCTGTAATACCCCCAAATCCCATTCGGTTATTACAGTGTCGTGGACCCCACACCCGTAGATCCACGAGGCGAAAACAACTAAAATACAATAAATTAACCAATAAGGAAAAATCATAGTCCCTACCATGATATCCGACACAATATTCCGATGAGGAATTCCAACGACAAAAGTGGGCCTACATGGCCAAAATGAAATACAATGACATCCACGAGCCTTGCTCGGATAATACAACATGACAATAATTGACATGACTGAAGTAAACTCCCACTGACTGACCAACATGAACAACTCGGACTAGTATCGCTCGAATGCCTCGTCGCAACGTCATGCCCCTATGTCCCAACTCTCTCCTTTCAAGCACCTAAAACATGAAAACATGTTCCGCCCCCACGGGGTCAGTCATCCATATAATGAACATCAAATACATGTATAACGTGATATGCATCCAAAGGCAGAATGAAATGGTACAATGATAATAATACGAGATGCTCACAAACCAAGGTAAGAATCGGGCATTCGTGAAACACTATGCCCACGGCATATGATCAATACCTGCTCAACTGGTTAAAGTAGACATGCCCAACGGCAAATCAGCGATACAAAACACCACAATGCATTATACGAAGATGAACCAAACCAGAACTGAATTAATTATGAATCACAATGCCCGAAGGCTCCAATGAAATTACCAAGACATCAGAAAGGCCTGAAAGCCACTCAGCCGAAGCTGTCAAATATCACAATCACCTGAAGTTAAAACAGCCCGAAACTGTATCAATGAGGGCTAAAGCCACAGCACGAAGTCGTATTACCATTAGGGCCGAAGCCACGGCACGAAGCCGTATCACAATTAGGGCCGAAGCCACGGCACGAAGCCATATCACAATGAAACCATTCAATGGCCGTAACCTACTGAACCGTAGGTGTTGGGAACCAACCGCGAATGTTCAAGCCCCAAGCTTACCTATAATGAAATCACCCAGTGACCGTGATCTACTGAGTTGTAGGTATTGGGAACTAACCGCAAGGTTCAAGCCCCAAACTTACCCATAATGAAATCACAAATGGCAATAATCCAAAGATTACCAAATTCACAGAAATGATAGTGTGCTGCCTTGAGTCGGCCAACACGACGACAGTAACCCACGGATGGGAACTATCCTCGACAGTCCCAATTCTATACCTCGATTGCCTTAGAATGGCCAACTGATGACAATGATGCAGGGAATGCCTCGGCACCTTTAATCGGTTACCGATGACGAAGATGATAACGAATACGCCAATACCTTCAATCGGCCAATACAACATGTATGACAGGACGCCAGCATTAATAACGATGATTACAATAATGTCTTAGATCGACATCAATATTAACAACAACAATAGATACATCGATACCGCGAACTGGCTATCGACAATAACATTAACAACGAGTATCCCAATGCCTTAAATCGGCCATTAATGAACAATAATAAACATTTGGCATAGTTGCCGAGGAGTATCGTATCTAACGATCCCCTAATATCAATGAATTCATGAAGAGACTAAGTCTCGGAATGATACAACACATTCATACACATATATGATAACATTAATCTCATTGACTAGTACAAGTATAAAACTTGCCTCAAACCGAAGGCGAGAAAATCCTTCCACGATCAATGTCCTTAATGGAAATGCCGACCGCTCGAACAACCTTGAATAACACAAGTACCAACAATACGCTTAATATACGAATCAAGCATGATCACAACCAACTCAAAAGTCGATACAACACTACCCGAAACTCATTGGGGCATTCTAACAACCACGTTGTAAACAATCTTCAATTGTTTACAACCCAAACTCAATTATACCGACAACCAACTTCCAATGAATGATTTAATCCAACAAAACATCATTCATATCATCAGTAATTCCATAGGAATACTTAAATCGGGATTTCAACAACATCTAGTCGAAACCCCAAAAAATTCCAAAGTCAACACCAAGATTTCCTTGAAAAATTCTCAATGATTCACAAATTCTGAAAATTACACCAATGAACCCGTAAGAATACAAGATATATAATCCATATCTAACATATTCCAACATAAATATCAACCTTACACAAAGAGATCGGAAGGAAAAACCCATAAATCTTAAATTCTAGATCCAAGAAGTTATTACCTTGATTTGGAGTGATGAAACTTATTAAATGATTATTAATCCGACTAAGGAGCTTGAAGATGATGATATATGGATTCAGCTCTAAGAAATCTCTCTAAAACGTCCAGAATCGCTCAAAATCGACTAAGGAATGAAGTGAAATGAAAAAATGACGAATCTGAAATGCACTGGCCAATATATACTGGTCCCAGCTTAGCGCACGCTACGGGTTAACCGGACAGTCCAGTGAGCTCTGACTGCCTCGTTAGCGTGTGTTAACCTAAAAAGTTAGCGTGCGCTAACTGATATCTGATGCCCAGTGTCTGGAGTCCAGAACCTCCTGTTCTCTGATCTGTTCGCGATAGCATACGCTACACCCAAAACTCAGCGTGCGCTACTACATCATTAGCGTACGTTAATATCCATTCATAGCGTACGCTATGAATTATTCCAAATCAGTCCAGTACCCACTGGACTCTGCCTGATCGACCGTAGCGCGCGCTATACTGCTAGCATAGCATGCGCTATCCGAACTCACTAGCGCGCACTACTTACCATTCGTAGCGTGCGCTACTAAAACTCAACTGCAGTCCAGTACCTTCTGGACCGTCTGCCTGAACCACGCTAGCGTGCGCTACTTCTGATTACCTAGAGTGCGCTACCTGTACTTGATTAGAGTGCGCTAACTATGGTACGTAGCGTGCGCTACCTCACACACAAATTACCAAAACATAATGATGATGATGATGATGATACTCCCATCTCAATCTCGAACAATGATGAATGACGAATAACAACTGAAATGCGGTTCCAAAGTACGCCTAACGGTGAACACAGTTGACTGAATATGACTGATGAATGATTATTACTTAGTGAAGAATTTCTGAGTGAAAATTACTGAATAGAAATAATGAATTCACATCCGGGTATTACATACTCCCCCCCTTAAAAAGAGTTTCGTCCCCAATACTAAGGGTAAACATCTCGGGGTATGAACCCCCCATCATGATCTGAAAACAGTACTGTACAATTATTCCTCGGAACCATATCAACCGCACGTCCTAGTCCCCATGACTAGACGTTTCAGAACTCAATGAACGATTACCCAAATAATCACGAAATCTCGGTTGTAATACCAAAGTAACGCAACAAATGATCCCAAATCTCAAGATTCTCAAATACGATCCTAAGAAAAATAGATCAACCATAAGTGATTCACAAAAACGATACACTATTACGGATTGAGTTACCCAGTCATCCAAAAAAACAAGGCCACATCTCAAATGTACCCCATATCGATATTTTCCATATCATCGATCTCCTCGATCCCATCGATTCAAGGGAGACCCAAATCTGCACTCATTGCTTAACCATGATCCCGGAAGGCCACAAGAACATGAATGATCGTAATGAATGATAATGAATTGAAATCCAACAAGGATCAAGAATGACTCACCGAGGTGAAATAATGACGCAATCACATAAAAGTATATTCATTCCTTACGTTGTTGAACAGTTTACAACAATCACATAAATGAATTAATGAATTAAATTGAATGATGAGCATCGATGTACGCCCGAATGAAATGCGTAAGAGCATAAATAGCCGAGTGTCCGGAGTCCCGCATATACACCCGCTATTGGCCTAATTAGTCTCACAGTCCAATGTGTTCGGAGTCCCGCGTATACACATTACCATGCGCACAGTCCAATGTGTCCGGAGTCCCGTGTATACACATGACCATAGTGTGCCCTACTAAAAATCCACACATGCGCCAACTGGCCATGCAATATAATTCCGGAAGATCATCAGAACAAAAATGACCAAGGTGAGGAGTAATGAATAGAATCCGATAAGGATTAAGATCGACTCCCCAAGATGAAATAATGATACAACGAGTGATAGCTTCAATGAAATGATTTTGGAACCGTCGTTCCTCGTGAGTTACATGATGAGTTGATAAATACAAGTCTCGACATGAACGGTATATTATGAGTGAATTACATGTATGAATGAATGAATGACAAATGGAATGAACGATTTTACTATTACCTAGCAAGAATTAACTTGTTTAAAACCAGTGATGAAGGTCCTTACCTCTGGCTTTCGAAGCCTAATAGGACCCCTTGGATGATGCACGGGCTGGAGTAACAAAATCTCTCGAGGTTTGCGAGCTCACTCGAGATCTATTGGCACTAGAACCCCTGAAGTATTTATGCCCGTGTCCCTACCTCCCGCACAGAAAACAAACAATAGCTGGCACCGTACACCGAGTATTAACGTGCCCTGCTGAATCACAGTTAAATCAGACAACAGTCGAACTCGTCGTCTGAGATGAAGATGCTTTCCCAGCACGAAGACGACTAGAAAACGACCTCTTGGACGTCGGGGCCCGATGTCTTTTCAGAACGATCCGGCATCCTAGTCCTCTCACCAGAAGAAACCGAAGGGTGTTTCTGAGTAAGCCCCTTGATCAAAAACTCTGCTCCAAGAGCCTTCTCGATGAACTCACCAAGTGAATTACAATTGTGATTGAACAACTGCATCCTCAACTGCGGATTTAGCCTCTTGCTAAAATACTTGATCTTATCCGCCTCAGTACGGATAACTGACGAAGCAAACTGAAGTAGTCCCTGAAGCTTCTCAGCAATGACAATAACACCCTCGTCCTCGATGGGTTCGGGGTTCAAAAGCTCTGATAACTTGGCTTCACGAAGCGGAGCCGGATAATACCTCTCTAACATGAGAGTCTTGAACTCACTCCCAATACAATCACGATCGGTGGGTTTCACAGAAAGCAACCAAGAATAAGCACCCTTACTCAAGTAGTAAGCCGCTACTGCCACTTTACTCTCTTCTGGACATTGAACCATGTCGAAGAGTTTATCAAAATGCTCAAGACAATGAACAATATCAGCTGGTTCCGACGAACCCTCAAAAGTAGGCGGTCTCTGACGAGAAATATCGCCGATAATCTGACTCACTCCTCCAGTCCGTCCATGAAACGGCACCTAGAATACCTGCTGCGGTGGACCATGAACCATCGAGAGCTGCATGGTCTCCATCAGACGTGTCATCTGAGTCATCTGGGCCATCATGCCCTGCATACATATGAATGGGTCCACCCAAACACCTTTAGATTGAGCTGCATCTTGGGTACGACTCCGTGACAGTGAATGATTATCTGACAGTGAATGAGTATCATAGCTAACTGATGAACGCCTGATATCCCTCGCATCCGCGTGGGTGTTCACACGAGATCCTGGGTTTCGGACCGCACCGCGGCCTCTTCCCCTGCGTCCTCTGACAGCTCTGTGCATACTGAAGCAGGAAAGTCGCATGATGATTACAGATCCCACATGAAGATCGCATTATGATTACGTTACGGAATGATAATAATGAGCATACACGCTTATCACAATGAATGCATTAATAATGCAATAAAATGATCGTCGACATTATGCCGGAATACGATAGGATCGCATGAATGATCAAGTGAGGTAACATGATTATATGACAAAATTCCTGAAATGATTGTCTTGAACAAGTTAACAAGGTTGATAATTCGATCCACAGGATCATAACTGAGCAATGAGATTGACTGAGTAATTAATGAATTGACATGATCGATAAGATCAAAATGATGATTGAGGATTATTAACTGGTGAATGAGTTGATCCTTAGCACTTACACAAGTCACACGTGCTCCAACACAATTAGTCATGAATCAATCGTAATACAAATGTCACATATAGTTTTCAACAAAGCATGTATAATTATTGACATGAGGAATGTATGAACATAAAGAGAATCGAGTCCTTACACAGGTCATACGAAGCTTCTAGGTCTCGCGATACTATTCGTTACTGACGACGACTCGATGAATGAATGACTTGTGCAGTCGTACAAATTTCACGACTCACAAAACCCGACTGTCCAGATTGTCATAACCTGAAAGTCCCACTACTACCGCGTCGGTAGAGCCGCATAACTCACATATCAGGGTATCTCACAACCCAAAGCTCTGATACCACTTCTGTAACACCCCCAAATCCCATTGGGTTATTACAGTGTCGTGGACCCCACACCCGTAGATCCACCAGGCGAAAACAACTGAAATACAATAAATTAACCAATAAGGGAAAATCATAGTCCCTACCATGATATCCGACACAATATTCCGATGAGGAATTCCAACGACAAAAGTGGGCCTACATGGCCAAAATGAAATACAATGACATCCACGAGCCTTGCTCGGATAATACAACATGACAATAACTGACACGACTGAAGTAAACTCCCACTGACTGACCAACATGAACAACTCGGACTAGTATCGCTCGAATGCCTTGTCGAAACGTCATGCCCTTGTGTCTCAACTCTCTCCTCTCAAGAACCTAAAACATGAAAACATGTTCCGCCCCCACGGGGTCAGTCATCCATATAATGAACATCAAATACATGTATAACGTGATATGCATCCAAAGGCAGAATGAAATGGTACAATGATAATAATACGAGATGCTCACAAACCAAGGTAAGAATCGGGCATTCGTGAAACACTATGCCCACGGCATATGATCAATACCTGCTCAACAGGTTAAAGTATACATGCCCAACGGCAAATCAGCGATACAAAACACCACAATGAATTATACGAAGATGAACCAAACTAGAACTGAATTAATTATGAATCACAATGCCCGAAGGCTACAATGAAATTACCAAGACATCACAAAGGTCTGAAAGCCACTCAAATTAAGTCACCAAATATCACAATCACTGAAGTTAAAAGCTTAAATCAGATCAATGAGGGCCGAAGCCACAGCACCAAGCCATATTGCCATTAGGGCCGAAGCCACGGCACGAAGCCGTATCACAATTAGGGCCGAAGCCACGGCACGAATCCATATCACAATGAAACCATTCAATGGCCGTGACCTACTGAACCCTAGGTGTTGGGAACCAACCGCGAAGGTTCAAGCCCCAAGCTTACCCATAATGAAATCACCCAGTGACCATGATCTACTGAGTTGTAGGTGTTGGGAACTAACCACAAGGTTCAAGCCCCAAACTTACCCATAATGAAATCACAAATGGCAACAATCCAAAGATTACCAAATTCACAGAAATGATAGTGTGCTGCCTTGAGTCGGCCAACACGACGACAGTAACCCACGGATGGGAACTATCCTCGACAGTCCCAATTCTATACCTCGATTGTCTTAGAATGGCCAACTGATGACAATGATGCAGGGAATGCCTCGGCACCTTTAATCGGTTACCGATGACGAAGATGATAACGAATATGCCAATACCTTCAATCGGTCAATACAACATGTATGACAGGACGCCAACATTAATAACGATGATTACAATAATGTCTTAGATCGACATCAATATTAACAACAACAATCGATACATCGATACCGGGAACTGGATATCGACAATAACATTAACAACGAGTATCCCAATGCCTTGAACCTGCCATTAATGAACAATAATAAACATTTGGCATAGATGCCGAAGAGCATCGTATCGAACGATCCCCTAATATCAATGAATTCATGAAGAGACTAAGTCTCGGAATGATACAACACATTCATACACATATATGATAACATTAATCTCATTGACTAGTACAAGTATAAAACTTGCCTCAAACCGAAGGCGAGAAAATCCTTCCACGATCAATGTCCTTAATGGAAATGCCGACCGCTCGAACAACCTTGAATAACACAAGTACCAACAATACGCTTAATATACGAATCAAGCATGATCACAACCAACTCAAAAGTTGATACAACACTACCCGATACTCATTGGGGCATTCTAACAACCACGTTGTAAACAATCTTCAATTGTTTACAACCCAAACTCAATTATACCAACAACCAACTTCCAATGAATGATTTAATCCAACAAAACATCATTCATATCATCAGTAATCCCATAGGAATACTTAAATCGGGATTTCAACATCTAGTCGAAACCCCCAAAAATTCTAAAGTCAACACCAAGATTTCCTTGAAAAATTCTCAATGATTCACAAATTCTGAAAATTACACCAATGAACCCGTAAGAATACAAGTATCCAAGATAGATAATCCATATCTAACATATTCCAACATAAATATCTAGCTTACACAAAGAGATCGGAATGAAAAAACCATAAATCTTAAATTCTAGATCCAAGAAGTTATTACCTTGATTTGGAGTGATGAAACTGATTAAATGATTATTAATCCGACTAAGGAGCTTGAAGATGATGATAGATGGATTCGACTCGAAGAAATCTCTCTAAAACGTCCAGAATCGCTCAAAACCGACGAAGGAATGAAGTGAAATGAAAAAATGACGAATCTGAAATGCACTGGCCAATATATACTGGTCCCAGCTTAGTGCACGCTATGACCTGATATGTAGCGTGCGCTAACGGGTTAACCGGACAGTCCAGTGAGCTCTGACTGCCTCGTTAGCGTGCGTTAACCTAAAAAGTTAGCGTGCGCTAACTGATATCTGATGCCCAGTGTCTGGAGTCCGGAACCTCCTGTTCTCTGATCTGTTCGTGATAGCGTATGCTACACCCAAAACTCAGCGTGCGCTACTACATCATTAGCGTACGCTAATATCCATTCATAGTGTACGCTATGAATTATTCCAAATCAGTCCAGTACCCACTGGACTCTGCCTGATCGACCTTAGCGCGCGCTATACTGCTAGCATAGCATGCGCTATCCGAACTCACTAGCGCGCACTACTTACCATTCGTAGCGTGCGCTACTACAACTCAACTGCAGTCCAGTACCTTCTGGACCGTCTTCCTGAACCACGCTAGCGTGCGCTACTTCTGATTACCTAGAGTGCGCTACCTGTACTTGATTAGAGTGCGCTAACTAAGGTACGTAGCGTGCGCTACCTCACACACAAATTACCAAAACATAATGATTATGATGATACTCCCATCTCAATCTCGAACAATGATGAATGACGAATAACAACTGACATGCGATTCCAAAGTACGCCTAACGGTGAACACAGTTGAATGAATATGACTGATGAATGATTATTACTTAGTGAAGAATTTCTGAGTGAAAATTACTGAATAGAAATAATGAATTCACATCCGGGTATTACATACTCCCCCCCTTAAAAAGAGTTTCGTCCCCGAAACTAAGGGTAAACATCTCGGGTATGAACCCCCCATCATGATCTGAAAATAGTACTGTACAATTATTCCTCGGAACCATATCAACCGCACGTCCTAGTCCCCATGACTAGACGTTTCAGAACTCAATGAACGATTACCCAGATAATCACGAAATCTCGGTTGCAATACCAAAGTAACGCAACAAATGATCCCAAATCTCAAGATTCTCAAATACGATCCTAAGAAAAATAGATCAACCATAAGTGATTCACAAAAACGATACACTATTACGGATTGAGTTACCCAGTCATCCGAAAAAACAAGGCCACATCTCAAATGTACCCCATATCGATATTTTCCATATCATCGATCTCCTCGATCCCATCGATTCAAGGGAGACCCAAATCTGCACTCATCGCTTAATCATGATCCTGGAAGGCCACAAGAACATGAATGATCGTAATGAATGATAATGAATCGAAATCCAACAAGGATCAAGAATGACTCACCGAGGTGAAATAATGACGCAATCACATAAAAGGATATTCATTCCTTACGTTGTTGAACAGTATACAACAATCACATAAATGAATTAATGAATTAAGTTGAATGATGAGCATCGATGTACGCCCTACTGAAATGCGTAAGAGCATAAATAGCCAAATGTCCGGAGTCCCGCATATACACCCGCTATTGGCCTAATTAGTCTCACGGTCCAATGTGTCCGGAGTCCCGCATATACACATTACCATGCGCACAGTTTAATGTGTCCCGAGTCCCGCGTATACACATGACCATAGTGTGCCCGACTAAAATTCCACACATACGCCAACCGGCCATGCAATATAATTCCGGAAGATCACCAGAACAAAAATGACCAAGGTGAGGAGTAATGAATAGAATCCGATAAGGATCAAGAACGACTCCCCAAGATGAAATAATGATACAACGGGTGATAGCTTCAATGAAATGATTTTGGAACCGTCGTTCCTCGTGAGTTACATGATGAGTTGATAAATACAAGTCTCTACATGAACAGTATATTATGAGTGAATTACATGTATGAATGAATTAATGACAAATGGAATGAATGATTTTACTATTACCGAGCAAGAATTAACTTGTTTAAAACCAGTGATGAAGGTCCTTACCTCTGGCTCTCGAAGCATGATAGGACCCCTTGGATGATGCACGCGCTGGAGTAACAAAATCTCTCGAGGTTTGCTAGCTCACTCGAGATCTATTGGCACTAGAACTCCTGAAGTATTTATGCCGGTGTCCCTACCTCCCTCACAGATAACAAACAATAGCTGGCACTGTACACCGAGTATTAACGTGCCCTGCTGAATCACAGTTAAAGCAGACAACAGTCAAACTCGTCGTCTGAGATGAAGATGCTTTCCCAGCACGAAGATGACTAGAAAACGACCTCTTGGATGTCGGGGCCTGATGTCCTTCAGAACGATCCGGCATCCTAGTCCTCTCACCAGAAGAAATTGAAGGGTGTTTTTGAGTAAGCTCCTTGATCAAAAACTCTGCTCCAAGAGCCTTCTCGATGAACTCACCAAGTGAATTACAATTGTGATTGAACAACTGCATCCTCAACTGCAGATTTAGACGCTTGCTAAAATACTTGATCTTATCTGCCTCAGTACGGATAACTAACGAAGCAAACTGAAGTAGTCCCTGAAACTTCTCAGCAATGACAATAACACCCTCGTCCTCGACGGGTTCGGGGTTCAAAACCTCTGATAACTTGGCTTCACGAAGTAGAGCCGGATAATACCTCTCTAACATGAGAGTCTTGAACTCACTCCAAACAAAATCACGATCGGTGGGTTTCACAGAAAGCCACCAAGAATAAGCACCCTTACTCAAGTAGTAAGCCGCTACTGCCACTTTACTCTCTTCTGGACATTGAACCATGTCGAAGAGTTTATCAAAATGCTTAAGCCAATGAACAATATCAGCTGGTTCCGACGAACCCTCAAAAGTAGGCGGTCTCTGACGAGAAATATCGCCGATAATCTCGCTCACTCCTCCAGTCCGTCCTTGAAACGGCACCTGGAATCCCTGCTGCGGTGGACCATGAACCATCGAGGTCTGCATGGTCTCCATCAGACGTGTCATCTGAGTCATCTGGGACATCATGCCCTGCATACATATGAATGGGTCCACCCAAACACCTTCTGATTGAGCTGCATCTTGGGTACGACTCCGTGACAGTGAATGATTATCTGACAGTGAATGAGTAGCATAGCTAACTGATGAACGGTTGATATCCCTCGCATCCGTATGGGTGTTCACACGAGATCCCGGGTTTCGGCCCGCACCGCGGCCTCTTCCCCTGCGTCCTCTGACAGCTCTGTCCATACTGAAGCAGGAAAGTCGCATGATAATTACAGATCCCGCATGAAGATCGCATTATGATTACGTTACGGAATGATAATAATGAGCATACATGCTTATCACAATGAATGCATTAATAATGCAATAAAATGATCGTCGACATTATGCCGGAATACGATAGGATCGCATGAATGATCAAGTGAGGTAACATGATTATATGACGAAATTCCTGAAATGATTGTCTTGAACAAGTTAACAAGTTGATAATTCGATCCACAGGATCATAACTGAGCAATGAGATTGACTGAGCAATTAATGAATTGACATGATCGATAAGATCAAAATGATGATTGAGGATTATTGACTGGTGAATGAGTTGATCCTTAGCACTTACACAAGTCACACGTGCTCCAACACAATTAGTCATGAATCAATCATAACACAAATGTCACATATAGTTTTCAACAAAGCATGTATAATTATTGACATGATGAATGTATGAACATAAAGAGAATCGAGTCCTTACACAGGTCATACGAAGCTTCGAGGTCTTGTGATACTAGTCTTTACTGACGACGACTCGATGAATGAATGACTTGTGCAGTCGTACAAATTTCACGACTCACAAAACCCGACTGTCCAGATTGTCATAACCTGACAGTCCCACTACTACCGCGTCGGTAGAGCTGCATAACTCACATATCAGGGTATCTCACAACTCAAAGCTCTGATACCACTTCTGTAACACCCCCAAATCCCATTGGGTTATTACAGTGCCGTGGACCCCACACTCGTAGATCCACCAGGCGAAAACAACTGAAATACAATAAATTAACCAATAAGGGAAAATCATAGTCCTTACCATGATATCCGACACAATATTCCGATGAGGAATTCCAACGACAAAAGTGGGCCTACATGGCCAAAATGAAATACAATGAAATCCACGAGCCTTTCTCGGATAATACAACATGAAAACAACTGACACGACTGAAGTAAACTCCCACTGACTGACCAACATGAACAACTCGGACTAGTATCGCTCGAATGCCTCGTCGCCAAGATCATGCCCCTGTGTCTCAACTCTCTCCTATCAAGCACCTAAAACATGAAAACATGTTCCGCCCCCACGGGGTCAGTCATCCATATAATGAACATCAAATACATGTATAAGGTGACATGCATCCAAAGGCAGAATGAAATGGTACAATGATAATAATACGAGATGCTCACAAACCAAGGTAAGAATCGGGTATTCGTGAAACACTATGCCCACGGCATATGATCAATACCTGCTCAACAGGTTAAAGTATACATGCCCAACGGCAAATCAGCGATACAAAACACCACAATGAATTATAGGAAGATGAACCAAACCGGAACTGAATTAATTATGAATCACAATGCCCGAAGGCTCCAATGAAATTACCAAGACATCACAAAGGCCTGAAAGCCACTCAGCCGAAGCTGTCAAATATCACAATCACCTGAAGTTAAAACAGCCCGAAACTATATCAATGAGGGCCGAAGCCACGGCACGAAGCCGTATTACCATTAGGGCCGAAGCCACGGCACGAAGCCGTATCACAATTAGGGCCGAAGCCACGGCACGAAGCCGTATCACAATGAAACCATTCAATGGCCGTGACCTACTGAACCGTAGGTGTTGGGAACCAACCGCGAAGGTTCAAGCCCCAAGCTTACCCATAATGAAATCACCCAGTGACCGTGATCTACTGAGTTGTAGGTGTTGGGAACCAACCGCAAGGTTCAAGCCCCAAACTTACCCATAATGAAATCACAAATGGCAACAATCCAAAGATTACCAAATTCACAGAAATGATAGTGTGCTGCCTTGAGTCGGCCAACACGATGACAGTAACCCACGGATGGGAACTATCCTCGACATTCCCAATTCTATATCTCGATTGCCTTATAATGGCCAAACGATAACAATGATGCAGGGAATGCCTCGGCACCTTTAATCGGTTACCGATGATGAAGATGATAACGAATACGCCAATACCTTCAATCGGCCAATACAACATGAATGACAGGACGCCAACATTAATAACGATGATTACAATAATGTCTTAGATCGACATCAATATTAACAACAACAATCGATACATCGATACCACGAACCGGCTATCGGCAATAACATTAACAACGAGTTTCCCAATGCCTTGAACCGGCCATTAATGAACAATAATAAACATTTGGCATAGTTGCCGAAGAGTATCATATCGAACGATCCCCTAATATCAATGAATTCATGAAGAGACTAAGTCTCGGAATGATACAACACATTCATTCACATATATGATAACATTAATCTCATTGACTAGTACAAGTATAAAACTTGCCTCAAACCGAAGGCGCGAAAATCCTTCCACAATCAACGTCCTTAATGGAAATGCCGACTGCTCGAACAACCTTGAATAACAAAAGTACCAACAATACGCTTAATATACGAATCAAGCATGATCACAACCAACTCAAAAGTCGATACAACACTACCCGAAACTCATTGGGGCATTCTAACAACCACGTTGTAAACAATCTTCAATTGTTTACAACCCAAACTCAATTATACCGACAACCAACTTCCAATGAATGATTTAATCTAACAAAACATCATTCATATCATCAGTAATCCCATAGGAATACTTAAATCGGGATTTCAACAACATCTAGTCGAAACCCCCAAAAATTCCAAAGTCAACACCAAGATTTCCTTGAAAAAATCTCAATGATTCACAAATTCCGAAAATTACACCAATGAACCCATAAGAATACAAGTATCCAAGATAGATAATCCATATCTAACATATTCCAACATAAATATCAAGCTTACACAAAGAGATCGGAAGGAAAAACACAAAAATCTGAAATTCTAGTTCCAAGAAGTTATTACCTTGATTTGGAGTGATGAAACTGATTAAATGATGATTAATCCGACTAAGGAGCTTGAAGATTATGATAGATGGATTCAGCTCGAAGAAATCTCTCCAAAATGTCCGGAATCGCTCAAAACCGACGAAGGAATGAAGTGAAATGAAAAAATGACGAATCTGAAATGCACTGGCCAATATATACTGGTCCCAGCTTAGCGCACGCTATGACATGATATGTAGCGTGCGCTAACGGGTTAACCAGACAGTCCAGTGAGCTCTGACTGCCTCGTTAGCGTGCGTTAACCCAAAAAGTTAGCATGCGCTAACTGATATCTGATGCCCAGTGTCTGGAGTCCAGAACCTCCTGTTCTCTGATCTGTTCGTGATAGCGTACGCTACACCCAAAACTTAGTGTGCGCTACTACATCACTAGCGTACGCTAATATCCATTCATAGCATACGCTATGAATTATTCCAAATCAGTCCAGTACCCACTGGACTTTGCCTGATCGACCTTAGCGCGTGCTATACTGCTAGCATAGCGTGCGGTATCCGAACTCACTAGCGCACGATACTTACCATTCGTAGCGTGCGCTACTACAACTCAACTGCAGCTCAGTACCTTCTGGATTGTCTGCCTGAACCACGCTAGTGTGCGCTACTTCTGATTACCTAGCGTGCGCTACATGTACTTGATTAGAGTGCGCTAACTAAGGTACGCAGCGTGCGCTACCTCACACACAAATTACCAAAACATAATGATGATGATGATGATACTCCCATCTCAATCTCGAACAATGATGAATGACGAATAACAACTGATATGCGATTCCAAAGTATGCCTAACGGTGAACACAGTTGAATGAATATGACTGATGAATGATTATTACTGAGTGAAGAATTTCTGAGTGAAAATTACTGAATAGAAATAATGAATTCACATCCGGGTATTACACGACCTAGGAACCCATTATAGATGCTGGGCATGTCTATGATTACAAAGTTCAGGTTCCTAGTGATCTTAACCTCAGGATCGTAACAGCATACTAGCTCGACGGAGAGCTTGATCCTTCCATAGGCTTTGACCGTTTTTTGCCAAACCCTTGAAACACGGTTTCGAACGGCTTGATGAATTTGGTCAGGTTTTCGAGCTGGTCCAGAGCAGACTTGTATATGATGTTGCAAAAGCTCCCGTTGTCAACCAGCACGCGGTCGACCATTTTCCCAAGGATATATGCTGAGATCACCAAGGCATCCCCCTTGGGGCACTGCACTCCCTCCCTATCCTTGTTGGATAAAGAGATGAGCACATCTATGGAGATGGTTAGCTCTGGGGGCACCACGACATGGACTCCAGCGAACAGCCTCAGCTCGGCCTTCCATTTTTTGTTTGACATGGTGGAAACTGGGGAAAAACCTCCGAGATTTCCACCTCCTGATTGAAGCATATTGACCCGGACGCTGGGGTTGATCGGAGGGATCGACTCATCTGAGTCCTCCGGATCATTTCGTTCGATTCTGGCAACTGGATTAGGAGGTTGACGGTCATCGTTCTGTCGCCGATCATGGCCCTCGGTCCTTTCTGCCCAGGGCTCCGGCTTGGTTACTAAATTGTCCAGCTTGCCTTCCTCGAACAATCTCCAGAGTTGTCTGAGGAGGTCGCGGCATTGGCTGGTGTTGTGGCCGGGATTTTTGTGGTAGGCATAAAATTTATTGCGGTCCAGATGACTGTTGTCCCTCATCGCCTTTGGCTTGCTTAGCCATTCGCGTCCCTTGATGGCATTGAAGATATGGGCCGGAAATAGATTAAGGTTGCGGAGGAGGTGGACTTCCACATCCTCGAAGGCCTTGAACTCGCCGGGTGGCTTTACGACCGCCTTTTTGGGCTTGGCGATCGCCTTCTTTGGGATGGGAGATGGCGCTTTCTTCTCTCTAGTCGGAGGCCTTGGCACAAAAAATCGCATAGGTCGGGGGGATGCCCTTTGTGAGGTGCCTGAACATGGGAGAAAGACCATCGAAACCCCCCAGGACCGAGTAGAGGGCGAGCTCGTCGCTTATGGGCTCGCCGGTGAGGACTATTTCATCCACCCGGTTGATATAATCTTCATCAGACTCGTCTTTCCCCTGCCTGATCTTCATCATGCGGTGGGGACCTTCTGGCCGAGCGACCTTGGCGGCAAAGTACGACGTGAATTCGCTCGCCAGCTTTTCAAAGGAGTTAATTGAGCGTGGTGGCAATGAGATGTACCACCTATTGGCAAGATTGCCCAATGTTAACAGGAACATTCAGCATTTCGTCGCGTCTGACATCCCGCATCTGGTCATGTAGACTCGGAACTTGCTTAAGTGAGTCTCGGGGTCCGATCTCCCCTCATACAAAGGTGTTTGAGGAGGAGCGATCCTTGGTTGCACAGGGGCAAGCTCGATCTGGACCGCGAGCGGCTCACTTTGTCCGGCGACCTTTCTCTTGGTGCCTGCCCCAGTTTCTAGGAGCGCTTTCATATCGTTGAGCTGGCATTGCATTGCAGCCATTGCTGTAGCCTGGCTGCTCGTGGTCTGGCTCTCAGAGCGGGAGCCGAGGCGATCATGTACTAATATCCTGGCTCCGTTGTAGGCGACGAGGTCTTTGCCACCGTGCTTGATTTTTCGGAGAGTGGGAGCCAAATGGCTGACCTGTGTTTTGGGAGTTGGGTATGTCGAACTCCTGATGACAGACAGACTCTGACGTCTCATGGTTGGGGCCAGAATGCCCAGGTTGCCATGAAGGATCACTTCCTAGGCGGCTGAAGGGAATTGTCCCGCCTCGCGAGTGCCTTTTCTCGTGAATCGGGGCTTTCTGACGATTGCTCGACATATAAACCCTTGAGATTTTGTTTGCCCACGCGGCGGATGGCTGAGGGGGTAATTGTGGGCGCATCGCATGCTCTCTGTCGCTCCCTTAGGATGGCCATGGCCTCCTCGATCTGTTCTGCAGTTTGGAATTGATCGAGTGAGAGGCTGGGGATGTCCCTCGGGGGCGGGAGTGAGAGTCTGGCGTCGCCGCGGCAGCCTTCCGCCGTAGGTTGGGACTCGGTTTGGGCCGGAATAAGTCGTATGGTGGACTGTAAGGTGGCTCTCTTTGAGGTGGTGGCAGACGTCATTATCACGAGGGTTTTTCTTTGAAGAACAGTGAGTGTTTCTTCAAATATACGTTCCGGAAAACAGTGATTGTTCTTCGAAATGGTCGGAGAGAAAATAAGGGTTCAATCCCTTCTTCTAGAGCCAGTTGTTGTTACCCAAAATATTATTCGGAATGATCTGCTGGATATGGCTATGGGTGAGTAACAAACAAAATGCGAGAGCACGTACGATGGAATGTAAATAACACAAGATTTGCCGGGGTTGTTAGTCCCGGGCTTGAATGCTCTCGCGAGATATTATTAATAAGAATACTGCTTTGGAGTACAACTATTAATGTTAGAGTATGATTACAATGAGTGTAATAAACCATAGTTGTCTAGCTCTTGAATGCTGATGATTGCCGGAAGAACCAGAGTTAATGCTCTGTGAGTTCTTGTTACAAAGATGAATTTCCAAAAGTCCCTTCCAAATGCTGGAAAACTTCTATTTATAGGAGAGGAGTTGGGATGCCTCGATCCCAAATGGGCGATCGCCTTTCATGCATTAAATGCTCATTTAATGCTTCTGACACGCCATTAAGGGCGACCGGGGTGATCGTCCCAGCACGTAGGTCGGTTTCCTTAAAGTCCGCGGCTGCTATAGGTAGCCAACCGTGCGAACCAATGAGAAAACAACATGTGCTCCGAGACTCAGTCCTGGGAGGTCCCACCTTGGGCGCCTTTTGCGGGTCTGTCGGTAGGTGAGAGGCTGTCCTTGTCACTAAAAGCTGGTGATGGGCTGTAGTCAAAAATCCATCTCTTGTTGCGCCGTTTGCGGGTCTGCACATGGGCCTTCTTCCTAAGATTCAGTCTTCGCAGACTTGACAGAGGTCGGCTTTACATGCGGCATAAGACGGTCGTCCCTGATCGAGTTTCCGTCATAGCCGCCAATGGCTCGGGATCTATAGACTTTGCAGCAATTATTTCTTCTGGAGGGGTTGCGTCCTCAGGGTGTTGTACAGCGGTTTGCGCCGTAGTTGGGACATCTACAAAGATCATTGTAATCTCTGCAGCTTTTGCTTTAGAAGCCCTTTTCAGCTTCTTCTTCGACTTCTCTACAGCAAGCGGTGATTTGCTCTGAGATGCACTTCTTTTTCTTTTCTTCTCTCCACTTGGAACTCTAACAGTGATATCCCTGGGATTATCAGAGATGGGAATAGTGCTGGCATGGGGTCTGCTGGATAATAATCCATACATGTTGAAGGCGGTGGGCTTGCTTCCACCTATGAACTTTCCAGGGCCAATCTTCTTGGTATGGCGAGATTGCGGCACCACACATCGAGTGAGAATGTTGTTGAGGATAAGGCCAAATGATTTCTTTCGAGTTGAAGGTTTGGTAGCCTCTTCCTGTATACGTTTAAGCACAATCTGACACCAGTTCACTCGTTCGCCAGACATGATAGCGACCATCATTCTGAAATGAAGATTTGTGCACATCTCAAATACACCAGTTCTGTTCTCAATCACACGACAACAAAATTCATGAAGATACATGTAAGGTAGGCAGAATCTTTTCTTGTGACAAGATGGGTGTACGTTCTTGTTGGAACTGTCACCAGTGAACAGTCCCCAATAGGCGGTTAGCAGTTCTTCGGACCCAAAGGCCTCAAGATCTTCCATTTTCAGGTCATCAGATGGCAGCCTATAGATGTTTTCCAAAAATTCCTTGTTGACGTAGATCTCAACTCTGCGGACGATAGCAGAGATATCAAACATATCTCCTCCTCTTTTCAGAGAGAAGAACTTGATGGAAGCATCAAGATAGGATTCCTCCACAATGCGTTCATCGTAGAAGTCAGAATGCTGGCTTTCTAGGCGATACAGGCCTTGTTGCTTGATCCTGGAAATGACAAGTTCCATGC
Organism: Orobanche coerulescens; assembly: GCA_033398695.1. NCBI lineage: Eukaryota > Viridiplantae > Streptophyta > Magnoliopsida > Lamiales > Orobanchaceae > Orobanche > Orobanche coerulescens. The sequence continues at coordinate 86,066,476 of CM065809.1, forward strand.
GGTCAAGGTCCTCCATATCACTTTGAGTTCACTCCATGATTACAGATCTGACAAAGAGACGTCCATCGATAATGTTGTCCCTTTTCTTCATAGACTGAGAGGAAGTTTGTGAGGTTGCCATTGATTTGCAGAGAAGTGTTTGAAGAATCAAAGAGAGTGAATGCAGTAAAGTATAGAAAGCTATGTAGGCTGTTTGCTCTTAGATCGTTTAATATGCAGAAAGTTTAAAGAGTCGAAGGGAGCAAGATACAGTCGTTTTATAGTGTGCAGGGAAGATTAGGGTTACAAACAGTGAACAGTCAGATTTAAGAGATGGGAACCGTCTTTTAAAAGAACGAACAAGATGAACTGAGATTAACTTGTATATCTTATCCATCCATTTTTGAAAATGATAACCAGTCCCACTTCTGACAGTTCGTACTCCCTCATTGCATGAAACGGCGGTTTGAATTTATTAAAAATTGCGGCATTTGAGATATTGAAGTCCAGATTTTGTGTAAAGCATTAAATAATAAAACATTTGAATTTTAAAACAGGGCACATGGACTTAAACTGTTTTCAAAATGAATAGAATAATACTATTATATTAATTGAGTCCCATAGTATACGTACTGTATCCGCGAATAATACAGCATTCCCCCGTAAAAGTTACATACAGGATTCAATTCTTATAGCAATGTTTGGATTAATACTGTATTCATGGGTCATACTATAGTCCCCCTTAATTAATGCACACGTCAGCTGTAGAAAGGTTTCATGCCTTCTTTGTCCTACAGTGTTGTCTGACTGTCTGAGTATACAGCTAATTAACGGTGGATATTATATTCTTGGATCTTACAGCATTCCCCCTCAATTGATGAGTAAAGGCATAAAAACTTACAGGGAGTCAGGCTATAACATTCCCAATTCTTGTCGAAGCATACAGAATCTGGTTGTGCTGGGAGGTTTTTTAAAGATGTCGGCTAAGTGGATGTCTGTATGAACTTTCTCGATCCGAACATCCTTATTCTCATCATGATTCCATATGAAATGATACTTCATATCAATATGCTTAGTTCGCGACTGCAATACAGGATTATGCGTTATTGCAATTGCACTGGTGCTATCGCACATGATTGGTGTTTCTTTGGCAATGATTCCATAATCAGATAACTATTGTTGCATCCAGAGAATCTGCATACAGCAACTTCCAGCGGCATAGTATTCCGATTCGTCTATAGAAAGCGAGTTTGCCAATTATTTCTTACTGAACCAGGACACAAGTCTAGGTCCAAGAAAGTGACAAGTACCGCTTGTACTCTTCCTATCTAGATTGTAGCCACCGAGATCATCGAATCCACCTTCCTTAGGATACCACAGTCCTGCATCGACTGTTCCTTTAATATACTTAAGGATTCATTTAGATATTGTGAAGAGTGATTCTTTAGGTGCTACTTTATACCAAGCACACACTCCTACAACAAACGGGATATCGGGTCTACTAGCTGTTAGGTACAGGAGTGAGCCCATTAGCTTCCTGTAGAGTGATTGATCAAGCGACTTCGCCAGCACTAATTTGCATGGAAGTGCTCATGGGGGTTGACTATGATTTGGAGTAGACTATCTTCAAGGCTGTATGGAATGGGCTGTATGGAGATTCAATATAGCTTCCATACTTAGCGGCATTTTGACTCTTTTGCTGTATGATGGCTATTATCAAAATATGATACATGATAGTTTATCCCAACAAGGGCCTTGGATGTGTGTTGATGCAGAAAGAAAAAGTGATTGCCTATGCATCGAGACAATTGTGACCCTATGAGGTTAACTACCCGACCCACGATTTGGAGTTAGCAGCCGTGGTGTTTGCTTTCAAGATTTGGCACCACTACTTATATGGAGTCACTTGTCAGATTTTTACTGATCACAAGAGTCTGAAGTATATTTTTACTCAGAAGGAGCTGAACATGAGACAGAGGAGGTGGCTAGAAAGATTATGATATTGAGACCTTATACCATCCAGGGAAGGCAAATGTGGTTGTCGATGCCCTAAGTTGTAAGACAGTACAGAGCAAATGCTTAGCCGCTTGATAGCTCAAAGGGAATTGCAGTTATATCTTATGAGTCCAGAGATTGAAGTCTAGTTATAGCGTGTTCAGGGACAACTTTGCACACTTGAGATTTCGTCATCCCTTGATGATATAATCAGATCCAAGCAGGTTACGGACCATTCTTATCTCGGGTTCGGAATGGAGTAACTCAAGGGAAAGCCCTTAGATTTATGATCCACGAGGATGGACTGATACGTTTCAGGAATTGAGTATGCCTAAGGCATACAAAGAGTTGAGAAACTCTATCCTGGGAGAGGCTCATGCTACCTCATACTCCATTCCCCCGGGGTCTAGCAAAATGTATAAAGATTTGAAGAAATGTTATTGGTGGGGGAATATGAAACGAGAAGTTACAGAATTCGTTTCGAGATGTTTGACCTGTCAGCAGGTTAAGATTGAGCATCAGCGACCAGCAGGTATGCTGAAACCACTCCCGATTCCTGAATGGAAATTAGAGGACATATCGATGGATTTTATCACTAACTTGCCGATGAGTCGTCGAGGTATGAACACGATTTGGGTGATTATTGATTGTCTGACCAAATCAGCCCACTTCTTAGAGATTAAAGACATGTGGGGTCCCGAGATGTTGGCCCAACTGTTCATTAAAGGAATTGTAAGGTTACATGGTACCCCCAAGAGTATCGTGTCGGGTCGTGATGGGCGGTTCGTGTTACATTTCTGGAAAGCAGTTCATCGTGCAATGGGTGCGCAATTGAACTTTAGTACTGCATTTCATCCTCAGATCGATGGCCAATCTGAGAGGACTATCCAAACTCAAGAAGATATGTCGAGTGCGTGTGCTCTAAATTGGAAGGACGATTGGGAAGCCCAACTACGTTTGGTGGGATTCACTTATAATAACAGTTGGCATGCTTCGATTCAAATGCCACCTTATGAGGCATTGTATGGATGTCATTGTAGGTCCCCTTTATGTTGGGATGACCTGTCTGAATCTCTGGGTACAGAACCTGATATGTTGTTAGCAGTGTAATACCCGATTATGAATTTATTTATTATCATTCAGTAATTGTCACTCAGTAATTTTCACTCATTAATGATCATTCATCATTCCTTTCCATTCGACTGCATTTTATTGTGTTTGGTAGTTTTGTATTAGAAGTACCGTTTATTGCGTGTTACTGGACTTAATCATACTCATGCAAGTGTTGTATGTCGAATCATTCATCATTGGTAACGAGAAGTTGGAGTTGATGGATTATTTGTAGTTCCAGCAGTTAGTTACGGACGTAACTTACTTTGTATTACGGCCGTAACATACGTTCGTGATTTTGTGTTTTTGGCCGAAGACGAGATGCGGCCGTAAGAAGGGGCAGGATACGGCCGTAACATGTGTACGTTGGTTTAAGGATGTTTTTGATGAAGCCAACTTACAGCCGTAAGTGTTACAGGATACGGTCGTAAGAAATGTTTTTGGTGTTCTGGGTGTTGTCAACGAAGGGGAGTTACGGACGTAAAGGTAGTCTGGTTACGGCCGTAAGTCGAGGAGTTTGGTCAGGATAGTTTTCTCGATGAGGCATAGTTACGCCCGTGAGGGAATTTGGTTATGGCCTTAAGGCCATTAACTTGGATTGGTTATGGCCATAAGATGGGAGAGTTACGGCCATAACTCTGTGCTGTATTTAAAGTTTTGGACTGGTCTTTTGCCTTCATTTTCTTCATTTCTTCACTTGGTTCCGAGAGGGAGGTCCTTGAGAGAGATTTTTCATCATCCAAACACTTGTATGTTCGTGTTCTAATCACTTATTTTTTATTGTGGAGCTTGGGAAGATCGATTAAACACGAGTTTGACGAATCAAAGAGTTTGGATCTTCAAAGGTATTTTCTTCAAAACCTTAGATTTCGATTTTGAGATGGAGTATGATGTTTTGGGTGTTGTAATCATGATATATGAAGAGTTATACATATGGTTATGAGTTTCTATGAACTATCTTTGGATTATTGAGGAATTGTTCAAAACACTTTAAATGTGGGTTTTGGAATTAGGGGTTTCGATTAGATGTCATTGAAATATCTATTTGTGTATTCCTTTTGGATTATTTTTTGTATTGAGGATGTTTTGTTGGATGGAATCACTCATTGGAGGCTTGATATCGATATAATTGAGTTTGGCTGTAAGCAATTGAAGATTATTTACAACGTGTTTGTTAAAATACCCCAATGAGTTCGGGCTTGCTGTATCGACTTCTTGAGTTGGTTATGATCATAATTGATATGTTTATTAAGCGAGTTATTGGTAATTGTGTTATTCAAAGTTATTTGATCGACCGATACTTCCATTAGGGACATTTGTTCGAGGAAGGATATTTCATCACCGGATTTGCGGCAAGTTAATTCTTGCTCGGTTAAAAGGATAATCATTCCTTTCGTTGTTGTTCATTCATACATATAATTCATTCATAGTATATCAATCATGTTGAGACTTGTAATTATCAAACTAATCATTCAATCCACGAGGAACGATAGTTCCAACCATTTCATTGAGATATCACTCATTGCAATATTAATTCACCCCGGTGAGTCACTCTTGGCCTTGTCGAATTTCTATTCATTATCATTCATTGCGATCGCTTTTGTTCTTGTGACCTTCCAGGATTGTATTGTGTTTCAGGTGGTATACGTGTGGAATTTTTAGTCGGGCACACTATAGTCATGTGTTTATGCGGGTAATCCGGGCACATTGGACTATGCACACGGTAACGTGCCTCCGTGAGACTAATTAGGCCAAGGGCATGTGTATATGCGGATTTCCGGACACTCGGATACTTGTGAACTTGCACGTCCCACCTCGGGTGTGCTATGATGCCCCTCTTTCAGCCCTCATTTCATAACTAAAACATGTGATTATTGTATCTGTTCAACTCTTGAGGATTGTTGTTTTGTGTAACTGACCCCGTTGGGTATGTTGTTTTTAGGTCATGGCAAGACAAAGGCACGGGAAGAGAACGTTGACGGCGAGGAGTCCCAGTGATACTAGTAGGGGGGCCCAGTCCTTTCAGTTATTCATGTTTTCTTCATATGTATTTTCCACTGCTGTTTCCATTTGGATTTTCATTTCATTCAGTATTGTATATTTCATCTTCATATGAGATATATATGTATTCTGTATTCTTGGGTGTGTTGTACTTGAAACTCCTCATCGGAGTAATTGGTAATATAATGTGGTTAGGTACTACAGTTATATTATTTAAATCATTATTTTTCATTCGCATGGTGGGTCCCAGTTAGGGGTCCACGGCACTGTAATAGCCGCCTAGTTTGGGGTGTTATAGAGTTGGTATCAGAGCGTGGTATTGAATACTACCCTTCCGAGTCATGTCTCATTGAAAATCACCGTTCATCATACTAGTATCATTGGACTTTCGCATCCCGTGTGACATGTGCAAGCGCCATGCCCCTCAGACCGAAAAAATGGTATGATTTCTAACGTCATGGTATAGTTTCTCGCAATAAAAATCAACTCATTCATCATTCATCAGACAATAATCCTCATTCATCATTTTGTTTTGGATCTTGCAGATCATGTTAACTCATTTATCACTCAGTCAATCTCATTACTCAGTTGTTGATCTTTTGGATCGTATTATCACCCTTGTTAACTTGTTCAAGATAATCATATCAGAAATTTCATCAGATAATCATGTCACCTCAGTTGATCCTTCATGCGATCTTATCATATTTCGGCGTAATGTCGACGATGATTTTACTGCATTATTAATGCGTTCATTGTGTTAGAGCGCGTATGCTCATTATTATCATTCCATAACGTAATCATAATGCGATATTCATGCGATATCTATAATTATCATGTGACTTTCCTACTTCAGTATGGATAGAGCTGTCAGAGGACGCAGGGGAAGAGGTCGCAGTGCGGGCCGAAACCCGGGAGCTCGTGTGAATACCCACGCGAACACGAGGGAAGTCATCAGTTCAACAGGCAGCGATGCTGCCAACTCAGCTGACTATGCTACTCACTCACCAGTCGATAATTATTTACTGTCAGGGAGTCTTACCCGAGATGCAGTCCAATCGGAAGGTGTTCGGGTTGACCCATTCATATTTATGCAGGGCATTATAGCCCAGATGACTCAGATGGCACGTCTGATGGAGACGATGCAGAATTCAACTGCTCAAACTCAACAGGCTCCTCCGCCGCCTCTTCAGAGGCAAGAGAGGAGTGTGAGAAGTATAATCGGCGATATCTCTCGCCAGAGGCCACCTACTTTTGAGGGCTCATCTGAGCCGACAGATATTATTCATTGGCTTGAACATTTTGAGAAGCTATTTGCTATGGTGGAGTGTCCCGAAGGGCACAAAGTTTCAATTGCGGCTTACTTTCTGGGTAAGAGAGCTCACTCATGGTGGCTATCCTTGAAGCCCACCGACGGATCTTGCATTTGGGACCAGTTTAAGACCCTCATGTTGGAAAGATATTACCCGGACCCACTCAGGGATGCCAAGCTGACAGAATTACTCAGTCCCAACCCCTCAGCGGAGGAAGATGTTCTCGCCATCACCGAGAAGTTTCAGGAGCTACTTCCATTTGCCTCATCTGTTGTTCACTCTGAAACGGATAAAATCAAGTATTTTAGTAAGAGGTTGAAACCTCGTATGCGGATGCAATTGCTTAATCATCATTGCGCCACCCTGGCCGAATTCATCGAGAAAGCTCTTACTTGTGAGCTTACTGCTAAGGAAATTACTAAGCAACAGTCTTCACCTGCTGGCAAGAAATCGAAGAATCATAATCAGTCCAAGGGTAGTCGGGCAACCTTCAAGAAGCCTCGTACGGGTTCTACTTTTTCTGAGTGACCTCCTATGATGCCTAAACCTGCGGAATCTCAGTCCCGAGTAGCCATTTCGGCCATCACATGTTTCAACTATGGAGAATACGGCCATTACATCACTAAGTGTCTGAAACATACTATCACGTGCAACGTCTGTGGGATTACCGGGCATAAGGCCCGTTTCTAACGAAGATATTCGAAACCTACTCCGACGGCGTTGGAGAACCCGAAGCAGTCAGCTATTCAGAATTAGTTTACTCAGTCAGTGTCGTTTAAGACGACGGGAGCAAATAAAGGCGAAGCCCATACTTATCAGACAGGAGCATCCGGTTCAGGGGCTGGGAAGCCCCGAATTTATGATATGAAGAGGACCGGAGATTCGAAGGCCCGAATGATCTCAGGTACACTCGAAATTTTATCTCAACCTGTGTGTACCCTTTTTGATACTAGCGCATTGCATTCATTCATTTTCGAGTCATGTTTGCGTAGACTACACCTGGATAGTGCTACTAGTTGTGAACCTTATATCATTGGTCTATCAGACGGTAGAATAATTATCGAAAATCATGAAGTTAAGAACTGTCCGATTCAGCTTAATGGCCGTGAATGGCTGGTAGACCTAATCATGGTGGACTTACCTAAGGACGATGTAATTTTGGGTATTGATTGGATGGATCGTCATGATGCCATCCTTAGTGTCCGTAAGCGTATGGTCACTATCATTTCAGACGATGGAGTCGAGTGTGTGTTTCAGGGGGTAACCCCAACCATTCCGGAAGAGTTATTAATATGATGAAAGCAGTGAAGTTACTTAATCAGGGGTGTGTCAGTTATTGGTGCTATACGACAAAGACCGAGAAATCATCAGTGATGTTGGCGGATATCCCTGTAGTGAGAGACTACGCCGATGTGTTTCCAGACGAGTTACCAGGTTTACCTCCGCAGAGAGATGTTCAATTCACGATAGAGTTGGAGTCTGGTACGTCCCCAATATCGAAAGAACTGTATCGTATGGCCCCAACCGAAATGCAGGAGCTGAAGAATAAACTGGAGGAATTGACCGAGAAAGGTTATATCCGACCGAGTGCATCCCCGTGGGGAGCACCAGTGTTATTTGTCAAGAAGAAGGATGGTTCCTTTCGCTTGTGTATTGATTATCGAGAGCTGAGCAGAGTGATGATCAAGAATAAATATCCCCTACCCCGCATCGATGATCTCTTAGATCAACTTCAGGGAGCTTCAGTATTTTCCAAGATCGATTTAAGATCTGGGTATCATCAGTTGCGAATTCGAGAGTCGTATATCTCAAGGATGGCATTTCGAACATGCTATGGGCACTACGAGTTTGTAGTGATGCCGTTTGGGTTAACTAATGCGCCTGCAGTATTCATGGAGTTAATGAATCGAGTTTTCATCGACTATTTGGATCAGTTTGTGGTTGTTTTCATAGATGACATTTTGATTTATTCTCGTGACCAAGAGGAGCACGAACTTCACCTTCATTAGGTCCTCGACATGTTGAGACGAGAGCAACTCTATGGAAAAATTTCCAAATGCGAGTTCTAGATGTCCGAGTTGACGTTTCTCGGACATGTAATTTCATCAGACGGGGTTCGTGTCGACCCTCAGAAGACGGAGGCTATCCGAGATTGACAACCTCCGAATAATGTTAAGGAAATCCGAAGTTTTCTCTGATTAGCAGGCTATTACTAGCGATTTGTGGAAGGATATTTTAAAATCGCTCAACCGATGACGAGCCTTTTGCGGAAGGATAAGAAATACACGTGGTCCGACGTGTGTCAGCAGAGTTTTGAGGAACTCAAGAGCCGTTTAATTTCAGTGCCTGTCCTTTCATTACCACAAGGGATGGAAGGATTCGTGGTTTATAGTGACGCATCCGGACACGGTCTTGGATGTGTATTAATGCAGAACGGTAAAGTGATTGCCTATGCTTTGCGGCAACTGAGGCCTTATGAGGTCAATTATCCAACCCACGACATGGAGTGTTGGGAAAATAATACCCTGTATCAAATTTGTTGGATAAACCCTGTATCGATACTGCCCTGTATTGATAGCAGTGTCAGTATGTTTTGACAATAAGCCAATCCTCAATACAGTAAGGAAACTGTATCGATAAGCTGAAGTATTAAGTTATGTCAAAAGACCTCTCATAGTTCCAGCTTATAGTGGAACCTTTCAGTACAGCAAAGAAGTCTCAAGAAGACTAAGTATGGAAGCTGTCTCGAATTATCAAATCAGTGATCCTTCCATACATCTCTCAACAGGACAAAGAAGGAATCTTCAGTTCCCACTAGAAGTCAAGTCCCGTTGATAAAGAAGTATTTAAATACTAAAGGATAAAGTATTTAAATACTGCAAGTCAGAAATATCTTCAAATCCCGCAAAATCTAGATCGTGTTTTTCATCCCATTGGAATAGAATCTTGCTCAACGGATTTATCTCAACGGATATATATTTCACAGACTATATATATATATCTCCAGAGTTTGAAGATTGAAGACTACTGATCTACTGAACTACTGAAACTGGACGACTGAACGATCAAGCTTACAAAGAAATATTCAGAGCAAAACATATCTCAAGCTTACTGCAACTCAGATAAAAGAGATATACAGTGCTCAACAACTTGAACAACACATCATTAGCTAGAAGCTCAGAAAAGTCAAAGTTGTTGTTCATACCCTGTTCTATCCTTGAACAAACCCAGATCAGCCCTATGTGGACTGAGGAAGACGAAGCTTCATAACTATGTGTGAAGAAGCCAGTCAAAGCATTAGCTCAAACCAATCTGTGTGAACGGTTGAAGCTAAGATCTTTATATCAATCTGTGTGAACGATATATTGATTGTATGTTGTTATAATTATGTAGTTGTGTACGCAGTAATTATAATAAACTTTTTACTCCTGTGTGGAAGACCAGTGGACGTAGAGGGGTTTACCTCAAACCACTTTAAATATTGTGTTATTTACCTTCAGTTTTTACTGTTTTAATTACTGTGATTATTTAAGTATACACTGCACATCTAGTTGTTGTATCCACAGCAACCTACTGTATTTAAGACTTCCGCTACGCACTCAAATTTAAAAACAATACAGCTTGTTGTTTAAACGCTTTCCAAGCTGTATCCAGTATACTTAGTGGCCAACATGGAGCTAGTGGCCGTGGTATTCGCATTGAAGATTAGGCGTCATTATCTTTATGGCGTCACTTATCAGATTTTCACCGATTATAAGAGTTTGAAGTATATATTTACTCAGAATGAGTTAAACATGCGACAGAGACGGTGATTGGAACTAATTAAAGATTATGATATTGAGATACAATACCACCTGGGTAAGGCGAACGTCATTGCTGACGCCTTGAGTCGTAAGTCCGTTCAGGAGCAAATGCTTGCTCGTTTGACTACTCAGAAGGAACTTCAACAGAAATTACTAAGGCCTGAGATCAAAGTCTGGTTACAATGAGTGCAAGGGCAACTTTGTATGTTAGAGATTTCATCGCCACTGGAAGAGGCGGTCAGAACGAAACAGGATTCAGGAGAAAGCCCCTGGATTCGTGGTCCACGAGGATGGACTTTTGCTATTTAAGAACCGGTTATGCATTCCAACGGACAAGGAGTTGAAAAGCTCTATTTTGAGAGAAGCTCATGCTACCCCTTATTCCATTCATCCGGGGTCTAGCAAAATGGACAAAGACTTGAAACAAAATTATTGGTGGAGTAATATGAAGCGAGAAGTCACAGAATTTGTTTTGAGATGTTTGACCTGTCAGAAAGTCAAGATAGAACATCAGTGATCGGCAGGTATGCTTAAACCGCTCCCAATTCCAGAGCGGAAGTGGGAGAATATTTCAATGGAATTCATCACGAGTTTGCCAACAAGTCGTCGTGGCATGAATATAATTTGGGTAATTGTGGACCGTTTAACTAAGTCAGCTCATTTTCTTGAGATTAAGGATACATGGGGTCCCGAGAAACTTGCCCAGTTGTTCATTAAAGAGATCGTGAGATTGCACGATAACCCTAAGAGTATCGTTTCTGATCGTGACGGGCGATTCGTGTCACATTTTTGGAAATTCGTTCATCGTGCCATGGGAACTCAGCTAAATTTCAGCACAGCTTTTCATCTTGAATCAGACGGACAATCAGAGCGAATTATTCAGACATTGGAGGACATGTTGAGGGCATGTGTTCTCGATTGGAAAGATGATTGGGAAGCCCAACTACCGTTGATTGAGGTCACATACAATAACTGTTGGCATGCTTCGATTAAGATAGCACCTTATGAGGCCTTATACGGTCATCTTTGTCGATCCCCCTTATATTGGGATGACTTATCAGAATCAATCAGCACTGAGCCCGATATGCTCATAGCCGCCCGCGAGAAGGTATCTTTGATCAGGAGTGGTTTGTTGACCGCTCATAGTCGACAAAAATCATATGCAGATAATCGTCGTCGACCATTAGAATTCGAAGCAGGTGAACACGTTTTGGTCAAGGTATCCCTGAGTCGAGGTATTTTCCATTTCGGGAAGAGAGGAAAGTTGAGTCCGAGATTCATTGGACCATTTGAGATTTTGGATCGAGTAGGCAGTCTGTCTTATCGATTGGCTTTACCTCCAACTTTGAGCCAATACAAGTAGTCTTATAGATCGGGTCGGCGATTCCTGTACATACAGTTGAGGAACAAGGCGATTCCTTTGGTAAAGATTCAGTGGTCTAGACACGAAGTCGAAGAGGCTACTTGGGAAACCGAGGATAGTATGTTGGAGAGTTATCCCGAATTGTTTGACCCTTAGTTTCGAGAACGAAACTCTTTTTATGAGGGGGAGTATGTAATACCCGGTTATGAATTCATTTATTATCATTCAGTAATTTTCACTCAGTCATTTTCACTCATTAATGATCATTCATCATTCCTTTCCATTCGACTGCATTTCATCATGTTTGGTAGATTTGTATTGGAAGTACTGTTTATTGCATGTTACTGTACTTAATCATACTCATGCAAGTGTTGTATGTCGGATCATTCATCATTCGTAACGAGAAGATGGAGTTGACGTATTATTTGTAGTTCCAGCAGTTAGTTACGGCCGTAACTTACTTTGTATTACGGCCGTAACATACGTTCGTGATTTTGTGTTTTTGTTTGAAGACGAGATACGGCCGTAAGAAGGGGCAGGATACGGCCGTAACATGCGTACGTTGGTTTAAGGACGTTTTTGACGAAGCCAACTTACGGCCGTAAGTCTTACAGGATACGGTCATAAGAAATGTTTTTGGCATTCTGGGTGTTGTCAACGAAGGGGAGTTACGGCCGTAAAGGTAGCCTGGTTACAGTCGTAAGCCAAGAAGTTTGGTCAGGATAGTTTTTTCGACGAGGCGTGGTTACGCCCGTAAGGGAATTTGGTTACGGCCGTAAGGTAGTTGACTTGGATTGGTTACGACCGTAAGATGGGAGAGTTATAGTCGTGACTCTGTGCTGTATTTAAAGTTTTGGTCGGGTCTTTTGCCTTCATTTTCTTCATTTCTTCACTTGGTTCCGAGCGGGAGGTTCTTAAGAGATTTTTCATCATCCAAACAATTTTGTGTTCGTGTTCTAATCACTTATTTTCGATTGTGGAGCTTGGGAAGGTCGATTAAACACGAGTTTGACGGATCAAAGAGTTTGGATCTTCAAAGGTATTTTCTTCAAAACCTAAGATTTTGATGTTGAGATGGAGCATGATGTTTTGGGTGTTGTAATCATGATATATGAAGAGTTATACATATGGTTATGAGTTTCTACAAACTATCTTTGGATTATTGAGGAATTGTTCAAGAACACTTTGAATGTGGGTTTTGGAATTGGGGGTTTCGATTAGATGTCATTGAAATCTCGATTTGTGTATTCCTTTTGGATTATTATTTGTATTGAGGATTTTTTGTTGGATGGAATCACTCATTGGAGGCTTGATATCGATATAATTGAGTTTGGTTATAAGCAATTGAAGATTGTTTACAACGTGTTTGTTAAAATGCCCCAATGAGTTCGGGCTTGTTGTATCGACTACTTGAGTTGGTTATGATCATAATTGATACGTTTATTAAGCATGTTATTGGTAATTGTGTTATTCAAGGTTGTTCGAGCGACCGATAATTCCATTAGGGACATTTGTTTGAGGAAGGACATTTCATCACCGGATTTGAGGCAAGTTAATTCTTGCTCAGTTAAAAAGATAATCATTCCTTTCGTTGTTGTTCATTCATACATATAATTCATTCATCGTATATCAATCATGTTGAGACTTGTAATTATCAAACTAATCATTCAATCCACGAGGAACGACAGTTCCAACCATTTCATTGAGCTATCACTCATTGCGTTATTAATTCACCCCGGTGAGTCACTCTTGGCCTTGTCGGATTTCTATTCATTATCATTCATTGCGGTCGCTTTTTTTCTTGTGATCTTCCGGGATTGTATTGCATTCCGGGTGGTATACGTGTGGAATTTTTAGTCGGGCACACTATAGTCATGTGTTTATGCGGGTAATCTGGGCACATTGGACTGTGCACACGGTAGTGTTCCTCCATGAGACTTATTAGGCCAAGGGCGTGTATATATGCGGATTTCCGAACACTCGGCTACTTGTGCACTTGCACGTACCACCTCGGGCATGCTATGATGCCCCTCTTTCAGCCCTCATTTCATAACTAAGACATGTGATTATTGTATCTGTTCAACTCTTGAGAATTGTTATTTTGTGTAACTGACCCCGTTGGGGATGTTGTTTCTAGGTCATGGCAAGGCAAAGGCACGGGAAGAGAACGTTGACGGTGAGGAGTCCCAGTGATACTAGTAGGGGGGCCCAGTCCTTTCAGTTATTCATGTTTCTTCATATGTATTTTCCACTGCAGTTTCCGTTTGGATTTTCATTTCATTCAGTATTGTATATTTCATCTTCATATGAGATATATATGTATTTTGTATTCCTGTGTGTGTTGTACTTGAAACTCCTCATCAGAGTAATTGGTAATATAATGTGGTTCGGTACTACAGTTATATTATTTAAATCATTATTTTTCATTCGCCTGGTGGGTCCTAGTTGGGGGTCCACGGCAATGTAATAGCCGCCTAGTTTGGGGTGTTACAAGCAGCCCATGAGAAGATCGCTCGGATTAAGAATCATTTGTTAACGGCTCAGAGCCGACAGAAATCTTATGCAGACAACTGTCGACGACCGCTCGAGTTCGAGGTTGGTGATCATGTGCTAGTTAAAGTGTCTCCTACTCGAGGTGCTTTTCATTTTGGGTTGAGAGTCAAGCTGAGTCCGAGGTATATTGGAACGTTTGAGATTTTGGAACGTGTAGGCAATCTAGCCTATCGTCTGGCGTTACCACCAGCTTTGAGTCGGATTCATAACATGTTTCATATTTCCCAGGTGAAGTATGTTGCTGATCCGAGCCACATACTTCAGTTCGAGGAGATTAAGTTAACCGATGATCATTCTTACGAGGAGCGTCCCATGCATAAACTCGAGAGGAGGGTTAAACAACTGAGGAACAAGGCGATTCCCCTACTGAAGGTTCAGTTGTCACGACACGGAGTCGAGGAGGCTACGTGGGAGACCGAGGATAACATGCGGGAGAGATATCCCAAGTTGTTTACCCATTAGTTTCGAGGACGAAACTCCTTTAAGGGGGAGTATGTAATATCCGATTGTATTTTTTTAATTACTGTTGTATTACCAGGATAAATTGAGTATCGTTGGATCAGGTTGCATTTAGTATAATAATTATTGATGTTGAGATATATCAGAATCGAATTAATTGTTATTGTCATTCGTACGGTGTTCGATTGTTAGTCTTTTTTTGCTAGGTCGTTAGTGCTTAACGTACGCTATTGCTCTAACGTAACATACGCTATTTCCCTGGCCTTACGTACGTAATATATGGGAGCTTACGTACATAATGAAGAGAATCTGATCCAATCTCAACTTTCAGTATGGGGGGCCATGCAGGATAGGGATATTTGGCCTTTCGAGGCAGCCAAGTCAACGTACATTACGTACGTTATGCTTGTACTATAACGTACGTAATGGAGTATGTTTGAGGAAGTATCCTCTGGAGGCTTACTACGTATGTAGCAACATATGTTTTAGCGTACATAAAGATGCTAATGTATGTTAACTGTCTTCCATAACGTACGTAATGGAAGTGCAGTTTATAAAAAGACAAGTATTGTCTTTCATTTTGCACGATCCAAACTTGATAATTCCTCCAAGTTATCATCCCTCTACCTTCCTAGAATGATATAATCCTCTTCCATGTTGTCTTTGAGCCTTGCATCTTGGATTGGAGCTTAGTGTTTGGAAGTTTGGAGTGCATTTTTGTAGTTTTGGTGGTTTGTTCTTCATTTCTTGATGTATGTTGTACAATCTTACTCTATTTTCGTAGCAATGATGATATTAATATGGAATACTACACATAGTGTTGATCTGATCAAGTAAAACATGATTGTAGTTAAGATTTTGAACACTTATTGGAGAATATAGTAATTAAGGTTTAAAACGAGAAGGTCCTTGATGTTTACATGATAATAATCATGTTAGAAGAATCATACTCAGTTTGCTCGACTGATTTGTAATATCCGTACCTTTTCCATTTTTAGCAGTTTCCATTTTTGGTGTATGTCTATTTTTTATCGACTCGCTTGTAACCGTTTCGACATTTTGAACCTACTTTATTCTTGGAGTTTTTCCGTTTGGACGAGTTTTGGAGATGTTTTTACGTAATTCCATTCTAAGTTATGTTTTGCCGTATGAACGTTCGATTCTCGTGAAACTCATTCATTTTCGTTGTTTCTTTGTTTACACGAGTCCATATGGTTGAGTTATTCATGTTGTGACTTTCGTTTGTCAATCCGACGTTGTATCATGATTTTCGGACACTTGGGCCATTTTTGTAATTTCCTATAAGTTAGGGAATTTCATCTTTGTTGTTGTATTTTTGATTCCCGAGTAGTTGGAATTGTATTTTCTTGTAACGGTTAGATTCTTCATCGTGAATAATTCGTAACTATATTTTTGGTTCGATAGCAGGTTTGGGTTTCGGAGTCGTCCGGAACCGTTTGAAAAGAATTTGCCCAAAGCTGGCATCGATGAAGTTACGGCCGTAACACCCCATCTGTTACGGCCGTAATATGGCCATTGTTACGGCCGTAATGTATCACTTGTTATGGCCGTAACAGCCAACTGTTTTAAGAACAGCGGGCAGAGGTCAACACCTCATTTCTCACCTTCTCTTCGTTTTTCTTTCGTTGGGCGACACCAATACACCTCCAAGGTGATTTCTTCCACTTCTCGTCCATGTATTATTCATTTTACATCACCGTAGAGTCGGACTATCGTATTATCATCAACGTAATCATATTCCACCGTCCGAATCCGAGGTAATTTCGTCTAGAACCCTAACTTGTAAATTTTGGGGGGGTTTCTGGGTTTTGCTTGTTAGACTCGAATTGTTCAAGTATGTTGTGATATTCCTTACCGATTGCTGTTATTGGATAATTCCCAATCCGATTTTGTCGAGTTTAATCCGTGAATTGTTGATTCGGGGAGGTTTTGCGTAAACCGTCACCGGTATCAATTGATGATATATTGCCGTAGCTTGTAACCGGGGTTATGGGCATTTTCCATTCGATTATTGTTGTCCGTTAGGACTGAGATATGTTGATCCTTCATTTAGGAACCATCGTTTTCCATATGGATCGTTCGTAGTCGTTATTCATTTCCGATTCTTCGAAGATGTCTCAAAGGCAAGTACTTTACATTTGTTTACGCGTTCTAGTATTTGAATTATGGCTTTTCGTGGTTGTATGGATAGATATGGGTATGTTCATCTAGGGACGGTCCGACAGGGCCTCTAGGGGTACGTTGTCGTGAGTTGCATATCGCGAACTATGGTTAACCACCCAGGGATGTCCGACGGGGCTCTGCGGGGTACGGTGGCCGTGAGTCTCGTACCAAGGTTAACTTTGAAATGTTTTGTTGGAGAAATGTATTTTGTGCTTGTGCACCGTTAATATTCTGGAATATAATTGATTTCAAAAACGATTTTTGGCGCATATTTTCATCTGATTAGAATGGTAGTTCAAATGGATTGTACTTGCACTAGCAGTTGTCGCTAACCCCTTAAATGGGGGAAATACTTTTGTATTTCAGGTACAGGTCAAGGAAGGAAGCGAGCATGCGAGCCGTACGAGGATGATGGGCAGGCATGATTCTGTTCAGTGGTTACTTATTGGTGTTTTGTTTCGGATTTATTTATTATGTCATTTGGTTAAGTACTCGAGTACTCTTTATTGAATTTATTAAGGTTGTGTACCCGTTTTGGGGAATGGATTTGATGTCAGATTAAATTGTCTAATTTCTGTCTTTGGTCTGGATGTCGTAGATTGTGAAATTGCTGATTGTATGTCCTTGTCGAGTGTCATTTTGATACGTGAGCCTGGTGGATTCCACAGTGTGGGGTCCACGGCGCTGTAATATACCCTCATCATCTTGGGGGTGTTACATGATTAACATTGTTGGGAGGATGATGATCATAGGTTTCGATATAATTATGTTAAACTCGGTGGATTGAAGACATAGGTTAGGTTAAAACATCATGTTAGGTATTAACCAATACCTTGGGAAGAACTTGATGAGTATTGAAGAATAGGGTGATGTTTTTAAGGTTTCAGAAATCCTCAATGATATAACTATGTTTTGAGATGGCTTAGAAAATTCTTTAGGAGATAATAATGAATTATAAAGAACACAAATATAACCTTTATATATTCAAGTTAATCGAATGTTTTGATGACTTAAGAATGTGTTAATCATCGTATTCATAGGTTGATAGTGTTCTTGGTAAGATTATGATGATTAATGATGACAATCCATAATATAATGAGTGGTCGAATTCAATAACGATAATCCTTGTGTAATGGATGATGTAAATATTGGAGAACCTTAAGAACTTGGTAAATCTGATTCTTAAAGATGAACTTGGTGTATTGAAATTCATTAATGAAACTATAGAATGTTCATTGGGATAGGATGGACTATTCGAGTAATATCTCAGGTGTCGTTTCCTATGAATCGATATCATTATTATAGAATGTATTGTTGAATGAAAACATTTCATTCAAGTTTGCTTGTTCGAGTGAGTATTATTAGTCGGGGATACCGTCCGGTCGTTTGTTCGAAGAAGTACTATTTGTCTACGGAATTGAGGCAAGTTATCTTGCTTGGTTATAATGATGATTGAATTCTTGTGAACGTTATACGTTTCGTGTATATGAAATGCTTTATGAATCTATGATTCGTAATATAATATTGTTCTTGATCATAGTACCATCTCATTGTGGGATGTTACTCCCAAGTTCATCACCTTTGTCTCGTTGGTCTCATTGATCACTATTGTCACTTCGGTGAGTTTCTTGATTCTTGATTGAATGTGTAATTTATTGAGTTTCGTTGTCATATTGTATCGTGACATATCTGGAATCATATATGTGTGCCGATTGGTTATGTGTAGGATTTTTAGCCAGGCACATATGGTCGTACGTTGATGTTTCCGTATTGGACTGTGCACACGAGACGTAGTTCGTGAGGCTAATTAGGTACATTGTCTCACATATATCCTGGATTCCGTATATAGGGTGGACATGTGCATGGACACATTTCCAGATCGGGCATACTGTGATGTCCGTCTTGATCCATGTTGATTGGTCGTTCATATTCCATGTATGATTGGTTATGTCTGACGGTTTGCGACTAGTTGTTCATACGCCCAAGGGGTATGTTCAATAGTTGGGTTGTTTCCTTGAGATCCTATATATATGAATTGTATAATGTCTTGAGAATTATTATCATGTATATCTGACCCTGTGGTTTGGAGCGAAATACTTATGTTGTATTTTAGGTCGAGGCAAAGGCAAGGCACGGGAAGAGCACAGTGACCGCGAAGGGTTTGAAGGATACTAGTTCGGGGGCCCAAGTCTTTTGTTGTCCGGTTATGCTTACACCGTGTGCTGTTACTTTCCGCTTCATTTAGATTATTGTCAATTTTACTATTATTTTAAGTATACTCCATCTTCATATGGTTATACTAGTATTTGGATCATGTGTACTCTGAGCTAATAGGCGTACTATTGTAGACTCCTAATCGGAGTAATGATTATTGTTTTGTGATTCGGTATCACGGTAATATTATGTTTAAAACGTATTTTGGTATCGCGTGGTGGGTCCCAGTGTGGGGTCCACGGCACTGTAATGGCCGCCGTATTCGGGGTGTTACAGTTATTTGGAGAGTTAAGCATGTTTTAAATGAGAAAGAAAACCCTCCTAAAGATGATTAAAAAAGTGAAGGAAAAGTTTGACAAATATTTGGGAAGTTGTAATCTTTTGATGGCCATTGGAGCAGTTCCTGATGGCCACATCTAAAAAGTGTCTTTTCGTTCTGTGGAAAGAATACCGAACTTCTAGAATTGATAGACACCGCTATATATATATATATTGTAACACCCCCGAGATATTCAAGGTATATTACAGTGCCATGGACCCCTACATGGGATCCACCAGGCTAAACACAATTTACCACAATAAAAATACACATCATCAAATTGAAAATCAAATCACGCGCCCGGTACAACCGGTGGAATAATCAACAATGGCAAACATAAATAACTTGATGAATACAAACCATAATCCGAAGAGAAAAGCCTAAGTACTCGCGAGTACAATCTATAAGTTTCAAAAGTGGACAACAACCCTATCGAATGAAATAACGAAAATAAAAGGACTCAAATGCATATGTCAACAATCCTGGTCAACATCCTCATACTGTCCCAGCGCTCGCTCGTCCGGATGATCATAACCTGAAATCCATAACAAGAATTTCTCCACAACGGGTCCCCAAAGGGGTTAGAAATTACGCTAGTACAAGTAATCAAGGCAAACCAATCGCTTACACATTTCATAGTACATGCACCAATATCATTTCAAAAACCAAAACCAAACATGTCTTTTCCGGAAACAAACAATCAATCGATTTGCCGTGGGAACAGGTCTATACCATTGATCCCGCTCTGTGGCCCTTAAGGACCCTCCCGAGCTGGCCATATTATAAAATAAATCACGCACACACATCGCCGTGGGAACAGGGCTATACCATTGATCCCGCTCTGTGGCCCCTAAGGACCCTCCCGAGATGGCTAGCGAACAAACTCGTGAATCCAGGGCTATACCATTGGATTCCCTCCGTGGCCCCGTCGGACCCTCCCGAGGTGAGTAAAGCACACACAAAATACATCACTATTACATGTTAAGCATAAAGGTTTCCAAAATACTTGCCTTGAATAATAGACGATGCAACGAATGGAAGGAAAAATACCGACGACCGTTAGGAGCCGATAATCACGAACCTAACGATACGAAGAACACAATCACAACCAATTCTAAACGAATACGGAATTGGAAAATACCCAAAAACCCGCCTACGATTTATGTGTATTCGTATCAAAACAACGACGAGGGCGGATCGCAACCAAACCCTCTCGCTTATGAAATATAACGAAATACACCATGAGCTCGTAGGAGAACAAGAACACTAACGAGATTAATCATAATCATCAAGGATTAATCAACAACACGGAGCAAAACGAACAATATAACTGAAATCCCCCAAATCCCCCAAGGTAGGGTTATAAGAGATTTTACCTTGGTTCGAAGATGAACGATGGATGATTAGTGATAGGTGGATGATATGATACTTGAATATACCCTTACAATGGAGCTTGGATCAAAATCGGACGAACCCTAGCCTCTGTCGTCGCTCCCGTCGAGAAGAGAAAAGAGAGATGTGAGAAATGAGGAAAAAATGGGCCGCTGCCACTTTATATACTGGCAGGTGTTACAGTCGTAACACACCCAACATACAGCCGTAACATAGGAACATTACGGCCGTAACCTGACTCTCTTACGGCCGTAACTGGCCTATGGAGAGAAACTGGGCAATTTGACGAATGACACATACGACCGTATCAAGAACACCATTACGGCCGTATCAATACTTACGGCCGTAACTCAAACATGATACGCCCGTAACTCAGAACTAGACCAGGAGGCAAGAAACGAAGCCTTGTTACGGCCGTAAAAAGGAATGCCTACGGCCGTAACTCACTAATATTACGGCCGTAATGAAGCTGGCTTACGGCCGTAACACAGCCTGGGACACCAAACAGTCCAGGACTGAAGTAACTACTCGACGAGAATTGATCGAAAAAGTACCAAGGCGTAACAACGACCAATGGATACAATCACCACGGATTTGAGTCAGAAACCAAAACGTTACGATGAAGCGTGATTCCGAATGCCCGAAGGCTCAGGAACAACAAAGATAACAAGAATACCCTAAACTTAGGGAAATTAGGAAATGGCCCAAACGTCCAAAAAACGCGATACGACGTCGGATTAACAAACTGAAACTCACAACACGAACAACTCAACTATATGAACTCGTGCAACCAAAGAAATTACAAAAGCGAACGGGTTATACGAGAATCGAACGTCCATGCCATAATACATAACATAAAACAGAATAATATCAAAACATCACCGAAGATCGTCCAAATGGAGAAACTCCAAGAATAACATAGATTCAAAATGTCGACATGGTTACAAGCGAGCTACTAAAAATGAAAATACACCAAAACGGGAATATCGGATAAAGAAGAAAAAAAATGCGGATATTACATTCTACCCCTCTAGAAATAAGTTTCGTCCCGAAATTAAAAAACAAACAACTCGGGGTACCTAGCACGCATGTTATCCTCGGTTTCCCAAGTTGCCTCCTCAACACCATGTCTTGACCACTGCACCTTGACCAAAGGGATGGTCTTATGCCTTAGTCGTTTATCACGGTACTCCAAAATCTTCAAAGGACGCTCCTCAAAAGTAATATCCTCGGTGACATCAATCTCACCATAATCTATGATATGACTAGGATCCGGAACATATTTCCTCAGCTGGGAAACATGGAAAACGCTATGCACGCGACTCAAGGCCGGAGGTAACGCCAAGCGGTATGCTAACTCACCGACTCTTTCGAGAATCTCGAAGGGTCCAATAAATCTTGGACTCAACTTCCCCTTTTTCCCGAAACGGAAAACTCCCCTCGTCGGCGACACCTTCAGTAAAACGTGGTCTCCCACCTCGAATTCCAAAGGTCGACGACGGACATCGGCATATGACTTTTGTCGACTCTGGGCAGTCAACATCCGGTCTCTAATTAATTCTATCTTCCGCCTCATCTCTAAAACGACATCTGGCTCGGTCCCGACCAAATCGGACGTCTCATTCCAACAAATCGGCGATCGACAACGCCGCCCATAAAGTGTCTCGTACGGTGCCATCCGAATCGACGCGTGCCAACTATTGTTGTACGTGAATTCGATCAATGGCAAATGTTCCACCCAGTCATTGCTCCAATCGAGAGCACAAGCACGCAACATATCCTCGAATGTCTGGATAGTGCGTTCCGACTGTCCATCTGACTGAGGATGAAAAGAGGTACTCAAACGCAAACGAGTACCCAACGCCTCATGCACCGCCTGCCAAAAATGCGATACAAAACGGCCATCGCGATCCGAAACAATAGACTTCGGAGTACCGTGAAGCCTCACAATCTGCGCGATAAACACACGAGCCAACTTCTCCGGGCCCCAAGTGTCTTTGATGCCCAGAAAATGTACCGACTTGGTCAGACGATCAACAATCACCCATACCATATTCATGCCCGATCTCGATCTCGGCAAACTCATAATGAAGTCCATCGATATGTCTTCCCATTTCTATTAGGAGCAGTGAAGTGCAATAACCATTTGGTCGGCGATGCTCGATTTTGACCTGCTGGCAAGTCAAACATCTCGCTACAAACTGTGCGACCTCCTCCTTCATATCATTCCACCAGAAATTCCTTCTCAGGTCCTTGTACATCTTACTCGAACCAGGATGAACGGAGTAAGGTGTAGCATGGGCCTCACGTAAAATACTCTGTCTCAACTCTGAGTCGTTCGGTACACAAAGCCGACTCTGGAGTCTCAAAACACCATCCTCGTGAATTACGAACCCAGGAGACTTTCCTTTAAGAACATTCTCTCGGATTTGAGTAATCATCGGTTCCTCCAACTGCTTGAGCTTAATTTCTTCGATCAAAGACGACGAAATCTCCAAAGCACAAAGCTGCCCGACAGCTCCAGGCAACAAAACCTCAACATCTAACTCGATCAAAACTCGTCGAAGCTCAGACTGAGACGTAAGGATCTCAAGCGTTCGCAACGCAACCGGTTTCCGACTCAAGACGTCGGCCACGACGTTCGCCTTGCCCGGATGATCAAGGATTTCAAGGTCATAATCCTTAATCAACTCTAACCACCTCCTCTGCCTCATATTCAACTCCCGCTGAGTAAATATGTATTTTAGACTTTTATGATCGGTAAAAATATGACATGAAGAGCCGAAAAGATAGTGACGCCAAATCTTGAGCGCAAAAACGACTGCCGCTAACTCCAAATCATGAGTAGGATAGTTTAGCTCATATGGCCTCAACTGTCTCGATGCAAAAGCAATAGTCTTGCCGTGCTGCATCAACACGCACCCAAGACCCTGACCCGAAGCATCACTATAAACGACAAAACCCTCATTGCCACATGGCAACGCCAAAATCGGGGCTGAAGTCAATCGCCTCTTCAGCTCCTCAAAACTCGACTGCCTCTCGTCATTCCAGACGAACTTCTCGGATTTCTGGAGCAACTGTGTAAGTGGACGAGCTAGTTTCGAGAAACCCTCGATGAACCTACGGTAGTAGCTAGCTAAACCCAAGAAACTACGGATCTCCTTCACATTCTTGGGCGGCGCCCAATCCAACACTGCCTCGATCTTCTGCGGATCCACACGAACCCCCTCGGCTGAAATCAGGTGACCTAAAAACATCACTTCCTTCAGTCAGAACTCACATTTCGAGAACTTCGCATAGAGTTGCTCGGTCCTCAAAATGTCTAACACTATTCGCAAATGATGGGCATGCTCTTCCTCGTTCCTCGAATAAATAAGAATATCGTCAATGAAGACGACGACACATTTATCCAAATACTTGATAAAGACTTTGTTCATCAACTGCATGAACACCGCCGGCACATTAGTTAACCCGAAAGGCATAACTACAAACTCATAATGTTCGTATCTCGTCCGAAAAGCTGTTTTCGGCATATCGGACTCCCTCACCCGGAGCTGATAGTACTCCGATCTCAAATCAATCTTCGAGAATACCGTCGTTCCCTGCAACTGATCGAACAAGTCATCAATCCTCGGCAAAGGATACTTGTTCTTGATGGTCACCTTGTTCAGTTCACGATAGTCGATACACAAACACAGTGAACCATCCTTGTTATGCACAAACAGGACCGGTGCGCCCCAAGGCGAGGCGCTCGGTCGAACATACCCCGACTCAAGAAGCTCACTCAACTGCTTCTTCAACTCAGCCATATCTGAAGGTGCCATGTGATACGGCGCCTTCGAAATCGGAGCCGCGCCCGGCTCTAACTCTATAGCAAACTCGACCTCACGATCCGGTGGCAATCCCGGTAACTCGTCAGGAAATACATCAGGAAACTCACTAACAACTGGAATCGATGAAAACTCGACTCCTTCATCCTCCGCCTTCAAGGCATAAAACCAATAACCAGTACACCCCTTTCGCAGGAGCCTCATCGCCTTCAAGGCGTTAATAACGAACTTCTGGTTTCCCCTCTTTCGCCCCGCGAAAGAGTGCTCGGTGCCATCATCGGCTAACATAGTGATGATTCTCGTGCGGTAATTCATGATTGCGCCATGCCGCTCGAGCCAATCATCCCCGAGAATCAAATCCTCACCCTCAATACTCACAACAATAAGATTAGAGAGCCAATCCCTCTCACAAATAAATACAGAACAGTCTCGGACCTCTCGATCGCCAACGATCCTATCACCGCTAGGAAGTTTAACGATGAAATACTCGCAAGGCGAAAAACCGTCGAGACTCAAACGACGTACACACTCCAGCAATATGAACGAATGTGTAGCACCAGAATCGAAAAGCACACTGACAGGATGATAATGGATATGAACAGTACCTGTCGCCGCAGTGGCTGATGGATCATCGGCCCTCCTCATCTCATAGATACGCGACTGGGCAGAGCCGACACTGGAAACTCCTCCCCTAGCAGGCTGACCCCGACCTCTACCTCGACCTGCACTCGGCTGAGGTTGCAGAGCAAACGAGCCCTGGTTCACACTCGGCTCCATAGGTGCTGGGCGAAAAGAACGGCGCCGCGAATCAGTCGGATCTGCTCACAAAAAGAAGCCTTATGGCCCGACTGGCCACAAGTATGACAAGTCAAATGCGGACGAGGACACTCCCGGTTCTTATGACTCGACAAGCCACAGTTAAAGCATATGAGTTCACGAACGGAGGTTCTAGCAGCACCTCGAGGACTCCCGAATCGAGCGAACCGCCGTAGGGCACTCATGATGAAATTCTCGGCCTCCACCCTTGTGACCCGAGAAATTCCCAGCGGATTCTGCTTCTTACTCTCCCGAACCGCCGCACTGGCCGTCACCGACATATCATTGGCAAGAGCTCGACTCTGATAATCCTTCAGGGTAGTGCATACAAGTCCAGACATGTAGTCCCGAATCGACAGTTTCATCCATCTGGAAAAGTGAAAAATTTTGTCGCTCTCCTCGACAACTTGGGTCTTCACATAACCCAACTCCTTGTTGAAATCGGCAATAGCTTGGGATACGGGAATATCCCGTGGTTGGGCATCATAGAAAGCATGGACTCGAGCCTGTCTAACCGGCCATGGGCGATATTCAGTCTCCATCAATCCCTGAAATTCGGCCCACGAAGCAACATGGTCTTTGGGCCCAACGGCCTCCCACCAATCCGTAGCGTCCCCAGTGAGAAAGTACTGGGCGATAGGGACCTTGCGGTCCTCGGGACAGTTGGTGGCGACGAAGACTTTAGATATCTCCTTGACCCACCCCTCCCAGCCGATCGAGTCTGATGCTCCCGAAAACTGAGGAGGATGCATCTTGATGACATCTTGGAGCCAACGGTCTGTTCCGCCCTGATTAGCATGGGCCTGATCCGGGCTCTGAACCACCTGAGCTATAGCCGCCATTTGGTTTACCATTTGCTGCATTACGGCCGCAATACCAAGGTCGGTGCGCTCTTGAGAAGAAGCATGACTGTGACAGTCACCGGTACTGCCGGCTCCCAAAGAATGCGACGTGGCCGCCCCACCGGCTGCCCCACGTCCCCGGCCGCATCCACGACCACAACCACGACCACGACCATGGTTTCCTCCGGCATACATACTGGTGTTAAGAGATAACAGAAGTATATCGATGATGAGTAAGGGAGGAAAAGCAACTACGATTCAAGAAGCGGAAATACAATGCAAGAAACAAAAGGGCCGAATAAGAAAACTTACGAGCATTGGAAGTACCGAGATGCTGGCAGCGGTGTGACAATATGCAAAACAAAACACAACTAGACCCAAATAACCGACAAGCCTAGGTATCCATAAACCTAGGGCTCCGATACCATTTTCTGTAACACCCCCGAGATATTCAAGTTATATTACAGTGCTGTGGACCCCTACATGGGACCCACCAGGCTAAACACAATTTACCACAATAAAAATACGCATCATCAAATTGAAAATCAAATCACGCGCCCGGTACAACCGGCGGAATAATCAACAATGGCAAACATAAATAACTTAACGAATACAAACCATAATCCGAAGAGAAAGGCCTAAGTACTCGCGAGTACAATCTATAAGTTTCAAAAGTGGACAACAACCCTATCGAATGAAATAACAAAAATAAAAGGACTCAAATGCATATGTCAACGACCCTGGCCAACATCCTCGTACTGTCCCAGCACTCGCTCGTCCGGATGATCATAACCTGAAATCTATAACAAGAATTTCCCCACAACGGGTACCCAAAGGGGTTAGCAATTACGCTAGTATAAGTAATCAAGGCAAACCAATCGCTTACACATTTCATAGTACATGCACCAATATCATTTCAAAAACCAAAACCAGACATGTCTTTTCCAGAAATAAACAGTCAATCGATTTGCCGTGGGAACAGGGCTATACCATTGACCCCGTTCCGTGGCCCCTAAGGACCCTGCCGAGCTGGCCATATTATAAAACAAATCACGCACACGCATCGCCGTGGGAACAGGGCTATACCATTGATCCCGCTCCGTGGCCCCTAAGGACCCTCCCGAGCTGGCTAGCGAACAAACTCGTGAATCCAGGGCTATACCATTGGATTCCCTCCGTGGCCCCGTCGGACCCTCCCAAGGTGAGTAAAGCACACACAAAATACATCATTATTACATGTTAAGCATAAAGGTTTCCAAAATACTTGCCTTGAATAATAGACGACGCAACGAACGGAAGGAAAAACACTAACGACCGTTAGGAGCCAATAATCACGAACCTAACGATACGAAGAACACAATCACAACCAATTATAAACGAATACGGAATTGGAAAAAACCCGAAAACCCGCCTACGATTTATGTGTATTCGTATCAAAACAACGACAAGGGCGGATCGCAACCAAACCCTCTCGATTATGCAAATATCACGAAATACACCATGAGTTCGTAGGAGAACAAGAACACTTACGAGATTAATCATAATCATCAAGAATTAATCAACAACACGGAGCAAAACGAACAATATAACTGAAATCCCCCAAATCCCCCAAGATAGGGTTATAAGAGATTTTACCTTGATTCGACGATGAACGATGGATGATTAGTGATAGGTGTATGATATGATACTTGAATATGCCCTTACAATGGAGCTTGGATCAAAATCGGACGAACCCTAGCCTTTATCGTCGCTCCCGTCGCGAAGAGAAAAGAGATATGTGAGAAATGAGGAAAAAATGGGCCACTGCCAGTTTATATAATGGCAGGTATTACGGCCGTAACACACCCAACATACAGCCGTAACATAGGAACATTACGGCCGTAACCTAACTCTCTTACGGCCGTAACTGGCCTCTGGAGAGAAACTGGGCAATTTGACGAATGACACATACGGTCGTATCAAGAACACCATTACGGCCGTATCAATACTTACGGCCGTAACTCAAACATGATACGCCCGTAACTCAGAACTGGACCAGGAGGCAAGAAACGAAGCCTTGTTATGGCCGTAAAAAGGAATGCCTACGGCCGTAACTCACTAATATTACGGCCATAATGAAGCTGGCTTACGGCCGTGTTGGCCACTAAGTATACTGGATACAGTTTGGGAAATAGTTTTAACAACAAACTGTATGGATTTTAAATATGAGTGCGTAGCGGAAGTCTTAGATACAGTAGGTTGTTGTGGATACAGCAATTGAATGTATAGTGTATACTTAATTAATCACAGTAATTAAAACAGTAAAAACTGAAGGTAAATAACACAGTAATTAAAGTGGTTCGAGGTAAACCCCTCTATGTCCACTGGTCCTCCACACAGGAGTAAAAAGTTTATTATAATTACAACGTACACAACTACGTAATTATAACAACACACAATCAATATATCGTTCACACAGATTGATATAAAGATCTTAGCTTCAACCGTTCACACAGATTGGTTTTGAGCTAATGCTTAGACTTGCTTCTTCACACACAGTTCTGAAGCTTCGTCTTCTTCAATGCAAATCCTTCACACAAAGTTCCGGAAAAGCACAGATTGCTCAGTCCACACAGGGCTGTTTGTTCAAAGTATAGAACATATGGTGAACAACAACTTTGACTTTAAGAGCTTTCAGCTGATGAAGTGTTGTTCAGGATGATGAGCACTGTATATCTCTTTTGATCTGAGTTGCAGTAAGCTTTGGAGATATGTTTTGCTCTGATAATAATTCCGATAGCTTGGGTAACTGATCTTCAGCATCTTGATGTGATATATATAGTCTCTGAAATATATATCCATTGAGATGTATCCGTTGAGTGAGATTCCTTCCAACGGGATTATAACACGATCCGGATTTAGCGGGATTTGAAGATTTGTTGACTGACAGTAGTTAAATACTTTATCCTTGAGTATTTAAATACTTCTTTATTCAACGGGACTTGACTTCTGGAGATTCCTTCTTTGTCCTGTTGTGAGCTGTATGGAATATAACTGTATTGGTGATTCGAGACAGTTTCCATACTTGGTCTTTTATAAGACTACTTCAGATCTTGAAGGGCTTCACTATATCTTGATTCGAGGCGGAGTCTTGATATAGGATAATGCCTCAATACTTGATACGATTTCCTTTCTGTATTCGGATTGGCATATATGTCAAAACCTCTTATCAAATACCATTCGATACTGAGGATTGGATATCCATTTGTTTCGATCTGAGGTTCTTGTTTTCCCAACAATTTCCCCCTTTTTGACAATTTGCCAAGACTTACTTTCTTAACTTATTCAAGTCTTCTTGATGATGCCAAAACCTTCTTCATGAAGTGATCTTCTTGATGTCTTCTGGAAGATTTCTTGGTCTTTCGTCAAAAGGTCTGTCTTTCAGTAACTTAGTCTAAATAATGAACTGCTCGCCGGCGAGTTCGATACAGTTTAAGGATTTTTACAACTTAAGCTTATAATTGGCGCGCAGGCACAATCTTACAATGTATTCTAAGCTTACAACTGAAATCATGAACTGTTCGTAGACTAGTTAAATACTTTATTTTCAATCAAGTTTGTATACTTGAGATTGTTTATCAAACAATTTAAGTAATCATACATCAACACAGTAGATTACGAGTTGTAATCTTTCAAGACAAACAAACACTTTTATTGATATTAAAAATAAATTGAGTACAAGGTTTGCTGTTTCGAAGAGAAAAATTACAAATCAAAAAAAATATACAGAGATTTCAGCTCCTATCTGTAGTCCGCATGCCTCTATGGCTTTCTCCCTGGATCATTCTCCGTACCACGCCACCAGTTCTGTAGGGAATAGTTGCCTCGATCCTGGTATATAGCTCTTCCTTCATAGGATCGATCATAGGCAAGAATCCAGTCATCTGGATGGGTGATCCGATCTCCTCTTCTGTGTTTGGATTTCATCTCGATCTGGAGAGGGCGTTTTCCGTCTTCTAGCATCTTCGTAAATTTGTCTGCGGCCTCCGCTAACGTTTTATAGCTCTTGAAGATGGCGGATTCCCTGATGAGTTTGACAAAGTATCTCATCAGTTCGTTTTTCCTCCATTGCTTCACTTCATCGGCAGTAGGATGGCGGTTGGTCGGCAGACGAATCTCAAAAGGTCTCTGGAATAGATTTTGCCACGGAACATTTGGATCATGAAATTCAGGTCGGGAACCTGAAATCTTAAAACTTTGGGAGTGAGGGGCTAGCTTGTTTAACTCGGAAGTGATGCTGTCTTGAGCGGCCTCGAATTCCCTTTCTTGCTGTATCCTGATTCTCCTAGCAGCTTCTCTTGCCTCTTCCCCCTTTTTGGCTTCATCAAGACGTTCTAGGATCTCTAATGCAGCATCCTGTTTCGTCTCGATGTTAGTCATTCTCTCTACAAGGGCGGAAAGCGTCTGCAACATGTCCTTGATAGATTTGTCGTGGGCGCGCAATTGAGAGCTGTTTTCAATCATGGCACATGCGGTCTTGGCTTCAGCTATTCGTGTTTTGGTTGCTTCTTCCTTTAGGAGTTGCTCCTGCTTGTCTTCCATGATTTTCAGAGCTTGTTTGAAAACTTCTGGCAGAAGAACGAATGCCTCGACCACACGAGATACTTCATGTTGTAGAGTGGTCATCTCCTCCACAGCAGAAGTATGCATCCAATTTAATGCTTTCTCAACGGAAGACAGAGCATTCACTGCATCCTGGATGAATACAGTTTGAAGACCAAGTGCGTGCAGGCGCTCTTTCCTAGCGGCAGAAATCGGAGAATCTGGTTGAGCAAAGTCTTCAGAGTTGTTCAACCTCCTTACGTTCACGGTTGGTCGTGAAGTAAGTTGGACATCCTCAGGTACGATACCGTCCTCGAATTCCACGGTTGAAGGGGCGGGAGCAGCTTGTTCTGGTTCGGCGACAGGGGGTTGAGTGGCTTCCTGTTGCGAAGTTTCTTCAGTAGACATGGATACAGTAGGAACTGAATCCTCCTATTGTCTTTCAGTTACAACTTCTTCGGTGGCAGCAGGCTCAGGTGCCTGTTCCAAAACTGCTTCAACTTCCTCGACTGGAGGGACTGATTCCTCTTCGTCGGGAATTAACTCTTGCTATGGCGAAGGGGGATTGCTTCGAGTCGATGGCCCTTCGTCACTTTTGGGTGGAGAGGCGTCTCTAGCTTGAGCCTCTTCACGACTCATCCTCAGACCAGCTTGAAAAGCATCGTCGTCGTCGTCTGAGTCATTGTCATCGTCTTTTGGATTTGCGGGAGTGTCCTCTGACTTGTCTTTTCCTTTCCTTCTAGCGTTAGATTTCTGCAACAGATGGCTTTCAATCAGCTCCTTGCAGAAGGCATTGTCCCATCGGATCAGGGCTTCAATTTCCATTGAGTCCGTCACTTCTGAGACGAATCTTTCTTCATGGCTCCAATCGCTCCAGTTGTACAATGTTTCGTACGGAGCTAGCCTGTATCCTTTCCATGTTAGAAATCTTTCGTAAGCATGTTCAATTTGAACAGAAAGAAGGGTTTTATGAATGATGGAGTCAGGGGAGGGACTACGTACAACATCTGGAGACGCTGTAGCGAGGGATTCCTGTACAGGTATGGGATCTTGTATGGAAGTGGGACTCCTTACAGGGGATGGTGCCCTGAAGGAAGATGGATCCTGTACGGGTGTGGGATCCCGCATAGGAGAAGTAGCTGTTGGCTCCAAATGGGCAGCCGACTCGCTAAAGTCTTGTTCGTTGGCAGATGTCTCATTATCCGTCCTAGCTGCCAAAGGCTCAGGATCTACTGTCGATACAGTAGGGGACACCTCTTCTACAGGGGTTGGGCCCTAGGGTTGTTTTTCAGTGGGTTGAGCCACGGGGGAAACTTCTTCGGAGGGCTTGACAGATTTGACTTTAGAAAGCCTCCTAAGTCTCTTCTTGGGCTTCTCACCAGCAATGGGTTTCTTGTTGTGAGATCTCTTTCTTTTCTTTGAAGATTCCACTTCCTGGAACTTCAAGGACTCATCTCGTGGATTTGCGGAAACTGGCATACTTCCAGTTTTTGGATGGTTGCAGACCATAGTGGTTTGATTATACGCAGTAGGCTTGACGCCTCCTAGGTATATCCTGGAGTTATTCTTTTTAGCATCAGCGGATTGCGACAGTCCGCATTTCGTCAGGATATGGTTTAACATCAAACCAAAAGATTTCTTCTGGGTGGCCGGTTTGCACACCTCCTCTTGCATGCGCTTCAGGATTATCTGGCACCAATTGACCTTTTCACAGGTCAGAATAGCCACCATCATCCTGAACCTCAGGTTGGTACACATTTCGAATGCACCGGTTCGATTCTCAATTATCCTGCAGCAAAAATCATGAAGATATACATATGGGAGACAGAAATTTTTCTTGTGACATGTAGTCTGAACCATGTCAACAACTTTGGAGCCTGTGAACAGTCCATAAAATTTAGTGATTAGCTCTTGAGACCCAAATGTCTCAAGTTGATCCATAGTCAGGCCATCAGCGGGTAGCCTGTAGATGTTCTGGAGCAGATCGTTATCGACACATATCTCAACTCCTTGGATTGTAGCGGTGATGTCAGCAACATGACCTCCTTGGGCCAATGACAGAAAGCGTACGGCGGCGTTGAGGTAAAATTCCTCAACTAGATGAGCATCGTACTTGTCAGCAGTCTGACTTCCAAGGCGATAGAGGCCTTGTTGACGAAGCCGAGTTATGATGTACTCCATGGGTTCTGCGTCGTTGGTTTCAGACAGAATGCGCTCAATGATAACAGATCTTGAAAAGATCCGGCCATCAATGATGTTAGCAGTTTTCTTCAAAGCAGGAGAAGAAGTTTGTCCAGCCATTTGATGATTTCTTAAGAAAAAGTGCAAGAAAATAACCGAAATATGCAGTAAAATGCAGAAAAGTATGTAGGCTATTTTTGCTTGAGAACTCTTGAATTTGCAGAAAGCGTAAAGAGTCTCTAATGGCAGATTCAGTCCTTTTATAGTTGGGCGGCGAAATAGGGTTTTGCAGAGTACGAATGGTCAGATTTTAAGGGATGGGAACCGGTTTTTGAAATCAACGGTTAAGATGGACTGGGTGTAACTGGTACGCTAATCCATTAAAATGTTTAAAAAAATGAGTGGGTCCCACTTCTGACATTTGTGTCACCCTAAATGCCTAAAACGGAGGTTTTAAAAAAATAAACAATTTAAAACATCGCGGCTTTTGAGATTCAGTTGTCCAGATGTCGTGTAAGGCATTTAATGTACATGACGTTTGACATAAAAACAGAGCACGTGGACAAAAATCATTTTAAAAAGAAATAATATTATATTATATATATACTGAATCGAAATCCTATAGTATGTGCTATTTCCGCATCGATACAGCGTTCCCCCTTAAAAAGGTACATATAGGTTTTAAATTCCATACAGCAACTTAAGGATTAATGATGTATTCATGGGTCCTACAGTATTCCCCCTTAATTATTGCACACGTCAGCTGTAGGAGTCATATGTCCTTGCTCGCTACAGTGCTGTATTGACAATTCTGAGTGTACAAATAATTAACGTTGGATACTGTATTCTTGGGTCTTACAGCGTTCCCCCTCAATTTGTTGAGTAAAAACAGTAAATCACTTACAGGGAGTCTGGCTGTAGCATTCCCAATTCTTGTCTAAGCATGTTGAATCTTGCTGTGTCGAGTGGCTTGGTGAAGATGTCGGCCAACTGAACGTCTGTATGAACTTTTTCAAGGCGAACATCCTTGTTCTCGACGTGATATCTTATAAAGTGATGCTTCATGTTGATATGCTTAGTGCGCGAGTGCAGTACAGGATTGTGCGTGATTGCAATTGCACTCGTGCTATCACACATGATTGGAGTCTCTCTGGCATCGATTCCATAATCTGACAATTGTTGCTGCATCCAAAGGATCTGCATACAGCAACTACCAGCAGCATAGTACTCTGATTCAGCCGTGGAAAGAGAATTAGCCAATTGCTTCTTACTGAACCAAGAAACGAGTCTAGGTCCAAGAAAGTGACAAGTTCCACTTGTACTCTTCCTATCTAGCTTGCAGCCTCCGAGATCCGAGTCGCTGTATCCAACTAAATCGAATCCGCCTTCCTTATGATACCGTAGTCCTGCATCGATTGTTCCTTTAATGTACTTCAGGATTCGTTTAGCTGTATTGAAGTGTGATTCCTTAGGTGCAACTTGATATCTTGCACACACTCCAACAGCAAACTGGATATCGGGCACGCTGTTAGGTACAGGAGCGAACCAATGAGCTTCTGTAGAGTGATTGGTCAAACGGCTTTCCGGCTTCATCAAGACTAATTTGCACGGAAGTGCTCATGGGGGTTGGCGAGGATTTGGAAGTGTTCATTCCAAATTTGTTGAGAAGCTCCTTCTTTGTATTTTTCTTGGTTGATGAAAATACACGTAGGCAAATTTACTTTACTGCAAACCTAGAAAATAACTAAGTTCCCCCATCATACTCATTTCAAATTTACTTTGCATGAGATGAGAGAACCTTTGACATAGAGCAGGGTTAGTTGAACCAAAAATAATATCATCCACATAGATTTGCACCATAAGAAGGTCATCACCTTCCTGTATCTTGAACAAGGTCTTGTCCACAGCACCTTTCTCAAATCCGTTGTTGGTTAGATACTGGGACAGGGTTTCGTACCAGGCTCTAGGGGCTTGTTTAAGTCCATACAGCGCTTTCCTTATCCTGTAAACTAGGTCGATACCGTCTGTGTTAGCAAACCCTGGTGGTT
This sequence comes from Orobanche coerulescens, assembly GCA_033398695.1. Classification (NCBI taxonomy): domain Eukaryota; kingdom Viridiplantae; phylum Streptophyta; class Magnoliopsida; order Lamiales; family Orobanchaceae; genus Orobanche; species Orobanche coerulescens. The sequence goes on from CM065809.1 coordinate 86,101,456, forward strand.
GTTCAACATAAACTTCTTGTGCAAGATCTCCATTCAGGAAAGCACTTTTGACGTCCATTTGGTATACAATAAAACTCTTATGGGCGGCAAAGGCTAGAAATATCGTGATGGCTTCTAGTCTCGCTACAGGGGCGAAGGTTTCATCATAGTCTTTGCCTTCTTCCTGACTATAGCCTTGTGCGACTAGTCTGGATTTATTCCTTATGATAAGTCCATTTCGATCCTTTTTGTTTCGAAATACCCATTTGGTTCCTATAACCGATTGATGTGTAGGTCTGGGTACAAGATACCATCATTGTTTTTTTCAAAACCGTTAAGCTCTTCTTCCATAGATGTTATCCAATGAGAATTATTAAGAGCGTCTATGGTCGAAACAGGTTCAGACTGGGCTAAGAATACAGCAATAGTGCACATATTGAGTCTTCTAAGCTCGGATTGAGATTTCCATTCAGGAAACTGTGATATCTCAGCATCATATTCTTCTTGTGCACAAAGTATATTTCCTTGTGTACTCTGTATTCTCCTACGAGTAGAAACACCAGCATTTATGTTTCCAATGATCAGCTCTTGCGGGTGATCTCTCAACCATCTTCGGTCGGGTTCTAATTCAGGATCCCGTACTGTATCGAAAGATTCCGTGGATACATCTTCAGCTTGTACAGCGTCGGCTTCATCCACATCGATTCTTACAGCTGCGGGGTTGATTTCTAAATCAACGACAGGTTCTATGGGAGTTGGAGGATCCAAGATAGATAGATGGTGAATGTTCTGAGTGATATCATCTACTCCTATAGGGTCATGGTGTGGTTCGTCGAATACTACATGAACTGATTCCTCAATCGTCAGCTTCCTTTTGTTAAAGATTCTGAAAGCTTTCTTGTGGAGAGGAGTATCCTACGAATATTCCTTCATCTGATTTCTCATCAAAGGTTCTAAGTTGGTCTTTCCCATTATTCAATACGTAACACCTGCATCCAAAAATGTGGAAATACGAAACTAACGGAGTTTTGTTGTTCCATACCTCATATGCTGTCTTGTTGTGGTGCTTGTTGACGATACAGCGGTTTTGAGTGTAGCATGATGTATTGGTTGCTTCACCCCAGAAACGCTGTGGCAATTTGCTTGCGGCAATCATTGTCCTTGTTGCTTCTTTCAACGTCCTATTCTTTCGCTCGGCAACACCATTTTGTTGAGGTGTACGGGCGGTGAGTATTCGTCTGTATTCCATTCTCCGAACAGTATTGCTCTATAAAGCGGTTAGTAAATTCGTACTCAGCCGAACGAATGCACACGATACTCAATGCCTTTTCATTTTGCAACTTTCTCAGGAGCTCGGGCAGCTTTGATGTTGTTTCCTTCTTCTTGCTAAGAAAGATCATCCAAGCATACCTGGAATAATCATCAACAACAACCATGCAGTATTTCTTACCTCCCAAACTTACTGGGTCTACAGGACCGTAGAGATCCATGTGTAGCATTTCCAACACTCTTTGGGTTGAAAGGTAGGATTTGCTCTTCAGGGTTGACTTGATTTGCTTGCCTTTCTGACATGGTCTGCAGACGCTATCTTTCTTGAATGACACATTTGGCAAACCTCTAACCATTCCCTGTCTTGAGAGCTTGTTGATTGTCTTGAAGTTGACGTGAGACATTCTCTTGTGCCATAACCAGCTAAGATCTGCAGTGCCTTTGGCAACAAAGCATGGAATTGAGGAGCTCATAGGCTTCCAGTCAGCAATATACATATTACCTGATTTGCTTCCTGTAAGCACAACTTTCTTGGTTTGGATGTTTTTGACTCTACAGCGATCTATATAGAACTTCACCGAGAACTGTTTATCACAGAACTGGCTAATACTAAGTAGATTATACTGTAAGCCTTCAACATATGCAACATCGGTGACTTTGAATTTTCCGACAAGTAGGTTTCCTTTCCCTCTTGTTCTTCCTTTAGATTTATAACCGAAACGAACTTTTGGACCGCGACCTTCTACAAAATCTGATAGCTTGCTCCTATCTCCGGTCATGTGTCGAGAGCATCCACTATCAAAGTACCAGGTATCCTCCTCTAGAATGTCCTTTAACAAATAAATTAAGTAGATTTAGGTCCCCTTTGATTTTTGGGTCCATGATTGTTAGTTCCTCTAGGTACCCAAGTTTTCCTAGCAGCAATTGGTTTACTGTAGGGCATACTCAGTACAGTGTTGCGATATCTACGGGGGGTATATCCGTAGTTGTTATAACCATGATAATTATTATGCATGAAAAATTCAGGGTTATTATTATTAATCCAGTACGAGTGCCGTCTTGGAGGTGGAACCATTTTCTTAGGCCTAACAGCTTGCCTTCTGGGTCTCCAGTTGGATTCCCAATGCTGTTGTTGATACTGAACCGGCATCTGCTGTCTTGAGGGATAACGGGGATCCTGTATCCAATACCTAGGTGTGTTGTACTGATAGTACTGCCGTGGGGGCCTTTGTTGGTTGGATACAGCCTTCCTTCTGAATGGCTGTTGGCGCTGTTGATATGCTCTGGGAGCATGCTGTTGAGTGCGCCTCACAGGTTGGAACGGCTTATGATTCCGCTGTCTGGAATAGGATTGTGGGGGCGGAATAGCAGCCTTCGGTTTTCTCGATACAGCAGGTTCCTTCATGGGACTAAGGGTTTCTTCCGATTCTGGAATGTGTTCCACACTCTTGACGAACACTGTACTAGTTTTCCCATTGTTTGAACATGAGCTGTATCCTAAGCCACTTTTGTCATGAGCATTTTGCCCAGTGCTCAGAATTTCTTCCATTCTTTTGGACGATTTCTCGAACGATTTCAGAGTGGTCTCAAGTTCAATTTCTCGCTTTTCGAGAGTTGTGATTTTGGCTTGAAGTAGATCCAAATCATTTGTCTTGCTCTCGTTGTGAGTTTTAGCCTCACTTAGTTCATAAGCAAGTTGATGATTGCTCTCCATGAGTTTTTCAAAATCGACTTTGCTGGTTTCACAATCAAGAGACATATTTTCATAATTTATTTTCAGCAAGTCATTTTCATCTTTCAGCTCTAAATTAGTTAATTGAAGCTGTATATTCTCAGTTTTCAGTGTCTCATGGGCCTTTTGAATGTTTTTAAATTCATTCATCATGTTTTCAAAAGTATGAGATGCATTTGATGGAATAGCTGAGGTTGAACTTACCTCATCATCGCTATCTTTACCTTCGGGAATGTCTTTGGCCATAAAGCACATATATGCTTTATCATCAAACTCATCGTCAGATGAATCACTTTCTGTGACCACCTGAAGACATTCTGCTGATTTGGATGGTGTGGGGGGGGCTTCTGATTCTCCAATCAGGGCCTTGAGCTTGTCTTTCCAAGCACGTCTTCTTTCATCTCTCTCTTGTTGCTCGGCCTCCGGCAACCTTTGGACTTTGGGATGAGGATATTTATTTGCATAATGCCCTGGTTTCCTGCAATTATAGCACAGGTTAGCATCACCAGATGATGTTTGATTTACCTTGTGGACAGTTTGGGCTCGTAGGGAGTCTTTCCAGATTGTTTGATGAACTTTTTGAATTTGTGCATGAGAAGCGCCATTTCATCTTGAGACAGGATGTCGTCGCCATGTCGGCATTCTTGTGACTAGGCTTCGACGAGCCGGGCATCTGTGTCGACGGTTCGATACTGCGGCTAGTCTTGTGATCTTTGAAGGAGATTCTTGACTTTCTCTTCTCACAATATCATACTCAAAAGCTTTAAGGTCGTAGAAGAGATCAAAAGTAGATATTTCATTAAGATTGCAAGATACACGCATAGTGTGGGTCTTAATGTCCCATCGGGCTAGGAGAGATCTGAAAATTTTTAAATTCTTCTCCTTTTGGGTATAAATTTTGCCCAACGCTTCAAGTTCACCGACAATACCAGTGAATCTGAGGTCAAGTTCCTCAAGTGTCTCAGTTGGTTTCATTTCGAAAGATTCAAATTGCTGAGTCAGTTTTGAAATCTTGTTTTCTTTTGAGAGCTCAGTTCCCTCACAAATCAACTTGAGTTTATCCCAGATTTCTTTGGCTGTTTTGCAGCTCTTTACCTTTGAGAACGTGCCTTTGTCAAGAGTGACAAATAACGCGTTCTTAGCCACATTGTCAAGGTTTGCTCGCTTTCTTTCATCTGTGGTCCATTGCTCGCGATCCTTCTCGAGCATCTCAGCATGGGCTTGGCCTTTAATCCTTGCGGCCGTATTTACCTTCATGATCTTGATAGGACCATCCTGTATAACAAAAATCATCTCTTCGTGCATTGCTGCAAGATGAGCCTCCATTCTAATTCTCCAGTCATCAAATTCGTTAATAGAGAACATAGGAACTTTGTTGATCATAGAAGTATCCATGTGATAATACAGAAATGAAAGAGACTGTTTTGAAAATAAGTGATTTTGGATCTGATTCGGTTAAAAATACGACTGATTCTTTTTAGAATCAACCGCTCTGATACCACTTGTTGGCCACTAAGTATACTGGATACAGTTTGGGAAATAGTTTTAACAACAAACTGTACGGATTTTAAATCTGAGTGTGTAGCGGAAGTCTTAGATACAGTAGGTTGCTGTGGATACAGAAACTGAATGTATAGTGTATAGTTAATTAATCACAGTAATTAAAATAGTAAAAACTGAAGGTAAATAACACAGTAATTAAAGTGGTTCGAGGTAAACCCCTCTACGTCCACTGGTCCTCCACACAAGAGTAAAAAGTTTATTATAATTACTACGTACACAACTACGTAATTATAACAACACACAATCAATATATCGTTCACACAGATTGATATAAAGATCTTAGCTTCAACAGTTCACACAGATTGGTTTTGAGCTAATGCTTAGACTTGCTTCTTCACACACGCTCAAGCTTCGTCTTCTTCAATGCAAATCCTTCACACACGATTCGGAGAAGCACAGATTGCTCAGTCCACACAGTAATGCTTTGTTCAAAGTATAGAACAGATGGTGAACAACAACTTTGACTTTAAGAGCTTTCAGCTGATGAAGTGTTGTTCAGGATGATGAGCATTGTATATCTCTTTTGATCTGAGTTGCAGTAAGCTTTGGAGATATGTTTTGCTCTGATAATAATTTCGATAGCTTGGGTAACTGATCTTCAGCATCTTGATGTGATATATATAGTCTCTGAAATATATATCCGTTGAGATGTATCCGTTGAGTGAGATTCCGTTCCAACGGGATTATAACACGATCCGGATTTAGCGGGATTTGAAGATCTGTTGACCGACAGTATTTAAATACTTTATCCTTGAGTATTTAAATACTTCTTTATTCAACGGGACTTGACTTCTGGAGATTCCTTCTTTGTCCTGTTGTGAGCTGTATGGAATATAACTGTATTGGTGATTCGAGACAGTTTTCATACTTGGTCTTTTATAAGACTACTTGATGTACTGAAGGGCTTCACTATATGCTGATTCGAGGCAGGTCTTCGATACAGGATAATGCCTTAATACTTCGATACAGTTTTCTTTACTGTATGCGGATTGGCATATATGTCAAAACCTCTTATCAAATACCATTCGATACAGGGATTGGATATCCCGGCTGTTTCGATACAGGGTTCTTGTTTTCCCAACAGGCCGTAACACAGCCTGGGACAGCAAACAGTCCAGGACTGAAGTAACTACTCGACGAGAATTGATCGAAAAAGTACCAAGGCGTAACAACGACCAATGGATACAATCACCACGGATTTGAGTCAGAAACCAAAATGTTACGATGAAGCGTGATTCTGAATGCCCGAAGGCTCAAGAACAACAAAGATAACAAGAATACCCTAAACTTAGGGAAATTAGGAAACGGCCCAAACGTCCAAAAAACGCGATACGACGTCGGATTAACAAACTGAAACTCACAACACGAACAACTCAACTATACGAACTCGTGCAACCAAAGAAATTACAAAAGCGAACGGGTTATACGAGAATCGAACGTCCATGCCATAATACATGACATAAAACAGAATAATATCAAAACATCACCGAAGATCGTCCAAATGGAGAAACTCCAAGAATAACATAGATTCAAAATGTCGACATGGTTACAAGCGAGCTACTAAAAATGAAAATACACCAAAACGGGAATATCGGATAAAGAAGAAAAAAATATGGATATTACATATATATATATAATTTTAAAATGGGGCAAACTGGAGGTGGGAAAAGTACTTTATCATTTTTACCGCACGGCAATCAGGCCTGCACTGTTATATGACACCGAGTGTTGGGCTGTAAAACAGTGTCACGTTCAAAAGATGAATGTGGCGGAGATGCGTATGCTACAATGGATGTGTGGTCATACAAAAAAGGATCGGCTCAGAAATGAAGTGATTAGAGAGAAGGTAAGAGTTGCGTCTATAGAAGATAAGATGATGGAGTATCAATTATGATGGTTTGGTCATGTGAGAAGAAGACATGTTGATGCCCCAGTGAGGAGGCTAGAAAGTTGGGGAACAAGTAATATTGTGAAAGGTAGAGGAAGACCCAAGAAAACTTGGATAAAGATTATTGAAAATGATATGCGGTTTCTTGGAATTGGAGAAAGTATGGCGATGGAGAGGCAAATGTGGCGGGAAAGAATACGGATGATGGATGGAATCTGATTTTTTTTTCTTTTTTTCCTATTTTCTTTTATTTCATGTTATCTTTTAATTTATTTTTCAGGATTTTTCATTTTTTTCTTTTTTTAACATTCATTCTCTTTTTTTATTTGTTTTTTTTTCTACTTTTTTCCCTCTTTTTTCCTTTTATGTTATTTATGTAACGTTCATTGACGGTTTCAAAGTTTGATTCATGTTAGCCGACCCCAAATCATTTTGGGACTAAGGATTAGATGATGTTGTTGTATTGCATCTAATATTGCTACTTATTCTGTTAAAGAAGAAAAAATGAAGCTTTTGAAGCTTTTAAAAATTATAAGAATGAGGTTAAAATAGATGTTTGATTTTATCAATATCAAACTGACCATTTATATTTTTTAAATATTGTATGAATAAATATAATAATTATATCCATAAATTTGGTTTTTGAAATAATTTTCATAATATTATTTTTAATAATTTGTCATGATATAATTACAAATTACTTATGGTCAAAGTTCCATCTTAAGAGGCGAAAACCGTATTTATTTATATACAAAGGGAGTATGATATAGTGTGGCTGGACGGATTGGTCAAATTAATTACATGTTTCTTTTAGTCCTCTCTCTTTATCTTTTTTTTTTTTTCAATTTGGTCTCTCATTTTTTCTTCTCCTTCATTTTGGTGTGATGATGGTTTGACATGGACCGTTAACAGCAAGATGACTGTAGACCTGGTTGATCTTGGCAACGACCATAGACCATGAGATGCTTGTCCATCTAATGATCTCGCTGACAGATCTTGATGGTGGCAAAAGAGTGCAAAATCTGGCGGGATGAAATGGGTACCGGAGTTCTTTTTTTTCATATGGTTATTCTGGTTGTCCCTGCTAGCCCGTCGACACACCTACTAGTAAATATCATTAGTATACCTCTCGGTATTTTATTTTATCAAGGGGGATTTTGAATTACCGATTGGTAAGCAATAGCACCTGACAAGCTAATAATGGACAGTATTTTGAAACGTCTATTGGTGATCTAAATTACCACTGGGTAATTTTGCTGGAAAAAACAACCCCACTTGGAAATATTAATGCTGGCACTCTTATTGGGAATAACAAGAGCATCTTCTAGCACTCAGAGGCCAGGTGATGCTAAGACAAACGAAAAAAACTTCCAGCGACCAACCAACATCGGTGGCTATCACCAATGGTGGTGGTGGTGGTGGTTGGCATCCTTGTTTGCATTGGCAACATTTGTTATACCTTTGGTTGTGTTTGCATCTGATATTTGTTAAACCTCAATTGTGTTGGCTGTTGAGGTCCCAGCAATATGTAGTTTCATATGATAGCATCATTAAAATGCAGTAGTTCAACGCACAGAAAAATTGGGTCAATATTGTTGAGGTTCCACCATCACTAAAATTCTTGGGTCCCTGTATATTTTGGATCTAAGTAAACATTTTGAGCCAAGGCTCAGGTACGGGTCTGATATGCAATACGAAGTCTTGGACTCATGATAGTTTATGAGAGTTTCTTTCAGCTGAGAGGACCCAAATACACATATACATATAGGCAGATTATATATATATATATATATATATATAGAGAGAGAGAGAGAGAGAGAGAGAGAGAGTCGTACATGAAATTCAAAAGAAAAAAGAAGTATCGTCGAGGCCGACAACTCTCACCCTCGGACATCCAGAGTTCTAAGCCAGTCCAAATCCCTAGAAACCTTGAATAAACCGAGTTTATCAACTCCCAGCATACAAAATAACCACTCTAAATAATAGCCCTGCAGTATGCCCAGAACTCCAAGAAAAGACAATCATGTTCCAGCTCTTGGCCTCCATCTGCAGCTGCACCATAAACAGGAATTGAGCTTCTCGTTTTCACCGCTCAAATAAGCTTTCAAATCCAACAATGATTATTATGATAAGAGACTATATACAGAAGAAGGCGAACTCTTCATAACCCTTGATAACACAATCAATTATATTAGCAGAAAAGAGTACTTGCCGGAAAGATATAAGTTGGAAGCCAGATACAAACATCTAATACAACATAATATATTAGAATAATAGCTAAGCATTATTCGCACGCTACTCATAAGAAAACAAGTGAAGTTTGCATGTTATTCTTTTGTAAGAATTCCCAACTGTTTGGATGTATGTGTGTATAATTTTGTGCAGCTAGGAAGCAGACAAAATATACTGGGCAATGATATTGAGTGAGTTCACAAAAGCTTCAGCAAGAGGGTCCTACTAATAACCACCAAAATCATTGATAAACTCGCTGAAACCAACCAAGGAATTGAAATTATTAAAAAAATACTCACTGTTCGCAAGAAAAAAAGAAATACTTGGCTAAATTAATTTTATTGTCTCAATTGCTAACACTATTTGAGCAAGCACGAGAAGCTTATGAAGTAAAAACTGATTCCAGGATCAATAGGGAAATAGCAAGCTGTTGGTCAGCCATTAATTTATAGCAGTTTCTTTAAGTAGTAGGTATATATCAGCTAAGTTCTTTCTCAGGAATAAAAAGAAAACTATATGGTCAAAGGAAAACTCCACAGCACATTAATGCACAATGAGATTAAAATGAACTAAGGTCCAAAGTTGGCAGATAGCACATTATAAGCTCAATTTTAGAAGGCAACAAAAAGCAACAGTGATAAGTATATATATTCACTTTTACCTCTAGAAGCTTTCACCACCCTCCTTTGCCACCTCCACTGCCCCAGGTGCTTTTCGTAGCATTACCCCACACATCAGACGGTCCTTCATCCTTGGCTTGTCCACCATCACTAGCTTCTGCTTTCTTCCAGCTCCCAGACAAGTTCACATCTCCTGGGGCAGCAGCTTCCCATGAGCTTGAACCTGCCTTTCCCCACACATCAGCTGATCCTCCAACTTCACGAGATACTTTGGATTGCCCCACATCAGCAAGAACAGACGTATTCTTCCCAGAGTCATCTGCATGTGGCTTATTATTCCAGCCACCTGTTTCTTTGGGAGCAGAAACGCTAGATGATCCCCAGCCACTCAGTCCAGTGTCACTTTCACAAGCATTTTTGTTAAAAGCATTGGTCTTGCCCCATCCTCCAGCAGTGGATGAATCTCCTTTTGCTTGGTTAGAATCATTTGCCTTGCCCCATCCTCCAGCAGTGGATGAATCCCCTTTTGCTTGGTTAGAATCATTTGCCATGCCCCATCCTCCAGCAGTGGATGAATCCCCTTTTGCTTGGTTAGATTCATTTGCCTTGCCCCATCCTCCTGCAATGGATGAATCCCCTTTTGCTTGGTTAGAATCATTTGCCTTGCCCCATCCTCCTGCAATGGACGAATCCCCTTTTGCTTGGTTAGAATCATTTGCCTTGCCCCATCCTCCTGCAGTGGATGAATCCCCTTTTGTTTGGTTAGAATCATTCTCCTTGCCCCATCCTCCTGCAGTGGATGAATTCCCCTTTTCTTGGTTCCAACTCGAGCCACTGCCTACATTCTTCCAACTGCTCGGTTGACCCCAACTACTGCCTCCTCCATTCCCACCACTTTTCCATCCCTCTTCATCACTGTTCGAACTTTTACCCCAGCTATGCGATTTATCCACATTCGAATCATCTCCTCGGTTATTATTCCAATCACCGCGCCCCCTGCCTCTAAAACCACCACCCCTACCACGAAATCCTCCCCTGTCGAAGCCTTCTCTACTGCCAAACCCTCCCCTGTCGCTGCCATAGCCGCCACCTCTACCTCCAAAACCACCACGATCAGATCCACCTCTACCTCTGAAGCCACCACGATCACATCTCCCTCCACGTCCACCTCTCCAACCTCCACCACCTCTTCCACCGTCACTAAATGTATTATCTTGCTTGTCTGAATTCCAATTGCTCTTGCCGCCCCAGGTAGAGTCCTGGTTGCCACCACTTGCATTACTTTCATTCTTTAACCAATTACTTTGACCCCATCCGGTTGATGAACCACCATTATCCTTCCACGCGCTACCCGGCCCATTTCTCTCCTTGCCTGAAGTACTCCAACCATTATTCTCCTCAGAAGCTTTCTGACTGCCCCAGTTACCTGACTTGTTCTCGTCCAAGGAAGGGGTTGAAGTGTTCCATGAAGATTTATTATCTTCATTTGGCTTCTTTCCCCAACTACCTAGGCCATCACCACCACCAGCTTCGTCGTTTCCTTTCTGACTACCCCAGTTACCTTTTTTGCACCAATCAGACGACTGGTTCTCATCCAAGGAAGGGGTTAAAGTGTTACAGGAAGACTGGTTATTCCCATTTGGCTTCTTTTCGTTGCCCCAAACACTAGTTGCACCAGATTCTTCATTTGCATTGGATGATTTACCCCAACCAGCCATGTTATTGTTGGTATCTTTTGGAATGTTCCAACCAGCGGAATTGGTATCCTTATTTTGAGTTGCACTACCCCATCCATGCCCACTCTCACCACCATCTTTATTTGGCTCATCCTTGTCAGTAACATTTGTTTTACCCCAACTTTCATATTTCTTACTACCTTCACTGAACATAGTATTATTGCCCCAACCACTACAACTTGAATTCTTCCCAGCATCACTTGACCCCCCATATTGACCTTCATTGTTCCAACTATTTGATTGTCCCTCATCAAAAGAGGCCCCCCTACCATACTGATCCCTTCCTCCTCTGCCCCGACCTCTTCCCCTCCTTCCGCCTGAACCACGGCCTCCATCAAACTGTTTCGATCTTCCCCAACTATTATTATCTTGGTGTGCATCATCTCTGTTTCCCATCCCACCATTCTTCCAGCCACCAAATCCTTTATCACCATTCCCAGAGCCTTCATTTATATCAACTTGCTGACCCCAAGCAGACTTACCAGCTGATTTACCCCACGAGGATTCATCATCTTGCTTGTTGCCCCACGAAGATGTGCCCTCTGTTTTGCCCCATGAAGATTTACCAATTGCACTTTCACCAACCTTCTCAGCAGACTTGGTCCAGCCACCGGTTGCAACATCCACCTGGGATGAGGCACCACCACCTGCATTACCCCATGCATCACTTCCACTCTCTACCGTAGGATTGCTTCCACCAGAACAATCTTTACTCCCCCAAGTGGAACCACCACCCTTTCCCCAACCTTCTAAACTGGCATCCTGATCCACATTACCCTTCTCCTCCCACTGACTTTCATTTGCAACAGCAGTTTCAGGCCAGGTGCTTTCTTTAGGTTTGTCCAAAGCATCAGAATCTTTCTTCCAGGCACTTGTTTCTGGACCTGATGAAACTCCAGATTGGCCCCAGGCTGCTTTGCTTCCAGAAGTATCACCTCCAGTGCCCCACGTCTTTGCAGCTGCACCCCAAGAGTCATTTTTTAGAGGCCCACCTGAACCTTCCTGTTCAGGCTGAACAGTTATACCCCAGCCATCGAGTGAACCAGTCTCAGTAACTGTTTTTGAGTTGGCTGCAGCGGCACCCCATGATGAATTCTGACCTGGAGTCGACTTAATTTGCCAAGAAGAATTCTCTGCACCTGCATTATAGCATACTCATGTCACAAACAACTGCATTATCAACTATGATACAATGAAGGAGCAATCTTGAGCTCAGAATGATGGAAAGAGAAAAAGGTTAATACAAAGCCGGAATAGTCGCTATTCTGGCCAGCAACGCAAACAAGTGTTTCTTTCAGTATATTAGAAGCATTTTAGACGTGCATAACAGTTCTATTGATAACCAGTTTATATTAGCACTTCAGACTCGTTTGCTTAAACCAAAACTAGCAATTAATGACATAAACTACCTTCTTTAGCATTATTATCCACGGGATTGTCCGAACCAGATTCCCCTGGAAGCTGTGGAAAAAGCAATAGTTGACCATTATATGCGTACAAATGGAGAAAAAAACCATGCGCTTTAGACATATAATTCCAAAATACTGTAACTACTAACCAGGATGTTCGATGAAGGAGCAGACCATGAAGACCTGAAAAGAAAAGATGTAACGATTAGCTCAGTGTAGGGTATCGTGTAATAAATGCATGGACAGTGTAGGTCACAGAAAAACCAAAAATAACCACTGACAAATCTAAAGCAGTTTAATAAGGGATTTTGACAAAATTCATGTAAAAATTTTAAACTGAGTTATGTTCCAAATCCAAAGTGCTTAAAACATTTTATCCTCGGACATTTGATCTTCTCGTTTCTTTAGTAAAGTCCAATTTAGCACATTCTTCCTAAATGTTATTTTCTAGAATGTGGGTGCAATCTGTGTCAAAAGCTGTGATCAACCCTAAGCAAAACATCAACTGAAAGTTATGAATGTACCGCTGTAGTGTATACGTTGCATAAAAAAGCTTAGGGCCAGTCTGAAAAAGTTATGAATGTGCCACCGTAGTGTATACCTAGCATGATAAAGCCTAGGCGTAGTCCTAAGCATAATATCAACATAGACTGGCTCATTTCATTTTGAGCTTTGAAAACAACAGCAATAACCAAAATAAGGTAACAAGAAGTGGCCACAGGGGTTATTTACAAGGGAAGACTAAAAAAGGCCAAAACTTCAACAGAAACTAGGCCAGCTATCTCAAACACAATTGTGAGACATGCATACCAAAAGATAACACATGTATGAAATTAAAACACAAATAAAAACTACACATCAGTTATGTATTAAACCTTTCGGTAGATCCGCCTGCATTCCAGTTATCACCCTCTGTTGATAATGCTGCCCCATCCATCCAGTCTTTAAACATAAAGGCATTTAATTGCAATGGACAAAAGAGCAACCATGAACAATAAAATATCATAATAGAGGAAAAAAGGACTCCGAAAGCAGAAATGGCTCAATACCATAGAACAGATCCCTACCTTTTGCACCATCCTGTGCCCCGAGAAAATCAAATGGTTTAATAGATCCAGATCCATCCCTGTATAGCACCAAAAACATATATTAGGGTGGCTCGAAAAGAATCAAGATCTATAAGCAAATAGAAAAACAATAAAAATTATTAAAGTTCATAGTGATATATTTGGAGTACCGCTGGACAATGACAGAATTCCTTTCACTAGCTTCAGATAAATGCTCAGATTTCACTACAAAGGTATAAGAAGTTTTTTAAGGTAAAAAAGATCCACATTACAGCAACAACAGACCCAAGTATTTACCGCCATGGCACCATACCAGTAAGAATTTTTTGCTGAGAATCCAGCTTCACTGTGACATCAGAACGGCGAACAGCCAACACCCGACAGCGGTAACCCTTTAAAGGGCCCACACGAATTTTTAATGACTGGCCGACAGAAAACATTTCATTATCGTCACGTTTAACTGCATTGAAAAGAGATAAGATCCCACAAAATCCAACATTAGTTCAACTTCAAAGTAGGGCGACATCAAAAGGCAGGTATTATGTTATAACATACAATTGCTTTTATTTTCCCTCTCTTGCCAAGATTTCTCAGGAGGAGATAAGGGAGATTTTGGGGATGATGATATATCAGCAAAACCTGAAGGTCCTGGGCCACTACCCTGAAATCACATTAACAAATGCAAATGTAAGTAAGTCGAATAAAGGCTTGTGAAAATCAAGTAAAAGCGGCCAACTATCCCACTTCAGCAACTATTTATACAAACCTTTTCATTCGATGCATCACCGGAGAGATTTACTTTCTCGCACAATTGTGCTTTGACACATATATAACCATTGTTCTCCTGTTCACTTTCATCACACAGAAACAGTATTCCTCTGTAGATTTTTTTAATAACTCCTTCCCTATCCTGCAACGTTTGGTTTACATAAACAAAGGCTCATCTCAGCTTCACAAAACTCCAATAAATATAACATTTGAAGTTGCTAACTAGACATGCAGCCAAACCTTCAACGGCCCCTCCAAAACCCTGACATTGTCATTGACCGATAAGGTATTTGAGTGCTGATCCAACACAGAGAACAGCTTCTTGTCAAAAGATGCACTTTTAAGCTCGGTTTGTTTAACAGTAACCACTAATGGTCCTTCTGAACCTTCTTTTAAGACCTGAACCAGAACCAAAAAAAAAAAAAAAAAAAAGTGCATAAAAAATGCAAAAAGCAAAAGACGGACACAACAGACACATAATGTGAAGCAGAGAAGTCATGACAAACATAGGCTAATGAACTCTATAACACCTTGACACTTTTGTCCTTCTCTGAGCCAATGACAACACCAAAATCCTTCCGACTGCAAAAAGGAGTGCAGTAGAGCATGTCAATCTAAGCAATTGCTAAATCCATCACATGACAGGACAGCAATGATGGCTTACCCAAAAAATACTAGATCATGCAGTTCAAAATTCGTTCCCATGCAAGCACTGGTGGAGCCTTCTGATTTCCCGCCTCCTTTGTCCTTAACAATTTCAACTACCTTTTTCTTTTTCTCTTTCTCGCCAAAAAGTTGGGATAGCCATTGTACGTCAGTAGATTCCTCCTTGTTTGAAGGCTCAAACTTCAAGAGCTCATCTTCAGTAGGCATAACACCCCAAAAACTTAATGAGTCGATGGAAATCTTTTTATACAAGTAACCATCCTTTAGCATCATCCCATCGAGAATGTCAAACATTTGGTTGGTATCACGGTCTCGGCGAGACTGGATAAGAGGACGGTACTCCCTGAATGTTTAACACAAATCCAATACAGGTGAACCAAGAAAACAATGAAAAGTGAACATATGCAACAGGCAAAAAGAAAATTACTCAAGCTCGCTAGAGCTGATAAGTCTCTGAGCTGGGACGGTAGTCTTCCTACCAGTAACTCCTCCACCCTAAAAACACATGATAACATATAACTTCTATTAGAATCATATTTCATGTCCCGACTCAAGAACAAAAATATTTAAATGTGGTGTGGTTACACAAGGAAAAACCTTTTTGGCCTTGAAAAACAAAGAGAATAAAAGGAATTCCATCTACCTCAACACAGAAAACAGACAAAAAAAAGGAAAAGAAAAGGCTATGGAAAACAAAAGGCTTACAAGAATAATAATAATAATAATAATAATAGCAACAACAACAATAATAATAACAATAATAGTAATAGAAGAAACTAAGCGAAAAGATGGTGAAGTTCAGATCAATTACCATATTTGGTACAGCATTATCAAATTATTTCAGATGACAAAATATAGTAACCATGACCAAAACAGACTAACTAAGCATTCATTTGTTTCAACTAAAATAAGTGGACAAGAGGATAGATAGAGCTAAAGCTGAGCAATCAACATGAACTCATTGATATGCTTTCGTATCCACCATCCGTTTCCAGTAAAGAAAACTGAAAAAGAATGGAAAGGCAGACAAAACTTACTTCGGAGCAAACGTATTAGAAAGGAATTTAGACTATCGTAAAAAGACTTCCCTTCTCAACATCCAGCACGACGGAAGGAATCAGAATTTAACATAAGGGGGACAAGATATATTTTTTCTTATGCATAATAACAGATAAAGATGTGTTTTTAATTTTATTTTGGAGACTAGAGGATAGATAGAGCTAAAGCTGAACAAACAACATGAACTCATTGGTATGCTTTCATATTCTCCATCAGTTTCCAGTAAAGAAAACTGAAAAAGAATGGGAAGGCAGACAAAAACTTACTTTGGAGAAAACGTATCAGAAAGGAATTTAGACTATCATAAAAAGATTCCCCTTCCCAACATCCAACACGACAGGGACGGAATCAGAATTTAACATAAAGGGGACGAGATATATTTTTTCTTATGCAGAATAACAAATCAAGATGTGTTTTTTATTTTATTTTGGATGACAAAATTTAATACTTTAGAGTCATGTTCAATGATGTACGTGATGATTTTATAATATCAATCACGTAATGTGATATGACTATAGCAATTATCTCGATCATCACCGTCTCATCATACTTTCCATGTAATGAAAAATTCTATGATGTTGATAGCTTGAAACTTCATCTCATTTCTCCTTCATATGAAGGTTGCGACAAGAAGGGCGTCCGGCGTAAAACTTTGCCACTTTGTCTTTTGCATGAATTTCGGTGTTTTCGATAATTAATTGGCACTATAATCTTCATGCCACAGACCCCAACATAGTTGGGACTAAGGTGCAGTTGATGATGATGATGACAAAACTTAATACTTTAACAACTAATAAAAAAAGTAGAGATTTAATAATTACATAAGAAAATTATAGTGAATTTGGAAAGTTTATGATGCTGAGGGGGGAGGCCGAGTCTGGGGGCAGCCCCTCCAGCTCCTTCTCTGCAGAAAAACATGGATATGATGGGCAGTCTGATGAGCTTATTTAGGGTGTGAGCTATCCAGCAACTAACTTCCAACACATATAATGCATACACACACATCTACATATAAACATATGTATCCAAATTATAAGACAGAAGACAGAAGCGCACATAAAAACATTGTTAAAATATATTCTTACAAATTTTTCAGCCATCGCTTTCAAATCTATCCTTGGAACCAGTTTCGCTGTGACTTTCTTCCGAGAATGATTCACTGCAACAACCTGATAGTAGTATTGGCAACATTTCAGAATGTAAGCATCTGATATCTAATGACAGATAACAATTAAAATTTCAAGAGAGAGACCAAAATAATAAACCAAGAAAATTTAACTAAGTCATCGTAGGAACAATATCACACCTGCGCGAGATCACCTTTGTACTTCCCGTTCTTCACACGGGCCCACATCCCCTCTGAGATTCCACTACATTTACTTCTGACTGTCAGCAAACGAGATAATTCATTATTAGGAACAGCTGCCACTCTAGTTGAATAAATGGAGGTAAGCCCTTTACATGCCTGTATTTTCAGAAATTCAAAAGGACATCAGACATTATAAGCAATATGTGCATGTATATGATATGTATGTACAATGTGCACATTGGACAAGGAAATGAACAACTATCTAAATAGATATCAGCTCTAACCCATATCCACCCCCAGAAAACCCCAGAAAATGACACGAATGTTAGAGCAAGAGCAAGAAGAACACCTCATAGATATCTTGTTGTTTCTCAGCTTCGATAAATATAAAACCCTTTACATGATCAACTGCACATGCAGATATTATTTGCAGCTTAGTTCCCAAGTACACCATGTCCGCATATTTTTGCATAAGACAGAAAGCTGAGTATCTCTCGCGTCCAACCTAGGAAGAAGATTTGCCCATGAAACTTAAGTACACAAAAACATATTGACACGGTAACTCAATTGAGAACTTCCATTCACATTACATCTGATGTTTAAAAACAATACCATGCATTTGACTTTCCAGATAATTAGATCATTGGCAGAGTGCACATAAATGTTTCTGTCAATGGATTTCTTGTGATCATAACCATCTTCCATGTAAGTAACAAAACCAGCTCCAGGTTTGTACCGCTCTTCCAACATTCTATCAAGCTCTTCCTCACTCATATCCTCCTCTTTGATGAAAGGAAAATTAGGGACTTTGGCAGGTTCATTGTTGACTTTGAACTGAGAGCTAATCTCATCTTCCAGATCTGTTTCAAGGTTTAATAGAAAAAAAAAAATCAACGGAAAAGGGAAACCGACCTGGCCACACAAAAAGGAAATGCACATTGTAGCACTAACCATAATAGCATATAGACGGTAAAAGATACACATTTTGACAAGTATTGCTCCACACAGAGGCAAATTGCACCTCCAGTCTATGAAGGGAGACAATAACACATCTTTGCTTTTATCAGGCGTCGTTGACTTTTCAGAAGACAGTTTAGTACAGTAATAAACCATTTTCGTAGCTAGATCCTAAATTAATCACATCAACAAGTAAAACATCAATAAAATACACTAGTATGACACAAGTAGAACTCTATAAGAGGCAATAAAAATTCTGAGTGAAGTACTAAATCCTCACACATAACAATAACTATTGGTATAATAAGCCACAAAAGGCTCAAAATATGCCTCAAAAGATACAAAAGACCATTCCTGAAAGAATGCACACACTTGATCTCTTACAAGAAAGGATTTATATTCATTCCCAAGATCATGTACTGCGTTAACCAATCAAGAACTCATAACAGACTTGCAAAGAACGGACGATAAGTCCAGTCTGCAAAACAGAGAGTGGTTATGAATGAATTGGTGGGGAAAAGTCCTTGGTTCATTTAACTAGTTAAATGAATTGCTCAAAGAAAACAAAAGAATCTAGAATTCTTCTATCGCTCTTTCTTGACACTTCCACCACATCATCAATGAATTCTTTATCAATGACGATACCCACTCCATTTCTACTTCTATCCTTTCCAGAGTACCAAAGCTTGTAACCCAAGGAGCTAACACTCTTGCCTTTCGTCAACCCACTTATTCTCTTGTAGACACATTATGTGAATCCTCCTCCTTTTCATAACCTCCCCCACTTCTGCTGATCTCCCCGTCAAAGAGCCAACGTTCCAAGTTCCAAACCGCACCTTACTACCCTTACTAGCCGCATGAACTAACTTCTCTGTCTGTCCCCATCCACGCTGCAAGGATTCTTGCACATTTGACACCACACCCATACTTCGAGGTGGCGCGACGCTTCCGGGCGACGACCTCGCAACCCTTGCATATTTTCCACTATACCCAGGCCTATGAAGTGTAGCGCATCCTTGCTTATTTTACACCACCCTCAGATGTAAAGGTGGCGCGCCGCTTCTGGGCGACGACCTAGCAACCCTCGCATACTTATCACTGCACCCGGGCCTATGAAATGCAGCGCGTCGCTTCTGAGGAGACGTCCCAACGATTTTCAAAGTTTGATTCATGTCCATGGGATGTGACGAGTTTTACGCTAGCTGCCACTAACCTACCGCAACCCTCTTTTATCCGGGCTTGGATAGGGGATGAGTTTCTAACTATCATAAGTGCTTATGCACCACAAGTAGGATTGGATGCATCGATCAAACAAAAATTTTGGGAAGATTTGGAAGAGGTTGTCGAACGAATTCCTATGGGTGAGAAATTGATCATTGATGGTGACCTCAATGGGCATGTCGGTGTTAGCAGAGATGGCTTTGAGAGCATTCATGGTGGCTTTGGTTTTGGGGATAGGAATGAGGAGGAAATGGTATATTGGATTTCACATTAGCTCATGACTTGGGTATTATGAACACTTGGTTCGAGAAAAGGGACTCTCATTTGGTGACATATAGAAACGGAGGTAATGCAAGTCAGATTGATTTCTTTTTAGTAAGGAATGTTTGGAGGAAAAGTTTTACTAATTGCAAGGTGATACCCAGTGAGAGTGCTGCAACGCAGCATAGGGTTGTGGTGTTTGACTTTCGAGGTAAGAGGCACTTAAGAAAGAATAAACCACAAGTTGACCCTCGAATTAAGTGGTGGAAGCTCCAAGGGGAGAGTCGACATACTTTTGTGGCTAAGATTGCTGATAGTGGTATTTGGTCTGATTGCACGAAGATGGATATAGATTCGATGTGGAACTTGTTGGAGCATAACATAAAGGAAGTTGCAAAAGAAGTCCTAGGAGAATCTAAAGGAAACAGACCATCAAGTAAGGATACATCTTGGTGGAATGATGAAGTTAAGCAAGTGATAAAGACGAAACGTGAATGTTATAAGGTACTGGGTAAATGCTCGAGCGATGAGAATTATGAAAAGTACAAGAAAGCTCGAACAGGAGCTAAAAAGGCAGTGCGAAATGCCCGATCAAAGGTCAATCAAGAATTATATGCAAGATTAAATACAAAAGAAGGGGAAAAAGATATCTATAAACTTGCTCGAATGAGAGAGAAGAAGACGCGAGATATTGGAAAAGTTAAATGTGTAAAAGATACTGACCAAAAAGTTATGGTTCAAGATAAAGAGATAAAAGAGAGATGGAGGTCATACTTTGATACCCTATTCAATGGCCATCAAGAACAAGATATTGGGAATTTAGACATCCCCTCAAGTATGGTTAACCGAGAGTTTAAGAGGAGAATTCAAAAGGGTGAAGTGACAATTGCATTGAAGAAGATGGGGTCAAAGAAAGCAAAAGGACCAGATGGTATACGTATTGAAGTTTGGAGGTGTTTGGGGGAGAGAGGGATCGAATGGGTAACTATGCTTTTCAATAAGATTTGGAGAAGCAATAAGATGCCATCAGCATGGAGGAAAAGTATTCTCGTCCCTTTGTATAAGAACAAAGGTGATGTTCAAGATTGTTCTAATTATCGCGGAATTAAACTAATGAGTCATACCATGAAGTTGTGGGAACGAGTGATTGAACAAAGGATCAGGAAATGTGTAAAGATAACTGAAAATCAGTTTGGATTTATGCCTGGAAGATGACCATGGAAGCAATTTATCTTATCTGGCAGTTGATGGAACATTATCGAGATAAAAAGAAAGATCTACATATGGTTTTTATTGATTTAGAGAAGGCATATGATAAAGTACCAAGAGAAGTACTTTGGTGGGCCTTAGCAAAGAAGGGTGTATCGGGGAAATATATTGACATTATAAAAGACATGTATGAGGGAGCTAGTACAAGTGTACGTACTAATGTTGGGAGAACAGAAGAATTCCCTATTACGATTGGGGTGCATCAAGGATCTGCTCTTAGTCCTTTTCTCTCTGCCATAGTCATGGACGAATTGACGAGAGAAATTCAAAATGACATTCCGTGGTGTATGATGTTTGCAGATGATATTGTGTTGATTGATGAAACGGAGGTTGGAGTGCAACAGAAATTGGAACTTTGGAGGGATACTTTGGAAGCTCGAGGCTTTAGGCTGAGCAGAAGTAAGACTGAATATATGGAGTGTAGGTTTAGCGAAAACAGTGATAGAGAGGCATGGATGATCACATTTGATGGGAAAGTTGTTCATGGATCCACTTTCTTTCGGTATCTTGGATCTATTATCCAAAAGGATGGAGACTAGATGGCGATGTGGCTCACAGAATAAAGGCCGGATGGTTGAAGTGGAAGAGTGTCACAGGGGTTTTATGTGATCCTGACATGCCTCATAGATTAAAGGGTAAATTTTACCGCACGGCAATTAGGCCTGCGCTGTTATATGGAACTGAGTGTTGGGCTGTAAAACAGTGTCACGTTCAAAAGATGAATGTAGCGGAGATGCGTATGCTACGATGGATGTGTGGTCATACAAAAAAGGATCGGCTCAGAAATGAAGTGATTAGAGAGAAGGTAAGAGTTGCGGCTATAGAAGACAAGATGATGAAGAATCGATTACGATGGTTTGGTCATGTGAGAAGAAGACCTGTTGATGCCCCAGTGAGGAGGCTAGAAAGTTGGGGAACAAGTAATGTTGTGAAAGGTAGAAGAAGAACCAAGAAAACTTGGATAAAGATGATTGAAAATGATATGCGGTTTCTTGAAATTGGAGAAAGTATGGCGATAGAGAGGCAAATGTGGCGGGAAAAAATACGGATGGTGGATGGAATCTGATTCCTTTTTTTTTATCCATGTTATCTTTTTAATTTATTTTTCAGGATTTTTCAGTTTCATTTTTTTTACATTCATTCTGTTTTTTTATTTGCTTTTTTCTCTACTTTTTTTCCTCTTTTTCTCCTTTTATGTTATTTATGTAACGATCATTGACGGTTTCAAAGTTTGATTCATGTTAGCCGACACCAAATCATTTTGGAACTAAGGCTTAAATGTTGTTGTTGTTGTTGTTGATCATTTTGAAGCAAAATAAAACAGGAAAGAACACGTTGAAAAATAAAATCAGGGAAATCACAATGTTGGCTTCAGTTTCTTTCTCCACAACCCACATTTTCCCACTATAACCGATACAACTGCATAAAGCTGCAAGAAAGTAATATAAACCACATCCAAACTGCAACTCTAAGGCACCCATAACTCACATGCAACAATATCAACAGAGAAAATTAACCTGCATCACATCACACCACAACATCTTTCATGATACTCACCAATAAGGAGACAAAATGTTAAAATAAGATTAAAAAAAATAACAGCACAAGAGTTGAACAACCCCACAACCCCCCCCCCCCCCCCCAATCTACACCCCACACAAAAAAAAGGATCTCAACAACGAAAGAAAAAATAATTTAGTCGAGAAATCAACAAAAGAATACTTGAAATTATCCCCAGAACCACCATTCTTCCATCAAACACGCTATCAATAACCAATACCAAACTATCAAAAAAAATAAACAGAAGGAAAAAAATCCAAACCAACACCAAAAAAAAGAACACGGAAATAAGCCAATGCAGTACCAAAAGACAACTTTGAAATTAAAAAAAAAAAAAAACTTTTCACAATTCTTTTTATGTAGGGTTTTTCGTCAATCCATTACCTTCGAGATCGAACATAGAATCGTCGCTAGAATCCTCGTCTTCGTCAACCTGGTATGCAACGTCGTCGAAGAACTTAAGCGCGCCGCGGTTATTCCGCTTCCGGCCAGTTTTGTCATCGTCGCCTCCGCCGTTGCTCTTCCTCTTCCCCTTTCCGCCGTCATCCGTTACTTTCTCCTTACCTTTCCCCGATACCATATCCGATGGCTAACAAAATTCTGCACTTGATTCTGGTATCTTTTGTCTTGAGATATTCAGAGAGGCCACATTCGGTCTCACGGCTTTTGCATTTCTTTATTTTGAGTGAGATGATGAAGGACGGTGAAGTGTAAGTGGAAGATGAGAAATGACCAAATCTTTTATGCGGAAACCAAGAACAAACAAATGTTAGGGCAATATTGTCATTTGGGCACCGTAAAATATTTGGCCTCTCGGTGCATCGCCACTACTCCCCCGTTTGATGTCGTTTAACTGTTGGTCACTAAGTATATAATTAACAGTTTAGAATATAGATGCACAGTAAATTGTAAGATTTTCAAAATTAGTTTGCGTAGCGGAAGTTTATTGTGAGTTGCTGTAAATACAGCAACTATGTATTCTCCTGTTTGTTTGATGCGTACAGAGTTTTAACAGTGTATACGAGATAAATCACAATAGAATGAAAACAGTAAAGACAGAAGGTAAATGACACACAGTTTAAATTGGCTCGAGGTAAAACCCTCTACGTCTACTGGTCCTCCACGCAGGAGTAAAAAGTTTATTAAATTCACTATGTGCACAACTACGTGACTTTAACTAAACATGTCTCTGTATCGTTCACACAGATTGATACAGGAACTGTAGCTTTGGGCCGTTCACACATATTGGCTTGAGCTCTTTTTCGAATCGCTTCTTCTCACACAGATCGAAGTTTTATCTTCAATGCTATTCTTCCCATACAGGTCGGAATACGCAAGGATCCTTAGTCCACACAGGGCTAATGATAATCTCAACGGTAAGGTAGAACAAATCTCAAACAACGGCTTTATCTTGGATAATCAATCGCTGTATGATGTGTTGTTTGCGTTGAGGACTTGTATATTTCGTCGCTTGGATACTGTTGTATGGTCACGAAATATACTTCTTTGTAATCGCTAGAATGTCAGAGTAATCTGTCAGAGCTTTCGCGATAATGAATAACTTATGTGTTTTTTTTGTGTGTAAGTCCTCTGGCTTGGGGTATTTATAATCTTGGAAATGTATTTGTTATAAATGAAGCAGTTGCTGGTTGGTGAGATGTTGACGTCTGTCTCTTGATTGGCGGCTGCTGAATGTTTGAATTAAAGCAGATCGCATTTAATGCTTCAGACATCCTTCCTGTCTTTGCATTAAATGCTCTTCAGAGCGTTCAGACTTGTCTCTATCCAACTGCATTAAATGCTCTTTAACAATGAATACTTTATGAATAAACAATGTTTATCTCACAACGGTTTAAAGCCTCTTTATATTCAGCCTCGTTGGTGTGTTTTACTTTTCCTAAGTAAAACACCTTCAGCATGTATGCTGTATCCAACATATTACGTCTCTTTGCTGTATGAAGAAGGCTCTGTAGGATGGATTGTCGAAGATCTCTTTGTTGTATGTTGGGGCTGTATGAAGAGTTCTAACAGCTTCCACACTTGACAGTATTCTGAATTCTTCGAGACTACTTGATGTATGTTGGCAATTATCAAAACAGGAATATTTGTCCCAACAATTTTCCCCTTTTGATAATGCCAAAACTCTCTTTATAGATGTCTTCATTTGGATCCAGAGAGGCTATCTACGAGTCTTCTGTCCGATTGATCTGATCTCCAATATTTAGTCTAGAAATATGAACTGCTCGCAGGCAAGTTAACAGGAATAAAAAATCCTACATGACTGTGTATTACAACTAAACTTATGATTGGCGCATAGGCACAATCTTACAGTGTGTTCTAGGTTGAATACAACTTAACCTATGAACTGTTCGCAGACAAGTTCGTACAGCTTTAAGACTTAACAAGTTTATTCTTGTTCAAATATTGCAAAAGCTTCATAAACAAACAATAAAACAGTAAGCTTAGATTACGAGCTGTAATCTTTCAAGATAAATAAAGTTTATTGATACTCAGGGAAAAATTACAAGTCTTGAAAGACCAATGCAAAACAAATAATATATATTATATTGGTAAGCTACTTAGAAGAAACAATCCAGCGAAAAAGACAAACAGGCTAACTCCTGTACCGAGAATGTCTCCAAGGTCTTCTGTCAGGATCATTTATGGTCCCTTTCCACCAATTGACTAGTTAGTCACTGTTGTAATATCCATGCCTTTTATTTCCATTCATTCCAATTATTGTGATTTAATTGTACTCGATTCAACTTTTTGTGTGTTTCGTATCATTCATCGTACTCATTCTAATGTAGCGGTAGTTAAATTATTTATTGTTGTTCATTTCCGAATATATCATATTGTATGGATAATAGTATGTCTCGTCTTACCGCTAACGGTTGGAAATTGCTGGGTTCCACTTATAACGTACGTTATGCTTTGTACGGTGTACGTTATTTCACTTAGTAAGTTGGTCAGTAACCTCTGGGGTTACCATTACGTATGCTACTCCCGTCCCTTAACGTACATAATACCATATGAACAATAGGGCAGCGAGCCCTGGTTATCCTTTTATACGCTAGTATCAGAATAGCGTACGCTAATTCTTCCTTACGTATGTTATATCTATCATGCAACGTACGTAATATTCCTTATCCATCGAGTCCGTGGGTTTTGTGAGAGTTCAATACGTACGTAAGGCAAATGCCTTAGCCTACTTTATAAGGATTATGTACGTAATGGATGAGTCGTTATGTACGTAAGATTGTTCAGTATATAATCGGGATCTAGTCCAGATTTTGTCATTTTCTTCATCTCTTCTCCTCTTCCTCTGGCGATTGCGATGATTTGGACTGAGCACTACATATTTTCGATGATTATCATCCTCCTTCGATAATTTCGAAGTTCTAGCACATATTTAACATCATCTACATCATCTCCCGCTGCTCTAATCAAGGTACTTTCGTTAGAACTCTAAATTTTGGGGGTTTTGGGGATTTTGTGTTGATTCTATCTTTCTATTTCGTTTCGTCCATGATTGTTGTTAGACTAAGGTCTGATTATCTGAGTCCCTTGTTATTCTTATGGTTTTGTGGAATAAAATCCATAGATTCCTTTATTGTTCGATTATGTAGGATTATGCCTCGTAGTGTTCGACGAATTGTGTCTTCGGGTAGAACCTAGGATGGGTTCCATGTTTCCGTAGTGTTATGATTAATTACATTTTGTTTTAGGATTGAATCTTTGAAGAGAATCGGACCGAAAACCTTTTCTTCACCGTTTCCTTCATGTCGTACTATTCAAGGCAAGTACATGTATTACATTCCGTTATGTGTGTTACGGTTTCGATACGAATGATGAATTGTGATATCATGTGTGTGTTGCTGTTCTTCCACCCAGGGATCGTATGGTTCAGAACTGGGAAGTTAGAGATTGCCCAAGAGGATTGAGAACCGAGATTTGCCCTCGAACCTCATTGTTGTAGACTTAAAGGGTGAGGATTTGATCCTCGGAGATGATTGGCTGGATCTTCACGGTGCTATCATGGACTATCGGACTTGTACTATCTCGATAGTGGTCGAGGATGGCACGGAGCATACTCTTGTGGGCTGTAAGCCGGGTAGATCAGGGAATGTGATCAGCGCCTTGAAGGCGATGAAACTTCTGAACTAGGGTTGCGTAGGCTATTGGTGTTACGCTTTGAAGGCGGAAGATGGTGGAGTTGACATGTCGTCGATTCCAGTTGTTAACGAATATGCTGACGTATTTCCAGATGACTTGCTGGGATTAGCACCGCAGCGGTAAGTTGAGTTTCCTATTAATTTAGAGCTGAATGCGGCTCCTATCTCTCGGGCACCGTACCACATGGCACCGTCGGAAATGTTGAAGTTGAAGAAATAGTTAGGGGAATTGCTAGATAAAGGGTATATTCGACCGAGCGCGTCACCCTGGGGTGCGCCTGTGCTGTTTGTTAAGAAGAAGGATGGATCGCTTCGCTTATGCATCGACTACCGAGAATTAAACAAGTTAACTATCAAAAAGAAGTACCTTTTTCCACAGATTGATGACTTGTTCGACCAGCTTCAAGGAGCGACAGTCTTCTTGAAGATTGATTTGCGATCGGATTATTATCAGTTGAGAATTCGGGATAGCAACATACTGAAAGCTGCCTTTCGAACGAGATATGGCCATTACGAGTTTGTGGTTATGCCTTTAGGGCTAACCAATGCTCCAGCAATGTTCATGCAGTTGATGAACAAAGTTTGTATCGAGTATCTAGACAAATTCGTAGTCGTCTTTATCGATGACATTCTTATCTATTCCTGGAGCCAGGAGGAGCACACTGTATATCTTCGTATTGTGTTAGACATTTTGAGAGCCGAGCAGTTATATGTGAAGTTTTCTAAATGTGAGTTTTGGCTTAAGGAAGTAACATTCCTCGGGAATGTGATATCAATGGAGGGATTCCAGGTTGATCCACGGAAGATAGAGGCGGTGTTGGCATGGGAACCGCCTAAGAATGTGAAAAAAGTGAGGAGTTTTGTAGGACTTGCGGGTGTTGTTACCCAAAATATTATCCGGAGATGATATTGCTGGAAAGGTCGAGTAACAAACAAATGCGAGAACACTTCCGTGGGAAAATAAATGACACAAGATTTGCCGGGGTTGTTAGTCCCGGGCTTGAATGCTCTCACGAGATGTTATTAATATAAATACTTTGGAGTACAAATATTAATATTAGAATACTATTACAATGAGTGTAACGATTCTAGTTATCTTATAGAGCGTGAAGATTGCCGGAAGAACCAGATATGAAGCTCTGTGAGTTCTTGCTTTTTGATGTTCTGTATATGGGAATGTATCTCTCTCTCTGTACGTTTTTTACTGTGTTCCCAATGTCCCCTGGCCACTGTTGGAGGCCTACTATTTATAGTAGAAGAGGATACTAGGTCCTTCCCGGCGATCTCGGGCAACCGCCGTATTCTATATTAGAATAATGTGGGCGATCGTCCCATCACGTGGGACTGTTTCCTTAAGGTCCGAGGCTGCAGCTGGCAGCCAGCTGTGCGGGCCAATGAGGAGCTTGCACGCGTCCTGAGTCGCTGTCTGGGGAGGACCCACTTTGTACCTTTCGGCGGGCCTGTCGGTAGGTGTGAGGTAGGTGATGTAACACCCCCAAACCACTTGGGAATATTACAGCGCCGCAGACCCTCTCCATGAGGATCTACCAGGCTAAATCCGAAAACAATACATCACATTTAATGCCGATATGGCTAAATAATGAACCATTAGACCGATTTGGTCTTTTACCACTAACAACACAATAAACATACAAAACTCATACCCATACAGGGGTTGAATTACATCAACGTTCCCATAAAATGGGAAAATTACACAATGGAGAGCCAAACACTGAGACTCTAACAAAATACTCAACAACTGGTCTTCATGTGATTAGTATCGTCGTCTTCCATCATCCTTCGTATCGATCCTATGATTTGCTCCCGGAACTTTGCAAGTACACAGGCCTTGTCTGAGACATCCACCCCGAATAATCGGGGGTTAGCAAACTCATTTGTTTTGCTAGTGCAAGTATAAAAATTATGAATACAAGCCATACGTATCATACTCCAATATCCGATAATTGAAAACATACTCCCCGAGATAAATCATTTAATTAAAACTGCTCGAATCCTGACAGGTGGGAATAAACCCAACATACATTTTACAAGATATCAAAGATCTCGGGGGTTTTGAAAACATTTGGAATATACAAATCCTCAACTTAACAGAACCATATAGGGATACGGGCCAAGGACTTGTTTAAGTTCAAAATACCAATCCGATCACAAAACACGGGGTCCACGACCCGATCATCCTCATCACATACTCGAGTGAAAGTCCAAAAGGTCACACCCGATAAACAACCAAATCACAATGTACGGAGACAATCACCACGGTCCGCATCCTTATGCCAAAAACCTCACCATCAAGAAACAAATCATATACGACACTTATAATGATGCCATTCTAGCCAAGTACCAAGACCTTACGTAAGACATAACTCACACCGAGAATGGAAGCGTTATGATATTCCGGACATATCATAATTATTGAAACAACAACGTGCCAAAATCATCACAAAACAACCTCCCGAGCTATACTGGCCATGTACCTCTCAGCAAGATACACACCCCAGAGACACCTCGTCAGGCCCTCCCTGGTGTATAGCCCAACCGAGTGATCCGTAGGGATACGCGGCCTACCGGACCCCAGGGGACCCTCACTGGCTTTACTCGGCTCACACACACTCAATCAACAATTGGCACAAATCACAATCATCAAAACCGCATTCTCCCGAAGTACATCAAACGTAATTCAAGGTACTTGTTAGAAATGGCCACTATATCCGACACATACTCACAACCAATACTACGCAACAACATAAGCTCATCAATAGACCCACACATCCATACACATATATTCTTCTTCTAAGAAGACATAACCTTAAGTCCACTTTGACACAATCACGCACAACAGTACCACACACAAGGAAGATAGTTCCATGTACAAGACTAACACACATTTTCAAAACAACACATTCGTTCACAATACACAAGTAGATTTAGAAGGAAACCTTTATCGAGAACATACCGATCCTTTTTAACATTCATTAAACATTCGTATTTCACATAAAATCATTTATCAACAATTGTGCTTACGAAATACGAAACGTATGGGCAAGATACTTGCCTCGAATCCGCGAGCGAACAAATACGACGAATCACAAGGCCTCGATACCACGAACCACCGAACAACAAACGGATGAGGTTGGGCAGCCCTCGAACTTCCAAAACCGACCAAGAACTCGACTACTCCACGAGAACTACGAAAATAACACTAACATGAATCAATAACACTAAACGGAACCCGAATCGATCCTAAAAACAACAAGGATCTAAGTGTGTCTCCAAGAAATCAAGAACTATGTTCCGAGTGATATAAAATCATGAATTAGTTCGAAAATCCGAAGATCATGGCCAAGACAACAAGAATTTCACCATCGATTCATCATCCTCGAATTAAATCGAAGAACTAAGGAGAAACCCCCAAAATTCAAGAACTAGGGTTCTAAGAAGAGATTACCTTGATTTGGATCAAGAAGATGATTAGGTGTTGTTAAACACCTACAAATCCGTTCCAAAATGAAGCTTGATGAAGAAGATCGCTGAAAATCACCTCTGGAGCTCACTCCCGTCGGAAAGGATGAAGAAGGGAGAGAAATGACGAAGTGAAGCCTGGTCGGTATTTATCTTTGGGCCAGTTATTAGCGTGCGCTAACTAGACCGCATTAGCGCGCGCTAACGAGGTCAACGCACAGAACATTCCGCATGTAACACTGTTAGCATGCGCTAGCCCCATGATCGTAGCGTGCGCTAACAAGTCACGGGTCCAGTCCAGTGGCCCCTGGATGACCAGCATTTACCGAAAGGCAGGCGCTAGAAAGAAGGAAGAGCGTCGCTAAGGCCGATAGCGTCGCTAGTTATCGACCTTAGCGTGCGCTAACAAAGCTACAGTCGATCCGGTAGCTCTGGGCGCCTGCAGGATCGCCGGTTAGCGTGCGCTACACATCCGTAGCGTGCGCTAACCCCAACGCCGTAGCGTGCGCTATGCCACAAGCATTAGCGTGCGCTACACCACAAAAACCCAGAAACTCACATAGTGATCTGAAACGCCTCCAAACACACGTCCCAACAAGGCACACATAAACATGACACCAAATTCCAACGATGAGGACAATAACAATCCGATAAAACCCCAAAACTCAACGAACGGAACAAGGATCTCGGTATTACTTTCTACCCCTCTTAAAAGAAGTTTCGTCCCGTAAAGTTAAAACACAAGATGTTCGGCGCAAAACAATGTGCGAGAATAGAACTCTGAACGATAACAAAACGCAAAACACGTGCTAGCTGTTGCCGATGACTCGCAACGAATCACATGCGGCACGTGGTGATAACATCCATATCATTATGCGAATGATAACGAAACGCAACGAACAAGATCAATATGGTTGGCGGCCGAATAGTATAACAATCAAGACGCGAGCTCAACGCTACACAAATACAAAATTCCACCATTCGAGGGTCGGAAGATCAATGAAGCTAATTTCCCGAAGTGAAGGAAAATACGACGTGATCTGAATGCTCAAAAAATCACGATACAGAAGTAACAAAATCAGACAACAAATGATCGAACCACAACGATTGAGACAATAATAAATCGAGCACCAAGTTCGGATCACGACGACCAACAAGAATCAAATAACAACTCCGAAGTTCACACCTCGGCTCGAGATAATAGGTAATGTGGTAAAGCGACAAGATATGCATCCACAAAAATCCACAGGGATGGAATCGTAATCGAACAAAAAGTCACAACGACAAGTGGATTATTTCGAAAAATTACCACAACTCGTTTGATCAACAAAACAAAGGGTAGGGCAAGTTCAGAAAATATGAACGAACACAAATGAGTCGATAGAGTTGAAAAAAAAAAAAGTTCGAAAATCCGATCCACTTCTAATAAAAGAAGTCTATCCCCGAAATTCGAAACAACGAGGCAAGGAGATAACACAACATACAACTGGTAGACTATGCTCTCAGGGACTCCTCAGAGTCAGCCCTGATATCAGTGCTCAAGTTCGGGCCTTGGAAGACTCGGTGACTAACTCGCAGAACTGAACCCGGTGTTCTACGAGTCCGTACTTGTAACACGTCACAGGAGAAGGACAATGCGCACGAACATGCCCTGACACATTGCAGCTGAAACACCTCTTGGGCTTACCAGGAGGCAATACCGACAATTTGAAATTCTCAGTCCCAAGCATCGGGCGATGGAGTTTCACAGCGGAAAGACTACTACGTTGCAATCCAGAAACACCAACTCCAGTACTAATCACAATATCATCCAACTTCCTATGCTTCCCACTCGGATCCAGATAAAACCCAGCTTCCAAAAGTTCTTGGAACTCCACCCACATGACGGCATGATCCCGAGGTTTAACGGCTTCCCACCAATGAACATCATCATCGCTAAGAAGGTACTGAGCAATAGAGACCTTCCGATCTTCAGGGCAATCAATGACCTCGAATATCTTCTGCAACTGAAGAATCCAACCATCCCAGCCCAGTGCATCTACCGCACCAGCGAATCGAGGGGGATTCATACGAATTACCTCTCGGAGTCATAGATTTGTCCCGACCTTCTGAATCGCATCAGTGTTGCGCTGAATCGCCTTGGTCAACTGAGTCATTTGTGCTGCTACTTGTTGCAATACAGTAGCAACATCCATACCAATATCGTTCCCAACAATATTCTCTCGATCCCGCGCCTGATCCCCGTGGTCCTCCGTACCATGGTTGCGACCAAGATCTCTGCCCCTCAGCATAGTGATCAAGAAAATTTAACGCAACGAAAGTCACATAATTACACAACAATATAATGCACACCCGGAAACCACTCACAGATGATCGACTGCAAAGGTTAGACGTAACGGCAAAATACAGTCTAAAACTTTGCCCAGTCAAAAAGCGCGTTCCACAACAATAGATGACGTGTCTTGTTGTGCAAGTTTAGCAACACAACCATACTCACCTACCAACGGTGCGATCAAGGTTACAAACAAACAACGTACAAATCCAAATGCCAGCGGTTCACATAATTATAACATCACACACTAAACCGTCAGAAGTTAAACAATGTTCCAAACAGAGTCTTCACCACTCGGTCAAGAGAACTATCTCGACGAGTGCATACCGAGCGACTCAGAGTTCACACTACCACTCTAATCACAACTCGGAGCATTACAGCTGAATAACGACAACATCTTTATCACGTACCATTTTAACGAAATACATGGGACCAAAAAGTTTAAAAGCGAGAGTCACGTTTCAAGTAAGTTTTTGGTAGACCTCAAATGAGTTTAAAGTTAAATTTTTGAAAACTTGCAATATAACAATGGGAATAAAATGTAAGTAGTTTGAATTCTCAAAATGTTTGGCCTCGAGGTCATAACACGAAAATCAAGCTTTTCCTTTCTTGAAAGATGTTTTAAAATAAATTTTACGTGACTACCCAAGAACATTTAGAACATTTAAAATATCACATTGATGAACTTAGCTAGTGTAACCACACCAAACATTACTTCTTGTAAAACAATTTATACAAGGATATATATATATACACATACACCGGCACATTACAAAAATCAAACAAACATGGAGGACATATTCATGATTCACATTTAACTCCTCAACATAACACAAATATCACACAAGCCCGTGTAATACGAGACACAATATTATAGTGGGGAGACTTACATCCACAGATCGCACGAAGATGATGGTTGCACCTTGATACTAATCACGATCGACCTCCAGACGACGCGTCGCGACACGACTTAGTCAGACAAAATCTGACAAGACAAGACAAGACAGGACCCGACAACACACAACTCGACCCGACAGCCTAGGTTTCTGCAAACCTAAGCTCCGATACCATATTCTGTAACACCCCCAAACCACTTGTGAATATTACAGCGCCGCAGACCCTCTCCATGAGGATCTACCAGGCTAAATCCGAAAACAATACATCACATTTAATGCCGATATGGCTAAATAATGAACCATTAGACCGATTTGGTCTTTTACCACTAACAACACAATAAACATACAAAACTCATACCCATACAGGGGTTGAATTACATCAAGGTTCCCATAAAATGGGAAAATTACACAATGGAGAGCCAAACACTGAGACTCTAACAAAATACTCAACAACTGGTCTTCATGTGATTAGTATCGTCGTCTTCCATCATCCTTCGTATCGATCCTATGATTTGCTCCCACAACTTTGCAAGTACCTGGACGCAATACAGACATCCACCCTCGAATAATCGGGGGTTAGCAAAACTCCACTGTTTTGCTAGTGCAAGTATAAAAATTATGAATACAAGCCATACATATCATACTCCAATATCCGATAATTGAAAACATACTCCCCGAGATAAATCATTTAATTAAAACTGCTCGAATCATGACAGGTGGGAATAAACCCAACATACATTTTACAAGATATCAAAGATCTCGGGGGTTTTGAAAACATTTGGAATATACAAATCCTCAACTTAACAGAACCACATAGGGATACGGGCCAAGGACTTGTTTAAGTTCAAAATACCAATCCGATCACAAAACACGGGGTCCACGACCCGATCATCCTCATCACATAATCGAGTGAAAGTCCAAAAGGTCACACCCGATAAACAACCAAATCACAATGTACGGAGACAATCACCACGGTCCGCATCCTTATGCCAAAAACCTCACCATCAAGAAACAAATCATATACGACACTTATAATGATGCCATTCTAGCCAAGTACCAAGACCTTACGTAAGACATAACTCACACCGATAATGGAAGCGTTATGATATTCCGGACATATCATAATTATTGAAACAACAACGTGCCAAAATCATCACAAAACAACCTCCCGAGCTATACTGGCCCTGTACCTCTCAGCAAGATACACACCCCAGAGACACCTCGTCAGGCCCTCCCTGGTGTATAGCCCAACCGAGTGATCCGTAGGGATACGCAGCCTAGGACCCAGGGGACCCTCACTGGCTTTACTCGGCTCACACACACTCAATCAACAATTGGCACAAATCACAATCATCAAAACCGCATTCTCCCGAAGTACATCAAACGTAATTCAAGGTACTTGTTAGAAATGGCCACTATATCCGACACATACTCACAACCAATACTACGCAACAACATAAGCTCATCAATAGACCCACACATCCATACACATATATTCTTCTTCTAAGAAGACATAACCTTAAGTCCACTTTGACACAATCACGCACAACAAGATTCACACACAAGAAAGATAGTTCCATGTACAAGACTAACACACATTTTCAAAACAACACATTCGTTCACAATACACAAGTAGATTTAGAAGGAAACCTTTATCGAGAACATACCGATCCTTTTTAACATTCATTAAACATTCGTATTTCACATAAAATCATTTATCAACAATTGTGCTTACGAAATACGAAACGTATGGGCAAGATACTTGCCTCGAATCCGCGAGCGAACAAATACGACGAATCACAAGGCCTCGATACCACGAACCACCGAACAACAAACGGATGAGGTTGGGCAGCCCTCGAACTTCCAAAACCGACCAAGAACTCGACTACTCCACGAGAACTACGAAAATAACACTAACATGAATCAATAACACTAAACGGAACCCGAATCCATCCTAAAAACAACAAGGATCTAAGTGTGTCTCCAAGAAATCAAGAACTATGTTCCGAGTGATATAAAATCATGAATTAGTTCGAAAATCCGAAGATCATGGCCAAGACAACAAGAATTTCACCATCGATTCATCATCCTCGGATTAAATCGAAGAACTAAGGAGAAACCCCCAAAATTCAAGAACTAGCGTTCTAAGAAGAGATTACCTTGATTTGGATCAAGAAGATGATTAGGTGTTGTTAAACACCTACAAATCCGTTCCAAAATGAAGCTTGATGAAGAAGATCGCGGAAAATCACCTCTGGAGCTCACTCCCGTCGGAAAGGATGAAGAAGGGAGAGAAATGACGAAGTGAAGCCTGCTGTCCAGTATTTATACTGGACAGTTATTAGCGTGCGCTAACTAGACCGCATTAGCGCGCGCTAACGAGGTCAACGCACAGAACATTCCGCATGTAACACTGTTAGCATGCGCTAGCCCCATGATCGTAGCGTGCGCTAACAAGTCACGGGTCCAGTCCAGTGGCCCCTGGACAGATCTGTACTTACCGAGCAGCGTGCGCTAGAAAGAAGGAAGAGCGTGCGCTAAGCAGTCGATAGCGTGCGCTAGTTATCGACCTTAGCGTGCGCTAACAAAGCCACAGTCCCAGTCCAGTAGCTCCTGGACTGCCTCTGGACTGCCAGTTAGCGTGCGCTACACATCCGGTAGCGTGCGCTAACCCCAACGCCGTAGCGTGCGCTATGCCACAAGCATTAGCGTGCGCTACACCACAAAAACCCAGAAACTCACTTAGTGATCTGAAACGCCTCCAAACACACGTCCCAACAAGGCACACATAAACATGACACCAAATTCCAACGATGAGGACAATAACAATCCGATAAAACCCCAAAAACTCAACGAATCTGGAACAAGGATCTCGGGTATTACAGGTGACAGGCTGGGGTCAAAGGCCTTATCTTGCGGCGCCTTTTGTGGATCTGCACGTGGGTCTTCGTCCAAGATTCAGTCTTCGAAGACTCTGACGGGTGTCGGATTCACATGCAGTATGGGACGATCGTCTACAATCAGATATCTTTGGCGATCGCCTGATGCCGACAGACGATCGCTTTCGGACGTCGATCGCTGGGTGCTTACCCAGCGTCTGTCTTCTTTAGCTGGCTCCTGACCATTATGCCGATCGTCATCGAGGCGTATAAATCGCCGCACAACAATTGCCCCCCAGCTCGCTCCGATGTTGAAATCATGGGGTGAGGTGGCACTATTGGCGATCGCCTGTTTTAGATGATTGGCTCGTCTGCTTGTGACAAGGACGATCGTCGCCTGGACGATCTGATTTCGAATCCGGACGATCTCCTTATGCGCTGGAAATAGCGGGAAATAAAGGCGAGCTCTTGAAACGTTGCAGGGACACGCGTCGCACAACCGTTGGGGGAGTACGACGGTTTTGTCAGACTTATCGTCTGGCGTGCCCTCGAAACGACGCATACGCGGGTCTTAAAAGCTGCATTTAATGTGTCCCCCTCCCGACAGTTGCACTTCATCCCCTGGGATTCACGTATTTGCACAAAGGTCCCTGCACTCGCCTATAAAAGGGCTAGGGCCATTACATTTTCACTCTTTATGCGCCCCTGCTTTTCAGTCGAGACTTTGCTGAATTTTTTCGAAGATTCTTGTGCCGACCGACTTTCTTTTTAGGTAAGAAAAAATTTTCTCCCCCCCTTTATTCTTAAGATCATGTCTGGAAGAGGATCTAAAACATTCGAGGCTGGTAGCTCTTCCGTCGCTGCGGCTTCGCCTGATCGGGAAGGAACCCCCGTGACACTTCATATGGAAACGGCCGCCAAGGCCATTCGTGCGGGGATTGCACCCGCGGAGATTGAAGAGCTTTTCAATGAAGCTGACATGGCGAGATCGGCGGCGGCGTCGAGGCAGGGGGGCTCTCTGGTTGACGAGGATGAAGCGGTGAGGTTGTACTGGGAGAAGAACAGTGTGTTCGGCCCTGCCTTTTTGGATTTCGCCGGTCTTATGGAGGGGATTGCTGGACCGTGTCCCGAGTTTGACTTCGAAGCATATTCCGCCGCCACCCCTATGAACCTGTGAAGCGGACGGCGTTTCGGGCCGCGGAACCCTCTCTGTGGACCCTCAGTCAGATTCGGAGCTCGGCGACCAAGAGAGATTGGAGTCGCTGGAGGGCGAAATTCCATATCCCTTCTGATGTCTCGCTGCACGTGCCCTCGGAGAACGAACGTGCCGACCAACCTCCCGAGGGTCTAGTTGCCATCAACGAAATGATTATGGAGGCCGGCCTGCGGTTCCCCTTCCCGTTCGCCGTGTCATATTTGCTGATCGCCTGGAATTTGGCGCCGCTCCAGCTGACGCCGAACGCCTGGCTACAGATCATCAGCACCTTGACGATTTTTGGCGGTCACCGATTGTTCCGTCTTCCTTCTGCGCTGGAAATGAATTATCTCTTCAAACTGACTGCGCAGAAGGGATCGGTCGGCGGTTATCATATTCAAGGTCGAATGGGCAGAGTGGTCCTCGGGGTGCCGAACAAGACTCAGGGCGACCTGTCGAAATGATTTTGGGTCAGTGGAGCGTGGAGGTCGGCGTCGAGCGATAGGCCGTAGGAAGAGTTGGAGGTCCCCACCAGTTTTCGGGAGAGGAATCCGAGTAAGGGTTTTAACTCTCCCTTTGATTGGATATATCTTGGACTGATCTAATTTGGTTTCCTTTTTGCAGGTTCCCTCGTTCTAGTGATCGGCGACCTTCCTTTCAACTTTCTGATCGTCTGGGAGTGAATTCGCAGTCTGCCGGATTCCTATATCGACGTTCGCACAGTCGGCCATGAACTTCATCGGTTGGGAGCTCGATTGTTTCGCTATCCTCGCCACCTGAAAGTTCCAGGTATAAACTCTTACTTCCTCTTTCCTGTATGACGATCGTCTGATTGAAGTAGATGTCTAACTTGGCTGAATTTCTTTTTTTGACAGAGATCCATTTTCCCCGTTACGCCAAGCCACCGCAAGAGATTTCTAAGTCGAACCCCGGTCTGTTGGGTCGCCTTCACCAGGGAAAGAAGACTGGTCGTGCCCCTGTAACGACGTCCCGTCTTGTCCCTGCAGTGAGGCCTGTTACGGTTACGGTCGTCGAGCCAGAGGCTCGGGAGGAGGAGCAGTTCCAGCGCAACCGCAAGAGGCAGAGGCCGGAGGAGCCCCTGCCGATTGCTGAGGCGGAGGTATCTATTTTGGAACCGCCGGTTGCCGCGCCACCTATCTCTGCTGTTCCGATGGCGGAGGGGTCCAGCTCCAGGCCCTCGGCCGGCTTCCTAAAGGCTGCGGCGATCGCCGAAGCCAAAATTCCTCGGGGCAAGCCCTTTTTCGGCCGCGACCCCGAGCTGGTCAACAGGTAAGACCGGTTTGATCTTTCTGAGTTAGGCTATTTGTGCAAGGCATATACTAACTCCTTTGTTTCTATTTGTTTGTGTTGCAGGGTCCGTCTTGCCGATCCGGATGTTTCGCCGATGGTGCTGGACTTCCTGGCGAGCAAGTCTCCGCGCCAGTCCCTCGATGTCCCTTCTTATGTCTCCCAGGCCATCACCTCTCTGCCTAAGGCTTGGACGACCGATATCGACGCGATTGCTCGTCGGCGGTCTGGAGATGCCATGCAGGTGACGTTTGCCCTGACTCTCCAGGCGGCGGCGATGGCCGCCCAAGCCGTTAAGGATTTATGAGGGGCGACCCTCTAATGCTCGCCTATATCAAGATCTTGAGGCCGCTTAGAGCCAGAACGCCAACTTAGCCAATCGGATAGCGTCCATGGAGAAGGAGTACTTAGAGATGACCAAACGAGCCAAGCAGGACCATGATCGGATGAAGCAGGAGCTTGACCGGTCCCGGGGGGTGGCGGATCGATTCTGTGATCAGGTGACGGAGGCTCTTCGGATGCACGCGGCCTCACAGGAGGAGGTGACTGGGCTGAAGGCCACAGTGGATCGTCTCAACGCCGATCTGGATAAGGCGAAGGGAGAACTGTCCGCCAAAGCTGAGCTTGTGGATGCTGGGAAGACGACTGTGGAGTTGAAGGGGTAGTTAAAGGCGATCGAGACCGATCCCTACCTTAATGTGGCATACGTCGGCAAGTTCGCCTACTATCTGGCTTACGCCGACGCTATCCGTGCTGCCAAGAAGGTAGGGGTCGAGGTCGGCCCTATGATGGAAGCCTTCAAGGCCTATGTATTTGAGCATCCGTTGCAGTCGGACTTCTCCCTGCCGATTCTCGATCTCACCGATTTAGGGATTGATCTGAGCTAGTATCCGTTTACGGATAAACTTATTTACCCTGAAGCCGATGAGGGAGTGAGCGCCGATCCGCCTGCTGGGGGCGAAGGCCAATCGGGGGCGGCCTGAGCAATTTTTAGTTCTCTTTTGCTTGTAATTTTCTATTTTTCTTTGTATTGCCTTCGAACTTGTATTGTATGAACTTCTCAACTTGAATAAAATACTCCTTTTTCGTATCTGATTCTTTATAAGAACGATCACCTCTGAGTGTTTGCATGTGAATTTATACAAGTGTTTACATAATTACACCTAATGTTTTGTTTGTACGATCGACTCTCTGAATGTTCCGCATCACTTCGACTTGCACAATTGTCTGAATAGATCTGAATATATTTGTAAATTTCTTGAATAAGATCGATCGATATTTGTGTGTTAGAACGAAGCCGATCGTGTATGGTCTTTCTTCCCGATCGCATATAGGAATAGCTCCCATTTGCCCCTTGTTTTCGTTTACTTAGTGTAAGTAAGGGAACGAAAATAGTATGTCTGGTGAGCTATCTTTAGTTTTGCCGATTCTTCGAGTGAGGATAACTGTGTGCACGGTCACTGAGTTCGATGGACTGATCTCCGTAACCATGTCATTATGTGCGAGGGACTGTCCCGCGACTCACTTTTTTGTTAGGGTCCTCTGTTAGGCTGCGCCCGCCTTGTATTTAAACGAAAGAGGAGCGGTCTTGGTCTGGAGGAGTCCTTGCACGGGGCGTTGTCGGTTTATTCGACTCCACGTCCGCGTCTTGTTAGCACTTTTCTACCTTGGGCCGGCATGTTAGATGGTGACCCTCGACGGTATACGTTGTGATGGGGTAGGGACGCGTCGCCTTGTATGGGTACATCATGTTAGATGATGTACTTTTGAGGGCGCACGAGTGTGTCCACAAATTTAATTGGAGGGTCCTTCGGCTACGCTCGCCTCGTATTTAAACGAAGGGCGAGTGATCGCAGTCCAAAGGAACCTTGCATGGACGAAGCTGTCGGTTCCATCAACCTCCAGGACCATGGTTGCACGTTTCTACCTCGGATTGCCATGTTAGATGATGACCCTCGACGGTATACGTTGTGCTTGGAGGGGTGATCGCTTACATAGGTCTGTCAAGTTTAGACACTGACCTCTTGTTGGGCGAGCGAGCTGTCCTCTTTTTAATTGATCGTTCTTGTCGAGGCGAATCATATAGATGGGATAGGAAAATCTCATTATACTCTTTGTACATTGGGTAATTGAAACCGAATACAAAGCTCTCACTGGTAGTATTTCTTCAAATGTACAGCGTTCGAGGGATATTGGTCCGGAGTGCCGTCAGGGTGTTCAAGTTCGTAGGCTCCCTTAGTTAGCCACTTAGATATCCTGAAGGGGCCTTCCCAATTCGGGCCAAAGACTCCCGTGTGAGTCTGGACCTTTTTGAGGACTAGGTCGCCTACTTAGAAACGTCTTTCCTTGACCTTCGAATTGAAGAACTTCACGGATCTCTTTTTGTGGATTGTGTTCTTCATTTTCGAGATCAGTCACCGTTCTTCGAGCATGTCCAAGTCGATTCGTCGGGTCATATCATTGTCCGTCGTCATCTCTTGTTCAGTTCGGTGGCTGAGGACGACGATCTATGAAGAGATCACAACTTCTGTTTCGAAGGCAAGGGCGAATGGGGTTTCGCTGGTTGAATTTCGGTTCGTCGTTCGATATGACCACAAGACATCTGGAAGCTCGCTCGCCCATCGTCCTTGTCTGGATTCGAGTCGTGCTTTGATAGTGTGTTTGAGGATTTTGTTTACAGCCTCTACCTGCCTGTTCGTCTGAGGGTGGTAAGGGGTCGAGAACAACTTTTTGATTCCCGACTTCTCGCAGAATTGCATGATTTCTAAACCGTCGAACTGCTTTCCATTGTCGGAGATGATAGCCTGGGGTAGACTGAACTGGCATATGATGTTCTTCCAAATGAACTTGATTACTTGCTCTTGGCCGATCTTGTTGAGTGGCTCGACCTCAGCCCATTTCATGAAATAATCGACTCCCACGATGGCAAACTTACAGCCCCCTGGCGCCGTCGGCAAGGGACCTATAAGGTCG
The DNA here is from genome assembly GCA_033398695.1 of Orobanche coerulescens. Taxonomy (NCBI): domain Eukaryota; kingdom Viridiplantae; phylum Streptophyta; class Magnoliopsida; order Lamiales; family Orobanchaceae; genus Orobanche; species Orobanche coerulescens. The sequence goes on from CM065809.1 coordinate 86,143,259, forward strand.
ATGCCCCATTGGGCGAATGGCCATGGGCTGTACATTGAAGTGAGCTGCTCGGGGGAGAGCTTGATGTTTGGGCCCATTACTTGACACCGGTGACACGATCTGGCATAGGCGATCGCATCTTTTTGTAGTGTAGGCCAGAAAAACCCTTGCCTGGTCGTTTTGTGGATGAGAGCTCGCCCGCCAGCATGGTTTCCATAGATCCCATCATGGATCTCGGCTAAAACGAGCTGGCCTTCCTCCGGCGTGATGCACTTAAGGAGAGGAAGGCTGAAAGCTCGCTTGTAAAACCGGTCGTCCAATAGGGTGTATCTGGTCGCACGGAGCTGAAGCTGACGAGCTTTGATACGGTCGTCGGGGACCGTTCCGTCCTTTAAGTATTTAATGAACAGAGTCATCCAGTTATCTTCGGCGATGGTAACTGTGGTAACCAGGTTTCTGTCGATCGCCGACTTTGCTGATTTTGTGATTTGGATGTTAGAGAAATCGGCCGCCCCATCTGATGATGCCAGTTTGGATAGAGCGTCGGCCTGGGAATTGTGCTCTCTCGGGATTTGTTCGATTAGTACTTCCTCAAATTTCGTGCACATTTTGGCGACCAATTCTTGGTATTTGACCATCTGTTCGTTGCGCGCCTCATATTCTCCCTTGACTTGGTTCACGACCAAGAGGGAGTCCATGAAGATATGGATGTGGCGAACGTCCAGGGCGAGGGCTAGATCGAGCCCTCCTACCAAGGCTTCGTACTCGGCTTCATTGTTGGTCGCACGAAACCCGAAGCGCATAGCATTTGTGAAACTTTGGCCGTCGGGGCTGATGAGGACAATCCCTGCCCCTGCTCGCGAGTTGGTTGCCGAGCCATCCACGTACAGCTTCCAAGCAGGACGGCCGATCTAGGTCGGACTGTGAGGGAATGTTAATTCCACCACGAAGTCCGCCAGAGCCTAGCCTTTGATCGCCGTGCGAGGAGCGTACGTGATACCGTATTGGGCGATCTCCACTGACCACTTGAGGAGTCGCCCGTTGGTGTCTGGTCGGTGCAGAACTTGCCTCAAAGGGAGCATCGTCAGAACCTCCACTTGATGTTCGAAGAAGTAAGCCCTTAGCTTGCGAACACTCATGACTAGAGCGTAGACGATCTTCTCCAGAGGTGTGTAACGTGTTTCCGCGTTATGGATCGCTTGACTAACATAGTAGATCGGCAAGTGGGTTTGCCCCTCTGCTCGCACCAATACAGCACTCAGCGCGACCTCCGAGGCCGCCAGGTAAAGGAATAGCTTTTCGCCGGGGATTGGTTTCGCCAAGATCTGGGGGTTAGATAGATACTCCTTGATTTTGGCGAACGCCATTTGACTCTCCTTCGTCCATGCGAACTTCTTGTTCTTTATGGTCGCGAAGAACGACTTGCTTTTATCCCCGAGGCCAGATATGAAACGGTTGAGGGCAGCTAGACAACCTGTGAGGCGTTGTACCTGCTTGACATTCTGTGGCTCCTGCATGTCGAGGATCGCCTGGATCCTGGTGGGGTTCGCCTCGATTCCCCTTTGGCTCACGATGTGCCCCAGGAATTTTCCGGAGCTCACCCCAAAGTTGCATTTCTTGGGATTCAGCTTCATATTAAACTTTTCGAGGATGGCGAAAGTCTCGGCAAGGTAATTGAGGTGATCTTCCTTCTTGAAGCTTTTGACCACGATGTCGTCAATGTAGACTTCCATGGTCTTGCCGATTTGGTTGGCGAACATCCCGTTGACTAGCCGCTGGTAGGTCGCCCCTGCATTCTTCAGACCGAACGGCATCCGGACCCAAAAGTATATGTCTTTTTCCGTGTGGAACGATGTGTGTTTTATGTCTTTCTCCGCCATGGGTATCTAATGGTATCCGGCGAAGGCATCCATTAACGACATCATTTCGCAGCCTGCTGTGCTATCGACCAAGTGGTCAATATGAGGCATCGGAAAGTGATCTTTTGGACATGCCGTGTTGAGGTCGGTGAAGTCGATGCATAACCTCCAGGAGCTATTCAGATTTTTGACGAGCACCGCGTTGGCGACCCACTGTGGTTCGTCTGTAGCTACTCCGATTAGTTTGTTATTGAGTAGCTTTTTGACTTCTATGTCGAGCGTTGCGTACTTCTCAGGACCAAATTTCCTATGTTTCTGGTGAACAGGCTTCCTTGCCGGATCGATCTTTAGATAGTGGCAAGCGTGTTCAGGACTTATGACAACCATATCTTGATGCGACCAGGCAAAGACTCCGATGTTCTTACGTATTAAATTGATCAGATCCTCCTTTAATTCGAGGTTGATGCTTGTGCCGATCTATACTTCCTGCTCCGGGCGAGCCGGATCTATCATTATACTTTCCAACTCTTCAATGGGGACGGTCGCCTCTCGTTTGGAACGATTTCCGGACTCGATCCTTGGATCGATGTCGAGGCTTGGCTCGAAACCGATCCTTGGCTCGATGTCGTCCATTAATCGATGTGAGATGGCGTCCTCTGAGTCGGGTTGGTATGATGTGCTTGGCTCGTCGGTCTCCATGGGTTGACTTTCGATCGTCTTAATGTTACAAATAGCATGAGAAGTACTGAAAGACGTTATGACACAGGAGTAATTCAAACATTTCTTAGCCATTAGTTGGTCTCCTTTTACAGTACCGACCGTCCCATCGGCAGTGGGGAATTTGATACAGTAAAAGAAAGATGAGGCGACCGCTTCGAAGGTTTCTAGAAATGGACGACCTAGGAACCCATTATAGATGCTGGGCCTATCTATGATTACAAAGTTTAGGTTCCTAGTAATCCTAACCTTGGGATCGTAATGACATATTAGCTCGATAGAGAGCTTGATCCTCCCGTAGGCTTGGACTGTGCTGTCGCCGAATCCTTGTAGCACGGTGTCAAACGGCTTGATAAACTTGGTTAGGTTGCTGAGCTGGTCCAGAGCAGATTTGAATATGATATTGCAAAAGCTCTCATTGTCAACCAGCACGCGATCGACCATTTTCCCAAGGATACATTCAGAGATCACCAATGCATCCTCTTTGGGGCACTGCACTCCCTCCCTATCCTTGCTGGAGAAAGTGATGAGCGCATCTTTGGAGATGGTTGGCTCCGAGGGTACCACGACATGGACCCCGGCAAATGCCCTCAGTTTGGCCTTCCGTTTTCTGTTCGACATGGTGGAAACCGGGGAAAGGCCCCCGAGGTTTCCACCTCCCGCCTGAAGCATATTGATCCGGCCGCCAGGGTTGATCGGAGGGATTGATTCGTCAGAATACTCTGGCTCATTCTGCTCGATCCTGGTGACCGGATTGGGAGGGATTCCATCGTTCTGTCGGTGCTCGCGTCCTCCGGTCCTCTCTGCTCGAGGCTCTGGTTTGGTAACCAAGTTATCCAATTTGCCTTCCTCGAACAGTCGCCATAGTTGCCTGAGGAGGTCGCGACACTGGATGGTGTTGTGGCCGGGACTCTTGTGGTTGGCACAGAATTTGCTGCGGTCTAGATGACCGTGGTCCCTCACCGGGTTCGGTTTGCTAAGCCATTCACGCCCCTTGATGGCGTTGAAAATGTGGGCCGGAGATAGGTTGAGGTTGCGGAGGAGGTGAACCTCCACATCCTCAAAAGCTTTGAACTCCCCGGGCGGCTTCGTGATCGCCTTTCTAGGCTTGGCGACTGCCTTTCTCGGGACAGAAGTACGCACCTTTCCTTCCCTGGCAGATCCCTCGCCTAAGCGTAGGGTGAGCATCCTCTGCCTGGCTAGAAAATCAGTGGCCCTGGCGCGGAAAATTGCGTAAGTTGGGGGGATGTCCTTCGTAAGGTGCATGAACATGGGTGAATGGCCATAGAATCCTCCCAGGACCGAGTAAAGAGCGAGCTCGTCGCTAATGGGCTCGCCAGTGAGGACTATTTCATCCACCCGGTCGATGTAATCTTCATCGGGCTCGTTCTTCCCCTGCCTGATTTTCATCATGCGGTGGGGGCCTTCTGGCCGGGCAACTTTGGCGGCGAAATACGATGTGAAGTCGTTCACCAGTTTCTCAAAACAATTGATCGAGCGAGGTGGTAGTGAGATGTACCACCTATGGGCGAGGTCGCCTAATGTCAACGGGAACATTCGGCACTTCGTCGTGTCCGATGCTCCACATCCGGTCATATAAATCCGGAACTTGCTCAAATGGGTCTCAGGATCCGATCTCCCCTCGTATAGAGGTGTTTGAGGGGGAGCGATCTTCGGTTGAACTGGGGACAGCTCGATCTGGGCCGCGAGTGTCTCACTCGGTCCAACGATCGATCTCTTGGCGCCTGCCCCAGTCTCTAGGAGCGCTTTCATTTCGTCGAGCTGGTGCTGCATGGCGGCCATCGCCGTAGCCTGACTGCTCGCTAATTGGCTCCCGGAGCCTGAGCCAAGGCGATCATGTACTGATCCCCTGGCCCCATGGTAGATGATGAGTTCTCTGCCACCGGGCTTAGTTCTTGGGCGAGCGGGGGCCCGTTGGCCGGCTTGTCTTCTGGGAGTCGGATATGCCGAACTCCTGGTGATGGATTCGAACTCCGATGCCTCCCGGCTGGGGCCTGAACGCCCGGGTCGCCACGATGGATCACTTCTTAGGCGGCTGAAGACGGAGTCATCCCGCCTTACGAGAGCCTTTTCCTGCGGCTCGGGGCTTTCTGTCGATTTCTCAACATATATCCCCTTGAGCTTCCGCTTGCCTGCTCGGCGGATGGCTGACGGAGTAATGGTGGGCGAGTCGCATGCCCTCCGTCGCTCCCTGAGGATGACTATAACCTCCTCAATCTGTTCCGTGGTCTAGAACCGATCGAGTGAGAAGCTGGACCGTCCCTCGGGGGCGGGAGAGAGAGTCTAGCATCGCCGTGGTCACCTTCCGCCGTAGGCTGGGATTCGGTCTAGGCCGGAATGAGATGTTCGGCAGATCGCAGGGTGGCTCTTTTGGAGGTCGTGGCAGATGTCATGTTTCTGAAGGCTTTTCTTTGAAGAACAGTGAGTGTTTCTTCAAGTATATGCCCGGAGAACAGAGAGTGTTCTTCGAGACGGTCGGAATAAAAATGAAGGTATGGTTCAAGCCCTCCTTCTAGCGCCAATTGTTGTTACCCAAAATATTATCCGGAGATGATATTGCTGGAAAGGTCGAGTAACAAAGAAATGCGAGAACACTTCCGTGGGAAAATAAATGACACAAGATTTGCCGGGGTTGTTAGTCCCGGGCTTGAATGCTCTCGCGAGATGTTATTAATATAAATACTTTGGAGTACAAATATTAATGTTAGAATACTATTACAATGAGTGTAACGATTCTAGTTATCTTAGTTATAGAGCGTGAAGATTGCCGGAAGAACCAGATATGAAGCTCTATGAGTTCTTGCTTTTTGATGTTCTGTATATGGGAATGTATCTCTCTCTGTACATTTTTTACTGTGTTCCCAATGTCCCCTGGCCACTGTTGGAGGCCTACTATTTATAGTAGAAGAGGTTGCTAGGTCCTTCCCAGCGATCTCGGGCGACCGCCGTATTCTATATTAGAATAATGTGGGCGATCGTCCCATCACGTGGGACTGTTTCCTTAAGGTCCGAGGCTGCAGCTGGCAGCCAGCTGTGTGGGCCAATGAGGAGCTTGCACGCGTACTGCGTCGCTGTCTGGGGAGGACCCACTTTGTACCTTTCGACGGGCCTGTCGGTAGGTGTGAGGTAGGTGACAGGCTGGTGTCAAAGGCCTTATCTTGCGGCGCCTTTTGTGGATCTGCACGTGGGTCTTCGTCCAAGATTCGGTCTTCGAAGACTCTGGCGGGTGTCAGATTCACATGCGGTATGGGACGATCGTCTACAATGCCGACAGACGATCGCTTTTGAACGTCGATCGTTGGGTGCTTGCCCAGCGTCTGTCTTCTTTAGATGGCTCCTGACCATTATGCCGATCGTCATCGAGGCGTATAAATCGCCGCACAACAGCGGGCTACTAACGTTGGTTCATTGAAGGATTTTCCAAGATCGCTCGACCATTACACAATTACTTCAGAAAACTCAGAAGTTCGAGTGGAACGCAGATAGACAGAATAGCTTTGATGAGTTGAAGAAACGGTTGACTACCGCACCGGTTTTAGCTTTGCTATAAGGGAACGAGGATTTTGTGGTTTATAGTGATGCTTCGGGCCTCGGACTCGGATGTGTGTTGATGAAGAGAGATAGGGTTATTGCTTATGCATCTCGTCAGTTGAAACCATATGAGGCAAATTACCCTACACGTGATTTGGAATTAGCTGCAGTCATTTTCGCTTTGAAATTTGGAGGTATTACCTTTACGGGTTGTCATGTAAGATTTACACGGATCATAAGAGTCTGAAGTATATCTTTAGTCAGGAGGAGTTGAACATGAGACAGCGTAGATGGTTAGAGTTAATTAAAGATTACAACATCGATATTCTTTATCATCCGGGCAAGGCCAATGTAGTGGCAGATGTGTTGAGTCGTAAGCCGATGGCGCTACATATGTTAGAGGTACTTACGCCTCAAGGCAGGATCCAGCTATAATATCCAGAAATTTTAAATTGGAATTTTAACGGTATTAATTTTTTAACTAATTTATTTTAATTTTATTTTTATTAGCTGACTAATTAAAAATCAGGCGGATTCTCTTAATATTAGACTAGAATATTAGTGAGTTATTGATGTTACCGAATGCCGTATGAATTAATCGAATAATCGAACCAGGAGACTGTATAACGAATCCAAAATTGACTTTTTTTCCGAACTTCATTGGGTCAAATACCCAACTACCCATTTTATTTAAATATATATATATATATATATTACAATTACGTCTTGTACCTTTCTTCCGCCCCCCCCCCCTTTGGTCTCCCTCCCCCCCCCCCCCCCCTCTCTCTCTCTCTCTCTCTCTTTCTCTCTCCACCTCGGCGAGTTCCAGGAAGGAGGTCCAGATGGAGCCAAAAATAAACTGTGTTCCTGACCCCGGTAATGTGTTTTGGCGGCTCGATTTCGGGGACGGACATTCGGAGGTGGACCTAGACGTGGCCAGGCCGTTGACCACTAGATTTAGATCGGGCTGTTTGGAGTCGAAGGATCGGCGGTCGATTGTTTCATAGTCTCCGGCGACGGAGTCGATTTTCATATCAGATGTTGGTCGATTAGTGGTGTTCCGGTGAACTAGATTTTCGACGACCAGAGTTATCTCGGAGGTCAACGATGGCGGGCCAGTGTATCTAGCGATAACAACTGGATCTGGACGACGGTATGGCGATTTTCGACTGGAAAAAACATAGATCTATCCGGACCTTTCAGATGGGTCGGAGCTGTGGGAGCCCAGTCGGGCTGTTTGGGTTTCGAAGTTCTGGCGAGGTGGGGCTCAAGCGATAGATTTTATTCATAGACTCCGGTGACCGATTTATGATTCCAGTTGGTGACAGCCGATGGTGGTCTGATGCAGTTGTTTGTGTGTGTAAACACAGCTGTGTGTATTTGTATGTGAAGTCGTGTGTGTATGTGTGTTCATGTTTGAACGTGTATTTGTGTGTTTGAATGTGTGTGCGTGTGTGTTGAAGATGGATGTGCTGTGTCTGGATTGTATGTTATATATATATATATATATATAGTGGCGCGTTCTATGCAGTACAAATATTAGATGCAATACTTTACAGTACTAATTTATGCATGAGTTTTGTACTAATTATGAATGAAATATATGCATTTCGTGCATCAAAATTTCAATATATTAAAATATACAATATATGCATCAAAATATCGATGCATTAAAATATTAGATTATATGCATCAAATTTTTATGAGAATTAATGCATTGAAATTTTGATGCATGAAATGCATATATTTCATGCATAATTAGTACAAAACTTATGCAGCCCCTATATATATATATATATATATATATATATATATGTGTGTGTGTGTGTGTGTGTGTGTGTGTGTGTGTGTGTGTGTGTGTGTGTGTGTGTGTGCGCGCGCGCGCTGTTGTGCGTGTGTTTTTGTATATGTGTGTGTGTACAGGTGTATGTGTGCATAATTGTGTTGTGTGTGTAAATTGGTATATATATATATATAAGTGTGTATGTGTGTATATGTAAGTAATTGGTGGAGTATGTAGTTGCGTTTTGAAATTGTGAGCACGGAAGATGTAGGCTTAATGAATGTTTTGATAAATTGGTCTACGAGTGAATGGTTGCATTTGGACTTACGGAGTGAGTCCGAATTCAAAGTTGTATAGGGGACAATCGTTCAGGAATTTGGATTGTGATCCCAATTACTAATTTAATCAGGATATGGATTCCGGTTGAGTATCGTTGGCCATCTGGCCTGATTGATAAATTAAAGGGAACAAATGAGGTAATTGTTATGAAAACCGAATATTGTAGAGAGAGAAATTAGAGAGAGGGTAGAGAGAATGATTCTCAGGTATGTTTTTCATTAATAACTGAAGTCCTATTTATAGGAAAACTTCAGATGGCACAATCGTAATTACATATTTACATCAGGGGTATAATAGTCATTCACACTATATAAAAACAAAAGGGTAATTGAAATGTCACTTTCAAGGCTTATTATAACACTCCCCCTTGAATGACTATTTACATAAATATCTGCTGAACTAGTTTGAAGAAAAACCCAATGGGAGAAAAACTTTCAAACTGTTTGTATTGGAGCTTGTGGCAATCATATCATGTTGCATCATAATGTTGGTAGGAAATCTCCGTTGGATAAAAACTTCAGCAATCGGTGATCTCGTAAATTTGCTCCCCCTTATCTCGATAGTTCTTGTATGAATATTCTTGTGCCGTCTCAGTAAAACCTCGTGGGATAAAAACTGAGTGAATCTGTCATGTATATCATTCGTTGGAGTATCCATGTGTTGCCTCATTAAAACCTTGTGAAGAAAATCCAGTGGGAAAAACTTGATCGAAGGAAAAAGAGTACAACTACCCCTTCCGTTTTTAAACTTTGAGGAATAATCTTGATCTTTGTAGTGTTCCTCATTATGTCATGAATATGCCTCGTTAAAACCTTATTAGGAAAAACCCAGTGGGAAAAATCCTAATGAAGGGAAAAGAGCACATTATTCATGCTAATACGCCATTCCAGTTGCCTCGTTAAAAACCTTGCTAGGAAAACCCATTGGGACAAAACCTCAGTCAAGGGAAAAAGAGTGCAACGCGTATTTTATATAAATATGCCCCAGGCATTTCAATGATCCTCCAGGGATTAGTATGAGTATCATATTCAGTGCAATTTGTAATATCGAACTCATATTCTTTGCGATATATTCCAAATTTCTTTTGGAGATTCCATATTTGTTGTGATTAGGCTGTCTCGTTAAAAACCTTGCTGGGAAAACCCAGTGAGATAAAACCTCAGTCAAGGAAAAGAGTACAGCATATAATTTTCGTTCACAACGTTTTGAGTGATTGCACGCACTGATAATATGTTCAAAATCTCCTTACGAGTCACTTTCAGTAAACCCATATATTTCATTTTATTATAAGGGCATATATTTCAATTTCGATGGATTTCAATATCCTCATTTTCACAAATTATGGATTTTAATATCCTCATTTCCAATATCCATATTTCACAGTCATGGATATCATCATATCATTTATCGATATCCTCTTTCCAATCATTGATATCCTCATTTTCACAAATCATGGATTTTAATATCCTCATTTTCAATATCCATATTTCACAGTCATGGATATCTTCATATCATTTATCGATATCCTCTTTCCAATCATTGATATCCTCATTTTCACAAATCATGGATTTTAATATCCTCATTTCCAATATCCATATTTCACAGTCATGGATATCCTCATATCATTTTATTCATAGCGTTATATTGTGTCGACACCTTCTAATATTTATTTCCCCATGGCAATATAACTTGCCGAGATATCTCATTATCAATCATCCATTGGAATTACACATTGTGGTTATGTCTACATACTTCTCAAAAGTATATGCCTCCTTTTATCATTTGCTTTGGTTTATATTCGGGGAATTATTATGTATTTATCAAAGCAGTTGTAGTTGGTATCAAAGATTAATAATCTATCATGCATCTTTGAACTTCATGTTCATATAATTGTGAGGATATAATGTGATGCATTTCACATATTTCCAACTACCAATACTCCCCCTCATGCTGAGAGATTTCTTGAGCACCAAACACATATGCCAGTATCTCAGTATTCATCTTCAGTCATGGGAGTTTATATATTATGTTCTCGATATTGGCTGGAGGACTTCAAATAGTATGCCAATTGATATCCCACTCGTATGCGCATATCTTGATCCTTTCTGGGATCTATTCAAGTTTATTTGGGATATATTACTAGCTCAATCTGATATGGAATATATGCTCAAACCGTGAGCAAAACAACTCGTAAATTTATGATTACGAGTCATATACACATGTGACTATCTAGTGGATCCATAATATCTAGTAGTTCACATGTAGAGGAAGTGGGCCCATACTCCCCCTTAATATATTCCAAATTTATTAGGGATTCATTCCCAATATTGGCTAGTAGTAATAGTAATCGAGAACATATATTCAAAGACATGATGTGTCTGTATCACCGTATAGATATTTTGCCGGCATATCACATCATTTTTCGGTGCCATTATTGCACATCATTATCAACATGGAGTCGCTGCTCCCACATGTCATATTATGTTCATTATTCAAATATAGAGCCGTAGTTCATACGCTTCAGGACGCGGAGTCAAATCTCATACGCGTAATTCCAATCTATAAATAGATTATCATTGTATTCACAAAATTCACCCATACCGAGGGTCTGAATATCATAATGGATTCAATGCTTTCGAATCTTCGTAAATATTATCCATCTCTTCCAGTGAATATCATAAAAAGAATTTATCGAGCTCGACTCGAAAGATTAAGGGTGCTAATGAGAAATGGCATCCCAGAAGATATTCGATGGTTGATCGAAGCACAAGTTCGATTATCTGGCGAATTTTCAGATTCATTTAAGTACATGCCAGGTACAGGTAAGAGTAGTTTTGCAAAGAAACGAAGAGAAAAAAGATTAGGTGGGTGCTATAAATGTGCTCGGTGGATATGTGACACACGATGCAAATCTGTGGGGTTTGTATCCAAAAATCGAGAAAATAGCATTTATCAAGGATGGATTGAGTAAGGAATCTATGGATCATGATATTCAACAAATTCTTGATGCACATCCGAGTGGATACGTTCATCGTGAACTAATGGCTTTGTGGATACAATTTAAGGATGAACGGGAACGTTATAGTCATGAAAAATTAATCTCAAAAGATCCAGTTTGTAAGTCCGTTCTATCAAAGTTGGTATAAGGTAATAGAAAAATAATGCAAGTTGATGAATATTATTTTCCAATATTTAAATTTCTCAGCTGCCGATCGGTAACGTCATTTTCATTGAAAAATGTAATATCATATATTTCATTTTCTTTTGCAATTTTGTCAAAAGTAATGACTTATCTGCCGCTCCATTTTTAATGAAAATAGTGAAGTCATTTGTCGTTTAGAAAGAAGTTTGTTCTTTAAATTTTGGATCCAAAAATCAAAAAATGTATCTCTCATAAAAGAAGTTTTTGAAAGTCTAGTGTAAAAAGATGGAGTTCTCAGAATCCTCATATAAATCTCATTCAATTAAAACTATATGTATTTTAGGTGGATCCAAACTGATAGGTCATATCCAGCATGTAGATATGGCGTATCAATTCGTACAAGAATTAGGAAAACACAAAATCGATATATTGTATGGTGGGAGTAATCATAGATTTTTGGGTTATCTTTTAGATGCTGCACAAAATGGGAGAATAAGTGTAACAAGTGCCTTACACTTTCCCATGATCGAACCAGTAGTATAGGAGGTTCAACTGGGTTGATGCTTCAAGCACAGTCTGTTCATGATAGTTTGATGTATGTGGTGAATAATAGTGATGCCTTTATTGTTCTCCCAGGTGGCTACGGCACACTCAATGAGATATTCAACATCACGTCATGGGCTGAGCGGGACTTCCATACCAAACCTATAGGTTTGTTGAATATTAATAATTTCTTGATTTGCTTGCCTTTACGGATCAAGGAGTAGATCACAAGTTTATATCTCGGCCATCACGAGATATAATAATATGTCCGATCTCATTCTTGATCTACTTATAAAGTTTCGAGCATATATTTGATTAAGAATTTGGAAGTCAAAGCTCATCAGCCACAGGCTATTGGCGCCAAACGGAAAAGAAGTTTAGATCATTTAGATCTTTCATTATAAACCCTTATGCCAGGGGGTGGCAGAGTTACGGAGTTTTATACTCTCGAAACGCACCTCTTTTCTTTTTATGGGTTTCATATGTATTTTCTTTTTCGTGTTTCATATTGTCGAGTGTTTACTGCCTTTCAGCTAGTTTCGATATTTCACTTCGACTGTTGTGTGCTTCTTCAGCAATAATAAGACCATCTTTTGCTTTTATGCAAATACAATATTTTCACAAATATGTGATATATGTTTCCCCATGAATATTGTCAATCAATATGATTTCAATGATCCCACCATGTAATATAATCAACATGGATTTATTGAGCAATTATTTTCCAGTGATATTTTCCATATCACTTGTCAAATGATTCCACCTTGCAGTTTCCATGAGATTTTCTTTAATTAATCGGTGATAGCTTATGGTATCACTTGCTCAATTTTCTCTATTCGTGTTTAATCATGGAGATCGGATATTATATCCATCAACTGCTTCTTCTTCGAGAGCAGGATCATTGATCAACTACTTCTTCAGAGTAGGATTTATTTCTTTCAACTGCTTCTTCAGAGCAGGATTTAGATAATCGATCAACTGCTTCTCCAGAGTAGGATTTATTTTTATCAACTGATTCTTCTTCGAGAACAGGATTTAGATAATCGATCAACTACTTCTCCAGAGTAGGATTTATTTTTAGCAACTGCTTCTTCTTTGAGAGCAGAATTTAGATAATCGATCAACTACTTCTCCAGAGTAGGATTTATTTTTATCAAATGCTTCTTCTTCGAGAGCATGATTTATGAACCATTCATGTGGTATAACCAACCACGATGGTGATATATAATATATAAATTGCGTACATGTAAAACCATCCGTCTTGTGATAATTGAACTCATCACATGGGAGGTATTATAATTATATAAAATAAACGCAATAAATATGCGGTTTTAAACCGCCACTTTGAGATAAGTAAGAGACATAATTTAAACTGCAAAATAATTAACTGCTTCTACCAGAGCAGGATCGTCCAATCAATTCCGAAAAATAGTCATCGTCAAGGTATAGGTCGAAATATCGACTGCCGTTAATAGCAAGTATAATGGTATGTATTCATAAATCTTTGCGGTTTCCGGGGTTGGATATTATTTCGTACGTTGTAATAAATTTAATAATGACATATATGAAAAGAGTTAATACCCTATATCAATATTAATGTCAAATTGAAGCTCTCGTGAAATGGGTCATGGTGGTATCAAGAAAAATCAATTCTGATAGCATATGTATCTTATATGTAAGAAAAACGAACGTATGATTTAATAAATTAAAAGAATATTTTATTCTTTTATTATTTTATTAATTTATATTTTATATTATTTCACCTTAACCAGCAGCATTGAAATTGCTACTGTCACAACTTGTATTGCCGCGGTCAACTTCCCCCTTTTTTTTATTTCTTTTTTTTTTTTATTATGTGTAGACACATTTATTAAATCACACAAGGAGTACCTCAAACCCAGGAGAGAGAGTACCTCGTACCCGATCAGCTTTCCCCCTCTTCTTTCATCGATCTCAATGAAATGCGTTCCTCGGATGTCTTCTCCGGTGGCGAACTCCGCCAGGTAAATGGCGCAGTCGGAGAGTTTCTCCGCCCGATCCGACAGCTCTTCTTCTCCGACGGTCTTTTTCGGCAGCGAATTCAGAACTTTCTTTTTGAGGCTTTTGTTAGCGATCGCAGGCAGCGGAGCGGATGTTAACATCCCGCCGCCGATGCGGATCCAGGAGCGAGATCGCGGCAGGCCGAGCATGCAGATGAGCGCGCGGAGGAGAGCCGCGAGGATTACAACGAAGTCGGAGTCTAGTGTCGTGAAGGCCGACGATGGTTCCTTTGTCGGCGGCGGAGGTGTTGACGGCGGCGGCGGCGAGTCTACTCCGCTGAGGTGGCGTGTACGGGCAGTTATGTTACCAGGGAAAGGTCTCTGTGTGTGAGAGAGAGAGAGAGAAAGAGCAGCAGCAAGTTTGAGCTATGTTCTTTAACCAAACAAAAAGACACCAGCAGAAAAGGAATTGACTGGAGAAGCCGCCGATACACTCTTTTTTTTTTTTTTTTTAATATAGTGCAGAGAAGAAAACAATTATTTGGATCTAGATCTAAAATTCTTGATTCGATTTCTGATACAGAGGATCATCTATAAGATGCAACTGTAGAGCATACTCTCGTCATATTACTCAAATGGCTAGAGTCGTGCTGATAACGTGTTATGAAAACCGAATATTGTAGAGAGAGAAATTAGAGAGAGGGTAGAGAGAATGATTCTCAGGTATGTTTTTCATTAATAACTGAAGTCCTATTTATAGGAAAACTTCAGATGGCACAATCGTAATTACATATTTACATCAGGGGTATAATAGTCATTCACACTATATAAAAAAAAGGATAATTGAAATGTCACTTTCAAGGCTTATTATAACAGTAATATATCATTTAATTAATTACCTTGTAATTATAAGATATTAAATTGGACTTATATTAATTGTCTATTATGTATTTATAATTTGGGTTGGGATTTCAATCGATCGATCAGGTAAGCCGTGTTTGTCGGAGCTTTCGGCATCAACTATCGAGGCAAGTATTCTTGTCTATATGATTTATATTGTGTGAATTGAGGTTGTACAATGAATTTGTGTTGGTTATTCACTTTTGTTGATCTTGCATGATATGGGCCGTTATAGAAGTTATGATAGGTTAGAGTCGGCTTGTTGCTTGCTGTAGAGTCTTTGTCACTAGAGATGTGGTGTCGGTTAGATAGTACACTTAGACGTGTGTTGTAAGGATTTAGGGATCACTGGGTTGTGTGTAATGGAGTCGGGATTGAATTGGTGTTATGGTTTGATTGGTTGTTATACCTGTTGATGTGTAGCGATGCATCTAGAATTGTTACGTTGTTGTTAAGCTGTGTCGATCGTAGTTATTTGTCGGGTAAGTGGCCATTTCTAGTAAGTGCCTTGGCTATATATATTGTGACTAACGATTGAGATACTGCGTTTTTCAAATTTTTATGTGTGTGTTTTGCTCACTCCAGGAGGGTCTGACGAGGCCTTGGGGGGATCCGTGACTTCACTCTGGATTCACGAGCTTGTTCGCTAGCCAGTTCGGGAGGGTCCTTAAAGGCCTCGAATGGGATCAGTGGCTTCACCCCGGTCCTAGGCGATGCCTGTGCGTGATTTGATTTATAATTATGACCAGTTCGGGAGGGTCCTTAGAGGCCTCGAATGGCACCAGTGGTTTTCCCCGGTCCTAGGCGATTTTCTTAACTGTGATATGTCCGGAATATCACAACATTTTTCTTCTTGATGTTGAGATACATTATATATAAGATTTTGGTACTTGGCTAGAATGGCACTAAAATGCGTCGTATGTGTTTAGTTCCTTGGTTGTGAGGTTTTGGTGTTGGAAAACGGACCTTGTTATTATTTTCGTGTACTGTGGTTTGATAAGATTTTGGGTTGAGATCCCAACGATTGTGTAAAGAATGTTTTGCAGAAAATGACTTTGGGCTGAGACCCATTTGTCTTAAAATGGTTTTTCAACTAAGGACTTGAGGTCCATAAAGAATTCCTATATATAAAAATGTTTGTTACATGAACGAGATTTGAGTCGAGACCCTATTGTTTTCGAAAGGTGTTTTATATTCTTGAACTTGAAGCCCCAAAAGACTTATGTTGTTTTGCAAAACTCCCGAGTTTATATATTATTTTCAAAGACTTGAGTTGTACTTTAAACATTAAAAACCTCTCGGGAATTTCTTTCACGACTGTTGTCATTTTAATATAACTGATATTTGCGTGACATATGTTGTATGACCTGAATACTTGTACTAGCCATTCAAATGCTAACCCCTTAAATGGGGGAAATGCGTCTCATGCATTTCAGGTATGCTTAGTTCGTTGGAGCAATCATGGGTATGGCACGGAAGAAGCGAGCCGCGATACTAATCAAGTTCAGTATGATGTTATTGTTGTGTTATCTCTAGTCTTCCGCTATATTATATCTTGACCCCTGGGTAAATCCTTAACCCTTCCCCCTCTTACTGTGGGTAAGTCCAGTAATGAGTTGTTATTCAGATTGTTTTCTTGTCGTGTGACCTTATCGGTCGGTGTGTGTTAATATTTGACCTTATCGTCAGTGTCAGTATGTTGTTTGACCCCGGTCGGTCAGACATTTGTCGTCCCGTGGTATTTAGCCTGGTAGATCCCTTTATTAAGGGGTCTACGACGTGTAATATTCCCAGTGGACTTCTGGGGGTGTTATACCAATGGGATTTAATTTGTCAGAATATCGAAGTTTGGGTTTAGGGTCAGTGATGTGCATTAGAAATCACTTCGTCTTTGATTGATGATATCAAGGCGAGACAGTATGATGACCCATGTCTAGTCCAGTTGAGAGAGGACGTGAAGAAAGGGAAAGCTCCTGGATTTGTGGTTCAGGATGATGGGATTTTAAGATTTCGAGGCAGGTTGTGTGTACAATGTGATAATGAGTTGTGGCAGAAAATTTTGAGAGAAGCTCATACTACACCTTATTCCGTACATCCTGGTACAAGCAAGATGTACAAGGATGTAAGGAGTAACTTCTGGTGGAGCAACTTGAAGACAGACATTAGCGAGTTTGTGTTGAAATGTTTGACCTGTCAGCAAGTTAAGGTCGAACATCAGCAACCTGCGGGATTACGGTCGAACTTCATTACCAGTATGCCTAGGACTTGGACTGGAATGAACATGATTTGGGTCATTATCGATCGACTAACCAAGTCTGCTCATTTTCTGGGAATTAAGGATACTTGAGGACTGGAGAGACTACCACAGGTGTTCATTGCAGAGATCGTGAGGTTGCATGAGACTCCTAAAAGCATTATTTATGATCGAGATGGCCGGTTCGTATCGTATTTTTGGCAGGCTGTTCATCGGTCTTTGGATACTAAATTGAGACGCAGTACATCCTACCATCCTCAGACTGACGGATAGTCGGAGAGGACGATTCAGACACTTGAGAATAGGTTGACAGCATGTGCCATAGAGTGGAAAGATGATTGGGAGTTGCACTTGCCGTTGACCGAGTTCACATACAACAATAGTTGGCACGCTTCGATCAAAATGGCACCATTTGAGGCATTGTATGGAAGAAGGTGCATATCACCATTGTGTTGGGATGATGCATCTGAATTGATTGGTATCGAACCAGATTTAGTATTTGAGATGAGAGAGAAGATCGCATTGATTCGTGATAGGTTGTTAACAACTCAGAGTCGACAAAAATCCTATGCCGACTCGCGTCACCGACCATTTGTAATATCCGGGGGTAATTTTTTTTCGTGTTACTGTTGATTTGTACGTATTCATTTGGAATTGTACAAGTGTTGTTGTTTTGGACCGATACAATGTATATTGTATTGGAATATTTCGGGATCGGAATATTTATACTTGTCGTCGGGTTGGTTTCGTCATTTGAATGTTGGTTGGAGAGTTTGGATTTTTGGCTAAGTACACTAGCCTTAACGTACGCTATATGGGTAGACTTACGTACGTTATGGGCTGAGTATTACGTACGTTATGCCTGTAAGGTTACGTACGTAATGCTTGGTAGGTGGCAGGAACCTTCCTCGTAGTCGCTTTCGGCCGGTGGGTCCCGAGCATCTTCCGATCGGATCTCACTATTGCGATCAGCGGACCACGCACGTTAAGAGGTGAGCTCTACGTCGTAAAGTAGGTCTTGTTAACGTCGTAATAAGTTCTTGTTTACGTGCGTTAAGGCCTTCGTATTTTAGTCGATTAGTTACGGATTTTTCATTACGTACGTTAATGTCTTAGTATAGCGTCGTAAAGCCTCTTACGTCGTTAACCATAAGTGTATAACGCACGTAATTAATCGATCTATTTATCTTGGTTTCGTCTTTCATTTCCTCACGAACCAAAACACATTTCCTCTCCCTAGAATCGTCCATTTAGACTTGTTATTGATGTTTAGCCTCTTCCAACTCGATCTCAATCATCCTAGCTTGGATTGAAGCTTGAAGTTGGAAGCTTGTTGGTGCTCCTTTGGTGTTGGAGGCTTCTTCTTGTTCTTCTTTGGTAAGTTCCCTCAATCTCTTGTTCTTCAAGTGATTTTCGAGTTGTTGTTGTTTTCTTCGGTATTGTTTGATTCATGGAGTATATCATGATTCTTCATGGTTTTGATAAACCTTTGATGAAGAACATGATGGTATTGCTTGAGTTTGATTATGTTCTTGATGTTTTAGATTGTTTGGAGGTTTTAATCATGTCTAGGAAAGATTATGTTAAGATTGTTATATGATTAACATAGTCTTGAGATGATTATTATTGTTGGTGGTGTTCTTGTAAGATTTTAACCATTTTAGTAAGGATTTATGATGATCCAGGAGGTGATTATCATAATTTGAAAATGGTTGAGTGAATCTTGTTGTTTAATCCGAATTCATGATGCATTGATGAAGGATTTCGTTTGAACATCATGATTATTGAATTGATGATGTTCTTGGGGTGATAATGATAATAGTGATAATATTATCATTGTAGGAGGATCAATTTGATGATATTGGTGATATTATCACTTTGAGATGTTTGTTTTGATGATTGTTCTTAAATGAATCTTGTTGAATGGATTTCACAAGTGTTAAGAACGTAATGATCATGTTAATTGATCATCGAGGTGTTGGAGAATGTTAGAATTCATAGTTGAGGACTATGATATTCGTTCGTGCGGTGTGATCGATTCGTGTTTGAATCGGGCTTTGTCCTTGTCGTTGTTTTCTATTGATTTTGTGTTTTTGAATGAATCGTTTTCATTCAAGGTTGTTCGAGTATTGTGATCGTCGGGAGGCGCCGTTCGTCGTTTCGTGCCAGGACGTTGATCGTGGAAGGACTTTCTCGCCTTCGGTGTGAGGCAAGTTTTATACTTGTACTGGTCAATGAGATTAATGTTATCATATATGTGTATGAATGTGTTGTATCATTTCGAGACATAGTCTCTTCGTGATTTATTGATATTTGGGGATTGTTTGATACAATACCCTTCGGTGATTTTACCAGTTGGGATTGTTATTCGTTAACGGCCGGTTTAAGGCATTGAGATTCTTGTTGTCGATAGCCGGTTCGCGGTATCGATGTATCGATTATTATTGTTGACGCTAATGTCGTTCTGAGGCATCGTTGAATCGTTATTATCGAATTGGAACTATTACTATGAGGTTGCATTGGCCGATTGAAGGCGGTTGATATATTCGTTATCATATCTGTTTCGATGGTCGGTTTAGAACGCCGGGATATCTATTCTACCGTATCATTGGTTATCGATTAACCGTTTTAAGGTAATCGATGTATTTAATTGGGATTATCAAAGATAATTCCCATCCGTTGTATCATTGGTTATCGATTAACCGTTCTAAGGTAATAGATGTATTTAATTGGGATTGTCGAAGATAATTCCCATCCGTTGTATTATTGGTTATCGGTTGACCATTCTAAGGCAATCGATTTATTTTTTTGGGATCGTCGAAGATAATTCCCATCCGTTGTATTATTGGTTATCGGTTGACCGTTCTAAGGCAATCGACATGTTTAATTGGGATTATCGAAGATGATTCCCATCCGTTGTGTCATCGTTATCGATTGACCGTTCTAAAGGTAATCGATGTATTGAATTGGGACTGTCAAGGATAGTTTCCATCCGTCGAGTTGTTGTGATCGATTGGCCATTCCAAGGCAGTCGAGGTATTTGAATTGGGACTGCCGTGGACGGAGCCCATCCGTGAGTTATTGTTGTCGCGTTGGCCGACTCAAGGCAGCATGCTATTATTCTTGTGAGTTTGGTAATCTTGGGATTGTTACTGTTGTGATTAAATTTGTTTTGGAGGCTAGTCTCGGCTAGTGCTCGATGGGTAAGCTTGGGGCTTGAACCTTCGCGGTTGGTTTCCCAACACCTACAGTTCAGTAGGTCACGGTCATTGGATGACCTCATTGTGATACGGCCGCCGTGGCTTCGCCTCATTGTGATACGGCCGTGCCGTGGCCGCCCTCATTGTGATACGGCCGTGCCGTGGCTTCGCCCTCATTGTGATACGGCCGCGTGCGTGGCTTCGCCCTCATTGTGATACGGCCGCCGTGGCTTCGCCCTCATTGTGATACGGCCGCGCCGTGGCTTCGCCCTCATTGATATAGCCGGGCTATTTTGGCTTCGGGCCATTGTGGTGATTGACTTACCGAGTGACATTCGTGGTATTATGATGATAAACGACTTCTGGTACATTGTACATTAAGGCCATTATGATGTATCGGTATTCTGTCTGAGCCTTCGGGCGTTGTGATTCGTATCTATTTCGGTGTTTGGCTTGGGTTACCTTCGGGTGATGTATTGTTGTGTTACGTATTGATGATTCGCCGTTGGGCACATATCTTCTAACCTTTTGAGCAGGTATTGATCGGATGCCGTGGGCATAGTATTCCACGAATGCTCGATTCTTACTTTGGTTTGTGAGCATCTCGTATTACCATTACTATACTATTCATTATGCCCTTTGGATGCATATCATGTTGTACATGTATTTGATAATCATTATCTGGATGACTGACCCCGTGGGGGCGGAACATGTTTTCATGTTTTAGGTGTTTGCGAGGAGAGAGTTGAGACACAGGGGCATGACGGTGGCGACGAGGCCTTCAAGCGATACTAGTCTGAGATGTTTTGGTGTTCATGTCAGTCAGACAGTTGGAGTACTCCAGTTTTGTCAGTTATTGTCATTTTGTATTATCCGAGCAAGGCTCGTGGATGTCGTTGTAATTTATTTGGGCCATGTAGGCCCACTGTTGTCATTGAAATTCCATATCGGAATATTATGTTGGATGTCAGTGTAGGGATTGTGATTCCCCTTTTGGTCAGTTAGTTGTATTTTTGGTCGTGTTAGCCTGGTGGATCTCCTGGTGTGGGGTCCACGGCACTGTAATAACCCAATAGGATTTGGGGGTGTTACAGAAGATGGTATCAGAGAGTTGGGTTGTGAGATACCCTGATATGTGAGTTATGCGGTTCTACCGACGCGGTAGTAGTGAACTGTCAGGTTATGACAATCTGGACAGTCGGGTTTTGTGAGTCGTGGTAGTTGGACGACTGTATGAGTCATTCTTTCATCGAGTCGTCGTCAGTGAAGACTAGTATCGCAAGACCTCGAAGCTTCGTATGACCTGTGTAAGGACTCGATTCTCTTGTATGCTCATACATTCATTATGCCATTGATTATACATGTTTTGTTGAAACCTGTATGTAACATTATGTTACGACCCATTCATGATTAATTGCTTTGGAGCGTTTCGGCTCAGTATTGGCTATAAATAACATATTTGAAGCGATTGTTTATTTGCTGAGTATATATACTCGTGTTTGGCTATTGACATAGCATTGGGGATTAGCCGTTGAGGCATATATTGAGCTTTGTTCATGATCGAGCGTTATTCTTTCAGTATGGAAAGAAGAAACCGAGGGTGTGGCAGAGGGGGTAAAGTTCATGGAGCAGGCCAAACCCGTAACCTCGTGATTATGCGCGTGCGGATGCCGAGAGGATCAATTCACCGGAGATGTGACTTATGCGACGGTTCCTTCTAACGTCATACTCGAGGAGTCGACTGTGACCGAGAGTGACCACATCGACCCTTACTTGCTTATGAGGGGCATGATGACCGGATGACTCGATGACGCAGATAATGGAAACCATACAGACCTCGGTGGTGCATGGTCCACCGCACAGGATCCCAGTGCCGTTTATGGACACCCAGAGAGTGAGTCGATTATCGGCGACATCTCTCGCCGAGGCCGCCTATTTTTGAGGGTTCGTGTGAACCTGGTGATATTGTTCATTGGCTTGAACATTTTGATAAACTCTTCGACATGGTTCGGTGTCCTAAGAGAGTAAGGTGGCGATAGCGGCTTACTATTTGAGTAAAGGCGCTTATTCTTGGTGGCTTTCAGTGAAACCCACCGATCGTGATTGTGCTTGAGCGAGTTCCAGGACTCTCATGTTAGAGAGATATTATCCGCTCCACTTCGTGAAGCCAAGTCGCCGAGGTTTTGAACTCCCGAACTGGTCGAGGACGAGGGTGTTATTGTTATTGCGGAGAAGTTTCAGGGACTCCTTCAGTTTGCTTCATCTATTATCCGTACTGAGGCGGATAAGATCAAGTATTTTAGCAAGAGGCTGAACCCGCAGTTGAGGATGCAGCTGTTCAACCATAATTGCAATTCACTTGGTGAATTCATCGAGAAGGCTCTTGGAGCAGAGCTTTTGATCAAGGAGCTTGCTCGGAAGAACCCTTCAGTTTCTTCCGGTGAGAGGACTAGGATGCCGGTTTGTTCAGAAGGACATCGGGCTCCGACGTCCAAGAGGTCGTCTTCTAGTCGTCTTCGTGCTGGGAAATCATCTTCTTCTCTGGCGACGAGTTCGACTGTTGATTGCTTTAATTGTGATTCAGCGGGGCACGTTAGCACCCGTTAGATCGTGCGACTATTGTTTGTTTTCTCGTGGGAAGCCGACACCTTCGTAAATCTGCAGGGTTCTAATGCCAGAAGATCTCAAGGAAGCTCACGGGCCTCGAGAGATTTTGTTGCTTCAGTCCGTACTCCATCCGAGGGGTCGTATCGGGCTTCGGGAGCCAGAAGTATGGACACCCGAGGAGGAGCCGCGAGCTCAGATTTGGATCTTCCTCGAGTCGATCAGATCGAGGAGTTCGATGACCCGGAGGATGTTGATTTTGGATACATTTGAGATGTAGCCTTAATTTCTTTCTTTATTTTTTCGGATTGATGTTTGACTCGGTCTGTACTTTAGTACTGTGGTTGCGAACCATTTATGGTTGATCCATCTTGTAATGATCAGATTCGAGAATCTTGAGATTTGAGGTCGTGTGATGTGTTTTTCCTTCCTTTTGGTGTTGTACCCGAGATTTTTTTATATAATATGGGTAATTGTTCATTTCAATCCGAGACGCCGAGTCGTGAGGACTTGGGTGTGCAGTTGATATGGTCCCGAGGACCACATGTGCGTTGTTATTTTCTTTTTGTGGCATGAGTCAGTGTTTGCTTGAGCGTTTAATGCTGACGAGAACGGGGGAGTGTACACCGATGATTATAGACATGTACAATGGGCGGCACCCGCGGGGTGTGTACGCCGGTGTTACTAGTCATGCAATTGGTACGGCTTCCTGGCTGATCTCTAGCGGGAGAGTTATGTTTCGGCTGATCTCGTAGTTGGTTGAGTGTTTTTATCCCTCGTTTTTCGCCGTGTTCGGGCAGAGGAGATGCGGGAACCCGTGGGGTTGGCCCGATTACTCAGGCGAAGCGGTTCGCAGTGAGGAGTATTCCTGGAGATGTTGTTTTCTTATCCTGATGGATAGTTCTTGCCCCGTGTTTTTGCACCCTGAGTTTCGGGGACGAAACTCTTTTTAAGGGGGGGAGTATGTAATATCCGGGGGTAATTTTTTTTCGTGTTACTGTTGATTTGTACGTATTCATTTGGAATTGTACAAGTGTTGTTGTTTTGGACCGATACAATGTATATTGTATTGGAATATTTCGGGATCGAAATATTTATACTTGTCGTCGGGTTGGTTTCGTCATTTGAATGTTGGTTGGAGAGTTTGGATTTTTGGCTAAGTACACTAGCCTTAACGTACGCTATATGGGTAGACTTACGTACGTTATGGGCTGAGTATTACGACGTTATGCCCGTAAGGTTACGACGTAATGCTTGGTAGGTGGCAGAACCTTCCTCGTAGTCGCTTTCGGTGGGTCCCGAGCATCTTCCGATCGGATCTCACTATTGCGATTAACGGACCCTTACGCACGTTAAGAGGTGAGCTCTACGACGTAAAGTAGGTCTTGTTAACGCACGTAATAAGTTCTTGTTTACGACGTTAAGGCCTTCGTATTTTAGTCGATTAGTTCGGATTTTCATTACGACGTTAATGTCTTAGTATAGCGACGTAATGCCTCTTACGACGTTAACCATAAGTGTATAACGACGTAACTAATTGGTCGATCTATTTATCTTGGTTTCGTCTTTCATTTCCTCACGAACCAAAACACATTTCCTCTCCCTAGAATCGTCCATTTAGACTTGT
Organism: Orobanche coerulescens; assembly: GCA_033398695.1. Classification (NCBI taxonomy): domain Eukaryota; kingdom Viridiplantae; phylum Streptophyta; class Magnoliopsida; order Lamiales; family Orobanchaceae; genus Orobanche; species Orobanche coerulescens. The sequence goes on from CM065809.1 coordinate 86,167,737, forward strand.
TATTGATGTTTAGCCTCTTCCAACTCGATCTCAATCATCCTAGCTTGATCAAGCTTGAAGTTGGAAGCTTGTTGGTGCTCCTTTGGTGTTGGAGGCTTCTTCTTGTTCTTCTTTGGTAAGTTCCCTCAATCTCTTGTTCTTCAAGTGATTTTCGAGTTGTTGTTGTTGTTTTCTTCGGGTATTGTTTGATTCATGGAGTATATCATGATTCTTCATGGTTTTGATAAACCTTTGATGAAGAACATGATGGTATTGCTTGAGTTTGATTATGTTCTTGATGTTTTAGATTGTTTGGAGGTTTTAATCATGTCTAGGAAAGATTATGTTAAGATTGTTATATGATTAACATAGTCTTGAGATGATTATTATTGTTGGTGGTGTTCTTGTAAGATTTTAACCATTTTAGTAAGGATTTATGATGATCCAGGAGGTGATTATCATAATTTGAAAATGGTTGAGTGAATCTTGTTGTTTAATCCGAATTCATGATGCATTGATGAAGGATTTCGTTTCAGACATCATGATTATTGAATTGATGATGTTCTTGGGGTGATAATGATAATAGTGATAATATTATCATTGTAGGAGGATCAATTTGATGATATTGGTGATATTATCACTTTGAGATGTTTGTTTTGATGATTGTTCTTAAATGAATCTTGTTGAATGGATTTCACAAGTGTTAAGAACGTAATGATCATGTTAATTGATCATCGAGGTGTTGGAGAATGTTAGAATTCATAGTTGAGGACTATGATATTCGTCATATGTGTGATCGATTCGTGTTTGAATCGGGCTTTGTCCTTGTCGTTGTTTTCTATTGATTTTGTGTTTTTGAATGAATCGTTTTCATTCAAGGTTGTTCGATTATTGTGATCGTCGGGAGGCGCCGTCGTTGCTTCGTGCCGGACGTTGATCGTGGAAGGACTTTCTCGCCTTCGGTGTGAGGCAAGTTTTATACTTGTACTGGTCAATGAGATTAATGTTATCATATATGTGTATGAATGTGTTGTATCATTTCGAGACATAGTCTCTTCGTGATTTATTGATATTTGGGGATTGTTTGATACAATACCCTTCGGTGATTTTACCAGTTGGGATTGTTATTCGTTAACGGCCGGTTTAAGGCATTGAGATTTTTGTTGTCGATAGCCGGTTCGCGGTATCGATGTATCGATTATTATTATTGACGCTAATGTCGTTCTGAGGCATCGTTGAATCGTTATTATCGAATTGGAACTATTACTATGAGGTTGCATTGGCCGATTGAAGGCGGTTGATATATTCGTTATCATATCTGTTTCGATGGTCGGTTTAGAACGCCGGGATATCTATTCTACCGTATCATTGGTTATCGATTAACCGTTTTAAGGTCATCGATGTATTTAATTGGGATTATCAAAGATAATTCCCATCCGTTGTATCATTGGTTATCGATTAACCGTTCTAAGGTAATCGATGTATTTAATTGGGATTGTCGAAGATAATTCCCATCCGTTGTATTATTGGTTATCGGTTGACCATTCTAAGGCAATCGATTTATTTTTTTGGGATCGTCGAAGATAATTCCCATCCGTTGTATTATTGGTTATCGGTTGACCGTTCTAAGGCAATCGACATGTTTAATTGGGATTATCGAAGATGATTCCTATCCGTTGTGTCATCGTTATCGATTGACCGTTCTAAAGGTAATCGATGTATTGAATTGGGACCGCTGGCGATAGTTTCCATCCGTCGAGTTGTTGTGATCGATTGGCCATTCCAAGGCAGTCGAGGTATTTGAATTGGGACTGCCGTGGACGGAGCCCATCCGTGAGTTATTGTTGTCATGTTGGCCGACTCAAGGCAGCATGCTATTATTCTTGTGAGTTTGGTAATCTTGGGATTGTTACTGTTGTGATTAAATTTGTTTTGGAGGCTAGTCTCGGCTAGTGCTCGATGGGTAAGCTTGGGGCTTGAACCTTCACGGTTGGTTTCCCAACACCTACAGTTCAGTAGGTCACGGTCATTGGATGACCTCATTGTGATACGCCGCCGCGTGGCTTCGCCCTCATTGTGATACGGCCGCCGTGGCTTCGCCCTCATTGTGATACGGCCGCGCCGTGGCTTCGCCCTCATTGTGATACGGCCGTGCGGCTTCGGCCCTCATTGTGATACGGCTTCGTGCCGTGGCTTCGGCCCTCATTGTGATACGGCTTCGTGCCGTGGCTTCGGCCCTCATTGTGATACGGCTTCGTGCCGTGGCTTTGGCCCTCATTGTGATACGGCTTCGCGCCGTGGCTTCGGCCCTCATTGATACAGCTTCGGGCTGTTTTGGCTTCGGGCCATTGTGGTGATTGACAGCTTCGGCTGAGTGTAGGGGTGTATTTCGAACCGAACGAACCGAACGGTGACTTTAACGAACGTGCGTTCGTTAAGGATTCGGTTCGTTCGGTTTGTGTTCGTGTTCGGTAAAATTACAAACCACTTGTTCGTGTTCGGTTCGTTAAAATTTCACATATTTCGTGTTCGTTCGTTAGCGTTCGATTGTTCGTTCGTTTTGATCGTTCGTTTGTTCGTTTGTGTTCTAAAAAAAGAAAAAAAAAACTAAAGTACAAGCAATAATAATTAATAAAATAAAAAGAGAAGATATATTTAGAAATTAAGGATTTTGGAATGGTAGGTTTTATTTTGTATATATATTTATTAATTATTATAAAAATTATTAATTATATTTATTAATTATTGTAAAATTATTAATAAATATATAAAAAAACCTTTGTTCGCGAACTGTTCGTGAACTAACGAAGATATATTATTATGTTCGTGTTCGGTTCGTGTATGTAACGAACATGTTCGCGAACTGTTCGAATTTGACCGAACCGAACACGAACTGAACATTGACCGAACATTTTCGTGAAATTTTCACGAACGTTCATTTCGAAATACACCCCTAGCTGAGTGACATTCAGGGTATTATGATGATAAACAGCTTCGGGCTGTTCGGCTGTTAAGGCCATTGTGATGTATCGGTATTCCTGTCGGAGCCTTCGGGCGTTGTGATTCGTATCTATTTCAGTGTTTGGCTTGGGTTACCTTCGGGTGATGTATTGTTGTGTTCTGTATTGATGATTCGCCGTTGGGCACTTATCTTCTAACCTGTTGAGCAGGTATTGATCGGATGCCGTGGGCATAGTATTCCACGAATGCTCGATTCTTACTTTGGTTTGTGAGCATCTCGTATTACCATTACTATACTATTCATTCTGCCCTTTGGATGCATATCATGTTGTACATGTATTTGATAATCATTATCTGGATGACTGACCCCGTGGGGGCGGAACATGTTTTCATGTTTTAGGTGTTTGCGAGGAGAGAGTTGAGACACAGGGGCATGACGGTGGCGACGAGGCCTTCAAGCGATACTAGTCTGAGATGTTTTGGTGTTCATGTCAGTCAGACAGTTGGAGTACTCCAGTTTTGTCAGTTATTGTCATTTTGTATTATCCGAGCAAGGCTCGTGGATGTCGTTGTAATTTATTTGGGCCATGTAGGCCCAATGTTGTCATTGAAATTCCATATCGGAATATTATGTTGGATGTCAGTGTAGGGATTGTGATTCCCCTTTTTGGTCAGTTAGTTGTATTTTTGGTCGTGTTAGCCTGGTGGATCTCTTGGTGTGGGGTCCACGGCACTGTAATAACCCAATAGGATTTGGGGGTGTTACACCATTGGAGTTTGAGGTTGGAGGGCATGTATTACTGAAGGTGTCTCTGACTCGGGGAGTTTACTGCCTCGGTCGTAAAGGTAAACTTAGCCCAAGATATATTGGACCATTCGAGATTTTAGAGCGAGTTAGAGATCTTGCATACCGGTTGGATTTGCCACCGTCATTGAGTCATGTGCATAACATATTTCATGTTTCCCAACTTAGGAAGTATATACCGGACCCTAGCCATATTATAGATTTTGGAGAGATTGAGTTAGGTCCTGACATTACCTTTGAAGAGGGACGGATTCAGATTTTGGAGCGTCGGGTGAAGCAACTTAGGCACAAAACCATAACTTTGGTTAAGGTGCAATGGTCGAGACATGGATCGGAAGAAGGCACGTGGGAGACAGAAGAGAATATGAAGTCGAGATACCACGAGTTATTCGTCTTGTAAGTTTTGGGACGAAACTTAGTTTTAGGGGGAGAGAATGTAATATCCACGCCTTTCATTTCCATTCATTCCAATTATTGTGATTTAATTGTACTCGATTCAACTTTTTGTGTGTTTCATATCATTCATCGTACTCATTCTAATGTAGCGATAGTTAAATTATTTATTGTTGTTCATTTCCGAATATATCATATTGTATGGATAATAATGTAACACCCCCAGAGCCATCCAGGAATATTATAGCACCGTGGGTCCCGAAACGGAACCCACAAGGCTGAAAGAAAGATTTACAAACATTTACAAACGCCCAAGAGGCTAACGACGGTACTATCTTTTAAAAACATTCGAAGACTTTATAAAATCTATTTATCAAAACCGTTGTAAAATCTCATTTGAAAGGACAAGGCCAAACAGCGGAAACTCAATAATTTTAAAAACGTTCGTTAAGCTATCGCTTATACGTACCGACAAAATAGTTTAGAAAACCATTTCCAGAATAACTCAAGCTGCCAAAAATCAAAAGGGAATTTAAAAATACTCATGCAGCGGAAAGGACAACCAGTTAAAAATACTCTAGCAGCGGAATACAACATAATCAGAATACTCGATTCACAAACACAAGTCAGTATCATCCGGGAAGCTCATCTCTTCACGACTGCTACAAGCTCGATATCCCAAGAACCTAAAAGAAATCCCACGACGGGGTCATCCATAATATTCAACAATGAGAACAGTCACATCACGTCAATAATTACATACCAATGAAAATACTAAGTAAGAATACGACCAATGTAATCTTAGTGCCGTAACTTTACTTACTCGAATAATCCTCATCAAAATAAACATTATCATATTGCACATCACGTAATCTCGATTAACCAATAAACGCAAACATAAGATATATATTATTCCTTAAACAATACTCAAGATTCTCAAAATATCATCACTAACTCATGATACGGAAAAATACCAGCTCTGAACAATTCGATCCATCGAATAACATCATCAAATCCCAACACGATAATCGATTGTCCATTAAAAGACAAATACCAAAGGAAATACGGAACATAGCTCAAGATATGAAATGCCATGAAAATCATGTCAGTCTACTCCGATATCAGATCAATACAACATACGGACATGGTCCTAACACAAGACCTACAAATGCATACTCATATGACAACGTCAATATGCTCACATCAATAACAACAACGTATACTTATGGAAATCCGATGATCCAGCGCACTCAACATAGATCCCAAGATGATCCTGATAGATCAACACGAGGTGGATAACCCATAATATACATATACACAACAACATATGGGTAATCCGATGATCCAGCATTCACTGCATAGATCCCAAGATGATCCCTTCGGACCAACACGATGTGGATAAACCTGTCCAATGATCCAGCGCACGCTAGCATAGATCCCAAGATGATCCCGTCAGATCAACACGAGGTGGACATACGACAACAATGCACAAATGCATATTAACAACAATACACAAATTTATGACAATAACAATACAAGAATGTATCACAACATGATCGACACGAAATTACAAAAATGATTAGAGTACTTGCCCTGAGTCCTTCGAGAGCAATATCGATGTCTAAACCATCACCAACCATTATTCCCAATACTCGACGGTCCAAAATGTCATGGACTGTTTATAATTCATATCTTCGTCTTTATCACAATATATCTTTGATACCCAAGTATACCAATAACAAAAGTAAATCATATACATTATGATTTAAATTCCCAAAATCCGAAAACAACTTATAATCCCAAATCTCCTGTGTTCACAATTATAATCATTGCTATACAAATTATAAACGAATGAAACAGAAACCATTCATTAAATATTATAAACTGAGCAAGTAATAACTTGCCTCGATACCGATACAACGATGAGGAAGCCGTTACCAATTCCATTGCCTTCGTCTACGAGCTCCTCAGCCACGACCAAAGTAATCCACGAACATTCTCGAACACGACCGCAAATCATGGTTCTAATCACCGGTCAATAATCTCAACCTATTACAATAATCGACTAATACACATTCGATAATAATCAACAACCGATATAACCAATCAACAAATCCAATGGTTCTACAATACCTCAGTTAAACATAGTCTGAACAATCTAACTCAAACCAGCACGAATTCATAACCATAACACGATATACTACACTGCATGTCCACTTAGCGCACATTAATCATATGCTGTAGTGTGCGCTAAGTCACTTCAGTTAGCGTGCGTTAGCCAGTCGGCTAGCGTGCGCTAAATTCATGCAGTTGCATGCATTACAAGTACCGCTTAGCACATTGTGATTACGAATACGAATGTAAAGGAAATTATACTCCAAGATCAATCACATCCTTTCCAAATTCAATCTCATCATCATGATCCATACCTTATCAAGAACATACGAAATCAACCACTATAATCAACATAATATTAGTTCTATCATCCAATCCAAGTTTATATCCGAAACCATTCATATCTTATCACATATTTTTCTATAATGTGATATGTACCAAGAACACCAAGAATACCATGATTCCATAATCATGTTCATAACAAAACAACATAATTCCAGATGTATATATATATATATACATATCATCATATCATCATCTTCCTCAACCCAAACTCCATGAAACACCAAGCACCATAATAACACTTCCATAATCTATCATTACAGAGAGTAATCATCAACAATAACATCAATATCTGAAAATGAGGAGAAGGATTAACCAACTTATCTCAAAAATATGAACAACAAAATTCAAACCACAAGAATCATATCAATATCCATATATCAACAACAACATCATCATAATCCGGTAATCCATCTCATAATCATGCTTATCAACTTGTTTATATGATAATCATCAACTCAAGAACATCAATATTCAATCCAAAATGAAATCCAAAGGTGAAGAGTAATTACCTCTTTGAAAGAATGGATTGAATCCCAAGGTTGAATCCGTTCTCAATCACTTCCAAGCTCCAAATGTTGTTAGGAACGATCAACTTAAGTGTTTGGAACCTCAAACTCCTCTCTAAGAACTCCCTCTATCGGACGAAGTGAAGAAAATGGGTGAAATGCATCTTAACACCCGTCTGCCCATATTTATACTGCACATTACTAGCGTACGCTAAAACTTGTATTTAGCATGCGCTACTGCCCTAGCGTGTGCTATCCTTTCTTGATAGCGTGCGCTATCGAGGTCCAGAAAGGCTACTACCTTGCTTCGTACATCAGTTTACGTACGTAATGCCCATGCAATAGCGTACGCATACAGGTGTTGACCTGCTACAGTGAAATGCTCAGTAGCGTGCGCTATTCTCTGTTGACCCGACAATCTGCACCTTCCCCGAGGATGCCTGGGGTCCACCCGCCGAAAGTAGCCTGACAAAGCCAAGATTCTCTTTGGACCGATCTGATATTAGCGTGCGCTAACCATATGCATTAGCGTGCATTAAATGCAGATAATAATCAGCCTGGGCCTACCTGTCGGCCACCTTCCGAACCTTATCCAGAATGTCTTACGTACGTTAGGGGTCCTCCTTAGCGTACATAATTCAAACCTCTTAGCGTGCACTAAGTATACATTGTACCGTGCGCTATCGTGGATGTACTTAGCCATTTTCAGCTATTTTTGTCCAACGTCTCGACATACAGAATACGAACATACAACATACTGAATACATATACTATAATATCCTAGAATTTCGCTATGATTCTTCGCATTATTTTATCTGAGTTGTACGGTACAGAGTGGGACCGATACATCATGGGTGAATAATTTTGGGAACTATGACACTCGTGCCGGTATGTTTATCGAGGTTATTGAATTTCTAGGATATTGCATGCTTGATGTGTTTTTCGATGTCAGATATACTGTATGAGTATTTGTACAAATTGCCGTACTTGGTCGATAGTTGTATTTGAGGATATCGTGCATCAGATGTATCATATGAGAATGTTATTAGAACGAGCATGTGTATTTCAGTATGCTGTATGTTCGTATCCAGTATGTCGAGACGGATGGAAACAGTTGGATTTTGGCCAAGTATAGAAGGCCATTACGTACGCTAACGTTAAGGATTAACGTACGCTAATTTGCTAGATTTACGTACATTATGATGTAAGCATTACGTACGTAACAAGAGGAATTGGACAAGACCGAGTCATGGTCGGCAGGTGGGACCCAGTGTCGGCAGTGGATGTGGACATGTGAGTCAACTACGTATTACGTACGCTATGCAGGGTGTATTACGTACGTAATACGAGTATATTACTGTAGCAAGTCAACGTGCCTATTACGTACGTTATGGAGAAAGTGTTACGTACGTAAGGGTGTGAACTGTAATACCCGGTTGTAATTCATTTATTACCATTCAGTATTTATCATTCAGTATGTATCATTCAGTATTTTCACTCATTAATAATCATTTGTCACTCATATTCAATCATGGCATTCATCATTCAGAGTAATTGTATCGTGTATCAATCATCATTCGTCACTAATCTAATTGGAGTTTCGTGCCGTGTTTATCGTCGTTGTCATTTTCGTTGTGGGCTGTGCGTGAGGAGTAGCGCACGCTACATACTCTTTTTAGCGTACGCTAATTGAGTACAGGTAGCGCACGCTACCACTCAGCATTAGCGCACGCTAATGTTACCCTGGTTGCAGTCCAGAAGGTACTGGACTGCAGGTGAGTTATATGTAGTGCACGCTACGAGTGGTAAGTAGCGCGCGCTAGTGGGTTGTAGTAGCGCACGCTAAATATGTGGAGTAGTGCGCGCTAGGGACGGATCAGGTTGAGTCCAGTGGCTACTGGACTGCACTGGATTAATTCATAGCGCACGCTATGAGTGATATTTAGCGTACGCAATCGATATTATAGTGCACGCTAAATATTGGGTGTAGCGCACGCTACCGTCGAATCGAGAGGGCAGACGGTTCGGATTCCGATCGGGCATCACATAATTCGTTAGCACACGCTAACAATGGGTATTAACGCACGCTAATGACATGGCCGTAGCGCACGCTACAAAAAGGTACGTAGCGCGCGCTACCGTGTTTGGACAGTGGGTACTGGACTACCCAAATTACCCGTTAGCGCACGCTACGCACAAGGGCTAGCGCACGCTAACCTGGAGTGGCTATATATTGGACAGTTAGCCTGAGTTCGTCATTTTATCATCCTTTCTCATTCCCTCTTCGATTTCGGGTGATTTCGGACATTTTGGAGAGTTCTCTTCTAGCTTCTATCATCCATCATCATCTTCAAGTCTTTAAGTTGGATTATCGTCACTTCATCATCTCCTTAACATTGAATCAAAGGTATTAATCTCTTGGATCTAGAATTTCGGATTTTTGGGTTTTTCTTTCCGAGTTCTTCGTGTAAGCTTGGATTATCATTGGAATATGTTAGATATGGATGATCTACCTTGGATAAGTATATTCTTACGGATTTAATGGTTATTTTCGGAATTATTTCAAGAACCCTTGGGGTTGACTTCGGTTAATTGGGGATTTTCCGATTGATGTAGTTGTAATCTCGAATTTGTGAATTCCTAATGGATTATTGATATCATTGGAAGTGTTTTGATGGTTTGAAATACTCATTTCGGCGTTGGTTTCGATATATTCGGGAATGGATATTTTCGAAGTCGTGTGGTTGGTTACGTATTCGTTAGAATGCCCCTATGAGTTTGATTATCGTTGTTTCGACCTTTGGGTTAGTCGTGTTTTGTTGCTTGATTCGTGTATTGAATGGTTGTTGGTAATTATTGTTATTCAAGGTTGTTCGAGCGACTGGTATTTCACTTAGGACGTTGTTCGTGGACGGACATTCTTCATCGGTATTGTGTAAGTTAACTCTTACTCGGTTAAAAGGATACTCATTCCTTTTGTTGTTGATTGCTCATAATTATAATTCATTCATCATAGTATTAATCATATTGAGACTTGTAATTGTCAAATAATCATTTCATTCACGAGGAACGACGGTTCCAAATCATTTCATTGGGTTATCAACCAAGTCACTATTATTTTCATCTCGGTGAGTCATCTTGGCCTTGTCGAATTATTATTTATTGGTATTCATTGTGGTCATTCTCGTTCATATGACCTTCTGGGTTCATATTGCGTGGCCGGGTGTGGAATTTTTAGTCGGGCACACGATGGTCATGTTTTGGGTTCACCGATACATTGGACCGTGCACACGGTAACGCTTACCTCCGTGAGACTAATTAGGTACAAGGACGGGTGTGTCCGGTCATTCGTCTTGTACACTTGCACAGAGCATTACGGGCGTACTATGATACTCCTCTTCAGCGTGATTCATAACTAAGGATATTTCATAACTTCAGTTAATTCATGATCGTGTAATTTCAACCCTTGAGGATTGTTGTTCTGTGTAACTGACCCCGTTGGGGGATTTTTGTTTTCAGGTCACGGCAAGGCAAAGGCACGGGAAGAGCATGTTGACGGCGAGGAGTCCCAGTGATACTAGTAGGGCCCCCCAGTCATTTCGTTTGTTTCAGTCATTTCAGTCATTTCAGTTATTCCGTCATTTGTATTTTTCCGCTGCAAATTCCGTTTGAGATGCTTATTTGTTCAGGGTGGTGTATTTTATCTCCATATAAAATATACTAGTATTCTGTTTTGTCCTGGTGCAATGTACTTAAACTCCTCATCGGAGTACTTGGTAATATAATGTGGTTCGGTACTACAATTATATTACTTAATTCATCATTTTCATTTGCCTGGTGGGTCCCAGTCGGGGATTCACGGCACTGTAATATCCGCCTAGTTTGGGGTGTTACAGAGTTGGTATCGGAGAGTGGTTTTGAATACTACCCTCCAAGTCATGTCTCATTTGAAATCATCGTCATCGGACTAGTATCATCGACTTTCGCGCCACGTGTGACTGTGCAAATGCCGAGCCAATCGTACCAAGAATCGTAAGATTTCTAATGCCATGGTATAATTTCTGGCAATAATCATTCATTCATAATTCATCAGTTAACAATCCTCAATCATCATTGTCATTTTGACCAGGACGGTCAGGTTAACTCATTAATCACTCAATTCATTTCATTACTCGGTTGTTGATCTGGAAGATCAAATCATTAATCTTGCTAACTCATTCAAGATAATCATTTCAATAATTTCATCAGATAATCATGTCACTTCAGTTAATCATTCATGTAATCACCGTGTTAGAGCGCGTATGCTCATTTTCATCATCTCATGTCATAATCATAACGTGTTATTCATGCGGGAAATATAATCATCATGTGACTTTCCTACTTCAGTATGGAGAGGGCAAGAAGAGGACGTGGAGGACGAGGCCGTGGAGCGGGCCGAATCCCAAGAGCTCGTGTGAATACACGTGCAAATACGAGGAATAATGCTAATTCGTCGAGCAGCGATGCTGCCACTCACTCTCCTGGACGCGATCATTCACTATCGGGGAGTCGTACCCGGGACACGGCTCAGTCAGAGGGTGTCCGGGTTGACCCACTCGCTTTTATGCAGGGCATGATGGCCCAAATGACGCAGATGGCACAACTTATAGAGACGATACATAACTCCGTCAATCAGAATCAACAGGCTCCTCCGCCGCCACCTCAGAGGCAAGAGAGGAATGTGAGCAATATCATCGGCGACATCTCTCGCCAGAGGCCACCTACTTTCGAGGGCTCGTCTGAGCCGGCGGATATCATTCATTAGCTCTAGCATTTCGATAAGTTGTTTGCTATGGTAGAGTGTCCCGAAGGACACAAAGTTTCTGTTGCGGCTTACTACCTGGGTAAGAGCGCACATTCTTGGTGGTTGTCGTTGAAGCCCACCGAAGGATCATGTACTTGGGATCAGTTCAAGACTCTCATGATGGAGAGGTATTATCTGGCCCCGCTCAGAGAGGCCAAGCTGTCAGAGTTACTCACCCCCGACCCCTCAGCAGACGAGGATGTTCTCGCCATTGCCGAGAAATTTCAGGAACTTCTTCTATTCGCCTCATCTATCATTCATTCCGAGGTGGATAAAATCAAGTATTTCAGCAAGAGGCTGAAACCCCGTATGAGACTGCAGTTGCTTAACCATAATTGCACCACGTTGGCCGAATTCATTGAGAAAGCTCTCACCTACGAGCTTACTGCTAAGGAAATTGCTAAGCAGCAACCTTCATCTGCTAGCAAGAAGTCCAAGAACCGTAATCAGTCTGAAGGCGGTCAGACAACTTTCAAGAAACCCCGTGCGGGCTCTGCTTTTTCTGAGCGACCTCCTGTGTCGTCTAAGCCCACGGAATCTCAGTCTCGAGCGGCCAGTTCGGCCATCACATGTTTTAACTGTGGGGATCTTGGTCATCTCAGTACCAAGTGTCCGAGACAGACTATCACATGTCCTAATTGTGGGATTGCTGGGCATAAGGCCCGTTTTTGCCGTAGGGACTCCAAACCTACTCAGACGTCATCTCAGGCCCCTAGGCACAATGCTCGTAATCAGGCCACTTCAATCGGCTGCTTAAAACGACAGGAGCGACTAAAGGTGGAGCCTATAGCCAGACGGAGCGTCCTGTCGGGACTAGCAAGCCCTGATTTATGAGATGAAGAAGACCGATGATCCAGAGGCCCGAATGATCTCGTGTACACTCGATATTCTATCTCAACCTCGTGTGTACCTTTTTGATACCGTGCATCGATTCATTCATTTCCGAGTCATGTTTGAGTAGACTACGCCCGGGTAGTGCTACTAGTTGTGAGCCTTATGTCATCGGGCCTACCCGATGGTAGACGAATTATCGTAATCATGAGATCTGTAATTGTCCGATTCGGGCCATGGTCGTGTATGGACAAATGGACCTAATCGTAGTAGATTTGCCAAGGACGACGCCATCTTGGGTATTGATTGATGGATCGTCATGATGCCATCATTAGTGTCCGTAGGCGATGATCACTATCATTTCGCATTTATGGGGTTGAATGTGTGTTTCAGGGAGGTAATCCCGGCTGTTCTGGTAAGGTCATTAATTTGATGAAAGCAGTGAAATTACTCAATCAGGGGTGTGTTGGTTATTGGTGCTATATGACCAAAACCGAGAAATCATCAGTAATGTTGACGGATATTTCGGTAGTGAGGGAATATGCCGATGTTTTTCCAGACGAGTTACCTAGTTTTCCTCCACAGAGGGATGTGGAATTCACGATTGAGTTGGAGCCTGGTACATCCCCGATATCGAAGGCACCGTACCGGATGGCCCCGACCGAAATGCAGGAATCAAAGAACCAACTCGAGGAGTTGTTCGAGAAGGGTTATATTCGACCGAGTGCGTCCCCGTGGGGAGCACCAGTGTTATTTGTCAAGAAGAAGGATGGTTCTTTTCGCTTTTGTATCGATTATCGGGAGTTGAACAGGGTGACAATCAAGAATAAGTATCCCTTACCCCGTATTGATGATATCTTAGATCAACTTCAGGGAGCTTCAGTATTTTCCAAGATCGACTTAAGATCTGGATATCATCAGTTGCGGATTCGAGAGTCGGATATCGCGAGGACGGCGTTTCGAACACGCTATGGTCATTATGAGTTTGTGGTTATGCTGTTTGGATTAACTAATGCACCTGCGGTATTCATGGAGTTCATGAATCGGGTTTTCATCGAATTCTTGGATCAGTTTGTTGTTGTCTTCATCGATGACATTTTGATTTATTCTCGTGACCGAGAGGAACACGAGTTTCACCTTCATCAAGTGATCGACGTGTTGAGACGAGAACAACTTTATGGGAAGTTTTCTAAATGTGAGTTCTGGATGTCCGAAGTGACATTTCTCGGACACGTAATTTCATCAGACGGAGTTCGTGTCGACCCTCAGAAGACGGAGGCTATCCGAGATTGGCTACCCCCGAAGAATGTTAAGGAAATCCGAAGTTTCCTCGGATTAGCGGGTTATTATCGGCGATTTGTGGAGGGATTTTCAAAAGTCGCTCAACCCTTGACGAACCTTTTGAGAAAGGATAAGAAATACACGTGGTCCGACATGTGTCAGCGAAGTTTTGAGGAACTCAAGAGCCGGTTAATGTCAGCACCTGTACTTTCCTTGCCGCAGGGGACGGAAGGATTTGTGGTTTATAGTGATGCGTCCGGACAGGGTCTCGGATGTGTGCTCATGCAGAGTGGAAAGGTTATTGCCTATGCTTCACGGCAATTGAGACCTTACGAGGTTAATTATCCGACACACGACCTGGAGCTAGCAGCCGTGGTGTTCGCTTTGAAGATTTGGCGTCATTATCTATATGGCGTTACCTGTCAGATATTAACCGATCATAAGAGTTTAAAGTATATATTTGCTCAGAAGGAGTTAAATATGCGACAGAGACGGTGGTTGGAATTAATCAAAGATTATGATATCGAGATCCTTTACCACCCGGGCAAGGCGAACGTCGTCGCCGACTCCTTGAGTCGTAAGTCCGTTCAGGAGCAGATGCTTGCTCGTTTAACAGTTCAGAAGGAGCTTCAGCAAGAATTCCTTAGACCCGAGATTGAGGTCTGGCTTCAGCGAGTTCAGGGACAACTTTGTATGTTAGAGATTTCATCGTCACTCGAGGAGACAATCCGAGAGAATCAGAGTTCAGACCCTTCATTGTTGCGCATCCGTGAGGATGTGACTCAGGGGAAAGCCCCTGGATTTGTGGTCCACGAGGATGGACTTTTGCGGTTTAAGAATCGGTTGTGCGTACCGGCGAATGACGAGTTGAAAGACTCGATTTTGAAAGAAGCTCATGCTACCCCTTATTCTGTTCATCCGGGGTCTAGCAAGATGTACAAGGACTTGAAACAAAATTACTGGTGGAGTAATATGAAGCGAGAAGTCGCAGAATTTGTTTCGAGATGCTTAACCTGCCAACAAGTTAAGATTGAACATCAGCGACTGGCGGGTATGCTGAAACCTCTTCCTATTCCCGAATGGAAGTGGGAAGACATTTCTATGGATTTCATCATGAGTTTGCCGACGAGTCGTCGTGGCATGAATACGATCTGGGTGATCGTGGACCGCTTAACTAAATCAGCTCATTTACTTGAGATCAAGGAGACGTGGGGTCCCGAGAGACTTGCTCAACTGTTCATCAAAGAGATAGTGAGACTGCACGGTACTCCTAAAAGTATCGTTTCCGATCGTGACGGACGGTTTGTGTCGCATTTTTGGAAATCAGTTCATCGCGCTATGGGAACTTAGCTGAATCTCAGTACCGCTTTTCATCCTCAGTCCGACGGGCAATCAGAGAGGACTATTCAGACATTAGAGGACATGTTGAGGGCACGCGTCCTCGATTGGAAAGACGATTGGGAAGCCCAACTACCATTGATCGAGTTCACGTATAATAATAGTTGGCATGCTTCGATTAAAATGGCACCTTACGAGGCCTTGTATGGTCGTCGTTGTCGATCTCCGTTGTGTTGGGACGACCTATCAGAATCAATCGGCACCGAGCCCGATATGCTTATAGCCGCCCGTGAGAAGGTAGCTTTGATCAGGAGTCGTTTGTTGGCCGCTCAGAGTCGACAGAAATCGTATGTAGATAACCGTTGTTGACCATTAGAGTTCGAGGCAGGTGACCACGTGTTGGTCAAGGTATCCCCGAGTCGTGGTATCTTCCGTTTTGGGAGGAGGGGGAAGTTGAGTCCGAGATTCATTGGACCGTTTGAGATTTTGGATCGAGTAGGCGAGTTAGCTTATCGACTGGCTTTACCTCCGGCGTTGAGCCGAATTCATAATGTGTTTCATGTCTCTCAGTTGCGGAAGTATGTTGCCGACCCGAGTCACATACTTCAGTTCGACGAAATCGAGATCGCCGACGATCATTCATATGAAGAGCGTCCTATGCGAGTTTTAGAGCGGCGAATCAAACAGTTGAGGAATCAGACGATTCATTTGGTTAAGATTCAGTGGTCTAGGCACGGAATCGAAGAGGCTACTTGGGAAACCGAGGATAGTATGCGGGAGAGTTATCCCGAATTGTTTGACCCTTAGTTTCGGGGACGAAACTCTTTTAAGGGGGGGTGTATGTAATACCCGGTTGTAATTCAGTTATTACCATTCAGTATTTATCATTCAGTATGTATCATTCAGTATTTTCACTCATTAATGATCATTTGTCACTCATATTCAATCATGGCATTCATCATTCAGAGTAATTGTATCGTGTATCAATCGTCATTCATCACTAATCTAATTGGAGTTTCGTGCCGTGTTTATCATCGTTGTCATTTTCGTTGTGGGGCTGTGCGTGAGGAGTAGCGCGCGCTACGTACTCTTTTTAGCGTACGCTAATTGAGTACAGGTAGCGCACGCTACCACTCAGCATTAGCGCATGCTAATGTTACTGCTGCGCCGTAAGGTACCGATCGCAGGTGAGTTATATGTAGCGCACGCTACGAGTGGTAAGTAGCGCCCGCTAGTGGGTTGTAGTAGCGCACGCTAAATATGTGGAGTAGCGCGCGCTAGGGACGGATCAGGTTGAGTCCAGTGGCTACTGGACTGCACTGGATTAATTCATAGCGCACGCTATGAGTGATATTTAGCGTACGCAATCGATATTATAGTGCACGCTAAATATTAGGTGTAGCGCACTCTACCGAAGTCAGATCAGAGGACAGACAGTTTCTGGATTCCAGTACTGGGCATCACATAATTCGTTAGCGCACGCTAACAATGGGTATTAACGCACGCTAATGACATGGCCGTAGCGCACGCTACAAAAAGGTACGTAGCGCGCGCTATCGTGTTCGAACAGTGGGTACTGGACTACCCAAATTACCCGTTAGCGCACGCTACGCACAAGGTCTAGCGCACGCTAACCTGGAGTGGCTATATATTGGACAGTTAGCCTGAGTTCGTCATTTTGTCATCCTTTCTCATTCCCTCTTCGGTTTCGGGCGATTTCGGACATTTTGGAGAGTTCTCTTCGAGCTTCTATCATCCATCATCATCTTCAAGTCTTTGAGTTGGATTATCATCACTTCATCATCTCCTTAACATCGAATCAAAGGTATTAATCTCTTGGATCTAGAATTTCGGATTTTTGGGTTTTTCTTTCCGATTTCTTCGTAAGCTTGATTATCATTGGAATATGTTAGATATGGATTATCGACCTTGATAAGTATATTCTTACGGATTTAATGGTTATTTTCGAATTATTTCAAGAACCCTTGGGGTTGACTTGATTAATCGGGGATTTTCCGATTGATGTAGTTGTAATCTCAATTTGTGAATTCTAATGGATTATTGATATCATTGGAAGTGTTTTGATGGTTTGAAATACTCATTTCGGCGTTGGTTTCGATATATTCGGGAATGGATATTTTCGAAGTCGTGTGGTTGGTTACGTATTCGTTAGAATGACCCTATGAGTTTGATTATCGTTGTTTCGACCTTTGGGTTAGTCGTGTTTTGTTGCTTGATTCGTGTATTGAACGGTTGTTGGTAATTATTGTTATTCAAGGTTGTTCGAGCGACCGGTATTTCACTTAGGACGTTGTTCGTGGACGGACATTCTTCATCGGTATTGTGTAAGTTAACTCTTACTCGGTTAAAAGGATACTCATTCCTTTTGTTGTTGATTGCTCATAATTATAATTCATTCATCATAGTATTAATCATATTGAGACTTGTAATTGTCGAATAATCATTTCATTCACGAGGAACGACGGTTCCAAATCATTTCATCAAGGGTTATCAACCAAGTCACTATTATTTTCATCTCGGTGAGTCATCTTGGCCTTGTCGAATTATTATTCATTGGTATTCATTGTGGTCATTCTCGCTCATATGACCTTCTCGGGTTCATATTGCGTGGCCGGGTGTGGCCGTGTGGAATTTTTAGTCGGGCACACGATGGTTATGTTTTGGGTTCACCGATACATCGACCGTGCACACGGTAACGCTTACCTCCGTGAGACTAATTAGGTACAAGGACGGGTGTGTCCGGTCATTCGTCTTGTACACTTGCACAGAGCATTACGGGCGTACTATGATACTCCTCTTCAGCGTGATTCATAACTAAGGATATTTCATAACTTCGCTAATTCATGATCGTGTAATTTCAACCCTTGAGGATTGTTGTTCTCAGAATCGACTTCGTTGGGGATTTTTGTTTTCGTGTCACGGCAAGGCAAAGGCACGGAACAAGATGTTTACGGCGAGGAGTCCTGATACTAGTAGGCCCCCTACCATTTCGCTTGTTTCACCATTTCACTATTTCATTATTCCGTCATTTGTATTTTTCCGCTGCAAATTCCGTTTGAGATGCTTATTTGTTCAGGGTGGTGTATTTTATCTCCATATAAAATATACTAGTATTCTGTTTTGTCCTGGTGTAATGTACTTAAACTCCTCATCGGAGTACTTGGTAATATAATGTGGTTCAGTACTACAATTATATTACTTAATTCTTCATTTTCATTTGCCTGGTGGGTCCCAGTCGGGGATTCACGGCACTGTAATATCCGCCTAGTTTGGGGTGTTACATGAACGAAATAAGACAGAAGCCTCTGGACTGACATTACGTACGCTACCAAGTAGGGGTGGTATTTTGGAACCGAAAATCGAAAACCGAACCGAAAAAACTCGAAAAAAGAACCGAAAAACCGAAGCCGAAGAAGACCGAACCGAAAAACAAAAAAACAGAACCGAACCAAACTAATTTGGTTCGGTTCTCAGTTCAGGGTCGGGCGGAACCGAACCGGACCGAAATGGACCGAAATCAAATTTCAACATACTAAAATGACCTTGTTTTTGTGATTTTAGTGTGTTTCGAATTTTAGTATAATTCGTTTTCCTTTTGTAAGACCCTCATGGGTCCAAGAAGGACCAATAATATGCTCATGAATTTGTGATTCAATTAATTTAGGTTGAGAAAATGAGCTACTGTGATTTACGATTGTTATATATTTTGAGATATTTGGAAATTGCTATGCAACTCTAGCTTTTATCTTGAACATATATATAACTCTTGTTGGCTTGTTGTTATATATAACTTATTCTATTGCATATAATATTTGAATTTATATTGTGAAGAACTGAAAAAACATCAAACCAAATCGAAACCGAACCGAATATTTATAAAACCGAACTTAACCGAACCGAACTTTAAAAAGAACCGAACCAAACCGAAACCGAATATTTGGTTCGATTCTCGGTTTCAGTCAAAAACCGAACCCAATGGAACCGAGTCCACCCGTACTGCCAAGGTCAGTTAGCGTATGTAAGAGAGTGTTACGTACGTTAACCTTGGTGTGTTACGTACGTAACGAATTGGCAGTTTATAAAAGAGACGCCCATCATTTCATTTTCTTCAGAACTCCACTTCGTTTTTTTCACCTTCAACATTGGGAGAGGGAGTTTCAGTCCTTCTACATGGATTATTAGCTTGGGAACATGGATTTGAGGCTTGGATATGAAGATGTTAATGATTCTTGAAGAGTTTGATGGTATTATTATTCATCTTCAAGAGGTATGTTGGATAATCCCTCTTTTCTATGTCGGATTTTGATGTTGTTGTTGATGTCTTCCTCGCATAATGATGGTTATGGTGTTATGGTTATACTTCTTGATGATATATGAGGTGTATATTGAAGAAGATGATGATTATGATGAGTATATGTTTCAAGTGTTTATGTTTTAGATATGAACATGGAATGTTGATATTTAGAACAAGTGATGATGATTATGGATGTTAAGGGACAAGTTATGTGAATGGTGATTTGATCTTCCGTATGGTCTTGATGATATACAAATCGTTATTATGAATTTGACAAGAACATTATCTTTCTTTGAGGATTGTTTAAATGTAAAACCCATCGGAATACGTCGTTTTATTGGCTACAAACATGATTATGGATTAATTCATGTTCTTGAAGAACTCTTGAGTTACATATCGTGATTTTACGGAATTTGGAAAGATTACGGTTAATTTCGGTATATGGCTATTTGTGATGAAAACCGGTAATTGAATTTCTATGAATTTACAAGGATAAGCCGTGATAATCCGCAAGTAAGATTCAATTCGGGATTTAGGATGTTGAGAAACTTGTTAGGATTGATTGATTACCGAATTGCGGCTTGTATTCGTATTGTTGAATTGTAATGGGTTGGTTTCGTATGATCGAGATATCGTTGAACGTTGAGTTGATTAGTTGATTATATCGGTTGTTGATTGTTATCGAACAAATTGTTAATTGATCATTTCACTAGGTTGCGTTAAGTGATCATTGATGATTAACCATTGTGCTGTGATTGGAATTGGAGGACACATGAATCACCTTGGTTGGGGCTGCGGAGCTTGTATATGAAGACGACGGGATTGGTCACAACTTCATCGTATTGGTATCGAGGCAAGTTATGCTTGCTCAGTTCATAATGTTTAATAAATGATTACGTTTTCATTTCATTTATGATTCATATAGCAATGGTATCATGGAATATGAATTATCGGGATGATGGTATGCATATTATGCTTGGATTAAGATAAATCATAATGTATATGATTTTAAAGACGTCTAGTAGAAACGGAGACATGAATTATATTTGGTCTATTGTGTGGGAGATTAGATATCAAGGTTAGTTATCATGCCGACATTGAACTCGCGGTGGTGGTTTGGTATTAGTTATAGACTGTACTTCATTTTTGGATTATTCGGATAACCGCTCATTCGTTCAGGATGTTGGTCGTGGAAAGGTTAGCGTCTCCAGCTTGAGGTAAATTAATATTGTTAGATTATGATAATCATCTTGTTGCATTATTGCATGTGTGTGTTGATATTTCATGTGGTGAGTGTGCACCATTGTTGGTTACGTTGTGTGATGTGCTCTTTCTTTGAGCTGTAATCTGTGGGGCCGATGTGTTGGGGATAAAACCTGTATGGTACCCGTATGGAAATGTGTTAGGGGATAAGACCTAAATGGCACCTATGTCCGGAGTATTCCTGAGTAGATGCTTCTGTGACCCTTGGCTGCTGCCTTGGGAGCTTATGTGATATTGTCCGGAGTATTTCTAAGTAGATGCTTCCGTGACCCTTGGCTGCTGCCTTGGGAATTTATGTGCTATTATCATATGCATTGTTGAGCATGCTGTGAACTGTTGTCTGAAGGAATACGACATTATGGTCGTGTCGGTCTTTCATGATCGAGTTATCGTTGCCCTCTTGAAAAGTCTTCTGCCCTTGTTGGATATGCGTTTCTTTGAGATTCGTTGTCATGTTGTATCGTGACACATCTAGAGTCAGATACGTTCTGATCGGTCATGTGTAGGATTTTCAGGGCGGGCACGTGTAACATATGTTGGTTTCGGCCTCATATTGAACCGTGCGCATGAGACGTACTTCGTGAGGCTGATTAGGTATGAGACCAGACGTGTATCTGATCAATACCCGTGGTTGGCTTATATACGGACACATGTCCGGATCGGGTGTATCGTGACGTCCATCTTGAGTCTTATTGATTAGTCGTTCACAGTCCATGTATAATCGGATCTGTTCGATAGTCAGGTTGGCTTTGAAATCCCGTATATATAATTTGTATATGGTTGACAATTTTATTCTCTCGTGTATCTGTCACCGTTGACCCCTTTATTAATCTCGTTTGGAGTTCACCCTATCATTGGTAATCTCGTTTGTGATGGATCCTTATTGATTATGTTTGGTAGTTTGCCTTACCATTGGTATTCTCTATTGTTATTCCTTGATTGATCTTGTTGGAGTTTATTGTGTCGTCGGTATTCTAGGTTGTTGATTCCTCATTACTCTTGTTGGAGTTTACCACATCATTTTTGTTCTCGGATGTTGTTCCTTGATTGATCCTATTGGAGTTTACTGTATCGTCGGTATTCTCAGTTATTGATTCTTTATTGATCTCATTGGAGTTTAGCATGCCGTTGGTATTCTCGGTTGTCGATCCTTTATTGATCTTGTTGGAGTTTACCATGTCGTCGGTATTCTTGGTTGTTGACCCTTTATTGATCTTATTGGAGTTATCATACCGTTGGTATTCTTGGCTGTCGATCCTTTATTGATCTTGTTGGAGTTACCGTATTGTTGGTATTTCCGTTTGTTGATCCTTTATTGATCTTGTTGGAGTTACCACATCATGGTATTCTCGTTCGTGGTTGATCCTTTGTCGATTTTGTGTGGAGTTATCATGTCATTGATATTTCCATTTTGATGCATTGATTGTTTATCATTATTGATTGTGTGAGTATTCATGTTTTGTACTGATATCCGGGACTTGCCATTGTCTCAGGACAGTTGGTTTACAGATGTGCCGTGTGATATCGGTTTTATCAGGATTGGGATCCGATTGTGCGATCCAGCGGACAGAACCAGACTTGGCCAGATTATTCCATATTGGAGATATGTTTATGTTTGAGAATCTTGGTATCATTTCGGATACAGTACAGATGGTTACTTTTGAATCAATTCGTCATTTAAGGACGCGAGACGTGGATTATGGTAAGGACTTATTTGATATGGATTGTGATGGGTCGGTAAGGTTACATCGGTAATATTACGTGTGGAATGTTCTTACTCTGTAAATTACATTGATATGTAATTGTTTATGTGATGTGATCGTTACCATTGTTGATTATTATGGCTGACCCCGTCGTGGGCTTTATCTTTTAGGTAATCGGAGTTCGAGCTAGTAGCGGTCGTGAAGGGATGAGCTTTCCGGTGATACTGGCTATGGCGTGGTTATTGGGATTCGAATGTTCTTTCTGGTTTTTATAATTCCACTGCAAATGTATTTAATTATGTCTCTATTCGCTGCGTGTATAATTTTATAATGGCTTTCACTATCTTTCCAACTCGTGTATACTTTCTAATGCCTTATTGGCGTCTTTGCCTTGTGTTTTCAAACGGTATTTTCTGACGGTAACTGGGAACAACGTTTTCAAAAATATTTGAGTATTTAAAACATTACTCATACTCGATTCAGTCACACGGTATTCACTCTCGGAGAGTCGATGACGAATCGAAAGGTTGTGATAGTATACGTGGACCTTTGACTTGAGGGTTCAGTAGAAGATGTGTCTGTGGCGTTTAGTTTGTCATTAGAGTAGTTAGACTCATTTGCTTAATTGCTGAGTCGACCTCGAAGTGCGGACTATACGGGCAGGTAGCAGTCTCTACTGAACGCCAAGAAAGGATTCTATCTCCTGTTAGTGAGCAGGCGAATGTCCTATACGGTTAATGGCAAATAAGATAATAAGTCTTTGGCCAAAGCATTCTGATATAGTCGTATTTGATACACTATTAATCAGTCGGTTTTGATTTGCATTAACACATGTATAGAGTTTAGTCAACAGTAGGGTTTGACTTTACCGTGACCCGAAGACTTGACCGGAACATCTGATGAAGGGTCTATACGTATATAGTATTCACGACATAATGGTTCTGGAATGATTCGTTCATCTGCTCTCGCCTGGTTTACAAAGGCGCCCGCTAGGCTGGCTAAGTGCTGCCCGCACTCATTGATTCCTCCCAATGCCGGCTGAGACGAACCTACGGAGTCGCGCAATAGGATCATTGATGGATAAATGTGAATTAATAATCTCTCTTATAATATTAGATATTAGATATTAGATATCTAAGTTTGATTTATCGGATAAATCAAATAGCGGTCTTATGAATTGTAAGTAGGTTACTGGGTGATTACTTTAATTCATAAATTATATTTCTTAGAGAAATATATATTTGTGTTTGATATAATTAATTAATTAGATTAATTAATTAGTCCAAACACATTGGAAATAAAACGGATTCGTTTGACGAACATCTGATACACGAGGGATTCGTTTTGACGAACATCCAGTACACGAGCTGAGAAAATTCGACCCGTCTTCTTGGAAATTTCCCTTAAGGCCGTCCCCCTCCCTCTCTTGTCTCTTTTAAACTTATTTTATGTCACTAGCTGACATATGTGAGGTGTATTTGATACCCTCAATTGTAACACCCCAAACTAGGCGGATATTACAGTGCCGTGGACCCCCGACTGGGACCCACCAGGCGAATGAAAACGGATGAATTACACAGGGTAAATGTAGTACCGAACCACATTACAACATCAATTACTCCGATTAGGAGTTTCATACAACACACCCAGGATAAAATAGAATACATGTGTATTTTATGTGACGATAAAATACACAACATTGAATGAAATGAGTATTCAAACGGAATGTCTGCAGCGGAATAAATAAAGGAAACATAAATGACTGAATAAATGACTGAACAGACTGGGCCCCCCTTCTAGTATCATTGGGACTCCTCGCCGTCAACGTGCTCTCCCTGTGCCTTTGCCTTGCCATGACCTGAGAAACAAATATCCCCAAACGGGTCGCTTATACTAACAACAATCCTCCGAGTTGAATAAACACAATCATATAAATATGTAGTATAAACCACAAGTTCGATTAAAATGAAGCGGTTAGATTATAACCCAATCTTGTTGAAAACATACGCGATCAAACATGTATGAATCAACTAACAAGACGGCTCAAAGGGTGGCGCCACACTACGCCCGGATGGAAATGTGTCCGTGCACAAGCCACCAACGAGTATCGATCGAATACCCGCGTGGTCTTGTACCTAATCGCCTCTCACGAAGCAATCGACTGTGTGCATACCCAATGTGAGGCCAACAACCAACACACGACATAAATGTGCCCGACATGAAAATCCTACACATACCAACTGCACGCCAAGATGACCGGAATGCCACGATATAACAACAGTGACATCTGAACGAATAATGACTCACCGAGATAAAATAATAGTGAAATGAATGATAGCTCAACAAAATGATTGGAACCGTCGTTCCTTGTGACTGAAGTGATTAATTGACAATGACAAGTTTTAATACGATTAACACAATGATGAATGAGTTACGATTATGAATGAACAACAACAAAAGGAAATGAATATCCTTATAACTGAGTAAGAATCAACTTACACAATACCGGTGACAATTATCCTTCCACGAACAACGTCCTAATTGAGATATCGGTCGCTCGAACAACCTTGAATTATACAATATCCAACAACTCGTTCAATATACGAATCAAACACGAATATAACGAACTCAAAACGTCAATACGATTAAACTAAGTTCATTGGGGAATTATATCGAATACGTTGTGGCCAAACTCCGGTTGTTTACAATCCAATCTCAATAAGCCACTATCAATTCCCCCAAGAAGTGTTTCAAACCAACAAACATCTTCCGAATGATCAATAATCCAAAATGAATATCCGAAAACGTGATTATAACGACAATTAATCGAAAACTCCCAATTTCAACTCGATAATCAAAGTGTTCTTGAATAATCCTTCAATAATCCAATGAATCCTTATACAAACTCATAATCATATACATATCCCTTCATATAACATGATTATAATGTCCAAAACATCATATCTCAATATAGAATCGAAATCCAAAGTGTTGAAGAAATTACCTCTTGAAGATCCAATCACTTCGATCCGAAGAACACGAGTTTAAACGAGTATCCAAGCTTCCCAAATGAATGAAGATGATGAAAATTACACACTCAAGTGATTGATGATTGCAAAATCTCTCCCTCAACCCTCTCTCTCGGATGAAGATGGAAAAATGAAGAAGTGAGGAAAATGACCCTACTAAGTCCTTAACATCACGAAGTTACGGCCGTAACTCGGCCTTCTTACGGCCATAACATTCCAAGTCAACGGCCTTACGCCAGAATCGCCAACTCAGACGGCCGTAACTCGCTTCGTCCGAAAGCTCGCCGACAACCTTACGGCCAGAATCGCCTCCCGAGTTACGGGCGTAACCCACCTTCGCCAAAAACACCCGTTGACATCCTTACGGCCGTATCGCACACCTTACGGCCGTAACTCGGATGATACGGCCGTATCCGCCAACCTTACGGCGTAACCCGCCTTTCACAAAATGGCTGACATCCCTGCACAGACGGCCAGATCCGGCCAAGCCTTACGGCCGTACGCCTCGACTTACGGCCGTATGCCGCAACCCTACGGCCGTAAGTCACCCTTGGTCGACAACACCCGAAATTACGAACACCACTTACGGCCGTATCCAACCCACCTTACGGCCAGAATCACCTTCGCCAAAATGCCTGGCTGGCTGACCACTTACGGCCGTAATCGGCCAGCCCTTACTACTGCATTACCGCCGAACTTACGGCCGTATCCCGTAACCTTATGGCCGTAACTCAATGCCGCCAAGGTGGATTAATCCGATAACTCCGATTCCTCGTTACGACTGATGAATGATCCGACATACCATACGAATGTGGAAGTGAACAAGTCTAACACGAGCCAAAGATGATACTCCCAGTACAAGGCTATCAATCACAATGAAAATGATAATACTCCCGTCTCGATCTAAAAACGGAGATAAAATGACGATCGGTAACTGATATACGATTACAACATGCCACCATTGAACGCAAATGAGTGATTCATGAATGATGAGTGATTATTAATGAGTGAGAATTACTGAGTGACAATTGCAGACTGATAATTACTGAATGAAAATGAATGAATTACAACCGGGTATTACATACTCCCCCCCTTAAAAAGAGTTTCGTCCCCGAAACTAAGGGTCAAACAACTCGGGATAACTTTCCCGCATATTCTCCTCGGTTTCCCAAGTGGCCTCTTAGACTCCGTGTCTAGACCACTGAATCTTGACCAAAGGGATCTTCTTGTTCCTCAACTGTTTGATTCGCCACTCTAACACTCGTACAGGACGCTCCTCGTACGAATGATCATCTGCGATCTCGATTTCGTCGAACTGAAGTATGTGACTCGGGTCGGCAACATACTTCCGCAACTGAGAGACGTGAAACACATTATGAATCCTGCTCAAAGCTGGAGGTAAAGCCAATCGATAAGCTAACTCGCCTACTCGATCCAAAATTTCAAACGGTCCAATGAATCTCGGACTCAACTTCCCCCGTTTTCCGAAACGGAAAATACCTCGACTCGGGGATACCTTGACCAAAACATGGTCACCCGTCTCGAACTCTAGTGGTCGACGACGATTATCCGCATACGATTTCTATCGACTCTGAGCTGTCAACATACGACTCTTGATCAAAGCTACCTTCTCCCGGGCGGCTATAAGCATATCGGGCTCGGTGCCGATTGATTCTGACAAGTCGTCCCAACACAAAGGAGAGCGACAACGACGACCGTACAAGGCCTCGTAAGGTGCCATCTTAATGGAAGCATGCCAACTATTATTATACGTGAACTCGATCAATGGTAGTTGGGCTTCCCAATCGTCCTTCCAATCGAGGACGCATGCCCTCAACTTGTCCTCTAATGTCTGAATAGTCCTCTCTATTTGTCCGTCGGACTGAGGATGAAAGGCGGTACTGAGACTGAGCTGAGTTCCCATAGCACGATGAACTGATTTCCAAAAATGAGACACAAATCGTCCGTCACGATCGGAAACGATACTCTTAGGAGTACCGTGCAGTCTCACTATCTCCTTGATGAACAACTGAGCCAGTCTCTCGGGACCCCACGCATCCTTGATCTCAAGGAAATGAGCTGATTTAGTTAAGCGGTCCACAATCACCCAGATCGTATTCATGCCACGATGACTCGTCGGCAAACTCGTGATGAAGCCCATAGAAATGTCTTCCCACTTCCACTCCGGAATAGGGAAAGGTTTCAAAGATACCCACGGCCGCCGATGTTCAATCTTAACTTGTTGATGGTTAAGCATCTCGAAACAAATTCTCGCGACTTCTCGCTTCATATTACTCCACCGTAATTTTGTTTCAAGTCCTTGTACATCTTCTCGACCGGATGAACAGAATAAGGGGTAGCATGAGCTTCTCTCAAAATCAAGTTTTTCAACTCGTCATTCACGGCACGCACAACCGATTCTTGAATCTCAAAAGTCCATCCTCGTGGACCACGAATTCGTGGGCTTTCCGAGCCACATCCTCACGGATGCGCAACAATGAAGGGTCCGAACTCGATTCTCTCCGATTACCTCCTCAAGTGACGATGAAATCTCCAACATACAAAGTCGTCCCTCGAACTCGCCGGAGCTGACCTCGATCTCGTGTCTAAGGAATTCCCGCCAAGCTCCTTCGAATCAAGTAAACGAGCAAGCATCTGCTCCCGCACGGACTTACGACTCAAGGCATCGGCGACAACGTCGCCTTGCCCGGTGGTAAAGGATCTCGATATCATAATCTTTGATTAGTTCTAACCATCGCCTCTGCCGCATATTTAACTCCTTCGAGTGAATATATACTTTAAACTCTTATGATCGGTGAATATCCGATGTAACGCCATAAAGATAATGACGCCAAATTTTCAAAGCGAACACCACGGCTGCTAGCTCCAGATCGTGAGTCGGATAATTAACCTCGTAAGGTCTCAATTGCCGTGAAGCATAGGCAATAACCTTTCCATTCTGCATGAGCACACAGCCGAGACCCTGTCCGGACGCATCACTATAAACCACAAATCCCTCCATCCCCTGCGGCAAGAAAAGTACAGGTGCTGACATTAACCGGCTCTTGAGTTCCTCAAAACTCCGTTGACACGCGTCGGACCACGTGTATTTCTTATCCTTTCACAAAAGGTTCGTCAAGGGTTGAGCGATTTTAGAAAATCCTTCCACAAACCGCCGATAATAACCCGCTAATCCGAGAAAACTTCGGATTTCCTTAACATTCTTCGGAGGTAACCAATCTCGGATAGCCTCCGTCTTCTGAGGGTCGACACGAACTCCGTCTGATGAAATTACATGTCCGAGAAAAGTCACTTCGGACATCCAGAACTTGCATTTGGAAAACTTTCCATAAAGTTGCTCTCATCTCAACACGTCGAGAACCTGATGAAGATGAACCTCGTGCTCCTCTCGGTTACGAGAATAAATCAAAATGTCATCGATGAAGATAACAACAAACTGATCCAAAAAGTTGATGAAAACCCAATTCATTAACTCCATGAATACCGCAGGTGCATTAGTTAGCCCGAACGGCATAACTATGAACTCATAATGACCATAGCGTGTTCGAAACGCCGTCCTCGCGATATCCGACTCTCGAATCCAAGAATCGGTGATATCCAGATCTTAAGTCGATCTTGGAAAATACAAGCTCCTCAAGTTGATCTAAGAGATCATCAATGCGGGGTAAAGGATACTTATTCTTGATCGTCACCCGCTCAATTCCCTAATCAATACACAACCGAACGAACCATCCTTCTTCTTGACAAATGAATCGGTGCTCCCACGGGACGCACTCGGTCGGATATAACCTTTCTCGAACAACTCCTCAAGTTGGTTCTTTAATTCCTCGCATTTCGGTCGGGGCCATCCGCACGGTGCCTTCGATATCGGGACGCACGGGCTCCAACTCAATCGTGAATTCCACATCTCTCTGGAGGCAAGCCGTGTAACTCGCTCTGAAAAACGCCGGCATATTCCTATACTACCGGAATATCCGACAACAATATCGATGATTTCTGTTTTGGTCATATAGCACCAATAACCAACACATCCCCGATCGAGTAATCGCATCGCTTTCATCAAATTAATGACCTTACTGCAGTACCGGGATTACCTCCCCGAAACACACATTCAACCCCATCGTCCGCAATGATAGTGATCATACGCTACGGACACTAATGGTGGCATCATGACGATCCATCCAATCAATACCCAAGATGACGTCGCCCCAAGAAATCTACTACGATTAGTTCCACCGGCCATACACGACCATGAAATCAATCGACAATTCTCAATCTCACGACACGATAATTCGCCTACCATCGTGTAGGCCAATGACATAAGGCTCACAACTAGTAGCACTACCCACGTAGTCTACTCAAACATGACTTAAATGAATGAATGCGATGCACCAAGATCAAAAAGGGTACACACAGCCGGGATAGAATATCGAGTATACCCGAGATCATTCGGCCTCGGATCATCGGTCTTCTTCATCTCGTAAATTCCGGGCTTGCCGGCCCCCGAACCAGACGCTCCGTCTGATAGCTCTGCTCCGCCCTTGCTAGCTCCTGTCGTCTTACACGACGCTGACTGAGTGGCCTGTTTCTACATCTTTGAATGTCCTGGGGGCTGAGATGTCGCCGGAGTGGGTTTAGTGGCCCTTCGGCAAAAACGGGCCGTGTGCCCAGTAATCCCACAGTTGTGGCACGTGATGCATCGCCGGACATTTGGTGCCGAAATGTCCTGCTTCCTCACGGTTGAAACAGTGATGGCCGAACGCCGCCGTGGATCGAGATTCCGCGGGTTTAGATGCTGGGGAGGTCGCCAAAACGAGAGCCCGCACGTGGTTTCTTGAAAGTGGCACGACTCCCGTCGACCGATTACGGTTCTTAGACTTCTTGCCACAGATGAAGGTTGTTGCTTAGCAATCTCCTTAGCAAGAAGCTCGTAAGTAAGAGCTTTCTCAATGAATTCGGCCAACGTGGTGCAATTATGATTAATCAGTTGTAGCCGCATACGAGGTTTCAGCCTCTTGCTGAAATACTTGATCTTGTCCGCCTCAGAGTGAATGATAGATGAGGCGAACGGAAGAAGTTCCTGAAATTTCTCGGCGATGGCGAGAACATCCGCGTCTGATGAGGGGTCGGGAGTGAGTAACTCTGACAGCTTGGCCTCTCTGAGTGGGGCCGGATAGTACCTCTCCATCATGAGAGTTTTGAACTGATCCCAAGTACATGATCCGTCTGTGGGCTTCAACGATAACCACCATGAATGAGCGCTCTTACCAAGATAGTAAGCCGCAACTGAAACTTTATGCCCTTCCGGGCAATCCACCATAGCAAATAACTTCTCGAAGTGTTCAAGCCAATGAACAATATCCGCCGGCTCAGATGAGCCTTCAAAGGTAGGTGGTCGCTGGCGAGAGATATCGCTAATGATATTGCTTACACCCCTCTCTTGCCTCTGAGGCGGCGGCGGAGGAGCCTGTTGATTTTGATTGACTGAATTGTGCATCGTCTCCATAAGTTGTGCCATCTGCGTCATTTGGGCCATCATGCACTGCATAAAAGCAAGTGGGTCCACCCGAACACCTTCTGACTGAGCCGTGTCCCGGGTACGACTCCCCGATAGTGAATGATCACGCCCAGGTGAATGAGTGGCAGCGTCGCTGCTCGATGAATTGGCATTGTTTCTCACATTCGCACGTGTATTCACACGAGCTCTCGGGATTCGGCCCGCACCACGGCCTCGTCCTCCTCGTCCTCTGCCAGCTCTTTCCATACTGAAGTGGAAAGTTACATGATGATTATATCTCTCGCATGAATATCACATTATGACTATGACATGAGGTGATGAAAATGAGTATACGCTCTAACACAGTGATTACATGAACGATTAACCGAGGTGACATGATTTCTGATGAAATTATTGAAATGATTATTTTGAACAAGTTAACAAGATTAATTATATGATCTTCCAGATCAACAACCGAGTAATGAAATGAATTGAGTGATTAATGAGTTAAAATGACCGTCTTGGTCAAAATGAAAATGATGTTTGAGGATTGTTAACTGATAAATTATGAATGAATGATAATTGCCAGAAATTATACCATGGCGTTAGAAGTCTTACAGTTCTTTCATTCGATTGGCTCGTGATTCGCACAGTCACACGTGACGCGAAAGTCCAATGATACTAGCCCGATGACGATGATTTCAAATGAGACATGACTCGGAAGGTAGTATTCAAAACCACGCTCCGATACCAACTCGTAACACCCCAAACTAGGCGGATATTACAAAGGCTGTGGACCCCGATGGGACCCACCAGCGAATGAAAACGGATGAATTACACAGATAAATGTAGTACCGAACCACATTACAACATCAATTACTCCGATTAGGAGTTTCATACAACACACCAGATAAAATAGAATACATGTGTATTTTATGTGACGATAAAATACACAACATTGAATGAAATGAGTATTCAAACGGAATGTCTCAGCGGAATAAATAAAGGAAACATAAATGATCAATAAATGATCGAATGCATCGGGGCCCCCTTCTAGTATCATTGGGACTCCTCGCCGTCAACGTGCTCTCCCGTGCCTTTGCCTTGCCATGACTCGAGAAACAAATATCCCCAAACGGGCCGCTTATACGTAACAACAATCCTCCAGAGTTGAATAAACACAATCATATAAATATGTAGTATAAACCACAAGTTCGATTAAAATGAAGCGGTTAGATTATAACCCAATCTTGTTGAAAACATACGCAATCAAACATGCCGTATGAATCAACTAACAAGACGGCTCAAAGGGTGGCGCCACACTACGCCCGGGATGGAAATGTGTCCGTGCACAAGCCACCAACGAGTATCGATCGAATACCCGCGTGGTCTTGTACCTAATCGCCTCACGAAGCAATCGACTCGTGCACACCCAATGTGAGGCCAACAACCAACACACGACATAAATGTGCCCGACATGAAAATCCTACACATACCAACCGCACGCCAAGATGACCCTAATGCCACGATATAACAAAAGTGACATCGGAAACGAATAATGACTCACCGAGATAAAATGATAGTGAAATGAATGATAGCTCAACAAAATGATTGGAACCGCTGCTCCTTGTGACTGAAGTGATTAATTGACAATAACAAGTTTTAATACGATTAACACAATGATGAATGAGTTACGATTATGAATGAACAACAACAAAAGGAAATGAATATCCTTATAACTGAGTAAGAATCAACTTACACAATACCGCTGACAATTATCCTTCCACGAACAACGTCCTAATTGAGATATCACGCCGAACAACCTTGAATTATACAATATCCAACAACTCGTTCAATATACGAATCAAACACGAATATAACGAACTCAAAACGTCGATACGATTAAACTAAGTTCATTGGGGCATTATATCGAGTACGTTGTGGCCAAACTCCGGTTGTTTACAATCCAATCTCAATAAGCCACTATCAATTCCCCCAAGAAGTGTTTCAAACTAACAAACATCTTCCGAATGATCAATAATCCAAAATGAATATCCGAAAACGTGATTATAACGACAATTAATCGAAAACCCCCAATTTCAACTCGATAATCAAAGTGTTCTTGAATAATCCTTCAATAATCCAATGAATCCTTATACAAACTCATAATCATATACATATCCCTTCATATAACATGATTATAATGTCCAATACATCATATCTCAATATAGAATCGAAATCCAAAGTGTTGAAGAAATTACCTCTTGAAGATCCAATCACTTCGATCCGAAGAACACGAGTTTAAACGAGTATCCAAGCTTCCCAAATGAATGAAGATGATGAAAATTACACACTCAAGTGATTGATGATTGCAAAATCTCTCCCTCAACCCTCTCTCTCGGATGAAGATGGAAAAATGAAGAAGTGAGGAAAAAATGACCCGGCCAAGTCCTTAAATACTGCCGGAAGTTACGGCCGTAACTCGGCCCACTTACGGCCGTAACATTCCAAGTCAACGGCCTTAAGGCCGTCAGAATCGACAACTCAGACGGGCCGTAACTCGGCTTCGTCCGAAAGCCTGCCGACAGACTTACGGCCGTAACCGCTCCTGAGTTACGGGCGTAACCCGCCTTCGTCAAAAACACCCGTCGACATCCTTACGGCCGTACCACACACCTTACGGCCGTAACTCGGATGATATGGCCGTATCCGGCCAACCTTACGGGCGTAACCCGCCTTCGTCAAAAATGGCCAGACATCCTGCCTGCAGCGTATGGCCGTATCCGGCCAAGCCTTACGGCCGTACCTGCCTCGACTTACGGCCGTATGCCGCAACCCTTACGGCCGTAAGTCACCCTTGGTCGACAACACCCGAAATTACGAACACCACTTACGGCCGTATCCAACCCACCTTACGACCGTAACTCACCTTCGGCCAAAATGCCTGGCACTCATTGGGCCACTTACGGCCAGAATCGGCCAGCCTTTACGGCCGTACTACCGAACTTACGGCGTATCCTGTAACCTTACGACCGTAACTCAATGCTGGCCAAGGTGGATTAATCCGATAACTCCGATTCCTCGTTACGGCTGATGAATGATCCGACATACCATACGAATGTGGAAGTGAACAAGTCTAACACGAGCCAAAGATGATACTCCCAGTACAAGGCTATCAATCACACTGAAAATGATAATACTCCCGTCTCGATCTAAAAACGGAGATAAAATGACGATCAGAATCGATATACGATTACAACATGCCAACATTGAACGCAAATGAGTGATTCATGAATGATGAGTGATTATTAATGAGTGAGAATTACTGAGTGACAATTACAGACTGATAATTACTGAATGAAAATGAATGAATTACAACCGGATATTACATCAATCATGTGTTAAAGGAAGACTTTCATTTTTTTTATAAATAAAAGTCTTTAAAAAGGAGAGAGGACAACTTCTTCTTGTAAGAACTCAAAATCAAGAATTTGAGTGAGAGAGTAAGGTTGAAAACTTCATCTTGATCTTAGAGACAAGATATAAGAAGAATACATTGAGAGAGAAAATTCCTACAAGCTTCCCTAGCCGCATTCTTGAAGAAAGGAAGCTTGTCGATTTTTCCATCAAGTTCCGGCGTGTGAAGTAGAGGCATCTTGCTTTAGGTGCTTGGAACGAAGGGCTCTTCATCATCATCATCATCATACGAAGGTTTTTCAGAGACATCATAGGTATGGGACTTTGATTCCTTGATCTTCGTATTTTTCTTTTCGTATATACATTACTTGATCGATCCTCTTAGGGATTCCGTTATTCTTCCGCTGCGTTTATTTTCTGTGGAATCCCAACAGTGGTATCGGAGTGAGGTCAAATATATCGTATATACGATCATCTTTGCATTTGGAATGTTATTTGATGATGTTTATGATTTAGAATCATAATAGATATAATCGAAGAAATTTAATCGTTCGTAGTAAGTCAAGTTTCGAATATTTTATGTGAATTATAAATCTGAAAAATTTGATTTTTGTTGATTTATAAGTTCTTCATGAAGTTAAGAAAATTTTTCGTTTTGGAAGCGAGTCGAAAAAATGAGAAAAACGGGGGTTAAACACGAATACCGCATTTAAGACGCAGGCCGGCAGCAGCTCATCGGATCGGCCGCATGGCCGCCGAGAGTGACTCGGTAGGCTACCGTAGCTGGTCAGCTAGCCTGCCGGCAAGGGCCGAGAGTGACTCGTCCGGCGATTCTCGGGTTTTCGGCCCGATTTTGAATCGGGCCGTGGGTCGATACTTATTTTCCGGGACTCCATTTTTGTGTTTATATTTCGTTGTAATAATTTTCGAAATTTAAATTGGATTTAATAAAATATTTGGAATATCTTTTTATTAAGGGAAATTATTAGACGAGAATATTGTTTTGGACGGATTACTTTGAACGGATTAAAATGACGATTATAAATATTAATTTGATTAATATTGTAGAAATTAAATAGATTAATTTTTATATTAATTAGATTAATATATTAATTGATTATTTAATTTCTTTACCATTACATGTTGTATGGAATGCCTTATGTGATGGTGATATAGCTCGTGGACTTAGTTGTTGATTTGTTCGATTCGATATGGTTGTAAAGGCCATTTTGAGCCTATTTATTTTTACTAGAAAATATGTATTATAGGACGTATTGTTCAATGATGTAATTATTCATATGGCTATGACGAAGACCGAAGACGACCGACTAGAAGACGTAGAATCAATACTGTATTTTTCCTTTCTTTATTTGGCTTGGCCCAATACTTAGGAAAAAGTCCATGAGCTATATGTTGGTAGTAACTAGGTTGCTATTTATTGTTTTTCATTTTGAATGATTGACAAACCACAAACCGCGCTTATAAACGGATTAATGTGCAAAGTGTAACATATAATAATACTCCCACTTACAAACACTAAGTTATAAAGGTTACGAGGTTTCCTACCCTCCGCCAAACTCATGGAAAATTGAAATCTAAACCAGAATATTATTCTTCCGAGTATGTCGGGGTAATATTTTTGGGGAAAGTTGATAAATTCCTAGAGTGCATTAGATGCCTTTAGTTGTGACAAATCAAACCCCTATAAACCGTATGGGTTGCCGGGTAAGATTCAATTGTCAGACTAATAGGAGTTGACGGTTTAAACTTAGATAGTTCAGCGAGCCATAGAAACCGAATGGGTTGAGGGCAAGTGAACTAGGGGTAAAAGAAGATCGAATCATCCATTAGATGGGTTGGTATTAGACACCACTTTATAAAGAATAATAGAATATAAACCGTATGGGTTGCCCTCTATTAAACTTTGTAAAGAAATCGATCACCACTATGAAGTCACCCAAGGCTTCCGGATTTAACATGGGAGTGTGTAAATGCCGATAAAATAGTGGGAGCCGAGTTATGAATAAAGAAAGTCCTTAAATTCTTTACTCGGATCATAATTAAACAATCACTAACGAATCTCATATTATTCTCTGCAGTTAACAAAACTCTCAATATGACTATGAACCCACTCGCTATACTACTTGAAAAGAATGTCCTGACTGGTCCGAACTATGTGGACTGGCTTCGGAACTTGAGGATTGTCCTAACTATGGAAATGATGGGATACGTCTTGGAGGCGGACATCCCAGCGGCTCCTGCAAGAACCCGAGCCAATCAGGAAGATGTCGATGCCCATGAGAAATGGGTAAAAGACGACATAAGAGTGCGAGGGTACATGTTAGGCTCAATGACCAATGAGCTTCAACGTGCCCATGAAAAGATGACGTCTTCACGAGCCATCTTAGCGCACCTGGCTGAGCTTTATGGAGAGCATAACCGAACTGCTAGATATGAGATATCAAAGCAATTATTTGGCGCCAGGAGGAAGGAAGGAGAGAAGGTTGGGGACCATGTCCTCAAGATGATCTCGATGATTGAGAGATTGGAAGCTCTTGATTTTCAGATGCATGCATCTCTCCAAACTGACCTTATCCTGCAGTCACTTCCTGACTCCTTTTCCCAATTTGTCATGAACTTCAACTGCAATGAGATTGCATGTAACTTGGCTAGGCTAATGAACAAACTGACGACTGCCCAGTCTCAGATGAAGACAAAGGGAAAGGAAGCTGCACTTGTGATTTCTTCTAAGACTTGGAAGTCCAAGAATAAGAAGAAAAAGAACAAGAAGCAGTTAGGTCTGATAGCCAAGATCGACAAGGAAAGGGGCAAGGCCCCAATGGTTCAAAAGAGCAAAGGGGCCAAGAAAACGGATGTATGCCTCAACTGCGGTGAGCTAGGCCACTGGAAGAGGTATTGTCTAAAGCTTGACCGTAATGGGCCTTCAGGTACGGAACTACTAGTTTTAGAAACAAATTGTTCTGTAACTGTATATTCTACTTCTTGGATACTTGGTTCCGGTGCGAGTTCTCACATTTGTACAATGAATCAAGATCTGGAACGAAGTAGGAAGCTGGATTCAGGGGAGGTGATGGTCACCGTCGGAAGTGGGCATAGTGTCGAGGCTTCTGATATCGGATCCCTTACGTTGGATTTAGAATCTGGTTTTATTCTCACTTTAGAAGATGTACTTGTTTTGCCCAAGGGGCACAAGAATATTGTATCAATTCCGGTCATGGACCGAAAGGGATTTCACTTCTTTATTGGAGATGGGTCCTGTCGTATTTATTTCAGAAATAAATTGGTTGGTACTGCTACATTATTAAATGGTTTATACCATTTAAATTTAAAGAATAAGACAAGTGTGAACACTATAACTAGGAAGCGTGGTATGGATGAAACGAACCAAGCACTTAAGTGGCATCTTAGACTTGGTCATATCGGTCAGACCAAGGTTCATAAAATGGAGAAAGTTGGGCTTACGGGTCCATTGGGATCGATCCCTATCCAACTTGTGAATCTTGCCTTCAAGGCAAAATGGCTAAGTTACCCTTCGCAGGACTTTTGAAAGAGTCTGTGAAAAACTTGGATTGATCCATACCGACGCCTCGTGGCCCTTTTGAAGTGGCACGAGATGGCTTTCGGTATTTCATTACATTCACCGATGACCATACTGTATGGATTCATGTACTTAATGAAACATAAGTCCAAGCTTTGATAAATTCAAGGAATTTAAAGCCCTAGTTGAAAATCAAACAGTAACCGTGTTAAGACTCTTCGGTGATCGGGGTGGTGAGTACATGAGTACGAATTTGATGAGTTCTTAAAAGAACTAGGAATAGTGTCACAATTCACTCCTCCAGCTACTCCACAATTAAATGGTGTATCATAAAGAAGGAACCGAACCTTGTTGGACATGGTTCGCTCCATGCTTAACTATACTGATCTACCGATTTATCTGTGGGGTTACGCGCTCCTCATCACTGGTGCATATCTTGAACAGATGTCCTTCCAAATCCGTTCCTAAGACTCCCCATGAGATGTGGAGAGGTAGGAAACCAAGTCTTAATCACATTAGGATTTGGGGATGCCCTGCTTATGTCAAGAAGACTAAAGTAGAGAAATTGGAAACTAGGTCTATGAAAGGTCGTTTCATAGGATATCCAGGGGATTCCATGGGATAACTATTCTACATGCATGAAGATCATAGGATCATCGTTGCTATACAAGCACACTTCCTGGAAGATCAGTTTATTCAGGAAGGAGGGGCAGGTAGAAATATTTCTTTGGAAGAAATAAAAGAAACATCAAATGAGACACCTATTGCAAGATATAAGAACCAAACCTTCTGAAATACAAATACAACCTCGCAAGTCTAGTAGAATTTCTCAATTACCTGAGAGGTATGGCTATCTGCATCAAAAGGAACTGGGTGTCCATGAGATGACAGAAAGTAGTCAAGAGAATGATCCTTCTACATACAACCAAGCGATGGTAGACGTTGACTCCACCAAGTGGCAAGAAGCTATGGAAGCTGAGATAGACTCAATGCATGCTAATCAGGTCTGGACTTTAGTAGATCATCCTAAAGGCATAGTGCCTATTGGAAACAAATGGATCTATAAGAGAAAGACTGATGGAGATGGCAAGGTTGATACCTATAAGGCCAGGCGTGTGGCAAAGGGTTATTCCCAAAGAGAAGGAATTGATTACTTCGAGACCTTCTCGCATGTAGATATGATTAAGTCTATTCGCATGATGCTTGCTATAGCAGCCCACTTAGATTATGAAATATGGCAAATGGATGTGAAAACAGCATTCCTAAATGGATTCCTCGAGGAGGAGATTTATATGGAACAGCCTAAGGGATTCATATCTCAAACCAATATTCATAAAGTATGCAAACTTCAGCGTTATTTATGGATCAAGCAAGCTTCACGGAGTTGGAATCTTCGTTTTAACGAGACAGTCAAAGAGTTTGATTTTGTCCAAAACGAAGAAGAGCCCTGTATTTACAAGAAGGTTAGTGGGAGCAAAATTGCGTTCTTAATACTATATGTAGATGACATTATACTTATAGGAAACGACGTAGGAATGCTCAGTTCTGTGAAAGCTTGGCTTTCTAAAGAGTTCTCAATGAAAGACTTGGGAGAAGCTACCTATATTCTGGGTATTCGTCTCTACCGGGATAGAGCGAAAAGAATGTTAGGTCTTTCCCAAACCCTATATATAGAAAAGATCCTGAAGCGATTTAGGATGGAAGATTCTAAAAGAGGGTTTCTACCTATGCAACATGGTGCAAAACTTTCCTTAGAGATGTGTCCTCAAAGTGAGGAAGATAGAAAGGAAATGAGCAAGGTACCTTATGCTTCGGCAGTAGGTAACCTTATGTATGCAATGATTTGCACTAGACCGGACATTGCCTATGCTGTGGGCGTAGTAAGTCGGTTTGACCAAATCCAGGCGGTGAACATTGGATCTTGTAAAGAACATTCTTAAGTACCTAAGGAGGACTAAAGACTTAGTTCTTACATACGGCGGAGAACTAAGAGTGATGGGTTATACAGACTCGATTTTTCTGGGGACATGGATGCTCGATGTCCACATCGGGGTATATCTTTACTCGAATGGTGGGGCGCTTGGAGAAGTGCCAAGCAAAGTTCGATCGCTATCTCTACATGTCAAGCCGAATATCGTGCACCATGGAGGTCTAAAGAAGCTTTTTGGATAAAGAAGTTCACTGAGGAACTTCAAGTGGTTCCTAACGCAGAGAAGCCCATGACACTATTTTGTGACAACAACGGAGTTGTTGCACAGGCTAAGGAGCCTAGAGCTCACCACAACACCAAACATATTGCGATAAAATATCATTTTGTTAGAGAAATGGTTCGAGATGGGAATGTTACACTGCAGAGAGTGGACACAAAGAAATAACGTTGTCGATCCGCTTACCAAGCCACTATCTCGTAAGGTCTTAGAGAGACATCTCAGAGAGTATGGGTATTAGATACCATAGTTTGTGGCATTGACTGCAAGTGGGAGATTGTTAGGAATATGCCCTCGAATGCCACTCAGAGGATGAGAGAGTGAGAGCAATTGTATTATAATTATGAATATTATATTTAATAAGGCAATTATTATTTCTATATTATTGTATATCACTGGCATTGTGATTTGGTATATAGAATAATAGTCCTTGCATTTGAGAGTGAACATTCTACTCCTTATGGAGATAAGGAGATAGGCAGTAGAAGTGTTTAGAGCTCGAATGCTTAACTAGTTCGCAAGTCGATAAAACTTAACAGGACATTAATTTTTAATAATACTTGTATAACTGATGCTAGGATGTGTGCACGTCTTGATAACATAGTTATAAGTATATTGGTGGGACCAGTATACTCGAACATGACTCATACTCGATTCAGTCACACGGTATTCACTCTCGAAGAGTCGATGACGAATCGAAAGGTTGTGATAGTATACGTGGACCTTTGACTTGAGGGTTCAGTAGAAGATGTGTCTGTGACGTTTAGTTTGTCATTAGAGTAGTTAGACTCATTTGCTTAATTGCTGAGTCGACCTCGAAGTGCGGACTATACGGGCATGTAGCAGTCTTTACTGAATGCCAAGAAAGGATTCTATCTCCTGTTAGTGAGCAGGCGAATGTCATATACGGTTAATGGCAAATAAGATCATAAGTCTTTGGCCAAAGCATTCTGATATAGTCGTATTAGATACACTATTAATCAGTCGGTTTTGATTTGCATTAACACATGTATAGAGTTTAGTCAACAGTAGGGTTTGACTTTACCGTGACCCGAAGACTTGACCGGGACATCTGATGAAGGGTCTATACGTATATAGTATTCACGACATAATGGTTCTGGAATGATTCGTTCATTCGTTCTCAGTCGGGGTTTACATGCGCCCGCTAGGCTGGCTAAGTGCTGCCCGCACTCATTGGTTCCTCCCAATGCCGGCTGAGACGAACCTACGGAGTCGCGCAATAGGATCATTGATGGATAAATGTGAATTAATAATCTCTCTTATAATATTAGATATTAGATATCTAAGTTTGATTTATCGGATAAATCAAATAGCGGTCTTATGAATTGTAAGTAGGTTACTCGGTGATTACTTTAATTCATAAATTATATTTCTTAGAGAAATATATATTTGTGTTTGATATAATTAATTAATTGGATTAATTAATTAGTCCAAACACATTGGAAATAAAACGGATTCGTTTGACGAACATCCGATACACGAGGGATTCGTTTTGACGAACATCCAGTACACGATCCGAGTAAATTCGACCCGTCTTCTTGGAAATTTCCCTTAAGGCCGCCCCAATCCCTCTCATGTCACTTTTAAACAAATTTTAAGTCACTAGGTGACATATGTGAGGTGTATTTGATACCCTCAATCATGTGTTAAAGGAAGACTTTCATTTTTTTTATAAATAAAAGTCTTTAAAAAGGAGAGAGGACAACTTCTTCTTGTAAGAACTCAAAATCAAGAATTTGAGTGAGAGAGTAAGGTTGAAAACTTCATCTTGATCTTAGAGACAAGATATAAGAAGAATACATTGAGAGAGAAAATTCCTACAAGCTTCCCTAGCCGCATTCTTGAAGAAAGGAAGCTTGTCGATTTTTCCATCAAGTTCCGGCGTGTGAAGTAGAGGCATCTTGCTTTAGGTGCTTGGAACGAAGGGCTAATCATTATCATCATCATCATACGAAGGTTTTTCAGAGACATCATAGGTATGGGACTTTGATTCCTTGATCTTCGTATTTTTCTTTTCGTATATACATTACTTGATCGATCCTCTTAGGGATTCCGTTATTCTTCCACTGCGTTTATTTTCTGTGGAATCACAACAGATACACCCGACACACAATATCTTCAAATACAACTGTCAACCAAGTGCGGTAATTATACCAATACAGATCTCTCAGTCCTTCAATTATTTTATCCATACTGTACAGATTCCACGCTGTACAACATAACTCGAATAAAATAATATTAAACAATAGTAGTAGAAATTCTGGATATTACAAACAGTATGTCTCGTCTTACCGCTAACAGTTGGAACAACATTGATGGGTTCCGCGTATAACGTATGTTATGCTTTGTACGGTGTACGCTATTTCACTTAGTAAGTTGGTCAGTAACCTCTGGGGTTACCTTTACGTACGCTACTCCCGTCCCTTAACGTACGTAATACTATATGAACAACAGGGCAACGAGCCCTGGTTATCTTTTTATACGCTAGTA
Organism: Orobanche coerulescens; assembly: GCA_033398695.1. Lineage (NCBI taxonomy): Eukaryota > Viridiplantae > Streptophyta > Magnoliopsida > Lamiales > Orobanchaceae > Orobanche > Orobanche coerulescens. Next base: position 86,210,656 of record CM065809.1, read on the forward strand.
TCAGAATAGCGTACGCTAATTCTTCCTTATGTATGTTATATATGTCATGCAACGTACGTAATATTTCCTATCCATCGAGTCCGTGGGTTTTGTGAGAGTTAAATACGTACGTAAGGCAAATGCCTTAGCGTACGTTATAAGGATTACGTACGTAATGGATGAGTCGTGACGTACGTAAGATTGTTCAGTACATAATTGGGATCTAGTCCAGATTTTGTCATTTTCTTCATCTCTTCTCCTCTTCCTCTGGCAATTGTGATGATTTGGACCGAGTACTATATATTTTCGATGATTATCATCCTCATTCGATAATTTTGAAGTTCTAGCACATATTTAACATCATCTCCCGCTGGTCTAATCAAGGTACTTTCGTTAGAACTCTAAATTTTGGGGGTTTTGGGGATTTTGTGTTGATTCTATCTTTCTATTCCGTTTCGTCTGTGATTGTTGTTAGACTAAGGTCTGATTATCTGAGTCCCTTGTTAATCTTATGGTTTTGTGGAATAAAACCCATAGATTCCTTTGTTGTTCGATTATGTTGAATTATGCCTCGTAGTATTCGACAAATTGTGTCTTTGGGTAGAACCTAGGATGGGTTCCGTGTTTCCGTAGTGTTATGATTAATTCTATGTCATTGTGTGTTAGGATCGAATCTTTGAAAGGAATCAGACCGAAACATTTTCTTCATCGTTTCCTTCACGTCGTACTATTCAAGGCAAGTACATGTATTACGTTTCGTTATATGTATTACAGTTTCGATACGAATGATGAACTGTGATATCATGTGTGTGTTGCTGTTCTTCCACCCGGGGATGGTTCGACGGGACCTATGGGGGCCGATACTAATGGGTACATCCCCAGAAGTGGTTTCCCACCCGTGGATGGTCCGACTGGGCCTATGGGGTTCGATACTAATGGGTACGGCCGCGTGTTACCAAGTGTGGATAGTTGTGATGTTGAAAGGTATTAATATACTTTTTGATGCAAATGTGATATTCCAGAATATTGATTTCAAATGTTTTCCAAAGAATTGATTGTGTTGAATCGTATCTGTATATGATATAGTGTAATTGTGTACTTGCACTAGCTATTTGAGTGCTAACCCCTTAAATGGGGAAAATGCGTTTCATGCATTTCAGGTATCGAGCGAGCTGAGGAGCCTGCACGTGAACCGCATGCAAAGGATGGTCAAGCATGATGATGATGCTCGAGTCTATGTTGATTATGTTGTTTTATGTCTACGTGGATTGATGGAGTAGTCGAGTAAACTTACTATTATTTTGAGGAAGTTGTTAAGTCCCCTGCATGGGCAATGAACTCATTTTACTTTATGCGGACTTATTTATTATTATTATTAATATGTCTTTATGGGATATATTGTGAATTATGTGTCATGTGTTAGCCTGGTAGATCATGTTGAAGGTTCTACGGCGTGTAACGCCCCTTATGAAATTTGGGGTGTTGCAACTGCCTCGATCCCGATAAATGCTTCTTCCTTCTGGGATATCAAAGGCAAGTATACACTCTTCAGGGTGGGTGATCTGCTCACCTTTTTTATGCCTGGATTTCATCAGTATTTGCAGAGGGAGTTTTCCTTCCGCTAACAGCCTTGAGAACTCATTTGCGGTATCGTGCAGCATCTTGAATTTGTTGAACAGGACAGACTCCCCGATGAGCATACAGAAGTATCTCATTAGTTCATTATTCTTCCAGTTCTTCAGATCATCGGCTGAAGGCTGTCGGTCAGTGGGCAGCATGATCTCGGACGGCTTTCGCAAATTGTTCTTCCAAGAAAAGTTGGGATCCTGGAACTCAGGTCGAGAACCAGATACCTCTATCCTCTTAAAGCTTGACTAGACCCGGGTGAGGTCAGTCTACCAATAGCAGCAGCAACACTATCTTCCAGCGCTGCATCAATTTATCTCTCTCTCCAATCTCCATCGCCGGGCAGCCTCTCTGGCTTCTTCCCTCTTTTTGGCATCATCAATGTCCGATACCTTGATATGAATCTCCCGTAGGAGCTTCATAGTCTCATCCTGTTTGGTCTTCAGAGTATTGATTTTCTCAACCAAAGTACCGAGCACCAGAGACATATCATCTATCTTATGATCATGGTCTGTCAGCCTGGTACTGGTATGGTGAAGGGCAGCAACCTAGGAGGCACGAGTACTCGGAATTTTTAGAGAATGCAGTGTCGGATACGCCGGGGGTACTTGGGTGCGCGGATACGGGTGGGATACGCACCCGCCATGTGGCGTATCCCAATTAAAAATAATAATTATAATTCTGGGTACCGTGTCGGACACGGTTTAATTAACATGTCACCGTGTCGAACATGAATAGGATACGCGCGCTATTTTGATTTTGGAATTAATATTTTTTTACTTAAATTTATCTTATATTACATTAACCCTAACCTACATTAAAAGAAATAAAAATCTTCATCAGTTTCTCACGATTCTCGCCAGCGTTCAACAGTACTTCTTCTTGCGTTTGACGTTAGTCTCTCGTCTTGAAATAATCACACCATATATCATTTGTTCCCTTCTTTTGCGCACAAAATTCTAAACAAGAGATGTAAATATGAGATATATATCTATATTAGATATGTATATAATATTGTTTTGTGTATGTGCGTGTGATCATGTAATGCTTTTTTATGAGTCATGTGAATTAGATTAGTTGGGGTTATTAGTTCAAGATCTGTACTTGGAACTATTAATGCTTAAACAGTAGGATTATAGGTTACATAAATTAAAGTTTAATTAGTTCTTCATAAAAATAATTTAAGTAAATAATTGAGTATGCTACTTGTATGCAAAATTATGAAACACAGTTGATCAAGCATGTCACGGCACTCTTCTGTATTACTGGTCTCTGTGTTTTTTTTTTATGCATACAGGGGTTAATTTAATTGCCATCTCATTTTTTTTTATGCATACAGGGGTTAATTTAATTGCCATCTCATTTAAATATGGCTGATGGTGATGATGACAGTAGATGCAATGATAAAACACCTTTGTGGAGGTATGTAACAAGAGAAGGAAAATGTCTATTTAGTTATGGAAAAGTATTCTATTATTCTATTCTTGTTAAAGGAATAATATCTATTGTGTGCCTAAGTATGTTAGTTTACGGACTTTTTCTAGTTAGAATTTGGCTAAGGCCTGTTTGTATGTATTTCTCCCTATTTAAAGGGATCTCACTGATGGAATAATATACAACTGTTGCCCTACTTTATTGTCTCAGCTATTTTCTCTTCAACACGTTATCAGCACGTAGTTCCAACTGAGCAAAAAAGAAAACGAAAAATCGGATTTCCTGCAGAAACCCTAGCCGCCGCCGCAAGTTGCACCAAGTCACCGGTCATCTTCTTGACTGACCCGCAGCAACCGACACCGAAACCTAACCCCGCAACCGTCCGCGACCCCACCTTCCCCCGAGACGCGAACTCCATCTCCGACCGACACCATAGCGGCTGGTAATCGCCGCTGACACACGAACGGCTCAGGACTTTCCGATCGGTCGCCTACCACCGCGAATCAATTCGGCCGCAACCACCGTCTCCTGCTCCAACCACAGTCAGTCGCAACCCAAAACAAAGGCCGACCCACGCGACCGCCCGTTTTCAGTCGCTCGCCATCACCGCCCAGACCCGTGAACAACCGCGACCCTCCCGTTTGCGACCGCCGTCTCCCGCTGCCCGTTCAGACCAGCCCGTTCGCTCGTCCATCTTCCGACCCGCCTGTCCAGCCTGACCCAGTGCTGACCCAGACCCGACCCAGTTGCTGACCCAGACCCGGACCGGTTGCTGACCCGACCCGACCCGCCAGCAGTCCCGTTTTCAAACCGTTCTCTGCTCCTATTCACACGAAATAAAGTACACAAATACGAACCCTACTATCTGCAACTTGCAATTTTACATGCTTTGATTATTTTAATTGCATATTTATATTTCATAAATTTGTTTATGCTTAATTAAACCAATTAAAGAATGACACATAATAACTTTAATTAAATTAAAGTGAATTGCTTAAAGCAACTTGAATTAAATTAAATTCACAAGAATTAATATATATTGCGGCATAAGACACCTCTTTGACTGCAAATATACGTGTATAGATATATATCTAGGACTATGTGATTATATCTGTAAATATACACATATTTTGCATGTATATATAGATATGACATGCAAATTAGGTTTCATCATTAGTAGTTTTTAGAGGACTTAAATACTACTGCCTATATCATATCGAACCATAATAAAGTAATATCATTGGTAATCCTCAAAAGCATCGAAAGTAATTTTGACCATATCTTGGTTCCGAAAAATAATAACGCCCCAATTATTGAAAATTTTATCATGGAAAATATTCATGGTAAACCGTGAAAAATCATTTTCCTTTTTCTTGTATTAAGATAGCTGATCCAACTCGTCCCGAATTTGATATCTTGGACTCAAAAGAGCTTGAGTACCATAGATGGGTTTCTGACGTAGAGACCACTTTTGTCGCTATGGACTATAGTGCTTCTATCTTTGAAAAAGCAGGCGAAGTACCGTCTGACAAAACCAAAGCTAGTGCATTAATGTTCTTTAGGCGACATATCGACCCCAGCCTAAGATGGGAATATCTGCAGTTGAAATCCCCGAAAGAACTGTGGAATGCCCTTAAGGGCCGTTTTGAGAACATTCACAATACCTTGCTCCAAAAGTTGATCGTGGAGTGGAATGAAATCCGCTTGCTCGACTATAAACGGATCAACGATTTCAACAAAGGTATGCTCCGTCTCAAGGCACACCTAAATTTCTGTGGGAAGGACATTACAGAAGATGACATGATCCAGAAAGCTTTTTTTCACCTTCCATACTTCCGCTCTTATACTAACGAATCAGTATAGGCTGGAGTATGATAATAAATGCATCACTACCTTCAGTAAGCTAATCAACCTACTGCATGTGGCTGAGAGGCATAACGAAGTATTAATGAGCAATAATGCCAGGTCGGTTGGGACAAAGAAAATTCCCGAGGCCAATTATGGCAAAGTGGAGGATGGAAACTACCCCAATGAATAGGGGACTAGACATAATAGGCTTCATGGTCAAGGACGTGGGTGTTCTTCCAATGTAATGTGAAGACTTGGTGCTCCCGTCTCTTCTAGCCAAGGGAACTAAAAAGCACCTACCCATCATATCGCCTCTAAGGCTCGAGTTGGCAATGAACCGTGCTATCATTGTGGAGATGCTGGACATGGTACAAGAACTGCAATGCAAGCAAGCAAGTCGCATCTCACTACAAGAAATATAGAGAGTCCAAAGAAAGGAGAACTCACAATATGGAGGAATATGATCTAGACAAGTCCCCCTATGTCAATTTTCACAGTCACCAATCGTCGAATTGAGTCATACGAGCCACAGTCTATAGACTGAATCTTAATATTATGTTTACTTTCTCGTTTACATTTGGTATAGTTGCCTCAAGACGACTCTGTTGGTGTTTTCTTTTCAATAATGGCGTGATGCAACGTTGTTTCACGAACAAGATATTATTATTGCTTACGTTATATCCTTAGCTTTATTTTGAAGAAACGAATTTTTGGTTGACAATGGGACCACCCACACCATTCTTAGGAATAGACTTCTATTCACTGAATTAATTGCATGTCAATCCTCGGTAACCATGATGACTGGGTCCTCCTTACTCATTCAAGGGCGAGGCAATGCCTGATTTTTATTGCCTAATGGCACTCTTCTCCGAGTTACCGATGCTCTATACGTACCTAGGGCCCCTCGAACCTTACTAAGCTTTAAAGATATACGTAGCAATGGTTTCCACGTCGAAACGCACTGTGAGAATGGAATCGAGTTCCTTTATATGACATCTAATGAACGTGGACGTAAACGCATATTAGAAAAACTTAAGAGTCAAAATAGTGGACTGTACACCACAACCATTAGGGTATTCGAATCCTATGCTGTCACCATAAATGAAATTTGGGACAAAGACTCATATAGGCTTTGGCATGATAGACTAGGTCATCCTGGTCGAGATATGATGATCGGTATCCTAAAGAACTCGCACGGACATCCTTTCTTTCGAGTGAAAAAAGGGTAACAACTCAACACGAAGAACAGTATTGATGTTAATCATGCTATGTCGTCTAAAGAAACAGAGACATATGACTCTACTAAGCAATTGACTATGTCAAAAGCACATCGCTCATTCTGCAAAGCGTGCTCTTTAGCTAAAGTAGGAGCGAGACCTTCCTATACTAAAGATACTAAAGCGAACATCCCATTCTTACAACGTATATAAGGAGATATTTGTGGACCCATCCACCCAGAATGCAGACCATTTAGGTACTTTATGGTATTGGTGGATGCTTGGACACGCTGATCACATGTCGCACTCCTTTCCACTCGAAATGCTGCATTTGCAAAACTCCTAGCTCAGATCATTCGTCTAAGGACTCACCATCCTGATCACCCTATCAAGTCTATTCGACTTAATAATGCAGGAGAATTTACATCTAAAGTATTTGATGAATACTGCATGTCAATCGGAATCGATGTAGAGCATCTCATTCCCCATGTGCATACACAAAATGGTCTCGCTGAGGCAACCATTAAAAGAATCCAAATGGTAGCAGGGGCATTGGTTTTGCGCACCAATCTGCCCATCTCTGCTTGGGGATATGCAGTCCTACATGCAGCCGTACTTATTCGCTTGCACCCACCATTGGCCAACCATTTTCTCGCATTTGTTGGTAACTGGATATGAACAGGATATCTCACACCTACGCATATTTGGTTGTGCAACATATGTGCCGATTGCGCCCCCACAATGCAATAAAATGGGTCCTCCGAGACGTTTAGGTATCTATGTTGGATACGAATCCCCAACAATCATCCACTACTTAGAACCCTTTGTAACACCCCAAACTAGGCGGATATTACAGTGCCGTGGACCCCCCGACTGGGACCCACCAGGCGAGTGAAAATGAATGAAATACACAGGGTAAATGTAGTACCGAACCACATTATATCATCAACTACTCCGATGAGGAGTTTCATTATAATACACCCAAGATAATAATGGAAACATGTATATTTTATATGAAGATAAAATACACAACACTGAACGAAACGGAGTATCCAAATGGAAATCTGCAGCGGAAAATAAATGACAACAACATGAATGACTGAAAGGATTGGGGCCCCATACTAGTATCACTGGGACTCCTCGCCGTCAACATTATATTCCCGTGCCTTTGTCTTGCCATGACCTAAAAACAAAATCCCCAACGGGCCGATACGTAACAACAATCCTCAAGAGTTGAATAATCATAATCATATATGCTGTATAAACCACAAGTTCAATCAAAGTCTCAAAACGTCGAACACATGCGATCAAAAGTGAATCAGTCAGATTATAACCCAATCCTGTTGAAAACATATGCAATCAAACATGCTGTATGAATCAACTAACGGTACAGCTCAAAGGGTGGCGCCACACTATGCCCGGGATGGAAATGTGTCCGTGCACAAGCCACCATCGAGTATCGATCGAATACATGTGTGGTCTTGTACCTAATCAGTATCACGAAGTGATCTTCTCGTGTGCACCGTCCAATGTGAGGCCAACAACCAACACACGACTTAATATGTGCCCGACATGAAAATCCTACACATACCAACCGGCACGCCAGTATAACTCGGAATGCCACGAGATAACAAAAGTGACATCGAAATCAATAATGACTCACCGAGATGAAATGACAGTGAAATGAATGATAGCTCAATGAAATGATTGGAACCGTCGTTCCTTGTGACCGAAGTGATTAATTGACAATTACTAGTCTCAATACGGTTAATACATTATGAATGAACTATAATTATGAATGAACAACAACGAAAGGAATGAATATCCTTTTAACCGAGTAAGAATTAACTTACACAACGCCGATGAAGAATGTCCTTCCACGAACAACGTCCTAAATGAGATGTTGGTCGCTCGAACAACCTTGAATAACACAATTACCAATAATCCGGTTCAACACACGAATCAAACACGAGTATAACTAACTCAAAACGTCGATATGACTAAACCAAGTTCATTGGGGCATTGTATCGAACACGTTGTGGCCAATATTCGATTGTTTACAACCAAACCTCATTAATACCAATATCAAATCCCCAAGAAGTGTTTCAAACCAACAAAACATCTTTAATACGATCAATAATCCAATATGAATATCCAAAATCGTGATTTCAATAATAATTTATCGAAAATCCCCAAATCCAACTCAATATTCAAAGTGTTCTTGAATAACCTTTCAATAATCCGATGAATATTCATACATACTCATAATCATATGTATATATCTTCATATAACATGATTATAACATCCAAAACATCATATCTCAACACAAATCGAAATCCAAGAGGCTTGAGAATATTACCTTTGAAGATCCAAACACTTTGATTCGATGAACATGCGTTAGATCGACAATCCGAGCTTCACAACCGAATGAAAATGATAAAAAATCAAGTATTCAGGTGACTGATGAATAAAATTTCTCCCACAAACCCTCTCTCTCGGATGTAGGATGAAAAATGAGCATTTCTTCTAAAAAAATGAAATTATAGTGCAGCCTGCACTGTGTGCCGCGGCCCGGCCGAGTGTGCCGCGGCACAGGGTCAAAATCTGCCCCCAGTGCTCGGCAGTGTACCACGGCCCGGCCGAATGTGCCGCGGAAGTGACTCGGCAGCGTGCCGCGGCCCTGCTGGCAGGATCCGCGGCCCCCGATACAGGCTGGTCGGCCAAAACTGCAACAAGTGTGTGTCTTAGCTATTTCGACCATAACTCCCTCGTCCGGACTCCGATTGAATCACCGTTTGAACCATTGGAAAGATAATTTGATGCTCTATAATATTGAAAAGATTCAGAATTTTTGGAGTTTCCAAAAATTAATGGTGATTTTACAAAGTCGAACTCATACGTGGAAAAGTCGCTTAAGAACACGGAACTCAACAGAACGACACCGAGACGAACTCGGATGACAAAAAGTGTAGAATTAATCATTCTCAGAATGATGAAACGGTAACAATAGAGTCGCTAAGATGGACTTCCGCCAAAAAAATAAAATTACCAGAAATCCAAATTGCGGATATTACATACTACCCTCCTTAAAAGAAGTTTCGTCCCAAAACTTAAAACAAGTAGGGAGAAGCAATATCCCGCTAGAAAAACTCAACGAGATACACAAGAACCGCAAATGTACCCAACAATAGCATGATTCGAACAAGAAGGAAGTTTGAAATGGCATGAACTCCAATATCAACATCGATTAATGAAGTAATTATAACGATCAAGATAATATTCTCATCTCGATTCTCAAGCAAGGTTGAAACAATGAACGATATCAATACACGACTCAACATTAGTCCGAACGGTGAACACGAATGAATTAACATGAATGATGAATGATTATTAATGGGTGAAAAATTACACAGTGATAATTACTGAATGAAATTACTGAACGATAATGACTGAATTACAATCGGGTATTACATACTCCCCCCCTTAAAAAGAGTTTCGTCCTAGAAACTAAGGGTCAAACAACTCGGGATAACTCTCCCGCATACTATCCTCGGTTTCCCAAGTAGCCTCTTCGACTCCGTGTCTAGACCACTGAATTTTAACTAAAGGAATCGCCTTATTCCTCAACTGTTTGATTCGCCGCTCTAAGACTCGTATGGGACGCTCCTCATACGAATGATCATCTGCGATCTCAATTTCGTCGAACTGAAGTATGTGACTCGGGTCGGCAACATACTTCCGTAGCTGAGAGACATGAAACACATTATGAATTCGGCTCAACGCTGGAGGTAAGGCCAATCGATAAGCTAGCTCGCCTACTCGATCCAAAATCTCAAACGGTCCAATGAATCTCGGACTCAACTTTCCCCGCTTCCCGAAATGGAAGATACCTTGACTCGGGGATACCTTGACCAACACGTGGTCACCTGTCTCGAACTCTAATGGTCGGCGACGATTATCTGCATAAGATTTCTGTCGACTCTGAACGGTCAACAAACGACTCCTGATCAAAGATACCTTCTCACAGGCGGCTATAAGCATATCGGGCTCGGTGCCGATTGATTCTGATAAGTCATCCCAACACAAAGGAGATCGACAACGACGACCGTACAAGGCATCGTAAGGTGCCATCTTAATCGAAGCATGCAAACTATTATTGTACGTGAACTCGATCAACGGTAGTTGGGCTTTCCAATCATCTTTCCAATCGAGAACACATGCCCTCAACATGTCCTCCAAAGTCTGAATAGTCCTCTCCGATTGTCCGTCGGACTGAGGATGAAAATATGTACTGAGATTAAGCTGAGTTCCCATAGCACGATGAACTGATTTCCAGAAATGAAACACGAATCGTCCGTCACGATCGGAAACGATACTTTTAGGAGTACCGTGCAATCTCACTATCTCTTTGATAAACAACTGGGCAAGTCTCTCGGGACCCCACGTATCCTTAATCTCAAGGAAATGAGCTGATTTAGCTAGGCGATCCACAATTACCCAGATTGTATTCATGCCACGATGACTCGTCGGCAAACTCGTGATGAAGTCCATTGAAATATCTTCCCACTTCCATTCTGGAATAGGGAGAGGTTTCAGCATACCCGCCGGTCGCTAATGTTCTATCTTGACTTGCTGACAGGTCAAACATCTCGAAACAAATTCCGCGACTTCCCGCTTTATATAACTCCACCAGTAATTTTGTTTCAAGTCTTTATACATCTTGCTAGACCCGGATGAATGGAATAAGGGGTAGCATGAGCTTCTCTCAAAATCGAGTTTTTCAACGTCCGATTTTTAAAACGCAAAAGTCCATCCTCGTGGACCACAAACCCGGGGGCTTTCCCCTGAGTCACATCCTCTTGAATGCGTAACAAAAATGGGATCGAACCCTGATTCTCCCTGATCGCCTCCTCAAGTGGCGATGAAATCTCCAACGTACAAAGTTGCCCTTGTACTCGCTGTAACCAGACCTTGATCTTGGGTTTCAGAAATTCCTGTTGAAGTTCCTTCTGAACTGTTAATCGAGCAAGCATCTGCTCCTGAATGGACTTACGACTCAAGGCATCGGTGACAACGTTTGCCTTGCCCGGGTGGTAAAGTATCTCGATATCATAATCTTTGATCAGTTCCAACCACCGTTTCTGCCGCATATTTAACTCCTTCTGAGTAAATATATACTTTAAACTCTTATGATCGGTGAATATATGACAGGTAACGCCATAAAGATAATGACGCCAAATCTTCAATGCGAACACCACGGCTGCTAGCTCCAGGTCGTGGGTCGGATAATTAACCAACTAATCCGAGGAAACTTCGGATTTCCTTAACATTCTTCGGAGGTTGCCAATCTCGGAGAGCCTCCGTCTTCTGAGGGTCGACACGAATTCCGTCTGATGAAATTACATGCCCGAGAAACATCACTTCGGACATCTAGAACTCACATTTGGGAAACTTCCCAAAAAGTGTAATATCCGCAAATTTTCGATTTTCGGTAAATTTCTTTTTTCGGCCGAAGTCCGTTTTGACGACTCGCTTTTGACCGTTTCGTCATTCGGAGAATATTTAATTCTGCACTTTTTGTCATCCGAGTTCGTTTCGGTGCTGCTTTGTTGAGTTCCGTGCTTTTTAGCGACTTTTCCGCGCTTGAGTTCGGTTCTTGCGAATCTCGTTCAAATCGCTGCTTGGGGTTTTTCGTAAGTTCATTTAACGTCGTTATACGTGTTGTGAGCTTCGGTTTGATTATTCGTTGTCGTATGGTAATTTTCGGGCATTTGGGCCATTTTCGTAATTTCCCAAAGTTTGGGGTAATTACCTTCCGTTGTCGAATTTCGAGCCTTCGGGTGGTCGGAATCGTGTGTCCTACTAGCTTTTAGATTCGTCTTTGTGAGTACTTCGTAACCGTATCTTCGGTTCGTATTCAGGTTCGGGTTTCGGTGTCGTTTTGTTGAATTCAGGATTACTAAACGACTTTTCTAAGTATGAGTTCGACTTTGTTAGATCACCATTAATTTTTGGTAACTCCAAAAATTCTGAATCTTTGCAATATTATAGATCATCGAGTTAGCTTTCCAATGGTTCGAACGGTGAGTCAATCGTAGTCCGGATGAGAGAGTTATGGTCGTTTTAGCTCACCCGCTCGTTATTGGCCGATCACTGCCGGCCGAACTCGGCCGTGTCGTCCGACACGGCCCGTGCCGTACTCGTCCGGATAAGCCGGAAGTTTCTGTCTCAGGACCCGACCGTGTCGTCCGACACGGCCCGTGCCGAACTCTTCCGGATAAGCCTGAGACGACTGCCGACACGCCCGACCGTGTTCCAGGACACGGTCGAGTCATGCCGAGTCGCTATCGGACGGGTCACTGTCGGAAGGCCCCTCCGCGCCGCGACCGTGTCTAGCAGGACACGGTCGAGTCCCTGCCGGTCAACTGCGCGCCACGACCGTGTCAGGCGGACACGGTCGAGTCTGTCAGCCTATAAAAGGACCTGCAGACGTTTTTCTTGCCATTTTTCACCTTCTTCTTCTCCTCTTCCGCAGCTGGGCGTGTTCTAAACTTGAAGCCATGTTGTTTAACAACATATCCATGGAGTTCTTGAGGTTATATCATCAATCATTCCTCCGATATCATCCCTTGATCCAGCGAATCAAGGTTAGATCTTTAGAACCCTACTTTTGGTAAAATTGGGGATTTTCATGTTTTTGTCCGATTCGTTCCGTTTTGTCGATTAATTCATGATGAATATGATTAATCTTGTTGGTATTCTTAGTTTCCCTACGGATTTATGGTATATTTCGTGATTTTTACGGAATCGAGAGGGTTTGGTTGTGGTCCGCCCTCGTTGTTGTTTATATACGAATATACATGAATCGTAGGCGGGTTTTCGGGTGTATTCCAATTCCGTATTCATTTAGAAATGGTTGTGATTGTATTCTTCGAATCGTTAGGTTCGGTTTCATTGGTCCCTAGCGTTCGTCGGTGACTTTCCTTTCCGTTCGTTGCGTCGTCAATAATTCAAGGCAAGTATTTTTGGAAACCTTTAAGCTTAACATGAAATGGTGATGTATATTACTTGTGTGTAACTCACCTTGTGTTGGCCCGACGGGGTCAAGGAGGGAAATCTATCCGCCGCCCGGATTTCACGAGTTTCGTACCGCTAGCCAACTCGGTAGGGTCCTTGTGAGGCCTCGAGTGAGAATGTATGCTGCCGCCCTGTTCTCACGGCATAGCGTGTGCGTGGTTTTGTTTTTCTGTAATTGTAGCCAACTCGGTAGGGTCCCTATGAGGCCTCGAGTGAGAATGTATGCTGCCGCCCTGTTCTCAAGGCTAATTGTGGACTGTATGTTTTTCGGAAAAGACATGTCTTGTTTTGGTTTTTGAAATGATATTGGTGCATATACTATGAAATGTGTAAGCGATTGGTTTGCCTTGAATACTTGTACTAGCGTAATTGCTAACCCCTCTAGGGACCCGTTGTCGGGGAAATTCTTGTCATGGATTTCAGGTTATGTTCACTGCATTTAGCGGCGCTACTGGATGGTACGAGGATGTCGGCCAAGGTTGTTGACATGTGTAATTGAGTCTTGTTATTTCCTACTGTCTCTTTTGATGTGGATGTTTTCCAAATTGTAAACTTATAGATCGTACTCGCGAGTACTTAGGTTTTTCCTTTCGGATTGTGATTGGTATTCGTTGGAGTTACTGTATTTGTCGGTTGATGTTTATTATGCCGGTTGTACCGGACGTGTTGTTTTATGTTCTTATTGTTAACAATTGTTTCCTTGCTAACCGAGGCGGTTAGTCGAGTGGTGTTTTTCTTGTGTTAGCCTGGTGGGTCCCATGTAGGGGTCCACGGCGCTGTAATACACCTCGAATATTTTGGAGGTGTTACAGAAATGGTATCGGAGCTCTAGGTTTATGGATACCTAGGCTTGTTGGTTATTTGGGTCTAATTGTGTTTTGTTTTGCACATTGTCACACCGCTGCCGACATCTCAGTACATCCAGCGCTTGTAAGTTTTCCTTACTCGATCCTTTTGTTTTCTCGTACTGTATTTCCACTTCTTGAACTGTGATTGTCTCTCTCGTACTTATCGTCGAGTTGTTTTTCGATCCATCCGGTTCGTGCACTTTTGATTCTAGTATTGCGCAGTTCTTTATCTCTCTGGAGTATGTGCGTCGTTCTGGGCTTGACCGTTTGTCGTTTTGCGAGCCTTCCATCGTTAAACTTCCTAGCATTGGTGGGATCGTTGGTGATCGAAAGATCCGAGTTTTGCTCCGTGGTATATTGTGAGAGGGCTTGACTCTCTAGTCTTTTGCTGTGTGATGGAATCTGTGTTTGGTAATTGCGATATACTAAATGTATGTTGAGCCGAACGTACTGATGGTTTGGACACCGAAGGGTGCAGTATGATGTAGAAGTTTTGAACATTGATATGTTCCGGGAAAGGTGTCGATGACAGAGTTTGTTGAAAAACTCACATAGCTGGTTTCGACATATGTCCAAATCGGTGATCTTTGGTTACGCTGTTAAACTTGGAGAGATAGTTTGACATATGCTTGGAATTAGTATTTCCGAGTTGCGCTTTTTGAACTGGTGATTTTTGAATGTCGTATATGAGTGTGTCCGGGAATTGTTGGTACTTGGCCAATTATTATTATTTACAACCAATGTGTTTCTATTAATAATAATACATGTGGCGTGCATGCTTGAAAATTTCTTAGACTTGATCGTATTGTGGGTTTTTGAAAAGTGACATGAATTTGGGCGAGCCAGCCTTGTATTTTCAAATAAAACCTTGTGTCGGTATTTAAAGGTCGTGTATAAAGTGTTTAGGACATTTTATAAAATGCTACCACTGTTAAGCCCTTGTCGTGTTTAAAAGGGTCTTGAAAACGATTTTTAACTTATCGGTTTTATTTTCGAATAACTAGAGTATACGATTTTAAAATCAGATTAGCCTGGGGAAACCTAGGCTGTCGAGTCAAATTGTGTTTGTTGAGTTTTGTCTCGTCGGATTTTGTCTGACTTAGTCGCATCACGACGCGTCGTTTGAGATCATTGGTTGTGATTAGTATCGAAGGACGGTCGTCACTTACGTGCGACCTATGGATGTAAAACTCCCTTCCTTGTGTTGTGCCTCGTGTGACACGAGTTATTTGTATGATTAATCGATTGAATGATGGAATCCTTCTGTGGATTTTGATTTCACGATATGTGTTTATTAGACTCTCGTATTTGGTTTATACGAGGAGTGTCGTCACTACTGATGTATTTTCGTACCGTATTTTATCCGCTGCGTGAGTTCTTTCAAACGGCTTTCGGTATTTTGCAAACTGAGTTTTATTTCGTAAAACCGATTCCTTGAATCAAGTTTTGGCATTTTGGCCTTGAATATTTCATGATGGTTTGACAAAGGAGTTTTTGAGTTTTGGAAAATATCTCCGTCATTGGTCTTTTTAGCATTTTCGAAATGAGATGGGAAATCATGCTTAGCCTGGTAAATTCTTGTGAGAAGGGTTTACGGTATGTAATTTTTATGATATGTTCTGTTGTTGTCTCTGTGAATCGATAGCGCACGCTACCTGGTAGTTCAGAGCAGTCCAGGAACTACTGGACTCGGTCTGAAGTTCTCGTTAGCGCACGCTAACACTTGGGATTAGCGCACGCTAACAGTGTATTTTTTGGTCAGGAGTTTTGTTTGGTGCCGTGATAGCGCACGCTAACCTTAATGATTAGCGCACGCTAATTGTGTCCAGTATAAATACCGGACACCAGTCTAGAAGTTGCATTTTTCTTCATTTTTCTTCTTCCTCCATGAGATTGAGACGTAGCGACTAGGTTTCGCATTGGGGGCTGATTTTTTTTCTTCCATCCAAAGGTGTTTTGGAGTATCCTAGATGATTTTTAACATCATCTAATCCATTGTTCTTCGCCGAATCCAGGCAATTTTTCTTGAATCCCTAGAGTTGACTTTTTGGAGTTTTGTTCTTGATGTCGTTTTCCATCCGGTTTTGATAAACCGATCGTTGTTTTAACGATGTTGTTAAGCATATCCTAGGGATTGTATATCACTGTTTTGATTGTGAACGACTTAATGAGTGTGCTATGATGTGTTTAAGTGAATATTGACAAGTATGAATTCTGGGCATTTTGGCCTATTGTACTTCTGGAAAACCTTGAGTATCTTAGAAAATAAATTTCGAGACGTACTTTTAAAATGAATTATTTTCTCGTAGTACATACAAGGTGCCACAACACGTTTCAAAATTCTTCTACCTCGAGGACCAAAATACTTTGAGATATTTTCAATGTTTTAGAAACACTTTTATTTAGACCCGAGGGTCGAATATTCTGAAAGTTTTCACTAAGGGAAAGTGTCCTCATTTTTATCAAATGCGAAATGGTTCTCCAAAGTCTCGATAACGATGTTTCACGTTTGTACTTTTTGAAAGGTGATACTCAAGATCAACCGGTGTTCTTCTAAATTATTTTCAAAATGAGGTTTTTGTTTTTAAAACCTATCCATTCCCGTTTGAGGGATGGGTATATATGTATGATGTTCGTGTTGTCGTTATGATGTTTGCTCCCGAGTATGATCAGATTGGTGGCATGAACGTCGAGGCGTTGCCACGCATTTGTTGTGAGAGGTGGGATGTTAGTGTCGAATGTTGCCGCCTCGTAGTGATTTCTACGTTGTCGCGCATGTGCGAGCTGTTAGAGCTTGGTTTGGTATGACCGTGTGCATCGGTGATCGTTCCGTTATGTGTCGGTTGCTTAATGTCTTGTTACCTTGCTCCTGTTTTTGTGAATTTCGTGGATGAGGTCGGGGATACTACCCATACTATTTTGACTTCCGTATTTTCTCTTTCTCCAGTCTATCGATTCGCTCATGTACGTTGATACTGTCTTAACTTGTTTTGTATTTCGGGTTCATCATTCGAACGAGCTGTGATCTTGTTTTGGGTCGATCTGGTTATCGCTGTGACTTTTCCGAGTTCGGTTCGATTCTTGTGAACCTTGTTCGGAAGTAACATCTTTTGGTTCTACTAGTTCTTTTATTCGAAGTGGATCGGATTTGGAACTTCTGTATTTTCGACTCTGTCGACTCGTTTATGTTCGTTGACATTTCTGAACTTTCCCTATCCCTTGCTTTTGTTGATCGAACGAGTGTGGTATTGTTTTGGAATAACTCGTTTGTCGCTGTGACTTTTCAATCGCTATTCCCTATCCTGTGGATCTTATGGGAATGCATTCCTTGTAGTTCTCACCAGATCATCCTGGGAGTTGTTGTTTGAGTTTTATTATCCTTCGTGTTTCGGACATGATTGTTCGATTTTTGTTGTCTCGATCGTTTGCTTGTTCAGTTTTTGTTCTCGTTTTGTGATCGTTGAGCATTCAGGCTCCTTCCTAATTCCCTTAAGTTTGGGAAATTAGTCTCATTTTCGATCTTCCAACCCTTGGGCGGTGGAATTCAGTATTAGTTCAGCGATTGCTCGCGTTTCGATTGATGTACCGTTGAGTTGGTCAATCATACTGACATTCGTTCGTTGTGTTTTGTGATTGTCGGATAATTGAATTGGCTATATTATCCATTTGATGACGCTTGTCATTTTTTGGTTTTATTGTATCCCTAACGGCGACATTGTGTTGGTCGCCGTGGAGCGTGTTTTCACACCGTATATTCCTTTGCGTTGATTGTAACATTTCGCCGTTGGGCGTTAGTTACGCATTCTTGTGCATCTTGTTGAGTTTTTCCTGGCGGAATATTTCTTCCCCCTACTTGTTTTAAGTTTCGGGACGAAACTTCTTTTAAGGAGGGTAGAATGTAATATCCGCAAATTTTCGATTTTCGGTAAATTTCTTTTTTCGGCCGAAGTCCGTTTTGACGACTCTCTTTTGACCGTTTCGTCATTCGGAGAATATTTAATTCTGCACTTTTGTCATCCGAGTTCGCTTTGGTCCGCTTTGTTGAGTTCCGTGCTTTTTAGCGACTTTTCCGCGCTTGAGTTCGGTTCTTGCGAATCTCGCTCAAAACCTGCTGTTTGGGGTTTTTCGTAAGTTCATTTAACGTCGTTATACGTGTTGTGAGCTTCGGTTTGATTATTCGTTGTCGTATGGTGATTTTCGGGCATTTGGGCCATTTTCGTAATTTCCCAAAGTTTGGGGTAATTACCTTCCGTTGTCGAATTTCGAGCCTTCGGGTGGTCGGAATCGTGTGTCCTACTAGCTTTTAGATTCGTCTTTGTGAGTACTTCGTAACCGTATCTTCGGTTCGTATTCAGGTTCGGGTTTCGGTGTCGTTTTGTTGAATTCAGGATTACTAAACGACTTTTCTAAGTATGAGTTCGACTTTGTTAGATCACCATTAATTTTTGGTAACTCCAAAAATTCTGAATCTTGCAATATTATAGAGCATCGAGTTAGCTTTCCAATGGTTCGAGCGGTGAGTCAATCGAGTCCGATGAGAGAGAGTTATGGTCGTTTTAGCTCACCCGCCGTTATTGCCGATCACCGCGGCCGAACTCGCCGTGTCGTCCGACACGGCCCGTGCTGCACTCGTCCGGATAAGCCGGAAGTTTCGTCTCAGACCCGACCGTGTCGTCCGACACGGCCCGTGCCGAACTCTTCCGGATAAGCTCGAGACGATCGCCGACACGCCCGACCGTGTTCCGTGACACGGCCGAGTCATGCCGAAGTCGCTGTCGGACGGGTCACTGTCGGAAGGCCCCTCCGCGCCGCGACCGTGTCTAGCAGGACACGGTCGAGTCCCTGCCGGTCAACTGCGTGCCACGACCGTGTCAGGCGGACACGGTCGAGTCTGTCAGCCTATAAAAGGCCCTCCAGATGTTTTTCTTGCCATTTTTCACCTTCTTCTTCTCCTCTTCCGCAGCTGGGCGTGTTCTAAACTTGAAGCCATGTTGTTTAACAACATATCCATGGAGTTCTTGAGGTTATATCATCAATCATTCGTCCGATATCATCCCTTGATCCAGCGAATCAAGGTTAGATCTTTAGAACCCTACTTTTGGTAAAATTGGGGATTTTCATGTTTTTGTCCGATTCGTTCCGTTTTGTCGATTAATTCATGATGAATATGATTAATCTTGTTGGTATTCTTAGTTTCCCTACGGATTCATGGTATATTTCGTGATTTTTACCGAATCGAGAGGGTTTGGTTGTGGTCCGCCCTCGTTGTTGTTTATATACGTATATACATGAATCGTAGGCGGGTTTTCGGGTGTATTCCAATTCCGTATTCATTTAGAAATGGTTGTGATTGTATTCTTCGAATCGTGAGGTTCGGTTTCATTGGTTCCTAGCGTTCGTCGGTGACTTTCCTTTCCGTTCGTTGCGTCGTCAATAATTAAAGGCAAGTATTTTTGGAAACCTTTAAGCTTAACATGAAATGGTGATGTATATTACTTGTGTGTAACTCACCTTGTGTTGGCCCGACGGGGTCAAGGAGGGAAATCTATGCTGCTGCCCTGGATTTCACGAGTTTCGTACCGCTAGCCAACTCGGTAGGGTCCTTGTGAGGCCTCGAGTGAGAATGTATGCTGCCGCCCTGTTCTCACGGCATAGCGTGTGCGTGGTTTTGTTTTTCTGTAATTGTAGCCAACTCGGTAGGGTCCCTATGAGGCCTCGAGTGAGAATGTATGCTGCCGCCCTGTTCTCAAGGCTAATTGTGGACTGTATGTTTTTCGGAAAAGACATGTCTTGTTTTGGTTTTTGAAATGATATTGGTGCATGTACTATGAAATGTGTAAGCGATTGGTTTGCCTTGAATACTTGTACTAGCGTAATTGCTAACCCCTCTGGGGACCCGTTGTCGGGGAAATTCTTGTCATGGATTTCAGGTTATGTTCAGCCAGACGAGCGGGCGCTGGGATGGTACGAGGATGTCGGCCAAGGTTGTTGACATGTGTAATTGAGTCTTGTTATTTCCTACTGTCTCTTTTGATGTGGATGTTTTCCAAATTGTAAACTTATAGATCGTACTCACGAGTACTTAGGTTTTTCCTTTCGGATTGTGATTGGTATTCGTTGGAGTTACTGTATTTGTCGGTTGATGTTTATTATGCCGGTTGTACCGGACGTGTTGTTTTATGTTCTTATTGTTAACAATTGTTTCTTTGCTAACCGAGGCGGTTAGTCGAGTGGTGTTTTTCTTGTGTTAGCCTGGTGGGTCCCATGTAGGGGTCCACGGCGCTGTAATACACCTCGAATATTTTGGGGGTGTTACAAAAAGTTGCTCTCGTCTCAACATGTCGAGTACCTGATGAAGGTGAAACTCGTGCTCCTCCTAGTCACGAGAATAAATTAAAATGTCATCAATAAAGACAACCACGAACTGATCCATAAAGTCGATGAAGACCTGATTCATTAACTCCATGAATACCGCAGGTGCATTAGTGCATTAATTAACTCTACGAACTCATAATGGCCATAGCGTGTTTGAAACGCCGCCCTCGCGATATCCAAATCTCGAATGCGCAACTGGTGATATCCAGATCTTAAGTCGATCTTGGAAAATACTGAAGCTCCCTGAAGTTGATCTAAGAGATCATCAATACGGGGTAGAGGATACTTATTCTTGATCGTCACCCTATTCAACTCCCGATAATTAATACACACACGAAACTAAAAATCCTTCTACTTGACAAACAACACTGGTGCTCCCCACGGGGACGCACTCAGTCAGATATACCCCTTCTCGGTCAAATCCTCTAATTGATTCTTCAATTCTTGTATTTCGGTCGGGGCCATCCGGTACGGTGCTTTCGATAATGGGGACATACTAGGCTCCAACTCTATCGTGAATTCCATATCCCTCGGTGGAGGTAAAATAGGTAGCTCGTCTGGGAGTACATCGTCAAACGATAACAATGATACCAAGAATGGTTGAACACCTCGATTGCCTTAGAAATGGCCAATCGATGACAATGATATAAGGAATGATGGAACATCTCGATTGCCATAGAATGGTCAATCGATGATAATGATATAATGAATGATTGAACAACTCTGGTTGAGTAATTTTACTGCTTTCATCATATTAATGATTCTTCCGGAACAACGGGGATCACCTCCCTGAAATACACACTCGACTCCAACGACGAAAATGATAGTGACCGTATGCTTACGAATATTGAGGATGGTATCATGACGATCCATCCCACTAATACCCAATATTACATCGTCCTTAGGTAAATCCACCACGATTAGGTCCACCAACCACTCGCGGTCATTAAGCATAATTCGGTCAGTTCTTAACCTCCTGATTTCCGGAAATTCTTCTCCCGTCAGGTAGACCAATGATATAAGGTCCACAATTATTAGGACTGTCTAAGTGAAGTCTACTCAAACATGATTCGGAAATGAATGAATGCGGTGCACCGGTATTAAAAAGGGTACACATAGGTTTAGATAAAATTACGAGTATACTTGAGATCGTTCGGGCCTTCGGATCGTCAGTCCTCTTCATCTCGTGAATCCGGGACTTGCTGGCGCCCCGAACCGGACGTTCCCGTCTGATAAATATGAGCTCCGCCTTTATTCGCTTCCGTCGTCTTAAACGATGCTGACATCGCAGTCTGATTCTGAATCGCTGATTGCTTCGGGGCTTGAGATGCTACCGGAGTCGGCTTGGAGTCCCTTCGGCAAAAACGGGCCTTATGCCCAACAATCCCACAATTATGGCATGTGATAGACGGTTTCAGACACTTAGTGCTGAAATGACACTGTTCTTCACAGTTGAAACAGGTGATTGCCGAACTGGCCGCTCGGGACTGAGATCCCGCACGATTATGCGCCGTATGAGGTAGCTCAGAAATGTTAGGGCCCACACGAGGCTTCTTGGAGGTTGACTGACCGCCTTCAGACTGATTACGCTTTGTTGATTTCTTGCTGACACATGAAGGTTGTTGCTCAGCAATTTCCTTAGCAGCAGGCTCATACCGAAGTGTTCTCTCAATTAAATCGGCCAGAGTGGCGCAATGATGATTAAGCAATTGTATATGGATCATCATGACCTGCATAAAAATGAGTGGATCAACCCAAACATCTTCCGATCGAGCTGAGTCCTGGGTACGACTTCCTGGCAGTGAGTGATTATTTCCCGGATTTCGGCCCGCACCGCGGCCTCTCCCCGTGCATCCCCTGATAGCTCTCTCCATTCTGAAGTAGGAAGGTCGCATGATAATCATAGATCTCGTATGAGTACCGCATTATGATTTACGTCATGAAATGATGAAAATGAGCATACGCGCTCTAACACAGTGATTACATGAATGATTAACTGAGATGACATGATTATCTGATGATATTCTTGAAATGATTATCTTGAACAAGTTAACAAGATTAATGATATGATCCTCAAGATCAACAACTGAGTGATGAAATGAATTGAGTGATTAATGAGTTAACATGATCAACATGATTAAAATGAAAATGATAAATGAAGAAATCTTACTGTTCTTTGGTCTGAATGGCTCGGCTCTTGCACAGGTCACACGTGACGTGAAAGTCCAATGATACTAGTCTGATGAATGATGATTTCAAATGAGACATGATTCGGAAGGTAGTATTCAAAACCACGCTCCGATACCAACTCTGTAACACCCCAAACTAGGCGGATATTACAGTGCCGTGGACCCTCCGACTGGGACCCACCAGGTGAGTGAAAATGAATGAAATACACAGGGTAAATGTAGTACCGAACCACATTATATCATCAACTACTCCGATGAGGAGTTTCATTATAACACACCCAAGATAATAACGGAAACATGTATATTTTATATGAAGATAAAATACACAACACTGAACGAAACGGAGTATCCAAATGGAAATCTGCAGCGGAAAATAAATGACAACAACATGAATGACTGAAAGGATTGGGGCCCCCTACTAGTATCACTGGGACTCCTCGCCATCAACGTTATATTTCCGTGCCTTTGCCTTGCCATGACCTGAAAACAAATCCCCCAACGGGGTCAGTTACACAGAACAACAATCCTCAAGAATTGAATAAACATAATCATATATGCTCTATAAACCACAAGTTCAATCAAAGTCTCAAAACGTCGAACACATGCGATCAAATGTGAATCGGTCAGATTATAACCCAATCTTGTTGAAAACATACGCAATCAAACATGCTGTATGAATCAACTAACAGTACGGCTCAAAAGGTGGCGCCACACTAAGCCCGAGATGGTAATGTGTCCGTGCACAAGCCACCATCGAGTATCGATCGAATACACGTGTGGTCTTGTACCTAATCAGTCTCACGAAGTGATCTTCTCGTGTGCACAGTCCAATGTGAGGCCAACAACCAACACACGACTTAATATGTGCCCGACATGAAAATCCTACACATACCAACTGACACGCCAGTATGACCCGGAATGCCACGAGATAATAAAAGTGACATCGAAATCAATAATGACTCACTGAGATGAAATGACAGTGAAATGAATGATACCTCAATGAAATGATTGGAACCGTCGTTCCTTGGGGCTGAAGTGATTAATTGACAATTACAAGTCTCAATACGGTTAATACATTATGAATGAACTATAATTATGAATGAACAACAACGAAAGGAATGAATATCCTTTTAACCGAGTAAGAATTAACTTACACAACGCCGATGAAGAATGTCCTTCCACGAACAACGTCCTAAATGAGATGTCGGTCGCTCGAACAACCTTGAATAACACAATTACCAATAATCCGGTTCAACACACGAATCAAACACGAGTATAACTAACTCAAAACATCGATACGACTAAACCAAGTTCATTGGGGCATTGTATCGAACACGTTGTGGCCAATCTTCGATTGTTTACAACCAAACCTCATTAATACTAATATCAAATCCCTAAGAAGTGTTCCAAACCAACAAAACATCTTCAATACGATCAATAATACAATATGAATATCCAAAATCGTGATTTCAACAACAATTTATCGAAAATCCCCAAATCCAACTCAATATTCAAAGTGTTCTGGAATAACCTTTCAATAATCCGATGAATATTCATACATTCTCATAATCATATGTATATCTCTTCATGTAACATTATTATAACATCCAAAACATCATATCTCAACACAAATCGAAATCCAAGAGGCTTGAGAATATTACCTTTGAAGATCCAAACACTTTAATTCGATGAACACGCGTTAGATCGACGATCCGAGCTTCACAACCGAATGAAAATGATAAAAAATCGAGTATTCAGGTGATTGATGAAGAAAATTTCTCCCACAAACCCTCTCTCTGAGATGTAGGATGAAAAATGAGCATTTCTTCTTAAAAAACGAAATTATAGTGCAGCCTGCACTGTGTGCCGCGGCCCGGCCGAGTGTGCCGCGGCACAGGGCCAAAATCTGCCCCCAGTGCTCGGCGGTGGGCCGAAGCCCAGCCGAATGTGCCGCGACAGTGACTCGGCAGCGTGCCGCGTCCCTGCCGGCAGGAGCCGCGGCCCCCGGTACAGGCTGGTCGGCCAAAACTGCAACAAGTGTGTGGCTTAGCTATTTCGACCATAACTCCCTCGCCCGGATTCCGATTGACTCACCGTTTGAACCATTGGAAAGCCAGCTTGATGCTCTATAATAGTTAAAAGATTCAGAATTTTTGGAGTTTCCAAAAATTAATGGTAATTTTACAAAGTCAAACTCATACGTGGAAAAGTCGCTTAAGAACACGGAACTCAACAGAACGACACCGAGACGAACTCGGATGACAAAAAGTATAGAATTAATCATTCTCGGAATGACAAAAAGGTAACAATAGAGTCGCTAAGATGGACTTCCGCCAAAAAAATAAAATTACCAGAAATCCAAATTGCGGATATTAAACCCTTGACAGGTGATCTTTTTACCGCGCGCTTTGCGGATTGTCACTTCAATGAGTCAGAATTCTCGTCATTGGGGGGAGAGGAGAAAAAGTAATTTCTCAAGGAACGACAGGAATTATCCTAGTACATCTCTAGACTGTCTCATTATGACCCCCGTACCTCACTAAGTGATCATGAAGTACAACGAATCCTCGATCTTCAGAACGTAGCAGATTCGATGCCTAATGTGTTTACTGATATCGCGAAAGTGACAAGATCACACATTCCAACTGCAAATGTGTCTGCAAGGTTAGAAGTCCCCAATAAGGGGCACATCACCAATGTACCGAGTGATGCGATCGCACCCAGTGGAAGCGCGATCGAGGCTGTGGCTCCCAAAAGGAAAAGGGGGAGGCCACCCGGTTCGACAGACACCCGCCCAAGGAAGAAAAGGGCAGGTGAGGCACAAATCAACCCATTAATCATCAATACTGGGAATCTTTCCCACGAGATAATCTCTGACTATAGCTATGTCCACGAATCATTAATGGGGGATGCCCCGGAGATCGATTCGGCATTAGAGAACAAAGAGATCTCGATCAACTATGAAAGTGCGTCTGATTTGATGGAACGATCAACCACTCATATTGATGATGTGTTTGCATACACAGTTGCTCAAGAAATCATAGAGCATGATGATTTCGAACCACGCTCTATTGAATAATGTCAACGAAGAGCTGATTGACCTAAATGGAAAGAAGCTATCCAGGCAAAGCTTGACTCTCTGACAAAACGCCAGGTATTTGGACCAGTAGTGCTAACTCAGCCAAGTGTAAAGCCTGTTGGACACAAATGGGTTCTTGTCAGAAAGTGTAATGAGAATCACGAAGTCCTAAGGTACAAGGCTCGCTTTGTTGCACAAGGTTTCTCACAACGCCCTGGTATTGATTACGAGGAAACGTACTCCCCCGTAATAGACGTTATTATGTTCCGCTATCTAATTAGTCTGGAAATGCAGCTAATGGACGTGGTCACTGCGTATCTCTATGGGGATCTAGATATGGAGATTTACATGAAAGTGCCTGAAGGCATTTCATTACCAAAATCAAGTAACTCCAGACCACGGAGTGCTTATTCAGTTCGTTTGAAACGCTCACTTTACGGTTTGAAACAATTCGAAAGGATGTGGTACAACCGTCTGAGTGAATACTTGATTGGAAAGGGATACAAGAACGATGAACTGTGTCCTTGTGTCTTTGTAAATAAAACAATTTCCGGAATTGCGATCTTCGTAGTATATGTCGACGATATGAATATAATCGGCACTCTTGATGAAATAAGAGAAACCACCGGATACTTGAAAACTGAGTTTGAGATGAAAGATCTTGGGAAGACTCATTTCTGTCTTGGTATTCAGATAGAACATAGAGCCTGTGGAATTCTCATCCACCAGTCTGCTTATGTCCAGAAGATGCTTAGACGCTTTAACATGGACAAAGCACACCCGATTAGCACTCCCATGATCGGTCGTAGCTTGGATGCGAAGAAAGATCCATTTCGTCCAAAGGAAGATGACGAGTAGCTTTTGGGAGCTGAAATTCCCTACCTAAGTGCAATAGGCGCTCTATTGTACTTAGCTCAATCTACGCGACCAGACATCGCATTCTCATTAAACTTACTAGCTCAATTTAGTTCAGCACCGACGCAATGTCATTGGAATGGTATCAAGAATATATTCCCATACCTAAAAGGAACCATTGACTTGGGACTATTCTTTCCCTACAAGCAGGCAAAAGAAGCTGCTTCCGTAAAGGAAAATACTGAAGTAAATGCTAATGCCATAGAACCTACCCCGATGAACGTATTGGTAGGATTTGCTGATGCAGGGTATCTCTCCGACCCACACAAAGGTCGTTCCCAAACTGGCTATGTATTTTCTATTGGGAACACCGCTATATCTTGGAGATCTACAAAATAAACCCTCGTATCTACCTCATCTAATCACGCCGAGATTATCACTTTGCATGAGGCGATATGTGAGTGTGTTTGGTTAAGATCTATCATTACACATATCCGAGGTAACAGTGGACTAAGTAATGTCACTGGAGCACCCACATGCATATATGAAGATAATGCAGCTTGCATCGAATAGATGAAGCTTGGGTATATCAAGGGGGATAACACAAAACACATATCTCCAAAATTCTTTTATAATCTGCAACAACAGGCTCTCCTCAATATTCAAGTAAAGCAAGTCAAATCTGAGGAGAATGTGGCCGATTTGTTCACCAAATCTCTGCCCAAGGCCGTGTTTGAAAAACATATGAGAAGTATCGTAATGCGGAGAATTTCCGAACTCCCGAAATTGATGTAAAGGTAGAGGGAGAAGGGTGAGTCATAAAGAAACTTACTCACCAACGTTGTACTCTTTTCTTTGACCAAGGTTTATTTTCTCCCATTGGGTTTTATTACTTGGCAAAGTTTTTAATGAGGCAAACGACACATGCACAAGTTTTCAAAGTATCCTTGATTGATGTACAAGTCAGGGGGAGATGTAGACTTGAGGGGGAGTCTTACATCCACACCGTACGTTATACTCTTTTCCTTCCAAGGATCATTTTTCCCACAAGTTTTTTATCACTTGGAAAGATTTTTAATGAGGTAACAAGATGTACGATTTTAGGGATCGATGGAATGATCACCTTAGTCGCGCTATGATCAAATGTAACAATCATATGAGAGGATAGATTCAAAGGACGAAGTCTAAACTTGATGTGTCTAGATGCTGTACTCTTTTTCCTACGATCAAGACATTTTTTCCACTGGGTTTTTGCTTGATGAGATTTTAACGAGGCAACATGACATGCGCTATTGTGTGCCTAAGTATGTTAGTTTACGAGCTTTTCTAGTTAGGATTTGGCTAAGGCCTATTTGTATGTATTTGTCCCTATTTAAAGAGATCTCATTGATAGAATAATATACAACTTTTGCCCTACATTATTGTCTCAGCTATTTTACCTTCAACAATTCTAAATTTTTCAAGAGTATTCCAAAATATTCAGTTTTCAGAAAAATATGGAAAATTGGAGAAAATATATTCAGAAACAGTCCAGTTTTCTAATTTGGAATATGTGGTATTCCATTATTCCAAATTTTTGGAATACTTCAGTTCAAATTTGGAAAACAATCTGAGATTGTTTTCCAAATTTTGACTTGGTTTTCTAGAATAATGGAATATTGAAATACCGTATATTCCAAATTATTCAAACTGAACTATTTCTGAAGGTGGTAATCAAAAGTTTAAGTTTAATATTTGTCAAGCATCATATAGGGGTTCATATTCAAGGGTTAAAGCACATCTGCTGAAAATAAAAAATGATGGCATAAGAACATGTCCAAAGGTAACCGTTGGCCTTCAAACTGAGATGCTAAAGTTAGAAATGTTGGGAATAGTGCCCTAGGACATTCGATGTGCCTAGATTTATAATTGTCACATTTAAATAAAGTTATTTGATATCATTTATTTCTCGTTGATTATTATAATGTGCGCATGTTTTAATATTATAATAATTGAATAATAGTTATTGACGAATAATACGATTATTCAAATGTCCCTGGTAAAATCGCATTGAGTAGAGACTCAAGTGATTAATATACTAGTATAAGTTTGATTGATAATCATCGGATGATTATGCGTATGGTACGGATCAATCTTATGGGTATTGGTTGGAGAACTAATACTGGACCGACCCGCATTGAGATCACTGCATGGAAATGACATAAGTGAATTTCAATATAACAATATGTCAATAAATCCTTGAACCTGAGATTATCATAGAGTCCAACATGATAACTGCTATGCCTTGACGTAATCCAACGTCATCTGAAACATGGTGATCATAAAGGTTAGCGATCGGGATTAGTGGGAGTCATGTAGAGGGCAATGAATAATCAAGATGAGGATTTGTCCCTCTCTTAAGTGAGAGAGATATTCATTGGGCCCCTCGATAAGTAGGACTGAAGGAAATGCATGGCCATGCTCAAATGAAGAGTCATTTGATTCAATCAGTCTACTTAAGATCGAGAAAGCATTTGAACATAAATAAGTATGACAGACTCCATGACTTAGTTCAAATATGATATCGCGTGGCAAAGGGATTTGACACGTTAAAAGGTTTAATGGACTATTAACTTATATTATTTGGATAATCATAATGTCTTGCTAGAGGCCGCTTATGATTTATTATTTAATAAGGTATTAAATAATTGCCAACATAATATAAGCCTTTTGGGTCGCACGACAATTATAGACAAGTAGGAATAAATATCAATCGGGAATAATAAATATAATATTGGATATTATATTTATAAGGAGATTAAATAATAAGTAATATATATAATATCGATATTATATATATTGTATTATTTAATAAGTTGAGGGGAAACTAAGCAAATACTAGATTATTGAATCTAGGGATTACTTAGTATAAATAAGAGATCCATGACAAGGAGTTGTCATAAGAACTCAATCAAAAAAACGCCTCCCTCTCCAAGAAGAAGAAAAGTCGACCTCTTCCTCATACTCAGGAGAACGAAGTCATTGCCTAACCCTCTTCCCTTAATTGATCTTGATCAATAGTACAATCCTTCTAGTAAGGAACTTGTGTTGTACTACTTATCAATATTATTCGTAAGGATTTAGCAATCCGGCTTGTGGAATTATTCGTGTGTGGATCACCAAAAGAGGAAGGAGATATTCATCTGCTTCTAGTCCGGATCTAGAATTGTTCAATTGGATTAAGGTAATTCGATTAACTCTTTAATTAAACAATTAAATTACTGCATGAGATCCTAAATTGGGTTTTCTTATTTATTATTCCGCTGCGTTTTTACTCCGATTATTTTGTATTCGATGAATAGAATACCCAACAGTGGTATCGGAGCCAACTTGCATGTAATTTAATTGTTTGTGTAGAACATATTTATGTGTAAATTATGTTCCTGATTATGTTTATAAAATATAGATTTTATAAAATAATTTTTCTGGTTTAATTTGATTAAATCGGATCGTCAAAAATAAATTTTCTCGGATCAAGCGAATTCGCTTCCAGAATCGCTTCGAACAAATGCATTGAGACGGGTCTGGTCAGGTCCGGGTCGGGTCGGGATGGACCCGCGGGCTAATTTTATTAGCAAAAATGTTTTTGCAATTGAAGGGTTTCGAACCCTGGTCATTAGACCGCTTTTCCGCCGACTTACCATGTGCGCTGCGATTTTGTTTTGGAAATAATACACGGCAGGTTTTATTAAAGGCAAATAAATCTGTTTTAAATATTGCAAAAATAATTCCGCAAAAACTGGGATTCGATCCCGCGCCATTCGGCTTTACTTCAGCACCACTTACCATCTCGGCTGGATTCTGTTTTTGGTAACTTTTCAGTAGTTCTTTTTATAAGCCCTTTTAATATAAAAGTAAATTTGGCAATAATTGTTGCAACTACAACCGCCGGGTTTCGAACCCGGGCGGACCTGTTCCCAGGGCAGAATGACAACCATCTCGGCCAAGTCCAGATTTGTTCACTTTTGACACAGTTTTAATTTATTGTCTGATTGTCAGACAAATTGATTATTTAGTATATTACATGCTTTATTAATTATTTGATAATTATTTATGGTATGTGTGTGGTGTATGGCATGACCATAAATTGACCAATGTGATTGGATAATTTAATTTCTTATGGGTTGGTTTTACGGCCTGCGTGTCGTTTAATTATAATTGGTTTTACGGCCTGCGAGTCGTCTATTTAAATTATTTATTATTTTACGGCCTGCGTGTCGTTTGCACTTCTTGTAATTTAATTTATTAGTGTAGTATTAAATTTCATTAATGTAATGAAGACAATAAGGACGAGAAAGACGGACTCGAGGAGCAAATTGATCGTGTATGACGTTCCAAGGAGTTGGGAAGATCAATTAAGACCATATTTAACCCTTTAGATGACCTTTGTGATTTTCATGTTGGCTCATGAAAATCACGTTAGGATTATGGTCATGCTATACACGGTCATATGCTTTATTGTCATGTGATGCGATATATGTTTAAATTTATGCATGTATGTGATGCTATGCATGTTTAGATGTATGTTAGCAAATATAGACATTAACATAGGATAAAAATCCCTCGTTAAAATTTTAATGCCGTTCATTTGAAAAACACCTATCAAGACTTCGATCATCATGAGTGGGTCATGCCAAAGCTGGGCACTCGGATTATCTTAGTAAGGTAGGATAGGTAATGGTGATACTTATACTTTTAATGAATTTGGAAATCAAAATAGTTTTGAACCTTAAGGCATAAGATGAGATTATAACATGCTTGGGCATACGATGCCAAATCCCATGATATAATCTAAGAGTTACATATGATGTAATCGATAAAGAGTTATCCACCTAAAGTAACTCAATTCTAGGCGTCATGCCAAAACTGAGTTTAGGATTGTGCGAAATGGGATCTTAGCCCACTAAAATTACAAATGTTGTAAATTAAGGGTACTTTGTTTTAGTGGGAGTATTTTTCGAGAAATAAAATAATGTGACTAAATATTTTGCATATTGAATTTTGTAGAATGACATTAAACATCACATCCACCATTTCACTGCGATCCGTCCTTGAGAAGGACAAGCTGAAAGAAAATGGCAGCAACTATCTGGATTGGATCCGGAGCCTGATAATAGTTCTCAAGCAAGAAAGAAAGCTGTATGTTCTTGAGGAAGAAATTCCCGATGAGCCAGCTGACAATGCAAACAAAAACAAAAGACAAATGGAAGAAACATTGTGATGATTCCATTGATGTCGGTTGTCTTATGTTGGCCACCATTTGTCCAGAACTTCAGAAGAATCTGGAGGAAATGGAGGCTTATGAGATAAATGCTCACCTCAAGGAAACTTTCTCGAAGCATGCTAGGCAAGAGAGGTATGAGACCTTTCAAGCCTTGTATGCTTGCAATATGGTTGAGGGGACATCTGTCAGCGCTCACGTGCTCAAGATGAAAGGATATATTGATCATCTTGAAAGGCTTGGTTTTCCACTTTCTAAGGAGCACTCCAAGAAAGTTTACGGACTTTTTCTAGTTAGGATTTGGCTAAGGCCTGTTTGTATGTATTTCTCCCTATTTAAAGGGATCTCACTGATGGAATAATATACAACTGTTGCCCTACTTTATTGTCTCAGCTATTTTCCCTTCAACACGTTATCATCACGTAGTTCCCAACTGAGCAAAAAAGAAAACGAAAAATCGGATTTCCTGCAGAAACCCTAGCCGCCGCCGCAAGTTGCACCAAGTCACCGGTCATCTTCTTGACTGACCCGCAGCAACCGACACCGAAACCTAACCCCGCAACCGTCCGCGACCCCACCTTCCCCCGAGACGCGAACTCCATCTCCGACCGACACCATAGCGGCTGGTAATCGCCGCTGACACACGAACGGCTCAGGACTTTCCGATCGGTCGCCTACCACCGCGAATCAATTCGGCCGCAACCACCGTATCCTGCTCCAACCACAGTCAGTCGCAACCCAAAACAAAGGCCGACCCACGCGACCGCCCGTTTTCAGTCGCTCGCCATCACCGCCCAGACCCGTGAACAACCGCGACCCTCCCGTTTGCGACCGCCGTCTCCCGCTGCCTGCCTGCATCAAATGCTCGTCGTCCCATCTTCCGACCCGCTGTCGGCTGACCTGCTGACCTGCACCCGGCCCAGCTTGCCGACCTGCACTGACCGGACCGGTTGCTGACCCGACCCGACCCGCCAGCAGTCCCGTTTTCAAACCGTTCTCTGCTCCTATTCACACGAAATAAAGTACACAAATACGAACCCTACTATCTGCAACTTGCAATTTTACATGCTTTGATTATTTTAATTGCATATTTATATTTCATAAATTTGTTTATGCTTAATTAAACCAATTAAAGAATGACACATAATAACTTTAATTAAATTAAAGTGAATTGCTTAAAGCAACTTGAATTAAATTAAATTCACAAGAATTAATATATATTGCGGCATAAGACACCTCTTTGACTGCAAATATACGTGTATAGATATATATCTAGGACTATGTGATTATATTTGTAAATATACACATATTTTGCATGTATATATAGATATGACATGCAAATTAGGTTTCATCATTAGTAGTTTTTAGAGGACTTAAATACTACTGCCTATATCATCTCGAACCATAATAAAGTAATATCATTGGTAATCCTCAAAAGCATCGAAAGTAATTTTGACCATATCTTGGTTCCGAAAAATAATAACGCCCCAATTATTGAAAATTTTATCATGGAAAATACTCATGGTAAACCGTGAAAAATCATTTTCCTTTTTCTTGTATTAAGATAGCTGATCCAACTCGTCCCGAATTTGATATCTTGGACTCAAAAGAGCTTGAGTACCATAGATGGGTTTCTGACGTAGAGACCACTTTTGTCGCTATGGACTATAGTGCTTCTATCTTTGAAAAAGCAGGCGAAGTACCGTCTGACAAAACCAAAGCTAGTGCATTAATGTTCTTTAGGCGACATATCGACCCCAGCCTAAGATGGGAATATCTGCAGTTGAAATCCCCGAAAGAACTGTGGAATGCCCTTAAGGGCCGTTTTGAGAACATTCACAATACCTTGCTCCAAAAGTTGATCGTGCAGTGGAATGAAATCTTAATATTATGTTTACTTTCTCGTTTACATTTGGTATAGTTGCCTCAAGACGACTCTGTTGGTGTTTTCTTTTCAATAATGGCGTGATGCAACGTTGTTTCATGAACAAGATATTATTATTGCTTACGTTATATCCTTAGCTTTATTTTGAAGAAACGAATTTTTGGTTGACAATGGGACCACCCACACTATTCTTAGGAATAGACTTCTATTCACTGAATTAATTGCATGTCAATCCTCGGTAACCACGATGACTGGGTCCTCCTTACTCATCCAAGGGCGAGGCAATGCCTGATTTTTATTGCCTAATGGCACTCTTCTCCGAGTTACCGATGCTCTATACGTACCTAGGGCCCCTCGAACCTTACTAAGCTTTAAAGATATACGTAGCAATGGTTTCCACGTCGAAACGCACTGTGAGAATGGAATCGAGTTCCTTTATATGACATCTAATGAATCTGGACGTAAACGCATATTAGAAAAACTTAAGTGTCAAAATAGTGGACTGTACACCACAACCATTAGGGTATTCGAATCCTATGCTGTCACCATAAATGAAATTTGGGACAAAGACTCATATAGGCTTTGGCATGATAGACTAGGTCATCCTGGTCGAGATATGATGATCGGTATCCTAAAGAACTCGCACGGACATCCTTTCTTTCGAGTGAAAAAAGGGTAACAACTCAACACGAAGAACAGTATTGATGTTAATCATGCTATGTCGTCTAAAGAAACAGAGACATATGACTCTACTAAGCAATTGACTATGTCAAAAGCACATCGCTCATTCTGCAAAGCGTGCTCTTTAGCTAAAGTAGGAGCGAGACCTTCCTATACTAAAGATACTAAAGCGAACATCCCATTCTTACAACGTATATAAGGAGATATTTGTGGACCCATCCACCCAGAATGCAGACCATTTAGGTACTTTATGGTATTGGTGGATGCTTCGACACGCTGATCACATGTCGCACTC
Organism: Orobanche coerulescens; assembly: GCA_033398695.1. Lineage (NCBI taxonomy): Eukaryota > Viridiplantae > Streptophyta > Magnoliopsida > Lamiales > Orobanchaceae > Orobanche > Orobanche coerulescens. The sequence continues at coordinate 86,245,305 of CM065809.1, forward strand.
CTTTCCACTCGAAATGCTGCATTTGCAAAACTCCTAGCTCAGATCATTCATCTAAGGACTCACCATCCTGATCACCCTATCAAGTCTATTCGACTCGATAATGCAGGAGAATTTACATCTAAAGTATTTGATGAATACTGCATGTCAATCGGAATCGATGTAGAGCATCTCATTCCCCATGTGCATACACAAAATGGTCTCGCTGAGGCAACCATTAAAAGAATCCAAATGGTAGCAGGGGCATTGGTTTTGCGCACCAATCTGCCCATCTCTGCTTGGGGATATGCAGTCCTACATGCAGCCGTACTTATTCGTTTCAGACCCACCATTGGCCAACCATTTTCTGCGTACGAGTTGGTAACTGGATATGAACAGGATATCTCACACCTACGCATATTTGGTTGTGCAACATATGTGCCGATTGCGCCCCCACAATGCAATAAAATGGGTCCTCCGAGACGTTTAGGTATCTATGTTGGATACGAATCCCCAACAATCATCCACTACTTAGAACCCTTTGTAACACCCCAAACTAGGCGGATATTACAGTGCCGTGGACCCCCCGACTGGGACCCACCAGGCTGTAATATCCGTAATTTTTCCATTTTTAGCGGTTTCCATTTTTGGGGTATGTCTATTTCTATCGACTCGCTTGTAACCGTTTCGACATTTTGAATCTATTTTGTTCTTGGAGTTTTTCCATTTGGACGAGTTTTGATGATGTTTTCACGTAATTTCATTTTATGACATGTTTTGCCGTATGAACGTTCGATTCTTGTAAAACTCGTTCGTTTCCGTTGTTTCTTGGTTTGTACGAGTTCGTATGGTTGAGTTGGTCATGTGGAGACTTTCGGTTTGTAAATCCGACGTCGTTTCGTGATTTTCGGGCACTTGGGCCATTTTTGTAATTTCCTAATAGTTTAGGGAATCTCGTTTTCGTTGTCGCATTACGGACCCTTCAGTGGTCGGAATTGTATTTTTCTTTCAGCGCTTAGCTCCGTCGTCTTGTATGCTTCGTGTTCATGTTTCGGATTACGGTTTCGTCGTGTGTATCGTGTATCGTACCCTCGGCGGACTCTGGCGATATGACATCGCGATCAATCTTGTGTAGGTAGCGCCGCGCTACCTTTGTTGCCTTGCGTGCGCTATCAGAAAGCGATTAGCGACGCTAACCCTTATTGTTAGCGTCGCTAACGAATGGTGGCGATAGCGGCTGGTATCGCGGCCCGTTAGCGCACGCTACATATGGCGATTAGCGTGCGCTAACTTCACAATTATATAAGCCCGGTAGGCGATTTTGAAAGCAGTTTCATTCTTTTCCCTTCGTTTCTTCGACGTGCGACCTCAGAGGCGATTTCCATCGGTCCTGATCGGAGTTCTCTTCATATTCCATCACCGTAGAGTCGTGCTATCATATCATAATCAACATAATCACCTTCCATCGTCCGAATTCAAGGTAATTCCTCAGGAACCCTAATTTTGACGTTTTTGGGGGATTTCGGGATTTTAGGGTTTAGTTCCGAATTGTTCATCTATATTACGATATTCTTCACCGATTGTGATTATTGAATGATTCCAAATCCAGTTTCCTTGATTTTAATCCGCGAATTATCAATACGGGGAGATTTTGCATAAACCCTCACCCGTATTGATTGAACGTATATTGTCGTTATTTGTAATCGGGGTTTTGGGAGTATTCCTTTCGATTATTGATGTCCGTTGGGACTGAGTTATGCTGATTCTTCATTTAGGAACCGTCGTTTTCCATTCGGATCATCCGTAGTCATTTTTCACTTCCGATTCTTCGAATAATGTCTCAAAGGCAAGTACTTTACATTTGTTTACATGTTCTAGTATTTGAATTATGGCTATATGTGGTTGTTGTGGGGAGATATGTGTATGTTCACCTAGGGACGGTCCGACGGGGCCTCTAGGGATACGTATTGCCGTGTGTGTGCGTATCACGAACTGTGGTTAGCCACCCAGGGATGTCCGACGGGGCTCTGCGGGGTACGGTGGCCGTGAGTCTCGTGCCAACGGTTAACTTTGAATTATGATTTGTTGGAGATAATGTGTTTTGTGTGTAAATCATAAATATTCCGGAATATAAAATGTTTTCTAAAGTGACTTTTTGGCGCATATATTCATCTGATTAGAATGTAGTTCAAATGGATTGTACTTGCACTAGCAGTTGTCGCTAACCCCTTAAATGGGGGAAATACTTTTTGTATTTCAGGTATTGATCGTGGGGATAAACGAGCACTCGGGACGTATGAGGATGATGGGCAAGCATGATATTGTCCAGTATTTGATTTTTGAAGTTATGTCTGTCGGTTACTATTGATGTCTGATTTTGGGATTTATGTATTATAAAATTGGTTTAAGTACTCGAGTACTTCCTGTTTGAAATTGTTAATGTTGTGTTCCCGTTTTGGGAAATGGATTTGATGTCAGAATTTAATTGTCGGTTTGTAGTCTTTTATGTGAATTGTCGTTTTATTAATGATAGTTTTTCGTTGTCGAATGTCTTGTTGGTATGTTAGCCTGGTGGATTCCACAGTGTGGGATCCACGGCGCTGTAATATGCCCTGAACGTCTTGGGGGTGTTACAGAATATGGTATCAGAGCTTAGGTTATGGATACCTAGGCTGTCGGTCATTTGGGTCTAGTTAAGTGTCGTTTTTGGGACAGTATCACTGCTATGCCATCATCTCAGTACGTCGGTGCTCGTAAGTTTTCCTAACTTGACTCGTTTCACCGTTCTATTCTATTCCTGTCTTAGTATCTTTTGCGTTTTGCGTTTGAATTGTACTTACCCGTTGCTTCTTCAGAATTCCTGCTGGTAGAGGACGCGGATGCGGTCGCGGACGCGGTAGGGGACGTGGCGCAGCCGGTGGGGCGGCCATGTCCGATCACTCGGGAACTGATTCGGCGATGCCCTCTTTGTCGAACAGTGTTCCCCCTAGTTCCGGAGGTCAGCAGGACCAGTCTGCTAGCTCCGGTAATGCTCATGAGAATGTTGGAGTGGCCGACATTTTGCAGCAGGTAGCGAACCAGATGACACTACTGACTCAGGCCGTTCTAGTCGGCCAAGCTAATGCCAACTCGGTTCCGCCTACTGGATCCGGTAATGATAAGCTACTTCAGGACGTGATTCGTATGCGTCCTCCGCAGTTTGATGGTGCTTCTGACCCTTCTGGTTGGGATAATTGGTTATTCGAGTTGGAGAAAGTGTTTGAGGCTGCTAATTGTTCCGAGGAGAGGAAAGTACCCATTGCTCAGTACTTCCTTGCCAAGGAGGCAGCGACGTGGTGGCAAGCAGTGAAACCGCGTGACCGGGCAGCTACGTGGGCAGAGTTTCGAGATCTGATGGAAGATGAATACTGTCCTTGGCCAGTGAAAGAGGGGAGGATCCGAGCCTTCTTTGAGGCTAAGCCCCAAGATGTTCCTATTTCTCAAGCTATCAAGGACTACAATCAACAGCTGCACTACGTGAGAAACCAAGTCCGAGATGAGCTAGATAAGATCCGCCACTTTGATATGCGGATGAAGCCGAGGGTGCGCCACTACATGTCCAGTGCGGGTGCACGACTTTGAAAGATTATCGAATAAAGTGATGGCTTACGAGATGTCGTTTTATGACAGAGACGGCAGAAGGAAAGAAGCGAAGACCTCGGTCGGTTTCGGGAGGCAAGTCGGAGGGTATCCGAAGGCTCGGCCTGCAGTTCGCGAGTCTTGGGAGTCCGGGCCGCCATCAGTTGGTCGAGGGAACGGTTCTAGGTCTGCTCCTGCTGGTTCCGTTCGTGGTCCTACATGCTTCAACTGCAGTCGTCCGGGACACATGATGAGTGAGTGTGATAGGCCTCCGATTCAGTGTCTTGCTTGTGGTCGTATGGTTCACCGTGCTAAGTTTTGTACGGATGCAGCTCGGGCTCCAGTTACTCAGATATCTGCTCCAGCTGCAGGAGAGCCGAGTGTGAATCGTGCACCAGTTCCTCAGCCGCAGCAGAGTTTTGGTAGAGGTCGAGGTCGTGGTCAGCCTTCTAGAGGGGGAGCTTCTAGTGCGGGGTCTATTCCGCCCCGTGTGTATGAGATGAGGCGAGCCGGAGATCCCGACGCGACGGTGGCTACAGGTACCATCCACATCCTTGACCATCCTGTTTCCGTATTGTTCGATTCTGGTGCTACGCATTCTTTTATATCTATGGATTGTGTGCGTCGTCTGCATATTGATTGCCTTGTTGCTTGTGAGCCTTTTGTTGTTAGACTTCCTAGCGGGGATAGCATCGTAGGGGACCGTGAGATTAGAGATTTTTCTGTGAGTATCGCGGGGAGGGATTGGCCTTCTAATCTGATTGCGGTAGATATTAGAGATGAGGATTTGATTCTGGGTGAGGATTGGATGGACCGTCATGGGGCGATCATGAATTATAGAACGAGGACTGTTTCGATGTTAGCCTCTGATGGTACCGAGCATTCGTTTGTAGGGCGTAAGCGGGGTAGCCAGAGATTACTGATCAGCGCTTTGAGGGCGATGAGACTTCTTCGGGGCGGTTGCATGGGCTATTGGTGTTACGCTTTGACATCGGAAGAAGGGGGAGTCGAGCTCTCGTCTATTCCGGTAGTATGTGAGTATCCTGACGTTTTTCCAGATGAGTTGCCGGGTTTGCCGCCGGGCCGAGAGGTTGAGTTTACCGTCGATCTAGAGCCGGGTGCAGCACCTATCTCTAAGACGCCATACCGTATGGCGCCTGCCGAGATGCTTGAGTTGAAGAAACAGTTGGGAGAGTTGCTAGACATGGGGTATATTCGACCGAGTGCTTCGCCTTGGGGCGCACCGGTCCTATTTGTAAAGAAGAAGGATGGGTCACTTCGTTTGTGCATCGACTACCGAGAGTTGAACAAAGTGACCATCAAAAGCAAATATCCACTCCCGAGGATTGATGACTTGTTTGATCAGTTGCAAGGAGCGACCGTGTTTTCGAAGATTGATTTGAGATCGGGGTATTATCAGCTCCGAGTGAAGGATACCGATATTCCGAAGACGGCCTTTCGGACGAGATACGGTCACTACGAGTTTGTGGTTATGCCTTTTGGGCTAACCAACGCACCAGCCGTGTTCATGCAGCTTATGAACAAAGTCTTTATCGAGTACCTCGATAAGTGTGTAGTCGTTTTTATCGACGACATCCTAATTTACTCGAGGAGCGAGGAGGAGCACGCCCGTCATTTGCATATTGTGGTAGATATTTTGAGAACTCAGCATCTTTTTGCGAAGTTCTCAAAGTGCGAGTTTTGGTTACGGGAGGTTATGTTTCTTGGTCATGTGATCTCGGCCGAGGGTGTTCGTGTAGACCCACATAAGGTAGAGGCAGTGTTAGATTGGGCGCCGCCCAAGAACGTGAAGGAGGTCCGCAGTTTTCTGGGATTAGCCGGGTATTACCGTAGATTCGTCGAGGGGTTCTCTAAACTCGCTCGACCGCTGACTCAGTTGCTACAGAAGTCGGAGAAGTTTGTGTGGACCGAAGAGAGGCAGAATAGTTTTGAGGAGTTGAAGAAGCGGTTGACGACCGCTCCCGTTTTGGCTTTACCGAGTGGTAATGATGGTTTCTCAGTTTATAGCGATGCTTCTGGCCAAGGGCTCGGATGCGTACTTATGCAGCATGGGAGGACGATTGCCTATGCTTCCGTCGATTGAAACCATATGAATTGAATTACCTACGCACGATCTTGAGTTGGCCGCAGTTGTGTTTGCGTTGAAAATCTGGCGTCATTACTTGTATGGCTCGTCGTGTCAGATTTTCACCGATCACAAGAGCCTGAAGTACATCTTCACGCAGAAGGAGCTTAATATGAGACAGAGGAGATGGTTGGAATTGATTAAGGATTACGATCTTGAGATCCTCTATCATCCGAGCAAGGCTAATGTGGTAGCAGATGCCTTGAGCCGGAAATCGGTATCACTTCGAGCGCTTGAGTTGCTTACGGCCCAATCGGGACTTCAGCGAGAGTTTATGAGGTTGAGCATTGAGGTTGTACTGCTAGAGAGTTCCGGGCAGTTACGTACTCTTGAGATTTCTTCATCTCTGGTCGAGGACATTAAGTCGGGACAGTTAGAGGATCCGATGTTTATTCAGCTTCGAGAGAGTGTAGGAAAAGGGAAAGCCCCGGGTTTCGTTATTTATGAGGACGGTGTGTTGGGATTCCGAGGTCGGTTGTGTGTTCCGAACGACTCGGAATTGAGACAGAGCATTATGCGAGAGGCTCATGCGTCACCATACTCAGTCCATCCGGGCTCGAGTAAGATGTATAAAGATCTGAGGAAGAATTTTTGGTGGAACGATATGAAGAAGGAGGTAGTTCAGTTTGTGGCAAAGTGTTTGACTTGTCAGCAAGTCAAGATTGAGCATCAGCGGCCACCCGGATTATTGAAACCACTTCCCGTTCCGGAATGGAAGTGGGAGGACATCTCTATGGATTTTGTCACGAGTTTACCGAGAACGAAGACTGGTATGAATATGGTGTGTGTGATTGTAGACCGACTGACTAATTCGGCACATTTTCTGGGCATCAAGGATACTTGGGGTCCAGAAAAGTTGGCTCGTATTTTTATCACTCAGATAGTGAGGCTTCATGGTACGCCGAGGACCATTATTTCAGACAGAGATGGCCGATTTGTATCGCATTTTTGGCAGGCAGTGCATAAGGCATTGGGGACTCAGCTACGTTTGAGCACTTGCTCCATCCCTGATCGACAAGGCGGTCGAACGTACCATTCAGACGTTCGAGGATCTGTTGCGCGCATGTGCGTTAGACTGGAGTAGTAACTGGGAGGATCATTTGGCCTTGATTGAGTTCACTTATAATAATAGCTGGCACGCGTCGATTAAGATGGCACCATATGAGGCACTTTATGGCCGACGTTGCCGATCACCGATATGTTGGGATGAACCGTCCGATTTGGTTGGCACTGAGCCGGACCTTGTGTTGGAGACGAGAGAGAAAGTTGAATTGATTAGAAAGAGGATGTTGGCTGCTCAGAGTCGACAGAAATCTTATGCGGATGTTAGGCGTAGACCCTTGGAGTTTGAGGTGGGAGATCACGTTCTGTTGAGAGTATCTCCGACGAAAGGAGTTTTCCGTTTTGGGAAGAAGGGGAAACTCAGCCCGAGATATATTGGACCCTTCGAGGTATTGGAGAGAGTCGGCGAGTTGGCATACCGTTTGGCTTTACCTCCGTCGCTGAGTCATGTACATAGTGTATTTCACGTTTCCCAGTTGAGGAAGTACGTTCCGGACCCGTCCCACATTATTGACTTTGGGGACGTGGAGATCGAGAAGGATATTATGCTTGAGGAGAGGCCCGTCAGAATTTTGGAACGTCGTGACAAACAGTTAAGGCACAAAACCATTCCTTTGGTTAAGGTGCAATGGTCGAGGCACGGAGTAGAAGAAGCGACGTGGGAACTAGAGGAGGATATGCATTCGAGATACCCCGAGCTTTTTGATTCTTAAGTTTCGGGACGAAACTTTATTTTAGAGGGGGAGAATGTAATATCCGTAATTTTTCCATTTTTAGCGGTTTCCATTTTTGGGGTATGTCTATTTTTATCGACTCGCTTGTAACCGTTTCGACATTTTGAATCTATTTTGTTCTTGGAGTTTTTCCATTTGGACGAGTTTTGATGATGTTTTCACGTAATTTCATTTTATGACATGTTTTGCCGTATGAACGTTCGATTCTTGTAAAACTCGTTCGTTTCCGTTGTTTCTTGGTTTGTACGAGTTCGTATGGTTGAGTTGGTCATGTGGAGACTTTCGGTTTGTAAATCCGACGCGTCGTTCGTGATTTTCGGGCACTTGGGCCATTTTTGTAATTTCTAATAGTTTAGGGAATCTCGTTTTCGTTGTCGCATTACGGACCCTTCAAAGGGTCGGAATTGTATTTTTCTTTCAGCGCTTAGCTCCGCTGCCTTGTATGCTTCGTGTTCATGTTTCGGATTACGGTTTCGTCTGTGTATCGTGTATCGTACCCTCGGCGACTTCATCGGCCGATATGACATCGCCAGATCAATCGCTTGTGTAGGTAGCGACGCTACCTTTGTTGCCTTGCGTGCGCTATCAAGAAACAGCTTAGCGACGCTAACCCTTATTGTTAGCGACGCTAACGAATGGTGGCAAGAGCCATCGGACTGCCGCGCCCCGTTAGCGCACGCTACATATGGCGATTAGCGTGCGCTAACTTCACATTATATAAGCCAGTAGGCGATTTTGAGCAATTAGCTTCATTCTTTTCCCTTCGTTTCTTCGACGTGCGACCTCAGAGGCGATTTCCATCGGTCCTGATCGGAGTTCTCTTCATATTCCATCACCGTAGAGTCGTGCTATCATATCATAATCAACATAATCACCTTCCATCGTCCGAATTCAAGGTAATTCCTCAGGAACCCTAATTTTGACGTTTTTGGGGGATTTCGGGATTTTAGGGTTTAGTTCCGAATTGTTCATCTATATTAAGATATTCTTCACCGATTGTGATTATTTGAATGATTCCAAATCCAGTTTCCTTGATTTTAATCCGCGAATTATCAATACGGGGAGATTTTGCGTAAACCCTCACCCGTATTGATTGAACGTATATTGTCGTTATTTGTAATCGGGGTTTTGGGAGTATTCCTTTCGATTATTGATGTCCGTTGGGACTGAGTTATGCTGATTCTTCGTTTAGGAACCGCTGCTTTTCCATTCGGATCATCCGTAGTCATTTTCACTTCCGATTCTTGAAGAATGTCTCAAAGGCAAGTACTTTACATTTGTATACATGTTCTAGTATTTGAATTATGGCTATATGTGGTTGTTGTGGGGAGATATGTGTATGTTCACCTAGGGACGGTCCGACGGGGCCTCGAGGGATACGTATTGCCGTGTGTGTGGGTATGACGATCTGTGGTTAGCCACCCTGGGATGTCCGACGGGGCTCTGCGGGGTACGGTGGCCGTGAGTCTCGTGCCAACGGTTAACTTTGAATTATGATTTGTTGGAGATAATGTGTTTTGTGTGTACATCATAAATATTCCGGAATATAAAATGTTTTCTAAAGTGACTTTTTGGCGCATATATTCATCTGATTAGAATGTAGTTCAAATGGATTGTACTTGCACTAGCGATTGTCGCTAACCCCTTAAATGGGGAAATACTTTTGTATTTGGTATTGATCGTGGGGATAAACGAGCACTCGGGACGTATGAGGATGATGGGCAAGCATGATATTGTCCAGTATTTGATTTCTGATGTTATGTCTGTCGGTTACTATTGATGTCTGATTTTGGGATTTATGTATTATAAAATTGGTTTAAGTACTCGAGTACTTCCTGTTTGAAATTGTTAATGTTGTGTTCCCGTTTTGGGAAATGGATTTGATGTCAGAATTTAATTGTCGGTTTGTAGTCTTTTATGTGAATTGTCGTTTTATTAATGATAGTTTTTCGTTGTCGAATGTCTTGTTGGTATGTTAGCCTGGTGGATTCCACAGTGTGGGATCCACGGCGCTGTAATATGCCCTGAACGTCTTGGGGGTGTTACACAGGCGAGTGAAAATGAATGAAATACACAGGGTAAATGTAGTACCGAACCACATTATATCATCAACTACTCCGATGAGGAGTTTCATTATAATACACCCAAGATAATAATGGAAACATGTATATTTTATATGAAGATAAAATACACAACACTGAACGAAACGGAGTATCCAAATGGAAATCTGCAGCGGAAAATAAATGACAACAACATGAATGACTGAAAGGATTGGGGCCCCATACTAGTATCACTGGGACTCCTCGCCGTCAACATTATATTCCCGTGCCTTTGTCTTGCCATGACCTAAAAACAAAATCCCCCAACGGGGTCAGTTACACAGAACAACAATCCTCAAGAGTTGAATAAACATAATCATATATGCTGTATAAACCACAAGTTCAATCAAAGTCTCAAAACGTCGAACACATGCGATCAAAAGTGAATCGGTCAGATTATAACCCAATCCTGTTGAAAACATATGCAATCAAACATGCTGTATGAATCAACTAACGGTACGGCTCAAAGGGTGGCGCCACACTATGCCCGGGATGGAAATGTGTCCGTGCACAAGCCACCATCGAGTATCGATCGAATACACGTGTGGTCTTGTACCTAATCAGTATCACGAAGTGATCTTCTCGTGTGCACAGTCCAATGTGAGGCCAACAACCAACACACGACTTAATATGTGCCCGACATGAAAATCCTACACATACCAACCGGCACGCCAGTATAACTCGGAATGCCACGAGATAACAAAAGTGACATCGAAATCAATAATGACTCACCGAGATGAAATGACAGTGAAATGAATGATAGCTCAATGAAATGATTGGAACCGTCGTTCCTTGTGACCGAAGTGATTAATTGACAATTACTAGTCTCAATACGGTTAATACATTATGAATGAACTATAATTATGAATGAACAACAACGAAAGGAATGAATATCCTTTTAACCGAGTATGAATTAACTTACACAACGCCGATGAAGAATGTCCTTCCACGAACAACGTCCTAAATGAGATGTTGGTCGCTCGAACAACCTTGAATAACACAATTACCAATAATCCGGTTCAACACACGAATCAAACACGAGTATAACTAACTCAAAACGTCGATACGACTAAACCAAGTTCATTGGGGCATTGTATCGAACACGTTGTGGCCAATATTCGATTGTTTACAACCAAACCTCATTAATACCAATATCAAATCCCCAAGAAGTGTTTCAAACCAACAAAACATCTTCAATACGATCAATAATCCAATATGAATATCCAAAATCGTGATTTCAATAATAATTTATCGAAAATCCCCAAATCCAACTCAATATTTAAAGTGTTCTTGAATAACCTTTCAATAATCCGATGAATATTCATACATACTCATAATCATATGTATATATCTTCATATAACATGATTATAACATCCAAAACATCATATCTCAACACAAATTGAAATCCAAGAGGCTTCAGAATATTACCTTTGAAGATCCAAACACTTTGATTCGATGAACACGCGTTAGATCGACAATCCGAGCTTCACAACCGAATGAAAATGATAAAAAATCAAGTATTCAGGTGATTGATGAATAAAATTTCTCCCACAAACCCTCTCTCTCGGATGTAGGATGAAAAATGAGCATTTCTTCTAAAAAAAATGAAATTATAGTGCAGCCTGCACTGTGTGCCGCGGCCCGGCCGAGTGTGCCGCTGCACAGGGTCAAAATCTGCCCCCAGTGCTCGGCAGTGTACCACGGCCCGGCCGAATGTGCCGCGGCAGTGACTCGGCAGCGTGCCGCGGCCCTGCTGGCAGGAGCCGCGACCCCCGATACAGGCTGGTCGGCCAAAACTGCAACAAGTGTGTGTCTTAGCTATTTCGACCATAACTCCCTCGTCCGGACTCCGATTGAATCACCGTTTGAACCATTGGAAAGATAATTTGATGCTCTATAATATTGAAAAGATTCAGAATTTTTGGAGTTTCCAAAATTTAATGGTGATTTTACAAAGTCGAACTCATACGTGTAAAAGTCGCTTAAGAACACGGAACTCAACAGAACGACAACGAGACGAACTCGGATGACAAAAAGTGTAGAATTAATCATTCTCAGAATGATGAAACGGTAACAATAGAGTCGCTAAGATGGACTTCCGCCAAAAAAATAAAATTACCAGAAATCCAAATTATGATATTACATACTACCCTCCTTAAAAGAAGTTTCGTCCCAAAACTTAAAACAAGTAGGGAGAAGCAATATCCCGCTAGAAAAACTCAACGAGATACACAAGAACCGCAAATGTACCCAACAATAGCATGATTCGAACAAGAAGGAAATTTGAAATGGCATGAACTCCAATATCAACATCGATTAATGAAGTAATTATAACGATCAAGATAATATTCTCATCTCGATTCTCAAGCAAGGTTGAAACAATGAACGATATCAATACACGACTCAACATTAGTCCGAACGGTGAACACGAATGAATTAACATGAATGATGAATGATTATTAATGGGTGAAAAATTACACAGTGATAATTACTGAATGAAATTACTGAACGATAATGACTGAATTACAATCGGGTATTACATACTCCCCCCCTTAAAAAGAGTTTCGTCCTAGAAACTAAGGGTCAAACAACTCGGGATAACTCTCCCGCATACTATCCTCGGTTTCCCAAGTAGCCTCTTCGACTCCGTGTCTAGACCACTGAATTTTAACTAAAGGAATCGCCTTATTCCTCAACTGTTTGATTCGCCGCTCTAAGACTCGTATGGGACGCTCCTCATACGAATGATCATCTGCGATCTCAATTTCGTCGAACTGAAGTATGTGACTCGGGTCGGCAACATACTTCCATAGCTGAGAGACGTGAAACACATTATGAATTCGGCTCAACGCTGGAGGTAAGGCCAATCGATAAGCTAGCTCGCCTACTCGATCCAAAATCTCAAACGGTCCAATGAATCTCGGACTCAACTTTCCCCGCTTCCCGAAATGGAAGATACCTTGACTCGGGGATACCTTGACCAACACGTGGTCACCTGTCTCGAACTCTAATGGTCGGCGACGATTATCTCAGATAAGATTGCCGACTCAACGGTCAACAAACGACTCCTGATCAAAGATACCTTCTCACAGGCGGCTATAAGCATATCGGGCTCGGTGCCGATTGATTCTGATAAGTCATCCCAACACAAAGGAGATCGACAACGACGACCGTACAAGGCATCGTAAGGTGCCATCTTAATCGAAGCATGCAAACTATTATTGTACGTGAACTCGATCAATGGTAGTTGGGCTTTCCAATCATCTTTCCAATCGAGAACACATGCCCTCAACATGTCCTCCAAAGTCTGAATAGTCCTCTCCGATTGTCCGTCGGACTGAGGATGAAAATATGTACTGAGATTAAGCTGAGTTCCCATAGCACGATGAACTGATTTCCAGAAATGAAACACGAATCGTCCGTCACGATCGGAAACGATACTTTTAGGAGTACCGTGCAATCTCACTATCTCTTTGATAAACAACTGGGCAAGTCTCTCGGGACCCCACATATCCTTAATCTCAAGGAAATCAGCTGATTTAGCTAGGCGATCCACAATTACCCAGATTGTATTCATGCCACGACGACTCGTCGGCAAACTCGTGATGAAGTCCATTGAAATATCTTCCCACTTCCATTCTGGAATAGGGAGAGGTTTCAGCATACCCGCCGGTCGCTGATGTTCTATCTTGACTTGCTGACAGGTCAAACATCTCGAAACAAATTCCGCGACTTCCCGCTTTATATAACTCCACCAGTAATTTTGTTTCAAGTCTTTATACATCTTGCTAGACCCCGGATGAATGGAATAAGGGGTAGCATGAGCTTCTCTCAAAATCGAGTTTTTCAACATCCGATTTTTAAAACGCAAAAGTCTATCCTCGTGGACCACAAACCCGGGGGCTTTCCCCTGAGTCACATCCTCTTGAATGCGTAACAAAAATGGGATCGAACCCTGATTCTCCCTGATCGCCTCCTCAAGTGGCGATGAAATCTCCAACGTACAAAGTTGCCCTTGTACTCGCTGTAACCAGACCTTGATCTTGGGTCTCAGAAATTCCTGTTGAAGTTCCTTCTGAACTGTTAATCGAGCAAGCATCTGCTCCTGAATGGACTTACGACTCAAGGCATCGGCGACAACGTTTGCCTTGCCCGGGTGGTAAAGTATCTCGATATCATAATCTTTGATCAGTTCCAACCACCGTTTCTGCCGCATATTTAACTCCTTCTGAGTAAATATATACTTTAAACTCTTATGATCGGTTAATATATGACAGGTAACGCCATAAAGATAATGACGCCAAATCTTCAATGCGAACACCACGGCTGCTAGCTCCAGGTCGTGTGTCGGATAATTAACCAACTAATCCGAGGAAACTTCGGATTTCCTTAACATTCTTCGGAGGTTGCCAATCTCGGATAGCCTCCGTCTTCTGAGGGTCGACATGAACTCCGTCTGATGAAATTACATGCCCGAGAAACGTCACTTCGGACATCTAGAACTCACATTTGGGAAACTTCCCAAAAAGTTGCTCTCGTCTCAACATGTCGAGTACCTGATGAAGGTGAAACTCGTGCTCCTCCTGGTCACGAGAATAAATTAAAATGTCATCAATAAAGACAACCACGAACTGATCCATAAAGTCGATGAAGACCTGATTCATTAACTCCATGAATACCGCAGGTGCATTAGTTCATTAAGTAACTCTACGAACTCATAATGGCCATAGCGTGTTTGAAACGCCGCCCTCGCGATATCCAAATCTCGAATGCGCAACTGGTGATATCCAGATCTTAAGTCGATCTTGGAAAATACTGAAGCTCCTTGAAGTTGATCTAAGAGATCATCAATACGGGGTAGAGGATACTTATTCTTGATCGTCACCCTATTCAACTCCCGATAATTAATACACACACGAAACTAAAAATCCTTCTTCTTGATAAACAACACTGGTGCTCCCCACGGGGACGCACTCAGTCAGATATACCCCTTCTCGGTCAAATCCTCTAATTGATTCTTCAATTCTTGTATTTCGGTCGGGGCCATCCGGTACGGTGCTTTCGATAATGGGGACATACTAGGCTCCAACTCTATCGTGAATTCCATATCCCTCGGTGGAGGTAAAATAGGTAGCTCGTCTGGGAGTACATCGTCAAACGATAACAATGATACCAAGAATGGTTGAACACCTCGATTGCCTTAGAATGGCCAATCGATGACAATGATATAAGGAATGATGGAACATCTCGATTGCCATAGAATGGTCAATCGATGATAATGATATAATGAATGATTGAACAACTCTGGTTGAGTAATTTTACTGCTTTCATCATATTAATGATTCTTCCGGAACAACGGGGATCACCTCCCTGAAATACACACTCGACTCCAACGATGAAAATGATAGTGACCGTACGCTTACGAATATTGAGGATGGTATCATGACGATCCATCCCACTAATACCCAATATTACATCGTCCTTATGTAAATCCACCACGATTAGGTCCACCAACCACTCGTGGTCATTAAGCATAATTCGGTCAGTTCTTAACCTCCTGATTTCCGGAAATTCTTCTTCCGTCAGGTAGACCAATGATATAAGGTCCACAATTATTAGGACTGTCTAAGTGAAGTCTACTCAAACATGATTCGGAAATGAATGAATTCGGTGCACCGGTATTAAAAAGGGTACACACAGGTTTAGATAAAATTACGAGTATACTTGAGATCGTTTGGGCCTTCGGATCGTCAGTCCTCTTCATATCGTGAATCCGGGACTTGCTGGCGCCCCGAACCGGACGTTCCCGTCTGATAAATATGAGCTCCGCCTTTATTCGCTTCCATCGTCTTAAACGATGCTGACAGCGCAGTCTGATTCTGAATCGCTGATTGCTTCGGGGCTTGAGATGCTACCGGAGTCGGCTTGGAGTCCCTTCGGCAAAAACGGGCCTTATGCCCAACAATCCCACAATTATGGCATGTGATAGACGGTTTCAGACACTTAGTGCTGAAATGACACTGTTCTTCACAGTTGAAACAGGTGATTGCCGAACTGGCCGCTCGGGACTGAGATCCCGCACGATTATGTGCCGTAGGAGGTCGCTCAGAAATGTTAGGGCCCACACGAGGCTTCTTGGAGGTTGACTGACCGCCTTCGGACTGATTACGCTTTGTTGATTTCTTGCTGACACATGAAGGTTGTTGCTCAGCAATTTCCTTAGCAGCAGGCTCATACCGAAGAGTTCTCTCAATTAAATCGGCCAGAGTGGCGCAATGATGATTAAGCAATTGTATATGGATCATCATGACCTGCATAAAAATGAGTGGATCAACCCAAACATCTTCCGATCGAGCTGAGTCCTGGGTACGACTTCCTGGCAGTGAGTGATTATTTCCCGGATTTCGGCCCGCACCGCGGCCTCTCCCCGTGCATCCCCTGATAGCTCTCTCCATTCTGAAGTATGAAGGTCGCATGATAACCATAGATCTCGTATGAGTACCGCATTATTATTTACGTCATGAAATGATGAAAATGAGCATACGCGCTCTAACACAGTGATTACATGAATGATTAACTGAGATGACATGATTATCTGATGATATTCTTGAAATGATTATCTTGAACAAGTTAACAAGATTAATGATATGATCCTCAAGATCAACAACTGAGTGATGAAATGAATTGAGTGATTAATGAGTTAACATGATCAACATGATTAAAATGAAAATGATAAATGAAGAAATCTTACTGTTCTTTAGTCTGAATGGCTCGGCTCTTGCACAGGTCACACGTGACGTGAAAGTCCAATGATACTAGTCTGATGAATGATGATTTCAAATGAGACATGATTCGGAAGGTAGTATTCAAAACCACGCTCCGATACCAACTCTGTAACACCCCAAACTAGGCGGATATTATAGTGCCGTGGACCCTCCGACTGGGACCCACCAGGTGAGTGAAAATGAATGAAATACACAGGGTAAATGTAGTACCGAACCACATTATATTATCAACTACTCCGATGAGGAGTTTCATTATAACACACCTAAGATAATAACGGAAACATGTATATTTTATATGAAGATAAAATACACAACACTGAACGAAACGGAGTATCCAAATGGAAATCTGCAGCGGAAAATAAATGACAACAACATGAATGACTGAAAGGATTGGGGCCCCCTACTAGTATCACTGGGACTCCTCGCCATCAACGTTATATTTCCGTGCCTTTGCCTTGCCATGACCTGAAAACAAATCCCCCAACGGGGTCAGTTACACAGAACAACAATCCTCAAGATTTGAATAAACATAATCATATATGCTGTATAAACCACAAGTTCAATCAAAGTCTCAAAACGTCGAACACATGCGATCAAAAGTGAATCGGTCAGATTATAACCCAATCCTGTTGAAAACATACGCAATCAAACATGATGTATGAATCAACTAACAGTACGGCTCAAAAGGTGGCGCCACACTAAGCCCGAGATGGAAATGTGTCCGTGCACAAGCCACCATCGAGTATCGATCGAATACACGTGTGGTCTTGTACCTAATCAGTCTCACGAAGTGATCTTCTCGTGTGCACAGTCCAATGTGAGGCCAACAACCAACACACGACTTAATATGTGCCCGACATGAAAATCCTACACATACCAACTGACACGCCAGTATGACCCGGAATGCCACGAGATAATAAAAGTGACATCGAAATCAATAATGACTCACTGAGATGAAATGACAGTGAAATGAATGATAGCTCAATGAAATGATTGGAACCGTCGTTCCTTGGGGCTGAAGTGATTAATTGACAATTACAAGTCTCAATACGGTTAATACATTATGAATGAACTATAATTATGAATGAACAACAACGAAAGTAATGAATATCCTTTTAACCGAGTAAGAATTAACTTACACAACGCCGATGAAGAATGTCCTTCCACGAACAACGTCCTAAATGAGATGTCGGTCGCTCGAACAACCTTGAATAACACAATTACCAATAATACGGTTCAACACACGAATCAAACACGAGTATAACTAACTCAAAACGTCGATACGACTAAACCAAGTTCATTGGGGCATTGTATCGAACACGTTGTGGCCAATCTTCGATTATTTACAACCAAACCTTATTAATACTAATATAAAATCCCCAAGAAGTGTTGCAAACCAACAAAACATCTTCAATATGATCAATAATCCAATATGAATATCCAAAATCGTGATTTCAACAACAATTTATCGAAAATCCCCAAATCCAACTCAATATTCAAAGTGTTCTTGAATAACCTTTCAATAATCCGATGAATATTCATACATACTCATAATCATATGTATATCTCTTCATATAACATGATTATAACATCCAAAACATCATATCTCAACACAAATCGAAATCCAAGAGGCTTGAGAATATTACCTTTGAAGATCCAAACACTTTGATTCGATGAACACGCGTTAGATCGACGATCCGAGCTTCACAACCGAATGAAATGATAAAAAATCGAGTATTCAGGTGATTGATGAAGAAAATTTCTCCCACAAACCCTCTCTCTCGGATGTAGAATGAAAAATGAGCATTTCTTCTTAAAAAATGAAATTATAGTGCAGCCTGCACTGTGTGCCGCGGCCCGGCCGAGTGTGCCGCGGCACAGGGCCAAAATCTGCCCCCAGTGCTCGGCAGTGGGCCGCAGCCTAGCCGAATGTGCCGCGACAGTGACTCGGCAGCGTGCCGCATCCCTGCCGGCAGGAGCCGCGGCCCCCGGTACAGGCTGGTCGGCCAAAACTGCAACAAGTGTGTGGCTTAGCTATTTCGACCATAACTCCCTCGCCCGGACTCCGATTGACTCACCTTTTGAACCATTGGAAAGCCAGCTTGATGCTCTATAATAGTTAAAAGATTCAGAATTTTTGGAGTTTCCAAAAATTAATGGTAATTTTACAAAGTCAAACTCATACGTGAAAAGTCGCTTAAGAACACGGAACTCAACAGAACGACACCGAGACGAACTCGGATGACAAAAAGTATAGAATTAATCATTCTCAGAATGACAAAAAGGTAACAATAGAGTCGCTAAGATGGACTTCCGCCAAAAAAATAAAATTACGAGAAATCCAAATTGCGGATATTAAACCCTTGACAGGTGATCTTTTTACCGCGCGCTTTGCGGATTGTCACTTCAATGAGTCAGAATTCCCGTCATTAGGGGGAGAGGAGAAAAAGTAATTTCTCAAGGAACGACAGGAATTATCCTGGTACATCTCTAGTTTGTCTCATTATGACCCCCGTACCTCACTAAGTGATCATGAAGTACAACGAATCCTCGATCTTCAGAACGTAGCAGATTCGATGCCTAATGTGTTTACTGATATCGCGAAAGTGACAAGATCACACATTCCAACTGCAAATGTGTCCGCAAGGTTAGAAGTCCCTAATAAGGGGCACATCACCAATGTACCGAGTGATGCGATCGCACCCAGTGGAAGCGCGATCGAGGCCGTGGCTCCCAAAAGGAAAAGGGGGAGGCCACCCGGTTCGACAGACACCCGCCCAAGGAAGAAAAGGGCAGGTGAGGCACAAATCAACCCATTAATCATCAATACTGGGAATCTTTCCCACGAGATAATCTCTGACTATAGCTATGTCCACGAATCATTAATGGGGGATGCCCCGGAGATCGATTCGGCATTAGAGAACAAAGAGATCTCGATCAACTATGAAAGTGCGTCTGATTTGATGGAACGATCAACCACTCATATTGATGATGTGTTGGCATACACAGTTGCTCAAGAAATCATAGAGCATGATGATGTCGAACCACGCTCTATTGAATAATGTCAACGAAGAGCTGATTGGCCTAAATGGAAAGAAGCTATCCAGGCAAAGCTTGACTCTCTGACAAAACGCCAGGTATTTGGACCAGTAGTGCTAACTCCGCCAAGTGTAAAGCCTGTTGGACACAAATGGGTTCTTGTCAGAAAGCGTAATGAGAATCACGAAGTCCTAAGGTACAAGGCTTGCTTTGTTGCACAAGGTTTCTCACAACGCCCTGGTATTGATTACGAGGAAACGTACTCCCCCGTAATAGACGTTATTATGTTCCGCTATCTAATTAGTCTGGAAATGCAGCTAATGGACGTGGTCACTGCGTATCTCTATGGGGATCTAGATATGGAGATTTACATGAAAGTGCCTGAAGGCATTTCATTACCAAAATCAAGTAACTCCAGACCACGGAGTGCTTATTCAGTTCGTTTGAAACGCTCACTTTACGGTTTGAAACAATTCGAAAGGATGTGGTACAACCGTCTGAGTGAATACTTGATTGGAAAGGGATACAAGAACGATGAACTGTGTCCTTGTGTCTTTGTAAAGAAAACAAGTTCCGGAATTGCGATCTTCGTAGTATATGTCGACGATATGAATATAATCGGCACTCTTGATGAAATAAGAGAAACCACCGGATACTTGAAAACTGAGTTTGAGATGAAAGATCCTGGGAAGACTCATTTCTGTCTTGGTATTCAGATAGAACATAGAGCCTGTGGAATTCTCATCCACCAGTCTGCTTATGTCCAGAAGATGCTTAGACGCTTTAACATGGACAAAGCACACCCGATTAGCACTCCCATGATCGGTCGTAGATTGGATGCGAAGAAAGATCCATTTCGTCCAAAGGAATATGACGAGTAGCTTTTGGGAGCTGAAATTCCCTACCTAAGTGCAATAGGCGCTCTATTGTACTTAGCTCAATCTACGCGACCAGACATCGCATTCTCATTAAACTTACTAACTCAATTTAGTTCAGCACCGACGCAATGTCATTGGAATGGTATTAAGAATATATTCCCATACCTAAAAGGAACCATTGACTTGGGACTATTCTTTCCCTACAAGCAGGCAAAAGAAGCTGCTTCCGTAAAGGAAAATACTGAAGTAAATGCTAATGCCATAGAACCTACCCCGATGAACGTATTGGTAGGATTTGCTGATGCAGGGTATCTCTCCGACCCACACAAAGGTCGTTCCCAAACTGGCTATGTATTTTCTATTGGGAACACCGCTATATCTTGGAGATCTACAAAATAAACCCTCGTATCTACCTCATCTAATCACGCCGAGATTATCACTTTGCATGAGGCGATATGTGAGTGTGTTTGGTTAAGATCTATCATTACACATATCCGAGGTAACAGTGGACTAAGTAATGTCACTGGAGCACCCACATGCATATATGAAGATAATGCAGCTTGCATCGAATAGATGAAGCTTGGGTATATCAAGGGGGATAACACAAAACACATATCTCCAAAATTCTTTTATAATCAGCAACAACAGGCTCTCCTCAATGTTCAAGTAAAGCAAGTCAAATCTGAGGAGAATGTGGCCGATTTGTTCACCAAATCTCTGCCCAAGGCCGTGTTTGAAAAACATATGAGAAGTATCGTAATGCGGAGAATTTCCGAACTCCCGAAATTGATGTAAAGGTAGAGGGAGAAGGGTGAGTCATAAAGAAACTTACTCACCAACGTTGTACTCTTTTCTTTGACCAAGGTTTATTTTCTCCCATTGGGTTTTGTTACTTGGCAAAGTTTTTAATGAGGCAAACGACACATGCACAAGTTTTCAAAGTATCCTTGATTGATGTACAAGTCAGGGGGAGATGTAGACTTGAGGGGGAGTCCTACATCCACACCGTACGTTATACTCTTTTCCTTCCAAGGATCATTTTTCCCACAAGTTTTTTATCACTTGGAAAGATTTTTAACGAGGTAACAAGATGTACGATTTTAGGGATCGATGGAATGATCACCTTAGTCGCGCTATGATCAAATGTAACGATCATATGAGAGGATAGATTCAAAGGACAAAGTCTAAACTTGATGTGTCTAGATGCTGTACTCTTTTTCCTACGATCAAGATATTTTTTCTACTGGGTTTTTGCTTGATGAGATTTTAACGAGGCAACATGACATGCGCTATTGTGTGCCTAAGTATGTTAGTTTACGAGCTTTTCTAGTTAGGATTTGGCTAAGGCCTATTTGTATGTATTTGTCCCTATTTAAAGAGATCTCATTGATAGAATAATATACAACTTTTGCCCTACATTATTGTCTCAGCTATTTTACCTTCAACAATTCTAAATTTTTCAAGAGTATTCCAAAATATTCAGTTTTCAGAAAAATATGGAAAATTGGAGAAAATATATTCAGAAACAGTCCAATTTTCTAATTTGGAATATGTGGTATTCCATTATTCCAAATTTTTGGAATACTCCAATTCAAATTTGGAAAACAATCTGAGATTGTTTTCCAAATTTTGACTTGGTTTTCTAGAAAAATGGAATATTGGAATACCGTATATTCCAAATTATTCAAACTGAACTATTTCTGAAGGTGGTAATCAAAAGTTTAAGTTTAATATTTGTCAAGCATCATATAGGGGTTCATATTCAAGGGTTAAAGCACATCTGCTGAAAATAAAAAATGATGGCATAAGAACATGTCCAAAGGTAACAGTTGGCCTTCAAACTGAGATGCTAAAGTTAGAAATGTTGGGAATAGTGCCCTAGGACATTCGATGTGCCTAGATTTATAATTGTCACATTTAAATAAAGTTATTTGATATCATTTATTTCTCGTTGATTATTATAATGTGCGCATGTTTTAATATTATAATAATTGAATAATAGTTATTGACGAATAATAAGATTATTCAAATGTCCCTGGTAAAATCGCGTTGAGTAGAGACTCAAGTGATTAATATACTAGTATAAGTTTGATTGATAATCATCGGATGATTATGCGTATGGTACGGATCAATCTTATGGGTATTGGTTGGAGAACTAATACTGGACCGACCCGCATTGAGATCACTGCATGGAAATGTCATAAGTGAATTTCAATATAACAATATGTCAATAAATCCTTGAACCTGAGATTATCATAGAGTCCAACATGATAACTGCTATGCCTTGACGTAATCCAACGTCATCTGAAACATGGTGATCATAAAGGTTAGCGATCGGGATTAGTGGGAGTCATGTAGAGGGCAATGAATAATCAAGATGAGGATTTGTCCCTCTCTTAAGTGAGAGAGATATCTGCTGGGCCCCTCGATAAGTAGGACTGAAGGAAATGCATGGCCATGCTCAAATGAAGAGTCATTTGATTCAATCAGTCTACTTAAGATCGAGAAAGCATTTGAACATAAATAAGTATGACAGACTCCATGACTTAGTTCAAATATGATATCGCGTGACAAAGGGATTTGACACGTTAAAAGGTTTAATGGACTATTAACTTATATTATTTGGATAATCATAATGTCTTGCTAGAGGCCGCTTATGATTTATTATTTAATAAGGTATTAAATAATTGCCAACATAATATAAGCCTTTTGGGTCGCACGTACGACAATTATAGACAAGTAGGAATAAATATCAACTGGGAATAATAAATATAATATTGGATATTATATTTATAAGGAGATTAAATAATAAGTAATATATATAATATTGGATATTATATATATTGTATTATTTAATAAGTTGAGGAGCAACTAAGCAAATACTAGATTATTGAATCTAGGGATTACTTAGTACAAATAAGAGATCCATGACAAGGAGTTGTCATAAGAACTCAATCAAAAAAACGCCTCCCTCTCCAAGAAGAAGAAAAGTCGACCTCTTCCTCATACTGTAGGAGAACGAAGTCGGTCGTCTAACCCTCTTCCCTTAGTTGATCTTGATCAATAGTACAATCCTTCTAGTAAGGAACTTGTGTTGTACAACTTATCAATATTATTCGTAAGGATCTAACAATCCGGCTTGTGGAATTATTCGTGTGTGGATCACCAAAAGAGGAAGGAGATATTCATCTGCTTCTAGTCCGGATCTAGAATTGTTCAATTGGATTAAGGTAATTCGATTAACTCTTTAATTAAACAATTAAATTACTACATGAGATCCTAAATTGGATTTTCTTATTTATTATTCCGCTGCGTTTTTACTCCGATTATTTTGTATTCGATGCATAGAATACCCAACAGTGGTATCGGAGCCAACTTGCATGTAATTTAATTGTTTGTGTAGAACATATTTATGTGTAAATTATGTTCCTGATTATGTTTATAAAATATAGATTTTATAAAATAATTTTTCTGGTTTAATTTGATTAAATCGGATCGTCAAAAATAAATTTTATGGAATTTATTTTTAATTTGCTCCAGGCATTGGAACAAATGCATTCGAGAGGCGGGTCGGGTCAGGTCCGGGTCGGGTCGGGATGGACCCGCGGGCTAATTTTATTAGCAAAAATGTTTTTGCAATTGAAGGGTTTCGAACCCTAGTCATTAGACCGCTTTTCCGCCGACTTACCATGTGCGCTGCGATTTTGTTTTGGAAATAATACACGGAAGGTTTTATTAAAGGCAAATAAATCTGTTTTAAATATTGCAAAAATAATTCCGCAAAAACTGGGATTCGATCCCGCGCCATTCGGCTTTACTTCAGCACCACTTACCATCTCATTTGGATTCTCGTTTTGGTAACTTTTGAGTTCTTTTTATAAGCCCTTTTAATATAAAAGTAAATTTGGCAATAATTGTTGCAACTACAACCGCCGGGTTTCGAACCCGGGCGGACCTGTTCCCAGGGCAGAATGACAACCATCTCGGCCAAGTCCAGATTTGTTCACTTTTGACACAGTTTTAATTTATTGTCTGATTGTCAGACAAATTGATTATTTAGTATATTACATGCTTTATTAATTATTTGATAATTATTTATGGTATGTGTGTGGTGTATGGCATGACCATAAATTGACCAATGTGATTGGATAATTTAATTTCTTATGGGTTGGTTTTACGGCCTGCGTGTCGTTTAATTATAATTGGTTTTACGGCCTGCGAGTCGTCTATTTAAATTATTTATTATTTTACGGCCTGCGTGTCGTTTGCACTTCTTGTAATTTAATTTATTAGTGTAGTATTAAATTTCATTAATGTAATGAAGACAATAAGGACGAGAAAGACGGACTCGAGGAGCAAATTGATCGCGTATGACGTTCCAAGGAGTTGGGAAGATCAATTAAGACCATATTTAACCCTTTAGATGACCTTTGTGATTTTCATGTTGGCTCATGAAAATCACGTTAGGATTATGGTCATGCTATACACGGTCATATGCTTTATTATCATGTGATGCGATATATGTTTAAATTTATGCATGTATGTGATGCTATGCATGTTTAGATGTATGTTAGCAAATATAGACATTAACATAGGATAAAAATCCCTCGTTAAAATTTTAATGCCGTTCATTTGAAAAACACCTATCAAGACTTCGACCATCATGAGTGGGTCATGCCAAAGCTGGGCACTCGGATTATCTTAGTAAGGTAGGATAGGTAATGGTGATACTTATACGTTTAATGAATTTGGAAATCAAAATAGTTTTGAACCTTAAGGCATAAGATGAGATTATAAAATGCTTGGGCATACGATGCCAAATCCCATGATATAATCTAAGAGTTACATATGATGTAATCGATAAAGAGTTATCCACCTAAAGTAACTCAATTCTAGGCGTCATGCCAAAACTGAGTTTAGGATTGTGCGAAATGGGATCTTAGCCCACTAAAATTACAAATGTTGTAAATTAAGGGTACTTTGTTTTAGTGGGAGTATTTTTCGAGAAATAAAATAATGTGACTAAATATTTTGCATATTGAATTTTTTAGAATGACATTAAACATCACATCCACCATTTCACTGCGATCCATCCTTGAGAAGGACAAGCTGAAAGAAAATGGCAGCAACTATCTGGATTGGATTCGGAGCCTGATAATAGTTCTCAAGCAAGAAAGAAAGCTGTATGTTCTTGAGGAAGAAATTCCCGATGAGCCAGCTGACAATGCAAACAAAAACAAAAGACAAATGGAAGAAACATTGTGATGATTCCATTGATGTCGGTTGTCTTATGTTGGCCACCATTTGTCCAGAACTTCAGAAGTATCTGGAGGAAATGGAGGCTTATGAGATAAATGCTCACCTCAAGGAAACTTTCTCGAAGCATGCTAGGCAAGAGAGGTATGAGACCTTTCAAGCCTTGTATGCTTGCAATATGGTTGAGGGGACATCTGTCAGCGCTCACGTGCTAAAGATGAAAGGATATATTGATCATCTTGAAAGGCTTGGTTTTCCACTTTCTAAGGAGCACTACAAGGATGTGATCCTAAACTCATTGCCCGAAAGTTTCGGTCAGTTCATTATGAACTATAATATGAATGAGATGGAGAAGTCCATTGCTGAGCTGCATGTGATGCTTAAAACGGCTGAGCAGAATATTAAGAAGAAACCAAGCCATGTGTTGATGGTCAGCAAAGGGAAATCTTTTAAGAACAAAGGCAAGGGCAAGGGTAAGGCAAAAGTTGCCAAATCTAAAGACCCTACTAGGCCGGGTTTCAAGGCTAAAGCTCCCAAAGATGGAAATTGCCATCATTGCAATAAACCAGGACACTGGAAAAGAAATTGCAAGATTTACTTGGAAGAGCTAAAGTGTACCAAGGGCAGTGAGACTGCCACAGGTATATTTGTTATAGAAGTTAACTTATCTACCTCTAACTCCTGGGTATTAGATACTGGATGTGGATCTCACATTTGTACAAATGTGCAGGGGTTGAGAAGCAGTAGAGAACTGAAGAAAGGGGAAGTAGATCTAAGAGTCGGCAATGGAGCAAGAGTTGCTGCACTAGCCGTAGGAACTTATGATCTAGTTTTGCCCAATGGGCTTTTGTTAGTTTTGAACAATTGCTATTATGTTCCTGCTATAAATAGGAATATTATTTCAGTTTCTACATTAGATTGTGAAGGTCACAGTTTTCTTATTAAGAATAAGATCATTCGTATTTTCTTTGATGGCTTGCTTTATGGTACTGCAAAGTTATATACTGGACTTTACAATATTGATCTAGATGAGTCCGACACTTTGGAAGTCTATAACATTGCATCCAAGAAACCTAAGCTCAATGATTCTAATCCGACTTACTTATGGCATTGTCGACTTGGTCACATAAACGAGAAACGCATTTCTAAACTCCATAATGATGGACTTTTAGACTCATTTGACTATGAATCATATGGGACATGCGAATCTTGTTTATTCGGCAAGATGACGAAGAATCCTTTTACCGGTCATGGAGAAAGGGCTAGTGATCTATTAGGCTAATACATACTGATGTATGCGGACCTCTTAGCACTCATACCAGAGGCGGATACCAATACTTCATTACATTCACCGATGATTTTAGCCGATATGGATATGTTTATCTTATGAAGTATAAACATGAATCTTTTGAAATGTTCAAAATATTCCAGAATGAAGTACAGAATCAACTTGGCAAGACAATTAAAGCCCTTCGATCAGATCGAGGTGGGGAATACTTGAGCCAAGAATTCGATGATCATCTTAGGAGTTGTGGAATTGTTTCGCAACTTACTCCTCCCGGCACACCTCAGCATAACGGAGTGTCCGAGAGGAGGAATCGAACTTTATTAGATATGGTTCGATCCATGATGAGTCGAATAGAGCTTCCATTATCATTTTGGGGCCACGCCTTAGAAACAGCAGCATTCACCCTTAACCGTGTTCCATCTAAAGCAGTTGAAAAGACACCATTTGAGAAATGGACTGGTAAAAGACCAAACTTGTCTTTTCTAAAGATCTGGGGTTGCGAAGCATTCGTAAGGCGCCAAGTGTTTGACAAACTGGCGGCCAGATCTGAAAGATGTTATTTGTGGGATATCCTAAGGAAACTAAAGGATATTACTTTTATAAGCCCGCAGAGAACAAAATGTTTGTTGCTCGAAATGCTGTATTCTTAGAAAGGGAATTTATTTCCAAAAGAGACAGTGGGAGAAGAGTAATTCTTGAGGAAACTCGAGAACCACAAGAAGACATCGCTTCACCGATGGAAATCGAACAAGCTCAATAATCAGTTGAAGAGCCCGTTCAAAGTACACAAGTCCCACGCAGATCTGATAGGATGCGACATGAACCTGAGAGATATGGTTATCTCGTAATAGAGGATGATGATGCATCGCTCATAGATGAGGAGCCTAGTACCTATCTGTAAGCCTGGGACCAGAGTCCGAGGAATGGCTAGAAGCCATGAAGTCTGAGATGCAATCCATGTATGACAATCAAGTTTGGAACTTGATAGATCCACCTGAGGGTGTTAAAACCATTGGGTGCAAATGGGTCTATAAAAAGAAGAAAGACATGGATGATAATCATAAGCCTATAAAGCTAGACTAGTGGCAAAAGGTTATAGATGATTCATGGTGTTGACTATGATGAGACCTTTTCGCGGTAGTCATGCTTAAATCAATTAGAATTTTATTTGCCATTGCCGCATACTATGATTATGAAATATGGCAAATGGATGTCAAAACAAAGATTCCTTGATGGAAACTTACTCGAGGATGTGTACATGACACACTCAAGGTTTTGTTCATCCAAAATTCTAAAAAGTTTGCAAGCTTCAAAGATCCATTTATGGGTTGAAGCAGCTTCGAGTGGAATCTTCGTTTTGATGAAACTGTCAAAGAGTTTGGGTTCATTCAAAATGAAGATGAACCTTGTGTGTACAAGAAGGTTAGTGGGAGAATAGTTGTTTTCTTAGTCTTATATGTAGATGACATATTACTCATTGGAAATGACATTCCCACCCTGCAGACAATCAAGACTTGGTTGGGAAGTTGTTTCTCAATGAAAGACTTAGGAGAAGCTACTTACATTGTTGGGATAAAGATCTATAGAGATAGATCAAAGAGATTGATTGGTCTGAGTCAAAGTACATACATTAATAAAATATTGAAGAGGTTCAATATGCAAGACTCCAAGGGAGGACTCTTGCCAATGTCACATGGCATTCATCTGAGTGAGACTCAGAGTCCTAAGACTCCTGATGAGCGAGACCGTATGAGCAAGATACCATACGCTTCGGCTATTTGATCGATCATGTATGCCATGATTTGTACTCGACCAGATGTATCGTTTGCTCTTACTATGACAAGTCGATACCAATCAAATCCAGGTGAAAGTCACTGGACAGCAGTGAAAACCATCCTAAAGTACTTGAGAAGAACTAAGGATGATTTCCTAGTTTATGGAGGGGTGGGAAACGAGCTGGCTGTAAGAGGTTACGCCGATGCAAGTTTCGAAACCGACAGAGACGATTTCAAATCGCAAACTGGTTATGTGTTTGTATTGAATGGAGGTGCTGTGAGTTGGAAGAGTTCCAAGCAAAGCACGATTGGTGATTCTGTTACAGAAGCTGAGTACCTGGCAGCATCGGATGCAGCTAAGGAATCCGTATGGATCAAGAAGTTCGTTACCGAACTAGGAGTGGTGCCAACCATCCAGGGTCCCATAAGCCTTTATTGTGACAATAATGGTACTATTGCACAAGCTAAAGAGCCTAGGTCCCATCATAATTCCAAACATATACTCAGAAAATATCACCTAGTCAGATAGATCGTCAGACGAGGAGATATTACAATATGCAAAGTAGCAACGGAAGAGAATGTTGCAGATCCACTTACCAAGCCTCTCTCACAAGGAAAGCATGTTGAGCATGCTAGATCGATAGGACTAAAAGTCATGAATGAATGGTCCTAGTGCAAGTGGGAGATTGTCGGGAATAGTGCCCTAGGACATTCGATGTGCTTAGATTTGTAATTGTCACATTTAAATAAAGTTATTTGATATCATTTATTTCTCGTTGATTATTATAATGTGCGCATGTTTTAATATTATAATAATCGAATAATAGTTATTCAGGAATAATAAGATTATTCAAATGTCCCTGGTAAAATCGCGTTGAGTAGAGACTCAAGTGATTAATATACTAGTATAAGTTTGATTGATAATCATCGGATGATTATGCGTATGGTACGGATCAATCTTATGGGTATTGGTTGGAGAACTAATCTGATCGACCCGCATTGAGATCACCGCATGGAAATGTCATAAGTGAATCTCAATATAACATATGTTAATAAATCCTTGAACACGAGATTATCATAGAGTCCAACATGATAAGCGCTATGCCTTGACGTAATCCAACGTCATCGAAACATGGTGATCATAAAGGTTAGCGATCGGGATTAGTGGGAGTCATGTAGAGGGCAATGAATAATCAAGATGGGGATTTGTCCCTCTCTTAAGTGAGAGAGATATCTGCTGGGCCCCTCGATAAGTAGGACTGAAGGAAATGCATGGCCATGCTCAAATGAAGAGTCATTTTATTCAATCAGTCTACTTAAGATCGAGAAAGCATTTGAACATAAATAAGTATGACAGACTCCATGACTTAGTTCAAATATGATATCGCGTGACAAAGGGATTTGACACGTTAAAAGGTTTAATGGACTATTAACTTATATTATTTGGGTAATCATAATGTCTTGCTAGAGGCCGCTTATGATTTATTATTTAATAAAGTATTAAATAATTGCCAACATAATATAAGCCTTTTGGGTCGCACGTACGACAATTATAGACAAGTAGGAATAAATATCAACTGGGAATAATAAATATTATATTGGATATTATATTTATAAGGAGATTAAATAATAAGTAATATATATAATATTGGATATTATATATATTGTATTATTTAATAAGTTGAGGGGCAACTAAGCAAATACTAGATTATTGAATCTAGGGATTACTTAGTACAAATAAGAGATCCATGACAAGGAGTTGTCATAAGAACTCAATCAAAAAAACGCCTCCCTCTCCAAGAAGAAGAAAAGTCGACCTCTTCCTCATACTGTAGGAGAACGAAGTCGGTCGTCTAACCCTCTTCCCTTAGTTGATCTTGATCAATAGTACAATCCTTCTAGTAAGGAACTTGTGTTGTACTATTTATCAATCTTATTCGTAAGGATCTAGCAATCCGGCTTGTGGAATTGTTCGTGTGTGGATCACCAAAAGAGGAAGGAGATATTCATCTGCTTCTAGTCCGGATCTAGAATTGTTCAATTGGATTAAGGTAATTTGATTAACTCTTTAATTAAACAATTAAATTACTACATGATATCCTAAATTGGATTTTCTTATTTATTATTCCGCTGCGTTTTTACTCCGATTATTTTGTATTCGATGCATAGAAAACCCAACAAGAAAATGATGCCCAAATAAGAAAAAATGGTCAAGCAAAAAGTGTTCCTTTTGCTATCTCTATTTCTACACAATCTTCTTCATACCCGGTGTCAATGGATTCAATTGGTCAGTCCTCTTTCAAGCAGAAAGGTTACGAACCAACAAAAAAAGAAAGTGTGGTGATACTGCATTAGAGAAAGCTTTTAATTTGCAGGCTAGAGAGCAGTTAGATTGTGAGATTGCTAGAATATTTTGTTCCGTGGGTCTTCCTTTTAACCTTGCAAAGAATCCTCATTTCATCAATGCTTTCACTTTTGTTGCCAACAATAAAATTGCTGGTTATACTCCCCATGAATATGATGCTCTAAGAACAAAATTGTTGGAGAAAGAGAGAAGTAATATTGATAGTTTACTTGAAAGCAGTAAAAGTACATGGAAATAAAAAGGAGTCACTATTGTTTCCGATGGTTGGATTGATCCATAAAGAAGACCGCTTATTAATTTCATGGCAATTAATGAAGGCGGCCCTATGTTTCTTCGTGCTATCAATTGCCAAGGGTATGTTAATTCATGGTAATGGAGCACCTCACCTTAAATGAATTTGCACTAAATTGCTTGGTCAAGTTTCTTCTTCTTGTTGTTGCGAGAGAAACTGGAGCACTTATGGA
Organism: Orobanche coerulescens; assembly: GCA_033398695.1. Classification (NCBI taxonomy): domain Eukaryota; kingdom Viridiplantae; phylum Streptophyta; class Magnoliopsida; order Lamiales; family Orobanchaceae; genus Orobanche; species Orobanche coerulescens. The sequence continues at coordinate 86,276,791 of CM065809.1, forward strand.
TTCATTCACTCGACCAAGAGGAACCAAATAATTCCACAACGTGCAGATAGTTTAGTGTTTGTACGCAACAAGATTCGCCTCTTGTCGAGAAAAACTCCACAATATATGAAAAGTGACTCCAAGATGTGGGATGTTGCTGGAGATGCATATGATGATTTAGATGATGTTGGTTTGCTTGGGATTGCAATGAGCCAGAGTTGGAGTCAACTTTGGTTGTAGATGAAGCTAATGAAGGCCCAAGCAGTGGGTGTGATTCTCCATTAATCTTAAATGATTAGATTACTTTATAATTGAATTGTGATTTTAAATCATATCTAGTATTTTGCATATTTGCGGTTTAACTATCTTATGCACACTTTTTATGTATTGACAACGACTTTGTGATATTGATGATCATTTACATATCTTATTGGTATGTTTCTCTTGTTTTGATTTTATATTCATTTAGGTGTTAAAATTATTTGCATACAGGTATGAAGATACGTATTTTAAAAATATAAAAATATTTATATCTATAAGGATAATATAAAATAATTAAAAAAATTACAGTCGTACCCCCGCCGTATCTTACCCAATTATTTTTGAAAACCTGTGTCCCCGCAACTGTATTGTCGTACCCGTGTTTATGAAACCTAGGCAGCAACCGTCTTGGCCTCAGCAATCCTGAGCTTATCAAGTATTCAGCTCCGATACCACTTGTTGGTCAATAAGGATACAATTAACAGCTTAGAATATAGATGCATAGTAAGCTGTACAATTTTCGAAGTTAGTTTGCGTAACGGAAGTTTATTGTGAGTTGCTGTAAATACAGCAACTAGGTATTCTCCTTTTTGCTTGATGCGTACAGGGTTTTAACAGTGTATACTAGATAAATCACAATAGAATGAAAACAGTAAAGACAGAAGGTAAATGACACACAATTTAAAGTGGTTCGAGATAAACCCCTCTACGTCCACTGGTCCTCCACACAGGAGTAAAAAGTTTATTAAAATCACTACATACACAACTACGTGACTTTAACTAAACCTGTCTTTGTATCGATCACACAGATTGATACAGGAACTGTATCTTTGGGCCGTTCACACAGATTGGCTTGAGCTCTTTTTCGAATCGCTTCTTCTCACACAGATTGAAGTTTTGTCTTCAATGCTATTCTTACATAGGTAGGAATACGCAAGGATCCTTAATCCACACAGGGCTAATGATAATCTCAACGGTAAGGTAAAACAAATCTCAAACAGCAGCTTTATCTTGGATAATCAATCGCTGTATGATGTGCTGTTTGTGTTGAGGACTTTTATACTTCTTTGCTTGGATACTATTGTATGCTCATGAAATATACTTCTTTGTCATCGCTAGAATGTCAGAGTAGTCTGTAAGAGCTTTCGCAATAATGAATAACTTATGTTTTTTTGTGTGTGTAAGTCCTCTGGCTTGGGGTATTATAATCTTGGAAATGTATCCATTATAAATGAAGCCGTTGCTGGTTGGTGAGATATTGACGTATGTCTCTTGATTGGCGGCTGCTGAATGTTTGAATTAAAGCAGATCACATTTAATGCTTCAGACATCCTTCCTGTCTTTGCATTAAATGCTCTTTAGAGCGTTCAGTTATCTCTATCCAGCTGCATTAAATGCTATCCTATCAGCAATAAATGCTGCTTTAACTGTTAATACTTTATGAATAAAAAATGTTTATCTCATAACGGTTTAAAACCTTTTTATATTTAGTCCTGTTGGATGTATTTTACTTTTCCTAAGTAAAACATCTTCAGCATGTATGCGGTATCCAACATATTACGTCTCTTTGCTGTATGAAGAAGGCTCTGGAGGATGGACTGTCGAAGATCTATTTGCTGTATGTTGGGGCTGTAGGAAGAGTTTTAACAACTTTCATACTTGACAGTATTCTGACTTCTTTGAGACTACTTGCTGTATGTTGGCAATTAGCAAAACAGGAATGTTTATCCCAACAATTTCCCCCTTTTGATAATGCCAAAACTCTCATTCTAGATGTCTTCATTTAGATCTAGAGAGGCTATCTTTGAGTCTTCTGTCCGATTGATCTGATCTCCAATACTTAGTCTATAAATATGAACTGCTCGCAGACAAGTTAACAGGAATGAAAAATCCTACATGACTGTGTATTACAACTGAACTTGTGATTAGCGCGTAGGCACAATCTTACAGTGTGGTCTAGGTTGAATACAACTTAACCTATGAATTGTTCACAGACAAGTTCTTATAGCTTTAAGATTTAACATGTTTACACTTGTTCAAATATTGCAAAAGCTTTGTAAACAAACAGTAAAATAGTAAGCTTAGATTACGAGTTGTAATCTTTCAAGAAAAATAAATTTTATTGATAATCAGGGAAAAATTACAAGTCTTGAAAGACCAATGCAAAACAAATAATACATACTGTATTGGTAAGCTACTTTGGAAAAACAATACAGCGAAAAAGACAAGCTAACTCATGTACTGAATGTCTCCAAGGTCTTCTGTCAAGATCATTTATGGTCCCTTTCCACCAATTGACTCGTGAGTCAATGCCTCGATCTCGATAAATGCTTCTTCCTTCCGGGGATTTATGAAAGTCAAGTATCCAGTCTTCAGGGTGGGTGATCTGTTCACCTTTCTGATGCCTGGATTTCACCAGTATTTGCAAAGGGAGCTTTCTTCCCACTAACAACCTCGAGATCTCCTTTACGTCACCCTACAACATCTTGAATTTGTTGAACAGGACAGACTCCATGATGAGCATACAGAAGTATCTCATCAATTCGTTATTCTTCCAGTTCTTCAGATCATCGGCTGAAGGCTGTCGGTCAGTGGGCAGCATGATATCGGACGGCTTTCACACATTGTTCTTTCAAGGAAAGTTGGGATCCTATAACTCAGGCCTAGAACCAGATATCCTGTATCCTCTTGAAGCTTGACTAGACCCAGGTGAGACCAGTCTACCAATAGCAGCAGCAACACTATCTTCCAGCGCTGCATCAATTTCTCTCTCTCTCTCTCTCTCTCTCTCTCTCTCTCTCTCTCTCTCTCCAATATCCATCACTAGGCAGCATCTCTGGCTTCTTCCCTCTTTTTGGCATCATCAATGTCCGATACCTTGGTATGAATCTCCTCTAGGAGCTTCATAGTCTCATCTTGTTTGTTCATCAGAGTATTGATTTCCTTAACCAAAGTACCGAGCACTAGAGACATATCGTCTATTTTATGATCATGGTCTGTCAGCCTGGTACTGGTATAGTGAAGGGCATCAACCGTCTTGGCCTTGGCAATCCCGAGCTTTTCTTGTTCTTGCCGAAGGATTTTCTTCTGATGCTGCTTGACATGATTAAGCGCTTGCCACAGCGTGTTAGGCATTAGGCGGAACGCTTCCTCAACGTCGTTGATTGTATACTTCAGTTTGGGGAGCTCATCCTGGGCAGTTTCTGTTATCCAATCGAGTTCTTTCCCGACGTCATACAGTGCCTTCATGCCACCTTGTACAAACACTGTCTGTTGGCCGATGGCATGGAGTTGCTCGATGGGGGCTTCGGTGCACGGGGAGACAGGGTGCGCGATCTTGGAATATTCTGGTTCTTCAAGTTGACGAAGAACCACATGGTGACGAGGACATCGTGGTCTGTCATCCAGTAGGAAACCATCACCGGAATCTGACTTGGAGCTCACAGAGATAGAAGATGCAGGAGAATCTTGAGCGGGCTTTCCGGTAGGGATGGCAAAAAAACTATGGGTCCGGGTACCCGCGGGTTTTTCCCCGAATGGGTCCAATTCGGGTAACAAAATTCGGGTAGGGATCCGGGTCTGGGGCGGGTAGAGAAAAATAAATTCGGGTCCGGGGTATGGGGTGCCCACCCCGAACCCGCCCCGATATATATACATATATATATATATAATATTAATACTTAATAAATTAAATATATATTAGTAATTAAATTAGTAATATATTATATATATATTAAATTAGTAATAAATTAAAATTAGTAATATATTATATTTAATATATATAATATTAATTTGAGAAAAAATATATTAATCCGTGGGTGCCCGCTGGGTACCTAGAACCGAACGGGGCGGGTCTGGGGCGGACCCGAAAAAATTTGGCGGGTTTGGGGCGGGTTTGGGGCCAGTTTTTAACCGCGGGGATCTGGGTAGGCAATACCCGGACCTTCCCCGCCCCATTGCCATCCCTACTCTCCGGCAGCAGGTGGTTCGGGAGTGGGAGTTTCAGAAGCAGGAGCTTCAAAAGATTGTGCAGCATGATCAGTCCCGGGATAGGAGGGACTGATTCCTCCTGTTCGGTTTGTTCGTCTGTAGTCAGAAGTACAGGAGGGACTGAATTCTCCTGCTGACTCTCAGCTTCCGCTTGATCCGGAAGAGGGATTGATTCCTCTTGGCGGATGGCGCAGATGGCATCTTCTTATTACGGGACAAGCTGGGCTTCATGTTCAGGTGCTACATGCCCTTCAGCGTGTTAGGAATACTTTTTAGATTTTGATGATGTCATTAATGTAATTCAAATGTTTATTACTTGGCAAAAATGCAAGGAAGAACCAAATGAGTATCTTCCATAGGCCAAATTGTGTTAAGTTAAATACTTGGCAAAATGTAAAGAAGAACCAAATGAGTATCTTCTATAGGCCAAATAAGTTAGGCTCAAATCGGCTAAGTACAAAGGTACAGCTAAGTACATCAGAGAAGTACAGCCGAGTCAATTCAGAGAAGTTCTGGTCAACAAAAATTCATCAGAGATGTTTGACCAGAATGCAGTCAAGTGACTTCAGACAAGTCATCTGATCAGGCGAGTCCCAAACAGCCACCAACAGAGAAGTCCAAACTGCAGTGAAGATGACTGTACATCAGCCAACTTGATCAGCCAAGTACTCCAAGTCCACGTCAGCATGCGTTGAAAAGTCAAATATTATGGAAAGTCACATGCAAACGTGAAGAGACAAATTGGAGAGATTTCCGCAAGGATATGAATTGAATAATTCATCCAGGCCTACCACTGAAGACTTTAATATTATTATATTCAAAAGATTCGGCGCTTCACATGCAAAGGCTTCACAATGGTCTAAATATGGATTAAAATATGGGAATCCAGCCTTGCAGCGTTCAGAAAAATAAACAAAGAAGTCTATTTCTCCAACGGACGGATTTATTACAGGATTTGCAACGGCTATGAAGAATGCTCAAGGATCAACACCTATATATATCCGAAGATTTGAAGATGAGCAGTACGGTGTGAACAAAATCTCAAGCGATCAAAGCATTCAAAGCAATCAAAAAGCGAACTATAGCATCGTGAAAAGAGCAGTACTCAAAGTTCATATTTGAAGAAGCTCTTAGTTGGAGAAGACAAAAACTCGTGTCTTTAATCCCGAGTTCGGGGTACTTCACTGGTTGAAGTTCAAGACTGTAAAGGCATCCAAGGATCGCGGATCAAGAGGTGCAAGGCAGTCAAAGAGGTTGCAGCGACAAGGATTTCCACTGGTTGGAAGTTGTTGTAATTGGTTGAATCACTGTAATCTTTATCACTGGTTGACAATTATAGTGAATTCATCTCCAACTGGTTTGGAGAAAAGTGGATTAGTAGAGGATTACCCCACCTCTGAGACCACTATATCTGCCTGCGTATTTTATTGTTTTATAGCATCATACTTTAACTGCTGCATTCATTGTTAAGTGTTTCATTGGTTGTTTTGTATTCGTCATCAGCTAACTTCCGCACGTATTGAGTACAAACGACTCTAAGTCATTTGCATATCTATCAGCTGAGAAACTTACTCTTCGTGAAAAAGAGTTTAAGAGTTTCAATAAGTCTATTCACCCCCCCTCTAGACTTATTCCTGGACGACTTGTGACCTACAAGTGGTATCGGAGAGGTTGGTTCATTTATCTCACGAACCAGATCCATATATCGAGGATATATATATTTAACTCTCATTATAAAATGGAACACATGCATTCTAGATTACCTATGTTTTCAGTTGACGAGTATGATCTTTGGAAGATAAGGATGCAGGCACACTTATCTTCAATCCATGATGACATGTGGTGCATCATAGAGGACGGTCCATTCATCTTCGAGAAGGACAACACTCCCGAGGAAATTGCAGCAGGGAAGCTAGAGAAGATCCCCAAGAAGAGGACAGAGCTGACCCCAGAAGAAAGAAAGCTGGCCAACCTAGACAACCGTGCCAGAGACGTGCTATATCAAACTCTTGACAAATCAACAATGGTCAAGATAAAAAACTGCAAAAACGCCAAGGAAATCTGGGACACATTAGCCTTCATGTGTGAGGGAACAGAGCTGATCAAAGAGAACAAGTTGTCAATTGCTACTAAAAAATTTGACAACTTCAAAATGAAGAATGGCGAATCAATAGACCAAGTGGATAGAAGGTTCACTGAGATCATCAATGAGATCAACTCCCTTGGTAAATCTTATGGCAACAGGAAAATGGCGCTGAAGGTCCTAAGATCTCTCAATCCTGAATGGAGCATGAAGGCAGTGGCCATGAGAGAATTCAAGGATCTTAATAAAATAAAGATTCAAGAGCTATTTTCCGACCTGAAGGCTTATGAGTTCGAGCTTCCAAGTTCATCATCAACCGAGCCTGCAGAGGGGAATAGCCTTTGCATCCGAGTCCTCTGCCAAGAGCTTATCTGATGTAAAGCCTCCAAATCCATTAGATTTTGAGGAAAAATGGCGTTCATAATGCAGAGGTTCAGCAACTTCCGGAAGAACTACTCCAAATACAAGAAGAATTATAAGGAGAATCCTTAAGAAACCAAAAGCCTAAGCCGGGAAGGAGGAGTGTTACAACTGCCATAAGACAGGACACATTCAAATCGACTGTCCTGATCTTAAGAAGGATGAGAGCAAGAAGGAGGTGAGCAGAAAAGAAGACCGAAGGAAGGCCCTCATCGGAGAAGATCAAGAGCGTGTAGAGTCAAGCAGCGGATTCTTCTCTGATGATGATGAAGAGTATGATTGCCTGATGGCCAACCTAGCTGATGAAGAGGTAACATCAAAACCCTCTGTTTCAAATAATAGTTCAGCCATGTCACAAGATATGGACTTGCACGAATCTGTAAATCAGCTACTTAAGGATTTTGAGACACTAAAATCTGCACACCTATCTGTATCAGCCGAGAAGACTCAGCTGCAAGATGAGAATAGGAAGCTGAAAAATGATTTTGAAAAACTCAGCCTAGAATTAAATAAAGTCAAATATGATCTTGAAAACCAGGCTGCAGTTAACTTGAAAAACCAGGCTGATGTCACTACAGCTAAGATAAAATGATTAACTATTTTAAATAGTGAAAAATCAGCTGCACTTGCTCATGTCAAAGCCGAATTTACTAAAATGACTCAGGTAAGTAAGACTCAAGTGCAAGAAATAACCTCCCTGAAAGCGTCTCTAACCCTGGACGAACTATGTACTAATAAAAGGCCACTATATTCCAGATCAGGCCTTGGATATGATCCTCACACTCCCTCTAGTTCTAAAACCACTTTCATCAAGGGAGAAACAATTGTCTCGTCTGCTGAGCCTATATACAAACTGGTATTTAAAAATAGGCAACAGCCAAGTCACAAGTCTAGGCTGCAACCAGGGTTCACAAGGCAGCCACCTAGACAAGCGACTAGGCAATGGCCAAGGCAGAAGCAGCAGCCCAGACAACATGCCCATTATTATCAAAAACTCCCCAAAAATAGATTTTAAAATGGGAGGGGAAAGTGGAAACCTCAAGGTTATCCTAATTTTCAAAATGAACAAGTGTGGAGACCTCAAAGATTTAATAAATGGTCTCAGCCAAGATTTATAAATGGCCCACACTATTAATATTATGAGGCATATCTGGTATACAATCCTAACAGAGGATATAGACCCAGACCTTACACACCTTATAGGTATAATAACAACAATTTTCACAATCCAAGGAGAAATCAATTCTCCAGGAAACCATCTAACCCTAGAGGACCCACACATATTTGGGTACCTAAATCTCTGCTTGTATGATTGCAGAAAAGGTGGAAGGACTACTACCACATCTCCACGAACTCAAACTTTGGAGGTGAAGAATGGTTTGTAGATTCCGAATGCTCGAGACACATTAACGGGAACAAGAAGATGCTGACAAAATATACCAAAGAAAGAGGTCCAGACGTAATCTTTGGAGATAGTTCTAGAGGACAAATAAAGGGCTTTAGAGAGCTGCACCGAGGAAATATTGTCATATCCAAAGTTCACTATGTCAAAGGGCTCAAGTATAATCTCCTGAGCATAAGCCAGTTCTGTGATGAGATGAATCTAGTAGTCTTCACCATTTGGAATTGTATGGTGATTGATATCTTATCTGGAGAGGTGAAGCTCCAATGATTCAGAAGGAGAGATGTCTACATGATAGATTGGAACATAGGAACTCCCAATACCTGCTTTCTATCTAAGACAATAGCTGAGAATGGATGGCTGTGGCACAAAAGATTATGTCATCTGAACTTCAAAGCCATCAACAAGATTAGTTCTCAGAAGCTGGTAACAGGACTTCCAGAGGAAGCATTCAAGAAGGAAGCTCTCTGTGATGCGTGTCAGAAAGGGAAGCAGACCAGAGCATCATTCAAGCCAGTCCATCCTACAACCCTCACAACGAGGATCTTAGATCTACTTTACATGGATCTTTTTGGCCCTATCAAGCCAAGGACTCTAAGTTTCAGAAAGCATGCCCTTGTAGTAGTGGATGACTATTCGAGGTACACATGGATTATCTTCCTGTACAAGAAAAGTGAAACCTTGACCAAGCTACCTGAGCTACTGAGAAAGATTCATAATGAGAAATCCCTCTCAATCATCAAGATCAGCTCAGATAGAGGAGGCGAATTTCTCAACAAGACGATCACTGATTACAGCGATCAGAATGGAATCCAGCATGAGCTCTCTGCAGCCAGGACCCCCCAGCACAATGGTGTTGCCGAAAGAAGAAACAGAACCCTAAAAGAAGCAGCCAGGACCATGATTGCAGAAGCAGACCTGCCCAAGAGGTTCTGGGCTGAAGCTGTCAACACCGCTTGCCATACTTAGAACAGGAGCATGATAGTAGGGAGACATGGCAAAACTCCCTATGATGTTTGGAATAACAGAACACCTACTGTTGCTTACTTTCATATCTTTGGTTGTAAGTGTTTCATCCACAACAACGGTAAAACACAACTAAATGCCTTTGATGCTAAAACTGATGATGGTCTCTTTATGAGATACTCACAAAGAAGCAGGGCATATAGAGTCTTTAACAAAAGAAACTTAATTGTGGAGGAAACACCCCATGTTGTATTTGATGAATATACTGTTGAGTACAGGAAGCAAGTAGAGCTAATTGAGAATAAGCTCAAATACGCATCCCTTGAAGAAGTCATTATATATGACACTGGAATGGTGGACTCATCTGCAGATCAGCCTGAAGACCCATCTATAGCTGTTGAAGACCCAACTGCAGATCAGACAGGAACACCAAACCTACCTGATCCAGTTGCTGCTGATGAATACCCTGTTGGAATTCCGAAAATAAAACGAAATACGCAGCGGAAATAAATACGAATCCCAAACAGGATCGATCAAGTAATGTATATACGAAAATATAAATACGAAGATAAAGATCATACCCTTGAAGCCTTTGCAATAAATCTTCGTAAAAATGATGATGATCACGAACCCCGTCCCGAACACAAAATCCGTTCGTTCCAAGCATCGAAAGGTACGAAGCCTCTACTTCACACGCGTCAGAAGTTGCCCGGAAAAATTCGATAGCAATCTGTTCTCCAAGAACACGGCTAGGAATTACTATAGGAATTTATATCTCTCCTTTTCTTGATTTTGTATCACCTCAAAGATGAACAAAAATTGAAGATGAAAAATTCTCTCACCCTCTATAATTCCTCACGGAAGTGGGCTGAAGCAATATGAAGAGACTTTCTCTAGGCAGCTACCACTCTTGGTTACACATGTGAAGTGATGTCTATATATTCTTTTATTCACACACCAAAATGATTAAGATGATAATATAAAAATAAAGAGATCCCACATCTTAATAATAAGGCATCATGTGAAAAAGAATCATATTCCATCAACAAAATAATCACCATGTGAAGATGAGAGGGAGGTGGCGGCCCATTAGGAAATTTCCTAGAAACGAGCCGAGTCACTCGGCTTATATACCGGACGTTCGTCAAACGACTCCGTTAAATACACTCCGTTTAATCACCAATGTATTTATATTATTTAATTAATCTAATTAATTAATTATATCAAATACAAATATATTTCTCCGAGAAATATAATTTATAAATTAAATTAATTACCCGATAACTTAATTTTAATTCATAAGACCGCTATTTGATTTATCCAATAAATCATAATTAGATATCCAATATCTAATATTAATAGAGAGATAATAAATTCACATTTATCCGTCAACGCTCCTAATGCGCGACTCCGTAGGTCCGTCTCAGCCGACATTGGGAGGAACCAATGAGTGCGGCAAAGATCAACTAGCGGGCCGCACTGTAAACCCCGACTGAGAACGAATGAAGGGATCATTCCAGAACCATTTTGTCGTGAATACTATATACGTATAGACCCTTCATCAGATGTCCCGGTCAAGTATTCGGGTCACGGTAAAGTCAAACCCTACTGTTGACTAAACTCTATACATGTGTTAATGCAAATCAAGACCGACTGATTAATTGTGTATCTAATACGACTATATCAGAATGCTTTGGACAAAGACTTATGTTCTTATTTGCCATTAATCGTATAGGACATTCGCCTGCTCACTAACAGGAGATAGAATCCATTCTTGGCATACAGTAAAGACTGCTACCTGCCCGTATAGTCCGCACTTCGAGGTCGACTCAGCAATTAAGCAAATGAGTCTAACTACTCTAATGACAAACTAAACATCACAGGCACGTCTTCTACTGAACCCTCAAGTCAAAGGTCCACGTATACTATCACAACCTTTCGATTCGTCATCGACTCTCCGAGAGTGAATACCGTGTGACTGAATCGAGTAGGAGTCGTGTTCGAGTATACTGGCCCCACCAATATACTTATAACTATGCTATCAAGACGTGCACACGTCCTAGCATCAGTTATACAAGTCGTATTAAAACTTAATGCCCATTTTAAGTTTATTGACTTGCGAACAATTTTCGTAAATAAACTTTAAACACTTCCAGTGTATTTTCTCTTATCCCATAACGAGAATCGAATGTTTGATTTATTTACATGGACTTCACTTCAATGTTTACCAAGTCAAGAATGCAATTGAAATACAATAAACAGTGAATGAATCGTATTGCCTTTTTATTAATTATTCGATAATTACAAGTACAATGCCCTTGCTCTCTCATCCCCTGAGTGGCATTCGAGGGCATATTCCTAACAATCTCCCACTTGCACTCAATGACACACATCATGGTATCCAATACCCATGTTCTTCAGATGTCTTTCTAAGACGGCCCGAGATAATGGCTTAGTGAGCGGGTCAGAGACCTTGTTTTCCGAGTCTACTCTTTGCAATGAAACATATCCTTTTTCCACCATCTCTCAAACGATGTGGTATTTTCTCTCTATATGCTTGGTGTTGTGGTAAGCCCTAGGCTCCTTGGCTTGGGCGACAACTCCATCATTATCACAGAATAGTGATATAGGCAGCTCCGCATTAGGCACCACTTGAAGTTCTTGCATAAACTTCTGCATCCAAAATGCTTCTTTGCTAGCCTCTGAGGCAGCTAGATACTCTGCTTGGCAGGTGGAATCTCCAATAGAAATTTGCTTGGAGCTTCTCCAAGATACTGCTCCTCCATTGAGAGTAAACAAATACCCAGATGTCGACTTAGAGTCGTTATTGTCTCCTTGAAAATCAGAATCGGTGAATCCAATCACCCTCAGTTCTCCACCACCGTAAGTAAGAACCAAATGTTTAGTTCTTCTTAAGTACTTAAGAATGTTCTTTACGGAAGTCCAGTGTTCCCTACCCAAGTTTGCTTGAAATCGGCTTACCATACTCACAGCATAGGCTAAGTCCGGTCTCGTTCACAATATAGCGTACATGAGGCTACCCACTGTCGAGGCATAGTGTACCTTACTCATCTCTCTTGTATTCCTCACTTTGAGGACACATTTTCGTGGTGAGATGAATTCCATGTCGCATGGGAAGGAACCCTCTTTTAGATTCATCCATCTTGAATCTTCTCAGGATTTTATCTATACAGAGGGCTTGGTAAAGTCCTATCATTCTTCGCGGTCTATCTTTGTAAAGACGGATCCCTAGAATATAGGAAGCTTCTCACAAGTCTTTCATGGAGAATGTTTTAGAAAGCCAAGCTTTCACAGTGCTAAGCATTGCTACGTTATTTCCTATAAGTAGAATATCATCTACATATAGTACTAGGAACACAATGTTGCTCCCACTGACCTTTTTGTAAACACACGGTTCCTCCTCATTTCGTACGAAGTCAAAGTCCTTGACTGCTTCGTCAAATCGAAGGTTCCAACTCCGAGAAGCTTGCTTCAGCCCATAAATGGCTCGTTGCAGCTTACACACCTTATCAGACCTTCGAAGTGGAGGTTGTGTTACAATAGGTTTGGTTCCTTATCCCTGATCAGATGTCTCCTTAGGACCTTCATTATGCTCTTCCAAAGAGATATTTCTACCCGAGCCACCTTCCTGAATGAATTCATTCTCAAGGATGTGCGCTTGTAATGCCACAACGACCCTATGGTCTTCTGGCATGTAGAATAGATAACCCATCGAGTCCTCTGGGTATCCAATGAAACGTCCTTTGATGGACCTCATTTCCAGTTTGTCCACCTTAGCGTTCTTCACATAGGCTGGATATCCCCAAATCCTTATGTGATTCAGGCTTGGTTTCTTACCATTCCACATCTCATGTGGAGTGATAGGAATGGATTTGGAAGGACATCTATTAAGGATACATGCAACTGTTAGTAAGGCATACCCCCACAGGTAAATAGGTAAATTAGTGTAATTTAACATAAAGCGAACCATGTCTAACAAAGTTCGATTTCTCCTTTCTGAAACACCATTTAACTGTGAGGTTCCTGGCGGCGTCAATTGTGAAACTATTCCATGTTCCTTAAGGAACTCATCAAACTATGTGCTCATATATTCGCCACATCGGTCCGACCGAAGTGCTTTGATATGACATCTAGTCTGTTTTTCAACTAGGGCCTTAAATTTCTTTTGAATTTAGTAAAGGCTTCGGATTTATGTTTCATTAATTACACAATCCCATACCTAGTATGATCATCTGTAAACATTATGAAATATTGATATTCGTCTCGGGCTACTTCTAAAGCAACACAAACATCGGTATGTACCAATCTAAGTTTATCGGCAGCCCTTTCAAAAGCCCCTGTGAAGGGGGACTTAGTCATTTTGCCTCTAAGGCAAGATTCACAAGTTGGATAGGGTTCTACACCCAATGGACTTAAAAGTTCATCTTTCTCCATTTTCTGAACCTTGGTCTGACCAACATGACCAAGTCTAAGGTGCCTTTTAAGAGCTTGATTAGTATCTTGCCTACCACGTTTCCTAGTTATAGTGTTCACTGCTGTTTTATTTTGCATGTTCAGATGATATAAACCATTCAACAATGTAGCTGTGCCAACCAATTTATTTCGAAAATAAATTTTACAACTACCATTTCCAATGAAGAAACAAAATCCTTTCCGGTCCAAGACTGGAATGGATACAATGTTTTTATGCCCCTTGGGCAAAACAAGTACTTCATATAATGTCAAAATAAAACCGGATTCTAAACCCAGTAGGATTGATCCAATATCGGTTGCCTCGACACTTTGTTCGCTTCCGACAATGATCATTATTTCCCCAGCTTCAAGTTTTCTACTTCGTTCTAGATCCTGATTCATAGTACAAATGTGAAGTGACACCTGAATCCAGAATCCATTAAGCAGAATATACAGTAGCGGAACAATTTGTTTCAAAAACAAAAAGTTCCGTACCTGATGCGCCATTAATCTTAGGACAAGTCCTTCGCCAGTGACCCATCTCACCGCATTCAAGGCATTTGTCCGTAGGTTTTGGATCGTCTACTTTTTGAACCTTTCGGGCCTTGCCCTTTCCTTTCTGTACCCCTTTCTTGGGTTTGTACTGCTCGTAGGTCTTTTTCTTCTTATTCTTGGACCTCCTAGGCCTAGAAGAAATCACAAGAGCAACCTCTCTCGGTTTAGTCATCATATTAGACTGCGCCGTCACCAGTTTATTCATTAGCCCAACTAATGTGAATGTAATTTCATTATAGTTGAAATTTATTACAAACTGCGTGAAAGAGTCAGGGAGAGATTGAAGGATGATATCAATTTCAAGGGATAAATCTATGTTAAAGTTGAGCATCTCGAGCCTCTCAATCATAGAGATCATCTTGAGGACGTGGTCTCCCACTTTCTCTCCTTCTTTCATCCTAGAACTGAACAACTGCTTTGATATCTCATATCTAGCAGTCCTACTGTGCTCTCCATAAAGTTCAGTCAATTGTGCGAGAATCTGCCTAGCAGAAGTTATTTTCTCGTGAGCTCTTTGCAACTCATTTGTCATTGAGCCCATCATAAAGCCACGGACTAGCACGTCATCCTTGACCCATTTTTCATGGACGTCAATATCTTCCTGATTACCCCTGGTTCGGATTGGAGTCGGTGGAATGTCCGCCTCCAAGACGTATCCCAGAGACTCCATACTGAGTACAATCAGATTCCACAACCAGTCAACAAAATTGGATCCAGTTAGGAGATTCTTTTCAAGTAGTATTGCAAGTGAGTTTTTAGCCATTTTTTTTAGAGAGATTAAGTTTCGTTTTCTGCAAAGATTTACACAAGATTCAATTAGTGACTTGTTTAATTATAACCGAGTATAGAATTTAAGGGCTTGTATAATTCTTGTCTCGGCTCCCACTAATTTTATCGGAACTATACACTCCCATGTTATAATCCGGAAGTCATGGGTGACTTTATAGTGGTGATCGATTTCTTTACAAAGTTTAATAGAGGGCAACCCATACGGTTTCTATTCTATTATTCTTTATAAAGTGGTTTCTAATACCAATCCATCTAATGGATGATTCGATCTTCTTTTCCCCCTAGTTCACTTGCCCTCAACCCATTCGATTTCTATGGCTCGCTGAACTATCTAAGTTTAAACCGTCAACTCCTATTAGTCTGACAATTGAATCTTACCCGGAAACCCATACTGTTTATAGGGGTTTGATTTGTCACAACCAAAGGCATCTAATGCACTCTAGGAATTTATCAACTTTCCCCAAAAATATTACCCCGACATACTCGGAAGAATAATATTCCGGTTTAGATTTCAATTTTCCATGAGTTTGACGGAGGGTAGGAAACCTCGTAACCTTTATAACTTAGTGTTTGTAAGTGGGAGTATTAACGCGATTATATGTTATACTTTGCACATTAATCCGTTTATAAGCGCGGTTTGTGGTTTGTCAATCATTCAAAATGAAAAATAGAAAACAGTAACCTAGTTACTACCAACATATAGCTCATGGACCTAATTCCTAAGTACTGGGCCAAGCGAATGACCCAATAAATAAAAACACGGTCTTCGAATCTTCGTCTTCTTGGTCGGTTGTCTTCAGTCTTCGTCATACCCAAAATAATAATTACATCATTGAAAAATTGCATCCTATACAAAATTTTCTAGTAAATATAATTAGGCTCAAAACGGCCTTTACAACCCAATCGAATCGAACAAATCAAAAACTAAGTCCACGAGCTATATCACCATCACATAAGGATTCCATACAACATGTAATGGCAACAAAATTAAACAATTAATTTTAATATAAATTAATCTAATTAATCTATAAATTAATCTATTCAATTTCTACTATATTAATCCAATTAATATAAAGTGGCATTAAAATTAAACAATCAATTAATATATTAATCCAATCAATATAAAATTAATCTATTCAATTTTAATGGTATTAATCCAATTAATACTAATAATCGTCATTTAAATTCGTTCGAAGTAATCCGGCCAAATTAATATTTTCCTTAATAAAAATATTCCAAATATTTTATTAAGTCCAATTTAAATTTCGGAAATTATTACAACGAAAAATAAACACAAAAATGGAGTCCCGGAAAAACCGGTATCAGGCCCAAGCCACGGCCCGATTCAAAATCGGGCTGAAAACCCGAGAACCGCCCGGACCGAGTCACTCGCCACCGCCTTGCAGCCGCCGAGTGATCGCCGGCAGCCTGATGAGCCGACCGAGTCACTCTCGGCGGCCAGCATCAAGGCAGCTGCCGGCAGCTGCGTCTTCGTGCAGTATTCGTGTTTAACCACCGTTTTTCTCGTTTTTTCGGCCCGTTTCCAAAAACGTGATGCTACAACGAACAATTTAAAATCTACGATTATTCCAAACATGATTCTAAATCATAATCATCATCCAAAAGCATTCAAAATGCGCAAAAAAATCGTATATACGGAAACATTGACCTTGCTCTGATACCACTGTTGGGATTCCGAAAATAAAACGAAATACGCAGCGAAAATAAATACGAATCCCAAACATGATCGATCAAGTAACGTATATACGAAAATATAAATACGAAGATAAAGATCATACCCTTGAAGCCTTTGAAATAAATCTTCGTAAAAATGATGATGATCACGAACCCCGTCCCGAACACGAAATCCCTTCGTTCCAAGCATCGAAAGGTACGAAGCCTCTATTTCACACGCGTCGGAAGTTGCCCGGAAAAATTCGATAGCAATCCGTTCTCCAAGAACACGGCTAGGAATTACTATAGGAATTTATATCTCTCTTTTTCTTGATTTTGTATCACCTCAAAGATAAACAAAAATTGAAGATGAAAAACTCTCTCACCCTCTATAATTCCTCACGGCAGTGGGCTGAAGCAATATGAAGAGACTTTCTCTTGGCAGCTACCACTCTTGGTTACACATGTGAAGTGATGTCTATATATTCTTTTATTCACACACCAAAATGATTAAGATGATAATATAAAAATAAACAGATCCCACATCTTAATAATAAGGCATCATGTGAAAAAGAATCATATTCCATCAACAAAATAATCACCATGTGAAGATTAGAGGGAGGTGGCGGCCCATTAGGAAATTTCCTAGAAACGAGCCGAGTCACTCGGCTTATGTACCGGACGTTCGTCAAACGACTCCGTTAAATACACTCCGTTTAATCACCAATGTATTTATATTAGTTAATTAATCTAATTAATTAATTATATCAAATACAAATATATTTCTCTGAGAAATATAATTTATGAATTAAATTAATTACCCAGTAACTTAATTTTAATTCATAAGACCGCTATTTGATTTATCCAATAAATCATAATTAGATATCCAATATCTAATATTAATAGAGAGATAATAAATTCACATTTATCCGTCAACGCTCCTAATGCGCGACTCCATAGGTCCGTCTCAGCCGACATTGGGAGGAACCAATGAGTGCGGGCAGCACTTAGCCAGCCTAGCGGGCCGCACTGTAAACCCCGACTGAGAACAAATGAAGGGATCATTCCAGAACCATTATGTCGTGAATACTATATACGTATAGACCCTTCATCAGATGTCCCGGTCAAGTCTTCGGGTCACGGTAAAGTCAAACCCTACTGTTGACTAAACTCTATACATGTGTTAATGCAAATCAAGACCGACTGATTAATTGTGTATCTAATACGACTATATCATAATGCTTTGGCCAAAGACTTATGATATTATTTGCCATTAACCGTATAGGACATTCGCCTGCTCACTAACAGGAGATAGAATCCTTTCTTGGTGTACAGTAAAGACTGCTACCTGCCCGTATAGTCCGCACTTCGAGGTCGACTCAGCAATTAAGCAAATGAGTCTAACTACTCTAATGACAAACTAAACGTCACATGCATATCTTCTACTGAACCCTCAAGTCAAAGGTCCACGTATACTGTCACAACCTTTCGATTCGTCATCGAATCTCCGAGAGTGAATACCGTGTGACTGAATCGAGTATGAGTCGTGTTCGAGTATACTGGACCCACCAATATACTTATAACTATGCTATCAAGACGTGCACACGTCCTAACGTCACTTATACAAGTCGTATTAAAACTTAATGCCCATTTTAAGTTTATTGACTTGCGAACAATTTACGTAAATAAACTTTAAACACTTCCAGTGCATTTTCTCTTATCCCATAATGAGAATGGAATGTTTGATTTATTTACATGGACTTCACTTCAATGTTTACCAAGTCAAGAATGCAATTGAAATACAATAAACAGTGAATGAATCGTATTGCCTTTTTATTAATTATTCCATAATTACAAGTACAATGCCCTTCCTCTCTAATCCCCTGAGTGGCATTCGAGGGCATATTCCTAACAGACCCATCTGTAGCTGATAAAGACTTATCTGCGGACCAGATCCAACCTGCAGATGACAAGATGGTAGCTGATTCAGTTGCAGAACAAGGAGACCAGATCCAAGCTGACAGAGAGGAAATCCACCAGAGCAAATCTACAGGGGGAACAGACCCTGAAGAAGAAGATATCCCCAAGTGGCTCAAAGACCATCCAATCCAACAAATCATTGGGAAGCTGACTGATGGAGTTAAGACAAGACAGTCTACTCTACCCGTAGGAATAGCAATGTTCTCTTGCTTCATGTCTCAGATAGAACCCAAGACAACAGAACAAGGCTTGGAAGATTATTCTTGGATCAATGCCATGCAAGAGGAACTTGAACAAATGGAAAGGAATAATGTTTGGGAACTAACAGACAGACCAGATCATAAGAATGTTATTGGTACCAAATGGGTGTACAAAAACAAAAGAGACGAAGATGGAGCTGTTGTTAGGAATAAAGCCAGACTTATTGCTAAAGGATATGCACAGTGTGAAGGAATTGATTTTGATGAAACCTATGCACCTGTTGCAATATTAGAAGCCATCAGACTATTCCTCGCATATGCTGCATTCAAGGATTTTCAAGTATACCAGATGGATGTAAAAAGTGCATTCCTGAATGGAATCCTAGAGTAAGAAGTCTATGTGGAGCAACCCCCAGGATTTGTCAAAGGAGACAAAGTCTACAAGCTGTTGAAAGCTCTATATGGACTTAAGCAGGCACCAAGAGCTTGGTATGAAACCTTATCTGTATTTCTTGAGAAAAATGGTTTCTGCAAAGGGAAAGTGGACAAGACCTTATTCAGAGTGGAGCACGAAGGCCACATATTAATAGTTCAGATATATGTGGATGACATTATATTTGGCTCAACCAACCGAGAGCTGTGTGAGAAATTCTCAAACCTCATGCAAAGAGAGTTTGAGATGAGTATGATAGGAAAGCTTAACTTCTTTCTTGGATTACAAGTCAAGCAGATGGAAAATGGAATTTTCATCAATCAAGCCAAATATACCCGAGACCTCATCAAGAGATTTGGAATGGAATCAGCCAGACCAGCAAGAATTCCTATGAGCACAAGTACTCATCTAGATGCAGATGAGGGAGGCATATCAGTGGATTCAACCCACTACAGAGGACTTATTGGATCATTGCTATACCTCACTGCAAGCAGACCAGATATATCTTATGCCGTAGGAGTATGCGCGCGATTTCAATCCAAGACAAAACAGTCGCACCAAGATGCAGCCAAGAGAATAATTAAATACCTTAAGTCTACAGTCAATGTTGGACTATGGTATCCTAAGGACAATAAATTCGAGCTATCAGGATATTCAGATGCAGACTTCGCAGGATGCAAAATTAATAGGAAAAGTACTAGTGGAACGTGCCAATTCCTAGAAACCAGACTGATATCCTGGTTCAGCAAGAAGCAGGTTTCTAACTCTATCTCCACCATAGATTCAGAATACCTAGCTGCAGGTAGTTGTTGTGCCCAGATCTTATAGATCAGACAACAGCTGGGGGACTACAACATCATTGCCAATGAAGTTCCTATCTGGTGTGACAACAACAGTGCTATTGCAATAACCAACAACCCAGTATTGCATTCAAGGACCAAACACATTGATGTAAGCATCACTTCATTAGAGATCACGTGCTTAACAAGAGAGTCAGAGTTGAAAGAGTCAGCACAGACTACCAAATTGAAGATATCTTCACCAAACCTTTGCCAGAAGAAAGGTTTTTGGAGCTGAGCAGAGAACTTGGTTTACTAGATTGGGAATCTAGTACAGAAGAAAAAGCAAGCTGAAGCAGATCAGACGAAGGACGGACCTAGCTAGTCATAGGAATCTAATCCTACCTGATGCAGACAAGAAGACGAAGGACAAAGGAACCTAGTTGATCAAAACCACAGGCGAGAAGTCAAAGGAGTCAACTCACCTGATGCAGAGCAGTCAACAGTCAACCGGCTAAGTTTTCTAAACCTAACCGACTTCTAAATATTATATTATTATCTGCTATTTATATAAATAGTATCATATTATTTTTGGATCACAAGTGGCACAATACTATATATTTTAAAAATACACGTGGCAATCACAGGTTCAATCGAGCTCCACTGTGACAAATTAAAATCCCACCGTCCATTTTCAAACTCAAAACCTGGACCACCGATTAAAATTTGAATTTTAAAAAGGGATCTCAAAAGGTGGACCACCTATTAAAATAAATGATTATTTAATTATAGCGTCGTTTCATTTTCCTTATAAGGACGGAAAACCCTTTCACTTTACCTTCACCAAAAATATCGAAAACCCTAATTTACAGAGAAAAAACTCCTTCGAACTCTCAATACACTAAGAAATCGTCTATCTTGCAGAAATGGAATCTTATTTTGAAGGCGTAAACCTGAACGCAGTCAAGGACTAGATCATCTTCTCCCTGGTCGTTGATTTTGAGGGGCTCCTTGAATCGAATCTGGAGAACAACGAAGTGCGCAACCTTATCCGCTGGATGAAAATGAATGGGATCTACCCATTTTTGGATATCAGTCCCAAGCACTTGTTTAAGGAGGACGTTATTGCATTTTTTCGAGAAGCCGGAGTGATTGAATCGGGGATTCGAAGCACTATCGACGGCATATAAGTGGACATATCGCCGGAGACAATTGGAAAAGCTTTTGGAATGAAGAATCGTGGCATGGCGGTCGAAGCCCTCAGACAGAGCGCAACCGAGAGCTGGCTGAAGATTAAGGCGGTCGACCAACCAGAGAAACTTAACTGACCGCCAAGAGAAGTGAGATTAAAAGAGAATACCGCTATGTGTTGGACATAACCAACAAAATAGTCATGGGCATGGCCGACAGCTATGACTAACTGTCGTCCGCTAAATTCATGGTGCTGGGAGCACTAATCCAAGACATGCCAATTGACTGGACGGACTACATTTACAGGCAGTTGGTGCGCGAAGTCAACAAGGCCGAGTGGCTTGTTAAAGAGAAGAAGTTCAAATCCAAGCTGGCGTTCGGAACGCAGCTAAGTTAGATTCTGGAGAAGCTTGGTGTGGCAAAGGGAAATACTGACCCCTTCCACATCAACAAAAGACTTGGTCATCTAGACCAAGAAACCTTGAGGAGGTTAGGAAGCGGAAGGAAAGCAGCGCAGATCTTGAAAGAGTTGTTGTCTGACCAGGGAACTACTTACAAGTACCCTGAATCATCAGACGAGTCCGACCAGGCTGCAGCCCGCAACCCACCTGCAGCCCAGTCAGATACGGTGTCGGACAATACACCTATTGCTGTTCGATTTAAGAGAAGGGGACCAGCCCCTGGTAAGCCATCCGTAATTCATTCCTCACCAGAACCTTCTCCGAAGAGGCCTAGGCGATTGCAGTTCAGTGAAGAGGAGCAGCCAGAGCAATACCTCAGCCCTGCAGCTAAGTCTCCTACACATTTGGAGGACCAGCCTGCTCCTGCCAGCCTGGCGACCCAGATCGTCCCCCTTCTCACCCCCCAGTACATTTCTAAAGAATAGGAAGCAGGTCTAATCATCAACATACCTGAGGCAAATTACAGCTTTAACCTGCTTGATAATAACATTTTCAACCTATCTATAGAGCAGCTTAAAATGGTAAAACCCATTGCTCTAAAACACTCTTTCGTTCACATTTATGAGGAGTGGAAAACTTTTAAATCCTATTCTTTCACTCAACTACAAACTTTCATTGAGGTGAGTGGATGGGAGTATCCCCAGGTCACTGAAGAAGCGCTGATGAATTTTTTTAACGAATCAGATGTAATTTTGCTTCTTCAGGAAAATTGGTTCATGTCCAATTTTAAAACTCACATGGACCAATTTATCCATACCATTATGTATAGTATATTTTTTGGATCTATTGATAAAGAACAAGAAGTTGAAGAGAAAGAAATAAGAATACAGGAGTTAGTGCCAGAAGAAGAAGAAACTATTATTATTGATAGTGAAGAGGGGAGACTGGAAGAAAGAGAAGAAAATATCTCAGTTGAAAAACAATTTGGAGAAGAAGAAGTTGAAAAAACTGAGGAATTAGTGGATGAAGAAGAAGAACAAGGAGATGAAGTTGATCAGGAGGATGAAGAATAAAAAGAGAATGATGATAAAGATGATGATAATGAGAAAAAGGATGATAAAGATGAAGATAAAAATGATGATGATGATGATGTAAAGATGAAGGAGGAGAAAAAGAAGCTGAGAAAGAAAAGGAGAATGATGAAGGAGGAGAAAAAGAAGCTGAGAAAGAAAAGGAGAATGATGAAGAGGAAGAAAAGGAAGAAGGAGAGAAGGAATTGGAAAAGAAAGAAGGAGAAAAAGAGAAGGATCCAGAAAAGGAGGCAGAGAAGGAAGCTGCATCACAGAAGGCTGGGCCACCTGCCCGATATACCAGCCTAGATGCAGACTTGGATGAAGACTCCAGATCGGGGACCCCAGAACAGACCCCATCTGGTATGCCAGCTGCAGACAGGTGGGTTATCCGTACACCCACCTGCAGATGTAGAAGGTTCAGGCGAGCACTCTCCACAGAAATCCAAAATTACACCTGTGATGACTGAGCTGATCCGACAAATTGTGAAAGACACTATTGGAGAGCTTCTTGCTTCTCAGAGCACTCCTGATCTGCAGTCGATCAATACAAAAATTGACACCTTGCTACAGCGGAACATCCCTCAACCTCGTCCTCCTACAAACAACAGAATGCCCCTTGGCATGTCTGACTAGATGCTGAGAATGGAGCAGCAGTTGACCACCTTGGTTGATGCTGGCAAAAAGGGGGAAGAAAGGTCTCAGGGGGAAGGTAGCAAGCAGGGGGAAATTAAAGGAGTTCAAGAGATGAGAACCAAGAAGAGGCAAGATGTCCAAATGATCACTGCTGGGACATCTTCGACAAAGAGGAAGGGAGATGCTGAACTAGAGCAGGCTGATCATCCTGCAGTCAAAAGAAGGAGGATCAGAATTGGGGACGAGCCTTCACTAGAATGGGAAGGCAGAGAGTTATGGAATGTTGAGGAGTTTCTTCCTATCGAAGCTTTACCTATGTAGGGAACTGCAAAGAAAAGGTTCATCAGAGATTTTTATATCTGGGAGTTACTTCAGGATAAAAATTGCTCCCCACAGCAGACTTTTATTAACTTCATGGAGGAAGCACATCCAAAACTCTGGGCTGTCCTACTAAAACATGCAAAGGAATGTAATGCATACCCAATGATCCCTCCTTTCAGGCCTAAAGATCCTCCCACCTTGGTAAATGATGAATTGGATGAATTAGCACTTCAAAGGAAAATAAAAAAACTTTGTGACGAGCATAAGTTCTCCTCACAAGAAGAGCAAGACTTTGCCGCTCTCATTGTCAAAAGAAAATATGGTCTTGCCCGTGTCAAGATAAGACCAATTGGAGCTAAGGCTATCAGACCTGCCAAGCAGCCAATCCGCAGAGGCAGAGGCAGAGGCAGATGATTTGTTTTATATTTATTTTTGTACTTGTAAATTTTCTGTAATTGTTTTGATCATTGAAAGATATGTATTTGTAAATCAATACAGAAATTTTTATAACAGTCTTTTGAATGACAATTCCCAGTTGTCTCAAAACTAGACTGATTTTAGTTTCTGTCTTGCACTCAAGTGCAGACTTGTTTATTTGAATAATTTGCTTAAGTTTTGCCATCATCAAAATAGGGGGAATTTGTTAGGAATACTTGTTAGATTTTGATGATGTCATTAATGTAATTCAAATGTTTATTATTTGGCAAAAATGTAAGGAAGAACCAAATGAGTATCTTCCATAGGCCAAATTGTGTTAAGTTAAATACTTGGCAAAATGTAAAGAAGAACCAAATGAGTATCTTCTATAGGCCAAATAAGTTAGGCTCAAATCGGCTAAGTACAGAGGTATAGCTAAGTACATCAGAGAAGTACAGCCGAGTCAAGTCAGAGAAGTTCTGGTCAACAAAAATTCATCAGAGATGTTTGACCAGACTGCCGTCAAGTGACTTCAGACAAGTCATCTGATCAGGCGAGTCCCAAATAGCCACCAATAGAGAAGTCCAAACTGCAGTGAAGATGACTGCACATCAGCCTACTTGATCAGTCAAGTACTCCAAGTCCAGGTCAGCATGCGTTGAAAAGTCAAATATTACGGAAAGTCACATGCAAACATGAAGAGACAAATTGGAGAGATTCCCGCAAGGATATAAATTGAATAATTCATCCAGGCCTACCACTGAAGACTTTAATATTATTATATTCAAAAGATTCGGCACCTCACATGCAAAGTCTTCACAATGGTCTAAAGATGGATTAAAATATGGGAATCCAGCCTTGCAAGGTTCAGAAAAATAAACAAAGAAGTCTATTTCTCCAACGGACGGATTTGTTACAGGATTTGCAACGGCTATGAAGAATGCTCAAGGATCAACACCTATATATATCCGAAGATTTGAAGATGAGCAGTACAGTGCGAACAAAAATCTCAAGCAATCAAAGCATTCAAAGCAATCAAAAAACGAACTATAGCATCGTGAAAAGAGCAGTACTCAAAGTTCATATTTGAAGAATCTCTTAGTTGGAGAAGACAAAAACTCGTGTCTTTAATCCTGAGTTCGGGGTACTTCACTGGTTGAAGTTCAAGACTGTAAAGGCATCCAAGGATCGCGGATCAAGAGGTGCAAGGCAGTCAAAGGGGCTGCAACGCAAGGATTTCCCCTGGTTGGAAGTTGTTGTAATTGGTTGAATCACTGTAATCTTTATCACTGGTTGACAATTATAGTGAATTCATTTCCAACTGGTTTGGAGAAGAGTAGATTAGTAGAGGAGTACCCCACCTCTGAGACCACTATACCTGCCTGCGTATTTTACTGTTTTATAGCATCATACTTTAACTGCTGCATTCATTGTTAAGTGTTTCATTGATTGTTTTGTATTCGTCATCAGCTGACTTCCGCACGTATTGAGTACAAACGACTCTAAGTCATTTGCATATATATCAGCTGAGAAACTTAATCTTCGTGAAAAAGAGTTTAAGAGTTTCAATAAGTCTATTCACCCCCCCTCTAGACTTATTCCTGGAAGACTTGTGACATACAAAGCGGTGACAGGAGGGACTGATGACTCATGCTTTTGATCTCTGGCAGCTTCCTGATGCGGGGGAGGGGACTGTTGTCTGTCAGATGTCCCCTGACCATGGTGGTTTCGGTGATTGGACATCTCTCGTTCCCTGGCCTCTTCACGACTTATATGTAGAACTGCCTGTACGGCATCATCATCAGCATCTGAGTCAGGGTCGGAGTGATGGCTTGGTGAGGGAGCTTTGTCAACGAACTGCAATTTACCTTTCAGTCTAGCCTTTTCTTTCGCCTTGAAGTAGTCAGAAATGATCTCATAGCAAATGTGATCCTCCCATCGGATCAAGACTTCAACGTTGTGGGTGTCCGTGACCTCCAGAATGAACAATTCATCTTCTTTCTAATCAGCCCAGTTGTACAGGGTGTCGTATGGGGCGACCCTGTATGACTTCCATATCTTAAAGCGTTCATAAGCTACCTCTATTTGGACTTGAATGAGACTATTATTTATTATTTCTGATGGGGGAGGGACTCCGTATGGTAGTTGGGTCTACAGTGCGGATGGGATCCTCAACAGGTATGGGAGCCTATTTCGGAGAGGGATCCCTAACAGAGGATGGTACCCTGTGGGGAGAGGGATCCTGTACAGGTGTGGGTACCTTGTCAGGAGTTGCGGCGTTTGGCTCCGATGGGGAAGCCGATTCGCCAGAGCCCTCCAGCTTGGCAAATAATTGTTCTTCCATCATAGCCGCCATAGGCTCGGGATCTGTTGTTTGTGCAGCAACTGTTTCTTCCATAGGGGTTGCGCCTTGTGGGATAAGATCAATGACAAGAACAGATGTGACTTCTACAGCAACCCCTGCAGGCACTGTAGGCACAGTCTTGGAAGACTTTTTGGCCTTCTTTTTCTTCTTCTCGACAGCATGAGGTGATCGGCTGTCAGGGACCCTTCTCTTCCTTTTCTTATCCTCGCTCGCGATCTGATCAGTGACATCTATAGTGTCACTCGAGATAGGCATGAATTTCGGATTCAGCCTTTTTGCAATCATAAGCGACTTCTTGAACACAGTGGACGTCATCCCTCCGATGAACTTTCCGAGGCTAATCTTCTTGGCATGATCGGGTTGTTTGACTCCGCAGTTGGTAAGGATATAGTTCAGAATGAGGCCGAATGATTTCTTCGCAGACTCAGGTCTGGCAGCCTCCTCCTGCATTCTTTTCAACAAAATCTGGAACCAATTAACCTTTTCTCCTGACATGATGGCCACCATCATTCGGAAGCGAAGGTTTGTACACATCTCGAATGCTCCTATCCGGTTCTCAACAAACCGACAACAGAAGTCATGTAAGTAATGTAGGGACACAAAAATTCTTCTTGTGGCATGAGGGATGAACATTATGTGCATTCTCATCACCGGTGAACAACCTCCAGTAGGCAGTCAGCGATTCCTCCGACTTGGAGGTATCCAATTCTTCCATTTCCAGGCCATCCGATGGCAGCCCGTAAAGCTTTTCAAGCAAATCTCTGTTCATAGAGACCTGAATCCCTTGAACAGTTACAGATATCTTAGAAACTTCACCTCCTTTTCTCTTAGATGCGTAAACAACCGACGTGTTCAAGTAGAATTCTTCCCTTGTTGTTTCACCCGATAAACAACCACTTCCATTCCGACGAAGTCTTCTCCTTCGACGTTGATTCTTTCCATCACCATGGACCTTGTGAAAATGCGTCCGTCAATGATAGTCTATTTCTTCTTCATAAAGAGGGAGGAAGTCTGAGAAGTAGACATTTTAGCCGAAAAAGGTTGAAGAAAACTTGAGAATATCGCAGAGAGATGCAAAAAATATAGAGAAAAATATAGGCTGTTTTGCTTGAGACTCATTTAAAATTGCAAAAAGAATAAAGAGTCTAAGATAGCAAGATACATTTCATATAGGATGGAGGAAAGATTAGGGTGTGAACGGTCAGATTTAAGGGATGAAAACCGTCTTTTTAGAATGAACGTACAGGATGGATTTAGAATAACTGGTAGGTCTTATCCATATGTATTTGAAATGATAACCGGTCCCACTTCTGACGAGGATTTGGAGTTGTTCATCCTAAATTTGTTGAGTAGCTCCTTGCTGTACTTCTCCTGGTTGATGAAGATTCCTGCAGGCAATTGCTTCACCTGCAATCCTAGGAAATAACTAAGTTCCCCCATCATATTCATTTCAAATTTAATTTGCATGAGATGAGAGAACCTTTGACATAAGGCAAGGTTAACAGAACCAAATATAATATCATCGCCATATATTTGCACCATTAACAGGTCATTTCCTTCCTGTATCTTAAATAGAGTTTTATCCACGGCACCTTTCGCAAATCCATTATTGGTAAGGTACAAGGACAAATTCGGTGAAACTTTTATCACTCCATCCATTTTTTGCTTTCACATTAACCAACTTCAACACAGCAGACACGCGTGTAAAATTTTTACACTCCGGATATAAAGGAGTCTCTGAATCACTTTTCAACACATCATAAACATGCGCTCGTCGGAATGATTTTTCTCCAACATCACGAATCCTGTCTTCAAATTGTTGGGATAAACATTCCTGTTTTTATAATTGCCAACATACAACAAGTAGTCTCAAAGAAGTCAGAATACTGTCAAGTATGGAAGCTGTTAGAACTCATCATACAGCCCCAACATACAGCAAAGAGATCTTCTATAGTCCACCCTACAGAGCCTTCCTCATACAGCAAAGAGACGTAATATGATGGATACAACATACAGGCGGAAGGTGTTTTAATTAGGAAAAGTAAAACACATCCAACAGGACTGAATATAAAAAGGCTTTAAACCATTGTAAGATAAACATTTTTAATTCATAAAGTATTCACGGTTAAAGCAATATTTATTGCTTGTTGGACAACATTTAATGCAGCTAGAGAGAGATAAATCTGAATGCTCTGAAGAGCATTTAATGCAAAGACAGAAAGGATGTCTAAAGCATTAAATGCGATCTGCTTTAATTTAAACATTCAACAGCCTCCAATCAAGAGACAGGCTTCAACATCTAACCAACCAGCAATGACTTCATTTATAAGGATACATTTCGAAGGTTATAAATACCCCCAAGCCAGAGACTTACACATGCGAAAAACACGAAGTTATTCATAATCACGAAAGCTCTGACAAGATCACTGACATTCTAGCGATTACAAAGAAGTATATTTTGTGAGCATACATCAATATCCAAGCAAAGAAATATATAAGTCCTCAACGCAAACAGCACAGTGAACAATGATTTTTCATCCGTGATAAAGCTGTTGTTTGAGAAGTGTTCTACCGTTATCGTTGAGATTATCAGTAGCCCTGTGTGGACTAAGGATCCTTGCGTATTCTGACCTGTGTGGGAAGAATAGCATTCAAGATGAAGCTTTGATCTGTGTGAGAAGAAGCGAGTCAAAAAAGAGCTCAAGTCAATCTGTGCGAACGGCCCAAAGCTGCAGTCCCTATATCAATCTATGTGAACGATACAGAGACGGGTTTAGTTAAAGTCACGTAGTTGTGTACCTAGTGATTTTAATAAACTCTTTACTCCTGTGTGGAGGACCAGTGGACATAGAGGGGTTTACCTCGAACCACTTTAAATTGTGTGTTATTTACTTTCAGTATTTACGGTTTTCATCCCACTTCTGTATGCACCAAGCAAACAGGAGAACACCTAGTTGCTGTATTTACAACAACTCACACAACAAACTTCCGCTACGCAAACTAACTTCGAAAATCATACAACTTGCTGTGTTTTTATATTTTAAGTTGTTTATTGTATACTTAGTGGCCAACAAGTGGTATTGGAGAGGTTGATTCTAAAAAGAATCAATAGATTTTTAACTGAGTTAGATCCACAAATCACTAGTTTTTAAAAACCATATCACATTTTCATCATCTTGCCTATTTCTCAAATGGATGCCTCTATGATAAATAAGGTTCTTATGTTCTCTATTAACGAGTTTTATGATTGGAGAATTAGGGTGGAGGCTCATCTTGCATCCATGCAGGAGGATATGATATTCGTCATCCAAGAAGGTCCAATAAAAATATTGAAGGTTAATTCTGCCGCAAGGACAGAAGGACAACCTTACACTGAAATGCTCGAAAAGGAGCACGAGCAATAGACAGCTGACGATCTCAAGCGTGCAAATCTTGATAATGTAGCTAAGAATGCGCTATTCATCAGTCTCGACAAAGTCTCATTCTCAAAGGTAAAGAGCTGTAAGACAGCTAAGAAAATCTGGGAGAAACTCAAGCTGATTTGCAAGGGTACTGAGCTCTCGAAAGAAAACAAAATTTCCAAACTTACTCTAAAATTTGAATCTTTTGAAATGAAATCTTCCAAAACGCTTGATGATGTTGACCTCATATTCACTGTCATTGTCAGTGAAATTGAAGCATTAGGTAAAGTGTATACCCAAATAAAGAAAAACTTAAAAATCTTTAGATCACTCCCTGCCCGATGGGACATTAAGACTATAGCTATACATGTATCCTGTAACCTTAATGATATTTCTACTTTTGACCTCTTCTCTGACCTCAAAGCCTTTGAGTATGATACTGACAGGATCGAAAAGGCCGAAGAGTCACCTGCCAAGACTACAACGCTGGCCGTGTATCTGACAGTAGACACAGCTCTACACCCAGCACATCCAAATCCTCACACAAGACTACAGACAATGATGCTGACATCCTGTCACAAGATGAAATGGCGCTACTCATGCACAAATTCAAAAAGTTCATCAAAAAGTCTGGAAAAACTCCATACAGGCCCAAGTCTTTTCACAAGGTAAACTCAGAAACTCCTTCATCCGGTGATTCGAACTTATGCTATAACTGTAGGAAACCTGGACATTATGCAAATAAATGTCCACACATGAAATTGTAAAAGTTGCAAGAAGCTGAGCAACAAGAAAAGGACGAAAGAAGACGTGTCTGGAAAAACAAGATCACGGCCCTGATTGGTGAAGCAGAAGCCTCGCTTGCGTCCAACATAACTGAGAAGTGCCTTCAGGCTGTCACTGACAGTGACTCTTCCGATGATGAGATTGAAAATAAAGCATATATGTGCTTTATGTCCAAAGAAATTTAGGACGATGAGGATAGCGATGATGAAGTAAGCTCAAATTCAATTAGTCCCGCAAATACATCACATACTTGTGAAAACATGATGAATGAATTCAAAAACATTCAGAAGGCCTATGGGACTTTAAAACGAGAAAATGTACAGCTCCAAATCTCAAACTTGGAGCTGAAAGATGAAAATGACTTGCTGAAAAATAATTACGAGAATATTTCTATTGATTGTGAAAATAGCAAGGTCATATTTGAAAAACTCATGGAAAGCAATCATCAATTTCCCCACGATCTAAATGAGGCTAAGTCTCATAATGAGAGCAAGATAATGATTTTGCTCTACTCGAAGCCAAAGTAAAAACTCTCGAGAAGCGAGAAGGAGAATTAGAGACCATTCTGAAATAATTCGAGAAATCATCTAAAAAGATGGAAGAAATTCTAAGCACTGGGCAACATTGCTCATGATAAAAGTGGCTTAGGATATAACTCATTATCCAACAAGGGAAAAACTAGTATGGTATTCGTCAGGGGTGTGAAATCCATTCCTGTACCTGAAGAAATTCCAAGCCCTGCAAAGGCTACAGCTGTCCCTCGTACAGTGAAGGCTGTGATTCCACCACCAAGGTCATATCACAAACAGTGGAACCCTCAGCCTCCTAGACCTATAAGGCGTGATCAACAGCATGCTCCCCGAGTATATCAAAAGTGCCAACAACCATTCAGAAAGAAGTCTGTATCTAAGTATCAAAGGAAAGCACCGCAGTACTTTTAACAGCACAATGCGCCTAGATATTCGATACAGGAGCCCCATTATCCATCTAGAAAGTAGGTCGCCATGCAGTATCATCAATAGCTCTGGGAATCCAATTGGAGACCCATAATACAAGCTGTAAGGTCTAAAAAAATAGCTTCACATCTGAGATGATAATCGTACTGGAATAATAAAAATAACCCTATATTTACATATATAATTGTCAAAGTTACAGCGACTACGTGCCTGCCCTACGTAGACATCAGAAAACTAGACCAAGAGTAACCTACAATAAACCAATTGCTGTTAGGAAAATATGGGTACCAAAAGGCACTAACATACATGGACCCAACAATCAAAGGGGACCTAAATCTACTTCAATTCTGTTCTTACAGGATCTCAAGGAAAAGGACATCTGGTACTTTGACAATGGATGTTCTCGACACATGACAGGAGATATCAGCAAGCTGTCAGATTATGTAGAAGGTCACGGTCCAAAGGTGCGCTTCGGTGATAAATCCAAAGGAAGAACAAGAGAGAAGGGAACCCTACTTGTAGAAAAGTTCAAAGTCACTGATGTAGCCTATGTTGAAGGCCTATAGTATAATCTACTTAGTATCAGCCAGTTTTGTGACAAACAGTTCACAGTGAAATTCTATATAGACCACCGTAGAGTGAAGGAAATCAATACCAAAGAACTTGTTCTCACAGGAAGCAGGTCAGGTAATATGTATATTGCTGACTGGAAGCCTACGAGCTCCACTATTCCCTGTTTTGTTGCCAAAGGCACTGCAGATCAAAGATGACTATTGCATAAGAGGATGTCTCACATCAACTTCAAGACAATCAACAAACTCGCAGGGAATGGTTAGAGGCTTGCCCGATGTGTTCCATAAAGACAATGTCTGCAGACCCTGTCAGAAAGGCAAACAAGTCAAAACCACCCTGAAAAGCAAATCATACCTGTCCACCCACAGGTTTCTGGCTATGCTACACATGGACCTCTACAGCCCTGTAGACCCTGTAAGTTTGGGAGGTAAGAAATATTGTCTCGTTATTGTTGATGATTACTCGAGGTATTCTTGGACAATCTGTCTAAGCAAGAAGAAAGAAAATACAACAAAGTTGCCATAGCACCTGAAAAAGCTTCATAATGAGAAAGGGTTGAGTATCCTGTCCATTCATTCCTACAGAGGTACTGAATTCATAAAACGCTTTATAGAGCAATACTCTTTGGACAATGGAATACAACACGAATACTCAGCAGCCAGGACTCCTCAACAAAATGGTGTTGCCGAGCGAAAGAATAGGACCATGATCGCCGCAATCAAGTTGCCGCAGCGACTCTGGGGCGAAGCAGCAAATACAACGTGCTACACACAAAACCGCTATATCATCAACAAGCATCAAAACAAAACTGCCTATGAGGTATGGAATAATAAAACTCCATTAGTTTCGTATTTTCACATGTTTGGATGCCTGTGTTATGTTCTGAATAATGGGAAAGATCAACTCAAGACCGTTGATGAGAATTCAGATGAAGGAATATTTGTAGGATACTCCTATATTGGCAAAGCTTTCAGGATCTTTAACAAAAGGAAGCTGACAATCGAGGAATCTATCCATGTAGTGTTCAATGAACCTTATTTCGATCCTACAGGAGTAGAAGACTTAACCAAAAATATCTGAATACTTTCATTGATGACCCTCAAACTCCAATAGAACCTATCGTAGACTTAGAGATCAATCCCGCAGCTGTAAGATCAGAAGTAGTCGAAGCCGATGCTCTACAAGTTGAAGCTGAAGCTACAGCACCTCAAGATACAGTATAGGATGCCGAACTAGAACATGAAAGGAGATGGTTGAAAGATCACAAACATGAGTTAATGATAGGTGATATTGATGCTGGTGTATCTATCTGAAGAAGAATACAAAGTATAGAAAGAACTGTACTGTGTGCGCAAGAAGAATCCGATTGTGAGAAATCTCCTTTTCCTGTATGGAAATCTCAAGCTAAACTTAGGAGACTAGCTATGTGCACTCTAGCTGTATTATTAGCTCAATCCGAACCCGTTTGTACCAATGAAGCTTTGAATAATTCTCACTGGATCACTTCTAAGGAAGAAGAGCTTAATGGTTTCGAAAGAAACAATGTATGGTATCTAGTACCCAGGCCAGAACATCAAGCTGTAATTGGAACCAAATGGGTATTTAGAAACAACAAGGATGAGAATGGACTTGTTAACACGAACAAATCCCATCAAGTCGCACAAGGCTACATATAGGAAGAAGGCATAGACTACGATGAGACATTTGCCCCTGTAGCCATACTAGAAGCTATTATGATATTCCTAGCTTTTTCCGCCCATAATATCTTTATAGTATATAAAATAGACGTTAAGAGTGCATTCCTAAATGGAGACCTCGCCGAAGAAGTCTATGTGGAACAACCATCAGGGTTTGTCATCACTGAAGGCGGAGACCTAGTATACAGACTACAAAAAGCTCTGTATAGACTTAAGTAAGCACCGAGAGCATGGTACGAAACCTTGTCCCTGTACCTTACCGATAATGGATTTAAGAAAGGTGCGGTGGACAAGACTATTTAAGATACAGGAAGGAGATGACCTCTTAATGGTGCAAATATATATCGATGATATTATATTTGGTTCTACTAACCTTGCTTTATGTCAAAGGTTCTCCCATCTCATGAAAAGTAAATTTGAAATGAGCTACTCAATCAAATTTGGGAGAAGTACACCAAGGAGCTATTAAAAAATTTTGGGATGAACAACTCTAAATCCTCGTCAACCCCCATGAGCACTTCCATGCAAATTAGTGCTGACGAAGCTGGAAAGTTGGTTGATAAATCACTCTACACGAAGCTAATTAGCTCACTCCTATACCTAACGTCTAGTAGGCCCGATATCCAGTTTGTTGTAGGAGTGTGTGCTCGGTATCAAGTAGCACCTAAGGAGTCACACTTCGCGACAGCCAAACGAATCCTTAAGTACGTGAAGGGAACAATTGATGTAATATTTTGGTATCCTAAGAAATGAGGATTCGATTTGGTTGGCTACTGTAGGTCACAAGTCCTCAGGAATAAGTCTAGAGGGGGGGGGGTGAATAGACTTATTAAACTATTTCCTGAATCTCATGTGAGTTTCTCAGTTGTGATTAAGTGTAGATGACTTATGTCGACTGCAGACAGATAATGCGGAAGACACAGCTGATAATAATGCAGATAACAAGTATCGACTGCATATAACTTTCTAATAGAACAGTAAATATGTATGCAACAGTTATGTATGATGTTTAAAGCACTAAATCACACAAGAAATTATAGTGGTTTCAGAGGTGGGGTAATCCTCTACTAGTCCACTTCTCTCCAAACCAGTTGGAGATAAATTCACTATAACTGTCAACTAATGATAAAAGTTACAATGAATTCTTCCTTGTTACAACAACTTCCAACCAGTGGAAACCCGTGGCCGTTGCAACTCTCTTGACTGCCTAGCACCTCTTGATTAAAAACCCGTAGATGCCTCAACAACTCTCGAGCTGTCTATCACCTTCCAATCAAGAACCCATGAATGCCTTACCAGTCGCAAAACTTCTGAAACCTTGTTCACAGAAGTACCCCGTACTCAGCTTTAAAGACAAGAGTGTTTGTCTTCTCCAACTTAAGAGCTTCTTCGAATATGAAGCATTGATCTTCACGATGCTATTTGTTCACTATGATTGCTTTGATTGCTTTTGATCGCTTGAATGTATTGTTCGCATCGCACTTTGCTCAATTCATATCTTTAGATATTTATAGTACGATTCTCTGAGCTTCCTTCATAGTCGTTGCATCTCTTGTAACAAATCTGTTCGTTGGAGAGTGGACTTCTTTGTTTATCTTATCATTCCGTTGCATGGATTGATCCCCTTTTAATTTTAGACCATTTGAAAGACTTCCTTTGTTAGCGCTGTTATTCTTGATTAGAATAATTATAAGTCTTCAGAATGCGGATCTCAAGGAATATTTTATTCCTAACTTTCTGGGAATCTTTTCGCTTTGTCCCCTTACGTCTGCATGTGGATTTCCGTTATTATTGACTTCAACGCTTGATGACGTGGACTGAGTCTCTTGAATTTGGCTGATATCTTGACTGAGTACTTATCTGATATCTCTTGGTCAAATCTGTCTGATGTGCGGTCAAGCTTCTATGATGTAAAACTTCTCTGATATATTTTGGTAGAAGTTCTCTGAGATAAAGTTCTCTGCTCTGATGGTATGACTAAAGTTCTCTGATATGATGAACGTTCTTTGATCTGATGGTCAAACTTCAGTTGATATTTATGTTGACCAGATCTCATCTGATAACTCGACTGCAGATGGGTTTCGGTCAAACCTCTATGATATTATGCGTTGACCAAAACTTGTAATGTATCGCCTTCTTGAGAACTTAACTGCAACTTGGTTTTGGTCAAACCTCTCTGATGTTTTGCGTTGACCAAAACTTCTCTGATAATGAACTTGCCTGTAAACTTATCTGATAAATGGCAGTTCTATACTTAGTCGATTTTGTTATTGATCAACACTTGATCAAAACTTATCCTAAATTTTAAGTCCTATAGAAGATACTGATTTAGTTCTTCTTTACAATTCCAATTACTTAGTGCATACATTTGTATAATTAACAATACAGGGATGACATCATCAAAAAAAATCTAACAAGTATTCCTAACAGCTACAACAACTCGGATCTTGGAGGCTGTAAGTTGGATAGGTAGAGTACAAGTGGTACTTGACACTTTCGTGGACCTAGACTTGTGTCATGGTTCAGTATGAAATAATTGGCCAACTTGCTTTCTACAGCTGTGTCAGAATACTATGCCGCTGGAAGTTGCTGTATGTAGATTCTCTAGATGCAACATCAATTATCAGATTATGGAATTAGTGCCAGAGAGACGCCAATCATATGCGATAGCACGAGTGTAATTGCAATAACGCACAATCCTATATTGGACTCACGAACTAAGCATATCGATATGAAGCATCACTTCATCGAGAACTATCTTGAGAATAAGGATGTTCAGATCGAAAAGATTCACACATACATTTAGTTTGGTGACATATTTACAAAACCTCTCAGCACGACCAGATTCTGCATCCTTCATCAAGAATTGGGAATGCTACAGCTGGACTCCCTGTAAGTTTTTACGCTTTTACTCATCGATTGAGGGGGAATGTTGTAAGACCCAAGAATACAGTATCCACTTTAATTAACTGCACACTCAGAACCATTCAGATAGTACTGTAGGACAAAGAAGACATGAAACCTTCCTACAACTGACGTGTGCATTAATTAAGGAGGAATACAATACGACCCATGTATACAGTATTAATCCATATATTGCTGTAAAAATTGAATGCTGTATGTACCTTTTAAGGGGGAATGCTGTATTTTTGCGGATAGGGTTCTACACCCAATGGATTTAAAAGTCCATCTTTCTCCATTTCATGAACCCTAGTCTGAACAACGTGACCAAGTCTAAGGTGCCACTTAAGAGGTTTATTAGTATCTTGCCTGCCACGTTTCCTAGTTATAGTGTTCACTGATGATTTATTTTGTAAGTTCTGATGATATAAACGATTCAACAATGTAGCTATGCCAACCAATTTATTTTGAAAATAAATTTTACAACTACCATTGCCAATGAAGAAAGAAAATCCTTTCCGGTCCAAGACTGGAATGGATACAATGTTTTTATGCCCATTGGGCAAAACAAGTACTTCATCTAACGTCAAAATAAAACCGGATTCTAAACCCAGTACGAGTGATCCAATATCGGTTGCCTCGACATTTGTCCGTTTCCGACAGTGATCATCACTTCCCTAGCTTCAAGCTGCCTACTTCGTTCTAGATCCTGATTCATTGTACAAATATGAGAAGTAGCACCTGAATTCAGAATCCATGAAGCAGAATATACAGTAGCAGAACAATTTATTTCGAAAACAAAAAGTTTCGTACCTGATGCGCCATTGATCTTGGGACAAGTCCTGCGCCAGTGGCCCATCTCACCGCATTCAAGACATTTGTCCGTAGGTTTTGGACCGCCTACCTTCTAAACCATTTGGGCCTTGCCCTTAACTTTCTGCACCCCTTTCTTGGGTTTATACTGTTTGTAGGTCTTTTTCTTCTTGTTCTTGGACCTCCGAGGCCCAGAAGAAATCACAAGAGCAGCCTCCCTTGGTTTAGTCTTCATGTTAGATTGTGCTGTCACCAGTTTATTCATTAGCCTAGCTAATGTGCATGAAATCTCATTACAGTTGATATTCAATACAAACTGCACAAAAGAGTCAGGCAGAGATTGAAGGATGAGATCAATCTGAAGGGATAAATCCATATGAAAGTTGAGCACCTCGAGCCTCTCAATCATAGAGATCATCTTGAGGACATGGTCTCCAACTTTCTCCCATTCCTTCATCCTAGCACTGAATAACTACTTCGATATCTCATATCTAGCAGTCCTACTGTGCTCTCTTCTGTAACAACCCCAAAAGGCGGCTATTACAGTGTCGTGGACCCCACACTAGGACCCACCAGGCGATATCCAAAAACAGATTAAATAAGTATTACTTGTGATACCGAACCACAATAAATAGTCATTACTCCGATTAGGAGTTTATTAAAAATATGGCCAACGGCCTTATGATACACAAGATCCGAAATACAAGTATAAGCCATATGGGGATGGAAAATACTTCAAATACCAATACAACCAGATAGTAAATTAAGTGAAACGGGAATAAGGTAACATTACACGGTTTAACATAACCGGACAACAAATGATTTGGGCCCCCCGAACTAGTATCCTTCGAACCCTTCGCCGTCAACATACTCTTCCCGTGCCTTGCCTTTGCCTCGACCTAAAATAGAATACATGTATTTCGCCCAAAACATAGGGTCAGATATACATGATAATTAATTCTTCCGACATTATACAATTCACATATATAGATCTCAAGGAAACATCTCAACTATTAATCATACCCCTCGGGCGTATGAAACAATCAGTCACAAACCGTTGAACACATCCAATCATACATGGACTGTGAACGATTAAAAAGATGGCTCAAGATGGACATCACAGTACGCCCGATCCAGAAATGTGTCCGTGTACATGTCCACCCCGTATACGGAATCCAGAATATACATGTGACAATGTACTTAATTAGC
The DNA here is from genome assembly GCA_033398695.1 of Orobanche coerulescens. NCBI lineage: Eukaryota > Viridiplantae > Streptophyta > Magnoliopsida > Lamiales > Orobanchaceae > Orobanche > Orobanche coerulescens. The sequence continues at coordinate 86,315,512 of CM065809.1, forward strand.
CTCACGAACTACGTCTCGTGTGCACAGTCCAATACGGAAACATCCACATATGACTATAAGTTCCCAGCTAAAAATCCTACACAATATCCAATCAGCACGCAGATATGATTCCAGAAATGTCACGATACAACATGACAACGAAATTCAACGAAATACATATCCGATTAAGGATCAAGAAAACTCACCGAAGTGACAATAAAGACCAACGAGATCAACGATTCAAAGCGACGTACTTGGGAATGCAACCCCATGATGAAAACGGAATAATGTCAAGGACAATGTCAAATCACGTCAAACATTTCATAAAGATTTCATACACATGAAATGTATAACCATCACAAGAATCTAATCATCATTATAACCAAGCAAGTAACTTGCCTCAATACGGAGACGAGAATAATCCTCTTCTTGTCAAAACGAACGAACGGTCCTCGACTAATATCGTTTACTCGAACATTCAACCTTAAACGAAATACATTTTACTCAATAACATATTCATATAATTATCAATATAGGATTAGTAAGACGACACCCTACAATCCTTTAGAATAGTTTCCCTATCTCAAAATATTGAAGTCTTATGCCAAGAATTCTTTTTACCTCATTACAACCATAAAATCGGTTCACAATACTTTTACCGAATGTTCACATGATTCTTCATAAATAAGAATTCTATCAAGAACATAAGATCATCTTATGTTGATTAAACTTTCCAAAACATTACAATGTTGAAAGGTCAAAATCTGCACAATTATGTTCATCCACCTCTCATCTAAATTGAATATTAAGCTTACAACAAGGTTATTAGATATGAGATTACACCATATTCATGAAGGTTATCAAAATCATTCTTTACAAAGCTGGAAGATCCATTAACATCATTTATGAAATCACCTAGCTTAGGTTTTAGAATTACCACACTAATCTCCTAACATTCAACAAGGTGTTCTTATCAATCTTCATGGATTTGTGAATCTGAACTATAATGATTATAAAGTTTCTAAGGTTTCTGAAATAAGGAAACATTTTACTATCTTCAAACATCGGCAAGTTCTTCTCAAGGTAAATGAATATCAAGCATGGTGTTTAAACACTTTACGATATCAATTTTATTGTTTAAATCCAACTATGGTGAGGTCAACAGATTCAAAGATGTTCTACTTAGCTAAATTCGTCCAGCAAGATGAGTATGATAGTTACAACATGTTTAATATGATTATATCATCGAGAATACATCCATCTCAAACCCTCATTTATCATATTCATCAAAAGTGTTTAAAAAGTTGGATTAAAACTATGTTTTACTTGATTAATTTAACTCTATGTGAAATATACTTCATCATTAACACCAACATACGAAAAGTACAGAGAAGAGATACACACATACCTCCAGAAATGATGAACAACTCTCAACACTACAAGGAAATACACTCCAAGCTCAAGAACACCTCCTAATCTTCAAGATAATGAGCTCCACTCCACGATTTAAAGCTTAAATGCAAGTTGGAGGAGGTTGATATCGATTTGGGGGTGCAGAGGGATGATAAATGGATAGAGAATCGGTTTAGAGTTGTGAAGAAATGAAAAACAGGCCGGTCCTATAAATAGACTGTGCAGACTTAGCGCACGCTATCGGGAAAATTTAGCGTACGCTAACGCACTTATGTACGCTAACCGGTTAATGTTACGTATGTAAGCAGCTTACAGAGGCTACTGACTTGAATCCGTAGGCTATTAGCGCACGCTAATTACAAAGGTGTTACGCACGCTAATAAAAGTTGACCCAGGCCGACATGACAGCTCAGACATCACACACATGCATGCCAACGGATAAGAGGTTCACGTGCTGTAGTCAACTAATGTCAGATTCTCTCTTAGTGTACGCAACAGAGGAAACATTACGTACATTAAGGCACAAGATTAACGTATGTTAATCATGCTACGTAGCGTACGCTACATCAACAGAAAAGTTCAAAAAATGCTACTCTCTAATTAACATCGAATCATCAAGTTTGAAATGAAATAACAATGATATGAAGTTCAAATCTATAATACCTCAACATAATACTAAATGCAACGATCCACGATAATCAATTTATCCGAATATATAACGACAGATAAAAATGAAGATTACAGTCGGATATTACAAACTCCCACCTTAAAAAGAGTTTCGTCCTCGAAACTAAGGGGTAAATAACTCGGGGTATCTCACTCGCATACTATCCTCGGTTTCCCACGTAGCCTCCTCGACTCCATGTCGTGACCACTGAACCTTCAGTAGGGGGATCACCTTGTTCCGCAATTGCTTGATCCTCCTCTCGAGTATCCGCACGGGACGCTCCTCGTACGAATGATCCTCTGCTAATTCAATCTCTTCGAACTTAAGTACATGACTCGGATCAGCAACATATTTCCTCAACTGGGAGACATGGAACACGTTGTGAATCTGACTCAAAGCTGGTGGTAAAGCCAGTCGATAGGCCAGATCACCTACGCGCTCCAAAACCTCAAACGGCCCAATGTACCTCGGGCTCAGCTTGCCCCTCTTCCCGAAACAAAAAACACCTCGGGTAGAAGACACCTTCATTAACACATGGTCACCAACCTCGAACTCAAGCGGTCGTCGACGGTGGTCAGCATAGGACTTCTGTCGACTTTGAGCCGTTAACAACCGACTCCTAATCAGAACAATCTTCTCACGAGCTGCTAACAACATATCGGGCTCCGTACCCAAAGATTCTGATATTTCGTCCCAACACAAAGGGGACCTACAACGATGGCCATACAATGCCTCATACGGTGCCATCTGAATCGAAGCGTGCCAACTATTATTATAAGTAAATTCCACCAAAGGTACCTGGGTTTCCCAATCGTCTTTCCAATCAAGAGCACACGCCCTGAACATGTCTTCTAGAGTTTGGATGGTTCTTTCGGATTGGCCATCGGTCTGCGGATGAAAAGCCATACTGAAATTCAACTGCGTGCCCATCGCATGATGAACTGCCTTCCAGAAGTGCGACACGAATCGCCTGTCACGGTCCGATACAATACTCTTGGGGGTACCATGTAACCTCATAATTTCCTTAATAAATAGCTGGGCCAATCTCTCGGGACCCCACGTGTCCTTAATCTTCAAGAAGTGGGCTGATTTAGTCAGACGGTCCACAATCACCCAAATCGTATTCATTCCACGACAACTTGTCAGCAAGCTAGTGATAAAGTCCATCGATATATCCTCCCATTTCCACTTAGGAATCGGGAGCAGTTTCAGCATTCCTGCGGGTCGCTGGTGCTCAATCTTAACTTGCTGACAGGTTAAACATCTCGAAATGAATTCGGCAACCTCACGTTTCATATTCCCCCACCAATAATTTTGCTTCAAATCCTTATACATCTTGCTAGATCCCGGGTGAATAGAGTACGGGGTAGCATGTGCTTCTCTCATGATAGAGTTCCTCAAATCTTCGTCTGAGGGTACACAAACTTGATTTCTAAAGCGTATCAATCCATCCTTGTGGATCACGAATCTAGGGTCTTTCCCTTGATTACCTCATCCCGAACTCGAGATAAGAATGGGTCCGTAATTTGCTTCGATTTGATCATATCATCAAGAGACGAAGAAATCTCAAGTGTGCAAAGTTGTCCCTGAACACGTTGTAACCAAACTTCAATTTCTGGCCTCATAAGATCTAACTACAACTCTCTCTGTGATGTCAAGCGACTCAGCATCTGCTCATGCACTGTCTTATGGCTCAAAGCATCGGTAACCACATTTGCTTTGCCCGGATGATAAAGGATCTCGATATCATAGTCCTTGATTAATTCTAGCCACCTTCTCTGCCTCATGTTCAACTCCTTGAGTAAAAATGTACTTTAGGCTCTTGTGGTCAGTAAAGATCTGACAGGTAACTCCATACAGATAGTGACGCTAGATTTTCAAAGCAAACACCACGGCTGCTAGCTCCAAGTTGTGGGTCGGATAGTTAACTTCATAGGGTCTCAATTGTCTCGATGCATAGGCAATCACTTTCCCTTCCTGCATGAGTACACATCCAAAGCCCTGTCTCGACGCGTCACTGTACACCACGAATCCTTCCGTTCCTTTTGGTAGGACCAAAACAGGTGCCGAAATTAATCGACTCTTGAGTTCATCAAAACTTTGCTGACATGCTTCTGACCACAAATACTTCTTATCCTTCCGTAGTAAGTTAGTCATCGGTTGCGCAATTTTAGAAAATCCTTCTACGAACCGCCGGTAGTAACCTGCTAGGCAGAGGAAACTAGGAACTTCCTTCATGTTTTTCGGTGGTAGCCAATCTCGAATGGCTTCCATCTTCTGTGGGTCCACTCTCACCCCTTCGTCTGATATGACATGTCCAAGAAAGATAACCTCAGACATCCAGAATTCGCATTTAGAAAATTTCCCATAAAGCTGTTCCCGCCTCAATGCATCAAGAACTTGGTGGAGATGATGTTCATGCTCTTCGTGGTCACGAAAGTAAATCAGAATGTCGTCAATAAAACCGACTACAAAGCGATCTAGATAGTTAATAAAAACTCGATTCATCAACTCCATGAATACCACCGGTGCATTAGTCAATCCAAATGGCATCACCACGAACTCATAATGTCCATAGCGAGTACGGAAGGCTGTCTCTGAAATGTCAGACTCTCGAATCCTCAACTGATGATAACCAGATCTCAAGTCGATCTTAGAAAACATAGCAGCTCCCTGAAGTTGATCCAATAAATCATCAATACGAGGCAAAGGATACTTGTTCTTGATGGTTACCCTATTCAGCTCGCGGTAATCAATACATAAATGCAGAGATCCGTCTTTCTTCCATACAAATAACACTGGTGCTCCCCAAGGGGATACACTAGGTCGAATATAGCCCTTTTTAGTCAGCTCCTCGAGCTGGTTCTTCAATTCCTGCATCTCAGTCGGAGCCATACGATACGGTGCTTTTGAAAGCAGGGATGTACGTAGCTCTAACTCAATAATAAACTTCACGTCACGATGAGGGGGTAAGCCTAGCAACTCCTCTAGAAATACGTCTGGGTAGTCTCGGACTACCGGAATGTCGGCCAATTCAACTGGTCGATCTTTTGTTTTGGTCATGTAGCACCAATAACCAATACACCCTTGATTAAGCAGTTTCACTGCTTTCATAGCGCTGATGACTCCCCCGGAACGACTGGAATTATCACCTCAAAAAATACACTCGAAACCATCATCATAAGTGACAGTTACCATCCGCTTGCGGACACTAAGTATGGCATCATGACGATCCATCCAATAGATACCCAAGATTATATCATCCTTAGGTAAATCGACTACAATCAGATTTGACAACCACTCACGGTCGTTCATACGAATCGGACAGTTCTAGACTTCACGATTCCCAATAATTCTTCTACCATCGGGTAGACCAATCACGTAAGGTTCACAATTGATAACATGATCTAGAGGCAAATTACTCAAACAAGAAGAAGATATAAAGGAGTGTGAAGCACCTGTATCAAAAAGAACACACAGTCTGGGAGTGGATCTCGAGTATACCTGAAATCATGCTTGCCTCGGGATCGTCAGCTTTCTTCATCTCGTAAATCCTGGGTTTCGCAGCTCCGGCACCAGGTGTACCACTTTGATTCCCACGGCCCATTCCCCTATTCGCCCTGGTGGTCTCATAGGAAGTGGATGGAGGTGCCCGGTTCTGGACAGAGGACTGAATTGGAGCATGAGACGCTACTGGTTCATGCACGGGCCCACTCCTGCAAAAACGAGCACAGTGACCATTCTTGCCACAAGTATGGCATGTGACGGAAGGCTTTGGGCATTTGGAGCTGACATGCCCCTGGTCTCCACAGTTATAGCACACCACGGACGAGGGAACCGCTCGAGAGTGCGATCCGGCTGGCTTCGACACCATGGGTGGTCGATCAGAAGGGTTTGGCAATGATTGGGGCTTCCTAAATGTCCCCCGATTACTCTCAGTCTGGTTCTGGTTCCTGGATCTTTTGTTGTTGGACTGTGGTTGCTTCTTGGAAATCTCCTTCGCGGTGAGTTCATACTCCAGAGCTTTCTCGATGAACTCTGGTAAGGTAGTACAGTGGTGATTCAACAGCTGCATTCTCATTCGGGGTTTAAGCCTCTTGAGAAAGTATTTGATCTTATCAGCCTCTGTTCGAATAATTGTCGTGGAGAAAGGAAGAAGTGCCTGAAATTTCTCGGCAACAGATAATACATCATCGTCTTCAGACGGGTCTGGGTTCAGCAGTTCTAACAGTCTGGCCTCACAGAGTGGCCCTGGGTAGTAACGGTCTAGCATGAGGTTTTTAAATTCCTCCCAAGTATAAACACCATCAGCTGGCCTCACTGAAAGCCACCAGGTATGAGCGCCTTTGCTAAGATAGTAAGCTGCTACAGAGACGCGGTTCTCTTCGGGGCAGTCCACCATCTCGAAAAGTTTCTCAAAATGCTCGATCCAATGCACAATGTCAGTAGGCTCAGAAGGGCCTTCAAAGGTCGGAGGTCGCTGGCGAGAGATGTCGCTGATGATCCGACTCACGGGTCCGCCAAGCACAGGAGGAGGATGAGGCACTTGTTGCTGGCCAGTAGTGGCTCTCTGCATAGCTTCCATCAATTGACCCATCTGGGTCATCTGAGTCATCATTCCCTGCATCACAATGTAAGGATTGACACACGCATCCTCTTGTCCAGTGTGGTGCGATTGTTCCCTAGAAGGCGAACCACTAGCTGCGGAACTGTGCTCCACATTCGCGTGCCTGTTGGCTCGTGGTATCGGGATTCAGCCCCTTCCGCGGCCTCGTCCCCCTCTTCCACGACCTCTCAAATTTCTTTTCATACTGAAAGAGTCAAACCGCAATAATAACCATAAGTACCGTTCATGATACCAGTCAAAGTTCATGCTAAGTTAATAGCAATAAAGAATTACATACTTAAGAAAACAGTTCATAATGAATTATCGACACTACGAGTGTCGCACAAAATATCATATCGACGCCGAGTCGAAAATTTCAACCATATAATCAATCCAGAACTTACCTGGAATTATCAATCAGATAAATCCTGTCACAATTCCTCGAAATAACAAGATCAACAAAGAGATCCATTCCAATATCAATATCATGCTAGTAATTAAATCATGGCTCATAAAGTACATACCGTATTTGGCTTGTAGGGTCAGGCGCTTGCACATGTCACACGTGACACGAAGGTCTCTTGATACTAGTTCATTTCACAATGACTCATAACAGAAAACAACTCTCCGATACCATCTTCTGTAACACCCCGAAAAACGGCTATTACAGTGCTGTGGGCCCCACACTGGGACCCACCAGGCGATATCCAAAAACAGATTAAATAAGTATTACTTGTGATACCAAACCACAATAAATAGTCATTACTCCGATTAAGAGTTTATTAAAAATATGGCCAACGGCCTTATGATACACAGGATCCGAAATACAAGTATAAACCATATGGGGATGGAAAATACTTCAAATACCAATACAATTAGATAGTAATTTAAATGAAACCGAAATAAGGTACCATTACATGGTTTAACAAAACCGGACAACAAATGATTTGGGGCCCCCGAACTAGTATCCTTCGAACCCTTCGCCGTCAACATGCTCTTCCCATGCCTTGCCTTTGCCTCGACCTAAAATACAATACAAGTATTTTGCCCAAAACACAGGGTCAGATATACATGATAATTAATTCTTCCGACATTATACAATTCACATATATAGATCTCAAGGAAACATCTCGACTATTAATCATACCCCTCGGGCGTATGAAACAATCAATCACAAACCGTCGAACACATCTAATCATACGTGGACTATGAACGATTAACAATATGGCTCAAGATGGACATCACAGTACGCCCGATACGAAAATGTGTCCGTGTACATGTCCACCCCGTATACGGAATCCAGAATATACATGTGACAATGTACCTAATTAGCCTCACGAACTACGTCTCGTGTGCGCAGTCCAATACGAAAACATCACATATGACTATAAGTGCCAGGCTAAAAATCCTACACAATATCCAATCGACACGCAGATATGATTCCAGAAATGTCACGATACAACATGACAACGAAATTCAACGAAATACATATCCGATTAAGGATCAAGAAAACTCACCGAAGTGACAATAAAGACCAACAAGATCAACGATTCAAAGCGACGTACTTGGGAATGCAACCCCATGATGAAAATAGAATAACGTCACGGACAATGTCAAATCACGACAAACATTTCATACACATGAAATGTATAACCATCACAAGAATATAACCATCATTATAACCAAGCATGATAACTTGCCTCAATACGGAGACGAGAATAATCCTCTTCTTGTCGAAACGAACGAACGGTCCTCAACTAATATCGTTTACTCGAACAATCAACCTTAAACGAAATATATTTTACTCAATAACATATTCATATAATTATCAATATAGGATTAGTAAGACGACACCCTACAATCCTTTAGAATAGTTTCGCTATCTCAAAATATCGAAGTCTTATGCCAAGAATTCTTTTTACCTCATTACAACCATAAAATCGGTTCACAATACTTTTACCGAATGTTCACATGATTCTTCATAAATAAGAATTATATCAAGAACATGTTGAATAACCACTTATGATGTTAAGATCATCTTATGTTGATTAAACTATCCAAAACATTACAATGTTGAAGGGTCAAAATCTGCACAATTATGTTCATCCACCTCTCATATAAATTGAATATTAAGCTTACAACAAGGTTATTAGCTATGAGATTACACCATATTCATGAAGGTTATCAAAATCATTCTTTACAAAGCTGGAAGATCCATTAACATCATTTATGAAATCACCTAGCTTAGGTTTTAGAATTACCACACTAATCTCCTAACATTCAACAAGGTGTTCCTATCAATCTTCATGGATTTGTGAATCTGAACCATAATGATGATAAAGTTTCTAAGGTTTCTGAAACAAGGAAACATTTTACTATCTTCAAACATCGGCAAGTTCTTCTCAAGGTAAATGAATATCAAGCATGGTGTTTAAACACTTTACGATATCAATTTTATTGTTTAAATCCAACTATGGTGAGGTTAACCGATTCAAAGATGTTCTAATGAGCTAAATTCTTCCAGCAAGATGAGTATGATAGTTACAACATGGTTAATATCATTATATCATCGAGAATACATCCATCTCAAATCCTCATTTATCATATTCATCAAAAGTGTTTAAGAAGTTGGATTAAAACTATGTTTTACTTGATTAATTTAACTCTATGTGAAATATACTTCATCATTAACACCAACATATGAAAAGTACAGAGAAGAGATACACACATACCTCCAGAAATGATGAACAACTCTCAACACTACAAGGAAATACACTCCAAGCTCAAGAACACCTCCTAATCTTCAAGATAATGAGCTCCACTCCAAAATTTAAGGCTTAAATGCAAGTTGGAGGAGGTTGATATCGATTTGGGGGTGCAGAGGGACGATAAATGGAGAGAGAATCGGTTTAGAGTTGTGAAGAAATGAAAAACAGGCCGGTCTTATAAATAGACTGTGCAGACTTAGCGCACGCTATCGGGAAAATTTAGCGTACGCTAATGCACTTACGTATGCTAACCGATTAATGTTACGTATGTAAGCGGCTTACAGAGGCTACTGACTTGAATCCGCAGGCTATTAGCGCACGCTAATTATAAAGGTGTTACGCATGCTAATAAAAGTTGACCCAGGCCGACACGACAACTCAGACATCACACACATGCATGCCAACAGATAAGAGGTTCACGTGCTATAGTCAACTGATGTCAGATTCTATCTAAGCATACGCAACAGAGGAAACATTACGTACGTTAAGGCACAAGATTAACGTACGTTAATCATGCTACGTAGCGTACGCTACATCAACAGAAAAGTTCAAAAAATGCTACTCTCTAATTAACATCGAATCATCAAGTATGAAATGAAATAACAACGATATGAAGTTCAAATCTATAATACCTCAACATAATACTAAATGCAACGATTCACGATAATCAATTTATCCGAATATATAACGACAGATAAAAATGAAAATTACAGTCGGATATTACACTCTCCATAAAGCTCTGTTAAGTGTGCGAGAATCTGCCTAGCAGAAGTCATTTTCTCGTGCGCTCTCTGCAGCTCATTAGTCATTGAGCCAATCATAAAGCCATGGACCAGCACATCATCCTTGACCCATTTTTCATGGACGTCAATCTCTTCCTGATTACTCTTAGTCCAGACTGGAGTCGGTGGAATGTACACCTCCAAGACGTATCCCAGAGACTCCATGATGAGTACAATCATCAGATTCCGCAACGAGTCAACGAAGTTGGGGCCATTTAGGAGATTCTTTTCAAGTAGTATTGCAAGTGGGTTCTTTGCCATTATCAGAGAGATATTTTTTCGTTTCTCTGCATTGATTTATACAAGATTGAATTAGTGACTTGTTTTTTTTATGACCGAGTATAGAATTTAAGGGCTAGTATAATTCTTATCTCGGCTCCTACTAATTTTATCGGAATTACACACTCCCATGTTATAACCCGGAAGTCATGGTTAGATCGACTTCTTAGGGGTGATCGAGTTCTTTATAAATTTTAACAGACGCAACCTGTCAGGTTTCTTGCCTATTAATTTCTGCAAAGTGGTGTCCAACACCAACCCGTCCAATGGATGTTTCGATCTTTTTTTACCCCTAGTCTTGCCCTCAACCTATCAGGTTTCTTGGCAATCCAGACTATCTAAGTTGTTGACCATCAACGTCTATCAGTTTGACTATTGAATCTCGCCCGGCAACCTATCAGGTTTCTAGGGGCGAAATTTATCACCAACCGAAGGCATCTACTGCACTCAAGAATTTTTCAACCTCTACCAAATGCACTACCACGATAACTCATAAGCATAGCACACCGGCTCGGGTATCAATTTTCTATGAGTTTGATGGAGGGTAGGAAACCTCGTAGCCTTTTTCAAACTTAGTCGGTTTGTTGTCGGGAGAATTTCACGATTAATGTTACACTTTGCACATTAATTCATTTATAAGTGCGTTTGTGTTTGTCAATCATTAAAAATGAAAAACAGTAAATAGCAACCTATTTACTACTAACATATAGCTCATGGATTTTTTCCTAAGTACTGGGCCAAGCGAATGACCCAATAAAGAAAATAAAAACAGTCTTCGATTCTTCGTCTTCTCGGTCGGTTGTCTTTGGTCTTCGTCATAGCCAAATAAATAATTACATCATTGAAAATGCATCCTATTATACAAATTTTCTAGTAAAAATAAATAGGCTCAAAACGGCCTTTACAACCCAATCGAATCAAACAAATCAAAACTAAGTCCACAAGCTATATCACCATCACATAAGGATTCCACCTAACATGTAACGGCAATGAAATTAAATAATTAATTTTAATATGTATTAATCCAATTAATCTATAAAATTAATTTATTCACTTTCTACAATATTAATCTAATTTATATATATGGCATTAAAATTAAATAATCAATTAATGTATTAATCCAATCAATATAAAAGTTAATCTATTCAATTTTAATGATATTAATCCAATTAATACTAATAATCGTCAATTCAATTCATTCGAAGTAATCCGTCTAAAAATAGTATTTTCATTTAATATCTTTCCCATTTAAAATAATATTCCAATATTTTAATCAAGTTAAATCCAATTTAAAATGTGGGAAAATATTACAACGTAATACAGAGACTAAACGAACTCCCGTACAAGTCGGAACGGGCCCAACCCGCAAACGGAGCTCGAAAAAGGAGGCTGGCCGAGGGTGACCCGCTGGAGCGAGTCACCTGCCTGCTACTATCCGGGTAGCAGGCCTCCTATCCGGCCAACCTGCCAGGCACGGCCTGGCAGTGACTCTGGCAGCTCTGGGCTGCCGAGTCCGACCTCCGTTCGGATCGTTTCCAAAACGTGATGTTTCTAACTTTTATATAGGACTTATAAATCAATAAAATAAAATTTTACAGATTTATAATTCACATAAAATCATAGAAACAAAATTTACAATGAACAATTAAATATATCCGGTTATACCAATAATGATTCTAAATCATAAACATCAACCAATAGCATTCAAAATGCACAAATAATCGTATATACGGTATCATTGACCTCGCTCCGATACCCTATTGGTATTCCGAAAACAAAATCGAATATGCAGCGGAATAATAAAACTCAATATAATGAATCCCAAACAGGATCGATCAAGTAACGTATATACGAAAATAAAAAAGACGAAGACAAAAGGATCAAAGTCTCAAACCTTTGAAGCCTTTGATAATATCTTCGTAAGTTTGATGATGATCATGAACACGAGCACGAGCATGAAATCCCTTCATTCCAAACACAAAAATCACGATGTATCTACTTCACACATGTCGGATATTTCCCGAAAAAAATTAACGAGACTCCATTCTCCAAGAACACGGCTAGGGAAACTCGTAGGAATTTCTCTCTTTTATTTTTCTTGTTTTCTTCCACCTCAAATATGAAGAACAAGATGAAAATTCTCTCTCTCTCTCTCTCTCTCTCTCCTCTATTAGCTCGGCCGAAACTATCAAATGTAGTTGAAGTGGTTTTTGATTTCTTTTTTATATATTGTTCATGATATGATATGATATGATCCCACCATATATATCACCTTGGAACCATTAGTTGAAAGTATCATGGTGGGATCTCACAACATTAAACAAAACAAATCAAGACAAGAGAGAGAGGAGGTGGGGCGGCCCCATGTGGAAGGTGCTAGGAAACGGGCCGAGTCACTCGGCTCGTGTACCGGACATTCGTCAAACAACTCCGTTAAATACACTCCGTTACATCTCCAATGTATTTGCACTAATTAATTAATCCAATTAATTAGTTATATCAACTACGAATATATTTCTCTAAGAAATACTCCCTCCGTCCGCCACCCATGTGCAACAATTTCCTTTTCCATCTGTCCGCAACCTATGTGCATTGTTTATTTTTGGCAATTTTTTTACCCTTTCACAACACAAGTGGGTCCATTTACTCCACTCACAACACATCATACCAACTAAGTCAACTCAAATATTAAAACTCGTGCCGGTCAAAAGAGTGCATATGGGTGGTGGACGGAGGGAGTATTATTTATGAATTAAATTAATTACCCAGTAACTTAATTTCAATTCATAAGACCGCTATTTGATTTATCTAATAAATCATAATTAGATATCCAATATTTAATATTAATAGAGAGATGATAAATTCTTATTTATCCGTCAACGATCCTGATGCGTGACTCTGTAGGTCCGTCTCAGTCGGCATTGGGAGGAACCAATGAGTGCGGGTAGCACTTAGCTAGCCTAGCGGGCCACAGTGTAAACCCCGACTGAGAAAGAATGAAGGGATCATTCCAGAACTATTATGTCGTGAATACCATATACGTATAGACCCTTCATCAGATGTACCAGTCAAGTCTTCGGGTTACTGTAAAGTTAAACCCTACTGTTGACTAGACACTATACATGTGTTAATGCAAATCAAGGCCGATTGATCACTAGTGTATCCAATACGACTGGATCAGAATGCTTTGGCCAAAGACTTATGATCTTATTTGCCATTAACCGTATAGGACATTCGCCTGCTCACTAACAGTAGATAGAATCTTTTCTTGGCGTACAGTAAAGACTGCTACCTATCCCTTTAGTCCGCACTTCGAGGTTGACCCAGCGATTAAGAAAATGAGTCTAACTACTCTAATGACAAACTAAACGTCACAGGCACATCTCTTATTGAACCCTCAAGTCAAAGGTCCACGTATACTATCACAACCTTTCGATTCGTCATCAACTCTCCAAGAGTGAATACCGTGTGACTGAATCAAGTATGAGTCGTGTTCGAGTACGCTGGTCCCACCAATATACTTATAACTATGCTATCAAGAGATGCACATGTCCTAGCATCAATTATACAAGTCTTACTCAAAACTTAATGCCCAATTAAGTTTATCGACTTGAGAACGGTCTATGTAAATAAGCTTTAAACACTTCTAGTGAATTTTCTCTTTTCCTGATGACGAGAGTGGAATGCTCGCTCTTATTTACATGGACTTCACTTCAATGTTTACCAAATCAAGAATGCATTTGAAATATAATAAACAGTGAATGAATCATATTGCCTTTTATTAATTATTCCATAATTACAAGTACAAGGCCCCTTCTCTCTCATCCCATGAGTGGCATTCGAGGGCATATTCCTAACACGCACGACCTTGAGCTTGAATAAATAGTCTTTGCCTTAAATAAATGGGGACACCATTTGTACGGTGCTGAATTCACAGTGTTTACGGACCATAAAAGTCTCAAGTACCTATTTTCTCAAAAGGAATTCAACCTCCAACAGAGAAGATGTGTAGAAATTTTAGAAGATTACTGTTGTGAGATTCAACATCATCCAGGAAAAGCAAACGTCATGGATGATGCTTTAAGTAGGAAGGCTAGGGTGGCCCGACTAATGGTCCGAGAATGGAAAAGCTCTTGAGGAACTAAGCTGCCTAAAACCCATTTACGAAGGTACTTGCTTGGTCTGCGCCAACCTTACAGTTAAACCCAAATTAATAGATGATATTCGAGTAGCCCAAGAGAAAGATTCAAAACCTCAAGAATTGAAGGAAAAGATCATTAGGGGTGAGGGACCCAAGTTTACGATTTCTGAGGACGTAATGGTATGCTTTAAAGAACGAATATGCGTACCTCATGATGAGGAGCTATGGAGAAAAATCTGTTGAATTGGTACCGCCACTAGAAGGGGGGTTGAATAGTGCGGATAAGAGTTTTGAACTCTTTTTGTGCGGAAGCTAAAATATCGGAGTAAATAAAATGCGGAAAAGAAAGTACACAAGAAATTGTTAGAGAGGTTCGGCTATTAACAAAGCCTACGTCCCCTACATAGGTTTATCGACTAGGACTTTTCTTAGAAACTTAGAATGCACTTTCTAGTTTAGTGCCAACTCTTACAATTTCTTGATTTCCGGGCTCAAGAACAACCTCACTAAAACACTCTTATTTTTCCGGGTACAAGACAACCTTACAATAAAACAATTGTGAGTAGAACACTCAACTTTGCAAGATATATCGCTCTTTGATACAAGAATATAGATAATAAATAATAGAACAATTCTTCTCGTATCACAATATGGAATGTGTATATCTCTCGAAATATTTGCTTGAAATAGCTTGAGCATGCTTGTAAGCTCAGATAAGTTGTGTATCTTCCAAATACTTGAATGGTGCTATTTATAGCCTTCATGAGGTGAGTTTCCCATTAGAGCAGTGGCAATCTTTACGCACATTATGTATGTCTGATTACGTACGTTACCGATTTTACGTACGTTACACATCTTGTGTAACGGCCGTAATGAACTCCTAGAAATAGTCCAGTGACATATGATGAAACTCATTACACACGTTATGAACTCATTGATTACGTACATTATCTTTCAGTTAAAGATCTGTTGGATGAGTAGACTTGGTGTAACGGCTAATGACTTTTTATCTTGACCTGCAACGGGCAGAATTTCGAACCTTACGTACGTTATACATTATGTATTACGTACGTTACCTGTACTGTGAGTGTTACGTACATAAGATAGGTGTGATTTACGTACGTTAAGTGAAGGAAAAATACATAGAGTGAATTTTGGTTAAATAACTCATCATCAAAATGTATAAAATTTATTATGAAAAGTATTGTACCAACAATCTCCCCCTTTTTGATGATGAAAAAATTTATATGGCAGTTTTTGAAAAAGATAAGTTTTGGAGAATCGAAAGATTTTAAGAAAAACTCTCCCCCTGAGTAATACTCCCCCTGAAACGAACAAGTGATATTTCAAAAACGAAACATATTTTTCTCCCCCTTTTTGTCATTAACAAAAAGACGAGAATCTGTAAGAGAAATTCAATGAAACACAGAATATTCAACAAATATCAACGAAATAGCAACGAATAGTAATAGATAGCAATGAAAATCGTCAAGAACACATTCATTCAAGTAAAAAGAAGGTAGCAAGAGTTTATGACAAGAAACATAGAAAAATACATGGAATGTTGGTCTTTAACAAAACAGAATAATCATCATAGGAAAGAAAATCCGCTAGTCAAGGTCGGCTACTGGCGGTGTAGGAGGGATCCCGAAATGAGTACATATACTTTTAACCATAATTTTGATTTCGCTCATTTCTTTTTCCAGCTTATCCATACGAGCGATCATCTTGGACGAGGAGCTCTCCTGTCTCGGTCGAGAAGGCCCTGGATGAGTAGTAAGACGAGGCCGATCATGAGAAAGGCCTCGAGATGTGATCCTCTCCTCCAGTCGCGGTAGGACACCACCCTCGACTAAATGATCATCGTACTATAGGTAGGCGAAGTACACCCATCCACGGTTTTGCGTTCGAATAAATTTCATGGTCCGGATGGTACCCTCGTGTACTAGGATCGCCCTCGGGATGGCGACCCTGTGTAGCCCTGTAAGATCAACTCTAGCACTATCAAATATCTCCATCAAAATAGAACCGAAAGGCATTCCGGACTTGCGCTGACGGTCGACCTTGGCGTAGCTCTTCATGTGGAAAATCATTCCTTTTTCCACAAACCATCGTAGCATAATCGAAGCAAAGTTGACTTGGTGGTCTTTCCAAACATGGTATATGATTTCCATGCCAATATTTACTAGACGCTGCTGAGCATTGACCTTAGGCATTAGGCATCTAGTAATAGCATCATGAAGTAAACGAATATTGATTCCAAAATCATTGTTTTCAAATCGACCCGTATTTACTTCAATTACAGCTTTGTCCGACAAGAAATCACGAACTTTAGATTCATGAACACCATAGCTTTCATCGTCAGAAAAATTATCAATCACTTCATCCGGAGCGGCAAATTGACCCTTGCAACAAAATCCCTCATTAGGGAGACCAAATATCTCGGATAGTTTAGCGGTATCAAACATGATAGGTTTTCCACGAACAATGAAATTAACAACGGCTAATCCTCAGAATCATAAGTCACAAATAAATTTGCGTAGAATTCCCGTACACAATCCACAAAAATCGGGCGAGCAAGACTTACGAAATGGTTGATACCAAGCATATCAAAAAATTCTTCTATTCCAATACCAACTGAGTTCAAAGATTCAAAGTCAAAATGGTGACTCAGAGTTACCTCTTCGTCGATTAACACTTCTTTGAAGATCTTTGTGGCTTTAGCATTTCTGAAAATCGGCTCTCCAGGGGGTGAAGATGAGGATTGAGAAGTTTCTCCTCTGCGTTTTTTGTTCGTCCTGGTAGCCATTTGATGGAATCGATCGGAAATTTGAGAAATCGAACGGATTTTGTGAGGGATGCGACGGAGGCGATTAGGGATTTGAGATGAAATGAAGGGAAATCTACCGATCAGGGTTTTTAAGTAACAGGGTCAAAGTATGTTACGTATGTTATAGGCTATAGGTAACGTACGTAATGAAAAATCTAAAACTCCCTGTACTACAAACTGGGATCCTTTACATACGTAGTCCAAAGTCGCGTTACATACGTAATGTCCTTTTACGTACGTAATATTCCTGTCTTAACGGCCGTAAGCCGGACCAAATGAACAGTGATTTCCTTTCGATGATATCCCATTTTTAATGACCTTTTAAGGTAGATATGATGAATATGCAAAACTTAAAAATGATCAACATGTCCCATTCCTAAATTTATGCGAATAAAATTGAAATCTTCTTCGGGTAATGGTTTTGTAAAAATATCAGCCAATTGTTCATTTGTACCAACAAATTGGAGACGTACATTCCCGTTTTGGACATGGTCTAAAGTGGTGACGAATTTCTATATGTTTTGTCCTACTATGCAATATGGGGTTTTTTCTTAGATTAATGGCACTTGTATTGTCACAAAAGATAGGTGTATTTTTAAGCTCGATGCCATAATCTAGTAGTTGATTTTTGATCCATAGGACTTGTGCACATGCACTTCCCACAGCCATATATTCTTCTTCAGCTATGGAAGTAGCGACACTAGTCTGTTTCTTACTCCCCCATGAAATTAAACATGAACTCATAAAATGACAAGTTCCGGTGGTGCTCTTTCTATCAATTTTGCATCCACCGAAATCGGCATCACTATATGCAAAAAGTTTAAAATCAATGCTCGATGGATACCACAGGCTTAAGCCAGCAGTACTTTTTAAATAACGAAAGATCCTTTTGCATGCAATGAGATGGGATTCTTTAGGATTCGCTTGAAAACGAGCACATAAGAAAGTAGCAAACATTATATCGGGTCTAGATGCAGTTAAATAAAGTAAAGAGCTGATCATACCTCGATACTATATTTGGTCAACAGACTTACCTTTTTCATCTTTGTCGAGCTTAAGATTGGAAGACATAGGAGTAGATATTTCTTTGCAATCTTCCATCTTAAATTTATTTAGGAGCTCGTTGACGTACTTGGATTGGTGAATGAATATTCCGTCATTTAGTTGCCTAATTTGGAGTCCGAGAAAGTTTTTCAACTCTCCCATCATGCTCATTTCGAATTCTCCCTTCATAAGATTTGGAAATTCTTGGGACAAAGATTCGTTAGTTGCACCAAAAACAATGTCGTCCACATAAATTTAGCAAATAAGCATATCATCACCTAAATTCTTAATAAATAGGTAATTATAAACATTGCCTCTTTTACAATTAAATCCACGATAAGCTTTACTATTAGTCGAATAACCAAGAAATATTCCGATATCCGATTTAGAGTCAAATTTTCCCAAATTATCTTTACCATTATTATGAATAAATACCTTACAACCAAATGGATGAAAATAAGATGAATTTAGCTTTTTACCTTTAAATATCTCATATGGAGTCATCATTTTGTTCCTCCGGAGATGGACTCGAGTAATAACATAGCAAGCGGTGTTAACGGCTTCGGCCCAGAAATATTTAGGAAGCCCATATTCATTGAGCACTGTACGACTCATTTCTTCTAGAGAGCGATTCTTCCTCTCGACAACTCCATTTTGTTGAGGTGTCCGAGGTGCCGAAAAATTGTGCCCAATACCATAATTATCGCACCAATCTTCAAAAATATTTGAATCAAATTCTCTATCATGATCGGTTCGGATGGCGATAATTGGTAATTCTTTTTCTTTCTGGGTAACCTTACACCACTTAACAAACTCGTTAAATGCATCATTTTTATTTGTCAGGAATTTTACCCAAGTAAATCTCGAAAAATCATCAACAAGAACTAAAGTATAAAGTTTACCTGTTAAGCTAGCATGCCGAGATGGACCAATCAAATCCATATGAATTAACTCAAGAATGCGACTAGTAGAAATTTCCATTTTTGGTTTAAACGAGCCTCTAGCATGTTTACCTTTAATACAGGCCTCACAAATGTGGTCTTTTCTGAAATTTAATTTTGGTAGACTACAGACAATATCGTTTTTGGCCAATTTTGAAAGAAGTGGTAAAGAGGCATGACTCAATTTTCGGTGCCAAATAACGCCATTTTCATCGTATGAAAATAAACATTTTTCACTGAAAGAAGATTCATCTTGAAGATCAACAATATAAATATTTCCATATCGCAATCCAATATAAACGACTTGGTCTTTTCTCAGTGTAATGTGTACTTTCAAAAATTAATTTAAGACTAGTGTCACAAAGTTGGGAAACACTTAGAAGATTATGTCAAAGACCATCAACAAATAGAACATTTTCAATAGTAGGTAAAGGTTTCTTACCTATTTTACCTGTCCTTTTTATTTGGCCCTTTTTATTATCGCCAAATGTTACACAATCACGAATCTTCCTTTTTCAGTTCCGTTAAGAGATGTTCATTCCCACTCATGTGATTTGAACATCCACTATCAACATATCATTTATTTGATACTGTTGTATTCCTTGCTTGTACCTATAAAAACAATTTTCTTCCATTTTATAGGTACCCAGGTTAATTTGGGTCCTGTGGAGTTAGATATAAAAACTTGGTTTTGAACAATGGTCCCTTTAAGTACCCAAATTTGTTTGACTTTTATAGTTCGTCTAGAACTTCTACAGTAAGTTTCGGTATGTCCTGGTTTAAAACATTTTGGACATGATGGAATTCCCATTTTTAAAGTGTCTGAATCTTTCGTGGTAATTTCGAAGGACTTTTTCATTGGAAATGAATTATATCTGAGTCCTTGTTTTGAAATAGAATTTTTTTGACCAAATAAGAGTTTGCTCAAATTTGTCATTACCACACGAGAATTTTCTAACGTAAAGTTTCAATTCTTTCTGAGTTTTGTATAAATCATCTTTCAGAATTTTCTCGTTTTCCAGACAATTTGTATGATCAATCGAAACATCCTTGTTTTTCAATAATTTTGAATTTTCAGTTTCAAGAGATTTTATTTCCTTTTTCAAATCTTTATTAATATTGCAAACCTTTTCGTATTCATTATTTAAAGATTCGAAAGCATCAAGAAGTTCTTTATGAGAAGAATCACTAACCTCGACTTCTTCATCGCTATCTTTGGATGCGCGGCCCATTAGAGCAAGATTGTTTTGAACTTGAGGTTCATCATCCTCACCATCATCGCTCTATGTAGTTACATAGACTTCCTTCTTTTTGAACTTTTCGTGAGGTGGTTTAGATGAACTCATTGGAGCAGCAGCACGACAATCTTTAGCAAAATGGCCTGGAATGCCGCACCTTCGACAAGTATTGTCGAATCTTTTATTTTGTGGGAAGTGAGTCTTTTTGGATTCATCCCTCGGTTCTTGTTTGATGTCTCTTCGGCGCCTTTGTAAAAGATTTTTGAATTTCTTTATGTTTTTGGCATAAAAGGCGATTTTGTTCATCCTCTTCTTCGATAGGTTCATCTTCTATATTGTTATCTTCTTTGGCTTTGAAGGCGATCATCCTTTATCTCTCCTTGGGCTTTGGTTTTGAGCTTCGAGATTTAATGACAATCTCGTAATTGATGAGAGATCCAATGAGAGCGCTGAATTCAATGGTGTTGAGATCTTTCGACTCCATGATAGCCGTAACAATAGCGTCCCATTCTCTTGGTAGAGATCGAAGGATTTTCTTGGCTTTATCAATACTTGATATCGGTTTCCTGGAGGAAGCTAGCCCATTTTTGATAGCCGAGAAACGGTCAAGCATAGTAGTAATGCTTTCTTCTTCTTTTATAGTGAAGAGTTCATAATCGTGAAGAAGCATATTGATTTTTGTTTCTTTCACTTGATTCGTACCTTCGTGGGTAATCTCTAGCATTTTCCAGATCTCTTTGGCCGTCTCACAAGAAGAGATTCTGTTGTAATCTTATGGGTTGAGAGCACACTAAAGCAATTGAGTAGCATTACTATTGAAGTGATCGTTCTTCCAGTCAGTATCGTCGTATTCTTCAAAGCTTTTGATCGAGCCATCTGTCGTCTTTGGAATGGGAGGTCCAAGAGCAATGACCTTCCAAATTTCAATATCGTGAGCTCAGATGAAAATAGACATTTTCTTCTTCCATGTCATAAAGTTTGAACCATCGAAGAAAGGAGGGCGATTGAGAGTATTGCCTTCAAGTGAAGAGTGGATAAAGGCCATTTCTGGATCTTTTTTCTAGAGGGTGTCAATCCGGTGAAAAAGAGACTGCTCTGATACCAATTATTGAATTGGTACCACCACTAGAAGGGGGGTTGAATAGTGCAGATAAGAGTTTTGAACTCTTTTTATGCGAAAGCTAAAATATCGGAGTAAATAAAATGCGGAAAAGAAAGAACACAAGAAATTGTTCGAGAGGTTCGGCTATTAACGAAGCCTACGTCCCCTACCTAGTTTTATCGACTAGGACTTTTCTTAGAAACTTAGAATGCACTTTCTAGTTTAGTGCCAACTCTTGCAATTTCTTGATTTCCGGGCTCAAGAACAACCTCACTAAAACACTCTTGTTTTCCGGGTACAAGACAACCTTACAATAAAACAATTGCGAGTAGAACACTCGACTTTACAAGATATATCGCTCTTTGATACAAGAATATAGATAAGAAATAATAGAACAATTCTTCTCATATCACAATATGGAATGTGTATATCACTCGAAATATTTGCTTGAAATAGGTTGAGTATTCTTTTAAGCTCAGATAATGTAAGACCCCGAGATATTCGGAATAATTACAGCGCCGTAAACCCTTTGAGTAAGGATTTACAAGGCTAATTTAAAAGAATTGTAAATATAATCCAATCGTACAACTGAAGTTCAAATACAGATTTGATTCAACCGATAAAATGAGTTAACTTATACAACCATATCCAAATGACATTATTAAAACAGACGTACTCGAGTACTAAATGAACCAAGAAGACAAATCACAATAACAATAAACATCAACCACATCACTCAGCCATTTCATCGTCCTGTCGGTACTGTGGTTGCTTCCCCACTCCTTGGCTACCTCAACATCAAAACAATGTCCACCCCCGAAGGGGTTAGCAAAACGATGCTAGTACAAGTATCATAATACATAAATCATCAGTGCATCATAAAACATGCAAAACGGACTTCCGCCACCGGAATCCAACGATGCGAATCCTCACGATTCCATCAACACAGTACAGGGTAATCCAGCGATCCAGCGCCCTTGGTATAGATCCCCATGATGATCCCGTCAGACCAACGCATGGTGGAAAACCCGTCCAGCGATCCATCGCCCTCAACATAGATCCCCATGATGATCCCGTCGGACCAACGCATGGTGGACATTCGATCCAGCGCCCTCAGCATAGATCCTCATGATCCCCTCGGATCATTTATACCATAAATGAATTAATTATGCACACATATATGCATTTCAATATGTTCATCAATACGAACAATTAACAACGAATACCACGAGGAATTATAGAAATACATCTCATATTCGACAATATGGACAAAACCATAAGCATTATCAAAGTTTCAATATAAATCGAACTCGACATATGATACTTGCCTCGAAAATGGCAAGAATGGAAATACTCCAACAAATGACACACGTCCGTATGAAACCGCCCCTCGATCGTCCCCTATGCTGTAATATCCGCATTTTTTCTTTCCCTTGTATTCTCATTTTTGGTGTATTTCTCGATCGTAGTGACCCTCGTGTATCTTTCAGTGTATCCTTCCTGTCATCTGTTGAACTGTATTCTCGTTATTGTTGTGCGGAACTGCCATTTTGGGGTTGTCATGGATCCATTTCGTGTTATTGGTTCCCAAATATCGATTCCTATTGTTTTTATTATCTTCCCGGATCATTTTTCATCATTTAGGACCCAAACTGGGGTGTGGGCCGCGGCACGAGGAGTGTGCGCCGCGGCACACACATTTCTTCAGTTGTTGGCCGAGCGGACTGTACTGTGTGCCGCGGCACACCCGTCCGGTGCCGCGGCACAGTGTCGAGTCAGTGCCGCGGCACACGCCGGCTGAGCCGCGGCACACTCGTGTGGCATTTTCGGCCAAAACCCGACTGTACCGGGTGCCGCGGCACACGCCGTCTGAGCCGCGGCACACTGCCGAACCCTGGGAGCAAATTTTTGGCCTGTGCCGCGGCACACCTCAGCTGAGCCGCGGCACACAATGCGGTCAACCCTCTATAATTGTGTTGTTTTGAGCGAGAACAGCTCATTTCCTTCTTCTTCTTCCATTGACGCGAGAGAGAGTGAGAGAGGAGGAGAGCTTCTCATCATTCATCAATTGGGGGTTGATTTTCATCATTCTTCTTCGGTTGTGAAGCCCGGATAATCAATCTAACGCGTGTTCTACGAATCTAAGTACTAGAATCTTCAAGGTAATATCTCTTGGAACCCTACCTTTTGGTTATTTGGGGATTTTGGGATTTTTTGTCCGATTCTTTCCGTTTTGTTGGTGGATTCTTGACGAATACAATTAATATTGTTAGTATCATTAACTTTCCTACGGATTCATGGTATATTTTGTGATTTTTACGGAATCGAGAGGGTTTGGTTGTGGTCCGCCCTCGTTGTTATTTTTGTACGAATATACATGAATCGTAGGCGGGTTCTCGGGGGTATTCCATTTCCGTATTCGTCTAGAGTTGGTTGTGATTATGTTCTTCAAATCGTTAGGTTCGGTTCCGTTGGTTCTTAGCGTTCGTCGGTGATTATCCTTTCCGTTCGTTGCATCATCAATTACTCAAGGCAAGTATTTTTGGAAACCTCTATTCTTAACGTGAAATGGTAATGTATATTGTGTGTGCTTTGCTCACCCTGGGAGGGTCCGACGGGGCCTCGGGGGAATCTATGACTTCACTCTGGATTCACGAGTTTGTTTCGCTAGCCTGCTCGGGAGGGTCCTTAGAGGCCTCGGGTGGGATTCATGGTGGCGTCCTGGTCCTAGGCGATGCCTGTACGTGTTTTGTTTTATAAAGTGGCCAGCTCGGGAGGGTCCTTAGAGGCCTCGGGTGGGATTCGTGGCTTCGTCCCGGTCCTAGGCAAATTGTTTGACTGTTTGTTTCCGGAAAAGACATGTCTGGTTTTTTTTTTTTTGAAATGATGTTGGTGCATGTACTATGAAACGTGTAAGCAATTGGTTTGCCTTGAATACTTGTACTAGCGTAATTGCTAACCCCTCTGGGGACCCGTTGTGGGGAAATTCTTGTTATGGATTTCAGGTTATGATCATCCGGACGAGCGAGCGCTGGGACAGTACGAGGATGTTGGCCAGGGTCGTTGACATGTGCACTTGGGTCTACTTATTTCTTTTGTCCATTTCGATATGGTTGTTTCCTATATTTATAAACTGATAGGCTGTACTCGCGAGTACTTAGGCTTTTCAAATCGAACTCCGTGTTGTATTATTTTAAATTGCTACACTGTCGATTGTTACTCATTTAGTCGGTTTCTCCGAGTGTATTTTTATGTGATGTATTATTTGATTGTGCTTCCTCGCTAACCGATATGGTTAGCTGAGGGGTGTTCGCTGTTGTAGCCTGGTGGGTCCCATGTAGGGGTCCACGGCGCTGTAATATACTCCGAATATCTCGGGGTGTTACAGAAATGGTATCAGAGCCCTAGGTTTATGGATACCTAGGCTTGTCGGTTATTTGGGTCTAGTCGTGTTTTGTTTTGCACATTGCCACACCGCTGCCGGCATCTCAGTACTTCAAGTGTTCGTAAGTTTCCTTACTCGATTCTTTACTTTCTCATACTGTATTCCATTTCTTGAACTGTGGTTATTCTCCCTCCTTTGCTTATCATCGTAGTTGCTTTTTCCTTCCTTACTCATCCTCGATATACTTCTGTTATCTCTTAACACCAGTGTGGATGCCGGAGGAAACCGTGGTCGTGGTCGTGGTCATGGTCGTGGACGCGGCCGAGGACGTGGGGCAGCCGGTGGGGCGGCCACGTAGCATTCTTCGGGAGCCGGCAGTACCGGTGACCGTCACAGTCATGCTTCTTCTCAAGAGCGCGCCGACCTTGGTATTGCGGTCATCATGCAGCAAATGGTTAACCAAATGGCGGCTATAGCTCAGGTAGTCCAGAACCCCAATCAGGCTCATGCTAATCGGGGCGGAGCGGATCGCTGGCTACAGGATGTCATCAAGATGCATCCTCTTCAGTTTTCGGGAGCTTCGGACCCGATCGGCTGGGAAGGGTGGATCAAGGAGATATCTAAAGTCTTCACTGCCACCAACTATCCCGAGGACCGTAAGGTCCTTATTGCTCAGTACTTTCTCACGGGGGACGCTACAGATTGGTGGGAGGCCGTTGGGCCCAAAGATCATGTTGCTTCGTGGGCCGAATTTCAGGAGTTGATGGAGACTGAATATTGCCCGTGGCCAGTTAGACAGGCTCGAGTCCATGCGTTCTATGATGCTCAACCTCGGGATATTCCCGTATCCCAAGCTATTGATGATTTCAACAAAGAGTTGGGCTATGTGAAAACCCAAGTTGTCGCTGAGAGCGACAAAATTTTCCATTTTTCCAGGAGGATGAAACTGTCCATTCGGGACTATATCTCTGGACTCGTCTGCACTACTTTGAAGGATTATCAGAGTAGGGCCCTCGCTTATGACATGTCGGTGACAGCCAGTGCGGCGGTTCGGGAGAGTAAGAAGCAGAAATCCGCCGGAAATTTTTCGGGTCACAGAGGTGGAGGTCGCGAAGTCTCGATCTGTGAATATTCCCGGAGGTAGTTCGGCTCGTTTCTCTGGGGCTATCGAGTCGCGGTGCCTCCGTTCGGGATGCCAAATGCTTTAACTGCGGCGAGCCGGGCCATCGGAACCGGGAGTGTCCTCGTCCGCCTCTAACTTGTCACACTTGTGGTCAGTCGGGCCACAAGGCCTTCTTTTGTGAGCGGGCAAGAAAGCTTATTGGTGCTCAGGCTTCTTTTCCAGCACCTTTGGAGCCGAGTGTGAACCAGGGCTTATTTGCTCCGCCGCCACGTCCGAGTGCCGGTCGAGGTAGGGGTCGGGATCAGCCCGCTAGGGGAGGAGCTTCCAGTGTCGGCTCTGCCCAGCCGCGTATCTACGAGATGAGGAGGGCCGATGACCCAGCAGCTACTGTGGCGATAGGTACCGTTCATATCCATTCTCATCCTGTCGGTGTGCTTTTTGACTCGGGTGCTACACATTCATTCATTTCTCTAGAGTGTGTATGCCGTTTGAGTCTGGACTGCTTGTCACCTTGCGAGCCTTTCATCGTTAAGCTTCCTAGCGGTGATAGGATTGTCGGTGATCGGGAGGTCCGAGACTGCTCTGTGTTTATTTGTGAGAGAGCTTGGCTCTCTAATCTTATTGTCGTTAATATTGAGGGCGAGGATTTGATTCTCGGGGATGATTGGCTCGAGCGGCATGACGCAATCATGAACTACCGCACGAGGATCATCACCATGTTATCCGAGGATGGCACCGAGCACTCCTTCGCGGGGCGAAGGAGGGGAAATCAGAAGTTTGTTATTAACGCCTTGAATGCGATGAGACTCCTACGAAAGGGGTGTACTGGTTATTGGTGCTACGCCTTGAAGGCGGAGGATGGTGGAGTCGAGATTTCGTCGATTCCGGTCGTTGGTGAGTTTCCTGATGTTTTTCCTGACGAGTTACCGGGATTGCCACCGGATCGTGAGGTCGAGTTTGCTATAGAGTTAGAGCCGGGCGCGGCTCCAATTTCTCAGGAGCTGTATCGTATGGCACCTTCAGAGATGACAGAATTGAAGAAGCAATTGAGTGAGCTTCTTGAGTCGGGGTATATTCGACCGAGCGCCTCGCCTTGGGGCGCACCGGTCCTGTTTGTGTGAAAGAAGGATGGTTCACTACGTTTGTGTATCGACTACCGCGAACTAAACAAGGTGACCATCAAGAACAAGTACCCCCTGCCGAGGATTGATGACTTGTTTGATCAGTTGCAAGGAGCTGCAGTGTTCTCGAAGATTGATTTGAAATCGGGGTACTATCAGCTTCGGGTGAGAGAGTCCGACGTGCCGAAAACAGCTTTTCGGACGAGATACGGACATTACGAGTTTGTAGTTATGCCTTTCGGGTTAACTAATGCGCCGGCGATGTTCATGCAATTGATGAACAAAGTCTTTATCGAGTATCTGGATAAGTGTGTCCTCGTCTTCATTGACGATATTCTTATCTATTCAAGAGATGAGAAAGAGCATGCCCATCATTTGCGGATAGTGTTAGACATTTTGAGGGCCGAGCAACTCTATGCGAAGTTCTCGAAATGTGAGTTCTGGCTGAAGGAAGTGATGTTTTTGGGTCACGTGATTTCAGCCGAGGGAGTTCGAGTGGATCCGCAGAAGATTGAGGCAGTGTTGGATTGGGCACCGCCCACAAGTGTGAAGGAGGTCCGTAGTTTCTTGGGTTTGGCTGGCTACTACCGTAGGTTCGTCGAGGGTTTCTCAAAACTAGCTCGGCCACTTACACAGTTACTCCAGAAATCCGAGAAGTTCATCTGGAATGACGAGAGGCAGTCCAGTTTTGAGGAGCTGAAGAAGCGTTTGACTTCAGCTCCGGTTTTGGCGCTGCCATGTGGCAACGAGGGATTCGCCGTTTATAGCGATGCTTCGGGTCAGGGTATTGATGCAGCACGGCAAGACCATTGCCTTTGCGTCGAGACAGTTGAGGCCGTATGAGCTTAACTACCCTACTCATGATTTGGAGTTAGCGGCAATTTTTTTTGCACTCAAGATCTGGCGTCACTATCTTTTCGGCTCTACATGTCAGATTTTTACCGATCATAAGAGCCTGAAATACATATTTACTCAGCGGGAGTTGAATATGAGGCAGAGGAGGTGGTTAGAGCTGATTAAGGATTATGACCTCGAAATCCTTTATCATCCGGGCAAGGCGAACGTCGTGGCCGACGCCTTGAGTCGGAAACCGATTGCGTTGCGAACGCTTGAGGTCTTTACGTCTCAGTCTGAGCTTCGGCGGGCTTTGATCGAGTTAGATGTCGAGGTTTTGTTGCCTGGAGCTGTCGGGCAACTTTGTGCTTTAGAGATTTCGTCGTCTTTGATCGATGAAATTAAGCTGAAGCAATTAGAGGATCCGATAATTACTCAAATCCGAGAGAACGTTCTTAAGGGAAAGTCTCCTGGGTTTGTGATTCACGAAGATGGTGTTTTGAGATTTCGGAGTCGACTTTGTGTGCCGAACGACTCAGAGTTGAGACAGAGTATTTTGCGTGAGGCACATGCTACACCTTATTCCGTTCATCCTGGTTCGAGTAAGATGTACAAGGACCTGAGGAGGAATTTCTGGTGGAATGATATGAAGGAGGAAGTCGCACAGTTTGTAGCGAGATGTTTGACTTGTCAGCAGGTCAAAATCGAGCATCAGCGACCGGCCGGGTTATTGCAGTCACTTCCCGTTCCAGAATGGAAATGGGAAGATATATCGATGGATTTCGTTACGAGTTTGCCGAGATCGAGGTCGGGCATGAATATGGTATGGGTGATTGTTGATCGTCTGACCAAGTCGGCACATTTTCTGGGCATCAAGGACACTTTGGGTCCAGAAAAGTTGGCTCGTGTGTTTATCACGCAGATTGTGAGGCTTCACGGTACTCCGAAGTCTATTGTGTCGGATCGTGATGGCCGTTTCGTATCGCACTTTTGGAAGGCGGTGCATAAGGCGTTGGGTACTCATTTACATTTGAGTACCTCTTTTCATCCCCAGTCAGATGGACAGTCGGAACGCACTATCCAGACGTTCGAGGATATGTTGCGTGCGTGCGCTCTCGATTGGAGCAGCGATTGGGAGGAGCATTTGCCATTGATCAAATTCACGTACAACAATAGTTGGCATGCGTCGATTCGGATGGCACCGTATGAGGCACTTTATGGGCGGCGTTGTCGATCGCCGATTTGTTGGAATGAAGGGTCCGATTTGGTCGGGACCGAACCGTATGTCGTTTTAGAGACGAGGCGGAAGATAGAATTGATTCGGGAACGGATGTTAACTGCCCAGAGTCGGCAGAAGTCTTATGTCGATGTCCGTCTTCGACCTTTAGAATTCGAGGTGGGAGACCACGTTTTGCTGAAGGTGTCGCCGACGAGAGGAGTTTTCCGTTTCGGGAAGAAGGGGGAGTTGAGTCCAAGATTTATTGGACCCTTCGAGATTCTCGAGCTAGTCGGTGGGTTAGCATACCGTTTGGCGTTACCCCCGACCATGAGTCATGTTCATAGCGTTTTCCATGTTTCCCAACTGAGGAAATATGTCCCGGATCCGAGTCAAGTCATCGATTATGGTGAGATTGATGTCGCCGAGGATATTACTTTTGAAGAAAGTCCCTTGAAGATTTTGGAGCATCGTGAGAAACGACTGAGGCATAAGACTATCCCCTTGGTCAAAGTGCAGTGGTCAAGACACGGTGTCGAGGAGGCAACATGGGAAACCGAGGTTAGCATGCGTGCTAGGTACCCTGAGTTGTTTGTTTCTTAAGTTTCGGGACGAAACTTGTTTTTAGAGGGGTAGAATGTAATATCCGCATTTTTTCTTTCCCTAGTATTCTCATTTTTGCTATATTTCTCGATCGTAGTGACCCTCGTGTATCTTTCAGTGTATCCTTCCTGTCATCTGTTGAACTGTATTCTCGTTATTGTTGTGCGGAACCGCCATTTCGGGGTTGTCATGGATCCATTTCGTGTTATTGGTTCCCAAATATCGATTCCTATTGTTTTTATTATCTTCCCAGATCATTTTTCATCATTTAGGACCCAAAGGGGGGTGTGGGTCGCGGCACAAGGAGTGTGCGCCGCGGCACACACATTTCTTCAGTTGTTGGCCGAGCGGACTGTACTGTGTGCCGCGGCACAGTGCCGAGTCAGTGCCGCGGCACACGCCGGCTGAGCCGCGGCACACTCGTGTGGTATTTTCGGCCAAAACCCGACTGTACCGGGTGCCGCGGCACACGCCGTCTGAGCCGCGGCACACTGCCGAACCCTGGGAGCAAATTTTTGGCCTGTGCTGCGGCACACCTCAGCTGAGCCGCGGCACACAATGTGGTCAACCCTCTATAATTGTGTTGTTTTGAGGGAGAACAGCTCATTTCCTTCTTCTTCTTCCATTGACGCGAGAGAGAGTGAGAGAGGAGGAGAGCTTCTCATCATTCATCAATTGGGGGTTGATTTTCATCATTCTTCTTCGGTTATGAAGCCCGGATAATCAATCTAACGCGTGTTCTACGAATCTAAGTACTCGAATCTTCAAGGTAATATCTCTTGGAACCCTACCTTTTGGTTAATTGGGGATTTTGGGATTTTTTGTCCGATTCTTTCCGTTTTGTTGGTGGATTCTTGACGAATACGATTAATATTGTTAGTATCATTAACTTTCCTACGGATTCATGGTATATTTTGTGATTTTTACGGAATCGATAGGGTTTGGTTGTGGTCCGCCCTCGTTGTTATTTTTGTACGAATATACATGAATCGTAGGCGGGTTCTTGGGGATATTCCATTTCCGTATTCGTCTAGAGTTGGTTGTGATTATGTTCTTCAAATCGTTAGGTTCGGTTCCGTTGGTTCTTAGCATTCGTCGGTGTAATATCCGAATTTATTACGGTGTATTTCATCTGTATTCAAACCCTGTATTATTCGGATTGGTGATTTTGATTATTGGAGTATGATATTTCTTACATTAATATCATTGTGCATAAGTATAGAAGCATGCAAAATTTCTCATGCAAACTCGTGTTAGCGCACGCTAAGAATGTATCTTAACGCGCGCTATCGGGCTACTATTAGCGCACGCTATGAAGATAGGGGTTGCGTGCGCTAAGAACTCAATTATTGAGCGGGACGACTAGCACATGCGCCAGCCGGGACATGGGTCCGGATAAGATTCCCGCGGACGCACCCGGACAATTCTGAAGTCAACCATTATTAGCGCACGCTATGGAATGCTTAGTAGCGTGCGCTAACTTGTTAAAATGCAGAATATTATAAATAGGACAACAACTCGTTTTGGCTTACATTTTACTCGTTCCTTCTGCATACTTGAGAGGCCAGAGAGCTAAGATATCCTACTACATACTTAGAACACATATTGTTGGTGTTTATATATTGGCTATCACTTGGGAGTAATCATTGAAGAGGAATAGCACCTTGGAGTGGCATACAACCAACCGGAGTTAGATTCTACCTTACGGTTCAGTGATTTTGATCATATTAAGGTATGTTCAATCTATATCAAGACTTAGAGTTGGATTCTAACGATTTGGATGATCATGTTAACAAGATATGGATTTTCATAGATGAATTATCCAAGTATATCATGTTTGGAATAGTGAGATGAATAAGCCTTAAGTATCTTGATTATAATCATCATGATTCGAATCTTATTACACTGAATATGTAAAGAGAAGCTTCTATCATTGGTAATTCGAATCTAGTAGATGACTTCATAATAATCATGGACTTGACTTTAACAATCATTATTGTTGGATAAATCTAAAGGATGGAACATGGAAGGATTTATCTAGTATAGATGGAACGTTTAACAACTTCAGCATGATAATATTGATTGATATAAGATGTTGATATCAACCGTTAAGTCTTTTGAGTTGTCGTATAAAGATTTGTAGTCGAAATGGAATATGGTTGTATAATGGTATGCATATCCTCGAATCCGAAGATGTTATTATCCGTAAGATCATTCATAAACGTGTGTACATGATATTCATGGAGGTAACATGAAGTATCACGGAAGATTTCATTGTTTCGATCATGGCGAGAACAGTTTACTGCTCAACACTAAACTGCCATGCATAGATAGTGCACACTATGCTATGAATATTAACGTGCGCTATCGAGCACGAGTTAGCGTGCGCTACGTTTAGTACGTAACGTACGCTAGACCATCAGACGAGTTAGTTGGCTGGTCAGTTAAGTACTGACCATGCATAGTTAGCGTACGCTAGGCTTTGTTGTTTGCGTGCGCTATCGAGCAGACTTAACGCACGCTACACAGAGTACTTAGCGTGCGCTAAGCAGTTCAGGCAGATTGCATTTTATGAACTTTTGGCCGTGAATCGAATTGTTAAACATTCGTACGACGTGAGATAAATCCTATATCATTTCTTTTGTTAAGGTTTGATCTTGTTGCGTGATTGATCGAGAGGGGCGACCTTCGAGTGTCTCGTTTTCATGGAAGTATTGTTCTGTCTTCTAATCGAGGCAAGTACTCGAATTAGAATTGTTTATATTATGATAATTATGATGTGATTGTATCGTGTAAATATGTTGGGAATATATGTCCACCATGCGTTGATCCGACGGGAATCATCATGGAAATCTATAGCTGTGTGCGCTGGATCGTTGGACAGGTAGTTCCACCATGTGTTGGTCCGACGGGATCATCATGGGAATCTATAGCTGTGTGCGCTGGATCGTTGGAATACCACCAGTATGTTGAAACTGTTATGATATGATATGTGTTGTGGATATTCTCGTTGGAGAAACTTGTTATGATATAATTGTTGATTATATCACTGTTGTATGATTATTGTACTTGTACTAGCATCGTTGTGCTAACCCCTTCGGGGGTGAACATTGTGTTTGTTCAGGATCCAGGAGAGCGGGGAAACAACCACTGGAGATGCATGACGACGAGGGTGCAAAGTGATGTTCCGTCCGGGTTTACTGTCTGTTATTTGTTGGTTATTTCAATAAGTACTCGAGTACGTCATCCGTTTATAATGTCTGGATTTTAGTGATGTAATAATAACTCTTCATTGGATATTTGTATTTCGGTTTTTGAACCAGACGGTTGTATTTTACTTCAGCAATTTCATAAAGCGGTATCTGTTATTGTCTTTTCTTTTAATCAGCCTTGTAAATTCTTATGTAAAGGATTTACGGCGCTGTAATATTCCTGAATATATCGGGGGTGTTACAGAATATGGTATCGGAGCTAAGATTATGGATATCTTGGCTGTTGGGTTAAAATAGGGGTCATTTATGTCTTTTGAGGTAACCGGCCGTGAATGACATCACTGCACTGCCTACGTCTTCATGCGAACGGTGGTTGTAAGTTCCTAAAACTCTATCTCATTCTCTACATGTTGTGTCGCTTTATACTTGAACATTAGAACAATGTTGTTTCCTGTATATTAAGTACTTGTGCTTACAGTATGTTGAGAGGCGGACGTGGACGTGGTCGCGGTCGTGGACGCGGACGAAGGAATGCTGAAAGGGAGGCGTCGCCTTCTAATCAGGCTAGTCATAGCTCAGGCGAGCCGCAGCAATCCATCAATAACGAACCGGAACCTGGTGTACCAGAAATCCTTCGTCAAGTCGTGAACCAGATGACTCAGTTCGCACAGGTCGTGGACCGAATGCAAGTGGTGGCAGGAATTCAGCAGGGAGATGGACAACAAAAGATTCCAGAAATGGGAAATCGAGGTGACCGATGGTTACAAGAGGTGGCAAAGATGCAACCACCCAAATTTGACGGCTTTTCCGAGACTCCCACTTGGGACCATTGGTTGAAGGAACTGGAGAAAATTTTTGCTGGAATTAATTGCCCGAATGACAGGAGAGCTCCTATTGCCCAGTACTTTCTGATAGTAGAAGCATCCGAGTGGTGGGAAGCTATCCGACCCGCAGATCATGATGCCGATTGGGCGGAATTTAAAATGATGATGGAAGCTCAGTATTGCCCTCGTCCTGTGAGGGAAGCCAAAATTCGAGAATTTTTCTCTGCTCAGCCATCAGATGAACCCGTATCCCATACGATTAAGATGTTTAACCAGCAATTAGAATTTGTTCGACATCTGGTCAGAACAGATGCAGAGATGATGATTCATTTTGAAATGAGAATCAAACCAAAAATCCAGAGGTACATGTCCGGTTTTGAATGTACCACTCTCCGCCAATACCAGGATAAGGCGTTGGCGTATGAAATTAAAGAAGCAGCAATGGAGAAGTTTATGGAGTCGAAGAAACAGAAAGTCTCTGGTACTTTTACAGAGCATAAGAGCAGTGGGCCCCGTAAGGCCCAGTCTTCTTTTTCTTTCAAGAAACCTCCGCACCAATCTAAGAACAGAAAGAATTACGGAACAATGTCAGTCACGACGGATACAGCTAGGAAGTGCTTTAATTGTGGTCGCCCAGGCCACCTTTGGCGCGATTGTTTGCGCACCCCAGTTACATGTTTTGACTGCGGACAGGAAGGGCACCGTGCGACGTTCTGCAAAGACGCCACCAAATACAAAGGAACCCGTTCATCACAGCCAGTTCAAAAGGAAGCTAGTGTCTAACAGACGCAGCAAAGTGTTCAGATGCCTCAAAATTTTGGCCGTGGACAAGGCAGAGGACAATGGGACCAAAAGGGGGCATCGAGTGCCGGATCTGTTCCCCCACGCCTGTATGAGATGAGGAGGAGAGACGATCAGGATCCGCCGCCGCATCGTGCACTGTCCAGATTCTTTCCCAACCAGTTAGCGTTTTATTCGATACAGGAGCTACGCATTCTTTTATATCTTTGTCTTGTGTAAATCGTTTGAATATTTCTGGTTTTCTTACTTGTGAACCTTATGTTGTTGGTTTACCGAGTGGAGAGAGGATTGTTGGGAACTTAGAGACTAGAGATTTTCCTGTATTATTTGGGGGTAGGAAATGGCTCTCAAACCTAATTGTGATAGAAATGCAAGGAGATGACCTAATACTCGGAGACGATTGGCTTAATCGATATGGAGCAATTGTAAATTACCGAAGGAGGAATATTTCGCTGATCGCTGATGATGGCTCCGAAGTACTGTTTGAAGGATGGAAACCAGGAAGCTCAGGAAAGTTGATCAAAGCAATGAAAGCTGTCAAAATGTTGAAACAGGGATGTATCGGGTACTGGTGTTATGCAATGAAGAAAGAAGATGAAATTGTGGAACTTTCATCCATTCCTATTGTGAACGAATTCCCAGATGTATTTCCTGACGAGTTACCTGGACTACCTCCACGACGGGACGTAGAATTTACGATTGAGCTGGAACCCGGAGCTACACCAATTTCTAAGGCGCCGTATCGCATGGCACCTACGGAGATGTACGAACTGAAGAAGCAAATGGAAGAATTACTGGACAAAGGCTATATTCAGCCAAGCGTTTCACCTTGGGGAGCGCCAGTTCTTTTTGTTCGAAAGAAGGATGGATCGCTTCGACTGTGTATTGACTACCGAGAGCTGAACAAGATGATGATTAAGAACAAGTATCCGTTGCCACGGATTGATGATCTGTTTGACCAGTTGCAAGGAGCAACAGTGTTTTCAAAAATCGATCTAAGATCAGGATACCATCAGCTGAGGATTAAGGAATCTGATGTTCCAAAGTCAGCATTCAGAACTCGCTACGGACACTATGAGTTTGTAGTGATGCCATTTGGTCTCACTAATGCGCCTGCTGTATTCATGCAGTTGATGAACCGAGTGTTCATCGAATATTTGGATAAATTTGTGGTCGTGTTCATTGATGATATTCTGGTATATTCTAAGAACCCGGAAGAACATGCGCAACATTTGCGGATTGTATTGGAACTTTTGAGAAACGAGCAATTGTACGCCAAACTTTCTAAGTGTGAATTCTGGCTAAAGGAAGTAATGTTCCTCGGCCATGTGGTGTCATCTAAAGGAGTCCGAGTAGATCCTCAGAAGATCGAAGCAATTATAGATTGGAAGCCTCCAAAGAACGTGAAAGAAGTCCGAAGCTTCTTAGGACTTGCTGGATATTATCGACGATTCGTGGAAGGGTTTTCTAAAATCTCCCGCCCACTTACTCGACTCCTGCAGAAAACTCAAAAGTTTGAGTGGAATGAATTGTGTCAGATTAGCTTTGATGAATTGAAGAAGAGATTGACGACGGCACTGATTCTAGCACTTCCACAGGGAACTGGAGGATTTATAGTTTACAGTGATGCTTCGAACCAAGGACTTGGGTGCGTATTGATGCAGAATGATAAGGTTATCGCTTATGCGTCGCGATAGCTGAAACCTTATGAAGTGAATTACCCAACACATGATTTGGAGCTAGCAGCAGTGGTTTTTGCCTTGAAGATCTGGAGGCATTATCATCAGACGGGACTCACCGCGATCTTTACGGATCATAAGAGTCTCAAGTACATATTCAGTCAGAAAGAGTTGAACATGCGGCAAAGAAGATGGTTAGAGCTGATCAAGGACTATGACTTGGAGATTTTGTATCATCCAGGCAAAGCAAATGTAGTGGCCGATGCACTTAGCGGCAAGCCTGTTTCTATTCAGATGCTGGAGACGCTAACCTCCCAACTTAGCCTTCAACGAGAGATGATTCGTGAAGGAATTGAAGTGTGGTTACAAAGAGTCCAAGGACAACTGTGCGTGATGGAGATAACTTCATCATTAACCGAAGGAATCAAATCTAGACAGGCAGATGACCCTTTAATGATTCGGTTACGTGATGAAGTGATCAAAGGAAAGGCCCCCGGATTCATAATTCATGATGATGGAGTTTTGAGATTTCAGAACCGACTCTGTGTTCCCGATGATGATGTTTTGAAACAGACGATTATGAAGGAAGCTCACAGTTCGCCCTATTCTATCCACCCGGGTACCAGTAAAATGTATAAGGACTTGAAGCAGAATTTCTGGTGGGGCAACATGAAGAAAGATGTAGCGGACTATGTTTCTAAATGCTTGACTTGTCAGCAGGTTAAGATCGAGCATCAACGGCCTGCCGGAATGTTGAAGCCACTCCCGATTCCTGAATGGAAGTGGGAGGACATATCGATGGACTTTATCACTAATATGCCGAGAACCAGGACAGGAATGAACATGATTTGGGTGATAGTTGATCGTTTAACCAAATCAGCTCATTTTCTAGACATTAAGGATACGTGGGGACCAGAGAGGTTGGCACGAGTATTTATTTCGGAGATAGTTCGATTGCATGGTACGCCGAAGACCATTGTTTCTGATCGAGACGGCCGTTTTGTGTCTCACTTTTGGAAAGCAGTTCATAAGGCCTTGGGGACCGAATTGAACTTCAAGATCTGACTTACCACCCATGGTGACGGACAATCTGAGAGAACTATACAAACGGTGGAAGACATGCTGAGGGCCTGTGCCTTAGATTGGTCAAACGATTGGGAAGTTCATCTACCGTTGATTGAATTTACCTACAACAATAGTTGGCATGCTTCCATTAAGATGGCACCATTTGAGGCATTATACGGAAGGAGATGCAGATCGCCCCTATGCTGGGATGATTCATCGGACTTGATCGGAACAGAACCAGAGTTGATCGTGCAGACTCGAGAGAAGATAGCCTTGATTCGTGAAAGGCTGTTGACCGCCCAGAGTCGTCAGAAATCTTACGCAGATGTACGCCGCCGCCCATTGGAGTTCAGTACTGGAGACCACGTACTTTTGAAGGTTTCTCCTACTCGGGGAATCTTTCGTTTCGGAAGGAAAGGAAAGCTGAGTCCGAGGTATATCGGACCATTTGAGATCCTCGAAAGAGTTGGGGAGTTGGCATACAGATTAGCATTGCCGCCGTCATTGTGCCATGTTCATAACGTGTTCCACGTATCCCAGTTACGGAGGTATATACCAGATCCCAGTCATATCATTGATTTCGGCGAGATCGAAGTCGCGCAGGATGGGACGTTTGAAGAAAGACCGGTTATGATACTCGAGAGTCGAGTTAAGCAGCTGAGGAACAAACCAATCATTTCGGTCAAAGTTCAATGGTCACGTCACGGAATGGAAAAAGTCACTTGGGAAACGGAAGCTGATATGAAGTCTAGATATCCCGAGTTATTTTCGTCTTGAGTTTCGGGACGAAACTCCTTTTTAGTAGGAGAGTATGTAATATCCGAATTTATTACGGTGTATTTCATCTGTATTCAAACCCTGTATTATTCGGATTGGTGATTTTGATTATTGGAGTATGATATTTCTTACATTAATATCATTGTGCATAAGTATAGAAGCATGCAAAATTTCTCATGCAAACTCGTGTTAGCGCACGCTAAGAATGTATCTTAACGCGCGCTATCGGGCTACTATTAGCGCACGCTATGCAGATAGGGGTTGCGTGCGCTAAGAACTCAATTATTGAGCGGGACGACTAGCACATGCGCCAGCCGGGACATGGGTCTGGATAAGATTCCCGCGGACGCACCCGGACAATTATGAAGTCAACCATTATTAGCGCACGCTAAGGAATGCTTAGTAGCGTGCGCTAACTTGTTAAAATGCAGAATATTATAAATAGGACAACAACTCGTTTTGGCTTACATTTTACTCGTTCCTTCTGCATACTTGAGAGGCCAGAGAGCTGAGATATCCTACTACATACTTAGAACACATATTGTTGGTGTTTATATATTGGCTATCACTTGGGAGTAATCATTGAAGAGGAATAGCACCTTGGAGTGGCATACAACCAACCGGAGTTGGATTCTACCTTACGATTCGATGATTTTCATCATATTAAGGTATGTTCAATCTATCTCAAGACTTAGAGTTGGATTCTAACGATTTGGATGATCATGTTAACAAGATATGAATTTTCATAGATGAATTATCCAAGTATATCATGTTTGGAATAGTGAGATGAATAAGCCTTAAGTATCTTGATTATAATCATCATGATTCGAATCTTATTACACTGAATATGTAAAGAGAAGCTTCTATCATTGGTAATTCGAATCTAGTAGATGACTTCATAATAATCATGGACTTGACTTTAACAATCATTATTGTTGGATAAATCTAAAGGATGGAACATGGAAGGATTTATCTAGTATAGATGGAACGTTTAACAACTTCAGCATGATAATATTGATTGATATAAGATGTTGATATCAACCGTTAAGTCTTTTGAGTTGTCGTATAAAGATTTGTAGTCAAAATGGAATATGGTTGTATAATGGAATGCATATCCTCGAATCCGAAGATGTTATTATCCGTAAGATCATTCATAAACGTGTGTACATGATATTCATGGAGGTAACATGAAGTATCACGGAAGATTTCATTGTTTCAATCATGGCGAGAATAGTTTACTGCTCAACAGTAAACTGCCATGCATAGATAGCGCACGCTATGCTATGAATATTAACGTGCGCTATCGAGCACGAGTTAGCGTGCGCTACGTTTAGTACGTAACGTACGCTAGACCATCAGACGAGTCAGTTGGCTGGTCAGTGAAGTAATGACCATGCATAGTTAGTGTATGCTAGGCTTTGTTGTTTGCGTGCGCTATCGAGCAGACTTAACGCACACTACACAGAGTACTTAGCGTGCGCTAAGCAGTTCAGGCAGATTGCATTTTATGAACTTTTGCCCGTGAATCGAATTGTTAAACATTCGTACGACGTGAGATAAATCCTATATCATTTCTTTTGTTAAGGTTTGATCTTGTTCCGTGATTGATCGAGAGGGGCAACCTTCGAGTGTCTCGTTTTCGTGGAAGTATTGTTCTGTCTTCTAATCGAGGCAAGTACTCTAATTAGAATTGTTTATATTATGATAATTATGATGTGATTGTATCGTGTAAATATGTTGGGAATATATGTCCACCATGCGTTGATCCGACGGGAATCATCATGGGAATCTATAGCTGTGTGCGCTGGATCGTTGGACAGGTAGTTCCACCATGTGTTGGTCCGACGGGATCATCATGGGAATCTATAGCTGTGTGCGCTGGATCGTTGGAATACCACCAGTATGTTGAAACTGTTATGATATGATATGTGTTGTGGATATTCTCGTTGGAGAAACTTGTTATGATATAATTGTTGATTATATCACTGTTGTATGATTATTGTACTTGTACTAGCATCGTTGTGCTAACCCCTTCGGGGGTGAACATTGTGTTTGTTCAGGATCCAGGAGAGCGGGGAAACAACCACTGGAGATGCATGACGACGAGGGTGCAAAGTGATGTTCCGGCCGGGTTTACTGTCTGTTATTTGTTGGTTATTTCAATAAGTACTCGAGTACGTCGTCCGTTTATAATGTTTGGATTTTAGTGATGTAATAATAACTCTTCATTGGATATTTGTATTTCGGTTTTTGAACCAGACGGTTGTATTTTACTTCAGCAATTTCATAAAGCGGTATCTGTTATTGTCTTTTCTTTTAATCAGCCTTGTAAATTCTTATGTAAAGGATTTACGGCGCTGTAATATTCCTGAATATATCGGGGGTGTTACAGTCGGTGATTATCCTTTCCGTTCGTTGCGTCATCAATTACTCAAGGCAAATATTTTTGGAAACCTCTATTCTTAACGTGAAATGGTAATGTATATTGTGTGAGCTTTGCTCACCCTGGGAGGGTCTGACGGGGCCTCGGGGGAATCTATGACTTCACTCTGGATTCACGAGTTTGTTTCGCTAGCCAGCTCGGGAGGGTCCTTAGAGGCCTCGGGTGGGATTCATGGTGGCGTCCTGGTCCTAGGCGATGCCTGTGCGTGTTTTGTTTTATAAAGTGGCCAGCTCGGGAGGGTCCTTAGAGGCCTCGGGTGGGATTCGTGGCTTCGTCCCGGTCCTAGGCAAATTGTTTGACTGTTTGTTTCCGGAAAAGACATGTCTGGTTTTGTTTTTTTTTTGAAATGATATTGGTGCATGTACTATGAAACGTGTAAGCAATTGGTTTGCCTTGAATACTTGTACTAGCGTAATTGATAACCCCTCTGGGGACCCGTTGTGGGGAAATTCTTGTTATGGATTTCAAGTTATGATCATCCGGACGAGCGAGTGCTGGGACAGTACGAGGATGTTGGCCAGGGTCGTTGACATGTGCACTTGGGTCTACTTATTTCTTTTGTCCATTTCGATATGGTTGTTTCCTATATTTATAAACTGATAGGCTGTACTCGCGAGTACATAGGCTTTTCAAATCGAACTCCGTGTTGTATTATTTTAAATTGCTACACTGTCGATTGTTACCCATTTAGTCGGTTGCTCCGAGTGTATTTTTATGTGATGTATTATTTGATTGTGCTTCCTCGCTAACCGAAATGGTTAGCCGAGGGGTGTTCGCTGTTGTAGCCTGGTGGGTCCCATGTAGGGGTCCACGGCGCTGTAATATACTCCGAATATCTCGGGGTGTTACATATGCAAGGCTCGGACCTAAGAAATAATAAAGAATTCCTCTGAAGTCGTACGAATGTCTAATAATCCGGTTTATGACCGCAAGCTCAAAAAAATGAATTCTGCCTGAACTACTTAGCGCGCGCTACGTACTATACGTAACCTGCGCTAAGCCTGCCCGTTAACGTACGCAAATGACCAGGTTTAGCGTGCGCTAGCCGTATCTTGTGACCTTCTCACGAGCGATCGCCCGCCTGATGATATAACGTACATTACGTATCCAACGTAGCGCATGTTACTCGTTCCCGATAGAGCACGTTAATATATACATCTTAGCGTGCGCTAATCGTGCATGGCAGTCACTACTGGGTAAAACTTGATGTAACACCCCAACCCGACAAGGGTAGAAGTATCACATTGTGGTGGCATATCAGAACATACATAAATAAACGCAAGCGGAAGTCTTATCATAAATATCAAAGGAAAGTAAGTCAGCATGACTTAAACAATACATAAGTTCCAAAAGAAATCCAAATGAAGGAAACATCATAATGTGAGTCTCAAAATAATGAAATAACATAGTGTCAAAGCTAAGATGTCTAGGGTAAGTCTGCACTCAGCTCCTACTCTCATCCCAAAGGATAGCCCCAACTCCTAGCTTAATAACCTGCCGCGGAGAAAAGAAAATGCGGCTGAGCTTAAAAGCCCAGTGAACAGATATATAAACAAACGAATAACCGATACATATATAAGAATAAGAAAAGAATAAATAAGCTCCTGCTGAAAAGAATGTCATCTGTCAAATGAATAAGGGATTAACGGTCAACTGAACAAATCTCGTGAGTCAACTGAAACAAGAATATGGAGAATCAAAGGATAATATGATATAATGCATTGGGGAAAGCATAAGGTATAAACAAAAAAAGTAAGGAAAGGTCAGTAATCCACCACGAGCCCGAACACAAATCAAATCAAATATCATAGTAACCATGGAGTAGCTAGCTCCCGAACATGTGAAAGACGTGTATTGCACACAAGCATCAATCACCGAACATATCATATCATATCATGTTATATCCAATCAAATACGAATCGAACCTAGGATGCATCCATACGCCCGAACAAATCATATTGGCCATAACAAATGTAAAGTGCACATATCATATCAAAATGGGACGGTGTGGAACATCACTCAACCACACTAGAGTCATGCCATTGGTGCATCAATGACACGGCCATGTTACCTTCATGGCTAGGAAACGAACTTGGCTCGAGATCAAATCAAGGGTTCAAATGTCATATCATATCAAAGTTCGTATCAAAGGTTCCTATCAAATGTTCATATCAAATGTTCATAAGTTCATAGCAAAGGTTCATCATTAAGGTTCATAGCAAAGGATCAAAGCAAAGGTTCATAATCAAAGGTTTACAAATCTAAGGGAGCATAGCAAGGCATAGATCAAATAAGAAAGCCATAATAAGAAGGCTCGGATCAAAGGCATCATAATCAAAACTAATATCATACCGTTGTGAACGAATCATGAGAAACCTTAAGGGATAAGGTCAGAATATCTGTACCGATACGAAACAAACAATAACAATAGTACATAGAATCAGAACCCTTACTGAGAAAGGGTAGAATATCCGTACGAATAATCAAACAAACGAAACAACCGATAACAATGATAGAGAGAAGGGGGTATCAAGAATATCCGTACCTCAAACCGCAAAATGCAAAACACATCAGAAGATATAAAGATCAGAGGTTACTCCTTCTTCAGCGAATCTACACGAATTAGGTTCATTTTATGCTTATTAGCCATTTAATGTCATAACAGATTCTTAATTATTTAACGCCATTCATTAATGTGATTAGGGTCTCGTGATTGGAATTATGTTAACATGTGACCAATAATATCATAATAAATATTTAAGTGTATTTTAAGGGTTCAT
The DNA here is from genome assembly GCA_033398695.1 of Orobanche coerulescens. Lineage (NCBI taxonomy): Eukaryota > Viridiplantae > Streptophyta > Magnoliopsida > Lamiales > Orobanchaceae > Orobanche > Orobanche coerulescens. The sequence goes on from CM065809.1 coordinate 86,359,165, forward strand.
ACTTATTAATGAATCTTAGATGATACAATACATACATGTTCTTCAAATGACTGGTTTCATAACAAAATTAGGTCCTCTTAACGAATTTTAATACCATAGCAGAAATCAAAATAAAAATTTACCAAAATTATCACAGAAGCTATAATGTCTTATGAATATACTTGAATTTTCCCAGGTTTTCTTATTAAGTATAAGCACCCTACAAAAATCATATTCCCAGACCTACCCAAAAAATTGACCTGATGTTATACCTTTAAAGTATGGGTCTGTTAGACCAGTTTATAAAATTCACAAAATTTCCCAAAAATTCCAGAAGTAAATTAAAATGCCAGATATTAACCGTACAAATTTATAGCCCTTAAGACCTTATGGTATGCCAATGAAAAATCCCCCATTACAACTGATTTTTCAGACTTAGTTTGACAGGTTTGCACACTTAACTTGTAAAATTCAAAGAGTACCCTTCCCGACCTCCAAACACTATGAAATTTTACATGCATAAAGTACACATCATCAATTTGATTTTAGACTCAAGAATTATGTTAAAACATGTTGTTATCATTAAATTTGACTCCTCATAATACAACCCATTATCTGGACAGCATACTAGTGAGATAGAAACAACACAACCTTAATCATTTTAACAAACAAGAACCCTTCCAAAATGACTCAGGCTTAACCAAATTAACACATTGGTTCTTAAACCATTTCGATTCAGAGACATCATTTAACGCACACCTGATTGCACATAAAATCATATATTCGACCTAGAAACTTAATGAGCCATGTATATGTTATAACGAGACCAAATAAACTCTATGTCTAGTTTCTAGCACAATAAGACCCCAACTATACGAATTTTTAAAGCACACTTAAGCACATAGTGAGAAGCTCAAATAATTTACAGAGGAACTTATATGTCTTATAGGCACATTTGAATTTTTCTAGATTTTATTCATTAGTACAAGCACACAATAAAAATCACTTTGTACACGACTGTTCAGAAAGTAAACTGCTGAAACACCCAGAATATATGCATTATAAAGGCATAACAAAACACTTTGTAAAAATCCACAAAAATTCCAGAACTTAGAAAACATGTGAAATATAACTCCTGTAAATTTGCAAGTCATAAATACTTATAGTTTTCAAATGAAAAATCGTGAAACCAGACTGCATTTAAATTCTTAAAACTTAGATTTTGACATATGATCCCATAAAATTCAAAAGCATGACCAATAGAACTCCAATTCCCTTCAAACTAATTGGAAAACTTAAATAAGACATTAAACTAAGTTTTATGCAAAAGTACAGAATTAAATCCTTATGAAACTCGAGCTACAATGCACACATAATCAGCTTTTCGAAACTGTCTCCTGCAGAAAACTGTTTTAGACCCTTTTAACATGTTTTACTTATACAAACGTACACGAGACCTATATATATCACAAGATCTGGTTTAATTAATATATTAACACACATATTTCCAGCCTTTGATGATCATACACATGACACACATATAACACAGAAAATCAGATCAGAAACATGAGCTGATTTACATATCGAAACATCTAATACCGTTATGATTTTATGTGAACTTCTAAATACGTCTTAACATATAATTCGAATAGAATAGATCAGACATTTGTTTAGTATGTATACGGATTAGATTTCAAGTTTATATATATTCAGATTATATGTGCAATCATGTGTCGAATAGAAAAGAGATACAAGATCGATTAGAGATACCTTATGATGAATCGAATAAAGGAGAGAACAAGAACGAAACCCTCACGAATCAAACCCTAATCACGATCCAAACAACAAGCACCAAGGATTCATGATTACATGACTTCAGCAACACTTTTTAAGGGTCACGAACAGCAGCAACTTGATCTTTGATAGAGAAAGAAAAAAAACGCAGCAGCCTTGATCTTTGATAGAGAGAAAAAAAAAACACAGCAGCCTTGTGTGTGTGTGTGTGTGTTTTGGCCGAATGATAGGAGTGGAGAAGAGGTACAAGAATTCACGTTAATATGGAAGAGGAGTAGGCTGCATATAAGGAAGGTAGTAATGGTCATAATTGTGTTTAATTTGGGCATAATGGATCGGTTATGAGGTAATGATTAGTGGCCGAATTAATGGAGTTTAATGGCAAATTTTCGGTTATGGACATTGATTTGAAACGTGTGATAGATTATCGTTTATGAAAGTTTCTTTGGTGTACAAATTTTTTAATTTAAACATAGACTTAGGTTACTAATTTCTTAATTTAATTATACCATATAGTATATAGGTTAAGGTTTAAAAAAAAATGAATTATTACAAAGTATAGGGAAATTTTGAAATTAGACGGAAATTTGAGATTCGAAATTTTTGGGCTTTACAACTCTTCCCCTCTAAAAAGAAAATTTCGTCCTCGAAATTGAATGAAAGCGAAATGGATACGTGCAGGACTACGAAAAGAAATGTGGATAACTTGATCGCATCGATTCCTCGGTTTCCCCGGTAGCTTCACGCTCTGGGTGATTCTTTCAAAGAATTTTAACAAACGGAATGACTTTGTTTCTCATGACCCTATCTTGTCGATCCAAATTAGCTTCGGGTTCCTCAGAAAGAGACATATCAGGCTGAATCTGATCAAAAGGATAAGATGCCACATGTAACGGGTGATAATTGTATCCCCTCAGAAGAGATACATGGAAGACGTTATGAACATGTGATAACTGTGGAGGTAGAGCCAGACAATAAGAAACCTCCCCAATACGATCAAGAATCTCAAACGGTCCAATGAATCGTAGCAAAGTCAAAAATAAATATGAAGTACGAAAGGAAAAGATGAAGAAGGAAACCTAAAGTCTACCCAATCCTCACAGGTCATAGCCTAAGCTCTACAAGTCGAACCTAGGGCTCCGATACCATAATTGTAACACCCCAACCCGACAAGGGTAGAAGTATCACATTGTGGTGGCATATCAGAACATACATAAATAAACGCAAGCGGAAGTCTTATCATAAATATCAAAGGAAAGTAAGTCAGCATGACTTAAACAATACATAAGTTCCAAAAGAAATCCAAATGAAGGAAACATCATAATGTGAGTCTCAAAATAATGAAATAACATAGTGTCAAAGCTAAGATGTCTAGGGTAAGTCTGCACTCAGCTCCTACTCTCATCCCAAAGGATAGCCCCAACTCCTAGCTTAATAACCTGCCGCGGAGAAAAGAAAATGCGGCTGAGCTTAAAAGCCCAGTGAACAGATATATAAACAAACGAATAACCGATACGTATATAAGAATAAGAAAAGAATAAATAAGCTCCTGCTGAAAAGAATGTCATCTGTCAAATGAATAAGGGATTAACGGTCAATCGAACAAATCTCGTGAGTCAATGAAACAAGAATATGGAGAATCAAAGGATAATAGGATATAATGCATTGGGAAAGCATAAGGTATAAACAAAAAAAGTAAGGAAAGGTCAGTAATCCACCACGAGCCCGAACACAAATCAAATCAAATATCATAGTAACCATGGAGTAGCTAGCTCCCGAACATGTGAAAGACGTGTATTGCACACAAGCATCAATCACCGAACATATCATATCATATCATGTTATATCCAATCAAATACGAATCGAACCTAGGATGCATCCATACGCCCGAACAAATCATATTGGCCATAACAAATGTAAAGTGCACATATCATATCAAAATGGGACGGTGTGGAACATCACTCAACCACACTAGAGTCATGCCATTGGTGCATCAATGACACGGCCATGTTACCTTCATGGCTAGGAAACGAACTTGGCTCGAGTATCAAACTGAAGGGTTCAAATGTCATATCATATCAAAGTTCGTATCAAAGGTTCCTATCAAATGTTCATATCAAATGTTCATAAGTTCATAGCAAAGGTTCATCATTAAGGTTCATAGCAAAGGATCAAAGCAAAGGTTCATAATCAAAGGTTTACAAATCTAAGGGAGCATAGCAAGGCATAGATCAAATAAGAAAGCCATAATAAGAAGGCTCGGATCAAAGGCATCATAATCAAAACTAATATCATACCGTTGTGAGCGAATCATGAGAAATCTTAAGGGATAAGGTCGAATATATACGTACCGATACGAAACAAACAATAACAATAGTACATAGAATCGAACCCTTCGAGAAAGGGTAGAATATCCGCACGAATAATCAAACAAGCGAAACAACCGATAACAATGATAGAGAGAAGGGGTATCAAGAATATCCGTACCTCAAACCGCAAAATGCAAAACACATCAGAAGATATAAAGATCGAGGTTACTCCTTCTTCACGAATCTACACGAATTAGGTTCATTTTATGCTTATTAGCCATTTAATGTCATAATGATTCTTAATTATTTAACGCCATTCATTAATGTGATTAGGGTCTCGTGATTGGAATTATGTTAACATGTGACCAATAATATCATAATAAATATTTAAGTGTATTTTAAGGGTTCATACTTATTAATGAATCTTAGATGATACAATACATACATGTTCTTCAAATGACTGGTTTCATAACAAAATTAGGTCCTCTTAACGAATTTTAATACCATAGCAGAAATCAAAATAAAAATTTACCAAAATTATCACAGAAGCTATAATGTCTTATGAATATACTTGAATTTTCCCAGGTTTTCTTATTAAGTATAAGCACCCTACAAAAATCATATTCCCAGACCTACCCAAAAAATTGACCTGCTGTTATACCTTTAAAGTATGGGTCTGTTAGACCAGTTTATAAAATTCAAAAAATTTCCCAAAAATTCCAGAAGTAAATTAAAATGCCAGATATTAACCGTACAAATTTATAGCCCTTAAGACCTTATGGTATGCCAATGAAAAATCCCCCATTACAACTGATTTTTCAGACTTAGTTTGACAGGTTTGCACACTTAACTTGTAAAATTCAAAGAGTACCCTTCCCGACCTCCAAACACTATGAAATTTTACATGCATAAAGTAAACATCATCAATTTGATTTTAGACTCAAGAATTATGTTAAAACATGTTGTTATCATTAAATTTGACTCCTCACAATACAACCCATTATCTGGACAGCATACTAGTGAGATAGAAACAACACAACCTTAATCATTTTAACAAACAAGAACCCTTCCAAAATGACTCAGGCTTAACCAAATTAACACATTGGTTCTTAAACCATTTCGATTCAGAGACATCATTTAACGCACACCTGATTGCACATAAAATCATATATTCGACCTAGAAACTTAATGAGCCATGTATAGGTTATAACGAGACCAAATAAACTCTATGTCTAGTTTCTAGCACAATAAGACCCCAACTATACGAATTTTTAAAGCACACTTAAGCACATAGTGAGAAGCTCAAATAATTTACAGAGGAACTTATATGTCTTATAGGCACATTTGAATTTTTCCAGATTTTATTCATTAGTACAAGCACACAATAAAAATCACTTTGTACACGACTGTTCAGAAAGTAAACTGCTGAAACACCCAGAATATATGCATTACAAAGGCATAACAAAACACTTTGTAAAAATCCACAAAAATTCCAGAACTTAGAAAACATGTGAAATATAACTCCTGTAAATTTGCAAGTCATAAATACTTATAGTTTTCAAATGAAAAATCGTGAAACCAGACTGCATTTAAATTCTTAAAACTTAGATTTTGACATATGATCCCATAAAATTCAAAAGCATGACCAATACAACTCCAATTCCCTTCAAACTAATTGGAAAACTTAAATAAGACATTAAACTAAGTTTTTATGCAAAAGTACAGAATTAAATCCTTATGAAACTCGAGCTACAATGCACACATAATCAGCTTTTCGAAACTGTCTCCTGCAGAAAACTGTTTTAGACCCTTTTAACATGTTTTACTTATACAAACGTACACGAGACCTATATATATCACAAGATCTGGTTTAATTAATATATTAACACACATATTTCCAGCCTTTGATGATCATACACATGACACACATATAACACAGAAAATCAGATCAGAAACATGAGTTGATTTACATATCGAAACATCTAATACCGTTATGATTTTATGTGATCTTCTAAATACGTCTTAACATATAATTCGAATAGAATAGATCAGACATTTGTTTAGTATGTATACGGATTAGATTTCAAGTTTATATTATTCAGATTATATGTGCAATCATGTGTCGAATAGAAAAGAGATACAAGATCGATTAGAGATACCTTATGATGAATCGAATAAAGGAGAGAACAAGAACGAAACCCTCACGAATCAAACCCTAATCACGATCCAAACAACAAGCACCAAGGATTCATGATTACATGACTTCAGCAACACTTTTTAAGGGTCACGAACAGCAGCAACTTGATCTTTGATAGAGAAAGATAAAAAACGCAGCGACCTTGATCTTTGATAGAGAGAAAAAAAAAACACAGCAGCCTTGTGTGTGTGTGTGTGTGTTTTGGCCGAATGATAGGAGTGGAGAAGAGGTACAAGAATTCACGTTAATATGGAAGAGGAGTAGGCTGCATATAAGGAAGGTAGTAATGGTCATAATTGTGTTTAATTTGGGCATAATGGATCGGCTATGAGGTAATGATTAGTGGCCGAATTAATGGAGTTTAATGGCAAATTTTCGGTTATGGACATTGATTTGAAACGTGTGATAGATTATCGTTTATGAAAGTTTCTTTGGTGTACAAATTTTTTAATTTAAACATAGACTTAGGTTACTAATTTCTTAATTTAATTATACCATATAGTATATAGGTTAAGGTTTAAAAAAAATGAATTATTACAAAGTATAGGGAAATTTTGAAATTAGACGGAAATTTGAGATTCGAAATTTTTGGGCTTTACACTTGAGCTAAAGGTGATGAAAACTCATGAAATTCTCAGTGTTAATACATGCCAACTCCGTGCATATCATGCTCATACGGTTTATGAAATACCTTTATGGATTAAATGACTACGAGACACAAGGATACATATCATCATTACTACACCATAATTCATCTTGATCTTCAAGAAAATATTCTAAGTTCCGTTCCTTCCAAATCCCAAAACATATGATTCCTTACGTAAAACATACGAACTAGGTAATCTTCATATACTGGTCATGATTGGTTTTGAAGATACATAATATGCTTAAGAGTCCACATACTAAAAAGGTTCAATGGATCATACGATGAATAAGTGCCGAAACGTCGAAAATATCCTTCTAACACATGATGTTCGACTATTAACGAATCTAACTGACTAGATAAACATGATCAAACGTCCTTTAGAACACTACTAATATTGGTGAAGAATCACCTACCTCAAAGTAGTGAAGAACAAGGAGGAAATCGAAGCAATCCAACGTCGAAGGCTTGAACACCAATCCTTAATGATCTACAATCTTCAACATGAGCTACGATGCTGATATGAAGTGTTTAGGATGTAGAGAGTAATACTCTAAGTATAAGGATTCGGATGTGGAAAGAGAAAAGACTGAAAATATGAAAAGGATGCTGTCCTATTTATAGAAAATGGTTATTAGCGCGCGCTAGTCCATACTCTTAGCGTGCGCTAACGGCTTACTGACTTCACTGTACTCTGCACTTAGCGTGCGCTATTCTCATATCAGTAGCGTGCGCTAAGGCGTTGACTTGGCTTTTCCCGAAAGCCGTCCAGGTTCATCCCGACACAATCCGACCAAGATCCCCGGCCTGATCTCACCTACCATACGTCTCAATCATATTGACCACGTATAGCGTGCGCTAATGTTCCTTTGTAGCGTGCGCTATGGATCCATGTTAGCGTACGCTACACATAGACGATAGCGTGCGCTACATGTGCAGAATCACAATCTTAAATCACATTCATGAAATCATATGCTCAACAACACCGGACTATGAGATACGGAGAATAATACTCAGATTAAAGTGCAACAATTACAATATCACAAGTTCCAAATACATATCAGAAATATCGGGTATTACATCCTTCCTCCCTAAAAAGAAGTTTCGTCCCGAAACTTAAGATGAAAACAACTCTGGATACCTAGCCTTCATACTGTCCTCTGTTTCCTAAGTGGCCTCTTCAGCTCCATGTCGTGACCATTGTACTTTAACCAAGTGTATTGGTTTATTCCTCAATTGTTTGATCCGACTCTCAAGTATCTTGATTGGTCTCTCTTCGAAGGTGCCATCATTAGCTATCTCGATCTCGTCGAAATCAATGACGTGATTGGGGTCCGGTACATACTTCCGCAATTGGGATACGTGAAACACATTGTGAACGTGACTCAGCGATGGTGGTAAAGCCAACCTGTATGCTAAATCCCCAACTCTCTCTAGGACCTCAAATGACCCGATATATCTCGGACTTAGCTTACCTCTCCTCCCAAAACGGAAAATCCCTCGTGTAGGAGACACCTTCAATAGTACATGGTCCCCGACGTCGAACTCTAGAGGGTGACGACGTACGTCTGCATAAGACTTCTGCCGACTCTGGGCAGTCAACAGTCTTTCCCGAATCAAAGCTATCTTCTCTTGAGTCTGAACTATCAATTCTGGTTCTGTCCCGATCAAGTCCGAAGAATCATCCCAGCACAGGGGTGATCGACATCTTCTCCCGTACAAAGCTTCAAATGGTGCCATCTTAATAGAAGCATGCCAACTATTATTGTCGGTGAATTCAATCAATGGCAAATGAACTTCCCAATCAGTTGACCAATCCAAAGCACAGGCTCTAAGCATGTCTTCTACTGTTTGTATAGTCCTTTCGGACTGACCGTCCGTTTGGGGATGATAATCCGTGCTAAAGTTGAGCTCAGTCCCTAAAGCCGTGTGAACTGCCTTCCAGAAGTGCGACACGAAGTGACCATCTCGATCCGAAATAATGGTCTTCGGCGTCCCATGCAATCTGACTATCTCCGCAATAAATACTCGCGCCAATCTCTCGGGTCCCCATGTATCTTTAATTCCTAGGAAATGAGCCGAATTAGTTAGTCGATCAACTATAACCCAAATCATGTTCATTCCCGTTCTAGTCCTTGGCATACTGGTGATGAAATCCATCGAGATATCCTCCCACTTCCACTCAGGGATCGGTAGCGGCTTTAACATTCCGGCAGGTCGCTGATGTTCAATCTTAACCTACTGACAAGTCAAATACTTCGAAACGTACTCTGCTACGTCCTTCTTCATATTCCCCCACCAGAAATTTTGTTTAAGATCTTTATACATTTTACTGCTACCCGGGTGAATAGAATAGGGCGCGCTGTGAGCTTCCTTCAGAATTGTCCGTCTCAAATCATCATCATCGGGAACGCAAAATCGACTCTGAAATCTCAGAACTCCATCATATTGTATCACGAATCGTGGGGCCTTTCCTTTCTTTACTTCGTCACATAACCGAAGGATCAGATAATCTTTCAACTGCTTAGATTTGATCTCCTCGACTAGTGATGCAGTCAGTTTCATCACATATAGTTGTCCTTGGATTCCTGGTGCCCATACTTCAATCCCTTCGTGGATCAGTTCCCGCTGAATGCTGGTTTGTGAAGTAAGCGCTTCCAACACTCGAAGGGAAACAGGTTTACGGCTCAAAGCATCGGCTACTACATTTGCTTTCCCCGGATGATAGAGAATCTCCAAGTCGAAATCCTTGATCAATTCCAGCCACCTTCTCTGCCTCATGTTTAATTCTTTCTGACTGAAAATGTACTTGAGGCTCTTATGATCTGTAAAGATCTGGCAACGAGTGCCGTACAAATAATGTCGCCAAATTTTCAAGGCAAAGACCACAGCTGCTAGCTCCAGATCATGAGTTGGGTAATTAACCTCATACGGTTTCAATTGCCGAGAAGCATAGGCAATCACCTTATCCTTTTGCATCAACACACATCCTGCACTCGATTTGAAGCATCGCTGTATACCCTGAATCCATCAGTTCCATCTGGTAACGCTAATATAGGTGCTGTTGTTAGTCTCTTCTTAAGTTCATCAAAACCAGTCTGGCATTTCTCATCCCACGTAAACTTTTGAGTTTTCTGCAACAGCTGAGTGAGTGGACGAGCAATTTTGGAAAATCCCTCTACAAAGCGGCGATAATATCCAGCAAGTCCTAGGAAACTCCGGACTTCTTTCACGTTACTTGGAACTTCCCATTCCAAGATTGCTTCGACTTTCTTCGGGTCCACCTGAACTCCGTCAGCTGATATCACATGCCCAAGGAAAGTTACTTCCCCAAGCCAGAACTCGCATTTGGAAAGCTTTGCATACAGCTGTTCCTTCCTCAAGGTGCTCAAAACCACACGCAAATGTTCGGCATGCTCCTCTGCGTCCTTCGAATATATCAAGATGTCATCAATGAAGACGACCACAAATTTATCCAAGTATTCTAAGAATACCCGATTCATCAATTGCATGAATACCGCAGGAGCATTGGTAAGTCCGAATGGCATCACTACAAATTCGTAATGCCCGTACCGGGACCTGAAAGCAGACTTCGGTACATCCGATTCCTTAATTCTCAACTGATGGTATCCTGATCGCAAGTCAATCTTCGAGAATACCCTTGCCCCTTGCAGTTGATCGAACAAGTCGTCGATCCGAGGTATAGGATACTTATTCTTGATCGTCAACTTGTTGAGCTCCCTGTAATCAATACACAGTTGGAGGGATACGTCTTTCTTCCGGACAAAGATAATGGGCGCTCCCCAAGGAGAAACGCTAGGTTGAATATAACCCTTCTGTGATAATTCCTCCAGTTGCTTCTTGAGTTCATACATCTCGGTTGGAGCCATGCGGTATGGTGCTCTGGAAATAGGAGCGGCTCCAGGCTCTAATTCGATAGTGAGTTCCACCTCTCTCTGCGGAGGTAACCCAGGTAGTTCGTCAGGAAATACGTCAGAGAATTCATTCACAACTGGAATCGATGAGAGCTCTATTCCTTCCTCTTTCCTCATGGCATAACACCAAAGTCCATGACATCCCTGCTTCAGTAATTTCACGGCTTTCATTGCTTTGATCAATTTTCCCGAGATTCCCGGTCTCTATCCATGGAATAAGTGTTCAGATCCGTCATCAGCAATGATAGAAATAACTCTCTTTCGGTAATTTAGAATAGCTCCATAACGGTTGAGCCAATCGTCTCCGAGAATTAAATCGTCACCGTAGATGCCAACTATAATAAGATTCGATAGCCAATCTCTCCCTCCTATAGACACTGGAAAATCCCTAGCTTCTAGGATTCCCACAATTTTCTCTCCGCTCGGTAAACCCACAACATAAGGTTCACAATTATGCAAGCACGAGATTTTCAAACGATTAACACAGTTCAAAGATATAAAAGAATGCGTAGCTCCCGAATTGAACAAGATACTAACTGGTTGCAAAAGGATATGAATCGTACCTGATGCAACAGCTGTGTTTTGATCATCCTTCTTCATCTCGTAAATACGCGGAGGAACGGGCCCAGCGCTGGATGCCTCTCTCTTCCCAACATTCTGCTGCGGGAAACCGCTCTGCTGCGTCTGGTTTACACTAGTGTCCTTCGAAACCAGTACAGGAGTGCGAGTGCCAAAAGATCTAGTCGCATTTCCACAAAATGTTGCGCGATGTCCTTCCTGTCCACACTCGAAACAGGTCACGGTAGCGAAGCTTGATCCACGTCGAATATGCCCGCTTTGCCACAGTTATAACATTTCTTCCTGCGTCAAATGCAAGCGGTTGGTGCTGCCCGGAACTTCTTTCCTCCTCGAGAAGGATGCGGAGGCCTCGGGATGAATGAAAGAAGGCGGCCCCTGCGAGCCCACTACTCTTATTCTCCTTGAAGTTGCCGGCCACTCTACGCTTCTTTGCTTGTCGATTTCTCTCTGCTGCCTCCTTCATATCATAGGCCAACGCCTTGTCACGATCATCGCAAAGTGGTACATTCAAATCCGGACATATATTACTGAATTTCCGGCTTCATTCGCATGTCAAAATGGAAAATCCTCTCCGCCTCGGTCCTGACCAAGTGGCGCACGTAAGTCAGCTGGTGATTAAAAGTCTTAATCACGTCTGTCACAGATGCTTCGGAATTTTGTGGTGAGAAAAACTCCCGAACTTGGGCCTCTCTAACTGGGCGAGGATAATGCTGCGCTTCCATCATTAATTTGAATTCTGTCCAGTCAACATTATGCTCCTCCGGTCGAATGGCCTCCCACCAGTCGAAAGCCTCCCCTGTCAGAAGATCTTGGCGGCGGAACCTTTCATCGTTGGGACAGCTTAATCCCATAAAAATCTTTTCTAATTCCTACGGCCCGGTGATCCCAAGAAAGCGTCTCGTGAGCGAGTCAAATTTGAGAGGATGCAATTTGATCACCTCGATAAGCCATTTATCTCCTCGATTATCCACGTTATCTTCTTTGTCCCATAATCGTCTGCATGCGATCCACAACTTGAGCAAACTGGTTTATCCGGGCAACCACTGTGAAGCACTCACGGCACGTTAGGATCTGCATTATTATTTTCTGATCCCTGTTGTCCCCCGGAATGGGAATCCGTTCGGCTAGCGGTTATTTCTGGGGTAGACACCGAATCTTCTTGTCTCGCGTTTCCACGTCCGCGTCCACGACCGTGTCCGCGTCCACGACCTCCTCTCAACATACTGTAAACACAATTACTCAATATCCAGGGCAAACTTTCTAAAAGTACATCCATCAATGTTCACAAACATGAATTAAATAAAACGGTAGTATTTGAGATTTAGGAAACTTACAACCACGGTCCACACGACGATGCCGGCTCAGCAGTGATGTTACGAACGACCAATAATCAAATAACGTAAACAGAACCAACTAACCCCAAGATATCCATGAATCTTAGCTCCGATACCATATTCTGTAACACCCCGAGATATTCGGAATAATTACAGCGCCGTAAACCCTTTGAGTAAGGATTTACAAGGCTAATTTAAAAGAATTGTAAATATAATCCAATCGTACAACTGAAGTTCAAATACAGATTTGATTCAACCGATCAAATGAGTTAACTTATACAACCATATCGAAATGACATTATTAAAGCAGACGTACTCGAGTACTAAATGAACCAAGAAGACAAATCACAATAACAATAAACATCAACCACATCACTGAGCCATTTCATCGTCCTATCGGTACTGTGGTTGCTTCCCCGCTCCTCAGCTACCTGAACATCAAAACAATGTCCACCCCCGAAGGAGTTAGCAAAACGATGCTAGTACAAGTATCATAATACATAAATCATCAATGCATCATAAAACATGCAAAACGGACTTCCGTCACCGGAATCCAACGATGCGAATCCTCACGATTCCATCAACACAGTACAGGGTAATCCAGCGATCCAGCGCCCTTGGTATAGATCCCCATGATGGTCCCGTCAGACCAACGCATGGTGGAAAACCCGTCCAGCGATTCAGCGCCCTTAGCATAGATCCCCATGATGATCCCGTCGGACCAACGCATGGTGGACATTCGATCCAGCGCCCTAAGCATAGATCCTCATGATCCCCTCGGATCATTTATACCATAAATCAATCAATTATGCACACATATATGCATTTCAATATGTTCATCAATACGAACAATTAAAAACGAATACCACGAGAAATTACAGAAATACATCTCATATTCGACAATATGAACAAAACCATAAGCATGATCAAAGTTTCAATATAAATCGAACTCGACATATGATACTTGCCTCGAAAATGGCAAGAATGGAAATACTCCAACAAATGACACGCGTCCGTATGCAACCGCCCCTCGATCGTCCCCTATGCAAGGCTCGGACCTAAGAAATAATAAAGAATTCCTCTCAAGTCGTACGAACGTCTAATAACTGCAGTTTTACGACCGCAAGCTCAAAAATGAATTGCTGAACTACTTAGCGCGCTACGTACTATACGTAACGTGCGCTAAGCCCGCCTGCTAACGTACGCAAATGACCGAGGTTTAGCGTGCGTGCCGTGGTATCTTGACCTTCTCGAGCCGATCGGCCTGCTGATGATATAACGTACGTTACGTATCCAACGTAGCGCACGTTACTCGTTCCCGATAGCGCACGTTAATATATACATCTTAGCTTGCGCTAATCGTGCATGGCAGTCACTACTGGGTAAAACTTGAGCTAAAGGTGATGAAAACTCATGAAATCCTCAGTGTTAATACATGCCAACTCTGTGCATATCATGCTCCTACGGTTTATGAAAGACCTTTATGGATTAAATGACTACGAGACACAAGGATACATATCATCATTACTACACCATAATTCATCTTGATCTTCAAGAAAATATTCTAAGTTCTGTCCATTCCAAGTCCCAAAACATATGATTCCTTACGTAAAACATACGAACTACGTAATCTTCATATACTGGTCATGATTGGTTTTGAAGATACATAATATGCTTAGGAGTCCACATACTTAAAAGGTTCAATGGATCATACGATGAATAAGTGCCGAAACGTCGAAAATATCCTTCTAACACATGATGTTCGACTATTAACGAATCTAACTGACTAGATAAACATGATCAAACATCCTTTAGAACACTACTAATATTGGTGAAGAATCACCTACCTCAAAGTAGTGAAGAACAAGGAGGAAATCGAAGCAATCCAACGTCGAAGGCTTGAACACCAATCCTCAATGATCTACAATCTTCAACACGAGCTAGGATGCTGATATGAAGTGTTTAGGATGTAGAGAGTAATACTCTAAGTATAAGGATTCGGATGTGGAAAGAGAAAAGACTGAAAATACGAAAAGGATGATGTCCTATTTATAGAAAATGGTTATTAGCGCGCGCTAGTCCATACTCTTAGCGTGCGCTAACGGCTTACTGACTTCACAGTACTCAGCACTTAACGTGCGCTATTCTCATATCAGTAGCGTGCGCTAAGGCGTTGACTTGGCTTTTCCCGAAAGCCGTCCAGGTTAATCCCGACACAATCCGACCAAGATCCCCGGCCTGATCTCACCTACCACACATCTCAATCATATTGACCACATATAGCGTGCGCTAATGTTCCTTTGTAGCGTGCGCTATGGATGCATGTTAGCGTACGCTACACATAGACGATAGCGTGCGCTACATGCGCAGAATCACAATCTTAAATCACATTCATGAAATCATACGCTCAACAACACCGGACTATGAGATACGGAGAATAATACTCAGATTAAAGTGCAACAATTACAATATCACAAGTTCCAAATACATATCAGAAATCTCGAGTATTACAGATAAGTTGTGTATCTTCCAAATCCTCGAATGGTTCTATTTATAGCCTTCATGAGGTGAGTTTCCCGTTGGAGCAGTAGCAATCTTTACGTATGTTATGTATGTCTGATTACGCACATTACCGATTTTACGTACGTTACACATCTTGTGTAACGACCGTAATGAACTCCTAGAAATAGTCCAGTGACATATGATAAAACTCATTACATACGCTATGATCTCATTTATTACGTACGTTATCTTTCAGTCAAAGATTCATTGGATGAGTAGACTTGGTGTAACGGCTAATGACTTTTTGTGTTGACCTGCAACGGGTAGAATTTCGAACCTTACGTATGTTATACATTATGTATTACGTATGTTACCTGTAAAAAAATGCTTGCCAAAACTGTGAGTGTTACGTACGTTAGATAGGAGTGGTTTACGTACGTTAAGTGAATAAAAAATATGTAGAGTGAATTTTGGTTAAATAACTCATCATCAAAATGTATAAAATGAATTATGAAAAATATTGTACCAACAAAATCCTCAATGAAGCCCATTGTTCAAGGTATACGGTACACCTAGGAGGTAATAAGATGTGCTGAGAGTGCTTTTTTAAATTTATCTACACTAATAATAACACTAAGAAAAGTTCTTCTCCCCTTATGATTGAAACGCGCCTCACGCGCTTCCAGATTAGCAACAATGGCAAATAAATGTGGCAGGCCACCAAAGCTAAGTGCACACCAAAGTTGGGCAATGATAATGGAAATAAACATACAACTCCGATGAGTGCTACTCAGGCGGAGACAGGGCGAAAAGGTAAGGAAAAAGTGGTGGATACTGATGAAACTTCCCCAATTGCAGATGATACTCTCACTAGAGGTGCTACGGTTTCTCTGCTGGAATTCGGTGCCTAAAATGAAGGCCCAACGGAAGCGGTAAAATGAAAATTAATTCGATCTGAATACCTACGAGGATCGATCGAGCTATGTATATACGAATATATTAACGAAAAGCAAGAGTTGTAAGAAACTCACCCTTGAAGTTCGTTGATTAAATGGCAACTTCTCTTGAGCTATTCTCCAAGCTTTGCTTGATCTCTACGAATCCTATCCGCTCCAAGTCCTTGAACGATTCAACACCGAAAGCACCACGTCTTTACTTGCCACGCGCCGGAAAAACAATCGGAACAATACTCACCTCGTTATCCTCCAAGGATGCGGCTAGATCAAGGTGAGTAAGCTTGTTATAGATATTAATATAACTCTAAGTGTATGAATATCTATCTCTCTCAATATTTCCTCACAGAATTTCTCTAAGAAGTTATGAAGAAGATGAATAAAGAAGAAGATGATGAACAAGACTTCTCTCTCTCTCTCTCTCTCCTCTTGCAACCTCACGTATGGAATCAAATGAATGAAGTGAGTTTGATGAGAAGTCTTCCTCTCTTTATTCTATTTCCACTCACATGCAAAACAAATCATTCCATATAATATTTTTCCCCACAAGCCATGTTCCTTAATATAAAAAAAGAAACAACAAGACAATGGGAAGGTGGGTGGAAGGGGTTGGGGCGGCCCATGTAGAAATCGGACGAGTTCGGTTCGTTTCGGACTCCCGAAAGTCCAAACATATAAACTCCAATTCCGTTTCGATGTATTTATATCGATTAATTAATCCAATTAATTAAACATATCAAATACAAAATAATATAATTAATTTCTCCAAGAAATAATTATATACATGAATTAAATTAATCACCCAGTAATTTATTTTCATTTAGGCCGTAAATCAATTTATCCAATAAATCGATTTAGACATCTAATGTCCCAAATTAGATATCCAATATCTAATATTCATAATGAGAGAATAAGCTCGATTCATTTCGTCGTCAATTTTATTGCGCGACTCGGTAGGTCCATCTCAGTCAGCAATGGGAGGAACCAAAGAGTAGTAGCACCATCTAGCCAGCCTAGCGGCCTACACTGTACCCCAACTGAGAACGAATGATTGGGATCATTCAAGAACCATTCTGTCGTGAATACCAGTAAACGTATAAAGCCTTCTTTTAAATGTCACGATCAAGTTATAGGTTCACGGTCAGTCAAACCCTATCTGTACTTGACGCTATGCATGCATTAATGCAAATAGAGATCATCAGGCTGTCGTGTATCTAATACAACTAGCTCCAATGCTTTAGCCAAAGACTTATGATCTCATCTACCAATAACCGCATAGGACATATAACCCGCTCACTAACGGGAGATAAAATTCTATCTTGGTATTCAGTAGGACCTGCTACTTGCCCGTCAAGATGCACGTCGAGGTTGACCCCCACCTTTCGGTTTACAGGGTCGAACTACTCTAATAAAAATCTTGACGTCACAAGCACATCCCCACTAAATCCTCAAGTCGAAGGTTCACGAATACCTATCACAACCTTTCGATTCCGTCATTGACTGTCCCGGAGTGAAATCCGTGTGACGAATCGAGAGTGAGTCAGTTCGAGTATACTAATCCAATTAGCATACCTATAATGTGTGCTCCCACTAACCATTAGTGTTCGACAGGCACTCTCCATGTCAAAGAACACGTCATACAAGTCTTCACATAAACTTAACGCCCATTCAAGTTTCATTGACTTGCGAACGATTAAGTATTTGAGCTATAAACCTTTCCAGTGCCGACCCCCTTATCCAATAAGGAGTGGAACGTTCTGCTCTCAAATACACGAACTAGTTTCTATATGTATATTTACGAGTTAGGAATGCCAGTAACTACCAGTAAATAAAGAAACATTCATTGCCTTATATAATTGATTTACATAATTACAAGTGCAATGCCCTCACTCAACATCCTCTGAGTGGCATTCGAGGGCATACTCCTAACAATCTCCCACTTGCACTCAATGCCACACACTATGGTATCTAATACCCATGTTCTCCAGATGACGCTCCAAGCTAGTCTGAGAAAGTGGCTTAGTCCTTTGGATCGGTGACGTTGTCGGCCGAGTCTACTGCATGCGGACAATGTATCCCTTGCGAACAAATTCTCTTACGAGATGATACTTCCTCTCAATATGTTTGGTCTTGTTGTGAAACCTCAGCTCCTTGGCTGCGCTTCTGACTCCGTCGTTGTCGTAGTACGGTAGACAGGCGGCTCAAAGACATGGTATCACTTGAAGTTCTCCCGAAACTTCTTAATCTAGAACCCTTCCTTGAAAGCCTCAGGTGCTTGATACTCGGCTGACAGAAGAATCGGATCGCGCTTTGCTTGGCGCTATGCCAAGATACTGCTCCTCCATTAAGAGTAAATATGTAGCCAGAAGTGGACATCGAGTCGTCCTTCAGTCCTTGGAAGTCCGAATCAGTGAATCCCACCACATCTAATTCTCCACCGCCATACATCAGAACCATATCTCTAGTCCTTCTTAAGTACTTGAGAACGTTCTTTACGGCAGTCCAACGTTCCCTACCTGGGTTTGCCTGAAACCTACTAACCACGCTTACAGCATGCGCGATGTCAGGTCTTGTACACAACATAGCATACATAAGGCTACCCACGGCTGAAGCATATGGTATATTACTCATTTCCTTTCGTTGTTCCTCACTTTGAGGACACATCTTCAAGGAGAGTTTTATTCCATGTCGCATCGGTAGGAACCCTCTTTTAGAATCATCCATCTTAAATCGCTTTAAGATCTTATCTATATAGAGGGCTTGGGAAATACCTATTGTTCTCTTCGCTCTATCCCGGTAGAGCCGAATACCAAGAATATAGGTTGCTTCTCCCAAGTCTTTCATGGAGAAATTACTCGAAAGCCAAGCTTTCACAGAACTGAGCATTCCCACATCATTTCCTATTAGTAGAATGTCATCTATATATAGTACTAATAATGCGATCTTGCTCCCACTAACCCTCTTGTATACACAAGGTTCCTCTTCATTTTGCACGAAGTCAAACTCTTTGACCGCCTCGTCAAAACGAAGGTTCCAACTACGCGACGCTTGCTTCAGTCCATAAATGGAACGCTGAAGCTTGCACACTTTCTGAATATCAACTTCGGACACAAAGCCTTTAGGCTGCTCCATATAGATTTCCTCCTCCAGGAATCCATTAAGGAAAGCCGTCTTTACGTCCATTTTACATATCTCATAATCATGGTAGGCAGCTATAGCAAGCATCATGCGAATAGACTTGATCACGGCTACAGGCGAGAAGGTATCGTGGTAATCGATCCCTTCTTTCTGGGTATAACCCTTTGCGACAAGCGTGGCCTTATAGGCATCAACCTTGCCATCACCATCAGTCTTTCTCTTGTAGATCCACTTGTTCACAATAGGTACTATGCCCTTGGGGCGGTATACTAGAGTCCAGACCGGATTGACATGCATCGAGTCTATCTCAGCTTCCATAGCTTCGCGCCATTTCGCGGAGTCTACATCCACCATCGCCTGGTCATAGGTCGTTGGGTCGGTCTCTTGGCTATCACTTGGAACCTCATGGAGACCCAGCTCCTCCAAGTGCACAAGACCATACCTCTCCGGTAAATGAGAAACCCTACTAGATCTACGAGGCGGTTGTACTTGTGTTTCAGAAGGTTCGGTTCCAGTTTCTTGCACAGGTGTCTCCCGAGGAGTTTCATTGTATTCTTCTAAAGAAATACTTCTACCTGCTCCGCCTTCCTGAATGAACTCATCTTCCAGGAAGTGTGCTTGTAAAGCAACAACGATCTTTAGATCCTCGGGCATGTAGAATAGATATCACATCGTCCCAGACGGGAATCCAATGAAACATCCCTTCGCGGACCTAGCTTCCAACTTCTCCACCTTAGTCTTCTTGACATAGGCGGGACATCCCCAAATCCTAATATGATTAAGACTTGGTTTCCTGCCCTCCCACATCTCATGTGGAGTTTTAGGAACGAATTTGGAAGGACATCTGTTCACGATGTAAGCGGCAATCAAGAGTGCATACCCCCACAGGTAAATTGGTAAGTCAGTATAGCCCAGCATGGAACGGACCATGTTCAACAAGGTCCGGTTCCTTCTTTTTGACAAACCATTTAACCGAGGAGTACCTGGAGGTGTTAGTTGTGAAACTATTCCATGTTACTTAAGGAACTCGTCAAACTCCGTACTCATATACTCGCCACTTCGGTCCGACCGAAGTGCTTTGATATGATTACCAGTTTGTTTCTCGACTAGGGCCTTGAATTCCTGGAATTTCTCAAAGGCCTCGGATTTATGTTTCATTAAGTATACATCACCATACCTAGTATGATCATCCGTAAACGTAATGAAATATTGATATCCGTCACGTGCTGCTTCCAAAGCACCACATACATCGATATGGATTAATTCCAGTTTATCAGTGGCTCTTTCAAAAGTCCCTGTGAAGGGGGACTTAGTCATTTTGCCTTTAAGGCAAGATTCACAAGTAGGAAAGGGATCCGATCCCAATGGACCTATAAGTCCATCTTTTTCCATCTTGTAAACCTTGGTCTAACCAACATGACCAAGTCTAAGATGCCATTTCAAAACTTGATTGGTTTCATCTCTACCACATTTTCTAGTCATAGTATTCACAACTACTTTGTTGCTGAGATTTAGATGATACAATCCATTCAACAATGTAGTAGTACCCACTAGTTTATTTCTAAAATAAATTTTGCAGGAACCATCACCAATGAAAAATGACAAGTCTTTTCGGTCCATGACCGGAATGGATACAATGTTTTTGTGCCACTTGGGCAAAACAAGTACATCTTCTAAAGTCAAAACAAAGTCGGATACTAAACCAAAAAGAAGTGATCCTATGTCGGTCACCTCGACAATATGCCCGCTTCCGACTGTGATCATAACTTCTCCAGCTCCAAGCTTCCTAATTTGTTCCAGATCCTGATTCACGGTACAAATATGAGAGCTAGCACTAGAATCCAGTATCCAGGAAGTAGAAAATACAGTAGCAGAACAATTTATTTCCAAAACTAAAAGTTATGTACCTGAAGTGCCATGAAGAATCGGATAGTCTCTAGCCCAGTGGCCCAGCTCACCGCACTTGAGACAAGTATCTTTCTTCTTCTTGCCTTTTGGAACCATCGGGGCCTTGCCCTTTCCTTTAAGGTCCTTAACTTGTGGTCCACTCTGTTTCTTGGTCTTTTTCTTCTTATTCTTAGACTTCCGAAGTCCAGAAGAAATCACAAGGGCAAACTCCTTCATCCGCGAAGTCTTCATCTGAGACTGAGCGGTCACCATTTTGTTCATTAGCCCATCTAAGTTACATGTAATCTCATTGGAGTTGAAGTTCATAACAAACTGTGAGAAGGAATCAGGGAGAGACTGAAGGATAAGGTCGGTTTGGAGAGAAATATCCATTTTAAACTCAAGAGCCGCCAATCTCTCGATCATGGATATCATTATGAGGACGTGTTCCCCAACTTTCTCACCTTCCTTCATCCTTTCACTGAACAGTTGCTTGGATATCTCATATCTAGCAGTTCTGCTGTGCTCACCATTAAAGCTCGGTTAAGTGAGATAGAATCTGCCTAGCAGAAGTCATTTTCTCATTAGCTCTCTGAAGCTCATTAGACATGGAAGCCATCATATAAGCACGGACTTTCCCGTCATCCTTAACCCACTTTTCGTGGTTTTCAATCTCTTCCTGATTGGCTCGGGTCCGCACAGGAGGCGCCGAAATGTCCGTATCCAAGACGTATCCCAGTGCCTCTATACTGAGGACAATAATCAGATTTCGGAGCCAATGCACAAAGTTAGGTCCCATTAAGGTGTTCTTTTCGAGTAGAATTGCGAGTGGATTCATTGTCATATTGAGATTTGAGTCTGCATTAAGTACGATAGATTAATTAGTGACTCATTCAATTATGTTCTGAGTATAGAATTAAGGTCTTTTCTATTCTTGTTACCCAGCTCCCACTATTTTTATCGGAATAACACACTCCCATGTGAAATCCAAAAGTATCGTCGCTCTACTTCATAGTAGTGATCGAGTTATTTATAAATTTTAATAGAGGGCAACCGAACAGGTTTCTAGTCTATTAATTTTTATAAAGTGGTGTCCAACACCAACCCATCTAATGGATGATTCGATCTTCTTTTTCCCCTTATTCACTCCCCTCAACCTATACGGTTTCTATGGTTCGTGAACAAGTTAAGTTTATACCATCAACGCAAATCAGTTTCACAATTGAATCTTATTCGGCAACCTATCAGGTTTCTAGGGATAAAATTTGCTCCAACCGAAGGCATCCAATGCGCTCCCGGTAATTTATCTGTCCTCCCCGAACAACTACCCTGATAACTCGGAAGCATAGCACATTCGGTTTGATTTCAATTTCCCGAAAGCTCGATGGAGGGAAGGAAAACCTTGAAACCTTATAAACTTAATAGTTTGTTGTGGGAGAATTTTCGCGATTAACGTTACACTTTGCAAATTAATCATTTAAGCGCATTTGTGGCATTCATACAATATGAAACAACCATTCACAACCTAGTTGCTACCAACATATGGTTCATGGACCGTTCCTAGAAAACAAAAACTCCGTAATCTAATTACAAGTCTTCGTCTTGAATCTTCGTCTTCTCGAAACGGATATTCCTCCGGTCTTCGTCATTACATATAAATTTTACACTGAAAATTGCATCCTAGATACAAATATTTCTAGTAAAATAAATAGGCTCAAAACGGCCTTTACAACCCAATCAAATAAAACGAACGATTCAAAACTAAGTCCACGAACCACATCCCTATTCAAAAGCATTCATCCACTAAATACTATATAAATGGAAAGCGTAGAGATACATTGATCCAATCAACAATACGAACCGATCCAATTGATTCACACAATCGGTAATATGATAACGTTCAAAATAATTCGGTCGACCATAAATATTCCAAAAACCAAATTTCCCTTATAAAATGAAATACCATAAATCATTTTAATCATATTAAATCCAATTTAACATGCGGGAGATTAATTTTCAAGAATACACGAAAAAATCGAGTCGGGGCGAACACGGCCCATGCCGAATGGCACGGTCGGATCGTGCCGGCAGTGTCCAAGACCTTCCTGCCAGACTCGGTCGTGTCGCCTGACACGGTCGAGTCACTTCCGGAAGCTGCCGGCCAGACACGGCCCGTGTCACCTGACACGGTCGGGTCTGCCTGGCAGTGGCCTGGGGACTGCCGGACACGGCCCATGTCACTAGACATGGTCGAGTCACCCTGGCAGCTTCCTACCCTTTGTCCAAAAAGTCGCCCGACGACGATTTGGAGCTCTATTTTCGACCGGATATCCAATATCAATATTTTTCAACATTCATATCTTCACTATAAATCATATTTCCCAGAAATTTAAGATTTATATTTAGACATAAACTTACGAAAAATATAACTACAACGAACGTAAAACATGTACCACGATTATGACTAAAATGATTCCAAATCATTCACCATCTAATCGAGCATTCCAAATACCATTATTGTATATACGATCGCAAGACCTACGCTCCGATACCACTGTTGGAATTCAGTGCCTAAAACGAAGGCCCAGCGGAAGCGGTAAAACGAAAATTAATTCAATCCGAATCCCTACAAGGATCGATCGAGCTACGTATATACGAACATATTAACGAAAAGCAAGAGTTGTAAGAAACTCACCCTTGAAGTCCGTTGATTAAATGGCAACCTTCTCTTGAGCTATTCCCCAAGCTTTGCTTGATCTCTACGAATCCAATCCGCTCCAAGCCCTTGAACGATCCAATGCCGAAAGCACCGCGTCTCTACTTACCAGGCACCAGAAAAACGATCGGAACAATACTCACCTCGTTATCCTCCAAGGATGCGGCTAGATCAAAGTGAGTAAGCTTGTTATAGATATTAATATCACTCTAAGTGTATGAATATCTATCTCTCTCAATATTTCCTCACAAAATTTCTCTAAGAAGTTATGAAGAAGATGAATAAAGAAGAAGATGATGAAGAAGACTTCTCTCTCTCTCTCCTCTTGCAACCTCACGTATGGAATCAAATGAATGAAGTGAGTTTGATGAGAAGTCTTCCTCTCTTTATTCTATTTCCACTCACATGCAAAACAAATCATCCCATATGATATTTTGCCCCACAAGCCATGTTCCTTAATATAAAAAGGGAAACAACAAGACAATAGGAAGGTGGGTGGAAGGGGTTGGGGCGGCCCATGTAGAACTCGGATGAGTTTGGTTCGTTTCGGACTCCCGAAAGTCCAAACAGATAAACTCCAATTCCGTTTCGATGTATTTATATAGATTAATTAATGCAATTAATTAAACATATCAAATTCAAAATAATATAATTATTTTCTCCAAGAAATAATTATTTACATGAATTAAGTTAATCGCCCTGTAATTTATTTAATTCATTGAGGCCGTAAATCAATTTATCCAATAAATTGATTTAGACATCTAATGTCCCAAATTAGATAACCAATATCTAATATTCATAATGAGAGAATAAGCTCGATTCAGTCCGTCGTCAATCCTATTACGCGACTCGGTAGGTCCATCTCAGTCAGCAATGGGAGGAACCAAAGAGTACTAGCACCACCTAGCCAGCCTGGCGGCCTACACTATACCCCAAATGAGAACGAATGATTGGGATCATTCAAGAACCATTCTGTCGTGAATACCAGTACACGTATAAACCCTTCTTTGAAATTTCCCGATCAAGTTATAGGGTCACGGTCAGTCAAACCCTATCTGTAGTTGACGCTATGCATGTGTTAATGCAAATCGAGATCATCGAGCTGTCGTGTATCTAATACAACTAGCTCCAATACTTTGGCGAAAGACTTATGATCTCATCTGCCAATAACCGCATAGGACATATAACCCGCTCACTAACGAGAGAAAGAATTCTATCTTGGTATTCAGTAGGACCTACTACTTGCCCGTCAAGATGCACGTCAAGGTTGACCCCCGCCTTTCGGTTTACAGGGTCGAACTACTCTAATGAAAATTTTGACGTCACAAGCACATCCCCACTAAATCCTCAAGTCTAAGGTTCACGAATACCTATCACAACCTTTCGATTCCGTCATTGACTGTCCCGGAGTGAAATCTGTGTGACGAATCGAGGGTGAGTCGGTTTGAGTATACTAATCCAATTAGCATACCTATAATGTGTGCTCCCACTAACCATTAGCGTTCGACAGGCACTCTCCATGTCAAAGAACACGTCATACAAGTCTTCACATAAACTTAACGCCCAGTCAAGTTTCATTGACTTGCGAACGATTAAGTATTTGAGCTATAAACCTTTCCAGTGCCGACCCCCTTATCCAATAAGGAGTGGAACGTTTTGCTCTCAAATACACGGACTAGTTTCTATGTGTATATTTACGAGTTAGGAATGCCAGTAACTACCAGTAAATAAATAAACATTCATTGCCTTATATAATTGATTTACATAATTACAAGTGCAATGCCCTCGCTCAACATCCTCTGAGTGGCATTCGAAGGCATACTTCTAACATTCTCCAGTGTAAATAATTACACAGCTACCGGAAGTCATAGAGAAGACTGAACCAGTGGCTGAGGATTCGATGGATTCTATGGCAAATCGAGGTGAGCATCAACCTCCTCCTGAAAGGCCTCCTATGCGAAGATTGAACTATGAACAACTGCCTGATAATCAAAATGATAGTAACAAGCCTGTAGTAGGTAATCGATTGTCTGTCAATGGTCTCCAACTAGAATATACAGCCCCTACCATAGATGAAAAATGGTGTATGCTTGAGTTTTTCTGATGAAGAGTTAGAGGAGGAAACTGGTAAATGGGCTAATTCCTTAGTGTTTTATGTCATTGGTGCTGACCATACCCTAGTTTACCTTGATAATTTCATTGCTAAAGCATGGGCTGCTGTGGATAAACCTGTTCTGCATCAATATGATGAGTGTTTCTTCATAGCTAGGTTTAAAAGTGCAGAGGAATGTGATAAGGTATTAGTAGGGGGACCTCATACTATAAAAAATCAGCTATGGTATTAAGTAGGTGGATTCCAGAGTCTGAGTTTGTTAAGTTTAAAAGTACTATGTTACACATTTGGGTGAAGTTCCCTTACTTACCATTGCAGTATTGGGGGTAAGAGGAGCCTGTGTAGAATTGCTAGTGTGATTGGAGACCACAACACACTGATGAGCACACAGTTACTCAATCAAGAGTGGCTTATGCTAGAGTTTTGATTGTTGTGGATTTAAGTCAACCTATGCCCAAAGTTGTGAAAATTAAGAGGAAGAATGGTTCAGTTTTGAAGCAAGAGGTGATATATGAATGGTATCCTCGGTATTGCCAAAAATGTCAAGAGATTGGTCATGATTGTAATGGTCAACCTCAACATAACAGGCCTGAAAACAAGATACCTGTTCAAAAAAGGCAGGAGAAGAATGCTCAAGCTACATAAAGACCTATTAGGAAAGGGCAGCAGAGAAATAATAACAAAAGAGACTTGGATACTCGTCAGGAAATGTGCTCCCACAAATACAGTTAATGGAGATAATGTTGTGAATAGAGAGGAGCCCAACCAGTTACAAGTACTAAGCACTATTCATGAGCAACAGGAGGAAGCAGTAATAGAGAATATAGTGTTTGGTTCAATTGGGAAGACTACGAAGGCTCCTACAACAGGCCCTTTATCTTCTTTGCAATGACTATATCCTCTTGGAATGTAAGAGGATTAAATAAAGGCCTCGGACAGGAGGAGGTGAATAAATTCATTAGAGAAAATAACATAGAAGGTTTGGGACTGCTTGAAACAAGAGTCAAGCAACTTAAAACATGTAAATGCAGAAAGTTGTTTGGATCTAGTTGAGAATTTTCAGATAATTACAGTTTTACTGAAAATGGGAGGATTTGGAGAGCTTGGTATAGTTTGACTGTCCAATCTAGAGCTATTTCTTTTACTTCTCAGACAATACATGGATATATTTATAGAATTGATGGAACTATGAGCTGTTTTGTTACTTTTGTATTTAACTCACTTGAGGAGAGAGAACCTTTGTGGAGAGAACTGCATAGTTTAGCTGCCCAAGTATAAGACGCTTGGATCATTCATGGGCACTTCAATAATGTGTTACATACATAAGATAGAATGGGAGGGTTGGATGTAACTGAAAATGAATGTGCTAACTTCAGGGAGGCCATAAATGCAGCACAACTCCAAGATTTGACTTATGTTGGGAGGAGTTATACATGGTGAAATAATGAGAAGGACAATCTCATTTGCACAAGGATTGATAGATGTATGGGAAATAGGCTTTGGTTTCAAGCCTTTAGTTCATACTTTGTTATGTCCTTAATCCAGGTTCTTCAGACCACTCCCCTCTAGTACTTCAAGGTGGTAGGGTCCTAACTCAACCAAAGCAACAATTTAGATTTATGAACTATCTTGTGGAGCACAAAGAGTTTCTGATATAGTAAGAGACAGTTGGAATGCAGATGTCAAGAGGGGTCAAAATGTTTCAGGTTTGGTCTAGACTCAAGCCTTTAAGGAGAAGGTTGAGAGAGTTGAGTAAGCCATATTCTAACACTCAACCGAGCATTGAAAATGCAAAAACTAGACTAGACAGAGCCCATAACCTGTTGCAAGCTGATCCATTAAATAAGTTACTTTTGATAATGAGAGGAATGCATTGACTGAGTACGAGAAGTGGATGAAAGCTGAAGAGAGAATTTTGAAATAACAATCTAAGATTCATTGGCTCAAGTGTGGGGATAATAATAACAAATTTTTACATGCTAGACTTAAATTAAGGAGAAAAACTGTAATCCATGTTTTCTTCAATACAGCAGGAGAGAAGTTGATAGAAGATGGTGCTATTCAATCTGAGGAGTTGAACTTCTATAAACAACTTCTGGGAGCCCCAACTAAAAAAACACTTTCTGTGGATGTCCAATTGCTCAGGAAGGGTAAGTTGCTTGGACCTGAGCAAAGAGCTCTCCTTGCTTCACCAGTCAGTTGTAAAGAAGTGAAAGAAGCTCTTATGACTATTGGAGATGAAAAATCCCCAGGAATTGATGGTTATTCATCAAAATTCTTCAAGGGCGCTTGGAGTGTAGTTGGAAATGATGTTACTGCAATTGTGAAAGACTTCTTTATTTTTGGAAAATTCTTGAAGAGTGTTAACACAACACTAATCACCTTAATTCCTAGGAGAACTGCAGCTAACACTATTAAGGACTACAAGCCCATAGCATGCTGTACAGTCCTTTAAAAATTATCTCCAAGATAATCACATCAAGAATGAGTGCAGTTATGAGTTTTATGGTGGGATCTGAGTAGGCAGCTTTTGTTTCTGGAAGATTTATTCAAGATAATACAATTCTGGCTCAAGAGCTTATAAGAGGGTATGGGAGAAAATGGATGTCAGCTAGATGTATGATCAAGGTTGGCCTGCAGAAAGCCTATGATTCAAATCATTGGGGCTTCTTAGAACTGTTTTTAATGGGTTTGGGCTTTCCAGATGTGTTTGTTCGATGGGCAATGAAATGCATGACTACTGTGTCATATAAAATTAACTTGAATGGTGCATTGCTAGAACCTTTTGATGGCAAAAAAGGCTTAAGACAAGGAGACCCTGTCTCACATATCTCTTTGTCTTAAGTATGGAATAGCTAACGAGGTTACTATACACCTTAAAGGATAATCCAGCTTTCAAGTACCATCCCAGATGTGCAAGTTTGAAGATTACTCATCTCACATTTGCTGATGATTTATTATTTTTTTCTAAAGGGACACTTGGCTCAATCTCTATTCTCTTAGAATACTTTGAAAGATTCAGTGCTACATCTGGTTTAATAGCAAATAAATGAAAATATGAAATCTATTTTTCTGGTGTGTCTGATGCTAACAGGGAACTGATCACTCGACAGGTGCAAATACAAGAGGTTAGCCTTCCATTTAGATACCTTGTTGTTCCTATTAATGCCAAAAGACTATCTATTACACAGTTTCAACCTCTCATTGAAAAATGGTTAGCAGGGTTCAACATTGGACATCAAAGTTCCTGAGTTATGGTGGAAGACTCCAGTTAGTAAAAAGTGTCTACTCTATACAGAACTTCTGGATTCAGGTGTTCCTGTTTTCTAAAAAAGTGATGAAACTGTGGAAACCATTTGTAGGCAATACTTACGGTCTGGAGAACTGGAAGGAAGGAGGGCACATGTGTCTTGGGATGAGGTTTGTAGACCTTGGACTGAAGGGGGGCTTAATTTGGTTCACTTGCCTACATGGAACAAAGCTTGTATGTTGAAGTTAGTATGGGTTTTGCATAAGAAAACTGACAAGCTTTGGATCAAATGGATCCATGCTTTCTATATGAAACAGGCCTATGTGAATACTGTGGAAATCAGTGCAGATTGCTCTTACTTGTTTAAGAAACTTTTGAAGTGCAGAAATGAAGTGAGCCAACTACAAAAATGGGGGGATATATTAGCTTCTGAGGAGTTCTGTATGAAGAAAGCATACTCCTTGTTTAGACCAAACCTACCCAAAGTCTCATGGTATGAACTAATTATGCATAATATAGCTACTCCTAGAGCTAAGATCATAGTTTGGTTGGGGTTGAAGAATAGGTTGGCAACTAGAGACAAATTAAGTATATATTGTGCTGAGACTGTACAGAGCTGCTTATTCTGTGATATGAGTTTCGAGAGCCATGAGAACTTGTTTTTCAATTGCTTGATCACAAGGGATGTTTGGAAAGCTTTGATATAGTGGTTTGGAAAACCTTGTGCTACTGGAGGATGGACTGAAGTGCAGCAAGATCTGTGCAGAAACTGAAGGGGAAGCAAGTTGTATGTCGAATTCTGAAAGTTGTTTTCACTGAGTTACTGTATGCCATTTGGATAGAATGCAATAAAAGAATATTTCAAGACAAGGAAGAAACTATGCAGAATCTGTTAAGGAGAGTTGTTCAGATTGCGATTTGTAGATGTTCTACTCACCCAAAACTTACACCTCTATGTAATTCCTATGAATGCTATCCATCTTTGTGACTTTCTAGCTAAAATGTAGTAGGTTTTGTTATGTTGTATTGTGGAGATTATGGAGAAATGAGTCAATGTATTTTCATTGCTACACTGGAATAAAAAGCTAACACTTATTACCAAGATGTACGGAGACCTTAAGAAACATTTTTGGTGGGTAAACATGAAAAATCAAGTAGCTGAATTTGTGGCGCCATGCCTCACATGTCAGAGAATCAAGGCTGAGCATCAGCGACCCTCCAGACTGCTGCAACCACTAGAAGTCCCAGAATGGAAATAAGAAATGATAATTATGGACTTCATTACTGACCTGCCAAGACACGAGGGGGCTATAACACAATTTGGGTGACCATCAACAGATTGATGAAATCATCATATTTTGTGCCGGTTAAAAGGGATAGCTTGCAAACATTGTCTAGAACTTGTATTCGGGAGATTGTTCGACTCCATGGAGTTCCAGCAGATATATTATCTAATAGAGATCCAAGATTTGTATCTCGATTCTAGAAAGTCTTCCACAAAGAATTGTCAACTTCCTTAAGTTTTTGCACTAGTGCTCACCCCCAGACAGACGGGCAATCTGAACGAACCATCCAAACTCTTGAGGACATGTTAAGAGCCTGCATGCTAGACTTTCAAGGAAAGTGGGATCGTCATATACCATTGGCCTAATTCGCGTATAATAATAGTTACCAAGCAACAATTGGAATGGCACTGTATGAAGCTCTGTACGGGAGGAAGTGCCGATCCCCACTCCAATGGGAAATTGATGACCAGTGGATACCAAAGACTCAACAAATATAACCCTCACTAACAAACATAGATTTGGTAAAAGAAACCATGGACAAAGTGCAATTGAATAAAGATACAATCCGCATAGCACAAAGTAGACAAAAGAGTTATGCCGATCAATGGAGGACGAACTTAGTCCTAGATACGTCGGACCATTCAAGATCATTGAACCAATTGGACGGCTAGCATACTGCCTTGAACTTTCGAATAATCTTTCTGGAATGCACGATATTTTTCATGTCTCAAGGTTGAATAAATACCATCCAGACCCAACTCACGTTCTTACAGCAGATATTCCGCATATCAAGAAAAACCTAACGTGTGAAGAGATGCCAATAAAAATCATTAATCGACAAGTGCGAGAATTGAGAAAGAAATGGATCCCTTTAGTCAAAGTCGTTTGGTCAAATCACACCCAAGAGGACAATGCTACGTGGGAAGCAGAAGATGAGATGAGGAAAACCTAACTAGAGATATTCTAGATATAATTTGGGGACCAAATTCTTTTAAGGAGGGGAGGATGTAAAAATTCCATATTTTCGGTAGCATATTATATGTATGACTTATTATATCATAATAAATTTTAATAAAATAGCAATTTTGCCTCGTAGTTCAATATAATCTATTATTCTCTTATTTATTTATGAATTTCGAATTATGTTATAAATTAAATAATCAATTAATTAAGGTCAAACTGAAGTGTTGATTTACCGATTGGGTTATGTACCACCACTTAATTATAAGTGGACTCACTAATGGACCATAGTAATTGATTTAAAAGTTCAATTAGGGCCCAAGACTAAAGATTTGTTTAAACCAGCTTTAACTCTAACCCAACCCATGACCTAACCTACACACTTTTAACCAACTTACAAATATATCAACCATATATAAAAATAAAATAATAATAATAATAATATATAATAATAAAAAAGGGGACAAAATCAGCCACCAAGTAGTAAAATGAGGCGTAGACATATTGTGGTTTGTGTATCACACATACATAAGCCTCCATTCCCCATGCCTTTGACCACCTTGTTTTAAACACTTTAAAACACCATTTCTCCTCATTTCCTCATGCAAAAATCTGCACTACTTGAAAGAGAGAGAGGGACGAAATTGGTAACGAAGAGACAGAGAGAAGAAGTAGAGGAAGAAGAAAGGAAGAGAAAAGGTAAGAATTACTCTCAAACCTTAATTTCCATCCTATCTTCCCTTCTTATCCTAACTTGAACTTATCTTGTAATAAAAAAATAAACATCCATGGTGGTGATGTCTCGGTCGAGTAGGAGAGGCAAGGAGGAGACCAATTCTACTAGCTAAAGGCTTAGAACGAACCTTTACCGTCAAGAAATCGAGGTGGGTGTAACATCATTTTCAAATTCATATGTGAAATAATTATAAAAATAAAGATGCATGTTCTTTTATATAGTTTATATACTCTTCATTTTATATGTTACAAACATGCATGATGATTTATAATTGATTGTGTTGAGAAACTAACAAATTTTGTTGATTGAAATGAAGTGATTAAACTTCTTACAAAAATGATCATGCATGATATGTTGAATATTCTGGAAATTTATGACCTTGAAGTGATTTATGTGTAATATATGAATATTCATGTGAGGATGGATGTTTAATTCGTGGCCTAACAAAAGTTGAAATTGATAAAAAAACGAGCATAAAATGCAATTTCGTGAGTTTAAGAGAACTATGGACATTATTGTTATAAGTATGTAATTTGACTTGGGGTTAGAAAATATAGCGTAATTATGTGCCAATTATATATCTTTAAAATTTCATAAAAAAATAGAACCTGTTTCCTAAGTTTACGGGTCGAAAAACATCATAAAATGAAACTGTGTAATTTCTTAAAAAATATGGACCTATTAGGAACTTGCATATATTTTCGGTTTAAAATATAAAATGAGGCTTAAGAACAAGTTTATTCTCTGTCCTTAAAGTTTTTAAAAATCGAAACTTGTTTCCGATGCTTACGGACTAAAAATCACAATGTAAGATAAATTTGGGGTCAAAATATAAATTCCTTCAAATTTTGGGGCCAAGACAAATTTATCTTTCTTGACCGAACATATGGTATATTTTAAAATAAAATTATATCTTTAAAATTCCATAGAATTCCGAAGTCATTTTTTATTTCGGAGTCAAAATGATATTTCTAATAGATTTGGGGTCAAATAGTAAATTCCTGCAAAATTGAGGTCAACGACAAATTTTTAAGTCTCTAGACTGAAAATGATATTTGCTTGGACAAATTTTTAAGTCTCTGGACCGAAAATGATATTTGCTTAAGTATAAGTATTACGTCCGTAGATTTTATAAAAATCGGAGCTAATTTTAATTTAGGGGTCAAAATGATATTTTAAATAAATTCGGGGCGAAATTGAAATTCTGAAAATTCAGTTCAAAACGGAAATTCTGAAAATCCTCCCAGTTCTGGAATTCAAGTTCAATATGAACTTTCTCGTAAAATTTCGTCACCATCCATGTTGAAATCCAAACCTTATAATCATGAAAACTAATTTTGACAAATTTCGAGTTATAATTGTAATTTCAGAAATATCAGTCCCGAAACTGAAGTTTTGAAAATTCTTCTGATTATAGGATCGGATAATCATACTTGATGTTTCCATCAAATCTCATGACCGATCGAACTCAATTTGAACCGATCCAATATAATATCTCCGAAAACTCAAAAATATTATTAGGGGAAAGATTCTCCTTCGCGAAAATGTTTAATCCAAAGAATGTCTTCAAGCAAGTCCATAATCTCATAATGCTCGTGCCACAAATAAACTTCCAATCTCATTGTATAATCAAATTATACTAAGGGTTGCTGCTAATTGACTACGTAACCATAATTGTACGCCTGTGCATACATCGTGATGCCTTTAACTGATAAGTGTGACTGTCCGGGAAATAAGTGCTATACAAGCAAAGTGCCATGGATGGGACCGTCCTCTAACTCTATCGGGACAAAGTCCCAAGTCGACGGATGGAGGCCACCTCTTAAACCCATGCAAAACAGAGCGCCTAATCTAATATTCGAGGCTACATCTTGAACTTGTAGGAGACACCGCTAGAATCCCAAATCGAGTCGGGATGGTTAGACCGACTCTTGGATCGAGCAGCGCGACTGCGGTTCATGAGCGAGGCTACCATTTTTGCCTAGTCCCATAACCAAGGAATTGAGCGTTCCGAGGGACCTGGGTCGTAGAATGCGGTATAATCGCGATTATGACATGATCCGGGAGAAAGACCCACGATCAGGACATGTCTTACCCAGATTAGAGATAAGGAAGCACGTCTAATGTGAAGAGCAGAAGCTCGATAAGTGAGGCTATGGCTGTAACACCCCAAACTAGGTGGATATTACAGTGCCGTGGACCCCCGACTGGGACCCACCAGGCGAATGAAAACTGATGAATTAAATAATATAATTATAGTACCGAACCACATTATATTACCAAATACTCCGATGAGGAGCTTAACTACAATACACCAGGACAATACAGAATATTAGTATATTTTATATGAAGATAAAATACACCACCCTGAATAAATAAACATCTCAATCGGAATTTTGCAGCGGAAAATACAATGAAGAGAAATAAGAATGACTGAAATGACTGGAATGACTGGAATGACTGGGGCCCCCTACTAGTATCACTGGGACTCCTCGCCGTCAACATGCTCTTCCCGTTCCTTTGCCTTGCCGTGACCTGAAAACAAAATACCCCAACGGGGTCAGTTACACAGAACAACAATCCTCAAGGGTTGAAAATACACAATCATGATATATCTTTAGTAATGAAATATCCTTAGTTATGAATTACGCTGAAGAGGAGTATCATAGTACGCCCGTAGTGTTCTATGCAAGTGTACAAGATGGATGACCGGACACACCCGTCCTTGTACCTAATTATTCTCACGGAGGTAATCGTTACCGTGTGCACAGTCCAATCTATCACTCCCAATACATGACCATCGCGTGCTCGACTAAAAATTCCACACATCCGCACCCGGCCACGCAATATGAACCCAGAAGGTCATATGAACGAGAATGACCACAATGAATATCAATGGATAATAATTCGACAAGGTCAAGAATGACTCACCAAGATGAAAATAATAGTGAAGTGATTGATAACTCAATGAAATGATTGGAATCGCCGTTCCTTGTGAATGAAGTGATTATTCGACAATTACAAGTCTCAATACGGTTAATACAATAATGAATAAGTTATGATTATGAATGAACAACAATAAAAGGAATGAATATCCTTTTAACCGAGTAAGAATTAACTTACACAACACCGGTGACAATTATCCTTCCACGAACAACGTCCTAATTGAGATATCAGTCGCTTGAACAACCTTGAATAACACAATTACCAACAATCGTTCAACATACGAATCAAACACGAATATAACGAACTCAAATTGTCGATACGACTAAACCAAGTTCATTGGGGCATTATATCGAACACTTTGTGGCCAAACATCGATTGTTTACAACCAAACCTCAATACCAACATCAAATCCCAAGAAGTGTTTCAAACCAACAAAACATCTTCAATATGATCAATAATCCAATATGAATATTCAAATTCGTGATTACAACAACGATTTATCGAAAACCCCCAAATCCAACTCAATATTCAAAGTGTTCTTGAATAATCCTTCAATAATCCAATGAATAATCAAACATATCCATAATCATGCGTATATCACTTCATACAACATGATCTTAACATCAAAACATCATATCTCAATACAAAATCGAAATCCAAGATGTTGAAAAAATTACCTCTTGAAGATCCAAGCACTTTGATCCGAAGAACACGCGTTAGATCGACTATCCGGGCTTCACGATTGAAAAGAGATGAAGAAAACCAAGTACTCAAGTGATAGGTGATGGAAAGTCTCTCCCTCAAGCCCTCTCTCTCGGAACAAGGTGGAAGAAATGGGAAAAAATGGGTTGATTCTCTCAAAAAATGCAATTATAGTGCAGCCTGCACTGTGTGCCGCGGCCCGACCGAAGTGTGCCGCGGCACAGGGCCAAAATCTGCCCCAGTGATCGGCAGCGTGCCGTGGCCCGGATGAGTGTGCCGCGGCAGTGACTCGACAGTATGCCGCGGCCCTGTCGGCATGAGCCGCGGCCCCCGGTACAGGCGGGTTGGCCGAAAATTGCATCATGAGTGTGCCGCGGCCCGGACGAGTGTGCCGCGGCAGTGACTCGGCAGTGTGCCGCGGCCCTTCCGGCATGAGCCGCGGCCCCCGGTACAGCCGCGTCGGCCAAATATGCAGCATGTGTGTGCCGCGGCGCACACTCCCTTGTGCCGCGGCCCACACCCCCCTTGGGTCCTAAAATGATGAAAAATGACCCGGGAAGAGAATAAAAGCAATAAGAATCAATATTTGGGAAACAATAACATGAAATGGAAGTGTGGAAACCCCAAAACGGTGGTTCCAAGCAATGATTATAAGGGTTCGCCCAACAAAAACACAATTTGAACAATGAGGAGATTTGAAATGACATGAACTCCAACGTCAACAATGACTAATGAATCAATTACAACAATCAAGATAATACTCTTGTCTCAATTCCCGAGTAAGGTAGAAACAATGAACAATATCGATACACAACTCGAAGTTATTCCGAACGGTGAACACGGATGAATGATTATTAACAATTGAAAAATTACATAGTGACAATTACTGAATGAAATTATTGAATGATAATGACTGAATTACAACCGGGTATTACATACACCCCCCCTTAAAAGGGTTTTGTCCCCGAAACTAAGGGTCAAACAACTCGGGATAACTCTCCCGCATACTATCCTCAGTTTCCCAAGTAGCCTCTTCGACTCCGTGTCTAGACCACTGAATTTTAACCAAAGGAATCGCCTTATTCCTCAACTGTTTGATTCGCTGCTCTAAGACTCGTATGGGAGGCTCCTCATACGAATGATCATCTGCGATCTCGATTTCATCGAACTGTAGTATGTGACTCGGGTCGGAAACATACTTCCGTAGTTGAGAGACGTGAAACACATTATGAATTCGGCTCAACGCCGGAGGTAAGGCCAAACGATAAGCTAGCTCGCCTACTCATTCCAAAATCTCAAACGGTCCAATAAATCTTGGACTCAACTTTCCCCGCTTCCGAAAACGGAAGATACCTCGACTCGAGGATACCTTGACCAACACGTGGTCACCTGTCTCGAACTCTAATGGTCAACGACGATTGTCTGCATAAGATTTATGTCGACTCTGAGCGGTCAACAAACGACTCCTGATCAAAGCTACCTTCTCACGGGCGGCTATAAGCATATCGGGCTCGGTGCCGATTGATTCTGATAGGTCGTCCCAACACAAAGGAGATTGACAACGACGACCGTACAAGGCTTCGTAAGGTGCCATCTTAATCGAAGCATGCCAACTATTATTATACGTGAACTCGATCAATGGTAGTTGGGCTTCCCAATCATCTTTCCAATCGAGGACGCATGCTCTCAACATGTCCTCTAATGTCTGAATAGTCCTCTCTGATTGCCCGTCGGACTGAGGATGAAAGGCGGTACTGAGGTTAAGCTGAGTTCCCATAGCACGATGAACTGATTTCCAAAAATGAGACACAAACCGTCCATCACGATCGGAAACGATACTTTTAGGAGTACCGTGCAGTCTCACTATCTCTTTGATGAACAGCTGGGCAAGTCTCTCGGGACCCCACGTATCCTTAATCTCAAGGAAATGAGCGGATTTAGTTAAGCGGTCCACAATCACCCAGATCGTATTCATGCCACAACGACTCGTCGGAAAACTCGTGATGAAATCCATAGAAATGTCTTCCCACTTCCATTCTGGAATAGGGAGAGGTTTCAGCATACCCGCCGGTCGCTGATGTTCAATCTTGACTTGTTGACAGGTTAAGCATCTCGAAACAAATTCTGAGACTTTTCGCTTCATATTACTCCACCAGTAATTTTGTTTCAAGTCCTTGTACATCTTGATAGACCCCGGATGAACAGAATAAGGGGTAGCATGAGCTTCTCTCAAAATCGAGTTTTTCAACTCGTCATTCGCCGGTACGCAAAACCGATTCTTAAATCTCAAAAGTCCATCCTCGTGGACCACGAATCCAGGGGCTTTCCCCTAAGCCACATCCTCACGGATGCGCAACAATGATGGGTCTGAACCCTGATTCTCTCTGATTGCCTCCTCAAGTGGCGATGAAATCTCTAACATGCAAAGTTGTCCTTGTACTCGCTGAAGCCAGACCTCGATATCGGGTCTAAGAAATTCCTGCTGAAGCTCCTTCTGAACTGTTAAACGAGCAAGCATCTTCTCCTAAACGGACTTACGACTCAAGGCGTCGGCGACAACGTTCGCCTTGCCCGGGTGGTAAAGGATCTCGATATCATAATCTTTGATTAATTCCAACCACCATCTCTGTCGCATATTTAACTCCTTATGAGTAAATATATACTTCAAACTCTTGTGATCGGTGAAGATGTGACAGGTGATGCCATAAAGGTAATGACCCCAAATCTTCAACGCGAAAACCACGGCTGCTAACTCCAGGTCGTGGGTCGGATAATTAACCTCGTAAGGTCTCAATTTCCGTGAAGCATAAGCAATAACCTTCCCATTCTGCATGAGTACACATCCGAGAACCTGCCCGGACGCATCACTATAAACCACAAATCCTTCCGTCCCTTGCGGCAAGGAAAGCACAGGTGCTGAAATTAACCGGCTCTTGAGTTCCTCAAAACTTCGCTGACACGCGTCGGACCACATGTATTTCTTATCCTTTCGCAAAAGGTTCATCATTGGTTGAGCGATTTTAGAAAATCCTTCCACAAACCGCCTATGATAACCGGCTAATCCGAGAAAGCTTCGGATTTCCTTAACATTCTTCGGAGGCAACCAATCTTGGATAGCCTCCGTCTTCTGAGGATCAACACGCACTCCATCTGATGAAATTACATGCCCGAGAAAAGTCACTTCGGACATCCAGAACTCACATTTGGAAAACTTTCCATAAAGTTGCTCTCGTCTTAACACGTCGAGAACCTGATGAAGATAAACCTCATGTTCCTCTCGGTCACGAGAATAAATCAAAATGTCATCGATGAAGACAACAAAAAACTAATCCAAAAAGTCGATGAAAATCCGATTCATTAACTCCATGAATACCGCAGGTGCATTAGTTAGCCCGAACGGCATAACTACGAACTCATAATGACCATAGCGTGTACGAAACGCTGTCCTTGCGATGTCTGACTCTCGAATTCGCAACTGATGATATCCAGACCTTAGGTCGATTTTGGAAAATATTGAAGCTCCCTGAAGTTGATCTAAGAGATCATTAATACGGGGTAAGGGATACTTATTCTTGATTGTCACCCTGTTCAACTCCCGATAATCAATACACAAACGAAATGAACCATCATTCTTCTTGACAAACAACACTGGTGCTCCCCACGGGGATGCACTCGGTCGGATATAACCTTTCTCGAACAATTCCTCAAATTGATTCTTCAACTCCTGCATTTCAGTCGGGCCCATCCGATACGGTGCCTTTGATATTGGAGATGTACCAGGCTCCAACTCAATTGTGAATTCCACATCTCTCTGTGGAGGCAGACCAGGTAACTCATTTGGGAATATGTCGGCATATTCTCTCACTACCGGTATATCCGCCAACATTATCGATGATTTCTCGGTTTTAGTCATATAGCACCAATAACCAATACACCCCTGATTGAGTAATCTCATTGCTTTCATCAAATTAATAACTCTTCCAGAACAACTGCGATTACCTCCCTGAAACACACATTCGACCCCATCGTCTGAAATGATAGTGACCATACGCTTACGGACACTAATGATGGCATTATGGCGATCCATCCATTCAATACCCAAGATGACGTCGTCTCTCAGTGAATCTACCACGATTAGGTCTGCTAGCCATACATGGCCATGAAGCTGAATCGGACAATTCTGAATCTCATGATTTCCGATAATTCGTCTACCATCAGGTAGACCAATGACATAAGACTCACAACTAGTAGCACTACCCAGACGTAGTCTACTCAAACATGACTCGGAAATGAATGAATGCGATGCACCAGTATCAAAAAGGGTACACACAGGTTGAGATAGAATATCGAGTGTACCTGAGATCATCCGGGCCTCTGGATCGTCGGTCTTTTTCATCTCATAAATTCGGGGCTTGCTAGTCCCGGCACCGGACGTTCCCGTCTGCTGGCTATAGGCTCCACCTTTATTCGCTCCTGTCATTTTAAACGACGCTGACTGAGTAGCTTGATTCTGAACGGCTGACTGCTTCGGGGCCTGAAATGCCGCCGGAGAATTTTTTTTGGAGTCTCTTCGGCAAAAACAGGCCTTATGCCCAGCAATCCCACAGTTATGACACGTGACAGTCTGTCTCGGACACTTGGTGCTAACATGACCAAGATCCCCACAGTTAAAACAGGTGATGGCCGAACTGGACACTCGTGACTGAGATTCCGCGGGTTTAGGCATCACAGGAGGTCGCTCAGAAAAAGTAGAGCCCGCACGAGGTTTCTTGAAGGTTGTCTGACCACCTTTGGACTGATTACGATTCTTGGACTTCTTGCTAGCAGATGAAGGTTGCTGCTTAGCAATCTCCTTAGCAGTAAGCTCATAGGTAAGAGCTTTCTCAATGAATTTGGCGAACGTGGTGCAATTATGATTAAGTAACTGCATCCGCATACGGGGTTTCAATCTCTTGCTGAAATACTTAATCTTATCCGCCACGGAGTGAATGATATATGAGGCGAACGGAAGAAGTTCCTGAAATTTCTCGGCAATGGCGAGAACATCCTCATGTGTTGAGCGGTCGGGAGTGAGTAATTCTGACAGCTTGGCCTCTCTGGGTGGGGCCGGATAATACCTCTCCATCATGAGAGTCTTGAATTGATCCCAAGTACATGATCCGTGGGTGGGCTTCAACGATAACCACCAAGAATAAGCGCTCTTACCCAGGTAGTAAGCCGCAACTAAAACTTTGTGTCCTTCGGGACACTCTACCATCGCAAATAACTTCTCGAAATGTTCGAGCCAATGAACAATATCCGCCGGCTCAGATGAGCCTTCAAAAGTAGGTGGCCTTTGGCGAGAGATGTCGCCGATGATACTGCTCACATTCCTCTCTTGCCTCTGAGGTGGCGGCGGAGGAGCCTGTTGATTTTGATTAGCTGAGTTATGCATCGTCTCCATCAGTTGTGCCATCTGAGTCATTTGTGTAACAGCCCGAGATATTCGGAATAATTACAGCGCCGTAAACCCTTTAGGTAAGGATTTACAAGGCTAATTTTAAAAAGAGTGTAAATATAAACCAATCGTACAACTGAAGTTCAAATACAGATTTGATTCAACCGATCAAATGAGTTAACTTATACAACCATATCGAAAGGACATTATTAAAACAGACGTACTCGAGTACTAAATAGACCAAGGAGACAAATCACAATAACAATAAACATCAACCACATCACTGAGCCATTTCATCGTCTCCGTTTGCATCGTGGTTGCTTCCCCGCTCCTCGGCTACCTGAACATCAAAACAATGTCCACCCCCGAAGGGGTTAGCAAAACAGTGCTAGTACAAGTATCGTAATACATAAATCATCAATGCATTATAAAACATACAAAATGGACTTCCGCCACCGGAATCCAATGATGCGAATCCTCATGATTCCATCAACACAGTACAGGGTAATCCAGCGATCCAGCGCCCTTGGTATAGATCCCCATGATGATCCCGTCGGACCAACGCATGGTGGAAAATGTAATACCCGAGATTTCTGTCATGTAATTGGAACTCGTGATATTGTAATGATTGTACTTGATTTGAGTATTATTTTCCGTATTTCATAATCCGATGTTGTCGAGCGTTTAATTCCGTGATTGTGATTTAAAGATTGTAAATCTGCGCATGTAGCGCACGCTATCAGCTATGTTTAGCGTGCGCTAACGTGGGTTCATAGCGCACGCTACTGAGTATCCTTAGCGCACGCTATGCGCGGTCAAATTGATTGAGACGTGCGGTAGGTGAGAGTCGGCGGGGACCCTGCCGGATAGTGTCGGGACGCACTGGACGGCTTTCGGGAAAAGCCGAGTCAACGCCTTAGCGCACGTTACGGTATATGCGTAGCGCACGCTAAGTGCCGAGTACGATTTAGGTGAGCCGTTAGCGCACGCTACGAACAGGGTCTAGCGCGCGCTAATAGCCATTTATTATAAATAGGACAACATCCTATTCGTGATTCCAGTTCTCTCTACTCTCATTACCCGAATTCCTACACGTAAAATATAACTTCCCTCACTCCAAACACTTCATATCAACATCCTGATTTGTGATTGAAGATCGTTCATCATTGGAGATTGTTGTTCAAGCTTTCGGTGTCGGATTGCTTCATTTTCCTCCGTGTTCTTCACTACTTGAGGTAGGTGATTCCTCACCAACGTTAGTAATGTTCTTAAGGACGTCTGATCATGTTTAGATAGCCAGTTATTTTGTTTATGATCGGTCATCACATGTTAGAAGGATATTTTCGATGTTTCGACACTTATTCATCGTATGAACCTTTGAACCATCTTAGTAGTATGAACTCCTAAACGTTTTCAAATCGACTTATGGTTAGTAATCGGAGATTACCTAGTTCGTATGTTTCACGTTGGAATCATGTGTTTTGGGACTTGGAATAATCGGAACTTAGAATACTTCTTGAAGATCTTAGAAAAGATATGATATTGAGATGACTATCCGTATATTTGTATTTCGCGATCATAAATCTTCCACAAACCTTATTAGCATGATTTGCCCGAAGATAACTTGTATTATCACGGTAGAATTCATGAGTTCTTCACCATTCAACCCAGTTTTCAGATTTCAGTATTCTGCCATGCAGTATTAGCGCACGCTAACACATGTGAGTTAACGTGCGCTATCGGGGTCAGTTAACACCCGAAACGTACGTAGCGTACGTTATGAGACCAGCCGAGTCAGACTGCCAGACCGTGGCTAGCGCACGCTAGTCTTACATGATAGCGTACGCTAACAAGCCTGCTTAGCGCACGTTACGTAGAGTACGTAGCGCACGCTAAGCAGTCCAGGCAGATTGGTTATTTTTGAGCCTTTCGGCCGTAGACCGAATTGTTA
This sequence comes from Orobanche coerulescens, assembly GCA_033398695.1. Taxonomy (NCBI): domain Eukaryota; kingdom Viridiplantae; phylum Streptophyta; class Magnoliopsida; order Lamiales; family Orobanchaceae; genus Orobanche; species Orobanche coerulescens. The sequence continues at coordinate 86,402,512 of CM065809.1, forward strand.
GGCCATCGTTCGACTTGAGATGATTTGTATATCGTTCCTTTTGTTAAGGTTCGAGCTTGTTACGTTGATCGAAGGAGGCGGCCTTCGAGCGTGTCGAGAACATTGAAGTGTTTCGTCCTTGCCATTTTCGAGGCAAGTATCATATGTCGAGTTCGATTTATCATACTTGTGGTTTTATTCATATTGTTGAATATGAGATGTGTTTCTGAGAAATTTCGTGATATTCGTTGTTGTTTGTTCGTATTGATGAACATATTGAAATGCATATGTGTATGCATAATTGTTTGATTATGGTATAAATGATCCGAGGGGGGGTCATGAGGATCTATGCTGAGGGCGCTGGATCGAATGTCCACCATGCGTTGGTCCGACGGGATCATCATGGGGATCTATGCTGAGGGCGCTGGATCGCTGGACGGGTTTTCCACCATGCGTTGGTCCGACGGGATCATCATGGGGATCTATGCTGAGGGCGCTGGATCGCTGGATTACCATATATTGTGTTGATGGAATCGTGAGGATTCGCATCGTTGGATTCCGGTGGCGGAAGTCTGTTTTGCATGTTTTGTGATGTATTGATGATTTATTGTATGATGATACTTGTACTAGCATTGTTTTGCTAACCCCTTCGGGGGTGGACATTGTTTTGATGTTCAGGTAGCCGAGGAGCGGGAAAGCAACTACGATCGACAGAGACGATGAGATGGCTCGGTGATGTGATTGGTGTTATTGTGTTTGGTCTTCTTGGTTCGTTTAGTACTCGAGTACGTCTCGTTGTAATAAAGTCAATTCGATATGGTTGTATTAGTTAACTTATTTGATTGGTTGAACCAAATCGTATTTGAACTTGATTGTTCGATTGTATTGTTTTACACTTCTTCTAAAATAGCCTTGTAAATCCTTATCTAAAGGGTTTACGGCCGTAATTATTCGAATATCTCGGGGTGTTACGAATATGGTGTCGGAGCTAAGATTTATGGATATCTTGGCGGTTGGGTTAGTTAGTCTGCATTTACGTTATTGATTATTGGTCGTTCGTAACATCATCACTTGAGCCAAAGATCGTCAATCGATTTGTGGTTGTAAGTTTCCTAATCTCGAATACTACTGCTTTATTTAATTCTGTCTTGTAAACATTGATGGATGCACTTTTAGAACGTTTGCCTGGATATTGAGTATTTATGTTTACGATGTTGAGAGGAGGTCGTGACGCGACGCGGTCGTGGACGCGACGTGGAAATGCGAGGCAAGAAGAGTCGGTATCTACTCCCGAGAGAGCCGCTAGCCAAACGGATTCACATTCCGGGGACAGCAGGATCGCAAATAATAATGACCACTTAACGTGTCGGAGTGCTTCACAGTGGTTGCCCAGATAAACCGGTTGCTCAAGTTGTGGATCGCATGCAGACGGCGATGGGACGGCAGAATAACGCGGATAATCGGGAGATAAATGGCTTACCGAGGTGGTTAAATTGCATCCTCCGAAATTTGACGGTTCTGCTGAGACGCTTTCGTGGGATCATTGGCTGAAGGAATTGGAAAAGATTTTTGCAGGGATTAACTGTCCCAACGATAGGAAGGGTCCGGTCGCCAAGTATCTTTTGACCGGGAGGCTTTCGATCGGTGGGAGGCCATTCGACCAGAGGAGCACAATGTTGGTCGGACGGAATTCAAAGTGATGATGGAGGCACGATTGTCCTCGTCCAGTTAGAGAAGCTCGAGTTCGGGAGTTTTTCTCACCACAAAATTCGGAAGTATCTGTGACGGACGTGATTAAGACTTTTAATCACCAGCTGACTTATGTGCGCCACTTAGTCAGGACCGAGGCGGAGAAGATTTTTCATTTTGACATGCGAATGAAGCCGGAAATTCAGCAATATATGTCCGGATTTGAATGTGCCACCTTGCGACAGTACCAGGACAAGGCGTTGGCCTATGACATGAAGGAGGCAGCAGTAGAAAAATCGACGGAAGCAAAGAAACAGAAGGTGTCTGGCAACTTCACGGAGAATAAGAACAGCGGGCCCCGCCGGGGTCAGTCCTCTTTTCACTCATCCAGGAGACCTCCGCATCCTTCTCGAGGAGGAAAGAAGTTCCGGGCAGCACCGACTGGTTCTGACGCAGGAAAGAAGTGTTACAACTGTGGCAAGGCGGGGCATGTTCGACGTGATTGTTTCGCGCCTGCCGTGACCTGTTTCGAGTGTGGACAGGAAGGACACCGCGCAACATTTTGTGGGAATGCGACCCGATCTTTTGGTACTCGCGCTCCAGCTCCAGTCCCGAAGGAGACGAGTGTGAACCAGACGCAGCAAAGTGGATTTCAGCAGCAGAACGCTGGGAAGAGAGAGGCATCCAAAGGCCGGGTCCGTTCCTCCACGCTGCACGAGATGAGGAAATCGATGATCGAACACACTGCATCGTGCACGATTCAGATCCTTTTGCAACCAGTTAGTGTCTTGTTCGATTCAGGAGCTACGCATTCTTTTATATCTTTGAACTGTGTTAATCGTTTGAACATATCGTGCTTGTATAATTGTGAACCTTATGTTGTGGGATTACCGAGCGGGGAGAAAATTGTGGGAACCTTAGAAGCTAAGGATTTCCCAGTATCTATAGAAGGAAGAGATTGGCCATCGAATCTTATTGTGGTTGACATCTCGGTGACGATTTAATTCTCGGAGAGGATTGGCTCAACCGTTATGGAGTCTTTGAATTACCGAGAGAGAGTCATTTCCATCATTGCCGATGACGGATTCGAACACTTATTCCGAGGATGGAGACCGGGAAGCTCGGGAAATTGATCAAGGCAATGAAAGTCAGAAATTATCAAACAAGGATGTCACGGACTTTGGTGCTATGCCATGAGGAAAGAGGAAGGAGTAGAGCTCTCGTCCATTTCGGGTGAATGAGTTCTCCGATGTATTTCTGACGAACTACAGGTTACCTCCGCAGAGGGGAGTGGAATTCACTATCGAACTAGAGCTGGAGCAGCTCCTATTTCCAGAGCACCATATCGCATGGCGACAACCGAGATGTATGAACTCAAGAAGCAACTGGGGGAATTGTTACAGAAGGGCTATATCCAACCTAGTGTTTCTCCTTGGGGAGCGCCCGTTCTTTTTGTCCGAAAGAAAGACGGATCCCTCCGACTGTGTATTGATTACAGGGAACTCAATAAGATGACAATCAAGAACAAGTATCCTATACCTCGGATCGACGACTTTTTTGATCAACTGCAAGGGGCAAGGGTATTCTCGAAGATTGACTTGCGATCAGGATACCACCAGTTGAGAATTAAGGAATCAGATATACCGAAATCTGCATTCAGATCCCGGTACGGGCATTATGAATTCGTAGTGATGCCGTTTGGACTTACCAATGCTCATGCAGTATTCATGCAATTGATGAATCGGGTATTCTTGGAATACTTGGATAAATTTGTGGTCGTCTTCATTGATGACATCCTGATATATTCGAAAAACGCAGAGGAACATGCTGAACATTTGCGTGTGGTTTTGAGCACCTTGAGGAAAGAACAGCTATATGCAAAATTTTCAAAATGCGAGTTCTGGCTTAAGGAAGTGACCTTCCTTGGACATGTGATATCACCGATGGAGTTCAGTGGACCGAAGAAAGTCGAAGCGATCTTAGAATGGGAAGCTCCTAAGAACGTGAAGGAAGTCCAAGCTTCTTAGGACTAGTGGATATTAGCGCCGCTTTGTAGAGGATTTTCCAAAATTGCTCGTCCGCTCACCCGGCTATTACGTAAAACTCAAAAGTTCATGTGGAATGAGAAGTGCCCCGGGTTTTGACGAACTTAAGAGGAGGCCGACGACAAAGACCTATATTAGCGCTACTGTAAGGAACCGACGGATTTATGGTATACTGACGCTTGAATCGTGGTGCAGGTTGTGTATTGATGCAGAAGGATAAAGTGATTGCTTATGCCTCTCGGCAATTGAAACCATACGAGATTAATTACCCGACTCATGATCTGGAGCTAGCAGCTGTGGTCTTTGCCTTGAAAATATGGCGACATTATTTGTATGGCACTCATTGTCAGATCTTTACAGATCATAAGAGCCTCAAGTACATTTTCAGTCAGAAAGAGTTAAACATGAGACAGAGAAGGTGGCTGGAATTAATCAAGGATTACGACTTAGAGATTCTCTATCATCCGGGGAAAGCAAACGTAGTAGCTGATGCTTTGAGCCGTAAACCTGTTTCCCTTCGAGTGTTGGAAGCACTTACGTCCCAAACCAAGATTCAACGGAACCGATCCGCGAGGATTGAAGTATGGGCACCGGGAATCCAAGGGCAACTTTATGTGATGGAACCGACTTCATCATTAGTCGAGGAGATCAAGTCTAAACAATGAACGATTCCCGATCTTTCGATTGTGTGACGAAGTAAAGAAAGGAAAAGCCCCAGGATTCGTGATACAAGACGATGGAGTTACGAGATTTCAAAGTCGACTTTGCGTTCCCGAGGATGATGATTTGAGACGGACAATTTTAAAGGAAGCTCATAGCGCGCCCTATTCTATTCACCCAGGCGGTAGTAAGATGTATAAGGATCTTAAGCAAAACTTCCGGTGGGGAATATGAAGAAGGACGAGCGTAGCACGTTTGAAGTGTTTGACTTGTCACAGGTTAAGATTGAACATCGGCGACTCCGCCGAATGTTAAAGCCGCTCCCGATCCCTGAATGGAAGTGGGAGGATATCTCGATGGATTTCATCACTAGTATGCCAAGGACTAGAACGGGAATGAACATGATTTGGGTTGTAGTTGATCGACTAACCAAGTCGGCTCATTTCCTAGGGATCAAAGATACTTGGGGACCCGAGAGATTGGCGCGAGTATTTATTGCGGAGATAGTCAGATTGCATGTTACGCCGAAGACCATTATTTCGGATCGAGATAGTCGTTTCGTGTCGCACTTCTGGAAAGCAGTTCACAAGGCTTTGGGGACTGAACTCAACTTTAGCATAGCTTATCATCCCCAAACGGACGGTCAGTCCGAAAGGACTATTCAAACTGTAGAAGACATGCTTAGAGCTTGTGCTTTGGATTGGTCAGCTGATTGGGAAGTTCATTTGCCATTAGTCGAATTCACCTATAATAATAGTTGGCATGCTTCTATTAAGATGGCCCCATTTGAAGCTTTATACGGGAGAAGATGCCGATCACCCCTGTGTTGGGATGATTCTTCGGATTTGATCGGGACGGAACTGCACTGATTATTCGGACTCAAGAGAAGATAGCTTTGATTCGAGAGAGACTGCTGATCGCCCAGTCGACAAGTCTTATGCAGATGTACGTCGTCGCCCTCTAGAGTTCGACGCTGGGGACCATGTACTATTGAAGGTGTCTCCTACACGAGGGATTTTCCGTTTTGGGAGAAGAGGCAAGCTTAGTCCGAGATATATCGGACCATTTGAGATCCTAGAGAGAGTTGGGGATTTAGCATACAGGTTGGCCTTACCGCCATCGCTGAGTCATGTTCACAATGTGTTCCACGTATCCCAACTACGGAAGTATGTACCGGACCCTAGTCACGTCATTGATTTCGATGAGATCGAGATAGCTAATGATGGCACCTTCGAAGAAAGACCAATCAAGATACTTGAGAGCCGGATCAAGCAATTGAGGAATAAACCAATACCCTTGGTTAAAGTACAATGGTCACGATATGGAGTCGAAGAGGCCACTTGGGAAACGGAGGACAGTATGAAGACTAGATATCCGGAGTTGTTTTCATCTTAAGTTTCGGGACGAAACTTCTTTTTAGGGAGGAAGGATGTAATACCCGAGATTTCTGTTATGTAATTGGAACTCGTGATATTGTAATGATTGTACTTGATTTGAGTATTATTTTCCGTATTTCATAATCCGATGTTGTCGAGCGTTTAATTCCGTGATTGTGATTTAAAGATTGTAAATCGCGCATGTAGCGCACGCTATCGGCTATGTTTAGCGTGCGCTAACGTGGGTTCATAGCGCACGCCATCGAGTATCCTTAGCGCACGCTATGCGCGGTCAAATTGATTGAGACGTGCGGTAGGTGAGAGCCGTCGGGGACCCCGCCGGATAGTGTCGACGCACTGACGGCTTTCGGGAAAAGCCGAAGTCAACGCCTTAGCGCACGCATGGTATATGCGTAACGCACGCTAAGTGCCGAGTCTGATTAGGATGTGAGCCGTTAGCGCACGCCACGAACAGGGTCTAGCGCGCGCTAATAGCCATTTATTATAAATAGGACAAAGATCCTATTCGTGATTCGATTCTCTCTACTCTCATTACCCGAATTCCTACACGTAAAACATAACTTCCTCACCCCAAACACTTCATATCAACATCACGATTTGTGATTGAAGATCGTTCATCATTGGAGATTGTTGTTCAAGCTTTCGGTGTCGGATTGCTTCATTTTCCTCCGTGTTCTTCACTACTTGAGGTAGGTGATTCCTCACCAACGTTAGTAATGTTCTTAAGGACGCGATCATGTTTAGATAGCCAGTTATTTTGTTTATGATCGGTCATCACATGTTAGAAGGATATTTTCGATGTTTCGACACTTATTCATCGTATGAACCTTTGAACCATCTTAGTAGTATGAACTCCTAAACGTTTTCAAATCGATTTATGGTTAGTAATCGGAGATTACCTAGTTCGTATGTTTCACGTTGGAATCATGTGTTTTGGGACTTGGAATAATCGGAACTTAGAATACTTCTTGAAGATCTTAGAAAAGATATGATATTGAGATGACTATCCGTATATTTGTATTTCGCGATCATAAATCTTCCACAAACCTTATTAGCATGATTTGCCCGAAGATAACTTGTATTATCACGGTAGAATTCATGAGTTCTTCACCATTCAACCCAGTTTGGATTTCAGATTCTCGCCATGTAAGATTAGCGCACGCTAACACATGTGAGTAAACGAGCGCTATCGGGTCGATTAACACCCGAAGCGTCGTAGCGACGTTATGAGACCACCAGTCGATCGCCAGACCGTGGCTAGCGACGCTAGTCTTACATGATAGCGTCGCTAACAAGCTCGCTTAGCGCACGTTACGTAGAGTACGTAGCGCACGCTAAGCAGTCCAGGCAGATTGGTTATTTTTGAGCCTTTCGGCCGTAGACCGAATTGTTAGGCCATCGTTCGACTTGAGATGATTTGTATATCGTTCCTTTTGTTAAGGTTCGAGCTTGTTACGTTGATCGAAGGAGGCGGCCTTCGAGCGTGTCGAGAACATTGAAGTGTTTCGTCCTTGCCATTTTCGAGGCAAGTATCATATGTCGAGTTCGATTTATCATACTTGTGGTTTTATTCATATTGTTGAATATGAGATGTGTTTCTGAGAATTTTCGTGATATTCGTTGTTGTTTTTTCGTATTGATGAACATACTGAAATGCATATGTGTATGCATAATTGTTTGATTATGGTATAAATGATCCGAGGGGGGGTCATGAGGATCTATGCTGAGGGCGCTGGATCGAATGTCCACCATGCGTTGGCCCGACGGGATCATCATGGGGATCTATGCTGAGGGCGCTGGATCGCTGAACGGGTTTTCCACCATGCGTTGGTCCGACGGGATCATCATGGGGATCTATGCTGAGGGCGCTGGATCGCTGGATTACCATATATTGTGTTGATGGAATCGTGAGGATTCGCATCGTTGGATTCCGGTGGCGGAAGTCTGTTTTGCATGTTTTGTGATGTATTGATGATTTATTGTATGATGATACTTGTACTAGCATTGTTTTGCTAACCCCTTCGGGGGTGGACATTGTTTTGATGTTCAGGTAGCCGAGGAGCGGGAAAGCAACTACAGTACCGACAGGACGATGAGATGGCTCAGTGATGTGATTGGTGTTATTGTGTTTGGTCTTCTTGGTTCGTTTAGTACTCGAGTACGTCTGTTGTAATAAAGTCAATTCGATATGGTTGTATTAGTTAACTTATTTGATTGGTTGAACCAAATCTGTATTTGAACTTCAGTTGTTCGATTGTATTGTTTTTACACTTCTTCTAAAATAGCCTTGTAAATCCTTATCTAAAGGGTTTACTACTGTAATTATTCGAATATCTCGGGTGTTACGTAAAAACCCGTCCAAATGATCCGCGCCCTCAAGATAGATCCCCATGATGATCCGTCGGACCAACGCATGGTGGACATTCGATCCAAGCGCCCAAGATAGATCCTCATGATCCCCTCGGATCATTTATATCATAAATCAATCAACTATGCATACATATATGCATTTCAATATGTTCATCAATACGAACAAATAACAACGAATACCACGAGAAATTTAGAATATATCTCATATTCAACAACATGAACAAAACCACAAGCATGATCAAAGTTTCAATATAAATCGAACTCGACATATGATACTTGCCTCGAAAATGGCAAGAACGAAACACTTCAATGATCTCAACACACTCAAGGCCGCCTCCTTCGATCAACGTAACAAGCTTGAACCTTAACAAAAGGAATGATATACAAATCATCTCAAGTCGAACGATGGCCTAACAATTGTCTACGGCCGAAAAGCTCAAAATAAACAATCTGCTCGATCGCTAGCGTGCGCTACGTACTCTACGTAACGCGGCGCTAAGCCGCCTGTTAGCGACGCTATCGTATAAGACTAGGTGCGCTAGCCACGGATCGATTTGAAACGGCTGATACATAACGTACGTTACGTACGTATTGTGCGTTAACTCAACCCCGATAGCGCACGTTAACTAACGTATGTTAGCGTGCGCTAATCTTGCATGGCGTAATCATCGCTAATGTAAAACCGGTTGAATGGTGATGAACTCATGAATTCTATGGTGATAATACAAGTCATCCTCGAGCATATCATGCTAATAAGGTTTGTGGAAGTTCTATGATTATGAGATACAAATATACGGATAATCATCTCAACATCATAATTCATCTACGATCTTCAAGAAATATTCTAAGTTCCATTCGTCCTACGTTCCAAACGCATGATTCCAAAGTATAAAACGTAACAACTGGGTAACATCCGTTTACTGATCATAAATCGATTTGAAAATGCTAAGGAGTCCAAATACTAAGATGGTTCAAAGGTTCAAACGATATATAGTGTCGATACGTCAAAAGTATCCTTCTAACATGTGATGACCGATTATAAACGAAATACTGGCTATCAGAACATGATCAACATCCTTAAGAACAATACTAATATCGGTGAAGAATCACCTACCTCAAGGTAGTGAAGAACACGGAGGAAATCGAAGCAATCCAACACCAAAGGCTTGAACACCAATCTCCAATGATGTACGATCTCCAATCACGAGCTAGGATGTTGATATGAAGTGTTTAGGATGAAGGAAGTTATGTTCTAAGTGTAAGAATTCTGGTAATGGGAGAAGAAAGAACTGAAATCATGAATAGGATGCTGTCCTATTTATAAGAAATGGCTATTAGCGCGCGCTAGACCCTGCTCGTAGTGTGCGCTAACGGCTCACTGACTTAACTGTATTCAGCATTTAGCGTGCGCTACGCATATACCTGTAGCGTGCGCTAAGGCGTTGACTTGGCTTTTCCCGAAAGCCGTCCAGGTTCATCCCGACACGATCCGACAGGGGTCCCCCGGCCAGATCTCACCTACCGCACGTCTCAATCAAATTGACCACACATAGCATGCGCTAATAATCCTCTGTAGCGTGCGCTATTGAGTATATGTTAGCGTACGCTACACATAGCCGATAGCGTGCGCTACATGCGCAGAATTACAATTTGTAAACCACATACATGAAATCATACGCTCGACAACATCGGATTATGAAATACGGAGAATAATACTCAGATCAAGTACAATGATTACAATATCACAAGTTCCAAATACAAGTCAGAAATCTCGGGTATTACATCCTTCCTCCCTAAAAAGAAGTTTCGTCCCGAAACTTAAGATGAAAACAACTCTGGATATCTAGCCTTCATACTGTCCTCCGTTTCCCAAGTGGCCTCTTCGACTCCGTGTCGTGACTATCAGATTTCTTTAACCAAGTGTATTGTTTATTCCTCAATTGTTTGATCCGGCTCTCAAGTTTATTGATTGGTCTCTCTTCAAGGTGCCATCATTAGCTATCTCGATCTCGCCGAAATCAATGACGTGATCGGGGTCCAGACATACTGCAATGGGATACGTGAAACACATTGTGAACGTGACTCAGCGATGGCGGTAAGGCCAACCTGTATGCTAAATCTCCAACTCTCTCGAGGATCTCAAATGGTCCGATATATCTCGGACTAAGCTTGCCTCTCCTCCCAAAACGGAAAATCCCTCGTGTGGGATACACCTTCAATAGTACATGATTCCCAACGTCGAACTCTAGAGGGCGACGACGTACGTCTGCATAAGACTTCTGTCGACTCTGGGCAGTCAACAATCTTTCTCGAATCAAAGCTACCTTCTCTTGAGTCTGAATAATCAATTCCGGTTCCATCCCGATCAAATCCGAAGAATCATCCCAACACAGGGGTGATCGGCATCTTCTCCCGTACAAAGCTTCAAATGGTGCCATTTTGATAGAAGCATGCCAACTATTATTATAAGTGAATTCAATCAAGGGTAAGTGAACTTCCCAATCAGTTGACCAATCTAATGCACAAGCTCTAAGCATGTCTTCTACTGTTTGAATAGTCCTTTCGGACTGACCGTCCGTTTGGGGATGATAAGCCGTGCTAAAGTTGAGCTCAGTCCCCAAAGCCTTGTGAACTGCTTTCCAGAAGTGTGACACGAAACGACCATCTCGATCCAAAATAATGGTCTTCGGCGTCCCATGCAATCTGACTATCTCCGCAATAAATACTCGCGCCAATCTCTTGGGTCCCCATGTATCTTTAATCCCTAGAAAATGAGCCGACTTGGTTAGTCGATCAACTACAACCCAAATCATGTTCATTCCCGTTCTAGTCCTTGGCATACTGGTGATGGAATCCATCGAGATGTCCTCCCACTTCCATTCAGGGATTGGAAGCGGCTTTAACATTCCGGCAGGTCACTGATGTTCATTCTTAACCTGCTGACAAGTCAAACACTTCGAAACATACTCTGCTACGTCCTTCTTCATATTCCCCCACCAGAAGTTTTGTTTTAAATCCTTATACATCTTATCACGCCTGGTGGATAGAATAGGCGCTACCGTGAGCTTCCTTCGAATAGTCCTTCTCAAATCATCATCGGGAACGCAAAGTCGACTCAAATCTCGTAACTCCATCATCTTGTATCACGAATCTCGGGCTTTTCCTTTCTTTACTTCGTCACATAATCGAAGGATCGAGAATCGCTCAATTGCTTAGACTTGATCTCCTCGACTAGTGATGAAGTCGCCCATCATATAAAGTTGCCTCGATTCTCGGGTGCCCATACTTCAATCCCCTCGTGGATCAATTCTCGTTGAATACTGGTTTGGGACGTAAGTGCTTCCAACACTCGAAGAGAAACAGGTTTACGGCTCAAAGCATCGGCTACTACGTTTGTTTTCCCCGGATGATAGAGAATCTCCAAGTCGTAATCCTTGATCAATTCCAGCCACCTTCTCTGCCTCATGTTTAATTTTTTCTGACTGAAAATGTACTTGAGGCTCTTATGGTCTGTAAAGATCTGACAATGAGTGCCGTACAAATAATGTCGCCAAATTTTCAAGGCAAAGACCACAGCTGCTAGCTCCAGATCATGAGTCGGGTAATTAACCTCATACGGTTTCAATTGCCGAGAAGCATAGGCAATCACCTTATCCTTTTGCATCAACACACATCCTAGACCCTGATTTGAAGCGTCGCTGTAAACCATGAATCCATCAGTTCCATATGGTAACGCTAATATAGGTGCTGTTGTCAGTCTCTTCTTAAGCTCATCAAAACCAGCCTGGCATTTCTCATCCCACTTAAACTTTTGAGTTTTCTGTAACATCTGAGTGAGCGGACGAGAGATCTTGGAAAATCCCTCTACAAAGCGGCGATAATATCCCGCAAGTCCTAAGAAACTACGGACTTCTTTCACGTTATTAGGGGCTTCCCATTCCAAGATTGCTTCGACTTTCTTCGGGTCCACCTGAACCCCGTCGGCTGATATCACATGCCCAAGGAAGGTTACTTCCCTAAGCCAGAACTCGCACTTGGAAAGCTTTGCATACAGTTGTTCCTTCCTCAAAGTGCTCAAAACCATATGCAAATGTTCGGCATGCTCCTCTGCATTCCTTGAATATATCAAGATGTCATCAATGAAGACGACCACAAATTTTATCCAAGTATTCCAAGAATACCCGATTCATCAATTGCATGAACACTGCAAGAGCATTGGTAAGTCCAAACGGCATCACTACGAATTCATAATGCCCGTACCGGGACCTGAAAGCAGACTTCGGTATATCCGATTCCTTAATTCTCAACTGAAGGTCTTCGAGAATACCATCGCCCCTTGCAGTTGATCAAACAAGTCGTCGATCCGAGGTATAGGGTACTTATTCTTGATCGTCATCTTATTGAGCTCCCTGTAATCAATACACAGTCGGAGGGATTCGTCTTTCTTCCGGACAAAGAGAACGGGCGCTCCCCAAGGAGAAACACTAGGTTGGATATAGCCCTTCTGTAACAATTCCTCCAGTTGCTTCTTGAGTTCATACATCTCGGTTGGCGCCATGCGGTATGGTGCCCTGGAAATAAGAGCTGCTCCATGCTCTAATTCGATAGTGAATTCCACTTCTCTCTGCGGAGGTAACCCAGGTAGTTCGTCAGGAAATACATCTGAGAACTCGTTCACAACTGAAATAGACGAGAGCTCTACTCCTTCCTCTTTCCTCATGGCATAGCACCAAAGTCCGTGACATCCCTGCTTCAGTAATTTCACGGCTTTCATTGCTTTGATCAATTGTCCCGAACTTCCTGGTCTCCATCCTCGGAATAAGTGTTCAGATCTGTCATCAGCAATGATAGAAATGACTCTCTCTCGGTAATTCAGAATAGCTCCATAACGGTTGAGCCAATCGTCTCCGAGAATTAAATCATCACCGTAGATGTCAACCACAATAAGGTTCGATAGCCAATCTCTTCCTCCTATAGTCACTGGAAAATCCCTAGCTTCTAGGGTTCCCACAATTTTCTCTCCGCTCGGTAATCCCACAACATAAGGTTCACAATCATACAAGCACGAGATTTTCAAACGATTCAGTTCAAAGATATAAAAGAATGCGTAGCTCCCGAATCGAACAAGACACTAACTGGTTGCAAAAGGATCTGAATAGTACCTGATGCAACTGCTGTGTTCTGATCATCCTTCTTCATCTCAGAATACGCGAGGAACGGACTCAAAGATCGGATGCCTCTATTTTCCCAACATTCTATCAAGGGAAACCGCTCACTGCTCTGGTTTACACTAGTGTCCTTCGAACCAGACAGGAGTGCGAGTACCAAAAGATCGGGTCGCATTCCCACAAAATGTTGCGCGATGTCCTTCTGTCCACACTCGAAGCAGTCACGGCAGCGAAACAATCACGTCAAACATGTCCCGCTTTGCCACGCTTATAACACTTCTTCCTGCGTCTCAAAGCGATTGGTGCCGCCGAAACTTCTTTCCACCTCGAGAAGGATGCGGAGGTCTCCTGGATAAGTGAAAAGAGGACTGACCCCGGCGGGGCCCGCTACTCTTATTCTCCGTGAAGTTGCCAGACACCTTCTGTTTCTTTCCTTCCGTAGATTTCTCTCACCGCCTCCTTCATATCATAGGCCAACGCCTTGTCCACGATCTTCGCAAGGTGGTACAATCAAATCCGGACATATATTTGAATTTAGGCTTCATTCGCATGTCAAAATGGAAAATCCTTTCCGCCTCGGTCTGACCAAGTGGCGCACATAAGTCACCGGTGATTAAAGGTCTTAATCACGTCGTCTGAATGCTTCCGAATTTTGTGGTGAGAAAAACTCCCGAACTCGGGCTTCTCTAACTGGGCGAGGACAATACTGCGCCTCCATCATCAATTTAAATTCCGTCCAGTCAGCATTGTGCTCCTCCGGTCGAATGGCCTCCCACCAGTCGAAACCCTCCCCTGTCAGAAGATACTGGGCGACCGGAACCTTCATATCGTTGGGACAGTTAATCCCCGCAAAGATCTTCTCTAATTCCTTCAGCCAGTGATCCCAAGAAAGCGTCTCAGTCGCACCATCAAATTTCGGAGGATGCAACTTGATCACCTCGGTAAGCCATTTATCTCCCCGATTATCCACGTTATGCTGCTGTCCCATCGCCGTCTGCATGCGATCCACAACTTGAGCAAATTGGCTTATCTGGGCGACCACCCGCTGAAGCACTCCCGGCACGTTAGGATCTGCATTATTATTTGCCGATCCCTGCTGTCCCCCGGAATGGGAATCCGTTCGACTAGCGGTTATCTCTGAGGTAGATACCGACTCTTCTTGTCTCGCATTTCCACGTCCGCATCCACGACCGCGTCCGCGTCCACGACCTCCTCTCAACATACTGTAAACATAAATACTAAATATCCAGGGCAAACTTTCTAAAAGTACATCCATCAATGTTCACAAAACATGAATAAAATAAAACGGTAGTATTTGAGATTTAGGAACTTACAACCACGGTCCACACGATGATGCTGGCTCAGTAGTGATGTTACGAACGACCAATAATCAAATAACGTAAACTGACCCAACTAACCCGACTGCCAAGATATCCATGAATCTTAGCTCCGATACCATATTCAGTAACACCCCGAGATATTCGGAATAATTACAGCGCTGTAAACCCTTTAGGTAAGGATTTACAAGGCTAATTTTAAAAAGAGTGTAAATATAAACCAATCGTACAACTGAAGTTCAAATACATATTTGATTCAACCGATCAAATGAGTTAACTTATACAACCATATCGAAAGGACATTATTAAAACAGACGTACTCGAGTACTAAAAAGACCAAGGAGACAAATCACAATAACAATAATCATCAACCACATCACTGAGCCATTTCATCGTCCTGTCGGTACTGTGGTTGCTTCCCCGCTCCTCGGCTACCTGAACATCAAAACAATGTCCACCCCCGAAGGGGTTAGCAAAACAGTGCTAGTACAAGTATCGTAATACATAAATCATCAATGCATCATAAAACATGCAAAATGGACTTTCGCCACCGGAATCCAACTATGCGAATCCTCATGATTCCATCAACACAGTACAGGGTAATCCAGCGATCCAGCGCCCTTGGTATAGATCCCCATGATGATCCCGTCGGACCAACGCATGGTGGAAAACCCGTCCAACGATCCAGCGCCCTCAGCATAGATCCCCATGATGATCCCGTCGGACCAACGCATGGTGGACATTCGATCCAGCGCCCTCAGCATAGATCCTCATGATCCCCTCTGATCATTTATATCATAAATCAATCAACTATGCATACATATATGCATTTCAATATGTTCATCAATACGAACAAATAACAACGAATACCACGAGAAATTTCAGAATATATCTCATATTCAACAACATGAACAAAACCACAAGCATGATCAACGTTTCAATATAAATCGAACTCGACATATGATACTTGCCTCGAAAATGGCAAGAACGAAACACTTCAATGATCTCAACACACTCGAAGGCCGCCTCCTTCGATCAACGTAAAAAGCTTGAACCTTAACAAAAGGAATGATATACAAATCATCTCAAGTCGAACGATGGCCTAAAAAATTCGGTCTACGGCCGAAAAGCTCAAAATAAACAATCTGCCTGGACTGCTTAGCGTGCACTACGTACTCTACGTAACGTGCTCTAAGCTGGCCTGTTAGCGTACGCTATCGTATAAGACTAGCGTGCGCTAGCCACGGACTGACAGTTTGAAACGGCTGATACATAACGTACGTTACGTACGTATTGTGCGTTAACTCAACCCCGATAGCACACGTTAACTAACGTATGTTAGCATGCGCTAATCTTGCATGGCAGAATACTGCTAACAGAAAACTGGGTTGAATGGTGATGAACTCATGAATTCTATGGTGATAATACAAGTCATCCTCGAGCATATCATGCTAATAAGGTTTGTGGAAGTTCTATGATTATGAGATACAAATATACGGATAATCATCTCAACATCATAATTCATCTACGATCTTCAAGAAATATTCTAAGTTCCATTTGTCCTACGTTCCAAACGCATGATTTCAAAGTATAAAACGTAACAACTGGGTAACATCCGTTTACTGATCATAAATCGATTTGAAAATGCTAAGGAGTCCAAATACTAAGATGGTTCAAAGGTTCAAACGATATATAGTGTCGATACGTCAAAAGTATCATTCTAACATGTGATGACTGATTATAAACGAAATACTGGCTATCAGAACATGATCAACGTCCTTAAGAACAATACTAATATCGGTGAAGAATCACCTACCTCAAGGTAGTGAAGAACACGGAGGAAATCGAAGCAATCCAACACCAAAGGCTTGAACACCAATCTCCAACGATGTACGATCTCCAATCACGAGCTAGGATGTTGATATGAAGTGTTTAGGATGAAGGAAGTTATGTTCTAAGTGTAAGAATTCGGGTAATGGTAGAAGAAAGAACTGAAATCACGAATAGGATGCTGTCCTATTTATAAGAAATGGCTATTAGCTCTCGCTAGACCCTGCTCGTAGCGTGCACTAATGGATCACTGACTTAACTGTATTCAGCACTTAGCGTGCGCTACGCATATACCTGTAGCGTGCGCTAAGGCGTTGACTTGGCTTTTCCCGAAAGCCGTCCAGGTTCATCCCGACACGATCCGACAGGGGTCCCCTGACCAGATCTCACCTACCGCACGTCTCAATCAAATTGACCACACATAGCGTGCGCTAATAATCCTCTGTAGCGTGCGCTATTGAGTCTATGTTAGCGTACGCTACACATAGCCGATAGCGTGCGCTACATGCGCAGAATTACAATTTTTAAATCACATACATGAAATCATACGCTCGACAACATCGGATTATGAAATACGGAGAATAATACTCAGATCAAGTACAATGATTACAATATCACAAGTTCCAAATACAAGTCAGAAATCTCGGGTATTACAATTTGGGCCATCATGCCCTGCATAAAAGCGAGTGGGTCAACCCGAACACCTTCTGACTGAGCTGTGCCCCGGGTACGACTCCCCGATAGTGAATGATCACGTCCAGGTGAATGAGTAGCAGCGTCGCTGCTCGATGAATTAACATTATTTCTCGCGTTCGCACGTGTATTCACACGAGATCTCGGGATTCGGCCCGCACCGTGGCCTCGTCCTCCACGTCCTCTGCCTGCTCTCTCCATACTGAAGTAGGAAAGTCACATGATAATTATATTTCCCGCATGAATATCGCATGAGATGATGAAAATGAGCATACACGCTCTAACACAGTGATTACATGAATGATTAACTGAGGTGACATGATTATCTGATGAAATTATTGAAATGATTATCTTGAACAAGTTAACAAGATTAATGATATGATCTTCCAGATCAACAACCGAGTAATGAAATGAATTGAGTGATTAATGAGTTAACATGACCGTCCTGGTCAAAATGAAAATGATGATTGAGGATTGTTAACTGATGAATTATGAATGAATGATTATTGCCAGAAATTATACCATGGCGTTAGAAATCTTACAGTTCTTGGTCTGATTGGCTCGGCATTTGCACAGGTCACACGTGACGTGAAAGTCCAATGATACTAGTCCGATGACGATGATTTCAAATGAGACATGACTCGGAAGGTAGTATTCAAAACCACCCTCTGATACCAACTCTGTAACACCCCAAACTAGGCAGATATTACAGTGCCGTGGACTCCCGACTAGGACCCACCAAGCGAATGAAAACTGATGAATTAAATAATATAATTGTAGTACCGAACCACATTATATTACCAAATACTCCGATGAGGAGCTTAAGTCTGGACTCCAATTGACTCACCGTTTGAACCATTGGAAAGCTAACTCGATGCTTTATAATATTGCAAAGATTCAAAATTTTTGGAGTTTCCAAAAATTAATGGTGATCTAACAAAGTCGAACTCATACGTGGAAAAGTCGCTAAAGAACACGGAATTCAACAGAACGACACCGAAACGAACTCGGATGACAAAAAGTGTAGAATTAATCATTCTCAGGATGACGAAACGGTCCCAAGAAAGTTATCAAAACAGACTTTATCCAAAAAAGAAAAATTACCGAAAATCGAATTTGCGGATATTACATTCTACCCTCCTTAAAAGAAGTTTCGTCCCGAAACTTAAAACAACTAGGGAGAAGCAATATCCCGCCAGGAAAACTCAACGAGTTACACAAGAAACGCGTAACTTACGCCCAACGGCGAAATGTTACAAGTAACACAACAATACATTACCCGAAGGTAATCCAAGCCAACGCTGAAGTAAATACGAATCACAATGTCTGAAGGCTCCAACAGAAATACCAATACATCGCAATGGCTTGAAAGCCCCTCAACCGAAGCTGTATATCATGATGGCCTGAAAGCCGAACAGCCCAAAGCTGTAAATCATCCCAATACAGATCTCAAAGAAGCAAACCTGACTGTCGGACATACCCCTCGGTGTAAGAACAACCAGTCGCAAATCGTCGGACATATCCAAAACAACATGGACAACGAATGACCAAACAACGGCTTTGCCTTCCACCTTATTAAGCTTTGGACTTCCACCTTAAACTAAGCACCTAACCCTCAATAGGGACATCACAGTACGCCCGATCCGGAAATGTGTCCGTGCACATGTCCACCCCATATACGGAATCCAGAATATACGTGTGACAATATACCTAATTAGCCTCACGAACTACATCTCGTGTGCACGGTCCATTGCAGAAACATCCACGCATGACCATCGTATGCCGGGCTAAAAATCCTACACATAACCAATTGGCACGCAGACATGATTCCAGATATGCCACGATACAACATGACAACGAACTCAAAGGATAACATATCCAATACGGATCATACGACTCACCAAGTGAACGATGACACACGAATAATGAAAGATCGACACGACCAATAATATTCAAAACAACCATCCTGGGATCAAAATCCTTAAGGACCGATTAATACGAGCAACAATCACAACACAACAATTCGGAAAATCCTCAACCCTCAACGATCACAAAATTACCGAGTTCACAAGAATAATAGTGTGCTGCCTTGAGTCGGCCAACACAACAATAATAATTCAACGGATGGGAACTATCCTCGACAGTCCCAATTCAATACTTCGATTACCGTAGAATGGCCAATCGATAACAACGCTACAACGGATGAGAATATTTTTGACAACGGTTGGGAATTATCTTTGATAATCCCAATTCAATATATCGATTACCTTTAGAGCGGACAATCGATAACAATTATACAATGGATGTCTCGGCACCTTAATCGGTTACCGATAACGAAGATGATAATCGAATACGTCAATGCCTTCAATCGGCCAAAACGACATCAATAGAAAAACACTGATATCAATAACGACGATCACCAAAATATCTCAATGGAACATCAGTCATGATAACAATCGATACGTCGATACTGCGAACCGGCTATCGATAGTAGCTTTACTAACAAGTATCGCAATGCCTTGAATCGGCCATTTACGAACAACAATAACATTTGGCATAATTTGCCGACGGGTGTTATATCAAACAATCCCCTGATATCAATACAATCATAAAGAGGCTAAGTGTCGAAATGATACACACATTCATACACCTACACGATAACATTAATCTCATTGATTAGTACAAGTACAAAACTTGCCTCGATATCAATACAACGAACTGTTACCAATTCAGTTGATTTCGTCTTACGAGTTCCTCAGTCCCGACCAAGGTAATCTACGAACTCTTCAACCTCAACCGCAACACAACAGTCATAATCCATGATCAAACATCATATTTTATTGTAAAACGAAGGATTAATAATCAACAGGTTCGATGACGACCAATATCAACACCACCAAACCACAAACTCAACCGTTTCACCATATCTCGACTAATCACAGCCTGAACAATCCAACTCAGACACTTACAAATCCCGGCCCACAATACGAGTCGAGATATGATGATCATACCAAAGAACCAATTCGGACCAATAATAAGGGTCTAAATGTTCCAAACTCAATTCTTAAATACGAATTGACAAGGTTCCCTTCTCGTAAATCCATCGTTAAAATTTACTTATGACCGTCATCAATTCGAATCATCCGACTGGTTCAAAACAATAGATAATCATATTAAAAAGGTTATCAAACAATCCAATCATTCGACTTGAATATTTGCTCCATACGTATGGGCTTCCAAATTCAGAGATGAATAATAGTCTCATCAACCTCATAACCTCATTCGTATTCCTATACGAATATTATTTCAAACACATAGTTTAGCTCTAGATATGAATATTCCATATTCATTTTCAAAACATCAACACTTCTTAAAAATTTTCATCACCTCGTATAATTCAAGAGTTCTTCAAGAACATGAAATATCCGAAATCACGTTCAGAACAACATATCCGAGGTATATATCTCCATGTTACCATTTTCTTCATCATGCCATTCATACAACCTCAAGAATCGCAACAAAACCCTTATCATCATATGAAGAAGATCTCAATAATCATATCAACATCCGAAATCTCTTATTACAATTCCAATAAATCTCGTATAACATTATCACATGATACCATAATTGTAACACCCCAGATCCTCCTGGGAATATTACACGCCGTAAACCCTTCTCACAAGGATTTACCAGGCTAAGCACAATTTTCCACGTCATTTCAAAAATGCCAAAAAGACCAATGACAGTAATATTTTTCAAATACTAAAAAAAAATCAATTTCCAAATACCATCAAAACGATCAAGGCCAAAATGCCAAAAATTCAGTTTAGGGAATCGGTTTTACAAAATAAAATTCAGTTGGCAAAATACCAAAAGCCATTTCAAAATACTCATGCAGCGGATAAAAGTACAGTCCAATTTATGCATTTACATTGAAATAAGACGAACATCAAAATACACGATTCCCAACATACTCCCTCCCAAGTAGTAATCCTTAAAAAAAACGAACCACTATTCAAAGGGATACGAGGATTACCTTGTATGGACGAACCACGAAGAAGAATAATTGAACTCCATTCCAAGAATCATCAAAAACTTCAAGAACAATACTTAAATCCGAGCTCTCCAATCTTAATCTTGTTTAAGAGAATCATCTCTCAATGTTTAGGAACATCAAGTAATTCCCAAGGCTCTCTCTATTGACTGAAAGAAGGAGAATGGACAAAATGCCTCTCAGCACTCGTCTATCCTCTCTATAAAACACATCATTAGCGCGCGCTAGACCTTATATTTAGCGTGCACTACAGGACTAGCGTGCGCTATCCTTCCTTGATAGCGTGCGCTATCGGGCAGTCCAGAAGCTACTACATTGCTTCGAAATTCATCTAACGTACGTAATGCCCATGCATTAGCGTACGCAAATAGGCGTTGACTTGCTACAGTGAAATGCTCCGTAGCGTGCGCTATTCCTCGACCTTAGCACGCGCTAATCGTCGTTGACTTGCTACAGTATCGTGCCCCCACATGCCGAAAGCATCCGCGATTATCGGGATTCCTTTGACCGATATGGAATTAGCGTGCGCTAATCATACAGTTTTAGCATGCGCTAGCTCTACATGACAAACATTCGCTGACCTTATCTGGACACGCGTCGAACATGGCCGGGTCCACCCGCCAAAAGCTAAGATTCCATTATTGGCGATCTGATGTTAGCGTGCGCTAACCAACATGCATTAGCGTGCGCTAACTGAATATAAAAATCAACCTCGGCCTACCTGTCGGCCACCTTCCGGAACTAACCCAGCAAGTCGTTACGTACGTTAGGGGTCCTCCTTAGCGTACGTAACCGAACCTCTTAGCGTGCGCTAAGTATGCACCGTAGCGTACGCTAAGTATATATCTTAGCGCGCGCTAGGCATACCCTGTAGCGTGCGCTAACGTAGCTGTACTTAACCATTTTCCGCTATTCTCGACCAACATCTCGACATAACAAACGATCATACGGCACAATGAATACATATACGCATTCAGCAACATTGTCATACATTCACATCATCCTCAAGCACAATTATCCATCAACGACATCCAACATATAAATGAAAAAAAATATATCGAAAAATTGGGGTATTACACTCTACCCCCCTTAAAAATAAGTTTCGTCCTCGAAACTTGCAATCACTCACACAAACAACATTTCAACGGAAATTCAAATTCACCAAGAATTATCGAATAATCCAAACAACATACTTACAAGTCTGTGAAGTCGAAGATCTCCCGTGATACTAGCATGCGACTCCTAAAAAAAGTCTCAACAAAATACCGATACATACCAATATCGCAATTAGCAATTTAAACAAAATCTCAAGGAAGAGTTCACGTCCGTGACCACAGCCACGATTCTTCCTACTTTCAGCCGACATTCTGAAGGGCACATACGTGCGTAAGTATAATCCAAATCGCACATTCTCGAAGTGACCAATTCCCAGGAATACCAGGCTATAAACGAAACGATTGAGAAAAATACAAGAAGAGTGAGAGGACTTACAAGTACCGGTCGCACTGTGATGATGGCAGAGTAGTGATACTGTGGACAAATGATGACTCAATCGACCCAAAAGACCGACAGCCTAGGTATCCATAAACCTAAGCTCTGATACCATATTCTGTAACACACCCAAGTTATTCAGGGTATATTACAGCGCCGTGAGCCCCGCCGTGGGACCCAGAAGGCTATTCATGCGCGGAACTGTAAAATTTGACCGAGAAGGTCTAGATACAACGAAAAGAAGGACAATACAAATGGTATTCAAAACCATAACCAATGAAACCATAGACATCACAACACAATTCAATACCTCGGCAAACACAGCTCTAACATCAAGAAAAATGGAAAACAATACTCGAGTATTCAATAACCATTCCAGTACAACAACACTGAATGGAAAACTCAAAACATAACCGGAGGAAAGACACAGTATCACTCTTGCCCATTATCTTCATGCCGACCCGATACCCACCTGTCCGTTCTCCTGGAACCTGAAATACATAAAAAGTATTTCCCCCATAAAGGGGTTAGCCGTCGAATATCTAGTGCAAGTATATCAAGTATGAAACACAATACTCCTCGACAATAAAGTAAATGTAACTGTCAATTCATCAATTCAAGACTAGTATTCCGGAATAACTAAATCTCATAGCATCGCATCAATACATATATGAATAGCGTGGAACCGCACCAGAGGCTACGGAACCCTCAGAGGACTCGTCGGTCCGTCCCGGAGTGGTTAATTCATATTATCCATGGAATCGCACCAGATGCTACGAAACCCTCAGAGGACCCGTTGGTCCGTCCCGGAGTGGATTTAAATAAGCATGCCATTAATATTTCTTACTTTCAAAGTCGAGAACGTACGATCATAAATATACACTTGCCTTAATAACCACTACCGAATACTCCGAAGAACACGGTTCGACCGGGAAGCTTCGAAACGCCCGATGCTATCGAAAGGAAAGATGACAACGAACGGAAGGGTTCAACTTGGTTTCTTCATAAGAAACTCGACCCTAAAAACATATAATCAATAAATCATCGATCATACGAGGAAGAATAATCGTAGAACGCCCGAAAACCCCTCTATGACATTTTACCGGACACCTTCAAGGCGTCGATCCAAAACTCGACCAAAACAACGAATCGATACGAACCAACCATGGAATAATAAAGGAAATGATATAATACATCTAAATAATCATCAATCCATCATAATCCTAAGTTAAATCGGATAAAACGGATGAAATCAACCAAAATACCCAAATTCCCCAAAACTAGATTTCTAGGAAATCCGACCTGATTCGGTAGATCGGAGGATGTTATAGGATGGATAATTGATGATATGAACTCCAAGACTTCATGGATTGATTGTCCAACAACATCTCTCCATGATTAATCAAGCTCCAGCCGCGGAAGAGAAGGAGAAGAAGGAGAAAAAAGGCCAAAAACTCGACTGAAGGGCCTTAAATAGGCTGACTGCACAGTGTGCCGCGGCCCAGCCGAAGTGTGCTGCGGCACTGGGCCGAATCTGCCCCCAGTGATCGGCAGTGTTCCGCGGCCCTTCCGGCATGTGCCGCGGCACAGGGTACAGGCTGCTCGGCCAAATCTGGAAAATGAGAGTGACTTAGCTATTTCGACCATAACTCCCTCGTCTGGACTCTGATTAACTCACCGTTTGAACCATTGGAAATCTAACTCGACGATTTATAATATTGCGAAGATTCAGAATTTTTGGAGTTTCCAAAAATTAATGGTGATCTAACAAAGTCGAACTCATACGTGGAAAAGTCGCAAAAGAATACGGAATTCAACAGAACGACACCGAAACGAACTCGGATGACAAAAAGTGTAGAATTAATCATTCTCAGGATGACGAAACGGTCCCAACAAAGTCATCAAAACGGACTTTCTCCAAAAAAGAAAAATGACCGGAAATCGAATTTGCGGATATTACAATACTGATGTATTTAGTCCAATGACCATCCACGCTTGGGATGTTTTCGAACAATTTATCACATTTATAGATGATTATTCAAGATATGAATAAATCTATTTGATGCAACATAAGTCTGAAGCCTTTGACAAGTTCAGAGACTTCAGGGCTGAAACAAAGAAGCGTCATGGTAAGAGTATCAAGTCACTACGATCAGATCATGATGGCGAATACCATAGTGGAGAATTTTTGGACTTCTTGGAAAATAAGGAGATTATGTCCCAGCTCACTGCACCGGGAACTCCATAATAAAATGGTGTTGCTGAGCGAAGGTACTGAACTCTTTTATAGATGGTTAGGTCAATGATGAGTTACTTAGTTTTATCTATTTCGTTCTGTGGGTATGCCTTGGAAACAGCAGCATACATTCTTAACCTAGTGCCTTCGAAATTAGTTCCAAAAACACCCATAGAATTGTGAAGTGGGCGGAAGCCTAGGCTAGAACATGTTCAAATTTGGGGTTCTCCAGCATATGTGTTGACTAAGGATGCTGATTAGTTGTCACCTCATATAGAAGTACGAGTGTTTCTAGGATATCCTAAGGGAACAAAAGGTGGCTTGGTCTGTAGTCCCCGTGATCAGAAAGTTATTGTTAGCACCAATACCTGATTCTCGGAAGAGGATTATGTGATCAGTCACAAGCCCATGAGTGAAATAATTCTGAAAGAGTTGCAGAGCGAGACTCCATCTATACCAATCTCACAGGCACCAACCAACACTATACCACGTATGGACCTAAAACTTTTACAACAACTCAGGACTTGCCTCGTCATAGTGGTGGGGTTGTTCGTCAACCAGAAATTCATGGACATGGGAAAGTGTTCGGACTTAGCCCCAGGCGAGGATGAGTTAAATCCCTGGACTTGCAAAGAGGCAATCTAAGATAAAGATGTTGACTCCTGGCAAGTAGCAATGAAATCAGAAATGAAATCTATAGATTCCAATCAAGTGTGGGAGCTAGTAAAACTACCTGATGTAGTACAAGCCATAGAGAGTAAATGGATCTACAAGTGAAAGAAAGGAGCCGATGGGAAGGCTGAAACTTTCAAAGCTAGGCTTGTAGCAAAAGGTTACACTCGAAAAAAGGGCATCGGTTATGCTGAAACCTCTTCACCGATAGCCATGCTTAAGTCATTCCGGATTCTTTTTACTATAGATGTGCATTCGAGTCTAGAGATTTAGAAGATGGATGTTAATACTGCATTCTTGAACGACAGTCTAGACAAGGAAATATATATACGCCAACCAGAGGGATTTATTACTGAAGGAGAAGATCACTTACTGTGCAAACTTAAGAGATCCATTTATGGACTTAAGCAAGCATCTAGATCTTGGAACACTCAGTTTGATGAGGTTGTCCAGTCACATTGATTTGTCCAATTGCCGAGCAAGAGTTGTCTGTATAAGAAGTGTGACGGAAACATGTTGTTTCTTGTACTGTACATAGATGATATCTTTATGACTGGAAACAATTTGAAGGAGTTATCAAAAGTACATGTATGGCTATTTGAGCAGTTTAATATGAAGGATTTGGAAGAAGTGTGCCACATCCTTGGGATAGAGCTCTTTAGTGATACCAATGAAAAGAATGTTGTGGTTATCTGAGGCATCCTATATCGATACAGTGCTAAAGTGGTTTAGTATAAAGAATTCCAAAAAAGACTTTCTGTCTTATAGGCATGGAATTTAACTATTTAAAGATATGTGTCCTCAAGGCATAGAAGAATATATATGACATAAAGTTGGTCCCTTATGAGTCAGTAGTGGGAACCTTCGTGTATGTTATGCTTTTCACTAACCAGATACCTATCATGCCGTAGACATAGCTGCTACATATCAATCGAACCATAGACCAGGACACTGGACTGCTGTCAAGCATATACTCAAGTTCCTGAGAAGGACTAGGGAGTACATCCTAGTATATTAATCAGATGACCTATGTCCATTTAGTTATACTGACTCACATTTTTTAGCAGACGAAGAAAGTCCAAGTCGACTTCAGGTTATGTGTTTACTTTGGAAGGTGGAGCTATTAGTTGGAGGAGTGTGAAGCAGAAATGCATCTCAAACTCTATCATGGAAGCCGAGTACGTGGCACTCGCTGAGGCAGTCAAATAAGCGGCATGGATCAAGTACTTCCTGCAGGACTTAGATGTGATTACTAATTTATAGGGTATTACACTTTATTGTGATAATACCGATGCAATTGAAAATTCGAGAAAACTACGAGCGCATAAGGCAAGTAAACATATCAACCGCAAGTACCATATTATACGATATTTAATAAAGGAGGAGACATAGTTGTAGTCAGGGTTACATCGGAGGATAATCTTGCCGGTCCTTTCAGAAAACGCTTGCCATCAAAAGTTTTTGAAGGGCACATGGAGGGAATGAAATTATAGTATATTGTAACACCCCCAATCCGCTCAGGGATATTACACGGCGTAGACCCTTTCCTCAAGGATCTACCAGGCTGGTAACAACATAGAACAAGTCAACAATGCCTTTAAGGCCAAAATGACTCAGTAGACCGATTTGGCCTTTCAATGATTACATACAACTCAAACTCATTACATGCCCACGCAGGGGTCAAATACAACACACTCCCGTACAACGGGAAAGAATACTGCAGCGGAAAATAAACTATAACTAAACCAATGACATCATACAGATCCTCGTGTGATTAGTATCGTTCATCTTTCATCATCCTTCGTGCCGACCCTGTGTTATGCTCCCAAACCTGAATGCAAAAACAGACATCCACCCCCCTAATACTCGGGGGTTAGCAAAACTCCACTGTTTTGCTAGTGTAAGAACAAAGTGCAAATACGAGCCATACAATTCACATTCCACGAATAACAATAACCAGGAATCCTCAAAGATCCAAACGTAACAAAAAGTACTTCCCGAGGCGAGAGTTTGGTAAACATTTACAAAACCGAAAGATCACAAATAAAGGTAAACAATTTATAAAACAATTTTAAAGATGCCATCGAGAGTTTTAATAGAAAATAATTTAGGATTATCGAATCGTTAACTTGACAAAAATCAACAAGGGTCACAGCCCAAAGGTTTTTGTTTTCGCAAATAGAAAACCGACAACAATACACAGGGTTAAAACCCACATCACGCGTCCTCGATGGACATAAAATCAATACCAACTCGTGAAATTTTTACTCGTGAATCCAGGTCGAAGCCATTGGAATTCCCTCCGTGGCCCCGTCGAACCCTCCCGAGGTGAGCAAAATACATTCACACAACACACACAGCAACTCATGAAGTCTTTACTCGTGAATCCAGGTCGAAGCCATTGGAATTCCCTCCGTGATCCTGTCGGACCCCCCGAGGTGAGTAAAATACATTCACCACTCGTGAATCCAGGTCGAAGCCATTGGAATTCCCTCCGGGATCCCGTCGGACCCCCTGAGGTGAGCGAAGCAATCATGCGCAAATAACATATCACACCAAGGATGTCCAAACAATTCAACTAGAGGCATCAAACACTTAGAAAAACACCACGTCAAGCCACAATGCACCGAAATGAAACAATATACATCCACACGCAACACCAAGTGCATCATCAACACCAAACATATCCACAGGAGTCACATATTCATTCACGAAACACACCAATCACAAAACACACGCTGTTTTGAAAGAGGGCCTTTAATAAGGCTAACCAAATCTTTTGAAAACTCATTTCAAACAAACAAACAAACACACCAAGACGATCACCAATCATCATACCCACAAAACAAGAATAGAATGGACAAGGTACTTGCCTCGAATAAGAACAACGCGGAGAATCGACCGAAGTAGGCTGGTACGAACCGACTACGAACCCGCCGACTCCACCGAACGCCAACTCGCGATAATAAACTACGAAGGACAATAACAACAATGAAAATGAATTCCATAGCACGACTTAAAGCCGTTGAATTCAAAGAACGAATGACGAAAGTTCAAGTGTTTCCCCCAAAACGGCCAAGAACACGATTCGTCCCGACAAAACACGAAAACGGAATTCCAAGTCGATATATGGATATACAATCCATAGAATATGTTTAACAACATCATTTAATCACAATCGATCCATCAAAAACGGATGGAAAATGAGATCGAGAACAAATCCCCCAAAAAGTCGATTCGAATGAAATCAAGAAATATAATTCGATTCGACGAAGAACAATGGATTAAATGATGTTAAACACAAGAATACTACCAAGATTAATCATACCCAACATGAATTAATCAACAATACGGAACGAATCGGACAAAAACGCAAAAACCCCAAAATTTCTCAAAATAGGGTTCTAGGAAATCTCACCTTGATTCGCTGGATCGAAGGATGATATAGGATGATTGATCAATGATATAACCTCAAGAACTTCATGGATTTGTTGTTAAACAACATGGATTTGCCACCTCCGAATCGCCAGCCGCGGATAGAAAAGGAAGGAAGTGAAAAATGAATGAAAATGTGATTGCTCTGTCATATTTATACTGGGCCGGAACTAGCGTGCGCTAGCCTTCCTGGACTAGCGTGCGCTATCGGCCAGTATTGGCCCAGTACCCTCGGCCAGGGCCCGCACGACCCGACACCACCAACCAATCCTGCCGACCGTGACCTGTCCGCCCGACTCCCGCTAGCGTGCGCTACGGCCGGAAGCCTGCGCGCGCTAGCCGACCTGTCCAGTAACCTCTGGACTAAAAAAACTCGCCCAGGTAACGTACGCTAGTCGACCAACAGCGTGCGCTACCCCTGCCGGTTAGCGTGCGCTATGACCGACAGTAGCGTGCGCTACCTGTAACATCCCCAAAACCGTATGGGAATATTACACGCCGTAAACCCTTTCGGCAAGGATCTACCAGGCTAAACGTCCATAAACAACCAAATGCTTGCCCGGCCAGGGTCAAACAATATAATAATACAGACCGTTAAGGTCACTTACACATAAACACACAGACCGATGAGGTCACACAAATCTATCAACAAGACTGACTAACAACATTACCCATGCAGGGTCGAAATACAATACATCGGAAGACTGAAATCAACTCTGACAACACAACAAAAATAAAACAACTCTCGACTCATGATTAGTATCGCAGCTCGTCATCCTCTTGTGCCAATCCTGTGACTGCTCCCCTGAATCTGCATGTACCTAGATGCAAAACAGACATCCACCCCCCGAAAACTCGGGGGTTAGTAAAACTCCACTGTTTTACTAGTGCAAGTATCAAACCATACGAAATGTAACAAGCAAAAAGCAACTACGAATTTAATACGGAAATCCATTATCAAAATGTTCCCGAGAAGTTTTAGAATTTCGAACTCAAGTAAGAGATATTTGAAAAGGAACACATCATCTCGGGGATTTTTAAAGCAGAAAATCTTTTGGACCTCGAGTCCCAATTTACAAAACCTTTTCGTAAAAAATAGGGCCTTAGCCCGATTCTCGTTTCAAAGCATACTAAATAATATATCATTATGAGTCCGAGATCCATATTTAAAATGTTACCCGAACAATCACTGCTACACGATCATTGTTCGTACACATCATGTACCGAACTCCGGAGGCCTCGACGGACCTTACCTGGACCACACACACTGTTCGTACACATTATGTACCGAACTCCGGAGGCCTCAACGGACCCTACCCGGCTACAACATCGTTCGTACACATCATGTACCGAACTCCAGAGGCCTCGTCAGACCCTACCTGGATCACACACCTTGTCCGTACACGTCATGTACCGGACTCCAGAGGCCTCGTCAGACCCTACCTGGTTCACACACTTTGTTCGTACACATCATGTACCGAACTCCAGAGGCCTCGTCAGACCCTACCTGGTTCACACACACATCGACTCGACACAATTCATAATCATTAAATGTCAAGTCATTCCACATTACGCCGAAATGTACAATCAAGCATGTAAACCAAAACAACACAAACATCATGATCATCACAACGACTCTTAACCAACACAACACACATTCGGTACACAATACATTAAACAAACACGTGTACAACCATCTCATATGTACATCGCAATCCTGCACAAATGGCACAACGCCTAACACGTATACCAATATATCACTATTATCACAAAGCCTTCAAATTTCGGAAAACACAACCAACTCAACGGAACATATTTACGGAGGCAAGCAAAATCGTCATACAAATCATACGTAATTACTATTCACAAGATACAAGTCGTATAATAAGATACTTGCCTTGAATTATTGATGACGCAACGAATGGAAAGGAAAGTCACCGACGAACGCTAGGAACCAACGAAACCGAACCTAACGATTCGAAGCATACAATCACAACCATTTCTAAATGAATACGGAATCGGAATACACCCGAAAACCCGCCTACGATTCATGTATATTCGCATATAAACAACAACAAGGGCGGACCACAACCAAACCCTCTCGGTTCCGTACAAATCACGAAATATACCATGAATCCATAGGGAAACTAAGAATACCAACAAGATTAATCATATTCATCATGAATTAATCGACAAAACGGAACGAATCGGACAAAAACGCGAAAACCCCCAAATCTACCCAAAAGTAGGGTTCTAAAGATCTAACCTTGATTCGCTGGATCGAAGGATGTTATAGGATGATTCATCGGTGATATAAACTCAAAAAATTCATGGATTTGTCGTCCAACAACATGGTTTCGTCTCCTCCAAAACCCCAGCCTCGGACCGAAGGGAAATGAAATGAAAAATGACTGAAAAAGTCATTTGATGCATCATTTATATCTGGGTCGGAACTAGCGTGCGCTAGCCTTCCCGGCTAGCGTGCGCTATCGGCCAAGATCGGCCGAGCACTCTCGGCCATGGCCCGCATGACCCGGCACCACCGACACCCCGCCGACCATGACTCGACCGCCCGACTCCCGCTAGCGTGCGCTACGGCCGGAGGCCTGCGCGCGCTAGCCGACCTGTCCAGTAGCCACTGGACTAACAAACTCATCCCGGTAACGTACGCTAGTCGGCCGACAGCGTGCGCCACGACCGACAGTAGCGTGCGCTAGCTGCCGATCGTGACCGAGTCCAGAACCTCAGAATCCCTCTGCCGAGGCCCGATAGCGTACTCTGGCTGACTCGACAGCGTGCGCTACACTGCCGAGCTAGCGCGCAGAAGTCCTTGGCCGAAGCGTGCGCTACGCCGGTTCCTACTGTTCTGCTCGGCCCGGCCGCCAGACTTCGACAAGTGCCGCACCGGTCCGGCCCAAGCTGCCGCCACGACCCGACGCCTCGATTTCGAAAACGCCGCAGGCGGACACGACAAAAAGTTCGCGGACGACATCAACGACTCGAAATGAAAACGTAATACCATAATTAATCATACGCGACCAAGAAACGGGTCGAGACAACAATTACAGATACGGATACCCGTAACTTTCAAGAAATTACAAAATGGCCCAAAACGCCCGGAAATCACGATACGTGATCGAATAACCAAACCAAAGTTCACAACACGTCTAACAAAATTAAACGGATTATGGAAACTCAAATGCAGCTTTGACGAGATTCGCAAGAATCGAACTCAAACGCGGAAAAGTTGCTAAAAAGCACGGAACTCAACAAAACGACACCGAAATGAACTCGGATGTCAAAAAGTGCAGAATTAATCATTCTCAAAATGACGAAACGGTCACGAGCGAGTCGTCAAAACGGACTTCCGCTGAAAAAAAAGAAATTACCAGAAATCGAAAATTGCGGATATTACATTCTACCCTCCTTAAAAGAAGTTTCGTCCCGAAACTTAAAACAAGTAGAGAGAAGAAATATTCCGCCAGGAAAAACTCAACGAGATACACAAGAATGCGTAACTAACGCCCAACGGCGAAATGTTACAAACGACGCAAACGAATATACGGCGTGAAAACACGCTCCGCGACGATCAACACAACGCCAGTGCCTATGATTTGAAACAATAACGAGCAATTTACGTCACATCACATGCACACATTAAATCAAAGAAACGCACGCGACAACAAGCCGCACCCGACTAGAATGGCTATGTGAAAGAAACAAATAGAGTAACATGATAGAAATCATTCCATTACTCATCAACAAGAAAATGTCCGACGTCAAAACACAAATAATTCAAGATAACAGAAAACGAGAATACTGGATATTACATTCTATCATACAAAAAATAAGTTTCGTCCCGAAACTTAAATTAAGGTTATCACAATGATACGAAACAAAATATAACGACACATAATGAAATACCATGATCATGACCCCGCGGTCCGCTGTCACGCCTCTGTATGTTCAACAACTATACAGGAACTTATTCAAAACAGAATATCATTTAACAAGTTCCAAACGTAAAAACGTCACAAAATACCCCTCTACACGAGAAACAATCCGCGCAACTAGTACCAAAAACGCTATCACTGGACATCGCTGCGCCCTCCGGAAGTAGGAATGGTACTCCGGTCCCTTATCATCTCGGCAACAATCTCGCAGTACTGAACTCGATGCCCCTCGTGTCCACAATTATAACAAGTCACGGGCGGTTTCTTACAATGCGCGCGTTCATGGCCTAGAACGTTACAGTTGAAACACCTAGGAGCATTACCAGAACTCAAAGACACCGACTTGGGTCCTTTGGATTCTCTAGCTGACCGAGAAGGTCCCATATGTAACACCCCGAGATATTCGGAAATATGTTACAGCGCCGTAGACCCCTACATGGGACCTACCAGGCTACAATAGGAAAACTCCGCTCGACTAACCATCTTGGTTAGCGAGGATACATAATTAAATAATATGACATATAAATATACGCCCGAACAACCGGCAGAATAAGCATCAACCAACAACGTGACATTTTAAAGTAATACAATACGGAGTTTGAAACGAAAAGCCTAAGTACTCGCGAGTACAATCTATAAGTTTAAAACTGTGGGAACAACCATATCGAAATGGACAAAGGAAATAAGTAGACCCAAATGCACATGTCAACGACCCTGGCCAACATCCTCGTACTGTCCTGGTGCTCGCTCGTCCGGGTAGTCATAACCTGAAATCCATAACAAGAATTTCCCCAAAACGGGTCCCAGAGGGGTTAGCAATTACGCTAGTACAAGTAATCCAGCAAACCAATCGCTTACACATTCCATAGTACATGCACCAATATCATTCCAAAAACCAAAACAAGACATTTCTTTTCCTAGGAAAATAAACAGTCAAACAATTAGCCTTGAGAACGGGCGGCAAAGATACATTCTCACTCGGGGCCTCACAGGGACCCTAACGAGTTGGCTACAATTACAGAAAAACAAAACCACGCACACGCTAAGCCGTGAGAACAGGGCGGCAGCATACATTCTCACTCGGGGCCTTGCAAGGACCCTAACGAGTTGGCTAGCGGGACGAAACTCGTGAAATCCAGGGCGGCAGCATAGATTTCCCTCCTTGACCCCGTCGGGCCAACACAAGGTGAGTTACAAACAAGTAATATACATAACCATTTCATGTTAAGCTTAAAGGTTTCCAAAAATACTTGCCTCGATTAAATAGACGATGACACGAACGGAACGGAAGAGTTGAACACGACCGCAAGGAACCGGCGGAAATGAACCTAACGATTTGAATAGCACAA
This sequence comes from Orobanche coerulescens, assembly GCA_033398695.1. Lineage (NCBI taxonomy): Eukaryota > Viridiplantae > Streptophyta > Magnoliopsida > Lamiales > Orobanchaceae > Orobanche > Orobanche coerulescens. Next base: position 86,436,870 of record CM065809.1, read on the forward strand.
TCACAACCACTTCTAAACGATTATGGAAATGGAATACTCCCGGAAACCCGCCTACGATTCATGTATATTCGTATACAAACAACAACGAGGGTGGACCACAACCGAACCCTCTCGATTCCGTAAAAATCACGAAATATACCATGAATCCGTAGGGAAACTAAGAATACCAACAAGAATAATCATATTCATCATGAATCCATCAACGAAACGGAAAGAATCGGACAAAACCCCAAAATCCCCAATTATCCAAAAAGGTAGGGTTTCAAGAGATATTACCTTGAGTGATTCAAGTATTAAGATCCGTAGAACACGCGTTAGATTGATTATCCGAGCCTCACAACCGAAAAGAAATGATGAAAATCGACCCCCGGATGAAGAACTCTCCCCCTCTATATCTTCTCTCTCGCGACGCTGTGGAAAAATGGGGAAGGAAATGAGCTTCACGCTCAAAACAACACATTTATAGTGTAACACAGCAGAACCTATCGGCCAGCCTATCGGCCGATACCCCCAACCGATACCCATACGGAATGCCGGCAGTAGAGTCTATCGACCCCCCTTATCGGCCGAAAGGCTCCTGGAAGTTCTAAGGTGAAGAAATTTACATATCGGCCAGCCTATCGGCCGATAGGCCCAACCGATACCCATACAGAATGCCGGTAGTAGAGTCTATCGACTTCCTATCGGTAGAAAGGCTCTGAAGTGGTCGGCCAAAAAATGAAACGACCATAACTCTCTCGTCCGGACTCCGATTGACTCACCGTTTGAACCATTGGAAAGCTAACTCGATGTTCTATAATATTGCAAAGATTTATAATTTTTGGAGTCACCAAAAATTAATGGTGATCTAACAAAGTCGAACTCATGTGAGGAAAGTTGAAACAACGAACAATAACGAGAATACAATTCAACAATTGACAGGAAGGACATACTGAAAGATACATGAGGGTCACTATGACCGAGAAATATACCAAAAATGAAAATACAAGGGAAAGAAAAATACCGGATATTACATTCTACCCCTCTAAAAATAAGTTTCGTCCCGAAACTTAAGAAACAAACAACTCCGGGTACCTAGCACGCATGCTATCCTCGGTTTCCCAAGTTGCCTCCTCGACACCGTGTCTCGACCACTGAACTTTGACCAAAGGGATGGTCTTATGCCTCAGTCGTTTCTCACGATGCTCCAAAATCTTCAAAGGACGCTCCTCAAAAGTAATATCTTCAGCAATATCAATCTCGCCATAAACGATGACGTGACTAGGATCCTAACATATTTCCTCAATTGGGAAACATGAAAATGCTATGAACATGACTCAAGGCTGGAGGTAACGCCAAACGGTACGCTAATTCACCGACTCGCCGAGAATCTCAAAGGGTCCAATAAATCTCGGGCTCAGCTTTCCTTTCTTCCCAAAACGAAAAACTCCCTTCGTCGGCGACACCTTTAGCAAAACGTGGTCTCCCACCTCGAATTCCAAAGGTCGACGACGGACGTCGGCATATGACTTCGCCGACTCGGGCGATCAACATCCGTTCTCGAATTAACTCTATCTTCCGCCTCGTCTCTAAAACGACATCCGGCTCGGTCCCGACTAAATCGGACGCCTCATTCCAACAAATCGGCGATCGACATCGCCGCCCATAAAGTGCCTCATACGGTGCCATCCGAATCGACGCGTGCCAACTATTGTTGTACGTGAATTCGATCAATGGCAAATGCTCCTCCCAAATACTACTCCAATCGAGGGCACAAGCACGCAACATGTCCTCGAATGTCTGGATAGTGCGTTCCGACCGTCCATCCGATCGGGATGAAAAGAGGTACTCAAACGCAACCGGTACCTAACGCCTTATGCACCGCCTGCCAGAAGTTCGATACAAAACGGCCGTCAATATACGAAACAATACACTTCTGAGAACCGTGAAGTCTCACGATCTGCGAAATAAAAACACGAGCTAACATCTCCGGGCCCCAAGTGTGATTGATGACCAGAAAAAGTGCCAACTTGGTCGGCGATCAACAATCACCCATACCATATTCATGCCCGACCTCGATCTCGGCAAACTCGTAACGAAATCCATCGATATATCTTCCCATTTCCATTCCGGAACGGAAGTGACCGCAATAACTTGACCGGTCTCGATGCTCGATTTTGACTCGACAAGTCAAACATCTCGCTACAAACTGTGCGACCTCACCCTTCATATCATTCCACCGAAGTTCCTCCTCGTGTCCTTCTACATCTTACTCGAACCAGGATGAACGGAATAGGGTGTGGAATGGGCCTCACGCAAAATACTCTGCCGCAACTCTGGATCGCTCGGCACACAAAGCCGACTGAATCTCAAAACGCCATCCTCGTGAATCACAAACCCGTGAGACTTTCCTTTAAGAACGTTCTCTCGGATTTGAGTAATCATCGGATCCTCTAATTGCTTTAGCTTAATCTCATCGATCAAAGACGACGAAATTTCCAAAGCACAAAGTTGCACGACTCCAGCAACAAAACCCCAATATCAAACTCAATCAAAGCCCGCGAAGCTCGGTCGAGACGTAAGGATCTCAAGCGTTCGCAACGCAATCGGTTTCCGACTCAAGGCGTCGGCCACGACATTCGCCTTACCGGATGATAAAGGATTTCGAGGTCATAATCCTTAATCAACTCTAACCACCTCCTCCGCCTCATATTCAACTCTCGCCGAGTAAATATGTATTTCAAACTTTTATGATCGGTAAAAATCGACATGCAGAGCCGAAAAGATAGTGACGCCAAATCTTGAGTGCAAAGACAACCGCCGCTAACTCCAAATCATGAGTAGGGTAGTTAAGCTCATACGGCCTCAAGCTGTCTCGACGCATAGGCAATGGTCTTGCCGTCCGCATCAATACGCACCCAAGACCACGACCGAAGCATCGCTAAAACGGCGAAACCCTCGTTGCCACATGGCAATGCCAAAACCGGCTGAAGTCAAACGCTTCTTCAGCTCCTCAAAACTCGATCGCCTCTCATCGGTCCAGACGAACTTCTCGGATTTACGGAGCAAGCTGTGTAAGTGGTCGGGCTAGTTTTGAGAAACCCTCGACGAACCTACGGTAGTAGCCACCAAACCCAAGAAACTACGGATCTCCTTCACATTCTTGGGCGGTGCCCAATCCAATACCGCCTCTATCTTCCGTGGATCCACCCGAACCCCCTACTGAAATCACGTGACCTAGAAACATCACCTCCTTCACCAGAACTCACATTTCGAGAACTTCGCATAGAGTTGCTCGGTCCTCAAAATGTCTAACACTACCCGCAAATGATGGGCATGCTCTTCCTCGTTCCTCGAATAAATAAGAATATCGTCAATGAAGACGACGACACACTTATCCAAATACTCGATAAAGACTTTGTTCATCAATCGCATGAACACCGCCGGCGCGTTAGTTAACCCGAAAGGCATAACTACAAACTCATAATGTCCGTATCTCGTCCGAAAAGCCGTTGCACGTCGGACTCTCTCACCCGAGTGATAGTACCCGATTTTAAATCAATCTTCGAGAATACCGCAGCTCCTCGCAATTGGTCGAACAAGTCGTCAATTCTCGGCAAAGGATACTTGTTCTTGATGGTCACCTTGTTCAGTTCACGATAGTCGATACACAAACGTAGTGAACCATCCTTCTTACGCACAAACAAGACCGGTGCGCCCCAAGGCGAGGCGCTCGGTCGAACATACCCCGACTCAAGAAGTTCACTCAACTGTTTCTTCAACTCGGCCATCTCTGAAGGTGCCATGCGATACGGCGCCTTCGAAATCGGAGCCGCGCCCGGCTCTAACTCTATAGTAAACTCAACCTCACGATCCGGCGGCAATCCCGACAACTCGTCAGGAAATACATCGGGGAACTCACTAACGACCGGAATCGATGAAAACTCGACTCCACCATTCTCCGCCTTCAAGGCGTAGCACCAATAACCAGTACACCCCTTTCGCAGGAGTTTCACCGCCTTCAAGGCGTTAATAACAAACTTCTGGTTTCTCTTTCGCCCCGCGAAAGAGTGTTCAGTGCCGTCCTCGGCTAACATGGTAATGATCCTCGTGCGGTAGTTCATGATTGCACCATGCCGCTCGAGCCAATCATTCCCGAGAATTAAATCCTCGCCCTCGATACCCACAACAATAAGATTAGAGAGCCAAGCCCTCTCACAAATAATCACAGAACAGTCCCGAACTTCTCGATCACCGACAATTCTATCACCGCTAGGAAGTTTAACGATGAAAGGCTCACAAGGTGACAAGCAGTCGAGACTCAAACGGCGTACACACTCTAGAGAAATGAATGAATGCGTAGCACCCGAATCAAAAAGCACACTGACAGGATGAGAATGGATATGAACGGTACCTGTCGCCACAGTAGCTGCCGGATCATCGGTCCTCCTCATCTCGTAGATACGCGGCTGGGCAGAGCCGACACTGGATGCTCCTCCCCTAGCGGGCTGACCCCGACCCCTACCTCGGCCGGCACTCGGTGGAGGCGGCGGAGCAAACGAGCCCTGGTTCACACTCGGCTCCATAGGTGCTGGGTGAGAAGAACGGGCACCGCGGAACTGTTTGATCTGTTCACAAAAAGGGGCCTTGTGGCCTAGCTGTCCACAAGTATGACAGGTAAGCTTCGGACGAGAACACTGCCGGCTCCTATGGCCCTGCACACCACAGTTAAAACATGTGGGTTCATGAGCGGAGGTTCCGGCACTCCGAAAGCTCCCAGAGAAACGAGCCGAACCGCCCGTTGAAATATTTGTAGCTTGAGATTTCGCCGGCCTCCACTCTTGGGACCAGAAAAATTTCCGACCGACTTCGCTTCTTGCTCTCACGAGCCAAATCGCTAGCCGTCACCGACATATCATAAGCAAGAGCTCGACTCGATAATCCTTCAAGGTAGTACAGACGAGCCTGACATATAGTCCCGAATGGACAGTTTCATCCTCCTGGAATAATGGAAAATTTTGTCGCTCTCGGCGACAACTTGGGTCTTCACATAACCCAACTCCTTGTTAAAGTCGGCAATGGCACGAGATACGGGGATATCCCGTGGTTGAGCATCGTAGAAAGCATGCACTCGAGCCTGTCTGACCGGCCATGGACAATACTCAGTCTCCATCAACTCCTGAAACTCGCCCACGAAGCAACATGATCCTTGGGACCGACGGCCTCCCACCAATCCGTAGCATCTCCTGTGAGAAAATATTGAGCAATAGGGACCTTACGGTCCTCGGGGCATTGGTAGCGGTGAATACTTTGGATATCTCCTTGATCCACCCTTCCCGGCCGATCGGGTCCGAAGCTCCCGGCGGGAGGATGCATCTTGATGACATCCTCAAGCCAACGATCCGCTCCGCCCGATTAGCATGGGCACGATCGGGTTCTGACCACAGGCTATAGCCGCCATCCGGTTAACCATTTGCCGCATAAGCCCGCAATACCAAGATCGGCGTGCTCTGAGAAGAAGCATGACTGTGACGGTCACCGCACTGCCGGCTCCCGAAGAATGTGACGTGGCCGCCCCACCGGTGCCCCACGTCCTCGGCCGCGTCCACGACCACGACCACGACCACGGTTACCTCCGGCGTCCATACCGGTGTTAAGAGATAATGAAGTACATTGATGATGAGTAAGGGAGGAAAAGCAACTTCAACTCGAAAAGCAAAAATACAATGTAAGAAAACAAAGGATCGAGTAGGAAAACTTACGAGCACCGGAAGTACCGAGATCCGGCAGCGGTGTGACAATGTGCAAACAAAACATGACTAGACCCAAATAACCAACAAGCCTAGGTATCCATAAACCTAGAGCTCCGATACCATTTTCTGTAACACCCCGAGATATTCGGAAATATGTTACAGCGCCGTAGGCCCCTACATGGGACCTACTGTGCTACAATAGGAAAACTCCGCTCGACTAACCATCTTGGTTAGCGAGGATACATAATTAAATAATATGACATATAAATATACGCCCGAACAACCTAGAATAAGCATCAACCAACAACGTGACAATTTAAAGTAATACAATACGGAGTTTGAAACGAAAAGCCTAAGTACTCGCGAGTACAATCTATAAGTTTAAAACTGTGGGAACAACCATATCGAAATGGACAAAGGAAATAAGTAGACCCAAATGCACATGTCAACGACCCTGGCCAACATCCTCGTACTGTCCTGGTGCTCGCTCGTCCGGGTAGTCATAACCTGAAATCCATAACAAGAATTTCCCCAAAACGGGTCCCCAGAGGGGTTAGCAATTACGCTAGTACAAGTAATCCAGGCAAACCAATCGCTTACACATTCCATAGTACATGCACCAATATCATTCCAAAAACCAAAACAAGACATGTCTTTTTCCGGAAAATAAACAGTCAAACAATTAGCCTTGAGAACAGGGCGGCAGCATACATTCTCACTCGGGGCCTCACAGGGACCCTAACGAGTTGGCTACAATTACAGAAAAACAAAACCACGCACACGCTAAGCCGTGAGAACAGGGCGGCAGCATACATTCTCACTCGAGGCCTTGCAAGGACCCTAACGAGTTGGCTAGCGGTACGAAACTCGTGAAATCCAGGGCGGCAGCATAGATTTCCCTCCTTGACCCCGTCGGGCCAACACAAGGTGAGTTACAAACAAGTAATATACATAACCATTTCATGTTAAGCTTAAAGGTTTCCAAAAATACTTGCCTCGATTAAATAGACGATGACACGAACGGAACGGAAGAGTTGAACACGACCGCAAGGAACCGGCGGAAATGAACCTAACGATTTGAATAGCACAATCACAACCACTTCTAAACGATTATGGAAATGGAATACTCCCGGAAACCCGCCTACGATTCATGTATATTCGTATACAAACAAAAACGAGGGCGGACCACAACCGAACCCTCTCGATTCCGTAAAAATCACGAAATATACCATGAATCCGTAGGGAAACTAAGAATACCAACAAGAATAATCATATTCATCATGAATCCATCAACGAAACGGAAAGAATCGGACAAAACCCCAAAATCCCCAATTATCCAAAAAGGTAGGGTTTCAAGAGATATTACCTTGAGTGATTCAAGTATTAAGATCCGTAGAACACGCGTTAGATTGATTATCCGAGCCTCACAACCGAAAAGAAATGATGAAAATCGACCCCGGATGAAGAACTCTCCCCTCTATATCTTCTCTCTCGCGACTGTGGAAAAATGGGGAAGGAAATGAGCTTCACGCTCAAAACAACACATTTATAGTGTAACACAAAGAACCTATCGGCCAGCCTATCGGCCGCAGCCCAACCGATACCCATACTAATGCCGAATGCAGAGAGTCTATCGACCCCCTTATCGGCCGAAAGGCTCTGGAAGTTCGAAGGTGAAGAAATTTACATATCGGCCAGCCTATCGGCCGATAGGCCCAACCGATACCCATACTGAATGCCGGCAGAGAGTCTATCGACCCCCTATCGGCCGAAAGGCTCTGGAAGTGCTCGGCCAAAATCAAACGACCATAACTCTCGTCCAGGACTCCGATTGACTCACCGTTTGAACCATTGGAAAGCTAACTCGATGTTCTATAATATTGCAAAGATTTATAATTTTTGGAGTCACCAAAAATTAATGGTGATCTAACAAAGTCGAACTCATGTGAGGAAAGTTGAAACAACGAACAATAACGAGAATACAATTCAACAATTGACAGGAAGGACATACTGAAAGATACATGAGGGTCACTATGACCGAGAAATATACCAAAAATGAAAATACAAGGGAAAGAAAAATACCGGATATTACACCATACTCGGCTGATACGAAGGTTGAGGTGTGGGAATCCCAATTCCCTTACTTTCCGATGCGTCAACGGAGATCTTCTGCTTCTTCGCTACTGATACGGACTCGGTGGACATTATAGCCATTTCAAATGCTAAGGCTCGATCTTGATAGTCCTTCAGAGTTGTACACCTAAAAGGGGCCATACACTGCCGAACCTGAGGTTTCATACGCATATCAAAGTAACGAACCTTATCTGTCTCACTTCGTACTTGATCTCGAACGTAACACAGCTGTCGATTGTAATCGACTATTGCTTGAGATATAGACACATCCCGGGGCGTAGCCGAGAAGAACTCAACAATTCTACGTTCCTTAACAGGCGGCGGACAATACTCGGCCTCCATAGCAGTCTTGAATTCGGCCCAAGTAGCTGTACGATCACCAGGCGCTACGGCCTCCCACCAATGTGCCGCTTCCCTGTCAAGCAGGTATTGGGCGATGGGTACTCTTCTCTCATCGGGGCAAGCTACAGCATCAAATGCCCTGTCCAACTGGAAGAGCCAGTCCTCCCAGCCTAACGAATCCGAAGAACCTACGAAACGGGGCGGGTGCATTCTCATCATAACTCGTAACCACTTACTAGCTCCGTTATCCTCATCCGGAATACCGTCACGGTGTACGGTCTGATTCACATGCGCCAACTGGTCAGCCACCTGACGAAGGATCGTGGCGGCACCAATGTCAACCCTACGACCACGTCCTCGTCCTCGACCTCTCGGCATACTGAACGGACGATCAATCAGAATAACACAACCAAATAAACATCACAACGTCAACATAGGACGATAAATAGCAAAGACGATATAACATCAACCCCAAGTCATTACACACGTGCACGAACTAACACCGTAATTTTAGAACTTCATTCAAAAATAATTCACACAAATACATTAACAGAGATGTTTGGATTTTATAAAATCAAACACGGTCAAAACCAAAAACGTATAGTAAGGACAACACACTATCAACGAAATAAAATATTTCCGGGGTATTATTCAAATGATAAAATTTTAAAATTATTAAGTTTGAAAAATTTGGTGAAATGAAATTTTGAAAACACTTTTAATACCTCGGTCGTTCAATAAAACCATGTATCTCAACATTTAGAAAACATCAAACATTCTCGTGAGCACAAAAACACCACAAACTTATGACAACCACTTAGCCCCAACACGTGGACATATGAAGTTCAAAATTCCGAAAACCAAAAATAGTTCTGCAAAATAAAAATTTTTCCAAAATCCTTTAGTCCATAACCAAAACGACGGTAATATTTTACAATGTCTGAAGTACTTCAAAACACATTTTTCAAATACCGTCTGATTGTGTCATTTGAAAATACACGGCCAATTTGTCAAATTTTAACAAATTTAAAAAAAATCCACATAGACCGTGGTTTGACCGCACCACCAAAATATTTTCCAAAAATCGATTTTTACAAAAATTCTCAAACTGTAAAGTCCTTCGGAAAACATTCTCAAACTTACCCATAGCGGACAAAATTACAACGTTCCAAAAACAGTCGAGTTTAAAACCACATACTCCAATGGCAACCAGGGTCGCCAATTCAATCAAATGCATCTCGTGGTATCAAGTTTAAGCACACAACAAAATCATTCATCGGAGTTTCTCACAAACTCTTCCGTCGGTACCTTTTCGAAACCCATCAAGGTTTACAATTTTCACAACATACCACCCCACCCGGTGGTTCAAAGATAAAACAATAACGTGTCCAGTTCTACACACATACTATGTGCCACGAATATTAAACACAACTATATTACACAATACTATGTAAATAAAATTATGCGCCGCAATTAGCTCACTAAGATAAAATCGAGATACACAGGTATTACGCATAAAAGAGGAGACTTACATCCACAGGTCGCACGGAGGTGACGGTCGCCCACGATACTAATCTCGTCCGACAACATAACCGACACGTTGTGACTACGCACAACTCAACTTGTCACCTGACGACTCGAACGACAAGACAACACATTACTCGACAATCACGACTTGACTCGACCCGACAGCCTAGGTTTCCGCAACCTAAGGCTCTGATACCATAAATGTAACATCCCCAAAACCGTATGGGAATATTACACGCCGTAAACCCTTTCCGCAAGGATCTACTAGGCTAAACGTCCATAAACAACAAATGCTTGCCCGGCCAGGGTCAAACAATATAATAATACAGACCGTTAAGGTCACTTACACATAAACACACAGACCGATGAGGTCACACAACTCTATCAACAAGACTGACTAACAACATTACCCACGCAGGGGTCGAAATACAATACATCGGAATACTGAAATCAACTCTGACAACACAACAAAAATAAAACAACTCTCGACTCATGATTAGTATCGCAGCTCGTCATCCTCTTGTGCCAATCCCGTTGCTCCCCGAACGCATGTACCGGACGCAAAAGCAGACATCCACCCCGAATACTGGGGTTAGTAAAACTCCACTGTTTTACTAGTGCAAGTATCAAACCATACGAAATGTAACAAGCAAAAAGCAACTACGAATTTAATACGGAAATCCATTATCAAAATGTTCCCGAGAAGTTTTAGAATTTCGAACTCAAGTAAGAGATATTTGAAAAGGAACACATCATCTTGGGGATTTTTAAAGCAGAAAATCTTTTGGACCTCGAGTCCCAATTTACAAAACCTTTTCGTAAACAATAGGGCCTTAGCTTGATTCTCATTTCAAAGCATACTAAATAATATATCATTGTGAGTCCGAGATCCATATTTAAAATGTTACCCGAACAATCACTGCTACACGATCATTGTTCGTACACATCATGTACCGAACTCCGGAGGCCTCGACGGACCTTACCCGGACCACACACACTGTTCGTACACATCATGTACCGAACTCCGGAGGCCTCAACGGACCCTACCCGGCTACAACATCATTCGTACACATCATGTACCGAACTCCAGAGGCCTCGTCAGACCCTACCTGGATCACACACCTTGTCCGTACACGTCATGTACCGGACTCCACAGGCCTCGTCAGACCCTACCTGGTTCACACACTTTGTTCGTACACATCATGTACCGAACTCCAGAGGCCTCGTCAGACCCTACCTGGTTCACACACACATCGACTCGACACAATTCATAATCATTAAATGTCAAGTCATTCCACATTACGCCGAAATGTACAATCAAGCATGTAAACCAAAACAACACAAACATCATGATCATCACAACGACTCTTAACCAACACAACACACATTCGGTACACAATACATTAAACAAACACGTGTACAACCATCTCATATGTACATCGCAATCCTGCACAAATGGCACAACGCCTAACACGTATACCAATATATCACTATTATCACAAAGCCTTCAAATTTCGGAAAACACAACCAACTCAACGGAACATATTTACGGAGGCAAGCAAAATCGTCATACAAATCATACGTAATTACTATTCACAAGATACAAGTCGTATAATAAGATACTTGCCTTGAATTATTGATGACGCAACGAACGGAAAGGAAAGTCACCGACGAACGCTAGGAACCAACGAAACCGAACCTAACGATTCGAAGCATACAATCACAACCATTTCTAAATGAATACGGAATCGGAATACACCCGAAAACCCGCCTACGATTCATGTATATTCGCATATAAACAACAACGAGGGCGGACCACAACCAAACCCTCTCGGTTCCGTAAAAATCACGAAATATACCATGAATCCGTAGGGAAACTAAGAATACCAACAAGATTAATCATATTCATCATGAATTAATCGACAAAACGGAACGAATCGGACAAAACGCGAAAACCCCAAATCTACCCAAAAGTAGGGTTCTAAAGATCTAACCTTGATTATTTGGATCGAAGGATGTTATAGGATGATTCATCGGTGATATAAACTCGAAACTTCATGGATTTGTCGTCCCAACAACATGGTTTCGTCTCCTCCAAAACCCGACCTCGGACCAGAAGGAAATGAAATGAAAAATGATGAAAAGTCGTTGGTGCATCATTTATATCGGGCCGGAACTAGCGTGCGCTAGCCTTCCCGACTAGCGTGCGCTATCGGCCGATGTCGGCCGAGCACTCTCGGCCATGGCCCGCATGACCCGGCACCACCGACAATTCCGCCGACCATGACTCGTTGCCCGACTCCGCTAGCGTGCGCTACGGCGGAGGCTGCGCGCGCCGGCTATCGCAAAGAGCCACCGGACTAACAAACTCATCCGTGCGCACGCTAGTCGGCCGACGGCAGGCGCTACCCTGCCCGGTTAGCGTGCGCCACGACCGACAGATGGCGTGCGCTACTGCCGATCTGGCCGAGTCCGTAACCTCGTAATCCCTCTGCCCGGGCCGATAGCGTCTGGCCGGCGGCTCGGCAGCGTGCGCTACACTGCCGAGCTAGCGCGCAGCGTCCGGCCGTAGCGTGCGCTACGCCGGTTCTGCCGTGCACCTTTCGGCGATGCCAACGCCAAGATGCCGCCGGTCGGCGGTGCTCGGCCGCCACGACCCGACGCCTCGATTTCCGAAAACGCACGGAACGGACACGACAAAAAGTTCGCGGACGACATCAACGACTCGAAATGAAAACGTAATACCATAATTAATCATACGCGACCAAGAAACGGGTCGAGACAACAATTACAGATACGGATACCCGTAACTTTCAAGAAATTACAAAATGGCCCAAAACGCCCGGAAATCACGATACGTGATCGAATAACCAAACCGAAGTTCACAACACGTCTAACAAAGTTAAACGGACTTGCAGGAAACTCGAAACAGCAGTTTCGGACGAGATTCGCAAGAATCGAACTCAAACGCAGAAAAGTCGCTAAAAAGCACGGAACTCAACAAAACGACACCGAAATGAACTCGGATGTCAAAAAGTGCAGAATTAATCATTCTCAAAATGACGAAACGGTCACGAGCGAGTCGTCAAAACGGACTTCCGCTGAAAAAAAAGAAATTACCAGAAATCGAAAATTGCGGATATTACACTACCTGCCGATCCTAACCGAGTCCAGAACCTCAGAACCCCACTGCCCAGACACGATAGCGTACGCTGGGCCGCTCGACAGCATGCGCTACACCTGCCGGTTAGCGCGCGCAGCCTTCCCGCCGTAGCGTACGCTACGCCGGTTCCTGCCGCATCATCCCGGCCAGTGCCCGCAACCATCCGGCCAGGACCCGCCACCGTCCGGCCAGCTGCTCAGCCGACATGGCCCGACCACTCAATTTCCGAAAACGTACGGAACAAACACAACGAAAATCTCGCGGACAACATCAAAGACCCGAAATGAAAACATAATGCAATAATTAATCATACGCGACCAAGAAAAGGGTCGAGACAACAAATACAGATACGGACACCCATAACTTTGGGTAAATTACAAAATGGCCCAAAACGCCCGAAAATCACGATATGTGATCGAATAACCAAACCGAAGTTCACAACACGTATAACAAAGTTAAACGAACTTACGGGAAACCCGAAACAGCAGTTTCGACCGAGATTCGCAAGAATCGAACTCAAGTGCGGAAAAGTCACTTAAAAGCACGGAACTCAACAAAATGACACCGAAACGAACTCGTATGTCAAAAAGTGTAGAATTAATCATTCTCAGAATAATGAAACCGTCATGAGCGAGTCATCAAAACGGACTTCCGCCGAAAAAAAAGAAATTACCGGAAATCGAAATTACGGGTTTTACATTCTACCCTCCTTAAAAGAAGTTTCGTCCCGAAACTTAAAATAAGTAGGGAGAAGCAGTATCCCCTGCCAGGAAAACTCGACGAGATACACAAAAACCGAAAACTCACGCCCGATGGTGAAACGCTGCAAGAAACGCAAAGAGACATACGGCGTGAAAATGCGCTCCACTGCGACTAACACAACGCCACCGATAGAGACATAATAAAATCAACAAGTGACAAGCGTCATCAAACAGACAATACAATCGAGTCGATTATCCGAACAATCACAAAACACCACAAACGAAAATCAATACGATTGACCAACCCAACGGTTCATCAATCAAAACGCGAGCCAAACGCTGAACAATTACGGAATTCCACCGCCCAAGGGTTGGAAGTTCGAAACGAGACTAATTTTCCGAAGGAGTCTAAACGCTCAACAATCACGAGATGAGATCAACAAAATCGAACAATCAAACGATCGAACCACCATGGTCGAGACAACAAAAAGCGAACAATCATGTTCGAATCACGAAGAACAATAAAATTCAAACAACAACTCCAAGGTTCACGAGAATCGAACCGAACTCAGAAAAGTCACAGCGATAACCAGATCAACTCAAAACAAGATCACAGCTCGTCCAAATGATGAAACCGAAATACAGAACAAGTTCAGAAAGTATCAATGAACACGAGCGAGTCGATAGAATTGAGAAAGAGAAAATGAAGAAGTTAAAAACAATACGGGTATTACATTCGACCTCTTATAAAAGAAAGGTCGTCCCCGCAACTCACAACAACTGAAGCAAGGTAACAACACAAAAAGCAGCCAACAAAAACATCTCTCATGGGCTCCTCAGAGCCGATATCTGTACTGAAGTTCGTGCCCCGAAAGACTCGGGACCCAACTCGCAAAACTGGATCATGTGCCTCTCGGGTCCGCAATTGAAATGCGTTACTGACGAGAAGGTCAATTGGTACGTGTGTGCCCCCGGCACACCACGGTTGAAACACCTCGGCTCGGCATACCGAATATACAAATGCTAGATACAATGGGGAATAACGTCGCAAGACAACATAGCAAAGATGCCAACTTAACACAACAAAAAATCATAACACGTATCATATACAACGATTACTATTATAAAGTAATACACACACAAACACTACAGCAACGACGGTATCGTTCAGCGACCTCAACGGCCTAACGATAACCAGCACATAATTACAAATATCATGAAACAATCACAGATGTACACAATCACATAAACCCAAGCTCTAACAGCTCGCACAGGTGCGATAACACGCAAGCCACCATGAAATGACAACATTAAAGATCATCATCACACCTCCCAAAAGGGCTAACAAAACATATGCGTGGCGAACGACTCAACATTCACACCACTAATTCAATCACAATTCAGAGGGCTAACACCCTAATGACAATACCAACATCATACACACCTTCTCCGACCACAAGCAGGAAATGATGGGTTTTAAAAACGAAAACCACCTTTTGAAAACCGTTTGTAAACATCAGTTGCTCTTGAGTATCACTTTACAAAAAGTTGAACAAACATCATTGTCGAGACTTTGAAAACCATCTTGCGTTTGATAAAACGAGGACACTTTCCTTTTAGTGAGAACTTCAGAAATATCCGACCCTCGGGTCTAAGTAAAAGTGTTTCTAAATAATTGAAAATATCTCAAAATATTTTTGGTCCTCAACTGGAAATTTTTTTTGAAATATATTGTGGCACTAGAAAGCATCTTGAAAACGCCGCAAGAAAATAATTCATTTTAAAAGTACGTCCCGAAATTTAATTTTCTAAGATACTCAAGGTTTTCAAAAACTCAATAGGCCAGAATGCCCAAAACTCACAAAATCCTTTATCAAACCGTCATAAAATATTCAAGGCCAAAGTGCCAAAACTCGATTTAGGGAATCGGTTTTACAAATTAGAACTCAATTTGCGAAAATACAGAAAGTCATTTTGAAAGGACTCACGCAGCGGATAAAATAAAGTTCGAACATGCACAATCCAGCAACACTACTCCTCATATGAGCGAAATATGAGAGTCAAATAACCACATATCACGAAATCAAAATCCATAAGAGGATTCCATCACTTAACGAGTAATCATACAAGTAACTCGTATCAGATGAGGCACAACCACAAAGAAGGGAGACTTACATCCACAGGTCGCACGGAGATGATGATCGCCCCACGATACTAATCACGACCAACAAACTCAGACGACGCGTCGCGACACGACTTAGTCAGACAAAATCCGACAAGACAAAACTCAACAGACACCACTGACCCGACAGCCTAGGTTTCCACAACCTAAGCTCCGATACCATTTATGTAACACCCCCAATCCGCTCAGGGATATTACACGTCGTTGACCCTTTCCTCAAGGATCTACCAGGCTGGTAACAACATAGAACAACTCAACAATGCCTTTAAGGCCAAAATAACTCAGTAGACCGATTTGGTCTTTCAATGATTACATACAACTCAAACTCATTACATGCCCACGCAGGGGTCAAATACGACACACTCCCGTACAACGGGAAAGAATACTGCAGCGGAAAATAAACTATAACTAAACCAATGACATCATACGGATCCTCGTGTGATTAGTATCGTTCAACTTTCATCATCCTTCGTGCCGCCCTTGTGTTATGCTCCCAAATATGAATGCAAAAACAAACATCCACCCCCCGAATGCTCGGGGGTTAGCAAAACTCCACTGTTTTGCTAGTGCAAGAACAAAGTGCAAATACGAGCCATACAATTCACATTCCACGAATAACAATAACGAGGAATCCTCAAAGATCCAAACGTAACAAAAAGTACTTCCCGAGGCGAGAGTTTGGTAAACATTTACAAAACCAAAATATCACAAATAAAGGGAAACAATTTATAAAACAATTTTAAAGATGCCATCGGGAGTTTTAATAGAAAACAATTTAGGATTATCGAATCCTTAACTTGCCAAAAATCAACAAGGGTCACAGCCCAAAGGTTTTTGTTTTCGCAAATAGAAAACCGACAACAATACACAGGGTTAAAACCAACGTCGCGCGTCCTCGATGGACATAAAATCAATACCAACTCGTGAAGTTTTTACTCGTGAATTCAGGTCGAAGCCATTGGAATTCCCTCCATGGCCCCGTCGAACCCTCCCGAGGTGAGCAAAATACATTCACACAACACACACAGCAACTCGTGAAGTCTTTACTCGTGAATCCAGGTCGAAACCATTGGAATTCCCTCAGTGATCCCGTCGGACCCCCCCGAGGTGAGTAAAATACATTCACCACTCGTGAATCCAGGTCGAAGCCATTGGAATTCCCACTGTGATCCCGTCGGACCCCCCGAGGTGAGCGAAGCAATCATGCGCAAATAACATATCATACCAAGGATGTCCAAACAATTCAACCAGAGGCATCAAACACTTAGCAAAACACCACGTCAAGCCACAATGCACCGAAATGAAACAATATACATCCACACGCAACACCAAGTGCATCATCAACACCAAACATATCTACAAGAGTCACATACTCGTTCACGAAACACACCAATCACAAAACACACGCGGTTTTGAAAGAGGGCCTTTAACAAGGCTAACCAAATCTTTTGAAAACTCATTTCAAACAAACAAACAAACACACCAAGACGATCACCAATCATCATACCCACAAAACAAGAATAGAATGGACAAGGTACTTGCCTCGAATAAGAACAACACAGAGAATCGACCGAAGTAGGCTGGTATGAACCGACTACGAACCCGCCGACTCCACCGAACGCCAACTCGCGATAATAAACTACGAAGGACAATAACAACAATGAAAATGAATCCCATAGCACGACTTAAAGTCGTTGAATTCAAAGAACGAATGACAAAAGTTCAACTGTTTACCCCAAAACGGCCAAGAACATGATTTGTCCCGACAAAACACGAAAACGGAATTCCAAGTCGAAATATGGATATACAATCCATATAATATGTTTAACAACATCATTTAATCACAATCGATCCATCAAAAACAGATGAAAAACGAGATCGAGAACAAATCCCCCAAAAAGTCGATTCTAATGAAATCAAGAAATATAATTCGATTCGACGAATAACAATGGATTAAATGATGTTAAACACAAGAATACTACCAAGATTAATCATACCCAACATGAATTAATCAACAACACGGAACGAATCGGACAAAAATGCAAAAACCCCAAAATTTCTCAAAATAGGGTTCTAGGAAATCTCACCTTGATTCGCTGTATCGCAGGATGATATAGGACGATTGATCAATGATATAACCTCAAGACCTTCATGGATTTGTTGTTAAACAACATGGCTTCGCCACCTCCGAATCGCCAGCCGCGGATAGAAAAGGAAGGAAGTGAAAAATGAATGAAAATGTGACTACTCTGTCATATTTATACTGGGCCGGAACTAGCGTGCGCTAGCCTTCCCGGACTAGCGTACGCTATCGGCCAGTATCGGCCCAGTACCCTCGGCCAGGGCCCGCACGACTTGGCACCACCGACCAATCCTGCCGACCGTGACCTGTCCGCCCGACTCCCGCTAGCGTGCGCTACGGCCGGAAGCCTGCGCGCGCTGGCCCATCGATAACCTCACGGACTAAAAAGCTCGCCAGTAACGTCGCTAGTCGAGGCGGCGTGCGCTACCCCTGCCGGTTAGCGTGCGCTACGACCGATAGTAGCGTGCGCTACCTGCCGATCCTAACCGAGTCCAGAACCTCAGAACCCCACTGCCCAGACCCGATAGCGTACGCTGGGCCGCTCGACAGCGTGCGCTACACCTACCGGTTAGCGCGCGCAGTCTTCCGGACGTAGCGTACGCTATGCCGGTTCCTGCCGCGTCAGCCCGGCCAGTGCCCGCAACCGTCCGGCCAGGACCCGCCACTGTCCGGCTAGGACCCGCCACCGTCCGGCCAGCTGCTCAGCCGACATGGCCCGACGACTCGATTTCCGAAAACGTACGGAACGAACACAACGAAAAGCTCGTGGACAACATCAACGATCCGAAATGAAAACATAATGCAATAATTAATCATACGCGACCAAGAAAAGGGTCGAGACAACAAATACAGATACAGATACCCATAACTTTGGGTAAATTACAAAATAACCCAAAATCCCCGAAAATCACGATACGTGATCGAATAACCAAACCGAAGTTCACAACACGTATAACAAAGTTAAACGAATTTACGGAAAACCCGAAACAGCAGTTTCGACCGAGATTCGCAAGAATCGAACTCAAGTGCGGAAAAGTCGCTAAAAAGCACGGAACTCAACAAAACGACACCGAAACGAACTCGGATGTCAAAAAGTGTAGAATTAATCATTCTCAGAATAATGAAGCGGTCATGAGCGACTCATCAAAACGGACTTCCGCCAAAAAAAAGAAATTACTATAAATCGAAATTACGGGTTTTACATATATGGCAGCATTGCTTTGAGTATGTGGGGAATATAATAGACTATATAATAGAGTAGTATAGTTCAAAGCATATTTTGTGCTTGTATTAGCTTATTTCCGTGTAACTACCTATGAGAATATTATTTACATCTTTGTCACATGTCTTGCATTTTAATTCACGCTATAGTTATGAAAATATATTGTCTATTTATTTTATATTGTATATAATATGGTGTGTTGGTGTCACAAGAAATATCACATTGTCGGTGCCTTAATAATATATAGTTTACAACTTATATAATTATTAGATAAGTTATGTGAAAGGTTGTAGTGTGTGCTTGGGATTAGTTGGTCTTGCCTATTAGCATATATATTAGCGTATTTTCATATATTGAACTCGATCGCAGTGAGACAATGTCTTCTGTACTAACTGTAAGAAATGTTGGGATTCAGTGCCTAAAACAAAGGTGCAGTGGAAGCAATAATACGAATCTAATTCGATCTGAATCCCTACGAGGATCGATCAAGCTACGTATATATGAATATAAAATGAAATTAAGGAAGATTAGAAATCATATCCTCGTTGTCTGTTGGTTAAATGGTGCACTCCTTGAAGATGATTTCCCAAGCTTTAGTTGCTCTTCCCACGAATCCTATTCGTCAAGCTCTTGGATGATCCAATACCGAAAGCACCGCGTCTCTACTTGCACGCGCCGGAGAAACGATCGGAATGACAATGCCTTGCTATCCTCCAAGGATACGACTAGAGCAAGGTTGTAGGAGCTTGTAAATTAAGATCACAACACTCCAAGTATTTATTCTATATCTCTCAATTAATCTCTCGATTTTTCTACAAGAAAAAACTCAAGATGAATGTGAAGAAGATGAAGACTAGGAAGAAAAACTTCTATCTCTTTCTCTCTCTCAATGTGCCGTGAGAAATTATGTCTTCACCAAAAATGAGAGTCTTCACATTTATTCCACCACACTTTAGACAATATGACCAATAATAATATATTATTAGATGTTGTGCCCTTGATACCTTATGTCATCCACCAATTAAAGTGGAGACAAGGACTAAGGGAAATGTGTGAGGAAATTGGCGGCCATCTAGATGGAACGGAAGAGTTTAGTTCGTTTAGGATTCTCTCGAGTCCAAACAGATAAACTCCATTTCGTTCCGATATATTTATATCAATTAATTAATCCAATTAATTAATCATATCAAACACAAAATACATAATTAATTTCTCCAAGAAATAATTATATTCATGAATTAAATTAATCACCCAGTAATTTATTTAATTCATTAGGCCATAAATTAATTTATACATCCAATGCCCCAAAATAAATTAGACATCCAATGTCCAATAAATTTGATATCCATAATGTAATATTTATAAAGAGAGAATAAGCTCGATGTAATATCCGGATTAATTATCGAGTATTTCACCTGTATTTGAACCCTGTATTAGTTGGAATTGTGATATCAATAAGTGGAATATGGTATTTACCGTATTTGTATTTTCGTGCATGAGTATGGCAGCATATTACTTGTCCCATACAAATACTCAATAATACAAATTATTGAGTATGGCTGCATATTATAAGTAAAGTAATCAATTATGGAGTTGGGTGGAGGCTAGCACATGGTCCTGGACAGTTTTTAATTATTAAGCCTGGACAGCTTTGGAATCTAGCGTAGGAATTATTGAGCACAGGGGTCCAAAAATATTTTATAAAGGACAGCACCTCATTTCATTTGGTTTTCATCTTCCTTCACCTGTTCTTAATTTCCTGAAAGTCCAGAGGGTTTTCCCTAACTCTTAAACACATTTAGACCACCCCTTTTGTGAACTTTGAAGATTGGGTGTCACTGGTGATTGATCATTGAAGTGGAGAAACATCTTGATCTGGCAAGCAAGCAACCGGAGTTGGATTCTACTTATTGCCTCGGTGTTTTCTTCATCTTAAGGTATGTTAATACTAATTCCTACTTGGATTCGTGTTATCAAGGATATGATAGAAGTATGCTGTCAAGATATTGAGTTCCACTGATAGAATCATCCAAGCATCATCATGTTTTAGAAATTGGGATGTTTATACTTATGAATAAATCATCAGAGGTTATATCCTTCCATATAAGTTGGATTTGTTAGATGTTTTCTAGATATAATGATGATATTGGAATCTAACACATCAATCTTGGATCACCCAACTTCACCTGAGAATTTCGTATGTTCAGTTTTCTACCCAATACCCTACTGTCATCAACTAGGCGAGTCAAGTCGGCTGATCGGCGAGGTTGACTTCTGACTCGGCTGATCAACGAGGTTGACTCGGCTGATCAGCTAGGTTGACTCGTCTGATCAGAGAGGTTGACTCGGCTGATCAGCGAGGTTGAATTTCCGGTTCAATCGGGTGTTGACACGTGGCACAATATGATCCGTCTCTTTAATTGTCCTTCAAACGGTCATAACTTCTTCATACGAACTCGGATTCGGATGAATTTTATTTTAAAACGATCGTCTCGAGGTTGAATTTTGACTCGGCTGATCAGAGAGGTTGACTCGGCTGATCAGCTAGGTTGACTCGGCTGATCAGCGAGGTTGACTTTTGACTCGGCTGATCAGCGAGGTGACTTTTGGGTCATAACTTCTTCATACGAACTCGGATTCGGATGAATTTTATTTTAAAACGATCGTCTCGAGGTTGAATTTTGACTCGGCTGATCAGAGAGGTTGACTCGGCTGATCAGCTAGGTTGACTCGGCTGATCAGCGAGGTTGACTTTTGACTCGGCTGATCAGCGAGGTGACTTTTGGGTCATAACTTCTTCATACGAACTCGGATTCGGATGAATTTTTTTTTAAAACGATCGTATCGACGGGACTTGGCTGATCAGAGAGGTTGACTTTTGACTCGGCTGATCATCGAGGTTGACTTTTGACTCGGCTGATCAGCGATGTTGAATTTTGACTCGGCTGATCAGCGAGGTGACTTTTGACTCGACTGATTAGGTTACATTTTATGAACTTCCGACCGTGATTTGGATTATTAGATGTTAGTACGACTATAAATGAAATCTATATTACTTATTTTGTTAAGGTTCAAGCTTAGCAACGTGATTGATTGAAGGGGCGACCTTCGAGTGTTTCGTTTTCGTGGAAGTTTTGTTCTTGTCTTCGAATCGAGGCAAGTACCTTATTTGTTTTATGTATTGATGTTATACATATTGTCGTGCGTGTATGTCGTTGTTGTATGTCTACCTCGTGTTGGTCCGACGGGATCATCGGGGGATCTATGCTAGCGTGCGCTGGATCATCGGACAGGTTTTTCCACCACGGGTTGGTCTGACGGGATCATCGTGGGTTCTAGGCAGTGAACGCTGGATCGTCGGAATTACCATGTGTTTGTTATGATATCATGTTGTGATTATCAGATGTGTATGTTACTTATTGAGTTTCTCGTAGGAGAAGACTCGTTGGTATTTTTGTCAATTACTTATTATTATTCTACGTGAGATGTTGAATAATATGTTGTGGTACTTGTACTAGCATCGTTGTGCTAACCCCTTCAGGGGTGAACATTTTGTTTATGTTCAGGATCCAGGAGAGCGGGGAAACAACCACTGGAGTTGCATGACGATGGGGGTGCAGAGTGATGTTCTAGCCGGGTTTACTTGTCTGTTGTTTGTTAGTTATTTCAATAAGTACTCGAGTACGTATTCGTTTTTCATGAATTTGAATTTGGTGATGTATTAATAATTTCTGTTGAACATTTGTATTTTCAGTATTTGGTCAGGAATGTTGTATCTTAATTTCGTTATTTTCATTCGTTGGTACCTGTTAATGCCTTTTCAACTCTTTAGCCTTGTAAATCCTGATGTAAAGGATTTACGGCGCTGTAATATTCCTGAATATATCAGGGGTGTTACAGAATATGGTATCGGAGCTAAGATTATGGATATCTTGGCCGTTGGGTTAAAATAGGGGTCGTTTATGTCTTTTGAGGTAACCGGCCGGGAATAACATCATTGTACTGCCTACGTCGTCGTGCGGGCGGTGGTTGTAAGTTCCTAAACTCTATCTCATCCTTTGCATGTTACATTTCCTTATACTTGAGCATTTGAACGATATTGTTTCATGTATATTGAGTAATTATGCTTACAGTATGTTGAGAGGCGGACGTGGACGTGGTCGCGGCCGCGGGCCTTGACGAAGGAATCTTTGAAGAGAAGCGTCGCCTTCTAATCAGGCCAGTCATAGCTCCGGCGAGCAACAAAGATCTATCAATAACGAACCAGAACCTGCTGTACCAGAAATCCTTCGTCAGGTGGTGAACCAGATGACTCAGTTCGCCCAGGTCGTGGACCGAATGCAAGTGGCGGTGGGACTACAGCAGGGAGAGGGACAGCAAGGAATCCCGGACATGGGAAATCGAGGTGACCGGTGGCTGCAAGAGGTGGCGAAGATGCAACCACCCAAATTCGATGGTATTTCCGAGACTCCCACTTGGGACCATTGGTTGAAGGAACTGGAAGCGCCCGAGATGATGGAGAGCCTCTATCGCTCAATACTTTACGATAGGGAAGCGTCGAATGGTGGGAAGCCATCCGGCCTATAAACCATGATCTTGATTGGACGAGTTTAAATTGATGATGGAAGCTCGATCGCCTCGTCTATGAAGGAAGCTAAGGTTCGGGAGTTTTCTCGCTCGGCCTTCGGATGAGCGATATCTCGAGCAATTAAGATGTTTAACCAGCAGATGGCATTTGTTCGACATCTGGTCAGAACAGATGCAGAAATGATGATCCATTTTGATATGAGGATGAAACCAGAAATCCAGAGGTACATGTCCGGTTTTGAATGTACCACACTCCGTCAATACCAGGATAAGGCATTGGCGTATGAGATCAAGGAAGCAGCTATGGAGAAATTTACGGAATCCAAGAAGCAGAAAGTCTCTGGTACTTTTACAGAGCACAAGAACAGCGGGCCCCGCAAGGCCCAGTCATCTTTTCATTCTTTAAAGAAACCTCCGCACCCAGTTAGGAGCGGAAAGAACTTCGGAGCGACATCAACTATGATTGATGTTATCAGGAAATGCTTTAACTGCGCCCAGACGGGGCACTATCGACGAAATTGCCCCCTACCTGCCGTGACTTGTTTTGATTGTGGTCGAGAGGGACATCGTGCGGTGTTCTGTGAAGAGGCCGCAAAGTCTTTTAGAGCCCGTACACCACAGCCAGTCCAGAAGGAAGCCAGTATCCAACAAACGCAGCAAAGTGTTCAGATGCCTCAGAATTTTGGCCGCGGGCGAGGCAGAGGACAGTGGGACGGAAAGGGTACATCGAGTGCCGGATCTGTTCCCCCACGTTTGTACGAGATAAGGAGGACAGACGATCAGGATGCTGCTGTCGCATCAGGTACTGTCCAGATCCTTTCCCAGCCAGTTAGCGTTTTATTCGATACTGACGCTACACATTCTTTTATATCCTTGTCTTGTGTAAATCGTTTGAATGTTTCGGTTTTCATAATTGTGAACCTTATGTTGTTGGTTTACCGAGTGGAGAGAGGATTGTTGGAAACTTAGAAACTAGAGATTTCCTGTATCATTTGGAGGCAGAGTGGCTCTCAAATCGATTGTAATAGAAATGCAAGGGGATGATCGATACTCGGAGACGATTGGCTTAATCGATATGGAGCTATTGTAAACTACCGAAGAAGGAATATCTCTGATCGGCGACGATGGTTCCAAATCTTGTTTGAGGGATGGAAACCGAAGCTCGGGAAAGTTGATCAAAGCGATGAAAGTCACAAATTGTTGAAACAGTGCATCTGGGATCTGGTGTTATGCAATGAAGAAAGAAGACGAAATTGTGGAATTTTCATCCATTCTGTTGTGAACGAATTTCCAGATGTATTTCCTGACGAGTTACCTGGACTACCTCCACGAAGGGATGTAGAATTTACCATTGAACTGGAACCCGGAGCGACACCAATTTCTAAGGCGCCATATCGTATGGCACCTACTGAGATGTATGAACTGAAAAATAAACTGGAGGAGTTACTGGACAAAGGCTATATTCAGCCAAGCGTTTCGCCACAGGAGCGCCGGTTCTTTTGTCAGAAAGAAGGATGGATCACTTATTTGTGTATCGACTATCGAGAGCTGAACAAGATGACGATTAAGAACAAATATCCGTTGCCACGGATTGATGATTTATTTGACCAGTTGCAAGGAGCAACAGTATTCTATAAAATTGATATGAGATCAGGATATCATCAGCTAAGGATTAAAGAATCAGATGTTCCGAAATCAGCATTTAGAATTCGCTACGGACACTATGAGTTTGTAGTGATGCCGTTTGGTCTCACTAATGCACCTGCTGTATTCATGTAGTTGATGAACCGAGTGTTCATCGAATATTTGGATAAATTTGTGGTCGTGTTCATTGATGACATTCTAGTGTATTCTAAGAACCCGGAAGAGCATGCACAGCATTTGCGGATTGTATTAGAACTTTTAAGAAGCGAGCAACTGTACGCAAAACTCTCTAAGTGTGAATTCTGGCTAAAGGAAGTAATGTTCCTCGGTCATGTGGTATCAGCTAAAGGAGTCCGAGTAGATCCTCAGAAGATTGAAGCGGTTTTGGATTGGAAGCCTCCTAAGAACCTGAAAGAAGTCCGAAGTTTCTTAGGACTTGCTGGGTATTATCGTCGGTTCGTGGAAGGATTTTCCAAAATTTCCCGTCCACTTACTCGACTCCTGCAAAAAACTCAAAAGTTTGAGTGGAATGAGTTGTGTCAGGTTAGCTTTGATGAATTGAAGAATAGATTGACGACGGCACCAATTCTTTCACTTCCACAGGGAACAGGAGGATTTATAGTTTACAGTGATGCTTCGAATCAAGGACTCGGATGCGTATTAATGCAGAATGACAAGGTGATCGCTTATGCGTCGCGACAGTTGAAACCTTATGAAGTTAATTACCCAACACATGATTTGGAGCTAGCGGCAGTAGTTTTTGCTTTGAAGATCTGGAGGCATTATCTGTATGGGACTCACTGTCAGATCTTTACGGATCACAAGAGTCTCAAATACATCTTCAGTCAGAAAGAGTTGAACATGCGGCAAAGGAGATGGTTAGAGCTGATTAAGGACTACGACTTGGAGATTTTGTATCATCCAGGCAAAGCGAATGTAGTGGCCGACGCCCTCAGCCGCAAGCCTGTTTCTATTCAGATGCTGGAGACTCTGACCTCCCAACTTAGCCTTCAACGAGAGATTATTCGAGAAGGAATTAAAGTATGGTTACAAAGAGTCCAAGGACAACTGTGCATGATGGAAATAACTTCATCATTAACCGAAGAAATCAAATCTAGACAGGCGGATGATCCTCTGATGATTCGGTTACGTGATGAAGTAATCAAGGGGAAGGCCCCCGGATTCGTAATCCAAGATGATGGAGTTTTGAGATTTCAGAACCGACTCTGTGTACCCGATGTCGATGTTCTGAAACAGACAATTATGAAGGAAGCTCATAGTTCGCCCTATTCTATCCACCCGGGCACCAGTAAAATGTATAAGGACTTGAAACAGAATTTCTGGTGGGGCAACATGAAGAAAGATGTAACGGACTACGTTTCGAAATGCTTGACACAGCGAGTTAAAATCGAGCATCAACGACTGCCGGAATGTTGAAACCACTCCCGATTCCTGAATGGAAGTGGGAGGACATATCGATGGACTTTATCACTAGTATGCCGAGAACCAAGACAGGAATGAACATGATTTGGGTGATAGTTGATCGTTTAACCAAATCAGCTCATTTTCTAAGCATTAAGGACACGTGGGGACCAGAAAGGTTGGCACGAGTATTTATTTCAGAGATAGTTCGATTGCATGGAACGCCAAAGACCATTGTTTCTGATCGAGACGGCCGTTTTGTGTCTCATTTTTGGAAAGCAGTTCATAAGGCCTTGGGGACAGAATTGAACTTCATCTGACTTATCACCCGCAGACTGACGGACAATCCGAGAGGACCATTCAAATGGTGGAAGACATGCTAAGGGCTTGTGCCTTAGATTGGTCAAACGATTGGGAAATTCATCTACCGTTGATTGAATTTACCTACAACAATAGTTGGCATGCTTCCATTAAGATGGCACCGTTTGAGGCATTATACGGGAGGAGATGTAGATCGCCCTTATGTTGGGACGATTCATCAGACTTAATCGGGACAGAACCAGAGTTGATCGTACAGACTCGAGAGAAGATAGCCTTGATTCGTGAAAGGTTTACACCTGCAGTCGCCAGAAATCTTACGCAGACATACGTCGTCGCCCTTTGGAGTTCAATACTGGAGACCACGTACTTTTAAAGGTTTCTCCTACTTGGGGAATTTTCCGTTTTGGAAGAAGGGGAAAATTGAGTCCGAGATATATCGGACCGTTCGAAATCCTTGAGAGAGTTGGAGAGTTGGCATACAGATTGGCATTACCGCCGTCATTGAGCCATGTTCATAACGTGTTCCACGTATCCCAATTACGGAAGTATATACCAGATCTTAGTCATGTCATTGATTTCGTCGAGATCGAAGTCGCTCAAGATGGCACGTTTGAAGAGAAACCGATCAGGATACTCGAGAGTCGAGTTAAGCAGTTGAGAAACAAACCGATCGCATTGGTCAAGGTTCAGTGGTCGCGCCACGGAGTGGAAGAAGCCACTTGGGAAACAGAAGAAAGTATGAAGTCCATATATCCAGGATTATTTTCGTCTTGAGTTTCGGGACGAAACTCCTTTTTAGTAGGAGAGTATGTAATATCCGGATTAATTACCGAGTATTTCACCTGTATTTGAACCCTGTATTAGTTGGAATTGTGATATCAATAAGTGGAATATGGTATTTACCGTATTTGTATTTTCGTGCATGAGTATGGCAGCATATTACTTGTCTCATACAAATACTCAATAATACAAATTATTGAGTATGGCTGCATATTATAAGTAAAGTAATCAATTATGGAGTTGGGTGGAGGCCGGCACATGGTCTGGGCAGTTTTAATTATTAAGCACAGACTGACTTTGGAATCTAGCGTAGGAATTATTGAGCACGGGGTCCGAAACATTTTATAAAGGATGACACCTCATTTCATTTGGTTTTCATCTTCCTTCACCTGTTCTTAATTTCCTGAAAGTCCGGAGGGTTTTCCCTAACTATTAAACACATTTAGACCACCCCTTTTGTGAACTTTGAAGATTGGGTGTCACTGGTGATTGATCATTGAAGTGGAGAAACATCTTGATCTGGCAAGCAAGCAACCGGAGTTTGATTCTACTTATTGCCTCGGTGTTTTCTTCATCTTAAGGTATGTTAATACTAATTCCTACTTGGATTCGTGTTATCAAGGATATGATAGAAGTATGCTGTCAAGATATTGAGTTCCACTGATAGAATCATCCAAGCATCATCATGTTTTAGAAATTGGGATGTTTATACTTATGAATAAATCATCAGAGGTTATATCCTTCCATATAAGTTGGATTTGTTAGATGTTTTCTGGATATAATGATGATATTGGAATCTAACACATCAATCTTGGATCACCCAACTTCACCTGAGAATTTCGTATGTTCAGTTTTCTACCCAATACCCTACTGTCATCAACTAGGCGAGTCAAGTCGGCTGATCGGCGAGGTTGACTTCTGACTCGGATGATCAGCGAGGTTGACTCGGCTGATCAGCTAGGTTGACTCGGCTGATCAGAGAGGTTGACTCGGCTGATCAGCGAGGTTGAATTTCCGGTTCAATCGGGTGTTGACACGTGGCACAATATGATCCGTCTATTTAATTATCCTTCGAACGGTCATAACTTCTTCATACGAACTCGGATTCGGATGAATTTTATTTTAAAACGATCGTCTCGCGGTTGACTTTTGACTCGGCTGATCAGAGAGGTTGACTCGGCTGATCAGCTAGGTTGACTCGGCTGATCAGCGAGGTTGACTTTTGACGTCGGCTGATCAGCGAGGTGACTTTTGGGTCATAACTTCTTCATACGAACTCGGATTCGGATGAATTTTATTTTAAAACGATCGTCTCGAGGTTGACTTTTGACTCGGCTGATCAGAGAGGTTGACTCGGCTGATCAGCTAGGTTGACTCGGCTGATCAGCGAGGTTGACTTTTGACTCGGCTGATCAGCGAGGTGACTTTTGGGTCATAACTTCTTCATACGAACTCGGATTCGGATCAATTTTATTTTAAAACGATCGTCTAGAGGTTGACTTTTGACTCGGCTGATCAGAGAGGTTGACTCAGCTGATCAGCTAGGTAGACTCGGCTGATCAGCGAGGTTGACTTTTGACTCGGCTGATCAGCGAGGTGACTTTTGGGTCATAACTTCTTCATACGAACTCGGATTCGGATGATTTTTTTTTTAAAACGATCGTCTCGACGGGACTCGGCTGATCATAGAGGTTGACTTTTGACTCGGCTGATCAGCGAGGTTGACTTTTGACTCGGCTGATCAGCGATGTTGACTTTTGACTCGGCTGATCAGCGAGGTGACTTTTGACTCGACTGATTAGGTTACATTTTATGAACTTCCGACCGTGATTTGGATTATTAGATGTTAGTACGACTATAAATGAAATCTATATTACTTATTTTGTTAAGGTTCAAGCTTAGCAACGTGATTGATTGAAGGGGCGACCTTCGAGTGTTTCGTTTTCGTGGAAGTTTTGTTCTTGTCTTCGAATCGAGGCAAGTACCTTATTTGTTTTATGTATTGATGTTATACATATTGTCGTGCGTGTATGTCGTTGTTGTATGTCCACCTCGTATTGGTCCGACGGGATCATCGGGGGATCTATGCTAGCGTCATTGGATCATCGGACGGGTTTTCCACCACGGGTTGGTCAGCGGGATCATCGTGGGTTCTAGGCGATGAATTTGGATCGTCGGAATTACCATGTGTTTGTTATGATATCATGTTGTGATTATCATATGTGTATGTTACTTATTGAGTTTCTCGTAGGAGAAGACTCGTTGGTATTTTTGTCAATTACGTATTATTATTCTACGTGAGATGTTGAATAATATGTTGTGGTACTTGTACTAGCATCGTTGTGCTAACCCCTTCAGGGGTGAACATTTTGTTTATGTTCAGGATCCAGGAGAGCGGGGAAACAACCACTGGAGCTGCATGACGATAGGGGTGCAGAGTGATGTTCTAGCCGGTTTACTTATGCATTTGTTTGTTAGTTATTTCAATAAGTACTCGAGTACGTAGTCGTTTTTGATGAATTTGAATTTGGTGATGTATTAATAATTTCTGTTGAACATTTGTATTTTCAGTATTTGGTCAGGACTGTTGTATCTTAATTTCGTTATTTTCATTCGTTGGTACGTGTTAATGCCTTTTCAACTCTTTAGCCTTGTAAATCCTGATGTAAAGGATTTACGGCGCTGTAATATTCCTGAATATATCAGGGGTGTTACACTCGATTCATTCAGTCGTCAATCCTATTGCGCGACTCGGTAGGGCCGTCTCAGTTACTAATGGAGGAACCAAAGAGTAGTAGCACCACCTAGCCAGCCTGGCGGCCTACACTATACCCCAATTGAGAAAGAATCATTGGGATCATTCAAAAACCATTCTGTCGTGAATATCACTATACGTATAAACTTTTATTTATCCCGATCAAGTTATAGGGTCACGGTCAGTCAAACCCTATCTGTACTTGACGCTATGCATGAGTTAATGCAAATCGAGATCATCGAGCCATATCAAGATGCTTTGTCCAATGACACATGATCTCATCCGCCAATAACCGCATAGGACATATAACCCGTTCACTAATAGGAGAAAGAATTCTATCTTGGTATTCAATAGGACCTGCTACTTGCCCGTCAAGATGCACGTCGAGGTTGACCCTCACCTTCTAGTTTTCTGGGTCCAACTACTCTAATGAAAGTATTAATGTCACAAGCACATCCCTACTAAATCCTCAAGTCGAAGGTTCACGAATAGCTATCACACCCTTTCGATTCCGTCATTGACTGTCCCGGAGTGAAATCCGTGTGACGAATCAAGGGTGAGTCGGTTTGAGTATACTAATCCAATTAGCATACCTATAACGTGTGCTACCACTAACCATTAGTGTTCGACAGACACTCTCCAAGTCAAAGAACATGTCATACAAGTTTTCACATAAACTTAACGCCCAGTCAAGTTTCATCGACTTGCGAACGTTTAAGTATTTGAGCCATAAACCTTTCTAGTGCCAATCCCCTTATCTAATAAGGAGTGGAATGTTTTGCCCTCAAATACATGGACTAGTTTCTATATATATATATATATATTTACGAGTCAGGAATACCAGTGACTCCCAGTAAATAAAGAAGCATACAATTGCCTTATGATAATGATTTACATAATAACAAGTACAATGCCCTCACTCAACCTCCTCTGAGTGGCATTCGAGGGCCTACTCCAAACAATCTACCACTTGCACTCAATGCCACACACTATGGTATCTAATACCCATGTTCTCCAGATGACGCTCCAAGCTAATCTGAGAAAGTGACTTGGTCAGTGGATTAGCGACGTTGTCAGCTGAGTCTACTCTATACAGCACAATGTATCATTTGCGAACAAATTCTCTCATGAGATGATACTTCCGCTCAATGTGTTTGGTACTGTTGTGAAACCTCGGCTCCTTGGCCTGTGCTACAGCTCCCTCGTTGTCGCATAAAAGCGGAATAGGCAGCTGACACGTCTTTAGTGTAACTATCGCAAGTGCACGATATCGTATCAAGTAGTAAGTGGACTTTTTGAGTCCGGTTTATCGATCCCACAAGGAAGTTAGGTTATATATTGAATTATACACTATTTAACTATTTGTTATAGAGATTTATATGATTGAAACACACAATTTAAGAGTTTGGTTTGACAATTGCAAAGAAAATGCAATAATAGTTCTAATATTCAAGGAAATGAAAGATTACACTAATAATAGATTAAGAAAAGATATAAGGAAATAGTTGGGATTACAAACTTAGTTCATCATTAGTTATAGAAGATTTATAGGAGATCATAAGATGAATTTTCCTATTATGTTGTGTATATTCGATTTTCCTTAAAAAGATGGTTTCTCTTTCGAACTATAAAACACCTCTTATGTATTGAATCAATCCACTATATTTCTATGTTGATTGGCTTCAATACATAGCATTAGGTTTTATGAAAATAACTCAAAGAATCATCTAAGGTCTAGAGGTATATTTCTATCCGCTAGAACAACTTAGAGTGAAGATCATTTGATCTAATTAAACATATTTTCTTTCGAAACATATGAAGACCATAAATATCGTCATTTATTGGCCAAATAAATAAATATTGGTAAAACAATTAAAATCACACACAATAATAAGTAATTCATAATAGATCTTTATACAAACTTAAATAACATGACTAACCTTGTTTATAATCCCAACTTAAGTAACTTAGCCCATGAAGGGTTTAATAAACATAATACAAGCTTGAGTGGTCATTATTAGTTGAAAAAGAGAAAGAATTGATCCTAACTCCCTTAGTAGATAAAAGAGAAAAAAGCAATAAACTCCCTGAACAACATATGCTATACCACTATTACATAAATCACTCAAGAACACAAGTGGGTTCTTCATACAAAAAGAAAATATTACAAAAACTGGAAAAATATTAGATGAATGATGAATAATGATGGATCTAAGGGGTCTATTTATACACCTAAAGTCATCTAATAGCTCCAAAACTCCAGTATTATTACATTAGATCGGATCAATGCCAGCCATCCCCTCAATAATAGACCAACAGTATAAAAAAGTAGGCAATGATCAATAATCTGCCAAGAGTTACGGCCGTAACATTGAGGAGTTACGGCCGTAACTTTGATGACTTACGGCCGTAACATTGAGGAGTTACGGCCGTAGCATGGCTACGGTTTTTTTGCATTTGTGAGTTACGCCCGTACTTTATGATGTTACGCTCGTATGGAGTTTCAGACTTTATTTTCAGCCCAGAATTTCTTAGACTTTCTGTTTTTGCCCCAAATCTTCTTTGGATGATAACATTTGATATATAACTCTGATTTTGAATCCGGAAAGACTGCCGAACCCGTCTCGGAAATCCCTACAACATGAATACATAAAAATTCAACAAATAGAATATTTTATAAACATGTTATTTCTTGAGTAAATCAGTAATTCAATCCGATTAAGACTAGATTTATATATTCATCCGATAAAAATAAAATTATTAAAAACTATTTAATTAAAAGCAAAAACGAGTAGACTAGCTCAATTATGGGTGAAATATATCGATAGAAACCATGGATAAGTGTATAAAACTGACACTTATCACACCCCCAAACTTGAATTCTTGCTAGTCCCGAGCAAGACTCTTTATTAATCACACTCCAAAAATAAAAATAAAAATAAGACACAAAAAAAAATAATACACACATAAATTAAGAAAAAATAATCATATAAAAAGAGAAAAGGAGATCAAAATGCCATTAATACACAACAACCAGCTTTATACAGTAGATATAAATGAATCAAGATTCAAAATAAATCTACTAATGATTTTGAAGTTAAAACACGATTTTATTTTGTAAATCCAAAATGCAAGGTTTTCCCCCAAAATTTTGATTATTTCTTTCCCACTCGTGATACACACGACTCTCTTTAGTGGTTTCTCTCGATCACTCGTTTATTTTTCGACTCAATATGAAGAAGAATTTCATTGGCGTCATCAAATATTGTGATTGTTCACGAAATTGAGTGTATTGAAATTCAGCCGCTAATTAATTCAAATCTGCTCATAAACTACATCCCTTTTAGTGATAGCTTTCACACCGTTATTTGCTAACGTGTAGCTCTTTTCACCAACACAATTTCCATTTTTTTAGGTGATAGCTTTCGCACCGTTATTTGCTAACGTGTAGCTCTTTTCACCAACACAATTTCCATTTTTTTAGGTGATAGCTTTCGCACCATTATTTGCTAACGTGTAGCTCTTTTCACCAACACATTTTCCATTTTTGTGTGAGACTGCAGCTACGCACCAACAATGGTTAGTCCTTTATTTTTCGCAAAATTTTAGGGCTCCCAAAATTAGGCAGCTGTTGCTGCTCAACACCTCTCCCTTATTTTCAACTAGACTCCTTTCACCAATGACTCATTTTTTTTTGGGAATAGAATTTTTGCAGAAAATCATTTATTAGTTAAGCATGAAAAATCAAAAACTCCACAAATTAAGTAAATTTCAGTTCTATTTTTCATCAACCGACTGATTCTTCTTTTCTCAAGGTAATGAATGACTCGATTTTAAATGATAATTACAAGGCTTGGAAAGAGAGATTAAGGCTCAAAAAATTTTGGAAAATATAATTTTTTTAACCGGTTAAAACGATTTTAGAAGCTTGTATATAGCTAACTTATTGGTGTTATGGCCAGATCTAGAAATCTCACAAATCAAAATAAACAAAAAAAATTATATATATATATATATATATATACACTAAAAAATTTTTAAGGCGAATAACCAAAATAATCAAAACACACCAAAATACCAACACACCAAAATAATTAAAACATACCACCCCCAAACTTGAAAATAAAACTGTCTTCAGTTTTTAGAAATGAAAAACAAGTGAGAAAACAGAAAACTCCCTGAAATGAAAGTTGATGCTTGATCTAACGCCTTATAGAATCTGCAAGAGAATAAATATACGAGGCAAACAACAAAAGAAAATAAAATATACTCGGAAGTATAACACAATTTTTAAGATGCGCTTCAAGAAAGTCCGAAGATCGCCTTACGCTGCCATCAATGCTTTTATAAAAAAAAAACAATAAAAATTACAGCAAAAAAATAACAATAGATAAATCGCGAATAGATGCACGTCAAGATATCAAGAAGAAACTCCTTAAGCTGCCATCATTTAGCACGATTATTACACAAGACAGAAAGTAAAAATACAATAGGTCCGACATGGGTTATCAAAGGGAGAGGAATGAATCCATTTTTCATTTTCTCACGGTAAAATCTTCCACCCAGACAATTTTAGCTAGAGCTGGATCTGGTTGAGGAACAAATTCATTGAGTTTTTTGATTAGTTCTTCTGGTGTTGTTGCAACGACTATGATTCATTTAACACGCTCGGAAATAAAACCCTTTTCAGCAGAGTAGTCGATGAAAGATAGTAAACCATCAAAGAAACCATTGACATTAAGCAGACCTATTGGTTTTTGATGAACATTTAGCTGAGCTCTGGTAACCATTTGAAAAAGTCCCTCAAGGGTGCCAAAACCACCGGGAAGGGTGAGAAAGGCGCCAGAATTATTTATCATGTGAGTTATGCGATCTTGCATATTTACAGATCTAAACTCATCTCCAATAGTTGCCCCGGTGATTTTACTTTCAGCCAGAGGTTTTGGAATTATTCCCAACACTCTTACTCCTTCCATATAGGCAGAAGCAGCAGCTCGTCCCATTAATCCTAGACTTCCTCCTCCGTAAACTACATGAATGCATTTTTCTCCTAAGGTACGACCTAAGTTGTGGGCTGCTTCAGTAAAGCATGCCTCTTTTCCATAACTAGCTCCACCAAAAATGCAGACTGTGCTAAATTTTTTTGTAGAAGATGATGACTCCATTTTTGAAAAGAAAAATATTTGAGAGAAAAAGAGAAAAGTACAAGTTTGAGGGATGAATAAAAGAAACAAGCACAATGTTTATTTATAGAAGAAAAAATGAGGAAAATTTGTTTAACAAGTTTGTGATTGCGTTGATTGCGCTTCAACTACTCAATAAAATAATGAATGCATTTATCGTGTATCACCCATTTTTTATTCAGAAAATCTCCCCTTACGACCAAAATAAAAGATACTCACGTGTATGTACAGTAGTTGTGATTGTGGCTCACATCTTCCTTTGATTTTACGTTCAAAAATGGCCTAAACGCCTTCTATGAGTCGGGGAGAGGCTTCCCATCCAATTTTCTTACAAATTGGCAAAAGGGTGTTTTAACGTCAGATTCCCAAGACGCTGTTCATATTCTGGTTTGAATTTATTCCACAAACATCGAATTCCATAATGTACGAGTCCACTAGGATGCGTGTCAAGAGAAATTTCGACATTATTTAAATTCTCTGTATTCAGACCATCCTTAATGAACTGAATTTTATCTTCTCTGTTTGTATATGGAATTCCTAACGATCGACATTTTAAATTACAGTTCCATCTAGCACATTTATAGCAAACGGCTATTATCTTTGCTAGTCGTTTCTTGGCATATGAACTTTTCCCAAGCCCTGGTAAAAATCTAGTAGGTATTTCTGTGAATTCACCTGCTGTAATACCCGAGATTTCTATGTAATTGGAACTTGTGATATTGTAATGATTGTACTTGATTTGAGTATTATTTTCCGTATTTCATAATCCGATGTTGTCGAGCGTTTAATTCCGCGATTGTGATTTAAGGATTGTAAATCTGCGCATGTAGCGCACGCTATCAGCTATGTTTAGCATGCGCTAACGTGGGTTCATAGCGCACGCTACTGAGTGTCCTTAGCGCACGCTATGCGCGGTCAAATTGATTGAGACATGCGGTAGGTGAGAGCTGGCCGGGGGACCCCTGTCGGATAGTGTCGGGATGTACCTGGACGGCTTTCGGGGAAAAGCCGAGTCAACGCCTTAGCGCACGCTACAGGTATATGCGTAGCGCACGCTAAGTGCCGAGTACAGCTTAGACTGTGAGCCGTTAGCGCACGCTACGAACAGTGTCTAGCGCGCGCTAATAGCCATTTATTATAAATAGGACAGCATCCTATTCGTGATTTCAGTTCTCTCTACTCTCATTACCCAAATTTCCTACACTCAGAACATATCTTCCTTCATCCTAAACATTTCATATCAACATCCTGATTCGTGATTGAAGACCGTTTATCATTGGAGATTGGTGTTCAAAACTTTCGGTGTCGGATTGATTCATTTTCCTCCGTGTTCTTCACTACTTGAGGTAGGTGATTCTTCACCAATGTT
The DNA here is from genome assembly GCA_033398695.1 of Orobanche coerulescens. NCBI lineage: Eukaryota > Viridiplantae > Streptophyta > Magnoliopsida > Lamiales > Orobanchaceae > Orobanche > Orobanche coerulescens. The sequence goes on from CM065809.1 coordinate 86,474,016, forward strand.
AGTAATGTTCTTAAGGACGTCTGATCATGCTTAGATAGCCAGTTATTTCGTTTATGATCGGTCATCACATGTTAGAAGGATACTTTGACGTATCGGCACTATTTATCTTAGGAACCTTTGAACCATCTTAGTAGAATGGACTCCCAAGCGTTTTCAAATCAATTTATGATCAGTAATCGGATTTTACCCAGTTGCTACGTTGTACACTTTGGAATCATGTGTTTTGAGACTTGGAATAATCGGAACTTAGAATACTTCTTGAAGATCTTAGAAAAGATATGTTGATGAGAGGACTATCCGTATATTTATATTTCACGATCATAAATCTTCCACAAACCTTATTAGCATGATTTGCCCGAGGATAACTTGTATTATCACGGTAGGATTCATGAGTTCTTCACCATTCAACCCAGTTTTCGGCTTGCAGTATTCTGCCATGCAATATTAGCGCACGCTAACACGTGTGAGTTAACGTGCGCTATCGGTCGATTAACGCCGAAACGTCGTAGCGTACGTTATGAGACCGGCCAAAGTCGATTGCCAGGACCGTGGCTAGCGACGCTAGTCTTATACGATAGCGTCGCTAACGATCCGTCTTAAGCGCCGCGTTACGTAGAAATGCGAGCGCGCTAAACGATCGAGCGATTGGTTATTTTGAGCTTTTCGGCCGTCGACCGAATTGTTAGGCCATCGTTCGACTTGAGATGATTTGTATATCGTTCCTTTTGTTAAGGTTCGAGCTTGTTACGTTGATCGAAGGAGGCGGCCTTCGAGCGTGTCGAGAACGTTGAAGTGTTTCGTCCTTGCCATTTTCGGGGCAAGTATCATATGTCGAGTTCGATTTATCATGCTTGTGGTTTTATTCATATTGTTGAATATGAGATGTATTTCTGAGAATTTTCGTGATATTCGTTGTTGTTTGTTCGTATTGATGAACATATTGAAATGTATATGTGTATGCATAATTGTTTGATTATGGTATAAATGATCCGAGGGGGTCATAAGGATCTATGCTGAGGGCGCTGGATCGAATGTCCACCATGCGTTGGTCCGACGGGATCATCATGGGGATCTATCTTGAGGCTGGATCATTGGGACGGGTTTTCCACCATGCGTTGGTCCGACGGGATCATCATGGGGATCTATGCTGAGGGCGCTGGATCGCTGGATTACCATGTATTGTGTTGATGGAATCGTGAGGATTCGCATCGTTGGATTCCGGTGGCGGAAGTCCGTTTTGCACGTCTTATTGCATTGATGATTTATTGTATGATGATACTTGTACTAGCATTGCTTTGCTAACCCCTTCGGGGGTGGACATTGTTTTGATGTTCAGGTAGCCGAGGAGCGGGGAGGCAACCACAGTACCGACAGGACGATGAAATGGCTCAGTGATGTGATTGGTGTTATTGTTGTTGTGATTGGTCTTCTTGGTTCGTTAGTACTCGAGTACGTCTGTTTTAATAAGGTCAATTCGATATGGTTGTATAAGTTAACTTATTTGATTGGTTGAACCAAATCTGTATTTGAATTCCAGTTGTTCGATTGGTTTATTTGTATACTTCTTTTAAAAATTTAGCCTTGTAGATCCTTATCTAAAGGGTTTACGGCGCTGTAATTATTCCGAATATCTCGGGGTGTTACAGAATATGGTATCAGAGCTAAGATTTATGGATATCTTGGCAGTCGGGTTAGTTGGGTCTGTTTACGTTATTGATTATTGGTCGTTCGTAACATCACTGCGAGCCAACATCGTCAATCGATTTGTGGTTGTAAGTTTCCTAATCTCGAATACTCTTTTTTATTTAATTCTTGTCTTGTAAACATTGATGGATGTACTTTTAGAACGTTTGCCTGGATATTGAGTCTTTATGTTTACGGTATGTTGAGAGGAGGTCGTGGACGCGACGCGGTCGTGGACGCGGACGTGGAAATGCGAGGCAAGAAGAGTCGGTATCTACTCCCGAGATAGCCGCTAGCCAAACGGATTCACATTAGGGGACGGCGAGGATCGGCAAATAATAATGCAGACCACTAACGTGCCGAGTGCTTCGGCAGTGGTTGCCCATATAAACCGGTTGCTCAAGTTGTGGATCGCATGCAGACGGCGATGGGAAGCAGACATAACACGGATAATCGGGAGATAAATGGCTTACCGAGGTGGTCAAATTGCATCCTCCGAAATTTGACAGTTCCGTGAGACGCTTTCTTGTGATCATTGGATTAAGGAATTAGAGAAATTTTTTGCTTGGATTAACTGTCCCAAGGATATGAAGTTTGCGGTCGCCATGTATCTTTTTACCGGGGTGGCTTTCGAATGGTGGTATGACATTCGACCAGAGGAGCAAATTGATGACTGACGGAATTCAAAGTGATGATGGAGGCACAATATTGTCCTCGTCCGCTTAGAAGCCCGAGTTCGGGAGATTTTCTCACCACAAAATTCGGAAGTATCTGTGACGGACGTGATTAAGACTTTTAATCACCAGCTGACTTATGTGCGCCACTTAGTCAGGACCGAGGCGGAGAAGATTTTTCATTTTGACATGCGAATGAAGCCGGAAATTCAGCAATATATGTCCGGATTTGAATGTGCCACCTTGCGACAGTACCAGGACAAGGCGTCGGCCTATGACATGAAGGAGGCAGCAGTAGAGAAATCGATGGAAGCAAAGAAACAGAAGGTGTCTGGCAACTTCACGGAGAATAAAAATAGCGGGCCCCGCCGGGGTCAGTCCTCTTTTCACTCATCCAGGAGACCTCCGCATCCTTCTCGAGGAGGAAAGAAGTTCCGGGCAGCACCGACTGTTTCTGATGCCGGAAAGAAGTGTTACAACTGTGGCAAGGCGGGGCATGTTCGACGTGATTGTTTCGCGCCTGCCGTGACCTGTTTCGAGTGTGGACAGGAAGGACACCGCGCAACATTTTGTGGGAATGCGACCCGATCTTTTGGTACTCGCGCTCCAGCTCCAGTCCCGAAGGAGACGAGTGTGAACCAGACGCAGCAAAGTGGATTTCAGCAGCCCGGGAAGAGAGAGGCATCCAGGCCGGGTCCGTTCCTCCACGCCCGTACGAGATGAGGAAATCGATGATCGAACACGTGTTGCATCAGTACGATTCAGATCCTTTTGCAACCAGTTAGTGTCTTGTTCGATTCAGGAGCTACGCATTCTTTTATATCTTTGAACTGTGTTAATCGTTTGAACATATCGTGCTTGTATAATTGTGAACCTTATGTTGTGGGATTACCGAGCGGAGAGAAAATTGTGGGAACCTTAGAAGCTAAGGATTTCCCAGTATCTATAGAAGGAAGAGATTGGCCATCGAATCTTATTGTGGTTGACATCTGCGGTGACGATTTAATTCTCGGAGATGATTGGCTCAACCGTTATGGAGCTGTGCTGAATTACCGAGAGAGAGTCATTTCCATCATTGCTGATGACGGATCTGAACACTTATTCCGAGGATGGAGACCGGGAAGCTCGGGGAAATTGATCAAGGCAATGAAAGCTGTGAAATTACTGAAGCAAGGATGTCACGGACTTTGGTGCTATGCCATGAGGAAAGGGGAAGGAGTAGAGTTCTCGTCCATTTCAGTGGTGAATGAGTTCTCCGATGTATTTCCTGACGAACTACCTGGGTTACCTCCGCAGAGGGGAGTGGAATTCACTATCGAACTAGAGCCTGGAGCAGCTCCTATTTCTAGAGCACCATATCGCATGGCGCCAACCGAGATGTATGAACTCAAGAAACAACTGGAGGAATTGTTGCAGAAGGGTTATATTCAACCGAGCGTTTCTCCTTGGGGAGCGCCCATTCTCTTTGTCCGGAATAAAGACGGATCCCTCCGACTGTGTGTTGATTACAGGGAACTCAATAAGATGACAATCAAGAACAAGTATCCTATACCTAGGATCGACGACTTGTTTGATCAACTGCAAGGGGCAAGGGTATTCTCGAAGATTGACTTGCGATCAGGATACCACCAGTTGAGAATTAAGGAATCGGATATACCGAAATCTGCTTTCAGATCCCGGTACGGGCATTATGAATTCGTAGTGATGCCGTTTGGACTTACCAATGCTCCTGCAGTATTCATGCAATTAATGAATCGGGTATTCTTGGAATACTTGGATAAATTTGTGGTCGTCTTCATTGATGACATCCTGATATATTCGAAAGACGCAGAGGAACATGCTGAACATTTACGTGTGGTTTTGAGCACCTTGAGGAAGGAACAGCTATATGCAAAATTTTCTAAATGCGAGTTCTGGCTTAAGGAAGTAACCTTCCTTGGGCATGTGATATCAGCCGATGGAGTTCAGGTGGACCCGAAGAAAGTCGAAGCAATCTTGGAATGGGAAGCTCCTAAGAACGTGAAGGAAGTCCGAAGCTTCTTAGGACTAGCTGGATATTATCGCCGCTTTGTAGAGGGATTTTCCAAAATTGCTCGTCCGCTCACCCAGCTGTTACAGAAAACTCAAAAGTTCATGTGGAATGAGGAGTGCCAGGCTAGTTTTGACGAACTTAAGAGGAGTGGCCGACACCTATATTAGCGCGCGAGGAAGGCCGACGGATTTATGGTATACTGACGCTTGAATCGAGTGCAGGTTGTGTATTGATGCAGAAGGATAAAGTGATTGCCTATGCTTCTCGGCAATTGAAACCATACGAGATTAATTACCCGACTCATGATCTGGAGCTAGCTGCTGTGGTCTTTGCCTTAAAAATCTGGCGACATTATTTGTATGGCACTCATTGTCAGATCTTTACAGATCATAAGAGCCTCAAGTACATTTTTAGTCAGAAAGAGTTAAACATGAGGCAGAGAAGGTGGCTGGAATTGATCAAGGATTACGACTTGGAGATTCTCTATCATCCGGGGAAAGCAAACGTAGTAGCTGATGCTTTGAGCCGTAAACCTGTTTCTCTTCGAGTGTTGGAAGCACTTACGTCCCAAACCAGTATTCAACGGGAACTGATCCGCGAGGGGATTGAAGTATGGGCACCGGGAATCCAAGGGCAACTTTATGTGATGGGACTGACTTCATCACTAGTCGAGGAGATCAAGTCTAAACAACTGAACGATTCTATGATTCTTCGATTATATGACGAAGTGAAGAAAGGAAAAGCCCCAGGATTCGTGATACAAGACGATGGAGTTCTGAGATTTCAGAGTCGACTTTGCGTCCCCGAGGATGATGATTTAAGACGGACAATTTTGAAGGAAGCTCATAGCACGCCCTATTCTATTCACCCAGGCAGTAGTAAGATGTATAAGGATTTAAAGCAAAACTTCTGGTGGGGAAATATGAAGAAGGACGTAGCGGAGTACGTTTCGAAGTGTTTGACTTGTCAGCAGGTTAAGATTGAACATCAACGACTGGGAATGTTAAAGCCACTTCCGATCCCTGAATGGAAGTGGGAGGATATCTCGATGGATTTCATCACTAGTATGCCAAGGACTAGAACGGGATTGAACATGATTTGGGTTGTAGTTGATCGACTAACCAAGACGGCTCATTTCCTGGGAATTAAAGATACATGGGGACCCGAGAGATTGGCACGAATATTTATTGCGGAGATAGTCAAATTGCACGGGACGCCGAAGACCATTATTTCGGATCGAGATGGTCGTTTCGTGTCACACTTCTGGAAAGCAGTTCACAGGGCTTTAGGGACTGAGCTCAACTTTAGCACAGCTTATCATCCCCAAACAGATGGTCAGTCTGAAAGAAGTATACAGACAGTAGAAGACATGCTTAGAGCTTGTGCATTAGATTGGTCGACTGATTGGGAAGTTCACTTGCCCTTGATCGAGTTCACCTTTAATAACAGTTGGCATGCTTCTATTAAGATGGCCCCATTTGAAGCTTTATACGGGAGAAGATGCCGATCACCCCTGTGTTGGGATGATTCTTCGGATTTGATCGGGACGGAACTGCACTGATTATTCGGACTCAAGAGAAGATAGCTTTGATTCGAGAGAGACTGCTGATCGCCCAGAGTCGGCGTAAGTCTTATGCAGATGTACGTCGTCGCCCTCTAGAGTTCGAATGGGGACCATGTACTATTGAAGGTGTCTCCTACACGAGGGATTTTCCGTTTTGGGAGAAGAGGCAAGCTTAGTCCGAGATATATCGGACCCTTCGAGATCCTCGAGAGAGTGGGAGATTTAGCATACAGGTTGGCCTTACCGCCATCGCTGAGTCACGTTCACAATGTGTTTCACGTATCCCAATTGCGGAAGTATGTACCGGACCCGACCACGTCATTGAGTTCGACGAGATGGAAATAGCTAATGATGGCACCTTCGAAGAAAGACCAATCAAGATACTTGAGAGCCGGATCAAACAATTGAGGAATAAACCAATACACTTGGTTAAAGTACAATGGTCACGACATGGAGTCGAAGAGGCCACTTGGGAAACGGAGGACAGTATGAAGACTAGATATCCGGAGTTGTTTTCATCTTAAGTTTCGGGACGAAACTTCTTTTTAGGGAGGAAGGATGTAATACCCGAGATTTCTATGTAATTGGAACTTGTGATATTGTAATGATTGTACTTGATTTGAGTATTATTTTCCGTATTTCATAATCCGATGTTGTCGAGCGTTTAATTCCGCGATTGTGATTTAAGGATTGTAAATCTGCGCATGTAGCGCACGCTATCAGCTATGTTTAGCGTGCGCTAACGTGGGTTCATAGCGCACGCTACTGAGTGTCCTTAGCGCACGCTATGCGCGGTCAAATTGATTGAGACATGCGGTAGGTGAGAGCTGGCCGGGGGACCCCTGTCGGATAGTGTCGGGATGTACCTGGACGGCTTTCGGGGAAAAGCCGAGTCAACGCCTTAGCGCACGCTACAGGTATATGCGTAGCGCACGCTAAGTGCCGAGTACAGCTTAGACTGTGAGCCGTTAGCGCACGCTACGAACAGTGTCTAGCGCGCGCTAATAGCCATTTATTATAAATAGACAAAGATCCTATTCGTGATTTCAGTTCTCTCTACTCTCATTACCCAAATTTCCTACACTCAGAACATATCTTCCTTCATCCTAAACATTTCATATCAACATCCTGATTCGTGATTGAAGACCGTTTATCATTGGAGATTGGTGTTCAAAACTTTCGGTGTCGGATTGCTTCATTTTCCTCCGTGTTCTTCACTACTTGAGGTAGGTGATTCTTCACCAATGTTAGTAATGTTCTTAAGGACGTCTGATCATGCTTAGATAGCCAGTTATTTCGTTTATGATCGGTCATCACATGTTAGAAGGATACTTTGACGTATCGGCACTATTTATCTTAGGAACCTTTGAACCATCTTAGTAGAATGGACTCCTAAGCGTTTTCAAATCAATTTATGATCAGTAATCGGATTTTACCCAGTTGCTACGTTGTACACTTTGGAATCATGTGTTTTGAGACTTGGAATAATCGGAACTTAGAATACTTCTTGAAGATCTTAGAAAAGATATGTTGATGAGAGGACTATCCGTATATTTGTATTTCACGATCATAAATCTTCCACAAACCTTATTAGCATGATTTGCCCGAGGATAACTTGTATTATCACGGTAGGATTCATGAGTTCTTCACCATTCAACCCAGGCTGGCTTGCGATTTCGCCATGCAATAATAGCGCACGCTAACAAGAGTGAGTTAACCTGCGCTATCGGGTCGATCCGCCAAACGCACGTAGCGTACGTTATGAGACCAGCCGAGTCGATGCGGACCGTGGCTAGCGACGCGCTAGTCTTATACGATAGCGTACGCTATCAGTCTTAGCTTAGCGTTACGTAGAGTACGAGCGCGCGCGCTAAACAGTCCAGGCAGATTGGTTATTTTGAGCTTTTCGGCCGTAGACCGAATTGTTAGGCCATCGTTCGACTTGAGATGATTTGTATATCGTTCCTTTTGTTAAGGTTCGAGCTTGTTACGTTGATCGAAGGAGGCGGCCTTCGAGCGTGTCGAGAACATTGAAGTGTTTCGTCCTTGCCATTTTCGGGGCAAGTATCATATGTCGAGTTCGATTTATCATGCTTGTGGTTTTATTCATATTGTTGAATATGAGATGTATTTCTGAGAATTTTCGTGATATTCGTTGTTGTTTGTTCGTATTGATGAACATATTGAAATGTATATGTGTATGCATAATTGTTTGATTATGGTATAAATGATCCGAGGGGGTCATAAGGATCTATGCTGAGGGCGCTGGATCGAATGTCCACCATGCGTTGGTCCGACGGGATCATCATGGGGATCTATGCTGAGGGCGCTGGATCGCTGGACGGGTTTTCCACCATGCGTTGGTCCGACGGGATCATCATGGGGATCTATGCTGAGGGCGCTGGATCGCTGGATTACCATGTATTGTGTTGATGGAATCGTGAGGATTCGCATCGTTGGATTCCGGTGGCGGAAGTCCGTTTTGCACGTCTTATTGCATTGATGATTTATTGTATGATGATACTTGTACTAGCATTGTTTTGCTAACCCCTTCGGGGGTGGACATTGTTTTGATGTTCAGGTAGCCGAGGAGCGGGGAGGCAACCACAGTACCGACAGGACGATGAAATGGCTCAGTGATGTGATTGGTGTTATTGTTGTTGTGATTGGTCTTCTTGGTTCGTTAGTACTCGAGTACGTCTGTTTTAATAAGGTCAATTCGATATGGTTGTATAAGTTAACTTATTTGATTGGTTGAACCAAATCTGTATTTGAATTCCAGTTGTTCGATTGGTTTATTTGTATACTTCTTTTAAAAATTTAGCCTTGTAGATCCTTATCTAAAGGGTTTACGGCGCTGTAATTATTCCGAATATCTCGGGGTGTTACACCTGCTATTCTCACTTTGGCTTCAATAATGAATTTTATGTCAAAAGGTATGCTTTTATTCATAAGAAACCTCATCCTTTCAAGTCTTGTCTTGTAAATTTTTAAAATGACATTTTTGCTCAGAAAGGGAAATCTTGTTACAATTTTATTCAAAGTTTCTTCCATGATAAAAAAAATAAAAATAAAAGAGAAAATATCTACAAATATTAGTTGTTGTGGGAAACTGAAGAATCCGACTTTAATAGTCACGGAGTACCGTTATCCGCCACTTGACCGGACAAACACAATTGAGTACTAAGTTACAATGTCGAGAAATTGTATCTATAACAGTAGTTTACAATATAAGATTTCAAAATAAAACTTATACTTCCCCGGCAACGGCATCAAAAATTTGACACGTCTTTAGTGTAACTATCGCAAGTGCACGATATCGTATCAAGTAGTAAGTGGACTTTTTGAGTCTGGTTTACTGATCTCACGAGCATGTTAGGTTATATATTGAATTATACACTATTTAACTATTTGTTATAGAGATTTATATGATTGAAACACACGATTTAAGAGTTTGGTTTGACAATTGCAAAGAAAATGCAATAATAGTTCTAATATTCGAGGAAATGAAAGATTACACTAATAATAGATTAAGAAAAGATATAAGGAAATAGTTGGGATTACAAACTTAGTTCATCATTAGTTATAGAAGATGTATAGGAGATCATAAGATGAATTTACTTATTATGTTGTGTATATTCGATTTTCCTTAAAAAGATGGTTTCTCTTTCGAACTATAAAACGCCCCTTATATATTGAATCAATCCACTATATTTCTATGTTGATTGGCTTCAATACATAGCATTAGGTTTTATGAAAATAACTCAAAGAATCATCTAAGGTCTAGAGGTATATTTCTATCCCCTAAAACAACTTAGAGTGAAGATCATTTGATCTAATCAAACATATTTTTTTTCGAAACATATGAAGACCATAAATATCGTCATTTATTGCAAATAAATAAAGATTGGTAAAACAATGAAAATCACACACAATAATAAGTAATTCATAATAGATCTTTATACAAACTTAAATAACATGACTAACCTTGTTTATAATCCCAACTTAAGTAACTTAGCCCATGAAGGGTTTAATAAACATAATACAAGCTTGAGTGGTCATTATTAGTTGAAAAAGAGAAAGAATTGATCCTAACTCCCTTAGTAGATAAAGGAGAAAGAAGTAATAAACTCCCTGAACAACATATGCTATACCACTATTACACAAATCACTCAAGAATACACGTGTGTTCTTCACACAAAAAGAAAATATTACAAAAAGTGGAAAAATATTAGATGAATGATGAATAATGATGGATCTAAGGGGTCTATTTATACACTTAAAGTCATCTAATAGCTCCAAAACTCCAGCATTATTACATTAGATCGGATCAATGTCAGCCATCCCCTCAATAATAGACCAAAAATATAAAAACTTAGGCAATGATCAATATTCTGCCAAGAGTTACGGCCGTAACATTGAGGAGTTACGGCCGTAACTTTGATGACTTACGACCATAACATTGAGGAGTTACGGCCGTAACATGGCTACGGTTTTTTTGCATTTGTGAGTTACGCCCGTACTTTATGATGTTACGCCCGTATGGAGTTTCAGACTTTATTTTCAGCCCAGAATTTCTTAGACTTTGCGTTTTTGCCCCAAATCTTCTTCGGATGATAACTTTTGATATATAACTCTGATTTTGAATCCGGAAAGACTGTCGAACTCGTCTCGGAAAGCCCTACAACATGAATACATAAAAATTCAACAAAGAGAATATTTTATAAACATGTTATTTCTTGAGTAAATCAGTAATTTAATCCGATTAAGACTAGATTTACATATTCATCCGATAAAAATAAAACTATTAAAAACTATTTAATTAAAAGCAAAAACGAGTAGACTAGCTCAATTATGGGTGAAATATATCGATACAAACCATGGATAAGTATATAAAACTGACACTTATCACACCCCCAAACTTGAATTCTTGCTAGTCCCGAGCAAGACTCTTTATTAATCACACTCCAAAAATAAAAATAAAAATAAGACACAAAAAAAATAATAAACACATAAATTAAGTAAAAATAATCATATAAAAAGAGAAAAGGAGATCAAAATGCCATTAATACACAACCAGCTTTATACAGTAGATAGAAATGAATCAAGATTCAAAATAAATCTACTATTGATTTTGAAGTTAAAACACGGTTTTATTTTGTATATCCAAAATGCAAGGTTTTCCCCCAAAATGTTGATTATTTCTTTCCCACTCGTGATACACACGACTCTCTTTAGTGGTTTCTCTCGATCACTCGTTTATTTTTCGACTCAATATGAAGAAGAATTTCATTGGCGTCATCAAATATTGTGATTGTTCACGAAATTGAGTGTATTGAAATTCAGCCGCTAATTAATTCAAATCTGCTCATAAACTACATCCCTTTTAGTGATAGCTTTCACACCGTTATTTGCTAACGTGTAGCTCTTTTCACCAACACAATTTCCATTTTTTTTAGGTGATAGCTTTCACACCGTTATTTGCTAACGTGTAGCTCTTTTCACCAACACATTTTTCATTTTTGTGTGAGACTGCAGCTACGCACCAACAATGGTTAGTCCTTTATTTTTCGCAAAATTTTAGGGCCCCCAAAATTAGGCAGCTGTTGCTGCTCAACACCTCTCCCTTATTTTCAACTAGACTCCTTTCACCAATGACTCATTTTTTTTTTTGGGAATAGAATTTTTGCAGAAAATCATTTATTAGTTAAGCATGAAAAATCAAAAACTCCACAAATTAAGTAAATTTCAGTTCTATTTTTCATCAACCGAATGATTCTTCTTTTCTCAAGGTAATGAATGACTCGATTTTAAATGATAATTACAAGGCTTGAAAAGAGAGATTAAGGCTCAAAAAATTTTGGAAAATATAATTTTTTTTAACCGGTTAAAACGATTTTAGAAGCTTGTATATAGCTAACTTATTGGTGTTATGGCCAGATCTAGAAATCTCACAAATCAAAATAAACAAAAAAAATTATATATATATATACACTAAAAAAATTTTAAGGCGAATAACCAAAATAATCAAAACACACCAAAATAATTAAAACATACCACCCCCAAACTTGAAAATAAAACTGTCCTCAGTTTTTAGAAATGAAAAACAAGTGAGAAAACAGAAAACTCCCTGAAATGAAAGTTGATGCTTAATCTAACGCCTTATAGAATCTGCAAGAGAATAAATATACGAGGCAAACAACAAAAGAAAATAAAATATACTCGGAAGTATAACATAATTTTTAAGATGTGCTTCAAGAAAGTCCGAAGAGTCGCCTTACGCTGCCATCAATGCTTTTATAAAAAAACAATAAAAATTACAGCAATAAAATAACAATAGATAAATGGCGAATAGATGCACGCCAAGATATCAAGAAGAAACTCCTTAAGATGCCATCATTTAGCACGATTATTAATCAAGACAGAAAGTAAAAATACAATAGGTCCGACATGGGTTATCAAAGGGAGAGGAATGAATCCACTTTTCATTTTCTTATGGTAAAATCTTCCACCCAGACAATTTTAGCTAGAGCTGGATCTGGTTGAGGAACAAATTCATTGAGTTTTTTGATTAGTTCTTCTGGTGTTGTTGCAACGACTATGATTCATTTAGCACGCTCGGAAATAAAATCCTTTTCAGCAGAGTAGTCGATGAAAGATAGTAAACCATCAAAGAAACCATTGACATTAAGCAGACCTATTGGTTTTTGATGAACATTTAGCTGGGCTCTGGTAACCATATGAAAAAGTTCCTCAAGGGTGCCAAAACCACCGGGAAGGGTGAGAAAGGCGCCAGAATTATTTATCATGTGAGTTATGCGATCTTGCATATTTACAGATCTAAACTCATCTCCAATAGTTGCCCCGGTGATTTTACTTTCAGCCAGAGGTTTTGGAATTATTCCCAACACTCTTAATCCTTCCATATAGGCAGAAGCAGCAGCTCGTCCCATTAATCCTAGACTTCCTCCTCCGTAAACTACATGAATGCATTTTTCTCCTAAGGTGCGACCTAAGTTGTGGGCTGCTTCTGTAACACCCCCAGATCAATAGGGATATTACAGCGCCGTAGATTCTTTTTTAGAGAATCTACCAGGCTAAGACCAACACAAAATACATTAAACGATAACAAAACTAGGACATTAATCCATTTAAAAGACACCAAATTCAACTCGTTAAGTTGTACACCACAATACCAAATAACAAATCGTCCCGTAGGATCATAAAACACAACCATTTCAACGGTAGTACAACATCATCATTACCCATCAAATCTGAGACGACATACAAAACAAACAGTACCCGCGCGAGTACAAAACCAAAACATGACTTTAACCATGACCGAACAACCACCAACTCAATTTAGCACATGATATCACTGCTGCCCACCAAGCTCGTGTCCGCCCTGTGCTAGTTGTCCCACTGGACCTGTACCTGAATACACAAAAGTATATCCACCCCAGGAGGGTTCAGCAAGAAGCCGGTGCAAGTACAACGATTCTAGATTATGTACTACAAATGAATATACAATATTAATCAAGTGCCAATCCAAGTATTCCAGAATACAACGCCATACTCATCAACACAAGATAACCTCCCGAGTTGTACTGGCCCTGTACCCACACGGGATACACACCCCAGAACTCGTCAGGCCCTCCCTGGCGTACAACCCAACCGAGTGATCGGTAGATACTCGAAGTCTAACGGATCCCAGGGGACCCTCGCTGGTTTTACTCGGCTCTCACACACTCAATAAACATATGGCACAAATCACAGTTTCACGAAAATCATATTTGTACATATTCAAACAAAGTACAATAAACGAAATCAAAGTACTTGCCTTGGTTGGAAACGACACGAGAATAATGAACTGAAATGTGAACAGTCCAACCCTTTCAACGATTTGATCCTTGTTCAACAAAACACCGAATCAAATACCATACTATGAATATGGAAAGATTCGCCCTAAGTTTTGCCCTTAGGGACCTTTATTCAAACACTACGAAGACAACATGGCTCGAATCCATACTACGGAGGATAGTCAAGGATTTAATCAGTGAATCTTGGGAAAAAATGAAGGATTATGATTACAACATCATAATCTAGTACAAATCCGAGATAAACTAGATTAAAATTGAAGATCTCAACAAAATTCCCAAAATATGAAGAACTAGGGTTCCAGCGGATTATACCTTGATTTGGACGATGAAAGTTGATGAGATGTTGATAACTTGGTGTTAGGAACTCAAAGTTATTGTCGGATGAATAAATCCGACCAAAATCTGCACTTACTACGCCCAAGACTGCTCAGCCGCCGGGGAAGGAGAAGAAGGGGATGAAAATGACGATTAGAACGTGCTCAGCGTGTATATATATATATATATATATATATATATATATATATATACTGGTGGGAAACTAGCGCGCGCTAAGACTAAAAGTTAGCGTGCGCTAACGGGCTAGACAGGCAGTACAAAACCTACTGTCTGACTTCGGTAGCGCGCGCTACCCAGAAATATTAACGTGCGTTATCGAGCATGACTAGCGCGCGCTAAGCCCGGAACATAGCGTGCGCTATCTGCTATCGCCCGCAGTCCAGAACAATCTGTCCTCACTGCCCTGCCGACTCAGCGTGCGCTAACCTAATAATAGCGTGCGCTAGAGCGATGAAATAGCGTACGCTAATCTGACTATAGCGTGCGCTAACGCCCCACTCCAGAATCCAGAAAACTCTCCAGGCCTCACTGCCCAGTAGGCCTAGCGTACGCTACGCACAGGGGTAACATGCGCTACTTATCCGTTGATAGCGTGCGCTAGAAATACAGTCTAACGCGCGCTACTGTTGCTTCCAGCACAAAATTCACGAAAATCAGCCAAAACGAACAAAATCCGCAAATCACTAAATTCTGTGATTAACAACCATGAATACATCAAATATAGTCCTCATGTCCTACAAATTCGACTAGTTACAATACAGCAAGATAAATCCAAAACGACGCGCAAAATACACGGTTATTACAGCTTCAGTAAAGCATGCCTCTTTTCCATAACTAGCTCCACCAAAAATGCAGACTGTGCTAAATTTTTTTGTAGAAGATGATGACTCCATTTTTGAAAAGAAAAATATTTGAGAGAAAAAGAGAAAAGTACAAGTTTTAGGGATGAATAAAAGAAACATGCACAATGTTTACTTATAGAAGAAAAAATGAGGAAAATTTGTTTAACAAGTTTGTGATTGCATTGATTGCGCTTCAACTACTCAATAAAATAATAGATGCATTTATCGCGTATCACCCCTTTTTTATTCAGAAAATCTCCCCTTACGACCAAAATAAAAGATACTCATGTGTATGTACAGTAGTTGTGATTGTGGCTCACATCTTCCTTTGATTTTACGTTCAGAAATGGCCTAAACGCCTTCTATGAGTCGGGGAGAGGCTTCCCATCCAATTTTCTTACAAATTGGCAAAAGGGTGTTTTAACGTCAGATTCCCAAGACGCTGTTCATATTCTGGTTTGAATTTATTCCACAAACATCGAATTCCATAATGTACGAGTCCACTAGGATGCATGTCAAGAGAAATTTCGACATTATCTAAATTCTCTGTATTCAGACCATCCTTAATGAACTGAATTTTATCTTCTCTGTTTGTATATGGAATTCCTAACAATCGACATTTTAAATTACAGTTCCATCTAGCACATTTATAGCAAACGGCTATTATCTTTGCTAGTCGTTTCTTGGCATATGAACTTTTCCCAAGCCCTGGTAAAAATCTAGTAGGTATTTCTGTGAATTCACCTGCTATTCTCACTTTGGCTTCAATAATGAATTTTATGTCAAAAGGTATGCTTTTATTCATAAGCAACCTCATCCTTTCAAGTCTTGTCTTGTAAATTTTTAAAATGACATTTTTGCTCAGAAAGGGAAATCTTTTTTCAATTTTATTCAAAGTTTCTTCCATGATAAAAAAAATAAAAATAAAAGAGAAGATATCTACAAATATTAGTTGTTGTGGGAAACTGAAGAATCCGACTTTAATAGTCACGGAGTACCGTTATCCGCCACTTGACCGGACAAACACAATTGAGTACTAAGTTACAATGTCGAGAAATTGTATCTATAACAGTAGTTTACAATATAAGATTTCAAAATAAAACTTATACTTCCCCGGCAACGGCACCAAAAATTTGACACGTCTTTAGTGTAACTATCGCAAGTGCACGATATCGTATCAAGTAGTAAGTGGACTTTTTGAGTCTGGTTTACTGATCTCACGAGCAAGTTAGGTTATATATTGAATTATACACTATTTAACTATTTGTTATAGAGATTTATATGATTGAGACACACGATTTAAGAGTTTGGTTTGACAATTGCAAAGAAAATGCAATAATAGTTCTAATATTCAAGGAAATGAAAGATTACACTAATAATAGATTAAGAAAAGTTATAAGGAAATAGTTGGGATTACAAACTTAGTTCATCATTAGTTATAGAAGATGTATAGGAGATCATAAGATGAATTTACTTATTATGTTGTGTATATTCGATTTTCCTTAAAAAGATGGTTTCTCTTTCGAACTATAAAACGCCCCTTATATATTGAATCAATCCACTATATTTCTATGTTGATTGGCTTCAATACATAGCATTAGGTTTTATGAAAATAACTCAAAGAATCATCTAAGGCCTAGAGGTATATTTCTATCCCCTAAAACAACTTAGAGTGAAGATCATTTGATCTAATCAAACATATTTTCTTTCGAAACATATGAAGACCATAAATATCGTCATTTATTGGCCAAATAAATAAAGATTGGTAAAACAATGAAAATCACACACAATAATAAGTAATTCATAATACATCTTTATACAAACTTAAATAACATGACTAACCTTGTTTATAATCCCAACTTTAGTAACTTAGCCCATGAAGGGTTTAATAAACATAATACAAGCTTGAGTGGTCATTATTAGTTGAAAAAGAGAAAGAATTGATCCTAACTCCCTTAGTAGATAAAGGAGAAAGAAGCAATAAACTCCCTGAACAACATATGCTATACCACTATTACACAAATCACTCAATAACACAAGTGTGTTCTTCACACAAAAAGAAAATATTACAAAAAGTGGAAAAATATAAGATGAATGATGAATAATGATGGATCTAAGGGGTCTATTTATACACCTAAAGTCATCTAATAGCTCCAAAACTCCAGCATTATTACATTAGATCGGATCAATGCCAGCCATCCCCTCAATAATAGACCAAAAATATAAAAAATTAGGCAATGATCAATAATCTGCCAAGAGTTACGGCCGTAACATTGAGGAGTTACGGCCGTAACATTGAGGAGTTACGGCCGTAACTTTGATGACTTACGACCATAACATCGAGGAGTTACGGCTGTAACATGGCTACGGTTTTTTTGCATTTGTGAGTTACGCCCGTACTTTATGATGTTACGCCCATATGGAGTTTTAGACTTTATTTTCAGCCCAGAATTTCTTAGACTTTGCGTTTTTACCCCAAATCTTCTTCGGATGATAACTTTTGATATATAACTCTGATTTTGAATCCGGAAAGACTTCCGAACTCGTCTCGGAAAGCCCTACAACATGAATACATAAAAATTCAACAAAGTGAATATTTTATAAACATGTTATTTCTTGAGTAAATCAGTAATTTAATCCGATTAAGACTAGATTTACATATTCATCCGATAAAAATAAAACTATTAAAAACTATTTAATGAAAAGCAAAAACGAGTAGACTAGCTCAATTATGGGTGAAATATATCGATACAAACTATGGATAAGTATATAAAACTGACATTTATCACACCCCCAAACTTGAATTCTTGCTAGTCCCGAGCAAGACTCTTTATTAATCACACTCCAAAAATAAAAATAAAAATAAGACACAAAAAAAATAATACACACATAAATTAAGTAAAAATAATCATATAAAAAGAGAAAAGGAGATCAAAATGCCATTAATACACAACAACCAGCTTTATACAGTAGATAGAAATGAATCAAGATTCAAAATAAATCTACTAATGATTTTGAAGTTAAAACACGGTTTTATTTTGTAATTTCAAAATGCAAGGTTTTCCCCCAAAAGGTTGATTATTTCTTTCCCACTCATGATACACACGACTCCCTTTAATGGTTGCTCTCGATCACTCGTTTATTTTTCGACTCAATATGAAGAAGAATTTCATTGGCGTCATCAAATATTGTGATTGTTCACGAAATTGAGTGTATTGAAATTCAGCCGCTAATTAATTCAAATCTGCTCATAAACTACATCCCTTTTAGTGATAGCTTTCACACCGTTATTTACTAACGTGTAGCTCTTTTCACCAACACAATTTCCATTTTTTTAGGTGATAGCTTTCACACCGTTATTTGCTAACGTGTAGCTCTTTTCACCAACACAATTTCCATTTTTTTTAGGTGATAGCTTTCACACCGTTATTTGCTAACGTGTAGCTCTTTTCACCAACACATTTTCCATTTTCGTTTGAGACTGCACCTACGCACCAACAATGGTTAGTCCTTTATTTTTCGCAAAATTTTAGGACCCCCAAAATTAGGCAGCTGTTGCTGCTCAACACCTCTCCCTTATTTTCAACTAGACTCCTTTCACCAATGACTCATTTTTTTTTTTGGGAATAGAATTTTTGCAGAAAATTATTTATTAGTTAAGCATGAAAAATCAAAAACTCCACAAATTAAGTAAATTTCAGTTCTATTTTTCATCAACCGACTGATTCTTCTTTTCTCAAGGTAACGAATGACTCGATTTTAAATGATAATTATAAGGCTTGGAAAGAGAGATTAAAGCTCAGAAAAGTTTGGAATATATAATTTTTTTAACCAATTAAAACGATTTTAGAAGCTTGTATATAGCTAACTTATTGGTATTATGGCCAGATCTAGAAATCTCACAAATCAAAATAAACAAAAAAAAATTATATATATATGTATAAATATACACTAAAAAAAATTTAAGGCGAATAACCAAAATAATCAAAACACACCAAAATACCAACACACCAAATAATTAAAACATACCACCCCCAAACTTGAAAATAAAACAGTCCTCAGTTTTTAGAAATGAAAAACAAGTGAGAAAACAGAAAACTCCCTGAAATGAAAGTTGATGGTTGAGCTAACGCCTTATAGAATCTGTAAGAGAATAAATATACGAGGCAAACAATAAAGGAAAATAAAATATACTCGGAAGTATAACACAATTGTTAAGATGCGCTTCAAGAAAGTCCGAAGAGTCGCCTTACGCTGCCATCAATGCTTTTATAAAAAAAATAATAAAAATTACAGCAATAAAATAACAATACATAAATCGCGAATAGATGCGTGTCAAGAGATCAAGAAGAAACTCCTTAATCTGCCATCATTTAGCACGATTATTACACACGACAGAAAGTAAAACTACAATAGGTCTGACATGGGTTATCAAAGGGAGAGGAATGAATCCACTTTTCGTTTTCTCACGCTAAAATCTTCCACCCAGACAATTTTA
The DNA here is from genome assembly GCA_033398695.1 of Orobanche coerulescens. Classification (NCBI taxonomy): domain Eukaryota; kingdom Viridiplantae; phylum Streptophyta; class Magnoliopsida; order Lamiales; family Orobanchaceae; genus Orobanche; species Orobanche coerulescens. The sequence goes on from CM065809.1 coordinate 86,493,525, forward strand.
GCTAGAGCTGGATCTGGTTGAGGAACAAATTCATTGAGTTTTTTGATTAGTTCTTCTGGTGTTGTTGCAACGACTATGATTTGTTTAGCACGCTCGGAAATAAAACCCTTTTCAGCAGAGTAGTCGATGAAAGATAGTAAACCATCAAAGAAACTATTGACATTAAGCACACCTATTGGTTTTTGATGAACATTTAGCTGGGCTCTGGTAACCACATGAAAAAGTTCCTCAAGGGTGCCAAAACCACCGGGAAGGGTGATAAAGGCGCCAGAATTATTTATCATGTGAGTTATGCGATCTTGCATATTTACAGATCTAAACTCATCTCCAATAGTTGCCCCGGTGATTTTACTTTCAGCCAGAGGTTTTGGAATTATTCCCAACACTCTTACTCCTTCCATATAGGCAGAAGCAGCAGCTCGTCCCATTAATCCTAGACTTCCTCCTCCGTAAACTACGTGAATGCATTTTTCTCCTAAGGTACGACCCAAGTTGTGGGCTGCTTCAGTAAAGCATGCCTCTTTTCCATAACTAGCTCCACCAAAAATGCAGACTGTGCTAATTTTTTTGTAGAAGATGATGACTCCATTTTTGAAAAGAAAAATATTTGATAGAAAAAAGAGAAAAGTGCAAGTTTGAGGGATGAATAAAAGAAACAAGCACTTATAGAAGAAAAAATGAGGAAAAATTGTTTAACAAGTTTGTGATTGCGTTGATTGCGCTTCAACTACTCAATAAAATAATGAATGCATTTATCGCGTATCACCCCATTTTTATTCAGAAAATATCCCCCTACGACAAAAATAAAAGATACTCATGTGTATGTATAGTAGTTGTGATTGTGGCCCACATCTTCCTCTCGATTTTACGTTCGAAATGGCCTAAACGCCTTCTATGAGTCGGGGAGAAGCTTCTCATCCAATTTTCTTACAAATTGGCAAACAGGGTCTTTTAACGTCGATTCTCAAGACGTTGTTCATATTCCGGTTTGAATTTATTCCACAAACATCAAATTCCATAATGTACGAGTCCCCTAGGATGTGTGTCAAGAGAAATTTCGATATTATCTAAATTCTCTTTATTCGGACCATCCTTAACTAATCGAATTTTATCTTCTCTGTTTGTAGATGGAATTCCTAACGATCGACATTTTAAATTACAGTTCCATCTAGCACATTTATAGCAAACGGCTATTATCTTTGCTCGTCGTTTCTTGGCATATGAACTTTTCCCAAGCCCTGGTAAAAATATAGTAGATATTTCTGTGAATTCACCTGCTATTCTCACTTTGGCTTCAATAATGAATTTTATGTCAAAAGGTATGCTTTTATTCATAGGCAACCTCATCCTTTCAAGTATTGTCTTGTAAATTTTTAAAATGACATTTTTGCTCAGAAAGGGAAATCTTTTTTCAATTTTATTCAAAGTTTCTTCCATGATAAAAAAAGAAAAATACAAGAGAAAATATCTACAAATATCAGTTGTTGTGGGAAACTGAAGAATCCAACTTTAATAGTCATGGAGTACCGTTATCCGCCACTTAACCAGACAAACACAATTGAGTACTAAGTTACAATGTCGAGAAATTGTATCTATAATAATAGTTTACAATGTAAGATTTCAAAATAAAAATTATACTTCCCCGGCAACGGCGCCAAAAACTTGACACGTCTTTAGTGTAACTATCGCAAGTGCACGATATTGTATCAAGTAGTAAGTGGACTTTTTGAGTCCGGTTTATCGATCCCACGAGGAAGTTAGGTTATATATTGAATTATACACTATTTAACTATTTGTTATAGAGATTTATATGATTGAAACACACGATTTAAGAGTTTGGTTTGACAATTGCAAAGAAAATGCAATAATAGTTCTAATATTCAAAGAAATGAAAGATTACACTAATAATAGATTAAGAAAAGATATAAGGAAATAGTTGGGATTACAAACTTAGTTCATCATTAGTTATAGAAGATGTATAGAAGATCATAAGATGAATTTACTTATTATGTTGTGTATAGTCGATTTTCCTTAAAAAGACGGTTTCTCTTTCGAACTATAAAATGCCCCTTATATATTGAATCAATCCACTACATTTCTATGTTGATTGGCTTCAATACATAGCATTAGGTTTTATGAAAATAACTCAAAGAATCATCTAAAGTCTAGAGGTATATTTCTATCCCCTAGAACAACTTAGAGTGAAGATCATTTGATCTAATCAAACATATTTTCTTTCGAAACATATGAAGACCATAAATATCGTCATTTATTGGCCAAATAAATAAATATTGGTAAAACAATGAAAATCACACACAATAATAAGTAATTCATAATAGATCTTTATACAAACTTAAATAACATGACTAACCTTGTTTATAATCCCAACTTAAGTAACTTAGCCCATGAAGGGTTTAATAAACATAATACAAGCTTGAGTGGTCATTATTAGTTGAAAAAGAGAAAGAATTGATCCTAACTCCCTTAGTAGATAAAGGAGAAAGAAGCAATAAACTCCCTGAACAACATATGATATACCACTATTACACAAATCACTCAAGAACACAAGTGTGTTCTTCACACAAAAAGAAAATATTACAAAAAGTGGAAAAATATAAGATGAATGATGAATAATGATGGATCTAAGGGGTCTATTTATACACCTAAAGTCATCTAATAGCTCCAAAACTCCTGCATTATTACATTAGATCGGATCAATGCCAGCCATCCCCTTAATAATAGACCAAAAGTATAAAAAATTAGGCAATGATCAATAATCTGCCAAGAGTTACGGCCGTAACATTGAGGAGTTACGGCCGTAACTTTGATGACTTACGGCCGTAACATTGAGGAGTTACGGCCGTAACATGGCACGGTTTTTTTGCATTTGTGAGTTACGCCCGTACTTTATGATGTTACGCCCATATGGAGTTTTAGACTTTATTTTCAGCCCAGAATTTCTTAGACTTTGCGTTTTTACCCCAAATCTTCTTCGGATGATAACTTTTGATATATAACTCTGATTTTGAATCCGGAAAGACTTCCGAACTCGTCTCGGAAAGCCCTACAACATGAATACATAAAAATTCAACAAAGTGAATATTTTATAAACATGTTATTTCTTGAGTAAATCAGTAATTTAATCCGATTAAGACTAGATTTACATATTCATCCGATAAAAATAAAACTATTAAAAACTATTTAATTAAAAGCAAAAACGAGTAGACTAGCTCAATTATGGGTGAAATATATCGATACAAACTATGGATAAGTATATAAAACTGACATTTATCACACCCCCAAACTTGAATTCTTGCTAGTCCCGAGCAAGACTCTTTATTAATCACACTCCAAAAATAAAAATAAAAATAAGACACAAAAAAAATAATACACACATAAATTAAGTAAAAATAATCATATAAAAAGAGAAAAGGAGATCAAAATGCCATTAATACACAACAACCAGCTTTATACAGTAGATAGAAATGAATCAAGATTCAAAATAAATCTACTAATGATTTTGAAGTTAAAACACGGTTTTATTTTGTAATTTCAAAATGCAAGGTTTTCCCCCAAAAGGTTGATTATTTCTTTCCCACTCATGATACACACGACTCCCTTTAATGGTTGCTCTCGATCACTCGTTTATTTTTCGACTCAATATGAAGAAGAATTTCATTGGCGTCATCAAATATTGTGATTGTTCACGAAATTGAGTGTATTGAAATTCAGCCGCTAATTAATTCAAATCTGCTCATAAACTACATCCCTTTTAGTGATAGCTTTCACACCGTTATTTACTAACGTGTAGCTCTTTTCACCAACACAATTTCCATTTTTTTAGGTGATAGCTTTCACACCGTTATTTGCTAACGTGTAGCTCTTTTCACCAACACAATTTCCATTTTTTTTAGGTGATAGCTTTCACACCGTTATTTGCTAACGTGTAGCTCTTTTCACCAACACATTTTCCATTTTCGTTTGAGACTGCACCTACGCACCAACAATGGTTAGTCCTTTATTTTTCGCAAAATTTTAGGACCCCCAAAATTAGGCAGCTGTTGCTGCTCAACACCTCTCCCTTATTTTCAACTAGACTCCTTTCACCAATGACTCATTTTTTTTTGGGAATAGAATTTTTGCAGAAAATTATTTATTAGTTAAGCATGAAAAATCAAAAACTCCACAAATTAAGTAAATTTCAGTTCTATTTTTCATCAACCGACTGATTCTTCTTTTCTCAAGGTAACGAATGACTCGATTTTAAATGATAATTATAAGGCTTGGAAAGAGAGATTAAAGCTCAGAAAAGTTTGGAATATATAATTTTTTTAACCAATTAAAACGATTTTAGAAGCTTGTATATAGCTAACTTATTGGTATTATGGCCAGATCTAGAAATCTCACAAATCAAAATAAACAAAAAAAAATTATATATATATGTATAAATATACACTAAAAAAAATTTAAGGCGAATAACCAAAATAATCAAAACACACCAAAATACCAACACACCAAATAATTAAAACATACCACCCCCAAACTTGAAAATAAAACAGTCCTCAGTTTTTAGAAATGAAAAACAAGTGAGAAAACAGAAAACTCCCTGAAATGAAAGTTGATGGTTGAGCTAACGCCTTATAGAATCTGTAAGAGAATAAATATACGAGGCAAACAATAAAGGAAAATAAAATATACTCGGAAGTATAACACAATTGTTAAGATGCGCTTCAAGAAAGTCCGAAGAGTCGCCTTACGCTGCCATCAATGCTTTTATAAAAAAAATAATAAAAATTACAGCAATAAAATAACAATACATAAATCGCGAATAGATGCGTGTCAAGAGATCAAGAAGAAACTCCTTAATCTGCCATCATTTAGCACGATTATTACACACGACAGAAAGTAAAACTACAATAGGTCTGACATGGGTTATCAAAGGGAGAGGAATGAATCCACTTTTCGTTTTCTCACGCTAAAATCTTCCACCCAGACAATTTTAGCTAGAGCTGGATCTGGTTGAGGAACAAATTCATTGAGTTTTTTGATTAGTTCTTCTGGTGTTGTTGCAACGACTATGATTTGTTTAGCACGCTCGGAAATAAAACCCTTTTCAGCAGAGTAGTCGATGAAAGATAGTAAACCATCAAAGAAACTATTGACATTAAGCACACCTATTGGTTTTTGATGAACATTTAGCTGGGCTCTGGTAACCACATGAAAAAGTTCCTCAAGGGTGCCAAAACCACCGGGAAGGGTGATAAAGGCGCCTAATTATTTATCATGTGAGTTATGCGATCTTGCATATTCTGAGATCTAAACTCATCTCCAATAGTTGCCGGTGATTTTACTTTCGGCCCGGAGGTTTTGGAATTATTCCCAACACTCTTACTCCTTCCATATAGGCAGAAGCAGCAGCTCGTCCCATTAATCCTAGACTTCCTCCTCCGTAAACTACGTGAATGCATTTTTCTCCTAAGGTACGACCCAAGTTGTGGGCTGCTTCAGTAAAGCATGCCTCTTTTCCATAACTAGCTCCACCAAAAATGCAGACTGTGCTAATTTTTTTGTAGAAGATGATGACTCCATTTTTGAAAAGAAAAATATTTGATAGAAAAAAGAGAAAAGTGCAAGTTTGAGGGATGAATAAAAGAAACAAGCACTTATAGAAGAAAAAATGAGGAAAAATTGTTTAACAAGTTTGTGATTGCGTTGATTGCGCTTCAACTACTCAATAAAATAATGAATGCATTTATCGCGTATCACCCCATTTTTATTCAGAAAATATCCCCCTACGACAAAAATAAAAGATACTCATGTGTATGTATAGTAGTTGTGATTGTGGCCCACATCTTCCTCTGATTTTACGTTCAGAAATGGCCTAAACGCCTTCTATGAGTCGGGGAGAAGCTTCTCATCCAATTTTCTTACAAATTGGCAAACAGGGTCTTTTAACGTCAGATTCTCAAGACGTTGTTCATATTCTGGTTTGAATTTATTCCACAAACATCAAATTCCATAATGTACGAGTCCCCTAGGATGTGTGTCAAGAGAAATTTCGATATTATCTAAATTCTCTTTATTCAGACCATCCTTAACTAACTGAATTTTATCTTCTCTGTTTGTAGATGGAATTCCTAACGATCGACATTTTAAATTACAGTTCCATCTAGCACATTTATAGCAAACGGCTATTATCTTTGCTCGTCGTTTCTTGGCATATGAACTTTTCCCAAGCCCTGGTAAAAATATAGTAGATATTTCTGTGAATTCACCTGCTATTCTCACTTTGGCTTCAATAATGAATTTTATGTCAAAAGGTATGCTTTTATTCATAGGCAACCTCATCCTTTCAAGTATTGTCTTGTAAATTTTTAAAATGACATTTTTGCTCAGAAAGGGAAATCTTTTTTCAATTTTATTCAAAGTTTCTTCCATGATAAAAAAAGAAAAATACAAGAGAAAATATCTACAAATATCAGTTGTTGTGGGAAACTGAAGAATCCAACTTTAATAGTCATGGAGTACCGTTATCCGCCACTTAACCAGACAAACACAATTGAGTACTAAGTTACAATGTCGAGAAATTGTATCTATAATAATAGTTTACAATGTAAGATTTCAAAATAAAAATTATACTTCCCAACGGCGCCAAAAACTTGACACGTCTTTAGTGTAACTATCGCAAGTGCACGATATTGTATCAAGTAGTAAGTGGACTTTTTGAGTCCGGTTTATCGATCCCACGAGGAAGTTAGGTTATATATTGAATTATACACTATTTAACTATTTGTTATAGAGATTTATATGATTGAAACACACGATTTAAGAGTTTGGTTTGACAATTGCAAAGAAAATGCAATAATAGTTCTAATATTCAAAGAAATGAAAGATTACACTAATAATAGATTAAGAAAAGATATAAGGAAATAGTTGGGATTACAAACTTAGTTCATCATTAGTTATAAAAGATGTATAGAAGATCATAAGATGAATTTACTTATTATGTTGTGTATAGTCGATTTTCCTTAAAAAGACGGTTTCTCTTTCGAACTATAAAATGCCCCTTATATATTGAATCAATCCACTACATTTCTATGTTGATTGGCTTCAATACATAGCATTAGGTTTTATGAAAATAACTCAAAGAATCATCTAAAGTCTAGAGGTATATTTCTATCCCCTAGAACAACTTAGAGTGAAGATCATTTGATCTAATCAAACATATTTTCTTTCGAAACATATGAAGACCATAAATATCGTCATTTATTGGCCAAATAAATAAATATTGGTAAAACAATGAAAATCACACACAATAATAAGTAATTCATAATAGATCTTTATACAAACTTAAATAACATGACTAACCTTGTTTATAATCCCAACTTAAGTAACTTAGCCCATGAAGGGTTTAATAAACATAATACAAGCTTGAGTGGTCATTATTAGTTGAAAAAGAGAAAGAATTGATCCTAACTCCCTTAGTAGATAAAGGAGAAAGAAGCAATAAACTCCCTGAACAACATATGATATACCACTATTACACAAATCACTCAAGAACACAAGTGTGTTCTTCACACAAAAAGAAAATATTACAAAAAGTGGAAAAATATAAGATGAATGATGAATAATGATGGATCTAAGGGGTCTATTTATACACCTAAAGTCATCTAATAGCTCCAAAACTCCTGCATTATTACATTAGATCGGATCAATGCCAGCCATCCCCTTAATAATAGACCAAAAGTATAAAAAATTAGGCAATGATCAATAATCTGCCAAGAGTTACGGCCGTAACATTGAGGAGTTACGGCCGTAACTTTGATGACTTACGGCCGTAACATTGAGGAGTTACGGCCGTAACATGGCACGGTTTTTTTGCATTTGTGAGTTACGCCCGTACTTTATGCTGTTACGCCCGTATGGAGTTTCAGACTTCATTTTCAGCCCAGAATTTCTTAGACTTTGCGTTTTTGCCCCAAATCTTCTTCGGATGATAACTTTTGATATATAACTCTAATTTTGAATCCGGAAAGACTGCCGAACTCGTCTCGAAAAGCCCTACAACATGAGTACATAAAAATTCAACAAAGAGAATATTTTATAAACATGTTATTTCTTGAGTAAATCAGTAATTCAATCCGATTAAGACTAGATTTACATCTTCATCCGCTAAAAATAAAATTATTAAAAACTATTTAATTAAAAGCAAAAACGAGTAGACTAGCTCAATTATGGGTGAAATATATCGATATAAACCATGTATAAGTGTATAAAACTGACACTTATCAGCAGCTTAGAACATGGTATCACTTGAAGTTCTCCCAAAAACTTCTTAATCCAGAACCCTTCCTTAGAAGCCTCCGAGGCTGCTTGATACTCAGCCTGACTGGTGGAATCAGCATTTGCGCTTTGCTTGGCGCTATGCCAAGATACTGTTCCTCCATTAAGAGTAAATATGTAGCCAGAAGTAGATATTGAATCGTCTTTATGTCCTTGGAAGTCTAAATCAGTGAAGCCCAGCACATCACATCAGGTTCTCCACCGCCATACATTAGAACCAGATCTCTAGTCCTTCTTAAGTACTTGAGGACGTTCTTTACGGCAGTCCAATGTTCCTTGCCTGGGTTTGCCTGAAACTTACTTACCACGCTCACAGCGTGTGCAATGTCAGGTCTCGTACACCACATTGCATACATAAGGCTATTCACGGCCGAAGCATATGGTATATTACTCATTTCCTTTCGTTGTTCCTCACTTTGAGGACACAACTTCGAGGATAGTCTTATTCCATATCGCATCGGTAGAAATCCACTTTTAGAATGATCCATCTTAAATTGCTTTAAGATTTTATCTATATAGAGGGCTTGGGAAAGACCTATCATTCTTTTCACTCTATCCAGGTAGAGTCGAATACCAAGAATATAGGTTGCTTCTCCTAAGTCTTTCATGAAGAAATTACTCGAAAGCCAAGCTTTCATAGAACCGAGCATTTCCACATTATTTCCTATTAGTAGAATGTCATCTACACATAGTACTAAGAATGCTATCTTTCTCCCACTAACCCTCTTGTATACACAAGGTTCCTCTTCATTTTGCACGAAGTCAAACTCTTTGACTGCCTCGTCAAAATGAAGGTTCCAACTATGTGAAGCTTGCTTCAGTCCATAAATGGAACATTGAAGTTTGCACACTTTCTGAATATAGACCTTGGGCACAAAGCCTTTAGGATGCTCTATATAGATTTCCTCCTCGAGGAATCCATTTAGGAAAGCTGTCTTTACGTCCATTTGCCATATCTCATAATCGTGGTAGGCAGCTATAACAAGCATCATGCGAATAGACTTGATCATAGCTACGGGCGAGAAGATATCATGATAATCGATCCCTTCTTTATGGGTATAACCCTTTACCACAAGCCTGGCCTTATAGGCGTCAACCTTGCCATCTCCATCAGTCTTTCATTTGTAGATCCACTTGTTCCCAATAGGCATTATGCCCTTGGGGCGGTTTACTAGAGTCCAGACCTGATTGACATGCATCAAGTCTATCTCAGCTTCCATAGCTTCACGCCATTTCGCGGAGTCTACATTCACCATCGCTTGGTCATAGGTCGTTGGGTCGGTCTCTTGGCTATCACCTGGAACCTCATGGAGACCCATCTCCTCCAGGTGCACAAGGCCATACCTCTCAGGTAAATGAGACAACTAACTAGACCTACGAGGTGGTTGTACTTGTGTTTTAGAAGGTTTGGTTCCAACTTCTTGTACAGGTGTCTCCTGAGGATTTTCATTGTATTCTTCCAAAAAAATACTTCTACCTGCTCCGCCTTCCTAAATGAACTCATCTTCCATAAAGTGTGCTTGCAAAGAAATAATGATCTTACAATCTTTGGGCATGTAGAATAGATAACCCATCGTCCCAGATGGGAATCCAATGAAACATCCCTTCACAGACCTAGCTTCGAATACCCCCACAGGTAAATTGGTAAGTCAGTATAGCCTAGCATAGATGTAATATCCGCAATTTCGGATTTCTGGTAATTTTATTTTTTCGGCGGAGGTCCGTTTCGACGACTCGCTTGGGACCGTATCATCATTCTGAAAATGATTAATTCTGCACTTTTTGTCATCCGAGTTCGTTTCGGTATTGTTTTGTTGAGTTCCGTGTTTCTTAACAACTTTTCCGCACTCGAGTTCGATTCTTGTGAATCTCGTCCGAAATTACTGTTTCGAGTTTCCCGTAAGTCCGTTTAACTTTGTCAGACGTGTTATGAGCTTTGGTTTGGTGTTTCGATCGCGTATCGTGATTTTCGGACGTTTTGGGCCATTTTCGTAATTTCCCAAAGTTTTGGGTAATTACTTCCGTTGTTGAATTCCGAGCCTTCGGGTGGTCGGAATTGTGTGTTCTCTTAGCCCTTAGATTCGTCTTTGCGAGTACTTCGTGACCGTATCTTCGATTCGTATTCAGGTTCGGGTTTCGGTGTCGTTTTCTTGAGTTTAGTGTTATTAAACGACTTTTCCCAAATATGAGTCGACTTTGTAAAATCACCATAAATTCTTGAAAACTCCAAAGACTTTGAATCTTTTCAATATTATAGAGCATCAAGTTAGCTTTCCAATGGTACAAACGGTGAGTCAATCGGAGTCCGGACGAGAGAGTTATGGTCGAAATAGCTCAGACACTCATTTTCCAGTTTTGGCCGAGCAGCCTGTACCCTGTGCCGCGGCACACATAGGCTGGGCCGCGGCACACAGTCCAGATTAGCCTATTTCTGCGGATTTTGTGAGATGAATGCTCATTTCATCTCTTCCTTCATTCCTCCTCCTCTTGGGCGATCTTATGGGCGATTTTTGGGCGTTTTGCATCATCAATCCCAGAGAACTTCATATTCTTCAAGTTTTTGGTGTGGATTAACAACTCCAACAATTGTTCTTCATCATTAATCCAAGGTAAATTCTTGAAACCCTACTTTTGGGTGAATTGGGGGTTTTTGTTCGTTTTGTCCGATTTAACCGTAATAACTTAGATTTGTGATGTATTGATGATTATTTAGATGTATTCTATCATTTCCCTTGTTATTCCATGGTTGGATCATTTCGATTCGTTATTTTGGTCGAGTTCTTAGTCAACGCCTTGAAGGTGTCCGACAAAAGGTCTTAGAGGGGGGATTGGGCGTTGTATGATTATTATCCATCGTACGATTGTTGATTTATCATTGGTATGACTTAGGGACGAAATTCTTGTGAAGAACTCGAGTCGGAACCCTTCTGTTCGTTGTCTTCTTCGGGGTCCGAGCTTCCCGGTCGAACCGTGTTCTTCGGAACGTTTGGTAGCGGTTATTAAGGCAAGTATCTTATTATACGACTTGTATCTTGTGACTAGTAATTACGTATGATATGTATGACGATTTTGCGTGCCTCCGTAAATATGTTCCGTTTGAGTTGGTTGTGTTTTCCGAAATTTGAAGGCTTTGTGATAATAGTGATATATTGGTATCCGTGTTAGGCGTCGTGCCATTTGTGCAGGATTGCGATGTACATATGAGATGGTTGTACACGTGGTTGTTCAATGTATTGTGTACCGAATGTGTGTTATGTTGGTTAAGAGTCGTTGTGATGATCATGATATTTGTGTTGTTTTGGTTTACATACTTGATTGTACATTTCAGTGTAATGTGGAATGGCTTGACATTTAATGATTATGAATTGTGTCGTGTCGATGTGTGTGTGTTCCAGGTAGGGTCTGACGAGGCCTCTGGAGTTCGGTACATGATGTGTACGAACAAAGTGTGTGATCCAGGTAGGGTCTGACGAGGCCTCTGGAGTCCGGTACATGACGTGTACGGACAAGGTGTGTGATCCAGGTAGGGTCTGACGAGGCCTCTGGAGTTCGGTACATGATGTGTACGAACGATGTTGTGGCCGGGTAGGGTCCGTTGAGGCCTCCGGAGTTCGGTACATGATGTGTACGAACAGTGTGTGTGGCCGGGTAGGGTCCGTTGAGGCCTCCGGAGTTTGGTACATGATGTGTACGAACAGTGTGTGGTCCGGGTAAGGTCCGTCGAGGCCTCCGGAGTTCGGTACATGATGTGTATGAACAATGATCGTGTAGCAGTGATTGTTCGGGTAACATTTTAAATATAGATCTCGGACTCATAATGATATATTATTTAGTATGCTTTGAAACGAGAATCGGGCTAAGGCCCTAATGTTTACGAAAAGGTTTTGTAAATTGGGACTCGAGGTCCAAAAGAATTTCTGCTTTAAAAATCCCCGAGATGATGTGTTCCTTTTCAAATATCTCTTACTTGAGTTCGAAATTCTAAAACTTCTCGGGAACATTTTGATAATTGATTTACGTATTAAATTCGTAGTTGCTATTTGCTTGTTACATTTCGTATGGTTTGATACTTGCACTAGTAAAACAGTGGAGTTTTACTAACCCCCGAGTATTCGGGGGGTGGATGTCTGTTCTGCATCCAGGTACATGCAGGTTCAGGGGAGCACACATGGATTGGCACAAGGGGATGACGAGTGCGATACTAATCAAGAGTTGAGAGTTGGTAGAGTTTATTTGTATTGTTAGAGTTGATTCAGTCTTCCGTTGTATTGTATTTCGAACCCTGTGTAGGTAATGTTGTTAGTCAGTCCTGTTGATAGAGTTGTGTGACCTCATCGGTCTGTGTGTTTTTGTGTAAGTGACCTTAACGGTCTGTATTATTATATTGTTTGACCCTGGCCGGGCAAGCATTTGGTTGTTTATGGACGTTTAGCCTGGTAGATCCTTGCGGAAAGGGTTTACGGCGTGTAATATTCCCATATGGTTTTGGGGGTGTTACATTTATGGTATCGGAGCGCTTTGGTTGCGGAAACCTAGGCTGTCGGGTCGAGTCGAGTCGTGGTTTGTCGAGTAATGTGTTGTCTTGTCGTTCGAGTCGTCAGGTGACAAGTTGAGTTGTGCGTAGTCACAACGTGTCGGATATGTTGTCGGATGAGATTAGTATCGTGGGCGACCGTCATCTCCGTGCGGCCTGTGGATGTAAGTCTCCCTTCTTTGTGTTGTGCCTCGTGTGACACGAGCTATTTTTATGATTATGAGTTAATTGACGGAATCCTCTTATGGATTTTGATTTCGTGATATGTGATCATTTGACTCCCGATTTCGCTTCATATGAGGAGTAGTGTTCTTTGTCTTGTGCATGTTTGATTTTATTTCTTTTATCCGCTGCGTGAGTTCTTTTGTAATGGCTTTCGGTATTTTACCGACTGAGTTTTATTTCGAAAACCAATTCCCTTAACCGAGTTTTTGGCATTATGGCCTTGATCATTTTGGCGAAATTCTTATGACGGAATTTAGTATTTTGTAAATGGCTTTTGTGAGTTTTTGAAATATTACCGTCATCGACCTTTTTGGCATTTTGTAAATGGTTTTTATCCTGGTGGGTTCCAACGCGGGACCCACGGCGCTATAATGTTCCGTGTAATTATCTGAAATTTTTGGGCATTCTAGCCCATTGAATTATCTTTGAAAACTTTGAGTATCTTAGAAAATAAATTTCGAGACGTACTTTTAAAATAAATTATTTTATCGTGGTACATCCAAGGTGCCACAATATGTTTCAAGATTCTTCTACCTCGAGGACCAAAATGTTTTGAGATATTTCCAATATTTTAGAAACACTTTTACTTAGACCCGAGGGTCGAATATTTCCGAAAGTTTTTCACGAAAAGAAAGTGTCCTCATTTTTATCGAATGCGAAATAGTTTTCCAAAGTCTCGATAACGATGTTTCACGATTGTACTTTTTTTTTTTTGAAGGGTGATACTCAAGATCAATCGGTGTTTCCAAAATTGTTTTCAAAAGGAGGTTTTCGTTTTTAAAACCTATCTATTCCCGTTTGAGGGCTGGGTATGCATGTGTGATTGTTTCATAATGTTTGTAATTATGTGCTGGTTATCGTTCGGGCCGTTGAGGTCGCCGAACGATACCGTCGTTGTTGTAGTGTTTGTGTGTGTATTACTTTACGATGGTAATCGTTGTATATGATATGTGTTATGATTCTTTGTTGTGCTGAGTTGGCATCTCCGCTATATTGTTTTGCGACGTTATACCCCATTGTATCTAGCATTTGTACTTTCGGTATGCCGAGCCGAGGTGTTTCAACCGTGATGTGCCGGGGCATGCACGTGTAAATTGTCCTTCTTGTCAGTAACGCGTTTCGAGGGACACCGAATTCAGTTTTGGGAATTGGCTACTGAGACTTCCGGAGTTCGCGCTTCAGCACAGATATCAGGATCGACTCTGAGAGACCCATGGGAGATTTTCCTGTCGGATGCTTTTTGTGTTGTGACCTTGTTTCCGTTGTTGTGAGTTGCGGGGACGACATTTCTTTTATAAGAGGTCGGATGTAATACCCATACTATATTTGACTTCTACAGTTTCTCCTTCTAAATTCTATCGACTTGCACGTGTTCGTCGATACTTTTTGAACTTGTTTGATGTCTCAGTTGTCATCGTTCGAACTGGTTGTGACCTTGTTTCAGATCGACCTGTTTATCATCGTGACCTTCCCGAGTTCGGTTCGATTCTTGTGAGCCTTGTTTGGAAGTAATATCTTTCACTTTCTACGAGTTCTTTTAATGCCTGGAGTTGAAGTGGGGACTTGAGTCATTGTTCGACTGTTGTAATTCGATCATTGTAATTTGATCATTATTGTTCGATCATTGTTATTTGATCGTTGTTGTTCGATCATCGTTATTTGATCATTGTTGTTCGATCATTGTTATTTGATCGTTGTTGTTCGATCATTGTTATTTGATCATTGTTGTTCGATCATTGTTATTTGATCGTTGTTGTTCGATCATTGTTATTTGATCATTGTTGTTCGATCATTGTTGTTCGATCGTTGTTGTTCGAACGGGTTGTCCGATCGTTGTTGCACGATCTCGTACTACGAAGAATTGTCGCTCACCGTTAGTCAATCGCTTTGAGTGTGGCCAAGTGGGTCACCGATCGGTGCATTGTGAGACCGTTGCCAAGATGTTCGGGAATTGGGTTTCGTTCCTACTCGGGAGTGCTGGTGGTGTCCCGTGATGTAGTTGTGTATCGTACTTCGTCTTGTAATTCGTGAAGAAATAGTAATTTGTTGCCAGAAATTTTGGATTTCTTAGTATTCTACAATGATGATTTATTTTGAGTTTAGTGAAGAAACTTATTTTTAATATGATAGAAAGTAATGTCCGGTATTCTCGTTTTACGTTATCTTGAATTCTTTGTGTCTTGACGTCGGACATTTTCTTGTTGACGAGAATCGGAGTGAATTCTATCATAATACTATATTTGTTTCTACCGCATAGTCGTTGTGGTCCGGTGCGACTTGTTGTCGCGTGCGTTTCTTTGATTAAATGTGTGCATGTGATGTGTTGTTAATTACTCTTTATTGTTTTGAATCATTGTCGGTGGCGTTGTTATGGTCGCCGTGGGGCGTGTTTTCACGTTGTATGTTCTTTCGCGTTGCTTGTAACGTTTCGCCGTTAGGCGCGATTTTTTCGGTTCTTGTGTATCCGTTGAGTTTTCTGGCGGGATATTGCTTCTCCCTACTTGATTTAAGTTTCGGGACGAAACTTCTTTTAAGGAGGGTAGAATGTAATATCCGCAATTTCGGATTTCTGGTAATTTTATTTTTCGGCGGAGGTCCGTTTCGACGACTCGCTTGGGACCGTATCATCATTCTGAAAATGATTAATTCTGCACTTTTTGTCATCCGAGTTCGTTTCGGTATTGTTTTGTTGAGTTCCGTGTTTGTTAACAACTTTTCCGCACTCGAGTTCGATTCTTGTGAATCTCGTCCGAAATTACTGTTTCGAGTTTCCCGTAAGTCCGTTTAACTTTGTCAGACGTGTTATGAGCCTTGGTTTGGTGTTTCGATCGCGTATCGTGATTTTCGAACGTTTTGGGCCATTTTCGTAATTTCCCAAAGTTTTGGGTAATTACTTCCGTTGTTGAATTCCGAGCCTTCGGGTGGTCGGAATTGTGTGTTCTCTTAGCCTTTAGATTCGTCTTTGCGAGTACTTCGTGACCGTATCTTCGATTCGTATTCAGGTTCGGGTTTCGGTGTCGTTTTCTTGAGTTTAGTGTTATTAAACGACTTTTCCCAAATATGAGTCGACTTTGTAAAATCACCATAAATTCTTGAAAACTCCAAAGACTTTGAATCTTTTCAATATTATAGAGCATCAAGTTAGCTTTCCAATGGTACAAACGGTGAGTCTATCGGAGTCCGGACGAGAGAGTTATGGTCGAAATAGCTCAGACACTCATTTTCCAGTTTTGGCCGAGCAGCCTGTACCCTGTGCCGCGGCACACTTAGGCTGGGCCGCGGCACACAGTCCAGATTAGCCTATTTCTGCGGATTTTGTGAGATGAATGCTCATTTCATCTCTTCCTTCATTCCTCCTCCTCTTGGGCGATCTTATGGGCGATTTTTGGGCGTTTTGCATCATCAATCCCGGAGAACTTCATATTCTTCAAGTTTTTGGTGTGGATTAACAACTCCAACAATTGTTCTTCATCATTAATCCAAGGTAAATTCTTGAAACCCTACTTTTGGGTGAATTGGGGGTTTTTGTTCGTTTTGTCCGATTTAACCGTAATAACTTAGATTTGTGATGTATTGATGATTATTTAGATGTATTCTATCATTTCCATTGTTATTCCATGGTTGGATCGTTTCGATTCGTTATTTTGGTCGAGTTCTTAGTCAACGCCTTGAAGGTGTCCGACAAAAGGTCTTAGAGGGGGGATTGGGCGTTGTATGATTATTATCCATCGTACGATTGTTGATTTATCATTGGTATGACTTAGGGACGAAATTCTTGTGAAGAACTCGAGTCGGAACCCTTCCGTTCGTTGTCTTCTTAGGGGTCCGAGCTTCCCGGTCGAACCGTGTTCTTCGGAACGTTTGGTAGCGGTTATTAAGGCAAGTATCTTATTATACGACTTGTATCTTGTGACTAGTAATTACGTATGATATGTATGACGATTTTGCTTGCCTCCGTAAATATGTTCCGTTTGAGTTGGTTGTGTTTTCCAAAATTTGAAGGCTTTGTGATAATAGTGATATATTGGTATCCGTGTTAGGCGTCGTGCCATTTGTGCAGGATTGCGATGTACATATGAGATGGTTGTACACGTGGTTGTTCAATGTATTGTGTACCGAATGTGTGTTATGTTGGTTAAGAGTCGTTGTGATGATCATGATATTTGTGTTGTTTTGGTTTACATACTTGATTGTACATTTCAGTGTAATGTGGAATGGCTTGACATTTAATGATTATGAATTGTGTCGTGTCGATGTGTGTGTGTTCCAGGTAGGGTCTGACGAGGCCTCTGGATTTCGGTACATGATGTGTACGAACAAAGTGTTAGATCCAGTAAGGGTCTGAAGAGGCCTCTGGAGACCGTTACATGACGTGTACGGACAAGGAGTGTGATCCAGGTAGGGTCTGACTCGGCCTCTGGAGTTCGGTACATGATGTGTACGAACGATGTTGTGGCCGGGTAGGGTCCGTTGAGGCCTCCGGAGTTCGGTACATGATGTGTACGAACAGTGTGTGTGGCCGGGTTGGGTCCGTTGAGGCCTCCGGAGT
Organism: Orobanche coerulescens; assembly: GCA_033398695.1. NCBI lineage: Eukaryota > Viridiplantae > Streptophyta > Magnoliopsida > Lamiales > Orobanchaceae > Orobanche > Orobanche coerulescens. The sequence continues at coordinate 86,511,176 of CM065809.1, forward strand.
TTGGTACATGATGTGTACGAACAGTGTGTGGTCCGGGTAAGGTCCGTCGAGGCCTCCGGAGTTCGGTACATGATGTGTATGAACAATGATCGTGTAGCAGTGATTGTTCGGGTAACATTTTAAATATAGATCTCGGACTCATAATGATATATTATTTAGTATGCTTTGAAACGAGAATCGGGCTAAGGCCCTAATGTTTACGAAAAGGTTTTGTAAATTGGGACTCGAGGTCCAAAAGAATTTCTGCTTTAAAAATCCCCGAGATGATGTGTTCCTTTTCAAATATCTCTTACTTGAGTTCGAAATTCTAAAACTTCTCGGGAACATTTTGATAATTGATTTACGTATTAAATTCGTAGTTGCTATTTGCTTGTTACATTTCGTATGGTTTGATACTTGCACTAGTAAAACAGTGGAGTTTTACTAACCCCCGAGTATTCGGGGGGTGGATGTCTGTTCTGCATCCAGGTACATGCAGGTTCAGGGGAGCAGTCACAGGATTGGCACAAGGGGATGACGAGCTGCGATACTAATCAAGAGTTGAGAGTTGGTAGAGTTTATTTGTATTGTTAGAGTTGATTCAGTCTTCCGTTGTATTGTATTTCGAACCCTGTGTAGGTAATGTTGTTAGTCAGTCCTGTTGATAGAGTTGTGTGACCTCATCGGTCTGTGTGTTTTTTTGTAAGTGACCTTAACGGTCTGTATTATTATATTGTTTGACCCTGGCCGGGCAAGCATTTGGTTGTTTATGGACGTTTAGCCTGGTAGATCCTTGCGGAAAGGGTTTACGGCGTGTAATATTCCCATATGGTTTTGGGGGTGTTACATTTATGGTATCGGAGCGCTTTGGTTGCGGAAACCTAGGCTGTCGGGTCGAGTCGAGTCGTGGTTTGTCGAGTAATGTGTTGTCTTGTCGTTCGAGTCGTCAGGTGACAAGTTGAGTTGTGCGTAGTCACAACGTGTCGGATATGTTGTCGGATGAGATTAGTATCGTGGGCGACCGTCATCTCCGTGCGGCCTGTGGATGTAAGTCTCCCTTCTTTGTGTTGTGCCTCGTGTGACACGAGCTATTTTTATGATTATGAGTTAATTGACGGAATCCTCTTATGGATTTTGATTTCGTGATATGTGATCATTTGACTCCCGTTTTTCGTTCATATGAGGAGTAGTGTTGCTGTCTTGTGCATGTTTGATTTTATTTCTTTTATCCGCTGCGTGAGTTCTTTTGTAATGGCTTTCGGTATTTTACCGACTGAGTTTTATTTCGAAAACCAATTCCCTTAACCGAGTTTTTGGCATTATGGCCTTGATCATTTTGGCGAAATTCTTATGACGGAATTTAGTATTTTGTAAATGGCTTTTGTGAGTTTTTGAAATATTACCGTCATCGACCTTTTTGGCATTTTGTAAATGGTTTTTATCCTGGTGGGTTCCAACGCGGGACCCACGGCGCTATAATGTTCCGTGTAATTATCTGAAATTTTTCGGCATTCTAGCCCATTGAATTATCTTTGAAAACTTTGAGTACCTTAGAAAATAAATTTCGAGACGTACTTTTAAAATAAATTATTTTATCGTGGTACATCCAAGGTGCCACAATATGTTTCAAGATTCTTCTACCTCGAGGACCGAAATGTTTTGAGATATTTCCAATATTTTAGAAACACTTTTACTTAGACCCGAGGGTCGAATATTTCCGAAAGTTTTTCACGAAAAGAAAGTGTCCTCATTTTTATCGAATGCGAAATAGTTTTCCAAAGTCTCGATAACGATGTTTCACGATTGTACTTTTTTTTTTTTTGAAGGGTGATACTCAAGATCAATCGGTGTTTCCAAAATTGTTTTCAAAAGGAGGTTTTCGTTTTTAAAACCTATCTATTCCCGTTTGAGGGCTGGGTATGCATGTGTGATTGTTTCATAATGTTTGTAATTATGTGCTGGTTATCGTTCGGGCCGTTGAGGTCGCCGAACGATACCGTCGTTGTTGTAGTGTTTGTGTGTGTATTACTTTACGATGGTAATCGTTGTATATGATATGTGTTATGATTCTTTGTTGTGCTGAGTTGGCATCTCCGCTATATTGTTTTGCGACGTTATACCCCATTGTATCTAGCATTTGTACTTTCGGTATGCCGAGCCGAGGTGTTTCAACCGTGATGTGCCGGGGCATGCACGTGTAAATTGTCCTTCTTGTCGAGAAGCGTTTCGAGGACACCGAATTCGATTTTGGGAATTGGCTCGAGACTTAGGAGTTCGCGCTTGGCACGAGATATCGGGATCGACTCCGAGAGACCCATGGGAGATTTTCTGTCGGATGCTTTTGTGTTGTGACCTTGTTTCCGTTGTTGTGAGTTGCGGGACGACATTTCTTTTATAAGAGGTCGGATGTAATACCCATACTATATTTGACTTCTCTGATTTCTCCTTCTAAATTCTATCGACTTGCACGTGTTCGTCGATACTTTTTGAACTTGTTTGATGTCTCGGTTGTCATCGTTCGGTAGTTGTGACCTTGTTTCGATCGACTGTTTATCATCGTGACCTTCCCGAGTTCGGTTCGATTCTTGTGAGCCTTGTTTGGAAGTAATATCTTTCACTTTCTACGAGTTCTTTTAATGCACGGAGTTGAAGTGGGGACTTGAGTCATTGTTATCGTTGTAATTCGATCATTGTAATTTGATCATTATTGTTCGATCATTGTTATTTGATCGTTGTTGTTCGATCATCGTTATTTGATCATTGTTGTTCGATCATTGTTATTTGATCGTTGTTGTTCGATCATTGTTATTTGATCATTGTTGTTCGATCATTGTTATTTGATCGTTGTTGTTCGATCATTGTTATTTGATCATTGTTGTTCGATCATTGTTGTTCGATCGTTGTTGTTCGAACGGGGTTGTCTGACTGTTGTTGCCTGATCTCGTACTACGAAGAATTGTCGTTCACCGTTAGTCAACTGTTTCGAGTGTGGCCAAGTGGGTCACCGATCAGTGCATTGTGAGACCGTTGCCAAGATGTTCGGGAATTGGGTTTTCGTTCCTACTCGGGGAGTGCACGTGGTGTCCCGTGATGTAGTTGTGTATCGTACTTCGTGCTGTAATTCGTGTAGAAATTGTTATTTGTTGCGTGAACTTTTTGGTTTTGTTTGTATTCTACCATGATGTTTTATTTTAAGTTTCGGGACGAAACTTATTTTTAATATGATAGAATGTAATGTCCGGTATTCTCGTTTTCTGTTATCTTGAATTCTTTGTGTCTTGACGTCGGACATTTTCTTGTTGACGAGAATCGGAGTGAATTCTATCATAATACTATATTTGTTTCTACCGCATAGTCGTTGTGGTCCGGTGCGACTTGTTGTCGCGTGCGTTTCTTTGGTTAAATGTGTGCATGTGATGTGTTGTTAATTACTCGTTATTGTTTTGAATCATTGTCGGTGGCGTTGTTATGGTCGTCGTGGGGCGTGTTTTCACGCTGTATGTTCTTTCGCGTTGCTTGTAACGTTTCGCCGTTGGGCGCGATTTTTTTTTCGGTTCTTGTGTATCCCGTTGAGTTTTCCTGGCGGGATATTGCTTCTCCCTACTTGATTTAAGTTTCGGGACGAAACTTCTTTTAAGGAGGGTAGAATGTAATATCCGCAATTTCGGATTTCTGGTAATTTTATTTTTTCGGCGGAGGTCCGTTTCGACGACTCGCTTGGGACCGTATCATCATTCTGAAAATGATTAATTCTGCACTTTTTGTCATCCGAGTTCGTTTCGGTATTGTTTTGTTGAGTTCCGTGTTTGTTAACAACTTTTCCGCACTCGAGTTCGATTCTTGTGAATCTCGTCCGAAATTACTGTTTCGAGTTTCCCGTAAGTCCGTTTAACTTTGTCAGACGTGTTATGAGCTTTGGTTTGGTGTTTCGATCGCGTATCGTGATTTTCGAACGTTTTGGGCCATTTTCGTAATTTCCCAAAGTTTTGGGTAATTACTTCCGTTGTTGAATTCCGAGCCTTCGGGTGGTCGGAATTGTGTGTTCTCTTAGCCTTTAGATTCGTCTTTGCGAGTACTTCGTGACCGTATCTTCGATTCGTATTCAGGTTCGGGTTTCGGTGTCGTTTTCTTGAGTTTAGTGTTATTAAACGACTTTTCCCAAATATGAGTCGACTTTGTAAAATCACCATAAATTCTTGAAAACTCCAAAGACTTTGAATCTTTTCAATATTATAGAGCATCAAGTTAGCTTTCCAATGGTACAAACGGTGAGTCTATCGGAGTCCGGACGAGAGAGTTATGGTCAAAATAGCTCAGACACTCATTTTCCAGTTTTGGCCGAGCAGCCTGTACCCTGTGCCGCGGCACACTTAGGCTGGGCCGCGGCACACACCCAGTTAGCCTATTTCTGCGGATTTTGTGAGATGAATGCTCATTTCATCTCTTCCTTCATTCCTCCTCCTCTTGGGCGATCTTATGGGCGATTTTTGGGCGTTTTGCATCATCAATCCAGGAGAACTTCATATTCTTCAAGTTTTTGGTGTGGATTAACAACTCCAACAATTGTTCTTCATCATTAATCCAAGGTAAATTCTTGAAACCCTACTTTTGGGTGAATTGGGAGTTTTTGTTCGTTTTGTCCGATTTAACCGTAATAACTTAGAGTTGTGATGTATTGATGATTATTTAGATGTATTCTATCATTTCCTTGTTATTCCATGGTTGGATCGTTTCGATTCGTTATTTTGGTCGAGTTCTTAGTCAACGCCTTGAAGGTGTCCGACAAAAGGTCTTAGAGGGGGGATTGGGCGTTGTATGATTATTATCCATCGTACGATTGTTGATTTATCATTGGTATGACTTAGGGACGAAATTCTTGTGAAGAACTCGAGTCGGAACCCTTCCGTTCGTTGTCTTCTTCTTGGTCCGAGCTTCCCGGTCGAACCGTGTTCTTCGGAACGTTTGGTAGCGGTTATTAAGGCAAGTATCTTATTATACGACTTGTATCTTGTGACTAGTAATTACGTATGATATGTATGACGATTTTGCTTGCCTCCGTAAATATGTTCCGTTTGAGTTGGTTGTGTTTTCCAAAATTTGAAGGCTTTGTGATAATAGTGATATATTGGTATCCGTGTTAGGCGTCGTGCCATTTGTGCAGGATTGCGATGTACATATGATATGGTTGTACACGTGGTTGTTCAATGTATTGTGTACCGAATGTGTGTTATGTTGGTTAAGAGTCGTTGTGATGATCATGATATTTGTGTTGTTTTGGTTTACATACTTGATTGTACATTTCAGTGTAATGTGGAATGGCTTGACATTTAATGATTATGAATTGTGTCGTGTCGATGTGTGTGTGTTCTAGGTAGGGTCTGACGAGGCCTCTGGAGTTCGGTACATGATGTGTACGAACAAAGTGTGTGATCCAGGTAGGGTCTGACGAGGCCTCTGGAGTCCGGTACATGACGTGTACGGACAAGGTGTGTGATCCAGGTAGGGTCTGACGAGGCCTCTAGAGTTCGGTACATGATGTGTACGAACGATGTTGTGGCCAGGTAGGGTCCGTTGAGGCCTCCGGAGTTCGGTACATGATGTGTACGAACAGTGTGTGTGGCCGGGTAGGGTCCGTTGCGGCCTCCGGAGTTTGGTACATGATGTGTACGAACAGTGTGTGTGGTCCGGGTAAGGTCCGTCGAGGCCTCCGGAGTTCGGTACATGATGTGTACGAACAATGATCGTGTAGCAGTGATTGTTCGGGTAACATTTTAAATATGGATCTCGGACTCATAATGATATATTATTTAGTATGCTTTGAAACGAGAATCGGGCTAAGGCCCTAATGTTTACGAAAAGGTTTTGTAAATTGGGACTCGAGGTCCAAAAGAATTTACCTTTAAAAATCCCGAGATGATGTGTTCCTTTTCAAATATCTCTTACTTGAGTTCGAAATTCTAAAACTTCTCGGAACATTTTGATAATTGATTTACGTATTAAATTCGTAGTTGCTATTTGCTTGTTACATTTCGTATGGTTTGATACTTGCACTAGTAAAACAGTGGAGTTTTACTAACCCCGAGTATTCGGGGTGGATGTCTGCTCGCATCCAGGTACATGCAGGTTCGGGGAGCAACACAGGATTGGCACAAGGGGATGACGAGCTGCGATACTAATCAAGAGTTGAGAGTTGGTAGAGTTTATTTGTATTGTTAGAGTTGATTCAGTCTTCCGTTGTATTGTATTTCGAACCCTGTGTAGGTAATATTGTTAGTCAGTCCTGTTGATAGAGTTGTGTGACCTCATCGGTCTGTGTGTTTTTGTGTAAGTGACCTTAACGGTCTGTATTATTATATTGTTTGACCCTGGCCGGGCAAGCATTTGGTTGTTTATGGACGTTTAGCCTGGTAGATCCTTGCGGAAAGGGTTTACGGCGTGTAATATTCCCATATGGTTTTGGGGGTGTTACAATAGAGCGGACCATGTTCAACAAGGTTCGGTTCCTTCTTTCTGACACACCATTTAACTGAGGAGTTCCTGGAGGTGTTAGTTGTGATACTATTTCATATTCCTTTAGGAACTCGTCAAACTCCGTACTCATATACTCGCCACCTCGGTCCGACTGAAGTGCTTTGATATGATTTCTAGTTTGTTTTTCGACTGGGGCCTTAAATTCCTGGAATTTCTCAAAGGCCTTGGATTTATGTTTCATTAAGTATACATAACCATACCTAGTATGATCATCTGTAAACGTAATGAAATACAGATATCCATCACGTGCTGCTTCCAAAGCACCACATACGTCGGTATGGACTAATCCAAGTTTATCAGCAGCTCTTTCAAAAGTCCCTCTGAAGGGGTACTTACTCATTTTGCCTTTAAGGCAAGATTCACAAGTTGGAAGTGATCCGATCCCAATGGACCCATAAGTCCATCTTTTTCCATTTTGTAAACCTTGGTCTGACCAATATGACCAACTCTAAGATGCCGTTTCAAAACTTGAATAGTTTCATCCCTACCACGCTACCTAGTCATAGTATTCACAACGACTTTGTTACTAGGTTAAGATGATACAATCCATTTAACAATATAGCAGTGCCTACTAGTTTATTTCTAAAATAAATTTTGCACGAACCATCACCAATGAAAAATGAAAAGCCTTTCCGATCCATGACCAGAATGGATATAATGTTTTATGCCCCTTGGGCAAAACAAGTACATCATCTAAAGTTAAAACAAACCCGGATTTCAAATCCAAAAGAAGTGATCTTATGTCAGTTGATTCGACACTATGCCCACTTCCGGCAGTAATCATCACTTCCCCAGCTCCAAGTTTCCTACTTTGTTCCAGATCCTAATTCACGGTACAAATGTGAGAACTAGCACCTGAATCCAGTATCCAAGAAGTAGAAAATACAGTAGCAGAACAATTTGTTTCCAAAACTAAAAGTTTTGTACCTGAAGCGCCATGAAGAATCGGACAGTCTCTAGCCCAGTGGCCCAGCTCACCGCATTTGAGACATGCGTCCTTCTTCTTCTTGCTCTTGGGAACCATCGGGGCTTTGCCTTTACCCTTAAGGTCCTTGACTTGTGGTCCCGTCTGCTTCTTGGTCTTTTTCGTCTTATTCTTAGACCTCCGAGGTCCAAAAGAAATCACAAAGGCAGACTCCTTCATCCGCAGAGTCTTCATCTGAGACTGAGCGGTCACCAGTTTGTTCATCAATCCTGCTAAGTTGCAAGCAATCTCATTGCAGTTGAAATTGATAACAAACTTTGAGAAGGAATCAGGAAGAGACTATAGGATAAGGTCGGTCTGAAGAGAAGTATCCATCTTAAAATCAAGAGCCTCCAATCTCTCGATCATAGATATCATTTTGAGGACGAGGTCCTCAACCTTCTCACCTTCCTTCATCCTAGCACCAAACAGTTGCTTGGATATCTCATATCTAGCAGTTCGGCTGTGCTCACCATAAAGCTCGGTTAAATGAGATAAAATTTGCCTAGCAAAAGTCATTTTGTTCGAACCGAAGGCATCTAGTGCGCTCCCGGTAATTTATCCATCCTCCCCGAACGACTATCCCGATAACTCGGAAGCATAGCAAATCCCCTTTGGATTTCAATTTTCCGAAAGCTCGATGGAGGGAAGAAAACCTTGAAACCTTTTAAACTTAATAATTTGTTGTGAGAGAATTTTCTCTATTAATGTTACACTTTATGCATTAATCTATTTAAGCGCGTTTGTAGCATTCATACCATATGAATAAACATTCACAACCTAGTTGCTACCAATATGTAGTTTATGGACTATTCCTAGAATCAAAAACTCTGTAATCTAATTACAAGTCTTCGGTCTTGAATCTTCGTCTTCTCGAATGGATCTTCCTCCGGTCTTCGTCATTACATATAAATTTTACATTTGAACAATGGCATCCTAGATACAAATATATCTAGTAAAATAAATAGGCTCAAAACGGCCTTTACAACCCAATCGAATAAAACCGAACGATTCAAAACTAGGTCCATGAACCACATCACCATTCAAAATTAATGCATCAAACACATTACAATAAATGGCATTCATAATTTATCTAAATATTGATCTAATCAATATAAATTAATCCATCCAAACGAATTAATCAAATTAATTCAAACAACCGTTAATTTTAATTTGTTCCAGACAAAAATAAATATTTCATTAAATTAATTCCTTTAAAATAAAATTACCATAATAATATATAAGTCAAATTAAATCTAATTTAATTTGAGGAAAATTAATTTTCCGAACGAAATATAAAAACGGAGCCGAAAACACAAGGCCACGGCCAACCTCCGGCGTTGCCGCCACTTGACGCCATTGGCCCGGCCATTGACCCATCTTCTTTGCAGGCGATCCTTAACCCCGAGTGCGGGTCGGACCATTTTTCCGGCTCGTATTTTCATCCTGAGTCCAAAAATAATATTTTTAAATTTTTATATTACACAATTAAATCAGTTTTTCAAAAGAAAAATAGATATATATTGTAACATAAAATTATGAAAAATTAATTTTTAGATGAACAATTGAAAATCAACGATTAATACGATTATGATTCCAAATTATAAACCATTCAATCAAGCATTCCAGATGCTAAATATCGTATATATGATCGCAAGACCACGCTCTGATACCATTGTTGGGATTCGGTGTCTAAAACGAAGGCGCAATGGAAGCAATAATACGAATCTAATTCGATCATAATCCCTACGAGGATCGATCAAGCTACGTATTGTAATATCCGCATTTTTCTTCCCCTTGTATTTTTCTTTTTCGGCGTATTTTCCGATAGTAGTGACCCTTGTGTATCTTTCAGTGTATCTTTTCTATTATCTATGGGTTTTATCCCCGTTATTATTGAGAGGAACCGCCGTTTCGGGGTTGCCGTGGGTCCATTCTATGTTATGTTAACCGTTGAGATGTTCCGTTGGATGTTTCGTTCACCTTCCGGTGTTTTGGAACCGTTCATATTTCATACCTAGCGCACGCTATTTTTCTGCATAGCGCGCGCTAGGGGTTCCTTAGTAGCGCACGCTACTTTTGTTCCGTAGCGCGCGCTATCGAGTAGCCCTGGGAGTGGCAGTGTTGTTTTTCCAGCCTTCTGGACTAGCGTATTAGCGTACGCTACATATGCTAGCGCACGCTAACGTCGAGGGGCTAGCACACGCTGATGATGCCCGGTAGCGTGCGCTAGCGTGAGTGTCCAGTACTGGACAGTTCACTACTGAACCCGTTCAGGTGCCAGTTAGCGCACGGTACGCTTGTATGGTAGCGCATGCTAACGGATCAGATAGCGCACGCTACGCTTGTATGGTAGCGCACGCTAACGTATCAGGTGGGTTCTGGGCAGTTTGCCACTGGACTCGGCTGATGTTCAGGTAGCGCACGCTATTGGTCGATAACGCGCGCTACCGAGAGGTTATTAGCGCACGCTACTCATGTATGGTAGCGCACACTAACGGCCAAAAAACCTGGTTACTGGACTGGGACGCTAACGATAAGATTTGTAATCTTATCCCGTTAGCGCACGCTAATCTTGAGGCTTTAGCGTGCGCTAACACTCCCTGGCTATATAAACCAGGGAGTTGACCGAGATGAACACCATTTCTCATTTCTTTCCTTCTTCCGCGGCCGAGCGACCCCAGAGGCGATTTGAGGCGATTTTCTCCTTCCAATCACTTCAGAGATTCTTTTGCTTGAGTTCTTGGTGTAGACTAACATCATCCACTTGTGTTTCTTATCCTAAATCCAAGGTAATCTCTTAGAACCCTACTTTTGGATAATTTGGGGGTTTTGGGATTTTCTTCCGATCCGTTCCGTTTTGTTGATAGATTCATGATGAATATGATTAATCTTGTTGGTATTCTTAGTTTCCCTACGGATTCATGGTATATTTCGTGATTTTTACGGAATCAAGAGGGTTTGGTTGTGGTCCGCCCTCGTTGTTGTTTTTATACGAATATACATGAATCGTAGGCGGGTTTTCGGGTGTATTCCAATTCCGTATTCAATTAGAAATGGTTGTGATTGTGTTCTTCGAATCGTTAGGTTCGGTTTCGTTGTTCCTAGCGGTTGTCGGTGACTTTCCTTTCCATTCTTCACGTCGTCAATAATTCGAGGCAAGTATTTTTGGAAACCTTTAAGCTTAACATGAAATGGTGATGTATATTACTTGTGTGTAACTCACCTCGTGTTGGCCCGACGGGGTCAAGGAGGGAAATCTATGCTGCCGCCCTGGATTTCACGAGTTTGTTTAGCTAGCCAGTGCGGGAGGGTCCTTAGAGGCCTCGTGCGGGAATCTATGATATTACTCTGTTCCCAAGGCGATGCATGTGCGTGTTTTGTTTTGTAATGTAGCCAGTGCGGGAGGGTCCTTAGAGGCCTCGTGCGGGAATCTATGATATTACTCTGTTCCCAAGGCAAATTATTTGACTGTTTGTTTCCGGAAAAGACATGTCTTGTTTTAGTTTTCGAAATGATTTTGGTGCATGTACTATGAAATGTGTAAGGGATTGGTTTGCCTTGAATACTTGTACTAGCGTAATTGCTAACCCCTTTGGGGACCCGTTGTCGGGGAAATTCTTGTTATGGATTTCAGGTTATGATTATCCGGACGAGCGAGCACCAGGACAGTACGAGGATGTTGGCCAGGGTTTGACATGTGCATTTGGGTCTACTTATTTCCTTTGTCCATTTCGATATGGTTGTTCCCACAGTTTTAAACTTATAGATTGTACTCGCGAGTACTTAGGCTTTTTTGTTTCAAACTCCGTATTGTATTGTTTTTAAACTGTCACGTTGTTGGTTGATGCTTATTTTGCCGGTTGCTCCGGACGTATCTTTATATGTCATATTATTTAATTGTGCATCCTCGCTAACCAAGATGGTTAGTCGAGTAGAGTTTTTCTATTGTAGCCTGGTAGGTCCCATGTAGGGGTCTACGGCGCTGTAACATATTCCGAATATCTCGGGGTGTTACAGAAAATGGTATCGGAGATCTAGGTTTATGGATACCTAGGCTTGTCGGTTACTTGGGTCTAGTCGTGTTTTGTTTTGCACATTGTCACACCGCTGCCGGCATCTCAGTACTTCCAGTGCTCGTAAGTTTCCTTACCCGATTGTTTGCTTTCACATACTGTATTTTGTTTCTTGAACCGTGGTTATTCTCCCTCTTTTGCTTATCATCGTAGTTTCCTTACTCATCCTCGATATGCTCCTGTTATCTTTTAACACCAGTATGGATTCCGGAGGAAACCGTGGTCGTGGTCGTGGTCGTGGCCGTGGACGCGGCCGAGGACGTGGGGCAGCCGGGGGGGCAGCCACGTCGCACTCTTCGAGGCCGCGATGCCGCGGCCGTCACGGTCATGCTTCTTCTCGGGAGCGCGCCGATCTTGGTATTGCCGCCGTCATGCGGCAAATGGTTAACCAGATGGCGGCTATAGCACAGGTGGTTCAGAACCCCGATCAGGCCCATGCTAATCGGGGCGGAGCGGATCGCTGGCTTCAGGATGTCATCAAGATGCATCCTCCTCAGTTTTCGGGAGCTTCGGACCCGATCGGCTGGGAAGGGTGGATCAAGGAGATATCCAAAGTCTTCACTGCTACTAATTGCCCCGAGGACCGTAGGGTCCCTATTGCTCAATACTTTCTCACGGGAGATGCTACAGATTGGTGGGAGGCCGTTGGTCCCAAATATCACGCTGCTTCATGGGCCGAATTCCAAGAATTGATGGAGACCGAATATTGTCCGTGGCCGGTCAGACAGGCTCGAGTGCATGCTTTCTACGATGCTCAACTTCGGGATATTCCCGTATCCCAAGCTATTGCTGATTTCAACAAAGAGTTGGGTTATATGAAGACCCAAGTTGTCGCAGAGAGCGACAAAATTTTCCATTTTTCCAGGAGGATGAAGCTGCCCATTCGGGACTATATGTCTGGGCTCGTCTGTACTACCTTGAAGGTTTATCAGAGTCGAGCCCTTGCTTATGATATGTCGGTGACGGCTAGCGATTTGGCTCGTGAGAGCAAGAAGCAGAAGTCGGTCGGAAATTTTTCTGGTCCTAAGAGTGGAGGCCAGCAGAAATCTCAAGCTGCAAATATTTCAACGGGCGGTTCGGCTCGTTTCTCTGGGAGTTTTCGGGTTTACTAATGAACCTCCGCTCGTGAACCCACATGTTTTAACTGTGGTGTGCAGGGCCATAGGAACCGGCAGTGTTCTCGTCCGAAGTTTACTTGTCACACTTGTGGACAGCTGGGCCACAAGACCCCTTTTTGTGAGCAGATCAAGCAGCTTCGTGGCGCCCGTTCTTCCCAATCAGTACCGTTAGAGCCGAGTGTGAACCAGGGCTCATTTGCTCCGCCGCCTCCACCGAGTGCCGGCCGAGGTAAGGGTCGGGGTTAGCCCGCTAGGGGTGGAGCTTCCAGTGTCGGCTCTGCTCAGCCACGTATCTATGAGATGAGGAGGGCCGATGATCCAGCAGCTACTGTGGCGACAGGTACCGTTCACATTCATTTCCATCCTGTCAGTGTGCTTTTTGATTCGGGTGCTTCGCATTCATTCATTTCTCTAGAGTGTGTACGACGTTTAAGTCTCGACTGTTTGTCACCTTGCGAGCCTTTCATCGTTAAACTTCCTAGCGGTGATAGAATTGTCGGTGATCGAGAGGTCCGAGACTGCTCTGTGTTTATTTGTGAGAGAGCTTGGCTCTCTAATCTTATTGTCGTTAATATCGAGGGTGAGGATTTGATTCTCGGGGATGATTGGCTCGAGCGGCATGGCGCAATCATGAACTACCGCACGAGAATCATCACTATGTTAGCCGAGGACGGCACCGAGCACTCTTTCGCGGGGCGAAAGAGGGGAAACCAGAAATTCGTCATTAATGCCTTGAAGGCGATGAGTCTCCTGCGAAAGGGGTGTACTGGATATTGGTGCTACGCCTTGAAGGCGGAGAATGGTGGAGTCGAGCTTTCGTCGATTCCAGTCGTTAATGAGTTTCCTGATGTATTTCTGACGAATTAGGATTGCCACCGGATCGTGAGGTTGAGTTTGCTATAGAGTTAGAGCCGGGCGCGGCTCTATTTCAAGGCGCCCTATCGCATGGCACCTTCGAGAGATGTCCGAGTTGAAGAAGCGGTTGAGTGAGCTTCTTGAGTCGGGGTATGTTCGACCAAGTGCCTCGCCTTGGGGCGCACCGGTCTGTTTGTGCGGAAGAAGGATGGTTCACTACGTTTGTGTATCGACTATCACGAACTAAACAAGGTGACCATCAAGAACAAGTATCCTTTGCCGAGAATCGATGACTTGTTTGACCGATTGCAGGAGGCTGCGGTATTCTCGAAGATTGATTTGAAATCGGGGTACTATCACCCGGGTGAGAGAGTCCGACGTGCGAAAACAACTTTTCGGACGAGATACGGACATTATGAATTCGTAGTTATGCCTTTCGGGTTAACTAATGCGCCGCGGTGTTCATGCGGTTGATGAACAAAGTCTTTATCGAGTATTTGGATAAGTGTGTCGTCTTCATTGACGATATTCTTATCTATTCGAGGAATGAGGAAGAGCATGCCCATCATTTGCGGATAGTGTTAGACATTTTGAGGACCGAGCAACTCTATGCGAAGTTCTCGAAATGTGAGTTCTGGTGAAGGAAGTGATGTTTTTGGGTCACGTGATTTCAGTAGAAGGGGTTCGTGTAGATCCGAGAAAATTGAGGCGAGATTGGATTGGGCATCGCCACAAATGTGAAGGAGGTCCGTAGTTTCTTGGGTTTGGCTGGCTACTACCGTAGGTTCGTCGAGGGTTTCTCAAAACTAGCTCGGCCACTTACTCAGTTGCTCCATAAATCCGAGAAGTTCGTCTGGACCGATGAGAGGCAGTCGAGTTTCGAGGAGCTGAAGAAGCGTTTGACTTCAGCCCCGGTCTTGGCATTGCCATGTGGCAACGAGGGATTCGCCGTTTATAGCGATGCTTCGGGTCAGGGTCTTGGGTGCGTATTGATGCAGCACGGCAAGACCATTGCCTATGCGTCGAGACAATTAAGGCCGTATGAACTTAACTACCCTACTCACGATTTGGAATTAGCGGCGGTAGTCTTTGCACTCAAGATTTGGCGTCACTATCTTTTCGGCTCTACATGTCAGATTTTTACCGATCATAAAAGTCGAAATACATATTTACTCACGGAGTTGAATATGAGGCGAGAGGAGGTGGTTAGAACCGATTAAGGATTATGACCTTGAAATCCTTTATCATCCAGCAAAGCGAACGTCGTGGCCGACGCCTTGAGTCGGAAACCGATTGCGTTGCGAACGCTTGAGGTCCTTACGCCTCGGTCGAGCTCCGGCGGGCTCTGATCGAGTTAGATGTTGAAGTTTTGTTGCCTAGAGCTGTCGGGCAACTTTGTGCTCTAGAGATTTCATCGTCTTTGATCGATGAAATTAAGCTGAAGCAATTAGAGGATCCGATGATTGCTCAAATCCGAGAGAACGTTCTTAATGGAAATACTCAGTGGTATGTGATTCACGAGAATGGCGTTTTGAGATTCAGTCGGCTTTGTGTGCCGAGCGATCGAGTTGCGTGAGTATTTTGCATGAGGCCCATTCCACACCCTATTCCGTTCATCCTGTTTCGAGTAAGATGTACAAGGACCTGAGGAGGAACTTCTGGTGGAATGATATGAAGGAGGAGGTCGCACGGTTTGTGGCGAGATGCTTGACTTGCCAGCAGGTCAAAATCGAACATCAGCGACCGGCTGGATTATTGCAGTCACTTCCCATTCCAGAATGGAAGTGGGAAGATATATCGATGGATTTTGTTACGAGTTTGCCGAGATCGAGGTCGGGCATGAATATGGTATGGGTGGTTGTTGACCGTCGACCAAGTCGGCACATTTTCCGGGCATCAAGGACACTTGGGGCCCGGAGAAATCGCTCGTGTGTTTATCGCGCAGATTGTGAGACTTCACGGTACTCAAAGTCTATTGTTTCGGATCGTGATGGCCGTTTGTATCGCACTTTTGGCGGGCGGTGCATAAGGCGTTAGGTACCCGTTTGCATTTGAGTACCTCTTTTCATCCCGATCGGATGGACGATCGGAGCGCACTATCCAAACATTCGAGGACATGTTGCGTGCTTGTGCCCTCGATTGGAGTAGCGACTGGGAGGAGCACTTGCCATTGATCGAATTCACGTACAACAATAGTTGGCACGCGTCGATTCGGATGGCACCGTATGAGGCACTATATGGGCGGCGATGTCGATCGCCGATTTGTTGGAATGAGGCGTCCGATTTGGTCGGGACCGAACCGGATGTCGTTTTAGAGACGAGACGGAAGATAGAATTAATTCGAGAACGGATGTTGACCGCCCAGAGTCGACAGAAGTCATATGCCGATGTCCATCGTCGACCTTTAGAATTCGAGGTGGGAGACCACGTTTTGCTGAAGGTTTCACCGACGAGAGGAGTTTTCCGTTTCGGGAAGAAGGGGAAGTTGAGTCCGAGATTTATTGGACCCTTCGAGATCCTTGAGCGAGTCGGTGGGTTAGCATACCGGTTGGCGTTACCCCCGGCCCTGAGTCATGTTCATAACGTTTTCATGTTTCCCACCGAGGAAATATGTCCGGATCCTAGTCACATCATCGACTATGGGGAGATTGACGTTGCCGAGGACATTACTTTTGAGGAACGTCCTTTGAAGATTTTAGAACATCGGGAGAAACGGCTGAGGCATAAGACCATCCCTTTGGTCAAGGTGCAGTGGTCGAGACACGGTGTCGAGGAGGCAACGTGGGAGACCAAGGATAGTATGCGTGCTAGGTACCCTGAGTTGTTTGTTTCTTAAGTTTCGGGACGAAACTTGTTTTTAGAGGGGTAGAATGTAATATCCGCATTTTTCTTCCCCTTGTATTTTTCTTTTTCGGCGTATTTCAGTGTATCTTTTCTATTATCTATGGGTTTTATCCCCGTTATTATTGAGCGGAACCGCCGTTTCGGGGTTGCCGTGGGTCCATTCTATGTTATGTTAACCGTTGAGATGTTCCGTTGGATGTTTCGTTCACCTTCCGGTGTTTTGGAACCGTTCATATTTCATACCTAGCGCACGCTATTTTTCTGCATAGCGCGCGCTAGGGGTTCCTTAGTAGCGCACGCTACTTTTGTTCCGTAGCGCGCGCTATCGAGTAGCCCTGGGAGTGGCAGTGTTGTTTTTCCAGCCTTCTGGACTAGCGTATTAGCGTACGCTACATATGCTAGCGCACGCTAACGTCGAGGGGCTAGCGCACACTGATGATGCCCGGTAGCGTGCGCTAGCGTGAGTGTCCAGTACTGGACAGTTCACTACTGAACCCGTTCCGATACCAACTCTGTAACACCCCAAACTAGGCGGATATTACAGTGCCGTGGACCCCCGACTGGGACCCACCAGGCGAATGAAAACGGATGAATTACACAGGGTAAATGTAGTACCGAACCACATTTCAACATCAACTACTCCGATTAGGAGTTTCATACAACACACCCAGGATAAAATAGAATACATGTGTATTTTATGTGACGATAAAATACACAACACTGAATGAAATGAGTATTCAAACGGAATGTCTGCAGCGGAATAAATAAAGGAAACATAAATGACTGAATAAATAATCAATGCATCGGGCCCCCTTCTAGTATCATTGGGACTCCTCGCCGTCAACGTGCTCACCCTGCGCCTTTGCCTTGCCATGACCTGAGAAAACAATATCCCCACACGGGGTCAGTTATACAGAACAACAATCCTCCAGAGTTGAATAAACATAATCATATAAATATGTAGTATAAACCACAAGTTTGATTAAAATGAAGCAGTTAGATTATAACCCAAACTTGTTGAAAACATACGCAATCAAACATGCTGTATGAATCAACTAACGGTACGGCTCAAAGGGTGGCGCCACACTACGCCCGGGAAGGAAATGTGTCCGTGCACAAGCCACCAACGAGTATCGATCAAATACCGCGTGGTCTTGTACCTAATCAGTCTCACGAGCAATCGACTCGTGTGCACAGTCCAATGCGAGGCCAACAACCAACACACGACATAAATGTGCCCGACATGAAAATCCTACACTTACAAACCGGCACGCCAAGATGACCGGAATGCCACGATATAACAAAAGTGACATCGGAAGCGAATAATGACTCACCGAGATAAAATGATGGTGAAATGAATGATAAGACGACAAAATGATTTGGAACCGTCGTTCCTTGTGATCAAGTGATTAATTGACAATGACAAGTTTTAATACGGTTATCACAATGATGAATGAGTTACGATTATGAATGAACAACAACAAAAGGAAATGAATATCCTTATAACTGAGTAAGAATCAACTTACACAATACCGGTGACAATTATCCTTCCACGAACAACGTCCTAATTGAGATATCGGTCGCTCGAACAACCTTGAATTGTACAATATCCAACAACTCGTTCAATATACGAATCAAACACGAATATAACGAACTCAAGACGTCGATACGATTAAACCAAGTTCATTGGGGCATT
This sequence comes from Orobanche coerulescens, assembly GCA_033398695.1. Taxonomy (NCBI): domain Eukaryota; kingdom Viridiplantae; phylum Streptophyta; class Magnoliopsida; order Lamiales; family Orobanchaceae; genus Orobanche; species Orobanche coerulescens. The sequence goes on from CM065809.1 coordinate 86,529,239, forward strand.
ATATCGAACACTTTGAGGCCAACTGCGATTGATTACAACTAAACCTCAACAATACCAACCTCAAATCCCCAAGAAGTGTTTCAAATCAACAAAACATCTCCAATACGATCAATAATCCGTTATGAATATCCAAAAACGTGATTATAACAACAATTAAACGAAAACCCCCAATTTCAACTCGATAATCAAAGTGTTCTTGAATAATCCCTCAATAATCCAATGAATCCTTATACAAACTCATAATCATATACATATCCCTTCATATAACATGATTATAACGTCCAAAACATCATATCTCAACACAAAATCGAAATCCAAGGTGTTGAAGAAATTACCTCTTGAAGATCCAACCACTTCGATCCGATGAACACGAGTTAAAACGAGTATCCGAGCTATATGATTGAATGGAATTGAAGAAACTCAAGTACTCAAGTGTTTGATTAAGGAAGAATCCCTTTCCCAAGTTCTCTCTCGGACAAAAGGAAGAAGGAAGTGAAGATGAAGAAAATGAGGAAAAAGTGTCCCGGCCAAACCATATATACTGCCGGAAGTTACGGCCGTAACTCGGCCCTCTTACGGCCGTAACTTTACAAGTCAACGGCCTTACGGCCGTAACTGTTCAACTCGTACGGCCGTAACTCGGCTTCGTCCGAAAGCCTGCCGACAGACTTACGGCCGTAACCGTTCCTTAGTTACGGGCGTAACTCGCCTTCGTCAAAAACACCCGCCGACAGCCTTACGGCCGTACCGCACACCTTACGGCCGTAACTCGGATGATACGGCCGTATCCGGCCAACCTTACGGGCGTAACCCGCCTTCAAAAATGGCGGACATCCTTCCTGCAGTCTGGACCGTATCCGGCCAAGCCTTACGGCCGTGCACCCTCGACTTACGGCCGTATGCCGCACCCTTACGGCCGTAAGTCACCCTTGGTCGGCAACACCCGAAATTTACGAACACCACTTACGGCCGTATCTCACCTTCCTTACGGCCGTAACTCACCTTCGGCCAAAATGCAGGCGATCATGGACCACTTACGGCCGTAAACGGCCAGCCTTACGGCCGTACCCGCTGACTTACGGCCGTATCCCAGAACCTTACGGCCGTAACTCGATGCTGGCCAAGGTGAATCAATCCGATAATTCCGATTCCTCGCTACGACTGATGAATGGTCCGACATATCATACGAATGTGAAAGTGAACAAGTCTAACACGAGCCAAAGATGATACTCTCAGTACAAGGCTATCAATCACAATGAAAATGATAATACTCCCGTCTCGATCTAAAAACGGAGATAAAATGACGATCGGTAACTGATATACGATTACAACATGCCAACATTGAACGCAAATGAGTGATTCATGAATGATGAGTGATTATTAATGAGTGAGAATTACTGAGTGACAATTACAGACTGATAATTACTGAATGAAAATGAATGAATTACAACCGGGTATTACACAGTTAGCGCACGCTACGCTTGTATGGTAGCGCACGCTAACGTATCAGGTGGGTTCTGGGCAGTTTGCCACTGGACTCGGCTGATGTTCAGGTAGCGCACGCTATTGGTCGATAGCGCGCGCTACCGAGAGGTTATTAGCGCACGCTACTCATGTATGGTAGCGCACGCTAACGGCCAAAAACACAGTTCTTGGATCGGGACGCTAACGATAAGATTTGTAATCTTATCCGTTAGCGCACGCTAATCTTGAGGCTTTAGCGTGCGCTAACACTCCTGGCTATATAAACCAGGAGTTGACCGAGATGAACACCATTTCTCATTTCTTTCCTTCTTCCGCGGCCGAGCGACCCCAGAGGCGATTTGAGGCGATTTTCTCCTTCCAATCACTTCAGAGATTCTTTTGCTTGAGTTCTTGGTGTAGACTAACATCATCCACTTGTGTTTCTCATCCTAAATCCAAGGTAATCTCTTAGAACCCTACTTTTGGATAATTTGGGGGTTTTGGGATTTTCTTCCGATCAGTTCTGTTTTGTTGATAGATTCATGATGAATATGATTAATCTTGTTGGTATTCTTAGTTTCCCTACGGATTCATGGTATATTTCGTGATTTTTACGGAATCAAGAGGGTTTGGTTGTGGTCCGCCCTCGTTGTTGTTTTTATACGAATATACATGAATCGTAGGCGGGTTTTCGGGTGTATTCCAATTCCGTATTCAATTAGAAACGGTTGTGATTGTGTTCTTCGAATCGTTAGGTTCGGTTTCGTTGGTTCCTAGCGGTTGTCGGTGACTTTCCTTTCCGTTCTTCACGTCGTCAATAATTCGAGGCAAGTATTTTTGGAAACCTTTAAGCTTAACATGAAATGGTGATGTATATTACTTGTGTGTAACTCACCTCGTGTTGGCCCGACAGTCAAGGAGGAAATCTATCTGCCGCCCGGATTTCACGAGTTTGTTTAGCTAGCTTGATGCGGGAGGGTCCTTAGAGGCCTCGTGCGGGAATCTATGATATTACTCTGTTCCCAAGGCGATGCATGTGCGTGTTTTGTTTTGTAATGTAGCCGGCGGGAGGGTCCTTAGAGGCCTCGTGCGGGAATCTATGATATTACTCTGTTCCCAAGGCAAATTATTTGACTGCTTGTTTAGGAAAAGACATGTCTTGTTTTGGTTTTCAAATGATTTTGGTGCATGTACTATGAAATGTGTAAGCGATTGGTTTGCCTTGAATACTTGTACTAGCGTAATTGCTAACCCCTTTGGGGACCCGTTGTCGGGAAATTCTTGTTATGGATTTCGTGTTATGATTATCCGGACGGCGAGCACCGGGACGATGCGAGGATGTTGGCCAGGGTCGTTGACATGTGCATTTGGGTCTACTTATTTCCTTTGTCCATTTCGATATGGTTGTTCCCACAGTTTTAAACTTATAGATTGTACTCGCGAGTACTTAGGCTTTTTTGTTTCAAACTTCGTATTGTATTGTTTTTAAACTGTCACGTTGTTGGTTGATGCTTATTTTGCCTGTTGCTCCGGGCGTATCTTTATATGTCATATTATTTAATTGTGCATCCTCGCTAACCAAGATGGTTAGTCGAGTAGAGTTTTTCTATTGTAGCCTGGTAGGTCCCATGTAGGGGTCTACGGCGCTGTAACATATTCCGAATATCTCGGGGTGTTACACGTATAGACGAATATAAAACGAAATGAAGGAAGATTAGAAATCATACCCTCGTTGTCCGTTGATTAAATGGTGCACTCCTTGAAGACGATTTCCCAAGCTTTAGTTGCTCTACCCACAAATCCTATTCGTCAAGCTCTTGGATGATCCAACGCCGAAAGCACCGCGTCTCTACTTGCCACGCGCCGGAGAAATGATCGGAATGACAAGCCTTGCTATCCTCCAAGAATATGGCTAGAGCAAGGTTGTAGGAGCTTGTAAATTAAGATCACAACACTCCAAGTGTTTATTCTATATCTCTCAATTAATCTCTCGATTTTTCTCCAAGAAAAAACTCAAGATGAATGTGAAGAAGATGAAGACTAGAAAGAAGAACTTCTATCTCTTTCTCTCTCTCAATGTGCAGTGAGAAATTATGTCTTCACCAAAAATGAGAGTCTTCACATTTATTCCACCACACTTTAGAAAAAATCACCAATAATATATTATTAAATGTTGTCCCCTTGATACCTTATGTCATCCGCCAATTAAGGTAGAGACAAGGACTAAGGGAAATGTGTGAGGAAATGGGCGGCCATTTAGAAGGAACGGAAGAGTTTGGTTCGTTTTGGACTCTCTCGAGTCCAAACAGATAAACTCCATTTCATTCCGATGTATTTATATCAATTAATTAATCCATTTAATTAATCATATCAAATACAAAATAACATAATTAATTTCTCCAAGAAATAATTATATTCATGAATTAAATTAATCACCCAGTAATTTATTTAATTCATTATTCCATAAATTAATTTATCCAATAAATTAATTTAGACACCCAATGTCCCAAATAAATTAGACATCCAATGTCCAATAAATTTGATCAATATCTAATGTTTATAAATAGAGAATAAGCTCGATTCATTCCGTCGTCAATCCTATTGCGCGACTCGGTAGGTCCGTCTTAGTTAGCAATGGGAGGAACCAAAGAGTAGTAGCACCACCTATCCAGCCTGGCGGCTTACACTGTACCCCAACTGAGAACGAATGATTGGGATCATTCAAAAACCATTCCGTCGTGAATACCAGTATACGTCTAAACCCTTCTTTCAAATGTCCTGATCAAGTTATAGGGTCACGGTCAGTCAAACCCTATTTGTACTTGACGCTATGCATGAGTTAATGCAAATCGAGATCATCGAGCTCTCGTGTATCCAATACAACTATCTCAAATGCTTTGGCCAAAGACTTATGATCTCATCCACCAATAACCGCATAGGACATATAATGTAACACCCCCGATATATTCAGGAATATTACAGCGCCGTAAATCCTTTGCATAAGGATTTACAAGGCTGAAGAATTGAACAGGCATAAAAAGGTACTAACGAATGGAAATAATGGAATTACGGTACAACAGTTCTGACCCAATACAGAAATAGTACAATTGTTCAACAGAACTCAATAATACATCACCAAATTCAAATCATCACAAATGACTTCGTACTCGAGTACTTATTGAAATAACGAATAAACAACAGATAAATAAACCCGGTCGGGACATCACTCTGCACCCTCGTCATCATACAGTTCCAGTGGTTGTTTCCCCGATCTCCTGGATCCTGAACACAAACAAAATGTTCACCCCCGAAGGGGTTAGCACAACGATGCTAGTACAAGTACCACAATATATTATTCATATCTCACGAAGAATAATAACATAAACGACAAAGTTCCAACGAGTCTTCTCCTACGAGAAACTCAAACATAACATACACAACTGGTAATCACAACATGATATCATAACATACACATGGTAATTCCATCGATCCAGCGTTCACTGCCTAGAACCCACGATGATCCCGTCAGACCAACCCGTGGTGGAAAAACCCGTCTGATGATCCAGCACACGCTAGCATAGATCCCCCGATGATCCCGTCGGACCAACACGAGGTGGACATACAATAACGACATACATGCACGACAATATGTATAACAACAATACATAAAACAATTAAGGTACTTGCCTCGATTTGAAGACAATAACAACACTTCCACGAAAATGAACACTCGAAGATCGTCCTCCTCAATCAATCACGTAATGAGACCAAACCTTAACAAAAGAAATGATATAGGATTTATTTCACATCGTACGAATGTTTAACAATTCGATTCACGGCCAAAAGTTTATAAAATGCAGTCTGCCCGAACTGCTTAGCGCACGTTAAGTACTCTGTGTAGCGTGCGTTAAGTCTGCCCGATAGCGCACGCAAACAACAAAGACTAACGTACGCTAACTATGCAAGGTCAGTACTTCACTGACCAGCCAACTGACTCGTCTGATGGTCTAGCGTACGTTACGTACCAAACGTAGCGCACGCTAACTCGTGCTCGATAGCGCACGTTAAACTTCAAAGCATAGCGTGCGCTATCTCTGCATGGCAGTTTACTGCTGAGCAGTAAACTGTTCTTGCCATGATTGAAACAATGAAATCTTGCATGATAATTCATGTTACTTCCATGAATACCATGTCTATACCCTTATGAATGATATTACGGATAAAGACAACTTCGGATTCAAGGATATGCATATCAATATAAAACCATATTCCATTCCGACTTCAAATCTTCATACGACAATTCGAAAAGCTTAACGGTAGATATCAACACCTTATATCAATCAATATTATCATGCTGAAGTTGTTTAAACGTTCCATCTATACTAGATAAATCTTTCCATGATCAATCCTTTAGATTTATCCAACAATAATGATTGTTAAAGTCAAGTCCATGATTATTATGAAGTCATCTACTAGTTTCGAATTACCAAAGATAGAAGCTTCTCTTCATATATTCAGTGTAATAAGATTCGAATCATGATGATTATAATCAAGGTACTTAAGGCTTATTCATCTCACTATTCCAAACATGATATACTTGGATAATTCATCTATGAAAATCCATATCTTGTTAACATGATCATCCAAATCGTTAGAATCCAACTCTAAGTCCTGAGATAGATTGAACATACCTTAATATGATGAAAATCACTGAACCGTAAGGTAGAATCCAACTCCGGTTGGTTGTATGCCACTCCAAGGTGCTATTCCACTTCCATGAACATTCCCAAGTGATAACCAATATACAAACACCAACAAGATGTGTTCTAAGTGTATAGTAGTATTATTACAGCTCTCTGAACTCTCAAGGGTGAAGAATGGGCGAAAGAAATGAAAGCCAAAACGGTTGTTGTCCCATTTATAATATTCTGCATTATTGACAAGTTAGCGCACGCTACTAAGCATTCCTTAGCGTGCGCTAATAATGGTTGACTTCAGAATTGTCCGGGTGCGTCCGCGGGAATCTTATCCGGACCCATGTCATTTGGCGCATGTGCTAGCCGTCCCGCTCAATAATTGAGTTCTTAGCGCACGCAACTCCTATCTTCATAGCGTGCGCTAATAATGGCCCGATAGCGCGCGTTAAGATACATTCTTAGCGTGCGCTATCACGAGGTTGCTTGAGCAATTTTGCAAGTTTCTATATTTATGTATAATGATATCAATGCACGAAATATATCATACTCCAATAATCAAAATCACCAATCCGAATAATACAGGGTTTGAATACAGATGAAATACACCGTAATAAATCCGGATATTACATACTCGCCTACTAAAAAGGAGTTTCGTCCCGAAACTCAAGACGAAAATAACTCGGGATATCTAGACTTCATATCAGCTTCCGTTTCCCAGGTGGCTTCTTCCATTCCGTGACGTGACCACTGAACTTTGACCAAAACGATTGGTTTGTTCCTCAGTTGCTTAACTCGACTCTCGAGTATCTTGGTAGTCTTTCTTCAAACGTCCCATCTGCGCGACTTCGATCTCGCGAAATCAATGATATGGTAGGATCAGTATATACCTCCTTAACTGGGATACGTGGAACACGTTATGAACATGGCACAATGACGGCGGTAATGCTAATCTGTATGCCAACTCCCCAACTCTCTCGAGGATCTCAAATGGTCTGATATATCTTGGACTCAACTTTCCTTTCCTTCCGAAACGAAAGATTCCCCGAGTAGGAGAAACCTTCAAAAGTACATGGTCTTCAGTATTGAACTCCAATGGGCGACGGCGTACGTCCGCATAGGATTTCTGGCGACTCTGGGCGGTCAACAGCCTTTCACGGATCAAGGCTATCTTCTCTCGAGTCTGCACTATCAACTCTGGTTCTGTTCCGATCAAGTCTGACGAATCGTCCCAGCATAGGGGCGATCTGCATCTCCTTCCGTATAATACCTCAAACGGTGCCATCTTAATGGAAGCATGCCAACTATTGTTGTAGGTAAATTCAATCAACGGTAGGTGAACTTCCCAATCGTTTGACCAATCTAAGGCACAGGCCCTTAGCATGTCTTCCACCGTTTGAATAGTCCTCTCGGATTGTCCGTCAGTCTGCGGGTGATAAGCTGTACTGAAGTTCAATTTGGTCCCCAAGGCCTTATGAACTGCTTTCCAAAAGTGAGACACAAAACGGCCGTCTCGATCAGAAATAATGGTCTTCGGTGTACCATGCAATCGAACTATCTCCGAAATAAATACTCGTGCCAACCTCTCTAGTCCCCACGTATCCTTAATGCCTAGAAAATGAGTTGATTTGGTTAAATGATCAACTATCACCCAAATCATGTTCATTCCTGTCCTGGTTTTCGACATATTAGTGATAAAGTCCATCGATATGTCCTCCCGCTTCCATTCAGGAATCGGGAGCGGCTTCAACATTCCAGCAGGCCGTTGATGCTCGATCTTAACCTGCTGACAAGTCAAACATTTCGAAACATAGTCCGCTACGTCTTTCTTCATGTTGCCCCACCATAAATTCTGCTTCAAGTCTTTATACATGTTACTGGTGCCCGGGTGGATAGAATAGGGCGAACTATGAGCTTCCTTCATAATCGTCTGTTTCAGAACATCAACATCGGGAACGCAGAGTCGGTTCTGAAATCTCAAAACTCCATCGTCATGAATTATGAATCCGGGGGCCTTTCCTTTGATCACTTCATCACGTAACCGAATCATCAGAGGATCACCTGCCTGTCTAGATTTGATTTCTTCGGTTAAAGATGAAGTTATCTCCATCACGCACAGTTGTCCTTGGACTCTTTGTAACCATACCTCAATTCCTTCATGAATCATCTCTCGCTGAAGGCTAAGTTGTGAGGTCAGCGTCTCCATCATCTGAATAGAGACAGGCTTGCGGCTAAGTGCATCGGCCACTACATTCGCTTTGCCTGGATGATATAAAATCTCCAAGTCATAGTCCTTAATCAGTTCCAACCATCTTCTTTGCCGCATGTTTAATTCTTTCTGGCTAAATATGTACTTGAGACTCTTATGATCCGTAAAGATCTGACAGTGAGCCCCGTACAGATAATGCCTCCAGATCTTCAAGGCAAAAACCACTGCTGCTAGCTCCAAATCATGTGTTGGGTAATTCACTTCATAAGGTTTCAGCTGTCGTGACGCATAAGCGATCCCCTTATCATTCTGCATTAATACGCACCCAAGTCCTTGGTTCGAAGCATCACTGTAAACTATAAATCCTCCAGTTCCCTGTGGGAGTGATAGAATCGGTGCTGTCGTCAATCTCTTCTTCAGTTCATCAAAGCTAATGTGACACAATTCATTCCACTCAAACTTTTGAGTTTTCTGCAGGAGTCGAGTAAGTGGGCGGGAGATTTTAGAAAACCCTTCCACGAATCGACGATAGTATCCAGCAAGTCCCAAGAAGCTTCGGACCTCTTTTATGTTCTTTGGAGGCTCCCAATCCATAATTGCTTCGATCTTATGAGGATCTACTCGGACTCCTTCAGCTGACACCACATGGACGAGGAACATTACCTCCTTTAGCCAGAATTCACATTTAGAAAGTTTGGCGTACAATTGTTCGTTTCTCAAAAGTTCCAATACAATCCACAAATGTTGCGCATGTTCTTCCGGACTCTCAGAATACACCAGAATGTCATCAATAAACACGACCACAAATTTATCCAAAAATTCAATGAACACACGGTTCATCAATTGCATAAATACAGCAGGTGCGTTAGTGAGACCAAACGGCATCACTACAAACTCATAATGCCCGTAGCGAGTTCTGAACGCTGATTTTGGAACATCAGATTCCTTAATCCTCAGCTGATGGTATCCTGATCTCAGATCGATCTTAGAAAATACTGTTGCCCCTTGCAACTGGTCAAACAGATCATCAATCCGTGGTAACGGATATTTGTTCTTAATCGTCATCTTGTTCATCTCTCGATAGTCAATACACAGTCGGAGCGATCCATCCTTCTTTCGGACGAAAAGAACTGGCGCTCCCCAGGGTGAAATGCTTGGCTGAATATAGCCCTTGTCCAGTAACTCCTCCAGCTGCTTCTTCAGTTCGTACATCTCAGTAGGTGCCATACGATACGGCGCCTTGGAAATTGGTGTAGCTCCGGGTTCCAGCTCAATGGTAAATTCCACATCCCTTCGTGGAGGTAGTCCAGGTAACTCGTCAGGAAACACATCTGGAAATTCGTTCACAACAGGAATGGATGAAAGTTCCACAATTTCATCTTCTTTCTTCATTGCATAACACCAATATCCGGTACAGCCCTGTTTCAATAATTTGACAGCTTTCATCGCCTTGATTAATTTTCCTGAGCTTCCCGATTTCCATCCCTCAAACAGAATCTCGGAACCATCGTCAGCGATCACCGAGATATTCCTCCTTCGGTAGTTCACAATTGCTCCATATCGATTAAGCCAATCGTCTCCGAGTATCAGGTCGTCTCCTTGCATTTCTATCATGATCAGATTTGAGAGCCACTCTCTGCCTCCAAATGATACAGGGAAATTTCTAGTTTCTAAATTTCCGACAATCCTCTCTCCACTCGGTAAACCAACAACATAAGGTTCACAAGTATGAAAACCGGAAATATTCAAACGATTTACACAATACAAAGATATGAAAGAATGTGTAGCTCCTGTATCGAATAAAACGCTAACCGGCCGGGAAAGGATCTGGGCCGATGCACGATGCGGCAAGACATCTTGATCGTCTGTCCTCCTCATCTCGTACAGACGTGGGGGAGCAGATCCGGCACTCGATGTCCCCTTTCGGTCCCATTGCCCTCTGCCTCGCCCGCGGCCAAAATTATGAGGCATCTGAACACTTTGCTGCGTCTGTGGAATACTGGCCTCCTTCTGGACTGGCTGTGGTGTACGGGCTCTAAAAGACTTTGCAGCCTCTTCACAGAACACCACCCGATGTCCCTCTCGTCCACAATCAAAACAAGTCACGGCAGGGAGGGGGCAATTCCGTCGATAGTGCCCTGTCTGGGCGCAATTAGAGCATTTCCTGGTAACATCAGTAATAGTTGATGTCGCTCCGAAGTTCTTTCCGCTCCTAATTGGGTGCGGAGGTTTCTTGAAAGAGTGAAAAGAGGACTGGGCCTTACGGGCCCCGCTGTTCTTGTGCACTGTAAAAGTACCAGAGACTTTCTGCTTCTTGGATTCTGAAAATTTTTCCATGGCTGCTTCCTTGATCTCATACGCCAACGCCTTATCTTGGTATTGGCGGAGTGTGGTACATTCGAATCCGGACATGTACCTCTGAACTTCTGGTTTCATTCTCATATCGAAATGGATCATCATTTACGCATGCATTACGACCGGATGTCGAACAAATGCCGCTTGTTGGTTAAACGTCTTGATCGCACAGGATACGGCACATCGGAAAGGCGAGCGGAGAAAACCTCCCGAACTTTGGCTTCCCTCACAGGACGAGGGCAATACTGAGCTTCCATCATCAATCTAAACTCTGTCCAATCGGCATCATGGTCTACAGGGCGGATGGCTTCCCACCATTCGGACGCTTCCCCTATCAGAAAATATTGAGCGATTGAGGCTCTCCGGTCGTCTGGGCAGTTGATTCCGGCAAAGATTTTCTCCAGTGCTTTCAACCAATGATCCCAGGTGGGAGTCTCAAAAATACCGTCGAATTTGGGTGGTTGCATCTTTGCCACCTCTTGTAGCCACCGATCACCTCGATTTCCCATGTTTGGGATCCCTTGCTGTCTCTCTCCCTGCTGTAGTCCCACCGCCACTTGCATTCGGTCCACGACCTGGGCGAACTGAGTCATCTGGTTCACAACTTGACGAAGGATCTCTAGTACAGCAGGATCTGGTTCATTATTAATAGATTGTTGCGGCTACTTTGAGCTATGGCGGCACAGTTAGAAGGCGACGCTTCCCTTTCGGCATTTCTCCGTCCGCGTCCACGACCGCGACCACGTCCACGTCCACCTCTCAACATACTGTAAGCATAAATACTCAATATACAGGAAACAACATCGTTCTAATATTCGAGTATAAAGAGACAACATGTAAAGAACAAGATAGAGTTTAGGAACTTACAACCACTGTTCGCATGAAGACGTAGGCAGTGCAGTGATGTTATTCACGACCGGTTACCCCAAAAGACATAAATGACCCCTATTTTAACCCAACGGCCAAGATATCCATAATCTTAGCTCCGATACCATATTCTGTAACACCCCCGATATATTCAGGAATATTACAGCGCCGTAAATCCTTTGCATAAGGATTTACAAGGCTGAAGAATTGAACAGGCATAAAAAGGTACTAACGAATGGAAATAATGGAATTACGGTACAACAGTTCTGACCCAATACAGAAATAGTACAATTGTTCAACAGAACTCAATAATACATCACCAAATTCAAATCATCACAAATGACTTCGTACTCGAGTACTTATTGAAATAACGAATAAACAACAGATAAATAAACCCGGTCGGGACATCACTCTGCACCCTCGTCGTCATACAGTTCCAGTGGTTGTTTCCCCGCTCTCCTGGATCCTGAACACAAACAAAATGTTCACCCCCGAAGGGGTTAGCACAACGATGCTAGTACAAGTACCACAATATATTATTCATATCTCACGAAGAATAATAACATAAACGACAAAGTTCCAACGAGTCTTCTCCTACGAGAAACTCAAACATAACATACACAACTGGTAATCACAACATGATATCATAACATACACATGGTAATTCCATCGATCTAGCGTTCACTGCCTAGAACCCACGATGATCCCGTCAGACCAACCCGTGGTGGAAAAACCCGTCCGATGATCCAGCGCACGCTAGCATAGATCCCCCGATGATCCTGTCGGACCAACACGAGGTGGACATACAATAACGACATACATGCACGACAATATGTATAACAACAATACATAAAACAATTAAGGTACTTGCCTCGATTTGAAGACAATAACAACACTTCCACGAAAATGAACACTCGAAGATCGTCCTCCTCAATCAATCACGTAACGAGACCAAACCTTAACAAAAGAAATGATATAGGATTTATCTCACATCGTACGAATGTTTAACAATTCGATTCACGGCCAAAAGTTTATAAAATGCAGTCTGCCCGAACTGCTTAGCGCACGTTAAGTACTATGTGTAGCGTGCGTTAAGTCTGCCCGATAGCGCATGCAAACAACAAAGACTAACGTACGCTAACTATGCAAGGTCAGTACTTCACTGACCAGCCAACTGACTCGTCTGATGGTCTAGCGTACGTTACGTACCAAACGTAGTGCACGCTAACTCGTGCTCGATAGCGCACGTTAAACTTCAAAGCATAGCGTGCGCTATCTCTGCATGGCAGTTTACTGCTGAGCAGTAAACTGTTCTTGCCATGATTGAAACAATGAAATCTTGCGTGATAATTCATGTTACTTCCATGAATACCATGTCTATACCCTTATGAATGATATTACGGATAAAGACAACTTCGGATTCAAGGATATGCATATCAATATAAAACCATATTCCATTCCGACTTCAAATCTTCATACGACAATTCGAAAAGCTTAACGGTAGATATCAACACCTTATATCAATCAATATTATCATGCTGAAGTTGTTTAAACGTTCCATCTATACTAGATAAATCTTTCCATGATCAATCCTTTAGATTTATCCAACAATAATGATTGTTAAAGTCAAGTCCATGATTATTATGAAGTCATCTACTAGTTTCGAATTACCAAAGATAGAAGCTTCTCTTCACATATTCAGTGTAATAAGATTCGAATCATGATGATTATAATCAAGGTACTTAAGGCTTATTCATCTCACTATTCCAAACATGATATACTTGGATAATTCATCTATGAAAATCCATATCTTGTTAACATGATCATCTAAATCGTTAGAATCCAACTCTAAGTCCTGAGATAGATTGAACATACCTTAATATGATGAAAATCACTGAACCGTAAGGTAGAATCCAACTCCGGTTGGTTGTATGCCACTCCAAGGTGCTATTCCACTTCCATGAACATTCCCAAGTGATAACCAATATACAAACACCAACAAGATGTGTTCTAAGTGTATAGTAGTATTATTACAGCTCTCTGAACTCTCAAGGGTGAAGAATGGGCGAAAGAAATGAAAGCCAAAGCGGTTGTTGTCCCATTTATAATATTCTGCATTATTGACAAGTTAGCGCACGCTACTAAGCATTCCTTAGCGTGCGCTAATAATGGTTGACTTCAGAATTGTCCGGGTGCGTCCGCGGGAATCTTATCCGGACCCATGTCCCGGCTGGCGCATGTGCTATCCGTCCCGCTCAATAATTGAGTTCTTAGCGCACGCAACTCCTATCTTCATAGCGTGCGCTAATAATGGCCCGATAGCGCGCGTTAAGATACATTCTTAGTGTGCGCTATCACGAGGTTGCTTGAGCAATTTTGCAAGTTTCTATATTTATGTACAATGATATCAATGCACGAAATATCATACTCCAATAATCAAAATCACCAATTCGAATAATACAGGGTTTGAATACAGATGAAATACACCGTAATAAATCCGGATATTACATATAACCCGTTCACTAACAGGAGAAAGAATTCTATCTTCGTATTCAGTAGGACCTGCTACTTTCCTGTCAAGATGAACGTCGAGGTTGACCCCCACCTTCCGGTTTTATAGGTCGAACTACTTTAATGAAAATCTTAACGTCACAAGCACATCCCTACTAAATCCTCAAGTCAAAGGTTCACGAATACCTATCACAACCTTTCAATTTCATCATTGACTGTCCCGGAGTGAAATCCGTGTGACGAATCGAGGGTGAGTCAGTTCGAGTGTACTAATCCAATTAGCATACCTATAACGTGAGCTCCCACTAACCATTAGTGTTCAACAGGCACTCTCCAAGTCAAAGAATATGTCATATAAGTCTTCACATAAACTTAATGCCCAGTCAAGTTTCATCGACTTGCGAACGATTAAGTATTTGAGCCATAAACCTTTCCAGTGCCAATCCCCTTATCTAATAAGGAGTAGAATATTTTGCTCTCAAATACACGGACTAGTTTCTATATATATATATATATATATATATATATATATATATATATATATATATATATATATATATACGAGTTAGGAATACCAGTGACTCCCAGTAAATAAAGAAACATACAATTGCCTTATTATAATGATTTACATAATAACAAGTACAATACCCTCATTCAACATCCTCTGAGTGGCATTCGAGGGCATACTCCTAAGAAGAAGAACGTAAATTTTGGATAATTATATCTTAATTATAGCTTATAATATTCTTTGTGTATTTATAATAATTATTGCTTTGAATTATCATGGGTGAGAGCCACATTAATTGGCTCAATATAAGTCATATTTAGGGTAATAACAGTATTTATATAACAATTAATATTATAACTAGAAATCGCATCCTGACTCATGCGGGTTGATGATGTCCCCTTGAGGAGCTCGATCATGATTATTATATTAAGCCATGTAGGCGAATTTAATTCTGATATAATAATTAGGTTCGATTGGTACTACTCTTGGACAAGTAATTAATCAATTATAGTTATTAGTATCTTAAATTAATTAATGAACAGTCGATGTGTTAAACAAGGAAAATACTATATTTAAATAAGGAGCTTGATTTTTCAAATTGGTATTTGGGAAGGAAGTGAAATATTAATTCTTTAGTAGATTGAGTCAATATTAGCAAACTCAACCATATTATAAAGGTCCTAATATGGAAGGTTAGTTACACTAGGAATCCTAACCCCAATCCTCCTTAAGGTCCCTAGAGTAGCACAAAAGCTATAATTAAAGACCTGAATATGTGGGGGATGTCGATCTATCATATGTGAGACTCGGGAGTTTGCTTTTTTCTTCATGTGTTTAATTCTAGATCTTAATTTGTGTCTTTGATTCTATAATTCATACTCCCTCCGTCCACAATCAATGTTCCCCAACTTTTTGAGTTCGGGTTTTAAGAAATGTTAGGTGAGTGTGATGTGAGTGGAGTTTGGGTCCCATATTAAAAGTAATTTAATGTTAATTAAGTTGGTTAAATAATTTAATGTGTGGGTCAGCCTGGTAAAATTTGTAAATATATAAAAATTATAAGGATATTTTAGTAAATTGTATTGTGGGATAGTGTTTAAAAATAGAAAGGGAACATTTTTTATGGACATACCAAAATGGTAAAAAGGGAACATTGATTGTGGACGGAGGGAGTATAACATATCAATTTTCTAAGAGTGATCGAAAGTTACTAGAAAATAAAGACAAAAAAAGTGACTCTCAAGAACATAAAATCGGTTGATCCACTTTCAAGTTCAAGCAAGATTCGGTAGCTTGTTGCCCAAATAACGTCCGGATTAACATGGGAATATACTCCAAAAGATTTTAAGGGAACATATCAAGAACAACCACCTCACTTCAAGGGTAAATATCCTATCATCTTTTGGTCTAGATTAGGATATTAGTTATTACCAATATTTATAATATATAAATAATAATATTTGAATTATTTATTAATCTTAGCAATTAATTAATTAGCATGCCTAGATAGATCTTTTGCTCGTTGATGCATAAAACATGATTATCAAACTTTACTATGAAACTTTACATCCGCTGCGTTTTATTTCCAACATATATAACGCCCACACTATAATGGCTTGTATATGCAGTCTTTTGAGGTTTTAGCTGGATAAATGTATATTGTTTTGAGGTTTTCAATATATTAGGCTTCTAAATGTATGTGACGAATGTTTTATTCATCTATTGTAGATTGAGGTAGAGATTTCTTAGTCAACTGGTGAAAGGAACCAATCATGATCCCTCCAATAAGTCTTCCAGACAACAGCAATATAGAAGATAACTCCTAACGGCTGCATCTTTTATTTCTGTATGCTCCCGATGTAAAATTTTTAATTCCATAAGCATTGTAATTTGGTTTATCAATAAAATTATGATTTACCTCAAAAGAATACAACTAATGATCTTCATTTATAGTTTGATTGCAACATATATTGGAATATTTGATACGTATAAAATATGCTAAGTCTATTAGCTGTAAGAACTCATCTAAGAATAATTTATAGATTAAGTTGTATCTATTTAGACTGCTTGCTGTAAGATTGTGCCTACGAGCCAATCATAACTTAAGTAATACACTTAGTCTTGTAGGATATAAAATTTTAGAACTTACCTGCAAGCAGTTTAAATTTTAGTCCAAAGTCTCGAAGATCAGAACATACGAGAGAAGACTAGAAGACAACCTTGTGCTTTTAAAGAAGTTTTGGCCATATCAAAAAGGGGGAATTGTTGGGGAAAAGTAATAAACCAAGTGTTTTTATAAATGCTTCCTATAGCCTATCCCTACAGTGAACTCCATACAGTGCCTAAAGATCTTTCATACAGCCAAATGGAGGTTCCAAGAGTACAGTAAGAAAGATTGTTGGCTACAGCAAGGAAGATGTAGGGATTTGACATAGGAAAAGGAAAATACATTCCAACAGGATTTAGACTTAGACCTTTAAATTGTTTTGAGATTAGTCTTTCTTTATTCAAAAAGTATTCATAGTTTCAAACAAGCATCTAATGGTGACATGATAGTATTTAATGCGGCATTGTAGAATAAAGAGCATTAAATGCGGATATCTTTAATTCAAACATTCTACAATCCGCCAATCCGATTTGTCCAAATTTCACCAACCATCTAAAGGCTACATTTATAATAGACATATTATTCAAGGTTATAAATAGCCCAAGCAAGAGGACATTGCTCACCACTGATACACATGAACATACTGATTGATCAAGAATTCAAAGCATTCATTATCTGAGAGCAATCTATTTACTCAAGCATTCACTGTATATCCTTGAGTGAAGAAATACTAAGTCCTAAAGAGAGAACAACACAACTATAACAGAGACTAACAAAGCCTACAGCTGCTGTTCCAACTCGTGCAACTCCAAATCTCACTGTTGAGACCATTATCCATGTGTGGACTAAGTTGAATTATTCCGACATGTGTAGGAAGAAGAGAGTTAAAAGATGAAGCTTCAATCTGTGTGTATGGCTCAATATACAGTCGGCTGTATCAATCCATGTGAGCGATACAACAGTCGGTTTATTTAAAATCATATAGTTTGTATGCCTTAATTTTAATAAATAATTTCTCTTGTGTGGAGTGCATGTGGACGTAGAGGGGTTTACATCGAACCATACTAAAATTGTGTGTTGCTACTTTCTGTACTTATTGTTTGCTTACTGCCTGTGATTTATCGTATACTTACTCCGAAAACCCTGTAAGCACCAAGCTACAGGAGACTGCCAAGTTGTTGTACTTATAACAACTTAGTTTAAGACTTCTGCTATGCATAATAAACTTGAGAAGGCTACAACTTATTCAACCCCCTCCTTATAAGATGTAGGTAAAGCATACAGTGACCAACAATTATACTTCGGAAGAATTACTGATAGAGCTTCCAATTATTGACCAACAATTCATGGAAGGGTATCAAGTTCTTGCATCTACTGGTGCTTCAACTTCCAAACATAATTGGGGAAATAATGTGAAACAAGTTGGACAGAAGAAAGTGACCAACCCAAAGGGAAATGGCAAGGCACAGCATCCGGAGGCAATGAATCTGAAATGCAAGTGCTACAAGTGTGGTCGAAAAATACATTACAAGATGGATTTACCGGTTCTAAAAGAACGATAAATGTACATCTCATGCAGTCATAGTCGAACATGTTTGACTGCTTGTTCTACAACTTCATGGATAATTTATCGTGTTGACATTGATGTCGGGATGATGGTTTATGGATGTTAATGGACTTTACCTCATTCGAGATTATTCGAATAGTTGTATATTTGTTTAGGGATGTTTGTTCGTGGAAAGTATATTATCTCCGGTTTTGAGGTAATTAGAGTATTGTTCAGTTATGAGGATAATTGTTCTGTTGAATTGTTGCATGTGTTATATATTGATGGTTTATATAATGAGATTCGTATTGATTGTCCGTGAGGGATGTTGAACCCGGGACCATTGTTTAGTAATAATAGTTGGATTGATCGATCGTTGAGAGATGATGATTCCAGGACTGTTGTGTGAGATTATTGATCGTGTTGAACATTCTTTGGGGATGGTAATCCTAGAATGGTTGTTTTGGATATTGTTGGTCGTGTCGATCTTCCATTATCCATGTGTCGTTGTTCACTTTGGTGAGTCTTTTGATCCTTATTGGATGAGTTTCCTTGAGTTTCATTGTCATGTTGCATCGTGACATATCCGGAGTCATATATGCGGTTCGATCAGTTATGTGTAGGATTTTTAGCTAAGCACATATGGTCGTGCGTTGATGTTTCTGCATTTGGACCATGCAAACGAGAAGTTAGATTGTGAGGCTAATTAGGTACATGTCCCACGTATATCCTGGATTCCGTATACGGGGTGGGCATGTGCACGGACACATTTCTAGATTGGTTGTTCATACGCCCAAGGGGTATGTTCGACAGTTGGGTTTGTTTCTTCGAGATCCACTATATGTGATTTGTGTAACGTTTTGAGAACTGTATTATCTAGTATATCTGTCCCTATGGTTTCTTGTTGATCTTGTTTGAAGTTTACCGTGTTGATGGTATTCTCGGTCGTTGATGGTCATTTGTTAATCATGTTGCAATTTATCATGTTGATAATCTTCTCGGATGAACTTTGACCTTTGATTGGTCATATTAGAGTTTATCATGTCAATGATATTCTTAGTTGATCATGGTTATGGATCGTTTGAGTGTTCAGAATTCATGGTATTGTTTGAATACAGTATAGACAGTTGTATTTGAGTTCATTCGTCATTTGAGAGTATGAGATGTGGATTATGGTGAGGACTGAATTGTTGTGAATTTCCACGAGTTGGTAAGATTGTGATGGTACTCGGAGATGGAGCTAGTAGCGGTCGTGAAGAGGTGAGCTTCCCGGGTGATACTAGTTATGACATGTATCGGGGAATCGAGTATTTTTGCTGAATGATTATTTTTTTCGCTGCAATTGTATTTCAACTGTTTGTTATAACCGTTGCATGAGTATTTGTAAATGGCCCTTTTGATATTTTGAAACTTAAGTTATTCTAGAAAATCATTTTCTAAACTTATGTTAGTACGTATAACGGTGGTTTAACATATACTCGTGAATTTGTTGAGTTATGGCATTTTGGTTTTGTATTTCCAAATGATATTTTACGACGGTATTTCATAAATGAATTCTGTAAAATCTTTCGAATATTTTTTTTAAATATATATTGTCAATTGCCTTTTGGCGTGTTTTAAATGATTACGAAAATAATTTTTTCGCCTTGTGGGATCCGGCGCGGGGGTCCACAATGCTGTAATATTCTAAGATAATCTTGGGGAGTGATACAGAAACTGGTATGTTGGTATTGTGTTGAGACTTCGTATGGGAGTCGTATGATAGTATCACAGGAGATCCTAAACTTCATGTACCCGTAAGTATACTGCTTCGGTTAGTCGCTTGTAGTAACTATTGATTCTTTTGTGATGAGATTGGAAAATTTTGGTTGAGATGTTGGTTGTAACAGGATTGTAAGTTTCGGGACGAAACTTCTTTTTAGGGGGTAAGGGTGTAATATCTGTGTATTTTATGTGTGGTATTTTGGTTGTATATTGTTGTAATGTGGTTATTTGGAGATGAGTTTATTGATGAATTGATATGGGAATGTTCATGGTTGGTAATCATTGAGTTTTGTGATTTTCGGTATGTGTTCGTTCTGGACGGACTGTCGGATTTGTGGCGTGAGGGCTATGGCCGTAAGTGGGTGTTATGGCCGTAAGACATTGCCAGTTACGGCCGTAAGACCTTGCGGGTTACGGCCACAATGCACCCGCACATATTGGGCAGTAGCTCGGCAGGAGTCGTTACGGCCGTAAGGGATCGGCCGAGTACGGCCATAAGATGATGAACATTACGGCCGTAATGCCTGGATGAGTGGCGGCCGTAATGCGCCCTAGCATTTTGGGCAGTAGCCGATAGGGACCCGTTATGGCCGTAAGGCCCTGCCTGTAATATCCGGATTTATTACTGTGTATTTCATCTGTATTCAGACCCTGTATTATTCGGATTTGTGGTTTTGATTATTGGAGTATGATATTTCTTGCATTGGCATCCTTGTACTTGAGTATAACAACATGCAAATTTTCTCATGCAAACTCGTGATAGCGCACGCTAAGAATGTAGCTTAACGCGCGCTATCGGCTATTACTAGCGCACGCTACGTATGTAGTTGTTGCGTGCCCTAGACACTGAATTATTGAGGTAGGTGGCTAGCACATGCGCCAGCCGGGACATGGGTCCGGGTAAGATTCCCGCGGACGAACCTGGACAGTTTTGAAGTCAACTCTTATTAGCGCGCGCTAAGGAATGCTTAGTAGCGTGCGCTAATTAGTTAAAGTGCAGAATATTATAAATGAGACAACCACCCGTTTTGGCTTACATTTCCTTCGTCCATTCTTCATTCTTGAGAGGCCAGAGAGCTATAATCATCCTTCTAACACACTTAGAACACATGTTAGTGATCCTTGAATATTGGTTATCACTTGTGAGTGATCATTGAAGAGAAGTAACACCTTGGAGTGGCACATAACCAACCGGAGTCGGATTCTACCTCGTGGTTCAGTGAATTCATCATATTAAGGTATGTTGATTCTATCTTCAACTCTAGATTCGTGTTATGGAGAATAAGGTGATCATGTTAATGAGATATTGAATTACATTAGTGAATTATTCAACAACACCATGTTTAGAAGATTGGAATGTCTACGATTACGATATTATTGCTGGAACCTTGAAGTCGGAACCCTAATACTTCAAATGATGAGAGAAACATTCTGAAGTTGACAATCCGTATGATTTATGTTATCTTTGTGATCATGAATTGGAGGTGATATTATTTCGATTATAAGAACTTAAAGGAAGAATCATCTTAAGAAATATTCTTTCGTATAAGTTGGAATTGTTAGTTCACCTCAAGATGAAGTCTGAATATGTATAATGATAGTAGAATCTAATCCATCAACCGGAGATCACCAACTTCGCATGAGAATTGTAATCAAGACGGATTATGGTGTTATGATGATTATACGTATACTTGTACCTCGAAGTTGTTATTATCCATGAGATCATTCTTAAAGGTTATGAACATAACATGAAGCCGGATAACAAACATTAATTACTGAGGAATTCACTTACTTCATCACCATTTGTATGATTTGCTGCCCTCCAGTGAACTGCCATGCACTCTTAGCGTGCGCTAAGCTACGTGAATTAACGTGCACTATCGAGTACGTTTAGCGTACGCCACGATTGGGACTTAGCGTGCGTTAAGTCATCAGCTGAGTCAGTCGGCTTATCAGTGAGGCACTGACCACGTCTGATTAGCGTACGCTAGGCTGTGTGTACTGCGTGCGCTAACGAGTGGCATTAACGTACGCTACATAGGATTTGTAGCGTGTGTTAAGCTATCCTGACAGATTGCATATTAAGGACTTTCTACCGTAATTGTTGAATCGTTAGACATTCGTTCGGCATGAAATGAATTCTATGCTATTTCTTTTTTTAAGGTTCGAGCTTAACACGTGATTGATCGAAGGGGACGACCTTCGAGTATTTTGATATTCGTGGAAGTTTATTCTTGTCAACGAACCGAGGCAAGTACTCTAAATTAGAATTGTTTATATTATGACAATTATGATGTGATTGTATCGTTTAAATATGTTGTGATTATATGTCCACCATGCGTTGATCTGACGAGAATCATCATGGGAATCTATAGCTATGTGCGCTGGATCGTTGGACAGGTAGTTCCACCATGTGTTGGTCCGACGGGATCATCATGGGAATCTATAGTTGTGTGCGCTGGATCGTTGGAATACCTTCAGTATGTTGAAACTGTTATGATATGATATGTGTTGTGGATATTTCTCGTTGGAGAAACTTGTTATGATATAATTGTTGATTATATCACTGTTGTATGATTATTGTACTTGTACTAGCATCGTTGTGCTAACCCCTCCGGGGGTGAACATTTGTGTATGTTCAGGATCCAGGAGAGCGGGGAAACAACCACTGGAGATGCATGACGCTGAGGGTGCAGAGTGATGTTCCTAGGGTTTCTTGTCTGTTGTTTGTTGGTTATTTCAATAAGTACTCGAGTACGTCGTCAGTTTATAATGTTTGGATTTTAATGATGTAATAATAATAACTCTTCATTGGATATTTGTATTCTCTGTTTTGAACCAGACGGTTGTATTTTATTTCAGCAATTTCATAAATTGGTATCTGTTATTGTCATTTCCTTTATTCAGCCTTGTAAATTCTTATGTAAAGGATTTACGGCGCTGTAATATTCCTGAATATATCGGGGGTGTTACAGAATATGGTATCAGAGCTAAGATTATGGATATCTTGGCCATTAGGTTAAAATAGGGGTTATTTACGTCTTTTGAGATAACCGGCCGTGAATAACATCACTGTACTGCCTACGTCTTCATGCGAACGGTGGTTGTAAGTTCCTAAACTCTATCTCGTTCTTTACATGTTGTACTTTTTTATACTTGAACATTAGAACAATGTTGTTTCCTGTATATTAAGTACTTGTGCTTACAGTATGTTGAGAGGCGGACGTGGACGTGGTCACGGTCGTGGACGCAGACGAAGGAATGCTGAAAGGGAGGTGTCGCCTTCTAATCAGGCTAGTCATAGCTCAGGCGAGCCGCAACAATCCATCAATAACGAACCAAAACCTGTTGTACCAGAAATCCTTCGCCAAGTGGTGAATCAGATGACTCAGTTCGCTCATGTAGTGGACCGAATGCAGATGGCGGTGGGACTCCAACAGGGAGATGGACAGCAAAGGATCCCAGAAATGGGAAATCGAGGTGACCGATGGTTGCAAGAGGTAGCAAAAATACAACCGCCCAAATTTTTGCTGGAATTAATTGCCCAGACGACAGGAGAGCTCCTATCGCCCAGTACTTTCTGATTGGGGAGGCATCCGAGTGGTGGGAAGCTATCCGACCTGCAGATCATGATGCTGATTGGACAGAATTTAAAATGATGATGGAAGCTCAGTACTGCCCTCGTCCTGTGAGGGAAGCCAAAATTCGGGAGTTTTTCTCCGCTCAGCCATCAGACGAACCCGTATCCCATACGATTAAGACGTTTAACCAGCAGTTACCATTTGTTCGACATCTGGTCGGAACAGATGCGGAGATGATGATTCATTTTGAAATGAGGATGAAACCAGAAATCGAGAGGTACATGTCCGGTTTTGAATATACCACTCTCCGCCAATACCAGGATAAGGCATTGGCGTACGAAATAAAAGAAGCGGCAATGGAGAAGTTTATGGAGTCGAAGAAACAAAAAGTCTCTGGTACTTTTACAGAGCACAAGAACAGTGGGCCCCACAAGGCCGAGTCTTCTTTTTCTTTCAAGAAACCTCCGCACCCATCTAAGAGCGGAAAGAATTACGGAACAATGTCAGCCACGATGGATACAGCTAGGAAGTGTTTTAACTGTGGTCGCCCAGGCCACCTTTGGCGTGATTGTTTGCGCACTCCAGTTAGATGTTTTGACTATACAGGAAGGTCACCGTGTGACGTTTTGCAAGGACGCCACCAAGTACAATGGAACCCATTCATCGCAGCTAGTTCAGAAGGAAGCTAGTATCCAACAGACGCAGCAAAGTGTTCAGATGCCTCAAAATTTTGGCCGCGGACGAGGCAGAGGACAATGGGACCGAAAGGGGACATCGAGTGCCGGATCTGTTCCCCCACGTCTGTATGAGATGAGGAGGACAGACGATCAGGATGCTGTTGTCGCATCAGGTACTGTCCAGATCCTTTCCCAGCCAGTTAGCGTTTTATTCAATACAGGAGCTACGCATTCTTTTATATCTTTATCTTGTGTAAATCGTTTAAATATTTCCGGTTTTCATTCTTGTGAACCTTATGTTGTTGGTTTACCGAGTGGAGAGAGGATTGTCGGGAACTTAGAAACCAAAAATTTCCCTGTATCATTTGGAGGCAGAGAGTGGCTCTCAAATCTTATTGTGATAGAAATGCAAGGAGACGACCAGATACTCGGAGATGATTGGCTTAATCGATATGGAGCTATTGTAAACTATCGAAGGAGGAATATTTCGCTAATCGCCGACGATGGCTCCGAAGTACTGTTTGAAGGATGGAAACCAGGAAGCTCAGGAAAGTTGATCAAAGCAATGAAAGCTGTCAAATTGTTGAAGCAGGGCTGTACCGGGTATTGGTGCTATGCAATGAATAAAGAAGACGAAATTATGGAACTTTCATCCATTCCTGTTGTGAATGAATTTCCAGATATATTCCCTGACGAGTTACCTGGACTACCTCCGCGAAGGGATGTAGAATTTACCATTGAGCTGGAACCCGGAGCTATACCAATTTCTAAGGCACCGTATCGTATGGCACCTACTGAAATGTATGAACTAAAGAAGCAGCTGGAAGAGTTACTGGACAAAGGCTATATTCAGCCAAGCGTTTCACCCTGGGGAGCGCCAGTCCTTTTTGTCAGAAAGAAGGATGGATCGCTTCGACTGTGTATTTACTATCGAGAGCTGAACAAGATGACGATTAAGAACAAATATCCGTTGCCACGGATTGATGACATGTTCGACCAGTTGCAAAGAGCAACAGTATTTTCTAAAATCGATATGAGATCAGGGTATCATCAGCTGAGGATTAAAGAATCTGATGTTCTTAAGTCAGCATTCAGAACTCGCTACGGACATTATGAGTTTGTAGTAATGCCATTTGGTCTCACTAATGCACCTGCTTTATTCATGCAGTTGATGAACCGAGTGTTTATCGAATATTTGGATAAATTTGTGGTCGTGTTCATTGATGACATTCTGGTGTATTCTAAGAACCCGGAAGAGCATGCACAGCATTTGCGGATTGTATTAGGACTCTTGAGAAGCGAGCAATTGTACGCCAAACTCTCTAAGTGTGAATTCTGGATAAAGGAAGTAATGTTCCTCGGTCATGAGGTATCAGCGGAAGGAGTCCGAGTAGATCCGCAGAAGATCGAAGCGGTTTTGGATTGGAAGCCTCCAAAGAATGTGAAAGAAGTCCGAAGTTTCTTAGGACTTGCTGGGTATTATCGTCGGTTCGTGGAAGGATTTTCCAAAATTTCCCACCCACTTACTCGACTCCTGCAGAAAACTCAAAAGTTTGAGTGGAACGAGTCGTGTCAGACTAGTTTTGATGAATTGAAGAAGAGATTGACGACGGCACCGATTCTATCACTTCCACAGGGAACTGGAGGATTTATAGTTTATAGTGATGCTTCGAACCAAGGACTCGGGTGCGTATTGATGCAGAATGATAAGGTGATTGCTTATGCTTCACGACAACTGAAACCTTATGAAGTGAATTACCCAACACATGATTTGGAGCTAGCGGCAGTAGTTTTTGCTTTGAAGATCTGGAGGCATTATCTGTACGGGACTCACTGTCAGATCTTTACGGATCACAAGAGTCTCAAATACATTTTCAATTAGAAAGAATTGAACATGCGGCAAAGAAGATGGTTAGAACTGATTAAGGACTATGACTTAGAGATTTTGTATCATCCAGGCAAGGCGAATATAGTGGCCGATGCACTCAGCCGCAAGCCTATTTCTATTCAGATGCTGGAGACTCTGACCTCCCAACTTAGCCTTCAACGAGAGATGATTCGAGAAGGAATTGAAGTGTGGTTACAAAGAGTCCAAGGACAACTGTGCGTGATGGAAATAACTTCGTCATTAACCGAAGAAATCAAATCTAGACAGGCAGATGATCCTCTGATGATTCGGTTACGTGATGAAATGATCAAGGGGAAGGCCCCCGGATTCGTAATCCATGATGATGGAGTTTTGAGATTTCAGAACCGACTCTGCGTATCCGATGTCGATGTTCTGAAATAGATAATCATGAAGGAAGCTCACAGTTCGCCCTATTCTATCCACCCAGGCACCGGTAAGATGTATAAGGACTTGAAGCAGAATTTCTGGTGGGGCAACATGAAGAAAGATGTAGCGGACTATGTTTCGAAATGCTTGACTTGTCAGCAGGTTAAGATCGAGCATCAACGGCCTGCTGGAATGTTGAAGCCACTCCCGATTCCTGAATGGAAGTGGGAGGACATATTGATGGACTTTATCACTAGTATGCCGAGAACCAAGACCGGAATGAACATGATTTGGGTGATAGTTGATCATCATGGGAATCTATAGTTGTGTGCGCTGGATCGTTTGAATACCATCAGTATGTTGAAACTGTTATGATATGATATGTGTTGTGGATATTTCTCGTTGGAGAAACTTGTTATGATATAATTGTTGATTATATCACTGTTGTATGATTATTGTACTTGTACTAGCATCGTTGTGCTAACCCCTTTGGGGGTGAACATTTGTGTATGTTCAGGATCCAGGAGAGCGGGGAAACAACCACTGGAGATGCATGACGATGAGGGTGCAGAGTGATGTTCCGGCCGGGTTTACTGTCTGTTGTTTGTTGGTTATTTCAATAAGTACTCGAGTACGTCGTCAGTTTATAATGTTTGGATTTTAATGATGTAATAATAATAACTCTTCATTGGATATTTGTATTCTCTGTTTTGAACCAGACGGTTGTATTTTATTTCAGCAATTTCATAAATTGGTATCTGTTATTGTCATTTCCTTTATTCAGCCTTGTAAATTCTTATGTAAAGGATCTACGGCGCTGTAATATTCCTGAATATATCGGGGGTGTTACACTGCCGGTTACATTCGTAACGCACTCGGCTACAAAAGGCCGAGTGACAGGTCTAGAAGCCATTCTTTTCATTTTTCTTCCTCCTTCGCGATTCTTCGGTAGATTTTTAGAACTCTGATCAGGAGTATCCTTGTGCATCATTTTGGGGAGTTTGATTCTTGTCTAACATCATCCTCCACTTGAGTTCCGTCCAAATCAAGGTAAAATTCATTCAGATTCCAAGTTCTTCATATTTTGGGGCTTTTGCTAAAATCTTCAATTTTAATCCGTTCTAGCTCTGATTGGTGTTAGATTACAATGTTGTAATCATCATCTTTCGTTTTTCTCCAAAGTTCATGGATTAAATTCCAATTTTTCTTCCGTAGTTTGAATCCGAACGATGTTGTCTTCGTAGTGTTCGATTAAATGTCCCTAAGGGTAAAACTTATGTTGAATCCTTCTGTTTCCATGTTGTGATAATTGATTCGGTATTTTGTTGAACTAGGATCGAATTGTTGAAGGAGTTTGGACCGTACGTCTTTCTGTTCGTTATTCTTGTGTCGCTTCCAATCGAGGCAAGTACTTTGATTGTGTTTATTATATTTCGTGTGAATATGTGAAAAATGTGGTTTTGTGAAAAAGTAGTTTGTGATGGTAGCCTTGTCGTTAGGGTGTTAGCCCTCTGTGAGAGGAGTGATGTTGGTATTAAATGTTTGTCGTTTTGTGGTGATTTGTGTGTTATCGCACCTGTGCGAGCTGTTAGAGCTTGGGCTTTTATGATTGTGTGCATATGTGATTGCTTCACGATGTTTTGTAGTTGTGCGCTGATTTTCATTTGATCCATTGAAATCGCCGAACGATACCGTCATTGTTGTGATTTCGTATGTGTGTTGCCTTACGATGGTAATCGTTGTATATGTTATGTGTTATGATTTTTTGTTGTGCTGAGTGGTTACTTATTCAGTATGCCGAAGGGCCGGGGTCGTGGTCGTGGCGACCAGACGCGTGATCAGGATCATGCTGCCGGTGATGGTGTTGGTATCGATGTTGCTACTATTTTGCAGCAGGTAGCTGCACAGATGACTTAATTGACTCAAGCAGTTCAATGTAATACAGATGTGACCCAGAACATTGGCGCAAATCAGTGGCTTCGATAAGTGGTTCGTATGAATCCCCCTCGTTTCGCTGGTGCCACTGATGCATTGGGATAGGATGGTTGGCTTTTCTAGTTGGGAAGGATATTCGAGGTAGTTGATTGTCCAGAAGAACGTAAGTTGCCTGTCGCTCAGTATCTTATTGACAAGGATGCCGCTAATTGGTGGGAGGCTGTTAAGCCTCGAGATCGTATTGTCACGTGGCCCGAGTTCCAGAGATTCATGAGAGATGAGTTTTGTCTGGAACCGATCAGAAATCAGAGGATTAATGAATTCTTTTCGGAAAAACCGCAAGATGTACCGCTGTCTCAAGCTATTATTGACTATAGCAAACACCTCACCTACGTGCAGGATCAGGTAAGGACAGAGGAAGATAAGATCTGTCATTTTAGTAGGCGAATGAAGCCGGATATTCGTCAGTACATGGAGGGTCTCACTTGTACTTCATTAAGAGAGTATCAGAATAGGGCGTTAGCCTATGAGCTATCTGTATCATCGACTGAGCATATGTCTAAACTGAAGAAACAGAAAACTATTGGGAACTTCTCAGGAAATCAGGGGAGTGGGCCCCCTGGGCTGGGACTTCGTGTCGTCATCCTAAGAAGGTTCCTCGATCGCATGATCATGGGAAGTGTATTACCCCTGCAGTGAGTAGTGTGAGCAGCACAACGACGTGTTATAACTGTAATCGAGCGGGCCAGTTCACCGCTCTGTTTCGATTGTGGTCAATTGGGACACCGAGCCGTGCATTGCGAGACGGTAGCCGAGAGGTTTGGGGATCGAGTTTGCATCTCCACTCCAAAAGGACACGTAGATGCCTAGTGTGGTTTTCGAGAATTTCGGCGTGATCGGAGTTCTTCGTGGCTACCCTCGCGGGTCGTTGTGCATTTATTTTTTATTTTTTGACTATGCGTGTTTTATTGTAATAGGTACCTTTTGTTTTGTGATAGTTCGTATACTTGACTTGATTGTGCTATCTGTTTGGTGATACTTGGCATTGGTTGGTTTTATTATGTCTCTGCTTGCGACATTGTGATGATTGTCGTCGAGCGTGATTTCACGCCGTATGTTTCTTGCGTTGCTGGTAACGTTTCGCTGATGGGTGTGAGTTATTCGGTTCTTTTGTATCTCGTTGAGATGTTCCTGGTGGTATATTGCTCTTTCCTACTTATTTTAAGTTTCGGGACGAAACTTCTTTTAAGGAGGGTAGTATGTAATATTCGCGATTTCGATTTTCGGTAAATTTCGTTTTTTGGCATGAGTCCATTGTAACAGCTCAGTTGTGACCATTTCGTCATTCTGAGAATGATTAATTCTGCACTTTTTGTCATCCGAGTTCGTTTAGGTGTCGATTTGTTGAGTTCTGTGTTCTTAAGCGACTTTTCCGCGCTTGAGTTTGATTCTTGCAAATCTTGTTCGAAAATACTGTTTAGTGTTCCGTCAAAGTCCGTTTAACTTTGTTAGACGTGTTGTGAACTTCGGTTTGGTTATTCGATCACGTATCGTGATTTTCGGGCATTTTGGGCCATTTTGTAATTTCCCAAAGTTGTGGGTATTCGCCTTCGTATTTGTTGTTTCGACTATTTTATTGGTCGTGTGTGAGTTTGATTTGAGCTAAAGCTCTTAGTATGATCTTATTCTGGAGATTTCAGTGCATATATTGAACTTGGTGTTTCAATCGGAGGAGTCCGTCGTTGTAACCTGTTTTGAGAGCTCTACTGCTGGGGTTTCTGGGTGCATTACCGCGCTCTCAGCATGTCATTAACGCACGCCATCGATCAGCGGTTTTAGAGGCCAGTAAATGGATTCGATTGCGTTAGCGCACGCTAAGTATAGGATTAGCATACGCTAACTAAGATCAATTTCAAAACCAGTAGATACTGGAGTACCCCGTTAGCACACGCTAATGGTATTGTTAGCGCACGCTATTGAGATCCAGTTATAAAAGCTGGAGCAACAGTCTTCATTTCGGGGTTTTTCTTTCCTTGTTCTCTTCGGTTAGATTTTCGGCAAGAGTTTTCAGAGGCGATTCCTTGAAGTATATTGGGTCATCAAAGCATAGATTCCGATGATTGTTATCATCATCTAATCATCTACCAATCATCCTCCTTCTTGTGAATCAAGGTATTCTCTAAAATTCTAAGATTTGTAGTATTTGGGGTTTGTCTCGATTTTGTGATTCTAATCCGAAAATTGTTGATTCCTTTGTTGTTATCTAGTCATGTTGATCATAACCCTTGGTTTAGAATTTCGTTTTCATGTTTTGTCGGGTCGATTCGTGTTCTTGGCATTTTGGGGGAAACCATTGAACATTCGTCATTTGTTCCGTGAATTCAGCGGCTTTATGTCGTGCTATCGAATTCATTTTTATTGATGTTATTGTCGTTCGTAGTTTATTGTCGCGGATTGGTGTTCAGCGGAGTCGGGGGATTTGTAGTCGGTTCGTGTCGCCTTACTTAAGTCGATTCTCCGCGTTCGTGATTATTCGAGGCAAGTACCTTGTTCATACATTTCTTGTTTTTTGGATATGATGATCGGTGATCGGATAAGTGTGTTTATTTAGTTGTTTGAAATGAACTTTCAAAATATTCGTTTAAACCTCGTAAAAGGATCACTTTCAAAATGCGTGTGCATTTGTGAATGGCGTGTTTGTAAATGATTAAGTGAATCCTATGGATATGTTGGTGTTGATATTGTGCTTGATAATGCATATATATACGTATGTTACCTCATTTCGGTGCGTTGTGATTTGACATTTGTGTCGTGCTAAGTGTTTGTTGTATATGGGTTAATTGTTGGGATATCACTGGTGTACTGTGTTATGTGTGTGAATGTGTGGACATATGCGAGGTCTACGGTGACACATGGCTTGTGATCATGTGGTCAGGATGCAACAAGTGATTGATCAAACCGTGAGAGCCTAAGAAAACCTACGGTGACACATGGCTTGTGATCATGTGGTCAGGATGCAACAAGTGATTGATCCAACCATGAGATCATGTGGCAAGTGATCACGGTGTTATGGATATGATTTTGGATGTGTTTTGCCAGGTCGAGTATCTTGGATGTGTTACCAAGATTTCGTATCTTGAGTAGTTATATTCTGTTGACTTTATGTCCGTCGAGGACACGTGACGTGGGCTATGAACCCTGCGAATTGTTGTTGGTTTTTATTTGAGTAAGCAAATATCTGGGCTGTGACCCCTTGCGGTTTTTTGAAGAGAAGGATTCGATAATCCTAAATTGTTTTCCGTTAAAACTCCCGAGGGCATTTTAAAACATTTTATAAATTGTTCTATTGATTTGTTATCTTTCAAATTTGGAAAGTTTACTCAAACTCTCTGCGTCGGGAAGTATCTTTCGTTATATTTGAATATTTGGGGATTCCTGATTATTATTATTCTTGGAATATGAATTATATGACTCAGGGGGTGGATGTCTGCATTGCATTTAGGTACGTGCAGGGCCTTCAGGAGCATAACACATGTTTGGTACGAAGGATGATTAATGATGATCGATACTAATCACATGAGGACCCATACGATGTTATATTGGTTTAGTTGTAGTTATTTCTGTTGCGGTATTTTTTCCATTGTACGGGAGCATGTTGTATTTTGAACCTTGTGTGGGTATGTATTAAGATTGAGTTGTATGTATTTATTGAAAGTCCAAATCGGTCTACTGGGTCACTTTAGCCTTAAAGGCGATGTTGAGATATTTGATTTTAGTAACCAGCCTGGTAGATCCTTGAGGAAAGGATCTATGGCGTGTAATATGCCTGAGTGGATTGGGGGTGTTACAAGTACACATCTATGTCCTTGGCCTGAGGCATCACTATAAACTGAAAATCCCTCACTACCGCACGGTAAGGCTAAGACGGGAGCGGTAGTCAACTGCTTCTTCAACTCTTCAAAACTCTTCTGCCTCTCGTCTATCCACACAAACTTCTCTGACTTCTGCAACAACTAAGTAAGCGGTCGAGCGAGTTTAGAAAACCCCTCGACAAACCTTCGATAATACCCCGCCAAACCTAGAAAACTATAGACTTCCTTCATGTTCTTGGTCGGCACCCAATCCAACACTGCCTCTATCTTGTATGGGTCTATACGAACACCCTTGGCCAAGATCACATGACCGAGAAACATAACCTCCCGCAACCTGTAATATCCGGAGTAATTATTGAGTATTTCATCTGTAATTGAACCTTGTATTATTCAGATTTGTGATATCAGTAATTGAAGTATGATCTTTCTCATATACGTATCCATGAGCATGATAATATCATCACGTAATTCTTCATGCAAATACGTGTTAAAGTACATTAAGAGGAAAGCTTAACGTACGTTATACTGACATGTATAGCGTATGCTTTGAAGGATAGCGTAGCGTACGTAAGGCAGCCAATAATGGAGCAGGGCGGCTGGCACGTGTGCCACCCAATCAATGGGTCCGGATAAGATTCCCACGGGTGAACCTGGACAGTTTTGAAGTCAATGCTCAATAGTGTACGCTAAATAGCTAACGTACGTTATGCGTGGAAGGCTAACGTACGTAAGGACAGAAACATTATAAAAGGGACAGCACCCCATTTTATTTTGTTTACGTTTTCTTCAATTGTCTTTCATTTCTTTGAAGTCCAGAGAGCCTCCCCTCCTTCATAAACATCCATAGGCCATATATACTCAATCTTTGAAGATTGGATATCACTTATGCTTGGTCATTAAAGAGAAGAAACATCTTGAATTGGCACACAAGCAACCAGAGTTGAACTCTACCTATTGTTTCGGTGTTTTCTTCATCTTAAGGTATGTTATGCTATCCCCAACCTTGGATTCATGTTCTTAGGGATGTTATGATCATACTACTGAGAATAGTAGATCACATAGACGACTTATGCAACCAAATATCATGTTTAGAAGTTGGGATGATTAGGATTGAGTTATCATTGTTGGGAACATCATAGTTGGAATCTTGTTATGTCAAATGATGAGAATAGTATTCTGAGATTGATAATCCATATCGAATGCTATCGTCATATTGATCGCAGACTTAGTGTTGATGCCACTTTTGCTAAATGGACTTAATATAGAATCATCAAAAGTTGTATCTTTTCTTATAAGTTGGATTGGTTAGTTCATCTTTAAGATAAAGTTTGAATGTAATGATGATATTGGAAACAAGCGCATCAACCTTAGATCACCCGAACTTCACATGAGAATGGTAATCGAGATTGAATATAAGTGTTGTGATGATATACATATCCTTGAATTCGAAGATATTTGAATACGTAAGATCATTCATAATTGTATGAGCATGATATGTAGAAGGGTAACTTACGTTAATCACTGAGGATTACGTACGCTTCATCATCAATCGAAATAGTCGTCTGTTCAGTGAGAACTGTCATATGTGTGTTTAGCGTGCGCTAGGCTCTGTAGCTTACGTATGCTAACGGGCAGGATTAACGTACGCTACGTTTGGTACGTAACGTATGTTATACCATCAGACGAGTCAGTCGACTGATCGGAGTGGAACTGTCGATACATGGTTAGCGTACGCTAGATTTTGTAGCTAACGTACGCTAACGAGTAGGTTTAATGTACGCTACAGAGGGTATGTAACGTACGTTATGCATGTCAGACAGTATACATTTTATGAACTTCCGACCGTAATTTGGATTGTTAGATGTTCGTACGATGTGATTGATCGAAGGGGCGACCTTCGAGTGTTTTGATATTCGTGGAAGTATTATTCTTATCATCAAATCGAGGCAAATACTTTAATTATCCTATGTATTGATGTTATACATATTGTTGTGTATATACGTCGTTGTTGTATGTCCACCTCGTGTTGGTCCGACGGGATCATCAGGGAATCTATGCTAGCGTGCGCTGGATCATCGGACGGGTTTTTCCACAACGGGTTGGTCTTACAGGATCATCGTGGGTTCTAGGCAGTGAATGCTGGATCGTCGGAATTACCATGTGTATGTTGTGATATCATGTTGCGATTATTATTTGTGTATGTTATTTATGATTTTCTCGTAGGAGGAGACTCGTTGGTATTTTGTCATTTATGTTATTCTTATCCTTCGTGAGATATTGAATAATATGTTGTGGTACTTGTACTAGCATCGTTGTGCTAACCCCTTAGGGGGTGAATATTTGTTTATGTTCAGGATCCAGGAGAGCAGGGAAACAACCACTAGAGCTGCATGACGATGAGGGTGCAGAGTGATGTTCCGGCCGGGTTTATTTATCTGTTGTTTGTGTTCTTTTTAATAAGTACTCGAGGACGTCATCGTTTGTGATGATTAGTTTTGGTGATGTATTGATATTCTTCCTTTGGATAATTGTATTCTCGGCATTGGCCCAGAACTGTTGTATTTTATTTCAGTTACTTTCTTATGTTGGTATCTGTTATTGTCTTTTTATTTCTTCAGCCTTGTAAATTCTTATGTAAAGGATTTACGGAGCTGTAATATTTCTGAATATATTGGGTGTGTTACAGAATATGGTATCAGAGCTAAGATTATGGATATCTTGGCCATTGGGTTAAAATAGGGGTCATATATGTCTTTTGAGGTAACCAGTCGTGAATAACATCACTGTACTGCCTACTCTTCGTGCAAACAGTGGTTGTAAGTTCCTAAACTCTATCTCGTCCTTACCTGTTATACCTCTTTATACTTGAACATTAGAACGATATTGTTTCCTCTATATTGAGTATTTATGCTTACAGTATGTTGAGAGGTGGATGTGGACGTGGTCGCAGTCGCGGACGCGGAAGGAATGCTGAAAGAGAAGCTTCGCCTTCTAATCAGGCCAGCCACAGCTCAGGCGAGCCACAAAGGTCTATTAACAATGAACCGGAACCTGTTGTGCCCAAAATCCTTCATTAAGTGGTTAACCAGATGACTCAGTTTGCCCATGTCGTGGACCGAATGCAGGTGGCAGTAGGATTAAAATAGCTAGATAGACAGCAAGGTATCCCAGACATGTGAAATCGAGGCGACCGATGGCTGTAAGAGGTGGCGAAGATGCAACCACACAAATTCGACGGTTTTTTCTGAGACACCGACGTGGGACCATTGGTTAAAAGAACTGGAGAAAATTTTTGCTGGAAATTAATTGCCCAGACGACTGGAGAGCCTCTATTGCTCAGTACTTTTTGATAGGGGAAGCATCAAAGTGGTGAGAAGCCATCCAGCCTGTAGATCATGATGCCGACTAGGGAGAATTTAGATTGATGATGGAAGCTCAGTAATGCCCTCGTCTGGTGAGGGAAGCCAAAGTTCGGGAATTTTTCTCCACGCAGCCTTCGGATGTGCCAGTATCTCAGGCGATTAAGAAGTTTAACCAGCAGCTGGAATTTGTTCGACATCTGGTTAGAACAGATGCAGAAATGATGATCTATTTTTATATGAGAATGAAACCAAATATTCAGAAGTACATGTCCGGTTTTGAATGTACCACTCTCCGTCAATATCAGGATAAAGCATTAGCGTATGAAATCAAAGAAGTAGCGATGGAAAAGTTTGGAGAATCCAAGAAGCAGAAAGTCTTTGGTAGTTTCACAGAGCACAAGAGCAGCAGGCCCCGCAAGGCCCAGTCATCCTTTCATTCGTTCAAGAAACCTCCACACCCATCCAAGAGCGGAAAGAACTTCGGAGCAGTATCAGCCACGACAGATGTGACAAGGAAGTGCTTTAACTGTAGTCAGACGGGACACTATCGGCGAAATTGCCCTCTTCCTGCTGTGACTTGTTTTGATTGTGGTCGAGAGGGACATCGTGGGGTGTTCTGTGAAGAGGCTGCAAAAGATTTAGAGCCCATACATCACAGCCAGCTCAGAGGGAAGCAAGTATTCAGCAGACGCAGCAAAGTGTTCAGCTGTCCCAAAATTTTGGTCGCGGACGAGGCAGAGGACAGTTGGACCGAAAGGGGACATCGAGTGTCGGATCCGTTCCCCCACATCTGTACGAGCTGAGAAGGGCAGACGACCAGGATACTGCTGTCGCATCGGGTACTGTTCAGATCCTTTCGCATCCAGTTAGCGTCTTATTCGATACAGGAGCTACGCATTCATTTATATCCTTATCTTGTGTAAATCGTTTGAATATTTCTGGTTTTCATAATTGTGGGCCTTATGTTGTGGGTTTACCGAGTAGAGAGGGGATTGTTGGAAACTTAGAAACTAGAGATTTCCCTGTATCATTTGGAGGCAGAGAGTGGCCCTCAAATCTGATTGTGATAGAAATCCAAGGAGACGACCTGATACTCGGAGATGATTGGCTTAATCGATATGGAGATATTGTAAACTACCGAAACAGAAATATCTCAGTGATAGCTGAAGATGGTTACAAAATACTGTTTGAAGGATGGAAACCCGGAAGCTTAGGAAAGATGATCAAGGCGATGAAAGCTGTCAAATTGTTGAAACAGGGCTGTACCGGGTACTGGTGCTACGCAATGAAGAAAGAAGACGGAAAAGTAGAAGTTTCATCCATTCCTGTGGTGAACGAATTTCCATATGTGTTTCCTGACGAATTACCTGGACTACCTCCACGACGAGATGTAGAATTCACCATCGAGATGGAACCAGGAGCTACACCAATTTCTAAGGCGCCGTATCGTATGGCACCTACTGAGATGTATGAATTGAAAAAGCAACTGGAAAAGGTACTGGACAAAGGCTATATCGAGCCAAGCGTTTCGCCTTGGGGTGCACCAGTTCTTTTCGTCCGGAAGAAGGATGGATCACTTCGATTGTGTATTAACTATCGAGAGCTAAATAAAATGACGATCAAGAACAAATATCCGTTGCCATGGATCGATGGTTTATTTGACCAGCTACAAGGATCAATGGTGTTTTCTAAAATTGATCTGAGATCAGGATATCATCAGCTGAGGATTAAGGAATCTAATGTTCCGAAGTCACCATTCAGAACTCGTTACGGACATTATGAGTTTGTAGTGATGCCGTTTGGTCTCACTAATGCACCTGTCGTGTTTATGCAATTGATGAATCGAGTGTTCATAGAGTATTTGGACAAGTTTGTGGTTGTGTTCATTGATGACATTCTGGTTTATTCTAAGAGCCCGGAAGAGCATGCGCAGCATTTGCAGATTGTTTTAGAACTTTTGAGAAGCGAGCAATTGTACGCCAAACTTTCTAAGTGTGAATTATGGCTAAAGGAAGTAATGTTCTTCGGTCATGTAGTGTTAGCAGAAGGAGTCCGAGTAGATCCCCAGAAAATCGAAGCATTTATGGATTGGAAGTCTCCTAAGAACGTGAAAGAAGTTCGGAGTTACTTAGGACTTGTTGGGTATTATCATCGATTCCTGGAAGGGTTTTCCAAAATTACCCGCCCACTTACTCGACTACTGCAGAAAACTCAAAAGTTTGAGTGGAACGAGATGTGCCAGACCAGCTTTGATGAATTGAAGAAGAGATTGACGACGGCACCGATTTTAGCACTCCCACGGGGAACTGGAGGATTCATAGTTTACAGTGACACTTCGAACCAAGGTCTCGGGTGTGTATTGATGCAAAATGAGAAGGTGATCACCTATGCGTCACGACAGCTGAAACCTTATGAAGTAAATTACCCAACGCATGATTTGGAGCTGGCAGCGGTAGTTTTTGCTTTGAAAATCTGGAGACACTACCTGTACGGGACTCACTGTCAAATCTTTAGGGATCACAAGAGTCTCAAATACATCTTCAGTCAGAAAGAGTTGAACATGCGGCAAAGGAGATGGCTGGAACTGATTAAAGACTACGACTTAGAGATTCTTTATCATCCAGGCAAAGCAAATGTAGTGGCTGATGCACTTAGCCGCAAGCCTGTTTCTATTCAGATGTTGGAGACTCTGACCTCCCAGCCCAGCATTCAACGAGAATTGATTTACGAAGGAATTGAAGTATGGTTGCAAAAAGTCCAAGGACAACTGTGTGTGATGGAAATAACTTCATCATTAACCGAAGAAATCAAATCTAAGCAAGTAGATGTCCTCTGATGATTTGGTTACGTGACGAAGTGATCAAGGGAAAGGCCCTAGGATTCGTGGAGTTTTGAGATTTCAGAGCCGACTTTGCAATCCCGATGTCGATGTTCTGAAGCAGACAATTATGAAGGAAGCTCGCAGCATGCCCTATTCTATCCATCCACGCACCAATAAGATGTATAAGGACCTAAAGCAGAACTTCGGGTGGGGCAAACATGAAGAAAGATGTAGCGGATTATGTCTCAAAATGTTTGACTTGTCAGCAGGTTAAGATCGAGCATCAATGACCTGCCGGAATGCTGAAGCCGCTCCCGATTCCTGAATGGAAGTGGGAGGACATATCGATGGAATTTATCACTAATATTCCAAGGTCCAGAACAGGAATGAACATGATTTGGATTATAATTGACCGCCTAATCAAATCGGCTCATTTTCTGGGCATTAAGGACACTTGGGGACCCGAGAGGTTGGCACGAGTATTTATTTTAGAGATAGTCCGATTGCATGGTACGCCGAAGACCATTATTTCTGACCGAGACGGTCGCTTTGTGTCTTATTTTTGGAAAGCAGTTCATAAAGCCTTGGGAACCAAATTGAACATTAGCACAGCTTATCATCCGCAGACAGACAGACAATCTGAGAGGACTATTCAAATGGTGGAAGATATGTTGAGGGCTTGTGCCTTAGATTGGTCAACTGATTGGGAAGTTTATCTGCCGTTGATTGAATTCACCTACAACAATAGTTGGCATCCTTCCATTAATATGGCACCGTTTGAGGCATTATACGGGAGGAGATGCAGATCACCCCTATGTTGGGATGATTCATCAGACTTGATCGGGATGGAACCAGAATTGATTGTGCAGACACGAGAGAAGATAGCCTTGCTTCGCGAAAGACTGTTGACTGCCCAGAGTCGACAAAAATCTTACGCAGACGTGCGCCGTCGTCCATTAGAGTTCAGCATTGGAGATCACGTACTTTTAAAAGTTTCTCCTCCTCGGGGAATCTTTTGTTTGGGGAGGAAAGGAAAGCTAAGTCCGAGATATATCGGACCATTCGAGATTCTTGATAGAGTTTGAGAGTTGCCATACCGGTTGGCATTACCGCCGTCATTGAGCCATGTTCATAATGTATTCCACGTATCCCAGTTACGGAAGCATATACCAGATCCTAGTCATGTCATTGATTTCGGCGAGATCGAAGTCGCTCAGGATGGCACGTTTGAAGAGAGACTGATCAGGATACTCGAGAGTCGAGTTAAACAATTGAGAAACAAACCAATCGCTTTGGTTAAGGTTCAGTGGTCGTGCCATGGAGTGGAAGAAGCCACTTGGGAAACGGAAGATAGCATGAGGTCCAGATATCCAGAGTTATTTTTGTCTTGAGTTTCGGGACGAAACTCCTTTTTAGAAGGAGAGTATGTAATATCCGGAGTAAGTGTTGAGTATTTCATCTGTAATTGAACCTTGTATTATTCAGATTTGTGATATCAATAATCGAAATATGATCTTTCTCATATACGTATCCATGTGCATGATAATATCATCATGTAATTCTTCATGCAAATACGTGTTAACATACGTTAATAGAAAAGATTAGCGTACGTTATATTTACATGTATAGCATACGCTACGAAGGATAGCGTAGCGTACGTAAGGCAGCCAATAATGGACCAGGACGGTT
Source organism: Orobanche coerulescens (assembly GCA_033398695.1). Lineage (NCBI taxonomy): Eukaryota > Viridiplantae > Streptophyta > Magnoliopsida > Lamiales > Orobanchaceae > Orobanche > Orobanche coerulescens. The sequence goes on from CM065809.1 coordinate 86,569,476, forward strand.
GGCACATGCGCCATCCAATCAATAGGTCCGGATAAGATTCCCGCAGGTGAACCTAGACAGTTTTCGAGTTAACGCTCGTTAGCGTACGCTAAGGACATCAGGGTAGCGTACGCTAAATAGCTAACGTACATTATGTAATATCCGAAATTTCTTCTACTATTGTCTAATGTTATTTTATGCGAGTTATGTTGTACAGCATGGAATCTGTACAGTATGGATAAAATAAATGAAGGACTGAGATGTCAGTATTGGTACAATTGTCGTATTTGGTCGATAATTGTATTTGAGGATATAATGAGTTGAGTATATGTATTCAGTATGCCGTATGTTCGTATTCTGTATGTTGAGACGTTGGACAAGAGTAGCTGAAAATGGCTAAGTGTAACATTATTAGCGCATGTTAATATACCTGCCTAGCGCACGCTATCGTTCTGGTTTGGCGCACGCTAGAGGAAAAAGATAACACATGCTAGTACAGACCAGATCAGAAGGAATATATGTGTGGACCCGGTCACTTTCGGCACATGTGCCGACGAGGTCAATGGATATTTGTTGTGAAGGATTAGCGCACGCTAAGGTATATTGATAGCGCACGCTAATCAGAATGGACCAAAGGAATCTTGGCTGTGTCAGGTTACTTTCGGCATGTGGGGACACGGGGGTAGGTGCCGACTGTAGCAAGTCAACTATGAGTAGCGCACGCTACGGTGGAAGGTTTGCGTACGCTAAATACAGGCCTTTACGTACGCTATTGCATGGGCATTGCGTACGTAAATCATTTCATGCAGCAAGAAAGTAGCCTCTGGACTTCGATAGCGCACGCTAACAAAGAATATTAGCGCACGCTAAATTGGTAACGTACGTTAAATGAAGAGATTAGCGTACATTAATAATGTACTGTGTATATATATGAGTAGTTGGCTGTCATTCCTCATTTCGTCCATTCTCTTCTTGCAACCGATAGAGAGAACCTTGGGAGGATATTTGGGAGTTCCTAAACACTAAGGGATGGTCCTCTTTAACAAGATTAAAGATGGAAATCATGGATTAAATCTTTGTTCTTTAAACCATTGGCGATTCTTGGAAATGGATTCAACCTTGGAAATCAATCCATTCCTTCAAAAAGGTAATCACTCTTCATCTTTGGATTTCGTTTTGGATTGAATGTTGTTGTTCTTGAGTTGATTATTGTTACATAAACAAGTTGATAAGCATGATTATGAGAGGGATTACCGGAGTATGATGATATTAATGTGATTCGAATGGTTTGAATCGTGTTGATTCGTCTTCTCGAGATTAGTTGGTTAATTCTTCTCCTCAGTTTCGAATGTTAGATGTTATTTTTGATAATTACTCCCTGTAATGATAGATTATGGGAGTATTGTTAGGTTCATAATGTTTCATGATGTTGATATTGAGGAAGATGATATATGGATATAGGACTTGGATTATAAGTTGAATGATTGTTTGTATGATAAAGGATATCGGATTTCGTTGTTTTGATAGCTTGGAACATGGTTCAGAATCACTTAGTGTTCTTGATAATCGCCATATGTTGATTGGTATCCGAAATACATGCACCTGCATGTCATTAACGCATGCTAAGCCTACTGGTTAGCGCACGCTAACGGGAGCAACTTAGCGCACGCTATGTTAAGTAATTAACGTGTGCTAAGTCAATAGGCAAGGTAGTATATTCTGTTTCGGTTATGAATCGTGATTGTTTAAGTTGGTTTGATCAGACTTGTGGTTAACCGAGATATTGTTGAGCCGTTGGGTTTGTGAATTGGTTTTATCGATTATTGATTCTTATCGAACTTGTTGTTTATCGATTATTGTAATAGGTTGAGATTATTGATCGGTGAATAGAACCATGCTTTGCGATCATGTTCGAGACTGTTCGTGAACTGCATTGATCAGGGCCGAGGGACTTGTAGATGACGGCAATGGAGTTGGTAACGGCTTCATCATCATCGTGTCGGTATCGAGGCAAGTTATTACTTGCTCAGTTATAATGTTTAATGAATGATTTCAATTTCATTTCGTTTATAAAGCATATAGCAATGATTAGATGTTGTCTTTCCGATTCTGGAAGTTAAATCGTACTGTATATGATTTATTTCGGTTATTGGCATATTGGAGTATCGAGGATACACTATGATAAAGACAAGGATATGAATATCTATAGTCCATGGTATGTTTAGATCATCGAGCATTGCGGAAAATCGTCGATGATGATTTGACATCAGGATTGCTCCCGAAGGACTCGGGGCAAGTATTCTATATTGATTGTGGTTTAGTGTTATTGATTTTGGTCATGCATATTGTCATTCATGTTGTCGAACATGGGGTCGTCCTAGTGAATTGTCATAATGTCGTGCATGTTATGTTGTTTATGCTGATGAACATATTGATTTGCATATGTGTATGCATAGTTGTATAGTTTATGTTGTGTTGATCCATTGGGATCGTGTGATCTATGATGAGGGCGCTGGATCAGATGTCCACCTCTTTATGGTCCGACGGGATCATCTTGGGATCTATGCTGAGGGCGCTGGATCGTTGGATTACCCAGTGTTGTGTTGATGGGATCTTGTGGATTCGCATCGTTGGTTTTATATGTGTTTTTGTGCATATGTATATTGTTGGTTATCCATCTCATGTTGATCTAGTAGGATCATCAGGGGATCTATGCTGAGGGCGCTGGATCACGGAATTTCCATTGAGTATACATTATTGTTATTATTTGAGCATATTGACGTGGTCATATGAGTATGCATTTGTAGGTCTTGTGTTAGGACCGTGTCAGTATTGCATTGATCTGATCTCGGATTAGACTGATATGATTGTCGTGGCACTTCATACTCGAGGTATGTTCCGTATTTCCTTTGGTATTTGTCTCCTGATGGACAAACGGTATCGTGTTGGGATTTGATGATGCTATCTGACGGATCGTATTGGTCAGAACTGGTATATTTCCGTATCGTGAGTTGGTGATGATGGTTTGAGAATCCTGAGTATTTTCTGAGGTACAATACAGATATTATGTTCGAATTTATTGGTTAATCGAGTACGAGATGTGAAATGTGATAATGGTTATTCTGTTGAGAATTATTTGAGTAAGTAAAGTTATGACGATAAGATTACATTGGCCGTATTCTTATTTTGTATTCTCATTGGTATGTAATTATTAATGTGATGTGACGGTTATCATTGTTGGATATTATGGCTCGTGGGATTTCTTTTTAGGTTCTTGAGATATCGAGCTTGTAGCGGTCGTGGAGAGATGAGCTTCCCGGAGGATACTGGCTAGGACATGTTTTTGTTATTGAGTTTACTGATCAGTTGCTGTATTCCGCGGCTAGAGTACTTTTAACTATTGTCTTTTCCGCTGCGTGAGTATTTTGAAATGGCCTTTTGGTATCTGGTAACTTAGGTTACTTTGGCAACCATTTTTTAAACTATTCTGTCGGTGCGCGTAAGCGATAGCTCAACGTATGTTTTTAAACTGCTGAGTTCTGGCATGTCAGGCCTTGTTCTTTCAAACGAGATTTGTACGACGGTTTTGATAAACAGATTTTATATAGTCTTCAAATATTTATTTTTAAGATAGTACCATCGTTAGCCTCTTGAGCGATTGTAAATGTTTGCAAAAATTTCTTTTAGCCTTGTGGGTTCCATCTCGGGGCCCACGGCGCTGTAATATTTCCGGTTAAATCTGAGGGTGTTACAGAATATGGTATCGGAGCTTAGGTTGTGAAAACCTACGCAGTCGGGTCGAGTTGTGTCGTACTTTTGTCCTGTCATTCGATTTGTCGGTTGACAAGTGTTTGAGCTCTGAGTTTTTGTTGTTCACTCGGGCTTGTATGTTGTGTGATTTACCAATGTAGTACTGGGGTTGTTGTAAACTTTTCCAAATGGTGTTAACGTGTTTCTTCGGATAGAGCCATGTTGTGTTCTCGAGTTGAACTAAGTTTGAAAAATGTGTGTTTTGAAAATATCTGTGTCGAGTATTTTCTAGAGTCGAGACATGTGCCAGTATCACGGGGAATCATAGACTTCACGATCTGTAAGTATTTGGATTTTTGAATTTCATCGAGATTTATTGTCGCTCTAAGTTGATATGTTTTGAGATTCAGAAAGGTATTATGCGTTACAATATGAGATGACAAAGTTGAGGCAGGATTGATGATCTTAAGAAACTATGATTTTGGAAATCTGTATGTCGGGTAGATTTTGGAACGGAATTGTGCATTTGGGAGAATGTTGTGGATGGTTGAGAGGAACATGTAGTCATGTTAGTACATTTTGAGAATTATGAACCGCTTTTGAGCATTTAAAAATGATAGACTTCAAAATTAATGTTTTACGGATGTTTTACCGTAAATGATTTTTGGGCCGAGACCCAATAGATTTTTGAAATAGTTTTATAACTCATGACTTGGGGTCCGAAAAAAAAAAGAGTTTCCTACTTTTTAAACTTCTTGTAATGTGGAACGAGATACGGGCTGAGACCTTAATGTTTTAGAAGAAAGCTTTTCTGTTTTCTAAAACTCCCGAGATTTGTAAAACACTTTATCAATCGTTTATCTACTTTATCATTAACTTTCGGGGTTTTGATTTATTAGTTCTAATGAAACCTCTCGGGAGGTCTTTCGCTGTGTTGATTTGTTTCAATGCATTGTCATAACATAATTGAGGTGATCCAGGATGGAAAATGGTTGACGTTGCGAGTCATATGTGGAAAAGGAGTTTTTAGTCGGAATTTATATATTGAAATTTTGGAACTCTATCGTGTGGTTTTCCGATGGAATATCAGTGGATATTGGTGACGAACCGAATTGGTATACAGTAGTATGGATGTAGTCCAGCATTTGCATAGTTTTCGTTTTAAACTTCGAAATCACGTGGATTCGAAGGAAACTGTTATCAAATACTTAGCACCAGCGATCCAGTTTAACTTTTCAAAATTTATTTCGTGAGCTTACCAAAATTTATGTTTTGAGTTTTGAAATTTTTGAAAGAACTTTCGAAAATTTGTCTTCTTGACGAGACCATATGATTTCAAATTGGTTTTGAAAAATGTGATTGATATGCATACGCATTTAGTGCATAATGCTATTATGGTGAAGCTATGAGTGTGACTCACAAACTGGATAGTACATCAGTATGGTACGATGAAAGAGATTCGAACGTTAGTATGGTAGTTTGGTTATCCATGGATGATCGGTTGATTTATCGGATAAGAGAAATATGCTGCGTGTTGCAGGTTTGGGTACATAATGTAATTTTGGAACTATGGGTTTTATGAAACCGGGACATATGTGCTATGTGATTCCATTGGTACGGTAGTAGCGCGATTTTACCATAGTGATCTTTGAATGATTTCTTTGTAAGTGTAGATTTGGGGATGGTGACCCCATGCTGGTTGTTTTGGATATTGAGTGGTCGTTCCCACTCCTTGTATGAATTGGTATGTTCGTCGATTTGCGATTGGTTGTTCGTATGCCGAGGGGAATGTTCACCAATCGGTTGTGTTTTGTTGAGATTCACTGTATGTGATTTGTTTAATGTTTTGAGAATTTTGTTCTTTCGCATATCGGTTTCTGCGGTTCTATGTTGATCATGTTGGAGCTTACCGTGTGAGGGTATTCCCGATTATCGTTGATCGTCGTTGGTAATATTGGAGTTTATCATGTTGATGATATTCTCGGTTGCATTTTGACCTTTGGATTGGTCGTATTGGAGTTTATCATGTCGATGATATTCTTAATTAATTTATTGATTGATCATTGTTAATGATCGTATGAGCGTTCGAATTTTATGTTGATGTTTCGGGATTTGTGACGTTGTTTTTGGCAGTTGTTTCTCAGTGTATCGTATATTAATGATTGTATCAAATTGGGACTTGATTGTGTAATCAGGCAGACAGGATTTGACACGGATAGAATATTTCATCCGAAGAGGATATATTTTGTTGAGACTCATGGAATTGTGATTGATAGTATCTCAGGAGATCGTCGACTTTGCGCATTTGTAAGTGTATTGTTTTGGTTATTCGGTAATAATGACGATCGATCGATGTCATGATGGTTTTGGAATATTTTGGTTGAACGATGTGTTTGTTTTTCTATAACGGCTTGCAAGTTTCGAGGACGAAACTTATTTTAAGTGGTGTAGTATGTAATATTCGAAATTTCTTCTACTATTGTTTAATGTTATTTTATCCGAGTTATGTTGTACAGCGTGTAATCTGTACAGTATGGATAAAATAAATGAAGGACTGAGATATCAGTATTGGTACAATTGTCGTATTTGGTCGACAATTGTATTTGAGGATATAATGAGTTGAGTATATGTATTCAGTATGTCGTATGTTCGTATTCTGTATGTTGAGACGTAGGACAAGAGTAGGTGAAAACGGCTAAGTGTAACATTATTAGCGCACGCTAATATACATGCCTAGCGCACGCTATCGTTCTGGTTTAGCGCACGCTAGAGACAAAAAGATAACGCACGCTAGTACAGACCAGATCAGAAGGAATCTATGTGTGGACCCAGTCACTTTCGGCGCATGTGCCGACGAGGTCAACGGATGTTTGTTGTGAAGGATTAGCGCACGCTAAGGTATATTGATAGCGCACGCTAATCAGAACCGGCCAAAGGAATCTTGGTTGTGTCAGGTTACTTTCGGCATGTGGGGACATGGGGGTATGTGCGGACTGTAGCAAGTCAACTATGAGTAGCGCACGCTACGGTGGAAGGTTTGCGTACGCTAAATACAGGCCTTTACGTATGCTATTGCATCGGCATTGCGTACGTAAATCATTTCATGCAGCAAGATAGTAGCCTCTGGACTTCGATAGCGCACGCTAACAAAGAATATTAGCGCACGCTAAACTGGTAACGTACGTTAAATGAAGAGGTTAGCGTACGTTAATAATGTACAGTATATATATGAGTAGTTGGCTGTCATTCCTCATTTCGTCCATTCTCTTCTTGCAACCGATAGAGAGAACCTTGGGAGGATATTTGGGAGTTCCTAAACACTGAGGGATGGTCCTCTTTAACAAGATTAAAGATGGAAATCATGGATTAAAGATTTGTTCTTTAAATCATTGGCGATTCTTGGAAATGGATTCAACCTTGGAAATCAATCCATTCCTTCAAAAAGGTAATCACTCTTCATCTTTGGATTTCATTTTGGATTGAATGTTGTTGTTCTTGAGTTGATGATTATTACACAAACAAGTTGATAAGCATGATTATGAGAGGGATTATCGGAGTATGATGATATTAATGTGATTCGTATGGTTTGAATCGTGTTGATTCATCTTCTCGAGATTAGTTGGTTAATTCTTCTCCTCAGCTTCGAATGTTGGTGTTATTGTTGATAATTACTCCCTGTAATGATAGATTATGGAAGTATTGTTAGGTTCTTAATGTTTCATGATGATGATATTGAGGAAGATGATATATGGATATAGGACTTGGATTATAAGTTGAATGATTGTTTGTATGTTAAAGGATATCAGATTTCGTTGTTTTGATAGCTTTGAACATGGTTCAGAATCACTTAGTGTTCTTGATAATCGCCATATGATGAATGGTATCCGAAATACATGCAATTGCATGTCATTAGCGCACGCTAATGGGAGCAACTTAGCGCACACTACGTTAAGTAATTGACGTGCGCTAAGTCAACAGGCAAGGTTTGTGAGCCGAGATATTGTTGAGCCATTGGGTTTGTGAATTGGTTTTATTGATTGTTGATTGTTATCGAACTTGTTGTTTATCGATTATTGTAATAGGTTGAGATTATTGATCGGTGAATAGAACCATGCTTTGCGGTCGTGTTCAAGAATGTTCGTGAATTGCATTGATCAGGGCTGAGGGACTTGTAGATGACGGCAATGGAGTTGGTAACGGCTTCAACATCATCGTGTCGGTATCGAGGCAAATTATTACTTGCTCAGTTATAATGTTTAATGAATGGTTTCAGTTTTATTTCGTTTATAAAGCATATAGCAATGATTAGATGTTGTCTTTCCGATTCTGGAAGTTAAATCGTACTGTATATGATTTATTTCTGTTATTGGCATATTGGAGTATCGAGGATACATTATGATAAAGACAAGGATATGAGTATCTATAGTCCATGGTATGTTTAGATCGCCGAGCATTGTGTAAAATCATCGACGATGATTTGACATCGAGATTGCTCCCGAAGGACTCGGGGCAAGTATTCTATATTGATTATGGTTTAGTGTTATTGATTTTGGTCATGCATATTGTCATTCATGTTTTCGAACATGGGGTCATCCTAGTGAATTGTCATAATGTCGTGCATGTTATGTTGTTCATGTTGATAAAGATATTGATTTGCATATGTGTATGCATAATTGTATTGTTTATGATGTGTTGATCCGTTGGGATCGTGTGATCTATGCTGAGGGCGCTGGATCAGATGTTTACCTCATTATGGTCCGACGGGATCATCTTTGGATCTATGTTGAGGGAGCTGGATCATTGGACGGGTTCTTCTACCTCGTTATGGTCCGACAGGATCATCTTGGGATCTATGCTGAGGGCGTTGGATCGTTGGATTACCCAGTGTTGTGTTGATGGGATCTTGTGGATTCGCATCATTGGTTTTATATGTGTTTTTGTGCATATATATATTGTTGGTTATCCATCTCATGTTGATCTAGTAAGATCATCAGGGGATCTATGCTGAGGGCGCTGGATCATGGGATTTCCATTGAGTATACACTGTTGTTATTGTTTGAGCATATTGACGTGGTCATATGAGTATGCATTTGTAGGTCTTGTGTTAGGACCGTGTCCGTATTGCATTGATATGATCTCGGATTAGACTGATATGATTGTCGTGGCACTTCATATCGAGGTATGTTCCGTATTTCCTTTGGTATTTGTCTCCTGATGGACAACCAGTTATCGTTTTGGGATTTGATGATGCTATCCGACGGATCGTATTGGTCAGAACTGGTATATTTCCATATCGTGAGTTGGCGATGATGGTTTGAGAATCTTGAGTATTGTCTAAGGTACAATATAGATATTATGTTCGAATTTATTGGTTAATCAAGTACGAGATGTGAAATGTGATAATGGTTATTCTGTTGAGGATTATTTGAGTAAGTAAAGTTATGACGATAAGATTACATTGGTCGTATTCTTGTTTTGTATTTTCATTGGTATGTAATTATTAATGTGATGTGACGGTTATCATTGTTGGATATTATGACTGACCCCGTCGTGGGATTTCTTTTTAGGTTCTTGAGATATCGAGCTTGTAGCGGTCATGGAGAGATGAGCTTCCTGGAAGATACTGGCTAGGACATGTTTTTGGTATTGAGTTTCCTGATCAGTTGCTGTATTCTGCTGCTAGAGTACTTTTAACTATTGTCTTTTCCGCTGCGTGAGTATTTTGAAATGGCCTTTTGGTATCTGGTAACTTAGGTTACTTTGGCAACCGTTTTCTAAACTATTCTGTCTGTGCGTGTAAGCAATAGCTCAACGTATGTTTTTAAACTACTGAGTTCTGGCATGTCAGGCCTTGTCCTTTCAAACGAGATTTGTACAACGGTTTTGATAAACAGATTTTATATAGTCTTCAAATGTTTTTTTTAAGATAGTACCGTCGTTAGCCTCTTGAGCGATTGTAAATGTTTGCGAAAATTTCTTTTAGCCTTGTGGGTTCCATCTCGGGGCCCACGGCGCTGTAATATTTCCGTTTAAATCTAGGGGTGTTACACGTTATGCGTGGAAGGCTAACGTACGTAAGGACAGAAACATTATAAAGGGGACAGCACCCCATTTTATTTTGTTTACGTTTTCTACAATTGTCTTTCATTTCTTTGAACTCCAGAGAGCCTCCCCTCCTTCATAAACATCCATAGGCCATCTATACTCGATCTTTGAAGATTCGATATCACTTATGCTTGGTCATTAAAGAGAAGAAACATCTTGGATTGGCACACAAGCAACCGGAGTTGAACTCTACCTATTGTTTCGGTGTTTTCTTCATCTTAAGGTATGTTATGCTATTCCCAACCTTGGATTCATGTTCTTAGGGATGTTATGATCATACTACCGAGAATAGTAGATCACATGGATGAATTATGCAACCAAATATCATGTTTAGAAGTGGGGGTGATTATGATTGAGTTATCATTGTTGGAAACATCATAGTTGGAATCTTGTTATGTGAAATGATGAGAATAGTGTTCTGAGTATCGAATTTTATCGTCATATTGATCGTAGACTTAGTGTTGATGCCACTTTTTCTAAATGGACTTAAGATAGAATCAGCAAAAGTTGTATCTTTTCTTACAAGTTGGATTGGTTAGTTCATCTTTAAGATTAAGTTTGAATGTAATGATGATATTGGAAACAAGCGCATCAACCTTAGATCACCCGAACTTCACATGAGAATGGTAATCGATATTGAATATAAGTATTGTGATGATATACATATCCTTGAATTCAAAGATATTTGAATTCGTAGGATCATTCATAATTGTATGAGCATGATATGTACAAGGGAAATGTATGTTAATCACTGAGGATTTCATACGCTTCATCATCAATCGAAACAGTCGTCTGTTCCGTGAGAACTGTCATATGTGTGTTTAGCGTGTGCTAGGCTCTGTAGCTTACGTACGCTAACGGGCAGGATTAACGTACGCTATGTTTGGTACGTAACGTACGTTATATCATCAGACGAGTCACGCGACTGATCAGAGAGGAACTGTCGATACATGGTTAACGTACGCTAGATTTCGTAGCTAACATACGCTAACGAGTAGGTTTAACGTACGCTACAGAGGGTATGTCACGTACGTTATGCATGTCAGACAGGATACGTTTTATGAACTTCCGACTGTAATTTGGATTGTTAGATGTTCGTATGACGTGAGATGAACTCTATATTATTTCTTTTGTTTAAGGTTCGAGCTCTGCTACGTGATTGATCGAAGGGGCGATCTTCGAGTGTTTTGATATTCGTGGAAGTATTATTCTTGTCATCGAATCGAGGCAAGTACATTAATTGTTTTATGTATTGATGTTATACATATTGTTGTGCATATATGTCGTTGTTGTATGTCCACCTCGTGTTGGTCCGACGGGATCATCGGGGGATCTATGCTAGCGTGCGCTGGATCATAGGACGGGTTTTTCCACCACTGGTTGGTCTGACGGGATCATCGTGGGTTCTAGGCAGTGAACGCTGGATCGTCGGAATTACCATGTGTATGTTGTGATATCATGTTGCGATTATCATTTGTGTATGTTATTTATGAGTTTCTCGTAGGAGGATACTCGTTGGTATTTTGTCATTTATGTTATTATTATCCTTCGTGAGATGTTGAATAATATGTTGTGGTACTTGTACTAGCATCGTTGTGCTAACCCCTTCGGGGGTGAACATTTATTTATGTTCAGGATCCAAGAGAGAAGGAAAACAACCACTGAAGCTACATGACGACGAGGGTGCAGACTGATATTCCGGCCGGGTTTATTTATCTATTGTTTGTGTTGTTTTTAATAAGTACTCGAGTACGTCATCGTTTGTGATGATTGGTTTTGGTGATGTATTGATATTCTTCCTTTGGATAATTTTATTCTCGGTATTGTCCCAGAACTGTTGTATTTTATTTCAGTTACTTTGTTATGTTGGTATCTGGTATTGTCTTTTTATTTCTTCAGCCTTGTAAATTCTTATGTAAAGGATTTATGGCGTTGTAATATTCCTGAATATATCGGGGGTGTTACACAACCAACACTCACACTTTGAGAACTTTGCATAAAGGCGCTGAGTTCTCAAGATTTCCAACACGATATGCAGATGACGTGCATGATCCTCCTCGCTCCTCGAGTAAATTAGAATATCATTGATAAAGATGACTACACACTTATCGAGATATTCGATGAAGACCTTGGTCATTAGCTGTATGAATACGGATGGGGCATTGGTTAGCCCGAACGGCATAACCACAAACTCGTAATGGCCGTATCTTGTCTGAAAGGCCATCTTCGGAATATCGGAATCCTTCACACGGAGTTGGTAATATCCCGATCTCAAATCAATCTTCGAGAACACAGTCGCTTCCTGCAATTGGTCAAACAAGTCGTCAATCCTCATAAGCGGATACTTGTTTTACATGGTCACCTTGTTCAACTCTCGGTAGTTGATGCATAAACGCAATGACCCATCCTTCTTCCTTACGAACAAGACCGGTACTCCCCAAGGCGAAGCGCTCGGTCGAATATAACCCATGTCTAGCAACTCTCCCAACTATTTCTTCAACTCAAGCATCTCCGCAGGCGCCATACGGTACGACGTTTTGAAATTGGGGCCGCACCCGGCTCTAAATCAATGGTCAACTCAACCTCACGGTCTGGTGGAAAACCCAGCAACTCATCTGGAAAAATATCATGATACTCGTTCACTACCAGAATAGACGAGAGCTCAACTCCTCCTTCTTCCGATCCCAAAGCATGACAACAGTAACCAGTGCAACCTCCTCGAAGGAGTTTCACCTTTTTCATAGTGTTGATCAAGAATCTCTGACTACGCCTTTTGCGTCCCACAAAGGAGTGTTCAGTACCGTCATCGGCTAACGTCGAAATGGTCCTCGCTCCATAGTTCATGATCGCCCCATGTCGATCCAGCCAATCCTCACCAAGGATCAAATCTTCATCCTTAATGTCTACCACAATCAGATTAGAAGACCAAGCCCTCCCTGCGATATCCACCGAAAAATCTCTAACCTCACGATTCCCCATAATATTATCTCCACTAGGCAGTTTAAGAACAAACGGTTCACATGAAACTAGACAATCAAAATTCAGACGACGCACACAATCCAAAGAGATGAAAGAATGCGTAGCACCAGAATCGAATAACACAAAAACGGGATGGTCAAGGATGTGAACGGTACCTGTAGCCACTGTCGCGTCAGGATCTCCAGCTTGTCTCATCTCATACACACGGGGCGGAATAGACCCCATACTAGATGTTCCCTCTCTAGAAGACTCTCCACATCCTCGACCTCTACCGAAACTCTGTTGAGGCTGATTAGCTGTCGGAGCCTGATTCACGCTCGGTTCTCTCGTATCTGGGGCGGACACTTGAGTAACTGGTGCCCGACTCGCATCTCCATAGTATGCAGCATGATGCCCCGAACGACCACAATTATGACACTGCAACGGCGGCTTGTCACATTAACTCATCATATGTGCCGAATGACCACAGTTAAAACAAGTATGACCAAAAACAGGAACAGCCGGAGCAGACTTAGAACGATGACCTCGCCCAAATGATGGGGACTGATTCCAAAAGGCTCGTGGACCAGACTAAGTCTTCTTATGCCCGCCAAACTTACTTCCTGAAGACTGATCGGAAGTCTTCTGCTTCTTACCCTCTGCTGCCACCTTTGTCGTGGAGAAAGACATCTCATAGGCCATCGCCTTGTTCTGATATCCCTTCAAAGTTGTACACCCAAGGCCTGACATATAGTGGCAAACCCTCGGTTTTATCCGCATGTCGAAGTGGCAGATCTTGTCATGTTCATCTCGGACCTGATTTCTCACATAATGTAGCTGCTGATTATAGTCTTTGATTGCTTGAGAGATGGGAACATCCTGGGATTTCACCTCTAAAAAGGCTCGAATCCTTCCCTCTTTCACTGGCCACGGACAATACTCAGCCTCCATCAATTCCGGAACTCATCCCACGTAGCCGCCCGGTCACGCGGTCTCACTGCCTGCCACCATGTTGTAGCCTCCTTGGTGAGAAAATACTAAGCAATTGGTACTTTCCTCTCTTCGGAGCAGTTTGTTCCCTTGCATACTTTTTTCATCTGGAATATCCAACTGTCCCAACCAGAGGGGTCGGAAGTACCATCAAACTATGGAGGACACATACGGATCATATCTTCAAGCAACTTATCGGTACCTGAACCAGTAGGCGGAACTGGAGTAGCATTAGATTGATTAACCAGGACCGCTTGAGCTAGTAGCGCCATCTGATTCGCTACTTACTGCAAAATGTTATCTACCCCGACGTTATATAGTAGACTGATCCTGCTGACCTTCGGCACTAGGCTGAACACTGTTTGACAAAGTCCGCGTTGCCAAACCAGACTCAAAGCTATTGGACATGGCCGCCCCACCGGTTGCGCCACGTCCGCGACCGCGTCCTCTACCAGCAGGCATTCTGAAGAAGTAACTAGTGAGTACAGTTCAAACGCAAAACACATCACGATATTAAGAAAGGAACAACACAGGATAACGTAACGAGTCAAGTTAGGAAAGCTTACGAGCACCGGCGTACTGAGATGATGGCATAGTAGTGATACTTTTCAGAAATGACACTCCACTATATCCAAATAACCGACAGCCTAGGTATCGATAAACCTAAGCTCTGATACCATATTCTGTAACACCCCCAAGACGTTCAGGGCATATTACAGCGCTGTGGACCCAACCCTTTGGAATCCACCAGGCTAACGCACAACTCGACATCACGACTGATGACAAACATCACCAACATACAGAAGATTCCACAATTTTTAGACATTCATAAAAAATCGACCGAGCCCGATAGTAATAAATAAATTTATTCCCAAACCGGGTCCACAAACAAATACAAGTCCAAAAGAAGAAGGTACTCGATATTGAAACAAATGACATAATTAATAAAACTAAAAGGCAAGATACCAACAAATGACCATTGAACAGAATCGCCCTAGCCAATCATCCCCATACTGTCCGCATGCTTGTTCGCCTCCATGACCTATACCTAAAATATAAAAGTATTTCCCCCATTTAAGGGGTTAGCGACAACAACTAGTGCAAGTACAATCTATTTGAACTACCATTTTAATCTGATTAATTATGCACCAAAAATCACTTTAGAAAACATTTATATTCCGAAATATGAAGGTGCACATGCACAAAACATATTTCTCCAATAAAACATTTCAAAGGTTAATCGTTGGTACGAGACTCACGGCCACCGCACCCCGCAGAGGCCCCATCGGACCATCCCTGTGTGGTTAATCCCAGTTCACAATACGCATACACACGGCACTACGTATCCCCAGTGGCCCCGTCAGACCATCCCTGGGTGAACATATGCATTCACAACCACAACATACACGGGAAGCCATAAATCAAATACTAGAATATGCATACAAATGTAAAGTACTTGCCTTTGAGACATCTTCGACGAGACGGAAAATAAACGACGACTATGAATGACCCAAAGTGAACACGTACGCTCCTAAACGAGAGATTAACATGATTCAGCCCTAAACGACATCAATAACCGAACGGAATACGTCCATATCCCGGATTACCAACCATAACGATACACGTACGATCAATACGGGCGAGGGTTTTCACAAAACCTCCCTGAATCAACAATTCATAGACTTAACTCGACGGAAACGGTGTGGGAATCACCCAATAACAATAATCGATAAGAAATATCCTAACCTAAATGAACAACTTGAGTTTAAATCGACAAATCCCAGGAAAAAAAACAAAATTGATAAAGTTAGGGTTCTAAGCCAAAATACCTTGAATTCGGGCGAAACAGGATGATTAGGATCATGGTAACTTTGTTCAGAGTACTAAAATCGATAAATTAAGGAACTCCACAGATTAGTCTTCACAAATCACCCACAATCACTGGAAATCGCCGAAGGGATGAGAAGAGATGAAAAATGACGAAAAGCGTACTGCTGAGTCCTATTTATACTATGTATAATTAGTGCGCGCTAATTCTTGAAAATAATGTGCGCTAATGGGATCGCCGGTAGTCCGGTAGCTTCTTTCGGTGTCGTTAGTGTGCACTACTACAGCTTAGCGCGCGCTACCTGCTACTCGTTAGCATGCACTACGAAAGCTTAGTGCGCGCTATTTGCAGTATGAACCCAAAATTCTAAGTCCAGAACCTACTGTCCCCTTCAATACCCGGACATTGGCGCGCGCTACTGAGATGCTAGCGGGCGCTACTGAAGTACATCTAGCGTGCATAAGAAATCATAAATAGCGTATGTTATTCATGCAACAGTTCAGTACTGCTGAGTGCAGCCCACTGCTGAGGAAGGCGCGAAACCGAACACAACTAAAAGTTGGAATTCAAAGGCACATTTATGAAGTATTCACAATGACGAATCTAAGCGCTAAAAGAATGCACAATTCCAACCACTCGATGGCTCGGGATACAGAAATGGAAGTAAGTTTCCTAAACTTTAGGAAATTACAAAACGGCCCAAAACGTCCGAAAATCAAGATACGGCGTCGGATTATAAATCGAAACTCACAACACGAATAACTCAATCATATGAACTCACGGGAACAAAGGCACAACAAAATCGAACGAGTTTTACGAGAATCGAACATACTTGCGACAAAAACATAACATAAAGCAAATTACGTAAAAACACTTCCGAAACTCATCCAAATGGAAAAATACCAAGAATAAAATAGATTCACAACGTCGAAATGGTTACAAGCGAGTTGTTAAAATAGACATGCGCCTAAAAATAGAAACTGCTAAAAATGGAAAGTACGGATATTACAGGATGGTTCGTTATTCAGCCATGTCGTATGTAATGTGATGTTTTTTTCTGTATTTAGCCTGGTAGATCCTCACGGAGAGGGTCTACGGTGTTGTAGTATTCCCGAGGGGATCAAGGGTGTTACAGAATATGGTATTAGAGCTTAAGTTGTGGAAACCTAGGCTGTCGGGTTGAGTCGTGAATTGTTGAGTCTTGTCTTGTCGGATTGTGTCTGACTAAGTCGTGTCGCGACGCGTCGTATGAGATGTAGATCGTGATTAGTATCAAGGTGCAACCATCATCTTCGTGTGACCTATGGATGTAAGTCTCCCTACTATATTGTGCCTTGTGTTATACGAGCTTGTGTAATTCTATGTTGTGAAGTGGTGTTTAAGTGTGAATTGTGAATACGTGACCTATGCTTGTTTGATTCTTGTAGTGTGCTAGAATAAAAAGTGGTGCCGGTATATATATATATATATATATCATTTTTACTGGAGTAATGGATCTGGTGTGGTTACGCAAGGAAAGTTCATTAATGTGATATTTTAAAGCTTTAAATGTTTTTGGGGAGTTGCGTAATTTTATTTTTTTAAACATCCCCAAGGGAGGAAAAAGTTTGATTTTCGTGTGATGACCTCAAGGCCGAAAATTTTTGAGAATTCAAACTATTAATATTTCATTTCATCTTTTTTTTTCAAAACATGATTTACTTAAAACTCAAATGAGGTCTATCAAAATTACTCAATACGTGACTCTCGCTTGTAACTTTTAGGTTTCATGATTGTCAGTCAGAAGATGTGTGGTGATGATCTCTTCCGTCGTAATTTACTGCATAGTCGGATCCCACAGACACATCTATGAATTGCTTTCACACTTCTTTGCCATCACTTGCACACATCCACATCTAATTATGCCTGCATCAATTAGTTTCTGTTATTTATAAAAACTCCTCCTTGTCTCTGCATATTCTTCTCTCGAGTATATTTTGCATATCTCTTTTGAGTTCCACCTTGACTCCTCTGTGCTTTTATGTGATTGTTGTCATTGGGCTACACTTCTTTCTAGTCACTCAAAAAATAGGAAATTCGTGTGAGAAAAGAAGGGAATTATTGTGCTATTGCAACAATAATTGATTATATGAGAAACTTTACTTTTGTTTATATTATATTCTAATATGTTTTGGATAATGCACATTTACAATATTTTGGTACAATTGCTTCCATAACATTTATTATGTTATACTATACATTTAGGGGTAAAGTATTTATTCCACAAATGATATTAAACTTATCTGATAATAGATTGATATTTAAATTTCAAATATGACAATTTCCACTAATTATGCTTTTTCATGGTTATGCAATCTCTCATATTTGTAACACCCCAGATACGGCGGCCGTTATAGTTATGTGGACCCCATATTGGGACCCACCAGACGATACCAAAAAACAATTTAAACATAGCATTATTGTGATACCAAATCACAAAACAAATAATCCTTACTCCGAAACATAACTCATTCAACAACACATTCATACAATAATGATATCAATTCATAGGACATGGCACCTGAAATATTACTCGAATAGTTCATCCTATCCCAATGAACATTTTATAGTTTTATTAACGAATTTCTATACACCAAATTCATCTTTAAGAATCGGATTTACCAAGTTCTTAAGGTTCTTCAATATTTACATCATCTATTACACAAGGATTATCGTAATTGAATTCGAACACTCATTCTATTATGACATTGTCATCAATAATCATCATAATCTTCCCAAGAACACTATCGACCTATGAATACGATGATTAACACATTCTTAGGTCATCAAAACATCCAATTAACTTGAATATATAAAGGTTATATGTTTGTGCTATTCATAATCCATTATTACCTCGTAAAGAATTTGCTAAGCTATTTCAAAACATATCTATATATCATTTAGGATTTCTGAAACTTTAAGAACATCATCCTATTCTTCAATACTCATCAAGTTCTTCCCAATGTATTGGTTAATAACTAACATGATGTTTTAACACAACCTATATCTTTAATCCATCGAGTTTAACTTAAATATATCGAAACCTATGATCATCATCCTCCCAATAATGTTAATCAGTCCAGCAAACCGAGTATGATTCTTATAACATGATTATTGTCATCTAAACATCAAGAATCTTCTCGTTTTAAACCTTAATTAATATATTCTTAAATAAGTGTTCCAAAATCTTAACTACAATCATGTTTTACTTGATCAGATCAACACTATGTGCAGTATTCCATATTAATATCATCATTACTACGAAAATAGAGTAAGATTGTACAAATACCTCAAGAAATGAAGAACAAACCACAAAAACTACAAGAATACACTCCAAACTTTCAAACACTAAGCTCCAATCCAAGATGCAAGGCTCAAAGACAAGATGGAAGAGGATTATATCATTCTAGGGAGGCAGAGGGATGATAACATGGAGAAAATATCAAGTTTGGATCGTATAAAATGAAAGACAAGACCTATCTTTTTATAAACTGCACTTCCATTACGTACGTTATAGAAGCCAGTTAACTCACATTAGCCACCACGTACACCTACATCCTTATGTGCATTGCCAGAAAAGCGTACGCAAGCTCTCCACCATTACGTACATTATGGCCTAAGCATAACCTACGTAATGTACGTTTCTTTGCTGCATTGAAAGCCCAAATGTCCCGATCCCATGCCGAAAGTTGAGATCAAATCAGATTCTCTACATTACGTACGTAAGCCTAAGCATTTTATGTACGTAAGGCCAAGGAAAATAATGTACGCTAAGTTGTAGTCGCAGCGTACGTTAGGCACTAAAGGCCTAGCCAAAAAATGAAACAATCTACATTACGTCTAACAATCAGACATAGTACGAATGATAATTATAATTGATACAATCCCGATATGTCTCAACACCAATAATCCTTATACTAAATGCAACATGATACAACTATACCTAAATTATCCGAACAATACAACAGTAAATAAGAAAATTACAGTCGGATATTACATACTCCCCCCTTAAAAGGAGTTTCGTCCCCGAAACTAAGGGGTAAACAACCCATGATACCTCTCTCGCATGCTATCCTTGGTCTCCTATGAGACTCCTCGACTCCGTGTCGTGACCACTGAACCTTCAGTAAGGGAATCGTCTTGTTCCTCAATTGCTTGATTCTCCTCTAGAGTATCTGCACGGGACGTTCCTCGTAAGAATGATCATCGGCTAACTCGATCTCTTCGAACTGAAGTATGTGGCTTGGATCAGCAACATACTTTCTCAACTGGGAAACATGAAAAACGTTATGAATCCGCTCAAAGCTGGTGGTAATGCCAGATGATAGGCCAGATTGCCTACACATTCCAATATCTCAAATGGTCCAATATACCTCGGACTCAACTTGCCTCTCTTTCCAAAACGAAAAATACCTAGAGTAGGAGACACCTTCACTAGCACATGGTCCCCAACCTCGAACTCAAGCGGTCGTCAACGGTTGTTTGCAGAAGATTTTTGTCGGCTTTAAGTCATTAACAAATGACTCCTAATCAGAGTGATCTTCTCACGAGCCACTAGCAACATATCAGGTTCCATACCCAGAGATTCAGACAGCTCGTCCCAACACAAAGGGGAGCCACAATGACGGCCATACAAGGCTTCATAAGGTGCCATCTGAATCAAAGTGTGCCAACTATTATTGTAGGTGAACTCCACCAAAGGCAGTTGTGCTTCCCAATCATCCTTCCAATCGAGAGCACATGCCCTCAACATATCTTCTAGAGTTTGGAGAGTCCTCTTAGACTGGCCATCGGTCTGAGGATGCAGTACTGAAGTTCAATTGCGTACCTATCTCACGATGAATTGCTTTCCAAAAATGTGACATGAACCGCCCGTCACGATCTGATACGATACTATTGGGGGTACCATGTAATCTTACAATTTCTTTAATGAGCAGTTGGGCCAACCTCTCGGGACCCCACATGTCTTTAATCTCCAAAAAGTGGGCTGATTTGGTCATAAGATCCACAATCACCCAAATCGTACTCATTCCTCAACGGCTCTTCGGCAAGTTACTGATAAAATATATCGATATTGTAACACCCCCAGATCCGACCGGGAATATTACAGCGCCGTGGGCCCCGAGATGGAACCCACAAGGCTGAAGGTAATTTTCGCAAACAATTACAAATGCCCAAGAGGCTAACGACAGTACTGTCTTTTAAAAACATTTGAAGACTTAATAAAATCCATTTATCAAACCGTCGTAAAATCTCATTTGAAATCACAAGGCCCGAAATGCCAAAGCTCAATTGTTTAATAATATACGTTAAGCTATCGCTTATACGTACCGACAGAATAGATTTAGAAAACGATTGCCAAAGTGGCCTAAGTTACCAGATCCCAAAAGGTCATTTAAAAAAAATACTCACGCAGCGAATAAAGACAAACAATTAAAACACTTTCGCAGTGGAATACAACAACTGATCAGAAACTCAATACACAAATACATGTCCTAGCCAGTATCCTCTAGGAAGCTCATCTCTTCGCGACCGCTACAAGCTTGATAATCCAAGAACCTAAAAATAAAGCCCACGATGGGGTCAGCCATAATATCCAACAATGATAACCATCACATCACGTCAATAATTACATATCAATGGAAATACTAAGTAAGAATACGACCAATGTAATCTTTTCGTCGTAACTTTACGAAAATCCACGATTCGTATCCTTAACAACACAATAAGATAATACCGAAATATTTGTACGGTATCTCAACAATACCCAAGGTTCTCAAAACATTATCATAACTCGCGATACGGAAATTATACCAACTCTGGACAATTCAATCCATCGGATAACGTCGACAATTCCAATACGATAATCGATTATCCATCAAAGACAAGTATCAAGGAAATACAGAACACACCTCAAGATACGAAATACCATGACAATCACGTCAGTCTAATCCGAGATCAGATCAACACAACATATGGACATGGTCCTAACACAAGACCTACAAATGCATACTCAATGACAATGTCAATATGATCACAACAATAACGACAATGTATACTTATGGCAAACCCATAATATACATATGCACAACAATAACAACATATATAGTAATCTAACGATCCAGCGCACACAACTATAGATTCCCATGCTGATCCCGTCGGACCAACGCATGGTGGCATTACCTGTCCAGTGATCCAGCGCACACAGCTATAGATTCCCATGATGATCCCGTCGGACCAACGCATGGTGGACATATGACAACAATGCACAACTGCACAAAACAACAGTACACAATGCACGACAACAACAATGCACAAATGCATGACAACAACGATACACGAATGTATCACGACATGATCGACACAAAATGACATAAATGATTAGAGTACTTGCTCCGAGTCCTTCGAGAGCAATATCGATGTCTAAACCATCACGGACAATTATTCTGAATATTCACTGATCTAAAACATCATGGACGGTAGATAATTCACGTCTTCGTCTATACCATGATGTATCCTCGATATACAAGTATACCAATAACAAAAGTAAATCATATACATTATGATTTAGATTACCAAAACTCGAATATGATTTATAATCCCAAATCTCCTGTGATTACGATTATAAACATTGCTATACGAATTATACACGAATGAAACAGAAACCATTCATTAAATACTATAAACTGAGCAAGTAATAACTTACCTCGGTACCGATACAACGATGATGTAGCCGTCACTAATCTCATTGTCTTCGTCTACTAGCTCCTCGGCCCTGACCAACGCCATTCACGAACATACTCGAATACGACCGCAACATACGGTTATAAACACCAATCAATAATCTCAACCTATTACAATAATCGATAAACATCATGTTCGACAACAATCAACAATCGATAAAACCAATTCACAAACCTAATGGCTCAACAATATCTCGGTTAACCATAAGTCTGATCAAACCAACTTAAACGATCACGAATTCATAACCGAAACAGAATACACTACCCTGTCTGCCTACTTAGCGCACGTTAATCACTTAACGTAGCGTGCGCTAAGTTGCTCCCATTAGCGTGCGCTAGACAATAAGCTTAGCGTGCGCTAATGCTGTACAGTTTGCATGCTTTTCAGGTACCGATCAACATATGACGATTATCAAGAACACTAAGTGTTCCAAAACCATGTTTATAGTCATCAAAACAATGAAATCCGATATCCTTTAACATATAAACAATCGTCCAACTTATAATCTAAGTTCTATATCCATATATCATCTTCCTTAATATCAATACATGAAACATCAAGAACGTAACAACACTTCCTTAATCTTCCATTACAGAGAGTAATCATCGACAATAACATCAACATTCGAAACTGAGGAGAAGAATTAACCAACTAATCTCAAGAAGACGAATCAACACGATTCAAACCATACGAATCACATTAATATCATCATACTCCGGTAATCCATCTCATAATCATGCTTATCAACTTGTTTATGTAATAATCATCAACTCAAGAACATCAACATTCAATCCAAAACAAAATCCAAAGATGAAGAGTGATTACCTTTATGAAGGAATGGATTGATTTCCAAGGTTGAATCCATTTCCAAGAATCACCAATGATTTAAAGAACAAAGCTTTAATCCATGATTTCCATCTTTAATCTTGTTAAAGAGGATCATCCCTTAGTGTTTAGGAACTCCAAATGTCCTTCCAAGGTTCTCTCTATCGGGTGAAAGGAAAGAAATAGACGAAATGCTTCAT